>OZ010787.1:53899321-56412496 GCA_963932465.1 Maratus speciosus
GGTGATTTGTGTACCCCTGATTCGCAAACATATGAAAAACTCCAACACAAGTATTTAGAGGACTTACTTGTTTTATTATAAAACCTTTTAAAGGGGGGGGGGGGCGTGCACATACAGAGGAAGGTGAGAAGTTTGCAAGCTGCCCAGTGGCAGCGTCCACAGAGGGGTTAATTGAAGTCTACATAGCTCTATGTCAGGAGCAAAAGTCAGTAAGATTTTGTTACAATCACTCACGCATTGGCGAGCGTAAGATAGCCAGATGTCAGATATTGGCGATGAATACGCATCGGGCAGACAAAGCATCAGTAAAAAATGCCGCAGCTTTACATTGAGTTAAGTTATACGCCATGGCGGGCTTATAGGTTTGTAAGATAATAAAATTCTTGTGGTTAGGCGGCGTAGATGAGAGAATATCATTTCACATAATTTTACATGTGCGTTACAAATTTCACGACAAGGTTCTGCAGTCAGCAAAAAGTCAGCAGGGCATCTGGTAGTTATTTGACAAAATAAAGAGTGAGAATTAATAGGAATGCAAGCAAAAAGTATGAGAAACATTTAATGCGCAGTTCTGTGTTACTCATAAAATATCCATTACTTTTGTCGGCTGAGAGGCTAAGGGAATTCATTTCTATTTCGTTCTCTTTTTCTTATCAACGGAAATCGCTGGCGATTAAGATTTATTTCTATACACATGTCTGTGGAAGTTAAAAGAAAAAGGAAAGGAAAAGACAGAAATAGTGCTTGCAGTTTAAAATGAACCTTTAAAGTATTAATTTATGTTACATAAGAGTGAGAGGGGGGGGGAGTGAATAAATACAGAGGTATGAAATTAAGTGTAAAATGTCAAATTTAAACTAAATATATTATTTGAGGGGGGGGAGGGATGAAAATTACAAAATGAATAAGTGAAGTTAAATGTTGATTTTTTTGACGTGGGGAAGGTTTTAAAAGAATATATAACGGGAAAACCATTATACCATCGCCAATCTCTGTTGCACAGCATTTTCATCAATTAATCGTTTTCTCGCTTTATTTGTCGAGTGATCTGAAGGACGTCATAGACCCTGTTATTAAAAGAAACTGGTTTCTTGGCTATTCTGAAAATATCCTGATATCGATGTTAGCTGACGACAGAACTCACATAATTTAATTGGCCCTTCGAAGAGATGTAAAGGCGCGCGAAGTCAAACGGTCTACTGCAATTTCAGCCATTCCAACATATAATATCCGAATTTTCAATTTACGAGATTTTCACCTTGTGAGACGGATTATATTGATTTTATTATGCGGGAAAATGTGAGAGAACCTCCACTAACTGAACGATTTAGTGACGACAAGATTTCAGTGGTAATAGTAAATCCAGCAATCATTCTGCAGGCAATAATATTTACTACCAAGAGGCTTGCGTGCCACACTCAAGCTACAGAACAAATATCAAAACAGACACGGAAGCATCTTCTGCTGTCTGTGAACCATATAGAAGAAACTGTTTTATAAGAAATTGCATCGAATTACGAAACCTCATACCAGTTTTCCACACCAAACGTGATTACCGCACACTGTAATTTCGACGAATTTTTAGGTTTTTCTTAATAGTAAAGGCAATAGAGACCATATAGGGGCTCTACCTAGCAAAATTCATGGTAGTTCTGGAAAAAGGCTTACTATATGTTTTTTGGGGCGCTGAATTCGCAGTTTTAACTTCCCACCAAAATTTCCCCCGGCAACCCCCAATTTTGTTAAAATGCCCCCCCAAAAAGGTTTTTATTAAAAAAATAAATTTTTTATTGTTTTAGGGGAAAAGTATCTAGAAATTCAGAAAGCAGACAAAATTTGCAACAAATTAGATTTATGACATTATGATTTAGGATGAAGCGGAAGGGGGGATCTGCCTCGGAACATGCACGCGGTGCTGCGTGAACTAATTTTGCGCAATTCAACTTAACCACTCACACGTTTATATTCTTCCTCCCATCTCCCCTCCGAACTTTCTCTATAAGGTTTACTTTAAGTGTTTTGGGTCGCTGAATCCGAATTTTTAACTTCCCCCCCCCCCCCAAAATCCCAACCCCAAACCCCCCCGCAAATAGTTGTTTTTAAATTAAATTTCTTATTTTTTTAGGGGAAAAGCATTACGAAACTCAGAAACTAGACAAAATTTGCAGCAAATAGAATATATGACATTATGACGTAGGATGAAAGGGGAGGAGGAGGGCTGCCTCTGAACATGCACTGCGGCGCTACGTGCACTAAGTCATGAAGTCCAGGCAGTAATTTTACCTGGGGATTTTACCTGAAAAAATTAATACTAGTTCTGGATTTCGACTCGAAAAAATTGATTTTTTTAATAAAAACCTTTTTGGGGGGCATTTTACCAAAGTTTGAGGTGGTTGCCTGGGGAAATTTTGGTGGGATGTAACAAATTCGGATGCAGCGACCCAAAAAACATAAAATAAGCCGATTTCCAGAACTACCATTAATTTTGCTAGGTAATAAGGTTTTTTAGTAGGTAATAAGGTTTGCTAGGTTTGCTAGTTCCCTATTGCCTGGACTATAATTTAACACATTGCGCTCGGCTTCTCTTACACAAATTTTATTCGATCGGCAGCACTTTTTTAAAAGAAGTTTCGTTCAAGAATACAATTTCGAAAATGTTCTGATTAAATAAGGTACATTTTATTTTCCTTTATTACTGGTGCCGAAAACAAATTTTGCAAAGAAAGATTATGTCTCCGCAACGGAGTCCTCGAGTGCGATGGGTTAATACTAAAGAAGCTGTTAAATAAGAAAGTGAAGTTTTTTCTTGTAACCAAGTAAGTGTCCTCTCATTGCAATAAATATAAAAAAATCTGAAATGCAATTTTCTCTGAACAAAATTCACTTTGAATTGTTACCGTAATTCAAAAATTTCAACCACCTTGCGGCAGTATTAAATTTTGAAATTCATTTTTTAAATTATTTTTCTCTTAATCTCCATACAATAGCACATCTTTTCTGCATAGGTAGGTTTTGATTAATATTAAAATAATTATTTTGAGTCAAAAAGCATCTAATTAAAATTAGGTCTTGTACTTCAATACAGTTAGCTCTGCTGTACTTCACTGGGATGGATTGCTCCTTTTGGTTACCATGGGAACTTGGTGACGTTTGCGCACGCTCCGGTCAAGTTTTCTCCAGGACTCTCAGAAGTTTATGTACATTTCGAAATTTTAGACTTGTATGTAACATCATATCCTGATGACGATCGCAGAAGCGAAACGAAATGTATATTTTATTATATTTTTAATTTGTTTGTAAAATAACTGTTTTATTGTGTTTACCATTTAGCATGTTGTATTTAATTTGGATACATTTTTTTTAAGTATAAATTATGGTGCAATTGTCCAATTTTTAATTAAATATTTTTCGTTTGTTTCTGTAAAATAAAATAGTAACTTAACACTTTCAAGGGCAAGATATTTCTATAATCAAAATTCTGAAATAAGTGGGTAACACCAGAATTTACCAACAAATTTATTTCAAAATAAGCAGAAGCTTTGTTCATGTACTTGATAAAAGGAAATTTTCCTTTAAATATTCTGGTGCCATTGTGGCATTTAGGGATTAAAATTAAGAGGTTTAAAAATGATCCACTGCCTTTCAAGGGATTCATGATACATATTATAATTACTTTATTTCAGAAATAAATGTTTAAACTTGACAATGAATAAATATAATATATACTTGGAAGACTGCTAAGCAATTGAAATTATCTGAAAGACGGCAAAGCTGAATCGTAAAATGGAGAAATTGATTTTTTTTTCGGAAGCGAACTAGCAAATTAAAAAAAGCAATGACCTTGAAAAAGATTAAGCTCCGCATTTTTGAACAAACTAAGAAATATCAAGTTTGCCTTAAAATTTGCGCGCAGATACATTCTATACAATTTATTATGCGTTAACTGTGACTCAAATCATCGCCTCTTGAAAAGTAGACCTTTACGCTGAAACGGTAGACGGATTTTTAAAAATGTTTGTACGATCCCCTGCAATTAGAAACCAGTATTTTCTAAATATTTTCCTTGACAACACTAATCTAAAAAAATAAAGATTAGAAAACTTTTAGAAATTATTGATATTCAAAATGATAGGACCGTCCAAATTATAAAAGAAATCCGTCTACGAAAACCGCCATTTTTGTGTCAGAGGGTAGGCCAAGTCACCAACCCTGAATAACCAGGGTTGAACCAGGGAACCAGGCCTAAGCCCAAGGCTGTCACAGGCGACTATTTTTTAATTCTGTTTCGCACCACTTCTTCAAAACAAAATTCTTTTACATACGCTTTGACAATATTTGGCAAGGGAAATATATTACCAAATGTAGCTTTTTAAAATAGTGGTGTGAGCAGAATATAAAAATAGTCCTCTGTGGCAGTCCTGTAAGCCTGACACAAAAATGACGGCTGTCGTAGGCAGATTTTTTAACCGTTTACACGGTCTTTTGGATTGACTTAATTAATCTCAGAAAAATAAAGTGAAAACAACTTAAAACAATTATTTGTATTCAGATTCAAGGGACCGTACAAACGCCGAAAAAAATCCTCCTACGACAGCCGCCGTTTTCTTGCCAGCGTGTACACCTAGTAATCATAAGGAGGTGCTCAAATATATAATTTTGTTAAGTTATTAGGATTTGCATACTGAGAACTACTGATGGGCAGAATGAATGATTTTTGTGACGTCTTTACGACTGCATATATCGATCCTGGGCTCGTCTGCGTGTTTGCTTTTTAATATTAAAATCGGAGGTGTAATCCATTTAAAATTATTCAACCTTTTAGACAAACATAAAATTTTATTGACAGTCTGCAGAAGGTACATATAGTGGACAAGGACATCGGACGATACTACAGCACAGAAAGCATATATGAATTAGATCAGGTGGAACACACTACAATATTCCACAATTCTACACGTTGTAATATTACTCCATTTCACTTCACCTACGCTACTAAAATTTATAATATTTCAGTGCCTGTAGCACCTGAATTACTGGACCACTTTCGTTTTATATATATTTCCCGCCTGCACACATGCACGGTCTACCTCTATCTTCACTCTCAAAACTAAATCTATCTCCTTCTCCCCCACACATGCGTGGCACGTGACCAAAGGTGCGCCAGCTCAGGCTAAAGATATGCTCTTCAGATATCACACCCACCGCACCCCAGACTGAAAATAGGGGTGTAAATAGCGGCGAAACAGCACCGAAAACTGGCGATATGAAACAATTAAAATAATAAATCTTTGTAAATAATCACCATAAAATAAAACAATATATAGGACGCGTTTAAAGATAAAATTATTAACAGCTCGTCATCAGCTACAGTAAACACGTGTCCGTAAGCAAAGATGACGTGTTTCGAGCGAAAATTATTAAGAGCTCGTCATCAGCTACAGTAAACACTTGTCCGTAATGGGACAAGGTCGAAAATGAACTCAGTTTATTTTTGACCTTGTCCCCTTACGGACACGTGTTTACTGTATCTGATGACGAGCTCTTAATAATTTTAGCTGAAAACGCGTCCTATTTATTGTTTTATTTTATGGTAAATTTTTAAAATTTTTATTTTATTATTTTAATTGGGGGTGTAAATATTTTAGATCTGAAAACGCTTCGATTCTTGAGACGCTTCATACTTCATTATTTAATGACAATACAAAAGAATAATACAAATTACATTACATATAAAAAAATACAAACTAAATACTTGAAGTAGCATGGGCACACTGCCTAGAACTCTTCGTATCTACTAATACATAAATGAATTAATACTTAATAATACACAATAATAAATGCAATGAACAAATAAAATACATATAAAAGGTAACAGATAGCTGCAGTAACAACACTTTTTAACTGTTTCTTCGTTTCAGGCACAGCTAACCTTAGAATGGCCTCCACTTTACCTGGGTCGGTCCGATGACTGCCGGACCCGATGATACGTCCTAAGTACTTAATCTGAGGTTTTGCGAATTTACACTTTCTCAAGTTGACTGAGAATCGTAACTGTGATAACTTATAAAATACTTTTTCTAGATGTATAAGGTGTTCAGGAAATGCTTCAGAAAAACGGATATATCAACTATGTATGGTCTGGCGAACTCCTTGTATTCAGACAGCACTTTATTCATCTCTCGTTGGAAAGTCGCTGCTCCATTCCTGAGCCCGAAGGCCATTACCTTAAAGCGATACTGAGTTCTATTAGCCTTAAAACAGGCTAAATTTTGACTCTCTTCTTCCAATGGTATGGCCCAATACCCTTTCAGTAAGTCTATTGTGGTTATAACATTAGCCCTGCCAATACTGAATAAGAGATCGGTCGCATTTTCCATCGGAAAATCATCACTTTTCGAGATAACGTTTAGTGCTCCGAAATCTAGACATAGGCGTAAGGCCCCATCCTTCTTTATCACGCACACTACTGGAGGTGGCGCTTCCGCCTCACTCTCTTCAATCAGACCTAATTCCATTAGTTCCTTAATTTGTTTATCTACTTACGGCTTCAAAGCCTCTGGCATTCTGTAAATATAGGGCTATTTCTTTTCTGCGTCACTTATTCATATTTTGTGATCTACTACCTTGGCTATTTGTACTTGTCTAGAAAATAATTCTTCATATTTATATAATAAATCTAATACAGCTTTCTTTTTCACATTTTCTAAATAACCTAAATCAGCTTCCTCTATGCTAAATGAGTCAGAGTTATATTTTGTACTGGAGGGGGGCTCTCTGGCCTCCCTTCCGTACATTAATTTGAATAGTGATACGCCCGTGGTGCTATTGGGAATTTCTCTGTACGCAAATAATAGATAGGGGATGTGTTTATCCCGATTTTTGGGGTCACTACGAATAATATGGTGTAACATGCGTTTCAACTCCTGATTATACCGCTCAATTAATCCCGAGCTTTGCGGCATCGTCGCAAATCGAGAAGCCGCCCCCCAGCCTGGCATGAAATTCTTGTGTTAAACCTGAAATAAAATTTCTGCCCTGATCACTCGCTATTACGCGGGGTATATCCGCATAAATATCTCTAACAATGTATCGCACGTAGCTTTAGACGTGATTGTCTTTAACGGAATCGCCTCTGACCACCGTGAGTGTTGGTCTACCAAAGTAAGTACATATTGATGCCTACCCGCTGAAGGAAGTTCAATTTTTCCAATTATGTCAATATTTACAACGTCGAACGGAAGTTCCGGTCTCTCAATTGGGACAATAGGTATTTTCTGATCGCTGGCCCTATCCCTGCTCCGTAGTTGGTCATCCTTACACGATACATAATATTCCTCCACATCCCGTGACATACCTGGCCAAAAAAATGAATAATGAATTCTTTCTTTTGTTTTTAGGGTTCCGTACTTAAAAATTTAAAGCGGAACCATTATAAGATTACTCCTCTGTCTGTCTGTATGTCACAGCCATTTTACTCGTAAATTGTGGAACGTGGAAAGTTCAAATTCGGGGAAATAATAAAGACAATTGACCCACATATTTTCAGATTAATAAACATTCATAAATATATTTAGAAAAATGTAGAGGGGCTAATTATGCTACTTGGAAAAAAAAATATTTTCTTTGTATATCATGCGGGGTATCCTGTGAAAGCCTTCGTAACGCTGAACTCAAAAATACATTCCTTTTAATTTTAGGTATTATATTTTCAAAGATATTGTCGAAAATGTAGAGCAAAAATATGTCCCCCCCCCCCCATCTAATTACGAATCTACTGAAACTAAAATTATAAAATATTAGAGGTAGTAGACGTTATTATAAACCTTGCCGGAAAATTATAGCGATTAACCTAGGTCACATAGATTTTGAGAAATTAGCATTTTTCTGTTATACACAAATTTCGATTTAAGGGCATTCAGAAAAACTGTTGAGCATCGGTGGATATACCTATCGTTGCAGAGGTATAAAAGCATTGATGATAATGATTTTCGAAAAAAAATCATGGGTAATTAGCCGAGATATTAATCTTTAAAGATACGGTCAGTTTGGACATACAAAAGGTCAGGGGTGGCGTACTCTATACCTAGTTAACAACTTTTAATGATATATATATGTAATGTAATGTGTAACTGTATAAAAGCAATAAACGTTAAATTGCTAAAAACATACTAATTTAAGGGGTCTCGGGAACCTAAAAAATGGGAAAAATGAAAAAAAAAGACCATTTTCAACATTTAATGTCTTAAAATGTATATGATTTTAAAACACAATTTTAATTAGTATGAAAGATATAAGTATGTTCTTTCATTTCATGTATTTGAAAAATTGCAAGATACAAAATTAGTTTTTACAGGGCCTCGAAACCGTTAGACATTTGTCGAACAAAAAATTGGCATAACAGTTTACGCGCAGTATTACAAAATAAATATTTCAAGTAGAATGAAAATGCTGGTGCTTACTTATACTTCAGAATCTAACAATTTCCCTGAACTTAAATAAATTTGTATTTAAAGTATTTTTATATTTTTAATGCAATGTGGCATTTAGCTAATACAAAATTTTTAAAATTCCAACAGTAAAATCATCTAAAAAAATATTTTTTTGAACAATAAAAATAAAATTTTAAGTTCAGTTTATACAGACTAACATGAAATATATGTTTTGAAAATTTCATGAAAAAATATTCAGAAGTTTTTGATGTATCCTGCGCATTATGCCCAAAAAACACCATTTGGAGAAAAATGACTTCAAAGTTTCGGAAACGCCACTTCAGTTATTAAGGGGGTATAATTCTAAAAGCCATAACTTTTCTTCTAATGGGAGTTTCAAGGAAACAATTATAACAAAATATTCATAAAAGATAGGAGTTTAACATGTAAAAAAATTAAAATTTCTTAAATTTTCAAGCTTTAAGAGTCCTACGACCACTTAACCATTTTGGCGCGGAGTAATTCTATTTATAAACTTAAGAAATAATGAACTGATACCAGAATTTATGAACGGATTTATTAGAAAATGCGAACTTGCTTATTTTGCCGTACATGATAAAAGGAAAATTTTAATTAACCCTAGATCTACCGGGAATTTTATTCAAGTTTTAATAAAACGTTCTACACCAGAATTTTTATTTAAAACTATTTAACTTATTTATTTACCTTATTTTTGTCTGGTTTATATACTTAGTTTATTTTAAAGAAATTTCTGGTTTGAATGAATATTTTGTATGTACCTGTCGGGTCCAATGGACCCGTCTGGTAGACGGAGGGTTAAATATTCTTGGTGCCGTTTGTCTGTTTTGGAATTAAAATTAGGTGTCCCTTTTTTAAGGGCACTGCCCTCGGAACGCTTAATTACAATGAATCGCATAAATTCTGTGGGATTCGCGATAGTTTGCATTGCGTGTATCTCTCATTACACCTCGTGTGACTTTAAAAGTTAATTAAAAACCCATCTGAAAAAACGCAGCACTGGCCAAGGCGGTGTTGCAACTTTGAGACCTCAATTTGAAGTGCGCTTAGCACAATGCCAAATTTAAACTTTAAACAAAGGTTTTGTTTTAGCTACGCTGTAGAAATGAAGGTTATTACTACGTTGAATTTAGTTTTATGAAATGCCAAATGAAGTTTAACTATTCAATGCTATTATTGTCAATACCGAATTAAGTTCATCATAAATAGATTAGGATAATATTAAAAACTGAGTTATACGAATAGCTATATTTTATATTATTGAGGTTCCGTATCTCTTTGAACTTTAATGGTATAATATTTACACTTTTCTAATATATACAGTTATACCCAACCCTACGTTGTATAGTTTTTTTACAAAGTCTTAGTATTCTTTTGGCAACGGTTTTTTTTCTAATACAATTACAAATTCATATATTTATTCTACGGAACCCTCTGTGCGCGAGTAACACTCGCACTTGACCGTTTATTTTCATTTTGAGATGATTAGCGAAAATCGATTCATGCGCAATTTTTAAAATTCCCCCTCCTCACTTTTGGTACCAATAATTGCATAACTTGATCTCCGGAAACTCTTTCCCTATGATAAAGCAAATTATCTACCATAACAAACCCGTTTCTCCTTTTCCCGCATCCCTGAAAGCTCCCTGAAAGGATTCGCAACTTCTCTGTTGCGCCCTGTAAATACTCGCGTCTGACTGATGACCCACAATTAAATCTTCACTATTACTTTTCCTTTCAATACAGCTAATAATTAACTCCCCTTCTGCAGTTTCATACAGACTTAATAAACATTACAAAACTTTTCATACAGACTTAATAAACATTACAAAACTTTTCATACAGACTTAATAATCATTTATATATTTTTGTTTCATTTCACTCTCCCTCGCTTCTTGATACTCCCCCCTTTCCGACTGCATCTCATTCATAAGCGCCGACATGTCGCACAATCCATTTTCTTCCCTCCACGCTGCGCCGATTGTAATAACTCATAAATGTTGGCGTGATAATACATGACCCGTATAATTTATTGGTTGCTGCAAACAAAACATTTACACTGTTAACTAAATCAATTGATCCTCTGGATTCTAAAGCTATGGGTAAAGTTAAAAGATCCCCGGTTGTTTTTTCCCCCCAAAAGCCGATATCAACTCAATTTTGGAGTTTTCATTATTTCTAAATGAATACGGTATCTGGTTTGAATTAATTACGGGGATCTCAGCGGCGATATCGATTATCGCACCCATTTTCCGTTCCCCCAAACACACATTCTGGTATTGCAAAGACTGACTATTATTTATTGTCTCGTTTCCAAAACGTAAAGCTCTCACCTTAGCAACTAATTTATCATCATGCTTAATTTTCTCAATAAGAGATTCCTTTTTCGTTTGATTTCGGAAATTTCCAATTTTATTTTTTTTCCATTATTCGGACAGAACCGCAAATGAGTTATTTGTTTGCCCAACTTACAAATGTCATTCGTTTTCTAATTAGAAAAAGAGCATTATTCCTGGCATTACGTGGAACATACTTTTCATGGTTTATGCTTCCGGATTCATCGTAATTACGAAATGATTTTATCGGTCTATCATACAATTCCGAAAAAGTTCTACCGATTGAAGTAAACCAATTATCGCATAACTCCGCGATTTGTCGTGGTTTTAACCAGTCGTCTAACTGTTTTAATTTAACATAACTTCGCGTCTCTAAATCAAGTGAACTTAATAATCTATCAGTAATAATTAAT
Source organism: Maratus speciosus (assembly GCA_963932465.1). NCBI lineage: Eukaryota > Metazoa > Arthropoda > Arachnida > Araneae > Salticidae > Maratus > Maratus speciosus. The sequence continues at coordinate 53,910,539 of OZ010787.1, forward strand.
TCAAAATCGTTTACTTTCCTAAGCACACAATAAAAATCCCAAGTTGCTTGGATCCTGCTTGAAAATTGTAAATGGTTTTCGTTTTTCATTCTTTTTGACGTAAAGAAATTTTCGAGACAAGCTTTCGGGTTGTGGTGAAATTCTTTTAATATTAAAGCCTTAACCTCTGGATAGTCTTTCATTTCATCTGCGTTTGCGGAAACTAATAAAAGCGCCGTTCATTCGCCTACTAAATTTAGTAAAATTTCGACTTTTAACTCTTCCGCTACATTTTTTATTTCAAAAGCCTTCTCAAGTGAAGTAAAAAATAAATTCCACACTTCCGGCTTAGACGGGGCTGCCATACTCAGAGATTTAACACTCCTAATTAGGGATTCTAAAGAATTAATATGGGATTTTTGTCCATCCATCCCCGTATCAGAATTTTTATTATCAGCCTGAAGCTTCGGCATTTCTGACTTTCTGAACTTCTAGTTTTTTTACGTCCAAATTCCAATGCAGTGTTTTGTTCGGTTTTCACATTTTCTTTTTCAATTCTAACGATCTCGGCTTCACGTTTTTCTCTTTCGATTCTATCAGACAACGTAGTGTTTAAAAAATCTTTTATAAATTCAATATCTTTAATATACTGATCACTTCCCTCTATTAGTGTTTTTAAATCTATAATTATGTGATCAGCCTCTACGTTTAGGCCTAACTCAGTGGCTATTACAACCAAAACTTCGTTTCTTAGCCCTTTAATACTAAACATTTTAGTTTTTACTCTTAACGACTTTTATAATTTCTACACTTAACAAATACTAACTCTCGTCTTAAATAAATAAATCTATATAAAGCTCATAATTATAAATCACATTATTTTCTCTTATATACTTAAATCATAGTTGAAACTTTCTTTATTAACATTCTTCTTCTTATTATTATTTCGTGCAGAAACATAAAAGGCATGCCACTTACTTTATATAAATTCTCTGGTTCTCGTAAGAGAGTGTGTGACGTCTTTACGTCTCCATATATCGAACCTGGGTCCGTCTGTGTGTTTGCTTTTTGATATTAAAATCGGAGGTGTAATCCATTTAAAATTATGCAACATTTTAGACAAACATAGAAGTTTATTGACAGTCTGCAGAAGGTACAAATAGTGAACAAGGACATCAGACGATACTACTGCACACAAATTATATATGAATTAGATCAGGTGGAACACATTACAATACTCCACAATCCTACTCGTTGTAATATTACTCTATTTCCCTTCACATACACTACTAAAATTTATAATATTTCAGTGCCCGTATTACCTGAAAGAACATTTTCGTTTTATATATATTTCCCGCCTGCACACATGCACGGCCTACCTCTACTTTCACTCTCAAAACAGAATCTCTCTCCTTCTTCCCCACGCATGCGTGTCACGTGACCAAAAGCGCGCCAACTCAGGCTAAAACAATGCTTTCCAGACGTAGACGTCACAATTTTACTATAGAATATATCATTCGGACATGTGCAAAAACATAGTTTCCAACCGTTGTATATATTTTAATCAAATGTCGCCAGAAAATTAGTAAAAAAAAAAAAATCACAGGCGGTAACTTTTGTAACGTTTTAAATAAGTTTTCTTCAAAAGTTTTGCAGAGAAACAATTTTTATAGGTTTCTCGAATTAATTCCAATTAGGATAAGAATTTTTTTTTCGATACGAAATTTCTGGTAGAAATTTAATAAAAATAAAACAAAGTTTGGCAGCTATTCCAGGCTTGCCAGCTAATCCTTCATTTTTATTCAGAAAATACGAATCGTCCCAGAAATAAAAAATAATATTTTTTGCTTTATTTAATCACAGAAATTTTCTGATTACATAAAGTAAAGATTAATCTTTCAAAATTTCCGGTACGAGTTCGAAAAAAAAAAAAAAAAAAAAAAAAATGGAGTCCAAAACTAGCACCCCTGAACTATGCTTTTGCGCATGCACCAATGAATCATTCGAATAGTAAAATCATTCATTTTACTCATCACTACAAATAATTAAGATGTAGGCACTGGGGCGTAATTAATTTTCGGGTGAAACTGGATATGTTTTAACCCTTAAATGCATAGTGATGCATATCTACACCACTTTTTTGTTTAATTCTTAGCACCCAGTATATTCATATAGAAATATTAATCCTGTAAAAATTGCAAAAATATAAAGTTAAAAATCTATCTTAAAATTTCTGGTGTCTAATCTTTAATATAATAGTAAAAAAGTATAATTCTACAAAAATAATTTATGCATTTAAGCATAGCTGCTAACTTTTACGCTTCCTTCCTACCGCTAAAATTTTATACTAAATGTTATATTATTAAATGTCAAAATCTCACGATTGAACAAGACGAAAATCTCTATTAAATTTTAGTGGTAGCAAAAAAAAAAAAAAAAAAAAAAACTAAAAGTTGGCAGCTATAATTTAAGTGTTAAGTTTTGCAAAATAACAAATTACATAAAATAAGGTATTTTGATTCATACTTATTCAAATATTTACTAATTTGCAATATTTTAGTTTTTACTTGTATTGCAGATGTGCAACATAAGAAATGGTTGATACATTATACGAAAAATATATCTCTGATTTTTTTTTTCATTATTTTTCCTGTGTTATATATCTTTCAGACAATCATATATAAATTTTTCGAAACAAAATAAAATTCATGCATTTAAGGGTTAAAACTACAGTAAAAAAAAAAAAAAAAAAAAAAAAAAAAAAAAAAAAAAAAAAAAAAAAAAACAGTTATTAGGGTCAAGCAAATATATCACTGCTTAAGGAATTCATTTATTTTCCATAAATACGTGTTTATAATATTGTTTTCTGATGTTTTCTGGAATACTGTAACATTATAGAAAATCATGTAAACATGAATAAGTGTAGTTGTTTCTTAAGAAAGATCTTAAGAAGGATTTTGTGCTTCTCTTGTCAAGAGTAGAGTAGCGTTTAGAGGAAAAAAATAAAAGGGATCAACACAAAACATTTTTAAATTTACAACACTGAGGCTCTGCTGAAAAAACTCAATTTAAAGAAAGATACAAAAAGTGCACATAGCAAATAAGAATGCAATACTTTTTCCCATTCTATGCTTGATGGAGAACCGGTTGGACCGATGGAAAAGCCGATTTAAATATATCTAAATTCTACAGTTCATCTTAGATCTGCTTTGCATGCCGAACACATAAATAAAGTATATTTTAGTCTTATGCTAAATAAATCCGTAAAAATAAAAGCATCCAGCAAAATATTTCAAGGATTTCTATTTGATGAAAAGAAAATTCGTTTTTGTTTATTGGAACTTATTTTAAGAAAATGCAACATTCTGTTTTCTTCACATATGTATTTATTTTACACAATTGAATTCGATATGGATGTTTCGTTCGTGAAATATTTAAAAAACTTCATATTGAAAAACTAAATTGTAAAAAGGTATTTCAAATTATGTTTTGTTTGAATAGACTGTATTTTTAAAAAGTAGATAAATATTTTTTTTTAATTCCATAAATACAACGTACTATTTCTGAATAGATATTTTAAGCAAATTTAACCATCTGAGTTCTGGTGGGTGAATTCCTCCAAAATACCAAAATGTCACATTGGTACCAGTATTTTGCAAAAAAAATTGGCTTAGAATGTACACGAAAAAATGCATTAATTTATTTTCAAATAAATTTTTTCAAATATTCTCGTGTCACTGTGACCTTTGGAGATTAAAATTAAATTAGAAGAAATTCACCCGGCAGAGCTCAAAAGGTTAAAATTTTCGTTTGGATTTTATAATTTTTCTTTAGTAAGACATTTTCTACTAAACGCTTTAACCCTTTGAAACACGGTAGTTCACTTTTGGACCTCTTAATTTTAATAACAAAATTCCAAATTGGCACCAGAATTTTTGAATGAAAATGTTTTATGTTTTAAGTGCGTGAAGAAAAGTTTTTACTTCTTTCCAAATAAATTGTTTTGCAAGTTCTGGTATCATTTAATCATTTCAGCATTTTACGAATATTTTTACTTTGCTCTTGAAAGCTATTATGTTCCCAAGAGGAAAAGTCGGATCAAAAGGGCATTTTAGAATAAAACTTAACTCATATTGGCCAAGTGCTGCCAGTCCCAAATTTTTTACATTCGGATAGCTTAATTAGCAGCAGTGTTTTTAAATTATAATATTTGCCTTGGTTAAACACAGATTAAATATGGCAAAATATAGCAAAATAAAGCTGAAATTTGCTAATTGAAAAGTAGTGGCAGTCAAACAATCTGTATACAAAAAAAGCAGCGGAATGGCGACATTGATATTAACATAAAAAGATTGTAGTTTTATCAAACAGTCGACACGTTTCAGGAACGGCGAACCCACGAGCCAAAAGGTTAATTGCTACCTCTTTTCCGAAAAATTTTCTTGAAAGAAATTTGCGAAAGAAATTCTGAAATTAAATAAGGCGAATATAACTAAGGAAAAGTGGTGGCAAATGGCTTTCTGTCACTGACCAATTTTTTTTAGATAGAAAACTCGTTGTGGTCATAAAAGCGTAAATGCGCAGAAAATTATAAAATAATGTTTAGCCCCAGAGTAGGAGTTATTGCTATCCCTGTTTTGGTTACTGCTATTTCCAAACAATAATATTCTCGATTGGCTTTTAAAATTTTTTCATCGAAAAGGTTCATTCTGAAACATTTGAATGCAAAACATTAGCTAAGACTATTTGTCCAAATTTTCATGGCAACAGAAACAAAACCTCAAATGGTGTTTTTTAGAGTTGTAACTGAGATAAATGAAGATAACACGGCTATTGTTATTAAAACTAAAATATTAATAGTTGTGGTAGATTCAGGGGTCGTACGCTTCAGAGAATTTTTCAGGACAAATATCAGTATTTTTTATAGAAAAATAAATCTATGTTTAGTGCGAGAAATTTTGCATTATTTAAGAAGAGATTTTCTATAAGAAATATTGGTACAGGAGAATTTCTGGTCTTGAAATTTCAGGACACGTTCCACCCGTGGGTAGATTAGAAAAAATGAAAAGCACAGCAATGATATTTCCGACTTTTTGCACACCAGTATAATTTTAGAAAAATATTATTCTATTTAATAGGAACATTTTTGGGATTTAAGAGAACAACATTTTCTCAAAGATTATATTGGTGTGCAAAAAGTCGGAAATCTCTTCTGTGAAAACATGTTGTTATTAGGGTTATTTATCCTCTCTAACCCTTTAACCCTTAAATAACCCTTTACTTAACATAAAGGTTAAACCGCCGGATACCACTAAACATTTATAGTAATCTTTGTCTTATATGAGTTCAGAAAAATCATTTTGCCTAAAAGTCTTTTGCCAGTAGAACAGCGAAAGCGTACACGCCATGCACCGTCTTTTTCCAAAAAAAAAAAAAAAAATGATAAATAAATAAAAACGTACATTGAACCAGAAATTTATTTAAAGAATGAGATTAAGACAAATGTAGAAGGTCTCTTTTAGGAAAACCTATTTTCATTATGCTACTTTTTTGGTTCGAAGTAAGTTTTTTGTTTAATTATGAATCAGAATTAGTCGCTATTTTTATATTCAGGTGTCCCACTCGATCCGTTTTTGAAGACCAATTTTAATTAAAGAAAATTCTTCTTTTTAACCCCATACGCGATTTTTTATTTCGTTTCGAAAAAAAAATATACATGATTCTCTGAAAGTTTTACTATATAGGAAAAACAATGAAAAAAAATCAGAGGTATATTTTTCATATAATACGTCAAACTTTTCTTCTGCTGCCCATCTGCAATATAAGTAAAAACTACTGTCGTGTGGCTGTTTTAAGCTAAAATATTGCAAATTAGGGAATATTTTAATAAGTATGTCCCCAAACACCTTATTTTACATAATTATTTATTTTAAAGTACTTAACATTTAAACCTTTAATTCCCATAATAGAATTCGTTCTAGAAATTACGTAGTTCAGAGAATCTGACTTTCCACCGGAAAGTTTCAATGGTTAATTTCGCTTTATTTAATTTAAATACGGAATGGCTGTAAATAATTAAAGGAGATACTGCTATTTTAATTTTCTCGTGTGAATTAGGTACATACGAATTAAAAAAAAATCTATTAAATTCACTGTTGTTTGCATATATACAAAGCTGCGCACTAAAGGGTCAATAGCGATTGTTGAAAGGGTCAATAGAAACTGTTGCACATCTGCAATATAACTAAAAACTACTTTCGTGTGGCTGTTTTACGCTAAAATAATGCAAATTAGTAAATACTTTAATATGTATGTCTCCAAATACCTTATTTTATATAATTATTTCTTTTATAAAACATTAACATTTAACTTTTTAATTCTCATAACAGAATACCTTCTAAAAATTACGTAGTTCAGAGAATCTGACTTTACACCAGAAAGTTTCAATAGTTAATTTCGCTTTATTTAAATATGGAATGTCTGTCATTAATTAAAGCAAATATTGCTATTTTAATTTTCTGGTGTGAATTAGGTATATGCGAATAAAAAAGACCTCTTAAATTCAAAACAGTGTTGTTTAATATATGCAAAGCTGCGCACTAAATGGTTAATTCTTGCTCCCGTGATATTCACGGGCGGTCTCTTTTATTCAGATTGTTTGTTTCCCACCAGTTTTATAAAATAATGTAACTAGATTTATTGTGGTATCCTTTTACCTGTCATTAATTGAGGTGAATATTTCTTTTTCAAGAAAGTGGTGCAAATAAACAATTTGAATTTTTAAAGCGTAAATTGATGCGACCGTTAAGGGTTTAAAGTTTGAAAAAAATATTTTTTTTTCACTTTATTATTTAAGTTCTCGAAAAATAGCCTTTTTTCAGAGTAATGTGGTCACTGAAGGATATCGAACACATTACTATTTTTCTCAATAAATCTACTTTTACGTACCGCTTCTCAGGGTTTTTCGCACTTCGCAAGCTTAGAGTATAAAAACAGTTAACCCCTTCAAGGGCGGTGGTTCATTTTTGGACCACTTAATTTTAATTCCTGAATGCCACATTGACACCAGAATTATGTAATGAAACTTTTCCTTTTATCAGAACTCGAAGAAAAGGTTTTACTTATTTTTAAATAAATTTGGTTGCAAATCTTGGTGTCAGTCAACCATTTCAGAATTTTACAAGTAGATGTGCTTTGCCCCTGAAAGGGTTAAACGCTTAATGCGCCGTTTGGCTCTACTGGTCGCCCAGGCCATATCCTTAAGTACGCTAGAAGCACCAGATCGAAATTAAAGCATATATAAGGAATTATGTTCTCCATATTAATTTTATACTGGAATATATAAATATGGATGTCTTATAGCGAAACAGCACCAAAAACTGGCGATATGAAGCAATTAAAATAATAAAACTTTGTAAAAAATCACCATAAAATTAAAACAAAACACAGGACGCGTTTCGAGCTAAAAACATAACAGCTCGTCATCAGCTACAGCATACACGTGTCCGTAAAAGAACAAGTTCAAAAATGAACTGAAGATAAAGAATGTTGCGAAGAATGCGACAGATGGCGCTACCTGATAGAGGGATATGCAAAAGGGAAATGTGTTGAAAAAAGATAGAAGAGAAAATGAAATGGAAAAAATGGAAATAAAAGAAAAAATAAAAATAAAAGAAGTAAATTAAAAATATAAATAAAAATGATAAATAAAGAACTATAAAAGAACAAGAAAAAAATCCAAATTATTATTATTATTATTATTATTATTATTATTATTATTTTTTTTTTTTTTTTTTTTTTTTTTTTTTTTTTTTTTACAAAATAAAAAGAAAACAAACAAGAGAAAAGGCAAAAGAATTACAAAATTAATTTCCACGCTGGAGATAGGAAAGGAGATGATGGGAGATCATTGACAAGATTAGCAGAATTTTTAGAAATAAAATATGCTTCATGAAAATCCAAGTGAGAGGGAGAGGCAGGTGAAGAAATAATTTTGGCCATGGAGAAATTGAAACAATGACTGGAAGACCAACAGTGAGAAGCAATCGAAGATTTAGAGATTTCTTGATTTGCAATATATCTCTGATGCTCGCCTAATCTGAATTTTAAAGCTCTCTTCGTTTGACCAATATAACCTAAATTACAAGAGCAAGGAATGAAATAAACACCCCACCGGTTCTCAGTAGGAACAGGATCTTTCAGAGAAGAGAATTTAATTTTATTCATAGGTTTGAAGATAACTTTGATGACACTTTCATTTTAATTCCATCTGACCTTGATCTTTCTAATCTCCTTTCTCTTGTTAATTCTGTTGATCCTTGTATTCCATTTACTCTCGAAGTCGAAGAGAACAATTCGCTTCCTTTCCTTGACGTCTTGGTTTCAAAACTCCCAGATCGGTTCTCTACCTCCGTTTATAGAAAACCTTTCGCTGTCTCCCTTCCTCCTCATGCCCTTTCAAATCATCCTCCTCAATAAAAAGTGGCGTCCTTTTATACTTTTGTTTTTAGGGCGTTACGCATTTGTTCTGACTCTTCTGCTCTGAATAATGAAATTAATTATCTGAAATCTCTTGCCCTTGCTCGTGGTTATAATCCCTCTTTGATTGATAAAGCTTTGTATAAATTTAATAAGCCTAAACGTCCTTTTTCTGATTCAAATAATCCTCCTAATTTTAATTCTATAATAGTTCTGCCCTTTTATTCTCTTCTGTGTTTCAAAATTGCTAAAATACTTTCTCGTTTTAACTTTAAAGTTATCTTCAAACCTATGAATAAAATTAAATTCTCTTCTCTAAAAGATCCTGTTCCTACTGAGAACCGGTGGGGTGTTTATTTCATTCCTTGCTCTTGCAATTTAGGTTATATTGGTCAAACGAAGAGAGCTTTAAAATTCAGATTAGGCGAGCATCAGAGATATATTGCAAATCAAGAAATCTCTAAATCTTCGATTGCTTCTCACTGTTGGTCTTCCAGTCATTGTTTCAATTTCTCCATGGCCAAAATTATTTCTTCACCTGCCTCTCCCTCTCACTTGGATTTTCATGAAGCATATTTTATTTCTAAAAATTCTGCTAATCTTGTCAATGATCTCCCATCATCTCCTTTCCTATCTCCAGCGTGGAAATTAATTTTGTAATTCTTTTGCCTTTTCTCTTGTTTGTTTTCTTTTTATTTTGTAAAAAAAAAAAAAAAAAAAAAAAAAAAAAAAAAAAAAAAAAAAAAAATAATAATAATAATAATAATTGGGATTTTTTTCTTGTTCTTTTATAGTTCTTTATTTATCATTTTTATTTATATTTTTAATTTACTTCTTTTATTTTTATTTTTTCTTTTATTTCCATTTTTTCCATTTCATTTTCTCTTCTATCTTTTTTCAACACATTTCCCTTTTGCATATCCCTCTATCAGGTAGCGCCATTTGTCGCATTCTTCGCAACATTCTTTATCTTCAGTTCATTTTTGAACTTGTTCTTTTACGGACACGTGTATGCTGTAGCTGATGACGAGCTGTTATGTTTTTAGCTCGAAACGCGTCCTGTGTTTTGTTTTAATTTTATGGTGATTTTTTACAAAGTTTTATTATTTTAATGGATGTCTTATATCCCCTTTCTCAAAAATAATATTTGAATTTATATGTATTTGATATGTATACTTTTTAACCCTTTGTGGTCGAAATACTCATCCCAGACTCAGGAATCTCTTACACATATTTATTCCGTTGGCACCATTTTTTTTTTTTAACGAAACAATTTTGCTTGCATTTTGACATCATTTGAAACAAAAAAATTACAAAAAAATGTACTTTTAAAATATAGTGGTGCAAATACAATATATAAACAGAATCATGTATATAAAGATTGGGCGGCAATTTTCCGACAGTCGACTGCAAAGTGTTAAAATTCAGATTGTTTGATTGATACTACTCTTTTGAAGTAGAAATATTCACCTTAATTAATTGCAGATAAAATGATGCGAGAATAAAGCCAATTACACAATTTTAAAAAACTGGCGGGAATCAAACAATCTGAATAAAAAAAGTAGCCTACACTGCTCGAGAAAGTCACAGGCGCGAGAATTAAGGGGTTAATTTAACATAATTATTCTATTTGATGAATAAATCGTACAAGTTGTAATTTTTCAGTTTTGTGTTTAATAATCATAGAAGTTTTTTGAATGTGTCCGCTAGGATTGTCCAGGATGCCCAGTTGGCAGAACGTTTGCAGATCAAGCGAAAGGTTACTGGTTCAAATCACAGTCAGGACAGTTGTTCACTCAGTTGAAATAATTACAGCTTCCATGACTTATTTATCAATTAGAATAACTGTGTTAAATGAATGAAGATAGTACAATAGCTTAAAATTCATTCTGTAAGCAGAAAGTAAGTATGAAGTATAGGATGAACGCCAAGAGATTTAAAATATTGGCGGCAAACAAGCAATGTGAATTTTCATTTTTAAGCATCAGGATGGGAACAACGGACATTTCGTCTGTACGTGATTACAGCGTGTTAAAATGATGAAATAAAATTAATTAAAAGTAATTACGTACAAAAAACTTCACCTGTAAATTTAACTTTCTGGCGATTACAGTAATTTTGCGAGAAGCGCCACATAGTAATAAAATAGTGCTTCATGCTATCTCTTTATAATGAATGAAACTGGTGGCTAAAGCAGCCATAAAGTAATTTTATCTACAGTGTGTCCCAAAATGATTACTCTTATTTAAATTGGGTATAATTGTATTGCCTGTTTTATTTACAAGCATCATATTTAGTACAGACACACGAAAGATGATCCAGTTTTATTTAAGACACACGATATGAGCTCTGCGAGTCAGATGCAAAATGTCCAACCTCTCGTGTATCTCCTGGAATACTCCTGGTAGAGAATCCCACTCTGATTAGGTAGAATGATTCTTTCTCGCAAATTGAGAAGGTTTGTAACAGATGTCTCATCTACCTGATCGTTAACGCATCCCAAAGAAAGAAGTCCAATGGAGTAATGTCTAGAAACACGTTGGCTAAGGGGTTGGACAGTCGCGAAACACCCACTGATTTGGAAAGTGATGGTTTAACAGCTCTCGTACAAACGTTGCCAGTGAGGAGGTGCTCTATCAATGCAGTTATGAATAAAGAGGAGGAGACATATACTGTGATGTCTGTTGTGAGGGAAGTAACTGAGAAGTTTGTCACAATATGGCGGCTGCTTTTTAAAAATAGAATCTACAGTTTCTGATTACAGCCGGGGCAAACTTCCCACCAGTAAAATTGAATAGAGCACTTCGTATTATTTAAGCATTTTATTCATAGAAATACTTTCTCACAGTTGTGGTAAAAATTTCTATTTGTTTTTACGGGAGTCAGTTTGCCTGGTAAAACTGTCAGTTCGTTTCATTGGTTGTCACAATATGGCGGAAACTTAGGGTCTGACTATCGCCAAAGTAAAGTTCCACCAGTAAAAATGAGTATCTGTTTCTACCATGATTTAAGACTGAAATTTTACATTAATAAGACGTTTAAATAAGGAGAAAGATTTAATATAAATTTACTGGTGGAAGTTTGAAAGGGTTACAGTTGAAGCTTCACTATTTTAAGCATATGTCAGTTCCTCTTTATTAATAGTTCCATCGATTACCGCGGGAGGAAACTTCCATCAGTAAATTTAAATAAAAGCTTTCTCCTTATTTCAAAGCCTTATTTATGCAAAATTTCAGTCATAAATAATGACAGAAACAGATATTTATTTTTACTGGTGGAAGTTTACTTTTGCAGTAGTCAGGCCCTGTGTTTACGCCATATTTTGACAACCTAGACAACCTGACTCCCTGTCAGTGTCAGTAAAAAAGATAATAATTCCTGGGAAACTGGCACCTGTAAAAACAAACAGAAATTTTTACCATATTTGTTAGAAAATATTTCCATGAATAAGGCGATTAAATAAGACGAAATTTTCTATTCAAATTTACTGTTTGGAAGTTTGCCCCGTCGGTAATCAAAAACTGTTGACCCGATTTAAAAAAAAACTGCCTCCATATTGTGACACCCTCCTCAGTTGGTATCTCGCAACAGGTAAACAGTGCAATATGTGGCTCCTTCCCTTTCTTCGTAACTCCATCGGGGCTGCATGTCCTGCATCTGAGATATTGGATAATTTTCAAGCATATCTGCATACTCATTAGCATTGACACATTATTCATGAAAAAAGTCCATTATGGGCAAAAGGCCACCTGCATATTAATATCGCACGGTCAAAAAAAACTTGACGATTGGTCCAACGCATCTTCAAATAAAAAATGCGGATCAGTGCTATCAATAAACAGTAAGACCATTATGAAATCAAGGAAAACATTTTGATGCACACTGTATTTTTTCACAACGTTCGAGACTACAATTAGGAATAACATACTGCAACCGGTCTATTTAACTTTAGATTGGAGGTCTCTATATTATGATCCTCGTGCCAACAAGCTACCACTATTTTATAATAGAAAATTTGACTTAATTAAGGAAAGAAGTAATTTATTAAGGTAGTTATTACCTTTCCTAATATGCGGTGACAAACGAATTTAGGGCAAAATGTTTCAAGATTCTTAATGGGTCGATCGGAAAAACGTGTCATGGTGGTAAAATAAATTCGTATCGGAAAATTCTATCATTTAATTATTAGAAATTGATTCCGATATGTAATGTCTAATCATTACCGGGCAGAATTTTCTGGTACGAATAGATTTTCCCAACACGACACGACTTTCCGATCGACCCAATAATTTTAGAGGGCTATAATTATTCAATAAGTAAACAGCTTCTGTAGCAGATTACAAAAGCCTGAAGTGTGTGAATAAAAATGTTTGATTGAATTAATTTAATGTTATCTTTAACCCCTTAAGGGTCGCATTAAATTACAGTTTAAAAATTAAAATTGCTTATTGACACCACTATTTTGAAAAAGTAATATTCACCTTATTTAATGTCAGGTAAAATGATACCATAATAAAACCAATTACAAACTATTTTATAAAACTGGTGGGAATCAAACAATCTGAATAAAGGACACAGCCAGTGAATATCACTGGAGCGAGAACTAAGGGGTTAAAAAACACTATTGATAAACGAACTAGAAATAATACAAAATATTTTATTCTGATAGCAAAATGGTTAAGCGAACTCGCAGTACAGGCCTTCCACTGGTCCGTTTTTTGAAAACCGTTAATTTTTTAGAAAGAAATTCATGGTAGGTTTCTGCAACAATTCTGGAAGAAAAACCCCTCATCCCGCTGTATTTCTACAAAATTTAAAAAAAAAAAAAAAGATTTTTTTTTAAATAATAAAACTGGTGTTTAAAACACCGAGTGGGAGCCCGGATAGTACTTCCAGTGTCTTTTCGTCTTATAGGGGTAAATATCTTCTTACAAAGTATAAAAGATTAATAAACAAGCTTAACTAATTTTTCCGTAGAAAGTTCTAAAGGTTCAATTATAGTACTGTATGCATTGAAACTTGTTTATTACTTTTTATTTATTACATTAGCTGGGTTTTTATTTAGACCAAAGTAAAAATAGTTGATTTCCATTACAATGTTATTAACTTATTTTACACTTTATTATTGCAATTGATTCCCCCTTACGTGTAAAAAGTACGTTTGCATGTATTTGTAAATGATTATTCTTTTAAAATTGGTATCGTATAATTCCATACGAAAGAAATTTTAATCTACAATAATAAAATTTTACCGTAATGTTCGTCTTAAAATTTTATATCCACAGGGGCCCATCGATCTCTCTTTTAAATTCCACTATTTTCAAGCGATTGCCTTTGTGTATATTTCTAAGGGAAATTCTGTAGAACCCTACCACGAAGATTTTTGTTTAGAAGTAGTGGCGTTCAAAAATGGACTATTTTCAGCGGTATATTTATTACCTGATGTAATAATGACTCGATGTTATCTATAACTTAAAAGTGCAATTTTTCTCGACACATTACATTTGGATTCCTTCCAGTTTAGAATGTCTTTTTATTGTCTCAAAAATCGATTTTCTAAAAGAGTAGTTATATTAAGGGGACATAAAATAAGCTTTGTATTTTCTTTGAGAAACATTTATTTTGCGCAATTATCAACTATAGTTAAAGTGTAAATTACTGCTCAACACCACGCAGCGGAAAGCATGATACGTGAGTTGCCACTTAAGTACGTGGTTAATGGGTGTTTCATTAAATGGTATTCTCTTTTGAAACATTTCTTATTCATGAAGTACTTTAAAGTAGAATATTAAAAGGTATATATAGTTCTAATATAGTTATTAATATATATTTTCAGATAGTGGGTAAATTCAATCAGAAAAAGTTTTACTTCATTATTTAGACATTCTTTTAATAAAACGTAGTTATTTTTATTAACCATTGCGTTTTAATCGAAATAAAAATCCATGTGATATAAAACATTATATGGTTATAGAAATAATGCCTTCACTTCATTTCTTTCTTAGATATCAAATGTCTCTCAACGTATATGCAGCCAGCTAAAAATTAATTGTTATTATTGGATTTTGTGTTGCAATATATATAGGGCATATCAAAAATCATGGTACGAACTTTAGGGTGTTATAGAAAAAAAAACTAGACAGATACAAGTCGTCTTATCATACACGCTTGGAACGCAGGTGCTGAAGCGATACAGAATGCTTTTTTATTATGAAAAATAGCCAGTTTAATTCACAGTAATTGATTGTTGCTTTTCTTTATGTGTAGAATGTTTGTCAATAAAAATGATGATATGAATGAAAAGTACATGAATATGTCGAAAAATTTTAAATGTAATTATTACATAACATAATATCCTGAAGAAGAGAAATATTAAATTGCAATACTCAAAAACATTACATGAACACCTTGTTTTTGTAAAATTATTCTTATTGAACGTGTAAAATCAAATGAAAATCTACTGAAAGAACTCATGTATGCTAAAAAGATATTAGAAGAAGAATCTACACTCGTAAAAAAACTGAACGCACCGTACTAACTCTGCAACGAATTATAATAGAAAAAAGTTACTTGTACTAAACGGTTGAAAATAAGATCTACTTTTAAATGATGCGTATAAAATTTGCTTAGGGGACCATCTACAAGTCCAAACCAGACCAAACTCTGTTTTTTTCAATGACAACAGCCAATTTTGACACTATATTTTAAATCTTCGGCTTAAACAATGCCTAGAAACGAAATTTCAAGTCATTTGGATGATACGTTTTTGAATTATAAACATTCAAAATTTAGAGCTTCAAATGTTAAATTACATTTTAATATTTTTATTAATATCTCCTATATTATAAACTTAATGTGATAATTTTGTGTGTGTTTATAATACTGAAAAACACCAATATAAGTACATTGAATTTGTAGTTTAAAAAATACACATAATACGAATTACGAATTATTAAATTAACACATTACCCGCTGGTGTTGCGTTCACGCAACAGTCAAAATAAATGCACATATTTCAGTTATTTGCATACCCACCACTATATTTCAATTAAAAAAATGGCCTTACAAAAAGGGAGTCATAAAATTTTAAGATCATGTAAAGCGAAAATTATCTTTCAGAATATTTGGTGGCAAACGACGTTCCGCTAAAAAGTTCAAAATTTTAACCTTATAGTTTTGGTGGTTAATGGGTTAATATTTGTAAAAAACATGAATTGCAACCTACAAATTTTTTGATAGATTTATATTTATTATGCCCTGCTTTATGCGAATCCTGTATTTCAAATTTTTATATCAAGTAGTTTTCTAATTATGAAATTAAAAAATTTAAAATTATGGTTTAAGGGATTATCTATGATGTCCAGAAAAGCCTAATTAGAAAAAATATATATTTCACCCATTTTAATGAAACATTTGGGCTGGAAATAGTCGAAACATGTAATCGACATGTAGTCGACATGTATTAAAACAATAAATAGTCGTAAGGGGACCGGGTAAGAGAAATTCAACCAAAAAATCGATTTTTACTTTTTTTATATCATAAATAGGTTAAACTTTTATCTTTTCAACGATGTATTACACATGTTTATATACAGGGTGTTCCGTTAAAGGGGTCCAATATTAATAGGGGTAATAGAGGAGATCACATGGAGCATAAATCAGTATATAAAGCCTGGTCGGATCTCAATAGTTTTCAAGTTACAGCAAATAGAATGAAAATTCGGAAAATTGTAAACGAACCCTCATTGCTAAACTATCGATAATGCTACATAAAAACGAAGCACATATTTAGAAAGAGCAGAAAAAAACCTACAAAATGACATCAATTGTATTAAAATAGCAATATTTATTGACGAGTTACAAGCCCTGAAACAGTGAAAAAAGTACGAAATCCAATATACATCAAAATAGTTAATCGTTAATTTCAAAAAGACAACTCTAGCTACAACAATGAAAATGTAGTAAAATTTGGTCCATTCCGAAAACTTTCGAAAAAGCTTACAATGAACCATATCGGTTTAATTGTGTGAGAGAAATTAATCAGTTTCTTAGTTACAACTCCGCTTTCTTTGACACTAGCAAAGGTTAAACTCCGCCCATCACGATTGGAAACACCGCCTTTTTAATTACTCTCAACTATACATTTTCGATAATGCTTCTTCTGAGATGCAACATTTTTAATTATTCAAGAGTTGAATGAACCAAAATAACTTTACAATAATAGTCTACATTTTGAAGTGGTCTTTTATTGATATAAAGCTTAAGTTAAATTCTTTAAAATTAAACTGGTGGTGAAAATTCGGAAATAATTAAAAATATTGCGATTTGTAACTATGCAAGAAGTTTCAGTACATGTTTTACATGGACAATTATTGTATGTATATGTGCATCATAATTTATGATAGGAAATAATAATAACAAATAGCATAATAATTTTATTAATTATAAATTTAAAAAAGACACTAAATTTTAAATTAATTCATACAAACTTTGTAATTTACAATTTGAGTACACCACAGTCTGTGACTTACAAAATACTGTGCCAAAAAATGTTGAACATAAAAGAAAATTGACAAATAAAGAATTACATTCCACGTACTATATGACATATGTGTAGCATAGTCTTCTGGCCTGCGCTGCACAGTTCAATGTCGGAAGGCAGACGAACGGACATTATTATAATAGGTGTTCGAAGTTGCGCCCATTAACAGAATCGCACAGCCGACAGCGACGTCGTAAAGATTGGCGAACACGCCGAAAAACTCCGACGGAGTTGGGAATGTCTCCTGCAGCGACAACGATTCGCGCTAGTAAATCCTCCGGTGTATCCACAGGCGTTTCATACACCAGCGATTTAAGGTGTCCCCAAACAAAAAAGTCTAACGGATTGAGGTCTGGAGAGCGTGCAGGCCAAGCAACAGGTCCACTGCGTCCAATCCATTTCCCAGGATATGTTGAATTGAGGTGATTGCGAACACCTATGAAAAAATGTGCCGGTGCGCCATCGTGCATAAACCACATATTGTGGCGCAATGTTGCTGGCACATTTTGCAGTAACTGCGGTAAGATATCCCGTAGGAAAACCAAGTACGTACTGCCATTGAGTACATCTGGGAGTAAATATGGTCCTATGAGACAATCGCCGAGGACACCTGCCCATATGTTCACACTGAACTTTTGTTGTGCGTTCGACGGGAAAACAGTGTGCGGATTTGTATATGACCATGTGTGCATATTGTGTGTGTTTACCACGCCCTCTCTCGTAAATGTTGCTTCATCAGTAAATAAAATATTTTCCAGAAATTGTGGATTATTTTCTGTTACATTAAGCAACCAGCGTACGAATTCTGTCCGCTGAGACAATCTGTTACTGATAACAGTTGTACCCGCTGCACATGAAAGGGGTGCATGTTTTCTGCACGCAGAACACGCCACACACTTTGGTGAGAAACACCGACTTCAGACGCAGCAGCTCGTGTACTCGTGGAGGGGTTATCTTTAAAAATATTCAGTACATCTTCTTCCATTGCAGGTGTTCGTACATGTCGAGGTTTCCCTGCATCAATGCTTGCTGTATTAAACGATCCAGTCTCCCGTAATCGTCTATCGATTTTTATGAAGAGTTTCGAACTTGGGCAACGTCTCCTTGGAAATTGCTCACGGTACATGCGCTGTGCTAGACATGCATTTCCATGAGCTTGCCCGTACATCAGATGCATGTCCGCATATTCTTCGTTAGAGTATTCCGGCATAATTATTATACATCAACTTACTACAATCCCACTTACAACAGCCTCCCTTTAACATAACGCCCACTGATGACTGCTGTTTTATTACACTTTTCTTCCTATACACATAGAAAATTTGCATAAAATGTACTTCTTCTTCATCATCCTGAAAGTTCATGGAGGAAACGCAGCAGTCACGGAGTTTGCTTTAAGACAAGGCGAGAGCTGCACAATATGTCATTCACTTGACCAGACTGAATAATGAAAGGGTATTGATAGAGGTTGATCAGAAATGTATAATTGAAAGATATTAAAACGGGGTGTTTACAATCATCATGGGCGGAGTTTCGCCCTTTCCGAGCGTGCAACAGTACAGAGTTGTAACTAGGGAACTGCTTGATTTCTCCCATACAATTAAACTGATATGGTTTATTGTCAGCTTCTTTGAAAGCTTTCGGAATGGACCAAATTTTATAACATTTTCCTTGATGTAGGTAGAGTTGCATTTTTGGAATTAACGATTAACTATTTTGCTAAATATTTGATTTTGTATTTTTTCACTGTTTCAGAGCTTGTAACTCGCCATTAATTCTCAATATTCTAAAACAACTTATGTCATTTCGTAGGATTTTTTCTGCTCTTTCTAAATATGTGCTTCGTTTTTATGTAGCATTATCGATAGTTTAGCAATGAGGGTGTTTTTACAAATTTCCGATTTTTCATTCTATTTGCTGTAACTTGAAAATTATTGAGATCCGGCCAGGCATTATATACTGATTTATGCTCCGTGTGATCTCCTCTATTACCCCTATTAATATTGGACCCCTTTAACGGAACACCCTGTATAAAAAAAAGTGTTGGATTTTTTTCTTTCTTTCTAAGAGCACTTCACAGCACTGGGCTACTTTTTTAAAATTCAGATTTCTTGACTGGCACCACTTTTCTGAAATGGTAAAATAATCATTGTTTTCGCCTTAATTAATATGTTATTAAATAAGGCGAATTTCACTGTTTCAAAAAAGTGGTGCCAATCAAGAAGTCAGCATAAAAAAAAGTGGTGCCAATCAAGAAATCAGCATAAAAAAAAGTAGTCCACTGGCAACACTGCTTCACAGCTTTAATTGAATTTTTCTCAAAACTTCGATTTTTCAGGTTTGTGTTCCTTTTTTTCAATATCTAATAAACTTAAGGACTCAGATTTTTCTAAATAGTTATGTTATAGTTTTAACACAGGGATTTAATGATTTGTTGAGAATTATTTATTTTAGGCAGTGAAATCTTACCAAAAATGCTAATTCAAAAATGTCTTTCAATAAATAATTAAAAATAAATTTTCAGCTTTACTTAGAAAGAAAATGGTGTGTTAAAATACGTAAAGTATGGTATTCAAACTACTCTAAAAATCTAGACCTCTGTTTTTCACCATTTCTGATAAGGAGGTACATAAAGTTTGGTGCATTTTAAAATGACGGAGATAGAACTTACCCGGTCCCCTTAAGCGAGTGAAATGGTCATATTTTCAAGACATAATACGTAATAGAATTGACATAGTTAATCTGTAGCATTTCAGCAATTAAGTTCCGAAAATCAATTTGGGTACAGACCCTGAAATATGCTCATTTTAAAATAATTAATTTCCTGAAATTAATCGTACGAATTTCATGAAAATTATGGTGCCAATTAAGATGATGTCGAACTTGGGTAATGCTACTGAAATAAAAAACAAATTTTTGTTTCGTTTTGATATGTGGATTTGTAGATGGCTCCCTAAGCAAATTTTACAGACATCTGTTAAAAGTAAACTTTATTCCTAACCGTTTGGTACCAGTAACTTTTTTCAGTGATAATTTGTTGCAGAGTTACTAGGGGGTGTTTCTTATTTTTTACCACGACTGTACCTTATTATATATGATGGCAAAAATGCCACCTCTGTTTGCGAAGTAGGACACACGCGCTGACACTTTGATATATCATACAATAATCTGATTAATTCTGGCCTATCCAAATATATCAATCAACAATACATTATAAGTAAATTTCTTACCTTTTATATTTCCGCTGCAGCAATTCCTCGATTGGATGTATGTCGCTGTAAATCCTAGTAGGGTATTCCAGCGTTTTATATAGCTTCTAAGCTGTAGAGAAAGATTTGTGTTTCATTAATAATTTGACACATTCTGAATTCTAACTAATGAGGCTGATTTCTGTGATAATTAAACTATATTTTAACTATATTTTAACATTATATTAAATTGTGTTTGTATGGTACAAATTGCGCTGCACCCTATGGCAGCGGTTTAATCTTACATGTTACGCATTTTACAGCTAATATTATAACAATAAAAAAGTCATAAAGTTTTTTTTCACTTCTTTATATTAATCACGTGAGCATCTTGCATCATACGTGGGAGGAATAAACAGGTTTGATGTATGATTATTACTGTACACTTTGGATAAATATAATTTAGATACTTAACCCCTTGAAGGGCACCGGTATATATTATATACCGCCTACGATTAATGAAGTTTTACACCAGAAAAAGTTTATTAAATTTTACTTTTTTAACTTTGGTGGAAAAAAGCCGTAAAATTGCTTTTACTTATTTTGAAATAGAATTTTTCAAAGATTCCGGTGGGAATTCAGCATTTCACAAACGTAATTGCTTGCCCCTCAAGGGGTTAAAGAGTTCGATGATTATTTGATAATTTACAGTCTATTTGTTTTATAAGAATTCACAAATGTTACTTTCCTTGAAAATTAATGTTTCCATTTCCTGTTTTATGATTTACTGCTGATCTGAGGATGGTTATATTTTCATCACCTCTGTGTTTTCACGAATTGAGGTTTTGGCAGTTGTTTGGTTAGAGAATCGGCTATCATGTTTGAGTCGATCAGTAACGAAGATCTAATATACCACCTTTCTTCATTTGTTTTATTGCGTGATAACGCAAATCGATGTTCTTGATGCGTTTTGAGAACTTTTCATTCTCCACCATTTTTATATAACTTCGGTTATCATCGTAGAGAACTGAATGTAATATTTGATGCAAATCTAACTCGGACAGCAATTTTATAAACCAGGCAATTTCCTGCCCTGCACTAGCAGCTGATACAAATTCAGCTTCTGCCGATAAAAACGCTATACAGTTTTGTTTTTTAGTGTACCATTCTTTGGGACTATTTCCCAGCATGAATTTGTTGCCACTGGTCGATTTCTTGTTTTGTTGTCCCCTGCCCAGTCGGCGTTGGCAAATCCGATAAGTGTCGGTTCGTGCTCTATTTTAAATGTGAGGTTTAATGCTTCGGTTGATTTTAAGTAACTGATTACCCGTTTCGCGGCGTTCTAGTCCTTTGCACGAAAGATTTCGCACCTTCTACTCAGGATGGTCACAGCGGCTGATATATCTGGGCGTGTAGTAGTAGTTATATAGAGTAGTGATCCGATCGCTTGTTGGAATTTTCTGTTGTTATGCAATAAGGTTTCTTCGTCCTCTAATTTGTAAAAACCAGGATCCATTCGAGTGCTTACTGGTTTGGAATTTTCTAGGTTAAACTTTCTTGCGAATTCTTCTATTTTAAATCTTTGATTCAATGTGTGTTTTTTTTTCATTCTAAATAGTGTGATACTTCACCAAGGTCTTTTAACTCATATTCTTATTTTAACCCCTTGAAGGGCGGTGATGCCGTCACGGCATCACATAATTTTAATATCAGATTGCCACATTGGCACCGGAATTTTATGATGAAAATGTCATCTTTATTAATTACGCGAAAATTTACTTTTACTTGTTTGCAAACAAAATCTCTTGTTTATACTGGTCTCAGTAAATTATTTGAACATTTTACGAATACAAGTACCTTACCCCTGAAAGGGTTAAAGCTTTTATTATTGCTTCAAATGTTTGATTTTCACCACCTATCAAGATGTCATCCATGTAGACTATTATATAAGTGGAACTCTTGTTTTCTTTTCGCGTGTATAGACACGAATCTACTATGCTTTGTTGGAAGTTCAGTTTTTTTAGAGACTGATTGATTCATTTATGCCAAGTTCTGTCTTCCTGCTTGAGTCCGTAAATTTACTTTTTAAGTTTGCAGACTTTATTTTCTGAATTTTTCTCTATGTAGCCTTCCGGCTATTTCATGTATACTTCATCTTCTAGCTCGCGATAAAAAAGGCTGTATCAATGTCAACATGTCTAACATTTAATTTGTGATATGCGGCTGCTGCCAAAAATCTTCTGACTGTTTGTGAGACTATGGGGGCAAAAGTCTCGTCGTAAATTTCGCCGCATTTTTTATCATAGCCTTTGGCTACCAGGCGTGCTTTATATTTTATAATGTTCCCGTAATTGTCTAATTTCTTCTTGAATACCCACTTACAACCTATAACCTTTTTATTAGGTAGAAGATCCACTAACGTTTTCGAAATATTAATCTCTTCACAGAAAAGAAATCATAAATCTCCTCAAGTAATTATTATTACATCCTGTGTTTGGAAATATCAATAACTGTCAACACCTCACAATTCCCAAATCATTTTAAAGAAATATTACTTCCTGATTAGCACCAACAACTCATATAAATAAACATTTATCTTTCAATACAGAAAAACTTTACAAGGACATTTTAATTAAGTGTATAATAACTAATGTTTAAGTGAAGTGTATATTCCAGATATAAATAAACATTATTATGGACTAAAAGACATTAAACTAAATAACAATTTATGACTCTAAAAAACCCATTATTTACGCAGATATTTTATATGTATTAATTTTTCTTATGTAGTTATATAATATAATCCCGAATGAAAGGAGCTGTGTTGTTGAGCTCCAAAATGTGTAAAATACTTATTAAAATTTCTCTATATCTTACCTTAGTGCAGTACAAAAAAATTCACAATATAATATACAGATTTTAAAGCCACAACATGTGTAACGTCACCCTGGATAATACCAAAGGATTATTTATTATTTAATAAATTATAATGAAGTCTTGAGGTACTGAGGATACACAAAATAAGGTTGATATAAGAATGAGCAGAAGACTTTAAACCTTTCAGGGGCAAGGTACATGTTTTCGTAAAATGTTGAAATAATTGATTGACACCAGTATCCGCAAGAAAAGGCATTTGAAAACAAGTAAAAGCATACTTTCGCGTACTTAATAAAAGTGAAATTTTCATAAAAAAATTCCGGTGCAAATGTGGCAATTTGGGATTAAAATTATGTGATGCCATATCGGCATCACCGCCCTTCAAGGTGTTAAAAGGTAAGCGATAAATTCTTACATAATTGATTAGTGTGAAAATAAATTTTCAAATAATATTTCATAAAATATTCATCATGATTAGATGCAAAAGCGCATAGCGCTCCCGAGCAAATATATTGCGATTTTTTGTTTCATAACTCCCGTGTGTTATGTTTTTTTTTCAGCGAATTGATTTCCGCTTGTGTGGCTTTAAGCAAATTTTCTTTTTCTGTGGGGTTATTAATTTCCTGTATGTCATTCCAACTAGTAGGTTCTATCATATCATTATTTTTACATAACAGGCGTATCTGTCTGGTGGTACCCCCCTGTTCCACCTTTCATATCTTCTTGCTTCATTAGTCGGTTGTTTGGACACAGTTGGTTCTTCGGTCATGTCGTTTATCTCTGTTTCAATGTAATTTTTGTAATCATGGGAGTTTTCTATCTCTTCATTTTCTTTTAAGCTAATTTTGCTATTTTCTATGAATTTCACTGTTCTGACAATTAAAATTTTGTTTTCTTTAGTGTATACGCGATATCCTTTTGAGTTGCTGTCGTATTCTCCGAAAATCCCTTCCTGAGCCCTATCGTCCTATTTTCTTTGATGTTGTTTATTCACGTATACTTAAGCTTTGCACCCAAATGTTCGCAAATAGTGTAAATTCGGTTTGCAATTAAACCATACCTCAAATGCGATTTTATTTGTTGATCTTGTTGGTAAGAGATTTTGTAAATGGTTCGCGGTGCTGATTGCTTCTCACCAAAATCTTTATGGTGGATCCGCTTCTCTGAGTGGGCTTCTAGTCATGTCTAATAATGATCTACTTTTTCTTTCCGCAATGCCATTTCGGCTCGGGCAATATGGCACTATTAATTGGCATTGAATGCCCCTTTTTCTTAGATAATCCCCTGTCCCGCTATTTATGTATTCTCCCCCGTCATGAGATCTTATTGCTTTCAAATTTTTCCCGAACTAGTTTTGAACCATAGCTATGTAGTCGCTTAGTTTATCGTGTGCCATATCTTTATGTTACGTCCATGTGCACTATATGATACGTCCATGTGCACCTATACCATGTGCACCTATGATACGTCCATGTGCACTATATCAATACTCTACATGTTTTGTTTTTCTATGATGTTTTGGGATAGGAAGCATCACTTGTTTTTGTTTGTATGCATGTTTCGCATGTTGTTCCATGATTGCAATTATTTAGTTTTATGCCATGGGCTAAATCGTCTTTAACCATTTCCTTTATGGAATTATAATTTTGATGCCCTAAGCAAGGGGTGTAAAAATCTAGGCGCAAATGGGCAGTCTCTCACCACTAAATTTCATTCGTTATTTTTCGTCTAATATTTCGTCTAAATTTTTTGTAAGAATCCTAATAAAATTTAAGCGAAGAAAACTATTAAAATTTAGTGGTGAGAGACTGCCCGCTGGCGCCTAGATTTTCACACCCCTGCCCTAAGCAGTGTTGCCAGATGGGCTAATTTTTTAGGTAGATTTCGTATGAAATACTACCTATTGGCGTCGTTCATATGTTGGAGTTTCTGAAAATTTTTTGCAGATCTACACCGATCATGACCCCTAGAACCCAAAACCACCCTCAGTAAAAAACTTTATCTATCTATCTATCTATCTATCTATCTATCTATCTATCTATGTATGTATCTATATATATCACTTTCTTCTGGACACGATAACTTCCACAATTCTGCACCAATCTCTTCCAAACTGATACATAAAATCAAAGGGCATTAAATCTCGGTCAAGTTCGTTAATGGGCAAAATCGGACCAAGGGGATGGAAATAGGGTGGGGTTTTGTGAAAATCGAAAAAACCCCATAACTTCTTAAATTTTGTACATATCGAATCAGTTTAAAGTTTTTATTACTTCTAAAAATAGGGACAAAAATTTATGTATCACAGATTTGTGATAAAGTTAAAAATGGGCACAAGGGGCGCAAAAATAGGGTTTTTGGGAGAAAAAAATTCATACCTTCGTCAATTCTCAAGATATTAAATCCAATTGATTTTATCATGAATCTCCTTAACATTATCTACAACTTTTATATTCACAAGTTTTTGATAGGACCAATTAGTACCGCAAAAAATTAAAAACGAAAACAAAAAGGGCGTTTGAAGAAGAAACAAAATTCATAACTTCGTCAATTCTCAAGATATCAAATCCAATTAATTTTATCATGAATCTCCTCAACATTATCTACAACTTTTATATTCACAAGTTTTTGATAGGACCAATTCGTACCGCAAACAAAAATTAAAAACGTAAACAAAAAGGGCGTTTGAAGAAGAAAAAAATCCATAACTCCGTCAATTCAAAAGATATAAAACCCCCATGAATTTATCATATATCTTCTTAATATTATCTACAACATCTATATAGACAAGTTTGTGATAGGACCAATTCTTACAGCAAAAACAAATTAAAAATACATAGCGGTTGAAGAAAAAAATCATCGTAACGGTGTATTCAAATCCAAACTGATTATTTTCTGACTCATTTTACAATCCATTTTTACTCTCAAAGGCTTCCAATTGGTACCTTTTCTTACTCAGAAACTACCGGGTGTCCCAAAAAGGACTGACTGATTTTAAAATTCAATAACTTCCAAACGGTGACAGATATTAAAAAAATTCTTGCAGGAGGGTTATGCATAAAGTCAAAAAAATTTTTACAGTGATTTTCGATTTTAGTTCGAATTACAAACAATAGATGGCGCTGCGATCAATAGAGGCTAAATTCAGGCTCGATTTTTGGTACTTCGTAGCCCGGATAATACATTTACATCTCCTTTTTCTGCATGGAACAACAGAAAGGACCAAAAATCGAGCCTGTATTTAGCGACTATTGCTTACAGCGCCATCTATTGTTTGTAATTCGAACTAAAATCGAAAATCACTGTAAAAAAATTTTTTGACTTTATGCGTAACGCTCCTGCAAGAACTTTTTTAATATCTGTCACCGTTTGGAAGTTATTGAATTTTAAAATCAGTCAGTCATTTTTGGGACACCCGGTATATAATGTACTGTAATGGTCAATTTTTTGATAGAGGCAGAATATATTTTAAAACATGCTGTCAAAGTGGGCCTTTTGAACCGAATTTCCCGAAGCGGATTGTGTTGGAAAAATCATCGTATTAAGGGAGTATTCAAATCCAAACTGCTTATTTTCTGACTCATTTTTAAATTCATTTTTGCTCTCAAACGCATCCAATTGGTAGATTCGCTTATTCGGAAACTATATAATGTACCGTAATGATCGATTTTTTGACAGAGGCAGAATATATTTCAAAAAATTATGTCAAAGTGGGCATTTTGAACGGAGTTTCCCGAAGCGATTGTGTTAGAAACGAAAAATATTGTCTTACTGAGAAAATAATTGTTTATATATCAAGTTTTAATTAATTGAACGAAAATTTTAAACACAGGTCGCTTATAAATCTCTTCAAAAATCACGTCAACAAGTTTCATGTTTTTCCTATTAAAAATGAATCTGGAGTTATGCCA
The DNA here is from genome assembly GCA_963932465.1 of Maratus speciosus. Classification (NCBI taxonomy): domain Eukaryota; kingdom Metazoa; phylum Arthropoda; class Arachnida; order Araneae; family Salticidae; genus Maratus; species Maratus speciosus. The sequence continues at coordinate 53,937,514 of OZ010787.1, forward strand.
GAAAATTTCGAGTTGTTGAGCATGGAAAACTATCTTTTTTTTTTTGTATACCGCCTAACATGATTGTGATAAAACCAGTTATTATATAAAAATGGAATAAAAACTCGCCAAAAGCGGCCAGATAAAATTATTAAAGTGGGTTTATCTCTAATCATAACTTGTTTTTTGTTTGTGAAATTAGTATACTTAACTTCGAAATCTACCTCAGCCTGTAGGCCAGGCCGGCACCCCTTTTGTGAAATGGTAAAATGTGCCTTGTTTAATGACATATTAATTAAGGCAAAAACAAAGTTAATTTTACAGTTTCAAAAAAGTGGTGCCAATCAAGAATTCTGAATTTAAAAAAAAGTAGCCCACTGGCAACACTGGCTCTAAGCATTTTTGCCAAAGTTCTAGGCAATCTTTATTTTTGCATTCATGCGCAATGTTTACTATATTGCTTTCTGTGTTTCTAATAATTCAACCTCGTATAGGTTATTTTTCATTTTTGCCCCAGAGTAGATTTTCCCATTTCGGGATAGCGTGCTTTTATCGTTATCAAATAATAATTTATACCCATTCTTTGTGGCTTTACTGACTGAAATTAAATTAGATTCTAGCTCAGGTACATATAACGCTTCTTTCAACGCAATTTTATTTATAAACAAAAATTTTATAGTAAGTTTTACCTTTTTAAATCGCCGTAATCTACCGATTAAATAAGGCAAAAATTTCTATTAAATTTTTGTGGTCTGAAAAAGCGGAAGAGTTGGTAGCTATGGTTTTTGTCGTGAATTTAGTTTTTCCGGTACCTTGCGAGTTTAGTGTTTTTCCGTTGACAATTATGACGGTTATTTTTTCTGTGTCATTTAATTTAGTAAACTCATCTTTATTGTTTAGGATATGTGAGGATAAACCAGAATCAATGATCCAGGTTTTTTCCTGCTTTGCCTATTAGAAAGGCTGCGTTGCGGCTTTGATCTGGTTTTGTTTCCGTTCTATGATCTGTCTTATCTACTGATTCGCGGTCTGTGTTTCCTATCTGTTTTCCATTGTTTTATTGTTGATAAAACAATGATGATGAGTAATGTTTAATTTTGTATGTTTGCTGTTGTTTTTGTGTATTTGGCTGAGCGTTTCGATTTTTGAGATGCCAACATTTTCTGTATGTGTGATCTCTCATTTTCCAGTACGTGCACTGTTTTTCTCTTTTTTAAATTATCATTTGGAAATCTTTTATGCGTTTTAAAGGCTTTTGGGAAATTTTCCTCTTGGTCCGCGTTTTCAATGCTTCTGTTGTGCACATCTGTTAACTTACTTTTATGAAATTGTGGTGAAAGCTCGTCCTCATTGCGCGATTCAAGGGCGGTAATTAAGGTATTATAACTCGGGTTTAGAGAACACGGTAATAAAGCTGAAAGATGTGAGTCGCTAATTGTTTCCCCTATTGCGGACAGTTTATCGATTAATTCTAAAATATACGTTATGTGTTTGATTAAGTTACCGTTTTCTGGGAGCTTGGCTCCATTAAATTTTCTTAACAAAAATAATTTACTTGATAAGTTGGATCTTTCATGTATTGTTTTAAGCACGTTCCAAGTTTCTCTGTCTGTATTAAACCGTTTAACATGAGCTATTTGTGAATCGCCCCCAAGGGGTTAACCCTTTCATGGTCGCTGTTTGCAATCTGCAAACGGTTCATTTTTATGCCCAAATTGCTAAATGGCACCAGTAATTTTTAGTACAATTTCGTTCTTATAATACATGCAAAGAAAGGCTTTTGATTCTTTTCAAATAAATTTGTTCGTAAATTGCGGTTTGAATTAATTATTTGAACATTTTTAGAGCAGAAATAATTTGCCCCTGAAAGGGTTAAGACCCGAAGATTTTTGATAGACATTAAAAGTTTTGGAGGTTTTCCCTAAATTACAAGATCATATTTGATTGAAAAAAATATTTTAAAATTATCCGAAGTAAGGTTATGCCGAGGGATGATCCACACAATTGTGTGGGTGCAGGCTCTGCTTTAAGTCAAAGTAAAAGAGGAAATTGTTCTTTTTCTTTTACATTAGGATCACCTACACTATTTTGTAGTAGGGTGAGCCGAAAAAAACGTTTTTTCGAATTTCGGTGATGGGTAGTGCGGAAACGTTGCCACTGGGGGGCACTAAGTTAACACATAAAAATTGAGATATTTTGGGAAATTCATTAATTTGCCGCAAATGGCTTGAAGGTTTGCTCAAATGCTGATATTTGAACTTTTTTCGCAAAAATTTTAAAAATGTTAAATTAAATTTATTTTAGCTGAATTTACTCGAAATGTCATGATTAGTGTACGAAATACTTAACCCATTTGTGCCTAGCGTCCCATTTTTGGGACGTTTCAAATTTTCATGAATAAGTATATTTTTCTTCTCCTTTATAACATGAAAATTGTATGAAATAATTATTTATAAATGTCTTTATCTATTACCGAGAGATGACAGCATAAGGTAGATATTTATTTGTTTAAATGAAGGCTTTTTTCGGTGTTTATAAATTTTTAATTTTTCAAGATGGCGAAATGTAAAAAGTAAGTTTATTTGTATTTTTTCTATGAAGGATCCAAAATCGCAAGTCATAATTTTGGCTTGTAGACTTTTTAAAAATACGTATTTTTTTAAATTGCGAAATTAAATGTGCAAGGCTATTTTTTATGCATTTTTGTAACGTCCAAAATATAGGGTTCTAGGCACAAATGGACACATATTTTTGTTGGACATTTAGGAGACAGTTATTTATGTAATCTCTTTTTGAAGATATTTATGAAATAAATTGTTTTTAAGTCAGCAATACGATTTTTCTTATTTTATTATTAATAATATTTATACCGTTATTAGTCTCTGTAAAGTAATAAATACATTTTTTTTGTAGTTCATAAAAATACTAATTATAGTACATAATATACAATTTAAAAACTTTTTAAATATAAATATAGACAAAACATAAAAATATGCATATTATTCTACTACAAATACTCATATGTAGTTTTTTTACATTTTATTAAATAAATACAAAAATATTTATGTGTAATTTTTTTTAGTATTTTTCCAGTTCATTTTGCAATATTTTAAAGTGATTTTACCAAAACATTTGAGAAAACTAAAATTCAGGCACAAATGGGTTAAATAAGCTCTGATTATGCGTTATTTAATAGTTGTGTGTATTTTGAATTAGGCGATTTTTATAGCCTTTTCACATAAAAGTGAGCAAAAGTTCTAAGTATTGTTTGGTTCGTTCGCCGGTTTCTCTCTTTTGTTTTGATTATGTTCTTCGCTCTTCCTTCTGTTTTTCAATGCGTTCAGAGTCACATATTTGTATGACGGACTACAGCATGTCTTGAGAGCAATTCTGTAAGGAGAGGAGAATGTGGAGCAGAAACCAATGAAAACGCAATCAGTCATCATGACGATGAGGGAAGGAAATGGATGAAGAATCTGCGAGATGGGGTGTTAATTATTTTTCTGCTCTAACATACATATATTCTCGGAACACTCAAATAGTGGTAACTTTGTAGCAGGCAGTTCGTCTGAATCAGAATTGGAACCAGGGCCCTTTAAAAGCAGTCTATCCTCAATCCCAAACGCATATTCCTTACTCACACAGCGTTCGGAGATTTCAGAACTGGTATTTCATATAGATAAGATGCGTCAGGAGCTTCATCTGTCTTGAGAAAGCAGGAATTGTGACAACAGGGAATAAGGATCTCGTCATCGATAAAGACAAGGTCATGAGACAGAAAAAGAAACTTGGGAAATAGATACAGGGGGAGGAATATCTTGGAGGTAGAAAAATTACAAGCATATTCTTTGTTGGTAAAAAAGATAAAACGATCTTCATAAAAAAAGGAACAAGCGGCACCTTCTAGGGGAAGATGAAGTACATATTTCTAATGGAGTGCGAAAATGTACGTGTCACTTTCTAACAGCCTATTCCTGTTTCATAGACATTAGAAATGGAAAAGGCTGGAGATTTGAGTATTCTATTAATCTAGCTCCGAATGGGTTGGTAGAGGTCTTAGTTCAAGCGTTTCTACCATCTATTTTAGTCTGTTGATGTCGGTGTCGGCGTGGAAACTCGTTCGTATGAAGGTACATATAAAATGTTCCAGTTCCCTTCTTAATTTTTCCCAAAGTAGGCTTTATTTTAACTTAGAAAATTAAATAATGATTCTGCTATTTCACCGCAGTAACCAGAAGGAGGTGTCAAGTGTCCAAAATATTCCGAATTACGTTCGAGAACATGGTGACAGTTTCATTTTATGTACTATAAAAAAATGTACTTGTATTTTTTGTTTCTCTAAGACCTTCCTCCTACTGTATCTACTTTCCAGGTTTCTTTTTCTGTCCCCTGAACTTGTCTTTATCGATGACGATATACTTATTCTCTGCTGTCAATATTCCTGCTTCCTGAAGCACAGATGAAGCTTTTAATGCAATTTACTGTATGAAATACCAGTTTTCAATTCGGCGAACGCTGTCTGAGAAAGGGATATGCGTTTAGGAGTGTCTGCTTTTGAAGACCCTGTTCTAATTTCTGATTCAGACGATCTGCCTGCTTCAAAGTTCCCACTATTTGATTCTTCTGAGAATACCTGTATTTCAGAGCTGAAAAATAATAAATATCCCACCTCGCAGTTTCTTTCATCTCCTATTTCCTCCCTCATGATTACATTTTCATTGCTTTTTGCTCCACACACTCCTCTCCTTCGAGAATTGCTGTCAAGTCATGCTGTGGTTCGTCATACAAATATGTGTCTCTGATCGCATTGAAAAACCGAAGGATGAGTGGGGAACATAAAACAAAAAGAGAGAAACCGACGACCGAACCACACAATTCTTAGAATGTTTGCTCACTTTTACGCGAAAAGGCTGTAAAAATCGCTTAATTCAAAATACACGCAACTATTAAATAACACATAATCAGAGCTTATTTAAACATTTCGCACATTAATCATGACATTTCAGGTAAATGCATCGAAAATAAATTTAATTTAACATTTTTAAAATTTTTGCTAAAAAAGTTCAAAAATCAGCATTTGAGCAAAACTTTAAGCCATTTGCGGCAATTCGAGGAATTGTCCAAAAAATCTCTATTTTTTGTGTGAACTTAGTGCCACCTGTGGCAACTTTTGCGCGCTATCCATCATCGAAAATCGAAAAAAAGTTTTTTCGGCCCACCTTATTGTGTAGGTCAGGTCTTAAAGGATTAACAAACTGAAGGTTGACCACACGAGACGAAGATAGTTATAGGTCCATATTAGCGCTTCGAAACTAACAAGAATTGAATTTATTTGCGAAGAGATCTTTCAAAATAATCTGTTTGCCCCTTGTAACTATTAATAAAAATGAACTGATACATCCTTAACCCTCTAATTCCCTGGGTAGCATGCTTTTCGAAAATTGCGTAATTTAGAAAATCGGAATTTACACCAGAAAATCTAATAGCAGCTTTCGGTTTAGAAATGTCTGCTATTAATTAAATTAAAAATTTCTTTTTCAGATTCCTATATTAAATTTTTGGTGTGAATACGGAATATTCGAAAAAAAAAATCCACTAAATCTTGAACGCTGCTGGTAGCAAATATGCTATCATGGGCAGTAGAGGGTTAAATTAGTGAAGCTTCAACTGTAACCGCTTTCGCAGGTGTACATTACCGCCGGTGAAAACTTCCACAAGTAAATTTATATAGAAATTTTCTCCGTATTTAAACTTCTTATTAATGTAAAGTTTCAGTCATGAATAATGGCAGAAACATATTTTCATTTTTACTGGTGGAAGTTTACTTTGGCAGAAGTTAATCCCTGCATTTTCGCCATATTGTGACAACCAGTGAAACTAACTGGTTTACCAGACAAACTGACACCAGTAAAAGTAAATAGAAAATTTTACCACATTTGTGAGAAAATATTTCCATGAACAAGACGCTTTATTAAGAGGAAAATTTCTGTTCAATTTTACTGGTGGGAAGTTTGGCCCAGTGGTAATCAGAAACTGGTAGATCGACCGATTGAAAAACAGCCGCCGCCATCGTTTGATAACCTCTTAAGTTACTTCACTTGCAACTGGAAGACAGTACACTATATCGTCGGTACAATGTCAAACTATCCAATATGAAAACAGTGTTGTCAAAGGGCTACTTTTTTTAAAGTCAGATTTTTGATTGACACCACTTTTTTGAAACAGTAAAAGTCCCCTTATTTAACCTTATTTAATGACATATTAATTAAAGAGAAAACCGGGGGAATTTCACCATTTCCGAAAAGTGGTGCCAATCAGGAAATTTAAATTTTGAAAAAGTAGCCAGCTGGCAACACAGTTTTTATATTGGAAAGTTTGACACGCTACCGACGGTTGGTTGGTTGGTTGTGTTTCTGATGGCAAATTATCCACATGAGGGATATAGGACCTAAGGGGGGGGGGGAGTGCCCTTCGTGGGTTTTTTCCTAAGGGAACCTAACCCGTATTTAAGCTTGGAAATCCAATGTTCGAAGAAAACCACGAAAACTCCGAACGATTATGCCGACGGGCGCGATTTGGTTCTGTACCGACGATATGTCTCCTCTTCTTTATCCATAACTCCATTGCATGCACGTAGACCTACGGTTCGTGTTCTTTTAACCCCTTGAAGGGCGGTGGGATATAATAGATCCCACTTAATTTTAATTACGAAATGCCGCGTTGTCACCAGTATTTTGGGAAGAAAAATGTAATTTTATTAAGGTGACCGGGTAAGCTCTATCTCGGCCATGTTAAAATACACCAACTTCATGTACTTTTTCTCAGAAATGTTGAAAGATAGAGATCTAGCTATTTCAGAGTACTTTAAATAACACGCTTTACGTATTTTAACAGGCCACTTTCTTTCTAAGTGAAACTGAAAATTAATTTTTAATTATTTACTTAAAGACATTTTAAAATTAGCATTTGCGGTAAGATTTCATTGCCTAAAATAAATAATTCTCAACAAACCATTAAACTCTGTCTTAAAGTATGCACTATAACATAATATAAGTATTTAGAAAAATCTGAGTCCTTAAGTTTAATAGATATTGAAAAAAAGGAACACAAACGTGAAAAAACGAAGTTTTGAGAAAAAGTCAATTAAAACTGTGAAGCATTGTTGCCAGTGGACTACTATTTTTAAATTATTATTTGCACTTTTTTGAAATAGTAAAATTCGCTTTATGTAATAACATATTAATTAAGGCGAAAACAATCGGAATTTTAACACCTTTGAAAAGTGGTGCCAATGTAGAAATCTGAATTTTAAAAAAAGTAGCCCAGTGTGGTGAAGTGCTATTAGAAAGAATGAAAAAAGCCAACTTTTTTTTTATATACTATATCATAGGTGCCAAGTTGTCATTAATCCTCCGTAATATGCGGGTTAATTTAACCCTGGTTTAATACACTTCGCACCAGAAATTTTTTTCAGTGATGAAATAAAAAAAGTTCCATATAGAAAACTGGAACTAAATAACTAAAGATTCATAAAATAATTTTTCTGGTTCGAAACGTTGTTAAACTGGGTCAAATTAATCCACGCATTACGGAGGATTAGTGCGAGCTTGGCACCTCTGACTATATAAACATGTGCAGTGGTGGAAAATTGACGCAGAGGATGAGCCTATTGACACCACTAATTGTTTATTCTATTCTTCACCTTAATAAAAACTCGGAAATTCTGTCATTACATAAGCCGAAAAATACTACTAAAATTTAGTGGTGTCAATAGGCTCCACCTCTGCGCCAAATTTCCACCACTGCATGTGTAATAAATCGTTGAAAATATAAAAGTTTAAACTATTTGATGATATAAAAAAGTAAAAATCGATTATTTGGTTGAATTTCGCGCACCCGGTTCACTTAAGTATGTGAAGAAAAACTTTTATCTATTTTGAAATAAATTTGTTTTTAATATCTGGCGTCAGTCAGTAATTTCAGAGTTTTACGAGTAGAAGTACATCCCCCTTAACCCTTTCAGGGGCACGAAGTAATAATGCTTGAATTTCTGTTTAATTACATATATATTATAAAGTACATATGTACTCCATGCCTTATTTGATGAATAAAAAAATTTCTGATGGCGGGATTTTTTTGTGGGTGGTGGCTAGACGTTCTAGCCACCGCGCACTTAGGTAACTTTTTTAATTTACATCAGAAAACCAATATTCACATATTTAAGGAATACAAATTATAATTTTGCTATTAAAATGTAGTTAGGAGGACAAATTTTGATTTTGATTCATTATACAATATAAAATGCAATACTTACTAACTTTTTTTTTTAATAACAAATTAATTTACTCACAACTTATGCATACAATAATACAAAAAATTTTAAGATATTAAAACTGTTTAAAATTAGTTTGTAAACAATTTTTCATTAGTTATCATAAGAAAACATAAATTAACATATTTAAGGTATAAAAATTATAATTATGATATAAAAATATACTTATAATAATAAATTTTGGTATTGATCAATTATATAATATAAAATACAATAATTGCTTACCTTTTTCTTATAACGAAATAATCAACTGATAAATTATAGATAAAAGAATATAAGCATTTAAAAAATATTAAGTCTGTTTAAAATCAGTTTGTAAGCAGTTTAAAATCAAAGTTCAACACGTTTTATGAAAATATATCTACTTTGCATGATATTTTTGAAAACAAGTATCCCCTGTTGCTTGCATGCATAGTAGCACATTGCATTCTTTGCATAACCAACGCGATCGATGCACATCTTTTTTTGTGCTACAAAGAGCACATCTTCTATATAAGCCATTTTCCGTTTTGACAGGAATATGTTTTGCATATTCAGTTCGTTCATCTACAGGAATTTGTGGTTTGTGCTGTTTTACAGGAACAGATTTGGAACTTGAGGAACGTCTCTTTATGGGTTTTTTTGTACCGACTAATAAAAGTTCACGAATTATTTCACACCTGAAACTTTTCATAGTTTCAAAATCACTGTTTTTTTTCAGGAAGCATATTGTAAATGATATACGAATTTACAACTGTTGCATCTAAGAAGTGGAAAAAAAGTCTATGCCACCATTTATGACTCTTCCTATCAATTTCGTATAAGCTTTTCAGGTGATCAAACCTATCAACAAATCCCATGTTTTTATTGTAATCAATAATAGCTTGAGGGCATGATACCAGATTTATTTGACCATCCCTTTCTTTTCTCTCAACATTTGTAATGTTTGTTGCATTTTCCAAAGAAGATAATATGCATACACCTCGTTTATCTTTCCATCTAAGACAAATTATACCGTCTTCACTTGACGCCCAGTCAAAATCTCCCCTTGACAAGTCCTTTTCCGCCTTTAAGTTTTTCGGCAAATTTATCCTTGTCATGTTCACTGTTCCACAAGCGAATATGTTTTTTGTTTCTAAAAATTTGAATAAATTATAACTAGTAAAGTAGTTATCCATAAATAGTTTATGGTTGTTACCATATATTGGTTCACACAAAGTGCGAACAACTCTTTCTCCCAAATTCCTTTCTACAAGATTGATAACCTTACCTGTGTAAACTTCAAACTGGCTAGCATATCCGCTTTCATTACAACGCATCCATACTTTATAGCCTCTCTTTATCGGCTTCTTAGGTAAATATTGTTTCAAAGAAGAACGTCCTTTGAATTTGACCATTGATTCGTCAATAGCTTGATTTTGAGAGGGCCTATATAATGAAAGAAACTTTTCTGATAAATGATTTAAAAATGGGCGTAGTTTGTATAACTTATCATAATTATCAGTTCCTTTTTTTGGTTGCAAAGAATTATCATTAATATGCAAATGGGACAAAATCCACCCGAAACGTTTTACTGACATTTGTTGCGATATATATTGATCATGCAAGTCGGGAGAGCTGGACCAATAATCTCTATAGCTTGGTAAACGTTTTATTCCCATGAGTAGATTTATTGCAATAAATCTTAAAAATTCATCAATATCTAATGCAGTGAAAGATTTTCCCAACTGTGTAGCATATAAATTTGATTGAAAGACTATATCTTCCAATAATTTCATGCTAATAAACATGAAAAATATTCCAAGTGGTGTTGGATATTCAACATCTAGGATCTCAGTTGCAGGACCACTTTCTTCAATGAATTCTGGAACAGAGCGGCTTCTGAAATTTTTGCTCCAATTTACACCTCCTCTGGAACAACTAGGGCCTTCTAATTCATTGATTTGTTCATCTTCAGAACTGGAAGAAATTTCTTCTTGAGGTACATTTTGAATATATTCTTCCTCACTATCACTGTTGTCAGACACAGCAGATTCATCATCTAAAGGTAATTCTTCAAATAGAGCAATAGCCTCATCTAACGATAAGCCTTTTCTAGGCATTATTGCTAATATATCAAATTATATCAATTTTAAGTATTTATAAAATGTATGAAATGAAAACAAGTAAATTACAATGCTACAGAAATAAAATCTATCTCGAAAAAGCACGATATAAGAACGAGAGTGAAAGACAACCTCAGTCTGAGCTCTAAACAGAAAAACTGAACTGTTTTCTATAAAAGCCTCTTATCTCCTTGATTTTTCATTTTTTTTTATTTACATTCCACCATTCCCCTTTGTTTGTATTCACCACCCTTCAATAACACAAATTCCGCCTCTCTGTTTATCGCAAAGAGAAAGAAACGCAATTCCGTTCCCCAGCAGAACAATAATTTTCCTAAGAGGGCGGTGGCTAGACGTTCTAGCCACCACAGAATTACTCTCAAAAATCAAACTAAAATTATTTATCCTAGATTGTGTGTTACTCTAATGCATTGAAAAGGTCAATAACAGTATATATACGGTACCATAGTTTTTTTTATACATAAAGCAATTAAAGAAATTAAGAATAAATAAACTTCGAAAATTTTTCTCTCGACATGATCATTTCAAAAATTTTTTTCATATTATGTTTAAAAGCTGGGTTAGTGCTGCCATCTCTGTTTTCATTTTATAAGTATTGGCTGACTTTTCGTATAGGTGGTTAATCAATCTAGCCACTGCACTCCTAGAGAAAAATTTCTAAAGTTGGTGGATAGACGTCCTAGCCACCGCCCCTGAAAGGGTTAAAAGAGTTAACATTTTAAGCTCGCGCTCGATAAGTGTAGGCTACTTATTTTAAATTCGGATTGTTTGATTACCATCACTTTTTTGATGTAGAAATAGTCACCTTTTTTAATGGCAGATAAAATAATGCGGGAATAGAGCGAATCATCCTTTTTTTAAAACTAGTGGGAATGAAACAATCTGAATAAAAAAAGTAGCCTATACTGCCCGTGAAAGTCACGGATGCGAGAATTAAAGGGTTAGGATGGCTTTTCATATCATTTTAAGACTTCTCTACAACTTTGTAACTGACTTTTTTCCGGAATTTCGTACCTTTTTCTGGATATGTAAGCTAACTCGTCAGTTTGCTACAAGCTGGTGCTGAATCTAGTCTAAACGCGTGGTACATAGCCATTTTACTATACGAAGACTCCACCAGGGGCGCCATTTGAGGGGGGCTGGGGGGGGCTAGAGCTCCCCCCAAGGAATTTGATATTTCAGAAAATTTATCAACCATCAAATGTAGAGATGCACCGAATAGTGATTTTGGCTGAATACCGAATGCCGAATATTTGGCCTGCAGGTAAACCGAATACCGAATATTCGGCCAGCCGAATAGTAACTGTTAGGCTGAATACCGAATATCAGGCCAGCCGAATAATATCTATTCGGCCGAATACCAAATATTCGGATGGCCAAATACTTTATATCTCAGTGTTTAACGATAAAAAGTAAAATTTTAAACATTTTTTTATAATATTTAGCACAGATACTTCCATTTTGACAAACAAGACTATTTTTATAAGTAAATTTTGTACAAAAAAAAGTACGTGTTTAGTTATTATTTAAGAAGTGGACGCTTTAAAAATTTTTTTAATTACAAAATTTAAATTCCATGACTTCAATTAATTCAAACAAATGAAAAGAATTCTCTCATATTGAATAAGAAGCAACATATCATTCCACTTCTTTCATCAAAAATGAAAGGTGTACAAGCCGTAGCAGAATTTTCGTTTACAACTGTATAAAAATGAAGATATTTTAGCGAAACTTACAACACATTAATTTGCTTGTATAGAATGTGATGATATCCTTGGAAAAGTCTGGATTTTGGCCAGTGGTACAGTATAAGTATTGTTAGCTGCATTCTTAATAAAATAATGTCTAGTTTAGTGCTGTTTAGATATGAATGGTTGCTATTTCCAGCACTTCTCGTCATGTTATCATATTTCACAGAAATTAAAGTAATTCTGTTGCCAATATATTTACAATACCTTCATTATTGTTAAAGTAACAAAAGAAAATTAAAGTTTGAGTTGGGGATACACTGTATTTCTGACTGAATAAGTGAATTGCGATCCTGATTTACTGGACAAATAATTGTCTGTTTTGATGCTTATTATTACCCCTGAATTTTTTTTCCATTTTGTTTAGAAACACACTGTTTGCGAAAAAACAAGAAACTGATTATTTACCAGACAATGCTCAGTAACTTGCATTTCCACATTTATTAATTCCCATGAACAAATGACATATCATTAATGCTTAATTTTTTTAAGTGACAGTTTTAAAACAATAAATAAATAATATAAAATCATTCTCTTTCATTTAAAGATTCTAATTATTCAGAATACCTTTATTAATTGACAGTTAAAAATAGAAGTTGTGTAATGTTTAAAAAAAATATTTTTAAGAGGTTTTTTAAGTATTCGGCAAACCGAATAGTTTGATTTTGGGCCTAACCGAATATTCGGTAGTAAGGCCAAATAGGCCGAATATCGAATCGATACCATATATTCTATAGAATCTCTAATCAAATGTCAGACTCAAACAAATATTAGAAAATTCTCAAACTCTAAAATAACTTATCAGATTTTATTGCAATAAAAACATGTGCATTAAATAAATGCTTATGCATAGAAATTAATAATTAACAAAAACATTTCCTAAAGCCTTACTATTCGAACTCCTTCAAGGTGAGACATATATCTTTAATGAGTACTTTGGTTAATTTAAAAAATACATGTGAGATTTTTCTTTTATCAGTTGCTTCTCAGCTGTGTGCAAATTGATCATGGGAAAACTCGGCAAAATCATTAACACAACAATCACATTGATTTTCTTCTAGCCAATTCTCGAATAAGTCCAAAGAAAAAAGTAACATTTAAATCCCACTGATGACGGTCTTGTGACGACTGAAAACGTTCTGGGTTTTTCTAATGTATTTTAAATAAATTTAAATTATATGTATGCACATGAAAGTAATTCTTGTGCATTTATTTGTGCTTTTTATATGAATATTAATTATAAATTTTACCTTTCCTGTAGAAAAAGGAAGATATATACATAGCACTCATTAATGTTCAAATACATAGTTTTTTTTTATCTGAAAAATATTCAGAATTTCTTTGAAAAATCGGATTAACATGAAACCATCTCATAATAGTGAAAACACAATTCGAAAAAATTAACGCTTTACTTTCACTTGCAGAAAATCACTAAAGAAAATTTTCTTATACTTACAGATCCCAAAATTTGCAAATTTCGTGACCTATTCATGACGTTCGTTGGCTGATTATCTCATGACTGATTGAATTTCATGATTTTTGTTTCGCGATCATCTGACGAAATTTGCGATTTTTTCCGCGATCGATTCACGGAATTCACGATTTTTTTTCTGAAAGCGTTATACGAAATGGATTTTTTTCGCGCGAGCACTTGCCGAAATTCACAATATTTTTCCGCGACCAACTGACGAAATTCGATATTTTTTTCGTGATTTTTTTTGACAAAATTCATGATTCCTTATCACTATCATTTATTGAAATTCGTAATTTTGTTTCTGCCACCAACTAATAATATTTGTGATTTTTTTGCGCAAGAGGTAGACAAAATTTTGGACCTTATTACGCGATAGTTGGAAGAATTTCTCCTATCTTTTATTGCGCAATTGTTCGACTAAATTTTCGAGATTTTTTGAGCAATCGTTAAACGAAATTAAAGATTTTTTTCGCAATCCTTTTACGAAATTCGCGCTTTTTTTCGCAATCCTTGTACGAAATTCAAGATTTCTGTTTGCGCAATCATTTGACGAAATCTGTATTTCTTTTCGCGATCTCTGATGAAATTAGCGATATTTTCCACGGTCGTTTGAAGAACATAGCGATTTTTTAAACGACCAATCCTTTTACGAAATTCGCGATTTTTTTCGCAATCCTTTTGCGAAATTCAATATTTTTTTCGCCATCCTTTTACGAAATTCAAGATTTCTGTTTGTGCAATCATTTGACGAAATCTGTATTTCTTTTTGCGATCTCTGATAAAATTAGCGGTACCCACGGTCGTTTGAGGAAATTAGCGATTTTTTAAGTGACCATTTTGAGACTTTTTTCTCAAAATTTCCAAGATTCGCGATTTTTTCTGTGACCCATTGACGAATTCATTTTGCGGATTTTGAAAGAAAGAAAAATCGCGGACTTCCACGAAAATTAAAAAAAAAAATTGTGGAAGAAGCTTGTGAAAATGCTTGTGAAAGAAGTTATGGAGACAAAATCACGTAAAGCATGTTTTATTGTGCGGGATATTTTTCTGTGTGATTTGTGCAGTTCTGCTAGTTGTGCAATTTTCCACATTCCCTGTTCATCAAAGAAAAATTTTCCTTGTCCTTCGTCAGGAAACTCATGAAATGGCGCCCCTGTAAGTAAAACTTAGAAAGGGACTAGAAAAAAGCTCCATTTAAACAGGTTTCCGCCTTAGCAAGTATAATTGTATGATTTTTTTCAACGAAATTTGATTTTTTCCCCTTCTAGAAAGAAATATGTTATAGACACCTCTTCTACTACATCTCTTTTCAGAGCTATACTATACAGCGGATGATTTAAAAGTCAGTGAGGATACTTGTACAAATGAAACCTGTCTATAATAGAATCCTGTCTAAAAAGAAAAAAAATCATATCCAATATATTAAAAGTTTACCTTCAAAGACGTAAACCTGTCTAAAACGAAATATTTCATTGGTTCTGAGTTTCCGTATTCGAAGTTTTTATTGTTATAGTAAGCATAAGTCAGTAAACGTTTCTCATACGGGGATGGAGGGGGGGTTAGACCCCTCTGGATCCTACCCTTAGCTATATACCATCCCTCAAAAAATGTTTGTCCCTCCCCCAAGAAAATTTTGAAATGGCGCCCCTGGACTCCACGTTTATGACTATAGCTACCATCGCTCTGAAGTTAACGAGGGTGAATAATACTTTAATAGGAACCCTGTATATTAATTCGGTAAGTGACACTTTATTTACTATAGTTACGTTCCAAAATCTAGAGCGTTTACCTCAATTTTATTTTCACACGGATGTTGATCACTTCTAAACTTTCTTGGTACATAATCGCATTTTATGCAAATTAAGACAAATGTGTAGGAAATTTTAATAAAACTTTTTATTAATTTAAAATTATGAACCTTTTTTTTTTTTTTAAAAAACCTTGGATAAGCGTTCTTTATTTTTGATTCAACGCACTGTAAATTGAAATATCTGAAATTCAGACACTTAAGTGTCTGAAACAAAGTGTTCAATTTTGAGACATTTTAAACTGTCTTAATTTTTTCAGACACTTGAAGCTTCTGAATCGCAACCATTTCTTTTTGTAAGCATGACACGCAGCCATGTTTGACCACACTGAATACTGGAAAAATATTTGACCATGGTCCTGCCCCTTCACACCCATACAGCCCCATTTTAGGGGCCCTTAAAGTTGGTATGCAATTTTCGTAAAGCTGATAATTTAAATCTTTTTCGACATTGTACTGATTATAATCAATATTTGAACTTCTATAGTAGATTAAGATTAAAAATTAAAAAATGCGTTTATCTAAATACAATAAAACCAGTCAAAAGGGGACTACTACGGAATTTGTTCGCCATTTGCTGCCGAGGGGCCCGTGATTGAGAGGTTTTATATATATATATATATATATATATATATTTGTTTTTAATCATGTACTACTCTAAAGGTTGAAAATTTTCATTATAATCAGTGCAATGTTGAAAGATTTTTTTGAAAAAATTACGAAAATTGCATACAATTTGCTTTACGAAAATTGCATGAAAAATCCTGGCCTTTTTCAAAGTACCAAAACGCAAATAATATGCAGTTAAGATCTTTTTTTTTCCTTTTTGCCTAAAGTATATATTCTTTACTATACTACTATCCAGAAAAATAAATGTTGTATATAAAAAAATTTAATATTTAAATTTTAAATGTAAACCTTCATATCACTATTGCGTGAATTAAAATCTAAGTGATGCGCGCATCTCTAAGATATCATGCTGCGCGCATGATAAAATTCTAAATTATGCATATAGAAAACAATTTTTGAAAAAAATAGAATCATAACACACCTACTTCTAAATTAAATCCAAAATGTACACAAAAAGTTTTGTTTAAAATTCAATTTTAGCACAAAATATATAAAAAAAAGAAATAAAAAAGTTTCAGTTTTTCAATTGCAAACAAATAAATAACCAAATAAACTACAAATAAACGCATATTTGTTTATTTTTTAAAGGCTGTAGCTTACATAATTTGAAAGTAACAACAAAAGCACAAACGTCAAATTTACTAATCTGAGAAAACACATTTTAAAGTTTTGATATCTACTGACCTTCAACTCATCGTCTATAAATGATTATAACTCAAGAAATAATGCAGATTTTTGAATAGGATTTTTTTGCATATTGTTGAGAAATTGTGAAACATTCAGAATAAAACAGAAACAGAAAACTGATTTTTTGAAAGTTTAACACGTTCACGCTGGCGCGGTGGATCACACTCGGCTGTCTCAGAGCTGCCAAGTCTCCGGCTTTTTGGTACCAGTATTTTAATACAGAAAACATTGTTTTATTTAATTAGAACAATTGGGAGATTTAAAGGAACAACATTTTCTCTAACATAACAGTGGTGTGCAAAAAGCCGGAAAGTGACAACTCTGAATCAGTCGAGTGTGACCCACCGCGCCGGCGTGAACGTGTTCAGTGTTGCCAGATGGGTTACTTTTTTAAAAAATCAGATTCTCGATTGGCACCACTTTTGTGAAATGGTAAAATGTGCCTTATTTAATTACATATTAATTAAGGCAAAAACAAAGTGAATTTTACAGTTTCAAAAAAGTGGTGCCAATCAAGAATTCTGAATTAAAAAAAAAAGTAGCCCACTGGCAACACTGAACGTGTTAAAGGTCCTGTGCCATCTTAAAGATTAAGTTTGCTTTAAAATTTATATTTACACATGGGCAATTTTTTTAAAAATATAGATCAGATGATAATCACAAGAGCTATTTAACTATCAATAAATAAATATTATATTTTAATAAAGTAAAGAAAAAATTATTTCTAGTTTCAAAACTTTGTTTGTCTTAACACGTTCACGCCGGCGTGCATCACCGGTGGGTCACGCTTGACTGCCGCATCGGGCGGCGTGCATAATCCGGTGGGTCACACTCCACTGTTAAATAGAAGGCGTGCACTCATGTGGGTCACACTCGACTATGCCATAGACGGCGTGCACTACAGGTGGGTCACACTTGAATATTCAAAAATTCAGTAGTAAAAACAAGTCAGCATTATAAACCTTATACATTCACGACGAGGAACGAGAATTCTCGTTTTCATTCAAAAGATATCATTCACTAAGGGCGTGGCTTCTACATTACAGAATTAATTACATTTATATCATGTTGTCCATATTTCTTTAGATTTTAAGACATTTTATATTAAATTCGTACATATGCAGTCAATAAAATCATGTCTCTAAGTAATTTGCTTACTCCTTATGAACTTTCATACATTCACAATCAAACCTGCTTGTTATATTCGAGTTCAATTTAATAAATACGAGAGGGGCGTGTCTTTGCATACAGTGTCTGAATAAGCGAAAGTACCGCGCCGCCAGATGAAGCAAAACATGAATTCGAGCGCTGCCTCACAGCGAAAAACATAAATACAGGCGCCGGCGTGAACGTGTTAAATCTACAAATAATCAGTAAAGCAAAATAAAATAGCTAAAGAGATCAAGTGTAATCATTTTCTAAATCATTAGAGTTTTATAAACATTATATATATTTTTTCTCCTTCCAGTGTAGTGACGTCAGATGTTTCATCGTGCGGTTTTTCTTGCGATAGGGAAAATAGAATGATATGGTTGAATAAGGGCGTTGAAGAATGTTCAAACGGTATTCTTTTAAATTATAACTAAGCATATATAATATAATAATTAAAAACAGTTATTAAATGGGGATGGTTGCTATAAAGACATGGGTATTCGAGTACATATCACATAATAAACGTTTGAAAAAATATAAAAATCGAATTAAATCGAAGTAAACATTAACAAATGCTGTCAGAGAAGAAGACTTAGTATTGTGTAATTCAATAAATTCAATAACCACAAAAAAACATCCTGTAGACTCAATAAAACTGATTTTTAGAATAACATTGGTTAGAAAATAATATAGAAACATGATTCCAGATGTTTTTAAATACAGAAACTTAATTATTAGCAAGATAAAATTTTAAAATGGAAATCCAACAGACAAAATGCGTTAAAGAAATTTTGGCATAACTCATAAACTAATAAAGCTAGAGATTTGTGTGAGGGCTCCATTTAAAGAGAAGACATTTACGGAGAGCTTACGATACTTGGTGTAGGTCTCACTTATCTGGGAAAAGGTGTGAGTTATCCAAAATTAAACCCGCACAGGGAGCGTCAATTTCAATTGGTGGCTAGGTTAATGGTCCGTGAGGGAGAAATACTTGCATCTTTTAAAACGAAAATTCCTTTATACATCCGACTAACTATATTAAAAGGGTGAAATTTTTTCACTCTCAAAACATAATCCGCCAGACAAAAGTCTCTGTTTACCAGATTTGACGAAACGAAGACTAATAACACTGTATTATTGATAAAATTAATACGAATTAACTCTAAGTCGATACGAATAAAATCACAGAACTTCACAATCCACAAAATATAAATCAAGTCAAAATAAATTAATTTTAATTAATTTTTCAACTACTTTTCAGCAGTGAAATTACGCTTGAAATTATTCATTATTAATGATGTGAAATATCATTTTGCTATCTAAGCGTAAACCAACAGAGCGAAAAATGTCCAAGCCGGGAATCGAACCCGGGCACCTGGAATAGTGCTCCAGTGCTCTACCACATCGTCTTCGTGGCTTAGTGGTAGAGCCCTGGGGCGCTATTCCAGGGGCCCGGGTTCGATTCCCGGCTTGGACATTTTTCACTGTGTTGGTTTACGCTTAGATAGCAAAGTGATAATTCACATCATTAATATACAAAATAAATTATTAATTAAAAACTACGCGTACATAACAAACACTGCTTAATTTGAATTACAAACACAAACGAATATAAAGTACGAATAAATAAATCTAAAACGCATGCGCAAATGAGAGTGCCCCCTGGTGGATATAGCGGAAAGCAATCAGCAATGTGTCTTAAAAAATAGTTGTTAAGAGATTTTTAAGACTTTTTCTCAGTTTGTTTAGACCATGATCATAGTAAGACACTTATGTACCTTAAATTAAGACATATATTATGTCTGAATTATCAGATTAAGGGACTTACGTGTCTGAAATTATTTTTCAGTCACATATGTGTCTAAATTTAAGACGCCTCTATTTGCAGTGCCAGTGGACTGCACCGTATGTAATTTTACGAAAATTGTTCATTTGTTCAAGTTATTCAAATTTTTAAATTCTGAAAGCTTATACGACAACCTCGGATTCATGCAGGTAACTGATGTTAATTTATTCGCAGTGCGTTCAATATTCTAGAGTTAGTAGTTAAGAAATACAAACAGGTTTTCGTAGTTTAAGATCATGGAACTAATAATCCCTTGAGGGGCGGTGGGATATAATTTAAACAGGATTCTCACTAGAAACTTTCAACTAAATTTTATATTTTTAACTTAGAGGGCGAAAGGTTGAAAAATCACTTTTCCATATTTTAGAATAAATTTTTTCGGTTATTCCGGGGAGGATTCAATATTACAGACACATTATTGCTTGCCCCTCAAATGGTTAATAAAGATGAACTGACATATCCTTAAAAAAGTGAAGCTTCAACTGTAACCGTTTTGCAGGGGTTGATTACCGCCAAGGGAAACTTCCAACAGTAAATTTACATAGAAATCTTCTCCTTATTTTAACGCCTTGTTAATGCGTAATTTCAGTCGTAAATAATGGCCGAAACAGATTTTCATTTTTACTGGTGGAATTGTACTTTGGCGGAAGACAGGCCCTACGTTTTCGCCGTATTGGGGCAACCAGTGAAACAAACTTACAGTTTTACCAGGCAAACTGACAACAGTAAAAGCAAGTAGAAAATTTTACCATATTTGTGGGAAAATATTTACCTGGATAAGACGCTTAAATAGAAACTTTCTATTCAATTGTACTGGTGGAAGTTTGCCCCAGTGGTAATCAGAAATTGTAGATCCTATTTGAAAAATGTAGCCGCCATCTTGTGACAACCTCCACACTTATTTCACTCGTAATTGGTAGACAGTATACTATATGTCTCCTCCTCCAGAGCTGCCAAGTCTCCGGCTTTTTGCACACCACTATTTGCTTAGAGAAAATGTTGTCCTTGTAAATCGCCCAAATGTTCTAATTAAATAAAGCAACATGTTCTGTATTAAAATACTGGTATGCAAAAAGCAGGAGGCTCTGCTACTTCTTTATTCATAACTTCATTTTTAAGATAATTGATTCTTTTACTATACAGCGACACTTTTTTAATTATGAGTTTCGCATTATTATAACATTAAAAAAAAATATTTCTCATGCATTATGTGCAATAGACACATTTCCTCAATAAAAATTGTTATAATACAGCATGGGTGTAAAAATCTAGGCGCCAGCGGGCAGCTTCTCACCACTAAATTTTAATAGTTTTCTTCTGTTGAATTTTATTAGGGTTCTCACAAAAAAATTAGACGAAATATTAGACGAAAAAGAACGAATAAAATTTAGTGGTGAGGGATTGTCCGCTGGCGCCTAGATTTTTACACCCCTGTAATATAGTATAATCATATTTCATGCTTTAACTCCTTAACATTCGCATTAAATTACGATTTAAAAAGTAAAATTGCTCATTGGTACCACTTTCTTGAAAAAGAAACATTCAACTTATTTAATGACAGGTAAAATGATGCCATAATAAAGCCAATTACGCTATTTTATAAAACTGGTGGGAATCAGACAATCCAAATAAAAGACACAGCCCGTGGATATCACGGGAGCGAGAATTAAGGGGTTAAGTAACCTTATCCAGATATCGCATAACAGTATTGACATTTTTTTGTTATATGTTGTCTGCAATACAATTTTCGTATCGTTCAAGCCTACTCTATTTTCATTTTAATTTCTATGAATAGTTAACAGCAAAGTACGATGAATTTGTCGCATGTAATTCTCTTGAATACTTCATTTTCTTCCCGAAATAAGTTTCTTGAAAGGAAAGTAAATAAATTTGTGCGTATAAACACCTAGACTAATTACTTTGTTTATTTGAGCATAACTCAAAAATCTTAATTAACTTTTGTACGATGTTCTTTGAAAAGCTACTTAACATGGCCTGGAGAATTTCGTTAGAGGATTTAAGATTATTTGCATTTTAGATCTATTAACACATAAACCACTATTTCTGTTAGATTTTAATCACTAGCAGTTTTTGCGATAAAATATTATAATAACTGAATATATGAACAAAATATTTCCTGTAATTAAACAATATGCATGTTTATATGGAAAACTACGTGTTGAAAACTATTCGTAATTACTTTAATTTGAAGTTCGTTTCAGAAGAAAGTTAATATCTATAAAATATGTACGTGATAGAAATTTATACTTTGACGAATTGCAATAAGAATTGCTTTGGTTTAACGAGCAATAATTGCATTTAATTTTAAAATGAAACTTAAAAAATATTTATTTGAAATAAACTACCATTGCAACTAAAATATGTAGCATAGACAGTCGATATTTTTTAAATAATGTGATTACAAATTTCTAAAATGCATTTTTATGAAATGAGAAGATTATCAGATATTTTGTCTTGATATATTTAAATTCCTGTCATTTTTAACATTTTGTATAGTTTAATGACCGTCTTCAATAAAAAAAAAGCAAATGCACCAGGTCAGAATTTATAATACAAATAATTCGAAAATAAAAACGGGAATTTTCAGAATGATGCAACGGGAATCGAACCACATACCGAAAGTTATACGTCGAAGTTTTCGGCTCTTGGTCACGGGGTAGAAATCACGACACCAGGAAACATTTTATAAAGCACACAAAAAGCATATTGCCTAATCGTTCCTGAAAATAAGTATTTTTAAGGGAATCGGTGTTTTTTTAACTTCAACATAATGGGAATGAATACTTTACTCTTAATTGGTTGAAACTAACGACATCCTTAGACGGGCAAATTAATTCTGATGCTGAAATTTTGAAATGATTAACTACCGCCAGAATCAACAAACAAACTGATTTGAAGATAAAAATATGCTATTCTTCACCAGAGTTGGCCTCCATTTTTAGTCAGAAATTTCGTGTTTGCACCAGAAATAAAGAACAGTATTTTATGCTTTGTTTAATGAGAAAAATTTAGAAATCACCAAAAGTGAAAATTCTTCTTTCAAAATTTCCGCTGTGAATTTGAAATTTCTGATAAAAATTGAAAGCCAAATTCGCAACCCTGTTCTGCACTTGCGTTATAAGATAAAAATATTTTCGAAATATTCTGATACAACTGCGGTAGTCGGGATTTAAAATTAAGTGGGAAGTATATTTTAACCTCCTGGGTAAAACATATTATATACAGTTTGTGTTCCGAACCCTTATAATCAGCACGCAGCAACCTGAAAACTTAATCGCTTACTCAAAGAATGGCAACTGTTGAAGTCTGACCTTTCTCAATTCGCTCCCAATCCTTACGACCAATTAAGGACGCCATACAGCATGGTGCAGATAAACATCCCCAGTGATATACTGTTTCATACTCAATTAGGAGTTTTGCTGCAACTGTACTGTGATGGAGGAGTAACATGAAGACGGAGAGAAGACGACGACTTACAGCTGTAAATTATATTAAAATAAAATTTATCATTTTATAACTGTTTCCTTTATTTGTATAAATTGCAGCTGCGCCTCCCATTCCAAGATTTTGCACTATGTTTTCAATGAAAGACTAGTACTTTTGTGATTTTCAATCTGTAATCCAAATAGTTTTCCAACCCACAGTAGAGCTACCAAAATTTTCTCCTTTTTCGTTACCACTATATTTGAATAGTTAATTTTTTCATTATTTAATAGTAAATTTCTGGGGGAAAAAAAGGCTAATTTGAAAATCGATGAAAGTTAGTAGGGTAAGCTGGGGTAATTGGACCCACGAGGTAACTGTGTCATAGGCTGTTTTATAAAAGACCGTTGATTTCTTTTAAGTTTTAGCCTTTTTCAACATTGCACCCCCATCTCTATTGCCAAAAATTTAGGGCTCTTGTTTTACAAACAACGTCGATTTGGTTGAACTTCCTCGGCTTTTTATTAAAATACGGTAAGTGCTTTTATTAAACAATCATTTTTTTTAAAGATTAGACACATAAATAATTAATATCATTAGATATTTACACATATTTACTTCATGTTTCAAATGTAAGGCGGGTGTCCAAGTTTCCCCATAAATTTTTCAAGAATGGGGTAACTGAGACATGTATCAGGGGTAACTGGACCATGTGGGACCCAGTTGCCTCAACAATCATAAATATTTTTTTGAGTTTCTCTTACTACGGGAAATTAATTTTTCCATTGTTGTTTTGCTTGCAATAAAGAAAATTACGTAACTCCGAATTAAAATTACATAAGAAAATTTCTTAAAAGCATGTTGGAGGTATCAAACCAAATTTCCTAAGTGTGATAGCTATACCTCGAAAGTTCACGGCACAGATGAAGGGGCGCACATAAGCAGGTTTCGTACGGGTGCTTGAATTTCCAGACTAAGAAATACTTCGGTACCAATATTTTCTTATGGAAAATCGCTCCTGAAACAAGGCGAAATTTCGTTCATTTAAACTAGACTTATTTTTTTAAGAAAAAATTCTCATATTGGGCCTTGAAAATAACGGCTACCGTACGAACTCTGATAAGGCAAAACTCTGAAAGTGAGATTATTAGAAAAATATCGAAACGAATAAAAAATAGCTCTGTTCGTCATAACAATTTGGTTATATTCTCCACAGGTTTATTGGACATATCGAACTTTCATTGTCGTAAATAGAAAAGAGAATGCGATACTTAAGTACTTACGTAGCCGTTAGTTCATAGATTTACTTTGTTATTTTTTCCTTAAAATACCCATGTATCTTTTATACTTACTACATATACATAAGTACTTACTTAATTTTTATGTTTTTTGTATAAATAAATCTGATATTTTCACTTTTAGTGCTTTTTTCAGACACATTGACAGCAAAGGTTTCCCTTCCAACTCTCTTTAGTTAATATAAAATTTACATGATCTGCATGGTTTAAATTTTATTTAAGTTGTTTACACTTTTTCAAACAGAACCTGATACCCAATATTAAAAAAAATAAATAAATAAACGCGTATGAATCATAGACCCTCCTGATCGCTTTCCCCATTCTTATGGGGCAACTGACCCACGAGGAAAGAAAGATGAAATATATATATATTTTTTTATTTTTAGATATTAAAATATAATTTTGAACATTTCTGTCTGATAGAGGGCACCTACCTGAATACATTTACAAAAGTTCAGACTTTAATTCGAATGAAAATTATCTTTTTGAAGCTGAATTGCCAGAACCTCCAGAGTCAGATTGTATCATAGCGCAGTTATCCCACGTAACCTTAACTATGAAAGCAGGGCTGCAACAGGCGCCTATTTGTATATTCTGTTCGCACCAGTATTTTTCTAATATAATTTTTTAAGTACTTTAGTTTCTTTAATTAGTTTCTTTTGCGAACGTTGCAAAGTGTGTGTTAAGGATTTCTGTTTAGAGAAAGTGGTGCCAGTTAGAATTAAAAAATACTCGCCTGTGGCAGCCTTGTGAAAGGGATTTTTTTACTGCGATCTACTTTAGTTCCGAATTTTTCAATTTCCCGCAATGTCTTCAATTATGGTCATATATAACATTTGCTAGAATTTTACAAAAATATATAAGAAATAGAAAAAATGGTCAATAAAATGTATCGTTTTAGAACAGACATTATTTTTATTTTTTTTTTTTCCCAATATTACATCATCAAAAAATAGTAGCAATTGCTTCACACCTTCCAAAAAACTTGATAAAATTCAAACAATTTGATGAGTTCTAAATGCTCTTTTGCGTGCAAAATTTTAAATATATTTTCACATACATTTGCAGACCAAGAATTGTTTTCACATTGTAATAGAAATAATGTGAAAAGATTTTGTGATTTTTTTGCTCGCTTCAAAAATTACCTTTGTTTTGTTTAAAACTAAAATTTCCTTTTTTAAAGTGGTCTTTTGGGAATACTTTTTACTCCATAATGATCGGAAATTCATTATTTAAACTAAAATCGACCTTTAATATGTAATTATTGGTATTTTTAATAATGTATGTTTTTATTTTACATGCATTTCAAGCATTACTACTTTCTGATATATTCACATATTATTGACGATGCGTTTCATTCTTATCTAGCCTCAGTTTTGAATTGTAATTAATTTTACTTTCGCTTTTGTGATTGATCCCACTTTAAGCATATACGGCTTTGACCAAAGGTATTAAGCAACTTCATATTTTTTATTTAACTTTAAATGTAATAGTCAATATACAAAACATCTGCAGGGCTACCGCAGGCGATTATTTTTTAATTCGATGTCGCACCACTTTCTCAAAATAAAAATCTTTTACACATGCTTTGACAACATTTAAAAACGAAATATACTACAAAATGTATAATTTTTTTTAATTAATTTTTCAACTACTTTTCAGCATTTAAATTACGCTTGAAATTATTGAATATTAAAGACGTGAATTATCACTTTGCTAAATAAGCGTAAACCAACAGAGTTAAAAATGTCCAAACCGGGAATCGAATTCGGACCCCTGGAATAGCGCTCCATTGCTCTACCATTAAGCGACGAGGACGATGCCCAGCTTGGCATCTCTCACTCACATAAGTCGGTAAGACTGCTACCATAGTTATTAGAAGGAAAAGTCTTCATGAGCACACAATCTTGCGGCGTAACATGAGACGCAAAAGAACCCAGCATCGGTGAATATACATTTTTTTTCTTTTTTTGCGTCTCATGTTACGCTGGAAGATTGTCCGGGGGGCTTTTTCAAGAAGGCTCACGTTTTGAGCACTTTATCGCCAGAGTAAGGGTTGGCGCGGGGATGAATTCAACGCTACGCACCCTTTTTTGTTCGTGACGTCGTCGTACGCGTAGCGAACGGCAACCTCATTCCTTTGCTGAGAGGAAGAGGTATGCATTTTTTCATTTGTTTTTTTCCGCAAATGTAAAAAGCTAGACGAAATGTTATTTCGCCGTGGTTTGCAATTAGAGCCTTGCTTAAAACAAAAATCTTTTTCGGATTAAAATAACTTTTAATTGCACAAATATATGTAATTCAAACATAAGTTATTTTTTTCAGTTCTATAATATTAATTTATATCATTAATTCGCTATATGTTCGAAGAAATAGAGAACGTATTTTAAAAAACAGACGTAAAAATTCTCTTTAATAAATATAATTGTATTGATCATGTTTTTATGACACAATTGAACATAGTTTTATTAGTATTATTACTGAATTAATTTAGTTTTTTTTTATTATTAAGCGGCATAATTGTGTGACGTGTTGATTGCATTAATAAAACACATTTTCACTGAAATAATTCATTAAAAATTAATTGTTTTTAATTTAATTGCGATTAGAAGTTAATAGGAAGTTGAAACTACAATCAATTCGATTATAATTAGATTGAATGATAAAAAATAAATTATTTAGCCGTATCCTCCAATTAAATCTATGAGCTAAAATAATTGCAAGTTGATGCATGCAATTAAATCAATTACTATTACATTTTAATATTGTTAAAATTTTATCATTATTTGAGTTTATGAAAAAGACATTGGTCTGTCCCTAGTGCACAAAATTAAAAATCTTTAAAATTCTTCAGTTTTTTATTTCAAAATTTTTGCCATATTTTTAAATATTATTTCGCCTTAGTTGTTTTATTTATTATTTAAAAATAATAATTCGTCATATTTGAATAAATCATGTAAATTCTTCTCTCGAATGAAATACCCCCCCCCCCCCACACACACACACACACTTTATATTTCGTCATTCTGCACACATATTGCTCTATTTATTAAGTTGAAGTGGCAATAAAATAATGCTCAATCGTCTGAAGCAACCTCCCATTTCGAATTTTCTCCCCCCCCCCCTCCTCTCCTCCATCACACTACTTTTTGCCCATTTAAAATTCATTGTTGCCTTGCAGAAAAGATTAGTTAAAATTGTGTCTGAGATGTTAACTATTCCTTCGCTTATCCATAACAGTGCATAAAGTTTACTGCTTTGCTCTATCTGTTGATTTTTAAGTAACAAATAAGTAATTTACCATAAAAAAAAGATAAGGAAACAAATAGAATGAAAGATTTAAAAAAAAATAATAAGGATTAACCTTTTGTGCACACGCTTTCATTTTTTTTAAATTCTTTACAGTTTTTTAAATTTTCTGTCCTATTTATTACTTTGAAGTAACTATAAGTAAAAGACCAATTATTCAAATTCTGCCCCCCCCCCCCAAAAAAAAAAGTTAAATATTCCAAGTTTTTAATTTTTTGGTTTGTTTTTTCTATTTGTTAATTGATAAATTTAACTATTTAAATCTATAGCCCCTCACTATCATATACAGTTAAAAAATTTCTCTAATGATTTTATTTGTTACTTTAAAGCAACAAAAGATATTCATTCAATCTTCCGTCTACCCCATCTCCCCTTAAGAATTTCATCTCACATTAAAAAGGCAATTTCTAAACATCCTGTTTGGGGGTGTGAAAGGCTTTTTTTTTCCTTTCTTGGTTTGGCCTGTTTTCACTTGACTTTGGGGGTTGTTTCTGCAGAATGATTTGGTATTAAATTAATTATATAAGTTCATCGCAGAAAATATAGTAATTTTCTGTCACAGGTATTTTTTTAACCTTCCGTCTACCAGACGGGTCCATTGGACCCGACATGTACATTCAAAATATTTATTCAAACCAGAAATTTCTTCAAAACAAACTAAATGTATAAATCAGACAATAATAAGTTAAATAAACAAATTAAATTGTTTTAAGTAAAAATTCTGGTGTAGAATGTTTTTATAAAACTTGAGTAAAATTTCCGGTAGTTCTAGGGTTAAATCTGTGTTTATATACATCAAAATGCACTGAAACTGCATTAATCCATGATCCCCACAAATCCATCTTTATATGTAATCAAATATCTAAATATATGAAGGTAATGAGATTTTGTTTAAGAGGTATGGAATTAATAATGCTCAATTGAATGAAAATTTAGATTTTTGAGGGGATCAAATAATCAAAATTTTAGTCTATATCATCAAAAGTAATAAAGGCCTTCGATAAAACAGAGTATAAGAATTCGTAATACAATTTCTTTCGAAGAAGATTTCTTTTCATCTAGAACACATAACTGAAAATATTTCTTTAATTTAGGTAGGATTGTTATTCTAAAATATGCTAGTTCGTCTTCCGCCATTTCTGTTTAAAAAAAAAAAAAAACACAAGACGACGATTGGCGTTAGAGCTGGCTGAACGCTTTCGCTTTCGCCAACTCGCCAAGGCTGGTGCTGAAAACGTGAGCCTTCTTGAAAAAGCGTCCGGGTGTCCGGGTTCGATTCCCGGTTTGGACATTTTTCACTCTGTTGGTTTACGCTTAGTTAGCTAAGTGATAATTCACGTCTTTAATATACAAAATGTATTTAAAAAAATAGTGTTGCGAACATAATATAAAAAAAGCCGCCTGTGGCAGACCTGCATCTACAACATAAACAATGTGATCTCTGACTACAGATTTGATTACCAACGTTTCAAGATATGCATAGAAATATGATTTTACAATAAAAAATGGAATGTTTGCAGTGTAGGTCAGATTTTAGAGCACAGATGTCAAGCTGTGGCCCTCTGGATACCACTATCATTTAATAAAAACATTCGTTTTATTACATTGCAGAAATTCTGTAATTGAATAACGCTAAGATTACGATAATTTTTTAGTGCCATCCAGAGAGCCACATTTTTTCACTTCAGTGGCAGCGCGTTCGATACACGGTGCATCCAAGCGAATACGTGTTGGAAAATTAAACGTAAATTCTAGAATTTCCCTTAATCTCATTCAGATGGGTATCACGTACGTTTATGTTCCATTTAGGGATACAGTATTCGTACGGGTACCAATTTTTTGAAGGTCAAATTTAAGTATTTTTTTATAGAAAAATAAATCTAGTTTAAACGGATGAAATTTTTCCTTATTTAAGGAGAGATTTTCCATAAGAAAATAATAGTATCGAATAATTTCTTAGTCTGGAAATTCAAGGATCCGTACGAACCCTGGAATAGAATGGTTTTATTTTGCAGTACGAGAACATTTTCGTCGTATTATTTGCCTTATCTATTCATAGAATGTTAAGAGGTTAAATAAGGGGAGAGTAAGAACGGAATTGCTTGTACTACAAACTCAAATGTCGTTAAATGACGCCCGTCCACAAAGTGTTCCGATGGTCATGTAGAAGAAAAAAATCATAACTATATTTCCTTCTGTATTTTTAGATGAAATTTATATTTATACTAGCTGCCCCTCCCGACATTGCTCGGGCTCGTTATAATATTCTTAAATGAGCCTGAAATTTGTATCGGAGGTCCATACAGAGGGGGGGGGGGGGTTAGAGACTGTGCAAATTATCAGTGCCGAACTCTGTTTCAGTTGGAACGTTGAAGTCACAGCTTAAGGTTTTGAATTTTTATTTGTCTCACACTTTAAACTTTTTTATTCCAAATTAATTGATGAATTCAAATAAAATTTAATTAAGTTTTCAATATTTTAAATTTTTGTTTAAAACCTTTGAATGAAAAAGTAATTACAAATAAATCATAAACTGTAATACTGAAAAGAAATAATAAAATTGCAAGCACATACTACTATATAGATTTTAAAAAAGGTACTATCCAGGAAGTTTATTTTCTAATAGAGTAAACCCTGTTTATAACGAAAACGTGCAATAAACTGAAAAAAAAACAGATTTCAGCTTCCCACCCCCCCTAAAAATGCCCCTAAATTTATATTTTGTTCAAATAAAAGAACCTGCATAAAACGGAATTTATCACTGGTCATTTGCGTTTCCGTCTAAGCAGGTTTTATTGTATCTTACTTTCGGTGGAGCCCTGTATTGGAATTATTACCGTAACGCGAAGACTCTTTTATGGCCAAATTTGTATCATTATATATCTTTAGATAGTTTTCTTTTGCCGCCATCTATCGAGGATAATTATAATTGAAATAATTATTTTTGTTGTTATAGATCAGCCGTACTCAACATTTTTCCTCACGGGCCGCCAAACATATGTTTGAGACGTTAGGCGGGCCGCATTTAGAAATACAACAAAGTTAATATTATGGATGGATTAAATGTTCGTCACGGAAAAAAATTATCAAAACATTTTAACGGCAGTATTTACGAACAATATATTTCATGGTAGATCTTTATTGCAAATTTTGTAAAAATAGGCCGCGAAGTTTATTGTTTAGAAATAATAAGGTAAAAATAATTTGGTGGCAATTTTTTTACGCGATAAACTTCCAACCCGAAAAATCAGTATTAGCTATATAATACGGATAAAAATTTATAATGTAACAATGGAGAATGTCAAAGTTCTAAAGAAAAAAATCACCAGAATTTCTCTAATAAAAGAAATCTATTGCCCATTGCAAAAGTTTCATTTTATGTTAATTGTAGAAACGTACAGTGCAAATCTAATTAATTTGGAATAAAGTTTGTTTAGTATTGAAGATTGAGAAATACATGCAACATTGTAGCACAAATTGGAGTACATATAACAAGAACTTTTGAATAAGAAAACGACACTTAAGATGTTTTAACATAGTTTTAAATGAATTAAAAATATTAGGACAAATTTTATCTTAAAAAATATGTAAAACAATAGTGAAGACCTTAAGCAGTATTTGTATGCACGACTTAATTTTATAAATATGGATTAATAATTATGTGCCTCGGACCCGCACCGCACATGAAATACCGGTGGGCTTCAGGTTGAGTATGGCTAGTATAGATTTAAAAAAAAAAAGATTCAAATTACAAAAAAAAAAAAAAACACCAAACATTTTTTAATTAAATTGATTGGACAATGTAAAATGTAGTTTTTTAAAGAATAATTAGAAACTCTTAAAATTGTATAAAAATACAAAATTTCTTGTAATTAAATACGTTGAACAATGAGATTTATAAAATGTAGTATTTTTTTTTTTATATAATTCGATTCATTTAAGTGTAGTTTTTTTTCTTTTCTTTTAACCCCTTAACAGTGTGGCCCGAACTGGATTCGGGCAAGAACACTTTGCTTGCTTCGTTATTAAAAGCATTTTGATACCACTAATTTGTAACTGTAAATTTATCTTTATTGATTGTCAGATATTTTTTAAGTAAGGTAAATATTTTAGTATGGAAAAAGTGGTGTCAAGCCCCATTTTTAATTTTTTTGTAAGGAAACAAATGTCACTGTTAAGGGGTTAATAATTCAATTGTTTTAAAGTTAACAATAATTAATGTATATATTTATTTACTTATTGACACATTAATTTACAAATGTGGAACTTTTTTAGTTTAGATATCCTTAAAAGAAGAATGAAATCCTTAAAATTTCAAAAATGTATTATATCTATTTTAATTCAAATTTCAACTTAGTCCTACCGAGTTCCAAACGCGAGAACTTTCGTTTAGAAAACCAACGTGTTAAACAAGTAAGCTACAAATGCTGCAATGATAGTAGGAGAGCTGTTGAACATTTTTGAGTAGGTATTTGAGGCACCCTAAAAATTTGTGCAGCACTTCTTTTGTAATGCCTGAATACAAAATCGAATGTCTGGCTGAAGGATCGTGGCCCAAAACCTGTGCCAGACACGTGTCAAGTGCCATTTTTTGACACTACCCAAAAAAAGTATTTGAGGCACGCTGAGATTGAAACAGAATAATATTTATACTTAGAAAAAAATATTTTGAAAATGACAGACACTTTAGTCGGCCCAAAAACTGTGCCAGACACGTGTCAAGTGCCATTTTTTGACTACCCAAAAACGGTATTTGAGGCACGCTGATATTGAGGCATAATAATATTTATGCTTAGAAAAAAATATTTTGAAAATGACAGACACTTTAGTCGGCACAAAAACTGTGCCAGACACGTGTCAAGTGCCATTTTTTGTCTGGCACAGGTTTTGGGCCACGATCCTTCAGCCTGACATTCGATTTGGTATTCAGGCATTACAAAAGAAGTGTTGCACAAATTTTCAGGGTGCCTCAAATACCTTCCCTAAAATGTTTAACAGCTCTTGGACTATGAATTCTTTAAATTAAGGTTTCCCTACGATGCGTAAATGGTTTCTTCTTTTTTTCTATTCGCCCGTTTGATTAACAAAATTGATTCTTATTGTTGTCAGAATTCTCTGAAATTTTAATGGATCGTAAATACAACTAAAACCAAGGCTTTTTAAAATTTTCATAAAAAATATGCATATTTAACAGGAAAAACGTTTAACCGAAACCGTCGAATTTGTCGAAGCTTTCACACATTTTATTTTTAAAAAATGTTTCTACCCGTCCTTACGTTTTGAAATTTTTGTAGGGGATGTAAATCTAGTCTATTCAGTTGCTCTAAAAAGATTGTCTTAAAATATAGACGTTTAGTTACTTTTAGCTTAGAAAAAATATCCTCTCCATGAGGCGCGAAGTGATCTGCGATTGAAGTTGTATTTGAAAGTGTTCAAATTCATATTTTTAAAAATCAGCTACACCATCCATTTGAGGAAGGTTTCAGCTTTGTAGGCAAATTTTTGGTTTGAAAGTACCTTTACAATTGCGTCCTGGAGGGGCTTTGCAATAAGGGGGAAAATTTTTTTTTTGAAAAAACGACACTTTTTGAAAAATGTCTTTCAGAGGGTTAACTATGAATTTTTTTTTTTGAAATTATTACACCATTTGAGACATAAGAGTCCGATTTTTGGAATATGCCTTTCAATTTTAACTGTACCTGACGGTTTGGTCGATTTAAATTAAAAAATCAATAAAAAAAAGACAGAGATACAGTCAAAAATATTTCTTCGCTAGTTTCTGATGCGTTAATGAGTTTGTGCGCATGCGCACATGCTGCTTCGACCGGAGATCAAATAAATGACATTTTGATGAGAGTGAGTTGAGATTGTTTATCAATTACTCAGAAAAAAATAAAAATTTTTAAAATCTAAATCTCAGGTACATTAGGAGAGGCCTTTCACTATCTTCATAAAAAAATTGAGCCTCCTATGTGCCGTAGATTTCGTTAGCCATCGCACACACTCACACACAGACAGACAGAGCGATGTGTTCTTTTATTAGTATAAATGTACATATTCTTCTTTAAAAACTTAAAATTCATTTTTTTATTAAAATTATTTTAGCCCTATTTAAATATTAAAGAAAGTAGAAAGTGTCTGAAATAATAACGGTATTTGAATGCTTTTGAATTTGTAAACACAGCATAAAATAATAAATCAGTTTTTTTTTTTTTTTTTTTTTTGATCTACAAAAAATTGTAATACAAAAATTTTAATAATATTTTAAGAAAATGAGTATTTTTGACTATGATAAAAAAGACACTTTAATCTGGAAGTTCCTATGGCTCTTCGACCAAAAATATATTGTTATTTCAGAATGAAAAAAATCTGTCTTATTTAATACTTTCGATTAAATAAGGCGCAGATTTTTTTTTCGGAATTTGCAATGGCAAAATTATTTTAGGCAAAAAGGGTCGGTTTTAGATAACAAAATTATATATTTGTAGGGTAAATTCATTCTGAATTATCTATTCCTTTTATTCACAGGGATGAGATTTCCAACTTTTTCCATGCCAGTATAATCTTAGAGAAAATGTTTTTTTCATTTAATCGGAGCATTTTTGCGATTTAACATTTTCTCTAACAAGTAAAGGTACTATAGTCTGTGGCGGCGATTTTCGATTTCTATAACTCATTCGATTCGTCTTATCGAGCTAAGTACACTGGTTTCCAAAATTAAGGACCAATCACAAAATGCTAATTTTCAAGTACGCGAATACTC
This sequence comes from Maratus speciosus, assembly GCA_963932465.1. Taxonomy (NCBI): domain Eukaryota; kingdom Metazoa; phylum Arthropoda; class Arachnida; order Araneae; family Salticidae; genus Maratus; species Maratus speciosus. The sequence continues at coordinate 53,972,088 of OZ010787.1, forward strand.
AAAAGGAAATAATATAATTCGAATAATTACTATCTCTACAGCACAACTAGTTCATATAACATCTCATGTCACACATGGTCACAAGTGTCACTGTCACTACGGTGAAGCAAAAAAAAAAAAAAAAAAAAAAACAGGAAATTACATACATCTCATTATGAGTCTCAAATAATTAATATGTGTGACTCCACTGAGGCGTCACTGTGACTACTATTTTATGACAAGTCACCACGTGACTTTACAATGTAGTTACATTTTGACTCTCATGTGACTGTCATCTGTAGACTCAATTTCAAAGTCATCGTGAACGCTGCATTGCGATAAGTTACCAAATAATGTCACATTAAACTCAAACGATGACTTTTAGGTGACAGAGAGACTACTGTGTGAAACCTGTGCTGCATTGTGCTCTTTTGTGAAAAGTCACCATGTGACTATAAAGTGATATTATTTGGTGACTTATCATAACACAACGTTCATGATGACTTTGAAATTAAGTCTAAAAATGACAGTCACATGAGAGTCACAATGTAACTACATTGTAAAGTCACTCGGTGATTTGTCACAAAGCAGCAGTCACATTGACGTCTAAATGGAGTCGCATATAGTGATCATTTGAGACTCATAATGAGAAGTATGGAATTTCCTACTTTTTGCTTCACCGTAGTGACTGTGACACTTGTGACCATGTGTGACATGAATGAGATGTTATATAGACTAGCTGTGCTGTAGGGATAGTAATTATTTGAATTACATTATTTCCTTTTGAGTAATTCGCTTACTTAAAAATTAGCATTTTGTGATTGGTCTTTAATTTTGGACAACAGTGTAATTTGCTACTTCGCTCCAGTGCTGCCAGGGGCTACTTTTTAAAAATTTAGATTTCTTGATTGGCACCACTTTTCTGAAATGGTAAAAATCCCCATCTTTTCTCCTTAATTAATATGTCATTAAATAAAGCGAATTTTACTATTTCAAAAAAGTGGTGCCAATCAAGAAATCTGAATTTTAAAAAAGTAGCCCACTGACAACACTGTCTCGTATATCGGCTCTTGAGTTTTAATAATCACAGAGGGCCAAGTCAAATTTTAAAAATTTGCATAATGCGAGCTTCCGAAAATAAAAATGTAGCAGAAAATTCCTTCTCATGGAACCGTACGCAGGCGTTCCGCTCGAAGTGACTGAAAAACTGACAAAAGAATCAACAATGTGTGGTTATAAAGATTTTTGTGCGTAATTCTGGAAAAAGTTTTGACAGGATAAACAAAACTAAACCAGTGTTTCTTGATTGACACCACTTTTTTGAAATAGTAAAATTTGCCTTATTTAATGAAATATTAATTAAAGAGAAAACAAGGGGAATTTTACCATTTCAAGAAAAGTGGTGCCAATCAAGAAATATAAATTTTTAAAAAGTAGCCCACTGGCAGCACTGAATTAGACGAAGATATCATAACAGCGAAAACCTGCGTATCAAGTAGCATACGAATATTTTATCTGCAATTACAAATTCTTATCATAACAGCAATAATATAACCTTATAGTAGTTATTGGCAATGTATAGTACTGTGAAAACAATTAGTAAACTTAAATCACATTTTTTTTTTTTTTTTGAAGGTATCTGTTTTTCAATTAACGAAATTTTGAACTATGACTCGGCCCCTGTCATTATAAAAACTCAATAGACGATACGAGAGATATAAAATTACTAAACTCCATGAAACGAATAGAATGAACTATAAAAATCGAAATTCGCAGCCACAGACTATAGTGCCTTTACTTGTATGATTATGGGGACAGTGGGGTTTAAAATCCTTAAAAATATTTTTTTTTTATTTTTGTAAATTTAACCTTATATATTAATCATGGGTACATTATCTGCATTATGGCATGCATTTATCACAAAAAAAAAAAATATTTTTGAGAAAAAAAAGGAATTTTATGCGTCGTCTCAGAAATCTTAAAAATGCCCCTGCGCATCCCATATCAATGAAAATCCCCAATATTTTTTATAAAAGTTTGGTTTAGATATATAAATAAAATAGAGCATCGATTTTTATATATTTGAATTTATACGTAAAAAAAAAAAAAAAAAAAAAAAAAAATCAAAATTTCAAATTTTTTTCGAAAATATTTCAAAATTTTTCAAAAAAAATTTTTAACCTTTAAATTCAAATATATAAAATTCGACGCTCTATTTTATTTCTATATATAAACCAAACTTTATAAAAAATATTGGTTGATTTTCATTGATATGGAACGCGCAGGGGGCACTTCGAAGATTTTTAAGACGACGCGTGAAATTCCATTTATTCTCAAAAATAAGTTTTTTTGTGATAAATGCATACTATAATGCATAAAATGTACCCTTGAATAATATTTAAAATGAAATTTACAAAAAAAAAAATAAAATAAAAATTGAAAAATTTTGAAATTTTGAAAAAATTTCGAAAAAATTTCAAAATTTTTCAAAAATTTTTTTTACCTTCAAATTTAAATATATAAAATTCGATACTCTATTTTATTTCTATATATAAACCAAACTTTTATAAAAAGTATTGGGAATTTTTATCGTTATGGAATGCGCAGGGGGCATTTCGAATTCGAAGATTTCTAAGACGACGCGTAAAATTCCATTTTTTTTCTCAAAAATAATTTTTTTTTAATTTTTTTTTGTGATAAATGCATGCCATAATGCATATACTGTACCCTTAAATAATATTTAATGTGAAATTTACAAAAATAAAAAAAAATATTTTTAAGGATTTTAAACTCCACTGTCCCCTAAACTGGTTTTCAGAAAGTCGCAAATCTCATCCCTGATTCAAATTTTAACCCTTTGGTGCGCAGCTTTGTATATATGCAAACAACAGTGTTTTGAATTTAATAGATTTTTTTTTATTCGTACATACCTAATTTACACAAGAATATTAAAATAACAATATTTTCTTTAATCAATAACAGACATTCCGTATTTAAATAAGGCGAAATTAACCATTGAAACTTTTTGGTGTAAAATAATTTTAGAACGCATTCTATGATGGGAATTAAAGAGTTAAAGGTTAAGTTTTATAAAATAAATAATTATATAAAATAAGGTATTTGAAGACATACTTCTTAAAATATTTACTAATTTGCAACATTTTAGCTTAAAACAGCCACACGACAGTAGTTTTTACTTGTATTGCAGATGTGAAACAGAAGAAAAGATTGACGTATTATACTAAAAATGTATCTCTGATTTTTTTTTTCATTATTTTTCCTTTCAGAGAATCATATATAATTTTTTCAAATCAAAATAAAAAATCGCGCATTTAAGGTTTAAGAACACTTTTAACACTAGAACGACAGGAAATCTGTTTCAAGTGTTATAAAAATATTTCACACCAGAATTTTTATGTAAAACTATTTAACTTATCCCTCTGTTGAACACATTTAACTTATTTAATAAAGAAATTTCTGGCTCGAATCGAAATAGTTTTACTTGGCATCGGTCAAAATGACCGCTATGGTCGTTCTAGTGTTAACCCCGCAATTCTCGTTCCCTTTATATTCACGGGCTGTGTCTTTTATTCAGATTGTTTGATTCCTACCAGATTGTTTGTTGAATTGATTGATTGTTCGAATACCAGTTTTATAAAATAGTGTAAATGGCTTTACTATGGTATCATTGGACCTGTCATTAAATAAGGTGAATATTTATTTTTTTTATAAAAGTGGTGCCAATAAGCAATTTGAAATTTTAAAACGTAATTTTATTCGACCATTAAGGGATTAGATTACTAAAAGGATTTGTGGATTAACATCTTACTCTAAATTATTATCTGTCTCGTTAAATCATTCCAATTTGAAAATAAAAATATAAATAAATAAATTAAATTCTGATTCCTAACGGTCTTTCTTTTATTTCAGATGCGTGCAATTTATAATAGACACACAGGTATCTGTAATTCACCATAATAAATAATCATAATAAAAATTATAACGATTCAATTCATTTCTACAAATGTAAGGATCAAATTTTCTTGCCTGTATCTGATATCATCTTCAATTTTCAGTAACTACATATTACGTTCTATAATAGATTTAAGTACAAAAAGGGAAGCATAATTCACTTAAACAAAATCATTTCAGGATATTATCTATAAACAATACACTTATGATTTCCTATCTGACAACATTTATTTGATTATATATCCGTGTGTTTACCATGGCACCAAATGGCGCCTGACGGGAATCATGCAAAGTACAAACTACCCCATTAACTTTAATGCTATGTTTTTTTCGTTTGGCGTTTTTTAAACTCATCATACCTTGATTGGATAAAACCTTGGCGTTAAAAATGAAAATGTTGATCTGATAGTTTTTGTTTGTATCACCTCCTGTGAATAGGTTGTAAAAAAACAACATGTGAAATATTAATGCGTCTTCAGCATCGGCATTTCTGTCGATAAAACTTGTGTGTGATCCTGGTTGTGTTGTGTTTCAAATAAAGAGATGCGTCTTAAGCATAGCTGCCAACCTCAAACTATTCTTCCGTAATGCTTGTGTTAATTTGACCCTGGTTTAATACGTTTCAAATCAGAATTTTTTTAAAGAAATGAAAATAAATATGTTCCACGTAGAAACCTGGAATTAAATAAATAAGCATTCATGAAATAAATAATTTCTGGTTGGAAATGTGGTAAACCTGGGTTAAATTGATCCAGACATTACGGAAGATTAGTGGAAGGTTGGCAGCTATGCTTAAGAAGTCAGTGCTATTTAACTACTAACTTTCACGGCCACAGGTATTTGAAGGTTGTAATTCGTGTTCTCTTGACTTCATAAATGTAAATGTCTCTCATCATATACATCAGCTGACAAAAAAATTCGGATAACAACAAAATCTTCATTATGCGGACCTCTACTTTAATCAATGTATAACAAAAAATGATTGTAGAAACTGTCACAAGTTTACATTTACTACAGATTTCCATATATAAATTTAAGTATTACTAATCTTCAATAAATACATTTTTAGATATATTCAGATATTACTCCTAAAACAACCACAGATAGTACCGCATAAATAAGATGATATGTTTTGATTTTTTTACTGAATTTACATACAGTTTGCATCACTTCATTCTAAATAGAATAATTTTAAAAACGAAAAGTAAAAATGCTATTTATGATTAATTATTTTTTTTAATTTTGTTGTCCCGGATTAGATTAATCCTTCAGTTTTCGGTTCACCCTCAAAGATTTGGCTCATTTTGCTCAGTAATTTAAAATAAATCGCAACAGGCAAATTCAACAGCATCTTTTGAACTCATGTGAAATTAATGAAGGTGTTGCTTTCTAATCAGTACTTGCTGTTATAACCAGATGTTTGCAAACATCTACATTCCACATTTCCCCGTGCCCTTTCGACTTGCCACACTTTGAGATTGGATAGCTGCCAATATTGTACGGTTTTTCTTAGGGCTAAAATTTAACAGTACATTTTGCCTAATTTAATCGGTGTCATATAATGATTTTTAATGAATAAGGAAGGCAAAAAGTTTTATTAAATTTTAGTGGTAACAAAAAACATACAAGTTGTTACCTGTGATAGTGTCGAAGTTTTGTTTACCGTCATTCTGAAAAGGTGAGTGCTCATATGTTTTTCATAATGTACCGTTAGTTAGAGGGCTTCACGGGCCGGAGTTTTCAGGCCAGGATCCGACCCCTCCCGAACGAAAGCTATCATGTCCCGGCCCAGTGTAAAAATTAAAAGTTCGGCCCCGACCCGTTTATATTTTCACAGTTCACGGCCCGGTCTGACCTGTACAAAAATCAGTGAAACAGGCCCTGCCCGTGTTAAAATCAATTAAATCAGGCACGATCCTACCCGATTCAATTTCAATCCCGATCAATTTTTTTGCAGGCCCGGCCCGTTTTAAAGATCGCTCTATTTTCTACGGGTCAGGTACGAGCATCGGACCCATGCAGATCTCTACAGTTAGTATAATAGTTTTAAATATATAGTATGAGAAAATGGTGAAGGAGTTACTGCTTCTGCACCAGTGTACAATGCAGCGAGCGGTTCTGTAACAAAAAAAAAAAAAAAAAAAAAAAAAAAAAAATCATAATTGCATATATTTGTTTTATTTAACACTTTCAGGGGCAAAGTACTTCTGTTACAAAAATGTTAAAATGTTTGATTTGCAACAGAATTTACAAACAAATTTATTTGCAAATGGATAAAAGCTTTTTTTACTTACATTATTAAAGCAAATCTCTATTTCAAAAATTTGGTGTAAATGTAGCATTTTTAATAAAAAATAAGTGGGATGTACTATATCCTACTGCCTTTGAAAGGATTAAAGCATTACCATCGAAATATCAAGGCCAGAGGACACGAGTTGTGATGTCATCACTAATAGGCCGACTTCTCACTTGTGTTGGAATTCACACCGGAAATTTTTGAATAGCAATTTTATTTTATTTTATTTTTGGAATATCTATCATCTTATAAAACAATAATAACTATTTAAACTTACTGGTTAGAATTTGGAATCCCTCAATAAAAAATCGGCCAGATGTGGACACTCTGTGGCATTCCGCATCTAGCTGAATTTTTATTTAGGAATTCCGAATTCTCACCAGTAAGTTTAAATAGTTATTATTGTTTTATAAGATGATAGATATGCCACAAATAAAATAAAAGAAAATTGCTATTCAAAATTTTACGGCGTGAATTCGATCACTAGTGAGAAGTCGGTCGATTAGTGATGACGTCACAACTCGTGTCCTCTGGCCTTCAGTATTTCGATGGCAGCGGTTAAAGGCATAATAACTGAGAACAACTGAAAAAAAAATGAAAGGTGCTACGTTAAATCTTACGTGGGAAAATATAAAGTTATATAATTAAAACAAAGTGAGTTCCATTTTTTCCCTTTCAGATACTGAGGATAAATATTTCAAAACAGGCGAAACTCTTGTTAATGAAACCTATAGCATAAACATTGAGTTACTAACACTTCAATACTTATGAAAGAAGTTTTTCAGTAATAAATTTTTTCTGTATACGTGTTTCATGGGCTTTCATCTACTAAAAATTTAACATTTATGTTTAAAAAAAAGCGTTCTAAACTATATGTTTAAAAGAATGCTGGAAATAAATAAAAACGAATAACTGAACAATTATGTTTGAATCATAATGTAGGGTGCGAAACTGAGAACCGCCGGATGCCACTAAACATTTATAGTAATCTTTGTCTTATATGAGTTGTGAACAATCATTTTCCCTATAAGTCTTTTGCCAGTTGAACAACAGAAAGAGTACACGCCATGCACCGTCTTTTTCAAAAAAAAAAAAAAAAAAAAACCATACTTCGAATCAGAAATTTCTTTAACGAATGAGATTAAGACAAATGAATAAGGGAATTTACAAGGAAACATGATCTTATTATACTACATTATTGGTTCGAGGTACGTTTCTTATTTGATTACGAGCCGGAATTGGCGGCGATTTTTATATTCGGGGATTCCACTTGTCCGTATTTGAAGACCCCTTTTAATTAAAGAAAATTATTCTTTTTAAATTCCGTAGAAACGTAGCGGAAAGAGCATTTTTCTTGCAATTGTTAAAGAAACCTACCACGAATTTCTTTCTAAGGATTTCAAAAAACGGACCAGTGGGGAAACTGTATATTCAATCGTACTACAATTTCTAAAAAAATTTCGTTTTGGTAGATTTCTCTTGAAAATATCCTAGTACGTTAAATGTATGGCATCGATTATTTTTTAAAAAAAACTTGTTGCAAACAGCATAAAAAATAGTCCACTGGGACGTATATATCCGGACACGTAGTCAACAATGTTAAATATTGTACAGTCGGCCAAAAGAAAAAACTGCACAAACATTTTTATTTCTAAACTGTGTGAGAAAAATCGGAAATAGCCAATCGACTAGGAATTAACTTTTTTCAATTTACGTTAAAAAGTTAAAGGGGATGTCTTCATACAGAAATTTGTACCGAATACTGAGATTTTCAATATGAACACCTAATTTGTACATCGTATTTGACATTTTCAGAACATTTTACCTTTAAATTGGGAAATCATTCTATCAAGAAATTTAGAAATTACGTAAAGTTAACCCTAGAACTACCGGAAATTTTACTCAAGTTTTATAAAAACATTCTACACCAGAATTTTTACTTAAAACTATTTAATTTGTTTATTTAACTTATTATTGTCTGATTTATACATTTAGTTTGTTTTGAAGAAATTTCTGGTTTGAATAAATATTTTGAATGTACATGTCGGGTCCAATGGACCCGTCTGGTAGACGGAAGGTTAAGGGGACAAGGGAACTTAAAACTCGTTTTTTTATTTGTTTTTTGATTGCATCTTAAACACTATTGAAGGGCACACTATAGAAATTATGGCCTTTATTTATCACACAAGAAATTAAGCAAAAAAAATTTTTTTGGAGAAAAATAAGGAATTTTCCTGAATATTTTAAGCGTTATCAAGAACTTTCAAAATCTCCAAACTTCACTCAATATCAAATAAATTCCCCAATATTTTTTGTACTAGTTTGGTTTACATATACAAATAAAACTGTGCATAGTTTTTTTAATCTAAATATAATTGGAAAAGTTAAAGGTAGTTAAGTGCAGAAATGTGATGCAAAAATACTGAAAGTTTCATAAAATTGAGAAAATATTCTTTTTCTTAGCTTTGCATTCAAATATATAAAATTTGTTTCACAGTTTTATTTGTATATGTAAACTAAACTGGCATAAAAAAAAAATATTGGGGATTTTAATTGATATGAAGTGAGGTTGGGATATTTTGAATGTTCTTGATAACGCTTAAAATATTCAGGAAAATTTCATATTTTTCTCCATTTTTTTTTAATTTCTTTTGTGATAAATATATGCCATAATTCATATAGTGTGCCCTTGAATAGCATTTAAGGTGCAAATTATAAAAAATAAAAAAATGAGTTTGATGGTCCCTTGTCCCCTTAAAGTTTGAAACTCCTAATGATGAATTCATTTGTCTTCTCTGAAAAACAGATTGTAAGGGGGGGGGGTAGTTTTTTACATATAACTCATAGACTATTAAGCGGAATTATCTGTAGTTTTGGATTCGCATATATGGAAATTTTAGAAACCGATTTCTGTTTTTTTTTTTTTTTTTTTTTTTTTTTTTAAATATAAGCTACAATTCATATATTTTTCGAAAATTAATTTTAAAAAAATATTTTTTAAAATAATTATTCGAAAATTTTTTGAAGCGTAACCTATAAAAGCTTTCACAAAAATCAATTTCTAAAACATCAAATAAGTAATATGATCCAAAATTACTACTTATTCCTCAAAATAGTTATTGAGTTTAACATCTACCCACATTCTAATTATTTTTACAACGATTACAACTGACTTTAATATTAGGAGTTCCAAACTTCCTGTACTAATTGACCGAAGTACCTCTGTTTGACGTAATGACTAATGTAATAAATGACTAAATGACCGAATGAATGTTTGGTGTATCCTAATGATAAATTTATCAAAAAATTCAAAAACGTTGTCGATATTAGGCATTGATAGAAACTTTTAGAGTTTGGCAGAGTTTCAGCAGAAGTCAACCCCTAAACTTATTTTTAAAATATAAATTACAAAGAGAAATAACTTCGGATCGGATTGCTACTTTGTCTGTTTTTTTTTGTTTTTTCCTGGGACAATTTGGTAATTAAAATGTATGATGTCGTCGGTGCTATGTAGAACTTTCCAATATGAAATCTGTGTTACCAGTGGGTTCCTTTTTTTAAATGCAGATTTCTTGATTGTCACCCCTTTTTTGAAATAGTAAAATTCGCCTTATTTAACGATATTTTATTAATTAATTAAGGTAAAAACAAGGGCAATTTTACCATTTCAGAAAAATGGTGCCAATCGAGAAATCTGAATTTAAGAAAATAGCCCACTGGCAACACTGCTTTCACATTGGAAAATTTGACATGGTTCCGACGATGTGTGCCCTCTTGGCCAACTGTATATACTTGTCAACTCTCTTGTTTTATATCCTGCTCGGGAGATACCTGTTTAACTAAACATAGTACGTTAACAAGATTTTTTTGTGTGTGAATATAATCAACTGGATATCAAATGGCTACCACAGAAAAAGGAGAAACCACCGCCCTCTGAATACTACGCCTGAGCGCTGATGCAAAAATGGCGGCGGCCGGAGGCGGATTTTTCTCAGCATGTGCAAGGTCCCTTAAATTATGGTATCAATAATTTTATAATTTTTTCCGCTTTATTTTTCTGAAATTAAACAACTCAAAGAAATCGTCTATAAAATACTGGTGTCTAAATTTAAGGGACTGTACGTATGATAAAGAAAATCCGCCTTCAGAAGCCGCCATTTTAGCGTTAGCGCTTCGGCCTAGTATTCAGGGGGCGGTGGATGAAACGTTCAATTACGCAATTTTCTGTTTCAAAGTATGCTGCTCATAAAAATAATCTTGAAGGTTTAAATTTTAGAATATATGCTTGGTATTTCTAAGATAAGTGAAAAATTTAAGTGCATTTTCTGAAAAACATGTTTTCCCACGAACAATTATTTATAAAAAAGACTGTATGTCCAAATTTTTTATTTTTATATGGTTAGTTGGGGTAACTGGACCAACGAGGTAACTGGGCCATGGGCTATTTTATAACAAACTGTTGATGTTTTATTAAGTTTTAGCTTTTGTGAACAAGTTTTAGTTTGTGTGTACTATTTGCACCTTAATGTCTACTGCCTAAAACAACGTGTGTCAACTCAATCATAACTCTCACTTTGCTGTGATAGGTTGTCAAAAATTTAGGTTTCTTTTTTTAAATACAATGCCAATATGGTAGAACTTCCTCGACTATTTATTAAAATACTGTAAATGCTTTTATTAAACAATCTTTTTAAAAAAAGATTAGGCATATTATTAGGTATCTATACACATTTACTTCATGTTTCAAATGTAAGACCGGTGTCCCAGTTACCCCATAATTTTTTCAAGAATGGGGTAATTGGGACACGTATCCGGGGTAACTGGACCATGCTGGATCCAGTTACCCCAATAGTTATAAATAATTTTTTTGAGTTTCTCTTACTACTTGAAATAAATTTCTCCATTGTTTTTTGCTAACAATAAAGAAAATTATAGAACACCTTATTAAAATTACGTAATAAAATTTAAAAAAAGCATATTGGGTGGTATAAAACCAAATTTCTTGACCCCGTGAGAGGCGGTGATGCCGTTATGGCATCACTTAATTTTAATTCCTAATTGCCACATTGGCACTTGAATTTTATAATGAAAATTTCACCTTTATTAAGTACGCGAAAATATAATTTACTTGTTTACAAATAGATTCTCTTGTAAATACTGGTGTCATAAAGTTATTTCAACATTTTTCTACGAATGCAAGCACTTTGACCCTGAAAGCGCGATAGCCAAACTTTGAAATTGTACAATACACAGGAGTCGCATTGTATAGAGAAACTTTTATTGTTCCTACCACTATTTTGAAAATAATATCTTCATCGCACCTTTCTTTAGAGTATGTTAAATAAAAGGATCCTGATGGTAACTCATTAAGGGTTTTGGTAGGAACAACAAAATTTTCCCTATATAGTGCGATTCTTGGTTACAGATAAAGTACTTACGTAGCCGTTTGTTCGTAGGTTTACCTTCCTTTTTTCCTTAAAATACCCGCGTGACATTTATACTTATTACTCATACTGAAGTACATAAGTACTTTCTTAATTTGTATGTTTTTGGAATAAATAAATCTAATATTTTCACTTTTAGTGCTTTTTTTAGACACACTGAATGCAAAGGTTTCCCTCACAACGCTCTTTAATTAATATATAATTTATATGATCTGCCTGGTTTAAATTTTTTTTAGTTGTTTACACTTTTTCAAACAGGACCTGATATACCATAAGAAAAAAAATAAACGCGTGTGGAAGATAGACCCTCCTGGTCCACTTACTCCATTATTATGGGGCAACTGGACCTATGAGGAAAGAAAGATGAAATGTGCACATTTTTATATTTTTAAATATTAAAATGTAATTTTGAGCATTTCTCTCTATAGAGGGAACCTAACTGAACACATTTACAGAAGTTCAAACTTTAATTCAAATGAACATTAGCTTTTTGAAGCTGAATTGTCAGAAATTGTAGAGTCACATTGTAAAATCGTGGCCCAGTTACCCCAACTAACCTTAGTCATCGTGTTAAATTTATGTTATGTTATGAGTTTAATGAACTATTGGTTTCAATATGTGAAAATTTTATGAAAATTTACAGATAATTATTTAAATTAATATATAGGAAATATATGAAAAATAATCACAGTGATAATTTGAATGCGTATATATATATTGAAGTCTTTGTTTAGCTCTTTTAATTGAATTACATTACATTCTATGTAACTTAACGCTGTATGTACTAAATTATGAATTCATGAAAATTTTGTATTGTAATGCATTTTTCGTGAATTGTTTAAACTACATTAGAAGATTTACATACTCATTTAATAAATTTTAGAAGGATTTCAGAAAGATTGAAGGATTTAAAAGGATTAATTAAATTTGAATTTATAGGGATTTTACGCAATATTTACAACCCCGCTCAAATCTTTTATTTTAAATATTTTTCTTAGTAATTTGTAGACTTAGGAAATGTTTAAATATAACGTTCTTACAATAGAAATATAGAAATATTTCCGAATAGAAAAATTCCCCCCACCCCCAACGCCGAGAAAGCTGAAAAGATGCAAAGGCAAAAAAAAAAAAAAAAAAAAAAAAAAAAAAAAAAAAAAAAAAAAAAATCATCCTTTTAAAAATAGTTTTGTTTTGCTTAACCAATAATGCTTTTGGAACAAGATAAAGTAATGTATCTATAACTCATTCTAATTCCCTGTATTAAAACTAATCGATGTATGAAATGAATTTTATAACAAGTTATTTTAATGGTGCTTATAAGTGCCGTCAGTAGATAAAAAGTTAAAGGGCAACTTTTCTGGAAAAAAAAAAAAAAAAAAAAAAAAAAAAAACTGTCATCCTTGTTGTCGTGAAGTCACATTTTTGTATATATCAAACCGTTGAAGTGCAGGCTTAAAATTTTACACTACATATGTTTAAACCCCAAAAGCCACATTTATGTGAGGATTATTAATCGAAAAAGTCGTTATCAAAGGATCTTTAATGCTGAAATTGGATTTTCAATTGTTTTGTGAGTTTTCTAAAAGATGCATTTAGATATACCTCTTTTCCCGTATCAGAACACAAAATCTTGTTCCGATAATCTGGAAATGCTTGAAAGTGTTTCATAATTTAAATGTGATGTCCATTTTTCTTTCTTGTTTATCTTCATTTGATAAAGAATAGAATATTTTCTACATTCCGCCAAGAATAAACAGTTCCAGACATAAAAAGAAATGCAATCAGTTTTATTTAAGACATTTTGTCCTTGTTCTAGAACGAATAATTAATGACTTTAGGTATAAGATGTTCCTTTTTCTCGAATCCTTACTTGATGGATAATGAACCCCTTATAACATAACATATCTTTGTTTCCGAGGAAAATAAACGATAAATTCTGTAATGATTTTGACATGAAGTAGTTACTTTTATAACAGAATTAGTAAAACTTCTGGTCTCCTAAAAAGAAAAGTTTTCCTAGTAAGACTTTACGGAAACGTGCTCAGTTTGGTAATGAAAGTTATTTTTCTGCTCTCAGTTTTCACAATTAGTAAAAACTATAATTATCTAAAAAATCCTGAATAAGGAAATCATTAAATAATTTTTTCTTCGTCATTTCCGTCTTTTATATTTTTTATAAGAAGCGAAGCCTAATTGCTGCCTTAATAAGTCTAAGGACGGAAAGAAAAGTTTCATTTGTAAATTCAAGTTAAGTATTATTTAACCCTTCCAGGGGCAAAACATTTTCAATGCTAAAGTTTTGAAATGAATGAGTGGCACCCGAATTTACAAAGAAATTTATTTCGAAATAAGAAAAAGGCTTTATTTTCATACATATCAAGTGGCAAATATTTTACTAAAATTCTGGTGCAAGTGTGACGTTTGTGAATTAAAATTATGTGGTTTCAAAAACATACCACCACCCCTGAAAGGGTTAAACGGGTGTACAGAATGGAGCTATGAGTAAAGAGGAGGATAAAGATAGTGTAGTGTCTACCAACTATAAGTGAAGTATCTGAGGTGGTTGTCACAAAATGGCGGTTGTTGTTTGCTTACATTTGATTAACGCCAAGGCAAACAACTACCAGCAAAAACGAAATATATATTTTTGCTTTATTTCTGATAAAAACTCTGCACGAATAAGGTGTTCAAATAAAGCAAAAAAAGTTCCTTAAAATTTACTGGTGGAAGTTTGCCTTGGAGTTAATCAAATTCACTGCCATCGTCAGGAGGATTGTTTGGGTTGTAACAACATGGTGGAAACACAGGGCTCGACTATCGCCGGAGCAAACTTCCGCCGGACTTTGTAAATCTCAATAGATTTTTCCTTGATTAAGTCTAGAGTAAGACGTTTAAAGAAAGAAGAAATTTATATTCAAATTTACTGGTAGAAGTTTGCCCAGGCAATAATGAGAGCCTGTGGAACCGGTTACAGATGAAGCTTCACCATTTTGAGGACATGTCAATTCCTCTTTATTCACAGTTAGTGGGGGGGGGGGGGGGGGCTAAAGAGAAAGAAAAGGGATTGGAAATTATTAGTAATATTCTTTTTCATGAAAAACGATAGCGTAGGGAAATGACATCAATAACTTTTAAGAAAACACACTAATGGTCAATTCCATGAAAGCTTGTCATGTCTGTCACACAGCTGAAAATCGCTATGCTTGTTGGCTACCATTATTTCAGAACGGAAAAATGTGACATATATTATCGGAGATATCTCATTAATTGAATGACCGGAAGCAAACTTTTCGAAAATAATGGTGGCCAACAAGCATAGTACTTTTCAGCTGTGTGACAGATATGACAAGTTTTCATGGAATTAGCCTAATAAGAGATAATTAAGACAACGTGAAAAGATAATACAGGGTTCTTACGGGTACCATTATTTTCAAGGCGAAGTATTATTTTTATTTATACCAGCATTTTTTTTTTTTTTTTTTTTTTTTTTTTTTTATAGAAAAATAAATCTAGTTTTCACGCGCGAGATTTACCTTTATTTAAGGAGAGATCTTCTGTAAGAAAATACTGGTTCCGAAGAATTTCTTCCTCTGGAAATTCAAGGACCGGTACAAACCCTGTAAAATGAAAATATAAAAGGAAATTACTTTGCAAAATTCATTTTCAAGTAAAAACTTTTTGGAATTTTGAATATTGTCAACATCATGTTTAAAATATTGCTCAAAAGTTATTACAAGAATTGCCCAAAATATTTTAAGAAAGATACTTTCACTATCACAAATTTAACCCCTTGAGGGGCAAGCAATTACGTTTGTGAAATGCAGAATTCCCACCGGAATCTTTGAAAAATTCTATTGCAAAATAAGTAAAAGCAATTTACGGCTTTTTTCCACAAAAGTTAGAGAAATAAAATTTAATAAATTTTTTCTGGTGTAAAACTTCATTAATCGTAGGTGGTATATAATATATATCGGTGCCCCTCAAGGGGTTAAAAGAACGCTCCCATACCTTTAACTTATCTTGCGAGTTTCTTTGTATCTCACACTCACACACACACATAGAGGAGAAGGGGTAAATACCGGCTACCACTTTCGTTTTCAATCTAGATCATACAATTTTCAAAATTAGTAAAAGAAAAAGTGACAGCAGGATACCTTGACATGTTTTACACCTGTTTAGAGAAAAAAAAATCAGTTTAAGAAGCCTTACAGGTTTAAAAAAAGCAAAATTCCGAAAGTCTTCAAATTGTGAGTTTTGAAAATGGTGTCTAAATACCGGCTACCTAAGTTTTTTTTTTTTTCAAAAGATCACACAAATAGAGCTAATGACAATTATTAAGCAATTAGAATAATTTAATATTTTTTTACTGATAACATTTCTTACGCAGAGAAAAAATACGTAATTATTAATAAACAAGCATTTTTGTGAAATTTATAAAATTCTTAACGTTTGTTCTCTCACAGTCTTCTTTCCATGCTGTTTCTAATTTTGTTTTTTAACGTGTAAAAAAAAAAGAGCTTTCTGATTGAAATGAGAATTATTTTATCTGACAAAATCACAAACATAAAAACACTCTCTGCGTCGGTGCAGTCGCTATAGGCCCTCATATCGCATTCTTAACATTGAACTCACAATCCCCTACCACACTCTTGTCCGCAGAGAAAGCACCCATGCAGGAGACACGAATTGCATCATCTTCCTCTGTCGGATATCTTCCTTTTTCGCTTTTTAAAAATCCAATTTATGCCCCTTTCACCTGTTTTCCTTCATCATTTTTTTTATTTCACTTCACATTTATTGCAGGCAATTTTGGAGTGTCCAACAGTGCTTTTTTGTGAAGGGATCCGGTAACCAATATCGCTCCTGAAGAATTACGGCCACGTTTGCTTTTTTCATATTGCGAAATGGGACTGGAACTGTTTCTGAAGCATTTAAATTAATTTATTAATTATGAAACTACTTAAATCCCCCGCCTTTTTTTCAAGCAGAGCAACCGTGAGAGGTCCAAATACGGGCTAGCCGGTATTCGGACAATAAACATTCGTATAATAAAATACCAATAGCGTGCGCGCGGCAATTGATATCTAAATATGTCTAGAAAAGAACTTAATCATCAATTCAAGCCAGTATACGATCAGTATATTTAAAAAAAATGAGAAACACATATCTGAAAAACTTTTGATGTTCCAGATTACGTTATTTCGACACTTTTGATTTACTGTTTGTAAATGAGACAGACTTCAGCGACGTACTTCTCGCAAATTTCTTCTCTCAATTAAAGTTACAAATTCTGCCTATCGCTACTAGGCTGCGCTGCGCTTTGTTCTCAGAACACCTAGTAGCCGGTATTTGTACCCTAGCCGGTATTTGGACCTTCTCCTCTCTCATTATATATAAGTATGAAACGGCAAACAAAACCTTCATTTGGCGCCCCCCCCCCCTTCGCCTTTGTTCAGACACTTTTGCACATACCCCTTCTTCACCCTCTAATTCCGGCCCTGTTTGAGCTGAGGGGTGGGGGAGAAAGAGAAAAAAAAATTATAGAAATTTATTAGCGATATTCTTTTTCATGAAGAGTAATAGCGTAGGGAAACGAAAACAATAACTTTTAAGAAAATACATTAATTAGAGAAAATTAAGACAACGTGAAAAAGGTAATATGAAATGCAAGAGGAAAATTACTTTGCAAAATTCATTTTCCTGTGCGAAGAGAATTATGAATATTGTCAGCAGCATGTTTACAATATTGCTCAAAAATTATTTCAAGACTCGTCCAAATAATTTAAAGAAATATACTTTAATTTTCACAAAGGGCATAGCCGGATAAGCATTGGAAACGTGCCTTTCAATCAAATTTTCGGATTTTTTTCCCAGATGTGGCTACCTATCTGACAATATAAAAAAGCTACAAATCTTTAACAACGATTTTACGCACAAATGACGTACAGGCACGATAAAGTATCCCATACGATCGTTTTGAGGATTCCTGGAACCCCTTCCTCAGTGAGAGAAAGAAAAAAAAGAAAAAGAATTAAAATGGGTTCGAAGAACACCTCGGTTATAGTAGGCCCGAGTGCTGGCTTATGGACAGATATAAAAGGCGAAAACACGAGTTTATATATCTTAAAGGAATGACGTAATGGACTAGAACCAACAGAAAAAAATGAGTCACTGCGCAGGATCCCTCCACGCTGGCGAAAGAAATGGAGAGCTGGTCATATCATTAACTAAGGAGGAAGTATGTTCATGAATATAGTGAGCTTCGTTAAATTCTAGATCAAAACCTGAGTTACATTTTTGAATAATTTTAGCGTCTGGATAATTAAACTGGTGGTTGGAATTCCAACAATGAATCGCTATTTTAGATTTCTCAAATTCCTGCTTTTTAACGTAATTCTGGTGTTCTTTCAGCCTAATTCTAAGTGCACGCTTCGTCTGCCCAATGTAAGATTGGCCGCATTCACAAAAAATTCTGTAAATGCCCCAGGTATTATGGTCGTCAATAGGATCTTTAAGATTAGAGAAATAAATTTTATTGGTTGGAGCGAAAACAACTATAAACATAGCTGCCAACATTTACGCTTTTTTAATACCACTGAAATTTAAAAGAAATTTTTGACTTACTGAATCGCAGAGTTCGCCGATTAAATATGGAAAATTTTATTCTTAAATATTAGTGGTAAGAAAAAAGCGTAAAAGTTGGCAGCTATGTATAAAACTACACCTATTGAGTATACGAGAAATTTGTGTACTGATTTTAGGAAAATAAGGTAAGACAATAACTTTTTTAAATTCTTTATTTGCTGGAACAGAATCAGTGATTATCGGAGATTTAGATAAAAAACGGTTAATGATATTCAAACTAAATCCTTGATCTGTGCCAATTTTTTTATATAGTTAATTTCACTATTAAATAACTCAGAGTTTGAACAAATTTTGCGTGCACGGAAAATAAGAGTACTGAAAGCTGCAAGTATTTGATGTGGGGGATGACTTGACTTATAATGAGAGGGTAAACTTACAGCAAAAGGGTTACGGAAAACTGTCGTCAAAAACTCACAATCATTACGAATTACCAGGATATCCAGAAAAGTTAGACGTTGCTGAGTTTCAATTTCAAAAGTAAACTGTTATACATGAATAAACTGTATTAATCTTCAAACTATTTTCAATCAATTTTATATGCATTATTTTGAAGATAAATTATTTAGATTAATACAATTTCCATTTTATACAAGTTAAATTGACGATTCGTTTGCTTTACGTGATTTGTCTAAACATAATATTAACGTTGTTCTGGATTTATTTAATTCAGTTGATCCATGTATACAGTTAACTTTTGAAATTGAAACTCAACAACGTCTAGCTTTTCTGGATGTCCTGGTAATTTGTAATGATTGTGAGTTTTTGACGACAGTTTACCGTAAACCTTTTGCTGTAAGTTTACCCCCTCATTATAATCCAGTCATACCCCACGTCAAAAACTTGCAGCTTTCAATATTCTTATTTTCCATGCACGTAAAATTTGTTCAAATTCTGAGTTATTTAATAGTGAAATTAACTGTATAAAAGCAGTTGCCATAGATCGAGGATTTAGTTTGAATATCATTAACCGTATTTTATTATTATATTTAACTAGAAAAAAAAGTACCTTAAAATAAAGAATTTATTTATTTACTTATTTATTTTGTTGGTAGCAGTGGTGCTATATTATTTACAGTTTCAAAAAAAATTTAGCTTCACAGCTTTACTTGTGTTATGATATTCATTTCAGATTTGTGTTCAAATACTCAATCTCTTCAATATTCGCTACGGCACCTATCGTAAGGGTTCCCAGCAATAATGCTGCAAAAGTTCGTGCAGTTCCATGTAGCGGTGGGCCAGCGCATGAGATAAAACAGAATCCCACCAGAATTTTATCTGATGATTTCCAACAGTAAAGTTGACTGAAGCTGTCTGCCTGTAGTCATTCAGTGGTAGACCATTAGCAAGCACTTCTCCACCATTGCCAGCAGCTATCTTTTGGCTGGCCGGCAATTTTCTCTTTGCTGGGCTGTAATCGCTCTAAATGTGAGATTAGATAATGCGAAAATTTCCTAATTAAAATACCGGTGTTGAAATTTAAAAGTTTTGTTTACCTTACATGGTAAGTTTTCTTGCCAATCGGCTTTAATGAGTTAACCCAGAGGTGCCAAGTTCGAACTAATCTTCCGTAATGCGAGGATTAGTTTAACCCAGTTTAACAAAGTTTTGAACCAGAAAAATTATTTGATGAAACTTTATTTATTTAATTCCAGTTTTCTACGTAGAACTTATTTAATTTCATCTCTGAAAAAAAATTCCGGTACGAAATGTATTAAACCAGGGTTAAATTAACCCACATATTACGGAAGATTAGTGGCAACTTGGCACCTATGGTTAACCCTTTATCTACTGACGGTACTTATAAGCACCATTAAAATAGTTGTAAAATTCATTTAATCCATCGAATAGTAGCAATACTATTTAGAATGAGTTATAGATACATTACTATATCTTGTTCCAAAAGCATTATTGGTTACATAAAACAAAAATATTTTTAAAAGGACGATTTCTTTTGCCTTTGCGTCTTTTCAGCTTTCTAGCGCAGGGGGGGGGGGGGGGGGATTTTTCGATTCGGATGTATTTCTATATTTCTATTGTAAGAACATTATATTTGTACATTTCCTAATTCTACAAAATACTAAGAAAAATATTTAAAATAAAAGATTTGAGTAGGGTTATAAATATTGCACAAAATCCCTAAAAATTAAAATTTAATTAATCCTTCTGAATCCACCAATACTTCTAAAATCCTTCTAAAATGTATTAAATGATTATGTAAATCATCTAATTTTGTTTAAACAATTCACGAAAAATGCTTTAGAAGATAAAATTTTCATGAATTAATAATTCAGTAGATAAAGGGTTAGTATGTATGCGGTTTTGCACAAACCTGGTAACATTTCAGAAATAAACGAGAGTAATTGGTTTTAACTACAGTTATGTAACATCCTATTTTATTGCGTAGGTTCGCGCTTCGAAGTGACGAAACTACTTATTCTTATAGCTTTTCATTAAAAGTGGTGAGAATAATGTTTCAATAAAAGTCATTATAATACCTATCGTTGCATTTCGATATCGACGAATGTTGCTCTTTTCCAAGCAAAAATATTTTTCTCTATTTTTTCCGATATAAAAAGTTAATTTCTATGGAAAGAGTATCGACAGCGTTGAAAAGATGGACTATATGCTTATTGAAATCTAAAATATAGAAGTTGACACGTTGTCCGCTGACTTTTTTCCAAAAATTCTTCGGATGTCTAATTTGAGTAGCTCCGCTCCAAATAACACCTTTAAGAGTCATTCCATGTCCGTTCAGGCAGGCATGTAACCCACCATCACAGATTTTGATGAAACTGTGTGTGGTTGCTACTATTACTTAGATATGATCGCCAGTATTTTTTTTACTCCTTGGAGAAATAGTTTCAGAGAAAAAAATTGTCAAAATTTTGAAAAACTGCTGTCAGTTAGCATTCTTGACTTCTCGGTTTTCAAATGTAGCATGTCATAAATATAATCATATTTCAATATCTACTTTACAAATCATCTTCAAATAATTTATGCATAATATATAGGGTACGCAATTTATGAAAAAGAAATATTGTTACGCTTATAACATTTTAAGTGTGTCTAAAAAATTTTTTAACTTTGAAGTCGGGAATTTTTTATAAAAAATAATGCATTAACAAAAAAATCATTATCAACAAAAGGCGGTACTTTTATTAAATTTATTTTTTGTGGGAGATATACTTAAAGGTGTCCGTTCTGGAAAAAATAGTGGGATTTTGGGTGTTTTTAGTAGTATTTCCTATTTAAAAATATTTTGAGTCTCATTTCAAATCAAATCACGCAGAGTCATTCCATGTCGGTTCCCCTATTCAGTGTTGCCAGGTTGGGGACTTTTTTAATTCAGATTATTTGACTGTCAACACTTTTTTAAATAGTATAATTCGCCTTGTTTTTTAGAAGTTTTAATCTATTTCTAAATAGGCCGAATATTTCTATTTAAAAAAAGCGGTGACAGTCAACAATCTGGGGACAAAAAAGTCCCCAATCTGGCAACACTGCTCCTATTATCCCGGTCCAGTCCAAAGCCATTTAATTCACAGTCACAAATTTCAATGAAACTGGGTATGTTTATAGCTCATTTTAAGACGTAATCACCTTTAATTTTCTTGATCCTAAGTAAAATATTTTTTAAGATAAAAAAATATCAAAATTTTGAAAAAAAAAATTATTTTTTTTTTATGACAGTTCTATAATCAAAGACTGCATTTAAAAGAAAATGTCATTTCAATATAAAATCACTAAATAAGTTTCAAATAATGTATTTATATGTGACAAATAATGTAGGCAGATTATTATTTTTTGTTTTTAGTCATGTTGAAACACTAAGAGTGTCTTTAATCTTGTGACTTTCTAAAATTAAGAATTTTGTGAAAAATAATGTGTGAATCAAAAATTTATTATTAACCGAATGCAGGGTGTTATTACTTTTTTTAATTGTACGTAAAAATATATTTTAAATGATTATAATATAAAAATAGTAAAAACATGAGCAATTTTAACAAAATTATCCTAAAATGTGAATTTTTAATCATAAATATAGAAGCTTTTCATGCTAAGATTGTACTATAATGACTAAGATATAGGCGTAAAAGTACTCTTGCTTAAATATAATATATAAAATAATAAAATAACAAAGATTATTTACAGCAATAAAAATTAAATTAAATAATATTCATAACGCTTACTCTTTGTTACAGTAAAACTTTCTAAACATGTCACATTAAATTGCTTATGTGCAGAAAGTATTTTCTTACCTTTAATCTAATACATTTTTTCTTTTTTATTCTGGATATAGGAATGGCTAACATAAGAAATCAATTGAGATAAAGATATATGCAATGCATCTTCTTTCTTTTAACGGGATCAGTAAATATTCTCGCAGGATCTTATGGATGCACAAATTTTACTTACTTTTACTCTTCTTCATCTTTTGAAACTACCACTCTCTCAATAAAGTGATTGTCCACGAGCATATGACATAGTACATAGCTTTCCTTTCATAAGTACCAGTAAAATACCAATTTTTACTTCTAAAATTTAAAAACACCACCCCTTAGAGGCAAAGCCTGTTTTTCAGTAATTGCAATGGATTCTTTTGTACTTATTTTCACCTCTCGTGTACATCTAATTTTATGACACATAGTCCCAGTCCCTTTACCATCATTACACTGTTCAACAGTCGACTTAAAATCAACAGCCCACACTTATTGAAAAATAGTTTCAGTTGTTCAAATAATAAATAAACTACATTTAAAAATCTTAATACAAACTTATTATCTTAAGACGATAATAATAACTAAACAACATAATGAATTTATAAATCAGCTTTTAATTGAAAATACATGAAATGGTCGCTTTAAATGTTGTTGTATATCGAGTCAATCAAAACAAATTATAAAAAAAAAAAAAAAATTAGTGAACCTAATATGCTGACTGCAATGACACTTCTAACAAAACTAATTAATTCATGAACATCTGTCATGAAACCCGAAAGATCAAAAAGAACAAATCAGCTGTGCGTGCATGTTACTTACTCAGATGTTGTTGAGATACGAATATCTGTGAAATTTTCACCTGTACTTCAATAAAATATAAACATATACGCTTTTTTTCATTCATCCAAATTAAGTAAAACTATTATAAAATTTTGTTGTCATTACACCAGATGTTAACCCCTTCGCGACGGGAGCCTTTTACGAAATGTTTATTACTTTGCTACTGGTTTTAAAAAACAGAAGTTTGTGCCTATTCAAATCGGGAAAATGCTCGGTTTAAATAAGGCAAATTTTACAGTAAAATTTTAATGGTGGGGATAAACGAGGATCATTAGGCCTATTTCCGGCACGTATACGTGTCGCTCGTCCCCAAGGGGTTAAAGGGTCTAGCCGGATAAGCATAGCGAAATGGCCCCAATGGCCGATGTTTGAAATAACATGTGTGGTAATAAGGTTCACTTTGACAATACAATATAGAGTGTTTTTAGCCCCTGACCTTGAATTGTCCTTCAGATAATCGACGAAGTATGCGCCTGCGCAACTATTTTTCAAATACGCTTTTTTTTCAAAACGTGCGAAAGTTAAAAAAATGAAACCAACGCCAATTATTGAATAATGTATTAGTTCACATCATATATTTTTTTCATATATTTACTTAAATTTTAACATAGAAAAATAAACAAAAACATTTGTTGAAAAAATTATTAATGCAGTAATTTTATACTTACGCCAACCAAAAAATTACAGAATAATACTCAAGGTATGTACTTTTAAGTAAAAAAATTTCGTTAAAATCGAAGATGAGCTTTTTGAGTTATAACAAAATAATGCTAGCAGCTTTCTAAAATATTCGTAACTTTCCCTGTTTGTATTTGCAGAAATACGCTACTATCAATGCATTGGTCGATTCGTGACATTTCCAATCGGGCAGGATGCGCAGTGCGCCAAAATATACATACCACTACTATTACCATACATACCACCGTACATACATACCGTTTCCATACATACCACTTCTCTATAGGTTTGTTTCGTGATTGTAAATATTCTGTTATTTTGGCGTACAGTGCATCCTTTTCGTGTAATAATATCAAGTTAATGGTCTAGTCGATTGTGCAAGTGATGCTGAATAGGGGCTGTAAATATGTATAGTTATCAACTTTTTGGTAATTTCGGACTGCCTACCAATCTTCCCATATCAGAAGTTATCTTTCCTCAAAACCCCCTCCTTCTAATAATATTGTTATGTGTCTAAAGTTTTTTTTTACAGGTTTTTTTTTTTTCAATGCGATATACAGGTATGGTTGTACATTTTTTATTCGCATATTTTACTGATTTAAATGAGAAGAGATTCATAAAATATCACTTTTATATAAGAAATAACTCCATATCAAATAACATTTTAAAGAAATACTTATTGTTTAAAAGATTTTTAAATAGCTCTTTGTTACATTATAATGCATTGAGCAATAGTATTTTCTTCTTGCACTTCGCCCTTGCACGGGGTTAAACAGGACTTTTTGTAAACAAAACACGTGGACAAAATTCTTTCCCATCTTTTACTAACAAAAATATTAAGTATTACTTCGAATCTGGTTTCTCTAACAACGATTTACATACCAATATGGAAGGAGAATATTAATGATGAACATTTGGTTATTTCATAGTTTGGAATGAAATGTTTTATAAACATTGAATGTGATCTTAATAATAACTTTGTATTTTTATAAAAAGAACAAAAACATATTTTAAAAAAGGAAGATTACAAATGTAATGAAAAAGATAACAAAAAAGTACATTTTGGATAGATAAAAAATGATAACGATATCAAATCACAACACCCCTTCCCCCTAAGGTACCTTCCGATGTCAATTGCCAGAACCCCCCCACACACACACATACACTACCCCCTAAAGATATACGTTATATGTGTACACTGTACAGCCCCATAGCCTTCTTCTGCGTGAAAATCATGGTAGGTAAATGTTACCATTTTATTTGTCATTTCTTGATATTATAACGCGAGAAGGATACGAAGTGCGCCAAAATAACAGAAAATTTAAAAACACGAAACAAACCTATAGGGAAGTGGTACGTGTGGAAACTTATTTTGGCGCACAGCTCATCCTGCCCGATTGGAAATATCGCGAATCGACCAATGCATTGATAGTAGTGTATTTCTGCAAATGCAAACAGGGAGCGTTTCTAATATTTTAGCAAGTTGCTAGCATTATATTTTTTTATAACTCAAAAAGCGCATCTTCGATTTTAACGAAATTTTTTTTTATTAAAAGTACGTACTTTGAGCATTATTCTTTAATTTTTTGGTTGGTGTAAGTTTAAAACTACTACATTAATAATTTTTTCAAAAAATATTTTTGTTTATTATTCTATGTTAAAATTTGTGTAAAAATATGAAAAAAATATATGATGTGAACTAATATATTCTTCAATAACTGGCGTTGGTTTCATTTTTTTAACTTTCGTACTTTTTGATAAAAACGTATTTGAAAAATAGTAGCATCGGCGCGAACTTCGCCGATTATCTCAAGGGCAGTCAAGGTCAGGGACTAAAAACACTCTGTTCGAAAACATTGCCGTACACTTTTTTCGAAAGAGCTCAGAATCGAACGATACCTGGATAAAGAAAACTTGAGCTTCGCAGTCGCTTGTGAATCGGAAAAGACTCCGTAAGTAACCTTCAGTTTTTCCTGCATCCAAGGACATTTCGCAGTTTGAACGTTATGTTCTTTTCTCTTTTTCTTGTTAACTGTTAAAGTGACTGTTTTATATTGTGAGTTGAATTGGGAGCTGTGAGCTCATGTGTTTTAGACGGCGTCGCTGTCAAGTGTGTAACCAAGAGGGTTTTTATTTATTTTTTTTAATTAAAGGTTTTACAGTCCACATGTTTAGAGTTGTGTTTCATGAGTGAATACATAATTAAGAGTGAACCAGTCGCGGAAACATAATGGTCCGTTGCCGGAGTTTTTTTTTTTTTTTTTTTTTTTTTTTTTTGAGAGGGAAAATAAAGATAAATAAGTGACTGACCAAATTTAAAGGTGGTTTAGTGTTCAAGATTGGGAATTTGAAGCTAGCGCTGGCGAAGTTTGGGTGCATGGTTGGTTGGATTGCGATACCTCTGCATTATTGATCAAGGCGTTTTTAAAGTTTGGTGAGCTCGTTCATTTATTTAGATTTTTATTCATTACGGATAACTTGAGTGATTTTTTGGTTAAAATGAAGGGATTGAAATCGAGTATTACAAAATTGGAGAATAAGATTAATGATTGTATAGGTGAAGCAGATGTTAGTCAAGTAACATTGTTTGAAAGTAGAATTGAAAGGTTAAGAGGCCACGCTAGTCACGGCTTGAAGTTCGAACGCTAATGATAAGTCTATGGCAACAATATTTTCAAATATCTTGCTTGATTTTTAATATTTTTAAATGATTTTTTTTGCACAGGATAGCTGAGGACTATCTGTTTACGGGCTATTTTCTACTTTTCCGATTTTCGTTGTAGTTTAATTCTCAGGATCCTGTCAATTTAGGATCCAGTGAAATTCGAGGTATTGTGTCCTTTTTAGTTTTATAACATTCATATCAGCAAAATTCAGGAAAATTTTTTTAATAACAACGAAAATATAGAGTTTAAGCTTTCCCATAATATGCTTTCAATAGTTCTACTACAATTAGGCTGAGCAAAATTTGTAAAGATTTTGATGAACCATGTGTCAAAAACGACCTCGTAATGATATGTTGCCTGCCCCATATCGGACATGAAAACACCGCCCTATTAAAAATCTGATTGGCTAAGACCGACACATTTTAGCAAATGGAAACTATTTCATATTGCCTTTGGTGTGATTGGATTATTGTAACGTGGTAAAATAGATCACTCCTATTTATACTTTGGATTTATTCTTTTCTACGATTATTGTTTAATTTTGACAAAATACTCTTGAAAGAATGAAATATTTCAAATTCTATATTTCTATGAATAACGAAGGATATTACGCATTTACTTTGTATATATAAAATTTTAGAGCCTTATACAGGGAGGTAAAACATGTACAAGTTACTAGGGGACAAAATTTCAGCCCGAGTTTATTACAGTGTTGAATTCAGTCACTTTTATCCGGGAGGGATTTCCGAGGCTCCGGGGGGGGGGGGGCATAATAGAGTTCTAGGGGGAAATTGCACTTTTTGACCATTGAAAATGCAAAATATCGAATCTTCCGGGGGGGGGGGCAACTCATCGCTCCTGGAGGTGGATGTCCCCCCCCCCCCCGTGCTACCCCCTGAATTCAATATTGGTTTATTAAGTAAAACGGTAAAAAAAATAGAAGCGTTGTTTTTAAAGTAATTTTAAGTTAAAATAGTTAACAAATAATAAAATTACGAAGTCAGAATTTGCTAGAACATGTTTGTGGACTGGCCAGGAGACTGGGTTTCAAGTTTCCTATTCTTGTATATGTATAAAATATTCGACAATTTAACATTTTAATTTCGAAAAACAGTTTTTTTTAATTAAAAATCAGCAGAACTTAAAGTTGGTAAGTTTTAAAGATTGTTAACTTTAAAATTGTAGATCAACTTGTTCAAATTTTTAAAGAAATACTTTTAATATTCATTACTTTAATATTTATTATTTTTAAGGGGACAGTACACCTTTAACAGTCGAGAACGAAATTTGTCCTGTGTAACACATCTTTTTTTAAGAGCCCACTTCAGACACCAGAAGAAAGGAAAAGGTTAATATTAAGTCTATGGGGGCGTTATTTTGAAATTTCTCGCTTTGATTTTAATATTACTGAATGATGTTTTTTGCACAGGATAGCTGAGGGTGATCTACAACCAGGCTAGTTTTTACCTTTTCGATTTTTGTTTCAGTTTTTTATATATATATATATATATATATATATTAGGATATTTTAAATTTCAGAATGGATTCCAACCGGTTATGAAAGTAAAAGTATATATATTTTTTTACTTTCTTCTATCTTAACAAGAAGAAAGTATTGGTTTCATGAAAATTTTCGAATTCCAGTTTTCGACGGATTTACACGTTTTATGAGTCAGAGATTCCAAAAAACATGTTTTTACAAAATGTCTGTCTGTCTGTCTGTCTGTCTGTCCGTCCGTCTGTCTGTCTGTATGTGACACAAATTTTGTGGGCGCTCTATCTCAAGAACTGATGCACGAAATTTCACAAAACTTCATATTTAGTTAGACCTTGATATAAACTGGAACTGATTAGCTTTTGGTGAAAATCGCCCAACAGGTGGCGCTGCTATGCGGCATTTTTAACGATTTCTGCAATAGCTGTATCTCAAGAACTACTGCACGGATTTTCATAAAACTTCAGATTCAGTTAGCCCAGGATATAGTTTGGTGCTGATTACTTTTTTGTAAAAATCGCCCAACAGGTGGCGCTGGTATGCCGCATTGTTCATGATTATCGCAATAGCTCTAACTCAAGAAAAAATGCACGAATTTTCATCAAACTTCAGATTCAGTTAGTCCCTGATATAAATTAGTGCTGCTTACGTTTTGGTGCAAATCGCCCAACAGGTGGCGCTGCTGTGCTGCATTTTTCACGATTTCCACAAGAGGTGTATCTCAAGAACTATTGCACGGATTTTCATCAAACCTCAGATTTAGTTAGTCCTTGACATGAATTGATGTATAAATTAGTGCTGTTTAATTTTTGGTGTAAATCGCTCAACAGGTGGCGCTGCTGTGCTGCATTTTTCACGATTTCCACAAGAGCTGTATCTCAAGAACTATTGCACGGATTTTCATCAAACTTCAGATTTAGTTAGCCCTTGACATGAATTGATGTATAAATTAGTGCTGTTTAATTTTTGGTGTAAATCGCTCAACAGGTGGCGCTGCTATGCTGTATTTTTTGCGATTTCCGCAATAGCTTTATCTCAAGAACTAATGCTTGGATTTTCAACAAACTTCAGATTCAGGTATACCTTGATATCGTTTAGTGCTGTTTACTTTTGGTGTAAATCGCTCAACAGGTGGCGCTGCTATGCTACATTTTTTTCAGAATTTCCGCTATAGCTCTATCTCAAGAACTAATGCACGAATTTTCATCCAACTTCAAATTCAAATACACTTTGATATGAATTGGTGCTAAATCGTTGTCATTTGGTACTATTTAAATGATTTAATGGACGTGATTTATATAGAAGAAAGTTTTGTGATGGCCACAACATACTAGTTTATATAGCTGAAACCAAATTCGAAAAACTAAAAACTAGCCCGGTTATAGAGCGTCCTCAGCTATCCTATGCAAAAAAAAATTCATTTTAAATTTTTAAAAAGGATGCGAGATATTTGAAAATAACGCTCCCATAGACTTAACATTAGCGCTTTCATATTTTCCCCCGTTACTAGTGTGGGTTCTCATGTAACGTAAAGGTATTATTTTAACTGTTAGGAAACGGGAAAATTTATCATTAACTATAATAATGTAAAACTGAAAGTTATGAGACTATAAGGTAAAATATAGCATTTTATAAAAGTCTGTCAACTAGCAAATTTATTTTTCAATACGTATTGTAACGGAATCCTGGTTTAAATGGAATATTTTCAAGATTCCCCTAAAAATATCTTACAATTGTATGTGCAAAGACGGAAAAAACCCACCTAAAACGGTATTTCGCACTTATTGTTTATGTTTTCATCTTACCAGGTTTATAGTGTCATGTTTTTAGCATGAGGGGGTCGAATTTTAATTACTATTAGGTCCCGCGTTTTTCTCTACGCCCTCTGTATTTTCTATATGTATATCCAACACAAAACTTTTGGACGGGTACTCAGATGTTTAGCACTCTCCAACATAGTTGAAAAATGTTTATGACTTGGGCTTGACTGCTTGTCTGTCCGTACTCTAACTAGCGTACATATACTTGGATTGTGATGTAACTGAAATACGTTGTTGAAGTTTATCATGGCATGCATCACATTGATAATGAAGCGTGTAATAATTTATACTTCATGACATGGACATTCAAAAGTATTCTTTTATATTATGGCCTATGTGAAAAAATCATTTTGGGTGTATTTTAATGATGTAAAGCAATTTAAACACAAAATCTATGCACCTTATTGAAGTGCACAGGTTCGTGTACAGGGGAATTCAAAGGTACATTTCTTTATATTGTCGACTATGAAGAAAAAATGTTTTACGGCGTATTTTAATAGTTTCTCTGTTGCAAACATAGCGAAATGGATATGAATTCATGAGGTGTACTAACATGTTTGCTGAAGCTGAAGGGGTTGCAAAGCATTTATCATTCATTTACACTATCACAGAAAAGAATTCAGTTTTATTACAGAAAAAACTGCTCGCGGCGTGTTTTAGTTCTGTTTCAACATTTTAAACAAGATGAAATTCATATACGTTACTGAGGTTTACTACAAGATGCTTACATTAGAATATGATGTGAATCACATTTTATTTCATTTACAGGGGCACATAAAAGTTGCTGGTTACAATACTGTATACGAAGTATTCTCTATTAGGGATGATTGCTAAAAGTCAGTTTTCACCTATACTTTTTTAATACTAGATTATACATATGATTTCTATAGACCGTGTATAGGGCTACGCAAAAGAACTAGGAAGAATTGCTGAGAACGAGAGTGAATTACTATTTTTTTTTTAATTTAATACTACATTTTCAAGTTCAACTATATTTAGAAAGATGTGTTTGAAAAATATAAATATAATAATATACAAGGCTATTCAAAGAATTGGATGCATGCGCGCACCTATGAATGATAATTTCTGGAAGTACGATTTCAGTTGTTTTAAGCATGTTTATACTGCAATAATTTTGATCTTAACATGTTGCGTGTATATAAACTTGTTCGAATGCAAGGGCTGTACAAAATAATACAAATATACTGGCGTTAATTGGTAGAAATTGCTGAAAGTTTACTTCAATCTGCATTAATCGTTTTCTTATTATATTAAATTTTATCATTTTTTCATGCCGTTAAAACAAGCCTAAGAATATCCATTGATGACTTTGTCATTTTAATTTTTCAATAATTTGAACAATTTAAATTTACTAAGATTTAACAAAAACTTAAAGTTAGTAAGTATTAAAAAATGTTTACTTTGAAAGTTTTGATCAACTTGTTTGAAACTTTAAAGGAGTATTGTTAATAATTATTACTTTTAATATTTGTTATTTTTAACAAAAAAGTACACCTTTAACAGCCGTAAAAAATGCGAAATTTGTCCACATCTTTCTTTAAGAGCCCACTTCAGACACAGGAAGAGATAAAAACTCTAATTTTAAGTCTATGGGGGCGTTAATTTCAAATTTCTCGCTTTATTTTAATAGATTTTTGCATTGGACAGCTGAGGACGATCAACAACCAGGCTAGTTTTTACTTTTTCGATTTTGGTTTTAGTTTTTTTTATAATATTAGGATAGTTTCAATTTCAGAACGGATTCCAACCGGTTCCGAAAGAAAAAACTAAATATAATAATATACAAGGCTATCCAGAGAATTGTATGCATGCACGCCTATGGATGATAAATTCTGGAAGTGCGATTTAAGTAGTTTTAAGCATGTTTATACTGGAATAAATTTTATCTTAACATGTGACGTGTATAAAATCTTGTTGCTAATGTAAGGGCTGTACAAAAGAATGCAAATACACTTCCGTTAATTGGTAGAAATTCCTGAAAGTTGATCTTCATCTGTATTACTCATTTTCTTATTATATTAATTTTTAGCATATTTTTCATGCCGTTAAAACATGCCTAAGAACATTCATTGATGACTTTATTATTTTAATTTTTCATAATTTGAACAATTTAAATTTACTAAGTTTTAACAAGAACTTAGAATTCGTAAGTTTTAAAGATTGTTAACTTTAAAAGTGTTGATCAATTTGTTCGAAACTTTAAAAAAAATTAATATTTATTATTTTTAATATTTGTCATTTTTATGGGCACAGTATACCTTTAAAAGTCGCAGAAAATGCGAAATTTGTCCTGTGTAACATATTTTTTGTTAAGAGCCCACTCCATGCACGGGAAGAAATGAAAATGCTAATTTTAAAGTCTATGGGGGCGTTATTTTCAAATTTCTCGCTTTAATTTTAATATTTTTGAATGATTTTTTTTTGCATGGATAGCTGAGGGCGATCAACAACCAGGCTAGGTTTTACTTTTTCGATTTTAGTTATAGTTTTCTTTTATTATGATAGTTTCAATTTCAGAACCGATTCCACAAGTTTCGAAAGTATAAGTAATTTTTTTAAAAAATATCTCTAACCAAAATCAAAAAAGTCAAAAACAGCCCTGTTGTAGATCGTTTTCAGCTATCCTATGCAAAAAATTTCATTTTAAAATATTAAAAAGGATGCGAGATATTTGAAAATAACGCTCCCATAGACTTAACATTAGCGCTTACATTTTTTCCCCGTTACTACACTGTAAAAAAAGGACTAAATTACGGAAATACTACTGGCAATCTAGACGATAGTACTATTTCCGTATTTTAACGGAACTTTTTCCCTTTAAATTACAGAAAAAATCCGTTAAATTCCAGAAAAAACGGAAAATTTTGTGTAATTTACCGTAAGATATTTCCTTTAAAATAAGGAAATAGTACTGGCGTCCAGATTGCCAGTAGTATTTCCGTACTTTAGTCTTTTTTTTTTTACAGTGTTGTGTGTGTTCTCAAAGGTAACCTAAGATATTTTTTGTAACGGTAAGGAAACGCGAAAATTTATCATTAACTATAATAATGTTAAACTGAAAATAAGGAGACTGTATGGTAAAATATTACATTTTATAAATGTCTGCTAGCTAACAAATTTATTTTCTGATACGTAGCTGTAACGGAAACCTGGTTTAACGGAATTCTCATTATTCCCCTAAAAATACCCGGCAATTGTATCTGCAAAGACGCAAATAACCCATCTAAAAAGGTATTTCGCACCTATTGTTTATGTTTCCGTCTTACCAAGTTTTATAGTGTTCTCAGCATGAGGGGGTCGAATTTCAATTACAACTAGGACCCGCATTTTTCATGAACTCTGCCCTTTTTTTTTTTTTTTTTTTGGAGGGAAAATAAAATTTGATGTCGATACGAGTGTGTTTCGAAAGGTTATCAGCCCGACAAAGAAAATAGAAAAATTTTGACAATATTTAATTTTTTTAACGTAGTTCCTTACAACTTATAAAATTTAAACCAACGAGTTTCCGACTTTTTATTATCTTCAGTATAATAAGCCTTATCTAACTTTGGAAATGAAGTGGTGGTCTCTGCTTTACCCCCATATTTTGAAGTGAATTTCCGACTACCGAGGCATTTCTTCAGGCTTGAGAAAAGAAATAATCGCTGGGAGCAAAATCCGGTGCATGTGGAAGCACTACAGAGCGTAGGTCATTGACTTTCGTAGCGAAAACTATAGGCATGTGTTAACGAATGTGTTAAAGAACACTTTTTTTTGCTCAGGTATAGACGTTTTGTCGGAATAAGCACTCTTTAATTGGTCCCGTAGAAATGCATAGCACTGTCCGGTGACGATTCTACCTTTTTGCCGGTGGTCTATGGTCGCCACACTTTGTGAATTCCGAAAACCGTATCCATGGCTTTTCCAGCAGATGGAACCGTTTTCACTCTCTTTGGCGCAATTTCATCTGCTCTTTCACATTGTTTAGATTGCTGTTTCATCGCTAGTGAATAATGGCGGTTTCATGTTTCATCCACCGTTATAAGACGTTGGCGAAAATCAGCCGATTGGTTAAGTTTTCTAACTTAACTTGAAATCACCATAGTCCACATTACTAAAGACAGTGGGCCATCTGCCTTCTTTTGAAAAAAAAAACGAACAGTGAAGATGGAGAAACTCATAAAATGATAAAGAAAGGGGGGTGGGGGGTGAAGAAGGAGACCAATTTCCCGAGGTTTAAATTGATTATGTTAATAAATGAAATGTTTTCATGAAGGAATTTTCAGCAGAAAGTCCACCCAAATCAGCATTTTATTGCAAAGTATATCTATACTAATATTATAAAGAAGTAAAGTTTGTTTGTTTATTAGAGGAAACAAAAGTAATGGTATCAAAATGATGGTGTTAGTCCAACTTAGAACATAGGCTATATTTTATGTCAGTGCCACTACCTCAAAGGGGATGCAGGAGCAAAAAACGTTCTAAAAATGCGATTTTTGCGTTACTGAAGGGCCTAGAAATATGAAATATTAGCTACTTATTAGATATAAAGGATTTTTAAGAACAGTTCTTAGAAACAGATCGATTTCAAAAGTAATGGTATCAAAATGATGGTGTTAGTCCAACTTAGAACATAGGCTATATTTTATGTCAGTGCCACTACCTCAAAGGGGATGCAGGAGCAAAAAACGTTCTAAAAATGCGATTTTTGCGTTACTGAAGGGCCTAGAAATATGAAATATTAGCTACTTATTAGATATAAAGGATTTTTAAGAACAGTTCTTAAACAATTTGAAATTTAAAAGGGGTGAAAATGCGTGAAAAGCGTTCTAAAAAACGTTCTAAATGGTAGTTTTTACACAATCTCAGGAAATACCAAACCGATTTAAAAAATATTGGTGTCAAAATGATGGTGACAACCCTTTCTGCAAGATTGGCTATGTTTTATGTTGGTGCCACTAAACCAAAGCGGGTGTAAGAGCAAAAAACGTTCTAAATGGTAGTTTTTACACAATCTCAGGAAATAACAAACCAATTTTAAAAATACTGGTGTCAAAATGATGGTGACAACCCTTGCTTCAAGATAGGCTATGCTTTATGTCGATGCCTCTACACCAAAGGGGGTGCAGGAGCAAAAAACGTTCTAAAAATGCGATTTTTGCGTTACTGAAGGGCCTAGAAATATGAAATATTAGCTACTTATTAGATATAAAGGATTTTTAAGAACAGTTCTTAAACAATTCGAAATTTGAAATTGTGGAAATGCGTGAAAAGCGTTCTAAAAAACGTTCTAAATGGGTGTTTCTACACAATCTAAGGAAATACCAAACAAATCTAAAAAATAATGGCGTCAAAATGATGGTGACAACCCTTGCTCCAACATGGGCTATGTTTTATGTCGGTGCCACTACCCGAAAGGGGATGCAGGAGAAAAACATTCTAAATTGCGGTTTTTGCGTTACGGAAGGGCCTAGAATCGTGAAATTTGGAATGGTAGTTAGTTATAAGATATCCATGGTCTCTAAGGACATTTCCTAAAAAAAAAAAAAAAAAATTAAAGTGGGTCAAAATGCACAAAAAGCGTTGTAAAAACCTTTCTAAATTCCGATTTCTATGCAATCTCAGGAAGTACTGAACCGATTTCAAATATAATGGTGTACAAATGAAGGTGACAGATCTTTCTCCCTGATAGGCTATATTTTATATCTGTTTCCACTACTCCACAGGAGATGCAGGAGCAAAATGCGCGAAAAGCGTTCTAAAAACGTTCTAAATGCCGATTTGTCAGCAATATCTCAGGAAGAATCAAACTGATTTCAAACGTAATGGTAGGAAATTGATGCTGACAGCCTCTGCTCTTACATAGACGCTATTTTATGTCGGTATCACTATCACCTAGACGTTGCAGGAGCAAAAAAGAGTTCTAAATTTCGATTTTTGTGATCGGTAGGAGCTAGCAACTTAAAATTAGGCAAGGTACATATTTATTAGATATAAATGATCTTTAAGAACAGTTTCGAAAAAATTGGAAATTTAAAAAGGGGTGAAAATGCGCGAAAGCGTTCTGAAAACGTTGTAAATTGCGATTTCTACTCAATCTCTGGAAATACCAAAGCTATTTCAAAAGTAATGGTTGCAAATCAATAGTGAGAGTCCCTGCTATAATATAGGTTATATTTTATGTTGCTGTCACTACCATCTGAGGGTTGCAAAAACAAAACATGTTCTAATTTGCGTTTTTTGCACAACTGAGGGGTCTAACACATTGAAATATGGCATGGTATTTATTTACAAGATGGAACTAATTTCTAAGAACAGTCGAAAGAAAATTCCAAATTTAAAAAGATGAAGTGAGCGAAAAGCGTTATAAATTACAATTTTTAAGCAAACTTATAAAATACCAAACCGATTAAAAAAATAATGATGACAAATTGTTGGTGATAGAAACTGCTCAAAAATAAGCTATATTTTATGTCTGTGCCAGTACCACCAGAGAATTGCAAGAGCTAAAAAATTTCTAAATTGCGATTACTGTGATACTGAAAAGGCTAGAAACTTTAAATATTTCATGGTAGTTACTTATAAAATATAAATGCCCTCGAAGGACTGTCGAAAATAAATTCGAATTAAAAGGGGGTGAAGGGAAGGGGAGGTGCGAAAAGTGTTCGAAAAAAGTCCTAAATTACGATTTCTATGCAATTTCAGAGAATATAAACCGATTATAAAAGTAATAATAGTTTCGAATCAATGGTAACAGTCTCTGATTCTACACAGGCTATATTTTATGCCGATGATTCTACCACTTGGGGTTCACAGGAAAAACAAACGTTCTAAAAAAGGCCTTTAAAAGCTTTCTAAATTACGTTTCTGTGGAATATTAGGAAAAAAACCGATTTCAAAATTAATTTTGGCAAATTAATGGTGACAGTTCCTATTTCAACATAGCCCTTTATCTTGAGAGAGGTGGTAGGACTTGGAATTTGACATGATAGTTAATTTTAAGATGTAAGAAGATGGTTTCTAAAAATTCAAAACTTCAAATGAATACTGAAATGAGCGTATTAATTGAGCATGAAAGTTTCAAAATATTTTCTAAATTATCATTTTTTTAGTTATATTTCGTTTTATTAATTTAAGCCTCATTTCTGCATTTGTAATAATGATATTTAGTTAAACTGTGTTTTAAATAGTAATTGTGTATAGTATTTGTATATAGTAATAGTAATTGTATTTAAATAGTATTGTAAATAGTAAATAGTAATGTTTTTGAATTATTCCTAAAAGTAATAAGTACCTTTTAATAAAATAACATATTACTTTTTAATAAAATAAAAATTTAGTTAGTACTTTTTAATAAAAATTAGACATATAAATATTACTTGGCATTTTTCAAATATTACGCGACCAAAGTCGCGGGGTTTGCTAGTATCTGATAAAATCATAATAGAACCTCCACTTTTGAGTTTGCCAAATTCGATCTATAAGCGATGATCTAACGGAGGCAAATCAGGCAAATTTCTAACACTTATTTTAAAATGTTATTATTGTCTTAATTAACTGAAGTTATTAAATAGGATAAAAAAAAAATAATAATAAAAATTTGTATTAGAAGTATGCCAACTTCATCCTCGTGAAGTCGGAAGCTACAGTTCGATCCAGCACATTTCGGCCTGAAACTTTTTCTATAAGCAAGACTATGATTGAATACCAGTCATAATTGATTGTATCAGTTTCTAAGTCTTTGTTGTCTAAAAATTTTAAAGTAGAGGTCTCCTCGGATAGAAATTTCTTGTTCCCGGTTTTACTCTGTAGCCTCTACTTGAACTTGCCGATCAAGACAATATTAAGCTATCATTCATTGGTGGCCATAAAATGTTTTATCAGTTTGTTAAAAATGTCCTACTGACATTTTCTACGTAAATAACGCAGACTTTCACAGTGATAGACTTGTTGATGACGGTATTATCCTTCTCCTATAATTCTTGAAAAGCTAATGACAAATTTACTAACTGTTGCTTTGTTAGCCTTAATTACCTCTCTACTCATTTTATAAAACTGTGTCATTGAATAATGAATTGTAGTAAACGAAAGAATGTACCATTACAAATACAACAAGAAATAAAAATTTTAAGTAACGCAATCTTTAACAGGATACCAATGTAAATTGAAAGTAAAGATGGAGTGTTATTAAAATTTATAGAAAAAGACCAGAGAAGAATCCATTACCAAATTCCGATATTTGAGACTGATGCAAAAGTTTGTCGCATATTGTTGATGGAAATTAAAGAAAATGTATTTCGTGAAAATTTCAATTCCTAGCAGTTACATAATTAGCGCTCATCTGGCTAAAGAATCGATGTATTTTCTCAAACCTTCCAAAAAATAAAATATCTTATCCTCAAAATGTTTTGAAGTGATCTAAATAAACGGTCATTCGACGATGCAAGTTTTGGAGAATGGTTCTTGGATTGAAACATTAACATTTCATCTCAATTATAACAGTTTGTGTCTGAAGTGGGCTAGATACATGTGGTCTTGCAGTCTTGTTGGAAAACAATGCCTAATCGTTGATCATTTGAAGCTGCTTCTAGCGGATTGCTTGATTTAATTCACTTAATTATAAACAGTATTTCTTCAAATTAATGCTGTATTTTCTGAGTAACATCTATTAATAAACAATTTTCTTGTCTCACTGAATGCGAAAAAAAATCTTCTGTGGGTAGGAACTGACTTTTGCTTTGATTAAAATGCCTCTTCAATGTAGTCATCAATGTAGTCTAAATAATCATTAACATTGTTATTATTCTTTATATTCCATGAATTACGAATATAATCTGAAAATAAAAACTGTGCGTAAATCTGGTTTTGGAATAATTTAGAATAACGTTGTTTTAAAAATATCGACATGTTTTGTAGAAATTGAGTCGTGCTAAAGTGTTAGCTTCATAAAACTGCTAATTTACTAAACTAATTTATAAACTAATAAAAACAGTTTCTTAGTAACAACGAATGATAGCTTAACACTGCCATGATCGGCAAGTTCAAGTAAAGACTATAAACTAAAAGCACTGCTAATTTACCAAATTCCGATATAGGACACAGATTGGTAAAGGATATTATGGCAACTCCTCCTTAACTTGGAAGTAAAGGAAGGAGATGGAGAACGTCTGGAGATATTTGACTGTAAGCTTGCAACTGACGAGGTAAAAAAAAAATCTCTATCAGCAATGTGGGGAAAATAAAATTATAACTAAATCTAAAGATAAAGATGCAGAGAAAAATAAATTTATTTTCTCTGACTTCTGATAATGAAAAAGAATGCTTTGGTAAAATTGGAAGAAATTCGAAATATTGCTTTGAAATGGAATTCTAAGAAACTCATTATCAGAATTGCATATCAATGTAATGAAAAAATCCAAGAAGTTTTCAGAGAAAATAAAAACAAAGTCTTTCTCAAACAATTGTAGAAAAAAAAAACTACAACTGTATTTGTTACAAAAAAACTCTAAATTCAGAGTGATGAATTAAAAAAGGTTTTTATACACAATCTAGGTATAAAATCACAGATAGGATGTTTTTGTGCCTGTCCACAGATTCCTAAAGAGTGATACAAGATTTCACAGGAAGGGATTTGCTCGACGGGTGGCAATTGCACAGACCATCAGCTCATCAAGTTGAAGACTGAAATTTTAGGATTAGATAGAACTCAATTAGCATATTAAAATGCAAGTGGTCTGCCAAGTCATATCTTGATAGAAAACACCTGCAGACCGGAGTTTAGTATTTGATCGATTGGTTTATCATTGTATTTTCCTGCACCCAAATGTATGAAAACATTGAAGTTTGGTGCATGAAAACACAATGGCAAACTTGCAGATCAACCACTAAATTGAGGTTCTGCAGATGGTTTCCACCAAGATATGACTTGCCAGACCAATGCATATAACTTGTATATAAAATAAAACGGTCAAGTACGAGTATTACTCGTGCTCAGAGGGTTCCGTACAATAAATTTATGAATTATTAACTGTATTATTTAAAAGAATAATGAAACTTTGTAAAAAACCTATACAACGTAGAAGGCGGTATAGCTGAATATATTAGAAAAGTATGAATGAGTATACAACAAAAGTTCAAAGAGATATGAAGCCGAAATAAAATTAAATATTGCTATTTTGTATAACTCTTTTTTAAACTTATCTTAATCTACATATGATGAACTTAATTCGGTACTGATAATAAAAGTACTGCATATTTAAATTTCATATGGCATTTCATAAAACTAAATTCGACATAGTAATATTTTTCTTTTTACAGTGTAGCTGAAAGAAAATTCTTGTTCAAAGTTTAAACTTGGCATTGTACTAAGCGCGCTTCGAAAGGAGGTCGCAAAGATGCAACTTGACTTTGTCCGTGCCGCGTTTTTTCAAATAGGTCTTTAATTATCATTTAAAGACACGGGCGGCGTATTGAGAGATCCACTAAACACAAACTAGTCGCGAATCCCATAGTGTTTATGCGATTAATTCTAATTAAATTGGTCTGTTTTTAACAATTTGATATTTACTGCTTTTATGCTGCTACTGGGCATTGCATTACACAAATATATCATTAAAAGTTGTTATCTAGTATTTAAAAACCGATGGTATATAGAGTACGCCGCCTCTGCCATTATGTATGTCCAAACCAACCGTGTCTGTAAGGGTTAAGGCTCTTGCCCCTGCCAGCGAAGGCACTCACGAGCTAATGCTAATCGTATGGGGAAGGATTTTTCTAATATCTCTTTTGTATTTCGATATTTTAAAATATTTTTTTTTTGGCATTGTATAGCCGAGATCCGTCTCTACATCGCACCTTTCTTTACTTTTTCCTCCCCATAGGATTAGCATTAGCTCCTTATTGTCTTCGCCGGCAGGGACATGAGTCTTAATATCTCGGCGAATTACCAACGATTTTTTTTTTCGAAAATCATTATAAAAAATGCTTTTATACTTTTGATACGATAGGCACCTTTAGCGCTCTTCGATACCTTTGCTGAATGCCCGCAAATAGAAATCTGTATGTAACAGAAAAATGCGCTTTTATGAAAAACTATGCCACCTTGGGCAATCGCTATAATTTCCCTGCAAGTATTAAATTAACCTCTACTACCTCTAATTTTTTTCATAATTTTAGTTTCAGTAGATTCGGAAACAGAAGGGGGGGGGGGACATATTTTTGCACTGCATTTTCGACGATATCTCTGAAATTATAATATCTAAAATTAAAAGAAATGTATTTTTGAGTTCGGCGTTACGTAATCTTTTAACCGATACCCCACACGATATACAAAGAAAATATATTTCTTTTTCAAATAACCTAATTAGCCCCTCTACGTTTTCCCCCACATATATTTGTAAATGTCTAATAATCTGGAAATATGTGGGTCAATAGTCTTTATTACATCCCCCAATTTGAACTTTCGACGTTCCGTAGTTTACGAGTAAAATGGCTGTGACAGACGGACACAGGAGTGATCTTATAATGATTTCGTTTATACTTTTTAAGTACGGAACCCTAAAATCATGATTATTGCAACTAAGAAATACAAAAACATAAGAAGATGAATTATTGACAATAAATAAAACAAGAAAGGAAAACCATGTGCCAAGTATGGATTATGAACCCTTTCCTACATTTTTAATTCAGTTAGAAAAACATAACACATTTGAAAATACACATTTATTAATTCCTAACAATAGACGGAAACGTACTTCAATTGTTTTGTGAAGGTCTGTATGTTCCTTACAAATTTTTATACACGCCACATACTGAGCTGAAATTTAATTCAGAAATAAATACGCTGAAAATTATTGAAATCACACTACTAAGGCTAACATTAGCCTAAGAATTGCTATCCATGGACGGCCATGTATCCAGTTTTTTGGCATACCACTATTTATTTATATGCTACAATGTCATTTAGCCGACGAGACATTTAGCAGACAGCAATTAGACGACAGGATGTTTAGCCGACATGACAATTAGTCGACAGCGACAGTTAGCCGACAAGATATTTAGCCGACAGAGGACAATTATTCGACATGGACATTCATCTGACAGGACATTCATCCGACTTAACTGTAACGTAACTGTAACCTGATCTTAACCTAATTGTAACCTAAGTATAAACTAACTCTAGCGTAACTGTAACCTAACCAATACCAAACTGTAACGTAGCTATAACCTATCTGTAACCTAAACGTAACCTAAGTGTAACATAACCGTAACCTAAATGAAACCTAACAGTAACCTAATTGTAGCCTAAATGTAACCTAACTGGGACGTAACCGTAATCTAACTGTAACTAACGTTTACCTAGTTATAACCTAATCGTATGCTAACTGTAATGTAACTGTAACATAACTTTAACATGACCAAGCTGTAACCGAAGCGTATTCTAATTATCTCCTAAACGTAACCTAATTATAACCTAACAGTTATTTAACCGTAATCTAAACGTAACCTAAATGTAACGTAACCGTAACCTAAGGGTAACCTAATTATAAAGTAACCGTAACCTAATTGAAACACAACAGTAACCTAATTGTAGCCTAAATATAATTTAACTGGGACGTAACCGTAATCTAACTGTAACTAACGTTTACCTAATTATAACCTAATCGTATGCTAGCAGTACTGTAACTGTAACACAACTTTACCATGACCAAGCTGTAACCTTAGCGTAATCTAATTATCACCTAAACGTAACCTAATTATAACCGGACAGTTACCTAACCATAATCTAAACGTAACCTAAGTGTAACCTAATTATGAAGTAACCGCAACAAAACTAAAACCTAACAGTAACCTAATTGTAGCCTAAATGTAACCTAACTGGGACGTAACCGTAATCTAACTGTAACTAACGTTTACCTAGTTATAACCTAATCATATGCTAACTGTTATGTAACTGTAACATAACTTTACCATGACCAAGCTGTAACCTAAGTGTAATCTAATTATCACCTAAACGTAACATAATTATAACCTAACAGTTACCTAACCGTAATATAAGAGTAACTAATCGCAACTGTAACCAAACTGTAAATTAACTGTAACCTAGCGGGAGGTGCATAATATGAAAGAGTGATCAAAGGGCTGCCCAGTCCAATGATATATCACTTGAAGGATGTCGGAAAAGTCAGACAAGTGCTCCCGGTGATACAAATTGGGGGAGGGGGGACGGGAGGTACATAATATGAAAGAGTGATCAAAGGGCTCCAATGCGATGTATCTCATGAGGGGTGTCGAGAAATGTTAGAAAAGTGCCGGCTAATTATACTATCAGCTAAATGTCCTGTCCGCTAATCGCCTTTTCGGCTAAATGTCCTCCCGGCTAATTGCCACGTTCGGCCAGTTGCCTATCGGCCAATTGTCTGTATTGCTAAAATTATTGCTATATGTCCGTTTCGGTCAATTGTCCTGTATGCTGTATGTAAATTTCAGCTAATCGTGTTGTCGGCTATATGTACGTATCGGCTAAATGCACGTGTCAGCTAACTGCTATCTGCTAAATGTCTTGACGGCTATTTGGTTGTCGGCTAAATGTCTGCCACCGGCTACGGGTCAAACATCTATACTAAAAGTAGTTGAGCTTGAAAATGCATAAATCAAATTAAAAAACATCTTTCAGTAATTCATGGTCATTCTCGGTACTACTGATGAAATCTTTTGTGTAGTGTCTATGCAATTCATATACACCACATATGTGCCTGTGCAAAAATATTAGTTTAACTTAACTTATACCATAACTTATCATAAATCAAACATATCATAATTTA
Organism: Maratus speciosus; assembly: GCA_963932465.1. NCBI lineage: Eukaryota > Metazoa > Arthropoda > Arachnida > Araneae > Salticidae > Maratus > Maratus speciosus. The sequence goes on from OZ010787.1 coordinate 54,015,966, forward strand.
AAACTCACTTTCAGCAATCATCCCTAAAGTTTCCCTGTAAATGAACAATAAATGCGATGCACACCATATTCTTATCCAAACATCTTGAACTCTTTGTCTCCCCTTCTTCGGAAATTTCGCTTCCCGTTTTGCTCCCTTTACAGTATCAATGTTTAAAATCTTTAAAATTCCTTAATGTTTTCTTTAATTTCCTGTTTTATTATTTACTTTAAACTAACAATAAAATATTAGTCATAAATTTCATTATCAATTTATTTCACCACATTCATTTCATTAAAAGTTCTTGTAAATTGCCCCTTCCGAAAATGTCATTTCTCCCTTTTGCTCCCTCACCCACGGTACCCATATTTTAAAATAAAAACCCTTTAAAACTCTTTAAATTTTTTTAATCTTTTCTGCTCAATTTGCCACTTTATTTTAACAATAAACAAACGATCATAAAAATTTCTCCCCCCCCCACCCCAACTGAAATTGGTATTTCCTCCTCGCCTCTCCCTCTTACCAAGCATCTGAAATTTAAATCCCTTAAAATTTTTTCGTTTATTATTTTTTTAACCTATTTGTAAATATTTTCTAAGGTAAGTAAATAATAAGTCACCAATAAACTTCCCTCCCTCCCGTCCCGCAAAAAAAGAACTAATTCTGCTTATTCCTCTTTTTTCATTCAAGTCACAAAATTTTAACCTTAAAAGTCATTGCTTTTTCTAAATCATTTTGTACTCTATCTGTTAATTTATTGTAATCATAAATAATCAATCATATAACTATACTCCCCCCCCACCAAAATTGACGTTTGTTCTGACTCTACCCTTGCCAAGAACACAAAATTTAGTCTTTTTTTGCCCTATTTCTTATTCTTTAGTAAGGTAAATAAATAAGTCATCAAATAAAATCCCCCCCCCCCTTTTTCCTTCTTTCCCTTATTTAAGTTTAAAATCTTTGAAAATCTTTTTTTAATACATTTTCAGCTTTATCTGTTTCATACTGAACAATAAATAATCGATTATATAATTTCTTCCACCCCCATATAAAATTGACGTTATCTTTTCTCCCTCCATTATTTCCATGCTCATAAAATTTAAAGTCTCTAAAACTCCTGATTTCAATGTTTTTGCCCTATTTGTAAATCTTTAATAAGTTACATAATCGGTCATCTATTAAACTCACCCCCCCCCCCCCAAAAAAAAACAAATAAATAAAAAAATCTGTTTCTTCCCTTGTCTTACCCTCAACTCATGAAGTTAAAAAAATCTAATTTACAGTCTTTAAAACTTTTTACTTTTTACTTTTTTTGGTCCTAATTATAAATCTTTACTATCTATAATATTAACTAAATCTTTTCAACTATGTGCGAAAGTGTTAACAATAAAACGATAGGTATACATTTAATTATGCACAAAACACATTTTAACTGTATTTCTGAAAGGAAAATGTCTATAGAGATATATTTCAAAGGAAAATATTGTGGTTTCTTGTCAACGTGCAAGTATATTATCAAAATCTTTTAAAATCCTTTCATTCGGACTAGCTCAGAAAGAACCACCAAACTTAGATACCAAAGGTGTTATCGACTAAGCCGAATACATCCATAAACAAAAAAAGAAAAATCATGCTTCAAAACTTTCCAACACTTTCAGAACACTGTAACAAAACTTCGCCGTTTAATAAAGTAAAGAAGTTACCTAGCTAAACATTTGTAAATCGTATGACACATTTGAAAAGCAGATTTCAACAATTGCGCCCATAACCCGGAAGATATTCCAATTCTTTTGTTCTGCTCTGTATATGATATATTTGTAGAGATTCTACATACTATGCTAAAATTTAATTTTGTAAGAAAATACATAAAACAGTTGAAAATTCACCCTCGGCAATTTCTACCAATAGACGGAAACATACTTGAATTATTTTGTGTAGCCCTGTATATAGCATACATATTTTTATACACGTCAAATATTAAGCTGAAATCTAATTCAAGCAAAAACATGCTTAAAATTACAGAAATCACACTTCTAGGAATTATTTTCCATAGGCGGCAATGTATCCAGTTTGTTTAATATCCCTGTATAGGATTTTATTAGTATGATACAAACATCTCTTCGCATAATAAATGTAGTTGAGCTTGTACATCTATAACTAAAAAAACCAAGCATCTTTAAGCCATTCATACTCATTCTCATTAATGTTTACGAATTCTTTTGTGTAGTCCTGGTCTGTAAAATTTAAGCACACCATGTAGTACGCAAAAATTTAGTTAAACTTAAAAACGCATTCTGTAATTGAAAATGCACTTTCAGCATTAATTTTTAATAGCTAACACGTCGGATACAGTATTGTATCAAAATATTTTATGTGTCCCTGTAAATGAACGCTAAATGAAATGCAAACCATATTCGAATGCAAGCATCTTGTAACAAATCGAAGTAATGTGCATCTATTTCGTCATGTTTGAAATAATGTAACGTAATCGAAATACATTACAAACAGTTTTTCCTCGTAGACCATATATAACAAAGCTCTTTTGTCTGACCCCGTAAATAATTGTTAAATGCTCATGTTGTACAGAAATTAGGCTTAGAACACCTCAGAAATTCATATCAATTTCATTATCATTGTGACAGAGTTATATCAATCAAATACTCCGCAAACGATATTTCGTCATGGGCGATAACATAACGGAATACTTTTGAGTCACCTATACTAGTACTTTAAGCGTTACACATAACTTAGTCTATAGTAACCATTTTAAAGTGTATCTTAAAGTATATAAAATTAACTATGTTTAAGATTGTGTAACACTATTAAAATGCACCCTAAATGATCCCTCCCCCCCCCATAGACCATAATGTAAGAGAATACGTTTGAGTGCGTCTGTAAATGAGCCATGAATGGTAATTCATTCGATATTCATTTTGAATACCGAACATACCATGATGATTTTGAATATCGTATATCAATTACATGGCAATCCGACTACATTTACGCTATTTAGAGCACGGACAGATAGACAGACGGACTTACAAACCGAATTCATAAACACTTTTAAACTTTCTTGGAGAGTGTTAAAAATGAAAAAAAAATGTAATGAAAAGAAAAGTATTTTAGTGTTATTTAGATTACGAACCGCTACAAAAATATTCTTATCTGACTGAATCATTTAAAAAATATTTAGTGTTCAGAAATCCCCCCCCCCCCACACACACACTTATAAATAGTTCTTATAAATTTCTTGATAAATTTCACGTTTTAAAAAGAATCCCCACAAAAGATAGTTATTTTAGAATATTTGTACCTGATATTTCCCCCCTCATTCAATATCTCCCCCTTGATTTTAAATGTAATTGCGTTATGTGAAATAAAATAGTGTTTATACGGCAATAATTTCAATTTTATGTTTGTAAAAACTGTAAAATGAATCTGAATATAAAAAAAAAGAAATATATCTAAATAAAATATTCATTTATTTTCTGAAATCGTTTTAGTTTTTGCACTCTTATCATAAACAGATTAAAATTCTTTTTACGGCTTTTAATGTTATCGAGGGTATCCACAAAGCAGCGGCTTTGATCTACGTTAAAAGCGAAGACGGTCGAAAAAAAAAAATTCTTTAGACCTGAAACTCACTGGAAATGATCAAATGTAGCTCTCAGCCGAAAGGAGGTGGGGGGTGGAATCGAGACAGATAATTGGCCATTTGCTGATTGGAAGAGTTCCCTTGTCAATCATTTGAATTTAGACCATCCTTCCAATTTAACTAAAATGCGAGCGGCCATCTTGCTTTCATTTTGTCTGTGACTGCGGTGTCCTCTTAAATGAAGAATTGAGTGAAACATTTAATGCGATTTTTGTTAAATGTGATAAAAATGATATTGAGGCGTACATTGAGGAACAACTGACAGAACAAGATAAACTTGATAGTATGTGGCTTAGTGTTAACCGGAAAAAGTCGGAGATTATATTAAACGAAATTAGTCACAATGCTGGCGTTTTGAAAACTCAAGCATCTGAAATTAAATTGCCGAAGCTTACACTCCCCACGTTTAGTGGTAATTTGGAGGAGTGGTTGTCTTTTTATGATTTATTTAGGGCTATTGTAGATTGTAACGAAAGTTTATCAGACTGTCAAAAGTTACAATATTTAAAATCAGCATGCAAAAATAGTGCACTTAATCCTAGAACTACCGGAAATTTTACTCAAGTTTTATAAAAACATTCTACACCAGAATTTTTACTTAAAACTATTTAATTTGTTTATTTAACTTATTATTGTCTGATTTATACATTTAGTTTGTTTTGAAGAAATTTCTGGTTTGAATAAATATTTTGAATGTACATGTCGGGTCCATTGGACCCTTCTGGTAGACAGAGGGTTAAGATTATTCAGTGCCTTCCAATCTCCGTTTCAAACTATAAGGCAGTGTTAGAATTGTTGAAGGAGCGATATTCAAACAAACGTGAATTAATTAATTTATTGATAAGGAGATTTATTGGAATACCTTGTATTTCGGATACTGCACAGTCTCTTTTAGAAAGTGTAGATGTTATAAATGAATGCGTGCATTCATTGGGAGTACTTAAACAGGATGTTGGCGGTTTTTCAGAAGTATTGATGGTTTATTTAATTACAGGAAATTAGATAAAAATACGAGATATTGGTGGGAAAGAACACTTAAAAAGGAGGAATTGGGAACACTCGAAAATTTATTGTCTTTCTTTAAGGATCATGCTTGAACACTTCAAAATAGTAAATCCTCAGTAAAAGAAATTAGAAAACCTAAATTCACTACTTTGTTGTCTGCTAGTAATAGTTGTGTTTTATGCAAGGAATCGCATCCACTTTACAAATGTCAGCGGTATTTACAGTTAAATGTACAAAAGAGAATAGGGATAGCTAGAATAAATGGTTTGTGCTGTAACTGTCTTGTGGAAAAACACTATGCTAAAAAATGTAGGAATGCGGCTAATTGTAAGATGTGCCATAAGCCTCATCATAGTCTCTTGCATATTTCACGAGACATTGGTCCTCAGGTGCAGAGTGCGGCTGAAACACCGTTTGCTCCTCTTTCCCCGAACGCAACAGAATTTCGACCGAAACAAAATGAGTTATTAAATCAAATTTCTTGCACCGGCACCTTTGAATTTCGAAACAATTTTGTGTCGGGAATACAATTAATGAATAGAAAACAAACTTTACTTTGTACAGCAATGATAATGGTTCCTGATTCGAGTGGTAATCTTGTAAATTGCCGAGCGTTGCTGGATAGTGGAAGTGAAGCCTCTTTTATAAGCGAAAATTGTATGCGAATATCTTTGAACGACATCCTTATGGTCTGTCCACGTATACAGCAGGAGCTTTTCCCAATTCTTTTAAGATTCAGAACCTTACCTATAGTTGTATGTGCAGATATAGAGAAAATGTTCAGACAGGTATTGATTAATTCTGAAGATAGAGATTTTATGAGGATTCTTTGGAGAGAAAGTTCCCGAGACTCTGTAGAGGATTACCGTTTAAAAACAGTTACTTAAGGTACTGCATCTACCCCGTTTCAGTCTACTAGAGCTCTTCATTAGCTTGCCTTGGATGAGAAGAGTGAATTTTCCTTGGCATCTGCGGCAGTGTTAAGAGATTTTTATGTAGATGATTTATTGTCTGGAGGTCAGAAGGAAGAGGAAGTTGTGAAATTAATCGATCAATTGACATTGTTGATGAAACGAGGTGGTTTTAAGTTGCGAAAATGGATCTCTAATGTGACTGGAGTGTTGAAAAACATTTCGGAAGAATGTAAGGAAAGTGCGGATTCATTGTTCTTAAAAAATGATAGTGGAATAAAAATTTTGGGAATCCAGTGGAATTTTCGAAGGGATTTCTTTTGTTTCACTACTTTAGACCATGAAAAGAGAAATACATATTCTAAGAGAGATATCTTGTCAGAAGTCGCAAGGGTGTTCGATCCATTAGGCTTGCTATCCCCTTGCGTCGTTTTCATGAAGATATTGTTGCAGGATTTATGAAAAACTTCACTTACCTTGGATGAGCCCATTAGTGAAGAGTTTGGTAGACGGTGGACTTCGTATAGGGACGACTTAAGGTCAATTTCTCAGTTGAAGATTCCTCGATTTGCATTGGCTGTAGATAAAACAGGACTTCAGATTCATGCCTTTTGTGATGGTCGGAAAGGGCATATTGTGCGGTAGTATATATGCGTTCAAGTTCTAATGATGAACGAATAACGGTAAATCTTTTGACATCTAAGACTAAGGTAGCACCGATTAAGACTCAGTCCATACCACGACTTGAATTATGAGCGGCTCTTCTTTTGGCAAATTTGCTAAAAATGGTTTTACATCATCTGAACTTTACGAATACTGAAGTATTTGCCTGGACTGATTCTAGGGTTGCATTGGCATGGCTTTCTTCAGAGCCTCATCGATGGCAAACATTTGTAGCTAACCGTGTTTCAAAAATCCAAGAGACAATTCCTAATGTTCCGTGGAGTCATGTTCCTGGACTTGACAACCCTGCTGATTGCTGAACAAGGGGTATGTCGCCGACGGAACAAATAAATTGTGAATTATGGTTTAGCGGTCCTCAATGGTTAAGAGAGGCATTGAATAGGAAGCAGCCTAATGAGTCATTTAACGGTGAAGACATTCAGAAGATTGTTTTAAAAGAAGAAAAGCGAAACTGTGTTGTAAATATGGTTGAGCTTAGTGATCATGTGACTTTCAGATATTCCACTTGGGATAGACTGATACGAATCGTTGCGTGGTGTCTGAGATTTGTGGACAATGCAAGGAAGTTATCTAAGCAAACAAACGGTTTACTCTTGACATCAGAGCTTTCGAGAGCAACGACGTTGATTGTGAAATTGGTACAAAATCAGTGTTTTTCTGAGGAGATCGTTGCTTTAAGTCAACATAAATTGCTAAACCGTTCGAGTAAACTTTTAACATTAAGCCTGTTTCTGGACTCTAACTGTATTTTGCGGGTTGGTGGAAGGTTGAGACATGCTAATGTTTCTGAAGATCAGAAACATCCAATAGTGTTGCCTAAGTCTCATCATATTATATCATTGCTTATTAGGCATTATCATGTAACTTATCTGCATGCTGGTCCTCAGCTTCTTTTAGCTGTACTTCGAACAAAATTTTGGATTCTGAGTGGTCGCGATGCAGTAAGGAAAAATGTGAAGACATGCGTAAAGTGTTTTCGTGCTGCTCCAGCTATTGGTACCCAATTGATGGGTGACCTGCCCGCCATGCGTGTCTTGCCCAGTCGTCCATTTTCGAAGACAGGATTTTATTATGCCGGACATTTTATGTGTAAAGAGAGAAATCTTAGAGGCATTAAAGCGTTTAAGAGTTACGTGGCCATTTTTATTTGTTTTTCGACGCGTGCTATTCATCTTGAATTGATCTCGGATTTGTCAACTCCGGCGTTTTTGGCTGCACTGAAGAGATTCATTTCCCGTAGAGGCAATCCAGCCGAACTATCCAGTGATTGTGGTAAAAATTTTAGGGGTGCCAGTAGGGAATTGAGAGAATTATACGAATTTATTTCCTACACCATTAAAGATCAATCCTCACAGAACTATGTAGCGAATGAAGGCATCGTTTGGAAATTTAATCCCCCATCGGCTCCACATTTTGGTTGGCTATGGGAAGCTAACATAAAGTCTCTGAAATATCATTTGCGTAGAACAATGGGAAATTCGTTGTTCACACTTGAAGAGTTCTCAACTTTATTGTCACAAATTGAAGCTTGTTTGAACTCGAGACCTCTGTGTCCGTTGTCAAATGAACCAAATGATTTACAAGTTTTGACACCAGGTCATTTTTTGACAGGTGCTTCTTTGACAGCTATTCCAGAACTTGATGTTACTGAGGTTCCGCATTCACGACTTCGTCGTTGGCAACTGACGCAGAAGGTGTTTTAGCACTTTTGGAAGCGCTGGAGTGTAGAGTATTTGTCTCAATTGCAACAACGCCCTAAGTGGTTACGTACAACAACAAATTTAAAAATTGGTGACTTGGTGCTCATAAAAAATGAACTTGTGCCAGCGCTTCAGTGAAAACTGGGAAGAATTATCAAACCTTTTCAGGTAGTGATGGCTGTGTTAGAGTGGCCATAGTAAGGACTGCCACGGGAGAGCTTAAACGTCCTACTCTGTCAGGCTACATTTCAAAACCGGGCAGAGAAGAATGCCACCTAATGGCAGTTTTTGAAAATTTTGAGAATTTTTTTTCTCAGAAACTATTTCACCAAGGAGGAAAGAAAAATTACTGGTGATCATATCTTAATAGTAAGAACAAACACACGCTGTTTCATTAAAATCTGTGATGGTGGGTTACATATTGATATTTTACTGCCTGATTTGATGTGGAATTAAATGAATTTTATGTATTTTTAAACATATTTTTGTAAATATATATATTTGTTATACCCAACGTACACTTTCGTTATTTATATATAATATTACTTGCACATATGGGGAATTATTTACAAGAAAATGGTAATTTTCGTATAGATAAAAGATATGATTATTATTTTTGTACATTTTTTATCGCAACTCCACGCAGTTTTAATGAACAGAAAATTATACAAAAATTCCTAGTTTTTCATCTTTGGTATCTATATAACCTCAATTAATAGCATCAAATTCGGTGCAGTAATTTTTGAGAAAGTCGGTTTTTAAAAAAATCGAAAAAACATTTTTATCTCATAAAATATCAATATTTATAAGATGATAATAGGGGGAATATATTGTCAGATAGGTAGCCACATCTGGGGGGGAAAATCAGAAAAATTGATTGAAAGGCATGTTTCCAATGCTTATCCGGCTATACCCTTTGAAAATAACGCTCCCATAGCTTTAATATTAGCTTGCGAGTTTCTTTGTATTTCTTATATATGTACATTTTTGTATGAAACGACAAACAAAATCTTCATTTGGCGCCCACCCCCTCTTCTCCCTTTGTTCTGGCTCCCGGGCACATGCCCCTTCTGCACCCCCTTGTTTCGGCCCAGCACAGTTCCACGGTGTACAGTCTTGGATAGAAAAGCGACCAACCTATCTTAAATATGTCGCAAATAAGAGTAGAATAATTTGACTGGTACTTTCAAATACAAAACGGGAAGGCATTCAGTCAAGTTATTTGGGAAGTATGTAATTTTAAAGTTTGGAGCTCGTAATGTTAAATTCATTATTTGCTCATTTGAACCATTAATACCTATATGTGTCCATTTGAGAAGATTCATTTTTATTCAGAAAATGTGAATCCATATCGAGAATTCGAAAGAAGAACTTTTACTTTAAAAAAGTTACGAAAAAGTCTGTCATTAAATACATCAAAATTACCATTCGGAATTTCTTGTATGAAATCGGAAATTTTAAATAAAATAAATCCTTGAAATGCAGTTTAATGCAAATGGGTTAACCACTTCAAAAAGGGATCACTTAACCCTTTCAGGGGCAAGTAATTACGTATCTGTAATGTTGAACTCACACCGGAATTTAAAATAAATTATCTTTCAAAATCAGGAAAAGCAATTTTTCAACCATTTTTCCAGCAAAGTTATAAAGGAAAATTTAATTAAATGTTTTCGGTGCAAATCTTGATTGAAATTAGGAGGGATATAATATATCCTACTGCCGCTCAAGGGGTTAAGAACGTTTTATTTTACAAAACCAATAATTGCGCATAGTATTTTTTGCTTTACTTTCCAAAAATATTTTCAAAGAATTCTATGAGCAGTTATCTAATAAGGCAGGAATTACGTCTGAAATATTCTGGTGCTAAAAAAAAAAATTCTATATGTGGCGTATACATGACACCCGTGATGAATCTTACACGAGAAAATCAATTTGATTTCTGAAATGTGGAAATGATTGACTGCCAGCAGAATCTATGAACAAAATGATATGAAACTATAAAAAAAATGATTTTCTACGAATGCATTATACAAGCAATTTTTTTTTTTTAATTCTGGTACAATTCTGGGAGTTGGTAATTGAAATTAAGTGGGAAGCTTATTTCCACCAGCTGAGTGAGGGATATAGTGGATAATTGTTACAAAACATATTTTAGTGCGGATGCTTTTTTCAACATAATTCAGAATGTAGCTGTAATTTCAAATTCGCATATTTTAAGCTTCTACATATCGATTTCTGTTTAGAAGATTCATAGGTTACAATTCATGTTTTTAAGAAATGTAATTTCGAAAAAATATATCTCTATTTTCGGCCTACAATCGGCGGATCAAACAATCATGTTTAGAATCAGAAATTTTATTTAATAATTGAAGTTAAATATTTACAGCGATTTAATAAGTTACGTTTAATGCAATAAGATTTTTGGGTCAGAACATAATTGTTTGATCCGCGGATTATAGGCCGGAAATTAAGGTATATACATAGTTGCCTACTTTTACGCTTTTCTTAATACCAGTAAATTTCAGTTGAAAATTTGCCTTATCAAACCATAAATTTCTGAGATTATTAGAGCAAATAATTTCTATTAAATATTAGCGTTAGCAGAAAATTGTAAAAGTTGGCAGCTATATATTGAAATTAATCTTCGAAAAAGTATGAATTGTAACCTATGTCTTTTTTAAACAGAAGTCGCTGAAAGTGTTAAAAAAGTCCTTACAAATCAGATATTTTTATCATTGAATACATCGTTTCCGGTGTATTTGAATGTTATTACACTATTTTAAACATATTGAAATGTACATATATCACTGAAGTTTACAACAGGGCTCTTACTATAGAACGTGATGAGCATAGAATTTATTGTTCATTCACAGAGACACGCAAAAGAATTTAGCTATAGAAAAAAATTAACAATAATTGTACTATTGAAGTCTACGAAAAATAATTACTAGAAGTGTATTTTCAGTTGTGGTATGCGTTTTTAAATTAAATTTTTTTGTTAAATATTACTTGGTGTATATAAATTCTATAGATCCTAAACAGGGCTTTACAAAAGTTTTCAACAATATCTGTTCATTGGAGAAATTTCTGAATGGAAAATTTCAACCGTGCTATGCGTTTAACTGAACTAACTTTTAGTAATGGTAGGTACTATAGCTAAATATCTGTAGATCATATACAGGGCTGCACAAAAAAATCGTCTATTTTCCCAGCTACACATGATAAAAAAGCATTATGCGTTTTCTGAATTGTTCGTTTAGACATCATCTTTCACCTTAATAATCTGTGAAGTTTTGTTATAGTATAGTGAATGTGATAGAAAGTGTTTCATAACCTATGCTGTACGCATGATATTTCGTTCTTGTTTATATTCTTTCTGATTATAATTAGATAGTGAAGTATATTATTTTCTCGGGTCAATATTATTTGTTATTATCAATCGAAACCATTCTTTTTTAAATATCCTAGAATCTACTATTATATTTTAAGAAATGAAAATATTTTCCTTCCTTCGAAAAGTATATTACGGGCAATTAGCAGCAGTGTCTAAGTGCAAATTACTGTTCAACACCACGCAACGTAAAGCTCGATACGTGAGTTGCTACTTTAGTAAGTAGTTAATGGATGTTTTATCATGCACTATGCACATTTAAAACAATCACGCAACATTTGAAATTCATTAAGCGTTCTGCGCGAGGAAATTTTAAGTAGAACCGCCATGAAATAATGTTTATTTCTAAGGCTAATTGATTCTCAAATATTTTTATTCCTATTTTTCTTCAATTTTTTATTTTATATATTTGCTTCTTCTAGGTAAATATATAATATATAATATAATAAATATCTAATATATAAATGTATCTAAAGAGTTAATGATTTCTTCGACGATAAAATATATTAGTCCCAAATAGGTTTTATAGTTATATTGCGATAACATACATATAGTAAATAAATATATTAAACGCAAAAATGCATTTATTTATATAGCAACTATCTTATACTAACAATATAGCTGCACACGTTTACGCTTTTTCTTAGTACTAAAGTTCAATAAAACATTTTTCCTATTTAATCGCGATTTGGACGATTAAATAGTGAAAACTTTACTGTAAAATTTTACTGGTAATGACTAAGTGTAAACGCTGCCAGAAATATAAAAAATACTGTCCTTTTATAAGATTGAGATTTATTTTACACCTATAAAGGCTAGTTCCATAGGTTTTTGTAGTGTAAGTCCAGGGCTCCCAAATGGTCCGCCAACAGACTACCAATAAATTTTAACAGAAAATTTTATGGTACGTTTGCGCTTGAATTAACTTTCAAAGGTAATTTCGGGGCGGTTTGTAAGAAAATCTAAACAGAAAAATTTTCTAAAAATATATTGGTATTCAGTTGGCGGACCATTTGGGAGCCCTGTAAGTCACATAGCTGATAACTGCTATGCTTGCTGGCCACCGTTATTTTCGAAAAGTTTGCTTGACCTTATTCAATTAATGAGGTATCTCCCATAAAATAAGTCGCATTTTCCATTCTAAAATACTGGTAGCTAAAAATTGTAGCATGTGACTTACACTACAAGTACTCATGGAAATAGTCTAAACCATAGCTGCCAACTTTTACGCTTTTCTGTTACCACTAAAATTTAAGAGAATTTTTTGCCGTAAGAAAAAAGCGTAAAGGTTGGCAGCTATGCCTAAGCAGATTTTAAATAATATTGGCAGCATGGAATGAGATCTTTGGATTTCCCCAGGAGCAAAATTACAATATTATTGTAGATTAAAAAACTGATAACATTAATTCTGTAAAGTTAATTATTATTAATTCATAATAACATTAATTCTATAAATTTCAAGAGGTAAATCATTTTTACAATGTAAGTTAAGCAGAAATTGCGAAATTAAATTTTGGTGATTACGTCATTTTATTATTTAAAAGCCAGGGATCCCACTGGTTGGTTTTTTGATAACCAGTAAATTATAAGGGAAAAAATCGTGGTAGATTTCTGGAACAATTGCGAAGAAAACGTCATTCCTGGTAAGTTCACCGCCCCCCTGAATATTAGGCCTGAGCGCTGACACAAAAATGGCGGCTGCTAAAGGCGGATTTTTGTAAATATGTGTACTGCTCCTTAAATTTTGACAGCAGTATTTTATAAAAATATTTGTCTGACTTGCTTAATTTCAGAAAATAAGCGGAAAAACTTTTAAATACTATTGGTAGTAAAATTCAAGGGACTGTACACATGCTGAAAAAAAAATCCGCCTTCAACAGCCGCCATTTTTGTGTCAGCGCTCAGGCCTAGTATTCAGGGTGGTAAGTTTCAACAAATTTTATAAAGAAGATTTTTCTTTGAAAAAAGGTGATGTTCAAAAAACGGACCGAGTGGGAGCACTGAAAAGTTTATTTTTCAAAAGTATACTGTTCTTTTAAACTTTGGTTTCTAATTTCGGTACTAAATATGAAATCCCTTTGAAAACTTACAAAAAATAGTTTAGTGTTTTGAATTTTAATAAATGCCTCACAAAGGAAGAAAAATTGTGTAATTTTTACCCGATAAACCATTTTACTTTTAGCTATTCTGCAAAACGTTTATACTACGATCTTTCAAAAATAATTAAATAAAAATAGCATATGGTTTTATCTACTGACGGTACTTATAAGTACCACTCACTTAAACATTCATCCCATAGTGAATATGACTAATATTCTAATGGTACTTTGAAAAAACACTCTCTTAACTCCGCTTTATCCGAATATATGGCAGCAGTAGTTATAGGTTTGCTATTTTAGCGAAGAAGGAGGCTATCTTTGAAACAGACGATGGGATTTGTGCCGAGATTTTGTGTAGATTGTCACGCTCGTCAAACACAGTAAATGATGTAATTTAAGTGTTGGATTTTTTTTTATATGTTCATTATGATCTTAGAATACAGTTTGACTAGCTATTTTAGGTAAACGGTGTATGTATTTGACTTAACAGTTGAATTACTCGGTGGTACTTATAAGTACCGTCAGTACACTGGGTGCTGAAGAAAAACTTCTTGTTTACTTTTCGTCTGTGTAGTTATCCATCGTTTTCATCTGCTTTAAAATGTAATTACAAAAATGTAATTTAGTAATGATTTCCCTGGAATTTCTTTTCTATTTCATCGTTATTTTTTATAGGAAATTGAAAAAGTTGTGGCACCGGCTCGTTTTTACTATACTAGAAATGGCATTATGTAAATTCATATATTGGATATGTGGAGATGCGAGAGAACATGTTGTCCCTGGAATACAAGTGTCGCATAACTAAAGGACTGCTAAAAAGATCGAAACCTAAAAAAAAAAACCAGTTTTTTTAACCCTTTCGGGTGCAAAGCATTTTCAATTCTAAAGTGTTGAAATAAATGATTGACGCCGGAATAGGCCAAAAGTTTTATTTTTAAATATGTAAAAGCCTATATTTCACATACTTATTAAATCGAAAATATTTTTTGGTGCCATTTGAAATGCCTTGTGTGTAATATGTTAGGACATTTTAGTCATAGTGTACTGACGGTACTTTAAAGTACCACTTTAATTAATTACCTCTAAATAATTAAATTTCTCACGGGTAATTATTTTTATTCAGCAAAAAAAAAAAAAAAAAAAAAAAAAAAAAAAAAGGAGCTTAGAACTTTTGTGATTGAAATAGAAAATTCCAAATCCTAATCTTGAATAGCGGTGTCATACTCCTCCGCAATACTTTATAGTGCACCACATTGATTTAATACATCAATGACGCTGATTTTCGACCTTTGGATATGTGTAAATCCATCCAAAAGTGGCACTTCTGCATTTTTTGCATTTTGCTACGTTACATCTCATAAATATGTAGAATAGCATAGCTGCCAAATTTTACGCTTTTCTAATACCAGTAAATTTCAATTGAAGTTTTTGCCTTATCAAATCATAAATTTCTGAGATTAGAGCTAACAGGGTTCGTACGATTCAAGGCATTTAAAGCTCCGTTTATCAGAATTTTTGTAAAGTAATATTTGCCTCATTTAATGAAAAAAAATTGTCTTCAGATATACTGACCAGTACTTTACGAAATTTCTGGCACTAAAACACCTAAAACCCCCTGAATCCCTTGATGCGTATGAACCCTGGTAAATAATTTCTATTAAATATTTGTGATAACAGAAAAGCGGGGATGTTGGCAGCTATGAGAATAGTCATATTATTAAAATAATGTACAGTTGTGGGAAAAAAAAAAGTAAACACCCCTTACTAATTTTACAAAAAATTATCATAGAAGAAAGTTACAGGTACCACACGATTGGTATTAAAGTCTACTTTTAAATGATGTATATAAAATTTGCTTAGGAGGCCATCTACATATTAAAACGAAATGTAACTTTGTTTTTTTTAATAGCAGTACATAATTCTGACAGCATAAATGAACTCTACACCTTTCAATTAGTCTAAAAGTATATTTTTATGCAATTCGTACGATAAGTTTTCGAGAAATTAATTATTTTAAAACGAGCGTATTTTAGGTGCTGTGTCCAAATTTAAGTTCCGTACTCGATTGTTGACCGAGAAAACCCCTTTTTTGATCAAGGCATCTTAAGCGACTCTCAAGCTATCATTGAAGACTGCTAGATTACTGGATAGCATATTTTTTTTTTTTTTTTTAAAGCTAGTCACTTCTATCATAGACCGCCCCTTAAACCACCATTTTGCAGTTTTTTAAGCATATTTTGAAAACTACTTGGAAGACAAATGTCAAATTTTGGATTTCCATAAAGCAAGACTTAATAAATCGAAATCCATCAAAAAAATATATAGGTTGCAATTCATAATTTTTTCGAATACTAATTTCATAATTCATAACTCATATCATAAAAGTATAAAAATTGCAAATTCAAAGTATTTATGTTTAGGTATTTTATTATTATTGCTACACAAAAAAATAGGACATTAGAAGTATAATTTCAGAAGATAATAATGAAAATATGAAAATATAATTTAACATTAGAAGCACTAAATTTTGAATGTTTATAATTCAAAAAAGTATCATGCAAATGACTTGAAGTTTTGTGTCTAGGCATAGTTTGAACCAAAGATTTGAAATATCTTGTTAAAATTGGGTATTGCCATTGAAAAAAATGAAGTTTGGGTTCGTTTTAATATGTAGATGAAGCAATCATTTAAATGTAGATTTTATTTCTAATCGTTCAGTATTAATAACTTTCTTCTACGATAATTTATTGAGAGTTATTAGGGGTGTTTACTTTTTTTTTCACGACTGTACTATGAATAAAAATACTTCGTTTAGATTATAATTTATTTATTGCAATTGTTATTTTTTACAGGGTTGCTACTAAATACTGTTACACTCCAAAAATACGAATTAATTTTAATCCTTTGGGGAAACAATTTATTTCTCTATTTTAGGGTTTGGAAAGCTTCTATTAGTGCAGACGAATTTGGTTATAAAGCGAATATTTAAAATTATTTTAAAGAGAAAAGCCAAAAGAATTAGGATTAAACAGCTCTTTGATCGCAGATTTTCCTGAGGTAAAACATTTAGCAATTAAAATGCCCTAGTTTTTATGGGACATTTATGAATAAAACTATAAATCGATTATTGGATACTAATAGCTATGTAAATATCTATCTAGGTCTGCTCGTCCACGCTCAGTTCTCACAATAGAGCGCATCAAAGGAATTCGCGAAAATTTGTGAAGAATTCTACAACCTTCTGCAAATAAAATGGCTGCAGAAGAGAACGTGAATTGCAGAACTATGCAAGTTATAAATGAAGATCTGGGTTATTGCCCTTATCGCAAAAGAAAAATTCAAGGATTGACTGCTGCACAAAGTATAAAAAAATTGCAAAGAAGAAAGAAATTGATGAAGCGGCATGGTAGGAAAAGTGTTGACAGAATAATATTTTCTGATGGGAAGCTATTTTGCACTTAAAAGTGTTATAATGCTAAAAATGATATCGTATATTTAGCAACTCTCGAGGATATACCTGAAACATTTCGAATTGTAAAACGCTTTCAGAACAAGAATTCTGTTATGGTTTTGGGCTGCGGTGTCAAACAATAGAAAATTGCCTTAGGAAGATCATCGATAAAGGGATAAAAATCAATGCGAATATTACAAACAGGACATATTGGTTACTCATTTATTACCACATGCTGACAGGTTGTATTCCAAAAAGAATTGGATATTTCTGCAAGATTTTACATCTTCGCACGGAGATAAATCAACACAGGCTTTGCTCCCTGCCACCTGTGCGAACTTCATCATGCAAGAAGTTTGGCCACTTTCTTCACCGGATCTAAATCCTTTAGATTATTGCGTCTGGGAATTTTAGAGGCTAAAAGAAATAGCAACAAACACACAAGTTTGGACTCTCTCAAAGCTTCCATATTGCGTGAATGGTACCGATTACCTCTTAAAATGATTCGTGCCGTATCGGATAATGGCACAATAGATTATCTTTGGTAATCGATAAAGTTGGCGGTCAATTTGATTAAAATTATTTCCGGTTAAACTTTCATCTCTGATGTTCATCATGTTAGTGCAGTTATCACTTTCTATTTTATATTTGTAAAATAAAATGACTGAATATTTGTAACAGTATATAGTAGCCACCCTGTAGTTATGTATTAGTGTACTATGCATATAAATACTTTGAGTAGAAACAATGTTATATATATTCATTTGTAACAAAAGGACGAACTCAGAAACCACCTCTGATAATTTAATATGCAATAGTTACATACTTCAAGAGTAACGGGTTCCTATTTAAAAATGAATGCTACTGGGAAGTTTCAGAGAGAGCAAAATAAGAATTACTCTACAAAAACTACCTTAATGGTTGTATTATACTCTTGCAAGAATTTGCATTTATGGTCATTCTATGATAGTATTGCCAGGTGTCCCGCGTAAATCCGGGTTCCAAATGGTCTGGCCCACAATAAATTTTTACAGTTTATTTCGCTACATTTAAGGCTGTTCTCAAATCCAAAAGGCCAGTTTCCTGACATAAGTTTTAATTTATTTTTGTTCGAAAATGCATGAAACTAGCTGGTGTTGTTGTTCAGCAACTATGTCATCGAGCTCTTTTTTCCATTTTTTTGCAAACGCAATAGATCTTTCAGAAAATAACGTCAAAGTGGACGTTTTGAACCGAATTTCCGCGCGAAAGTAGAAAAATCACACAAGAGCGGGCGAAAAACGGGTTTGTCACGTGATCAATATTGCTTATAACTCAATGGGTAATGGATGGATCAAAAATGGAAGAAACAGTTCCATTCCAAATTGCTTCCATGGCCAGTCTTTCCAATTTTATATCTTTCCTATAAAAAATGAGTTTGTAAATGTGTCAGAACGTTTTTCGCTCGTTGAGCAGAGCAGTTAAGAACAGCCTTAATCGCAGATAATTCCGCCGTTTTGTAAGGCCTTACTTTCCAACATTCAATTAAACTTCCGTAAAATGTGAGTTAAGTTGACGCAGCTTATGTGAGTTACTACCATTTGATGTATCATTATATATTTTAAATCATGTTTATCTATGAAATCTATTTGAATTAATTTCTTTAGTAAATTTCGGGTTCGAAACGTGTTTAACCTGGGTCAATTTAACCCGCATTTTACGGCAGTTTAAGAAAAAGTTGACAAGTATGCATGGCCAAGAAAATTTCTTTAACCCCTTAATTCTCACGGAGTTTGTTTTTTTTTAAGATTGTTTTATTCCCACCAATTTTTAAAAGAAGTGTAATAGACTTTATTCTCATATCATTTTACTTGTCATTAAATAAGCTGAATATTTCTTTTTCAAAAAAGTGTTGACAATTAGCAATCTGAATTTTTTAAACGTAATTTAATGCGACCGTTAAGGGGTTAAAATGCTGGTGTTCGGAGCGTTTGGAGCACCGAATTACGCGGGACACCTGGTAAAACTATTCTGAATACTAGGTCTGGGCCCTGACACAAAAACGGCGGCCTCCGAAGGCAGAATTTTTTCATCATATGTTCGGTCCCTTAAATGTGGACACCGGTATTTTGTAAAAGATTTTTCTCACTTCTTTAACCTCAGAAAAATAAAGCGGATTTTTTTTAAATTAACCCTTTAGTGCGCAGCTTTGCATATATGCAAACAATAGTGTTTTGAATTTAATAGATTTTTTTATTCGTATATACATAATTCACAGCAGAAAATTAAAATAGCAATATTTGCTTTAATTAATAACATACATTCCGTATTTAAATAATGCGAAATTAACAATTGAAACTTTCTGGTGTTAATCCAGATTCTCTGGACTACGTAATTTCCAGAACGTATTCTAACATGGGAATTAAAGAGCTAAAGGGTAAATTTTATAAAACAAATATTTATATAAAATAAGGTATTTGGAGGCATGCTTATTAAAAATATTTGCTAATTTGCAATATTTTAGCGTAAAACAGCCACACGTCAGTAGTTTTTACTTGTATTGCAGATGTGCAATAGAATAAAAGATCGTCGTATTATATCAAAAATGTATGTATTGATTTTTTTCATTATTTTTTCCTGTGTAATAAACCTTTCAGAGAATCATATATAATTTTCTCCAAACAAAATAAAAAATCGCGCATTTAAGGGTTAATTTCAGGTTGATATGTGTACGATCCCTTTAATTTTGGTACCAAAAATTTTTAAAAGCTTTTTCCCATTTATTTTTCTGCGATTAAACAAGTAAAAAAATCTTTTATGAAATATTGGTGTCTAAATGTAGGGGACCATAAAAAGGTAAAAAAAAAATCCGCCAACGACAACCTCCATTTTTGTGTGAGAGCTCAGGCCTTGTATTCTTTTTTTCAAACCAAGATGTCACATTTACTTTTATAACACATTTGATATAATTAGAGCAGAGTTATCAAAACGCAGGTTTTAAAGGTCCTTTGGTGTGGCGTTAAGTATAAATTACATCGATGAAACAGTTCGTTTGAAAATAAGTTCATTTATTAAATTCAGCTTGAATTAAAAAACTTAAATAATAAAGATATATACATATACCTCCAGCTTTTGCTGGGAACTTTGTTATATTGACATATTATAACTGTAGCAAGGAGTAAGTTTAAACTCCACCCCCACCGTCCTTCTATTACATCAACTCAAACAACTACACACTCCATGGAGTTGTTTCACACAAGATATACTTACTCAGTACGTCAAGCTGGAATAAAAATATGCATATAGTTACAGTTAAAAGAGAGTGCCTTTACAACCGAAATGGAAAAATAAAAACCGGTTCGGTACGATAGAACTTCCGAACAAACCATATGACAAATTATGGGGGACAAGACTTTGTCCAGATTTCCAACATGCGGCTCATCGGTCGTAAATACCTCCTCTTTCTTTTTATAATCAAAATCAAAAATATTACAAATAGCTCTTTGAAACTCTACGTACATAAGAGGCTTTGTCAGAAAGTCTGCCTTATTATCTTTAGAAGTTACATGTTTTAACTCAAAAACATTTTCATTTATTAATTGACGTATGAATTGACATCTTATGTCAATGTGTTTCGTTTAAAAATTCTCTTGGCTATTTTCAGAAAAATAAATGGCAGATTCATTACCACAGTACTGAATTGATTTTATTCTATCATATTAATTAAGTTCATTTAAAACTCTCAAATACCAAGTTAGTTCCTTTACACTCTCAGTTAATGAGATAAACTCAGATTCCATAGAACTGAGTGTAATACATTTCTGCTTTGAGGATTTCGAAGCAAACGGAACGTTACCAAAGTAAATTATATAACCACTACTTGAATGTCTTTTTGTAAGTTGTAATCCCCAATTAGCATCTTAATATGCACATAAACTTAATGATTTTACATTAGACAGATTTATTTTAAAACTTTTAATAGAAAAAACATAATTCATAATATCTACTAGGGTGTATCGATTTTTAACTTTTTTTTTTGTTTCCAAATTCCAAGTTGATAAAAAGTTGCTACTAGTCACCACAACTTACCACAAAAAATTTTGGATTTTTAAAAAAAATGTTTAGGTCTCCCGCACAGGCCTAAAGTTTAGAAATTTTACTTAAAAAGTAAATATTTACAAAACTTTTAAAAAAACCTAAAACATTTTTTTTTAAAGTTGCAAGTTAAAATTCCACTAACAATAAGCATGAAAAACGATAGAAAATGTATTTCAAAAACTTAGCACAACATTTAGGTCTCCCGCACAAGACCTAAAGTTTGTTAATTTTCACGAAACTTTCGTAATTTTTAGTGTAAATGAACCAATTTTTTTTTTCGTTAAAAACACCAGACTTAAGTGTATTTTTGTTACAGGATACAGGAGGCATAAAATAACACAATATATATATATATACATACTACATAAATAATATATAAATGTTGTGTACCTTAAAACAGATAGTTAAACGATGTAAATTGTTTGATAAAGGTGTTGAAATAAACTCTATCATTATTTGTGATTACTATTGTTTATTACAAATGTATAAAATATTATAACGTGGAATAAAATATAGTATATAAGTACAAAATGTTGCTGATGTATTTTCATAGAACATGAGCGCAGTTTTCTTGTTCTATTTCAAATTAACTGACTTGTTTTAAATATTCGTCCTTTCATCTTGTCTTCAAAACCTGAAACGAAAGTTATATACAGTATTTACGTAGGCCTACAGATTTTTACAAAATTATAGAAATGATCCCCAATGAATTTCAAATATTATATGGAAGACAGTAAGATAAAGTTGTTATTTAAAAACATTAAAAATCAAAGTAGTACAAAAAACACTTACTTACATTTTAATCCTTCACTGAGGTTTTGTACTGGCTCTTGGTCTCGAACGTAAGTAGCTCTTTACGGTCTTCCAGTCTGGCACGAATGAGATCATCTCTTTCGATCATCCCACACACTCGCTTTGAAGCTTCTGTGACTTCTTTCACAATTCGTTCCACAGCTTGATTGTGAGAAGGAGTTGTAAATTCAACCCTTCTACTTTTTCCCGTTTCCACAATTAACTGTAACTCTTCTAGGCTCATATCGGTAACAAGAGGGGGTTCGGTTACTGAAGTGTTTTGCCAGTCAATCATATCTATATAGCATAGCTGCCAACATCTTCCGCTTTTTCAGACCACAAAAAATTTATAGTAAATTTTACCATTTTAAATCGCTGAAATGTTCCGATTAAATAAAGCAGAGTTTTCTATTAAATTTTTCCGGGCCAAAAAATCGGAATAGTTGGCAGCTATGATATAGTCTTTAGCATTAAAATTGATCTGAGGGGGTTTAAATATCCTTACCCCTTTCTTTTCTGTTTCATGAGCTTTCTGGATTCTCTTATAAGCCAAGACTCTAATATGTTTTCGTTCATCAAATAACATAGCTATTAAAACATGTTCTGGGTGAGCCATGAATGCGTTTCTCTGTAACGTTGCATGGACGACATGTTTTAGCTCCTCTTCCAAGTAATTTCTGAAATGAATCATTTAAAAAAAAATTAATGGAATCCTGCGGGATTTTGGGATTGCACTTAATTGAGATCCATGATGGTATGTAGACTTTCATTATGAACTCTGCAAGCATTCTCAGCTCAGGGGTCGGATCATCCATGGCTACATACAAACGAAGGATTCGATTTGCCAGGGTAAGCCACCTGGCGTGCGAGATGTTTCCTGGGTTTCGTCTGGCCAACTCTTCTGTACATGTACCTGTTGATACGACTTTGGATATTTCGTACAGATACTTTTATTCTGTGCTCAACTCTTTAAGATCAACTTCTGGTATATCGCTTTCAATTGAAACAAAATTGACAACATCCAGATTTTGGCAGCTTAGAAGTTGTTTACCAATAGGCCCGCTAAATGTGTTTGGTCCAGATGTTGGCCCACCAAGAGCAACCATAATTTTTTCTAAATGGTAATCCATTCAAATGTAGTAGACACACAACTGCCTGCAGTGGATGTTGTGTTTTATTTTCAAATAAGGTGATAACTCCATTTGAAGTGCCTGTGTTTACTGCCGTACCATCACAACCAATAGCTTTTACTTTTTTAAGATGGGCAGTTTTTTCTTCACAATACTTTACAAGTGATGTAACTATTTCCTTTCCTGTTTCATTTATGGGAGTTACATGACCGAAATACTTGGATCCAGGTTCTTCAACAATAGATATGTTTTCTTCCATTAAAGATTTTTGGACACTTTTACCAGCTACAATTTCTTTTGTTATGGTTTCATCTTTACGACCATCAAAGTAAATGGCCAATAGATCGGAGGTTTGAGTTGAGCTTACTTCTTTACGAGACTTAAGTCTTTCAAGTGCTACTTTTGATTTGTCGATTACTGCTTCTTGGTTCTCCGCAGTAACGATATTTAAGTCTCGCAAAAGTGCAGTAGCTAACTGAGCTCCAGCTCTACTAGAAATGCCTCTGCAGTCACAAGCTCGTGAAAACAAAGACAAGCGTTGTGGCAGTTCTTGTTTTACTTCTACACTTGAAACATTTTTTTGACTCGTATCAAGTACATTTATTTCAAATCACTATCTTGACATGATGTGTGAGACATCTCTTCTATCACCAGAATCAATGTTATCAACAGATTTTAAGTTTTCATCCTCAGTTTTTTTTACAACTACCTGCATTAAAGCTTGTGACCTAGATTTTCTTTCTAATCGCTTTTGAAGCTTTTTAGTCTGGTTTTTGTCACACTCTGCAATTGACAGCAATCTAGGACCACGTTGGTCGAGCAAAAACTCGTGTTCTATTGCCGGGACTTTTTTGTCAATAGAGCAAATACAGTTGCTGAGGTCACATTTGCAAGTACAAATATCAAACAATTCAGTTTCAGTTTTTGACTAAAAGCTAGTTACTGCATCTTTGTAGGAGTTAGGTTACTTTCTTTTAGGCCCTGAACACTTTTTAATTTTCTCAAGCTGCTCATGCAGTTTTAAAACCATAAATATTGTGTTTTTGGTGCCACAAACAGGAATTGAAGCTTTTTTCCATATTTCCTCAAGTTTTAAAGCAACTCTTAACGCAATTACCTTCTTTGCAGGCTGATGTATTCGCTCTTGTTTCATTTCAATTCGTACCCACTGAAAATACTTCAAAACATCCATCTTGGTTGGCAGAACATTAAACTCACTCACATCAATAGGTTGCCCGATAACCGGCCTGTCGGTAGTTTGTCTAGTTAGATGCGGTTTTTTAATCATAATGAACAACAACAACACTCACTCAATTGATTCTTACAACAAGACTATCACCGCGGCGCGACAGTATGGCCTTCCCCCACCCCATCGCTTCAAGTTGACGCTTGACGTATTGAAATGTGATTTATTATTTCACTTATTTCAACAATTCCAATCAAGCCTAACGAGGCTTTAGTTACATTTAATTTTTAAACCAGCAACAACACAAATATCAAAGCACTGAAAAATGTTCAAAAATTGGCTGACATTTACGACTTTAAAGCCTTGTGCGGGAGACCTAAATGTTGTGCTAAGTTTTTGAAATACATTTTTTATCGTTTTTTGTGCTTATTGTTAGTGGAATTTTAACTTGCAATTTAGAAAAAAAGTGCTTTAGGTTTTTTTTTTAATTTTTGTAAAAATTTACTTTTTAAGTAAAATTTCTAAACTTCAGGCCTTGTGCGGGAGACCTAAACTTTTTTTTCAAAATCCAAAATTTTTTGTGGTAAGTTGTGGTGTTTAGTAGCAACTTTTTTATCAACTTGGAATTTGGAAACAAAAAAAAAGTTAAAAATCGATACACCCTAATATCTACTACTATTAACCAGCGTTTATATGTATACCCATTACAAAACTGTGACATTACATATACAGAAAACTAATATCAGGTCTTGATCTATTTGACAAGCATGACAGACATCCGATTAAAGATCGGTATGGAAATTTTTTCATTAATTCATTTTTGATAATTTCATTTTCGTTAACTTTGTCTAGTAAAACAGAGCCAATTTTAAAGGTCATTTAACATAACTTTGAGGTAGATCTTTATATTTTAATTCTAATCTTTCAGTATAAGTTCTTTGGTGAACGAATAATGAATGATTAAACCGTTTAAAGTTAACATCTAACAAATACTTTCTTAATCCTATTTCAGTAATTTCCAAGCTATTTTTTAACATATTAGTTACAGATTGCAATACACTTTCATCTTTAGCAAACAAAACTAAATCACCTGCATGGACAACTAAAATTGCATTATTATCCAGTATACACAGTTACACCATTTTAATTTACAAAATCCAAGGTTATGTAATACATTATCTAATTCAGAATTCTATTCGCGGCCACTTTGCCTTAATCCATAAATCAATTTATTTAACAAACAAACTTTATTTTCAGCACCCTTTATTTCAAATCCCGGAGGTTGTTTCATAAATACAGTTTCTTTTAAAGACCCATATAAATATGCTGATTTTACGTCCAATTGAATATGATACCATTTTAAGAAACTAATAAAATAAACATTTGTTTTATAATTGAAAAATTTACAAGAGGTGAAGATATATAATTAAAATCAATACCTGGTTTCTGTTTAAAACCTTGAGCCAAAGACGTGCCTTGTACTTTTTACCATTTTTTTCCGTGTTTTTTATACTATAAACCCATTTAGTTCCTACTATTGTGGAATTTTTCGGTGGATCAACCAACCGCCAAACCTTTCTCTTACTCATCATCTCAAGTTCTTACCTTATCGCAGCATTCCATTTCCCCCTTTCTGGACTTATTTGTGCGTCCTCAAATGATTTAGAGATTTCGGTATTGTAAAATTCATGTTGAAATAATCCAGTTAAATATGGATCGTCTGAATCACTAGTAGAGGGCTCACTTAAAGTTTCATTATTAGGATGAGTAGTTTTAGGTTTCAAGTCAAACTTATCTGGTTCAAAAGGGATTTTATTTTTCTTACAATATTTTGCAACATCATTTGAAGATCTTAGTCTCGTATTTGTTATTGGGGTATAATAATACACGTCAATTATTTTACTTTTTGTTCTAGGTTTTTCAATCCTTTTCCTTTCTGAAATATTTATAGAACTTACGTTACTTACTTAGTAATAGAACTTTCCTTACTTACTTAACTTAGTTACCTTACTCCCCTTTACCTCTTCATCTTCGTTTAAGCTACCTCCTGGTAGTTCATGATTAAGATCTAAAGTTGCGTTACTTAAACTATTTGTTTCAATTTGAGATTCATTGACACTAGTACCGCCGTAGTGGTCATTTTGACCGGAACCAAATAAAAATACTTCGATTGCAACCAGAAATTTCTTTCTAAAATAAGTTAAATATGTATCACGAAGAAATAAGTTAAATAAATAAGTTACATAGTTTTTAATAAAAATTCTGGTGCAAAATATTTGTGTGACACTTCAGTAAAATTTCCGGTGGTTCTAGTGTTAAAATTCAATATCAAATCCTTATATTTGTTTTTTCCCCCAGATAATATTTCTACACTCATTTTGGATTCTTCCATAGGCACATGAATACTTTCTATGATTCGCCTTTCTTTTGGAATATAAAGCCTTTTGTTTTCATGGAATAACCAACTAATATACCTAATAAAGCTTTCGGTTGAAGTTTATTTCGTTTAACTTTAGGAACATGAACAAATGCTAAAAAACCAAAAATTCTTAAATGTCTTACCAAAGGTTTGAATCCCGTCCAAAATTCTTGCGGTGTAAATCCTTGGGTTAAACTGTGTTCAGTCCTATTTTTTGTATGAACAAACACCATAAGAGCTTCCCCCCAGAATGATGGTTTTAACCCGCTATCGTGTAGCATTACTCTAACTGCATTTATTGCTACCTTATTAAAATTTTCAGCAACACCCACCTGTTCTGGAGTATAAATGGAAGATCTTTCGATTTTTATACCTAAATCAGTTAACAATTTCTCAAATGATTTATGAGTAAATTCCAACCCATTATCAGTTCGTACACATTTTCAGTGGTGGAAAATTGGCGCAGAGGCGGAGCCTACTGACACCACTAAATTTTTATGGTATTATTCAGTTTAATAAAAACTCAGAAATTTGATCTTTAGTTAAGAGGCAAAATACTACTATAATTTAGTGGTTTCAATAGGCTCCACCTCTGCGCCAATTTTCCACCACTGCATTTTAACGTTTTACCAGTTTGTCTCTCAGCTTTAACTAAAAACTTTTTAAAGCATTCAAACACTTCCGTTTTATCCTTAATTATATAAACCTCAGTCCGTCTAGAATAAGCGTAAATTATTCACAAAAAGTATTTCCCCCCTCCTAACGAGTTAACAGGGCTAGGATCCCACAAATCCACATACATTCTAACAAGAATTTGACTAGAAATGTGTTTATACAAGTAATTTCTTTTAAACGATTTTCTATTAGATTTTGCAATTACAGAAGATTCACACATCTTATTTTTGTTTTCACAGTTAATATTTTCAATACCTTTAACACAATTATTTTTATTCATTTTTTCAAGTAAAGGTAAGTTTGTATGACAAAATCTACGATGTACAATCTCTGAAATTAAACTAACAGAATAAGCAAATTTTTCACATTCTTAAGCATAAACTTTAACAATATACAATTTATCAACTCAAGGTACAGTAAAACAATATCTATTAAATTTATCATACACAATCATTTTATTATTTCCCCATTTAATTTGGTTTCCTGCAAAGTCTATATTAGACCCACCAATTAAATTTCTTCTCATGTTATGAGCATATAAGACATTTTTAAAAGTTATTTCTACATTACCTGTTACATCTACTACGGTAAAGTTAATATTACCAATACCCAATATTTCCGACGAACATTCCTTATCTCCTATCAGCACTTGTTGAGAGGGGAGGTTCCTATATGTTACAAATAGACTCCTGTCATTCGTAAAATGAGAAGTAGCCGCTGAGTCCCAAAGAAATTCCACGAGCTTTCCATCATTTGGAGACATTAGGGCGAATTCAGATTGCCTTGTAGGTTCACTGTAGAAAACTTGCTATTTCCCTCTAGAGTTCTTCTTGAAGCACCTTGTATCTGTGTGGCCAAGTCGCTTGCAGTAGCTGCATATTAAACTCGGCCCCATACGATTAGCTGGTGAAGAATACCAGCGTCGAGTGCCATACAGGTTGCTTCCACTTCATGAAAACCAGGGTTTTTTGTCGCTTACAAAATTCTTCATTGGAGTGGTTGGTTTAACGTAGGGTTTTTAAACTTAGTTGCATAAGCATCACCTACAGCGATAAGCTCTTTACCTTCATCTTTGCGTTTTAAACAAATTCTCCCATATTCAGTTACTAACTTCTTAGATACATTTTCTAATTTGAATTCTTTATCATCTAATCTATATAACACTTGAACTAGATTATCATACTCCTCAGGTAATCGACGGATTAGTTGAAAACATACTAACAATTCAGGCATCTCAAACCCTGCATCTTTAATTTGAACGTCCTTTTCTTCAATTTTTTTACAAAATAAACCGATGGTTTCTTCTTGCGAGTTTAACTTCATCTAAAATAATTCATCGACTAATCCAGCTAAGCGTACTCGTGAAGTTGATGCGAAGTTTAACTTTAAAATATCCAAGGCGTCTTTTCCGTTTTCTGTCTCAGCAATTAGTATATGAAATTTCCGTTCTACGGATTGATAAATTGTCGTATAAGCTCTTCGTTTACGCCATTCAAAGTCTCTTTTCTCACGATCAGAGGCATCCGCTTTACATACGATATCTGGCTTTGTAATAAACTACCAGCAATTTCGGTCAATTAATAGCCATTTGACGTCGAGCTTCCAGAAGGATAATTATCCCTAGAACTACCGGAAATTTTACTCAAGTTTTATAAAAACATTCTACACCAGAATTTTTACTTAAAACTATTTAATTTGTTTATTTAACTTATTATTGTCTGATTTATACATTTAGTTTGTTTTGAAGAAATTTCTGGTTTGAATAAATATTTTGAATGTACATGTCGGGTCCATTGGACCCTTCTGGTAGACAGAGGGTTAAAATCCGATAGATTCGGAAAGGAATAAGTTAACACTAGAGCCTGTGCCATTATACAGTATCTATTTCATCTATTTGACCTTTAAATAGCATGACATGGCCATTACCGTCTCAATACTCAAGGCCTCCGGACTGATTTCGTGACGTACCAAATGAAGATTAACCCCTTGAAGGGCAAGCAATTGCGTTTCTGTAATGCTTAATTCCCACCGGAAATTTAGAAGAATTTTATTTCAAAATAAGTAAAAGCAATTTTACGATTTTTCTCCTCTAAAGTTAGAAAACTAAAATTTTCTAAAATGTTTCTGCTGCAAATACTTATTAATCGTAGGTGGGATAAAATATGTCCCACCGCCCCTCAAGGCGTTAAGGGGCGGCGGTATTTTCGGTAATTTTTCTAAATTTCTGGTGGGAATTAAGCATTACACAAACGCAATTGCTTGCCCTTCAAGGGGTTAATCTTCATTTGGTACACCACGAAATCAGTTCGGAGGCTTTGAGTATTGAGACAGTAATGACATGGCCCCTTAACCATGATATAATTAGACCAGAGTTATCAAAACGCAGGTTTTAAAGGTACTTTGGTGTGGCGTTAAGTATGAATCACATCGATGAAGCAGTTCATTTGTAAATAACAGTTCATTTATTAAATTCAGCTTGAATTTTAAAACTTAAATAATAAAGATATATACATATACCTCCAGCTTTTGCTGGGAACTTTGTTACATTGACATACAATAACTGTAGCAAGGAGTAAGTTTAAACTCCAGAGCCATCGTCCTTCCATTACATCACCTCACACCACTACACACTCCATGGCGTTGTTTCACAGAAGATATTCTTACTCAGTACATCAAACTGGAATAAAAATATGCATACAGTTACAGTTAAAAGAGAGTGCCTTTACGACCGAAATGGAAAAATAAAAACCGGTTGGGTATGATAGAACTTCCGAATAAACCATATGACAAATTGAGGGGGACAAGACTTTGTCCACATTTCCAACAACATTCTGTAAGAATTTTACTTCACCTGATGATTTGGCGGTTGATGCATAAAGATGTCTATTTGCTGCAGTGAGCAATTTTGATTCAATCCTTTTTTATGGATATGTGTTTTTAACAATGCTGCTCAACCTTTTTGCCTGAAAATCGTTTGCCACCACATTATCTGAAAGATAAGTTCAAACTTATTTTATAACACATTTTCAGTCTTTTTTTAAAGGAATTCAATGTAAAAACAGTGGTATTTCCGTTGCTCAGGAACAAACGGTTATGAAAGCTTTTCTTCACATACAATCTAAAATGTAAAAATTTATTTCAAAATACAGGTGCCATTGTGGCATTTGGGGATTAAAATTAAGTGCGACAGAATTTAGCCCACCATGCAGGAAAGAGTTGACTACTTGAAGGCTGGTGGTTCACTTTTTAACCGCTTAATTTTAATTCCTAAATTCCACATTGGCACCAGAATTTCTTAATGAAAGTTACCACTTATTGAGAACGCGAAGAAAAGCTTTCACTTACTTTGAAAAACATTTGTCTGCGAATACTGGTGTAACTCTTTTTCACCATTTTATGAATAGAAGTATTTTGTCCCTGAAAGGGTTAGTGCGAAAAAAATGGCATTGAAAACATTATTTTTTGAAGCGTTTATTGTTTTTATACTGCTTTTTTCTTTTTATTTAATAAAATTTTTGGTATACGGAATACATGTTTTATTTCTGATATACATGTTTAGATTTGATTGTTTTAACAGAGACTAAGAAAAAGGGATCAGGAATTGATAAAAATGCAGAATTTATTCATATATATTCAGGAGTTCCTAAGGAAGAAAGAACAAATCGCGGAGTACCAGTTTTAATGAAAAGCAAATTTAACCCTCCGTCTACCAGACGGGTCCATTGGACCCGACAGGTACATACAAAATATTCATTCAAACCAGAAATTTCTTTAAAATAAACTAAGTATATAAACCAGACAAAAATAAGGTAAATAAATAAGTTAAATAGTTTTAAATAAAAATTCTGGTGTAGAACGTTTTATTAAAACTTGAATAAAATTCCCGGTAGATCTAGGGTTAAGAGACATCTCAAGAATTTTGACGCTGTGGATGAAAGAATTCTAAAGATTAATATGGATATTTTTGGGAGAAGAATTAATATTTTAGGAATCTGCGCTCCGAATAATGATGATATTAATGAAGTTAAGGATATGTTTTATCAAAAACTGCAAAAAATCACTGATGAAATTGGAAGAACAAAGAAATTAAAATGATGGGTGATTTGAGTGGAAAAACTGGATGCAGGAAGAGAGATGATATTGTTGGTGAGTTTGGAGAGGATGTAGTCAATGATAACGGAGAAAGACTTATAGAAATTTTCAACACTAACGGTCCAAGGATTACAAATGGCTTTTATGAACACAAGGATATTCTTTAATATACGTGGTATCAGCATTCTAGACAACTAAAAACGATTATTGACTATATATTTACTAAGCAAAGGACCCAATTAAAACTATCAGATGTTAAAGTCCAAAGATGAGCGGAGTGTGGCTCAGATCATTTTATGGTGAGAGCAAGACTTGCATTTCCTTACTCGACTAAGCTAATAAGTGAGGAAAGGAGATAGATACAGATGGAAAATATTGATGTCCCAGAATATATGTTGGAAGTATTGACGGAGGAAAGTACAAAAAAACTTTTTCAAGTAAGATTAGATGAATATATTAGAGGAAAGAAATTATACTAATACATCTGAACTATATCAACATATTAAATTAGCTTTACACCAGGCTGCAAATGAAGCATTGGGACAAAAAAGAAAGGGAAGAGCTTCTCTAAAAAATTTTTGGTGGGACGAAAACATTGAAAAGACTGTAAAACAGAAAAAGAAGCCTATATTAGGTGGATGAGTTCAAAAAAAGAAGTGGATAGACAGCTTTATAGAACTATTAGAAAAGACACTAAGAAATTAGGACTAGAAAAAAAATAACATCACGGGGTAAAAATGCAGAGAAATTGAGACATATATAGAGGGTTCCTACACTTTTAGACGAAATACCACTATTTTTATGCAGTAAAACTCGACTTACAAATTCGCGCGTTTCATAAAGGCGATTTTTTCTCTAAGAAAATACTGGTGTGCGGTGTGCATCTGGATGAAAGTCATGGAAATTCCCTGACCTGTAGAAACCCTGATGTAGGAGAAAGACGATGCGAAAAAAAGTGAAAGTTTAGTAGCTAAGATGTACCCCTTCACTTGAGTTTAGGAACCTCAAGATGCTGATACTTTGGACTGCGATTTAGAAACGATGTTTTCTCGCCTATTTGGAACAATATTATAATATTTCAAGCAACATGCATTTAAAAGATGTCCCTTATATCCACTGTAATGTGTATATCTATTCTATGTTGAAATTTTACACGTTCCGAGCAATCTGTTCCCGTGCTGTAATTTTATTTCATCTTCGATAATATTGCCTTTTTTATTATGTTACCAACATTTTTAAATGTCCACTGGGACACTAACCCTATAACCCTTATTTTCACTAAAAATTTCAGAGTGTCAATTGGCTGCTGGTAAATAAAATTAGGTGGTATATACAATATTCCACATCTATAAGAGTTTAAGCGCAGTAATTGTTTATTGATTCATGTATAGGAATATATAGGAAGTTGGTAACGAAATTTGAAAAAATAGATAGTGTGTTCGACAAGTAGCGTTGACAGGTTGGTGGTCCAAATGCTCTGTATACCAACAATTTTGTAAAGTTTTGTCACGACCTTCAATCGTGGAAATTTCAGCCATCACATCAGAAAACGAATATTTCTTTAACCCTTTGACCTCTGGTGGGCAAATTTCTTACCACTTAAATTTAATCTCCAAATGTCACAGAGGCACCGGAAAATTCGACAAAATTTATTCAAAAAGGAATTAATGCATTTTTTCGTGTACAAAATTAACCGAATAATTTGTTTGGAAACTGTTGCCAATACTGGTGAAAATGTGACATTTGGGTATTTTGAAGAAATTCACCCACCAGAGCTTAAAGGATTAAAGTAGTTGTATCCAGAGTATCTGGATATCTACGTCACTGGTCTTCGATGAAGAGGCAATACTGACGGCAAGCAGAAAAGTGACGCAAAATATGAACACCGCCATTTCGACATATCCATATCCTGGGATCTTTTACTTCTTTTGGAGTAAAAGATCCCAGTTTTAAATGAAATACAGCTTTTCTTTTTGAAGAATATACAAAACAAAAATTCGGAGCGCGTTCACCATACAATAGTAACTAAGGATTTAATGAAAATAATGTTTAGAAAAGAGAAATATGATTATCAGACTTTCAGTAAGCGTGTTCAAGTTACTAACAAAGAAAGTTCTACATACCGGCTTTTCTCGATTCAGCACGAAAAATATCAAATTAATTTTTATAGCTTGTCATTTATAATAGCACAAACGAATTCAGCAATTATATTTGATATTTTGCTTCAATAAAATTTTAAGTATTGATTTGTACATTAGACTGTCATTAGCCCATTCAATTTTGTATATTTAACAAGCAGGTAGATGTTTTCGCCTTCAACCCTTTCAGGTGCAAAATACTTCAATTGCGAAAATATTGAAATGAATGAATGACGCTGGAATTTACGTACAAATTCCTTTGCAAATAAGAAAAAGTTATTTTCGACATGCAAAATAAACTGGAAAAAATTATGTCAAAAATCTGGTGCCATTATGCCATTTGGGAATCTAAATTAAGTGGTTTCATAAAAATACCATCGCTATTGAAAGGGTTAACCCTTTCAAGGTCAAATTACTTCTGGTGAAAAATTGTTAAAAGTATTGATTTACACCATAATGTACACATAAAAAAATATATGAAAATAAGTAAAAGCTTATCTTCACGTACATTACATAAATTAAAGTTAAGATTAAGGAGTCTTCTACCTTTTAAACACGTCGAAAATTAACGGAAAACTTTAAAGTTTGAATTAATCTATCTTCAAAACCTTTTTATGTATAAACATGAAATTTTGGATATTGATTAAACAGATTGTGCTTTGTAATATGCTACCATTAGAAATTTATTAGCCTTTTACAGAATTTGTGTATTGTTAAAATCAAAATAGCTTCTTTTTTTACATCATAAGTCATTGCGCGCATGATATCTTGAGAAAGTATGTATGGATTGTCACGATATTTGGTAAAGGTACTAAAGATAATCAATATCCGAAATTTAATGTTTATGCATAAAAAGGTCTTGAAGATAGACTTATTGAAACTTTGAATTTTTTCGATAATATTCGTCGCATTTAAAAGGTACAAGACCCCTTAAAAGTTCTGAGGCCAATGAGGTATTTTGGAATTAAATTTAACCTTCCGTCTACCAGACGGGTCCATTGGACCCGACATGTACATTCAAAATATTTATTCAAACCAGAAATTTCTTCAAAACAAACTAAATGTATAAATCAGACAATAATAAGTTAAATAAACAAATTAAATAGTTTTAAGTAAAAATTCTGGTGTAGAATGTTTTTATAAAACTTGAGTAAAATTTCCGGTAGTTCTAGGGTTAAGTGGAATATATAATATACCGGCGCTCTTCAAAGGGTTAAATAGAAGCAGACATTTTCAATGAATAATTGCTATGTGTTGATAACAGCGCTCCCATTGGTCCGTTTTGTGTAAACCAGAAATTTTTAAGAAAAAAAAAATCCTGGTAAGATCCAGCAACACTTACACGAATAACGCCTTTCTTGAAAAGTTTCTGCGAAAATAACGAAGATTCTTCTTTGAAAAATATCGGTGCTCAAAAAACGGGCTGTGTGGGAGACCTGTGATAAATATCTGGAGATAAAATCTTGTGGAAAGCAATTTTTTTATAAAAGAATCCAGCCTTAACCCTTACCGGCACGGGCAAATTTTGTTGTAAAATGATGAAATGGTTGACTGACACCGGAATTTTAAAACGACATTTTTAGAAATTAAAAACATGTTACTTTTAATGTTCGTTGTAAAAGCAAAGTTTTACTAAAATATTCTTTGTGTCGTTCGTAAGTTTGGAATTAAAATTAGGTATCCCGACCGGGGCACAATGTGCCGGAAAGGGTTAATAGAAAAATTCCCTGATCCTGCCGAATAGAATCCAATATAATTATAATGCATGATATACTTTTAAAGGAGGAAATCTCTCTAAAGTGAAATTTTTTGACGGTTAATTGAAATTCCGTCTTAACAAATTCTCAACCTCATGTTTTCGACTTTGTAACAGCAATACTCGCCTGTGGGTGTTACCCTTGCATATTTCTTTATTTAACAAAATTATTTCTATGCATTAATGCTTCTATTACTAATTGCAGGTATATAATAATTATACTTCTGCTTATCGATGTATTTATATTCATAGTACATTGATTGTACAAATGCGATTAGTCTACACATTTTTGAGAAAAAATATAATACAGAAATTACCAAAGGAACTCCCGTAGGCGGAGTTCTAGATATACAAATGACATGAATTCATGTCAGCGGTCGAGAATATGTTAATATGTGTTAACTTGCAGTGTAAGTCACATCGGTGCAAATAGCTACGATTTTTGACTACCAGTATTTTAGAACGCAAAAATGTGACTTATTTTATCGGAGATATATGATTAATTGAATAAGGTAAGAACCCTTTCTAAAATAACAGTGGCCAAAAAGCATAACACAGGGTTGACACAGGCGACTATTTTTATATTCTGTTCGCACCACTATTTTAACAAAGTAAATTTTGTAGTATATTTCTCTTGCACATTTTCTCAAAGTGTATGAGAAAAAATTTTGCTTTGAAAAAGTGGTGCGAGATAGAATAAAAATATAGTCACCTATGGCACACCCGACAACAGTCATGTTTCCAGTAATTTTATTTAACAATTGAAGCTAAAATGTTACTGCGATTTAGAAGGTTGCATTTTATGAAATAAGATTTCTGGGTCCGAACATAATTCTTTCAGCTGCGGATTATAGGCCGGAAAATACGGTACAAAAACCAATGGAACTAGCCTAGTAAATTTAAGGTTTCGTGGGGAAACTGGGCCATGATTTTACAATGTGACTCTGGAGATTCTGTCAATTCAGCTTCTAAAAGCTATTGTTCATTTGAATTAAAATTTGAACCTTTGCATATGTGTTCAATTTTGTTCACTCTATCACACAGAAATTTTCAAAATTACATTTTAATTAATACATTCGAGTGCCGGCTTGGAATCTTTTTCACTATGTTGGCCTTTGCGCCTTTTAACCCTAGAACTACCGGAAATTTTACTCAAGTTTTATAAAAACATTCTACACCAGAATTTTTACTTAAAACTATTTAATTTGTTTATTTAACTTATTATTGTCTGATTTATACATTTAGTTTGATTTGAAGAAATTTCTGGTTTGAATAAATATTTTGAATGTACATGTCGGGTCCATTGGACCCTTCTGGTAGACAGAGGGTTAAGCAATTACTTAGAAATTTGATTTTCATTTGAAATATTGTATCCAAGGCGAATATTTCCCTCTGGAATAATTTCCATGTATTAATATAGTTTCTGTCGATGCTGGATTTAATTATATTCCGTGTTTGCCCCAGATTGGAGGCTCACGGTAAATATTCCATCTTGTGCTGCGTTTGTAGCCTTGCCAACATATAATAGTGAGAAATTTTCCTTGCTGGGTATCGTTCCAAGTGGTTTAGTCGGTAGAACGTCAGTGCGCTATACTGATGGCCCGGGTTCGAGTGCCGGCTTGGAATCTTTTTCACTATGTTGGCGTTTGCGCCTTTTAAGCAATTACTTAGAAATTGGATTTTCATTTGAAATATTGTATCCAAGGCGAATATTTCCCTCTGGAATAATTTCCATGTATTAATATAGTTTCTATCGATGCTGGATTTAATTATATTCCGTGTTTGCCCCAGATTGGAGGCTCACGGTAAATATTCCATCTTGTGCTGCGTTTGTAGCCTTGCCAACATATAATAGTGAGAAATTTTCCTTGCTGGGTATCGTTCCAAGTGGTTTAGTCGGTAGAACGTCAGTGCGCTATACTGATGGCCCGGGTTCGAGTGCCGGCTTGGAATCTTTTTCACTATGTTGGCCTTTGCGCCTTTTAAGCAATTACTTAGAAATTTGATTTTCATTTGAAATATTACATTTTAATGTTTAATATATATATATATATATTTCATCTTTCTTTCTTCATGAGTGCAGTTGCCCCATAAAAATGGGGAAACTGGACTGGTGGATTTGTGTGCCACACGCGCCTTTTTTTTAATCATGGGGTATCAGATCCTATTTGAAAAAGTGTAAATAACTTACAAAAATTTAAACCAGGCAGATTATGTAAATTAGCTATCAACTAAAGAGCGTTGTAAGGGAAACCTTTGCTGACAAGGTATCTAAAAAAAGCACCAAATGTGAAAATATTAGATTTATTTATACAAAAATCATAAGAATTAAGTAAGAACTTATGTACTGTAGTATAAGTATTAAGTATAAAAGTTACCCGGGTATTTTAGGAAAAAAGAAACAAGATGAATATATGAACAAACGGCTACGTAAGTACTTAAGTATCTCATTCATTATTTTATATACCTTAACCCCCTCACTGACAAGTCCGTGTTAATACGTTCACTAAGCTGCAGGTTTCACTGCAATACAAGCAATATTTAAAGTAATATAATTCTATTGATTTAATGTATTTTTAATACATTGAACAATCATTAATATTTCCAAGGATTGCATTCATATTCAATATTAAGTTTTTTTTTTATAAAATGTTCAAAGAATCATTTTTCTTTATCATTTAAAACAAAATGTAGAGAAAACAACATTACAATTTTGCCCTTTTCTAAGACAGTCGGAGTGTTAATGAAAGTTCGATAAGTCCTATAAATCGGCGGAAAATGTAAACATGTTTTAATATCGAACATAACTATTTTTTATTGTCTTAAATAATCTTCTAATGATTTCATTTTGTTTTAAGTACGCCTCTTTATCGGTATAGTAAAATTTCGATGTTTGGAAATCTCACTTAAGAAATTTTGTTTGATACCCGCCAACATGCTTTTTTTTAATTTTATTATGTAATTTTAATAAGGTATTATATAATTTTCTTTATTGCAAGCAACAAAAAAAAAAAAAAAAAAAAAAAAAAAAAAAAAAAAAAAAAAAAAAAAAACAAACAATCGAATTAATTAAAAAGAAATTAATTTCCTGTAGTAAGAGAAACTCCAAAAAATTATTTATAGCTGTTGAGGTAACCGGATCCATCATGGCCCAGTTACCCCTGATACATGTCCCAGTTACACCATTCTTGAAAAAATTATGGGGTAAATGAAACACCAGCCTTACATTTGAAACATGAAGCAAATATGTATAAATATCTAATAACATTAATGTATTTATGTGTCTAATCTTTAAAATAAAAATTATTGTTTAATAAAAGTATTTACTGTATTTTAATAAAAAGCTGAGTAAGTTCAACCAAATGGACGTTGTTTGTAAAAATAGAAACCTAAATCTTCGGAATTCTATCACAGCAAAGACAGAGTTATGATTGAGTTGACACACGTTGATTTAACCCTTTCAGGGGCAAGGTACTTGTATTCGCAAAATGTTGAAGTAATTGATTGACACCAGTATTTACAAGAAAATTTATTTGTATAGAAGTAAAAGTATATTTTCGCGTATTTAATAAAAGTGAAATTTACATTAACCCTAGATCTACCGGGAATTTTATTCAAGTTTTAATAAAACGTTCTACACCAGAATTTTTATTTAAAACTATTTAACTTATTTATTTACCTTATTTTTGTCTGGTTTATATACTTAGTTTATTTTAAAGAAATTTCTGGTTTGAATGAATATTTTGTATGTACCTGTCGGGTCCAATGGACCCGTCTGGTAGACGGAGGGTTAAAAAAATCGGGTGCCAAAGTGGCAAATAGGGATTAAAATTATGTGATGCCGTGACGGCATCATCGGCCTTTACGTGGTTAAGAAGTAGAGATGGGGGTGCAATGTTGACAAAAGCTAAAACTTAAAAGACATCAACGGTTTTTTATAAAATAGCCTATGGCCCTATTACCTCATGGATCCAGTTCATCCAGCATACCTTATATTCTTTATTTAATTTTTTCTACTGAAAAAAAGTATGCAACGCAAGGCTAATTTATTGAAATAACCCACTCTGTTAAAAATCTGCATCAAACTGTCCAGTTATTCCACTGTTTTCAAAGATAATGGTTATTTTGCCATATTATTAAGCGTAAATAGCGATATTATTGACAATGGTTATGGTCAGATTAAATTTCAATTACGGTTATGCAGACCTGACTTTTTGGATACCAGTATTTTAATACGGAAAATGTAATTTTATTTAATTGGAACATTTGGACGATTTAACAGAACAACATTTTTCCCTAAGATAATAGTGGTGTAGAAAAAATCCGGATATTTTGCATCCCTCGGTTTTGTAACCATATTTTATAAAAACAGTTGAATTACTGAACAGTTTGCTGAAAAATTTTAACTGTACACAAATATTCTGTAAAATAATTAATTATGAAACAATTTATTTTTTGTACTTTAAATTTACATTAAAAGTAAGAAAGCAAATATTTTCTTGAAAAATATAGCGTCAAAAAATAAAACAGCATTAGCATCATATATTTCAACATTCAGTCGAGAAAAAAATGTTTGCATATTCTGGCTGGGGAATTCTCTCTTTTTGTTTAAGTTTCAACTTTATTTATTTTACGTGTCAATAGCATATGCATATACAAAAATGTAGCATAAAGTAATTTGTCAGCATCTCACAATGGTGCTAGCTTAAATATTTTATGTTAACTTTGAAATTTAAATTTTTCAAAGCTGATTTTCTTTTAAGTGGAAGAATGCGGGTTATTGAAAGATTTTTATATGTATATACTTTCGCAAACTTTATTTTACCCAATGCGTTATTTAAAAATGTCAAATAACATGATAATTGTAGGAATTACATGAACCAGTTTGCGAAACAACGAATATTTCAAAAAATGTTTTGCTTATATTTCTAAGAAAATTTAATGTTTTTACAGAGATTCATTTAGGAAATTGTCAATGCATTTTAAGTGCTAACTGGTATTTATTGTTTGTACATGCGATTTTCAAAAATAGAATAATGCGTTCAAAAATGAAATTAATGCGGGGTATAATTATCTAGTCAAAAATTTGTTAACTGACAAGCTCGTGTTAATACGTTCACTAAGCTCCAGGTTTCACGACAATACAAGCAATATTTAAAGTAATGTAATTCTATTGATTTAATATATTTTTAATTCATTGAACAATGATTAACACTTCCAAGGATTGCATTCATATTCGTTATTAAGTTTTTTTATAAAATGTTCAAAGAATCATTTTTTTTAAGCATTTAAAACAAAATCCAGAAAAAACAACATTACAATTTTGCCCTTTTCCAAGACAGTCGGAGGGTTAACATAGCATAGACTGTATCTATTTCATTTCTACCGAATTTTAACCCATTAAATCCTAGCGGTATCATATGGTACCAGTAAAGCTTCAACTATTACTTTGTTTGAATACCAGTATTTTTGAACGGAAACATTACCTTTATTTGGTGATTTAAACTTCATGAGAAAATCAAACAAAAGTCGCTATTTAAAAAAAACCTGGTGTGTAACGCAAGTTTTCAATTTAAAAGAGGAAAATAATTCCGGCTTTAATGGGTTAATCCTGAAACCTGTCT
This sequence comes from Maratus speciosus, assembly GCA_963932465.1. Taxonomy (NCBI): domain Eukaryota; kingdom Metazoa; phylum Arthropoda; class Arachnida; order Araneae; family Salticidae; genus Maratus; species Maratus speciosus. The sequence continues at coordinate 54,056,730 of OZ010787.1, forward strand.
AAAAGTATAAGGGACATTCAAATGAAAACCGGTCACTACTGCAAAGTAAAGATTTTATTAACGAACACAAATGTAGCTATACATAGTACACAAACACAAAAACAGTCGCCAAAACTTTTGTCTCATTTATCCCATTGCGACACTAGCCGGTTGATTCGAAAGTTCAAGTGTTGATGCAATATGGTGTGAATGGTGCCCACGCTAATACCCAATAACCGATGGATCTCGTACACAGTTATTCTGCGGTTGGCCAAGACTAAATCATTCACTTCCGCAATCATTTCCGGTGTGATGGCACGATGAGCCTGCCCAGGACGAGCATCGTCTTCCAGTAACTCGCGCCCTTCAAGGAATGTTTTGCGCCATTCCACAACAGTTGAACAACTCAGACTGTACTCACCGTACACAGCTTTCATCCGTCGATACAGTTCACGGCCTCTAACCGACGCCCCCTAGATATTTGAGATAGCCTTGACACGCGTCATGAAAACGTCACACAAAGAAGACAAAACAAAGAAAAAAGATCATTCATTGGCTCGTGAATGACCACAAGCCAATGAATGATCTTTTTTCTTTGTTTTGCCTGCTTTGTGTGACGTTTTCATGACGCGTGTCAAGGCTTTCTCAAATATCTAGGGGGCGTTGCTCTAACTCCCTCCGCCGCTAAAAATCAAATCACTCCTCGTTGTTCCTGCTTACTCGCCTGTATGTTCAGTAGTGGACGATAACTCGTGTCACTATCTTCATTTCGGCGTGCAACAGCACTGTCGCTATGCAACGTGAAACATTGCGCATGCGTCAGTCTCTCTACCAATAGATGGTGCCACCATACATGCAGTTACGTGGCGCCCCTTTACGTCTAATGCAAAGTTACACGCACTGACCGGGTTTCAGTTGAATGCCCCTAATATATAACTAGATGTTACGCATACAAGGTACAATTTTATTCTAGAAATAAATGCCACTAAAAAGCTTACAATACTACAGGTGACAAACCTCCGGTATTCAACAAACCTCCGGTTTGTAAAATAACAGTACATCCCAACAGAAATCTTTGTTTCACTTACTCGCAGAATTAATGTGTTAAAGAAAGAGTAAATTGGTCCTTAGTAATAGTACTAATAAAAATGCGGAGAGTTGGCAGTTCTGAAAGAAATCGAGAATATTGAATGTGAATAAAGCATTAGCGGTGCCGGAAAAGAGTCATGGATACCAGTAATTTTTTTTTTCAAAAATCTGCGCCGTAGTTAATCGCAGGAGCAATGTTTCAGCTCCAAATCAAGGGAATCTTTAACTGAAATCATCACTCAAACAGTGTTGCCACTGGGCTCCTTTTCTTAACCCTCCGTTTACCAGACGGGTCCTTTGGACCCGACAGGTACATACAAAATATTCATTCAAACCAGAAATTTCTTTAAAATAAACTAAGTATATAAACCAGACAAAAATAAGGTAAATAAATAAGTTAAATAGTTTTAAATAAAAATTCTGGTATAGCACGTTTTATTAAAACTTGAATAAAATTCCCGGTAGATCTAGGGTTAATTGAGATTTCTTGTTTACCACTAGTTTTTTGAAATAGGTAATTTCGCCTTATTTACTGATAGATTAAATAAGGCGGGTTGTACAATTTCAAAAAAAGTGATGCCAATCAAAAAATATGAATAAAAAAAAAGTAGCCCACTGGCAACACTGCGCTGAAAAGTGCCACTGGCGACTGGATTTATCTACCAGTATTTCTAAAAAAATGTTTTGTGGTAGATTTTACTTTCAATTTTTGTAAAGATCTACCATGAAAATACTTGTTTAGAAACGCTGGTAACTGATATAGTCGCCAATGTCAAAAGTCTGGACTAAAAGAAAAATCTGAAGATCGTCATCAGAGTTTCATTTTTATTAGCTGCAACCGGTGGGGCTCAGATTGGTTTACCCTCCAGCCGCGGGCGACTTTTTCAATGGGTTACTTTTTTAAAATTAACATTGTTTCATTCCCACCACTTTTTTGAAGTAGAAACTTTAACTTTATTTAATTACTGATTAAATAATGAGAAAATACGTCGAATTATACGCTTTTAAAAAAGTGGTGGGAATCAATCAATCTGAATTTTAAAAAAGTAGCCCACTGGTACGCGAAAATAGCGTTTTCCGCTACTGGAGGCTTAAAGTACTTTGACCTGCCTAATAGAAAAGAAAAACACTTAACGTCAGAGTATATTAAAAAATATTACATGAATTGTGCAATACTTACGAATCCAAAATTGTTAAAAAAAACATCCTAAGAGAAAAAAAAATAAGATTTGTTTTTCTAAGCAACGTTGTAAACGCATTAAACTAAAGTTAAAACTGCTAAGGTTTTTTTTATTATTATTATTATTTACATGTTTAGTCGCACAAACGAGTTTAATCCTTTCAGGGGTAAGAAATTGTGTTTATGTAATGTTGAGCTCACACGAAAGAATTCAGTTCTAATTAAGGAAAACAATTTTTTGTTTCTTACGCGAAATAGTCTATTTCCGTCAAATCAAAGAAACTTAAATTATACAATCCACCGCCCCCTGAATACTAGGCTTGAGTGTTGACACAAAAATGGCGGCTGCCGAAGGCGATTTTTTTCAGCGTGTGTACTGTCCCATAAATATTCGTACCAATATTTTTTTTTAAGTTTTTTCCGCTTTGTTTTTCTGAGATTAAACAAGTCAAAGAAATCTTTAATAAAATACTGGTGTCTGCATTTAAGGGACCGTACCTACGTTAAAAAAAATCCGGCTTCGGCAGCCGCCATTTTTGTGTCAGCGCTCAGGCCTAGTATTCAGGGGGCGGTGTACAATCTCTGAATTACCTCAAAATCTCCACTTAAACCACGGAAATTTCATGAACTAACTTGGAGATTACGGTAACTGTGCTACTAAGTATTTATATATTTTTTGACGAATTTATTTTTGAGTGTACACATTCCTGTAAATGCTCACCTGTCAACTTTCCAGTATTTGGATACTCCCAATATTTTGACTGCCTAAGGAAAACTGCTCAGACGTGGGTAGAGCATAGATGTTCCCCCCGGACACCTTTATTAAGGTCTTGAAAAAAAAAGTTATATCAATGAGTCTGTAGACTCAATTCACCGGAAAATAAAACGCGAGCAATGGGCGACTTATAGAAAGAAGGATAACAAAAAGTAGAATATTACAGATTATGGTCGTGGACTAGATCGCCAAAAACGCGACAACTGTTTAAGGTAAGAGAAAATAGAATTAATTGTTTGATAGATCCATTAAAAGCTAAATTTTTATCAATATTCCCAATATTGCTAATCAGAAATAGTAATACTCATAAACTGTAAGGTTTAGAGGATATGGAACATGTATGCGTATTATAAAAATAAATTGCAAAGTGTTTTACAGTCTAGCAGTTAACAAAGTTTGGAATAGTAATATTTGTATCGATACCGTATCTTGCTACGACCCAAATAAGTAAAAAAAAAATGTTTTGGTAACGGATTTCACGTTTTTAAAAATCACGATTTCCGATTCGGTTGCGGTTCCGCACCTTGTTTTGAGTACATCACGATTTCACTGTTCATTCCTACAGTGTTGCTAGCCAATTGTATTTTTTAATTCAGCTATTTTGATTGCCACCCCTCTTTAACAAATAGTATAATTCCACATATTTGTGCATGCGTACATCTGTCATTAAATATGGCGAATGTGTCTACTTCAAAAAAGTGGTGCAATCAAGCAATCTGAGTTAAAAAATATGTAGAGAGCTGGCAGCACTGCATTCCAACTGTTTCGTAAATAAATATTTAATATCTTATTACTTTAATAAGTTGTACTATACAATATTCATAGTTGCCAAATCTCGCGATTTTTTTAAACCACTATTTCCTAATAGGCATTTTGGTTTCATTAAATGGTAGAATTCTGCGATTAGATAAATATATTTTTTTTATTAATAAATATTGGTATTCGAAATTCGGGGGACTAAACATCTATTAAATTTACTTCTTTGACTTTTGACATGCCTTATATCAAACAACAACAAAAAAAAACGATGTCCTAGACTAATATTTAAATTTATCCATTTAAAAAGTAAAATTTTATAAACTGCTTAATTAGTAATTTTTACTGGAGATATCTGATTTGTGTTCCATTAAGAAAGTTTTCTTTTTCAGTTTTTTGTCAGAGTGAAGGTTCGAAACTCTAATAGTAGTGCATAAAATGAAAATGAATAAATAACAATAGCTGCAGAAATAACCTGCAGGTATAACCAAACACCTGGATGTATGTCTTTGTCCCTTTTTTCTGCTACTACAGTGCCAGGTGCAGGGATAATATATTTTCCTTACAAAAATGTTATTTATCTTTTAACATAATAAATAGATATATAAATTTGAACCTTCCTTATTTTACACCACAAAAGGTTTCAAATGTCAATTAATTTGCAATGCACCATAAAAGATAGGACTTCTAATTGTGATTCTAATTAAGTCAAGATTTAAGATCAATATGCCGATCCGTAATTAAATTTCACTTAAATAGAATATCCACAGAGATACAGCTGTGAACTTAGCGCCTTTTGTAAAACAAGTCTCTTTCTACTAGACTTTTAATTAAAGTTCATAAATGATATAAAGCGGGTTACAATTGGAGGCAACACAAAACGTATCGATACTTTAAATTTTTCTCACCTGCTGCTGAACTATACCTTTTTTTGTTGTTGAAAGCCTTGGGATTAACATACGTCAGATTAAAAAAAAAGAGAGAATAAGAACCATTAATTTATTTTAATATACCTTTTCTTCATTATTAATTTTTTAAACGCATTTTAGACAGCTGACGTCAATTTAAATATTTTGGATGTCTGTAACAGAAACTAATTGCGATACTTTTTGCGATATATTACATTTAATTTCCATCATATACGTAATCTTCGCATTTATTGAATAAGGGCGCAATGCGTATTCATCTATTACAAGCAAAAACATTATAATATGCAACCATTTGTAATATAAACAAAATTACGAAAAATCTCTTGTTAAATAATGGAACATGCCACAGGCGGAACTTATCGTTCAATAGATGAAAACATTTTGTCCGGAATGTACATTAATACATTTTGCTAAAAAAAAAAAATAAATAAATAAAAAATAAAAATAGGCGCCATTTGGTAGTTCGGAATTAAAATTGAATGGTATATACTACTGCTCATGAAAGCAGTGACGTAGCCAAGGTTAGAGTCCAGACTCTCCACTTACCATTGTTTAAATTAAATATTCTTCGCTTTATTCAATTATCGAATTTTCAGCGATGGAAACTTTAGAAAATTAGTGATTATAGCATCAAACTGTGATTAAAAAATTATATCCTTGGATTTACAAGCATTCTTATAAAAATGCAGGAAAATCCTCAGACGGTGAAAGCATTAATAAATATATTGTACAGTCAGTACGAGAAAAAGCTACACTTGCCTTAACCCTTAAATGCGCGATTTTTTATTTTGTTTCGAAAAAATTATATATGATTCTCTGAAAGGTTTTCTACATAGGAAAAATAATGAAAAAAATCAGAGGTATATTTTTTTATATAATACGTCAATCTTTTCTTCTGTTGCACATCTGTAATACAAGTAAAAGCTACTGTCGTGTGGCTGCTTTACGGTAAAATAATGCAAATTATTAAATACTTTAATAAGTATGTCTCCAAATACCTAATTTTATATAATTATTTATTTTATAAAACAACATTTAACCCTTTAATTCTCATAACAGAATACCTTCTAAAAGTTACGCCAGAAAGTTTCAATAGTTAATTTCTCTTTATTTAAATACGGAATGTCTGTTTTTTAATTAAAGCAAATATTTCTATTTTAATTTTCTGGTGTGAATTAGGTATATGCGAATAAAAAAATCTATTAAATTCAAAACAGTGTTGTTTGCATATATGCAAAGCTGCGCCCCAAAGGGTTAACTCATTAAAGCCAGTTGTCAAGAAAACTTGTCATGCAAGGCGAACAAACCTTTTAAATTTAAGTACAAGTATTTTAGTTTGAAAATATTCCTGTTATCTAGTATCAAATTTTGAGCGATTAAATGATTAAAAATTTCAATGTGGAAAAAACTGGTGTCGAAGAATTAAAAGAAGTGTAAAAGAGACTCGTCGGTAATGGGTTAACTCACAAACCATTTACAATATAATCACATTCAACGATACATTTCTTTTAGGATGTGTTTAAGGACCATATTCTGCTAACCATACAAGTAAATCAAAAACAACAAATAGAAAAATTATGTAAAAAAAATTCTTAAACATTTCTTGGGACATGAAAGTTTCTTTATGTTTTTTTAAACATCGATTATCTCGACAATTTTACTCGTGTGAGTGTGGAAGTTTTCCTTTGAGATACAAATTTATCATTACTTTTTAGTTTGTGGAATTAGCACTATGAATTTAAGAACTGGGATGATAGTTATATGTGACAAATAAAAGAGTTAATCATATGATTGTAGATAATCAATGGTCCTCTACCATCTGTTAAATTACTATTTGAAAAAAACCTAACACTCAGAGCTAGATTTTAATTAATAAAGGAGGCAATTGACAATAAACGAAAATAGATATTTGGAACTTTGCATCTCATTTTCTCAAAATGATGATTGTGTCATTTACCCCCTTTGTCATCTGAGCTCTTCAATTACCTTTTATAAGTATTTGAAAAATTGATAAAAAGTATGTAAACTGTAACTTTTTTCGGTCTATACATTGATAGAAAGAGCTCAAATATGGTTGGTCAAAAGTGAGTGTTACTATTTGAAAAATCGAATTTGATGTCTTTTTTTAGTATGCAAATGATCTCTACTGCAAAAATTGCATTCACATTCACATAGCTGCCTAAGTTTATGCTTCCTTATTACCACTAAAATTAAACAGAGATTTTTGACTTATTTCTTCGCAGAGTTCGCCGATTAAAAACGGAAAATATTACTATTAAATATTAGTGGTGAGTAAAAGTTGGCAGCTATGAATTCATATTCTGAAATAAAATATTCAAAATCTCTTTCAAGTTTTTCAAGTGCAAAAAAATGAATAACCAAAATATGTGAATTCTTTTGGTTTTAGCTTGAAGACTATAGAAACGCATATTTGGCTAATTTTTCAAAGCTGTAACTTATATAGTTTGAAAGTAAGTGTGCGCGCAAGCTCAACTTTACTAGTTTGAGAAAACGCCATGTAAAGTTTCCATATGAACGGGCATCCAATTGTACTCACCGTCTGTAAATGAATATAACTAAAGAAATAATGCTGATTTTAGAATGGGTTTTTTTGCATATTATTGAGAAATTTTTAAAAATTCAGAATAAAACAAAATCCGAAACTCAATATTGAATTAAATTCCGTCATACAAATACCATGTTTAGAAACAAATTTCTCTAGTAATAAGTCTAGTAATTTGTGTCACAAACAGTTATTTTAAAAGAAAAAATTAGTTATCTCGTAGAATATGTTTTTAATATTTCAGAATCTAATATTCAGCATTTTCTTAATGCATCGAAGAGTTCACTGATTATAAACGGAAAATATTACTATTAAATATTAGTGGTAAGAAAAAAGAGTAAAAGTTGGCAGCTATGCATTCATATTCTGAAATAACACAAGATAACTGGTCTAATGATAGCTTTGGTGTGATTTCATCGTAATCGGTCTGTGAGTAAAGGAGGTGCATCAATTATACTGACTATACACGGATTTGCTATTTTTAAAACGGATCTGGAAACTGCTCTGTTTAATGAAGTGAGATAAGTACTTTTTCCTTCACAATGCAATTGAAAAGGAACAACTTTCTGCAGGATACAAAAACTTAGTAAGTTAAATGAGACAGAAAATAGCAGAAAAACAACAGAAAGTATAAAAGTGGATAAAACGCTCAGCATTTTTCTTTCCTGATTTAAAGCCACTTTTACCGAGTTCTTTAACTAACTGAATGGATAATCAGAGAAGATCAGTTTCACCTTACAGAGTGTGATTCGTAATGAAAAATATACTGCGTGCTTACATTTTTTAGCATTTTTTGAAAAGAATATATTGCTTAATTTAATCACAGTAAAATACTAAGTTAATAGCAGAGCTGGCATATTTTACGCTTTTTTCTTACCACTGAAATTTAACAGTAAATTTTCTTTTTATTAATCGTCGAAATCTGCAAATAGCGAAGTAAAAAAAAATCCTGTATATTTTAGCGGTAACAAAAAAGCGTAATAGTTGGCAGCTATGTTAACAGCGACTAAATAAAGCGATTATGAAAACTGTGAATTAAATGAATAGAAGGTTTCTAATTTTAAATAGCGGCGCCAGATACCTTGTAAATTCTATATGGAGTACACATTTTGTATTTGAGTCCTATGATAACGGGTTTGTGGAATGGAGTTATGAATAAAAAGGAGGAGACATTTAGTGTATTGTCTACCAGTTGCGAGTGAAGTAACTGAGGAGGTTGTCACAATATGGCGACTGCTTTTTTGAAATCGGTTCTTCAGTTTTTGACTACCGATAGGTCAAGCATCCCACCAGTAAAATTGAATAGAAGATTTCGTATTAAAGAAGCGTCTTATTCATGGAATTTTTTTTCAAAAATGTCATAAAAATTTCTATTTGTTTTTACCGGTGTCAGTATGCCTTATAAAACTGTCGGTTTGTATCCATGGTTGTCACAATATGGCGGAAACTCAGGGCCTAACTACCACCAGCGAATACTCCTACCAGTAAAAATGAAAAATTGTTTCTTCCACTATTTATGACTGAAATTTTGTAAAAATAAGGCGTTTAAATAACTTTAAAATATCTATATAAACCTTCTGGTGGGAGTTTCCACCGTCGATAAACAACCCCTTTGCTAGCGGTTACAGTTGAAGCTTCACTATTTTAAGGATATGTCAGTTCCTCTTTATTAATAGTTCCATGGGTTTGTGGTATCTTAATTATCCTTTCACTACAATGAACATTTTTTAATTGTAATATTGTTCGGGAATTCATTAAAACCTTTAACCCTTAAATGAGAGATCTTTTATTTTGTTTTGAAAAATTAAATATGATTCCCTGAAAAGTTTATTACACATGAAAAATAATGGAAAAAAAAATCAGGGATTCATTTTTCATATAATACGTCAATCTTTTCTTCTGTTGCACATCTGCAATCTAAGTAAAACCTACTGTCGTGTGGTTGTTTTACGCTAAATTATTGCAAATTAGTAAATATTTTAATAAGTATGTCTCCAAATACCTTATTTTATATAATTATTTATTTTATGAAACTTAACCTTTAACCCTTTAATTCCCATGATAGAATACGTTCTAGAAATTACGTAGTTCAGAGAACCTGACTTTACACCAGGAAGTTTCAGTGGTTAATTTCGCTGTATTTAAATACGGAATGTCTGTTATTACTTAAAGCATATATTGCTATTTTAATTTTCTGGTGGGAATGAGGTATATACGAATAAAAAAATCTATTAAATTCAAAACACTGTTGTTTGCATATATGCAAAGCTGCGCACTAAAGGGTTAACCCTTTCAGGGGCAAGGCATTTCTGCTCCAAAAATGTTCCAAAAATTAATTCACACCGCAATATACGTATAAATTTATTTGAAAATAATTAAAAGCTTTTCTTTACGTATACTATGAGATCGAAACTGTACTAAAAAATTACTGGTGCCACTTGGCAGTTTGGGCATTAAAATTAAGCGTTTGAAGACTGCAAGCATCGCCCCTGAAAGGGTTAAAGGCAGTAGGATATAATGTATCCCACTACTTTCCAAATGCCACAATGACACCAGAATTTTGAAATAAAACTTGCTTTTATTACGTACGTGAATAAATTCTTTTACTTATTTTCAAACAAATTTGTTCGTAAACTCTGGTGTCAATAAATCATATCAACATTTTAAAAACAGGTGTACTTTGCTCCTGAAAGGGTTAAAAAATGTTAAAAGCATTTATTGTCTAATCGGAATTATCTGTAGCGGAACTCGAATGCTTTATTCTTATCCCTTTTTTTGTCATCCTGTTACAAATAACATATTTTGAAATAATACAGAAAACAATAGTATCTAATGTTGGATATCGTTACAGCGAAATCTGATAAAAGGAAGTATGTGTTATAATGAAATTTAAAATTTTTAACAGCAATACTCAAATTAAAGATATATTATTCTACTATTATACAGGGTTCGCACATTTATACCACTAAATTTTTACAGTATTTTCAAAGTATTTCACTGCAGAAGAATACTGCAAAATCTGTGAATAAAGGCGGTGTTTGCGAATTCTGTGTTTTAAATATTAAATGTAAATTTTCTTATCATTAATACTGGTACCAGAGTCCTTGGAAATTCCAAGGAGCGTGCGAACCTTGATTATAACAAAAGTTTATACATAAAACAGATATTTGTTGTCCTGATATATTCGTACAAACGGGAGCCGAACGTAATTCTATATTTTACTAAATCATTGAATCTCTATCAACAGACGCAATGCGAGCAGAAAAAGTGCATAATTTTTTTAAAAATAATAAAAAAAATGACAAACAAATACGATTTCCTATACAAACAGGTCAAGAGGCGGGATATTTTTAACAGCACAAATAAAAGTACGAGTAGTAATTGCAACACAAAATCATTTATTTATCAATCAGTTGATTAGGTTAAAGATAATTAACCCTTAACCCTAGATCTACCGGGAATTTTATTCAAGTTTTAATAAAACGTTCTACACCAGAATTTTTATTTAAAACTATTTAACTTATTTATTTACCTTATTTTTGTCTGGTTTATATACTTAGTTTATTTTAAAGAAATTTCTGGTTTGAATGAATATTTTGTATGTACCTGTCGGGTCCAATGGACCCGTCTGGTAGACGGAGGGTTAAATGCGCCATTTTTTATTTTGTTTTGAAAATTTTATATATGACTCACTCAAAGGTTTAACACCTTGAAGGGCAGTGGGATATAATATATCCCACTTAGTTTTTATTCCGAAATACCACATTCACACCAAAATTTTGAATTAAAATTTTGCTTTAAAAATGTAGGTGAAAAAGAGGCTTTTACTTATTTCCAAATAAATCTGTTAATAAATCCTGGAGCCAATCACTCATTTCAGCATTTTAGCAACATAAATACTTTGCCCCTGAAAGGGTTATTACACGGTAAATAATGGAAAAAATCAGTGATACGTTTTACATATAATACGCCAATCTTTTCTTCTGTTGTACATCTGCAATACAATAAAAACTGCTGTCGTGTGGTTGTTTTACGCTAAAATATTGCAAATTATTAGTAAATATGTTAATAAATATGTTTCCAAATACCTTATTTTATATAATTATTTATTTTTTTAAACTTAACGTTTAACCCTTTAATTCCCATGATAGAATACGTTCTAGAAATTACGTAGTTCAGAGAATCTGACTTTACACCAGAAAGTTTCAATGGTTAATTTCGCTTTATTTAAATACGGAATGTCTGTTATTAATTAAAGCAAATATTGCTATTTTAATTTTCTGGTATAAATTAGGTATATACGAATAAAAGACATCTAATAAATTCAAAACACTGTTGTTTGCATCTACAGGGTGGTTATATAATTAAACTGTTAAAGTAAAGTAGTTAAAGTAAAATGTTATAGCATTTGAAAAATCAACGACAGGTGGTGATAACACATTTGTATCTTACGGAAGTATGCAAATGGGGATGATTATAAAATAACTTGCTACATGGTAACAGTGTTGCCAAGTTAGATGATTTCTTTATTCCAAAATAGTAATATTTTCTTTAATGAGTCTGTCATTAAATATGGCGAGTGTTAGTGATTTATATCTGAAAAAAAGCGCTAAATTGGTCACAGCTTGGTGTATCCTTTAATTGAATGAAGCAACAATTTTTAATATGCATCAAGTTACTGCTTACCAGAGGTAATGTTTTAATATAGATTTTATTGCTGTCGGAACTTTCGAAAAGCTTTTATTGACGTTTTTTCCTGTTTGCTAAATTTACAAGAAATATTCACATAGTTTTCCCAACACCTAAAAAGTTTTAGCTATACTTTTAGCCAATAGAAAGGTTTTTTTTTTTTTTTAATAAAAAAATTCTGTGATGAACCCTAAAATGCGCGATTTTTTATTTTGTTTCGAAAAAATTATATATGTGTCTCTGAAAGGTTTAGTATACAGGAAAAATAATAAAAAAAAAAAATCAGAGATACATTTTTCATATAATACGTCAATTTTTTTTTCTGCTGCACATCTGCAATAGAGGTAAAAACTACTGTCGTGTGGCTGTTTTACGCTAACATATTACAAATTTGTAAATATTTTAAGAAGTATGTCTCCAAATACCTTATTTTATATAATTATGTATTTTATAAAACTTAACCTTTAACTAATTAATCCCCATGATAGAATACGGTCTAGAAATTAAATAGTTCAGATAATCTCACGGCTTACCAGAAAGTTTCAATGGTTAACTTCGCTTTATTTAAATAAGGAATATCTGTTATTAAGTAAAGCAAATATTGCTATTTTAATTTTCTGGTGTGAATTAGGTATATACGAATTAAAAGAATCTATTAAATTCAAAACACTGTTGTTTGCATCTACAGGGTGGTTATATAATTAAACTTCCCCTATAAACAGCATCCTACAGCGCAAACGGATGAGCGAAATGCAATGAAATTTGGTATATAGACTATACACGAGATGCGCTCACGGAATTTCGAAAAAAAAATAGTTCCAAAATGTCCACCAGATGGCGCTTTTTCCGGAAAAATCTTTAAATTTAACACAATAAACGACCAAAAGGGAATACAAAAACAATATTAACAGTCCATAACAAGAATTATGAGTAATAAAATGTAAAACCGGCTGTTTTGGCCGTTTATTGTGTTAAATTTAATGTTTTTTTCCGGAAAAAGCGCCATCTGGTGGACATTTTGGAACTTTTTTTTTTCGAAATTCCGTGAGCGCATCTCGTGTATAGTCTATATACTAAATTTAATTGCATTCCTTTCTCCCGTTTGCGCTGTAGGATGCTGATTATAGGGGAAGTTTAATTATAACCACCCTGTATGCAAAGCTGCGCACTAAATGGTTAAATAAGCCGAAAATTTCTCTTAGGTAAAAGCACTATCCAAATATTATACAGTTGGTAACTATGAGTTTATCAAGCAATCTATTCTACGTACAAAATTGATGATTATAGGGCACAAGACAGTTTGGAACCAGCGTGGAACAAGTATTTACTTACTGTAATTTAAACCTGATTCAATCAGAAAGTTCTGCATTTGTATAAGGGGAAAATTACAGTATAAAATAGTGGTCTACGTGGGCCTGTGTTGAACCCCACTGGCATTAGGGATACACCAAAGTCATTAATATCTTCCCTGATTATCCCGAGTATTTGCTGGTTTGTATATGGGTGATACAAAAAAAAAAATTATGTCTTTTTCATGTCCACAGTTATAATATTTTGTTTCTGGATAAATTGAGAAAGAATTATTTTTATTTTCTTTTTGTTTCTATTAAAATAACCAGCAAGGACTTCATTAGAAAAAAAAAAGTTTAAAAAGATTTTTTTTAAAATTTAAATTAACCATCTTTATTCATCTTGACTAGCAGTCTGTCCAGATAACTCCAGGCATAATTTTCAATTCAACGTTTTAACTAATAATATTTAAAATCCCATTTTTAACTGTTTTTTTTTGTAATCATAAAACCTAACATTTTAACTAGTTAGGCCCGAAACACTAAAATATTTATTTTTTACTATTATATTTTAAGATTAAATTTTCTACTCTGAAATTGTAATTTTTCTTACCAAAGAAATGACCAGTGTTGCCAGACTGGGGACATTTTTAATGCAGATTATTTGACTGCCACCACATTTATAAAATAGTATAATTTGCCTTATTTTTTAGAATTTTAATCTATTTTTAAATAGGCCGAATATTTGTATTTAACAAAAGCGGTGACAATCAACAATCTGGGGTCAAAAAAGTCCCCAGTCTGGCAACACTTAAAATGACTACCATTGTCTCAAACAGAGGGTGCTACTGAGCTTACTTGTAGATAAAAATATTAGAAAAGATAAACTACAGCAGAGCTGCCAAGTCTCCGGCTTTTTGGATACCAGTATTTTAATACAGAAAATGCTATTTTATGCAATTGGAACATTTGGGCGATTTAAAAGAATAACATTTTCTCTAAGAAAATAGTGGTAGGAAAAAAAAGCTGGAGACTTGGCAACTTTGGCTTATTTTGAATTTGTTCTGCAGAAATGTGATAAGTGAGCTGAAACATATGAATTCCAGATTACTGTGTTTTTTGTTTCTAACCTCTTATACATAATTTTTTTATTTAAATATTGTCATTTTAATTAAAGTTTTATTTTTATTATTTCTAATAAGTTAATTTAGTTTAAATAAATGCAGTATTTATATATTTTAATAAAACTATAGAAAATACAATTCTTTCTCCATTAAATCTAACACCTGTTGCCTGTAACTTCTGCCACTACATATTTTTAACAGATGTAGATAAATTAGCAAAAATTTACATTAAAATTCATGTGCATAGTAAAAATCAATCAAAGCTCTTCAGAGGTATCATTGTTTTCAGATTAATGTAAATGCACATCTACTGTCTAATTTGTGTTGCTCAATGGAACTTCTGTTACAAAAATGTAACCTCTGTTACTATATATAAATTATGTTACTCGCACTTTTTCTCTATGATTTTCTTGTTGTATATGAGTAGCTCTTAAAAAATGTTCCCAAAACATCAAAAAGCATCTTTTCTTCCAATAAACTAAAACTACTTTACCTTTTTAAAATATATTTAGTACAGGGAACTGAAAATTTTGGCTTTAATGTTGAATTCAATTAGCAGAGATTACATATTGTTATATAAATTAATCCCTATCATTGTTTTCTTTTTAATATAAAATTACATATTGAAATCTAATACACTAGAAGTAATATTTTGATAGGAATATAAATGTTGTAAATTGAGTGGAGGTAGTCCAGTAACAGAGGTTACAGCATTTACCGTCAAAGCATTTTCAGGTGACTGTATTTTTATCCTAACTATGAATTTTTCTATGCTAGAACGGATTTTATATAGGTTGTATACATATAAACACAGAAAAAATTATATTTGGTGAAAACTGTATACTTAAAAAAAAAAAAAAAAAAAAAAAAATTGTATATATATTGGGACAATGACATAATTTTCTTTTTCACCCATATATTATAATTAATTATTATTCCGAGAAAACTCGGGCGTGGCATAATTTATAACTGCGATTTGTTTTACCACGTTTTTACTCGGCATGAAGCTTAAAAAGAAGGAAAATATTCTTATATAATATAATAAATTATATATAATATTTGATTTTCAGTTTCCCAAGTTTTTTGATATCAAATACAAATGATGAAATAGTATGATGTAGTAATGATGTAATTACAAAATATTTGATGATTTTTGGCAGTTTTTTTTCCTTCAAAAAATTGGTAAGGGAAGTGGTTAAATAATAAGACTGATTGATGAATGGAAGAAATTTCGAAAGTTGATGGTAGCGCCCTCTAATGTCTGGTGTTCTTCTGTATATTGTAAAATGAAAAGTTGACACCAGAAAAATTAAACGGAGATATTTTCAAATATTAATCCAAAAAACAACTGGGGGGAAAAGAGTGGATGAAGCATGGCAGCCAGATCAGACGCTCATGCAGGTATGAGGTTAATGTGATGGGCTGTGTAATCAAGGTATGGAAGGTCCCCAATTACCAGATTGCGAGTGCAGTGTTGACAGTGAGCTACCTTTTTCAATTCAGATTTTTTGTTCAGTTCTTTTTTAAATAGTAAAATATTAGTTAAAAATTGTGACCACATTTTCACAATCATATATTACTAATCGGATTCCACTGACTTGAAGTACGCTTTCACCCCTTGAAGGGCACCGGTATAGTATATATACCACTTCATTTTAATTCCAAAATACCACAGTGACACCAGAGTTTTGGAATTATGCTTTGATTTTTAAACTGTACTCGATGAAAAGCTTTTACTTACTTTCATATAAATTTTTTCATAAATACCGGTGTCATTCAATCAATTTCACATTTTAGCAACAGAAGTGCTTTGCCCGTGAAAGGGTTAAAGAACATCAGGAACTAACTTCTCGCCTTATCCTACGACAGGGATGGCCAATTGTGGCACGCTGCACACTACTGAAATTTTACAATAACGATTGCCATATCTAATCATCGAATCTCTAAGATTGAAAATGTCGGCTTTTTCTTTAAAAAATTAGTGGTGACCGGCGTGCCACAGTTGGCCACCCCTGTCCTACGGGATGAAAAGGGGAAATGGTCAGGGCCTACAGGGGCAGTTCCCGAGGCGCTCAACCATGGAGAATTTTAGCAGTACCTGTGGTTCGCGTTCAAGGCGCGCTGGTTCAGAGGAGGTGGCACGCGAAATTGGGCCCAGTTCTGAAGATGTCGTCGGCGAGTCTTCAGGCTGTAATGCTATCGCCGACAAAGCGAAGATTGCAAAACTCCTTTGCAACTGCTAGAATGTACTGGAGAATCCGAGGAAAAGGAGACAACGACATAAGAGAAGGCCATTAATCAGCGACTATTCAAGACAGTGAAGGGAATGGTCGAAAACAATTTTTTTCTGGTCGCTCGATATCCTGTGTGAGTGCAACATCGACGAAAATAAACTTACTATTAATTTGGAAATACAGGGTGTTTCAAAAATGACCGGTATATTTGAAAAATCAATGAAAACTAAACGGGCAGCGATAGAAATACACCGTTTGTTGCAATATGCTTGGGACAACAGTAAATTTTCAGGCAGACAAACTTTCGAAATTAGTTAACTTTTCAACAACAGATGGCGCTGCAGTCTGGAAAAATCTAAACCACGATATTTTCCACATATCCACCATGCGCAGCAATAGTATGGCGTAGTCTCTGAACGAAATTACCAGAATCATTTGTAAACGTGTCAGGCGGGATGGCTTCACATGCAGAAGAGATGTACTGCTTCAGTTGTTCAATAGTTTCTGGATTGTGGCGGTACACCTGGTCTTTAAAATGTTCCCACAGAAAGAAGCCACAGGGGTTCATGTCTGGCGAATAGGGAGGCCAATCCACTCCGCTTCCTGTATGTGTGGGATAGCCAAAAGCAATCACACGATCATCGAAATGTTCATTCAGGAAATTAACGATGTCGGCCGCGCGATGTGGCCAGACGCCGTCTTGCATAAACCACGAGATGTTCGCAGTGTCCTCTAAGGCATTTTGTACCACCGCAAATTCACGAAGAATGTCCAGATAGCGTGGCGCAGTAATCGTTTTGGATCTGAAAAATGGGTCAATGAGTCCTTTAGAAGAAATGGCGGCCCAAACCAATACTTTTGGAGAATACAGGGACGGTGGGACTGCAACATGGTGGTTTTCGGGCCCCCATATGCGGCAATTCTGTTTATTGCCGAAGCAGTTCAAGTAAAAATAAGCTTCGTCAGTATACCAAATGCTGCCCACATGGATATCGCCGTCATCAATCCTTTGCACCATATCGTTAGCGAATGTCTCTCGTGCATCAATGGAAGCTGCGCTGAGGGGTTGCCGAGTTTGAATTTTGTATGGATAGAGGTGTAAACTCTGGCGCATGAGACGATATGTGGACGTTGGCTTTATTTGAACCGCAGCTGCAACACGGCGAATGGAAACCTGAGGCCGCTGTTGGATCACATGCTAAGCATTGCCCTCTGTGGTTGCCGTACGCGGTCGGCCTACCTTTCCAGCACGTTCCTCCTTCACGCTCCCAGTCCGTTGAAATTTTTCAAACAGATCCTTTATTATATCGCTTTTCGGTCCTTTGGTTACATTAAATTTCCGATGAAAACTTCGTCTTGATGCAACAATACTGTGTTCTAGACGGTAGAATTCCAACACCAGAAAAATCCTCTGTTCTAAAAATAAACCATTTTTTCACAGCAAACTTGCAATCTGTGAACAGCACACGCTTACCGCAGAAAGACGACTTACAGAATGGCGAACTCACAAACTGCGTTTTTTTCTATATCTTTCAACAGTGTTGCCAGATGGGCTATTTTTTTACAAATCAGATGCTTGATTGGCACCACTTTTTTGAAATGGTAAAATATGCCTTATTTAATGACATATTAATTAAGAGAAAAATAAAGTGAATTTTACCGTTTCAAAAAAGTGGTACCAATCAAGAAATCTGAATTAGAAAAAAGTAGCCCACTGGCAACACTGTCTTTCAAATCGCCTGCAGCGCCATCTGTTGGTTCACAAACTAATTTCGAAAGTTTGTCTCCCTGAAAATTTACTGTTGTCCCAAGCTTATTGCAACAAACGGTGCATTTCTATCGCTATCCGTTTAGTTTTTATTGATTTTCAAATATACCGGTCATTTTTGAAACACCCTGTAAATACGGACGCCACTTTAAATAAAAAAAATAAGCAGACAGAAAGAGAAGGAGTATACGTAGAAATAATGGCGAAAGTAGTAGAAACATGTAAGAAGCAAATAAAAACAAACTAACGACTGTACAACAAATATGTAGGCAGGTAAAAGAGCAAAAGATTATTAAAAGGTGGGCACAATACATAGGGAAAAGTTGGGAACAGGCAGAGCAAAATGAAATTATTTTCCATACACGTAAGGTCGAAATTTTATCCTCATCGCAGACAGTTAAAAGTCACCGTTCGTGAGAGGGACCTCAAAATGTGGGCCATTGACAAATCACTGGATCTTGGGATTCACAGATTTACAGCAAGTTACCACTTCATCAGGAATTTCAAACAGATACAAATAATAACAAGTTGAAAATTGACACAAATCGTAACAAAAAGAGATTTGTTTCAGGAAGTGTCTTTGCAACCTGTGATTGACGAATTCCGGGAAAACTTGAAATAAAAAGATGGAGCATTGAATGTGTCCACTGTCCAATGTCCTGAACACCGATCAAAGTGGCTTCCAATACGAGATTGTATCTAACAGAATTCTTGATACGAAGTGATCTAAAGACGTGAGTGCATCGATAATCAGTAAAAACAAAACGACTCATTCTTATACCGTGCAAATATATATTAACGCCTCTGGACAATTTATGGAACCTTTACTACTTGTAACAGGGGGAATTTGATTACAAAGTTATGGAAAATGTGCAACGAATATCAACCTCAAATTTGCTGATCAAGTCACGAAAGAGCACAAAATAAATAACTGTGGCATACTTCAATAAACTAAAAAATTGATTGGTGACCAGGAAAAATTATGGTGCTGGATAGTTGGAGTGGTCAAACGGATCAACGTTTATGCATTGGGCAATTTGGATTCAATGCGGAGCCTGTTTTTCTACAACGGGAACGATAAAATTTCTTCAGCCGTTAGACGTTTATTTCTTTTAACAATACAAGTACTTAATAAAGAGAATAGTGGAATAATCAAAAACTCAACACCTGTGAAAACTGCAAAACACCCCCTTTCATTGTGTGTACCTGGTGTTCGAAACACTCGTGCTTCAGCCATTTCTATAGAGAAACGCAATACCATCCGTAAAGTTACTTTTTCCACCTAGCATAAACTGTCTTCTCTGTAATCCGTCAACTCTATTTTGCACCACATAGAGTGTCTTTCCTGCATAGCTAGCGATCTGGAGAAATCAATAAATGACAGAAATACATCTGCCTGTAATTCTTCACCACTTGCATTTGAATGAATAGTTGTATACATTTCCTTGATCCCCATGGTAAGAGCTTTCCAACGATACTAGTCTCGACAAAATCCCGATCTGGTAGTTGAGGCAAAGAACGTAGGGGAAAAGAAGGGAAAGCTTTAGTAACCGAAACGGTGCAAACAGTTGTGCTGGGAAACACACTCAAATGGGAGATCCAATCATAGGCATTATTCATTGCATCTACCAATTCTCCAAATTTTTTTGTAGTAAACCTAAGATAACACATTCGCGCCAACGTCCCGCGAGAATTCAAAACGACATTTCTTTGACAGTTTGACTTGTGACTTAACTCCTTGAGGGGCAAGTAATTGTGTTTCTGTAATGTCAAATTCACACCGGAATCTGGAAAAAGATTTTTTGCAAAATAAGGAAAAACAATTTTACGACTTTTTTCAACCAAAGTTAGAAAAGTAAAATTTAATAAAAATTTTCCGGTGCAAATCTTCATTAATCGTAGGTGGAGTGAAATATATCCCACCGCCCCTCAAGGGGTTAACAGCGATTGCGACAGATTTTTTAATATGATCTGTTGTTAGATATATTTCATTATTGCAAGTAGATAACCGATGAATACGTGCAATTTAAAAATCTTTAATGATGCAGCACTCTAATAAATTTTACGTATCGAAAGTTCCACTTTCACTCGAAATCTAGCATAACAAATAACAATCTAACGTATTGTACGATTTTTGACCTAACTCCCACAAAAGTGGTCTCTCCCTCGGAGAGAAGCTCCATCCACGAAAAGAGGTTGTGGGGGGAGCGCAATGCTTTTGCGCGGACAGGAGACAGCGGTGAGCACAGCATTACTCCTCATTTTCATAAATATCGCTACTGGCGATCACGTAAAAGCGCGCCAAGTAAACCGTAAACCCAGTTTTATCTTTTGTCCCTATATGCGACTTCTACCGCTTAGCTGCTTGCACTATTTCGCTGACGGTTGGGGGTTGGCATTGCGTCTATGGAAGCTTCCCTTCTTCACGCTTCAATTTTTTTGGTTGGGGACCTTCTCTAGTAAGAACATCTTGTAGTTATGCCGTTTCAGAGGTCTGCACGGGCCGGAATTTCCAGGCCCGGGCCCGGCCCGGTGTAAAAATTGAAAGTTCGGCCCGAGCCCGGCCCGGCCCGTGCAAAAATAAGTGAAAACAGGCCCGGCCCGACTGAATTTCTTCAAAACATTTCGATTTTTCGCGACATACAATTAAGATTCTTTTAATGAATACTACATGCATATTTATGGGAACATTTTAGAGTATATTTTAAATTACTATGTGTTCGCAAAATAGAAAACACACAATAGTAAACATTAACGATTACTTACAGTGTTTTAGTCAACGTCTCTACAAACGTTTCAAAATTTAAATAAGGGTTCAGTAAATGATTAATGTAATTTAGAATAAAGAGTTAAAAACATGATAACTTTTGAAGCTGTATAATAAAAAGTAGATTTGTGATAATATTTCTGTCATTTTTAAGGCTTTTCTCAAATCCAAAGGAGCTACATTTTGACACATTTATGAATTCATTTCTTTTCGGAAACGCATGAGATTGGCAGGTATTCTTATTCAGAAGCCATGTCAATGCCATTTTTTTCTTAGATAAAAGTAATATATCTTTCAGAAAATGCTGCCAAAGTTAGCGTTTTGAATCGAATTTCCGGAAGCGATAACACAGGAAAGGAGAAAAACGTACAGTCACGTGACAAGAGTCTATGTTATGTGTGTACGTAATTTATAAAAAATGGAAACGCTATTCGATTCCAAATGCCTTCAATACTCAGGCCTGTCAATTTTATACCTTTATAGTTAAAAATGGCCGATAACAGCCGATCATGGCCGATCGGGCCGATAGGCCCGATTAATTTTTTTTATCGGCCTGGCCCGGCCCCGCAGGCCCGTTCAATTTTTTGCCGGCCCGGCCCGCCCGTTTGTTTTGTCTGTCGGCCCGGCCCGTTTGAAAATTATCCTCCATTCCAACGGCCCGGCCCTGCCCGGCGCGCGGGCCGGGCCGTGTATGGTCCTCGGGCCAAGCACGGGCCCGTGCAGACCTCTATGCTGTTTCCCTCGCGACTCCTTTTATTGGTAACTCGGGGTAGGAGAAGGGAGTGGAGCTCATGCATTCGAACAAAATGTACATATTGCACGCTTGTTGGTAATTTATATTTTGTACACATGCCGCAAGGTGGCGCTAGTGTGCGCTAACAAATTTAACACGTACTGAACACGCTTAAAGTATAATCGCTCTGAAATCCACCAAGTAGACTGTTTTTAATACTCAGATTCATTTGTACACTTCTGGAAGATGCCAGTGTTGTAAGTTTGGCGTTTATTTTAATTCCAAAATTTTGCATTCATACCAGAAATTTCCTATATTCTCTTCTTAATTTAATGGCAGACTTTTCGAGATAGCTTAAACTAAAAATCCTTGTTTGAAATTTTCCGATGTAAATTCGAAATTTTAAATTTAAAAAAGACCAAACTGGCTACTCTGGAAGATGCATTCACAGGGATGCCACAGGCGACTATTTTTTATGCTGTCTGCACCACTATTGTTAAAAAATACATTTTGTAGTATATTTCTCTTGCAAATGTTGTCAACGCGTATGTAAAGGATTTTTGTTTTGAAAAAGCTGTGCGAAATAGAATTAAAAATAAGTAGCCAGTGGCAGATCTTCATTCATGTTGGCACATTTGTATCGTAGACATTTTGAAGTAAATACTTCCTCTCTGTTAAAAAAATTCACACTCTCTGAAAATTACTTTACTGTAAGTCGCACTTCCGTATCATAATTATTTCTCTTTAAATTTTTTTAAATATATTTTTTGTAATGGAGTTCTGCTTACAGCATATTATAAAACCTCTTACGCTTTAACCCTTTGAGCTCTGGGGGTGACTTTCTTCAAAATGACCAAATATCACATTGGCACCAGTATTTTGTAAACAAAAGATTCGGCATAAAATATGCCCGAAAAAGGATTAAAAAATAATTCGCAGTAAATTCCGTCATATAAGGTGCAGGTCAAACAAATGTAATTTGTATTACAAAATTTTACTTAATGAAGGACGTTAAATTAACATCCCATAAATAATTTACATTTTAAATATTATGATTTCTAATTTTAAACAGTACATTTGTTCCGTGCGTTATGTTGCGAAATTTATGGAATTTAATTTCCATTTATTCATTTTCTTTTATCTTTTATTGAAATATCAAATCGAAAATATGGCATTGTCTTTGTCCACAATGTACAAAATGTATGTGAATTTATGCGTAGCATGAAACAAACAAACAACAGCAACAAAAGTAATAAACTTCAATTACTAGGCTGAATGTTCGCATCACAACAGATTACATTAATTGAATCATGAAAAATTAAAATTAAAAGAACCTGACTTATTTCGAAAAGTGAAAATAAATAAAAAGAAGCAGTAGTTTCTGGATGTTGAAATTGTTAAAACTTTCTCATTAGATATGAGATTTATCTAAGCGTAAAAAAGGAATAAATTGTAACTGAATAAATACATTGTACACTAATTTGCCAATTCTAAAACGAAATGAAAATTGCTTTGTTAAATGAAGTGAGATAAGTACTTTTTCTACAAAACGCAACTGAAAAGGAAAAACTTTCTGCAGAATACAAAAACTTAGTAAATGAGTCAGAAAATAGCAGAAAAACAAATGAAAGTATAAAGCGGATAAAACGTAAAGCATTTTCCCACTTGATTTACAATCCAGTTTCACTGGGTTTGCGAAATTAATTGAATGAATAACTGGAGATGATCAGTACCATTCTACAGACTGCAACTGATAATGGAAGAAATAACATTTAAATTTATTTTTTCATTTCTATTAATAAACTGTTTGTAATAATGCAACCTCATAACGAAAATATATAGTTTTTTATTTAAAAATCTCTGAAATTTTGAGAATAGATAAAGATATTATTAAAGCCTTTATATCATAAAAGACAATTTATTTAACCCATTTCCTTAAAAAAATCTTACTTAAAAAAAATAGTTCGTTGGTATTAATAAAATTAATAGATGGCAGTTTAAAGAAGAGTAAAAAATATTCATTTTCCCAATCAGTATACGAATGTCGAGAGTGCTATAAAGACGACAGTTAACCCTTTCAGGGGCAAGGTACTTGTATTCGTAAAATATTTAAATAATTTAGTGACACCAGTATTAGCAAGAGATTTTATTTGTAAACAAGTAAAAGTATATTTTCGCGTACTTAATAAAGATGAAATTTTCATCATAAAATTCCGGTGCCAGTATGGCAATTTGGGATTAAAATCATGTGATTCCGTGACGGCATCACCGCCTTTCAAGGGGTTAAATAAAGTTCTATTTGAAAATATTTCTGTTTTGTAAAATACAGATTATTTTTCTATTTATATTTTATGCAACATATCCGGTTCAGTGTTGCCGGTTCGCTATTTTTTTTTTAATTCACATTGCTTGTTTGCCAACATTTTTTTAAGCAAATGTATTCCTCTTATTTAACGACAGATTACATAAAGTAAAAATAAGGCGAATTATACCATTTTTAAAAAGTGGTGGGAATCAAACAAACAGAATTTTAAAAAGTAGCCTACTGGCAACGTTGATCCGGTTACTTACACATTTTAAATATTTCTACAACTCTTTCAGGTATTTATAAAACTCTTTCAGATATTTATTGAAAATATGATCATATATTTCTATTCACTCTGTCATATCTCACATAAACAAAACATACAAATGACGCGACTTAATAATTATATTTATAACTAGAGAATTCGAACACAATTTCAAAATATGTGAAATAGCGCAATTGGCACTAACCTTAGAAAATTTATAAATACCCAATGGGAAAAAAATCACGGGAGAAATTTAATTAATTTGTTGACACACATTAACACATGTGTTTTCTTAATACATAACCGACGGGCAATTTTTATTAAATATGAATTTTAAAAGAGTAGAAGCTCCTCCCCGTTCTGAAAGTCTTTTGTAAATTGGTGATGTTTTTGTAAGTTTATGCACCGGTAAATATCTTTCAATGTACGAATTTAATATAAAATGTCTTACAATCTAAAAAATATGGACAACATGATATAAATACATAGTTGCTAACCTTCCACTTATCTTCCGTAATTAATGGATTAATTTGACCCAGGTTAACCACTTTCGAACCAGAAAATTTCTTTCACGGATCTTTATTTATTTAATTCATGGATAATACGTGGAATATATTTAATTTTATTTCTTAAATAAAATGCTTCTAATCATATTAAACCAGGGTCAAATTAACGCACGTATTACGGAAGATTAGTTTGAGGTTGTCACCTATGTATAAATGCATTTTCTCTGAGGTACAATTACGCGATTATAGACCGGGAGCCTACCGCACAGACAACCACCTCATCGAGTAGTTGGAGGCTGAAATTCCAGAATTAGCTAAAACTCGATTCCCATATTAAAACGCAATCGGTCTGCCAAGTCATATCTTGATGGAAAACACCTAAAAACTCGATTTTGGTAGTCGACTCGTACGTTTACCATTGCGTTTTCTTGCATCCAAAGGTATGAAAACATGGCGGACTGGGAGCAGGCAAACACAATTGTAAACCTACGAGTCAACCGATAAAATCGGGTTTTTAGGTGTTTTCGACCAAGCTATGACTTGGCAGACCGATTGCGTTTTAATATGGGAATCGAGTTTTAGCTAATTCTGGAATTTCTGCCTCCAACTCGATGATGTGGTTGTTTAATGGTTCGTACGCCTCCTTGAATTTTGCAGACCAGAAAATTTTTCGGCACCAGTATTATCTTATAGAAAATCTCTTCTTAAAAGAAAGCGAAATTTTGCGCGTTTAACCTAGATTTCTTTTTCTATAAAAATTAACTGGTAGATCTTTTTTAGAAATAACGGTATCCGTACGAACCATGTTTCTGTGCTGCTGGCTTCCGGTCTATTAATCAATGATGTTTTTTGAATGAAAACGAGAATTATCGTCTTCCATCGTGAATGCATTAATTGCAATCTTACTTTGTTTTACAACCGTTAACGAATGAATGTCGCAGTATTCCCAAACATCTACTTTTATTGCCCAAATGTGTTGTTTCCAAGTGTTGTGCGCACTACATTTTCTGAAAAACTTAATATTCAAATAAAATTTAACACTTTGCACTCCGTTGTCGCCGCTGCAGCGACATGGTACAGTAAGTGAAAAACTCCGCTGTTGCGGCTGCGGCGACATCATCTTTCCTTGAAAAATTCGTTTTTTGCACTTGTAATAAGGGAAAATAAAATTTGCCTTATTTAATCAAAGTATTTTTGAAATTGTGTACTTGAAGGAAACTTCTTTTTAAAAAGTGGTGCCGACCGAATAAATTTTTTGTGTAATGACGCGGAGTTGCTGGTAGCCCACAGTCAAAAAGACGCGGAGTGCAAAGGGTTAATAGTCAAATTAGGTTGCTGAGTGACAGAATACTTTAACCCTAGCGACGCATATGAAATGGATATCCCCAACAATACTTACTAAATATAAACATGCACTGGTACTCTATACTTAAGTAATTGTGTTCTATTTTATTATTTTATTTGCATTTATTGCGTTTATAATCTTATTGGTACATGGCCTTGAATTTCAAATAAATTAAGTATGGTTTAAAATAAAATAACTACACATGATTTGTATGCCCTAAAACAAAATTTGTCAGAACATTACCCAGAGAAAAGGGAGATTAAATTTCCTGAATATGTAGCTGAATATCGATCATTTTGGAAAATGACATTTAATGACCTCGGGCCAAGCACGGGCCCGTGCAGACCTCTATGCTGTTTCCCTCGCGACTCCTTTTATTGGTAACTCGGGGTAGGAGAAGGGAGTGGAGCTCATGCATTCGAACAAAATGTACATATTGCACGCTTGTTGGTAATTTATATTTTGTACACATGCCGCAAGGTGGCGCTAGTGTGCGCTAACAAATTTAACACGTACTGAACACGCTTAAAGTATAATCGCTCTGAAATCCACCAAGTAGACTGTTTTTAATACTCAGATTCATTTGTACACTTCTGGAAGATGCCAGTGTTGTAAGTTTGGCGTTTATTTTAATTCCAAAATTTTGCATTCATACCAGAAATTTCCTATATTCTCTTCTTAATTTAATGGCAGACTTTTCGAGATTGCTTAAACTAAAAATCCTTGTTTGAAATTTTCCGATGTAAATTCGAAATTTTAAATTTAAAAAAGACCAAACTGGCTACTCTGGAAGATGCATTCACAGGGATGCCACAGGCGACTATTTTTTATGCTGTCTGCACCACTATTGTTAAAAAATACATTTTGTAGTATATTTCTCTTGCAAATGTTGTCAACGCGTATGTAAAGGATTTTTGTTTTGAAAAAGCTGTGCGAAATAGAATTAAAAATAAGTAGCCAGTGGCAGATCTTCATTCATGTTGGCACATTTGTATCGTAGACATTTTGAAGTAAATACTTCCTCTCTGTTAAAAAAATTCACACTCTCTGAAAATTACTTTACTGTAAGTCGCACTTCCGTATCATAATTATTTCTCTTTAAAATTTTTTAAATATATTTTTTGTAATGGAGTTCTGCTTACAGCATATTATAAAACCTCTTACGCTTTAACCCTTTGAGCTCTGGGGGTGACTTTCTTCAAAATGACCAAATGTCACATTGGCACCAGTATTTTGTAAATAAAAGATTCGGCATAAAATATGCCCGAAAAAGGATTAAAAAATAATTCGCAGTAAATTCCGTCATATAAGGTGCAGGTCAAACAAATGTAATTTGTATTACAAAATTTTACTTAATGAAGGACGTTAAATTAACATCCCATAAATAATTTACATTTTAAATATTATGATTTCTAATTTTAAACAGTACATTTGTTCCGTGCGTTATGTTGCGAAATTTATGGAATTTAATTTCCATTTATTCATTTTCTTTTATCTTTTATTGAAATATCAAATCGAAAATATTGCATTGTCTTTGTCCACAATGTACAAAATGTATGTGAATTTATGCGTAGCATGAAACAAACAAACAACAGCAACAAAAGTAATAAACTTCAATTACTAGGCTGAATGTTCGCATCACAACAGATTACATTAATTGAATCATGAAAAATTAAAATTAAAAGAACCTGACTTATTTCGAAAAGTGAAAATAAATAAAAAGAAGCAGTAGTTTCTGGATGTTGAAATTGTTAAAACTTTCTCATTAGATATGAGATTTATCTAAGCGTAAAAAAAGAATAAATTGTAACTGAATAAATACATTGTACACTAATTTGCCAATTCTAAAACTAAATGAAAATTGCTTTGTTAAATGAAGTGAGATAAGTACTTTTTCTACAAAACGCAACTGAAAAGGAAAAACTTTCTGCAGAATACAAAAACTTAGTAAATGAGCCAGAAAATAGCAGAAAAACAAATGAAAGTATAAAGCGGATAAAACGTAAAGCATTTTCCCACTTGATTTACAATCCAGTTTCACTGGGTTTGCGAAATTAATTGAATGAGTAACTGGAGATGATCAGTACCATTCTACAGACTGCAACTGATAATGGAAGAAATAACATTTAAATTTATTTTTTCATTTCTATTAAACAAACTGTTTGTAATAATGCAACCTCATAACGAAAATATATAGTTTTTTATTTAAAAATCTCTGAAATTTTGAGAATAGATAAAGATATTATTAAAGCCTTTATATCATAAAAGACTATTTAACCCATTTCCTTAAAAAAATCTTACTTAAAAAAAATAGTTCGTTGGTATTAATAAAATTAATAGATGGCAGTTTAAAGAAGAGTAAAAAATATTCATTTTCCCAATCAGTATACGCATATCGAGAGTGCTATAAAAACGACAGTTAACCCTTTCAGGGGCAAGGTACTTGTATTCTTAAAATATTTAAATAATTTAGTGACACCAGTATTAGCAAGAGATTTTATTTGTAAACAAGTAAAAGTATATTTTCGCGTACTTAATAAAGATGAAATTTTCATCATAAAATTCCGGTGCCAGTATGGCAATTTGGGATTAAAATCATGTGATTCCGTGACGGCATCACCGCCTTTCAAGGGGTTAAATAAAGTTCTATTTGAAAATATTTCTGTTTTGTAAAATACAGATTATTTTTCTATTTATATTTTATGCAACATATCCGGTTCAGTGTTGCCGGTTCGCTATTTTTTTTTTAATTCACATTGCTTGTTTGCCAACATTTTTTTAAGCAAATGTATTCCTCTTATTTAACGACAGATTACATAAAGTAAAAATAAGGCGAATTATACCATTTTTAAAAAGTGGTGGGAATCAAACAAACAGAATTTTAAAAAGTAGCCTACTGGCAACGTTGATCCGGTTACTTACACATTTTAAATATTTCTACAACTCTTTCAGGTATTTATAAAACTCTTTCAGATATTTATTGAAAATATGATCATATATTTCTATTCACTCTGTCATATCTCACATAAACAAAACATACAAATGACGCGACTTAATAATTATATTTATAACTAGAGAATTCGAACACAATTTCAAAATATGTGAAATAGCGCAATTGGCACTAACCTTAGAAAATTTATAAATACCCAATGGGAAAAAAATCACGGGAGAAATTTAATTAATTTGTTGACACACATTAACACATGTGTTTTCTTAATACATAACCGACGGGCAATTTTTATTAAATATGAATTTTAAAAGAGTAGAAGCTCCTCCCCGTTCTGAAAGTCTTTTGTAAATTGGTGATGTTTTTGTAAGTTTATGCACCGGTAAATATCTTTCAATGTACGAATTTAATATAAAATGTCTTACAATCTAAAAAATATGGACAACATGATATAAATACATAGTTGCTAACCTTCCACTTATCTTCCGTAATTAATGGATTAATTTGACCCAGGTTAACCACTTTCGAACCAGAAAATTTCTTTCACGGATCTTTATTTATTTAATTCATGGATAATACGTGGAATATATTTAATTTTATTTCTTAAATAAAATGCTTCTAAACATATTAAACCAGGGTCAAATTAACGCACGTATTACGGAAGATTAGTCTGAGGTTGTCACCTATGTATAAATGCATTTTCTCTGAGGTACAATTACGCGATTATAGACCGGGAGCCTACCGCACAGACAACCACCTCATCGAGTAGTTGGAGGCTGAAATTCCAGAATTAGCTAAAACTCGATTCCCATATTAAAACGCAATCGGTCTGCCAAGTCATATCTTGATGGAAAACACCTAAAAACTCGATTTTAGTAGTCGACTCGTACGTTTACCATTGCGTTTTCTTGCACCCAAAGGTATGAAAACATGGCGGACTGGGAGCAGGCAAACACAATTGTAAACCTACGAGTCAACCGATAAAATCGGGTTTTTAGGTGTTTTCGACCAAGCTATGACTTGGCAGACCGATTGCGTTTTAATATGGGAATCGAGTTTTAGCTAATTCTGGAATTTCTGCCTCCAACTCGATGATGTGGTTGTTTAATGGTTCGTACGCCTCCTTGAATTTTGCAGACCAGAAAATTTTTCGGCACCAGTATTATCTTATAGAAAATCTCTTCTTAAAAGAAAGCGAAATTTTGCGCGTTTAACCTAGATTTCTTTTTCTATAAAAATTAACTGGTAGTTCTTTTTTAGAAATAACGTTATCCGTACGAACCATGTTTCTGTGCTGCTGGCTTCCGGTCTATTAATCAATGATGTTTTTTGAATGAAAACGAGAATTATCGTCTTCCATCGTGAATGCATTAATTGCAGTCTTACTTTGTTTTACAACCGTTAACGAATGAATGTCGCAGTATTCCCAAACATCTACTTTTATTGCCCAAATGTGTTGTTTCCAAGTGTTGTGCGCACTACATTTTCTGAAAAACTTAATATTCAAATAAAATTTAACACTTTGCACTCCGTTGTCGCCGCTGCAGCGACATGGTACAGTAAGTGAAAAACTCCGCTGTTGCGGCTGCGGCGACATCATCTTTCCTTGAAAAATTCGTTTTTTGCACTTGTAATAAGGGAAAATAAAATTTGCCTTATTTAATCAAAGTATTTTTGAAATTGTGTACTTGAAGGAAACTTCTTTTTAAAAAGTGGTGCCGACCGAATAAATTTTTTGTGTAATGACGCGGAGTTGCTGGTAGCCCACAGTCAAAAAGACGCGGAGTGCAAAGGGTTAATAGTCAAATTAGGTTGCTGAGTGACAGAATACTTTAACCCTAGCGACGCATATGAAATGGATATCCCCAACAATACTTACTAAATATAAACATGCACTGGTACTCTATACTTAAGTAATTGTGTTCTATTTTATTATTTTATTTGCATTTATTGCGTTTATAATCTTATTGGTACATGGCCTTGAATTTCAAATAAATTAAGTATGGTTTAAAATAAAATAACTACACATGATTTGTATGCCCTAAAACAAAATTTGTCAGAACATTACCCAGAGAAAAGGGAGATTAAATTTCCTGAATATGTAGCTGAATATCGATCATTTTGGAAAATGACATTTAAAAAAATGCCTTTGATTGGCTTATAGGAGAAGAAATTGATCGAATAAAAAACTTTTTGTGGGGTACGAGTAAACAGTTGCTCATATTTTTTTAATCTCTATCACACTTGTTGTTTATGTCCATCCTTATATACCAGACTTCAAAATAATCGATTCCTGCATTCAAACATTTTTATTCTGAAGATCAATATCAAGTAACCAGTTATCCCATGGGGGACAGGTATAAAGACTACTCATTTATTTGTAATTATAATTTTCCTAGAAGCATATTGGTCTTGAACAGATCACAAAGAGAACTGGGCACAAAAAGAAAAAAAAAACCTTATCTTATTATGCAACAAGCGGCTCGCCAGGGAATTCACAAACATTTTACTACCAGTATTTTAATGAACTAAATTTGCACTTACTTGTTTAAACTCAGAACATTCCACGAATCAACCCTTAAATGTATAGCAACGCACGTCTGCATCAGTTTTTATTTAACTCTTAGCATACACTATATTTATGTAGAAACATTAATCCCGTTAAAATTACAAAAATGTGCTACTAATACAGTTAAAAATCTATTATAAAATTTATGGTGTTTATTTAATATAAGAAAAAAAACCACAATTCTAAAAAAATAATTCATGCATTTAACGCTTTAGTGCGCAGCTTGGCATATATGCAAACAAAATTGTTTTGAATTTAATAGATCTTTTTCATTCGTATATACCTAATTTACAAAAGAAAATTAAAATAGCAATATTTGCGTTACTTAATAACAGACATTCCGTATTTAAATAAAGCGAAATTAACCATTGAAACTTTCTGGTGTTAAGTCAAATTCTCTGAACTATGTAATTTCTATAATGTATTCTATCATAGGAATTAAAGGGTTAAAGTTTAAGTTTTATAAAATAAATAATTATATAAAATAAGGTATTTGGAGACATACTTATTAAAGTATTTGCAAATTTCCAATATTTTAGCGTAAAACAGCCACACCACAGTAGTTTTTACTTGAATTGCAGATGCACAACAGAAGAAAAGATTGCCGTATTATATGAAAAATGTATCTCTGATTTTTTTTCATTATTTTTCCTGTATAATAAAACTTTCAGAGAATCATATGTAATTTTTTCGAAACAAAATAAAAAATCGCGCATTTAAGGGTTAAGGGTTAAGTTTTACAAAATAAAAAATTATATAAAATCAGATATTTAGATTCATACTTATTTAAGTATTTACTAATTTGCAATATTTTAGTTATGAGAGTAGTTTTTTCTTGTATTGCAGATGCTCAAAATAAGAAAAGGGTGAAGTATTATACGAAAAATATCTCTCTGATTGTTTTCATTATTTTTTCTGTGTAATAAATCTTTCTGAGAATCATATATATTTTTTTCGAAGCAAAATAAAAAATCATGCATTTAAGGGTTAATACGGAAAAATTTAACAAGAAAGAAAAAGTTGTAAAGTGATTGTTAACCCCGTGACGAGCCTCTACTGTGATTCTGAAACATTTGTATGTTATTTTATACAGATACATTTTACTCAAGTTTTACAGAAATATTTCACACTAGAATTTTTATTTAACCCTAGAACTACCGAAAATTTTACTCAAGTTTTATAAAAATATTACACATCAGAATTCTTATTTAAAACTATTGAACTTACTTACTTAACTCATTATTGTCTGGTTTACATATTTAGTTTATTTTAAAGAAATTTCTGGTTAGAATAAATATTTCGAATGTACCCATCGGGTCCATTGGACCCGTCTGGTAGGCGGAGGGTTAAGAGTTTTACACTGTTTTATTTAACTAATTTTTGTGCAGTGTGTATTTAAATTATTTTATTAAGAAATTTTCTGGTTCAAATCGACATTTATTTATTTGATACTGGTCATAATGAACCCTCATCTTGTAGTGTTAATATGTAATATTATAAGAAAATATATAAAAATGCCATTAAGAGAATATTGATAGTTTGGAAATCACGATAAATTACTGCAAATTAATATTATAATTACTAGCAATTAAACAATAATAATTTTCATTTATGAAATGGAGATTTGCTAGTGTTTTAATCACATGCGCTGCAATGAAGTATTATTGTGAAATCAAGATGTTTTTGTGAAATAGGTGTTGCCTTTTGAAAAATGGGTGTTGTTCAAATTTTTAGTATTTTGAGCTTAGCCCTTTCAGAGGCAAAGTACTTCTGTTGCTAAAATATTAAAATGGTTGAATGACACCGGAATGTATGAACCAATTTATTTGATAGTAAGTAAAAGCTTTTCTTCGCACTCAATATACAAAGCAAAATTTAATTCCCAAAATCTGATGCAAATGTGGCATTTAGGAGTTAAAATTAAGTGTTATATATAATATATCGGTGCCCTTCAAGGGGTTACAGGCACATTTGTTGTGATTTTATCGTAAGTGATCTGCGGATGAACGTTGGTGTTTCATTTTCTACTCTGACTTTAACCCTTTCAGGGGCAAGGCACTTTTGTTCGTAAAATATTGAAATAGTTTAATGACACCTGTATTTACAAGAAAATTTATTTGTAAACAAGTAAATATATATTTTCGCGTACTTTATAAAGGTGACATTTTAATTATAAAATTCCGGTGTCAATGTGGCAATTAGGGATTAAAATTATGTGATGCCGTCACGGCATCACCGCCGTTCAAGGGGTTAAGGTAATTTGTAGAATTGTCAGACACGCCCATATGCATGGATTAATCGAGAAAATATTGTTGTAACCTAAGTAGTATACACATAATCTTGAAAATTATTTCTTAATTATAATAATAAATATAAATCCTAATTAAAAGGATTTTTTATGTAGTGATAATGGTGAAAAAAAATATGTCCTTTTCCCAATTTCTTTTTCTTTTTTAAGTATGCTGTTTTCACCAAATAATTTTTTTTCTGTAATTATATATGTACAACCTATATAAAATCAGTTCCAGCATAGAAAAATTCATAGTTAGGATAGAAATACAGTCACCTGAAATTCCTTTACCCTTTCGAGGACGGTGGTTCGCTTTTGGACCACTTAATTTTAATTCCTAAATGCCACATACATAGGCACCAGAATACTGGAATGAAAAATTTCTTTTTATTAAATACGTGAACAAATAGACATGGAGAGGTACCGCATGGTTGAGTATATGGGCATTCTCACAATCTTTTGACTTTTGGGGGGAAAAATCTAATAAAATTAAACTTGCTAAAATAGCATTTTAATCTGATAGGCGAATGCCTTAATGATTCAAAATAAAGAAAAAATGGTCAGCAGCGAAATTTCTTTTATTTAACTGAGGTTTAAGTGGAACTTGCGAGTTTTATTTTCCTTACCGTTTTACCCCTATAACTTTTTATTTTCTTCTAAATTTTTACTTATAATGAATTTGCATAGTACCCACAGGACATTCAAATAAGAAATAATAGCAATGTAATTTTAATACAGAAGTTTTGTATAACATTGTCTTAAAGGGATGTTCAAGAAGGGACAGTAGGGTAAAAAAAGTGGGATAGTATTGGAAAAAGGGACGAAATGATAAAAAAAAAAAGGTAAAGAAAATTACCAAGTATTTTTAGGAAAATCATGTTAAGACTAAGTGATAGCAACAATGTTCATTGATTTTTAGAAACAGTTGTTAACATTGGATTAAATTAATTTTTTTTAAAAACTTACCTCGAAAGGTGCAGGAATAAACATTGGGGACGGTGAGACTAACAATAAAGCCACGATGCTTGAAATTGATATTTAAATGCTGATTTAAATTCTACAGTAAATTTCCTGCCAAAGAATTTCAGACATTATTTCTGTAGCATACTTCTGCATGAGAAAAAACTTGATAACAATTCTGTTTGCATCTTAAATGATTTTCTGCATAATTTTAGAAGAGGGATGGTAAGGAATCTAAAACCCAGGGACAGAGTTTAAAAAATGATAACAACCCTAAAAATGTGTGCAGGTTAATTTTTAGCTACATATTTATATAAAACAATAGTTCCAGTTTCAGAAAAAGTTACATCGAATTTTTTTTATTGAAGCATTTTTATCCAGACAACTCCAAACTTAAAAATCAACATCAGGGACATGGGACGGGATAGGAGTTTTCCAGGTGTTTGGACCACCAACATCGTCCAAAACTTATTTATCTCGTTAATATTATTGTGCAATCATGCAATCGGATGTTCCCCAGTATATGAAATAAAAAAAAAACACAAAAAAGTGTATTAACCTTTGATTGCATAGTGATGTAAATTTCCATCACCTTTTTATTTAATTTTTAATACATAAATTAAGTTCTTACAACCACCATATTTATATAGAAATATTAATCCTCTAAAAATTACAAAAATTTGCTACTAAATAAATTTAAAAATCTATCTTAAGATTTCTGGTGTCTAATCCTTAATATAAAAATAAAAAACACAATTCTAAAAGAATAATTCATGCAATTAAGGGTTAAAATAAAAATTATTATTCAGGGACATGAAAGTCAAAAGATTGTGAGAATGCCCCATATACGAATCGTATTATGCTATAAATGTCAAGCCTTTGGCATGTTGCAAATAGATGTGGTGGGGATCTAAAATGTGTAAAATGTGCTGGTAAGCACAACATAAAGGATTGCACTGTGGACAGAGTTACTTGCAGTAATTGCTTCTTTCAGGATGATGAAATTGATCATTCCCATTGTGCCGATAGAACGAACTATCCGTCTTTTAGGGCTTACAGGGATGGTCTTTTAGCCAAACGATTGTGATAGTTGTCTCGGGTTCTTCAGCTGATGATTACGGATTAAATTTTGTCCAGATAAACCTTCATCACTGTGAGGACGCCACTAATTCTCTTATTAATTACGTATTTTCTTTGAACGTACATTTTGTACTTTGTCAAGATCCATATTTGGTAAACGGTTGTTTTGTTGGTCTTCCTCCTGACTGGGTTTATTTTCTTTCTTCTAATAGTACTGCAGCTATTATTTCTACTTTGTCAGGACATCATGTGTGAAAAGCTTTGAGTCGAGCAATGGTATTTTTGTAAATTTGCAAACAGCAAAATGTTTCATTATTATTGGTTCAGTGTACTCACCACCTTCTGGAACTTTTCAAGATGACATGGACCCATGGATTGACCAGATTTTTTCAGGCATGTGATTGGAGGAGACTTCAACGTCCAGCTTAAGATGATGGGATATATTTGCGACAGTGATAGGGCTGAGCCACTTTTGGAGTTACTAATGTCTCACAGCCTATATATTCTAAATGACCCAGAGGCACCTCATAGTTACGTTCAAGACGACCGAAATGACCGTCCAGATCTTATTCTGGGCGGTAACGAAATTGTACAGGTTTTAGATGGCTGGTCTGTAGATGATAGTGTCTTTTCATACAGCGATCATCGCTATATCAGGTTTCACCTTGTTCTTGATTCCTCATTTAAGATCTACATAAGATATAAAACAAAAAACAAGAGTTTAAATAATTTCAACAAATGACTCTTGGAGTATCTTCCTCAGTTGATGAACACTTTACGTAGAGTTTTTAGTCCTGATGCACTAGAGGATTCGACGGCCAATTTTTATGACTTTTTGCATGAAATTATGAGTGCTTGTTTTAAAAGAGGTTCGTTGTCATATAAACCTACGGCAAAATTTTATACAGAAATTCTTAGGGTTGAAAGAAACAAAGTTACCGCCTTGTATAAGCGTTATAGGAAGAATTTGAATAGAGAAGATTACAAGGAAAAATATCTTGCTGCTAGAAGACAATAAAAAAGTAATTTACGTCGTGCAAGACGACAGAGTTGGGTGTCAATTCTGTGAACGCACTGATAATGCCTATGGGTCTCTATACAGACATGTCTCAGGTAAAAACCTGAAACATAACGACATAATCTTTACTACATTAGAAGAATCTTCTGTGTTTGACACATATGATAGTGCAGCACATAGGCTTATGTTTGGTCATTTTGACGTGGATTCTCGACCTTCTGTTTCTTATGAGTACATTAACTTCTTCAATTTTTCCTCATCACCTGGTTTTATTCCATTTACAGAAAAAGAACTTTTTCATGTGCTGCGCCTTCAGGACATAAATAAAGCTCCAGGACCGGACGATATTGATGGGATAATTATTAAAAATTTGTGTAACAGATTTACTACTCTTATGTTGACGCTATTTAATGCTTGTTTTTCACTTGGCCACTTCCCAAAATGTTGGAAACGGGGAATAATCATCTTTTTTCGAAAACATAATAGGACAGCTGAAAAAATTAATTCGTATCGACCTATTACTCTTCTCCCTATGATGGGTAAGTTATATGAAAGACTTTTAAAACTTAGATTTATTACAATGCTGGAGTTTTCTAAATATCTTGATGATGGGCAACATGGCTTTCGTGAGGGACGGAGTACCCTGACAGCACTTTCAGCCTTAAAGAATATCATTGGAGAAGCAGTACCAGTATATAAATACTATGCAATGATTTCTTTTGATATCAGTGGTGCCTTCGACGTTTTGGATTGGTAGCCGATATCATAAATATCTTACCTATTTTTGATTATATGAAGTCAACACTTAAAAATTACACGAGCAATGGACTTATTTGTTTTAAATATACGCATGGATTAACATGGTTTCATGTATTCCGTGGCTGCCCGCAAGGGTTATGCCTTGGCCCGTTTATCTGGACACTAGTGGCTGACAGGATTTTTAAGAGTTGCAAGCAGAGAGGATTACTGATTATTTCTTATGCTGATGATAGCGTCATCGTAGAGGGCGCAGTTACGCGCTCTGCGTTAGAACATAAAATTAATACTAGTGTTCATCACTTTTCGGATATCTGTTCTTTACATAAATTGCAAATTAGTGCAGAGAAGTCAGCCTCAATGCTGTTTGGGAGCCACACTCTTAGTAGAAGAAGACCAATTTTTAAACATAATGACAAAAGTATCAGTGTAAAGGACAATATTCTTTATTTGGGATTTCTACTTGACAGCAATTTTCGCTCGATGGATCACCTAGATTTGATTCGAACCAGGCTTAACGATTTCACATGTAAAATGCGCAAAACCAGAATCCGTGATAGAGGTCTTCTTTCTATTTATCTTAAAATATGGTACAATACCGTCTTGAAGAAACATATTTCATATGGGCATGAGATCTGGATGCCTGACTTAAATCAAAATGGAATAACAAGATTACTCTCATGTCAACGTCTATGTCGGCTATCTGTCTTAAAGGCATATCGTACGATTTCTAATGACGCATTGTGTGTTTTGGTCGGTGCTCCACCACTTGACATAGAACTGAATTTGTCTTCTAAGCGTTATAATATTATTTATGGAAATGACACAGTCTTAATTGACAACATGTTTTTTAAAGGTGAAGATTTTATGGATAAACTGAGGACATATAATTATCCTTACTTTTTTGAAAACTTACATTTGTTAAGCCAGCGGTTGTTACAGTATCAGTGGTAAATCATCCGATATTGTATACTGATGGTTCTCGTATGATGAACAGTGTAGGAGCTGCATTTACAGTTTGCTATAGGGATTCTTTTATGCTAGATATGAGATTAAAATTACGTGACTATAACTCTGTTTTTCAAACGGAATTGGCTGCGATAGACGAGGCTATCAGTTGGTGCATCGGCTCACCGCATGATTCATTTCATCTTTATACTGACAACTTGTCATCAATTTATGCTCTTCAGCACCTATTTCCATCTAACGGCCAGCTTTTTAA
The DNA here is from genome assembly GCA_963932465.1 of Maratus speciosus. Taxonomy (NCBI): domain Eukaryota; kingdom Metazoa; phylum Arthropoda; class Arachnida; order Araneae; family Salticidae; genus Maratus; species Maratus speciosus. The sequence continues at coordinate 54,095,868 of OZ010787.1, forward strand.
TATCTTCAACTATTTGCGCCTGTTACATAATAAAGTCATACATGTTGGCTGGATAAAATCGCATGTTGGAATATCAGGAAATGAAATAGCGGACATGTTGGCAAAATCAATTATTATAAATGATCTTTATGACAAAGTTCTACGCATTTCTGCACCAAACTCTATTTTAAAACGTCATTTTAAACACTTCTACATGATCAATGGCAGATTTCTTGGCAAAATTCGAACAAGGGAAGAAATACTTATGCGATATTAAACAAAGTTGATGATTTATTTCTGTGTGAATCTCAGGTGATATGTTATTTTCTTTCTTCACATGGAACATTTCCACAGTATCTGTTTAAAATACGAAAGTACCCAAATAACAGGTGCAACTGTGGTGATGTAGGAAGCATACAACATTATTTGTTTGGACATTGTTCGTTAATGCCTTGTACATTTGAATTCAACAGAAATTGTACACTGAGATGGAACATTCGAAACGTTCTCCTCGTCCGTTCAAACTATAGAAAATTTTGTGCTATGTACAACGCACTTATTAGGGAATACTCATTTATTGGGTATAAATTTTGATAATCTTTACACTTGTAACTATTTGTTTCTTTCATACTTTTAATATTCATCAGTGGTTCGCTTCGGACATTACGTGGTTTTCTGACACTACATCAAAATCGAGCTCAATATTGTGACTTTAATAGAAACTGTCCTTTGTCTGACATTTCTTTTAACGGTGATTTTCTCTTGAAGTCTGAACATTATGGTGATCTTTTTTTTTTTTTTTTCAAGTTAGTTTTTCCTATCTTAAACTTTTATAAACATTTTTTTTTCGAACACTGAACTCCTATGAACATTAGTGAACATTGAACTTTAATGAACATTAACACGTCATAATCTTGAACAAAGAACTATAATCTTGACTTTTATTGTACATTTAAGTCACCTCATTATCGTTTTATATTTTTAAGTTTTTATTATTACGATGAAAGCAACATCAATTGTTTTGTAAATTTATGATTTACTGATAAGTAGGTCAGAATATGTGCCATTTTCTTCTTGTTATTTTATGAGCGTTCCGATGTCCGGCACCGGTGATTGTTGTGGGGATTTTACGCCGGAGCGTTACATCCTATGCCATTCTATGGTTGGTGCTCCGGTCGGTTTATCAGGTATGTGAACAAAGCTTTTGCATATTTTGAAATAAATTTGTTTGAAAATTCTGGTGCCGATCTCTTATTTCAGCATTTTACAAATAAAAGCACCTTACCCCTGAAACGGTTAACCGTTTTAGGGGCGCCGTTTACAATCTGCAAACGCATAATTTTAATAACCAAACTGCCAATTGGCACCAGTAATTCTTTAGGACAATGTAGACCTCATAATATACGTGAAAAAATGCTTTTGATTATTTTCAAATAAATTTGTATGTAAATTGCGGTGTGATTTAATTATTTGACTCTTTTTGGAGCAGAAATGCATTGCCCCTGAAAGGGTTAAATGTCAATATTATACAGGAGAACATCTACTCAATTTACAACATTTATATTCCTATCAAAATATCATAATTAGTGTATTAGACTTCAATATGTAATTTATATTCAAATGAAAGCAGTAATGTGAGTTAATTTATATAACAATATCTAACCCCTGTTACTTGTATTCAACATTAGAACGAATTTTTTCTGTTTCCTGTGCTAAATATATTTTTAAATGGTCAAATAGTTTTAGTATATTGAAAGAAGAGCTGCCGTTTGATGTTTTGGCAACATTTTTTAAGAGCTACTCACATACAAAAAGAAATATATGGAGAAAAAGCGCGAGTAACAGAAATTATATATGTAGTAACAGAGCTTACATTTTTTGTAAAAGAAGTTACACTGAGCAACAGAAATTAGACGTAGAAGTGTATTTACATAATGGAGTTATGAATAAGGAGGAGGAGACATATAGTGTGTTGTCTAGTAGTTGCGAGTGAAGTAACCTGAGGAGGTTGTCACAAGAGGACTGCTGTTTTTTTTTTTTTTTAAATCGGATCCACAGTTTTTGATTACCATCGGTGAAAATCTCGACCAGTAAAATTGTATAGAAAAGTTCGTCTTATTTAAGCGTCTTATTCATGGAAAAATTTTCTCACAACCATAGTACAAGATCTCTATTTCCTTTTATTGGTGTCAGTTTTCCAAGTATTATAATCTTTTCACTGACACTGACAAGAGGTTGTCTTGGTTGTCACAATATGGAGCAACTACTACTGCTGAAGAAAACCTCCACCAGTAAAAATTAATATCAGTTTTGTTCATTATTTTTGATTGAAATTTTCCATTAAAAAAGCGCTTGACTAAACAGAAAATTTCTACTTAAATTTACTGGTGGAAGTGTTCACCGGAGGTAATGAATCCCTGCGAAAGCGGTTAAAGTTCAAGCTTCGCTATTTTATGTCAGTTCCTCTTTCTTAATAGTTCCATGATTTACATTAATCTAAAAACATTGGCACCACTGAAGCACACTTTTTTCTTTTTTTTTTTTTTTTTGTTTCACCCATAAACTAAACTGTTTATAAGAAAAATATAAGTGCATAAAAATAATATTTAATCCATTGAAGTAAGTCAATTTCACACCTATCGAAAACAGCGTTGTCTGCATTAAATGCAATATAAAAATATCTAGCTACAAAATCTGTTGGAATGAATTATTGCTTTCCTTTGATAAAGATATTCAGAACTACTGAAAATTTAATTTCTTTCCATCTCATATTGCTTGAAGCAGAAGGAAATCTTCTCATTAGCCATGTAATTGAATTTGTAATTTGAATAAATCTCTGCTCTTGTAATTAATTTTCTCCCAAAATTAAGTAACGCAGGAGTTTAAGCCTATTTCGTGATTTAAAATATACTAAAGTAAATTCACTGAAATATGTAAATAATTTGATTCAATTATTTCAAAGATTGTGGCATAGTTTATGTTGTATTTTTTTTAACTTTCTGTGTAGATTATGAAAATGAAAAAAAGGTATTTTAAACACATTAATTTTTATTTGCCAGTTTCTCAGGTATGATGGAATTATTTATGTTAGCTATAAAAATATCATTTATTCACTTTTTTAAATAAAATAACTTTAAATTTATTAAAGGAAATTTCAGAGTTTTGTTAAAAATGGAAAAGTTTTTTTATTAACCAAGGAATGCTCGCGCATATCCAGGATATGTTACGAATATACTTTGCCACCAATAAATTCGAACAAAAATCGACCTGTTAATTAACCTTTGACATTGCTCATAAGTTCTGTGATAAAATAATTTGAAGATTACTTTTCAAAAATTAGTGGTGCGGAAAGTAATAACCGTGGCCACCCTGGGTATGTCATACCCAGCGTGTGTAATCCCAGGTTAACCCTCTCGCTGAGTAAGTAATTCTTCGCGAAGAGCGTCGTTTACAGAATTTTTAATCTTTTATCACCAGTTCTTTTAACACGTTCACGTCGGCGCGGTGGGTCACACTGGAATGTCTCAGAGCTGCAAAGTCTCCGGCTTTTTGTATACCAGTATTTTAAGACAGAAAATGTTGTTTAATTTGATTAGAACAATTGGCCGAATTAAAGAACAGCATTACCTATAAAATAACAGTAACGTGCAAAAAGACGGAGACTTGACAACCCTGAGATAGTCAAGTGTGCCCCACCGCGCCAGCCAGCGTGAACGTGTTTGGTAGAAATTTGACTATCGCAATCGGGAAAAGTGTCCTGATTAAATCAGACAAAGTTTTAGATAAAAAATAACTGGTGGGAATAACCAAATAGTATTAATTAGACGGGAAAATGCATGCCCGAGTATTTCTCGGGTTGCGTAGCGAGAGGGTTAAATAGTTAGTTGCAAAATCTGAGAGATATTTTATGCAGTATAAAAGGAAATTTGGGTTATTTTCATGCAAAGCCAAAGATGGCAGATGAGGCAATAATACGGGTCTTTCTAAATGAATATCGGGGTTTTAACGCTTGGTAGTATTTATTACATAAACCTTAAAATTATAATTAATACATAAAATGAAAGAGCAACTCAAACAGTTTTACATACATGCTTACAAGTGTTCAATGTGAGCACTTTTCGTCACACGGCACACATCAAGTCGATAGCTCAGTTCTTCCCAAACTTTGATTAGTGTATGTGGCGTCACTGTTGCAACCGCTGAAATGGTCAGCTGGTAGTGGAGGCACATACACACGATCCTTTATGAACCTCCACATGTAGAAATCACATGGCGTCAGATCGGGTGAGCGTCTGAACAGAACTTCTTTGCTAATCAACTTTTGGGAAGAATTGAGCTACCGACTTGATGTGTGCCGTGTGATGAAAGGTGCTCACATTGACCAGAGTTGAACACATTGAGCTTGTAGGTAAAACTGTTTGAGTTGCTTTTTCATTTTTTGTATTATGAGTGTATTCAGTGTGTGTAGTACTATTCTGTCTGTAAAAGGGACAACATGTCTCTTAAAGGAAAATATATTTTTAAAGATGATTAAAAGTTGTTTCCTTAAACTGCCCTTCTAATGTATTATGACGATGAAAAGAGATTATTTAGTAGCAACGAATAACTACCCAGGTAAGAGGTTTTCATTTCATAAAATAGGATATTATTGAATCGTTATAACTGGCAAACTCTTTTCTGGACGGGGAAACAAGGGGATTTTATTAATGATTTAGAAAACATCAAAGTCGGGTAGATTTTGATTGTTAAATTTGTTACTTCTATCAGTAGTATGTAGGAACAAGTACGACCCATGTAAATGCTGAGAAAGAGCCAAACATTTTAGCCAATATGGCTACCTTTTTATAAAGTACCAAAACAGGCAAACCCATGCCAATCTATCTTGTAGGGGTCGTACGCTTAAAGGATTTTTTACAGGAGTTATATCACTATTTGTTTACAGAAAAATAAATCTAGGTTAAACGCGCAAAATTTTGCCTTATTTAAGAAGAGATTTTTCCATCAGAAAATACTGGGACCGAAGAATTTCCTGATTGTGAAATTTCAGGACAAGTACGATCCCTGATCTTGCAATCTTTTAAATTTTCTGTCAACAGAAAATTTCGATGAAATTTATGAAAGCAAAGAACTGCGCCGTGTGAACTTAAATATTGAATGTTTTTCTGATGAGCTGTGTTAAACAGTGCTAAGGGCTGTCATGTGATCGACCACGATTCCGAAGTTACTATCCCCCCCCCCCCCCCAATGTGTAAAATGAGCCTAGGGCCAGTGGAGTAGCGTTAGGAGGGTGTCAATCATTTTACTACGCTGTTAAATCTGAAGGTGACTTATCGGTGCCGTTTGGAAGCTTGGTGTGAAAAAACGGTATCATTTGAAACCAAGAGGCTTCGAAATGTGGCTGAAGTACCGATTGGTTTTTCAATGGGTGATTGGAATAATTAAGGTGCTGTGTGGTAAAAATATGGCACCCCACCTGGGGACTGGCACATAGCGCATGCGCTGTGACGTGTGCCCATCTCTCCGTCGGCAAGTGAAATCTACGGCTGTAAGACCCAGGTAACACACAGATATCGGCTTATGTCCCGATAAATATTGGCCAATATCTAGAAAGCCACTGAATGGCAGACGTCAAATTTACAATATCTGCCGATATTCAAAGATTAATTTAAAATTAGTTTTAAAAAGAAAACATCCCCTACTGTCATCAGTGACTTCAGCGCTAATCATCATAAGCCGTCCAAGTACGATAAAATCTCTAATACTGCTCTGAAAAATCTTCCTGCTAAATTTATTATATATGTTACTAATTTTATAATCTCTATTTTTAAATCTTTCTATTTCCCAAAACGGCGGAAAAATTTCCATATTCTCTCCTATGCCTAAACACAGTACAAATCTTTCTGACCCCGTTAACTATTGTCCTATTTCTTTACTCCCGTCTCTTAGAAAAGTATTTGAGAGCGCCATCAGAATCGAATTACAGATTCAAATTAAGCGGCACAACATTCTTATACCCGAACAATACTGCTTTCGATCCAATCCCACAAGTTATATGAAAAAGATAATTTTCAAAAAATGGATGGAGTGAAAGAGCTGGATATTATTTTTCTACTGCAAACAGATGAATAAAATGCTAATTTGTGAGTGCAAGTTTGCAATACAATTTTTGAAGCATTTCGCGTTGAAAATGAGGTATTTTGCACTTTGAAAATGCTATTGTTAATAGCTGCCAACGTTTACGCTTTTTCTTATTTAAATGTTATAGTTACTTTCGTCTTCTTCAATCGTCAAAATCTGCGATTTAAAAAGGCCATTAAAATTTATACTAAATTTTAGTGGTAATAAAATTAATAAATTCTGGCAGCTACATCTTATAACATGAAAAGCCATAAAAAAATGTACTAAACTTGACATGAGTGATTTACAGAATAAATTAAAAGAATGGAATATGTCAGTTATGATTACCGTTGAACATTTTCCTTATAACCGAGGATATTCCCAAAGTATTTCGGAGTGTGTTCTACTCATTCATAAATATTTAGAAAGCTTAATGCAACTTTCATTGAATGTTATATTATCTTTACATATTTATCATAATTATTGTAAGTCTAAAATATTAGACAGAAATCAGACACGTGTATGTTTAATTAAGCACTTTTAAATCAAGTTATAAAAATATATCTATGCATAAATAAATTCTTAAAATGTTTAAATTCATATAGGTAAAAATACGTTATAATCTTTCTTATACAAATAAGAAAATTATGTAGAATTTGAATCAATATATTTATTAATTTTTTCTTGCATTATTAGTTAAGATTTAATTATTGTATGCATGGAATTCTTTTCACAAAAGTTTAAAATTATTTTCAATTTTTGTTTTTTTTATGCGACACTGTGTACATGCCTAACCTTTGCTTTGAAAATAACACTAAAATGAAGGTGAGAGACAATTTTGACCCGAACCATATGGATATATTTAAATTCGAACCAGAAATTTCTTTATAAAATAAGTTTAAAAGATACAAACGGAAAAATGGGCTAAATAAATAAGTTAAACAGTTTTAAATAAAAGTTCTGGTATTAAATATTTTTATAAAATTCGATTAAAAATTCACGTCTTTCTTTTGATTGATAAGATTTTCGTTCAAATATGTTACTGTTTAGCTTTCTTTATGTCGTTGGTACCTTGTCAAACTATCCAATGTGAAAACAGTGTTGCCAGTGGGCTACTTTTTTTAAATTCAGATTTCTTGATTGGCACCACTTTTTTGAAGTAGCAAAATTCGCCTTATTTAATTATATATTAATTAAGGCGAAAATAAGGGGTCTTTCCCCATTTCAGAAAAGTGGTGACAATCAAGAAATATGAATTAAAAAATGTAGCCCACTGGCAACACTTTTTTCATAATGGACAGATTGACATGGTACCAAAAATATAGTGGGGAAATATCAAATAACTAAAAAGTTAAATTTATCTTAGCTTTCTTTACATTATTGTAAAAAATATTAAAATTAACTAGCTGATTAATTAGAAGTGCTAGCGCGATATAATATATGTTAAATGTTATGATTTTCCATACAATAACAAACGGTAGACCTCTTACGTTAAGGTGTAAAAATTCATAATGTCGAACCAAAGAACAGTAAATATTTTTATAAATACTGTATACATTCGCGTATAAGCAAAACACTATGTTTTTAAAGATTAACAGGTTAAACTTCAATATTTCAAAATAGACATCTTCGCTTTGTTAAACTGAGGAATTCGTAAACAGTTTCCGCCATTAAATAAGGCAACGATAAATATTAAAAAATTCTGGTATTAATCTAATGTACTCTCGAATTTCGGGGTCAAATTATACCATTATATAGGGTGTTTTTTAAACTGGCGCTATTCAGAGCAATCTGCAGCTCGTTCTAATAATCAGAATGACACTTAACTTGGTAAGGAGACTAATGACGCCAAGAGAAAAAGGAAAAAAAAATCAAAACACCGCCGATAGGAGAAAATATGGCGCTGTTGAATGCTACACAGCCTAGAATTAGAATAAAACACTGTAACATGTGAAAATGTAAAAATACACCTACATATACGACAACAGCGCCAATAATGTGTGCTATAAACGCATACGAAAAGCTCCGAGAAACACTTTCAGCTCTGGCTGAATATGAGTTGCACGTTACCGCAGTGCGCGTAAAGCCTAAATTAATGGCACTGTTGGTGCCTAAGTAGGTACAAATTTAAATTTTCGTTTGTTATTTGTGTTTTATGCTCATTTTCGCCTGCGTAGCCTACAATAGCGCCATATTTCCCCCTATCAACAGAATCTTGAACTACTTCATTTTTTCGTGGAATGTTTCCCCCCATGGAGTCATTAGTCCCGTTTCCAAGTTTAGTGCCATTCTGGTTAAAAGAAAGTACTACAGATGGATGAGAATAGCGTCAGTTAAAAAAAAAAAATACTCCCTATATATGCGAGTATATACCCATAGATTTCAAATTTTACCAATTTTATATCCCTACTTTTGAACAGAAAAAAAAAATCTTTTATAAAGCCGAAAATTTAGGATTAACTAAGGTCTATTTTTCTGTTCAATAACGATGGGAGGAATAAAGAGTCAAAGTTAGCTGCTATATATACAGTGGATTTTGAATAGCAGTGTAAATATAAAACACCTCCTCGCGATTTCTTTTTGAAAATTTACTTCCATTTTAACGCTTAGCCATCGTCTGCATTCACATTCCTGACAACCAGTTTTTATTGTCCAAATATGTTGTTTCCAATGATTGAACTGTACAACAGTGAAATTGTCTTTGAAGTGAAAATATGCATTTCTCCACGAAATGAACCCACTGAACATGAATATCAGTAAGTAAAACTTTCATTGGCTCTTGTTTAGGAAATACAGAAGAGCGAAGCTAATATTTATTCCAAAAATATGTATTTTAAAATGAATATTTAAAAATTATATGAAACGCAACGTAAATATTTTGCAGAAATCGATTTCTGGAAGCTTCAAATACGTGAATTTAAAATTACATGAAGTAGTTTTTAACTCTCTCGCTGCGTAATTGTTTAATCAAAATAGCTTCAAAAATTGCATATATAATCCCTTCGCGACGAGCGTGTTTTAAGAATGTTTATTCTTTTGTCACCGGTTTTTCAAAACAAAAATTTTTGTTTAATTTAATCGGGAAAATGATCCGATTAAATAAGGCAAAATTTACAAAAAAATAACTGGTGCAAATAATCAAGGAGGGTTACTTAGGCGGAAAAAAGCATGCCCGAGAAAATTTCGGGTTGCGCAAATTTTGCTTCTTTTACATTGCCCGATGAAATCTCGGGTTGCGCAGCGAGATGTTTATCACTAGAAATACCATGAGCCGTCATTTTGACGGGTGCAATATAAATATGTTTCGGTTCAAACCAGAAATTTGATTAAGAAGTAAGTTTAAAAGATATAAAGAAGAAAAACATTAAATAATAAAGTTAAACTGTTTAAAATCAAAATTCTGGTGGGAAATCTCTGATTTACAAACGGGCTCTCATGTCAAGCACACAAGTGATATGTTTGTTGTACAATAAATAAATAAACTAGCAGATGTAATTATAAAAATGACGATACTGATGAGTTACATGTTTGTTTATTGTTATTTTACTTTTGTCGCCAAATAATTTGATTTTATTTCAAAAAGGCGTAAAGTGACATCAGCCCCACCGATGTTCACTTTATATAGGTGATTTTTCAAACGTAAGACAGTATTTTTGGAGCAATTTTTTGTAAATTAATTAAGTATAAATTATATAAATGAAGTGTAAATTATATAAACAGCAGTTAATATTTTAAAAGTGGATTTAAATTTTAATGAAAATGTCTGCCCCCCCCCCATACACACATATTGTAAATAATTTAATTTCAGACATTTATTTTTTTTTTCTCATACTTTACTACGGAAACATGCTTTTTTGTTTTCTCCAAACTAGTAACTTTTAAAACCTCGAAACTCAGATTAGCGAATATTGCCTACTCTTTTTTTTTCTTTTAACACATATCGCCAATTTCCCTCTTAGAAATGTCTACTGCTTCAAATTTGAAGTACTAAAGATTATTCTTAAGAAAATTGATGCAATTGTGCGTTATTAATAGCACACAATACAACATTTTACAATAAAAATTGCTTGCTGAAATAAATTATCGACGATCTTTTTAATTCGACATCCCTTTTCCAGTTTTTTTTTTCTTTTTTCTTTTTCTTTTTTTTTTCTTTTCTTTTCTTTTTTTTTTTTTTTTTTTTTTTTTTTTTTTACGTATTTTGTCGTTTTTGAAGGTTCTTGAATGATATTGGATTTATCTTCCACAATTAGGTTAGCCCCTAATTAGCGTATTTATTGAACTGTCGGATGTTTCTTTTATATTTGAAAGAGACTCTGTGGCCAGTGATCCCGATTGCAGAAGATTACATAAAATTCGTACTTAGCGATTAGTAAATTTATGGTTTTTCATTATGAAGCAAACGGACAAAAGAAAATTTAGTATTATACATTTTTCCTCTGCAGATTTTTATTATCACTAAATAAGCAATACTTGGAATGACAATAGTCGGGAAAAAAATCTGACGCACAGCCCTAGCCACTAAACTTAGTGAAAAATTATGGATTTTAGGTATATTTAGGCAACAGACTGAAGAATAATGTTATTTTCAAAATGAAAAGCCTATTCATTTCTCCGTGTTATTATGCTCCTTAGAGAAATGAAAGAAAAAGTCTTAGGTGCATTAAAAAGATTAATACGTACTAGGTTATTAAGTTTTGTATAACTGACTTTATTTATCATCCTCAAAGAGTATTTTTGGAGAAAGTTCTAATATAATCCAGTCAACAGCAAATTGACTTTATTTAATCGAGTGTAATTTAGTTCATAATTACCTTTGTTTTATATCTAATTCTGGAGCATTTGTAACCATGTAGTTGCAAACACTTCTAATGTTGGACGTCAAACTTACCTGTGCACCCGATTATGGAAGATTGAGAAGATTTGGATGAAAACAAGAGGTTTATCTTTCTATCATAGTCAGTTATCGAGGTTTTTTTCCCAGTTTAACAGTTGCATTATTGCAATTGGTATATATATATAAAAGAAAAGGCAGCGAAAATGATATTATTTTAATTTTATTCAAACACTTCAGTTTTAAAAATCCACTTTTATGTGATTCACATTTCTTTTAAATGTGAAAGTTAATCAGTTCTTCGTGTGCAAATAATTTATTACATTTTTTTACTATATTTACTCTGCTGTAATCCGAAGATAGAAAACTGCAGTAGACCTGCCAGAAGAAGACGTATATTACGAAATATAATGTAGCGTAGAGAGAGATTGTATTTAAGCTACCAGAAGCATAGATAGCACCAAGCTGGGAAGCTCGGAGTTCAGAAACTAACAAACGAAAGTGAATAATCCGAACATGATTAATGTTGAGTGGTCACTCTCTGCAATCTTTGTAAATATCTCTCATTTTAATAGTGTGGTGACTAGAGAATATTTTAATTTCTGATGATCATAACGGCCGTATTTCCTTCCCAAACTCTACTATAACACCTTAACGCTCGAATTAAATTACGGTTTAAAAATTCAAATTGCTTATTGGCACCACTTTTATGAAAAAGAAATATTCACCTTATTATAACAGACAGGTAAAACGATACTAAAATATAGCCAATTTCACTATTTTATAAAACTGGTAGAAATCAAACAATCTGAGTAAAAGACACAGCCCGTGAATATGACGGGAGCGAGAATTGGGGGGTTAAAGATCTACTATAAAAGTGTTTCTTCTGAATAGCCCGAATTTTGCCTAAAGCATAAGGCAGAGCTCTCAAATGGTCCTCCAACTGAATACGAATAAATTTTAACAGAAAATTTTATGGTAGGTTTGCGCTAGAATTAATTTTCAAAGGTGATTCCGGGGTGGTTTGTAAGAAAAATCTAAAAAGAAAAATTTTCTAAAATAATACTGGTATTCACTTGGCGGACCATTTGGGAGCCCTGCATAAGATAATATGATAGCTAAATGGCGTTTGTATCGTATTCAGCAAGGGCGGAAAGACTTTCCAGGTGAAGGTGCAAATTAATTTAAAATACAAAGTCGAATTCATAATTTTGTTTGATCAAGGTTCATTTGGAAAAAGGACCAGCGAAGCGGGAGTAGCCTGCTAGTATTTTATAAAACTTGACTCAAATTTCTGGTAGTTGTAGTGTTAAGTTATCTTTAAAAAATTACCTAAATTATTAGTTTGTTTTGGAACAATATTAAAAATACTTTTAACAGTAGGAGTTCCAAATATTACATAAGCATATATCCCAATTACTTCACAAAATGATTTCCTGTTTGATATCTAAAAAAAATACAGGTTGTCCGAAAATTCCTGGACGCATTTTAACCCCTTAATTCTCGCTCCCGTCATATTCTCGGGCTGTGTCTTTTACTCAAATTGTTTGATTCCCACCAGTTTTATAAAATAGTGAAATTGGCTATATTTTAGTGTCGTTTTTCCTGCCATTAAATAACGTGAATATTTCTTTTTCATAAAAGTGGTGCCAATAAACAATTTGAATTTTTCAACCGTAATTTAATTCAAGCGTTAAGGGGTTAAAATTCAACATATAATCAAGTAATTGTCGTACAAGAGTGCGGTTTGGACTAAAATGCTTCTCAAGATGACAAGTTTTCTTCAAGCGAATGAAAACAGCTAGTTCCAAATTTCGGTCATAGACGGCGCTACTTGTCCATATGTTTCCTTTCAAACATGCGTTTTTTCAGATAATTTTGACACTGTGACACAAAAATGATGATTTAGAGAGTTGGGTATCGTCATTTCTGTGTCACTGCCTCAAAATTAATCTGAAAATCAGAAAAAGCAGATGTTTGAAAGCAAACATGTGGATATGTGGTGCCTTCTATTATTGAAATTTGGAACTAACTGTTTTCATTCTCACAGGGCCAGTGTTGCCAGATTGGGGACTTTTTTGTCCCCAGATTGTTGATTGTCACCGCTTTTTTTAAAATAGAAATATTCGGCCTATTTAGAAATAGATTAAAATTCTGAAAAATAAGGCGAATTATACTATTTTAATAAAGTGGTGACATTCTAATAATCAGAATTAAAAAAGTCCCCAATGTGGCAACACTGCACAGGGCTCCAAAGTGGTCCACCAACTGTATACCAATATTATTTTAGAAAAATTTTCTTTTTAGATTTTTCTTACAAACCGCCCCGGAAAGACCTTTGAAAGTTAATTCTAGCGCAAACCTACCATAAAATTTTGTGTTAAGATTTATTGGTATTCAGTTGGCGGACCATTTGGGAGCCCAGTTCTCATGAAGAAAGCTTTTCACCCTGAGAAGCATTTTAGTCCGAACCGCACTCCTGTACGACAAATACTTCATTTTATATTGAATTTTAAAATGCGCCCCGAAACTTTCGGACACTGTACGTTGGAGAATCCATATATGATGTCAAATTTAGGACTCAACCGTTATCGGACGCTAGCTATTTAACCCTTAAAGCTCCGGCGTCTCTTACACAAATTTTATTCGATCGGCACCACTTTTTAAAAAGCAGTTTCCTTAAAGTGAACAATTTCAAAAATGCTCTGATTAAATAAGGTGAATTTTACTTTCCGTTATTACTGTTACAAAAAACAAATTTTTCAAAGACTAAGAATGTCTCCGCAGCGGAGCCAACGGAGTGGGAAGGGTTAAATATGATTTGGTACTAGGTTGTTTGTATTCAGTGAAAATTTGCAGAGCTACCAACGTCGACTATTAGTATATTCTGTTTGTACATCTATATTTTAAAAATATTTTTTTAGTACATTTCGCTTGCATTCATTTTCATATTTCAAGTGAAAGCGATGCTAAAATAAAAAAGAAAAGTGCCCAGCTAAACTGATGGCATTGAGCTCACAGGCTATTCACACTAATTGTATATTATACACTTATTTTAAAGAATAATGCCCCTCAAAAAATAAGTGAAGGGGAATTAGCCCCCGTTTCCCCCTTTATACTTAACCAGTGAACCTCCAAATCTAATCAGGGAAGCCCCTTATCATAATAAAACGGTATACCAAATTTGGAGCAAATCGAATAATCCTGCAAAAAGAACATTTATCTAAATTAAGGGGGTGCACTAGCCCCCCTTTATCTTTAACCAATGAATCGCCAAAACGAATCAGGGAAGCTCCTTAACATAATAAACCGGTATACCAAATTTGGAGCAAAGCGAATAATTCTGCATGAAAAACCCGTTTATATAAATTAAGAGGGGTGGCCTAGCCCCCCTTCCCCTTTATCTTTAACCAATAAACCCCCAAAACTAATCAAGGAATTTCCTTAACATAATAAACCGGTATACCAACTTCGGAGCAAATCGAATCATTCTGCATGAAAAACCCAATTATCTGAATTAAGGAGGTGGACTAGCCCCCCTTTTCCCCCTTTATTCTTAATCAATGAACCCCCAAAATTAATCAGGGAAGTTCCTTAACATAAGAAACCGGTATACCAAATTCGGAGCAATTCGAATCATTCTGCATGAAATACCCATTTATCTGGATTAAAAGGGGTGCACTAGCCCCCTTTCCCCCCTTTATTCTTAACTAATGAACCTCCAAAACTAATCAGGGATGTTCCTTAACATAATAAACCGGTAAACCAAATTCGGAGCAAATCGAATGATTCTGCATGAAAAACCCATTTTTCTGAATTAAGGGGGGGGGGTGGACTAACCCCGTTTTTTCCCCTTTATCCTTAACCAATGAATACCCAAAACTAATCAGGGATGTTCCTTAACATAATAAACCGGTATACCTAATGCGGAGCAAATCGAATGATTCTGCAAGAAAAACCCATTTTTCTGAATTAAGGGGGGGGGGACTAACCCCCCTTTCCCCCCCTTTATCCTTCACCAATGAACCCCCAAAACTAATCAGGGATGTTCCTTAACATAATAAACAGGTATACCAAATTCGGAGCAAATCGAATGATTCTGCATGAAAAACCCATTTTTCTGAATTAAGGGGGGGTGGACTAACCCCGTTTTCCCCCTTTATCCTTAACCAATGAACCCCCAAAACAAATCAGGGATGTTCCTTAACATAATAAACCGGTATACCAAATTCGGAGCAAATCGAATGATTCTGCATGAAAAACCCATTTTTCTGAATTAAGGGGGGGTGGACTAACCCCGTTTTTCCCCCTTTATCCTTAACCAATGAACTCCCAAAACTAATCAGGGATGTTCCTTAACATAATAAACCGGTATACCAAATTCGGAGCAAATTAAATGAATCTGCATGAAAAACCCATTTTTCTGAATTAAGGGGGGTGGGGTGGACTAACCCCCTTTTTCCCTCTTTATCCTTAACCAATGAACCCCCAAAACTAATCAGGGATGTTCCTTAACATAATAAACCGGTATACCTAATTCGGAGCAAATCGAATGATTTTGCATGAAAAACCCATTTTTCTGAATTAAGGGGGGGGGGTGGACTAACCCCGTTTTTCCCCCTTTATCCTTAACCAATAAACTCCCAAAACTAATCAGGGAAGCGCCTTATCACAATGAACGTAGGAAAAAATTTTGAAGCAAATCGGATGTTTCTATCAAGAGTTATCGCGTTACGTACATACGTACATACATACATACATACATACATACATACATACATACAGAACGGGCGGGCACATTAGCTCTCAGGCTTTGATAGCCTGTGAGCTAAAAAGTGGTTCTACCCGAATAAAATACGTGTAAGAGATGCTGGTTCCGAACGTGTTAATCTTGTCACCTCACAAGTGCATTACGTAACATAGTATCGATGCAGTGTTGCCTGTGGGGTACTTTTTTTTTAATTCAGCTTCCCACCAATTTTTTGAAGTAGTCACATTATTGAATTACGGATTAAATAATGCAAGAATAAGCCGATTTAGACTTTTTTTAAAAAATGGTAGGAATCAAGTAATCGAAATTTTTTAAAAAGTAGCCCGCTGACAACACTGTACCGATGTCACGCGAGAGGTGACTTAGGACCAATAAGGATTAATGCTGAAAATTTAAGTTTAATAAATTTCAATAGGGATTTTATGGATTTTTGTTCAAAAGAAGTTCTGAGAATTATGATGAGCTTATGTACAATCTGCTACAAAAGGATCGGAAGTTGGGTTGCATTATGTCCCTAAAAAGTCACTGTTATCTCAAATTTTTATCCCCCAGCAATCTGTAGTGTTGTGAGTTTCGAGCATGGCTAAAGATTTCACCAAGACATGTCAACAATGGAAAAATATACCAGGGTGATGGAATGAGGCAGTGTTAGCTGACTAGGTTTAAAAAGGGTCTTGCAGTAATTCCTTTACATTATTATTGCAAGTAATATATTAAAGTGTATAAGTGTGGTGCCGTGGTATAGGAAGCTTGGTTACAGTGCCTAGAAATATATAATGTGGACATTGCGTATACCGTTAATGTATAAAAAAAAATTACATTTTCTAAGATGGCGCTGCCATCGAATTTATTGCTTGAAAGTGTAAACACAAAGGCGTTAGTTACAGCGCCTAGAAACATGTGGTGCAAAATGCATTTAAAATATTAGGTCATTATGTATGAAATGTTCGATTTGAAAGCGGTTTTTTTATTTAGAAATTGCACAAATAAAGCAAAAGAAAATTACTATTCAAAATTTTCTGGTGTGAATTCAGAATTTTTAAAATAAAAAACCGCTTTCAAATCGGACGTTTCCAACCTAATGACATAATATATACCTGGATTTTCTTTCATTCCTAATGTGTCGCGTAGTACAACATAAATCTTTTTAATTATGTTTTTCGCAAAATTTATCTTTCAAAATTAAGTTTCCAGTAGTTTAAATTGCATCCTAAATATCTAAAATCACGTTGGATTTCCATTAATCCATAGTAATAAACTCAATCATAGCGCCTTCTGGTGAAAGTGTATTTTTTTGCATACAGTTTTGCTTGTTGATTTTCCACACTATATACTTCTAGACACTATCGGCTAGTGGGATTGAAAAAATGTCCGTGATAATAGAATGAAATCTTTATACGTAATTTTTTTGGAAACATGTTCGCTGATTCATACACAGAAGTAATTTCTTTAAATATTTATACAGTTCATTTAATATACAGAAACCAGCCATCTCTTATTATATTTAAAAAGTACTATATCTAATACGTGATGATATTTTTTAAATAAAAACATAAATACGCATAAAACATTTTCATTTTTACTTTCTTCTATCTTCAATAGAAGAAAGTATTGTAATCGAAATTTTTTTCGACTTCCGGTTTTCGACGGATTTGCATGTTTTAGGGGTCAGAGATTCCAAAAAACATGTTTATAGAAAATGTCTGTCTGTCTGTGTGTCCGTCTGTCCGTCTGTCCGTCTGTCCGTCCGTCCGTCCGTCCGTCTGTCCGTCTGTCCGTCTGTCTGTCGCCATTGTACCATCAAAAAGTGTATGAAGTTATGTATAGAATTAAACCAAAATTTTATTATAAGTTTTTGGCTATGGCAAGCAGGTCCTCCCGGAATTTGGAAAAAATTCGCCGGTAGGGTGCGCTGATATAACAAGTTTTGTGCGATTTTGAATATTGTACCATCCAAAAGTGTATGGAGTTATGCATAGAATTGAACCAAATTTTTAGTTTAAGTTTTTGGATATGACAAGCAGGTCCTCCCTGAATGTGGAAATAATTCGCCGGTAGGGGGCGCTGTAATAGCGATTTTTGTGCGATTTTGAATATTGTACCGTCCAAAAGTGTATGAAGTTATGCATAGAATTAAACCAAATTTTTATTTTAAGTTTTTGGCTATGGCAAGCAGGTCCTCCCTGAATTTGGAAACAATTCGCCGGTAGGGGGCGCTGTAATAGCGATTTTTGTGCGATTTTGAATATTGTACCGTCCAAAAGTGTATGAAGTTATGCATAGAATTAAACCAAATTTTTATTTTAAGTTTTTGGATATGGCAAGCAGGTCCTCCATGAATTTTCAAAAAATTCGCCGTTAGGGGGCGCTGTAATAGCGATTTTTGTGCGATTTTGAATATTGCACCATCGAAAAGTGTATGAAGTTATGCATAGAATTGAACCAAAAAAAAATTTTAAGTTCTTGGCTATGGCAAGGAGGTCCTCCCTTAATTTGTAAAAAAATCGCTCGTAGAGGGCGCTGTAATAGCGATTTTTGTACAATTTTTGTGCCATTTTGAATATTGTACCGCCGAAAAGTGTATGAAGTTATGCATAGAATTGAACCAAATTTTATGTGTTTATTTTTGGTCATGTCACGAAGGTCCTCCCTGAATTTGGAAAAATTCTGCCGGAAGGGGGCACTATAATTGCGATGTCTGTACCATTTTCATTATTGTACCATCGAAAAGTGTATGAAGTTATCCATATAATTGAACCAAATTTTTTGTGCATGTTTCTGGCTATGACAAACAAGTCCTTCCTGAACTTGAAAAAATTCCGAAAGAAGGGGGCGCTATAATTCCGATCTCTGTGCCATTTTCATTATTGTACCATCGAACAGCGTATAAAATTATGCATACAATTGAACCAAAATTTTTGTGCTTGTTTTTGGCTTTGGCCAGCAGGTTCTCCTTGAATTTGGAAATATTGCGCGGTAAAGGGGCTCCGTGCTAGCGATTTTTGTATACTTTTCTTAATTTTTCGTAGTTCTATTGTGCATCGGCGGCTCATGCAGCGGCGAGAACTCGCTTCCTGCTATGCCGGCTATTCGCAAACAGCTGATAACGACAGAATAAGGAAAAATTAATAATTTTAACAAATATCATGATATAGATTAACTCGTTTTTAGTCCGTTTAATTGACTTGAGCAGAAATTTAAGATGAAAATCAAAGTTGGTATAGTATTGAACTAATAATATTGAAGTATTAACATGTGTAACTAGGTTTTGAAATATTAAGATGTATAAGATAGAAGAAAGTTTTGGGATTGGCACATCCAACTAGTTGTCTTTAGATCTGTTTACATTATTCGGCAATAAATTTTACTTTATTTTTCCCGAATTGCGCAAATCTTTTTTTGAAAAGTTCCAAGGTCCTATAACAGGGAAGTACCTGTAACCCCTTGAAGGGCCCTAGGATATAATATATCCCACTTAATTTTTATTGCAAAATGCCACTTTCACAACAAAATTTTAAAATAACATTTTACTCTTATAACGTACGAAAAAAAAGCGTCTACTTAATTAAAAAAAAAAAAATGTTTGTAAATCCTAGTATTAATCAATCATTTCAGCATTTGAATAACAGAAGTACTTTGGTCTTAAACCATTTAATGCGCAGCTTTGAATATATGCAAACAATACTGTTTTGAATTTAATAGATTTTTTTCGTTTGCAAATACCTAATTCACACCAGAAAATTAAATCAGCAATATTCGCTTTAATTAAAAAAACAGACATTCCGTTACTAAGTAAAGCGAAATTAACCATTGAAACTTTCTGGTGTAAAGTCAGATTCTCTGAACTACGTAATATCTAGAACGTATTCTATCATAGGAATTAAAGGGTTGAAAATTTAAGTTTTATAAAGTAAATAATTATGTAAAATAAGGTATTTGGAGACATACTTATTAAAATATTTACTAGTTTGCAACATCTTAGCGTAAAATAGCCACACGACTGTAGTTTTTACTTGTATTTCAGAGGTACAACAGAAGAAAATTTTGACGTATTATATGAAAACTGTATTTCTGATTTTTTTCATTATTTTTCCTGTGTAATAAACCGTTCAGAGAATAAAATATAATTTTTTCGAAACAAAATAAAAAATCGCGTATTTAAGGGTTAAAGTAAGGCTGGTGGAGTTTAGCACCTGCAGAAGAAAGATACATTCTTTAATAAAGAGTTGTATTTGTTTAAAAATTGTAACGTACAGTAATTTCCCGCGTATACGCCGCAGCTCAGGTAATTCGATTTCCTACCAGATTTTCTTTTTAAATCATATGTGTCTCGCTTTTGCTTAGCATTTATTTGACTTCATATTTCAAATAAAATTTCTGGTATGATAAAGACTTAACTATCACCGGCGTGTACGCGAGAAATTGCGGTAGTTAAGGATGGGCAGAATTAACTCCTTGAAGGACACCGGTATATATTATATACCACCTACGATTAATGAAGTTTTACACCAGAAAAATTTTATTAAATTTTACTTTTCTAACTTTGGTGGGAAAAAGCCGTAAAATTGCTTTTACTTATTTTGAAATAGAATTTTTCAAATATTCCGGTATGAGTTCAACATTTCAGGAACACAATCACTTGCTCCTCAAGGGGTTAATGATTTTATAATCGAATGAATCATTCGGGCATGTTCAAAAACATAGTTTCTGACCTTTTTATATATTTTTAATCAATTACCACTAGAAAATTTTTTAAAAGATAAGAACCGTAAGTATAGTTGGCAGCCGTTATAACGTTTTTAACACTTTGAGTGCAATTCCAGTCACAGGTGACTGACACTGAACTTTTCATTTAGACAGCGTCAGTCATCGGTGTCTGACACTATTAGATAGTACTTACGCGTAATCTTATTTCACGCCCAAATAGAATGACCCGACAAACCAGACTTGGCACTCAACGTGTTACTCATTTTCATAAATTTTGAGGGAAAAGGGTAAATTTGTGTTTGTATTGGTTTCATTAATTGATTCTAATTAAAATAGGGAATTCCTTTTTTATACAAAACTTCTGGTAGAAATTAAAGTAAAAAAAAAAAAAAAAAAAAAAAGCAAAGATAGGTTGGCAGCTGTGAGGCAAAAAAGAGGAATAAAAGGCATATATGGCAAAAAGAGATAGATTGGCAGCTATGATTTTGCGCATGCCCGAATGATTCATTCGAATAGTAAAATCACCGACCCCTCAATACTAGGCTTGAGCGCTGACGAAGGCGGATTTTTTTCAGCGAGAGTACGGTCCCTTAAATACTCGTACCATTAATTTTTTTAAGTTTTTTCCGCTTTATTTTTCTGAAAATAAACGAGTCAGAGAAATCTTTTATAAAATACTGGTGTCAACATTTGAGGGACCGTACATACGCAAAAAAAAATCCGCCTTCCGCAGCCGCCATTTTTGTGTCGCCGCTCAGGCCTAGTATTCAGGGGGGTGGTGAGTAAAATCATTCATTCCGGCCACCACTAAACGTAATGTATAACACATATAAAAACTAAAAATTAAAATATATTGTGCTATAAAAATATCTTGCCACAGCTACATATTTTGTCGCCATTATTTCTAAATAGTTATCTTTACCTTATTTCATTATATATATCTGTGGTTTATAAAGTATATATTTCTATTCAGAAATCATGGTGACAAAAAATGGTGGCGTTTGGAAGTTATGTGTAGCTATGTGATATCATTCGTATGCCTCTGCAAAAACCTGCCACGAATTTCTTCCTTAACCCCTTGAAGGGCACCGGTATATTATATATACCACTTAATTTTAATTCCCAAATACCACACTGGCACCAGAATTTTGGAATTATGTTTTCATTTTTAAAATGTACAAGATGAAAAGCTTTTACTTACTTTCATATAAATATGTTCAGAAATACCGGTGTCATTCAATCAATTTCACATTTTAGCAACAAAGTGTGCTGCAAGAAGTGCTTTGCCCCTGAAAGGGTTAACCGCTTAACGGTCGCATTAAATTACGGTTTAAAAATTCAAATTGCTTATTACCATCACTTTTTTCAAAAAGAAATATTCATCTTATTTAATGACAAGTAAAATGATACCATAATAAATCCAATTACACTATTCAATAAAACTGGTGGGGATCAAACAATCTGAATAAAAAAACACAGCCCGTGAATATCATGGGAGCGAGAATTAAGGGATAAAAATTACTGGTTTGAAAAAAAAATGACCCTGTAAATTTTATAAAATTAATTATATTTCTACTATTCTATCCGAGTAATTTCTGAAACCTTCAAAACCCTGCATTAAGTTATGGAATTTTCTCATTACAGCATAAAATTAATTATTTTAGAAAGTATGTTCTTCAAAGCATATGTTATAATGCACATTTTCGCTTGAGATGACAATTAAATCGTGAAGAAAGAAGGATTCATTAAAAAGTTCAGAAGTTTAAAAAAAGCACAAGAAAAGAATATTCTCGAAGAAAACTAAAGGGAAATTTAAATAATTCAACTTTAAAGCAGTCTTTTCTTTAGAACAAACAAATGAGATTTTTTTTTTCAGAAAGATCATTGTGGTTTGTAAGTTCATCCGCAATGCTGGATTTTATTGAACAGAAAACAGGCACCTCTTCTTAAAGTAAATACCGCTTAATTTGAGAGCTCATGTTCTTTCACGCTAGGGTAAAATAAAATAAATTTGCTAAAGCCTTTTTTTTCCACATAAAACGTCTATTAAAAGTTATTGTAGAATTTTTTTTTTTCATATGATATCCTAAAATGATTTTTCTAAAGCTGAAATATTAAAATATTGATTTTTTAAGTTGCATATACCGGGTGTCCCATAAATGACTGATGGATTTTAAAATTCAATAACTTCCAAACGGTAGCAGATATTGAAAAACATTCTTGCCGGAATTTTATGTATGATGTCAGGAGTTTTTGTACTGCGATTCTTGATTTTAGTTCGAATTTCAAACAATAGATGGCACTAAAAGCAATAGGAGCTAAGTCCAGACCCGATATTTGGCACTACGGGATCCATTCAATATATTTTAATCTCCTTTTTTTTGCATGTAAGACGACAGAGGCCGAAAAATCGAGCCTGGATTTAGCGGTTATTGATTGCAGCGCCATCTATCCCTGCTATTTGTGACTAAAACTGAGAATCGTAGCATAAACCTGACATTTTACATAACACTCAAGTGAGAATTTTTTTAATATCTGTCACAGTTTGCAAATTATGGAATTTTAAAATCCATCAGTCATTTTTGGGACACCTGGTAGATATTTGCCAACTTTCAACTAACCATCCTTAAAATGTGATTTAAATTGACCCAGAGTAAACACGTTTCAAACCAGATTTCTTTTTTTTAAAGAAATGGATTCAAATACATTTCACACAGAAATATGAAATTAAATATATAATGATACAGAAAATAAATTTTCTGGTTCGAAACGTGTGGGAAAAAAGAGGCAAGCATGTGTGTTTCTTTAATGTCGGATTCAAACCAGAATATACGAAAGAATTTAGTTCGAAATAAGGCAAAGCGATTTTTCAACTTTTTTTCCATCAAAATTAAAAAAAGTAAAATTTATTTAAAAGTTTCTGGTGTGAATCTTGATTAAAATTAGGTGGTATACAATATATCCCACCGCCCTCAAAGAGTTAACTCGCTCAATTTAACATTTCGCTGAAGTTTAGTTGGAAGTTGGCAAGTATGCATCTATCCATCTAGCTCTCTCTCTCTCTCTCTCTCTCTATATATATATATATATATAAGTGTTAATTATTATTGTTGTTATGTAAAATCCTTGTTATCATTTGTGATTCACAGACATTTATAAAATGGCGTTACGAATAGAGAGGAGGAGACATATAGTGCAATGTCTAACAGTTGCGAGTGAGGTAACTGGGGAATTTGTCACAAGATGGTGGCTGTTTTTTTTTGTTTTTTTTAATAGTACCAACAGTTTCTGATTACAGCCGGGGGAGAACTTCCCACCAGTAAAATTGCATAGAACATTTTGTCTTATTTAAGTCTTATTCATGGAAATATTTTCTCACAGATATGTAAAATTTTCTATTTACTTTTACTGGTGTCAGTTTGCATGGTAAAACAGTCAGTTTGTTTTACTGGTTGTCACAATATGGCGGAAACGCAGGTTCTGACTTACGACAAAGTAAACTTCCACCAGTAAAAATGAAAATATGTTTCTACCATTATTTATGTCTGAAATTTTGCATTAATAATGCGTTTAAATAAGAAGAAAATTTCTATATAAATTTACTGGTGGAAATTTTCAACGGCGGTAATCAAACCTTGCGAAAGCGGTTAACAGTTGCAACTTCACTATTTTAAGGATATGTCAGATCCTCTTTATTAATAGTTCCATGATTTATAATTATCATTATAATAATTATTCTTACATTAAAAACTACCTTCTTTTTCTCATACTCTTTTTATTACGCCAAACTGCGGTTTTTATATGTGATTTCTGTGACCTAAAATATGTTCTAAACAAGGTTACATGTAGTCAATGAATTTGAAAAAAATTAATAACGAATGGTATCCTTCGTTTTATTTAATAACAGAATAATGCGATTATATAACGCAAATATTTCTCTTCGTAAACGATATTCAAATTCCCCGACTCGTAAGTAACGCTTCATAAATACCTGTATAAAAGTCAGAATAATTCGAGTAATTATTTTTTTTCTTATTCATAGCTAGGCATCCTACGAGTGTTCGCTTTTAAATGTCATTATTTCCAAAAAGATAATCATCGTCTTATTTAATTAAAAAAAATTCAAATTAAATATGGCGAAAATTACTTTTCGGAAATAATTGTAAGACACTTGTACCCAATATGGACGGTGCTCTGAAAGTGAACACCCCTAATATCTTTAAAAGTAACAATTTTGATCGAGAGATGGCGATACATGTCCGTGAAGAAAAGCAGTTGAAAAGATAATTAAGCCTGGAAAGTGCAAAAAAGCGCGCTGGTCACCATTTGGAAGGAAACTTGTTGTTTCGTGGTGTGCTGATCGTAATTACAGGTAAGTTTAAATTCTTATTAGATATTGTAAAATTAATTTAAATGTTGAAAAGTGGAGTGTTTTAGAAAGCTGATAAAACATATTTTCGATTGCTATTGCAAATATTGCTTAAAAATGTTTTCTTTGTTTATTTATTACAAGATTTAGTAAAACCATGCCCGATTCTCAATATGGACACCTTATGTTCACATTGAAAATACAGCAAGTAAACCTTCAGATTCATTTGCCGTATCCTCCAATCTTCCAAGAAACCACCTCCAAGAAAAAAATCCTCCAAAAAGCCCTTGCAGAAAAATCAAAAGGAGCCTCCCTTCGGTAGGGTATCTGTTGGCTAAATCGCACGTAACAGCGGTATGACTTTCTCAACAAAGGAGAGTTGGTACTAGTTCTTATGCAGTATTGATGCTGTTGCAGACATGCGGCTATGCATTACATGCGGCAGATATGTCCATGAGGACTGTGGGGGACTTACCGCCCATGATGAAGAAGTTTTTATTTGTCCATCCTGTGAGAACTGGGTAATAATAGATGTAAATTCTGCAGACAGATTTAATAAAGCTAAGCAAAACCAGCTATATTATTTCATAGTATTGTGTAATAACTGAGGTACTTTGCATGGGTCTTCGAAGAGCCACAACCAAAAATGACCATTCCCCTTCTAAAGTTCACGTTCTGAAGATATTTACTGTTTCCCTCCCCTTCCCCCGCAATAATTTAAGAATTTATCCCCTCTCCTCTAAAATCCCTTGGAACAGAGACTCTTCCATACACCCTGTTTAGTAGGTCAATAAGGAGCCACCTGTCACTAATATGGACATGCATGCCCATAATAGAGACAGGTGGTTCCTTATATGGACACTTGTAAACATTTTTTGTTTTTATCATTAAAATTAAACCAGAATAATTACAAGGTCGCTCATTTTAATAATGACAGCCAGCAGTCCAGGGATAGTGGTCAGATATTTTTGGAGTCCTATGACGTGTACACGGAGGTGAAAAAAAATCAATTTTCCTTAGGCTGTCCAAATTGGGTACCGGTACCTTATTTAACAGTAATCACTCATGTGATTTCTGAGTGAGTAGCCTAAATCAAGAAAGTTATGAAGACTTAAATAAACAAGTTGCAAATTGCTCGTCAAACGTGGCAAATGAGGTGCGTTCGTACTATAACTAGTTTTATAAATACTTTTTGCACCGGATATTGTACTGAATGTATATTTTAGTGCACTTCGTAAGAGCCTATCAATTTCATTCTGTTCAAAGGGCTGTAACATCATTAAAATGCACTTGAAATAATTTTTTCCAATTGGCCGTAATGTAACAGAAAACTTTTGACTGTCCCCGTAATTAAACTATACAACAAATTTTTATATATTTGGAAATGAGTCGACAAAATGTGTCAACAATTATATATTTAAAATTTCAGATCATTCGGAAGGCTGTAACATGATTAAAATGCACATGCAATAATTTTTTCTCATTGGCCGTAATGTTACAGAAAACTTTTGACTGTCCCTGTAATTAAACTATGCATCCGATCTTTATAAAATTGGAAATGAGTCGACAAAATGTTGCAACAATTATATATTTAATATTTCAGATCATTCAGAAGGCTGTAACATGATTAAAATGCACATGCAATAATTTTTTCCCATTGGCCGTAATGTAACAGAAAACTTTTGACTGTCTCTGTAATTAAACTATACATCCGATTTTCATAAAATTTAAAATGGCTCGACGAAATTTTGCAACAATTACATATTTAAAATTTCAGACCATTCGGTTGGGTTGTTTTTGCTCTCTGATATGCGGACGGACGGACAGACGGACTGAACGACGACTATAGGTGCTTCGTATTTATATAATTACGAACGCACCTAAAAATGGTGGTTTGCAACTAGTGTAGCGAGGTGTCACGATTTTCAGGAGCTCCAAGACCTGTCTCGCGCAATCACTGCGTGGGATGCCAAAAGTCCCGATTTTTCATGATTCACATTTTTTTTTTTTTTTTTTTTTTTTTTTTTTTTTTTTTTTTTTTTTTTTTTTTTGTACCATGCTATTCGTTAGTCTGCATCGGTTGAACCTAACCCATTTGTGCTTGAATTTATACTTTCTCAAATTTGTTGGTAAAATCGCTTTAAAATGTTTCAAAAAGAACTGTAAAAATACAAAAAAAATGTAAGCTAAAATTTTTTTGCATTTATTTGATAAAATGTGAGCGTACTAAATATATGAATATGCATAATATTTGCAATAGTATAATATTCATAATTATATAGCTTGTTTAAATTTACATAAAATAAGTTTTTAAATTTTTAATTATATACTATTTAGTATACAATATATTGCCATTAATGACCGGCAACTTTCAATTTTAGACATTTTGTTGAATATTTAGAAATATACTTGACAGATTCTTCTGGAATTTCAGGATTGAAAAGAACAGGTATGACCTCATATTTAGCAATGTCGATTTGATAAGGGGGGCAATTAGGGGGCCAACAATAAATCAAAGAAAAAAAATAATACTTGGGATCACCCTGCAAAATAAAATGCACGAAATAGTCTATCGCTACCGAATATAAATAAACAGACATTGTGTATTCTTTTGTGTAAGAATAGCATGTATATTAATAGAGATATAGCGATTTATTTAAAAAAAAAAATTCTTTCATGTTTTTTGCTTGTATCATGCAGGGTTTTCAACGAAATTTAACGCTGGTATTAGAAAAATTGACAAAATGTAGTAGAAACAATATAATGCAATTGAAATTTAAATATAATAAATATTTTAAGAAATATGATCAGTTGTATGAAATAATTTTTATCTGCGCATGCGCGAACGATAACAAGGATCATTTTACATAGTTTAACAGTCAACTCTACGGAGCAACTTATTAAAAAACATCTAGTCAAATATCGTAAAAATTCAAAAAGATATCGGCATTAGAGTGAGCAAATTTTTAGTTGTTCTCTAAAAGCAGCTGAATGCTAAGGGATTTTCCACAAATTGTCATTTTTAATTTTAATTTTTTTTTTCATTTTTTATTGATGCTTTAGTTCTTCTTGGATAACCACCAAATCGAGCCTGTACCATGATCAAAAGAAGTATCAAAATCAAAGCTTTTTTTCCAAATCTACTCGTTGATATTCACTAAATACTAACTTTTTTCTGAAAGTCAGTTAATAAAAAATGACAATTTGTGTAAAATCCCTTATCAATCAGCTGCTTTTAGAGAACAACTGAAAATGTGCTCACTTTAACGCCGATATCTCTTTGAACTTTTACGATATTTGACTAGATTTTTTAAAATAAGTTGCTCCATAAAGTTGACTATTAAGTTATGTAAAATGATCCTTGTTATCGTTCGCGCATGCGCAGATAAAAATTATTTTATACAACTGCTCATATTTCCTAAAATATTTAATATATTTATATTGCTTCTACTATATTTTGTCAATTTTTCTGAAACCGGCGTTAAATTTCGTTGAAAATCCTGCATGTTATAAGCAAAAAACATGCAAGATTTTTTTAATTATTTTAAATAAATCGCTATATCTCCATTAATATACGTGCTATTCTTACACAAAAGAATACACATATTGCACAACGTCTGTTTATTTATATTCGGTAGCGGTAGATCATTTCGTGCATTTTATTTTACAGGGTGATCCCAAGTATTATTTTTTTCTTTGATTTTTTGTTGGCCCCCTTATCAAATCGACATTGCTAAATATGAGGTCACACCTGTTCTTTCCAATCCTGAAATTCCAGAAGAATCTGTAAAGTATATTTCTAAATATTCGACAAAATGCCTAAATTTGAAAGTTGCCGGTCATTAATGGCAATATAGTGTATAATTATATTTAGTTATTAATATTTATAATTATTTAATAATTATATTTAGTTATTTATTTTTTAGAATTATATTTAGTATTTTTATGAACTACTAAAAATATATATTTATTTCATTACAGAGACTAATAAGATTATAAGTATTAGTAATAATAAACTAAGAATTATCGTATTTGAGGTTTAAAAACAATTTGTTTCATAATCATCTTGAAAAAGACTTTACATAAATAACTGTCCCCTAAACGACTAATAAAAATATGCACCCATTCGTGCCTAGAACCCTATATATTTTACGTTAAAAATGCATAAAAAATAGACTTGAACATCTAATTTCACAATTTAAAAAAATAAGTATTTCAAAGAATTCTACAAGCTAAGTTTATGACTTATTTATTTGGATCCTTGATAGAAAAAATACAAATAATCTTACATTTTACATTTCTTCATCTTGAAAAATGAAAAATTTATAAACTCCGAAAAAAGTCTCCATTTAAGCAAATAAATATCCATCGTATGCTGTCATCTCTTGTTAACTGTGGAAGACATTTATAGTTAAATTTTTCATACAGTTTTCATGTTATAAAAAAGATGAAAATTTTACAAATTTATTAAAATTCGAAGCGTCCCAAAAATGGGATACTAGGCATAAATGGGTTAATACAGCAAAACCTGTGAAGATAGAATCTATCTATACCGAAATATTTTTATAGTCCTTTCGAAAGGAATACCTTGCAAAATTACCTGCATAGAAGGAAACCAGTCTAAAACGGAATTTTTTTCAGTTCTTAGCGATTCTGTTTGTACAAGATATACTGTACTTTGTTCAGTAAACCCAACATGTTTATTACGTAATTATCTTTTAAAAGTAAATATTTTACTGTCCTATGATAGGAATACTATACAATTATACCTGCTAAAAGGATCTTTATATCAGTCCCTGGTTATTTCACTCTCATAGGTTTTACTGTGTAAGATTAATGTGTTTTTTTATATAATGAAACCTGCTAAGGCGAAATTACAAAGAATAGATAAAAATTTTACATTTTAAACAGGCAAGCAGGCATCTCAGCAAGTTTAATTGTATGATGATCTGCCGTAAGGACAATGAAATTTTTATGTTTAAGGCAAGATTCCTTTCTAGACAGGAGTTACGTTTTCATAGGATTTACTGTATTTTTATGTCCCGATTTAGAAGCTGCTGTCCCGCTTTTTTTAGTCTTACTGTCCAGGTTTTTATAGCAATGGACATGGCAATACTATTTGTAACTCAGTGATCGCATCGTCTTTAATTTTGAGTACAACTATTTCCATAAATTAATCATTGCCTTGCAATATGGTAGATATTATGTCATTAATTTAAGCAAAATTGCTATTCCATATTAGTTGTACCAAAAAGTACGAATCCTGTGCACCCTGAGGTACACACAGGCATTATTATTTATGCAGCTTTATAATTTTACTGAACGAATTCTCGCTTAATTAAATGAACTCATTTACAGTAATGATCATATTTTATTGTAAAAATCAGTGTTGTCAGATTGGGGACTTTTTTAATGAGATTATTTGACTGTCGCCACTTTTTTAAAATAGTATAATTCGCCTTGTTTTTCATAATTTTTAATCTACTTCTAAATTGGCCGAATATTTCTATTTAAAAAAAGCGATGACATCCACAATCTGGCAACACAGGTAAAAATTGTGACTAATGCTTTAAAAAGTTTATAAGTTATTTTTGAGTTCTCATTTTTTATTTTGTACCACAAATATCCAAAATAATGTTTCGCCTTAATTAAGTGCAAAAAATATTTTAAATCGTGAAATTTAACCCTTTGTGGCTCAGTGTATCATTATATGGGACACCCAACTAGATTCCCAGAAGGCACAATCGCACCAGGATTCTGGTACAATTACTTCCGTTGATTATGTATGTGAAATAAATTTTTTTCTTATTTCAAAAAATGTTTGTTCGTAAATTCCGGTGTCATTCATTCATGTAATCACTTTAGCAATGGTAATGCTCTGCGCCCGAAAGGGTTAAATGAGAAAGCTACAATTTCTAATATTTAAATTTTAAATTGATATTTTCTAATAAAAAATAGTCGTATAAGGGTCAGGGTTGCCACACTTGGGCATTTTTATTAATTAAAAAATTTCGAATTCACAGCAAAAATCTGAAAGAGGAATTTTAAATCTAAGCAATTGCTCTTATTAATAATATTTATATACTTAATATTTATTTCATGCCTCTGTGTGCCTTTTAGAATAGATCATGTATTCAATGTAACAGGAAAGGAAATTTCTTACCTGTATTCTTGATAACGCAGTTACCCCCGCAACCCTTTCACTCATAAGCCGCTAGCCATCTGCATTTGCACTGCCGAAGACATATCTCGCTATATCTAAAGTGTAGGAGAAAAATGGATTTTTCATTATAATGGGTGTATATTTTTTTATGTGAACTATTGTGGAATTAGTCATTCCTTGCAATTTATTAATCCTATAATAGACAATCTTGATTATTATAAAGTGAACTCCGAGAGATAAAATTTCTCGGCACATCTTAAAAATACAACTACATACTACAGAAACGAAAAAGACTCTAATACAATATATAAAAGGAAAGTTAAAAGTTCAAAGTGAGTGACGTCAAAGCCATTTGCAACCCGTGTACAGTAGAGGTAAAGAAAAAGAGCGAGGCAAAACCACAAGTATGGAATCCTTCTCGAAGCTAGAAAAGTTTCAATGATCAATAGTCAAAAAGGAATTCTGGGTTTTCTCTTTCAAGAGGTTATTCTGTCCCGCAACCCCCTTTAACCCCTGAAGAAATGAATCATATGTTCATAATAGTCTTTCTATGAAAAATAAACTTAGGTTTCGGAAGAGGTTTGGTGAGTAGATCAGCGGTCATTAAGTCTGTGTTAACGTAGCGGAGTTTTTTTATTTCTTTTTCTACTAGATGTCTTAAGAGATGATACCGGAGGTCTATATGCTTGGTTTTGTGATGAAATTTGTCACTTTCCGCAAGTTTTATTGCGGATTGATTATCATCCATTAAACTTATCGGGCACTGCTGTGACATGTCCAGTTCTGTTAGTAAATTTATTAACCATGAAATTTCTTGCGCAGCACTGGAAGCAGATATAAACTGAGATTCGGCTGAAGACATTGGTAAACATTTTTGACGTCTTGATGTTCATAAGATCGGGTTGGACCCCAAGGAAAATAGATTTCCTGACACAGATTTCCGATCTTGTGTGTCGTTTCAGTGTTGCCAGACGGGCTACTTTTTTTAAATTCAGATTCTTGTCTGGCACCACTTTTTTTGAAATGGTAAAGTGCCACTTATTTAATGACAGATTAATTAAGGCGAAAACAAAGGGAATTTTAACGTTTCAAAAAAGTGGTGCCAAACAAGAAATCTGAATTTTAAAAAAGTAGCCTACTGGCAACACTGGGTCGTTTGCCCAATCAGAATCGGTGTATGCCCTCAAGACAGATTCTTCGAAATTGGTATACGTTAACTTTAGATCGATAGTAGTTTTTAAATATCTAATAGTTCTTTTAACGGCTTCCCAGTCCTTAGTTCTGGGACGTTCATTTCTACGACATAGAATGTTAACGACTGCAGTAATATCTGGTCGGGAAACGGTTAAAATGTATAGTAATGCGCCGACCGCCTGTCTATAGTTTACATTATCCGGTAAAAGATTTTCATCATCATTTAATTTAACATAGCCCGGTTCCATAGGAGTATCGGTTGGTTTTGAATTTTCAAAGCCAAATTTAATTACTAGTTCATGAATTTTGTTAATCTGATCTAGGGTCATTGTATTTTGATGAGGCCGATTAATGTTGATACCTAAATAATACTTAGCATCGCCTAAATCTCTCACAGGGTATTCTTTCTTTAACTGACGTATTAGTTTATCAATGTTATTATCTTCCCCCGCAATGAGGAGATCGTCAACGTAAACTATTATATAAATTGTTTCATTATTTGTGGTTCGTTTGTATAGACACTTGTCAATCGAACTTTGGTTGAATCCTAATTTTGTTAACGAATCATGTAGTTTTATATTCCAAGCTCTCGCAGCTTGCTCCCGTATATCGCTTTTTTAAGTTTACAAACCTTGTGTTCAGATCCGGCGACTACATATCCTTCAGGTTGACGCATGTAAACTTCCTCCTTTAACTTCCCATGTAGGAAGGCCGTCTTGATGTCGATGCGTCTAAGGCGTAAGTTTCTATGCAATTCCATTGCTAAAAAGCTTCTAATAGTAGTGTGAGACGCAACGGGTGCGAAAGTCTCATCGTAGTCAATCCCGTATTTCAGGGAGAAACACTTAGCCACTAGCCTTGCCTTGTATTTTTCTATATGACACTGACTGTTATAGTTCGATTTAAATGCCCATTTGCTACCGATTACCTTTGTCCCTGGTGGGACCTCAACTAATTCCAAAGTACAATTTTCTTTGAGCGAATTTATCTCCTCCAAGGTAACATTTATCCATTTTTGCCTTTCCAGGGGATTTTCTATTTTCAGTGTATCATCCCAGCACTTTGGCTATTTTATCCTTACATCATTTATTAAAAACGCGAATCTGTCAGGGGGAACCCATCTATTACATCTGTTAGATCTACGCGGTAAAATCTGTGGGGTGCCTGATCCATTTGTGTTCGCATCCTGATTTTGCATATCATTTTCGGTGCTATTCTCTTCTTCGTCAATTAGTTGTAATTTTGGTTGCGGATTTTCATCGCTTAGTATTTCTTTATTTTCATTTGAAGCATTATTTTTAACTAAGTCATAATTATCATCCTCTAAAAATTTTACTGTCCGACTTATAACTATTTTCCTTCCGTCCGTGCAAATTCTAAAACCCTTACTTCTGTTGTCGTATCCGACAAATATACCTTCTTGCGCGGTGTCATCCAGCTTTTTCGTATTTGGTTTTGAATATATGCATATGCGTGGCAACCAAAATTTCTGATGTTAGAAAGGTGTGATTTACGACCGGTCAATTTTTCATACGGAGTCCGACCGCAGAATGAAGTTGGGAGCCTATTTTGAATGTACGTCGCTGTACATATCGCTTCCCCGAAGAACGAATTATGGAGACCACTTTTCTTAAGAAGACAGCGTCCCATCTCCACTAAGGTGCGATTTTAACGCTCTGCAACCTCATTTTGAGGCGAGGAGTACGGTACGGTGAATTGATGATCAATTCCCTCACTTTTCAAATAATCTTAGAATTCCCGACTCGAATTACCCCCCCCCCCCCGTTATCGGACCGAATTGTCTGCACATTTCTGCCAAATTTTTTAGCAGTCATTGCGGCACATTCCTTAAATTTTGAAGAAACTTCACATTTGTTTCTTAGAAAATATATAACTGTAAAACGACTAAAATCGTCAACGAAGGTTAGAAAATAATATTTCCCCCCAACCGTCGCTGTTTGCATAGGGCCACATAGGTCACTGTGGACCAGCTCAATTGCTATCGTAGCTCTAAAACTAGCGTGTTTGGGTTAAGGCTTATCGGTTAGTTTTGACGCGAGGCAGACTTCACATTCATTACTGTGCTTACAATTATCAATTTGAATGTTTTTATCAACTAATTCTTTTATGTGGTTAATATTTCTATGACCCAACCTTACGTGTCACTTATGTAAGCAATTTTTTCTTTTCACAGTGATTTATCATATTTACATTTTGAATTGAATCAGATTTCAAATTACTTTCATATAAATTGTTATTTATGTAACCTTCAAGGTATGTTACGCCTTCGTGAGTTACTTTATACATTTTATCTTCGAATATAGCTACGCAACCATTTTCGGTAGCTTGTTTGATGGAAATTAGATTTGTTTCTATCTCCGGAATACATAAAACATTTTTTAATGTTATGGTTTTACTCGTATTATCTGACATGACAGTATTTAATTTCACAGATCCGTATCCGTCAGAATGTAATTCTTGACCATTTGCTAAAGTGACATGCCATGTATCATAAATGAAGTCATGAATTTTATTTTTATCATTTCAAATGTGGGTTGAAGACCCTGAATCGACGACCCAGAGATCTTTCGAACCATTACCAATGAAAAATGTTAAGTTTTTATCCGCGAGTTTTTCCTTATCGAAATTCGCACCTACGTTGTCTTGAAAGCATACAGCTGACCCAGTGTTGCCAGTGGGCTACTTTTTTTTAATTCAGATTTCTTGATTGGCACCACTTTTTTGAAACGGTAAAATTCAATTTGTTTTTGCCTTAATTAATATGTGATTAAATAAGGCACATTTTACCATTTCAAAAAAAAGGTGCCAATCAAGAATCTGAATTTAAAAAAAGTAACCCGTCTGGCAACACTGAGCTGACCTGTTAGGTGTATTATTATTTTTAATTCCAATATTTTTCGATCTTTCTTTTTCTTTGATTTTATTCTTTAATTTCCAACATTCACCTATATTATGTGAGCTCTTCTTGCCGTATCTGCAAAATTTATTACTTTTATGTTGTGAGTATTTCACTTTTAAAGCATTAATGGTTGTTAGAGTTTTCATGGTTGTTTTGTCTTTTGTTGTATTCATCTGTTAATTTTCCGCGACTAAAATTCGGCGTGAGTTCATCATTATTTTGTGTCTCCAGAGAACATATTAGCGTGTCCTAACTTGGAGGTAAAGAACAAAGTAATAAAGCCGCCAGGTGTTCATCATTAATATTTTCACCAATGGCGGTTAATTTATCGCGAAGCTGATAAATATTTGTCAAATGATCACTCATGTTGCCGTTTTCGGTCAACTTGCTAGAATATAATTTTCATAGGATGTATAATTTGTTACTAAGGTTCGTTCTTTCGTGCACATTTTTAAGCGCGTTACACACTTCGCGTGCAGTCTGAAGGTTTTTAGTGTGGATTATCTGGTTATCATCTATTAATAAATTAATGATAGCTTTCGCTTTGCGATTTGTATTTGTAAAAGCGTTTGTGACGAGATTTGGGGGTTTATTTATTATTACATCGTAAAGATCTTCCTTTTATAGACAATTTTCTATTCGAAATTTCCAGACGTCATAATATTTGTGTTCTATTTCTCAATTACAGTGTCCTTCAGTATGCTCATTTTTTCCCTTATATTTCTAATTTATATAGATTGCAGAATCTTATATAACTTGTGTTTTAATAATGCAGTGAGTAATATAATTAACTTGTAAAATAATTCAATATATTAATTATATAACATTCAAATAATTGAATATCCTTACGCTTTCTTATATTTGTGTAGCAAAATATTTACATAGAAACACTTCAAATAATTTGGCACACTTTATAGTAATTTAGCAATATATCAGTCCTTCATAATCTCTTATTAATAATATTTATATACTTAATATTTATTTCATGCCTCTGTGTGTCTTTTAGAATATATCATGTATTCAATATAAAAGGAAAGGTAATTTCTTACCTGTATTTATGATAACGCAGCTACCCCCGCAACCATTCCACTCATAAGCCGCTAGCTATCTTCATTTGCACTGCCGAAGACATATTTCACTATAACTAAAGTGTAGGAGAAAAATGGATTTTTCATTATAATGGGTGGATTTTTTTTTAAGTGAACTGTTGTGGAATTAGTCATTCCTTGCAATTGATTAATCCTTTACTAGAGAATCTTGATTATTATAAAGTGAACTCCGAGAGATAAAATTTCTCGGCACATCTTAAAAATACAACTACATACTACAGAAACGAAAAAGACTCTAATACAATATATAAAAGGAAAGTTAAAATTCCAAAGTGAGTGACGTCAAAGCCATTTGCAACCCGTGTACAGTAGAGGTAAAGAAAAAGAGGCGAGGCAAAACCACAAGTATGCAGTCCTTCTCGAAGCTAGAAAAGTTTCAATGTTCAACAGTCAAAAAGGATTTCTGGGTTTTTGCTTTCAGGGGTTATTCTATCTAACAATTACCAAATGTACGTCATTAAATAAAGAAAAAAATATATGGGAAGTTTCTGGTGTGAATGTGAAATTTCTGAATAAAAAGAAAGACCAAACTGGCAACCATGATCAGGTTCATTGGGAATTCAAAGGGGGATACGTATCTGGCCGTACATTTATTTTTTTACACAACTGTAGGTTCACGGCTGTCAGAAATGTCTGCCGTTAAATAAAGCAAAAAATAATATTTTTTATTTCTGCTGTGAATTCTGAATATATGAATGTAGAAATGAGGCCTAACTGCCAACCCTGTCAGGTTTAAAGTTTTAAGATATTGATGGCATGGAACTACGAATAAAGAGGTTACATAACCTCAAAATGGTGAAGCTTCGAGTGTAACCGGTTTCACAGTGGCCCGCAGTACCATCGGGGAAAACATAGCCGGAAGCATTGGAAACATGCCTTTCAATCAAATTTTCTGATTTTTTCCCCAGATGTGGCTACCTACCTGACAATATAGTTCCCCTATTACAGAGTTTCCAAGTCTCCAGCTTTTTGCACACCACTATTATTTTAAAGAAAATATTGTCCTTTTAAATCTTCTAAATGTTATCGTTAAATAAAGGGACATTTTCTATATTAAAATACCGGTGTCCAAAAAGCCGGAGACTTGGCAGCTCTGCCTATTATCATCTTATAAGTATTGATATGAGATAAAAATGTTGTTTCTATTTTTTTTAAAACAGATTTCCTCGAAAACTACTGCACCGAATTTCATGCCACTAACGCCTTGAGGGGCGGTGAGATATATTATATCCCACCTAATTTAAACAAGATTCGTACCAGAAACTTTAAACTAAATTTTATAATTTTAACTTTCGGGATGAATTGTTGAAAAGTGGTTTTTACTTATTTTAAAATAAAAAATTTCGATTATTCCGGTGAGAATTCAATATTACAGAGATATTATTGCTTGCCCCTTAACCCCTTGGGGACGAGCGACACGTATACGTGCCGCATGAAGCGCTCAGTATCCTTGTTTTTCCTCACCAGAAAAATTTTACTATAAAATTTGCCTTATTTAATCAGCGCATTTTCTCGATTCAAAAAGACACAAATTTCTGTTTTTAAAAAACGGTGACAAAAGATTAAAAATTTCGTAAAAGGCTCCCGTCTCGAAGGGGTTAAAGAGTTAACAGAGGTTATATCGTCGGTACCATGTCAAACTATACAATGTGAAAACAGCGGGCTACTTTTTTAAAATTCAGATTTCGTGATTGGCACCACTTTTCTGTAATGATAAAATTCAGTTCTTTTCACCGTAATTAATACGCCATTAAATAATGTTAAATAAGGCGAATTTTACTATTTCAAAAATGTGGCGCCAATGAAGAAACCTGAATTTAACAAAAGTAGTCCACTATTTTCGCATTGGATAGTTTGACATGGTACCGACAATATAGATACCAAAGATGCATAACTGGGATTTTTGTACAATTTTCTGTTTTTAAAAAATATGTGAAATAGCGGAAAAAATATTTACAAAAATAAAAATCATATGTTATGGTTATACTAAAATTACCATCTTCTTCATTTTTTATTTGTGCACGTAGATTATGTATAAAAACCGAACATGTGCGTTGGGTATAACATATATATATTTACAAAAATATGTGTAAAAATACACAAAATACATTTAAAGGCGTTATTTGGGGTGCAGCTACTCAAATTCGACGTCCGAAATTTTTTTAAACTGCCAGCAGACAACGTGTCAACTGCTATATTTTAGAATTCAATATAAAAACCGGACATCATAGGACATAGGACATCTTTTACAACACTGTCGAAACTACTTCGATATCTAAAATTAGCGTTTTGCATCAGAAACAATATAGAAAAATATTTATTCTTGGAAAACAGCAACAATCGTCGATATCGAAATACAACGATATTTATTAGGCCTATTGGAAAATTCTGTCCGATAATGTTATTTCACGCCTACTTTTTAAAAATTCAGATTTCTTCATTGGCACAACTTTTTTTAAACGGCAAAACTCCCATTGTTTTCACCTGAAGGTGAAATGTGAAAACGATAGAAATTTTGTCATTTCAAAAAAGTAGGCGTGACATAACATTATCGTACGGAACTTTCAAGTAAATCTAGAATTATTATGACTGTTATTGAAAAATTATTTTCACCACTTTTAATGAAGAATAAGTAGTTTCGTCATTTTAAAGCGCAAGTCTATCTCTGTAGTTATAAAGGATGTTACATAACTAGAGTTTGAGCTAATTACGTTCATTTATTTTGGAAATGCTATCAGGTATGGATAACAATAGACATTTTTTATTCAAGATATATACAACTCGCAATTTTTGTTTTATTCAGTGGTAGGTTTCTGTGACTATTTACTTCAGAATGAATGTTAACGAAAATTGGTACTTAATTTCAGTCCAACAACACTGGATGATGCTTTGTATTTAAAAATATATTTTCGTAATTTTCAGCCGCTTATTCTTTGATGAGATAAAAATATTTTTATAAATAAATAAATATTAGTCTAAAACAACAATGAAACAAACATCACGAGATTAACCCATTAGGGACTAGCGTTACCACATGGTCACAGCATAACTGACAACCCTTTTGCTGTTTGAATACCAGTAATTTAGAACAAAAATGTCCACTTTCTTTAATGACAGAAACTCTGCAATAAAATGAGATAAATATTGCCTTTCTGAAAAAGTGATACGAAAGGCATTTTTGTATTTTAAAAAGTTAAAATACTTCCGTCTTTAACCCTTTGAAAGGCGTGGCTGCCGTCACGGCATCACATAATTTTAATTCCCATTTGCCACATTGGTACCCGAATTTTTTAATGAAAATTTCACTTTTATTAAGTACGCGAAAATATACCGTAATTTCCGGCGTATAATCCGCGGATCAAACAATTCTGTTTGGACCCAGAAATTTTATTTAGTTATTGAAGCCAAATATTTACCGGGATTTAAAATATTACCTTTTATTTAAAAAAAATTTCTGGGTCGAAAAATGATTGTTTGATCCGCGGATTATTTTCCGGAAATTACGGTACTTTTACTTGTTTACCGTAGCTGCCAACTTTTACGCTTTTTTGCTACCGCTAAAATTTAATAGAGATTTTTGCCTTCTTTAATCGTGAGATTTCGACGATTAAATAATACAATATTTATTATAAAACTTTAGTGGTAAGAAAAAAGCGTAAAAGTTGGCAGCTATGGTTTACAAATAAATTTTCTTATAAATACTGGTGTCAGTCAACATTTTACGAATACACGTACCTTTCCCCTGAAAGGGTTAATGAGTTAAAAGGTATTGTAAAGATATAGCTATTTTTTAATATACTTATATACATATATACATCGGCGGGTTCAGGGATTCGGTTCTCAATTCAAGAAAAAGTGTTTGTTATAAGAAATATGTTTTTTTTTTTTTTTTTTTTCAAATAATAACTTCGTGCCATTCTTCGTCTGTTTTAAAATTTGTCCCGTAACCTCAAGCAGTGTTGCCAGTGGGCTACTTTTTTGAAATTCAAATTTCTTGTTTGGCACCACTTTTCTGAAATGGTATAATTCCCCTTGTTTTCGCCTTAATCAATACGTCATTAAAGAAAGCGGATTTTACTATTTCAAAAACGTGGTGTCAATCAAGAAATCTGAATTTTAAAAAAGTAGCCCACTGGCAACACTGACCTCAAGTTTTTCCCATGAACTTTCGTAACAATCTGATTTTGGGTTATGATAGCTGACATCATAACAAATCGAACACATTCACTTAAGGGGGTCCGGGACACAAAAATTCTCAAATTTTCTAAAAACATTTTATTGCACTAAAATTTGCTCTGTATCTTTCTGCTTAAAATGACGTTTAAGTCATGTGTCTATCTCAATTAGAACAGGAAATATTAATTTTTTCGTTTTGGTTTGTTTTCAAAATCTAGCTTTCAAGCAATGGTTGTAATGGAAAGGAATTCTTGCGAAAATGCGTTTCTCTTCATGATGGGTTTTTTCGGCATTTCTCGTATTTAAGTTGTTATTAGTCAACAACCGTTAAAGATAAATGATTCAAACTTGGAACATGTCTTTTTCAGTTATTTTACTAATTTAAATTCAGCAAATTTGAAAAAAATATTTACTTTTGACAGCAAGATTTTTTTTTAAAAAGTTACATCATTTTTTTCCAATGTTTACTTTAAATGTTTATATATATTTTCTAATTAATATATTTTTTTTTAAATGCTGAATCTAAATTAAAACTTATATATTTCTGTTTATTTAAATTTAAACAAATTGAAATTCTACAAATAATATTTCGAGTTATAACGATTTTAATTTACCCCACATTTTTAATAAATTTTAAATTTAATAAAAATAATGGAAACTTTAATCATGGAATTTTGTTTACAAATTATGTCATTAATCATCATAAAAGAATTCAAAATTTTAACTCAATAAATAAAATTATTTTAAAATGTGTCCCGGACCCCCTTAACCCTTTAGTGCGCAGCTTTGCATATATGCAAACAACACTGTTTTGAATTTAATAGATTTTTTTTATTCGCATATACCTAATTCACAACAGAAAATTAAAATAGCAATATTTGCTTTAATTAAAAAACAGACATTCTGTATTTAATTAAAGAGAAATCAGCCATTGAAACTTTCTGTTTACAGTCAGGTTCTCTGAACTACGTAATTTCTAGAAAGTATTCTATTATTGGAATTAAAGGATTAAAGGTTAAGTTTTATAAAATAAGGTATTTGGTTGGTTGTATTTATGTCGTCCAATTATCTGCACGTGGGATATAGGCCCTAAGGGGGGGGGAGTGCCTTCCGTGGAGGTCTTTCTAAGGGAACCTAACCCGTATTAACGCTTGGAGAACCAAGGATCGAAGAAAACCACGAAAACTTCGAACGATTAGGCCGACGGGCGCGATTGGGATCGAACCCAGCACCTCCCGTCTACCAGCTTCGAGAGCAGAACCTCTCGGCCACTGGTGGGGCAATATACGGTATTTGGAGACATACTTATTAAAGTATTTAATAATTTCCATTATTTTGAGTAGAAATTTTCTTTTACTTTATTTGTGGAATACCTATCATCTTATAAAACAATAATAACTATTTAAATTTACTGATGAGAATTCGGAATCCCTAAATAAAAATTCAGCAAGATGCTGAATTCCACAGTGTTGCCACATCTGGTTGGTTTTTTTATTGGGGGATTCCAAATTCTCAACTGTAAGTTTAAATAGTTGTTATTGTTTTATAAGATGATAGATATTCCACAAATAAAGTGAAAGAAAATTGCTGTTCAAAAATTCCCAGTATGATTTCCAACACTAGTGAGAAGTCGGTCGATTAGTGATGACGTCACAACTCGTGTCCTCAGTGCTTGCGTATTTCGGTGGCAGCACTTTAACACGTTCACGCCGGCGCGGAGGGTCACACTCGACTGTCTAAGAGTTGTCAAGTCTCCAGCTTTTTGCACACCGCTGTTATTTTAGAGAAAATGTTGTTCCTTTAAATCGCCCAATTGTTCTAATTAAATAAAACAACATTTTCTGTATACTGGTATCTGTATACTGGTATACTATTTCTAAATATTGGTATCCAAAAAGCCGAAGACTGCAGCTCTGAGACAGTCGAGTGTGACCCACCGCGCTGGCGTGAACGTGTTAAATGAATTTAAATGTATCCGCAACAAATAATTCAGAATTTTATTACCAACGTTACACTATAACATATCTCTTCAAATTTTTCAAATGAAAGTGGTTCGCTACCTGAAATTCCGAAAGGAATCCACTTATTTTATCGCAAAGCTTCATTCGTTCAAAAAAGCTCTTTTTTTTTAAATATTTGATGCTTTGTGGCCCGCGGGCTCCGAAAACGGAAGACACCAAAACTATAATAATTAATTACTGTTACTCTTTTTTAAATTATACAAATATTTATGAATGTGATTCATTTTAAGATGAAATAATTACTACGAATAAATAAAATATTTTTTTTTAACAGACTTCCAAAGAAGGATGATGTACAATTCGTTTTGTATTATTGTCGAATTTTAAAAATCCTAACCACGGTATAATGTTACGTAAAATAATAATAATATTGGTGGACAAAGGATGAATTTAACAAAAATATAAAATAATATTTTATGAAATTAAAATGTAAATTTGAAAACAAAATCGGCCAAATTGATTTATGAGGAACTTATTTCGCTAGTGATTATGGCAAAACAAGAAAATAAATTTTAAATAAAAAAAAAAAAAAAGAATAGAACAAAGTAAATAAAAAAAAATACAAAATCTAAAAATTCTTGATTCTTATTTGAAGTAAAAATATGGAAACTTTACTTACCACTAGAACGTCCGGAACAAAATCTGAAAATTCTTGATTCTTATTTGAAGTAAAAACATGGAAACTTTACTTACCACTAGAACGTCCGGAAATTTCACTCAACTTAGTTAAAATTATTCACATTCTTTTAAAGCTATTTAACTTAGCTCAGTTCTCTGTGTTATTTATTTAACTTATTTTATAAGGAAATTTCTGGTTCGAGTCAGCATTTAATCATTTGATCGGTGTCGAATCGACAGCAGCTGGACGTTCTAGAGTTCATATGAATGAACATTTCTGAAGAATATGTGAACTCAAGAATTTCTTGTCCATAGCTGCCAACTTTTACGCTTTTTTTTACTATCACTATGTTATAAAAGAAAAAATTATATTACCCTATCTCCGAAAATTTAGGATTATGTAATGTAATTTTTTCTTGTGTAAAATAATGGTAGGAAAAAAGCGTGGTGTGGCAGCTATGTGCGTGGCGGATTGAGCTGTAATTTTCATTCGCATATTTCAAGCATATAAA
The DNA here is from genome assembly GCA_963932465.1 of Maratus speciosus. Lineage (NCBI taxonomy): Eukaryota > Metazoa > Arthropoda > Arachnida > Araneae > Salticidae > Maratus > Maratus speciosus. The sequence continues at coordinate 54,139,358 of OZ010787.1, forward strand.
AATTGATTTCTTTTTAAAATTTATGTTTTACTTCTGAAGTTTTTCAAATATATATTTAAAAAAATTTAAATTAATGTTTTGAAAAAAAAAATGAATTCTAACCTCATGGTTCGCCCAATTCTATCGCAATTTTTTAACAGTTTCTTTTGTTTGATTTAACGTCAGAAAAATACTCCAAATTTTATAAATAAACGAGGCGTTTGAGAATTCTGTGTTGAAAAAATCAAATAGAAATTTTCTTATCATTACGATTTTTAGGAGCTGTATATAAAATTTAGATCACATTCCACCAAGTAGTTTTGAGGTATTCTTAACCCCTTTTGGACCAACGTTTGTTGCACAAATTTTATTCAGCTATACTCACTTACTATTAACACTTTAGTGCGCAGCTTTGCATATACGCGAAGAACAGTGTTTTGAATTTAATTGATTTTTTTTCTATTTGCATATACCTAATTCACAACAGAAAATTAAAATAGCAATATTTGCTTGAATTAAAAAACAGACATTCCGTATTTAAATAAAGCGAAATGAACCATTAAAACTTTCTGGTGTAAAGTCAGGTTCTCTGAACTACGTAATTTCTAGAACGTAATCTATTTTGGGAATTAAAGGGTTAAATGTTAAGTTTTATAAAATAAAATTATATAAAATATTTTATTTGGAGACATACTTATTAAAGTATTTTTACTTGTATTGCAGATGGGCAACAGAATAAAAGATTCATGTATTATATGAAAAATATATCTCTGATTTTTTTATTATTTTTCCTGTGTAATAAACCTTTCCGAGAATCATATAAAATTTTTTCGAAACAAAATGAAATATCGCGCATTTACGGGTTAAAAAGCTATTTTTACTTATAAAATCACGAAAATGCTTTAATTAAATTAGGGAAAATTTACTTTTCTTCGTTACTGTCACCAAAATCTAATGCATCTTTTGAAGGTGCATGTATGTACCTATGGTCCCGAATGGGTTAAAAAATTGCCTTCGTCACAGTTAATGATGGACAGGATGAATGATTTTGAGCGTGTTCAGAAGTGCATTTTGCGCCGCGCGCGCGCTCAGAAGTTTATGTCATGGAGTAGGTCTTATCGAAGAAAGGAATTTTAACATAATTCAATTATTTCATTATTTTTAATGGTTCAAAAAAGGTAAAACCAACGACTATATTTCTTTATCCTTCCAAAACATGGTTTTCGTAACAGGACTACATGCCTATGTTCACTCAGACAAAATCTAAAATAGTCGGGAAAAACATCACGTGACCTTCTTTATCTACTTTAGCCCATTTAGCATTTAAAATTAATTAACCAACCGCACACAAACTCCGCGCAAGCTGCTCAAAAAAATTGTGTGGGCGATTTGATCACGTGATTGTGCGTTTTCTGCTTATGTGTTATTGGTTGTGCTTTGTTTGGTAGGTTGATTGATACAATTTAAGAATTCAACTGGTGATCTAAAAATTTTAACTTTTTAACAATTTTCTTTTTATTTATTTAAAAATGATTTATCAGTTGATTTATAACTTCTGTGATAAATAGAATGCTGTTAGTAAACCAAGATTGTGATATCAACATATGAGATTTGTTTGTAATCAACTATACTGGATGGATTTCAATGGAATTTGCACTGTTAGTTAGACAGTTTTTCAGAGAAGGTTTTAATATATATATTACTTATTTTATGATTGCATATTTTAATACCGTGTGGATAACAGACCAAAATACATCATAAAACATGAGAAATAAATGGCATTCAAAATTCTGTTAGTATAAGCAAAATACTTACTTATACTTTCAGTAGAAAATTTATAAACATTCTAATCATACTTTATTCACTACAAAAATAGACAGCAGACCTATATATTTTATCTCTTTAAAAAATATATCTACAGATATTTTTAGTTAAAATAATCTACAACTATTACATTTTATTTTTATAATGTTCAAAGTAAAATATGATTTCCAGCCTAGTCTCGATAAAAATTCACTCGTAAAGTATTCAAAAAAAAAAAAAAAAAAAAAAAAAAAAAAAAAAAAAAAAAAAGAAAATCAAGGAATTATCCTACGTGCAAAAGGATATTTTTGCACAATATAGTATATTATTTTTTCATTTGGATTTGCTTAATGTTTATATCATTATACATATACATATATAATCACTTAGAAACGAAACTTTAAATATTTAAAAGGCGTTCAGATGTAAAACTTTCATCTCGAAATACCTCATTTTCTCACATTTAAATAGATATTTTATTATTATAATAAAAATACACGTGCCTCTGTATAATAAAAATAAAAAATATATCTTCATCAAAAATATCTTATTCATTATGAAAAATATAAAACAACCAATAAACAAAACAAAAAAAAATTATGATTACAATGTGGGACTGGAAGGATTCGAACCCAGAACCCCTAGTCTCCAGTTCACTGCCTTATCCATTCAGCCATCTAGCACACGTTCCTTTTGCAACAAAATATCTTTATAATTAGCACCATAATTAATCAAATCCATGATCTGTTCCTGAACATACTACGTGTTATTCCATCCATGATATTTACCCACTCCATGTTCCTGTCTCCTGAGCTCGCGCGCGTAGCGCTCGTGCAGCCTGAACACACTCTTTACTATTCGAATGAATCGAATGTACTGTTACTCTTTACTATTCGAATGAATTCGAATGTACTGTTACTCTTTTTTAAATTATACAAATATTTATGAATGTGATTCATTTTAAGATGAAATAATTACTACGAATAAATAAAATATTTTTTTTTAACAGACTTCCAAAGAAGGATGATGTACAATTCGTTTTGTATTATTGTCGAATTTTAAAAATCCTAACCACGGTATAATGTTACGTAAAATAATAATAATATTGGTGGACAAAGGATGAATTTAACAAAAATATAAAATAATATTTTATGAAATTAAAATGTAAATTTGAAAACAAAATCGGCCAAATTGATTTATGAGGAACTTATTTCGCTAGTGATTATGGCAAAACAAGAAAATAAATTTTAAATAAAAAAAAAAAAGAATAGAACAAAGTAAATAAAAAAAAATACAAAATCTAAAAATTCTTGATTCTTATTTGAAGTAAAAATATGGAAACTTTACTTACCACTAGAACGTCCGGAACAAAATCTGAAAATTCTTGATTCTTATTTGAAGTAAAAACATGGAAACTTTACTTACCACTAGAACGTCCGGAAATTTCACTCAACTTAGTTAAAATTATTCACATTCTTTTAAAGCTATTTAACTTAGCTCAGTTCTCTGTGTTATTTATTTAACTTATTTTATAAGGAAATTTCTGGTTCGAGTCAGCATTTAATCATTTGATCGGTGTCGAATCGACAGCAGCTGGACGTTCTAGAGTTCATATGAATGAACATTTCTGAAGAATATGTGAACTCAAGAATTTCTTGTCCATAGCTGCCAACTTTTACGCTTTTTTTTACTATCACTATGTTATAAAAGAAAAAATTATATTACCCTATCTCCGAAAATTTAGGATTATGTAATGTAATTTTTTCTTGTGTAAAATAATGGTAGGAAAAAAGCGTGGTGTGGCAGCTATGTGCGTGGCGGATTGAGCTGTAATTTTCATTCGCATATTTCAAGCATATAAAAATTGATTTCTTTTTAAAATTTATGTTTTACTTCTGAAGTTTTTCAAATATATATTTAAAAAAATTTAAATTAATGTTTTGAAAAAAAAAATGAATTCTAACCTCATGGTTCGCACAATTCTATCGCAATTTTTTAACAGTTTCTTTTGTTTGATTTAACGTCAGAAAAATACTCCAAATTTTATAAATAAACGAGGCGTTTGAGAATTCTGTGTTGAAAAAATCAAATAGAAATTTTCTTATCATTACGATTTTTAGGAGCTGTATATAAAATTTAGATCACATTCCACCAAGTAGTTTTGAGGTATTCTTAACCCCTTTTGGACCAACGTTTGTTGCACAAATTTTATTCAGCTATACTCACTTACTATTAACACTTTAGTGCGCAGCTTTGCATATACGCGAAGAACAGTGTTTTGAATTTAATTGATTTTTTTTCTATTTGCATATACCTAATTCACAACAGAAAATTAAAATAGCAATATTTGCTTGAATTAAAAAACAGACATTCCGTATTTAAATAAAGCGAAATGAACCATTAAAACTTTCTGGTGTAAAGTCAGGTTCTCTGAACTACGTAATTTCTAGAACGTAATCTATTTTGGGAATTAAAGGGTTAAATGTTAAGTTTTATAAAATAAAATTATATAAAATATTTTATTTGGAGACATACTTATTAAAGTATTTTTACTTGTATTGCAGATGGGCAACAGAATAAAAGATTCATGTATTATATGAAAAATATATCTCTGATTTTTTTATTATTTTTCCTGTGTAATAAACCTTTCCGAGAATCATATAAAATTTTTTCGAAACAAAATGAAATATCGCGCATTTACGGGTTAAAAAGCTATTTTTACTTATAAAATCACGAAAATGCTTTAATTAAATTAGGGAAAATTTACTTTTCTTCGTTACTGTCACCAAAATCTAATGCATCTTTTGAAGGTGCATGTATGTACCTATGGTCCCGAATGGGTTAAAAAATTGCCTTCGTCACAGTTAATGATGGACAGGATGAATGATTTTGAGCGTGTTCAGAAGTGCATTTTGCGCCGCGCGCGCGCTCAGAAGTTTATGTCATGGAGTAGGTCTTATCGAAGAAAGGAATTTTAACATAATTCAATTATTTCATTATTTTTAATGGTTCAAAAAAGGTAAAACCAACGACTATATTTCTTTATCCTTCCAAAACATGGTTTTCGTAACAGGACTACATGCCTATGTTCACTCAGACAAAATCTAAAATAGTCGGGAAAAACATCACGTGACCTTCTTTATCTACTTTAGCCCATTTAGCATTTAAAATTAATTAACCAACCGCACACAAACTCCGCGCAAGCTGCTCAAAAAAATTGTGTGGGCGATTTGATCACGTGATTGTGCGTTTTCTGCTTATGTGTTATTGGTTGTGCTTTGTTTGGTAGGTTGATTGATACAATTTAAGAATTCAACTGGTGATCTAAAAATTTTAACTTTTTAACAATTTTCTTTTTATTTATTTAAAAATGATTTATCAGTTGATTTATAACTTCTGTGATAAATAGAATGCTGTTAGTAAACCAAGATTGTGATATCAACATATGAGATTTGTTTGTAATCAACTATACTGGATGGATTTCAATGGAATTTGCACTGTTAGTTAGACAGTTTTTCAGAGAAGGTTTTAATATATATATTACTTATTTTATGATTGCATATTTTAATACCGTGTGGATAACAGACCAAAATACATCATAAAACATGAGAAATAAATGGCATTCAAAATTCTGTTAGTATAAGCAAAATACTTACTTATACTTTCAGTAGAAAATTTATAAACATTCTAATCATACTTTATTCACTACAAAAATAGACAGCAGACCTATATATTTTATCTCTTTAAAAAATATATCTACAGATATTTTTAGTTAAAATAATCTACAACTATTACATTTTATTTTTATAATGTTCAAAGTAAAATATGATTTCCAGCCTAGTCTCGATAAAAATTCACTCGTAAAGTATTCAAAAAAAAAAAAAAAAAAAAAAAAAAAAAAAAGAAAATCAAGGAATTATCCTACGTGCAAAAGGATATTTTTGCACAATATAGTATATTATTTTTTCATTTGGATTTGCTTAATGTTTATATCATTATACATATACATATATAATCACTTAGAAACGAAACTTTAAATATTTAAAAGGCGTTCAGATGTAAAACTTTCATCTCGAAATACCTCATTTTCTCACATTTAAATAGATATTTTATTATTATAATAAAAATACACGTGCCTCTGTATAATAAAAATAAAAAATATATCTTCATCAAAAATATCTTATTCATTATGAAAAATATAAAACAACCAATAAACAAAACAAAAAAAAAATTATGATTACAATGTGGGACTGGAAGGATTCGAACCCAGAACCCCTAGTCTCCAGTTCACTGCCTTATCCATTCAGCCATCTAGCACACGTTCCTTTTGCAACAAAATATCTTTATAATTAGCACCATAATTAATCAAATCCATGATCTGTTCCTGAACATACTACGTGTTATTCCATCCATGATATTTACCCACTCCATGTTCCTGTCTCCTGAGCTCGCGCGCGTAGCGCTCGTGCAGCCTGAACACACTCTTTACTATTCGAATGAATCATTCGGACATGCGCAAAAGCATAGCTTATAACCTTTGTACATATTTTGAATAAATTACAACCGCAAATTTAGTAGCAAAAAAAAGGGAAGCTAACTCATACTTTTCAACATTCGTTGTTATCTTAACACTAGAACGGCGGCGAGGGGTCATTTTGACCCTTGCCGAATGAATGCATTTCGATTCGAACCAGAATTTTTTTTATAATATAAGATTAATATATGCTGCAGAAAAATAACTTAAATAAGTAAGTTTAATAGTTCTAAATAAAAATTCTGATGTGAAATAATTTTTTATAAAACTTGAGCAAAATTTTCCGCCATTCTAGTGTTAATCAATTATCTCCAAAAATTTCGAAGATAAAAAGAATTTTTACGGATTTCTTAAATTAATTCTAATTAAAATAAGACACTTCTCCTTTTTCAATACAAAATTTCTGGTAGAAATTGAATAAAAAACAAAACAAAGGTTAGCAGCTAAGCTTTTGAGTATGCCCGAATGATTTATTCGAATAATGGAGCCATGTATAAGCTAGGTGACAGATAGTTTAGTGTCTACCGACTGCAAGCAGTGCAGCCAGTGAGCTACTTTTTTTAGTTCAAATTTTTTTATTTCCACCACTTTTTCGAGATTATACAATCCGCCTTATTTTCGCGTTATTTGCTGACAGATTAAATATGGCGTTTTTCAGTATTTAAAAAATACTGGTGGTCATTCAGAAATCTGAATTTATAAAAAATAGCCCACTGGAAACACTGGCTGTAAGTGAAGTTACTGAGGAGGTTGTCACAAAATGGGGGCTGTTGTTACATTTCATCAGGGCCTGATTAACACCAAGGCAAACTACCATCAAGAAAAACTAACAGAAATTTTTGCTTTCTTTATGACAGAAATTGTGCACAAATAAAGTCGTTTAATGTAGCAAATAAAAAATAATTAAAATTTAAAATTAAGCTAACATTTTTATTAAAATTTACTTGTGGAAGTTTGCCTTTGCAGTAATCAAATTTACTGACATTGACAGAAGAATAGTTTGGGATGTCACAATATGGCGGAACCACAGGGATCGACTACCACCGGAGAAAACTTCCACCAGTAAAAATGAATAGCTATTTTTGCCCTGATTATGACAGAATAATTTCTCGCGAATAAGACGCTTAAATTAAGAGGAATGGTCTATTCAAGCTTACTTGTGGAAGTCTGCCCTGGCGACAATGAAGCCCTGTGGAACCGGTTACAGTTGAAGCTTCAGCATTTTGAGGATATGTCAATTCTTCTTTATTCAAAATTCCATGATTAAAATAGTAATGTCATATATTCTGCCCATCATTTATTAGAATATATTTTTCAATTTTTACAAATGAATTTAACATTATGAGCTACAATTTTTAAACATTCATAATTCCTAAACTACTTTACAGAATTACTTTCTGTTTGGTATCCTAAAGTATTATTTACCGAAAAATCCAAATATGATATCAAAATTATGCACAAAACCTAGTAAGAAGACGACCCCTAAGCTTACTTTTTTTAACATAAATTAAAAAAAGACATAACTTTCGGTCCAATGTCTATTTCCAATATTTTCTGTGAAAGTTTTAAAGACAAAAATGTATGGTTTTTTTCTTTTTTTATTGAACATTTAAGGTATAAATTTCCTTCATATTTCTTGTTTTTACTCATTAATTGATACGATCTATCTGTATAATAGTATAAATATGTAATTTCTTATAAGAACAATTCATAAAAAGTTGTTGCTACATCGAGGTTCATATTTTAGAAGCTAGATGCAACAAACTGTTTTTAAAATTTCAAAAATTGGACCAATTTGGTTTTGATTTAGCCTCTTTGCTGCAAGCATCAGGAAAATATCAAATATTTAAATTCTTAATCTTCAAACTTATCATTTATAAGTCGTCCAAGAAATCAATTATTAATTTAGTCCTCATAGGTATGTGATATAGCAATAAGGCTATGGTTCACCCTATTATTTGCCGAAAGTGTTCTCCTACTAGTACATCCGAAAAATATTATTCGTCTCATTTACTGACAGAATTTCTTCGAATGAAAAAGATTTCTATACAAGGAGATTGATAGCCCTATGGCTCACAGCCAGTGTTGACAGTCCGCTACTGTAAAACAAATTCAGATCAGGATTGCCAATCTGGTTTCCTTTTTGTATTCGGTAGTTCTAAATCCATACCAGAAGTTACAAATACTAAATTTTGCTTCATTTACAGGTGTCGTCGACTTCAGGGAGTTTTTCAGGACAAATATAAGTATTATTTTATAGAAAAATAAATCTAGGTTAAACATACAACATTTCGCCTTATTGAAGCCGAGGAAAATATTACTGTTAGGAATACTACTATTAGGATACTATATAATACTATTAGGAAAATATTGGTACCGAAAAATTTCTTGTTCTTGAAATTTCAGGACAGGGATGACCGCCCCGGAAACCCAGCTTTCGCTTTAGAGTATAAGTGCAATCCCGGGGGGAGAGAAATTTCAGGACAAGTACGACCCCTGCATTTATAACAGATTTTTCGTGATTACCTAAAGTAAAACTTATTCTTTCAGAATTTCCGAAAGAAAAAGACGGCTAAACTAGAAACAGTGATTCAGAGATCTGGATTGCCGCCATTTCTTTTAGAATAGTAATATTCACTATACATAATGACATATTAAATAATGGAGCTGTAAATAAAGAGGAGGAGACAAATAGTGTAGAGTCTACCGGCTGCAGGTGAAGTATCTAAGGAGGTTGCCACTATGTGGCTGATGTTTTTTCTGGACATTTGATCATGTCCTGAAATGGAATTAGGAATAAGAGGAGGATACATATAGTGTAGAGTCTAATAGTTGAGAGTGAAGTAATTGAGGAGGTTGTCACAAGACGGCGGCTGATTTTTTACATGTATCAACAGTTTTCGATTACTGCCGCAGCAAACTTCCACCAGTAAATTTTGAATAGAAAATTTCATCTTATTTTATCATCTTATTCATGCAAAATTTCTCTCAAAAATATGGTAAAAACTTTTATTCGTTTTTACTGGTAGAAGTTGACAGAGGTATTATAATCTCTTTCACTGACACTCACAGGAGGTTGTTTAGGTTGACAAGATATGGCGGAAACGCAGGGCCGGACTACCGCCGAAGTAAACTTTCACCAGTAAAAGTAAATATCTGTTTTTATCCATAACTATGACTGAAATTTTGCTTTAATAAGGCGTTTAAATAAGGAGAAAATTTCTATTTAAATTTACTGATGGGAGTTTGGCCCGGCTCGAATGAGCAACTGCGAAACCGATTACATTTGAAGCTTCGTCATTATGAGGATATATCTTTTCCCTCTTTATTCATAGTTCCATGGGTCCTGATTAAATCCAAGACAAACTTCCCCCAGTAAAGAAAAGTATATTATTTTGCTTCATTTATGCCAGAAGTTCGGCACGAATAAGGCGTTTAAACAAAGGAAGAAAATAATAAAATTTACTGGTGGAAGTTTGCCTTGGCAGTAATCAAATACACTGACATTCGTTGATTGTTTGTGTTGTCACAATATGGCGGAACCACAGGGTTTAACTACCGTCGAAGCAAACTTCCACCAGTAATAATGAATAGATTTTCTTACTTAATTATGACAGTATGATTTCGCATTAATAAGACGTTTAAATAATGAGGAAATTACTATTAAAATTTATTGGTGGGAGTATGCTTCAGCAGTAATCAAGCCCTGTGAAACCGATTAAAGCTTCATCATTTAAAGGACAGGTCTTTATTCCTAGTTCCATGGAATAAATAAGGAATAATAATACTATTTTAAACACGTGGTGGCAGTCAAGCTATCTGAATGACAAAAGGTAGCACCTCAACAAGGTCATATTCTGTTATTTTACTGATAGAAAATCAAATATTCTTCTTATATCTTAGCTCAATAAAAATATATCCTGAAAATCAGATATTTTAAGTTAATTTGTTTACCCTGAAAAGCAATATACATTTATTATGTATTGAAATTTTAATTAATCATAATTTAGCAATTCCATGCAACAAAACATAGAAATTCTAACTACTTTTAGACCACATGCATGTATAATTTTATTATGTACACAAAATATCTTCTTAGAATTTCACACATTCCGCATTTAATTTTTTTTTTTTTAGTAAATGCATGCCTTTAATCTTGAGTAAATAAATTATCAAACTAATCTGATTACTGTTTTGAATTTTTCTGGGAAGTAATTTATTTCGACATTCACTTAGACAAATATAAGCTAATGGAGAAAAAAAATAATCAAAGCTGACTTTCATTTGGCTATTTGTTCGAGAAAATCTTTGAATTGTAATTTCATTAACTTAAAAATTATACTAAATATTTTACATGAAACTTAAAATATTTCTTATCTTGAACTAAAAAAAGATTAGGTAATGTTCAGTTTAAACATTCTTTTTGAAATATTAAAATGTTCTCACTTCTATTAAAAAGTTTATTTCTATGACAGTATATAACTGAAAGAGTAAATTAGACTAATAAGATGAACATACTGGAAATTTTATTTATTTTTTGGTTTCAAAATTTTAAAAATATATATTTTAATTCATTTCATCTGAAATATAAGAAATAAATTTTTAACTTGTATAAAAGTAGGTTGGATATTTATAGTCTAAAAAAGTATGAAACTTGCTATCATTCAAGAAATTAGATTAAGACATAAAAATTTCAAACTTAATGTTAAATTATAAAGTTATCTGATAAATAATAACTTAATAATTCAAAGCTACATATAAGGATGTAAGGTTTCTCGTTGAAATAAGGCTAAAAACAATTTTCTTCGACGTGTTGTGCATGAATCTTATATAAAAAGAGATTGGATTACTAAAATAATCTAGCCATAGATTAAATTAATTACCATTTTAAAAACTTTTCCAGATGTTTCATTCAACCTCTAAAATCACGGTCGGTGTGCAACCTTCTTAATACTAATGTAGTATTAAGGGGGTAATGATTTTGCCCACGTACCAGAGGACGAATTTTTTTTATTAGTCCGGAATACTAATTTTTGTATTATTAAATGACAAAAATTCTGAGATTAAATACAACAAAGATTACTGTTAGGAAATACTGGTGACAAATGGCCCGCTAGATGGCGTGTAAACAATGGGTGTGTAAGAACAAACAATCTTCTTGAAACACCATCAAAAATTTGCCTCTGCTTTCATAGTAGAAGGACGTCTTTTTTGCGCCTGCCGAAGAAAGACTCAGATCTTTCGAAAGGCCTAGCGCATTTACAAATTTGTTCTTAGTCATTCACACCATTTTTTAACTTATTTTCTTTAATGGGTGTGTAAGTCTACACTTCATTCCAAACATTTTATTTCAAGATATAGCGATATTGGCCTTATTCTGCTACCATTTAATCATATATAAGAAAATCAAAACCATTATCCAGACATCTTATGGGATAGATCGCTGTCATCGAAATACTCAATGCCAGAGGACACGAGTTCTGACTTCATCACTAATAGACCGATTAGTCACCAGTGTTGGAATTCACAGCGGAAAATTTTGAATAGCAATTTTATTTTATTTTATTTGTTGAGCATCTATCATATTATAAAACAATAAGAACTATTTAAAGTTACTGGTGAGAATTTGGAATCCCCCAATAAAATATCAACCAGATACGGCAACACTGTAGCATTCCGCATCTAGCTGAATTTTTTTAGGAATTCCGAATTCCCACCAGTAAGTTTAAACAGTTATTATTCTTTTGTAAGATGATAAATATTCCACAAATAAAATAAAAGGAAATTGCTATTAAAACTTTTCCAGTGTGAATTCGAGCAGTAGTGAGAAGTCGGTCGATTAGTGATGACGTCATCACAACTTGTGTTCTCTGGCATTGAATATTTCGATGGCAGCGGATAGATTCGTTTAATTAACATTTGAGAGTTTGGAAATTACCATAATTTCCGGCGTATAATCCGCGGATCAAACAATATTTTTTCGACCCAGAAACATTTTAAAATAAAATGTAACTTATCAGATCGCGGTAAATATTTGGCTTCAATTACTAAATAAAATTTCTGGGTCAAATCAGAATTGTTTGATCCGCAGATTATACGCCGGAAATTACGGTATTTCTTTTTTTAATTGTAGATTACCTCTACAATCTTACTAATGTGATGTTATAATTACTTTTTCAAATTTTTGCAGTTATCTCAACATTGTTTTCTTTTATATGAAGATTTAATAAAATTTATGTAATCTGTACCTATATCAAGGTTACCTTGATCCAAAGAGCTTAACGGTAGCTTTAAATATATGATTCTATTTTTATATATTATTCGCGCCACTATATTTTAAAAGTAAATTTTTTGGTAAATTTCTCCTGCACATGTTGTCAAAGTACAACCAAGTAAAAGTGTTTCTTAAAAAAAATGTGTTGCCATGCGAATAAATTTAGTTAAGGGTGCCAACGCCGCTTATATGACATCATTGGTCCGTTAAGGGTTAAATATGGTTTCTAAAGTGGTTGTTAACTAATGTTCCCAGGTGTCCCACGTAAATCGAGGCTTCAAATGCTCTGGATGCCAGTATTTTAAATTAATTCCCTTTGCCTTACCTAATGCAAAATTACCTGCGATTAAAGACGCTGAAATATACTATAAAAAATTAGTGGTGTACAGAGCATTTGGAGCTTAGATTTATGCGGGGCACCTGGCAACACTAGTGTTAACGTTTGTAAAATGTATCTTTTTAAATGCTCAGACAAATTTTATTTCTAAAATTGCATTCGTGTTAAGACATTTTTTCAGTAAAAAGACACATTTGTTGTTGTTTTATACAAAAAATGCAGGTGTATCCTTTTTTACAATGACTTTACATTTTGTTTCTTAAAAAAAAAAAAAAAAAAAAAAAAAAAAAAAAAAAAAAAAATTCATTATTTTTTATTTATTTATTTATTTATTTTTTTTTTTTGTACTGCTCATGCATACATTTCTTCATCATAAATGCTCATCACTTCTCATAACTTATTTTGTACAGATTGCGTGCTGATACAAATCAAGATTTAATTTCTTAAATTTATATTAATATGAGAGTACGAATAAAATTTTGTTTTATCATAGTTTTTAAAAATCATAGCTGGAAACTTCCACAATTTTTGCTCCCCAGTAATTTCGAAGAGTATCCGCCATAATAAAGTGGGGATTTCCGCGATTAAATAAGGTGGAGATTTATTTTTGAAATTGCAGGCTCCAAATTCGTTTCTTTTGGCAGCTACAACAAACGTAAGTTTATACCATAGTTTCCAAATCTTATGGTAAATTACGGCGATTTAAAAAGGAAAAATTACAAATAATTTCTTGTTGTACAAAAAAAGCGTTAGAATTGACAGCTATGGTTTATACTAACGGAACCATACTGCATGGTTGCCTGTTTGGACTCCATAGTTATTCAGAAATTTTGAGTTCATCATACCAGAAATTAAGAATAGTATTTTTTAATTATTTTAATGGGAGACATTTTGTGATTACATAAAGTAATCATTTTTCTTTCGGAAAATCCGATAGGAATTTGAAATTTTGAAATAAAGATGGAGGCCATACTGACAACCCTGCCATAATAACTTGAATTCATAAATTTTTAAACTTTAAACAATTTCACAATTTGCGTAATCTTGGTGCAAATATTCTAGATTAAAAATTTTGTATTGCATATTTAAATAGTCGAGTTTGCAATCCATTTACTTAATCATAAATTTGTAACATTTTCTGCGATTATACAAATCGAAAATTCTATTTAAAATTTGTGGTATATAGCAAGCATTCTGACTTCATTTTAACATTTTTACGTACCTTACAATAGGTTAAATTTTAGAGATATGTTTTTGGACAAAAGAAATACAGATTAACCATCTCGCTGCGCAATTTATTTATTTCTTTATCAAAATAGGTTCAAAGATTGCGCCCATTACAATTAAATCAGGGCTATCACTGGAGATTATTTTTATATTTTCGCACCACTATTTTAAGAGAATAAATTCTGCTTTCTCTTGTAGATGTTGTTGAAGTCTATATGGAATTTTTTGTATTTAAAAAGTGGTCCGAATTGAATTGAAGAATAGTTGCCACAGGAAAAAATGAATACCTGAGAAAATTTCGGGCTGCGTAGCAAGAGGGCTAAGTTATCTATTAAAATAGCGGATGATTAAATTTAACCCTTTCAGTGCCAGTGGTAAAGTGTTGCAAAGATGTTGAATAGATTGATTGCCTCCAGAATTGATCAACAAATTGAATTGAAAATAAATAAAAACTTTTCTTTACTTATATTATAAAAGCAAAATTATTAAATTAATTTTAAATGTTAAAAGTTCTAAATTAAAAATTTAAAACCAGTAAAAATACGTTTAATTCGGCTCACTTCGAGTTATTAAAAAAAAAAAATCCTACACCTTTAAGCTTAAAGAAAACATATTTAACCCTCTCGCAGCGTAATTGTTTAATCAAAATAGCTTAAAAATTCCGTATTTAACTCCTTCGAGACCAGCGTCTTTTAAGAATTTTTATTCTTTTGTCAACGATTTTTCAAAACGAAAGTTTTTGTCTAATTTAATCGGGAAAATGCTCCGATTATAAGGCAAAATTTACTATAAAAAAATAACTGGTCAGAATAATCAAGGAGGGTTAATTAGACGGAAAAAAATCATCCCCGAGGAAATCTCGGGTTGCTCAAATTTTTCTACTTATACGTTGCCCGAGGAAATCTCGGGTTGCGCAGCAAGAGGGTTAACCCCTTAACCCTTACCCGCGCGGAGTAATTCTGTTTATAAACTGGTGAAATAATGCGTTGACACCGGAATTTAGAAACGAATTTATTAGAAAATAGGAACTTGTTGATTTTTACGTACATTATAATAGGAAAATTTTCATGAAATATTCTTGGTGCCGTTTCTCAGTTTAGGAATTAAAATTAGGTGTCCTTTTTTAAGGACATCGCCCTCGAAAGGGTTAACGGTCGCATTAAATTACGGTTTAAAAATTCAAATTGCTTATTGGCACCACTTTTTTGAAAAAGACCTATTGACCTTATTAAATGACAGGTAAAGTGATACCATAATAATACATATTACACTATTTTATAAAACTGGTAGAAGTAAAACAATCTGAATAAAAGACACAGACTGTGAATATCACGGGAGTGAGAATTAAGGGGTTAATACCACCAATACATAAAATTATTAATATTGCTAATACCAAAAGTACAATACAAAACAAATACATAAATACCCCGACTTACGTCACCCCCAGAGATGAGAGCGCTCTGACCCAAATGTCCGATTACTACCACTAAATTTTAATAGTATTTCAAGCATTATTTAATGACAGAATTTCTGAGATTTAATAAAGCAAAGAATTCTATTAAAATTTAGTAGTAATAATCGGTCATTTGGGTCGGAACGCTCCCATGTCTGGGGGTGACGTAAGTTGGGGTATTACTGTGCTATATAACAATATAAGTACTACTGAAAAAAATACCGATAAAAACAAAAAATACCTAATTGTTATGCAATTAATTATTGTTTGTGTTTATCGATATTTTTAATATATTTTTAATAATTTAATAATTAAAAAATAATTAAAATTTTAGTATAAATTGCCCCCAACCGCCGACCTGAGACTAATAATAAGATCGACGCAGCAGCGGTCGTGCAATAATTTCAGAGCCCCGAGCTCTCTCTCTTCCCGCTGTCTTTAATTTCTCATTTAAATTTTTGATTTTTCTTTAAATCTGGTTTTCGCTATAGTCTCTTACACTCGGGACATGGCTGGGGACCTATGAACGTGGCTTCCATAAAAGAACCGGAAAAAGAGAAGAAATGCTTAAAGGACCGAGGACAGATTTTTTCTTTACGTCTTTTGCCATTTGAAAACATGTCAAGAGTCGAAATAAACGTATTTTTACTGGTTTTAAAGTTTTTTTTTCACCTTTTAGCATTTGAAATTAATGTATTATTACAAGGAGTGATTTGCTAAAGATTTAGACAGCAAAATAATTTTTAAAAAATCTGGTGTAACTACAACAGTCGGGATTTAAAATTAAGTGTTACATATAATATACGATCATCCTTTAAAGGGTTAATGAGCGCATAGCGAGAGAGTACTTTCAAAAATTTTTTAACATTTTTAACTAATTTTTTAAAGTTCATATTAAAACAATTTTTTATAGAATCTTTTCTCCTTTATTTCTATATCTAAACGTTACTTGATTTATTAATATTATAGATCTGGAAAAAGTTCAACTTTGATCCGTCTGTGATATATCTGTTGAGCATGATATATCTGTTGTTCTAATATGTTTCTACGTATATATGTTCTAATATTCTTGTCACGAGTCCTTGAATTTGAGTACCACTATTCCCAATTAGTAATATTAACCTTATTTAATCACAGAAATTCGAAAATTAAATAAATCGAATATTTCTATTAGGAAGTATTTTAGTGCAGTCAAAGTTTTCGCCTTATTTAACCCCTTGAGGGGCGGTGGGATATATTTTATCCCACCTACGATTAATGAAGATTTGCACCAGAAAAATTTTATGACATTTTACTTTTCTAACTTTGGTGGATAAAAAAGGGGAAATTTGCTTTTCCTTAATTTGAAATAAAATTTTTCTAACTTTCCGTTGGGAGTTCAGAATTATACAAACGCAATTTCTTGCCCCTCAAGGGGTTAATCGAAGAATTTCTGGGATTAAATAATGCAAAAATTTTTGTAAAGAACTAGTGGTTCGACACTGTTCGCAATTGGATAACACGTTGGAGGAAAAAGTATAAAAACTTATTTAATTTTAATTATTTTTAAGATAAGAACATGGAACTTATACAAAATCACCATTTTCTTAACCCTGATATATCTGGAAAATACAGAATATTGTATTTAGGCCAAATATAGATTTAAATAGGAACACAACAGAATATAATCTGTCACTAGTGCAGAATAAGAACATAATCAGTTACAAGGGCAGCGTGATAGAGAGGTAGAATTACCATCCATTAAGCGTACTTTATTACCGATTAAACCTCGAAACAGCTGCACATAAGGATCAAAGACCTTATCTCTGCATATGTAAGCACTTTTGGTTTCATTGATAAAAATGTGTAGGTCGGTGAGGTCATTTAAAGTGATGCCCTCAAATATTATAATTGCACCAGTTTTCTATCTATGCCTTTCGCAGTTGCATGTGTTTTGCTACCTCCAGATTGTAACTCATCTGGAATCCTTCTTCGAACAGATAAGAGTCTCATCAACGAAGCAAACTCGTCTCCAGCATGTGATACTTCCCCAGGGTGCCCTCTCCATCAATGCAACCGGGCGTATTCTGCAGCTCGAGCAAACTGAACTAAACTACTGGGTTTCCTTGCACGTTGCCAGTGGGGTACTTCTTTTAAATTTAGATTTCTTAATTGGCACCACTTTTTTGAAACGGTAAAATTCATTTTTTTTTGCCTTAATTTATTTATCATTAAATAAGGCACATTTTACCGTTTCAAAAAAGTGGTGCCAATCAAGAATCTGATTTTAAAAAAAGTATCCCATCTGGCAACACTGCAGGCAGTCTTCTTTCTTACAGCTTGTTACTTCACGGTATGTCCAGGATTCGCACGCTGTTAAGCCACAACTCATTTTGCAAGGACTCTACCACCGGTAATCGCATAAAATTTTCTTCTAGCTAATGAATGGTGAAGAAAATGATGTCTATAATAATACTGGTGGTAGAGTCTTTACAAAAAGGGGCGTGGCTTAATAGCGTACGAACCCTGATATCTATAGTCGAGTTCATATACTAGTAGCGGATATGATATCTTTTTGGGTGGTTTTGTAACATCCGATTATATGCGCGCGGGGAGGAGGGGGATGCTCTTAGTAGTTTTTTTTTTTTTTTTTTTTTTTTCAGGGAACCAAATATTTATTTACGAAAGGTTGATAGAAAACTACGAGAAACTCAGAATGATCAGGCCGAAGCGCTTGACATGTGTACAAATCCAGTTCCTTCCATCTACAAGTCCCTGCGATCTGTGCGGTCGTCAGTTGTCTACCGTATATACTCGCACATAATTCAACCGCAATATTTCAAAAAATAAAATGTGATTCTATTTTTTATATAATGGGCGTAGACCAAATAATGCGTTAATAAGGGCGTTTCAAAATAAAGCTTATAAGACTCTACCGTGCTACGTCTTCGACTTTAACCTTGCTGTCTACATCATTACAAGTGTCTTAAATTATTTTCCGAACTCCTGACATTACGATTTTGGCTGCTTTTAAATCTTAACTGACCTGTGTCAGTTTCTGCCCTAAGTCCATTCGCCTAGTTAACCTTTTCAGGGGCAAGGTGCTTGTATTCGTAAAACGTTGAAATAATTTACGTACACCAGTATTTGCAAGAGAAATTATTTGCAAACAAGTAAGTAAGTAAGTAAGTAAGCACCGACCCTGGGAACCCGCTTTTGAGTATATATTCGCGTACTTGATAGAGGTGAAATTTTCATTATAAAATTCCGGTGTCAATGTGTGATTAGGGATTAAAATTATGTGATGCCGTGACGGTATCGCCGCCCTTCAAGGGGTTAAACGCCAATTTCTACAACACTTTTAATACCATCTCAACGTCGTGTTCTTCAAAATTTAAACATTTTGTACAACTAGTCGCACAATTCTTGAAATCATATTTGAAAAATACCTTGAACGGCTATGCAATTATTGAGATCGACCGCAAAAATTGGTATATTTCTGTCTAACGAATCTGGAAGCCTTTGGATTGCCGTAATTTCTGGCGTATAATCCACATATGAGACAATCATGTTTGGACCCAGGATTTTTAGTTAATAATTGAAATCAAATGTTTGCCGCGATCTAATAAGTTACATTTTACTAAACAAAATTTCTGTGTCCAAACATGATTGTTTGATTCGTGGATTATACGCCTGAAATAACAGTACTTGCTAACGTTTACCCTGAGCAAGCAGCCTTCTACTTTTCATTGAACCTCAATAAACAAAATTAATATAAAGCATCTTTTCATAGTTGTTCCTTTAATTTTTCACGCCAGTGTCAGTGAAAAAAGACTTACAGACTTTTCTTAAATCTAGACATGTATATATATTTTTTTACTTTTGAAAATATTATCTGACCTAAAATTTCAGCATAACCCCTTAATTATCGCTCCCGAAATATTCAGGGGCTGTGTCTTTTTTTCAGATTATTCAGATTTGTTTGATTCATACCAGTTTTATGGAATAGTGTAATTTGCTTTATTATGGTATCATTTTACCTGTCATTAAACAAGGTGAGATTTTCTTTTTCAAAAAAGTGGTGTAAATAAGCAATTTGAATTTTTAAACCGTAATTTAATGCGACCGTTAAGGGGTTAAGAAGAAAAATTAAAAAAGCTTATAATACTTGAGTTAATTTATTTACTTAAAGCAAAACCTAAATTATTTCTCTTTGGATCATGATATCTGAAAAAAATATTTGCAATTCCAAAATGAAAATTTTAGGAAATTTATGTAAGCATAGCTACCAACTTTTACGCCTTTTTCCTACCACTATATTTACACATAAAAATCTGCCTTATTGAATCAACGAAAATTAGAGAATGAATAAGGCAAATTTTTCTCATTAAAAATAATGGTAGGAAAAAAGCGTAAAAGTTGGCAGAATGTGTAAGTATTCGAAATTATTGAAAGTTCTATAGAATATAGCTAAAAGCACACGATTTTATACTAATAATGGGCTTTTATTTTAGTATAAAAAGTGAATCACGTTTTTTTATTCAATCTTCTAAATAAAATTACTTCAAATTCAATAGGACTCAACCAGCATTATTCAAATAATCGGTAATGTCATTGCATCAGTACTATTGCACTAAACATGAAAGAGGGTTCATTAAAGTCTACTTAAGGTTTTTTCCTCATTCAAAGAAACTTTTTCTTTTAAAGTTGAAGCTTCTTCTATCCTAAGTATTTACTTTTAAAGAAGTATTTTGAAACTAATGAAAATGTTTTAAAAGAATAATTTATTTTTTCCTTGAAGTAATTACTGTCGTTTTATTGAAAATATTTTTTATAACAAGTACTACGTGTGAATAATTATGCATAAAACCGATTTCTTAATGTTTTTCCATTGCAACAATAGCTACAAATCAAGGGTCATCAACCGGCGGTCTGCTTGCTACCACTCTTTCCGAATAGGAATCGTCCATTTTTAAAATCGCAGAAACCAGTTTCCACTTATATATACTGTTTCCGAATGGTAATCTGTACCTTATTTAGTTGGTGAATACTTAAGAAATTAATACTATCTAGAAATTAAACAGAACTTTTTAAAAAATTTTATGCATATAATTATAAAGAAATATTTTCTCAAAACCCCATAAACATGAAAAAAATTACATTTTTTTAAAAATAACTTATTTCTTTACCAAAACCAAAGCAATGTGCTACAACTTTATCCTTGCTAATGCTTTCAGGGGATTAGAACGTGATTTAACACCTGATGAATAACGACTACATCAATTCGAAATGTATAGGACTTCTTAATTTTTATGGAGTATTTAAGATCATTTTTCCTTCACATAGTTTTCAACTCATATTATTTTTTTTTATAGCGGACATTGTCACTAGGGAAAAGCGAATGCTAGATCAAGATAATGCACGCACAGTGGTGTACAAATCTAGGCACCAGTTGGCAGTCTCCCACCACCAAATTTTATTAGTTTTCTTCGCTTAAATTGTATTAGCATTCTTATGAAAAATGTTGACGAAATATTAAACGAAAAATAACAAATAAAATTTAGTGGTGAGAGATTGCCCGCTGGCACCTAGATTTTTACACCCATGGCCACGCATGTACTGATACTCAATTTTATTAAGCTTATTCTACATGGTGTGTTTCATAAAGGATTTTTCAACTTTAAAATTCAATATTTCGTTAAGTGTTAAAAAAGTAACTTTTTGAAAAGGTGAAATAAGTAACGTGTCTATCAAGAAACTCATATTGTTATAGAGTCAAAACTGTGAAGTCTCCGGCTTTTGGATACCAGTATTTTAATACAAAAATTGTTGTTTTATTTAAATGAAACATTCTGCGATGTAAAAAACAACATTTTCTCTGAGATAATACTGGTGTGCAAAAAGCCAGAAACGTGACAACTCTGTGTAGTCAATAAATAATTGAATTTTAACCCCTAAATGCGCGATTTTTTATTTTGTTTCGAAAAAATTATGTATGATTCTCTGAAAGGTTTACTACATAGGAAATATAATGAAAAAAATCAGACATATAGTTTTCATATGATACGTCAATCTTTCCTTCTGTTGCACATCTGCAATACAAGTAAAAACTACTGTCATGTGGCTGTTTTACGGTAAAATAATGCAAATTAGTAAATACGAGGGCAAATCGGAAAGTAACCTCGGTTTATGAATTAAAAAAAAAAAAAAAAAAAAAAAAAAAAAAACTAATGAAAGGAAACATGTTTTATTACTTACGTATGAAAGACACGTTCTTCAGCTACTTTTCAACATAATTGCCGTATTAATTAAAACAATTATCATAACGGTAAATCAGGTTTGAAATTCCATCGTCACAGACTTCTGCCGCCGGCCTATTCAACTGCGATTATTTTCAAATTCAACTCGCACAACTCTTTCATTCCAAAGAATTTTAACATATTTTTCTAAAAAATTTGCTGATAAATGTACTACCAAAAATGTTTTAAAAAATAGTGGGTCAAGTAAAATATTATGAGAGCAATTCAGAAACTAATTTTCGTTTTGTTGTATAAATGAAAAACACGCCTACTTTCAACAATTTTTTTATTTACCTCTCAAAGGTACAGCTGTCTTCTATTTTTCAACATAGTCATCATGTACATTCAAGCACTTGTCATACCGTTTTACCAACTTACCAATCCCTTCTGAATAAAATTCAGCTGTCTGCAAATTCAGCCAACTTGTCACAGTGGTTTGAAGATCCACATCGCCAGCGAAGTGCTGTCCTGAAAGCCACTTCTTCATTTTCTTGAACAGATGAAAATCAGAAGGAGCCAAGTCGGGACTGTAGGGGGGAATGAATAAACACGTGCCATTCGAATTGGCGCAAAAGATTTTGTATTCTCTGAGCACTGTGAGGGCGAGCGTTATCGTGAAAGAACACAATTCCAGATGTCAGCAGGCCGCGACGTTTGTTCTGGATGGCTCTTTTCAGTTTCTTCAAAGTGTTACAGTAAACTTCAGAATTTATTGTCTTACCACGTTTCATGAATTCGACCAGCAAGATACCATGAGCATCCCAAAACACGGTTAACATAATCTTCCTCGATGTCAAAGTTTGACAGGCTTTCCTTAGCCGGTTTGGAGAACCGGTATGACCCCATGTCATTGACTGTTGCTTTGTTTCAGCATTTACATACGCAATCCAAGTCTCGTCGCCAGTCACTATTCTATTCAAAAACTCCTCCCCTTCCGTATTGTACCGGAAAAGAAAGTCTAAGGCAGCGCCCATTCGAATAATTTTGTGGTTCTCCGTGAAAATCTTTGGTACCCATCGAGCACGGAACTTCCGATAGCCTAATTTTTCGGTGACAATTTCGTACAAAACAGTACGAGAAATGTTCGGAAATTCTTGGGAAAGTTCCGAGAATGTGAATCGACGGATCTGACGAATTTTGTCTTCAATTTGTTCGACGAGATTATCACTCACTACAGACGGCCTCCCACTTCTTGATTCATCATGGATGCTTGTTCTTCCTCCTTTGAAAAACTTGACCCATTGACGCACTACACCTTCACTCATAATGATTGGGCCATATATGACACACAGTTCACGATGAATGACCGCTGCTGACAGTTTTTTTGCCCAAAGAAATCTTATTACTCCTCGTACCTCGCATTTGGCAGGATTTTCAATAGCAGCGCACATTTTGTGACGTTATAACGAGTAAACGCGCGTTAGTTCGACACTCTCCCTAAGATTGCTGAAATTTTACGGAATTACAGATTGCTTGATTTAGCAATGGTTGCGCTCCGCCCACTACTAATAGTGCCACGCCTCGACGGATGTTAATTTTCGAAATGCCCTTTTATTACAAATTAAAAAAAAAAATAGTGATGTGGATAGAATAGAACGAACAGCCCTGTTGAATAGGCCGGCGGCAGAAGTCTGTGACGATGGAATTTCAAAGCTGATTTAAAGCTATGATAATTGTTTTAAATAATACTTCGATTATGCTGAGAAGTAGCTGAAGAATGTGCCTTTCAAACGTGAGTAATAAAAAACGTATCCTTTCATTAGTTTTTTTTTTTTTTTTTTTTTTTTTTTTAATTCATAAACGGAGGTTTCTTTGCAAATTGCCCTCGTACTTTAATAAGCATGTCTCCAAATATCTTATTTTATATAATTATTTATTTTATAAAAGTTAACATTTAACCCTTTAATTCCCATAACAGAATACCTTCTAAAAATTACGTAGTTCAGAGAATCTGACATTACACCAGAAAGTTTCGATAGTTAATTTCGCTTTATTTAAATACGGAATGACTGTTTTTTAATTAAAGCAAATATTGTTATTTTAATTTGCTGGTGTGAATTAGGTATATGCAAATAAAAAATATCTATTAAATTCAAAACAGTGTTTTTTGCATATATGCAAAGCTGCGCACTAAAGGGTTAAAGTTAGTGAACCTTTTAACCCTCTGCGGTGCCAAGATTCGGAACAGAAACTTTTAATTAAATTTCACTTATATAACTTTGGTGGACAAAATAAAAGTTTAAATTGCTTTTCCTTATTTTGAAATAAAAATTTTCTAAAATTCCGGTGTGAATTCAACATTTACAGAAACACAATTGCTTGCCCCGGAAAGGATTAAGGAACACCATGTATCCTCTTGAGACCCAAGCTCGCATTTTTGGCACAAATTTTACCATTTTTAGGATTAAGGCTCTTTATGGGGCTAGAAAACTTTATATATAGTCATTTATTTCAAAAATTGAAAAATATATAGAGTTTTGGCATGTCCAATATAATGGACAATGGGTCTTTAGTCCTGTAAAAAACATATTATTGAATTAGATGATTCTGAATGAAAATTTCTTAATTGCAAAGTTTTCTTTCATCATAAATGTGTTTTTATCGTTCATACATCACCTTTAAATATTGCACAATTTAAAATTTTTCATTAACAAAGAGAAAAAGTATTTTTGGATGAAATTTATTTGAAAAGTATAAATCACTTTAGTGACTTTTTAAATAGTTCCTTTAAAAGGAATTTTTAAAAATCTATCACATCAATAAAAGATTTTTCTAAAAGAAATTATAAATAGTTAGTGGCAGGGTTATCACAATTGACATTTGGATGTCAAAAGTGAATTTAAAAGAAATAAAAACACAGTTTGTTTATAATCTTAAACTATTATCTTGAGGTACAGGCAGGGATGAGATTTCCGCTTTTTTTCACACCAGTATTTGTTAGAGAAAATGTTATTTTATTTAATCGGAACATTTTTGCGATTTAAAAGAACAAAATTTTCTCTAACAAAATACTGGTGTGCAAAAAAGCGGAAATCTCATCCCTGGGTACAGGGTGAATTTTTTTTAAAGTCGTGAAAGTAAAATCCTATAACAAAAGAACCACAGATCCAAATGACCTGAAATTTCACCAGTATGCTCCCAAAACAATTGGAATTTTTTAGCCGTGGTTAAAAAAACTTAAAATCGCACCGATAGATGGCACTGTATATGCAGTAAAGTCAGAGACGAACTTGCGCACGACACACGCACACTGGCAATAAAAACCTGAAGCACGCACACCTCGTGTTCATTATTCTGACCTCAATTCCTGCGATTTCTGGCTCTGGGGTACCCAAGAATGCTGTGTATTGTGATGGTGTTACGAACTTAGCTGACCTGACAGCACGTATTGTGCACCAGATCCACAGCATCCAGCCGGATATTCTTTGCTTTGTTGTGGAACATGCGGTTTCACGTTTCCAACTTGTAGCTGAAAGCTGGGGACAGCACACTGAAAATCTCTTGTTTTAATCGTGCAGTTCCGTATGAATGCTTTGCTCCATATTTTTATTTCGTGTCTCTGCGAAGGTTTCCGCAGTATCTTTACCCAATTACTGCATTGTGTATGTTTTTTATATGCATAATAATGTTTTCTTTTTCTTGAAGTACCGTCCATTGTTTTCCTCCCACTGACGATATTCTTTGTTTCTGTTAACTTACAGCGCCATCTGTCGGTGCAATTTGAATTTTTTTTTAACCACGCCAAAAATTTTTTTTCATTATCAAATAGAAAAAGTATTCTTGGATGAAATGCATTTGAAAAGCATAAATCAATTTAGTGACTTTAGAAATAGTTTTTTAAAAGGGAATTAAAAATATATCTAACGCATCAATAAAAGTTTTAATCTAAATAATTATAAATAGTTAGTGGCACGGTTATCACAATTGACATTTGGATGCCAAAAGGCAATTGAAAAGAAATAAAATGCAATTTATTTATAATCTAAAACTATTATCTTCAGTTATATTTTCTTTAAATTTTTATTTCTGTTCAATTAAATTATTTCAATTAAATTAACTAATTTATTTATAAACAACATACGAACAGCAAAATAATATAAAAAGCCTGCAATTATTTTTTTAGTGGAACGAATATACAAATACAAGTTGCATTTCATGCACACAACCTTATTTTATTTTATACTTGTCAAGTAAGATAAGATCGCTACATAGGCTTCAAAACCCAGATATTTAGCCTCACGTTCCCATTTCTTTCACTACAAAGTTTTTTGACATCAGAAGTGTGTTTTAATCGTTTATACGCCACTTCTAAATATCACATAAATTAATTTTTACTTCATCAAATAGAAAAAGGGTAATTTAATAACATTGTGTTTTGTTTTTTATCTCTGCTCAACACCAGTCATTTGTTTCTTACAATAATGATAATAATTAGGGGCACAGCTACCACAATTGGCAAGTAAATGCCAAGAAGAAATTTAAAAGAAATCTAAATGAGTTTATTTATAATCTTATACTGTTATCTTTAATTATATTTTCTTAAAATTTTTGTTGCTAATTAAATATGATTAAATTTATTAATTCAATTATAAATAGCATACTAACAGAAGAATAATATCAAAAATAGTTACAATGAATAAGAATAAAACATAATAAAAGCTTAATTATAAATATCTATATTTACCAAATGCTGCAATATATATATATGTATACACATATATTTCACTGAAATCAAAAATTTAATAATGTACTGGATTAGAACAAGCATTTTATCAGTAAAATTATATATTTTTAGGATAATATTTATTATTTTTTTTTTATTTAAGAAAATATATTATCCACTTCGTATCTATTATGGCTGATTCCATGAAAACGTGTCATGTCTGTCACACAGGTGAAAATCGCAATGCTTGTTAACCACCGTTATTTTCGAAAAGCTTGCTTCACGTTATTCAATTGATGGGATATCTCCGATAAAATAAGTCACATTTTTCCGTTCTAAAATACTGGTAGCCACCAAGCATAAGGATTTTCAGCTGTGTGATAGACATGACAAGTTTTCATGGAATTAGCCTTATTTGTTTCAATACTGTGTTGATTTTTAAGTAAAAACAAATGCCTCTCTTCTGTATACAAAGAGAGTCTTATATGAATAAAAACAACTGATGAAGACCCAACGTCCAATAGAATGGACAGTAAACGTTTTTTTGTTTATTCTCTAAAATATATATTATATTACTTAAACAGCGATGTCATTTCATTAATACAACATTCAAAATTAGATGTGTGTAGCATTAATCTTAAAATATTTAAAATATATGTGAGTTGTGGTTTTAGATTCCCATAAAACCCTACTCATAGCAACAGATATTGTCAGCTCTTTTCCATGAGAACTTGTTACCGCAGAATAGCAGATGTTTGAATTTGCTGATATGCAGTTTGCATTCTCTTCGCCTGGAAACAAGTAACAACCGAGAGCAGATTGCATTCTGACGCGGCCGATGGTAGGCATATCTCGCTCTAGACGAGAGCAGAGGCCGAGCTCCGACGATTCTGCGAGTGCGAATGCCGCAGAAAAACCCCCTACCCTCCCGTACTTGTAAATATAATTTCTATTTAATATGTAAAACTATAACCTAGAATCATTAAACTCCTTTTTTCATTAACTAAGGCCTTATCCTTATATCATCCTTATATTACATGGGGGCTCTAGGCCGATTTGAATCCCAAACGAATTTAAAAAGTAAAATCCCCTAGGCTTTCTTACCGATCTACGTTTAAAATCAGAGAACTGTTTCGTTCCGTTATCAACCCTTGCATTTCAGCTGATGTGATTCATTTACATCTGATGTGAGCCATCTGTGTGAAGCTCAATCTCTCGTTTATTTTTATTTGTGCAAGATAGTTATCGCTGTACAAGGAATGAATCTTCGACTGCATATTTTTTTTTCTACGGATTATTAATTGGATTACTTCAATATATCGTGGTGAAGAATTTATTTTTCAATTGGATAACTCCTTTTGAAGTAAGTTTATTTTTTTTCTCTTTCCTTTCTTGCCTTTTAATATGGAATTACAAGAAATTGACTTTATTAAAAGCCAGTTGAAATCGGCTAAAACAGATAAAATCAAATTATTGCATGAATTTATATTTGGTTGCGATAAAAATCGCCAGAATAGAGCGAATTTAAGGAAATTTAAAGGTTTTTCTTTTACTGACAAAAGCGATGAGTATGAAAATAAACTCAAAGTAATTTTGGACGATTACGATCAGATACAATTGACTACTATTGCTAATATCTTATCCATTGACATCCATGGATCAAAACAAGATATAGGGCAACGTATTTTAAGCGCACTAGTTGATATTTCGGCTTTTAAAGACACGTTTACGGCAGTTTCCGAATCGGATACAGAATTTGATGATAGCCACAATAGTAGTGGAAGCACTGGTTTATCTTCGCCTTTGGCAGTACAGCCAGACCAGGCGCGTGTACACTGTACACACTCCGCGCCCAAACAGACAATTTCTTTCCATGACATTGATCATTTAATTACACCGTTTAGTGGTGATAAAACGGAAAACGTTCAAACATGGTTTCAGAGATTTGAATCGCTGGCCCATTCATTTCAACTGTCCGACATACAGAAATTTGTGTTTGCTGAGCGGGCATTAAAAAGTTTAGCATTATTGTATGTACGTAGTGAAAATAACATTTCTTCATATACATCGCTCAAAGAAGCATTGTTTCGCGAATTTGGACAATCAGCTTTGTCCGCCCAGATACATCAATTACTAGCCGCTAGAGGCTGCCGCCCGAACGAAAAACTATTGGAATATTTTCTGAAAATGAAAGAAATAGCACAGAGAGGAAACATCGATGATATATCTTTAATTCACTATATAATTAATGGGATTAACGATACACCACACAATAAAGCTATATTATTCGGGTGCGCCACGCTTGCCGAATTTAAAAACAAGCTCCAAATTTTCGAACGAATTTGTGAACAGAGTTCTAAATTTTATCAATCAATGTCACCGACTACACCCAACACTCCTAAGATTAACCAGAAGGAAAAAACTGCAAAATTAACTTGCTGGAATTGTTTAGCCCCAGGACACCTATCTACCCATTGTGTGCATTTAAATAAAGGAAAAAAGTGTATGAAATGTGCACGTTTTGGTCATGTTTCCAACCAGTGTACAGAGCAAACGCCGGAACGCAAGCGTTCGACTCAAGGCACCTCCCCTTCACACAAGACGTCACCACGCAGAGACGAACAAATCCACGTAGTAGAAATGTGTCATTCTCATCCGCGCATGCAGAAACCTGTAAAAATTTTTAATTTACAAATCAATTCAATCTTGGACACTGGAAGCTCACTGACGATACTGAGAGAAGACATTTATGAACAAATTGGGTCTCCCCCCCTCACCGGAGCTCCTGTACAATTGTCGGGTATCGGTAACCGTGTTATTCAACCTATAGGATCGTTTTCTACCGATATAGAGGTAGACGATAATACTTTTTCTACTACTGTTTACGTAGTTAAGTCTTCTCAGATGCCCATGCCACTTATCATAGGAACAGATGTCATATTTCAGGGTACTCTCACATGCGACAAAAACGGCGCTACTTTAACTAAATCTCCACCCACAAGCGTTTTTATAAGCTGCATTACTGTCTCTGATAATGTATCTGCATCGAAATCTCAAGATAAATCCTATGTACCTCCATTTCCTGATGCAAGATGCACTATGGAAACACTTGTTTCAAATTCTTTCCCCCAAGATCTAAAACCGCCGACAGTAAATAAAGATTTTTCGAATGAAAATATTCCTACTGACATCGAAATTGACCCAGTGATTGACTCAGCACATCTGAAACATCTCGCAACATTATCGCCAGACTGTATTTCCTACGATTTAAATTTCTTATCCTACAAGCTGTGGATGACTGTGCTCGTCTTATTGACAATCTATTTATTACTGTTTACGTCTGCCAACGGACTCATTTATCAGCATTCGGCGTTCCATACATCCCAACCATCTCCAGATTCGAGTGACGTTACTAATTGGACCGAAATTTTGCGTTTCCTTATCATTTCTTGTTTATTTTTTATACGCCGACATTTTGTGAAGTCAACCACGAGAAAGAGAAAAAGTAGACTTAAATTTCCAAAAAGAAATATGCTTCACGTATATAGGTCACAAGTGCAACCAACGAATTTATCATAAATGTGTTTTCTATTATTACTACTATTTTTTTTAACTGTGTTTTTATATATTCTGTGTTTGACACCCATATATCTGCTTATTTAATAGAACATTTATATCATACAGACTATTAGACTGCTACTATCTGTGACTTTCTTAGTAACTTTATTTCAATATCTTCGGGTTTTTTTTTACGATTGCAGCAAGCATCCACGATCATTTTTTTTTCTGGACGAAACATTAGAATGAGATGTTTACCAGTGTAACTCACCATTTCAAGAGTCCAATCATTGATGGAAATCTTCAACACAGAATGTTTTTTTTTCTTCTTCATATTTCTGTGTGTCATGCCATTCTACAGTGCGATAAACTTCAAGTGCTTTTTTTTAAAGAAGTTATCGCGTACCAAGCATTTTTATCAACAGTGTTTTTTTTTTGCTTAATTATTCTTAGTTTGTGGAATATGCAACAGATTCTTTATTTTTTCAGCTTATATTAACAGAATTTATGTGCCTTTTTTTTTTCGAAGTTCTGTTCAACATTTTTTTTAAATCTCTGAGCGATATATATCTGCTCAAAACTTTTTTATTGAACCCATGCGGTGATTTTTTTTTTTTTTTTGCGCATGGCAAGTTATCTTTCTCTCGGACTGCAAATGGTGCATTATTTTTTTCATTTGCCTGTTTCGCAACACGTGCTTTTTTTTATGTTGCGTAAACAACAACTTTATTTAAAATGACTATCTACACAGGACTTTATTTTTTTTTGAACACTCACTTTTGACAAGAAGAAAAAGAATATTGTTGTATTTATACTTTTAAAACTGCATTTATATTTTTAAAACTGTATTTTATGTGTAAACTTTTTATTGAATTGCTATATATATGTATGTGTTTTACCCCCCCCCCCACCTCGCATATTTTTTTTTACAGAAGTAAGAGCTGGCTGTCGAAAAAAAAAAACCTTTTGGTGGGAAATCCTTTTTTTTTTTTTTTGCTTAGACGAGGCAAACCTCTTTTTTTATATTTTATTCCCGAATGACGTTGGGATAAAGATGGTTTTTTTTCTTACGAAATTCTACCTAAGATGAGGCAGATTTTAGTATGTTTTCGTGATGATAATATAATGGGCAGACGGCCTTTCAGATTATATTTTTCATCTCTGATGATGGCTCATGAGAAAGACGGTCTCTTGATTGATGTTAGCCTGAGATTTTTTTTTATTCTTTTTTTTTTTTTTTTTGGAGATACCCCACGGCAGCTCAGCCTTAATTTACATAAAATTTAGAGTTAAATTTTTTTAAATTATTATTTAGCTCAATTCTCTTAATTATTTAATGACAATTTTTTTCCTTTGGATTTTAATTATTTTTAGATAGTTTTTTTTTTTGTTTGTTTTGTTTTTTGACATATCTTGTTGCTTATTTAACGCGCTGTCGAGGTCGACAAGCCGACAAGATGGCCGAGTATGAGTTGTGGTTTCAGATTCCCATAAAACCCTAATCATAGCAACAGATATTGTCAGCTCTTTTCCATGAGAACTTGTTACCGCAGAATAGCAGATGTTTGAATTTGCTGATATGCAGTTTGCATTCTCTTCGCCTGGAAACAAGTAACAACCGAGAGCAGATTGCATTCTGACGCGGCCGATGGTAGGCATATCTCGCTCTAGACGAGAGCAGAGGCCGAGCTCCGACGATTCTGCGAGTGCGAATGCCGCAGAAAAACCCCCTACCCTCCCGTACTTGTAAATATAATTTCTATTTAATATGTAAAACTATAACCTAGAATCATTAAACTCCTTTTTTCATTAACTAAGGCCTTATCCTTATATCATCCTTATATTACATATATATATATATAATTAGCGTTAAAACTGTCGGCTTACCTCAACAGTCTTTCTCTTGTTCTCTGCCTCTTTCAAATGATTAAAATACATATTTAGATGCAATATTTTTATTATTTCGGCATACAGATAGCAGCACTAGACTATCTAGTATAATGGGCAGCAAGTACTTACAAGTTCCAACTGAAATTAAGTATTTTATACAAAAAATAAAAATGTCCAATAGGATGGACGAGGGGTCTCAGGAGGGTATAGAGGACCCGTCTAAGTATTCTTGGAAACTGGGACGGAAGGTCATCGTGACTTCCGAATAAGAATCTTTTGCCTTCTTTATGACATAAATTCTGTTTAATTTATCGCGTAGATTTCTATTCAGAAATAATGGTGCTCCCTTATTGCTGGAGCTGCCCCATGTGCACCTGCGGTAATCTGGCTGTGCCCGCAAAAACACATGCATATAATTTTTAAGTAAATACTTTCATGTATTAACACTAGAACGCCCGGAAGGAGTCGAACCGACTCCGGCCATATGATTAAATGTCACCTGGAACCAGAAATTATTTCATAAAATAAGTTAAATTTAAAGCACGCCATCAATCAAATAATTTTAAATAAAAATTCTGGTGTCAAATATTTTTATGAAACTTGAGTAAAATTTCCGGTCGTTCTACTGTT
Source organism: Maratus speciosus (assembly GCA_963932465.1). Taxonomy (NCBI): domain Eukaryota; kingdom Metazoa; phylum Arthropoda; class Arachnida; order Araneae; family Salticidae; genus Maratus; species Maratus speciosus. Next base: position 54,171,984 of record OZ010787.1, read on the forward strand.
AACCCTTTCAGGGGCAAGGTGCGTGTATTCGTAAAACGTTGAAATAATTTACTGACACCAGTATTTGCAAGAGAAATTATTTGAAAAGAAGTATAAGTATATATTCGCGTACTTGATAAAGATGAAATTTTCATTATAAAATTCCGGTGCCAATGTGGTGATTAGGGATTCAAATTATGTGATGCGGTGACGGCATCACCGCCCTTCAAGGGGTTAAAGAGGTATGCCCCGAATTACGCCGCTTTTTTAAATGACAGCAACTATCTCATTTTTCAGTAGATTTACTTTTTCTAGAATTAATAATTTCGGTCTGTTGTTATTGTTTTGGAAATTGAAATCTCCCATTCTTTTTTAAATGCCTTTAAATTTATTCCATCAAGTAGCTGGAAACAATAAAATTTTGAAAAGAAAGTCTTTAAAGTTATTTTGCGATTGAAAATAAGAAGAAAAAACTTTAGAAGTTATTTTAAATGTGTCTTCATAATGAAACTAAAATTTAATATTGGAAAGGAAAAGAGAAAGGTTTTCCATTATAAATCATGATAGAATATTTCTATATTAAAATTTGAAAAAGGAGATTTTCATATTTGATCTTTTGTTGTATTAACAGTAGCACTTTTCTCTTACGAGAGCTTGGAATTTTCCAAACTTTATATTGCATTTCCCGTAAGCTGAAGAGCCTTTCTCCAAACAACAATTATTTTTGTAAATAGTTGGAAAATAAAAGTGGGCGTAATAATTTCTTGGAGAAATTTCTTTGAAAGTTATAAGAAAATGCATTAAAAAATTCAATATTTTAATTTAAAATTCGTTTCCAAATATTTTCTAGAATTCTGTCAGTTTTGAAAACTAAAGATCATGCATTATTTTTAATGCCTTTCATTTTATTCTGTTAAATAGGTAGAAACAATAAAATTTTAAAATGAAAATCTTTTCTAATCAGTTTTTATTAAAGTGAAGCTATTGAACTTTTTTCTCTTTTGTGCATTTTATGATTGGAAATATTACAAGAAAGCACGGCAGTTATTTTTAATGCACATCATAATGCATAAATGTCAACATTTACGGGGTTTCCTTGCCACTAAAATTTAATAGTAAATTTTGCCTTATTTGAAAAAAAGAGAAAAAGGCAAGAATTTCTATTAAATTTTAACTGCAACTAAACACCGTAAATGTTGGCAGCTAGCAGTGGCGCCAACTTATATGGGCCCATGGGCCGCGAGTCCATCCAACAATTTGATCTCTTCGCCCACCCAATTTCAATTCATTTAATTCGAAATTTATTTTTTTAATCATTTAATCGCTGAAATGAAATTTGGTTTTATTAACGTTCTCAAAATAATTTTGTTTAAAAAATAGTAAGGATATCAATTAGACTTACAGCAGCAGAACAGCAGTTACGGAAAAACCTTCAGTGGATGTATTGTTTAATTTCTCCCGAAAATAAATTTGCTGCATATTTTGCAGTCTGTTTTGGTGTCTTGAATTGTCAAAGCACTTATGTGCAGAGTTGCCAGTGGGCTACATTTAAAAAAATCAGATTTATTGATTGGCACAACTTTTTGAAATAGTAAAACTCGCCTTACTTAACACTAGAAAAACCGACAATTTTACTCAAATTTTAGAAAAATATTTCACACCAGAATTTTTATTTTAACTAATTAGCTTATCCATTTAACTAGTTTTTTTTTTTTTTTTTTTGGCTTTGTATCCTTTAAACTAGTTTTATAAAAAATTTTCTGGTTCGAACCGAGATATATTCATTTGGTGGCAGTCAAAATGACTGCTCGCGGGCTTTCTAGTGCTAATGACATATTAACCCTCTGTCTACCAGAAGGGTCCAATGGACCCGACATGTACATTCAAAATATTTATTCAAACCAGAAATTTCTTCAAAACAAACTAAATTTATAAATCAGACAATAATAAGTTAAACAAATTAAATAGTTTTAAGTAAAAATTCTGGTGTAAAATGTTTTTATAAAACTTGAGTAAAATTTTCGGTAGTTCTAGGGTTAATTAAGGCGAAAATAAAGGGTATTTCACAATTTCAGAAAAATAGTGCCAATCAAGAAATCTTAATTTAAAAAAAGTAGCCCACTGGCAACACTACTTATGTAACTAAAACCTATGCTTTTCTTGACATTTAGTTTTTCGCACTTTCAATAGTTACCAATTCCAACGTTAATAAAAAAAATATATTAATGTATTTACAAGGAAATTATATGAATATAATATAATAAAATTATTTATAAAATTATAATAACTTAAAAATGTGCTTGAAATAAAAATTAATTTCGAATTATCATTTTTAGTTCCTCGCCCCTCCCCAGTTTCTCTCCACACGCTTACACACTGAGAGAAAAACAATTATATGTGTTATTTTACTCAAACAATTTTGAGCCCAACCAATATTTTTGAAAGTTGGCGCTACTGGGCCAGCTAGGGTATGACTCTAAAATTCTACACTGCACAGGTAAGGAGAAAAGTTTTTCAATTTTAAATTATGAAAAAATATTTATGAACTCGCTTTTGAGAATGAAGATTTTCATATTTCTTCTTATGTTGTACTTTTGTTGTACTTTTCTCTTACGATATCTTTAAATTTGCAAAACATTGTAATGCATTTTCAGCATTTATTCTTTCGTGAAGCTAAAGAACTTTTCTAAAAAAAATATATATATTTTTAAATACTTAGAAAATAAGACTTCGTACAATAATTTACTATATGTCGGATTTTCTTCAAGAGTATTATGGTATTATACGTAATCGGTATAAAAAATCCGCGCCCTTTGAATACTAGGCCTCAGCTCTGAGAAAAAAAAATGGCGGCTTTCCTAGGCAGTTTTGCCCCACCACTGGCCGAGAGGTTCTGCTCTCGAAGCTGGTACACGGGAAGTATGGGTTCGAACCCAATCGCGTCCGTCGGCCCAATCGTTCGGCATTTTCCGTGGATTTCTTCAAAACTTGGATTTCCTTGCGTAAATACGGGTTAGGTTCCCTTAGAAAGACTCCCAAGGAGGGCACTCCACCGCCTTAGGGCCCATAGCCCTCGTGTTGATAATTGGCCGTCATAAACACAACCAACCAACCTAGTCGGGTTTTTTAAACCTTTGTACGGTTCCCTAAATTCAGACACCAGTATTTTCCTAAAGGTTTTTTTTCACTTATTTCATCTAAAAAGAATAACGCGAAAAAAACTTATTTGTATTCAAAATTAAGGGACCGTACAAACGCTGAAAAAAATCCGCCTACGAGTACCGCAATTTTTGTATTAGCGCTCAAGCCTAGTATTCAGTGGGTGGTGCAAAATGTACTTAATGCGAAGAAACAAATGTTTTGCTCGAAAATTTCACTTTTAAAAATGGAAAAAAAAAAATATTCGTCGTGAAAATCAGGGTTGCCAGTTTGGCCTTCTTTTTTCAATTGAAAATTTCCGAATCTCACCGGAAATTCTCATAGAAAAATTTTTACTTTAAGCAATCGCAAAATGTCTGTCATTAAATAAAGAAAAGAATATTATAAAGGATTTGTAATACGAATGCGAAATTTTGGAATAACAAAGTAAGGCCACACTGGAGCAAATATACAGGGTGATTCTAAATTCACGGTACAATCTTTAAGGGTTGGTACAGGACACTGTAACAATCATTTGTTGTATAGGAATATATGGCGCAAGTGACGCGCTGAGGTACAAACACAAGGAGGCCAATCTGACGAGCCGTTATTTCCCAAATTGGCTCCACCGTGCCCAGCAATCTGATTGGCTAAAACTGATATTTATATAGTAGATAATTATATTTATTTTCTTATGAAGTAGTGTAATGTAAAATAAAATGCAAATATAATGGCTTAAATTGATTTATTTTGTTAAATTTGATCAAAATCACAGTAAAGTAATCCAAAATATCAATATTAACAAAGAATCAGATTGCTGAGATAGGATGAGCCAATTTGGGAATTAACGGCTCGTGGCCAATCTGACCCTTCCCAGCAAAGAAAGAAACAGTGGGCCATCAGCTGAAAAAAAGATGGCAGCCAGCACTACCATCAGCAGTAAAGTGCAATGGTGCCATTACTTAAATCTGTACAAAAGTGTCCGCGCGGAATGCAGCTGGCCCATCAGTGATGGCCAACAGCAGGCGAGCATTGGTATGCCATCACATTACTTCAATCCGGCACTTTTCCTGCAGTGCTAGCACCTATCCCACTGCTATTCCTTTGCTGGCCGAGCACTTTCCCTTACAAAAATTTCTTATAGAATTCTAAAAAAATATATATATATATATTATGGCTCTTTTTTCTTAAGCTAGATTCACCATGAGCTTTAGAAATGTCTATGGAAATATTTGAGCTTGCAGTGGTTTCCATGCGGTCACCCTCCCAAATACTGACCGCGCTTGATACTGTTTGGTTTTCGTGATTGGACATGAACAAGTACTTTCAGCGTATGCTATGACCGCTCCTAGATTTCAAGCTCTCATTACACTATTTCAAGTTTGTTCTTTTGTGATTTACGTTCCCAATCAATAAACCGGTATAGAAATCCTATATATATTATACGCTTTTTTTATTATTGATTCTGAACTGTGTAAATTATGAAAACCGAAATCCTTTGTAACATAGTAAAACCAGATTTAAGAAGAAAAAAAAGTGCGTTCAAATAAAGAATTCATTTATTTACTCATTTACTTATTTATTTTGTTGGTGGCAATGATGATATATTATTTACATTTTCAAAACAAAATTAGCTTCACAGCTTAAATTGTGCTAAGATATTCATTTCAGATTTGTGTTCAAATACTCAGTGTCTTCGATAGTCGCAACGCTATCGAGCGTTGAGTTCCCAGCAATAATACTGCAAAAGTTCGTGCACTTCCATGTAGTGTTGTGCCAGCGCGTGAGATAAAACGGTAGCCCACCAGAATTTTATCTGATGATTTCCAACAGCAAAGTTGACTGAAGGTGGCCACCAGTGCTCATGCAGTGATGGACCATTTGCCAGCACCTCTCCATCATTGCCAGCACCTATCTTGCTGCTGGCCAGCAATTTCCTGTTTGCTGGGCTTTTTTAATTTCAAAATTTCGCGATCATACCAGAAAATCCCTATGCTATTTTTTTTCGTTATTTAAGACGGACGTTTTATGATTATTTAAAGAAAAAATTCTTCTTTGAAAATTTCCGGTATGAAATCGAAATTTTCGAATTAATAAAAAACGCAAATCTGTCAAACACAGGAAATACATGAAAATAAATAGAAATGGAGTTTTTTTTTTTAATTCAAAAATTTAGATATCATATCGGAAATTTTCAAAGATTTTTTTTTTCTTTATGTAATCATGAAATGTCTGTCTTAAATAAAGAAAAGAGTTATATAGGCATTTTCTGGTAAGAATGAGAAAGTTTGAAATAAAAAAAAGAGCCAAGTTGGCCCCCTGGTGTGTGAACCTCAACGCCTGACTTGCGCCAATGGAGTTATGAATAAAGAGGGGGACACATATAATGTATTGACTACCAGCTGCGAGTGAAGAAACTAAGGAGGTTGTCACAAGATGACGGCTGCTGTTTTTAAATACGATCTTCAATTTCTGACTACCACCGTTTCAAATATCCCACCAGTAAAATTGAATAGAAAATTTCGTCTTACTTAAGCGTCTTACTCACGGAAATTTTTTCTCACAAATGTGGTAAAAATTTTCTGATTGTTTTTACTGGTGCCGGTTTGTCTTTTAAAACTGTCAGTTTGTTTCCCTGGTTGTCACAATATGGCGGAAATGCAAGGCCTGACTACCGCCAAAGTAAACTTCTACCAGTAAAAATGAAAAACTGTTTCTACCATTATTTATGACTGAAATTTCCAATAATACGGCGTTTAAATAAGGATAAAATTTCTATATAAATATACTGGGGGAAGCTTCCGCTTTCGGTAAACAACCTCTGCGATAGCGGTTACAGTTGAATCTTCGCTATTTTAAAAATATGTCAGCAAAGCGATATAAGTAAGCGTACAAACTTAATACTGGAATCGGGCGTAAATTAACACAGTTGCGCCATCTTGTGGACGCGGTGATAATCCACATACGCGGGCTTTTAATATGACGTCATATATGACAGGATATCTAGCATCTACGCATATTTTCTAAATCTTTAGTCACTCATGGCACTGAGTTTTGTTTACCACATTTATTGCAAAATAATGGGGTAGCGAGAGGGACGTCCAGATCAGTGTTGGCAGTGGGCTACTTTTTTTAAATTCAGATTTCTTGATTGCCACCACTTATTTAAAACGGTAAAATTCCTTTGTTTTCTCGTTAATTATTATGTCATTAAATAAGGCGCATTTTACAATTTCAAAAAACTTGCGCGAATTATGCATCTAAATAAAAAAAATTATCCCATCTGGCAACACTGGTCCAGATGCACTTGACACCACAAAGTTTTCTTCGCCCTGTCAGAGACATTTCAGCTATTAATCAAGGTGAAAAAAACTTCACAATTTTAGTAGTGTGAAGTAAGAAAACAGTTAGGCATCTCCCTGTAGTTTAACGCCGTCCGCTACGTGGCGTGCGACCTTGATTGATATGACCTCGCCTTTAATCTTGGGGTTACCACTCGCATTTAAGATAGGACGCTTAGTTATATCGCTTTGATTTGTCAGTTCCTCTTTATTAATAGTTCCATGCTTGCGCCCATACATTGCTGTACAATAAATGATTGTTACAGTGTCCCTTAACGTTTGTAACTTGAATTTAGAATCGCCCTGTATAAATGGTAATTTATAACACAGAGCTTGCACTCTTTCTACTTTTGATTAATACTATTTACGAATAGCAATCTTCTCTTTACTTAAGAGCAAAATTTCTATCACCAAAAAAGATCAGCCATAGATTTTTAAATGGCTTTAAATTAATGTTATTAAAAATGTAGATGCTAAAAAAATTAGGAGCAAAAATCCTTAATCATTCTATTAAAGTAGAGTTGTCGAAATGCACTCTATTTTCAATGCGTCATCATAATTAAACTTAAATTTAATTCTGAAAAAACAAAGAGAAATGTTTACCCTTTCAAACCATGAACGGTATTTATATTCTCAATTTTGTGGATGGAGAATTTCATATTATATCATTTGTTGCATTAAATTCCACGTTCTTCTCTCACGAAAGCTTTGATTTTAGAAATAAAACATTGATTTTTCATGTATATTTTTTTTCGTAAATTTAAAGAGCCGTTCTCTAAAATTCAATTTTTTTCTTCCATACTTCAAAAATAATGAGTATAATAATTTCTTTAAGGTGTGGTGTTTTTGTTACGGCCGATAATCTCTGCATTAGATATATACCGAAATGGGCAAAGCTTTAGGAGGGCGTCTTTAGAAAGGAACCACCCCTGTATTTACGCATGCTAAAAAAGGTGAAAAAAAAATGGAAACTCTGAGAGTGAAATGCGTTCGAATCTAACACCTCCCATCTAAAAGCTTTAAAAACAGACCCTCTCAACCTCTAACTCCCCTGCAATCTGATCTGACCTTACTGGACTACCGTATATACTCACTATCTATAATTACATCAAGAAATTTATTTTCAAATATTGAGCAAGTGTCTAAACATTGCATTTTAATATTACAATTGAGAGACTTTTACTAAATATTTTTGTAGAGAACATGTGATTTTACTCACAGGGTATTTAATAATTACTCCTTAAGTTTGAAATTCAATAACTCATAATTTAATAACAAAGATAATGTGAGACGTTTATCTGGTAACTTACAACTTTTGCGAAGAGTGATATTAATTATAGCTCACATTTGTAATGTCTGAAAGTTTAATAATGTTTCAACTAAAATAAACAAAACAGCATCAAAAGTATCTCACCTTTTACTTTATGTAACCAGCAATTATTGAAACGCAAGAAAAACTGTTTGAATTTTGAAATTTTAAAACAATTTTAGCATTTTAACAGTTTAACGCAGTACTTAGCTTATCTACTGAACAAAAAGAAAAAAAAAAAAAAAAAAAAAACTTACTTTAAAATTTTAGTATACATGTTTAAGAGCTACTTGTACACTATATTGCCAAAGATGACCAATCACTTGCGATTTTAGACTTTTTCTTAAATATCTAGAAAAATACATGAGGAATTATTCTGAAACTCCTGGTGTGTAAACAGAATAGTTCAGGTCATATATTTTCGCGAAGATTTTTTCCCTAAACCCCATAGGGAACCGTCAATTGAAAAAGAACGAATATCTTTTGGATAACCCTGTAAAAACTAATGTAGTTAAAGCGTTCAAACTGTAGAATATAATTAAGTGACTTATTGTAAAAATCTTTGTTCATTTTTATGAGAATAGCCTGTATATTTGTAGAGAAATTAAAGTTTTTATAAAGAGAGTACCAAGTGTTGAAAAGTTTTTTGCTTATAACTTGTAGAGTTCTTAATATTAAAAAAATTATTTTCAAAAAATCTGACAAAAAACATTGTACACAATACCCTGCAATCATAATTAAAAATAATAAAAATTATATGATAAATGAGCAGGTTTACTAAATAATAATTCACTGCGCATGCCCGAATGTAATCAAAATATAATTTGCATAATTTGTTAGCTAAATGTATAGATCAACTTTTGTGAAAGTCTCAAAAACATAGTTTGAAAATTCTGAAAATTATCGTTGACAGAATAAGCTCAAAATCTGTTATTCCCAAAAGGAAGCAAAAAGATGAGGGCTGTATCCAAATACAGTAGTAAGTGCAATATTGTGTATGCTATATTGCCACTAATCAATGGATATATGGATACAGCCTCTCATCCGTTTTCTTCATTTTGGGAACAACGTATTTTGAGCTTATTCTACCAACGACAATTTTCAGAATTTTCGAGTTACGTTTTTGAAACTTTTGCAAAAGTTGCTCTATACATTTAGCTAACGCATTATGCACATTATATTTTGATTGCTTTCAGGTATGCGCAGTTGAATATTATTTAGTAACCCTGCTCATTTTTCATACAATTTGTACTATATTTTAATTCTGATTGCTGGGTATTGTGTACAATGTTGTTTGTCATATTTCTGAAAAGAACTTTTTTTATATTAAGAGCTCTGCAAATTATAAGCAAAAAACTTGGCAAACTTGAGACTGTTTCTATGAAAACCTGAATGTCTCTTCGAGCATGCATGATATCTTCATAAAAATGGCCACAAATTATTATAACAAGCCACTTTAACATAATCTACAGTTTGAACGCTGTTGCTACATTAATTTTGACCTGGTTATCCAAAAGATATTCGCTCTTTTTCAATTGATTTGCAGTCCCCTTTGGGGTTTCGGGAAAAAATCTTCACGGAGATATATGACCTGTACTATTATATTTACACACCTATTGTTTCAGGATAATTCCTCATGTATTTTTCTTCATATCTAAGAAAACGTCTAAAATCCCAAACGACCGGTTATCTTTGGCCATATAGTGTATTGTCGGTTGGGCAAAGCCGATACCATCGAAATACTCAAGGCCAGAGGACACGAGTTGTGACGTCATCACTAATCGACCGACTTTTCACTAGTGTTGGAATTCACAACTGAAAATTTTGAATAGAAATTTACTTTTATTTTAGTTGTGGAATGTCTATCATCTTACACAACAATAATAACTATTTAAACTTACTGGTGAGAATTCGGAATCCCTAAATAACAATTCAGACAGATGCGGAATGTCACAGTGTTGCCGCATCTGGCTGATATTTTATTGGTGGATTCCAAATCCTTGCCGTAAATTTAAATAGTTATTATTGTTTTATAAGAGGATAGATATTCCACAAATAAAAGAAAATTGCTATTCAAAATTTCCCGGTGTGAATTCCATGACTTGTGTGAAGTCGGTTGATTAGCGATGACGTCACAACTCGTTTCCTCTAGCCTAGAGTATTTCAATGGCAACGGCAAAGCGCAATAGCATAGCTGCCAGCTTTTACACTTTTTTCTCCCCACTAATATTTAGTAGTAATATAATCCAATTTTAATCGTCGAACTCTGCGATTCAATAAGTCAGAGATTTCTCTTAAATTTTGGTAGTAATAAAAAATCGTAAAAGTTTGTAGTTATGGCAATACTGATAATTCCCGACGTTTCCTCTGATACTTATTTGCGTCCACTCTGTGCTTTAACCCTTTCAGTACTTATGTTAATAAAATGTTGAAATAACTGGGTCACACCGGGATTAAAGAAAAAAATTATTTAAAAGTAAGTAAAAGATTTTCTTCAGGTATAATTATAAAAGCAAAATTTCTTTCCAAAATTCCGGTGTTTGGAATTAAAATTAGGTGCGATATATTATATCCCACTGCCCTTCAATGGATTAACCAATGCTGAACCAGTCTCCCTGAATTCCTTGTGCCCTCGTCCATTAATTTGTGAATGGCACATGAAATTCTTTTAAACTGACTCATTATTGTAGAAATCAAAGGGTTAACCCCCTAAAGTATCAATGGAAATCGTCGACCAGTATAAACTAGACGTTCTTCGTGCAACCAATGGTACACATAGAGATATTTATTAATTAATGCAAAAATATTTAATATGTGGTCCTAATACTTTATTACTTTCCTTACATTTATTTTTTCAATTGTGTTTATAATAAAAGCTTGAAATTGTTAAAAAAAATGTTGGCACCCTGTATAAATAAAATATAAATAATGTTTCTTGTTCAAAATATGTTTGACAAGTTTTAATTAACACAGTTTTTACGGAAGATGAGCGAGAGATTGGTATGTATTCTTGTAGCGTATTTGCAAATTTTACGCTTTAATTGTACCACTAGTTTTTAGCAAGAAAAATTACCGTATTAAATCGTAAATTTTGGCGATTAACTAACTCAAAAAATTTTTTAGGGCAGTTGTTCATTTTTGGACCACCTAAATTTAATTCCTAAATGGGATATTGACACCAGAATTTTGGTTTGAAAATTTTCGTTTTATTAAGTACGTGAAGAAAAGCTTTTACTTATTTTCAAATAAATTTGTTTGCAAATTCCTGTGTCACTCATTTATTTCATTATTTTACTAATAGAAGTGTCTTGACCCTGAAAGGTTTAAAACAATGTTCATAGGAAAAAAGCGTAAAAGGAGGCAGCTATGTTGCAGGAAGAAGCTATATTTAATACAATTAAATTTCTCGTTGAAATCATGCAAAACTAAGAATTGTGTTTATAATAAAAGCTTGAAATTGTAAACAGACTTTATGGACACCCTGTAATATTAAATAATATATAAAGTTTCGCTACTAAGAGGGTTAAATGCCTTTAAATTTCTTCCATTATGTTCAAACAACGAAATTTTTAAACGGAAATCTTTACAGTTTTTATTAAAGTGGAGCCATTGAACTGCATTCTCTTTTGTGTATTTTATTATTGAAAATAAAAAGAAAAGCTTCAAAAGTTATTTGGAATGTGTCATCATAATGAAACTAAAATTTAATACTGCAAAGGAAAGGAGAAAGATTTTCCATTTCAATATTTATATATATATATATATTCAAAGTTAGCGAATAGGGTGTTTCTTATTTGATTCTTTGTCGCATTAAATTCCACACTTTTTTCATAAGAAAGTTTTGAATATTTAAAACATTTTAACTCATTTCCTGCAAACTAAACAATCCTTCTCTAATGAAACAATTATTTTTTTACATAGTTGTAAAAAAAAGTGTGAATATTAAATTCTTGAAGAATTTTGTTTAAAATTGAGAGAGTCTCTTTAAAATACAAAGTAAATTTCAATAATTTTATCTAGAGCATTGTTCTAAATATTTTCTAGAATTCACAATTTTGATCTGTTTCTATAGTTTGAAACTTAAATATCACCAGAATATACTTTTTTTAAAGCCTTAAATTTATTTCATTAAGTAGGTGTTTAGTTTAAAACTCTGAGAGTGTCTCTTCAAATAAAAAATAAATTTCAATATTTCAATATAGGGTTTTGTTCTAAATATTTTCTAGAACTCATAATTCTGATCTATTTCTATAATTTGAAACTTAAAGATAATCAGAATATATCTTTTTAAAAGGATAAAAATTTCATTAAGTATGTGTGAAAAATAAAATTTCGAAACGTAAGTTTGTGGAGAAGCGGAACTCTTTTGGGGAAATTATGACTAGTGTTGCCAGGCGCCCACGTAAATCAGTGCTCCAAATGCTGCGGACACCACTAATTTCTTACAGTTTATTTCGCCCTCTTTAATCGCAGGGAATAGTGTTATTAGATAAGGCGAAGAAAATTACTTTAAAATGCAGTACAGCGCCGATTATCCGGACAAGTCGGGACCTACACTATTTCAGATAAGCAAAAGTTCGTATAAATGGACAGACAATTTAAGGGATGTTTCTGACTGTACTAAAACCTTCACACGTTACCTAAGCTTAGTACTGGCAGAACTAATTAATGTTGGCATGTTTATTTTATTTTATTTTATTTTTTACATTTTATCATTATTTTTTTTTTCTCTTTTTATCATTTTCTGAACTCTAGAGATTATAATTCAAGCAATAAAGCTTTTGATTGTTGCTTGCTTCGACGAAGACATTCTTTTCAATACTGCCATATCTCCATCTCTTCTAAAATACATTAGTTGGATAGGATCAACTTTCTTCATAGCTGTTTCCAAACATGAAAAGTCTTCGTTATATGATGGACATGGGTTATTTTCAGAGAATTAGTTTAAATTTTTTTCAATTTCTTTTTCATCATGAATCTCATAAACAATCTCATCATCATTTAAAATCTGATATCCAGGGTCATGCATTTCACTATTTAACCACTAGTTAATTTCATTTTCTTCATAGCTTAGGATTTTTCCCATCTCCTTTATTGCTTTACATTCCTCATTTTCTGATCCCACTATCAGTTTATTTTTATTTAAAATTTTATTCCAAGCCAATAGATAATTAGGATTTCGGTTAAAAAATTTTTTTGGGGAGAAATACGCTGTTCGGATAACGGGAAGTTCGGTTAAAAAATTTTTTTGAGAGAAATAGGCTGTTCGAATAATTGGAAGTTCGGTTATATGGGGTCCCGATAATCGGCGCACTACTGTACTAGTGTCCAGAGCATTTAGAGCCCCGATTTACGCGGGGCACATGGCATGCTAGTAATGGCCGGAACCAAGCAGAGAAACTTTAGAAGCAATTTTGATTGTGTCATCATAAAGAAACTAAAATTTAATACTGCAGCGGAAAAGAGAAAGGTTTTTCATTTCAGGGCGCCACAGGCGACTATTTTTCAATTCAATTTCACACAGCTTTTTCAAAACAAAAATCTTTTACATACGCTTTCACAACATTTGCAAGAGGCATATACTAAAAAATGTATATTTTTAAATAGTGGTGCAAGCAGAACATAAAAATAATCGCATGTGGCAGCCCTGCCATTTGAATCAATGAGAAATTATTTCGATTTTGCGTGTGGAAATTTTCATATTTGATCTTCTGTTGTCTTAACTGCCATAAATTTCAGTTATGAAAGCTTTAAATTTTTAAAATATTATACGCAGTTTCAGTAAGCTGAAGCACTGGTGCGATATTGGGAAAAATTTTTATTCAAAATATCTATCAATTTTTTGAACAATTATTCTTTACCTTATTTAATATCAGAAACCCAAAACGAAATAAACAGAATATTAGAAGTCAAAAAAAGTGGTAGAAATTTTGAATAAAATATTTTCCGAAATTGATAATACTGAGCTGAAAAGACTTTCTATACAGAATAATTGTTCTTTTAACTGAGTCAGGGGATAAATAAATTCTGTTGATAAAATATTGAAATGAGTGAATGCCCACATAATTTACGAAACAAATTGATTTGAAAATAAATAAATTCGTTCTTTCACATCCATCATAAGAGCAACAATTTAGTAAAAAATTCTGTGCATCAATTTGCAGTTTTGAATTAAAATTAAGTGGTACAAATAATTTACACAGTCCTTCAAAGAATTAAATACTTGGAAAATATTTGTGGGTGCAGTATAGTAGACTCAAAAAAATTATGGTCTTTTCATGTTCAGAATTAGATATCTTTTTCTGCCTAAAATGGGAAAGAACTCTTTTAATTTTTTTGTTTCAATTAAAATAACCAGTAAGGACTTCATTAGAAAAAAAAAGCTTAAAAAGATTTTTTCTTAATATAAATTATGGATTTTTATTCATCTTGCCTAACAAAACAGTCTGTCCAGATAACTCTAGGCATAGTTTTCAATTTAAGGTTTAAAACTAATAATATTTAAAATCACATTTTTAACTGGTTTTATGTAAACATAAAACCTAGCATTTTAAGCTAGTTAGGCCCGAAACACTAAAATATATTTTTTTATTGTTATATTTTAAGACTAAATTTTGTGTATTGAAATTGTAACCTCTGTTACTGTATTATTATTATTTTATCAACGAAATGACTTCCATTGTACCAAACAGAGGGTATTACTGAGTTTACTTGTATATAAAAATATTAGGAAAGATATGCTACAACCATTTTTAATTTGTTCTGCACACATGTGTCTCAGTGAGCTGAAACATCTGAATCCTAGGTTAGTGTGTTTTGTTTTTATAACCTCTGTTACATAAATTTTAAATTTAAATGTTGAAAAGGCGTAAAAGTTGAAGTTTTGCTCTCCCATTTACGAACAGAGGATCAGGAAAATCTTATTCTTGAGAACTCACTTTAGTTCATTGGACCTTAACCCAAACTGCCAACATCTTACGCTTTTTTGTCCCACAAAAATTTTATAGAAAATTTTACCTTTTTAAATCGCCGTAATCTGCCGATTACATAAAGCAAAATTTTCTATTAAATTTTCGTGGTACAGAAAAGCGGATTATTTGGCAGCTATGCCTTAACCCCTTAATTCTTTCTCCCGTGATATTCACGGGCTATCTCTTTTATTCAGATTGTTTGATTCCCATCACTTTTATAAAATAGTGTAATTTTCTTTATTATGGTATCATTTTACCTGTCATTAAATAAGGAGAATATTTCTTTTTCGAAAAAGTAGTGCCAATAAGCAATTTGAATTTTTAAAGCGTAATTTAATGCGACCGTTAAGGGGTTAATATCAAGATGAAATAAACTTTCAATTTCAACTATTTTGAGGCAGAAGGTACAAACATTCCGGGAAGTACGATATAGAATATATAGCGCAACAGATAGAAAATGGAACGGGGATGTGACCGTCTTCTCTCCATATTTATTCCGATGAGCATGATGTTCTTATAAAGAGGCGGGAAAGCTGAGGCCATTATTGTTAAAGGCATGATGGCTTTAAGTTACAAAAGTGGATTTGCTTTTTCTAATTTTATTCGATTTCGACAATTCAAGTACTGTCAGTCTAGAAGAAGACTGGGCTAGATTTAGTTATGTTAGTTTTTCTAGCTATGTCACAAATAAAGAAACGGAAGTGTTTTTTTTTTAATTTGAAAAATGATTGATTTTAATCATGAGAAAATAATGGGTCATTGCTCCCCACATATGGTACGGAGCAAATTAACTTTATGTTACATGCTTTAATTGTTATAAAAAATATTTTTGAAAATATGATGCTTAGACAAACTTTTTTAGACGCAATTGCAAGTCAGAGGAGAAAAATTTTGTTTTAAACAGGATTTTGTATGAGCAGGAATTATAGTACAGCAAAGAAAATGAAATTTTAACATTTAAGACAGTATTCCGTTAGAGACAGGTTCCGTTTTCATAGGATTTCATGTATTATTATGTCCGGATTTAGGAGCCACTGTTCCACTTTTTTTGTCTCCTTATCCTACTTTTTGTGACACTTGGCCTGACAACTCTAGTTGTCACATAGTTTGGTTTCAGCTCACTGTATTCTTCCTGGTGAAATTTGTCATCATACCTTCTTAAAGTTTTTCGATCAATGCTATGTTCTTTTGCAACCGGATGAGCTCTTAACTTATCATTAACATCTTTTAACCCTTTCAGGGTTAATTTGTACTTTCAGTCCTAAAATTTTGAAATAAATGACTGGCACCGGAATTTATGAACAAATTTATTTAAAAATGAGAAAAAGGCTATGTTTCACATACAAACTAAATGGAAAAGATTTTAGCCAAATTTTGTTGCCATTGTGGCATTTGAAAATTATAATTAAGTTGTTTCCAAAACATATTACTGGCTGCTACTATCATACTTCTAGTCTTTTGCACTGTTTCCAGTTAACTATTGTAAGTGATATTTAAACGGAAAAAAGTTCCTATTAACTTTCCCATTTATATTTTATAAAACATTTTCTTGCAGTGAATACTATAGAAATTTTTCACATCTTTTTTTAATCAGTTTTAAATATTTTATTTTCCATCAATGTCTAAAAATTATTTTTTTTTTCACTTTTTCTTTCTCTACCTCTAATTCGCTTGCAATGGTATACATTTATTATTCGCATGTTTTACTGATTTAAATGAAGAGAATTCAATAAAATATTACTATTATATGTAAAATAACTTTATAGCAAAATAATGCTTTAGGGAAATGCTTACTATTTAAAAATATAGCTTTTTGTTACACAATACATTCAGCAATAACATTGTCTTCTTGCACTTGCTCCCTTGATGGGGAGGGTGTAAACAGAACTTCTTATCATCAAAACAGGTGACCAACATGCTTCCCATTTTTTACTAGTAAACATAACAAATATCACTTCGAACTTCGAACCTAGTTTCTCTAACAACGCATTATATCCACATATCGCAGAAGAATAGGATTGCCGATTGTTGGGATAGTCCATATTTTGGAATAAAATGATTTCAGAATTGGTTAATGGCTTTCATAATACCCTTGAATTTTCATAAAAATCGATAACAGACTAAGAAAAAAGGTCATAAACTATTTTGATGTTAGAAAATGTTAGCAAAAAATGAAAAATGATATTTATATAAAGACAACCCCCCTTCCGGCTAGAGATATCTTACGATATCAAGTGCGAAATCCCCTCCCCCCTAAAGTGATAACATTATATATGTACAGCCCCTTAGAGCGTGGACAGACGGACAGTTGATAGACAAACCGAATTCATAAACACTTTTCAACAACGTTGGAAAGTGTTAAAAATATGGGTAGATATAAATTACGGTTTATTACTTATAATCAGCATCCTCAAAATTTGACCCCCCTCTAACTATATAACTTTAAAACAAAAATAATGAACTATATACGTTTTCTGGCAGGTTTTATCTGGCAGGACATATAAAAATTTCTCAAAATCGGGTGTTACTAATTACAAAATTAAATTAAGTTAAAAAGAAAACCCAAACATTTATTCATAGTAGCCAAAAAAAACGAAAATATTTTTACTTCGCTGTTGGATAAAGAAAAAAATAGATTTAGATAGCTAAAGTTTACTTTTCATCTCATGTCTGTTTTGCATGCTAAACACAAAAAATGTTTTCTTGTTTTATCTTTCACTAAATAAATCCGTAAAAATAAAAACAACCAACTGTATGCTTTTACTATTTTCTATTTGTGAAAAAACTATTCGATTTTGTCCCTTAGAACTTTTTTTTTATAAAAATGTAATAAACACATTCTTACGGATTCATACATGGATTTATTTTACACAAATCCTTTCACAATAGATGTCTTGTGAGTCTGAAAAGAATATAAACTACAACTTTCGAAATATCATCGGTACCATGTCAAACTATCCAATGTGAAAACAGTGGGCTACTTTTTTTAAATTCAGATTTCTTGATCGGCGCCACTTTTCTGAAATTGTAAAATTCCCCTTGTTTTTGCCTTTATTAATATGCTGTTAAATAAGGTTAAATAAAGCGAATTTTAGTATTTCAAAAAAGTGGCGCCAATCAAGAAATCTGAATTTTAAAAAAGTAGCCCACTTTTTTCACATTGGACAGTTTGACATGGTACCGACGATATGACGAGCTAATTTAAGTTGAGTTACTACCTTTCGGGACCCAATTTTGCTCATTATAACACACTTTTTCGGTTCAACATAAATAAATAAGTTTTGCATATTTTGGAGTGAAATTGTTGCAGTTCAAGAACAATACCCTAGCCACATATTTGCAATTTAAATAATGTATATATTTTTAACAATATATAATGTATACACAAAAGTAAAAGAAAAATTACCGTAATTTTCCGCGTATCCGCCGCGGCTTAGTTAAGTCTTTTTCATACCGGAAATTTTACTGAAAAAAAGAAGTCAAATAAGTGCAAAGCAGAAGCGAATGACATTTTATTTAAAATAAATTCTCGTAGGAAATCGAGTTATCTGAGTTGCGGCGGATACGCGCGAAATTACGGTATATACTTAAGACTAGAAAAGCCGGAAATTTTCGTCCAACTTTATAAAAATATTTCACACCAGAATTTTGATTTAAAACAGTTTAACTTTTTATTTTTATTTTTTTTTATTTTTTTATTTTTATTTATTTTTTAAATTTTTATTTATTTATTTATTTATTTATTTTTAAACCTATTTTATAATGATATTTCTTGTTTGAACCGATATATATTCATATGATAGCGGTCAAAATGACCGCTCACGGCCGTTCTAGTGTTAACTCTGTTTCTTACAATATAATTTTTGAAAAATACATACCAGAAACTAAACATTAAATTGAAGCTAATCTAAACTGAAATTGAAGCTAAATGTCACCTTTATTCTCTAAACCTAAAACATTGAACTTACCAAATGTTTTATAATTTTTTTAATTAGAAATTTAGAATGATAAATTCTTAAAAAAAAATTAATTAAAAAAATTAATTTTTAATAAAAAAAATTATAAAACATTTGATAAGTTCAGTGTTTTATGTTTACAGAATAAAGATGATTTGAGCTTCAATTTGATATAAAAATTTAGTTCTGAGCCAGAGCTCAGGCATAGTATTCAGGGAGCTGTGATTAAATGCTCTCACTGTGACGATTCTAAATAAAATGCTGCTATGTTTTCTTCCTATTTAGTTTGCTATTCTTATAGCTAGAGTTCCCATGTTTTAGGTTTTTCGCATACCACTATTTTCCTAGAGAAAATTTTGTTCGTTTTAATCGCAGAATGCTCCGAATAAATAAAGTAGCATTTTTCGTACTAAAATACTGCTATTAAAAAAAAAGGAGACATGGCGGTGTCAAATGACAGACATGGCGGCGGAAAAAAGCGGTGCCAATCAAGAATCTGAATTAAAAAAAAGTAGCCCATCTGGCAACACCGCTCTGTGGGTGAATTTCTTCAAAATCCCCAAATATCACATTGGTACCAGTATTTTATAAATATAAGATTCGGCTTATAATATAAACGGGGAAAAAATGCATAAATCTATTTTCAAATAAATTTGGTTGAATGTGATAATGTGATATTTGTCGATATTTGTGCCAATGTGATATTTGTCGAATAAAATTAAGTGGGAAGAAGTTCACCCATCAGAGCTCAAAGGGTTAAGGGTTAAACAATTTTCACTTTTGCCTTACAAGGGAACCACTTTTGGTGTTGCTCGCACCTAGCATCGAGACCTGGTGCGTTTTGTATCCCTATACATAAAAGTTAGAGAACACATAAAATTTCTCTGTTAAAATCATATTTTATATACATTTTTATACTTTTAATTTTTTTATTATTACATATTTATTTGTTTATTTGACTCCAAAAGTGAGTTAAGTCGCCAAATATGTGCTACAATTTATCTGTCCGCTTTATCCAAAGAGTAAATGTACAGAAAATATTACTAGAATTGTATCAGATTACAATTTTTTTTATATACATAATTGATAGCATACGAAACAAATATTAGGTTTTTATTTTTTCTATGCAGACGATAAATATATAAGTAATAAACATAATTCTCTGAAAGCTTCGAAGACCATTGAAAACTATTTTTTAGTGAAATAGAAAATAAGGAAATTATTTTCTTTTGAAATCGAATGAAATAAAGTTTCGAATGTTTAAAATGAAATGTTGCTGTATTAAATGGTCCTTCGGTAAAAGTAATCATGAAGTAAATTAATATTTTTACACAATTTAGAAAAATTACTGTGGCGAAAATGGTCGGACATTGCAATTTCAAGCTATTACAAATTAAGCTATGACATTAGGCTAGGATTGCCGGAAAGCTCTACTTTTGAAAATAAACGCCAACTGTTTCCCCGCCAAAATATGAATATAATGTTGCAATTTTTCAAAATCAAATTCGTGGGTTTTTGAAGGAATTTTCAAACTTAACTCAATATTTTATACTTATTATTACCGTATATACTCGCGTATAAGTCGACCCCTAAATTTGAGAAAAAAATATGTTCCATACCAGTATTTTCTTGTAGCTCTCTTCGCTTTACTTAATATCAGTAAATTCTGTATTTAGATAAGATGAAGATAACTTTTTTTAAATACTGGTATACAGTCTGTTATTCCTCTCAAATTTGGGGTCGACTTATACGCGAGTATATACGGTAACTAATTTTTATTTTTGAATGTTTTTCCTTAAAAAATTCAATGTTTATAGCCCGATAAGTAGTCTCGAAAATTGCATTTTCAGAAAGTTATGTTGCTGTATAATCAAGAAATATTATTTTAACAGAAAAATTTTATCGATTCTTAAACTTCATAATATAGGGCTTTAAAATGCACCGGGTCTCGAGCGACACCAAAAGTGGTTCCCTTGTTAGTATTGTATTTTTAACGATTTATCGGTACAAGTGCACAGTGCTCCGTTATTGTGTCCTCCGTATTCTTAGAATATTGCATTTTTATTTAGTTTACTGGTCTACATAATTAACATGGGCAAAGCCGAGTAGTTCTTCTAGTCACAAAATAAACCCCATATGATTAGATAGAACATCCTACGAATTAACCCTAGAACTACCGGAAATTTTACTCAAGTTTTATAAAAACATTCTACACCAGAATTTTTACTTAAAACTATTTAATTTGTTTATTTAACTTATTATTGTCTGATTTATACATTTAGTTTGTTTTGAAGAAATTTCTGGTTTGAATAGATATTTTGAATATACATGTCGGGTCCATTGGACCCTTCTGGTAGACAGAGGGTTAAAACGGTACTTTTCGTTCATTTTTGTATTGATCTCGAATTATAGACATCATTCGGATTTCTTTTTAGTGGGAGGGGGGGGGGGTGTTGTAAGTTAGCTGCTGACAACTAGCTGTCGAATAGGATCTTTATCAAACCAAAGTTTTTTGAACTAGAAATATTTATTAAACAAATAAAATTATTACATTTTAGAAAAGGTTGCATAATATTATATAAAATATCTGGTTTGAAATGTGTTTTGACATAGATCTAAATTGACGGCCGACGATCTTGCGGCATCTAACACGATAATAATAAAATAAATTCGGTTTTTTTGGAAGTTTTTGGAAGAATTATGGTATGATATCGGCATGATATAGTTTCTATTACTCGTACACTGACTTAGTTAAACTTCTGCTCTGCAGAAAAGAAAATTTTTATTTACGAAACTTCCAGGAATCGTCATCAGTTTGCTCAATGGTGATGATATTTTGTTCTTAATTCTCACAGTTAAGAAAATTTTTAGCTTGCCACGTCTTAAAAAAAAAGAAAATGATAATAATAATAATAATGATAATAATAATAATAATAATAATAATTCTTTTTGTGGAATTACCTGCGGGTTTTTTTTTCATTTTAAAGATTCATATACCAAAAAAATTCACGAATTTTAACATATTCTCATTTAACAAAATGGATTAATTTTCTTTCCAAGTGTTTACAGTATTTTCCGGCGTGTAAGCAGCGGCTAAAATAATTCTCTTTTAAACCGCAAATTTTATTTTATAAATGTAGACGAATAAGTATCATGTAGTTATATTTTTTTTTTATAAAAAAATTCCTGTCGAGAACAAATTTATTTGAGCCGCGGCTTATACGCCGGAAATTAAGTTGTATTAACTGCATTTATCTTTCTGTGTATTACGGAGAGCAAATTTATTTTTACATTCAGATGATTATAAAGGGTTCATAAAATTACATAATATTACTTAGAAAAATTTCAAGGTATTTATTCATAAGATGTGTAACTAAAAAAGTTAGGATGAGATATTTGAGTTTATCAATTCTTTCTTCATGGATAATAATAATTTTATTAGAACATATATTGATTTTTATATAAGAAAATAATACAAAAAATACCAGTATGATCACGGCAGGATGTACTGCCAATTTCCAACACATATTACGTGTACAAAATAAAAACAGTTTCAGACTACAAATTTAGCTCAAAAAATGTTGTATAATCCGTATAACGTAGAAATAAGTTAGATTTTATAGAAATAAATTCTATTTTATAGAAATAAGTTAGATTTATATTCATAAAGTTTTTTTAATTATAAATTCCTGGTCTAAACCAGTGCTGCCTAGTTTTATGCTTTTTTTGACAAGAAAAAAAATTCCTTATAAAAAGGGTGTACAACAGTCTTAACCCTTTCTGGTGCAGAAAATTTCTGTTTGTAATACGATGAAATGATTCACCAGAATCTACTTACGAACTTCATAGAAAGTAAAAAATTGTTCTTTCGAACTTCAATTGTAAAAGCAAAATTTATTTAAAAGCTCTTGACGCCGTTTGGAATTAAAATTAGGTTGTCCTACCATAAGATCACTGCTCTCGAAAGGATTAACCCCTTGAGGGCAGTGTTGCCAGTGGGCTACTTTTTTAAATTCAGATTTCTTGATTGCCACCACTTTTTTGAAACGGCAAAATTATATTTGTTTTTACCTTAATTAATATGTCATTAAATAAGGCGCATTTTACCATTTCAAAAAAGTGGTGCCAATCAAGAATCTGAATTAAAAAAAGTAGCCCACCTGGCAACACTGCTTGAGGGGCAAGTGATTGTGTTCCTGTAATGCTGAACTCACAACAGAATGTCTGAAAAATTCAATAAGTAAAAGCAATTTTATGGCTTTTTTCCACCAAAGTTAGAAAAGTAAAATTTAATAAATTTTTTCTGGTATAAAACTTCATTAATCGTAGGTGGTATATAATATATACCACCGCCCCTCAAGGGTTTAACCCTCTCGCTGCGCAACCCGAGATTGCTAAGGTCAACGTAAAAGTAGCAAAATTTGAGCAACCCGATATTTTTTCGGGGATGCATTTTTTCCGTCTAATTAACCCTCCTTGATTATTCCCAACAGTTTTTTTTTATTGTAAATTTTGTCTTATTTAATCGGAGCATTTACTCGATTAAATTAGACAAAAATTTTTTTTTTTTGAAAAACTGATGACAAAAGAATAAAAATTCTTAAAGGATTCTCGTCGCAAACCTGTTAAATACGCAATTTTTGAAGCTGTTTTGATAAAACAATTACGCAGCGAGAGAGTTAACGCTCTCACGGGTGGTGGTACGTTTATGGAACCACATAATTTTAATTCCTAAATGCGATAGTGGCACCGGAACTTTGGTGAGCAAGGTTTCTCGAGAAACATTTAATATTTTAAATGCAATCTTCACGGATTTAAATATAATATATATATTAAGACTGAACCGAAACATGCGAAAAATTAAAAAAAAATTATACATTTAAAGTGAAGTTCAAATTATTGCATATTGTTTTCGAGGAGTTTATCTTAGTATAAATTTTTTGAGGTGAAATGGTAGATTCGGGCTGAATATACATGTATATTCCATGGAACTATTAACATTTGAATGGCATCGGTATATTATATATACCACTTAATTTTAATTCCGAAATGCCACATTTGCACCGGATCAATCCATTCCAAATGACCAAGGTGGTGTCGCTCGACAATTTTAATTATTCTAATCTTTTAACCAAGTGTTCTTCAAAGTTTCAAAAACATGGTTATTTTTTTTTTTTTTATCATATAGTTTTTTGGAGGTGGCCAATTTTAAAAAGCTACGTAGCCATTTTTAGGCAAAAAACGTGTTTTACGGAAAATGCTGTAACTGCTTTATTTGTCTACCTATTAAGATCAGTTAAAAACCAAAATGTTCAGCATAAAATTGTCAACATTTTATGCGTTTATAGAATTTTCATTAGACTTAAGGATCTTGGCCAAAAACATGCTTAAAAACCGGAGAAAAAAAGGTCAGACACCACATTTTGCTGCCATTATTTTTTATGAAGGAAATCAGACTAACCTTAAATATTTTTTTCTTATACAGACCTGTTATAGGACTACATATTTTTACAAATTTCAATCCTGAAAATCTTTCCGGTTTTTTTTTGTACAGCTCATCAAAAACTGTGTCAAATCTCTTTTTGGCAATTTTTATTACTAATTAATATCTCAAACGGTACAGACTAAAAAATTCGGAAAACGTAGGATAATAAACATCTTTGTAATATAAAGTTAAATTTTAAACTGTATGTTTGAGACTTGACTGGTTTTTGAATAACAGTTCACTAAAAATGCAACCTCCCCCTTCATTTTCCTTTTGGTTTTGTTCCAGATACATAGCATTACAGGTATTTTTTGCTTAGGTACGTTCAAATTGACTATAAAACACACATTTTAAGCATTATTGTTTAGTTAAATAGGGAAGTGACACCTTTTCAAAACTTTCTTGAAGGGGGGGGGGGGACTTTTGATTTTATTGAGCACAGCTGAGGAGCACCTGATACAGTTTTATTCTGACTTGTTTTTGAAATTAGTCTAAGTACTCGCTAATAGTTTACTTCACTTCACGAGCTAAAACACTTCTTACTAAAGAAATTTTATAAAATATCTCGTTTGTGTACACCACTGCTCCTTGCCTTTTACGAGTATATAAAATTTCTTTAGCGAGAAGTGTTTTCGCTCGTGAAGTGAAGTAACCTGTTAGCGAGTATTTAGTCTAATTTCAAAAACATTTCAGAATAAAACTGTATCAGGTGCACCTCAGCTGTGCGCAATAAAATCAAAAGACTTCAACCCACTTCACGAAATTTTTGAAAAGGTGTCAGTGCCATATTTAACTGAGCAATGATGCGTAAAATTTGTTTTTATAGTCAATTTGAACGTACCTAAACAAAAAGTACCTGTAATGCTATGTATCTGGAACAAAACAAAAAGGAAAATCAAAGTGGAGGGGTTCATTTTTAGTGAACTGTTATTCAAAAACCAGTCAAGTCTCAAACATAAAGTTTACAATTTAACTTTATATTACAAAGATGTTGATTATCCAACGTTTTCAGAATTTTTTAAAAGTCCCTTTTGATATATTAATTAGTAAGAATTGCCAAAAAGAGACTTAACAAAAATTTTGATCAGCTGTACAAAAAAAGGAAAAGGTTTTCAGGATTGAGATTTGCAAGAATAATTAGTCCTATAAGAAGTCTGTTTAAGAAAAAAATATTTAAGGTGAGTCTGATCTCCTTCATAAAAAAATAATGGCAGCGAAATGTGGTGTTTGACCTTTTTCTTCGCCGTTTTTAAGCATTTTTTTGTCCTAGATCCTTATGTCTAATAAAAATTTCATAAGTACATAAAATGTCGAAAGTTATATGCTGAACATTTTGGTTTTTCATTCATCTTGATATGTAGAAAAATAAAGCAGTTACAGCATTTTCCGTAAAACGCGTTTTTCGCTCAAAAATGGCTACGTAGCTTGTTAAAATTGGCCACATCCAAAAAACTATATAATAATTAAAAAAAAATTAACCATGTTTTTAATCTTACAAAACTATGAAAAACACTTGGTTAAAAGATTAGGAAAATTAAAAATGTCGAGTGACACCACCTTGGTGATATGGAATGGATTGACCCCACCACAACTTAGAAATAAATTATTATTTATATAATGTACGCGAAGAAACGCTTTTACTTATTTTCATATAAATTTGTTCAAAAATACAGGTGTCATCCAATTATTTTAACATTTTAGCAACAGAAGTACTTTGCCCCTGAAAGGGTTAATATAGAGAAACTGACATATCCTTAAAATAGTGAAGCTTCAAATGTAACTGCTTTCGCAGGTGTTGATTACCGCCCGTGGAAACTTCCACCAGTGAATTTATGTTGAAGCTTTCTCCTTTTTCAAACGTCTTATTAATGTTAAATTTCAGTCATAAATAATGGTCGAAACAGATTTAAATTTTTACTGGTCGAAGTTTACTTTGGAGATAGTCAGGCCCTGCGTTTCCGCCATATTGTGACAACAAGTAAAACGAACTGACAGTTTTACCAGGCAAAGTGAAACCAATAAAAACAAATAAAATTTTTACGACAACTGTGAGAAAGTATTTTTATGAATAAGATGCTTAAATAAGATAAAGTTTTCTATTCAATTTTACTGGTGGAAAGTTTTCCCCGGCTATAATCAGAAACTGTAGATCCGATTTAAAAAATCAGCCTCCATATTATGACAACCTTCTCAGTTACTTCACTCGCAACCGGTAGGCAGTACATTATATGTCTCCTCCTCTTTATTCATAACTCCATTTTATGTTCTCTGACGCAGTCTCTTTTTATAGAGGCTAAATCAAAACATTTATAACCGCTATTCCCTTAAAAAAAATTCCTTTTAGGTTTCTCTTCGAAATGTCACAGGATCCCACTTCGTGGTAAGCATTTTATTGCAATTCTTGTAGTAATCTGCCATAAAAAATAAATTTAAAAATTAATGGCGGCTAAAATGTGACCGCTCTGAAGTCTGATCACGTCTAAAAATATCAAGTAGTTTCAGACATACCTTGAGTGTAATTCTGAAAATTTCAATTTGAGAAAAATATCTTTAAAGTGCATTTAGTAAAATTTGAAATATCCAGTGCTCTAGTATACTTATATTGGATTATTTTCTGTCAATGATAATTAAGTACTTTTTAAATGATGTTCATTAAAAATTATTTAGAAATTCGACAAGTTTCTTACATGATATATAGTAGAGCGGCATATTTCAATGAAAACATTAGAAGAATAGGGAACGTTTCTCTCTTATTAGACGTTACTTTCTTAAAGCCCTCTTTTTTGAGCATTTTGTTCTTAGATAGGTTTTCCAAATTCATGCATCAAGTAAAATGTCCTAATGTGTGGATTTACCATAAACTTTGGTACAAGTTGAATACAGTATGCTCAAATACTCTGTTATTATCATATTATACAAGAATATACATTTTCTGTCAAAAGCTTACAAACGTTTTATGCCAGAAAATTTACATAGGTTAAAATAAGAATTCAAATTAAGTGTATGTTGATGGTGTTTGCTTGTAAAAAGGTAAATAATTGTTGTCTTAGAAACCAATGTCTCTGTTTGATATCGAAATGTAACAAAGCAGGGTTCATAATTATATCTTAAGAAACACCCAGCTGAGTATTTGCGTTCCTAAAACCATAAGTGGGCATGACACGGAAATTTTAATCATTGTTTACTGAAAATGCTTCATATATCTTAAATCCTAAGTTTTATAATTGTTGGATTATTTTTATGCGCTTTGTTTTAAAATGCACAGAAAATATTTCTCTTTCATATACTTCTCTCTCACAACATCAGATTTTTTAAAGGTTTAAGGGTAGAATGCCTCCTTTCGCGAATAATTAAGACAAATTTATCTTTTAAAAATTAGAGGTAGGAAATAAAACTTAAGTTTGAAGCTACGGTCTAAACATATTTGCTTAGTCCGCGGATTATGCGCCAGGAATTTGGATATTTACTTTTTTAACCGAATTATTTAGTCTGGTTCGCCCATGGAACTATTAGTAACGAGGAGCAGATATATCCTTAGAATAGTAAATCTTCAACTGTAACCGCTTTCGCAGAGGTTGATTACCGACGGGGGAAACTTCCACCAGTAAATATAAATAGAAAATTTCTCATTATTGAAACGACTTATTGAAAAAAATAACTACATTTGAAGAGTTAAAATAATAAATACCTTTTACTGGGTTCATTAACTTAATCAATCAATGAAAATGAGATTCCATAACAGTAACAATGATGTGTGTATCTTGCTTTTGATTAGCATCCAATTACTGCAATTTCTGCGCATGTGCTGATTGTCTATGCTCTCAACAGAGGCATTTTTTGCGTTTGTCATTTTCGTGAATTAACCCTCTGTCTACCAGAAGGGTCCAATGGACCCGACATGTACATTCAAAATATTTATTCAAACAAGAAATTTCTTCAAAACAAACTAAATTTATAAATCAGACAATAATAAGTTAAATAAACAAATTAAATAGTTTTAAGTAAAAATTCTGGTGTAAAATGTTTTTATAAAACTTGAGTAAAATTTTCGGTAGTTCTAGGGTTAAGGACAGTCTTGCATCAGTTTCACAACACAAACTACTCATGCAAGTGGGTGATGGTACACCTTGCAGGAGATTTGCTGCGAATTTGTCAAGTCAAATTTTTCACGGCAAGATAATATCATAAAAAAATTAAACTTGCTGCTAATGTGCTCACTATCTGAAAAGATGTTCGACTGTCTGGATTCTTACATGACTGATAAAGATAGTTTTAAAAGAAAATGTCCTTATTCGTTTTTAGGGGGAAATTGTCAAGAATTCGGGAATGATCTCAGCATGATGTAATTCCTTTACAGCAAAATAAGTTACATTTTTGCACCTCTGCAAAGAAAAAATTTACTTGGAAGAGTTTCAGGAAATGTGTTCTGTTTGCTATGAAGAAGCTTATTTCTTTTCTTAGTTTTAAAAATTACGAAAAACTAAATTCATCTCAATAAATTTTAATAAACAATAAATAAATCGTTATTTCTATGACAATTTTTTTTTTAAATAAGAAAAACAGTAACATCACTGACCCTTAACCCTTTTAGTGGCAAGGTACGTTTATTCGCAAAATGTTGAAATAATTGAGTTACCCCAGTATTTACAAGGAAAATTATTTGTAAACAAGTAAAAGTATATTTTCGCGTATTTAATAAAAGTGATTTCATAAAAAAATTCGGGTGCCAATGTGGCAATTAGTGATTAAAATTATGTGATGCCATAGCGGCATCACCGACTTTCAAGGGGTTAAATGTAAAAGTGAAAGCAGTTTTTATTTCATATAATTAACACGTTACCGACGGGCAATTTTTATCAAATCTGAATTTTAAAACAGTAGAAGCTCCTCCCTGTTCTGAAGGTCTTTTGTAAATTGGTGTTCTAGATAGGTTTCCCAAGTTTTTGCAGCGGTAAGTATATTTCAATGTATGTATTTAATATAAAATGTAGTACAATCTAAAAAAATATGGACAACATGATAGAACTGCATTTTCTGTAAAGTAGAAGCCCCGTCCTTTGTCAATGATGTTTTTTGAATGAAAAGAGAATACTCGTTTCCCTTCGTGAATATGTTTAGAGTGGAATATTTTCTAGATTCACCTTAGTTACAGAATATAGAAACTACTACGACATTTTTACATTATATAAAATGCGAATACTGTTTTTTTAAAGAGTTTACCTGTTTTTAAATATGCATCATTGATAACATTAGATATAAGATCTTTCTTTTCTGAATCCTTACTAAAGAAGCTACTATACTCACGCGAAAACACAGGAGAATTTTTTTTTTTAATCTCTCGTTTGCATATCAATATTTTTAGATGATTTTTTTTGTGCATTGGATACATAACGGTCATTTGCACAAAGGTCGTTTTTACTTTTTAGACTTTGTTTACAGTTTTCTTTTTTTTAATGACGATATTTTTCTCTTTCAAAAGTGAAAGTATCCTGATAAAAAGAAATTCACAAACAAAATCAAAAAACTAAAAAATCAAACTTTGTACATGTTCCAGCTATCCAATGCAAAAAAAAAAAAAAAAAAAAAAAAAAAAAAAAAAAAAAAACATTTAAAAATATGGAAATGCAAACGAGATATTTTAGATAATTTCTCCCATTTGATTAACATTAGGGATAGGGTGTTTTCGCGTGAGTGTACTAGCTCCTTAATGGAGAATAAAACTTATTTAACCCCTTAATGGGCGGTAGGATATATTATATACCTCCTGAGATGAATGAGGACTTGCACCAGAAAAATTGATTAAATTTTACTTTTCTATTTTTGGTGAAAAAAAGCTCGTAAAATAGCATTTCCTTATTTTTCAATAAAATATTTTGCCGATTACATTGTAAATTCGACATTACTGAAACACAATTACATGCCCCTGTAAGGTTTATCAGAACATATATTTCTTTATAATAACGCTGTATAATCACGGGCTACTTACATACCACTATTTTTATACAAAATAATATCCCTTATCTAATGACAGAAACTTTGTCATTAAATAAGTCGAAGATTACCTTCCAAATATTTTGGTGGAAAACTACTTTCTGGAAAATAAATTGTGCTGCACTACTTTATAATATACGACGTTGATATAAGATGAACTCCGGAATGATTTTGACATGAAATAATTAATTTTTCATCAGAATTGGTGAACTTCTGGTCACATAAAAATAATAGTTTTACTTCGAAGTCTCTCAGGACGCGTGTAAAGTTTGCTAAAATTGGGATTTTTTTTGTTCTAATTCGTCACAATTAAAGAAAAATAACTCTACCTAAATAAATGTTAAGGAAAAAGAATGATTCTTTCTATCCCATTTTCTTCTACTTATTTTTTTTCTTTCAGAAACCCAGTACCTTCACTGCCCATGATAACTGTAAGAATAAAATAATTTTTTTCTTCATACGATTAAGTGTAGAACAAAGATTAAGTGTAGCCTACGTTCAGCTTCGTATAATCAATTTCTGAATTTAAAAAAAACTGTGAATGTTGATATTTAACACTATGAAGGGTGTTGGGATATTTATTCATGCAAATTAAAAATAATCAAGATTTGTACTAGAATTTTTGAACAAAAGTTTACCTTTATAACTTTGGTGAAAAGAAACTATAAAAATGCATTTGCTCATTTTCAAATAAAATTTTTCGAAAATTCCGGTGTGAAATGAATATTACAGAAACGCAATTATTTGCCCTTGACAGGGTTAAAATATTTTGACCTTGTTCTAATTGGTAATCGATGATAATACGTGTAAGACGTTTCTTTTCTGTATCACTATTTATTGGATAGTGAACCTCTTCTGACAGAACATTCTTTTTCTGGGAAAATATCCGACGAATTCCGGAATAATTTCGACATGAAGTTGTTCACTTTATTAAGAAATTAGTTAATCTTCTGATTACTTGAAAAAAAATTACTTGAAAATCTTTCAGGAAACGTGTTAATTTTACAAAAAAGAGAATTTTCTTCCATTATTAATTTTCGCAATTACGCAAAAAAATTTTATATTTTTAAAACTCAATAAAAAATACCCATAGATTATCCTTTATATGCAATTATCTTCTATTTTTGTTTCTTATCAGAAAAGCAGCAAATAGCTGCCATTCCTTCCGATTTTCGAGTACTACTATTGCCGAATAAAAATGTTCCCTTTTTTAAAGACAGGAATAAGATGAAAATTTTGTTTTCAAAAATAGTGATTCTAATCCGAAAGTTTTGCAGCTGAGCTGTAAACTCATTTCACTTTATAACTATAAAAACGAAAGACGTTCTCTCCTTTTATAACTAAAGAATATCTACAACATTCAGCTTAGTAAAAAGCAGGGCTGCCCAATCTGAGGCCTATGGAATACCAACAACTTTTAAAAGAAATCTTCAACATTTTTAATTTCAGAAATTCTGAGGTGATGCTTTTATATAAAAAATAGTCGTATTTCGCAAGTGCCAGGTTGAAAACTCCTGGTATAAATATTTCCATAATAAAAAAATATATGTAAATATAGTAATTTAAGACATTTTAATCATGTCCTAAGATACATAATTTCTCATTAGAGATGTAAGATGTTCCTTACCCTGAAAATTTATTTAACCCTTAAAAGGGTCGTTATTATAACTTAAATAACTTACTTTTTATCAAAATCATTATAGGAATTTTTGCATAAAATTTTGTTTTGAAAAATGCTTTAAAAATATAAATTTTGGTAAAATATACACATGTCTAGGTTTAGTTTTATGGTGTAGATAACAATACATAAATCTGTGAAGATTGCGTGTAAAAATATTAAGTGTTTTAAGAGAAAATGTGAGCACGATAAAAAAAAAAAAAGAATTTTTCAACATTGTGAGTAAAACGGCTTTAAAATATTCCTTTAACTCGTAGCGCTCTGGGGCTGTAAGTGGATGTATGTCACTAGTCACCAGTGTTGTCAGATTGGGGACTTTTTAAATTCAGATTATTTGACTGTGACCACTTTTTAAAAATAGTATAAATCGCCTTATTTTTCAGAATTTTTAATCTATCTTTAAATAGGCCGAATATTTCTATTTCAAAAAATCGGTGGCAATCAACAATCTGGGGACAAAAAAGTCCCAAATCTGGCAACACTGCTACTCACCAGTGTTGCCGTATTTGGCAGTGTTTTTTTTTTTTTTTTCGAAATTTTGATTTCACACCACAAAAATTTAATTGGTAATTTTCTTACACTTTATTTATGGAAAATCAGTCATCTTGAAAAGCAAAAATAAGAGTTAAATCTTTCTGGTGAAAATTCGGAATGTTAATTACAAATTCACCCAGATATCATAACTTACGCTGCGTACGTCACGTGACCAAAATAGCATGACGAACGCTGCGTACGTCACAGAGCGCATGAGCACCGCCCCTGAACACTACGCCTGAACGCTGACGCAAAAATGGCTGCTGCCGAAGGCGGATTTTTTTCTGCATGTGTACGGTCCCTTGAATTTTTCCAACAATAATTTTTAAAGGTTTTTTTCGCGTTATTTTTCTGAAATTAAAAAAAAATCAAAGAAATCTCTTATAAAATTCTGGTTTCAAAATTTAGGGAATATATACATCGTGCAAAGGTAAGTCCCTTTAACCTGAAAATACTTGCGAACGGAGATATCTACAGCTATGCAAGTGAGGTAATGGTATAGTAAAGCGACTACGCCCGACCTAAAGCAAGCGACAGCAGCGCCACTAGTGGCGAAATTTAGAAGATAGCCATTGGAAATCGAAAACGAAAAACAGCAAAATTTCCAATTAGAAAGTTTTGGAGCATCAATTAATTAGTAGGAAACGACATTTGGTTCACACGGATAAGATAAATCGTCGCCTGTATACTCAAAAAGATCCGAAATCGATGAGCGACGATTCTACTTTGCATATTCCATTCCGGAAATGTAGCCGTGTACAACTGAAGATTGTGATATTGTACTAAGCTGTAACGTCTGTAAAAATTTAATTTCCAATTCATTTAAAATTTTAGATTAACCCTTTCTGGGGCAGAAGAATTTTGTTCGTAAACTGTTGAAACAATTGACTGACACCAGAATATTCAAACGAATTTCATAGAAAATAAAACCCCGCTAATTTGCACTTTCATTACAAAAGCAAAATTTTATTAAAATATTCTTGGTGCAGTTTGTCAGTTTTGGAATTAAAATTAGGTGGCTAGACTATCTAGCCACCGCCGTTGAAAGGGTTAAATCTATGTCGTCGTATTAAAGACGCTTGTAATAGTCGCTCTATGCTGAAAAATGTGCATTTAGCATTACTCTCACGAATACAAGCGTGTATCATGAGCACTGGCGAACTTTTCGAACATGCTGAATATTAACTTTTTATCACTGTGAGACAGTGTGTCTTTTTTGTTTTTTGTGTGATGTTATGAAAATGTATTGAGATAAGTACGTATTTGTACAAGAAATTGTGCGTATTTCTTCATACTTATGGCTATTCCATTCAAACGTTTACACAAAATTGAGTGCATCGATTTCGGAAATTTTTGGGCATACAGGCGAAGATTTATCTCATCCATGTAAACCAAATGTCGTTTCGTTCTAATTTATTGGTGCTCTAAAACTTTCTAATTGAAAATTTTGCTCTATCTCTTTTCGTTTTCGATTTACAATGGTGCTGGGCAACATATAACAATGATATGTTCCCGCACCATGTTGGTTAAATCAAAGTAAAATTGCGTAATTTGTTATTTCTGTTTGTATAAATATTTTTTTATAAAATATAATTATGAGTGTAAAATTATAATGTTTATATATTTAAGTAAAATAGGAGTGTAAGTTCATACAAAAATTATTAAGTTGATTTTAAATATTAAATATATATTTTTAAAAATTGTTGTATTGTAAAATGAATGTATAATGTTGAATAGAGTTCGGATCTCAGATAACAACAATAGCCAGACGCCATGGTGTCGTTTTATGACAAGCCAGTGGAAAGTGGTGTATAATTAGAAATCGTAAAATAATAAAAATGTTGGAATAAATTTATGGCCTTAATAAAAGTGTTGGGATAAATTTATGGCTTTTCAGACCACCCAAACTTTAAGGCATATAATAATATTAAAGTATATGTAAGGGGCCATTTGCAGACTGTTAGCTAATAGGCCTATCGAAGGATAATGCAAAATCTTCTCACATCCAATAAGGGTGGACTAGACAAATAGTTCCACCCACTGCAAGAGTTGGTGTGCCAGAAGAAAAATGTTTGAAAAAGAGAGTCTGAAAAAAAAGATGTCGAGGACGCAGGAGCTCTCCTGAAAGCCCGTGCAATGAATCCTGAAAGCCCGTGCAATGAATCAAAAAAGGCCTAGTAATGCCCAGGCGAGATGACCATATCGGAGTGAGCCTAAGCAAGCCTAATTGAGGATGTCTTCCTGATGTAGAAATAAAGTGGATTGTTCTACTGAGGTCCGTAGCTATGCATCCTGCCATCCCGATATCGCCGCTCTGATAAGAAGCGGATTCCAGATGACATATGGATATGATCCTTAGCAACGCGACAACTCTGAATTTGATGAATAAAGGCCACCATCCCGTATATGAAATAAGGTACTACCTTAAACTTTTTCTTTTACCACTTGAAATCATATGAGAAATTATAAATATCCTTTTCTGACATTTTATGGTAGAGAGCAATCTGAGATCCAACAAAACCAATAATTAAATATAATTAAGGTAATTTAAAAATGAAAGAGAATTATTCTTTTAGCAAAAAGAAAAATATATAATAATAAGAGTAAATGAAAATATTGTCTTTTTTTTTAAAGATTAAATATACATAAAATAATGAGAAGCAAACAAAAGTGTTGCTTTCTTTTTTTTGAATTAATATTATGTATTTCTGTATATAGTTGTGTTCAATGTAAATAAAGTATTTAATCAAGTTTTAAAAAGTTTCTGTAATTATTTAATTGATAATGTTTAAGGTGTGTCAATTTATTTTTACAGCTTAAATTTTAGTTTAATTCATAAGTGGAAGAGTTCGTCTAAATAATTCACAACGCAAACTCTTAATTTTATTCGTAATTAATTAAATTTAATAATTACATTATGACGCGGATTATAATTTAATTTTATTAATGCTTCGCGTTGCTCTTCTACTAGAATTATGTAATTACGATCACTTATGTTATTTGAATTTGTCTAAGGTATATAAAATTATATACCAAATTTACTATGAGGTTGCTTGGATGATTTGGACTAATTAACAATTTTGGATGTAAATTAAATAGAAAATAAACAGGTGTAATTATCTGTCCAGCATCCCCCCTCATTAAAAGTAAAATGGTGCTATGACTCAGGAACGTTCATCTGAGGTCATTAGAAATAATAATAATAATAAAGGAAAATAAATTTAAGTATTATTTTAATGTCACAATTTTAAAGATATTGTAGGTATGTAAGTTTAACTGATTAAAATTTTATTAAAATTAATTTTATTATTGTAACAATAATGACACACATATAATAATTTAAATAAATAAAATGAATAATATATGTTAGCAATTAAAAAAAAAAAGAAATGAAAAAAATAATTCTGGGATTTATAATAGGTAAATTTAGGAATTAAATTTTTTTTTTTCTCTCTCTTTTCTCTTTTGGTTGGATCTCAGTTACCATTGAGAAATAATGGCATTCACATCACGGATGACACATTTGTAAAAATAAAATGTTTTTTTTAATATACTGTATATATAATAATAAAAAGAATAATGCGTAAAATTTTATAATATGACTGGTATAAAAATGATTGAAATGTCAATAGATCATGATTTTTGAAATTGTATCAAGGTGATACAAAAGAAAATTTATGAGTCGTACTACGAAGTAGTGGTACAATGTTTACATATAAAAAAAAAAAATAAGATTGTTGTTTCTGTAGAAAAAGACAGATATTCTTCTGTTAAATGAAATTATGTTGTTTTTTATATATACGCGTATTATAAATATTTTAGGAGTATTTATGTGTGTAAAAGAATAATCTACAAAACAACTTCATCTGCTAAGAAATTTTTTTTTAAATTTTAGTGCTGTTGTTTTTATGTATTTATGCAATTTAGAATATTTTCATACATATGTTGTAATATAGAGAAAATAGTATGAGATGCAAAATATTCTTTTAAGAGGTATAGGATCTATTTTGAATTGATATTTTGAAAAAGTATACATTGATTACTAATATTTGTTAAAAATGACTCAGACGCTGGATATAGATACACGTATTAAGTTAGTGTCACCATTTGACAATAAAAAGAACAAAAACATTATATTTTTCTTAGATGAATTTGATAATATTTTGAATTCGAAAGATATACAGGAAGAAACTAAATTATTAATTTTAAAGGATAAAATTACTGGGGACGCAAAACATATTTTAAGTAAACAGATTGAAAAATATAACGAGACCAATTATAATTTATTTAAAAATAATTTGGTGGAGTTATTTGGTACTAAACTAAGCTTCCTTAATGCTCAGAGCAATTTCCTAAATTTAAAACAGGCCGCAAGTCAAACGATAGAGGATTTCATTTTGGAGTTTAAAAAGGGTGTAAAATCTTATATCGAAAGTGCAGGCGAAAATGTGGATAATAAGGAAGAGAATTTTATCGAAATCTTAAAAATGTCGAATTTTTTAAATGCAATTAGACAGGATAATGCACTAGATGTTCGTAAAAATGCGCCCAGGTTCTTCAAGGAGGCATGCGAGTTAGCAAAACTTATGGAAAGTGCGTATAATGAATCAAAGTTTGAGGAAATTAACGCAATAAATAAAGAAAACAAAGATGTTTATGAGAACATTATAGAATCAAGTAAGCAAAACAAAGAGCTAATCGAGAAATTAAAAGGGGAGATTGAAAAACTAAAAAAATCAAAGAAAAATAACCATGCAATTAGAGATGATAGTGTTCCGCGGAATAAGAAACTCTTTAATAAACACAATAATTATCAGGGTCCCCATTTCAATAACAATTTTCATTATAATGATTATGAACGATATTATAATGATTACTACAATTCCTTTAATTACCCGACGCATTATGGGATGTATGATTATTCACAACCTAACTGGAATTCGGGAAATAGGGATTTTGGATATATTTCTGAGAATTATGATCAAAATGGTTATCAATTTGAAAAGCGCAAAAAGAAAAAAAAATGGGCAAAGAAAACAGCGAAATCGGATCAAGATTCGGGATTTTCAGAGACGGAAATCGATAAAATAAATAAAACAATCGCAAATATAACAAATGCAGACAAAGATAGTCTGCCAATTTTATCACTAAGTATACAGGGCGTCGAAATACAAGCTTTATTGGATACTGGAGCTGCCGTTTCCCTTTTATCACCTTCTTTATTCAAAAAAATTAAAGATACAAACGTCAAAATCAAATATTTGGGCAATCAGATCCAAATTAAAACTTTAACGAATTCAAAGATTTTTTTTTAAACAATGTGTAAAATTAACTTTTCGATTAAAAGGTATATTCACAACAGGCACATTTTATGTCACTAATGATGATTTTGATAGGCAGTACCAAATGTTATTAGGGTACGATTATCTCAAAGAAAATCATATGATTTTGGATTTATGCAATAAAACCTTAAAATTTAAAAATCAACAAATTAACTTAAACGTTGCAAGTGAAGTAAATAATTATGAAATGAATAACATTACGCCATGTAATTCACGGGAACATTCAAATAAAATTATGTTTACCATTGCTAAAAATAGAATTTTTCTCCAACCTGAAGAATCGAAAATTGTAAAATTAAAATGCCCAGAGGATATAAATATGTCAGATGTGATTATTTTTGACCCCATTCAAGAAAATAGTAAATTTTCATGCGAGACTTCGTTACACGAAGTTCAAAAAAATAATAACATAAATATTATAATAAAGAATAAACTGTTAGAAAAGTTAGTTATTCAGAAAGGAACTAAAATGGGGGAAATTATAAAGAACTTTGAGTGCAAGCAAGATGACTCAACTGATAATATAGAGAAAGGGACATTTTATGAAATAAATAATTTAAATATAGAAGATGTAAGAAAATTGCGAGAAGCAGAAATTAAAGAGACGGATTTCGATTTAAGCCATTTATCAGAGGAAGTACAACAAAAATTTCGAAAAATTTTAATGGGCAATGTTCATGCCTTTTCAAAAAGTTATCAAACATTGGGGCAATCAGCGTTTGTCGCACCAAGTTTTCAATTGAATCATGAATTCCCGGTACAAGCTAAGCCATATAAATTGCCTCAGGCAGTAAAACAGTATGCGAAACGGGAAATTGAACAATTGTTACAGGCTAAAATTATAGAGAAGACTGACTCCGAGTATGCTTTTCCAGTTATTTTCGTTAGAAAGAAAAATCCGAGTAATAACCCGAATGCAGAACCCAAGTTTAGAATGGCAACGGACCTAAGACTATTGAACCAAATTTTACAACCGTACACTTATCCGATGCCGGACGTAAAAGACTTATTACAAAAAATAAGCGGTAAGAAATATTATACGGTGCTAGACTTACATAGTGCATTTTTTCAAATAAATTTAAAACCAGAAGATTGTAGAAAATTAGCTTTTATTACGGAATTTGGAAAACATATGCCGCTTCGTTTAGCTTTTGGCACACGAAATTCTAGCGCAATTTTTGCAGAAGTAATTGATAAAATTCTGGGACATTTTGACAAAAGCAAAGTATCATACTACATTGATGATGTGTTGATATCTGCAAACACAATAGCAGAGATGACGAAAACCTTAGAAGAAGTTTTACAGGTATTAATAAATCACAACATGACAATCGAACCTTCAAAAATGCAAATTTGCAAAGCAGAAATAGAATTCCTAGGATTTAGGGTGAATCAAATGGGATATTCTCCATCACAAAAGAATATTGAAAAAGTGAAAAATTTAGTCAGACCAAAATCGAAAAAGGGGGTCAGATCTTTATTGGGTTTAGCGAATTATTTTCGGACACTAATACCCAGCTATTCAGACAAAGTTAACCCTTTAATAGAGCTAACTAAAGATAAAGTTAAATTCAAGTGGAGTCCAGAAGCAGAAAAAGCTTTTCTGATAATTCAGGAAGAAATTGTACAAAAACCAGCACTCAGACCCCCCGATTTTAACAAGGAATTTTTCTTATTCACGGATGGGAGCAAAGTTGCAATTTCAGGTGTTCTAGCTCAAGAAAAGGATGGTCATTTGCTACCTGTTGAATTTTTCGGGAGAAAACTTGGAGAACCGGAAAAAAATTATCCGAGTATTAAATTTGAGTTATTAGCAGTGCATGAAGCAATTATGCATTTTAAATATATGCTTTCGGGTAGAAGGTTTACTTTGTTAAGTGATTCGAAAGCACTAACTCAGCATTTACATTTACAAGATAAATCGGAAATTATAAACAGATGGGTAGCAGATTTACAAGACTTTAATTTCGACTTCGAATTCGTCGAAGGAATTAACAATCCAGCAGACTATTTGAGCAGGAATTTAGATAATCTTACAACAGACAGAGAACTCCAAAATAATTTGTTTGCAAGTAACATAGCACTTACAGACGAAAATATTAAATCGGAGCAATACGCAGACGAAAAATTTAAA
Source organism: Maratus speciosus (assembly GCA_963932465.1). Classification (NCBI taxonomy): domain Eukaryota; kingdom Metazoa; phylum Arthropoda; class Arachnida; order Araneae; family Salticidae; genus Maratus; species Maratus speciosus. The sequence goes on from OZ010787.1 coordinate 54,211,842, forward strand.
ATTATAATAAATAAAATCGAAAAAGATAAAAATAATAGAAGCACGAAGAGATTTACTTTAAATCAAAATAAATTATTAATTTTAAAACCTGGTTCAGATAAAAAGGAGCTTTTAATTACCCCGGATTCATTAAAAATTGCAGCCATAGAAGAAGCTCATAAAGCGCATTTCGGATTTCAAAAAACTTATGATAATGTGAAAACAAGGCTTTTTTGGCACGGAATGTACAAAGATATTAAACATTATTGTGTAAATTGTGTGCAGTGCCTCACATCTAAACAACACACGACAATAAAAGTCCCTGATAAAAAAATGGTGAAAGATCACGAAGTCGGTACAGTCCTGCATGCTGACGTCATTGGACCTTTAAACCTCACGTTAAGGAAAAACAGATACATTTTAATTATAATTGATTCGACATCGAGATTCCTGGAAGCTGTTCCCCTACGAAACGTAGAGTCACAGACTATATTAAATGTACTAAATAAATATTTTGCAAATTATGGGATTTGTAAAGAAATTATCTTTGATAACGCAAAATATTTACGAAGCGAAATTATGAAAGAATATTTGACATACAAAGGACATTAAACTTTAAACATACAAAGGAAATTTGTGAGTGTATACCGTGCGCAAGGAAATGGACTTTGTGAAGTTACCAATAAAATATTAAAAACATCAATTGTAGCTATGTCGAAACGCACTACGGAATGGGACATAAGACTGGATTTTTTTAAACTAGCGTATAATTCCTCGAAACACCGCGCTACGGGATATAGTCCCTCACTGCTATTTTTCGCAAGGGAAATAAAAAATCCCTTCACAGCCCATATTCCTTCCGAGGAAATATATACCCACTCTTATGTTAAAAGCAGAATACAGCATATGAAGGAAATCAAAATTCAATCCCTTGCAAACCAGGAGAAAATAATGCAAGAATATATAGATGAAGAGGCATACGAAAAAGTAAAGGATTTAAATTTGGGTCAAACAGTATATTTAAAATGTATTGGAAAACCAGGCGCATTAGAGCCAAAATTTCAAGGACCCTACGAAGTTACTAAAAAGTTTAGAAACTTTAATTATTTATTACAATATGTTCCAGATAAATCAATAGAGCCGATCAAACGACATATGGATCAGCTGTACGCTCCGAAATATGCAACAGGTCATACAGAGGCGGAAATTACGAATTTACAGGGGTCTCAGAAAAAAATTAAGGGTGATAAAAATTACAAAAATAAATGTGGCATTTGTCAGAGAAAATCGCACTCAACCGAAAATTGTTGGTTTGAATTAGACAAAAATACGAGTCAAAACGGTGACAAAGTTACTAAAAAGTATTATAAAAAAAATAATAAATATTCTGAGAATGTAGACCCATATTTAAAGTATCAAAGAGATTATGATTATAAAAATATGTCGTTATATGGTTATACACCGTATACAAACTTATACGGGGATATTATACAAGATCATTACCTTTTCCCCCCTCCCCAGTATTATCCATGGGATATGAATTGGTATTAAAAATAAAACAAAATACATAATTAATCGAATTTCAAAATTTAAAAAAAAAAATTTCAAAATTTAAAAATAAATTTTTCTCTTTTAGGTAAAAAAAAATTGAAACAAAATTAATAACTTGCCTTTTTAAAATTCAAAATAATAATAAGAAAGGATAGGAACATGGGAACGCCAATTTGTCTCAGGGTTACAATATTGAGCAAATGTGCAGGGCGCACCCGAAAACATACTTATAAAATTATGTAATGTGCTTCACAAAACTTCACTGGAGCAGTGAAATATTTCTCTCCAGGCAAAAGTTATATATATTTTTTTTCGAATATGAATTAGAAAATATACAATCTTACCAAAGCCAAATAACATTAAAACTTAATTAATTTAACAGTGAATAATGTTGGAGTAATTTTCAAAAAAAAAAAAAAAGAAAAAAAAAAGAATTTTTTCTGTCTTCTATAAGGGTAGCCTTTGCTAATAACCTTACAATTTAGATGACAGAATTTCAGAATTACTCTTTAAAAGGAGTAGGTGTAAGCTATTAGGTTCAGGGTAGTTAGAACAGCTTTATAGCATACTCATGTATATATATATATATTTTTTCTTATATAAACATAGCTGCCAACTCTTCCGCTTTTTCAGACCACAAAAATTTAATAGAAATTTTTGCCTTATTTAATCGGCAGATTACGACGATTTAAACAGGTAAAATTTAGTATAAAATTTTTGTGGTCTGAAAAAGCGTAAGATGTTGGCAGCTATGTATAAATATACGGTTGACAAGGAATAAATTATTAGTGCACTCTATATTAGGATAGCGGTCAGCTATAAGCCTAAATATAATAAAATATACAAAAAGTGCTAAGATTTATTCCGGTAGTTCAAGTACAACTTATATGCTACAGTCTAGAATTTAGACAGCAGGGATAATTTTTATGAACAAAAGTGTTATTAAAAAAAAAAAAAAAAAAAAAAAAAGGATTTTGGTGTAGAACATTGGTTTAAAAAAAAAACATATATATGTATAACAATGGACAAGGCAAGTTATTTCAATATGATTGCACACAAAATTATAGTAAACAAATACACAAATAATTAATTGAAGCAAAATTAAAATTTTCTCACCAAAGGCTTTCTGTATAGGGTGCAATTTTGGCCTACGGCTGGGTATGCACCAACACCAACAAAATATTTGTAGTAAACTTATTCAAAGGTAAATCAGGGTGTTGGTCATCACTTGGTCATTCACTTCAGGATTCTTGGCTGAAAAAGGAATCGAAGAAAAAATTAAGTATGGTATAATTACTAGATGTTATGCTCAGAAACAATAAAATTAGTAATATTATATTGTAAAAAGCAGCATTTTGAGTTTTATTTAGGAAAACTTTTGATTTTTAGGTTTTACACATTTATGGAGTGTCTAGCTCAGTGTATAGTTCCTAGATTTAATTAAAAAAATAATAAATAAAAATATAAGTTGGTGTTGTTTTCAAAATAAATAACAAAAGGTAGAGCAATTAGCATTTACAGTTAAAATTTATGGAATTTTCAGCAAAATTAACATTAGACAAACATAGTTTATATTATATTTAACTTGATAAGCTAATTTACTTTTATTAACGGTATTCAATTAGAATTAAAGTAGGCTTAAATCCAAGTTAAATTAATTAATAACATTGTTATAGTGTAAAATTTTATGTAAGACTATTATATTTTTATTGTATATATAAAAATATGCGAATTTAATAATTAATAAAATGTATTAGCAAAATTATTTAATATAAATATTAAATGACATCTTGCTGAAATCAGCTAGAAATTAGATTTTTTTTTTTTTTTTAATAAAATATTTTATAAATTTATGTTATTTTAGAATTTAAGCATTTTTTTCTTTACTTTCCCTTAGAATTAAATGCAATTCTAAATTTAACACATATAAATATACATAGGATTGATAAATTTGAGTGTGTGAGTTCATATTTTTTTTTTTATATAATTTGGCCAATTTAACATAAGAAAACGAAATAAATAAATGAATATATTTATATATATTGGGTTTTTTTTAATTAAAATATGTAGTATGGCTTAATAAATTAATTTATTTAATTTTTTTTCTAGTACATACAGTAATTATTTTAAAAACTTAATCTGTAACAATTGGGTGTAGATGTTTATGAGTATACAAAGATTATTTTCTGCTGGCAGAAATTCTTTGGTTCGGCCGAGTACTCATGGGTTACTACATACGATTTTACGTAGTAATTATCATTTGCTTTTGTATTTTTAAAATTATACAAGTGTATTAATTACATTTTTTTATAATTAAATAATGATTATTAATGTTTGATTAATAATAATAATTTATTATATTTTATTTTTAAACATATCATTAAAGTTTAGACAGTAGAATTCACATACGGAATGTTAATGATAAATAAAATTTTGAATAAATAAATTTTTATTTCATTCAGTAAAAAAAAAAAAAATAAATAAATAAATAAATATAAAAAAAATAAATAAATAAATATGAAAATTTAACAATCTTTTAAGATAGAATTGTTGGCTAAATAACTAATAATTAAAGACAAAAAATTGTTCTCTTCTTCGCCAATTGCATTTTCTGACAACACAATTTAATAGTATTAAATGAAGGTGCATTTTTAAGGTCAGCGTAATGCATATTTTGCATTTTGAGAGGCCGTAGAAGTCATATTTCCGTGTTGTTTACATTTTAATAGTAAACAATATCATGAATCAAAATTTGTGTTTGTTAGAAAGGTCTAAAAATATACAATGTAATCAGTTAAAGAAAATTATATGCATTTTTTCTTAAATCCTGAAAGGCAATTTTGTTTAGATTTGAACCTGACAGCATAAAAGGTACGCTCGCTTCAGTTGCAGTGCGAGGCAGGAGAATTCAAATGCTAAAATCGCCATTTTCCCCTGCAAAGTAATAAAAAAAGCAGAAGGTTTACATTAGATATGATACAAATACATACACTGTTTATGCATAGATTATGTTAAAAATTACATACAGGCATGCACAGTTAGTTAAGAAGAAAGTATATCAAGAAATGATACTAATTAATAAGGTAATTACAAGCATGAAATGGTTTTAAATACATACTTTTGGAAGTCGTAAAATTTTGTCACAGCCCAAATCACCTCAGCAGAAAGTGATTAGTAGCTTGATCAACCCCTCGTTTTGGGAGGATGGGGGAAAGTCAAAAACTGGTTTTATTCTCTTTTCCTTCCTTTTTTTTCTACCCTGTTTTGATTCTCGTCTCGGGAAAAGAGGGAGAGCATTACGTAATGATATATTGAAGGAGATGAAATAGCTTGTATATTTTGACATATACATGTTAGAAGTAACAAATAAATAAATAAAATAAGGTAACCAGTTTGTATACAATATTTTTCTGATTATAATTTGAATACATCAGATTAATTATGTGAAAATATAGCATGTCATACTACAAGCATTGTATTTACTTTTATTCAGTATAAAATGTGTTTTAAATGAAACACTGTGTCATAAGGTTATATGTGATAAAAAGATATGTCAAATGTGTATGCCATTATTTTTCCTGTATTTAGGTTTATTTCGGCATATTAGTTTCATACAAAATGATAGCTTTGAATGTATTTTTTGGGCACTTAAACTGTAAAGTTACAAAATTATTAAACATGTGTGTGGTAAAGAAAAAAGGCTTCGAGGAAGATGTCAGATTTTCAGTACAGATGTCTTCTATAAATGTGAATGTCAACAGACAACTTTGCTATCATGTGTTGAACTTTCTGTTATGAAAAATAGAAGAACTTCTTATAAAATATACCAGAACCATTGATAATTGAACTTTACAGACTTAGCTCAAAAACTGTGTAGATACACAGTCATATGGACACGTACATTCTTTTATGCTTTACAAAAAAAAAAAAAAAAAAAAAACCAGCAATCAGTTTTTATTTTATTTTTTCTGACCACCGGGAGAGATGCTGGGCAACATATAACAATGATATGTTCCCGCACCATGTTGGTTAAATCAAAGTAAAATTGCGTAATTTGTTATTTCTGTTTGTATAAATATTTTTTTTATAAAATATAATTATGAGTGTAAAATTATAATGTTTATATATTTAAGTAAAATAGGAGTGTAAGTTCATACAAAAATTATTAAGTTGATTTTAAATATTAAATATATATTTTTAAAAATTGTTGTATTGTAAAATGAATGTATAATGTTGAATAGAGTTCGGATCTCAGATAACAACAATAGCCAGACGCCATGGTGTCGTTTTATGACAAGCCAGTGGAAAGTGGTGTATAATTAGAAATCGTAAAATAATAAAAATGTTGGAATAAATTTATGGCCTTAATAAAAGTGTTGGGATAAATTTATGGCTTTTCAGACCACCCAAACTTTAAGGCATATAATAATATTAAAGTATATGTAAGGGGCCATTTGCAGACTGTTAGCTAATAGGCCTATCGAAGGATAATGCAAAATCTTCTCACATCCAATAAGGGTGGACTAGACAAATAGTTCCACCCACTGCAAGAGTTGATGTGCCAGAAGAAAAAGGTTTGAAAAAGAGAGTCTGAAAAAAAGATGTCGAGGACGCAAGAGCTCTCCTGAAAGCCCGTGCAATGAATCCTGAAAGCCCGTGCAATGAATCAAAAAAGCCCTAGTAATGCCCAGGCGAGATGACCATATCGGAGTGAGCCTAAGCAAGCCTAATTGAGGATGTCTTCCTGATGTAGAAATAAAGTGGATTGTTCTACTGAGGTCCGTAGCTATGCATCCTGCCATCCCGATATCGCCGCTCTGATAAGAAGCGGATTCCAGATGACATATGGATATGATCCTTAGCAACGCGACAACTCTGAATTTGATGAATAAAGGCCACCATCCCGTATATGAAATAAGGTACTACCTTAAACTTTTTCTTTTACCACTTGAAATCATATGAGAAATTATAAATATCCTTTTCTGACATTTTATGGTAGAGAGCAATCTGAGATCCAACAAAACCAATAATTAAATATAATTAAGGTAATTTAAAAATGAAAGAGAATTATTCTTTTAGCAAAAAGAAAAAATATATAATAATAAGAGTAAATGAAAATATTGTCTTTTTTTTAAAAGATTAAATATACATAAAATAATGAGAAGCAAACAAAAGTGTTGCTTTCTTTTTTTTTTGAATTAATATTATGTATTTCTGTATATAGTTGTGTTCAATGTAAATAAAATATTTAATCAAGTTTTAAAAAGTTCCTGTAATTATTTAATTGATAATGTTTAATTTGTGTCAATTTATTTTTACAGCTTAAATTTTAGTTTAATTCATAAGTGGAAGAGTTCGTCTAAATAATTCACAACGCAAACTCTTAATTTTATTCGTAATTAATTAAATTTAATAATTACATTTTGACGCGGATTATAATTTAATTTTATTAATGCTTCGCGTTGCTCTTCTACTAGAATTATGTAATTACGATCACTTATGTTATTTGAATTTTTCTAAGGTATATAAAATTATATACCAATTTACTATGAGGTTGCTTGGATGATTTGGACCAATTAACAATTTTGGATGTAAATTAAATAGAAAATAAACAGGTGTAATTATCTGTCCAGCAAATGGCTATCTTCCAAATTTCACCACTAGGGGCGCTATTGTCGTTTTCATTAAATAGGGCGTAGTCGCTTTACTATACCGTTACCTCACTTGCATAGCTGTAGCTCTCTCCGTTCGCAAGTATTTTCAGGTTAAAGGGACTTTTCTTTGCACCGTGTATTTAAAACAATCCCCCTTCGATAACCGCTGTTTTTGGGTCAGCGCTCAGGCCTAGTATTCAGGGACGATGGCAAGAGTTTAATGAAAGGTGTCAATCTCCCACTAATTTTCCGTAATAAGTGGCTTAATTTGACAGAGTTTTAATACGGTTCGCATCAGTATTTTATCTAAGAAATGATATTAACCTCTTAAGTGTCACAGACGTATATGTCCGACGCGCATAGTTGATGCGTTAAGTACACCTGCCATATACATACGTTAGTCCAAAATATTATCCTGTATACTGCGCTGTACCAGTAAAACCAGCTCCAAGGCTTTGACATTAAAAAGAAAAAAAAATTGAAGGTGTTTTTGAAAGACTGACCTATTTCAGAGGAGAAGGGGTAGAAGTTCCATATTTGACAAGGCTCCTCCCTTTTTGTACACCATTATTATTTTAGAGAAAATATTGTTTGGTTTGCCGTTCACTTTTCTTTTGATCGATATATATACAATATTTTTCTACCGGTTGCTTAAGGGCACAGCTTTCAGTTATTAGTGAATCCACAAAAATTGAATGAAACATCTTCTATCTCTCAATGATTATTTACAGAGTTCGCACGCTCTTAAGCCACGCCCCATTTTGTAAGGCCACTATGTTCTAACTGCGGCACTGGGGAGTGAATCACGTAAGTTTTTCTCCTCACGTAAGGGGTTAAATGAGTTCCACATAGAAACCTGAACTTAAATAAATAAAGATCAATGAAGTTTTCTGGTTCGAAATGTTGTTAAACTGGGTTAAATTGATCCACATATTACGGAAAATTAGTGGAAGCTTAGCATCTCTGTTTAAACATTAAATAAACAGGATTTACAGGAACACCTGATTTGTTTCTAGGTATTACCGAATTATAGGAATTTTTTTCATGCATTTAATATTGCTCTTTCCTAAACATGATTCTCGAAAAAACGAATATTTTGTAGATTTAAGAGTAGTATGTTCTCTTAAAACCTTCACTGGAAATAGAGGCGTCTTAAATTAAGACACATATGTGACTGAAAAAGTTATTCAGACACTTAAGTGTCTAAATTTGAAATTTCAGACACTTAAGTGTCTAAATTTGAAATTTCAGACATCACAGGTGTCTAAATTTAAGACACATAAGTGTCTTACTATGATCATGGCATAAATGAACTGATAAAAATGTCTGAAAAATGGCGATATGTCTGAAATTAAGACATTTAGAAATTTAGACACTTAAGTGTCTAAATGCGATACAATTGTATCATATGTGTGATGACTGTATGTATAACTGTATTGCAATATGTATGCCAGCACCACCAGAAAATTGTTTTCGAATGGATAACAGATGTTTAAAATATTTTTATCCATTAAATTTGGTATTTTATATAAAAAAAAAAGTAATTTGTTTAGATTATGGGACGTCTGGAAAATTGAAATAGTTAGCTTACTAAAGTTTTGGGACTTACTTATTTTTGGCACAATAAATAAATCAGTAATTGCTTTTCATAAAAAATATTTATTTTCAAAAATTACTCGCAATCATGGATGTACGCACATATGTCCAAGGAAGAGCCACACCCTCCCGTTAAATACTAAGAGATGTACCGGTGGAAAGAAATTTAGGGAGGGACAAGATTTTGGAACAGTTGTGTCTGGGGTCAACAGCGTAATCCGCTTTTCTAAAATGCAGAACATAAACATGAAATAGGCAAACTAAGAATATTTTGACAGAACTCCTCGGGCAAGAAATTTTTAAAGATACAAACATAAAAATAAATATAAAAATTAATCGTTCAAAAATAAGTTTCAAACGACATTTTTGAAAATAGAACTTTTTTTTTTCTCAATGGACTCTCCCCACCCCCGACACACACACACCATTTTGAGATAAATTTGATTTGAAATATATCAATATCAAAAGAAGAAAATAATTAAAATTGTCTTCTACGAAGTGTTCAAAGGAAGGTGGGTTTCTTTTTCCCTTAACGTAAAATTATTCTATAGCCATTTATAAGAAAAGAAATATCACATATTTTTAATTATCAGACATAAAGAAAGCATAATTGATTAAATTTCACTATACTGGGAGGGAGAATGTATCTTCTGGAATGTATCCACCAGGGGGGCACTGTAGTTGCGCATGCGTTTTAGATGTCTTTCGTTGGAACGTACGTTGTAAGGAACTGAAAGTTTGTTTTATGTACGCGTATTTCTTTTTTTGCGAAATTTGAAGCTCTGTGATTTTAATTCGTATTCACTTAGTTTATTTATGTATTGAATATATACAACTGACTTACGTGCTTGACACCCAATGTCTCTTATAAGCTGTCGACGATATAATTCGGATAGAGACAACACTTGAAGATTACATCCGGGAACTCTACAAAGTGTGTGGCAAGGTGTGTGTGGTGTGGAACGTACTTAGTGTTAATTTGTATCGAGATTTAGTGTTATTGTACTTCGTCTGTATCAAAGCTGGTAAAAAAGAACTTTTGTCTGGCGGAGTATATTTTGAGGATGAAGCATTTCATTCTCCTTCTATGCTTAGCCGGATGTATTAAGCTATTCCCTTCTAAAAAGATGCAAGTCTTTGTTCCTCACTGTAATAGTTTTTAAAATTTCAAATCGAGGAATTTATCTTACTTCTTGCAACAGGATTAAAGTAAGTGTCACAATTTTTCTTCTTAGTACTAAAATTAGTGTTTTTTTATGATTTTCTAAATAGCACTGATCAAAATCTTGCATAAAATGGTATTAGTTTTGAATCTGTTCGCAAAAAGCCCGCTAATTCTAGAAGTATATATTTTTTAACTTATGACGTTGCCTTTTATTACGAATTATATATTTTAAATTCTCATATTTTTCCCCTAATTTAAAGTAATAATATCACATTTTAAGTTAAATTCATTCTCTTGTTTTCCATGGGAGTTCTTAGTTTCAATTCTTATCTGTTTCAATTCTAATTCTTATCTCGCACTAAACGACCACAATGGTATAAAGAAAAAAAAAAGCTTTGAAAGATTCCCTAATGCTTTCTTACTTCCTACATAGGGATTACAATCCCGTATCCTGGGATTCCGGGATCCCGCTCTATTTTTAATCCCGAAAATCCCGGGATTTTCGGAGTTGGTCTTTTTTTTTTAACAGAACAATATTCAACTGAAATCAAAAAATATATTTATAGACTTTTGCTTTTGGAATAAAAAATCAATTTTTATAATTTTATGTATGTATGTATCATTGAAAAAGAATATATATCTCGAGTATTTTTTACATATATTTATAAGCGATTAAACATTTTAATGTGTAAATCTTTTGACCTGCTAACAGACGTCACAACAATGAGTCAGGAAAAACGAAATCATTTGTTTATTTCGATTTTGCTGCGTGTAGAAAGATCTTCCATTCCGTAAGTCATTTTGAAATTAACGTTTACTGATAAGCGTTTGTTTCTTTTCGTGCTTTTATATTTATTTTGCTTTAAAGATATCTAATGAAAAGGATTTTCTATCGTAGAAATGTAATCTTTAATTACATGGTTATGAGAATAATGTAAAATTTAATTTGTCATAATAATTACTTTTTAATATTGTAAATATTTAGTCATTCAAAAACTTTTTTAACAGGAAATAAAAGGAAGTATGTAGAAGATAAAACATAAACTTATACGAAAAATACAAAAATGACAGATGTTAAGATATATATTTAAGACAAAAGAAGTTTGGAGACTATAAGTTATTTTTTCTTCATGTTATTAATATAGAATATTTATTTATTTATTTTTATTCATAGTTGAATAGCTTTTGTGATTACCCTCTAATCTACATAAAAACTTGCCCATGTGGAAATATAATTTTTTTAAAATCTAATTTTTAAATAATAAGGATTTTAATTTTTTTTTTTTTTTTTTTTTTTTTTTTTTTTTCGGGGAGGGGGTCGGGATTTGTATGAAATTTTCGTAAAGCTGATATCTTAAATCTTGCACTGATTATAATTAAAGTTTTGAAGTTTTAGAGTAGGACAAGATTAAAAACCCAATATATATTTAACAAAATACAGAAGTAATTTTTTTCTCAATGTTATTAAAGTAGAATATTTATTTTTTTATTCATAGTTAAATAGCTGTTGTGATTATCATCTGATACATATGTAAAATTGCCTATGTGGCAATATAAATTTTAAAAAATCTAATTCTAAAATTATGAATTTTCATTTTTTTTCTGGGGGGGGGGGGGATTTACTTGCAATTTTCTTACATCTGATATTTTAAATGTTTTTCGACATTCAACCGCCGAGTATATTAAATATTTTGAACTTTTAGAGTGGGACAAGATTATAAAATATATATGCATATATTTATCCGTGTACCTTAATAGGGACACTGCGGGGCAGCGGAATTTGCCCGATAATCGAAGATGTCTGCTTTTGTGAGGTAAAAAAATATACAAATATCTATGCCTTGCGGATTAAAAAAGTATTCGCTAAATAGAGGTGTCCGCTATTCGGGAATGTCTATTAACATCCACAACGGATACTCCCAAATACCGGACATCTCAATTTAGATAACCATAATGCAGGGTTGCATTTTTTCAAAAGAACTTCTTGATTAAAGCATGGGCATACTGGGCAGTGCCCCGCCCCCCTACGATTTTAGTGCCACCAAATTTGATGTGCAATATTTGTAAAGCTTATATTTTAAATCTGTTTCGAAATTGTACTGATTATAATCAATATTTTGACCTTTCAAAGTAAAATAAGATTTAAAAAAATCTTAATATTTAAATAAATATTTTTTGTTTTAATTTTGTTCTACTCCTGAAGTTCAAAATATTGATTATAATAAATACAATGTGGTAAAAGATTTAAATTATCATCTTAACGAAAATTGCATACCAAAATTGGGAGCACAGAAAAAAATCAGGCTGTATGGGGGTAAAGGGGGCAGGACCACAGCCAAATATTTTTTCAGGATTCAACGTGGTCAAACATGGCTACGTATGATGCTTACAAAAAATGGGTGCGATTCAGACGTTTGAAGTGTCTGAAATTCAGACGCAAAAAGTGTCTGAAAAAATTCAGACATTTTAAAATGTCTGAAAATTGAACACTCCGTTTCAGACACTTAAGTGTCTGAATTTCAGACATTATAATTTGCAGTGTTGAGGGGCGGTAAGATATACAGTGCGTGTAAAAACTTTAAAGACAGCGCAAAATATTACATTTTTTATATATATTTCAAATTAGATGACAAAATGTTTAGTATAATGTGTATCATAAAGTTTATAAACTAACAAAAAAGTCAACAAAATTCATCTGTAAGTATTTTATCATGAAAATAAAGTAATTGTACAAAAATGCACTATTTCTGCCTGTGTAAAAACTTTAAGGACAGCAAAATATTAACAATACAGTAACGAATAAACAAATATTAATTATATGATGTTCTCACCATTGTATTTAATGATTGCAAATATTTTGTCTTTCATGGACATTATTAATTTTTGGCACAATTCGGGAGTGGTTTTCTACCATTCATCTTCAATCGTAGATCTGAGTTCGGAAGCTGTTGAAAAATGTCTTCAATTTTACAAACTCGTCTTGCTAGATCTTCACATAAGTTCTTGATAGGGTTTAGATCAGGACCATTGCAAACTTTAATATTTTTCTTCTGGAACCAGAGTTTTGTCTCACGGCTTGTGTGGATAGGCGCCTTGTCTTACTGATAAATCCATTTTTCTCCTGCAGAAGCATTGTAACAGGTAAAATATAGCTAGAGAGAGTTTATAGATATGCCTTTGAATTAACTTTTCATGAAAGAAATGCAAGTGGCCCCAAGACGTTGAACGAAAAGAAACCCCATGTCATAATGTATCTGCCACCTAACTGATGTTTTGAGAAAAATTCGTTTTCTTTTCTCAAATGATGCCACTAATATTTCCAGCAGTCAGGACCATCTAAGATCCATTTTGTTTCATTAAAAACCACAACCTGAAGCCATTTGTCGTTCCAAGTCATTACTTGTTTTGCAAACCGTAAACACTGTGTTTTGTGACTAGTCAGTAAAGGGGTTTACACAAATTTGCTGTTTATTGGAAATTCCCAGATCGATTAATTATATTGCAGATTGTTTACTTGCACACTTTGAAACCAGTCGTTTGTAAAAAAAAATTACTTGAGTATTTTCCAGTCGATGCTAACTCTAAAAGTCTCTTTTCATCTCTGCATAACAAGGCTTTTGGTTTACCTCCAGAGGTTTTTTTCCCATACTCGTCATTTAGCCTTAAAAAATGTTGGTGACAGTTTAGATTTTCCTACCTTTTTTACAATAGATCTACAACTCATTCCTGACAATGCAAAAGATGCAACAGCATTTTTTTTCATATTCAGTCAGTTTACTTGCTTTTGGCATTATTAAAAAAATAACAAAACTCTTAATAGAAAACGTCAGGTAAATCACTATACAATGAAGTTTTTAACGTGCAAATGAATAAAATTATACGTAATATATGAAATTATACGTAACTTTTCTGTAAAAATTGTGGTGTCCTTAAAGGTTTCACACAGGCAAAAATAGCGTTTGTTTGCATAATTATTATTTTTTTGCAGTAAAAAGCTCGCAGATACATTGTGTTGATTTTTATGTTAGTATTTCCAACTTATGATCAACATTAAATTACCATTTCAATTATCTCATTTAAAATTTATCAAAATTTTTACAATTTCTTGCTATCCTTAAAGTTTTTACACGCACTGTATTTTATCCCACGTAAGTTTAATCAAGATTCGCACCGGAAACTTTTAAATACTTTTTACTTTTGTAACTTTGATGGAAAATAGTTGTAAAATTGCTTTTCCTTATTTTGAAACGAAATTTTTCGAAGATTCCGGTGTGAATTCAACATTACAGGAACACAATCGATTGCCCCTCAAGGGGTTAAGACATTTGGATCCTATTACAAGATGCACAAATAATGATACTAGATATAAAACGTGCTTTTTCTGAATTCTAACTTTTTAGAAAAACATAAACAACCTACTCTAACGAAACTTATTTTTATTTCCAAAGAAAATGTAATAGGAATTCCGGTATCATTCAGGCATGAAGTAATTAAATTTATAACAGAATTAGTAAAACTTCAGGTTACCTGAAAATAAAAGTTTTAATCCGAGAGGACTTTCAGGAAAGTGTTAAGTTTTCACAAAAGGAGAATTTTTTCTATTTTTAATTTTCAGTATTAAGAGAAAGTAATTTGATATATCTTATTACGGAAATCAAATATTATGATTCAGGGGTTACAGGTATTGATGTCGAACGCCAGTTATTGAGGTTGATTTTTTTTATGACTGTTACAAGACTACAAGATCCAGTTCGCAACTAATACTCCAAAATTTGCTTTTTAGAACAAAATGACAGAGTTATAGATGTGTACATTAAACTGCTGATTTTCGAAAAAAGTTTTTTGGGAGTTTCTAACGCCTCAATCCTTCCTATGCACTTTTCTTCTTCTTCTGTTTTTAAACAGAAAACCAGTACCTTCACCGGGTTTTATTCCGAATATCAACTAGATGTTATTTTTTAAAATATATGCCACCTTTTCCAGACTAGAAACATTTGATTTATTTAATCATGGAATGTCTGTTATTAAATAAAGCGAAACTTATTATTCTGAAATACTGAGACATATTCTGAATTTAAAAATCTCCCAATTGGCAACACTGAACTTCCCTGCCATTTCTAATGGTAACAGGGAAAGAATTTTTTATCTTCTTATGATTAATAATATAATATTTACTACATCCAGCTTATAATAAAGAGTTCCAGGATATAAAAAATGTGAATAATGCTATGTAAGCATAGCTGCCAACTTTTACGCTTTCTTCTTACTACTAAAATTTTATAGTAAATGCTGTCTTATTTAATCATGAAAATCTCATGAATAAACAAGGTGAAAATCTCTATTAACCCTTTAGTGCGCAGCTTTGCATATATGCAAACAACAGTGTTTTTAATTTAATAGAATTTGTTATTCGTATATACCTAATTCACACCATTAAATTAAAATAGCAATATCTGCTTTAATTAATAACACCCATTCAGTATTTAAATAAAGCAAAATTAACCATTGAAACTTTCTGGTTTAAAGTCCGATTCTCTGAACTACGTAATTTCTAGAACGTGTTCTATTATGGGAATTAAAGGGTTAAATGTGAAGTATTATAAAATAAGGTATTTGGAGAAATACTTTTTAAAATATTCCCTAATTTGCAATATTTTAGCGTAAAACAGCCACACTACAGTAGATTTTACCTATATTGCAGATATGCAACAGAAAAAAAGATTGACGTATTATATGAAAAATGTACCTCTGATTTTTTTCATTATATTTCCTGTGTAATAAACCTTTCAGAGAACCATATATTATCTTTTCGAAAAAAAATAAAAAATCGCTCATTTAAGGGTTAAATTTTAGTGGTAGCAAAAAACGGTAAAAGTTGGCAGCTATGTATGTAAGTCATTCTGTACTTGTTTTGAGATGCGTAGTTAATGATACCAGCTATAAACTGTTTCTTTTCCCGAATCCTTACTTAAAGGATAATGATCCTCTTCTAATGGAACACATCTCTCTTTCTTGGAAAATATAGATGGAATTCCGGAAGGATTTCGACATCAGGCAGTTAAATTTATAACACAATTAGTAAGACTTCTGATCACATGAAAAAAGTTTTACTTGCAATACTATTGGTAAACGTGCTCGGTTTGAAAAAAAAAGTGTCTTTCGCATGTTCTCGATTGTCATGCATTGGTAAAAAATACATTTATAAAAAAAAATCAGGATAAGGATTATTAATATGTAACTGTTTCTTTGCTATTTTAAACTTTTTATTTTATCATAAAGTTCAAAATATATTTTCAGATTCACAATTCTGTGATAAGCAGGATGCTACCAGAATTTTTTAATGTAATATTTCGCATTGGTTAACTTTAGAAAGTTTCTGTGATTTAATGCGGTGATTTCGAACTTTACTATTTAATCCCTTCAGGACGTGCGTCTTTTACAGATTTTTTAATCTTTTATCACCGGTTATTCAAAACAGAAATTTTGCCTAATTTAATCCGGAAAATGCCCTAGGTGCCTGACTACGTACGGAGCATTTTTTTCCAAAAAAGCTATTTAATTATTTTTTAAACTTATTTTTACTAAGATTATGACAAGAAAATGTGAAACAAAGCAAAAAATATTTCATTCATTGATAAAATTTTGGTAAATGGAGGAATTTATAGAAAAATGTAGTGAAATTTGGCCCGAAACACAAAACTCTATAAAGAAAATTCTGCTATATGTATCTCAATTTCCGTTTTACACTTCATATTTATGACATTGGTGAAGGCACTGAAGTAAAATCTAAGACATTATTCAAGTATTTCAAAACTTATAGCATATTGCACCTGTTTACATGTCAATTTTCATAAAATTCAGCGATGTCATTCCACAAAAACATCATAAAACAAAAGATATTTATTCTAAATTTAAATCTTTAGTGCATTGCCTTCACAATAGTGTAAATAATATATAATTTAAATTTCATAGTGATATTCCAATAACTTTCTGAGAAATCATGTTTTGCGTATGGAATTTTCACCGAAAATTACATTTTCCCGAAAATTCCAAGTTTAGATTTATAGAGCGGCCGGCGCAACATGAATGACTACGTCATCGAGTTACGGGATGAGATCATGATGCAGAACAAAGTTTTTAGGAGTAGATTAAGGAATGACTGGTCTGCCTCGACATTTCTTGGTACGATAGGCGCAGCAGCGGGCGCCAACTCGTGTACAAATGAAAACCCTATAAACATAGTATTTTACATTACATTGCCATATATACTACTTCGTATCGACTTTCAAGATGAATTAAAGGTTTAGGAAAAGCTTATTAAGAGTACGTGAGGAAAAGACTGATTCGGCATAACTTGGTACAAAGCGCGAAGAACGGGGCGCCAATTCGTTATTTTCACAATGTTATTGCGTCATCGAGTTACGGCTTGAAATTTTGGCAAATGAAACATATCGATTATTACAATCCTAATATTTCAGTCTGCCTCGTCATATCTTGGTAGGAGATGAACAGAGCGGGGCGCCAATTCTTAATTTTGGCGGTATAATCACCTTATCGAACTACGACTTTAAAATTTAGCACATTAAAGGAACATATCAGTACAATAAGAATATTTCAGTCTGCCACGTCATATCTTGGTACGAGACTAGCAGAGCAGGGCGCCAATTTTTAATTTTTGCGGTATAATCACGTCATCGAGTTCTGGGATGAAATCATGCTGCAGGACAAGATTTCTAGGTGTACATTAAGGAATAACCTGTCTGCCTCGACATTTCTTGGTACGATAGGCGCAGCAGCGAGCGCCAACTCGTCATTTTGGCGTCACTATCACGTCATCGAGTTACGGGATGAAACCGGTGCCAAATTAAAGGTGAAAAAAAAGTCTTTTAAGAATATTTTGGTCTGCCTGCGCATATCCTGGTAGAAACGCCCGGCAGACTAAAATCTATAACAAAAAAATACGTCATAATGTACAAATGAAAACCCTATACACATAGTATTTTACATTAAACATTAAACATTCCGATTAGTACGATACGAATATTTCAGTCTGCCTCGTCATATCTTGGTAGGAGATGAGCAGAGCGGGGCGCCAATTTTTAATTTTGGCGGTATAATCACGTCATTGAGCAACGACTTTAAAATTTTGCACATTAAAGGAACATATCAGTACAATAAGAATATTTCAGTCTGCCTCGTCCTATCTTGATAGGAGACGAGCAGAGCGGGGCGCCAATTTTTAATTTTTGCGGTATAATCACGTCATCGAGTTACGGGATGAAATCATGATGCAGGACAAGATTTTTAGGCGTACATTAAGGAATGACCGGTCTGACTCGACATTTCTTGGTACGATAGAATTTTTTGGTAAAACGCTGGGAGATTTTTAATCTGAAGGAAAATTACTAGGCAAAAATTTCTGATCCAAAATATCCTGGTGCCATATTTATAGCTGCCAACTACTTCGTTTTTTATCCATCAATATTGTCTGACTCCATTGCGTTATTTAATTGGAATTTTTAAGATTATATATGGCAGAGAAAATCAAAAGAAAATACTCGTGCCGCAAAATCGTAGCAGTTGGCAGCGATGCATACTAGTTGGAAATTGTAAGGTGTGTGCGCACCTTACATTTCTAACTGCAAAATCCAAATAAGTTAGTTATAATTACAATTTTCAGTTGAGGCATTCTCTACTGACAGCCCTCAAAATATTAGAAGTTTGAAATTTTTATACAGGATGTCTACAAATTAGCTGGGCGAAAAGAAGGATTTATTGAATGTAATTGACAGGACGAAAAATTAAACTATTTTTTATATTGTTATAAGATATTAAAATAGCTCAAGTTTACCATTATTACAAATGTTCGATGTGACTTCCTTTCGTGACTCTGCAAATGTCCCATCGGTAAATCATTTCTTGCCACAGATTTGTCAGCATGTTTCAATCGATCAAATTAATTCAGATCAAATCAGTGTAGATTCTTGATTTTAGTTCAGGAACGGATGCAGGAATTGGCGGCTTATACACTTGATCCTTTACTAAACACCATACACCGAAATCAACCGGTAAAAGATCTTGTGATCGTGGTGGCCATTGAATAACATCTCCGCTCGCTAAGCGATAGTGTCAGTTATGACACCTAACGCCATCTATGAATAAACTTCCGAAATATTACTATTAATCTGAGTTTCATCCAGTTAATTTCATTTAATATTTCAGAAGTTCTTAACTTACGAAATCGCCCAACTAATTTGTAGACACCCTGTATATTAGACCGTGGGGAAAAACAAAAAAGTTTGAGAATCGAATCGTAATAAAACGGAAAAGTTACTACTCGTCAATACAAACACAGTGAAAAAAAATGAAATCGGACTATATCTTCCGTTCACGCATCACATTCAAAGTTTTCGAATTTGAACAAAAATTGAACAGATATAAGAAAAATCATATAAGGTGTAAATTTCACACGATCAAACTACTTTTTTGTACATAGCATTGTCTTGAGGTATAGAATGGAGGACAAAAATATCATATACTCCTCTTCTATCCCTTCCCAACCCCACAAGGGGGGTGAAAATGACCAGTTTTCGTACAATTAGCCCAGATTACAGGAGATGTAAATATTGAGCAATCGACCTGATTTTTTTGTACATAAGGCAGCCTTGAGGCTAAATGTCGAAAAAAGTACACCCGTCCTTTTCTCCGGAGGGGTACGAGAGTTTGTAATATTGTACCTCTTGATCCGTCCTTCAAAGGACGATCCAGGACTAACCACGGTAAGGTGGCTGCACCGCGAGTCACACCCACAATCTACCCATCTAATCAATCAAAATGTGTGCGTATAGACTTATCCAGATCCACATTCAGATTCATGTACTGCGAATTCTGATTTAGTGTCAAGTTTTAGCATGGTAGCACGAAAAGTGAGGGTGGCTCTTATGAAATCATCACGTCGCTCATGCCCATAAACATTTGAGGAAGCCTGTGTTACCAACTTGACACTGCGCTCTCTACGGCTTGTGTATGACATGGTATATCTGCCAGATTCAAAGGAAGAGTTTGATTTTCCTAATTGGAAATCAAGTCTGTAACGTCAGCTGAAGAAATTTTTACCATAAGAGGTGGATAGTTGGAGATTCAGGTAATCTTGGTTTCAGACCAATTTGTGATATCATAATATTCATTGGCGTCAAAAAATATTTCCAGAACTAGAAAATTTCTAACGGATTTTCCCTTTGTATGGGTGTCTTTGGATTTCAGTACCCACCGAAATCCCAACTCTGGAACGTGCTATCTATTATCCACTACCGTTGAAAGGAGAAGGTTTTCTCAAGATCAAAGGAAAAAAATTGTTTGAATGACCTTCTTCACCACTTCTTGGCTTTTGCAAATAGCTGTTTAGTTGCGAGTCTTTGCATGTAGTTGCTTTTAAGAAAATTTAATATCACATTCCACACATTGACTCATACATCCTAAGAAAAAGATCAGAGATACTTGCACGACGTTGCCGTTTCCATTGCTGCTAGGTCATATTCCTCAGACCTAGCGAATCAAGATCCGGGACCAATATCTAATTCTAGGTGGCTAATGACAGCAAACAGGTTACTCAGACTGCATTGTAAATTTCACCTGAAACCCCACCAGACAATCTCAACAATATTGCCACGTAAATTATGACAGTACACATATCTCTGTGGTTCGAAATTAAAACAAGATATTCAATAGTTGACGGGCGTAAACATATTTTTGAATGCATCAAGAAATGCAGGTTTATCTGCAAAAGTTCAAAAAGTGGTGAAGCAGGTCTTTCAAAAAAATACTTACTTTGCCCATCCAGGAAGCCTTCTTCTTTCGATAGTAGTAGATGATTGGCATCACGTTCGAGAGCTGTGACTTTGGCGGGTACTGAAATCCAAACACACTCCCAAAAAGGGCAAATCCGTGATAAATTTTCTACTTCCGGCCATAAATTTTGACGCCAATGATTATTATGACATCATAAATTGGTCTGAAACCAAGATTGTCTGACCACCTCTTTCGGTAAACATTTCTTCAGATTAAATTGCAGACTTAATTTTCAATTTTGAAAAGCGAACTCTTCCATTGAATCTGGCAGACATACCATGTCATACGTAAGCCGTAGAGAGCACAGTGTCAAGCTGGTAACACAGGCTTTCTCAAAAGATTATGTGCATGAGCGATGTGATGGTTTCATAAGAGCCACCCTTGCATCTCGTGCTACCAAGCTAAAATTGGACACTAAATCAGAATTCGCAGTACCTGAATCTGCATGTGTATCTCGATAATTCTCCACGCCCACATTTTGGTTCGTTGGTTGGTTAGGGTGTGGATGGGACTGGTTGTGTAGCCACCTGCCCGTGGTGAGTCATGAATCGTCCTGTGAAGGACGGGTCAAGAGCTGCACAATTACGACCTCTCGTACCCCGCCGGGGAAAAGGACAGGGTGTATTTTGTTCGACTTTTATCCTCAAGGTTGCTTTATGCATAAAAAAAACCTGGCCGATTGTCAATAGTCACACCTCCTGTAGTTTTGGTTAATTCTACGAAAATTGGCCCTTTTCGCTCCATTGAGGGGGTTGGAAGGGGATAGAAGAGGGGTATTTGGTATTTTTTCCTCCATTCTAATTCTAGAGGACATGCTATGTACAAAAATGAGTTCGATCGGAAAAAATTTACACCTTTTGCAATTTTTCGTTTATCTGTTCAATTTTTGTTCGAATTCGAAAACTTTAAACGCGATGCGCGAACGGAAGATATTTTCCAATTTCAAAAGATTTTTCCTCTCTGTTTGTTTTGACGAGTAGCAACTTTTCCGCACTATTACGATTCGATTCTCAAACTTTTTTTGTTTTTCTTTATATGGGCGATTCTCCAATAAGTGTGTAATTTCAATCTGTGATTTAGTGAAAAATAATAGTTAAATTTTAAGCATTTTTTTTAGAAATAGATAAAGCTTAAGGTATTGAGCAATATTTAATATTCCGGCATAAACTTTAAAAGGTATTTTTTTGTAATCTAACTACATCTAATCAACCCATTTTCATATTTAATTGCATTTCTCTTGAAAATTTGAATATTAAAAGAATTATTGGAGAAAAATATAGTTCTTTTCTTGAATATTCTTTTCTAAATTGTAGAAGGGCATTACAGAATACATTTTATGCTAACGAAAATTATACAGCGGCGTATAACACGCCCTGGCGTATAACACGCATCACTAATTTGAGTGTATACTTTTTTATTTCAAGTATATACTGCTGTATAACACGCATCAAGTTTTCCCCATGAAAACAAACTAAAAATACCAGTTTTCCTCCACTTCGGATAATGGGTATTTTCTTTGCAACATGCGAACGCGATCGTTTCCCGTCTGTTCGATTCCTATTCTTTGAAATCTAAATAATCCGTCCCCCCAAAATCTAGTTTGAGACAGGTCCTGTTTATTATGAGTTGAAACTTCCTCCCTCCCCATCTGAGGGAATGCGCTAATCTGACCAATGGAAAATTCCCGTTTGACACGTCATTCTTCATTCTGTCGAAGTCAAAGACGTTAATTTTAAGTTGTGTTGATCCTAAAGCCTGTAAAAATCAGTACTTCGTCATAAAGCATGCCCCCAGTAACTCGATTCCCATATTAAGACGCAATCGGTCTGCCAAGTCATATCTTGGTGGAAAACACCTAAAAACCCTATTTTAGCGGTCAACTCGTAGGTTTACCATTGCGTTTTCCTGCACTCAAAGATATGAAAACATGGCGGAATGGCAGCAGGAAAACACAACGTTAAACCTACGAGTCAACTGGTAAAATCGGGTTTTTATGTGATTTCCACCAAGATAAAACTTAGCAGACCGATTGTGTTTTAATAAGGGAATCGGGTTTTAGCTAATTCTGGAATTTCAGCCTTCAACTCGATGAGGTGGTTGTCTCATGGTTCCTACGCCTCCTTGAATTTTGCAGACCAGAAAGTTTTTCGGCACCAGTATTATCTTGTAGAAAATCTCTTCTTAAAAGAAGGCGAAATTTTGCGTGTTTAACTTAGATTTCTTTTTCTATAAAAATATACCTGTAGTTTCCTGGAGAAACAACGGTGTCTGTGCTGCCCGCTGCCGGTCTTTAGTGAGTGGAAGAAGAATTAAGTTGCGATTCAAAATATGTGAAATCAAAAATGTGGACTGCACACAGGTATTGCGAAGTTGACCATTAAAAAAAATGTTGCCCAGTGGATAGAAGAACATCGTCAAAATTTAATGATAACGAGAAATAGAGTTCGTTTATTTGCGTTAAAATGAGCAAAAAAGTATCCCAGTGAAAGTGAAAACTTTAAGGCATCAATAAGTTAGCGCGAGCAATTTATGAAATGCAAAAATTTCATTCTACGCTAAAAGACAAAAGTTGCCCAAAAGCTTCCAAAAGACTTTTAACAAAAACTGTTAAATTTCCAGAAGTTTGTCATTGATAAAAGAAAGCAGAAAAACTATGATTTGTCTCAAATTGGAAATATGGACGAAACGGCATTAATGTTCGACATAATAGGAAACAAACGTGTAGAAACAAATTTAAAACAACAGGACACGAAAAATTCCACTTATCAGTGGCTCTTTCGTGCTTAGCCAACGGTAACAAATTAAAATCAATGGTGATTTTCTAACGAAAAATAAAGCCAATTGGTAATTTTCCATATGAGTTTTGGTTCATGTCCATGAGAAGGACTGGATGGATGAAACTGGGTTAAAATTATGGAATAAAATGTTTGGGAAACGAAGCTTTAAGAGAACCAAAAAGTCTCTTAGTTTGGGATATGTTTAGATGCCATAGAACAGACGGAATTAAAAAGAATGAACGAATCTAATACAGATTTTGCAGTAATTCTGGGTAGAATGACTTCGTTATTTCAACCACATTAAATTTTTCCATAAACAATCCTTTCAAAGAAAGCTTAAAGAGGCAGTGGAGCACATGAATGCTAGAAAGAGAAAAAACGTTTACGAAAGGAGGAAATATGCTGCATGCGTCATTAATGCAAATGCGTTAATTAATCATAACATAATGGATTGAAATCAAACCGGAAATAATTGTTAAATCATTTTTAAAATGTGGAAAATCAAATGAACTTGACGGTACTGAGGATGACTATTTATGGCTATATGAAAGTGACAGTGGGGAAGAAATAGACATTAGCGAAAATATAAATGAGGACGAGTAAAATGAAGCAGGATTAAGTTTGTTAGAAAATATATGTTATAAGTTTCTTTATTTATTTTTAGATAAATGCAATTAAATATACTTCTAAAAATTTGGAATGTTTTCTTCTTATGATTTTACATCAATTATTTTATATTTAGTATATAACACGCACACGGAAAAATGAAGTTATTTTTTAGAGTTAAACGTGTGTATTATACTCCGAGATATACGGTGAATGATAACATGTAGCATGTAACCCCGAGATCCACAAATTACCTACTTATTGAAGAATCGCCAATATACAGTATGTCCACCCTCTTAAAGTCCTTTGCCACTCTCTTAACTTAGGAACGGCTACTGTTATAGTAATAAATGTGGTTCTAAGTATAGTAAAGTAGCCTTGCGCTACTGAATGAAACTGCTACGGCGTCACCTTCTGGGGAACTGGGAGTTAGCATTCCTATCTCGAAAACGGAAAGAGATAGGGGAGAAAAGTGATTTACAAAGTTGTAGAGCATCATCAATTTAGTACGAAAATACCCTTGGTGGACATTAATGCGAAGAATAGAACGATTAAAATGCGCGTTTGTTCTGTTTCGTGATTTCCTACACTGTGACGTGACAGAACGATCTTAGAAAGAAATAAATTAGTTATAACAATATACATTTATTTGAGATGTTCAAACTTCTCACCGACAGCTGCAATGTACATTTCTATGCACATTTGTCCGAAAGATAATCATTTCTCCTTCCGTTCAAGTTTCGTGACGTCACAGTGTAGGAAATCACGAAAAAACAAATGCGCGTTTTAACCGTTCTGTTCTTCGCATTAATGCACACAAGGTGTCTTTTCGTACTAAATCGATTATGCTTTACAACTTTGTAGATCACTTCTTTTCCCTATCTCTTTCCGTTTTCGAGATAGGTAAGCTAACTCCGCAGTCTTGCACCAGGTATCAGCGTAGGTGGTTTTATTCAGTAGTGCATGACCGCTTTAATATACCTAGGCAACAATTTTGTGAATATAGCAGTAGCCGTTCCGCAATTAACAGGGCGGCAACGGACTTCAGTGGGCATACTGTATAGTGTGTAGATATATGTGTTTCAACAGGAGGTAACAAATTTTCAGGAGAGATACAGCTCACCTAGACGATGGAAAAACGCATAGAAAAGCATGATCATAAACGCTTTCCAAGCGCGGTAATGACGACACACAGGGGTCGCATTGTATAGGGAGAATTTTATTGTTTCTACCAGAACCCTTAATCAGTAATCTTTACGATCACTTTATTTAAAATATGCTACAGAAAGGTACGATGATGATATTATTTTCAAAATAGTTGTAGGAACAATAAAATTTTCCCTGTAGAATACGCCCCCTGTACACAAAACACAAGGAAACCAGAACACTAACAGGGTGAAAAAACATGTTTATTATTCTTAGTATCGCAAAAATGCTGGGACAACGTAGAACCAGTGCTGCTAAGGGCTACTTTTTTTTAAATTCAGATTTCTTGATCGGCACAACTTTTTTGAAATGGTAAAATGCCCCTGGTTTTCGCCTTAATTAATATGTCATTATATAAAACGAATTTTACTTTTTTCAAAACATTGGTGCCATTTAAGAAATCTGCATTTTAGAAAAGTAGCCCACTGGAAACACTGCGTAGAACAGTGCTGAGGAACTTGTTGCACGCATTGTGGCAGTTTCTGAGGAAGTCTGGCACATATCCGGTATTTTCTAGAACTTTAGAACATCTATGCGCCAGAGATATGAGCCCTGCATCACGGCTCTGGGTCGTAATTTTGAACAACTTCTTTGATGACGATCATTGTCTCTCTTTTTGTTCTTATTTCTTAGTTTTTTTCTATGCTAAGAATAATAAACATGTTTCCTCACCCTGTTCGTGTCATTCCTTTCTTGTGTTTTGTGTCGTCCATAGTGTTGCTAAATGTCCCGTGTAAATCAGGGTTCCAAATGCTCTGAACACCAGTATTTTACAGTAATTTTCTTCGCCGTATCTAATGGCAGAATTATCGGGCATTCAAGATGGTGAAATAAACTGTAAGGAGTTAGTCGTTTCCAGAGCATTTAGAGAATTGATTTAAGTGGGACACCTGGGAACACAGCCGTCAATAACAGGAAAGGAAAGTGTTTCCGACCATGCATTGTTGTATGATTTCTCATCGTCCAGGTATACACTTTCTCTCCTGTAAGTTTGTATTGTTGTTGTTCCCGATTTTGACGAGAGTGGTATCGTTGGAAAAATCTTGTCGCGGGGAGTAAAAAACTTAATGGAACTACCCGTCGCAATTGAGATATCTGACAATTTATGCCACGCAATTTTTTTATTTATTATATTGTATTTATGCTGTATCATTTATTATGTCGTTAAATTTATAATTTTTGCTGTTAAATAATTTCCCGCACATTTCTATACAGAAGACCACAACCACCAGTGAAAACTTCAAATGTCTAGCATTAAAAACACACACTCAGCTCACGAAACAATACATTTACAAGGCTACCATTGGGGACTATTTTTTAAATCTTCTCGCAGCACTTCGTGGCAGCCTTGCATTTACAGTCATTAACTCTTCAATTCTTTTCAAGTTTTTTTTTTCTTTTTGCATATTTAATTTCTAAACAAAAATAACATAATTAAGTTAACATGAAGTCATTTAATAGCAAAAATTATAAATTTAACGCTATGAGAAATGTAACAGCATAAATATATTGTAATAAATAAACAAATTGTGTGACATAAAATGGCAGATATCTCGAAAACGGCTGATTTGCGACGGATAGTTCCGTTGAGTTTTTTACTCGACCTGTAATACTTCTTGTATTTACCTACTTATTAAGACTGTAATACGATTTTTTAAAATAAACAAAGTATGTTCATCATGACAAAATGATAAATAAGTAAAAATAATAATAAGGAAAATGTAATGACGGGACAGTATTGACAGGCAATGAACATATTATTATCTTTCTATCTAGTTTGCAGCTTTTAACTGCTTTTGAAGCCCAAATAATTGAACCATGTGACTTTCTCAGCAATCAAGAGTCCTGCTTCTACTAAATGTAACTGTTGTGCAAATTTTATCTGACCTCTTGGTGGTCACACGAGCAGTTTTATAAAAGGGGGCAGTAGTGGCATAAAAACGAGGGAACAACATTTCTCTGGCCAGAATAAATATAAAACTATTGATAATTTACAATACAAATTCCTTATTTTATACTTTAGAATGTAAATATTTATTTTGTAGAGTAAAATTTTTAAAAGTAGTTTGCCATTACACTTAAATCTGTTCACTTAAATTTGTCAATTTTGCTTATTGCATTCAAAGATGTCTTGTTTGTTGTTTATTTCGTACAAATTGTGACTACTAAAGTAGAACAACAAATTAAAGTACTAGACACGCATTTCTAATTTCCATGGTGACCTTGAGCACGGAATTATTCGAGCCAGGGTATAATAATTAAGCTTTCCTTTTTGCATAATTGTTATAATGATTGACAATTTTGTTTACTTAATTTTACGATGCATTTTATTTTTATTTACATAATTAATTGATGGCACGATTTTTATGCTATCTGAAATATTTCTACGTCTTTTATATTCCATAAAATAGAAAATAAACTATATTCTGGATAAGTGTATATTAAGGGAAATGTGTAGTCGTGGTTAAGTGTAAATTACTCTTCTACACCACGCAACATAAAGCTCGAAACTTCAGTTGCTATTTTAGTAGGTCGTTAATAGTTGTTTCATAATGCATT
The DNA here is from genome assembly GCA_963932465.1 of Maratus speciosus. NCBI lineage: Eukaryota > Metazoa > Arthropoda > Arachnida > Araneae > Salticidae > Maratus > Maratus speciosus. Next base: position 54,239,783 of record OZ010787.1, read on the forward strand.
ATGCACTTTTAAAACAATCACGTAATATTTGAAATTCATTAAACGTTCTGTGCCAGGAAATTTTAAGTAATATAACCATAAAAATATTTTCATTCCTTAGGCTAATTGTCTCCTAGTAATTTTCGTTCTTATATTTAGAAATATACATCAATGTTTTTGTGTACGTAATACTTTTCGCCTCAAATCATGGTTGACAGTTTGGCCTCCATTTTTGATCAGAAAAACCTAATTCATAGCAAAAAAGAAAAACGAACATAATTTTCAGATTTATTTAATGAAAGACATTTCACAATTGCACAAAGTAAAATATCTTCTTCAGGATGTGCCGTTGTTAATTAGGTATTTCGGAATAAAAATGGAGACCAAACTAGCAATCCTGGCTCAAATACATTCATAGTTGATAATGTTTCCGATTTTTGAGTACGACTATCTTCGAATACAAATATTAGCTTTACTTAAGACAAACATTTGCTATTAAAAAGACAAACATTATTATTTGTAAATAGAGATACTCTAAAATCAAAACGTTTGGCCGTTTTTTATGCATTTAAAAGTTATAAGGAGAAGATTTATATTTTTAAAAGGTCATTTTGATGTTAATTGCTACAATATTCGATGCAAGAAGAATATTATTTCCTACGTCATTCTGTAAAATGTACACAAAAAATCAAAAAGGGAATATTATTTCTTGCATAATTTGAATACTAAAATAAATCGATTTTTTTATATGCGGCTCATTATACTAATTTAACATTGCAAAAGAGATTTTAAAACCAAAACTAAACGTTTAAAGTGATTTGTACCTAGAAAATCGCTTATTGTGAAATCTTGCCTATAATAAAAAGAATTGCTCTAATTCAAAAAAGTAGTAGCAATCAAGCAATTGCAATATAAAAAACATACCAGCATAGCTGCCAACTTTTACGCTTTGGTCCTACCAGTGAAATTTTATAGTAAATATTGTCTTATTTAATCTTCGAAATCTAATGATTAAACAAGGAGTAAATCTCTATTAAATTTTAGTGGTAGCCAAAAAGAGTAAAAGTTAGCAGCTATGTACCAGACTGGTAACACTGTTCAATCATGTCAAATAAAAGTTTTAGTTGAAATGTGTTTATGCAGAGCTGCCAAGTCTCCGGCTTTTTCGATACCAGTATTTTAATACAGAAAATGCTCTTTTATTTAATTGGAACATTTCGGTGATTTAAAAGAACAACATTTTCTCTATGATATTAGTGCTGTGCAAAAAGCCAGAGGCTTGATAACTCTGGTTTCTGCGATTTCTAAAAAAGCGTAGCCGCTGGCAGCAACGTATATATCTTATGTCTTAACTTTTCACTGTTAAAAAATCCAGAAAAGTCCCAGGGAAAAAATGGGCAGCTGGGTTGCTTATTATTTCCAAGAATCATTTCTGCTGGAACTTAACTGTATAATTTTAAAACGTTCTGCATTAATGCTAGTAAGCTTCGTGTGAAATACCAGGAATGTTTCTGTCGGCAACAAAAATATTCCTCTGAAACTCAGCAACCTTTCTGCGATTCTCATGAATACAAAAACATTACTTATATTTAACAAGAAGCGTACTATGGAACGTTTCAGAACATACATTAACACTAGAACGCCCGGAAGGAGTCGTTCGACTCCAACCATATGAATAAATGTCCATTGGAGCCAGAATTTGTTTCATAAAATAAGTTAAATTTAAGCGACGCAGAAGTACGTTAAATAAATCAGTTAATTAATTTTAAATAATAATTCTGGTGTGAAATATTTTTAAGAAACTTGAGTAAAATTTCCGTGCGTTCTAGTGTTAAGGTTTCTGTTATTTTTCAGAAAAGTTTCGTGTAAATAATGGGCGACACAGCTGTCCATTATTTCCCAGGAACATTCCTGGATTTCTTTATACAATGCAGGAACATTTCATATATTAGATTTCATCAAATTTATTATTATTATTTATTTATTTATATATTTTTTACATTAATTAGATTAGATGCCAAGATATATTAATTAGAGTTCATACGCTTCAGGGAATTTTTCAGGACAAATATCAGTATTTTTTTTTTTAGAAAAATAAATCTAGGTTAAACGCATGAAATTTCGACTTGCATCAGAAGAAATTTTCTATAAGAAAATACTGGTACCGAAGAATTTCCTGATCTTTACATTTCATGACATGTACGACCCCTGATTAATCCAAACTTAACCCTTTAGAGCGCAGATTTGCATATATGTAAACAAAAGTATTTTTAATTTAATAGATTTTTTTTTTCGTATATACCTGATTCACACCAGAGAATTAAAATAACAATAACTGCTTTAATTAATAACAGATTGATTGACATTGATTGACAATAACAGATTGATTGTTAACAGATTGATTGACATTGATTGACAATAACAGATTGATTGATAACAGAAAAATGGGAATTAAAGGGTTAAAGGTTAAGTTTTATAAAATAAATAATTATATAAAATAAGGTATTTGGAGACATACTTGTTAAAATATTTACTAATGTGCAATGTTTTAGCGTAAAACAGCCACACGACAGTAGTATTTACTTGTATTGCAGATGTGCAACAGAAGAAAAAATTGACGTATTACATGAAAAATGAATTTCTGATTTGTTTCATTGTTTTTCCTGTGTAATAAACCTTTCAGAGAATCACATATAATTTTTTTCAAAAAAAAAAAATAAAATTAAAAAATCGCGCATTTAAGGTGTTTGCGTCTAAAAGCATTTTTCCTTCATTAGAAAATACTTGAAGCTTTTTATGAATCATTTAGTTTAGACTATTTGAATTTTTAGACATACACAGGGTTCCCACTTGATTCGTTTTTTGAACACTGCTATTTTTTAAGGACAAATCTTATTTATAAATTTCGTAGAAACGTACCTAACACGACGTTTTTCTTGCAATTGACTGAGAAACAAACCATAATTTTTTTTTTCTGAAAAATTACTGGTTTCCAAAAAGCGGACCAGCGGGACCCCTGAATACATACGAATCAAATCTGGGATTTTTTTTTAAATATTATTTTTTCATAGATTCAATGTGATTAAAGCCAACTGGGTATATTCCGAATACCCTTCGACACCTAATGTACAGCCCTGCCTAGTCTGCAAAAATTATTGTAGATGAAAGTTATTGGAACCTAACGATTGGAAATAAAGTATACTTTTAAATGATGTATATAAAATTTGCTTAGGAGGCCATCTATATACCAAAAAGAACCCAAAATTTATTTTTTTTTCTATAGCAATACCCAAGTCTGACAATATAAATAGATTCTACACCCTTCCATTAGCCTAAATCCAAATTTTCATGAAATTCGTATCATTAGTTTCCGAGAAAATAATTACTTTAAAATGAGCATATTTTAGGGGCTGTATCCAAATTGGAGTTCGCTACTCGGTTGTTGAAATGCTACAGAATGACTATGTCACTTCTATTAATATGTTATTTCTGGCCAATACGACCATTTCACTCGCTTAACATGTTTCGAATATTGCCATCCGAAATGTTTCATTAAAATGAGTAGAGTATGTTTTTTTCTCAAATTATGCTTTTCTGGACATCTTGGTAAAGCCGCCATTTTGAAGTTTTTTGCTCATAATTTGAAAACTACTCGGAAGAAATATTTGAAATTGAGAATTTGCATCAAACCTGACATAATAAACATAAATCTAGAAAAAAAATTGCAGGTTGCAATTCATATTTTTTTCGAATACCTACTAATTTCATAATTCATATCATAAGATGTTTAAAATTAAGAATTCAATGTATTTATGTTTGGGTTCTTTAGTATTATAATTAAACAAAAAAAATCTCATACTAGGACAGGGTTCGTACGCTTCAAGGACTTTTAAGGACATTTTAGTAGAATTTTCGTAAGGTAATTTTTGCCTTATTTAATAAAAAAAAATATCTTCAGATATAGCGACCAGTACTTTACGAGATTTCTGATGCTGATTAAAACACTCTGAATCCCTTGATGCGTACGATTATAGGATTCGTTATGGAGGTATTCGTCCTGTAGGATTATAATTTCAGGGCATATTAATAAAAATATGAAATATACCGTGTATATTAGAAGCTCTAAATTTTGAATGTTTATAATTCAAAAACTTATCATCCAAATGACTTTTGACATTTCGTTTCTAGGCATAGTTTGAACCTAACATTTAAAATATATCGTCAAAATTGGGCGTTGTCCTTAAAAAATCAAGGTTTGGTCTGGTTTTGATTTGTAGATGCCCCCCCCCCCCAAGAAAATTTTATTTACATCATTTAAAAGTAGACTTAATTTCCTATCGTTTGGTACCTGTAATTTTTTTCTATTATAATTAGTTGCAGACTTAATAGGGGGTGTTTACTTTTTTCTTCACGACTGTGGAGCTCTGATGGGTGAATTTCTTCCCACTTAATTATAATCTCAAAATGTCACAGTGGCACCGGAATATTCGACCAAATTTCTTTGAAATTAAATTAATGTGTTTTTTCGTGTATATTATAGACAGAATCTTTTGTTTGCAAAATACTGGTGTCAATGTGACATTTGGGTATTTTGAAGAAATTCATCCACCAGATCTCAAAGGATTAACCCCTTGAAGGGCACCGGTACTTTATATATACCACTTAATTTTTATTCCCAAATGCCACATCGGCACCAGAATATAAGAATGAAATTGTGCTTTATATAGTGTATGCGAAGAAAAGCTTTTACTTAGTTTCATGTAAATTTGTTCATAAATACCGATGTCAGTCAATAATTTTAACATTTTAGCAACAGAAATATTTGCCCTGAAAAGGTTAAAGGTGTCGTATTTATGTTCATTGTTTTTATGTTTTTGTATCCAAATTTTAAAATTGTGATACTAATTTTGACATCATATTTGCATTCTTAAGTAAACTGTACTTTCAGATACCAGCATGGAAGTAATTCGGTAATGTAGTTTAAAATTATGCAGATGTAAAATTTAGAACACCTAATGTTTAATTCATTTTTTATCGTTGCAAAACAAATTTCAATACGGGCTAACAATACATATATTTTTCAAAATTTTATTTAAAAAATATATATAGCCGAATATTAATTATCTAAAACAAAAAAAATATTAATTGCGCCCTATGAATTTTTTAACATAAATCGAGTTCTAGAAACTTTAACCTTTAAATGCGCTATTTTTTATTTTGTTTAAAGAAAATGTATATGATTCTCTGAAAGGTATGTTACACAAAAAAATAATGAAAAATATCAGAGAAACATTTTTCATATAATACGCCGATCTTTTCTTCTGTTGCACATTTGCAATATAAGTAAAAACTACTGTCGTGTGACTGTTTATTTTAATAAGTACGTCTCCAAATACCTTATTTTATATAGTTATTTGTTTTATAAAACTTAATATTTAGCCCTTTAATTCCCATAATAGAATACGTTCTAGAAATTACGTAGTCCAGAGAATCTGACTTTACACCAGAAAGTTACAATGGTTAATTTAGCTTCATTTAAATACGGAAAGTCTGTTATTATTTAAAGCAAATATTGCTATTTTAATTTTCTGGTGTGAATTAGGGATATACGATGATTAAAAAAATCTATTAAATTCAACACACTGTTGTTTGCGTATATGCAAAGCTGCGCACTGAAGGGGTAGATATGTGAATGCAAAGTTACAGCTGATTCAGTCAAACAGTTTTACAGGTTTGAGAAAATAAAGTTAAGAAAATATTTAGAAATTGATGGTATTGAAATTCAAAGGACGGTAAAAACGTGAAAAAATCCTCCTACGACAGTTGCCATTTTTGTATCAGGCTTAGTATGCAGAGGGTGGTGATGTACTCATAACTAGTGTAATTTATACGAAAATTTTTAAGAAATTTGTTTTAAACCCTTAAGAGGTTCATTTTGTTTTTATGAGACAGTATACTAAAAAGAGGTCATACAGCACTTTTACAGTACAAAAATATTTTTTTATATAATCGAAATATGTCTGACATTAAATAAAGCGAATATAGCATTTTAAAATTAGTGGTGTCGAAAAGCTTTTACGAACGAAGCAAGTAAACTCTTCTTGCACGTACGGTGTACGGACAAACTTATAAGGATTTAAACTGCGTAGAAAACTTTTATCTTTCATATACATGTTCCTCGAAAAATCGATTTTTTTTCACATTTAATATTATGCCCCTTTAATTTACAGTGAGGTACATCATGAAAATAAAACTAAACCCTTTAAGGGGCAATGCGTTTACGTAAATATAATATTGAAATCATCGATTCACACCAGGATTTAAGAACAAATTTATTTGAAAATATGTAAATTATTTTCTTCGTGTATAATTGTAAATGCAAACTTTCATTCTAAAATTCCGGTGCCATTGTGGCGTTTTGGATTTGAAATTAGGTGGGATTTATTATATCCCACCGCCCTTCAAGGGGTTAAGCGGGATTGAATAAAACCTAGGAGAGCCACTTTTTTCTACAATAAGAACAGAAGACACTTTTGACCAATGGTGTTTTATCCTTTCAGAGTGATGCAATTCATTTTCTGAACTGTTGAAAATTCTCCATACTTTACGATCAATTTCATTTGTAAATAAATAAATACATTTTTTTTTAAATGGCGTATAAGTTAAGGGGGTCCGAGACACATTTTAAAATAATCTTTATTTATTGAGTTAACATTTTGAATTTTTTTGAGATGGTTAACTATATCATTTGTAAACTAAATCACATGATAAAACTTCTCATAAATAAAAAAAATATTTAATTTAAAGTTTATTAAAGAAGTGAGGTAATTTAAAATCCTTATAATTCTAAATATTATTTGTAGAATTTTTTTTTTTTTTTTTTTTTTTTTTTTTTAATAAACAGAAATATATAAGTTTTAATTTCGATACAGCATTTTTAAAAATGTTAATTTAAACAAAATGTAAAAATATTTGAAATAATTTTTTTAAAAAATGTAACTTTCTTTTAAAAAATCATATTTTGAAATGTAAATATTTTTTAAAAATTTGCTGAATCAAGATTAAAGTAAAACAATTGAAAAAAAAACATGTTCCAAGTTTGAAACATTTATCTTTACCGGTTCTTGTCTTACAGCAATTTAAATACGAGAAATGGTGAAAAAACCCATCATGAAGAAAAACGCATTTTTACAAGAAGTCGTTTACATGATAATCATTGCTTGAAAGCCAGATTTTGAAAACAAATCAAAACGAAAAACTTAATATTTCACGTTCTATTTAAGACAGAAACAGGATTTAAACGTCATTTTAAGCAGAAGAAAACAGAGAAATTTTTAATGTAATAAATGTTTTTTTAGAAACTTTGAATATATTTGTGTCCCGGACCCCTTAAAGAAAAATTTTATTAACAAATAGTGGTGCGAATCTTGCTTAACTGCTTGCCAGTGTCACCCATATCCAGAGTTGCCAAGTCTCCGGATTTTTGGATACCAGTATTTTAATAGGGAAAATGTTCTTTTATTTAATTGAAACATTTGGGCGATTTAAAAGAACCACATTTTCTCTAAGATAACAGTGGTGCGCAAAAAGCCGGAGACTTGGCAACTCTGCATATCCAATTCAGGCAACTGAAACGTGCCATATCCGGAATTCCCGAAATGAATTGGTGTGGGTGAAAAATCAGTGGCTTTAATCCAGTGGTACTCACATTTTTTTTTTCGAAATGTATTCTACAGCATTTAATTTCATTTTGAATAATATTTTCCCCATTCGCGGACAGAAATTCGGATTCTAAATGAGCTCGAGTTTTCTATTCCAGAGAAGGGGAATTTCTGCGGCCCGCGGACTGTGAAATAAATATAACTGTTCTATTCCATAAATTCGTTTTCATTTTCCAAACGTTTACAGTTATTTTAAATATTTATCTTCGAAAGTGCGGTACGTACGTATTAATCAGGTTCAGGTCATATGCACTGCGCCAATAATGACGGCCAATATATCAATTACAGTAACGCTTTTTTATTGTGCTTTCTTCATTTTAATTGATAGTTAATATTACATAGTTGCCATATTAACCCTTTCAGGGGCAAACTACTTCTGTTGTTAAAATATTAAAATGTTTGATTGACACCAGGATTTACAAAAGAAATTTATATGAAATTAAATGAAAGCGTTTCTTCGAGTATGTAACATAAAACAAAATTTAGTTTAAAAACTATTGTGTAAATGTGGCATTTGGAAATTAAAATTAAGTGGTATATATATCGTACCGACGCCCTTCAAGAGGCTTAGGGCAGTGGTCGAATTATTTATATACGTGTAACTATATAATATGATATAACATAGATGTAAAACAATGTATAACATTCATTGAAACAGTTTCTACTGTATAACATTTATATTCCATTCATCTTGGTGGACATACAGTGCGCAGCAAAAGTTTAGACAAAGATCGATTATGCTTCTGTACTGAGAAGTATGTAACGAAATGTTGTAACTCAACTGTCATATATTACTGGGGACTTATCATTCACTCACAAACAATAAATTTTAATTTATACACTTTACATAATATATAATGAGAGAAAAATAAATTTTAATTTATGCACTTTACATAATATATAATGAGAGAAAAACAAATTTAACATTGTGGCAAAAGTATAGACATTCTGTCTGTTAACAGAAGAATATCCATAAATTAAAATCGAACTACACCTACATTGTCTGCTATTAATGAAAAAATGTGACTTTTCGTCGAAAGAACAGCAGATCGAAGTTCATTTACAGAGGATTATTGTCAAAAAATTGCATAAACCGTATGAGATATGATGTCACAAAAGTTTTCGATTGGGTTCAGATCAGGCTACACGCGGGCCAGTCGAAATCAGTAATATTTTGAGAGTTAAACCAATTTTTTGATTTGTATGGAACATGAATAGACGCATTATCTTGCTCAAATAATACTTTGGAAGAGCTAAAAGTTCACCAAATGGCTGTAAATTGTTTTCCAATGTATGTATGTAGTCTTAAGCCGCTCGGCGACCATTGGGAAACTCCAGAGATACTTGAGAATTAAAACAAAGTGAGGCCCAAATCATTAACCCTTTCGAGGGAAAAGACACCTAATTTTAATTCCAAAAGTGACAACGGCACCAAGAATATGTAATTAAAATTTTCTTTTTATAATGTACGTGAAAATAAGCACTTACATATTTGCTAATAAATTCGTTTATAAATTCTGGTGTCAATCGATTATTTCATCAGTTTATAAACAGAATTACTCCGCGACAGATAGGGGTCAATTTTTTGTGAGATTTCAAGGATGGTTGTTTTATCATTTTCATGTAAACTAATTTACATCTTTCTTTAATTCATCTACGAATCGTATTCGTTGACACAGAAAGCTCTGACTCACTTTTAATGCGATTAGCAATCATCATGTGCCAGTTTATGGATAATTCTATAATCTCGTTTTCTGACCAACGTGGCCTTCCAGATCAATGTTTTGCTTTGAAAGAGTCACCCTTAGGTAGTACTTGATAGATAGACTTCTTTGGATGATTCAAAGTTGCTGAAATTTCTGCAACAGTCTTCCCTTTCGATTTCAGCTTCCATGCTTCAATTACTTCATCTGACTTAAAATTTCTAGCTCGCGGCATCTTCACTAACTGATAGTATCGCGAGGTGCACTTAAATACTTCATGCATGTGACGTCATAAATTTGAAATTTGCGTCTTTCCGTTAACAGTTGCCAAAAATCACAAAAGTGTCTAAACTTTTGCAATATGCAAATTTCACTTTTTTCAGTTAAATTAAATAATATCCTACATTAAAACCGTTATTTCTGTCCAAAACGTTTAATATAAAGTTTTAAAAAAGTATATCCATTTATATAACCCAAGTGTTCGTATTTTTTTTATTTAAACGTTAAATATCACCAGTGTCTAAACTTTTGCTGAGGACTGTAACAAACAGCTAGAAATAAAACTAGCGTTGTTACTATCCTTTATTATAAACCACTTGGGGACGAGCGACCGGTATTCGTGCCGCGTAAGGTGCTCAGAATCAGTGATTATTCTCACCAATAAATTTTTATTGCAAATTTTGCCTTATTTAATCCTAGCATTTTCCCGATTCAATTAGGCAAAAATTTCTGTTTTAAACAATCGGTGATAAAAGATTAAAATTTCTGTAAAATACGCTCGTCCCGAAGGAATTAAGAGCTGTCAATTTGATGTTATGTATTTAATAAATATGTATTAATTTATGTTTTGTACTATTTTAGTTTACTATTATATTATTTATCATTTTTAACGATGTTATGTTATGCATTTATTAAATGTACATTAAATTACCATTTTAAATACTATTGGCAATTGGAACCGATAAATGAAATTGAAGACTGATAACCATTTTTGGAGGTATACCTATCTGGCCCGGATAATATGTAAATGCCGAAATTTCTAAATCCTTTGATTTATTTTGTTATAATTACAAAAGTTTTTATAAATATCTGCATAATGACTATAATCCATTACTTTTTATTATGCAGGATGGTTCAAAAGGTCTTGCACAAACGGCACGTGTGGATGTGTCAGGTCTTGAAGAGCTAGAATTACATAGGAACTAGGGGTCGGAAACGCGACCGTGTCGATGCAAGTGCATCGTGACCATGACGAGAAGAAAATATAACAAATGGTATAAAAAGACCTTTATTTTACAAAAAACCTAATCGAAGTGCAAAATACAATTGAAAAATATTACAACTCATAACAAGCCCATTAAACGTGATGCATGCTTCATAGCGGCGCCGCACAGTGGTACCAAATCACGATTATGTGGTGAAAAATCAGAAAATCGAAGTTTCGTATTTTGAAATGAAATAAATTCCACAGTATTTAGAAATACCTGAAGATTTATATTCTTTAGTATTTTGGTTTTATAAGTTCCCATGAAGTCGCATTGCTTATGTGAAGTTAGGAGTTTTCAGCGTTTTCTGCTGTTGCGTGAATTTCAGGCAAATTCGCTGCATTCACACCCTAACTAAGACCTTTTCAGACAGTTTGTTGTTGTTTTTTCTTTGCACTTCTCTGAAACAGCATTAAATTAATTATTTAATTTGATTTTTCGATTGCAAAAATCTCAAAAATTTAAAAAAAAGGAATTAAAAAAAAATACATAGTTTCAAGGAATTTTTGTACATAAAAAGTGATATATAAAAAAAGTCCTTCCGAGTTCTTCGGACTTTCATAGTAAAAAATGTAGAATGAACCTTCTAAAATCATATCCCAAGTGATTTATTGCGACTTTGTGAGAACCAGTAGTTTGAAATTTAGACATTGGATATTGCCAGCATTAGTCCAAAATCAGTAATCGGGTTTAAAGCCAATCTAATTTTCGCACTGACCCAAAATTGTCAGTATTTATATAATGCAACATTCTAAGTAACATAAAACTGTCAATTTCATGTTTTTAATTTTCGAGGGGGGGGGGGGGTGTTGTTAAGATATATTTTTTTATTTGTTTTTACAATTTTTCCTTTGTTTTTTTCATTTATATAAAAAATAATATTAAAACTTGACCTTATTTTAAAAAGTACGTATCTAAAGTTCAGTTCATATATACGAGGGTGAGTCGGAAAATAAATTTCCCCTGGCAACTGTGGACAGAGATGTGTATGAAAGACAAAAAAAGTAATGAAACATTAAAGATAAGACATAACTTTTTTTTTTCTACATAAGTGCCAAGTGAGTTGGAAGATATGTCATACCCTTTAAAAGCTTCATAAAGCCCTCCAGGAAAAAAAAAACATGGCTCTGCATACAAAAGAAGCGTTGAACGGCTTGTGTGACTTCAACATTGCTTACAAAGAACTAGTCAAGCATTGCTTTCGTCTGTAGTGGCCGTGCACGTCCGTCCAGGTCTCGGTCTGTCCAACACTTGCTGACGCCCCTCACTGAATTGGCGGCATCATCTCCGCACCGTTAGTTTCGACATCACATCTGGCCCATAGAGTACCACGTGGCGGTTATGGATTTCTGATTCCGATACTCCACGTGCCCATTCATAGCGGAAAACCGCTCACTTCCTCCTTTGACCACGAATTCACAACGCACTTTCTCCCCATATAACGGGAATAGGATGATGCAGAGCCTCGATTATTTCAAGGATCGATTTTTGAAGCTTATAAAAGGGTATGACAAATGTCTCAACTCACTTGACACTTATGTAGAAAAATAAAGTTACGTCTTATTTTTAATGCTTCATTACATTTTTTGTCTTTCATACACACCTCTGTCCACAGTTGCCAAGGGAAATTTATTTTCCGACTGATATATATATTCCGACTATATATATATATATATATATATATATATATATATATATAGTACCTTAATGCTGGATTCTATTACAGAAATCGACTATGCTTTTGCTTATATAGGTATTTCATGTACCCTTGATAAAGTGAAATGCTATATAAGCTTCCGGCTACTTCCTTCCATTTGATCTATTGTTTGTTTACAATACGTCTTTTAATGGTTCAACATTGTTTTGCTGGTTTTTTGTTTCATATGTCTTTAACAGATTTTTTTCAAAATTTGGTGGTTTTTGATATGGTTATATGGATTAATCGTATGCAATGTGCTAGTCAATTAGTGGATTTTGCTAAATTTGTATTATTGTATAGGGTTCCATCTGTATTCTGTATAATGTTACAGTTATAATTAGATGCTAAATTTATTAATTTATTGATTTAATTTTCATAATTGTAAATAGATGATGATTTGTAATTATATTATGGTTAGATATTTATACATATATATATATATATATACTAAATTCTACAAACATGCATGTATGGGAAATTCAATCAACTGGAATCATTCAACGTTTTAAATTTCCTGATAATTTCAAAAGTATATTTTACATACTTACAAATAAATTTTATTAAATATATTTTTAATTTTCACGTATCGCCATATAAAACTATTGTAAATTTTTTTATTAACGGTATTTTTTTTTTAGTTTATTATATGAATGTTAATTTAATTATATTAATTATATGCACATTTAAATTTTAGTGAATACGTTAATATAAACACTTATTTATATGGATCTCCATATAGAATTATCGCTCACCCGCAAGAAAAGTGACACATCTCGCAAAAATTCATTTTGCGTTTTATTCTACTAATCGGTCTGTCGTAGGCGCGTGTTGCTACACAAACAGTTTCATACGTGTAGTTATACGAAAAATCCTTTTATTACGCTATTTGCACATTTGTGACCACAGAAGAGGAGTGGATTGCGTGGGGAGGTAAAATTACCCAAACCCCCAAACCACATCTTGGGTCTTCAAACCTGTCTTCATTCTTAAGGGTTTTATGCTTTCATGCACATTTTAAATCCTGCATTCTATAATTTCATGTTAGTCTAAAATCATGCACATTTTCTTTTGCCTCTCCTGTGAAATTTACTTTTGTCCAGATTTGTCACTTTTCTTACGGGTGAGCGATATGTACAGTCCACCAATTGCGCTTTTACTATTCTAGTGAAATTTGTTGACCTGAAACTCGATATGGGTGTAGAAGTATAACCCCACATTGAGTAGTCAATGGGCTCTCCTCATTTCATACCCCCACTATCCCTATCCTGATGTTCCCCCTCTTCCTGTAGAAGGGGAGAGCCTCCTACACATTCTCTGAAGAAAACAAAAGAACATCTGTAATTTCTTTGAGAAAACATTAAAAAACATTAAGTAGCGGCAACTTCAAATTTAGGGTAAGGTGCCCTATTATCGTCCCTCAGTCACTTTTAGGACCTTGGAAGTTGTAATTTTCAGTGAAAATGTACCAAATTTCGATTTTATATAGACTAACTACCCACGAACATAGAAACATAGGCAAATGTCGTAGAAAATAATTTTAACACTAGAAAGACCGAGAATTTTACTCAAATTTTAGAAAAATATTTCACACCAGAATTTTTCTTTTAAATTATTAACTTATACATTTAACTATTTTTTTTCTTTGTATCTTTTAAACTAGTTTTATAAAAACAATTCTGGTTCAAACCGAGATATACTCATTTGGTAGCAGTCAAAATGACTGCCCGCGGGCTTTCTAGTGTTAATAATGCGAAAAATCGTTTTTTCAAAAGTATCTAAAAATGCAAAAAAAAAAAAAAAAAAAAGGTCCCAATTTCGTCCCCTCAAAAATCCAATATGCAGAGGCTTAATTTATAACTACATCAAAATTTATTTCTAAATGAGTAAGTAATTTAAGTTACATTAAAGTAAGGCACAAATAAATGTACTAATTATCACTGGAAGAATAACATAATGAAATATTAGCCATCCAAACATGAGGAAAAATTGGAAAAAAAATGTCATGAAAAGGTATTCCTAATTTCGTCCCCGGTGCGAAAATAAGAACTGCAAGGTGGACGAGATTGGGGCCAAGCTACTTCCCAATATGACGGAGCTTCAGTTCCCGTAAGATGAACTGAGCGTCCTAAATATCACCGCATGCTACTGCCAGCATCTTACCAACGTAAAATACATGCAATGAATAAGAAAGAAATACTTACAGTACAGTAAATAACGTTCTACAAACGACGTAATAAAAACTCAGCTCTTCTAAAAATAGGAAATTCGGCGTCTTTTATTTATGTATGCGTCTTGGCGAACGAAACTTTCAACACTGACCGCTTTTACCTCTCGCCCCCTGTGCCTTGCGTCATAAGTGGCGCCACTTTCGCAGAAGTTAAGGGGGACGAAATTAGGAGAGGGGACGAAATATGGGCACTTTACCCTATTAGAAAATAAGATAGGTAATCATTTATTTAATATTACCAAAATAAAGTAACAAAGGCAGGTTCTTCATTTTTTATTGAAATTTCAAAGGTATCATTCTCTGTGTAATAGAGGGAGGCAAAAGAAGGGGGGCCGCATCTGGCTGAATTTTTATTTAGGGATTTTGAATTCTCACCAGTAAGTTTAAATAGTTAAAATAGTTTTATAAGATGATAGATAGTCCACAAATAATATAAAAGAAAATAGCTATTCAAAATTTTGCTGTGTGAATTCAAATACTAGTGAAAAGTCGGTCGATTAGTGATGACGTCACACTCGTTTCCTCTGGCCTTGAGTAATTTGACGGCAGCGGTATCACATATACGTTCCTTATAGGGTAAGTATGATTTTATTTTTTAGCACCAGGATATTTCAGTCGTGATCTTTTTATTGCCTAATTGCAGAACAGTACAAATGCTGTATATTATTAATGGTATTAAAAATTTAAATATCGTTAAATTACGTCTATATTGAAAGTGTTTAAATTCCTAAAATTAAATCTATGCACTAGTATGTCCATTTTGACTGGACATCGTCTTTCTTAGCAAGATTTGTTTTTGCCACCAGTAATAAAGGAAAATAAAATTTGACTTATTTAATTAGAGCATTTTTGAAATTATCTACTTGAACGAAACTTCTTTTAAAAAAGTGGTGTCAACCGAATAAAAGTTGTGTAATAGACTCTCGAGTCGAAAGGGTTAGTAAAATATTGCTGCACTTTTCGATCGTACTGAAAAGTATAAAGAAGAATTGAAAGGCACGAAAACAAGGATTTCAACGCTAGAACTACCGTGAGCCGTCATTATGACGGCTGTCCTATGAATATGTTTCGGTTCAAACCAGAATTTGAATATGGAATAAGTTTAAAAGATAGAAAGAAGAAAACGTTAAATAAAACAGTTAAACTGTTTTAAATCAAAATTCTGGTGTGAAATATTTTTATAAAACTTGACTGAAAGGACATAGCCGGATAAGCATTGGAAACATGCCTTTCAATCAAATTTCCTTATTTTTTTCCCAGATGTGGCTACATATCTGTCAATATATTTCCCCTATTATTACCCTATAAATATTGATATTTAATGAGATAAAAATGTTTTCTCGATTTAAAAAAAAAAGGATTTTCTCAAAAACTGCTGCGCGGAATTTCATGCGATTAATTGAGGATATATAGATACCAAAGATGCATAACTGGTAATTTTTGTATAATTTTCTGTTTATAAAAACTGTGTGAAATAGTGAAATAAAGATAAAAAAAAATCATATCTTATGATTATCCGAAAATTACCATTTTCTTGTAAAAAATTTCCCATATGTGCCCGTTTATTCTATATAAATGCCGAAAGTTTGCGTTGGGTACTACATATAAATATTTACAAAAATGTATATTAAAATTATTCAAATTCATTTTTAGGCGTTATTTGGAATGAAGCTACTCAACTTCCACACCCGAAGAATTTTTGGAATAAACAGTGAAAGAATTGCTTTATTTTAAATTTTAATGAACACATGAGAAACATTCTCAACGCTATCGATATCAAAATGAACATGAAGCTGAAAAACATGGCTTATATGCTTAATGGAATCTAAAATACATCAGTTGACATGTTGTCTGCTGACTTTGTTCCAAAAAGTCTTTGGATATCGAAGTTAAGTAGCTCCGCCCCTAATAATGCCTTAAAATGAATTTCAATAATTTTAATATACATTTCTTGTAAATATTTATATGTAGTACCCAACGCAAATTTTCGCCATTTATATAAATTATACGGGTGCATATGGAGAATTTTTTACAAGAAAATGGTAATTTTCGGATAACCATAAGATATGATTTTTATTTTTTTTAATATTTATTTCACTATTTCACACAGTTTTTACAAACAGAAAATTATACAAAAAGTACCAGTTATGGATCTTTGGTATCTATATATCCTCAGTTAATGGCATGAAATTCCGCGCAGCAGTTTTTGAGAAAATCCGTTTTTTAAAAAATCGAAAAAATATATTTATCTCATTAAATATCAATATTTATAGGGTGATAATTGAGGAAATATATTGTCAGATATGTAGCCACATTTGAGAAAAAAGTCAGGAAATTTGATTGAAAGGCATGTTTCCAATGCTTATACGGCTATGCCCTTTCCAGTAATTCTAGTGTTAATAATGATATTTATGTATTTGCTGAAAAATTAGATTTCATTAATAATTATTTTATATTAAAAAAGTGTTAGTTTTTTTTAAATTTTACTTTGACATATTTTTACCTCAAAAATGGCCTTAATTGTCTATAATTCAAATCACAGGTTTCCGCAGGAGACTAGTTTTTATCACCCGAAGTCTTAGTGTTCATAAATAATGACAAAAAAAAATATAGTAAAAAAAATATTCGCCTGAAGATATCCTGATTTCATATCTTGAAATAATGTTCTAATGTAATTACTTAAACTAGTTAAATGAACTATACTAAAAAACTTTTTTAATTACCTCGTTATTATATATAATTTATCGAATACTTTCGCCAAAAACAGTTTTATTTATGAATGTAAGAAAACTCTTTAAACTAAAGAGTCTGCAATTTTCTCTCCTATTAAAAAAATGAAGAAGCATTTTTTTTAATTCATATATAAGAAATAACCTATATTGTGTCAAATGTTGGCTTGGAAAATATCCTACAGGCCGAAAAATAATTTTCTGACAGATTCTTTTGTTTTATTGATTAACATATGATCAGATGAAGATAAATACATTTCAGGCTAAAAAAAAAAAAAAAAAATCCTAAAACAGGCTACAAGTTGAGTTTTAAGTAAAGCAAAGTGGTTCAATTCTATAGGGTAAGAAAGAGCGGTTATGTGTACCCATATATATATATTTAAGAAAGCTTATTTCATTGAAGAATTTTGTAACTAAATAAGGCGAAATTATTGGGTCGATCCGAAAGTCTTGTTGTGTTGGGAAAATCAATTCGTACCGGAAAATTCTGCCCGTTAATTATTAGAAATTAGATATCGGAATAAATGTCTGATAATTAAAAGATAGAATTTTCCGGTACGAATTGTTTTTCCGAACACGACACGACTTTCCGATCGACCCAATAAAAAGAAAATTGTATTTAATACCGCGGCTTTCTCTGGATGCGGTCAGTGTTGCCAGTTCGCAACTTTTATTTCATTCGGATTTCTGGATTACCACCAGTTTAAAAAAAAGTAAAATTCGCCTTTTTTAATGATATATTAAATCATTCAAAAGTAAGGCAAATTCTACTACTCCAAAAAAGTGTTGCAAAGGGAGTACCGTAATTTTGCCGCGTATCCGCCGCGGCTTAGTTAAGAAGCTAGTCATTACGGCAAAGAACAAAATATCATATGTTAAGCCTATAGTCCAGTCAGATTGTCAAAAATAGATGCAAATATTCTGCTAGAAGATTTTATGTTTTTAAAGTGTTTATGGGGATGCTAATAACAGGAATTAATTGTTTTCCAACAAAATATCTCGAGGCTAAACTTTGTGGAGCCAAAAAGCAGCGAAATTTTCGGACTTTTTTCAGTTTTTTGCCTATAACTTGAAAATAATAAAGTTTTTGATACATTCACAGACAAATTGCCTGTAATTGTATCGGTCTCGACGATTAGGGGTTAATCATAAAGGGTAATAATAACACAGGCCTGCAATGAAAAAAATACAAGGGTATTGATGGCTGAAATTTATGTATTTTTTGGTGCTAATTAAAAAACAAATAATGAAAAAAAGTCTATCACGTCACATTTTCTTAAAAAATATTCGGTCGGTTGGCAATTCGTGTCGTGTTGGAAAAATCAATTCGTACCGGTAAATTCTGCCAGGTAATTATTAGACATTAGATATCGGAACCAATATCTAATAATTAAATGATAGAATTTTCCGGTAGAATTGATTTTCCCAACACGACACAACTTTCCGATAAACCCAGTTATTTTAAGCCGTTTAAACCCATAACAAAATAATTGATTACTGAAAAATCAATTTGCCTTACCGAGACTCGATTTTTTTTTACATAGTTATACATGGATAAAATCGTTGTTGCCAGATAGTACATGCGAAATTGTCCGAGAGAATTCCTATTCAAATAGGATTTTAGCAAAAATATCGATATCGATGTTACAAAAAATTCTGATGTTATGGGGTAAAATGGAGGACTTTTTCGAAGTCAGCCCACCAAATAACATAAAAATCAGCAAAAACTTCTCTTGTATTTTTCAAAAACTTCAATTTCGCAGGCCTGTGTAATACATCAAACAAAATATGTAAACTTAAGATACAATTATACTAAAATAAAAATTTAATAATGTGTATATTTGTAATCTATAGTAAGGTCAATTTCACATGATCTAATGCTACAGAAAATGCGCAGTTAATATTACACAACTTTCCCAGGATTTTTGTATTACCGATCTGAAACAAGTTGTTTTTACTTTTGATGCGTATGTGAATAACTTACATTCGGCAAAAGGTGAAATTTTAAAGTAAACTGGAAAATGTTTCTTTTTAAACTATCAAAAGTAAGTAGAAAAACGGAATAAATCGTCATACGGACACATTTAAACTTACACCTAATACCTAAAAAGCGCTATAGGCGCTATAGCACTATAGACCTTATTAAATAGCACTAAAAATCGTACAACTTACGAGGAAAACGTACAATTTGGCAACCCTACCTTCTACCCACTCTTCTTGAAAATTTCCATCCTTAATTATCAGTCACTCCTTACTCGTCAATAGGTACATTTCATTTCCACACATTTTTTTTTTTTTTTTTTTTTGGGGGGGGGGGGGATAGAAGGCGAAAAATAGATCACTTTCTGTGAAGTTGAAAAGAAAGTGTTGTTTTCAAAAAGCACTAGCGCGCTTACTATTGGGTATAGAAAAACGTTTTAATTACAAAATTTGTAGAGAATTTAATGTTCTTTCTTTTTGTAATTAAGTATGGTACACTAACTTTATAATTTTCAAGTTATAGGCAAAAAACTGAAAAAGGTCCGAAAATTTCGCGGTTTTTTGAATCCACAACGTTTAGCCTCGAGATATTTTGTTGGGAAACAATCAATTCCTGTTATTAGCATCCTCATAAACACTCTAAAAACTATTAATAACATAAAATCTTCTAGCAGAATTTTTGCATCTATCGGCCCAATTTGCTGACAATTTGACTGGACTACTACAAGAACGTTATTTTCAAATATCTCGCTTGCATTTTAACATTTTTGAATGATTTTTTTTTTTTTTTTTTTTTTTTTTTTTGGCATAGGATAGCTGAGGACGGTCTAGAACCGGGCTAATTTTTACTTTTTTTTTATTTTGGTTTCTGATTATATATATATATATATATATATATATATATATATATATATATATATATAAACTTTTATTTTCGGAACCGGTTCTGAAATAGAAACTATTATTTATATAAAATAACTGTAACCAAAATCGAAAAAATACAAACTAGATCGATTGTAGATCGACCTCAACTATCCTATGCAAAACAATTCATTCAAAAATATTAAAATTCAAGCGAGATATTTGAAAATAACGCCGTCGTAGACTTAACATTAGAGATTTCTTTTCTTCTCCTGACTGAAGTGACCTGTTAAGTCTTTTTCAAACCGGAAATTGTATTGGAAAAAGAACTCAAATAAGTGCTAAACAGCAGCAAGTAACATTTTATTTGAAAACAATTCTGGTAGGAAATCGAATTTCCTGAGGTTCGGCGGATACGTGCGAAATTACGGTAATCTGAATTTTAACACAAGAACGGCAGGACGTTTCACTGAAGTGTTATAAAAATGTTTTATACCTGAATTTTTATTTAAAACAATTTTATTTATTTATTTAAATTATGTCTCCGTAATACACATTTAATGGGTCTCAGAACTCTTAACCCTTTAGTGCGCAGCTTTGCATATATGCAAACAACACTGTTTTCAATTTAATAGACTTTTTTTATTCCTATATACCAAATCCACACCAGAAAATTAAAATAGCAATATTTGATTTAATTTAAAAAAAAAACAGACATTCCATATTTAAATAAAGCAAAATTAACCAATGAAACTTTCTGGTATAAAGTCAGATTATCTGAACTACGTAATTTCTAGAACGTATTCTATGATGGAAATTAAATAGTTGAAGGTTAAGTTTTATAAAATAAATAATTATATAAAATAAGATATTTGTAGGCATACTTATTAACCCCTTAACGCTCGAATTAAATTACGGTTTAAAAATTCAAATTGCTTATTGGCAACACTTTTATGAAAAAGAAATATTCACCTTATTTAATGACAGGTAAAACGATACTAAAATATAGCCAATTTCACTATTTTATAAAACTGGTGGGAATCAAACAATCTGAGTAAAAGACACAGTCCGTGAATATGACGGGAGCGAGAATTAAGGGGTTAAAGTATTTACTAATTTGCATTATGTTAGCGTAAAACAGACACACGACAGTAGTATTTACTTGTATTGCAGATGTGCAACAGCAGAAAAGATTGATGTATTATATGAAAAATATATCTCTGACTTTTTTCATGATTTTTCCTGGGCTATAAACCTTTCAGAGTGTCATATATAATTTTTTCGAAACAAAATAAAAAATCGCGCATTTAAGGGTTAAGCATTTGTCCTATTTCAGATTATTAATATCATTATTTTAAAAATCAATTATGTATGTATTATTGTATAATTATGTATTTTAAAAATCAACCCTTGTATGAGGATAATATTCAGGATTATTTAATTTTTATATTTTCAACTCATTAATTATTCGAGCTTTACTTATTTTCATTGTGTCTTCAATCTTTCTGCGTGAAACTCGATTTCCACCATTAATTCCGAAAGTTAATATTTGCCTTTTTTCGCAAAGGTTCTATCAATATAAAAGGCAAATTTTACTATTAAGAAATAGTGATAGCTTGGTGGGCCGCGGTCAAAATGTTGAAAACCCGTAATTTAGAATATAGAACAAATACAGAATAAATGTTTTCTTCATAAAATCCCTCCTCGATAGTCTGTAATATAACTCTGTTGAAGCTATATTTTTTTATAGTTTAAATTGACACCAAATGAAATTATTTTTGACTAAAGTGCAAATGCTAAAACAGAAAAGGTTTAGTACGTTTTTATACTCATCCGGCGAAAAATGTTTTCGTGGCACTTCTTTCTTTTTCTATTCATTTTATCATTACTTATTTTCATTGACAATTGTGTATGCTTACACAAAACGTAATATAAAGTGTTTTGTCAACATGTTACATTTGCTCTAAGTTTAAAAAAGTATTTCATTACTTTCAGATTTAAAATTTTCAAAGGAGATTTACTTTTGAATGCTGACAGGAATGCGGGTTATTGAAAGATTTTTAAGCACGTGTGTTGTAGCAAATTTTATTTTACTGAATATATTCTTTGAAATACAAATAGAATTGTAAGCGTGTTTAGAAAATATGATGTATGATTTAGAAAATAATTTCTTATACTTGAAAACTTTATTTTCGGAAAGGTATACTTTTGTGAATGTTCTCCCGGTATCTTTACGATGAATTAATTGAATTTTTTTCGACATGCTGTTGCAAAATTAGGATAAAACGTTCAGAAGTGAAATTTAGCAACTATATATATATATATATATATATGTTTTAAAAATGAGAGTTACATTTCTCCTAACTTATAAAATTCAATAAATTAGGGTAAAGTGCCCATATTTCGTCCCCTCTCCTAATTTTGTCGCCCTTAACTTCTCCACTTCTGCGAAAGTAGCGCCACTTATGACGCAAGGCACAGGTGACGAGAGGTAAAAGAGGTCAGTGTTGAAAGTTTCGTTCGCCAAGACACATACATAAATAAAAGACGCCGAATTTTCTATTTTTAGAAGACCCGAGTTCTTATTACGTCGTTTGCAGGGCTCGCACCGTTCCTAAAATTTTCGCACTTTGCTACCAGTAATTTAAATAAGAATTCTTCCTCGTAGATTCCTTTAACATATGTAATAAAATTATTCATCAAAGATTATTGTTTTAATTTACTGGTAGCAAAGTGAGAAAATTTTAGGAACGGTGCGAGCCCTGCGTTTGTAGAACGTTAATTACGGTACCGTAAGTATTTATTTCTTATTCATTGCATGTATTTTACGTTGGTAAGATGCTGACAGTAACAAACTGTGAGATTTAGGACGCTCAGTTCATCTCACGGGAACTGAAGCTCCGTCATATTGGGAAGTAGCGTGACCCCAATTTCGTCCACCTTGCAGTTCTTATTTTCGCCCCGGGGACGAAACTAGGAATGCCTCTTCAAGACATTTTTTTTTACAATTTTTACTTCATGTTTGGATGGCTAATGTTTCATTATGTTATTTTTCCAGTGATAATTAGTACATTTTTTGTGACTTACTTTAATGTAAATTAAAATACTTATTCATTTAGAAATGAATTTTGATGTAGTTATAAATTAAGCCTCGGCGTATTGGATTTTTGGGGAGACGAAATTAGGACCATTTTTCTTTTTCTTTTTTTTTTTTTTTTTTTTTTTTTGCATTTTTTAGATACTTTTGAAAAACAATTTTTCGCATTGTTACATTTTTTTTCTACGACATTTGTCTATGTTTCTATGTTCGTGGGTAGTTAGTCTAAATAAAATCGAAATTTGGTACATTTTCACTGAAAATTACAACTTCAAAGGTTCTAAAAGTGACTGAGTGACGATAACAGGGCACCTTACCCTATATATATAATATACTATTATATAAATATAAAATATATAATAGTTTGATATTGGTTTAAATTAGGGATGCACAAACGGTGGACCGCGAGGGGTTAATTTGTGGCCCGCGAATTTCGTAGATTTATAACTGGAAAAAAACCGCAATTTTTACACATAGGTGGCAGAAAAAAATCGTGAATTTCGTTAATTTTTCGCAGGAAAAAAATTACAAATTTCGTCAGTCAGTTAAAAATCGCTGATTTCGCTTATCGACCGGAAGATACCACAGATATGAGCATAGGAAATTCCCAAGTTTCGAAATTCGTCAGCCGCTAGTCGAAAAATAAATTCGAATTTCATCGAACGGGCACGGGAAAATCATAAATTTCGTCGATCAGGCAAATTAAAATAGCGAATTTCGTCGTTCGAACACGGAAAATCGCGAATTTGTCGATCGAGCTCGAAAAAGGCGTTAGTTCTGACGATCGGGCTCGGAAAAAGCGCGAGTTTTGACGACCGGGCTCTGAGTTTTGTTCATCGAGCACGGAATTATCGCGAATTGTATCGATCAGTCACAGGAAAATTGCAAATTTCGTCGATCGGGTACGGAAAAATTGTAAATTTTGTTGATCGACTGCAGAAAAATCGTGAGTTTCATCAGTTTATCACGAGAAATAAACGCGTATTTCGTCACTTTTACTCGAGAAAAAATTGCAAATTCCGTTGATCGGGTGCGGAAAAATAGCGAATTTCGTTCATCAGGGGTTGAAAACTCTCAAATTTCGTCTATCAGGCGCGAAACAAATCACAAATTTCGTCGATCAGGCAAGAAAAAATAATAAATTTTTCCGATGAGGGTGGGAAAATCGCAAATTTTTTCTATCGGGCACGGATAAATCGCAAGTTTTGTCGATCTGCCGCGGAAAATCACAATTTTCTTTCATCGGATCGGCTGTGGAAAAATTTCGTCAGTTTATCTCGAGAAAAATTCGCGCATTTTGCTCAATTTGGCGCGAGAAAAAATTGTAAATTTCGTCAGTCAGCTAAGAATCAAGAATTTCGTTGTTCGGGCGCTGAAAAATCCCGAATTTCATTGATCGGGTGCAGGGAAAATCGCGAATTTCGTGATCAGGCGCGGACAAATCTCGTTGATCGGCTGCGGAAAAAGTGCAATTTTCGTCAGAGTCAGTTAAGAATAGCGAATATCGTTGATAGGGCGTAGAAATATGGCGCATTTTGTTAATCGGGTGCGGAGTTTGGTCGATCAGGTGCGGAAAATCGTAAATTTCGTCTAACGGCACCCAAAAATTGCGCGTTTTGTTAATGGGGCTTGGAAAAATTACCTGTTTTGTCGATTGGGCTGGGAACAATCGCGTGTTTTTTCGATCGGGTTCGGAAAAATCGCGTTGGCGATCAAGCGCGGAAAATCTCAAATTTCGTTTATCGGGAACAGAAAATCGCTAACTTTATCGATCAGGCGCGGAAAAATTGCAAATTTCGTTGATCTGGCTTTGGGAAAATAGCGAATTTCGTTGATCGGGGTGCAGAAAAATCTCAAATTTCGTTGATTGGCTCCTCCTCCCCCCTTCGTTCATAAAGTTCTCATTGTTTATTAGCACTAGCCACTTTCATGCCTATGTTTGTTTTTTAGTACTTTTAATAGAGCTAAATTTACTCCCCGAATAAAGTAAAGGAATATTATCACTTGAAAATAATCCTTGCTATATCTCTGTTATATATACAAACGTAAACTGTTGATATATCCTTGCCAACTAAATTAAATATGTTGACTGGGTAGGGGAACCTAGAGGGTTAAATCTCCCCCGCCCCTCTGAAACCATGTTTTTTATCCGATTATAGGCCTGACATCACTTCCCCGAAATATAATTCTATGTGTTACTGATGTGGCCCTCGATAACCCATACATTTTTGTAAAGTGGCCCTTCTCTTAAAAAGGTTGTGGTACCCCTGTTTTAAATGGTATATAATGATTTGCGCAAAAAAAAGATGAGGTTGCTTCTGCATCCATATATCACTGAAAAACTTTTATACTGCTAGCATAAATTTATTTGCAATTTAATTCATGAATTACGCGTTTTAGCACTAGAACCGCCGGAAATTTTACCCAAGTGTTATAAAAATATTTTACACTAGAATTTTTATTAAAACCTATCTAACTTATTTATTTAACTTATTTCTCCGTGGTACGTATTTAACTTATTTTAGAAAGAAATTTCTGGTTGGAATCGAAGTATTTTTATGTGCTACCGGTCAAAATGACCGCTATGGCGGTTCTAGTGTTAATATAACTTCTAACTATTCAGAAAGCAACTAATGACCATGACCGCTGTTGCTTAACCCCTTAATAGTCGCATTAAATTACGGTTTAAAAATTCAAATTGCTTATTGACACCACTTTTTTGAAAAAGAAATATTCAGCTTATTTAATGAGAGGTAAAATGATACCATAATAAAGCCAATTACACTATTTTATAAAACTGGTGGGAATCAAACAATCTGAATAAAAGGCACAGCCCGTGAATATCAAAAGCGAGAGAATTAAGGGATTAATTGATCCTAAAATGTTATTTTTAATAACATAGTTTTTGTATAGTATTATTCGTGTTAGATAATTTATTTATACAATTTACGTAATTAAATAAGGTGGCTATGCATACCCAACAAATATACGTTCACCGCTTATCATATCCAAAGTGGCATTTCACGCTTAAGTCCTCAGTTATCGCAAAATTAAAATTGTAAGAGCTATTGCAAAATTGTAAAACATCTATTTAGGGCCTGTAAACTTTAAATAACACCTGATTTAAATCTATTAGAAAATAAAAAAAAAAACACGATGCCCGCCGTCTAATTCAAAAAAATGCTTCTCAGCATAAGACTGTGTGCAGATTGTTGAATTAAAATTACTTAGCAGGGGTAAAAATTAAAATATGTAGTTTAAATTGATGAGGCCAGCATTTGATTGCAATAGAAAAACATCGATTTATTACCGAAAAAGAAGAGAAAACGACCTGAAATGTTGGTTGAGAGAAAACAAGGAAAGAATTACTAAAGGTTTTTGGTTATCGCTGCATTCTATAATAAGGGAAAACTTTAAATAATCCAGATATAAAAAAGTTATAATATAGAAAAGAAAATCTTATTATTACTTAATTAAAATTAATGTTAGTAATATGTTTTAACACCTGTTTTCAATGAAGACATTCCACCAATTTATCCAACGAATCTTCATCGTGTTATGTTCTGTCATGGTAAGGGTAACATCCATACCTCTAAATCTATTGCGATATTTTTAGACAAAATGAGGAATGAAACAGGAATTGGGGATATATCATTTAAATATCCCAAGTCGTCCGACATATTTCCTATGGGCTATTGTGCATTTGGTCTAAAAAAAGCTCTTCGGCTGCATCCCAAAACATTGGTAGGACTCTAGAAGATTGTGGTTGAAGAGTGGAACAAAATCAACCTTGATAATAATAAAAAAAAGCTCTTTAAAATTTAAAAAATCAGATTGATCATATCAGAAAATGTAATTCTTAACGTTGTTTATATATTTCATTTTCCAAAATCGTTACAAAAATGTTTGAACACCCTCTGTAATTAGATGAAGGAATGCAGAAATGAGAATGTCTCATCATTTTTCAACGCACTGCATTCAATAACGGTAAAAGTTTAATAAATTAATTTTCGAAAGGCTGACTCAAATTTACTTGAAATTGCTCTAAAAATATATCAAAACTTTACAGAAAAGGCTTTTTGAAAAGAGAGTGCCAGTACTTCTCAATTATGTGTAAGATTCTTTAATCCTCTCGCTGCGCATCCCGCGATTTCCACGGACAATGTAAAAGTAGCACAATTTGCGTAACCCGCGATTTCCACGGGGATGCATTTAACCAAGTTTAATTTTCAGAATTTCGCTTTTGTATGATTATTCTTGAAATTCAGTTTTGTGACAATTCTTTTTTTTAATGATTTAACTCGTTGAGCTCTGGGAGGGGGGGGGGGGTGAATTTCTTCAATATGCTCAAAGGTCACATCGGCACCAGTATTTTGTAAACTAAAGATTCGGCTTATAATTTACACGAAAAAAAGCATTAATCTATTTTGAAATAAATTTTGTTGGATATTCCGGTGCCAATGTGACATTTGGAGATTAAAATTAATTCCCCTATTTCACCTATCAGAGCTCAAAGGATCATAGCTGCCAACTTCTACGGATTTCTCCCACCACTAAAATTTAATAGAAAATTTTATCAAAAACAATCACCAAAATCTACGTTTTTCTAACGATTAAGCAAAACAAAAATTTCTGTTAATTTTAGTGGTAGGAAAAATCTGTACAAATTGGCATCTATGAATTATTAATATTATATTAAAAGAAAAGAATCTTTTACAAATGTTACCACTAAAATTTAAAACAATATCTTCCCTTATTTAATCGACAAAATCTGCAATTAAATAAGTCAAAATTTTCTTTGAAAGTTTAGTCGTAAGAAAAAAGCGTAAAAATTGGCAGCTACTCATTTTGATTAAAAAAAAAAAATCAGCGAGAAGGTTAATTAATGATATTATACTTGTGAGACATTTAACCCCTATTTCTCGCTCCCGTGATATTCACGGACTGCGTCTTTTATTCAGATTGTTTTATTCCCACCAGTTTTATAAAATAGTGTAATTGGCTTTATTATGGTACCATTTTACCCGTCATTAAATAAGGTGAATATTTCTTTTTCAAAAAAGTGGTGCCGATAAGCAATTTGAATTTTTAAACCGTAAGTTTATGCGACCGTTAAGGGGTTAAAGTGAGATTTTAATTGAATCATTCGTGTTTTTATTTTTAATGTAAGCTATTTTTGAAACTGGTATTGTATAAACAAATTTGAACAATGATTTGCTGTAACATAACATTAACCCCTTGCGGCGCGGTGGTATATCTATGAAACCACTTAATTTTAATTCCCAAAACCCATACTGGCACCAGAATTTTGGTAAAAAAAATTTCGGTTTCGTAGTTGCGTGAAATGTAGCTTTTTGGTACTTACAAAAAAATTCGTTTTCTAATTCCGGTGTCAGTCATTAATTTCAGCACTTATGCAATGGAAAGGCTCTGCGCCGCAAAGGGTTAACATAATCCTTTAGACCAATGAGAAAGAGCTGCCTACGGCAAGGTGGCCAGATGTCGCGGTTATCTTGAAATAGTAAACCAGGTATTAGATTTTATGGCCCAAAACAGTGTTGCCAGTGGGCTACTTTTTTAAAATTCAGATTTCTTGATTATCACCACTTTTCTGAAATGGTAAATTTCCCCTTGTTTTCGCCCTAATTAATATGTCATTAAATAAGGCGAATTTTACTAATTCAAAAAAGTAGTGCCAATCAAGAATTCTGAATTAAAAAAAGGTAGCCCTCTGGCAACATTGTCCCGAACGACATATGAAATTTCATAAATGCTCCATCCCCCCCCCCCACCAACCACCTGAAATGCCCCAATTTCTACATATTTATCACATTGTTGGTGGGCAGTGTTACCAATTTTGTGCATTTATTTCCTCAAAATGTCTACTCAAATTTTGCAACTGTAATTTTCGCTTTATTTATAATCAATATTCCCCGATTAAAAGGCAAAGATTACAACTGACATTTTGGTTTACAATTTGATACAAAAAAGGCGCTAACTTCATAACGAGTAAACGCGTCACCGGTCAACAAAATGTCAAGTTCGAAAAATCGAATATATTACGATTCTTTGAAAGGAATCGCTCGGAAGAACAAATTTCCGCTGTCAAAACAAAATACAATGTTCTGTGTCTCTTTCATGGCTGACAACTTCAACGCCGATTGAAAGTCAAATAAACATTATTAACCTGACAATTCACTTAATAAAATATATGAGGACATCAGAAGCAAAGGGGTACAAGTGACACAATTTCGATTTGGAGTAAATTGACTTCAAAGATAATTGACGTTAAAGTTGAACATCAATAATAATTGACTGAATTGAAACAGGAAACTGCTGTTTGTTTCACAGTGGTCTTTGAACTCTTATTTCAATAAATCTGAAAAAAGTAGAGTGCAATTTTCTTTAAATTTATAATTAATCAATATTGATCATTATTAAAGTGGTTGATCTCTAAACCACAACACATAATTAGAAAACCACTTATGTTTCTTTACCTGAAAAGAAAAAAGCATATTTCTAGGTCGTCTGTGCATTTAGTTCAATTTTTTCAATTTTGTCACTTATACCCCTTGGCTTCTGGGGTCCTTATATAATATCGCTCACCCAGTGTTGCCAGTGGGCTATTTTTTTTTTTAAATTCAGATTTCCTGATTGGCACCACATTTTTAAAACGATATAATCCCCTTTGTTTTTGCATTAATTAATATGTCATTAAATAAGTCGCATTTTACCATTTCAAAAAAGTGGTGCCAATCAAGAATCTGAATTTAAAAAAAGTAGCCCATCTGGCAACACTGCGCTCACCCGTAAGAAAAGTGACACATCGCGATAAAAGTAAATTTCACTGAAGAGGCAAAAGGGGGAAATTTGCATGATTTTACTGTAACATGAAATTACATGACTTAGCTCTCCATGCAGGAATAAAAACGTGCATAAAAGCATAAAACACAAAAGAATGAAGACGTAGGCTGAGGTTTGGAGGGTTGGGTAAGTATACCTCCCCTCAGGATCCACCCCTCTTCTTTGGTCATAAATGGCCAAAAGTGTGAAAAACTGATTTTCCGTATAACTACACTTATGAAACCGTTTATGTAGCAAGATGCACCTATGACAGAGCTATTAGTGGAATAAAACGCAAAATGAATTTTTGCGAGATGTGTCACTTTTCTTGAAGGTGAGCGATATGTGCTACATTTCTCTAATTCTTTCAGGGGCAAATGTACTTCTGCTGCTGAAATGTAAAATTATTGATTGACACAAGGATATGCAAACAAATTTATTTGAAAATAACTAAAGGATTTTCTTCACGTACATTAAAAATTAAAATTTTATTCCAAAATTCTGGTGCAACTGTGGCACTTGGGTATTACCGTATATACTCGCGTATAAGTCGACCCCAAATTCGAGAGGAATAACAGACTGTATACCAGTATTTAAAAAATGTTATCTTCATCTTATCTAAATACAGAATTTACTGATATTAAGTAAAGCGAAGAGAGCTACAAGAAAATACTGGTATGGAACATATTTCTTTCTTGAATTTAGGGGTCGACTTATACGCGAGTATATACGGTAAAATAAATTCAATATTTAATATCCCACCGTCCGTCAAGGTGATAAATAACTGGCAGTGTGTGAGAGAGAGGTGGGGGGGGGAGCTTATCGTCTACATTATTCGTCATTATTTTTATTATTTGCTGATTTGCGGTCACTTTATTCTAGGATTTTAGCGTTTGAATAGAAACCGTTCATTGAATGGCGTTTGTGCTTGTCTGTTGCGCTGGTATGACGTACATTCCTTTAAAGCGAATACGAAGAGATCAGAAACATAACAGTTGTAAAATTTCCTATATTGTAAATATTATCACTGTTTTTATGAGTTAATTATTTTACCAATCAGAAAACAACATGTGTTCTGTGGCTGACCATGTGTATCATCATTTTTCATGGCCTGAAATTTGTATTTTGTACTGGGAGGTAATGTCCCTCATAGCACGCATGGTCACGGTGACGTCGTTGTGACGTCACTGTAAGTCACTGTGGTCACGTCACATCTGTGACCAAAATTCCACCACTCAGTGATGCCACATTGTGACTGAGAGGTGAACTTCTTAAAAAACTTTAAAAAATTACAAAAATTCTTTAAAACATGTTTTTTACTGTAAAATTATATTTTTCTGGCAATTAAAAAAAATTGTGACGTCACTGTTATGTCACTATATGTAACGTAAGTCACATCACATATGTGACAAAAAAAAACATATTGTAAGTCACAGTGTGACAAAAATATGAACATGAAAAATCTTTGAAAATGAAGAGAAATATTTTAAACAGTATTTTAAACAGTCCCGAATTACAGCGGCATAAAGAATGACAATAAGGTGTGTCCCAACGAAATAAAGCCACCGTAATTGTGGGCCGTAACTGGGCACAAAACAAACAAATAAAATTGAAACAAATAATTAAGAATGTCTATATAGAAATACATATTTACACGGAGTAACTCACTATCAGCCCCACCTGGGCAGGAGAAAAAGGTAAATGTGTAAAAAAGAGGGGGAAAATTGTTCCGTCGAAATAAAGCCACTGCCAATATGAGTATTTATTGGTAACTACCGACATTCGAGGTGCTGAGTTCAATATGTTTATGACGTCAGGAGGTCGTTAAATACTTGTTCTGTTCCAGTCGAACTTTGTACGGACTTTAGAAGGTTGTATTTTCTATTTCTTCTGCTGTATTGCAATGGGAAAGAAAACCCAGCTCTCAAAGTTCCAGAAAGGTCAGATAACAGCTTTTAAGGAACTAGGTCTTTCACATAAACCAATATCTAAGCAAATCAAACGATCTAAAACTGTAATAGACAATTTTGTAAATCAGGGCACTGTGTACGGGTGTAAAAAAAGGAGGTGTATCTGCAGAAAAATGACTTCCAGGCAGGCAAGAGCAGTTTTACGTTGTCTTTAAGGAGGTGGTATTTCCCTAAAATAGTTGGCCAAAGAGGACAAGGGGAGAAACATCCCTGTGACAAAATCAACACTGTCACGAATTGACAAACCTACAAGCAACTTTCGATATAAGAAAAGGAAACATCAGCACATGTTGAAAGCTATTCCCATGCAATGGAGGGTCGACAGGGCCAAATATAATCAAACCTGGAAGGACCAGGGACATCGTGTTACCGTATCAGATGAGAAAAAAGTTGATCTGGATGGGCCAGACGGCCTTGCTTTCTATTGGTATGACACGAGGAAAGAAGAGGAAATTTTCTCCAAAAGACAGCAAGGTGGAGGCTTATTAATGGTGTGGGGAAACTTCAGCTATGGAGATAAACATAACCTGGCTGCTCTCTCAGGGCGCATGAAGGCTTACAATTACGAAGAAACTCTAGAAAACTATTTAATGCCATTTTCAAACATAATTGGTAGACTAAGTTGGATTTTCCAGCAGGAAAAACCCCCATTAACGTTACAAAATCGTCCTGGGAATGTTTTTCGGAGAATCGGGTGCATGTCACGAAATGATATGCCCTTTTTCCATGATCTCAATCCCCAACACAATGCGTGTGGTATCCTCAGTAGGGCTGTATATGTTTATGGCCGGCAGTTTCAGTCTGTGGCAAAACTGAAGGTCGTCATCATTGAAGCGTGTGAGAACATTGATGCAACTGTCCTCCAAGGAATGGTAAATGGTATGCCACATCGTATATTCCAAGTCATATATAACCATGGCGGATATATTGTCTATTAACGGTAGTGGCTTTATTTCGGCGGGACACCTTTCCCCCTCTTTTTTTACAAATTATTTTTTTTTCTTTTCCAGGTAATGTAGGGAGTGAGTTACTCCTTGTAAATATGTATTTGTATATAGATTTTCTTAATATATTTGTTTCGTTCTTATTGGTTAGTTTCGTGTCCAATTACAGCACACAATCACGGTGGCTTTATTTCGGTGGGACACACCTTATATTAGTGGATAGTAAAATGGTAAATTCTGTCACGAAAGGCGGGGGGATAATAAATAAAGTGCACGATACAAGCATTAATAAACTAAATTTTTATTCTATATTTTATGAATTTGATATCTAAGTTAGTTAAAGTATACTTTTT
The DNA here is from genome assembly GCA_963932465.1 of Maratus speciosus. NCBI lineage: Eukaryota > Metazoa > Arthropoda > Arachnida > Araneae > Salticidae > Maratus > Maratus speciosus. Next base: position 54,273,154 of record OZ010787.1, read on the forward strand.
TCATGATTTCAATTTTATCTAGCATTGCGATTTAATATAATAATCCTTCACTGATTGTTATTATTATAAAAGTGTTTCTCGAAAAATTGTTCGTTCTGGAGCAATTTGGATAACATATTTAGAATTAGGAATATTAAATCTGTACACTTTACATATTTAGTTTGCAGGGGGGAATTTCTTTATTTTTTTGCCGACCAACGGTATTCTAAACACTTCTGTGGTTTCAAACTAAAAATTTTCTATTACAGTTAAGTCTGCAGCTTTTAAACGTAGAAAGAGTCTTCAGAGTTTAGTCATATATGCATTTCTTGCTTTATAATTTGCATTCAAGTCATATATTTCCCGTTAGTGTTTAACTATTTTAAGTACCTACATTTTTTTTAAATTGTACTTCTTTCAGACTTTTTAAATAAAATTAGCATTTTCCGAAAATAAAAGAAATATACAAAATTTGTGCAAAACCTATAATATAATTAATTATTCGTATTTCAAATTTGTATTTTAGAGATATGACTTTTAAAAAAAAGTTATTTTACAAATTGTTTTATTTTACATAAAATTAATATGAAATGAATGACAGATAGACAAAGAATTTTTTTCCCTCGATAACCTCTTTTTATTTATTAAGAAGGCATTTTGTACTTATTACGTGTGAAACAAACTTTACTTTAAAAAAAAAGGGGGGGGAGGGTCTTTATTACCATTAAATTTATTTTTACACATTTTAAAAATTTAAACAATGTTTTATCTAATATACTCTAATTATGAATATTATTATTATTATTATTTACAAAAAAGAAACTTTACAACCCATTTTAACTTGAATTGTTTGGAACTGATGGAAAGAAAAAATAAAATACATTGGAAAAAATATTCAAACAGAAAATTTTAATTAAAGACTCTCTCATAAAATTATTGTGTATTTAAGTCCCAAATCTGTTGTATACAAAAACAAATAATCGGTAAAAACCATCTGCTGAAAATCGTCTGCCCATGACCACAGAAAAACAAATAATAGAAGACGTGGGAAGTCAGTTCACGGTTTAGAGCATCACCACGTCTACAACACTTTTTTTAAAGATAAGATAATGACGTCCGCCATTTTGGATACACGGGTATTAATAATGGAACGCAAATGTCAGTCCTATTTTATTTAAATCTTTTATTCCTGATTTGTATATTATGAGTTAAATAGTTTTATGTTATATTAGTAAGAGATTGGTCCTGAATTTGTGTTTAGAAGCAATATCTTCCGATTCGATACTGTAAAATATCTTAATCTGCCATCGCTAGCGGAAAAAATAAATCTGACGCAGAGACTGATTCATGCCTACATTTATAGTGGAATGAATGTAAATATTAATTTGCAGTTACTTGAGATTAAAAATGTGTTGTGAGAGTGATTTGAAATTTTTTGCTGCTTCTTACTGTTTTAAGGGGTCTTGTACCTTTTAAATGAGACGAAAATTAACAAAAAACTCCAAAGTTTCAATTAGTCTATCTTCAAAACTTTTTTATGTATAAACATGAAATTTTGGATATTGTTTAAACAGATTATGCTTTGTTATATACTACCATTAGAAATTTATTAAACCTTTACAGAATTTGCGTATTGTTGCAATCAAAACAGCTCTTTTTTTTACCCCATAAGTCATTGCGCGCATGATATCTTGAGAAAGTATGTATGGATTGGCATGAAATTTGGTAAATACACTAAACATATATGTGTGTTTAAAATGACCTACTCTTAGGCTAAAATTATTTCATTAACTATATAAAAAATATTTTCGTAAAAAAAAATAAAAATTTTGCATTTTTAATGAATAAAAATATTCATAACTAAAAATATTACCATTGTAAATACTTAAAAGTAGATCATTTTAAACATACATATTTTTTTAGTATCGTTACCAAATTTCATGACAATCCATACATACTTTCTCATGATATCTTGCGCGCAATGACTTATGGGGTAAAAAAGAGAGCTATTTTGACTTCAACAATACACAAATTCTGTAAAGGGTTAACAAATTTCTAATGATAGTGTATTACAGAGCACAGTCTGTTTAACCAATATCCAAAATTTCATGTTTATGCATTAAAAGGTTTTGAAGATTGACTAATTCAAACTTTGAAGTTTTTCGTTAATTTTCGACTCGTTTAAAAGGTACAAGACCCCTTAAGATTACTAACACAGTATTTATCGCCATTATTATTTTGGAGTTAAATATGATATTCGATTATTACGAAACTGTTTCAATTTAGAAATTAACATTATACCAAGAAAATGTGTTTTTACATATTATAATAGTGAAACTTTTGAAAGATTTTTTTTTTTCATTGCTAATAATATTTTAAATTAGTATTTAAAATCCTAAATCTTCATACCAATGTTTTCAGATTTAACATTTGCCAAAATTATAAAATAATAGGAATTCCTTATAACATATGAAAATTTTTTGAGAAATTGTTAAATCTAATAATGCATTTAATTCATCTATTGTAGTTTGTTGTTGTTTAATAGTACAATTATAAATATTAATTATGTAGAGTTTTTCAAATTGGTATATTTATTTTTTTAAATTGTATGTAAGACATTTTTTGCTGTTTGTGATTTTAATCAAACGTTTAATTGTAGACATTTCATTTACTAAGAAATGTTTGTAGAATATAGATAAAAAGATATACAGGGACATGCAAAGTATTGGATGCATTGCCGTCTATAAATTATAATTTCTGAAACTTTGATTTCAGCAGTTTTAAAAGTGTTTTAGTTTGAATTAAATTTTAACTAAATAGTGGCGTGTAATAAAGGTTCTAGGTAAACTAAAGGGTTGTACAAAAGTATTCAAGTATGTTTCCATACATTAATATAAATTGCTGAAAGAGAATTTCAACCTTTTATGCGTTTTCATGCTAAACTAAATTTTCTCATTATATAGTATATATATATACATCAATCTACAGATCAAATAAAGGACTGTTCAAAAGAATTGGAAAACATATTTGGCTATGGATGGTAACTGCTGAAATCAGTTTTTCAAAAGTTTTAGGCGTTTTCTAAAATGTTTACTTAGTTATATTATTTACGTTATTTCCCTAAATTACGATGTCTTGTTAAAGCATTCAGGAAGTGTTGGAAAGTATTTTATAATCTATACTTAACGCATGATTTTTCTTACTTGCTTTTTCTATTTCCCAGACCAGTCTTTTCCTATAAAACATACCAAATCTATTTAGTTCATATTCACAAAATACAATATACACGGGAATAAAAGATTTAAATAAATATGGCTTATGTCGTTCTATAAATAAGAGTTGGATTAATATCCGTCCGACTCCATGTTCGTATTTACTAAAGCAATGACGATTCACAACACATTAAAAAACTTACTCATTCTTAATATCAAGCTTGAATTCAAGCTTAGAACATAATACAAAAAGATGTCGGTTGATAAGCATTGTTTTTTAAGTGGAAAAATTAAAAATATTTTAGAAGAATACGACTCCAAAATAGCGATATTTTGCTAAAAAGATAAGATTTTATATTTCAAACAAAACTTTTTTTTTAAATTCATCACAGTGCTTATGACAAGAAACATCACAGTATTAATACTTGGAATTTTTTCCAGAGAGAAACAATCGCCTTGCATACAATATTTCAAATGAAAATCTAATTTCAAATTAATTGCTTAAAAAGCGCAAAGGCCAACATAGTGCAAAAGATTCCATGCCGGGACTTGAACCCGGGCCATGTGTACAGTGCACTGACATTCTACCGACTAAACCACATGGTACGATACACAGCCTGGAAAATTTCTCCCTATTAAATGTTGGCAAGGCTACAAACGCAAGACAAGATGGAAAATTTCTCCCTATTAAATGTTGGCAAGGCTACAAACGCAGCACAAGATGGAATATTTATCGTGAGCCACCGACATGGGGCAAACACGAAACTCAATAAAATCCAGCATCTATTGAAACTATTTTAATACTTGGAAATTTTTCCGGTGAGAAACATGCGCCTTGCATACAATATATCAAATTTCAAATTAAAATTGCCTTTTAAGCAATTAATTTGAAATTTGATTTTCATTTGAAATATTGTATGCAAGGCGAATGGTTCTCCCTGGAAAAATTTCTAAATGTTAATTTCAATCGATACGCGATTTAATTAAGTTTCGTGTTTGCACCATGTCGGAGTCTCACGATAAATATTCGATCTTGTGCTGCGTTTGTCGCTTTGCCGACATGTAATAGGGAGAAATACTGATGGACCGGGTTCGAGTCCTGGCATTGAATATGTTTCACTATATTATCCTTTGCGCCTTTTAAGCAATTAACTTTAGATTTGAATTTCATTTGAAATCATCACAGTGTTTATGACAAATTCGTCACAAATGACACATATTTCACAAATTGGTCACAATGTGACTTCAAAGCATTGTCGCATTCGTCACAGGTTCGTCACAAAATTAATGCCAAAATAGTCACAAATGCCACACTTTTCATAAATTTGTCACACCGTGACTTCACAGAGTGGTCACTATGTAACGTCACAAACAACCTCTAAAACGGCTATAACGACTTCGCATTCTATTCAATATGACGTCACGTGACGTCACATCGACGGTCACAAAATTACAGTGTGACTTCACAATGACGTCGCCGTGACGTCACCATGCCTTACGTGTTTGTAAAAATTTATGTCGATACGTGGAATGAACAATTTTGTAATAATTAGCGTTTTCCTTAAAATTATATAAATTGCAGGTTTCGTACGCTTTAAGGACTTTCAAGCACGTTTTACCAGAATTTTCGTAAATAAACATTTGCCTTATTTAATGAAAAAAAAATCGATCTTCATATATAGCGACCAGTACTTTACGAAATTTCTGGTACTGAAACACATAAAATCTCCCGAATCTCTTAATGCGTAAGAAACCTGAATTCTAATATAATTCATACCTTGTACTGTCTAGTAGCACGATCAGACAACTTGGATGCTATCTGATATTAATATTGTGATATATTTTTCAAATGTTTCAATAAACGGGAGTCTTAGTAAACATACTTAGTCAGGCAGGGCTTGTTGTGCTCAAACCATTAGGTAGGCCTCCCTGCCTGGTCAAAACCTATATGCTTTGCCTATATGCAAAGGCAAACATAGCCTATATGCTATATGCTTTGAATTTAATAGATTTTTTTTATCCGCATATACCTAATACACACCAGAAAATTAAAATAGCACTATTTTACCTAATACACACCAGAAAATTTAAATAGCAATATTTGCTTTAATTAAAAAACAGACATTCCGTATTTAAATAAAGCTAAAATAACTATTGAAACTTTCTGGTGTAAATTCAGATTCTCTGAACTACGTAATTTTTAGAAGGTATTCTGTTATGAGAATTAAAGGGTTAAATGTTAAATTTTATAAAATAAATAATTATATAAAATAATGTATTTGGAGACATGCTTATTAAAGTATTTACTAATTCGCATTATTTTACCGTAAAACAGCCACACGACAGTAGTTTTTACTTGTACTGCAGATGTGCAATAAAAGAAAAGCTTGACGAATTATATAAAAATATATCTCTGAATTTTTTCATTATTTTTCCTGTGTAGTAAAACTTTTAGAGAATCATATATAATTATATCAAAAAAAAAAAAAAATCGCGCATTTAAGGGTTAAACTAGAACTTGAACTTAGTGAAAAATGTCCGGGCCAGGATTCGAACCAGGGATGTCCTGGCTGAAGCCGCCAATGCTCTTGAGTGCTGTTTTATGACGGCCAATTATCAACACGAGGGATATAGGCCCAAAGAGATGGTAGTGCCCTCCTTGGGGGTCTTTCTAAGGAAACCTAATCCGTATTTACGAGAGGAAATCCAAGGTTCGAAGAAAACCACGGAAAACTCCGAATTATTAGACCGACGGACCCGAATGGATTCGAACCCAGCACCTCCCATCTACCAGCTTCGAGAGCAGAACCTCTTGGCCACTGGTGGGGCCGCCAATGCTCTTGATGATTATTGATTCAGACAAGTCCCTTGTTTGAATCCTAGCCCGGACTTCTTTCAGCCACTTGCAAAATTTAAAACTGTTATGTTTTATTTACCTATTGAACAATTGTGTTAAAAAATTAATCTAATAGGTCATAAACACACTGTATATACAATAACAACATTTCATAATTTATGCATCTTTATGAATTTTCATTCTATGTTTATTTTAACTTAAAATAAGTAAAATCACTCATTATATTGATCCAAACCTCAATGAACAAAAATAAATATGAAAGAAAAATAGATTATTTGCAATTCTTTTTAATGCAATAGAAAAAGAAATTATTTTCCGTGCAATCTTGAGAAAACTATAACAAAATAGTAATTTTTTTTTCATTACTTTAGCAAAAAGTGTTAATTATGCATTCCTTTTTACAAATTTTTCTTTCAATACATTTTTAATTAATTTTTACCGAAAGAAATTAATCAGCTAATTAATCTGAAATAACCATCCCTGTCATTATTAGCGGTTTTTCTATCGTTATTTTCACCTCTAATTTAGAATTGCTATTAAATAGAATTCTTTTATTTCACGGTTGCGGTTTTTCGGATAATGAATTCTTTTATTATGATTGGAAAAAAGTATAATATGGAAATAGTTTGTTAATTAATGATAGAAAACTTACGATCAGGATAAAATGTTACTAAGAAATATTTTAATATTTCGTCTAGAAAATTCACAGCATTGTTTCCTTTGGGCTTTGTTCCTTTAACATATTCGTGTCGACTGAAGCGAATTAGGATCTTTTTTATATGTGATATTCCTTTTTGATATTCAACACGCGCGAGGTACTTTTACATTTTATATCTTATTTTGTAAAAAAATATATAGAATATTCGTATTTACGTAACTAATGTACTATTCATTTACATACGATGGTCGTTCCCGGCATGCATTTTGTATAATAGGCGAATCAAAAGAAATGCGTTTTAAACGGAAGATTTTACTTAGTAAATAAAACGAAAGTAAGTACCAAAAAGGAGTATGTTACTTTTTAATTAATAACATTTCCGGTTCTAAATATGTTTGTATACATTACATGAATTTTCAGATCGCAACCATGTACGTAATTAAAAAAAAAGTACTTTTATTATATGCATTCATTCTGTTACATAAGCATGAGAAAGAAAATGTTTTTTTTTTTTTTTTTTTTTAACTTATTACCCTGAAAGGGTCTAATCGACCCCTTTCTATAATTTATTTCATTCGATTCGAAGCAGAAATTTTTTCCTAAATTAAGCTAGCCCTTTTGACTTCGGCGTCTGTTTTCTTTTCGGTCGGAATTTTATTCGGTCGACACCACTTTTTTAAAAGAAGTTTCCTTCAAGTACACAATTTCAAAACTTCCCTGATTAAATAAGGCATAATTTATTTTCCTTTACTACTGGCGCCAAAAAGAAATTTGGCAAAGAAAGATGTTGTCGAGTAGGACAAAAGAGTGCAAAGGGTGAAATACAGGGTGTCCCTTAGGGTGGTCACAAGAAATCAATTTTCGAATTTTTTCCGGGGGACCCCCCAAAAATTTGCCAATTGGCTAGAAAATGAGATTGGCAAAGTTTCAGCTCCTTTGGATAATGTTAACCCGTGCCTGATTGAGGTCAAAGTTTGAAAAAAACGTGATTTATCGCAAAAGAATGCTGATTTTACTTCATAAAATGCATACAATTAAACCTAGAAACATAATTCTGGTCTCATTTTATAAAAAAAATGTTTTGTCTTAAAGAACCACACACCATTTTTTTGTAAAGATTTATAGATTTAAATATATGCGCATTTTTCAGAACCAATAAATATTGATTTTAAATGACAATAAATATTGATTTTGCCAATAAATATTGAAATTGACAATAAATATTGATTTTAAATAAGCAAAATAAGCTATATACCTTCTTTTTCTAAATGGTCTGTGCCATCCATCTAACATGATGAATAGTACCAGGTTCTCTGAAAAAAATCTGTTTTGGAGGAAGACATCTTATAAAAATAACAAAAAATTGGATAATTTCTTTATAATCATCCCTGCGCAGTTCATTTTTTAAATGTTCTGCAAAAAAACTGGAAATTTCTTCTGAATTAAGTATTTTATATCCAATATTTCATCTTCAATAGCATTTTTATACTTAGTCTGAACTAACTTAGACCACCCTATCTAAAATTATTTTTAAATATCTAGCTGAGGGGCAGTAATTGTGCCCCCTTTACAATAAAAAACAGTTTATAGGCTAATTTCTAAATTATGGTGGCGACATGGTAAATAAGAAAATATTTTCTTTAATAGTTTCTATAGCAAAATGCAGGTTCGTCTGAGGCTACCAGTGTTTACTGCAGTGGTATCAAAACACATTGCCTGGATTTTACCAACTTCCTCCCATTCTTCAACTACTGAAAATACAGCTTTTGTCTGAATTATTTCGATACTATTTTCAAACTGTTCTTCATCTCCATAACTAATTAAAACTGCTATTCTCTCTATTCTTTCTGCTATTCTCATTTTCTTTATTCAAAAAATGAGGAAGTAGTTTTCCATCATCCCTGTGAACAACAGCTCCCTCTAAATCGGAATTTATAAATCTGTTTTTGATAAACTCAGTTTTTTGTTTTCGAAATAGTTGCTTGCGGAGTCGTATTACAATTCTCCTTAGAATTAAAGTCCGTAGTTAACTGGTGGGTATACTGTAATTCTAGCTGCTTCTTTGATGTTCAGTTTCACTTGGCGAATATTATAAAATAAAACACATAAAACTTTACAACTACTTTGTAACTTACTGTCGGTGATTTGATGAGACATGTGACCAATTAAAAAAAATATTGCATTTCTGCCATCATACCAAAAGGGGGGAGGGTGCCGGAATGAATGAAAATAGATAAAGCTAGTAGGTAGCAAAAACAGCCTTGTAATAAGAAGATAAATTCAGATGTTCCGTTTAAATACGCTTCAAACTGCAATACAAATCGAGGAAATCTTTCTTTCCAGGCACAGAACTAGATAATTAATAATTAACTAAAATTCATGAAATATCTTTAAAGCTACAAAAAATTTTCAATTTCTTCTGCTTTTTAATTCAAATAATACAAAAAAATATATAAAAAGTAATCAAAATTATTCATTTATTATTTTTCAATTCTTTTTCAAAAATGCAGAGTTTGAGAGTGTGGTTCACAAGCTGACGTGAAAAATACTAAATGTCATTAAATATAAGTTTTGATGAGAGTGAAAGTTCAAGGCAACAACATTTTCTATGAAATAAAACAAGAATCAGATTTCTAAAACAAAAAATTTTCATTTAATGAAAGAAAAACTACAATTTTTCGCCAAAAATCACGATTTTTCATGATTTCAACCACGATGAGGCACGGGTTATTATTATTCACTTGAGCTGAAAGTTTGCCAATCTCATTTTCTAACTAATTGGCAAATTTTAGATGGGTCCCCCATAAGAAAATATTAAAATATGTTTTCCCATATAGCTTGTGACCACCCTAGTGTCCCTGTCCATAATTAAACGACCCTACTTTAAAATTGTCTACAGACGAAGCTATTGGTCAGAAAGTTGTGAAATTTCGTGAAGGACACAATAAAGGGATGGGAATTTGTTTGAGCGAAAAAAAAATTAGTTCAAAATTTCTCCACCAGAGGACTTTTTTGAGGAATAACACATTTAACATACATTTACGATAGTTTACATGTTTTATTGCATCAAAACATATTCCACATGACGGCCATCATTTCCAGCTACCATCTGAAATCGTAAGATAACATGTTCCACAGTTGACTGCAGTGTGTTATGAGAAACGCTAAGAACATGTCGTGAAATGCTGTCTTTCAAATCACGTAAAGTTCTTGGATTTTCATGATTTACCAAATGTTTCCAATGCCTCCAAAGATAAAAGTCACATGGATTGAGGTCTAGAGATCTAGGAGTGCGTTGATTAGGAAAGTGGCGGCTGGTGATACGTTCTTCTGCGAAGTTATTCTTAAAGATGTCCTTAACACAGTGGCTAATGTGAGAAGGCGCTCCATGTTTAATCTCAGAATCTTATAAGAAATTCCTCTTTACATGGCGGTGCTTGCGAATTATGCTGTTAAATCATTAAATAGAATTGTTCGAATGTGAAATACTGGTGACAGGCTCATTAGATTTTCCAATGAGTTTTTTCATGCAAATACGCATCTTGCATGAAAGAGTAAAGCCGTTAGGTGGGGTTTCATCTTTAAATCTACACTGTCAGAAACGCTTTCTGCCATTCAAGGAAATATTCCTGCAGCACTGCTACCGGAATATATCCAAGAATTTTAGAAAGTCTGTTTCTTTTTTTTTTTATCTGTTACAAGAAAGAAAATAACCGTCAATTGAAGAAATTTCCTTTCTTTTTTCCGATCTGGGACAGAAAATTTCCGTAATTTTAAAAACGTGTTAAAAAAAAAAAAAAACCGTTCTTCTTTTCCGTGGATAACCTTGGCGTTCAACCTGGGATCGCACGTTTTGAATTAAGTATCTTAATAACTCAGCACACGAGCACTTGGCAGTGAGCGAGTTTAAGTATTTCCATGAATAAGGCGCTGTGGTATCACGAAATTTTCTAATCAAATTTACTGGTGGGAAAATTTCTCCTGGCGGTAATCAGAAACTGTTGATCCGATAAAAAAAAAAAAAAAAAAAAAAAAAAAAAAAAAAAAAAAAAAAAAAAACAGCCGCAATCTTATAACAACCTCCTCAGTTACTTCAATGGGATATGAATAAGGAGGAGGAGACATATAGTCTACTGCCTACGAGTTACAAGTGAAGTAACTGAAGAAGTTGTCACAAGATAGCGGATGTTTTTTTTTTTTTTTTTTTAAATCGGATCTATAGTTTCTGAATAGCGTCTGAGCAAAATTCCTACCAGTAAAATTAAATAGAAAAATTTGTCTTATTCATGGAAAAATTTCTCACAAATATGGTGAACCAATAGTAAAAATTCAAATCTGTTTCTGACATTTTTTATCACTAAAAATTTGCACGAATAAGGCCTTTAAATACGCAGAAAATTTTTATGTACATTTACTGGTGGGAGTTTTCCCCAGAAGTAATGAGCCTTTGCGCAAGCGGTTACAGTTGAAGCTTCACTTTTTTAAGGATATGTCAGTTCCTCTTTATTAACCCTTTCCGACGCAGTGGGCCCGGGTCGGGATACCTAATTTTAATTCCAAACTTACAAAAGGCACCAAGAATATTTTAATAAAATTTTGCATTAAAGATGAAAGCAAAAAGTAACAAGTTTTTAATTTCTAAAAAAGTCTTATCTAAATTCCCTTGTCAGTCGATGATTTCATCATTTTACAACAAAATTTGTCTGTGGGGGAAAGGGTTAATAGTTCCATTGTTACTTCACTGTCAACTGCTAGGCAATACACTAATGTCTCCTCCTCTTTTTTCATAACTCCATGTTTTAACTATGAAAAATTTAAGTTCATTTTAATACTGCTACGTCAAATCGCATTGGTTCCAGTGTTGGAAGAGATGCATAGCAGTGGACCGATTGTCACTAATAAATTTTAATACTGTCTTTCGACTTATAAAATGTCAAAAATTCTGTCATTAAATAAGGCGAAGGTTACTATTCAAATTTAGTTGGGCAATTGGCCTACTTCTGCGTATCTTTTCACCATTATAATTCCTTTACTTATTTAAAAGCTCTCAGGACGCCTAAAATTGAAAAAAAAAATGAAAAAAAGAAGAACATTTTCAACATTTAATATCGTATGTATATGGTTTAAAAACACAATTTTTATTGGGATGAAAGATAAAAGTATGTTCTTTCATTTCATGTATTTAAAAAATTTCAAGATGCAGAATTAGCATTTATAGAGCTCTCCAAACTGTCAAACATTTGTCCAGCAGAAAACTCGCATAACAGTTTACGCGCAGGATTACAAAATAAAATTTCCAACTAGAATTAAATTTAAAAAAAAATATTTTTTTGAACAATAAAAATGAAAGTTTAGGTTCCCTTTATGTAGACTAACATGAAACATATGTTTTGAAAATGTCATCAAAAAATATTCAGAAATTTTTGAGATATCCTGCGCATTATGCCTAAAAACGTCATTTGGAGAAAAAAATACTTCAATTTTCGGAAACGCCGCTTAAGCTATTGAGCTGGTATAATTCTAAAAGCCACAACTTCTGTTCTAATGGTTTATTCAAGAAAACAACTATATCAAAATGTTCAGAAAAGATAAAAGTTTAACCCCTTGAGGGGCGGTGGGATATATTATATCCCACCTACGATTAATGAAGATTTGCACCAGAAAATTTTATTAAATTTTACTTTCAGAACTTTGGTAGAAAAAAGTCGTAAATGTGCTTTTTCCTTATTTTGCATTAAATTTTTTGGAAGATTCCGGTGTGAATTCGGCATTACAGAAACACAATTACTTGCCCTTGAAGGGGTTAACATAAACAAAAATTAAAATTTCGAAAATTTGGAAGATTTAAGAGTCCTGAGACCACTTAAGACTTCTGAGTAAGATGTTAATTGTAATTTAATCTGTTTCAGTTTTGGCTATATACCCGTAAGGCATGGTGACGTCACGGCGACGTCGTTGTGAAGTCACACTGTGATTTTGTGACTGTCAATGTGACGTAATAGTGACTAGAATGCGAGGTCGTTATGGCAGTTTTAGAGGTCGTTTGTGACGTCACATTGTGACCACTCTGTGAAGTCACGGTGTGACAAATTTGTGAAAAGTGTGTCATTTGTGACTATTTTGGCATTAACTTTGTCACGAACCTGTGACGAAAGTGACAATGCTTTGAAGTCACACTGTGACCAATTTGTGAAATATGTGTCATTTGTAACGAACTTGTCATAAACACTGTGATTATTTCAAATGAAAATCAAATTTCAAATTAATTGTTTAAAAGGAGCAAAGGAGAACACAGTGAAAAAGATTCCATGCTGGGACTCGAACCCGGGCCATCAGTATAGCGCACTGACATTCTACCGACTAAACAACATGGAACGATACACAGCCTGGAAAATTTCTCACTATTACATGTTGGCAAGGTTACAAACGCAGCACAAGATGGAATATTTATTGTGAACCACTGACATGGGGCAAACACGAAACTTAATTAAATCCAGCATCGATTGAAACTATATTAATACTTGGAAATTTTTCCAGAGAGAACCATTCGCCTTGCATACGATATTTCAAAAGAAAATCAAATTTCAAATTAATTGCTTAAAAGGCAATTTTAATTTGAAATTTGATTTTCATTTTAAAATTATTAAAAAAAGTATCTAGAAATTCAGAAAGTAGACAAAATTTCCAACAAATTAGATATATGACATTATGACTTAGGATGAAGGGAAAGGGGGGATCTGCCTCGGAACATGCGCGCGGTGCTGCGTAAACTAAGTTGCGCAATTCCACTTAACCACTCACACGTTTACGTTCGCCCTCCCATGTCCCCTCCGAACTTTCTCTATAAGGTTTACTTTAAGATTTTTGGGTCGCTGAATCCCAATTTTTAACTCCCCCCCCCCCGAAATCCCCCCAAATAGTTTTACGGGTTTTTAACATAGTTTTACGGGAAAATATTACGAAATTCAGAAACTAGACAAAATTTGCAACAAATAGGATATATGACATTATGAATTAGGATGAACGGGGAGGGCGAGGGCTGCCTCTGAACATGCACTGCGGCGCTACGTGCACTAAATTATGAAGTCCATTCAATAGGGGATTTTCAACGTATAATCATGTGGTCGGAGTCGAATCGACTCCTTCCGGGCGTTCTAGTGTTAATTCGCATGTTTGCATGTATGAAAACAACAGTGTTTCGAATTCGGTAGATCTTTTATTTCGGAAATTTCAAATTCATGCCAGAAAATTAAAATAGCAATATTTGTTTTATTTAACAACATTTTTTATTTAAATGAAGAGAAATTTTTCATTTAAATTTTCTGGTGCAAATTCAGATTCTCTGAACTACGTAATTTCTAGAACGTATTCTACCATGGGAATTAAAGGGTTAAATCGGGATTGGCCAACTGTGGCACGCCGTATACCAGTAAAATTTTACAGAAAACGTCGCAGAGATTCGATGATTAGATAAGGCATTCATTACTGTAAAATTTTAGTGGTGTCGAGCGTGCCACAGTTGGCCAACCCTGGGTTAAATCTTTAATTCTCGTTCCCGTGATATTCACGGGCTGTGTCTTTTATTCAGATTGTTTGATTCCCACCAGTTTTATAAAATGGTGTAATTGGCTTTATTATGGTATCATTTTACCTGTCATTAAATAAGGCGAATATTTCTTTTTTTTTTTTTTTTTTTTGAATGGTGCCAATAAGCAATTTGAATTTTTAAACCGTAATTTAATGCGACCGTTAAGGGGTTAACACATTCATGACGGCAAATGAGAATTCTCGTTTCCATTTAAAAAACATCATTGACTAACGGCGGCGTGACTTCTACATTACAGAAGGTGCATTTATATCATGTTGTCCATATTTTTTTTTTAATTGTAAGGCATTTTTTATTAAATTCGTAGACTGAAAGATATCTACCGATGCATAAACTTGGGAAACCTATCTAGAAATCCAATTTACAAAAGACTTTCAGAACAAGGAGGAGCTTCCACTGATTTAAAATTCAGATTTGATAAAAATTGCCCGTCGGCAATGTGTTAAGAACCCACTTCGGTCATGGGAAGAAGGGAAAACGCTAATGTTAAGGCTTTATTTTTAAATTTCTCGCTTTGATTTAAATACTTTTGAATGATTTTTTTTTTTTTTTGCATAGGATTGCTGAGGACGATCTACAACAGGGCTAGTTTTTACTTTTTTTGATTTTGGTTACAGTTTTTTATATATTAGGATTCAATTTTAGAACCGGTTCAAACCGGTTACGAAAGTGAAAGTAATTTTTATAATGAATCTGAAAACAAAATAGTAAAACTAGCAATAGTAAAACTAGCCCTGTTGTAGATCGTCCTCAGCTATCCTGTGCAAAAAAAGCATTCAAAAATATTAAAATTAAAGTCAGAAATTTGAAAATAACGCCCCATAGCCATTAACATTAGCGTTCTCGTTTCTTCCCGTGACTGGAGTAGCCTCTCAACCAGAATTGCCACTTCTCCAGCTTTTTGCACACCACTGTTATCTTGTAGAAAATGTTGTTCTTCTAAAGTGCCCAATTTTCCAATTAAACAAAACAATATTTACTGTATTAAAATACTGGTATCCAAAAAGCTGTTGTTGGCAACTGTGCTCTTAACCCTTTCCGGCGCAGAGCACTTCCATTGCTAAAATGCTTACATGAATGATTGACACCGGAATTTACGAACAAATTTATTTAGAAATAAGAAAATGCTTTTTTTCACATGCACGATTAACGGAAAATACTTGTACCAAAAGTTTGGTGCCGCCGTGGCAGTTGGGAATAAAGTTGGATGTTCCATGCAATGAAACACTGGCCGCAAAGGGTTAATCGTTGGTGCAATAGGTGTAGTCTACTTTTTAAAAAATTCAAATTATTTTATTGCCACCACTTTTTTGCAGTAGAAATATTTATGTTATTTAACGGCAAATAAAATGATGCGAGAATAAAGCCAATTACACTATTTTAAACAAACTGGTGAAAATCGAAGAATCTGAATTGAAAAAAAAAAGTATCCTACACTGCCCGTGAAAGTCATGGGCGCAAGAATTAAGGGGATAACTGCCTGCAAGAAAAAGGAATGTTTTACTACAGCTAAGTCAGCAGTTAGGTTTCAGTATTCTGATTTATCTATCGGTTTCTGGAATAGTGTGCTAAATTTAAAATAATTCCTGCGTTTCTGTAACTTATCTACCCTTCTTCTATTTTGATTGGAAAATTCATACGAACGTAAGTGGGTATGTTAATATTTGAATGTATTTTATTTATTATCTTCTTTCCTTGGCTTTGGGATGGTGTGTTGCTTTCTGTAGTACTGTTTACATTGAAATCAAAACCCATCCACTCTTCTAGATAATAGGAAAATTTACTCTGGCAACTTGTGATTTGCATTTTTGTTATTTAGTTGTGAATTTCAGGGATTTTTCTTCAGATGTGGAGATTGAATCATATCACTTTGAATTATCGTTTGAGTGCATTTACTGATCTCATTGTGAAATTAAGTTAGAGACACTTTATTCCTTACAGAAATCAACACTCAAAGCTCAACAACACTGTTTCAAGTTAACGTGAATATTCGGCATTTCAGAGCTGCCACATTTTATGTTTTTGTTTAGTAAAAAGCATTTTGAAAAACGATCTTAAACCTCTTTAAACCACTTAACCTACAACTACGGGCATAGCCGTGTACGATGATCGGGCCGAATGTAAATTCTTCTAACCACTAAAATTTCTCTTTAAATATTGTTTTATTTAATCGGCGAAAATCCAAGATTAAACAAGGTGAAAATCTCTATTAAATTTTAGTGGTAGCTATGGATTTGCCAAATCGTGGCTATTGAGACGTAAATCGTAGGTTAAGGTGTTAAACTCTGAAATCTTAATTAGGTAAAGAATATTTTAAATGTCTACTAGAAACAAAAAGCATTTCAAAAAGTGACTTCATAATAAATTACCGGTTAACAAATTATAAAATTATTATTATGTGGTATTGGGTTCGATTTCTTCAAGATGTTTGTCTTCATTTGTTCCATATTCTAATTCTTTGTGCCTAAAATCTAATCTTGTGCTTGTTGTCCATTTGCTTTACGAAGACTCACAAACGAATCCTTGAGATTATGACCGTGTTTACTGGTGACGAGTGAACTGTACCGGTGACGAGTAAAGTGTGCAATAACACTGATCGGTATAAAAATCGTATTCTGTAAAAAACACTGAATATTTCAGAATGATTTAACGTTACCAATTCCAAATATGGAAATCAAATTTCTCCACCACGTACTAATTTTGGTGGAATGGAGAAGCATTCGTTTTTAACCCTTAGCCCTTTGAGCTCTGGGCGTGAATTTCTTAAAAATGCTCAAATATCACATTGGCACCAGTATTTTGTAATCAAAAGATTCGGCTTCCCGTAAGGCATGGTGACGTTACAGCGACGTCGTTGTGAAGTCACGCTGTGACTTTGTGACCGTCCATGTGAAGTCATAGTAACTGGAATGTGAAGTCGTTATGGCCGTTTTAGAGCTCATTTGTGACGTCACATTGTGACCAATTTGTGAAATATGTGTCAGTTGTGACGAAATTGTTATTAACACTGTGATGATTCTGTGACGACAGTGACAATGTTGTGAAGTCACATTGTGACAATTTTGTGAAAATTGTGTCATTTGTGACGATTTTGTCATTAACTTTGTGACGAATATGTGACTACAATGACAATGCTGTGACAGCATTAAGATGGAAGACATTTATTTAAAAATTAAATCGCTATTCGAGTCCAATCAATGAACCTCGACAATGGAGGCAGGAGTAATTATGAGTAAAAGAAAATTCTGAAGTTCACAGAAAAATTTCAGAATGTTTTTTTCACGATCCTTTGACGAAATTAGCTTTTTTCGCGATCCTTTGACGAAATTCATGTTTTTTCTTCAATCTTTTGACGAAATTACGATTCTTTGATTTAAGTCACTTTTTTTGACGACTTTTGAAGAAATTTTAAGTTTTTTCGCGATCTTTTGACAAAATTCGCCTCATTCGCGTGATTTATTTACAAAATTTCGCCTTTGTTGCGGTCCATTGACGAAATTCGGGTTTTTTCGACAATCTTTTGACAAAATTTGCTATTCTTAGATGAAATTCGTTTTTTTCCACGATCTTTTGACAAAATTTGCATTTTTTTCGCGATCCCTTGACGAAATTCACCTTATTTGCGAGATTTATTAAGTTTTGCGTTTTTCTCGGTCCTTTGACGAAATTGACGTTTTTTCTGCGATTCTTAAATTGAAATTCGTCGTATTTGCACGATTTTATTGAAACAATTTCACGTTTCTTTCGCTATCCTTTGACAAAATTTGCGTGTTATTCGCGATTTTTTGACAAAATTCGAGTTTTTTCTGCAATCTTTTGACAAAATTTGCGATTATTAGATGAAATTCGCGTTTTTTCCCATGATCTCTTGACGAAATTCACTTTTTCCTGCGATTATTACATGAAATTCTTATTTTCCGCGATTTTTTGACGAAATTTAAGGGGTTTTTTGCGATTCTTTATCGAAATTCACGTTTATTCCGCGATCTTTTGAAGAAATTCGTTTTTTTTTGCGAGATCTTCTGGCAAAATTCGCGATCCCTTGGAGAAATTAGTTTCTTTTTTTTTTGTCCGTGATTCTTAGACGAAATCCGAGTGTTTTTTTTAGATTCTTTGTCGAAATTCGCTTTTTCCCCAGTATGATCCTTAGACGAAATTTGAGTTTTTCCCCAATTCTTTGTAGAAATTCGCTTTATTCCGCGATCTTTTGACTAAATTCGTGTTTATATCACGATCGTTTGACGAAATTCGTTTTTTTAGCGATCTTTTGACGAAATACGCGTCTTTTTCAGTTACTATTTGCCGAAGTTCGCGATGTTTTTCGGTGAAATTTTGGCGATCTCGAAATACTTTGCGATTTACGGAGTTAACGGGCTAATGGATATTTTTAGGAACAAAAAGAAAATTTGTGGAGATTTTTGGGAATTTTAGGGAGAAAAATAACAGTTAGGATATTTAGGGGAAATGCGAGCCCTGAACATTTGACGGCCCCATATATATCATATACATACGTTTTATTATGCTATATACAGGAATATACATATATGCTTATTTGTGCCACTAACTAAATGGTACATATTTGCAGTTTTTATTAATTCTGCAATTACTTACTGTTCCCTCTAGGCCATTTTTTAAAGTTGCAGCACCCTGCTCTTTTTAAGATAGGCAAAATACACCCTTTTTTATTTTATTTTTTTAAATTCACCTTTAGTTGCAATCAGAGATTTCTTGTAAAAAACTTCCCCATATCACAGTATTTTTAAACCGATGTGCCCAAGACCTTGCAAAAATTATAGAACTTTATTTCTTTAGAAAATACAAGCTATTGTTAAATCATGTCGTTATTTAATTGTATTTTTCAATTTGTAATTCATAAAATCCTTTAAAATTAATGTCACTTTATTTATCATATTAATAAATTATATACTTTTTTCTTATATTATTACTAAACACATTACTAATACATTTACTCATGAAGTAATGCTCTGTTTTAACTGAACTAGCACCCTTTTTTTCTATAATGAATATTAAATTATCATTTTAGGAATTAAAACATAAAAATAATTTTTCCTAATTAGAGAGTTAATTGTTGGAAAAATGATTCATTTCAAACATTGTCAACAATTTGATATTAAGTGCAGAGATTAATAATTTTAATAACTGTAAATATCAATAGTATTTAATACAGTTTTAGATAATTATTACAAAATATCAATGTATTTAACATTATTGCATACTACTAATGAAAATGAATGGTGTTTTAAAATCACTCTAATTACACTAACTAATAATTATAATTAAAGCTTAAAACATAGATTATATTAGCAATTAGAGATTTAATTGTTTTAGAAATCCAAAAGTATTGAAAGCTAGTCCATGTTTTAATGCAGGGAAAAAAATCATAAAAATCCGATTTAAATTTAAAAAAAATCTGATTTAAATAAAAAAAATCCGATTTTATCTTAACACTATATGTATAATTCACCTTGACTTTGGGGGTATTTTGGAAATATGCAGCACGGTGAGGTGATACAAAAGGTTAATTGATTTTATATCAAAGTCTGCCTGCAGTAAAACACATATTTAAAAACATCTTTTGGTTATTAAAAAATAATTTTAAAAATTGATTGCCAAAATTACATTTTCATTTATGAAATTATATAGTAACAATAATAACAACTCTTACTGTCTATGATTTTTAGGAAACAACTATCATTAAATGTTTATGCACTACAGATACTCTATTCGGAGTCTAATGTAAATTTTTTTATACAATTTGTGGAGGATGTATCTGGCTGGATGTCCGTTGCCAAGACCACTAAAGCTCTGATATTATCAAGAACAGTACAACTTCCCGGATTATGGAATACAGGAGAAAAACATTTATTTTATTATTGAAATCTCTATTATATATTTACAAGTAATACATTTGACTAATAACACCAAAAAGCATTTTTATATGAAAAATATCAATTATGTAGTCAAATAAAGTTTTGAAATTCAATAACAATACTTTAATATTAGCAACATTCCAAGACTTAATAGTCGAAGAAATTGCCAAAGATTTTACTACCTACCGCAGTTTTTTTCTTTTTTTAATTCTAATAGTTTTAGTAGTTTAAGCGAGCAGTTCGATTGCATGTTTATAAAATTCGTGTTTTATTTATGTACATTTTTTTGAAGTTTTTAATTTACTATAAAGGTTTCAGAATAGCGTGTGGGGAAATTTTTATATATACAGTCTGTTACAAATGCAGGTAATCATATTTACTTTTATATGACACAGTAAAATAAAAGCTAATGAAAATAATATAAAATAGTTAGCCATTTTTATGTGAATAAAGTATAAAAATTCAAACCATAAACACAAAATAGAAACACACATTGATTCATTATTATTATTATTATTTTATTTACAGGATTAGATGATAATTATAAATAACAAGACCCCTTTAATCAGTCTGTTTTCTAATAGAGTGTATAGTATAGATATTTTGAAGCTTATGCGCATAAAACCATTCAGGAAATAAAATATTAAAAGTATCCATAATAAAAAAAATAAATAATGAAATATATTTTACATTTTAGCTTCATTCATTCAAGTACATGGATATGTTTTTTATTAATTAAAATCCTTCAAAAAAAAACCATATTTAAATTCTCTCTGGGTTGCTTAATTTCAATATTTGTCAACAAATTGAGACACCGGTTTACTTTGAAAACTTTTCGTTCATAATGTTTAACTGGAAAGTTCTTACCATCTAAGGACATCTCTTTATAAATTTTTATAACTTTTCTCACATCGAATAATACTCATTGACACTGATTTTTCGCCCCTTAATACTACAAGTGCATGATATCCTTTAAATAGTATTTCTCCATTATGTAAAAAAATCTTATTTCTTCTAAATATATTTTCTAAACAGGTATTAATTTTTAAATAAAAATGTGCAACGCAAATTGTTTCAGACCATCAAAAAATTTTATTCTATAAAAACGCCTTTTTATTTAGTACGTTAAAGACATTTAAATATTTGCTAATTATGTTGAACTTCGATTATAATATTTTTCTACGTCATTTTAAAGTTTGAGAAAGCATATGATTTTAAACTATAATTTATTAAAAGAAAACAAATCTGAGTAAAATAAATTTATATAATTGATTTTAATCATCTGATTAAAATTGTTGATAGACAGATATTTATTTTAATAAATTAAATAATAAATCTACAAAACTTTATTAGGTTAATGAAATGTTTATAAGAAAATGCTAAAATCGTTATAATTTAAAGAAAAGCAAACTCTGAAATAAAATATTTTTTCATACCTTTTTCTTTCCTTAACGAGGTTCATTAAATTACGATATAATCCATGTTTTAGAAAGAACGAATTTTGAAGTAGAAAATATGTCCAATAATAAATACAATTGAAATGATGGGAATCATTTTAAACCACACCAAAGCTAGTGTACTTATCCGTTACCGCCGAATCACTCAAGGCCTGAGGACACGAGTTTTGATGTCATCACTAATCGACCGACTTCTCACTAGTGTTGGAATTCCCAGCGGAAAATTTTGAATAGTAATTTTATTTTATTTTATTTATGAAATAGCTATCATGTTATAAAAAAATAGTAACTATTTAAACTTACTGGTGAGAATTCGGAATACCTAAATAAAAATTCAGCCAGATGCGGAATGCCTCAGTGTTGCCGCATCTTGTTGATTTTTTATTGGGGGACTCCAAATTTTCACCAGTGAGTTTAAATAGTTATTATTGTTTTATAATATGATAGTTATTCCACAAATAAAATAAAAGAAAATTGATATTCAAAATTTTCCGGTGGGAATTCCAACACTAGTGAGAAGTCGGTCGATTAGGGATGACGTCACAACTCGTGTCCTCAGGCCTTGAGTGTTTCGGTGGCAACGACTTATCTCGAACTGATATTTTTGTCTAAAGTTCTTTCATTGATTATTCCTAGTAGTCCAGGCAATAGGGAATTTTACTTAGCAAAATTAATGGTAGTTCTGGAAATCGGCTTACTTTATGTTTTTCGGGTCGCTGAATCCGAATTTGTAACTTCCCACCAAAATTTCCCCCGGCAACACCCCCCCCCCAAATTTTGGTAAAAATCCCCAAATAAGGTTTTTATTAAAAAAATCATTTTTTTTTGTTTTAGGGGAAAAGTATCTAGAAATTCAGAAAGTAGACAAAATTTGCAACAAATTAGATATATGATATTATGACTTAAGATGAAATGGATGGGGCGATCTGCTTCGGAACATGCGCGCGGTGCTGCGTGGACTAAGTTGAGCAATTCCACTTAACCACTCACACGTTTACATTCGCCCTCCCATCTCCCCTCCGAACTTTCCTTATAAAGTTTACTTTAAGTTTTTTGGGTCGCTGAATCCGAATTTTATCTTACCCCCAAAATTTCCCCCCCCCCAAATCCTCCCCAAAATAGTTGTTATTAACTTAAATTTCTTATTGTTTTAGGGGAAAAGCATTACGAAATTCAGAAACTAGACAAACTTTCCAACAAATAGGACATATGACATTATGACGTAGGATAAACGGGGAGAGAGGGGTCTGCCTCGGAAAATTCCCCGCTCGCTTTTCTCAAAAACTAAATTTTTTCAAAAAATCAATTTTTTGGTGTGTTGCCGGGTTAAATTTTGGTGGGAATTTAGAAATTCGGATTCAGTGACCCAAAAAGCATAATGTGAGACGAAATCCAGAACTAGTATTAATTTTGCCAGGTAAAATCTCCTATTACTTGGACTTCATAACTTAATGCACGTAGCGCCGCAATGTATGTTCCGAGGCAACCCTCTCCCTCCCCGTTCATCCTACGTCATAATGTCATGCATCCTATTTGTTGCAAATTTTGTCTAGTTTCTGAATTTCGTAATGCTTTACCCCTAAAATAATAAGAAATTTAAGTTAAAAACAACTATTTGGGGGTGTTTCTGGAGGGAAATTTGGGGAGGAAGTTAAACATTCGGATTCAGCGACACCAAAAAACTTAAAGTAAACCTTATAGAGAACGTTCGGAGGGGAGATGGGAAGGCGAATGTAAACGTGTGAGTGGCTAAGTGGAATAGGGCAACTTAGTTCACGCAGCACCGCGCGCATATTTCGAGGGCATGTTCCCCCCCTCCCCTTCATCCTAAGTCATAATGTCATGTATCTAATTTGTTTCAAATTTTGTCTAATTTCTGAATTTCTAGATACTTTTTCTCCAAAACAATAAAAAACTTGATTTTTTTAATAAAAACCTTTTTGGGGGGCATTTTACCAAAATTTGGGGGGTTGGCGGGGGAAATTTTGGTGGAAGTTAAAAATTCGGATTCAGCGACCCAAAAAACGTATAGTAAGCCTTTTTCCAGAACTACCATGAATTGTGCTAGGTAGAGCCCCTAAACGGTCTCTATTGCCTGGACTATAGGAACTTTTTAGGTTAAATGTTTATATCTGACCGACTGCACGTTCACAACCGTTGCCAACGAAACACTCAAGGCCTGAGGACAGGAGTTGTGACGTCATCACTAATCGACCGACTTCTCGTTGGTGTTGGAATTCCCACCGGAAAATTTTGAATAGCAATTTTCTTTTATTTTATTTGTGGAATAACTATCATCTTATAAAACAATAATAACTATTTAAACTTACTGGTGAAAATTTGGAGTCCCCCAATACAAAATCAACAAGATGCGGCGACACTGAGGCATTCCGCATCTGTCTGAATTTTTATTTAGGTATTTCGAATTCTCACCAGTAAGTTTAAATAGTTATTATTTTTTATAAGTTGATAGCTATTTCATAAATAAAATAAAATAAAATTACTATTCAAAATTTTCCGCTGGGGATTCCAACACCAGTGAGAAGTCGGTCGATTAGTGATGACCTCAGAACTCGTGTCCTCAGGCCTTGAGTGTTTCGGTGGTAAAGTCACAACACGTCCAGCAAAAAGCTCCCTCCGCCTATTCCAAAGATTAAACGTAATAGTTGTCCTTAATAGTTTTTATCGTCTGCGGTTTTTCGCGTTCTTTTGTTCATCAAGGCAAAAAACAGATGTCTTTTCCGTTGTTATACATTTATATAACGTAATATTTTTATAAGCATAGTTCCAATTAAAATTTCTTATTTCAAGAATTTTTTGAGCATTTAACTTTTTTTCGATATGTTTCAAAATAGTTCAAGTTTTAAGTTTTGTAAAGCAACTTTTTTGTCAAATATGACAATAATTATAGTAATTCTGGGAGTATAACAAAGTAAACAATGTTTATATTTTTAGAGTATTTAAAATTCATTTTAATATGCAATAATGCAAGATCTTTTGAAAATGGAAAAGTAAAGTTTATATTATACGTAGTGAATGCAAAATATGTTCATAAAAAACAAATAAAATAACTGGCGAAATAATGATTTTAGTGGGGGAGTGGAGGTGGGAATCTAGCTCTCATTACTCTTTTTTTTTCTCTTTTAATTTCCTGTAGCGTTGTATATCCTGTAGCATTCCCATGCCTACACACAAACAAATCTTTGCTTTCTCCACCTGTGTATTAATTTCTGCCATTTCCGCTGATAAGAGTAATTTATAAATAACAAACCAACACCCCGGATTATAGAATACAGGGGGAAAACATTTTCTTATCATTGAAATCTCTAATATATATTTACAGTTAATACATTTTTCTAGATTGACCACTAATAACACCAAAAAACATTTTTATATGAAATATATCAATTATGTATTCAAATAAAGTTTTAAAATTCAATAGCGATACTTTCATATTAGCAACATTCCAAGAGTTAATAGTCGAAAAAAATCGCCAATTATTTTACCACCTACAGCAGTTTTCTAAGCGAGCAGTTCGATTACATGTCTATTAAATTTGCGTTTTATTTATGTGCATTTTTGCTGAAGTTTTTAATTTCGTTGTGAAATATTAGCTGGAAACAAACACTGAATTATTTTTATTGTTTGAAGTGGAAACGTTATAATCTTAATATATGTTTTGTCACACTGTGAGTTTACAATATGGTACGGTTTTTTGACACATAATGAGACGTACGTTACATGTAGTGACATCATGTAGTACATAACAGTGACGTCACAATTTTTTTTAATTGCCAGAAAAATATGTTTTACAGTAAATAACATGTTTTGAAGTTTTCTAAGCAGTTCATATATCAGTCACAATGTGACATCACTGAGTGGTGGCATTTTGGTCACAGTTGTAACGTGATAATAGTGACTTACAGTGGCGTCACAATGACGTCACTGTGACCATGCATGCTATGAGGGTTATAATATACATGAAAAAATGCATTAATCTATCTTCAAATAAATTTAATTGAATAATCCGGTGCCAATGTGACATTTGGAGATTAAAATAAAGTGGGAAAAAATTCACCCATCAGTGATCAAAGCGATCGGTCGAAGTATTCCTCCCAAGCAGAGGATGCTCTTACACGAATTTATTCGGTTGGCATCACTGTTTCTTAACCCCTTGAGGGGCACCGGTATATATTATATACCACCTACGATTAATGAAGTTTTACACCAGAAAAATTTTATTAAATTTTACTTTTCTAGCTTTGGTGGAAAAAAGCCGTAAAATTGCTTTTACTTATTCTGAAATAGAATTTTTCGATGATTCCGGTGGGAATTCAGCATTTCACAAACGTAATTGCTTGCCCCTCAATGGGTTAAGAAGCACCTTTACTTGCACTTTGACAACATGTGCAAAAGAAGTTTACTGAAAAATGCACTTTCAAAATATAGTGGTGCGAATAGAATATAAAAATAGAATCATGTATATAAAGCTTGGGCGGCTATTTGCCGACACTCGACCGCAAAGAGTTAAAATTAAAATATTTTCCCCCTGATAAAACATTAGCGCTGAAAGCTATCTATTCTTTATTTTTTTATTATCTTGCGCTTTGTCATTTTTCTCCACTATCGTCTGACTGAGGATGATCTGAATTCGTGCATGTTCAATCTCAAATGACATTTCGCATTCTCCTCACAAAGCGAATTTGTGTAGCGTCTCCGTTAAAAAAAAAAAAAAAAAAAAAAAAAAAAAAAAAAAAAACAGTGCGTGTTGTTTACGTTAATAACTTTATCGCACAGTTAATTTATTTTATTAAGTTGAGCAAAAAGTTCTGGGAAATTTTTAATCTAATAGATACCAGAATTTATATCCTATATATTAGTACTAGTGGTTCAGCCTAGACGAGGTTGCATCCGACTATGGCCTCTTTCGATCAATGCAACACTTTTTCAGGGGCCGTCGATTTGAATAGTTTAATGAAGTGGACGAAGCATCTCAAGAGTTATTGGATTCCAAGGAGCCGCCTTGGTATTTCCAGCAAATCCGGAATCTGGCAGAACGATAGCAGAAATTCGTGGACTATAATGGTCTCTACTTTGAAGAACAGTCCTTGTAGCTTTTGTTGTTAACTTGCACATAACAACGCAATTTTCACAAATTTCCCAGAACTTTTTGCTCAACCTAGTATTTTGAAACATTCAGTATATTGCTCATGGAGGTCGTATGAAGGAAACGTACTTAAAAATCCAAAATGTATTGCAAAAAATAGTACATTAAGAAGATCATTAGTCTAACATATTTGCCGACTTGAATGTTATAGTATTGCTAACGGGGTCTAACCCTCCGTCTACCAGACGGGTCCATTGGACCCGACAGGTACATACAAAATATTCATTCAAACCAGAAATTTCTTTAAAATAAACTAAGTATATAAACCAGACAAAAATAAGGTAAATAAATAAGTTAAATAGTTTTAAATAAAAATTCTGGTGTAGAACGTTTTATTAAAACTTGAATAAAATTCCCGGTAGATCTAGGGTTAAACAAGGTTTCATATAATTCAATTGTTTCTAAAATTGTTGCGCACAGCAGGCATTAACCCCTTCACGGTCGCTTAATATTTGAAAAAACCATCAAAAGTGTACCTATTTTTTTATTACAGAAATTGAATAAATTATAAGGTTTCTAAATAAAATATGCAATTAGTTTATTTTTAAGCCGAAAAAACAATATTTTATAGCCATATTCATATTTGTATAAAAGCCATCATGCGAGAATTATGTGTCTTAACCTCTTAAGCTCCGCCTCCAATAAATGTAGGTTACTTTTTTTATTATTGAGATTGTTTGATTCTCACCACCGTAGTTTACGGCAGATAAAATGATGCGAAAATAAAGTCATTTACACTAATTAAAAAAAACTGGTGGGAGTCAAACAATCTGAATTAAAAGATAGTAGCCTATATTTATCGAGGGCGGAGCTTAAGAGGTTAAGACACATAATTCTCGCATGATGGCTTTTATACAAATATGAATATGGGTATAAAATATTGTTTTTTCGCCTTAAAAATAAACTAATTGCATAGTTTATTTAGAAACCTTATAATTATTCAATTTCTGTGATAAAAAAATGGGTACACTTTTGATGTTTTTTTCAAATATTAAGCGACCGTGAAGGGGCTAATATTCCAGTTATCATGAGAAAGGCTTGATTCATCAGAATCCATATCAAAATGACAAAAATATTACAAATCTATGACAAACCTATGGCAAATTATAGATCGTACAAATCAACTCAGAGTGCTAATATTCAAAGATTTCAAATGGAAATTCCAATTCAATTTTTCTGGTTTCAGAAGTTTTTTCCAGCAATTAAATCTCCAGCCCGAGTATATGACGGGCACGAGAAATAACGAACGACACCTCAGCCCGAGATATTGACGGGAGCGAGAATTAGGGGGTTAATTGACAATATAAAAACGTATTTATTAGGAGCGTTCAAAAAGTAAGTAGCCGGAGGCCTAGGGACAGAAACTAGTACATGTATTTCAGAAGTATAGGCCCTGGCTGTTGAAGCACTTGTCTAACTGAGACACAAGGCGGTGAATGTCTGTCTCGTAAAATTCCTGGGGCTACGATGTGAACCAGTTCCGCACGTACTGCTTGACGTCGTCGTTCGAAGTTAATCGTTTGCCCCTCAGAGCCTTTTTTAAGGGATCAAAAATGGCGTAATCGCAGGGAGAGAGGTGTGGACTGTATGGAGGGTGACCGAGAACGTCCCACTTGAATTTCTGCGCGAGTTCCGTAATCGTGTTTGCCGTATGAGGCCTTGCATTGTCGTGGAACTCAATGACCCCACGGGTGAGCTTGCCTGGACGTTTTGATTTGATCGATCGGCGAAGGGTGATCAATGTTTGTGAGTAATGCTGGGCATTCACTGTTGTCCCGTGCTGCAGGAAGTCTATCAGAAGTGGACCGTCTTGGTCAAAGAAGAACGTCAGCATAATCTTTCCTGCACTTATGTGGATGGCCTTGGTGGCGTTTCTTGGTGGCGGTGACCCCCGATGTTTCCACTGCAGACTTTGTCGTTTCGATTCTGGTTCGAAGTGATGACACGAAGACTCATATCCAGTCGCTTACAACTCGAATGAGCGTTGGACGACTGATGCATGCTTATGCTACCTTTGTAGTCACGTGACTTGCACTCGAGACCCTCTAGCGGCGGGCATGTGGACTTCCATGCTCCTGTCGGAAACCCTCTTTGTTACTGACGCAACAATATTACAATTCTGTCACCGGTTTGCACATTCCAGACTACGGTTCGTTTCTTTTTGAACGTCCCTTATACCATTTCTCCCCATAAAACAGGATTTCTCAACCCTTTCAGCGGCAAAAAAAATTAAGTTGCTAAAATGCTAAAACAATTGAGTGACACTAGGTTTTACGAACAAATTTATTTGAAAATAAGTAAAAGTACTTCTAGACGCATATAATAAATGTAAAATTTTATTCCAAATTCCTGATATCATTGTGAAATTTGGGGGCTAAAAATTGGTTCGATATATAATGTTAAACCGCCCTTCAATGTATTAAGTAATTTCTTTAAGTGATTAATAAACGGTGAATAATTTGGATATTTCATGAGCAAATATTTACGTATGAGCGAGGTCATGGTAAAAGAAATTTTTGTTTGATTTCAAATAAAACGGTTAATGCATTATTTTACTTTGAAGAATATATTCAATATTGTGGTGAAAGTAGCACTGGATGCCTTTAAAAGTTATATAAAGTTTTGGAGGAGAAACAGAAAATCTCAAAATTATGATGAAATTGAGGAGTAATGTAAGGATATCTACTCTCATCATTTAGCGCATTGGGATACAATATGTCTCTAAAACCCTACTTCATTTTCACTTTGAATTTTTACTGGATAATATGGGAGCGGTTTCTGATGGACATGGAGAACGGATTCACAAGAATGTAGCTGAAGACATACAGAGATGTACTACAGCGGCAAATAGAATGAAAATAATTTACCAGATTACTGCTGGACCGCTGCCATCGAAATACTCAAATCCAGAGGATACGAGTGTGATGTTATAACTAATGCACTGTTTTCTCACTAGTGTTGGAATTCACACCGGAAAATTTTGAATAGGAATATTATTTTAGTTTATTTGTGGAATACCTACCTTCTCCTAATCCCTTAACGGTCGCATTAAATTACGGTTTAAAAATTCAAATTGTGTACTGGCACAACATTTTTGAAAAAGAAATATTTACCTTATTTAACGATAAGTAAAATGATACCATAATAAAGCCAATTACACTTTTTTATAAAACTGGTGGGAATCAAACAATCTGAATAAAAGATACAGCCCGTGAGTATCACTGAGTGAGAATTAAGGGTTTAAAACAATAGTAACTATTTAAACTTGCAGGTGAGAATTTGGTATCCCCCAATAAAAATTCAGCCAGATGCGGCAACATTGTGGAATTCCGCATCTGTCTGAATTTTCGATTTACCACTAAAATTTTACAGAAAATATTAACTGATTTAATCGTCGAAATCGCATGATAAAACAAGGCGAAAATATCTATTACATTTTAGTGGTAGCAAAAAAGAGTAAAGGTTGGCAGCTATGATTTAGGGATTCCGAATCAAAGCGATATAAGTAAGCGTCCTATCTTAAATGGGAGAAGTAACCGCAAAATTAAAAGCGAGGTCACATCAATCAAGGTCATGCGCCACGTAGCGGATGGAGTGTGAACTGCAGGTAGATACCTAACTGTTTTCTTACTGACACCACTAAAATTATAAAGTTTTTTTCACCTTTATTAAAAACTGAATTTCTTCAGATAAGGCGAAGAAAACTTTGTGGTGTCAAGTGCCCCTGGATGCCCCTTTCGCTACGCCATTGTTTTGTAATAAATGTGGCAAACAAAATTCTTTTCCATGAGCGACTGAAGATTCAGAAAATACGCGCCACACTAAAAGCCCGCGTATGTGAATTATCACTCCGTTCACAAGGTGGCGCAACTGTGTTAATTTACGCCTGATTACAGCATTAAGTTTGCTCGCTTACTTATAACGCTTTGTTCCGAATTCTCACTAATAAGTTTAAATAGTTATTATTGTTTTATAAGATGATAGATATTCCGCAAATAAAATAAAAGAAAATTGCTATTCAAAATTTTCCGGTGTGAATTCCAACACTAGTGAGAAGTCGGTCAATTAGTGATGACGTCACAGTCGTGTCCTCTGGCCTTAAGTATTTCGATGGCAGCGGCTGAAAATTTATACGGGAGGTACCAAAAGAGCAATACAATAGAAAAATGTCAACAAAATAACTTTACACGATAGACTTTATTAAAGAATTAACTAAAGTAATGAAAATAATCATTTTTTCTTCTGTTTATTAGTTTGTGACATTGTAGTGAATACATTATTTTTCCCTTTGATACTGTGATCTGTTTTATTTTAAAATTATCTCGAAATAAAATTAAAGAAAAGTTGCAAACTCGTGCATTTAACACCACAAATATAAAATGATAACACAAATATAAAAGGTGTTATTACATAATAAAATAGATTTTAAAAACTTAAAAACTTTCAAAATTTTGCGCCGAGTGCTTTCGATCAGACCTTGATCGTCATCGGAATCAACGCTGCCCTGATGACGACCAAGGTATGATCGAAAGCGCTCGGCCCGAAATTTTGAAAGATTTTGAGTTTTAAAAAACTATTTTATTATGTAATAACATCTTTTATATATGTGACATCTTTTTATATGTGTGACATTAAATGCGCCTTTTTAGCAAGTCTTCTTTAATTTTATTTCTATATAGGTTCAAGGTGAATGTGACATTACAACGGTATATGTATTTTTCTATATATATACATTTTGTGTAAAATTATCTCATCTTAAAACGCTGGTGCGTGCTAGAGCAATTCGGATGACATATTTAGAATCAGGAATGTGAAAATCATAAGGTTCTGAGACTTGTTTTCCCGAAAGGAAAACTTATTATTATTATTCTTATTTTGTAGGCAAATGTAATTTAGCGTGTTTTTTATAGGAAACATGTACCACAAATTTGATATAGAATCCTTGTTTTATTTATACTAGGAATGTCTGTTATCAAATATACGAAAAAATACTGTTGTAAAGTTCTGGTAAAAATTTGAAAAAATAAACGCAAACAATTGCAACTTGAAACGGTCAAAAAGGTGTTAACGAGTGCGAATGTGTGCAGATTATATGTGAAAATCATGTAGGTGTTCAATTCAACAAAAACAACAGTAGAAAATTCGGATAATGTCATTTTGGATGACTGTTGTCCAATACATATTTTTATGTACAGACCAACGCATTAAATATATTTGTTGCATTAAATGTAATAAAATTTCAGAGAACAAAAATTTCAAAAATATGTGAATCTCTTAAGCCGATTAATGAAACATTGGAAAAGTTTTGCAGATAGCTATTACGATGATCGAATAAATTCTGCAAAATCATTTTAAAGTCTTTAGAGGAAGAGAAAATCTCGAATAGTATTAATCAAAACTGACAGCGTATTTCTCGAAATGGACTTGTTAAATCACTTATGTTAACATTTATTTTCTTCGTTTTTCAGTATGATTTATCATAAGGAAATTATTTTACAAACAAATCCCCTTACTATGGTGTAAAAGTAATTTTAAGATGTTGTTAAAACAAGTTATTAAATAAAAAATATTATTTTTTAAATATCACCTTGGAACAATATTTTTTGTTTCTGAGTAACCAGAATCATTTTCTAATTAGTTCTATCATTAAAAACATGAAAAACTTTTATTTCTCTGCAAAAACTGTTCTTTCTTGGTCAGGTCAACAAGAAGTTGAAATTTGCGGAACATACTGAAACCATGGAACTATTAACCCATTAAGTATGAGCTTCTTTTACATTTCTTTTAATTCTTCGCCACCAGTCTTTCACACATTGTAATTTTGAAATATTTAATCGCTCAAAATTTGAGATTAGATAATGAGAAATTTTCTAAACTAAAATACTGGTATTCAAATATAAAAGTTCTGCTGGCCTTAATTTGGAACTTTTCTGGCCAACCGTCTTTAATGAGTTAATAAGGTGGAATTGACATATCCTTAAAGTAGTGAAGCTTCAACTGTGACCGCTTTCGCAGGGGTTGATTACAGCCAGTGGAAACTTCCACTAGTAAATTTATATAGAAATTTTCTCCTTATTTAAACACCTTATTAAAGTAAAATTTCAGTCATAATTAATGGCAGAAACGGATTTTCATTTTTAATGGTAGAAGTTTACTTTGGCGGTTGTAAGGCCATGTATTTCCGGCATGTTGTGACAACCATTGAAACAAACTGACGGTTTTACCAGCAAACTGACACCAGTAAATACATATAGAAATTTTTACCATATTTGTGAGAAAATATTCCCATGAACTTTTAGCTTCTAACCCTCGCTTAAATAAGATGAAATTTTCTATTCAATTTTACTTGTTGAAATTTTGCCTCTGCGGTTATCAGAAACTGTAGATCCCATTTTAAAAAAGCAGCCGCCATCTTGTGACAACCTCCTCAGTTACTTCACTCAGAACTCGTAGACAATATTCTATATGTCTCCCCCTCTTTATTCATAACTCCATTACTGAAACAGTTATGCGAAAAATCTCACTGACAGTTGGTACCTTGAAAATTAAAAAGAAATCGTTATTAGTAACAGACTTCTGAAACGGAGAGCAATTAGTATTCAAATAGGACTTTTCGACGATTATATTATATTAGAAAAAATTTTATTAAAAAAAAGTTGTACAAATAATAAAAAAATGTAAAATTTGGCAGCTATGTAAATACCACTGTATACAGCCACAGAAGCGAAGTTTCAGGGGTATAACTACACTTTTCTACATACTTGCTCCTTAATTAAGCCGAAACCAATACTGTCCAACTAGAAACAGAACTGTTTTGAATATTTGTTTCATAGTGTATTTTAACCCCTCATGAGGTTCAGTTTTTTTAGCACAATAAACTTAAGCTATGGGCCCTACACCACATTTAAAGTTCAAAAATATTTGCAGTATACAATCAAAATATGTCCGCCATTAAGTAAAATGAATATTTCAGTTTAAAATTAGTGGTGTCAAAAGCTTTTAGAAACGAAACAAAATTTTGACACGTGCGGTGTACAGGGAAATCTGTTAAGGGGTTCAATACCGAATAAGAAAAACCAAACAACTAAAATCATTCCGGTAATTATATCTTGAATTTTATCATAATATCATATTAATTTCGCTTTTTAAATGTGAAAAGGTCATCGTCGTAAATATTTGGGCTACCACTATCACCCCCCCCCCCCCCTAAAGAAAATCCTTCGTGATAGATTTTTCTTGCAAATTTTGTACAAATCTACCACGTAGTTTATTATTCAGAAATAATGGTAGCCATAAAGTGACCCCGCCGATCCCTGATTTTGCATGTAATGATTTAAGTTTTACACAAGAGCCTTAAATTTTCCAGAAATGCATTTTTCTGAAAATGTGTAAATAGTTAACACTAGAACGGCGGGAAATTTTACTCAAGTTTTATAAATATATTTCATATCAGAATTTTTACTTAAAACTATTTAACTTATTTATTTAAGTTATTTTTGTGTAGCATATATTACTCTTATATTATAAAAGGTTTTCTGGTTCAAATCGACATGTATTCATTTGGCAAGGGTCAAAATGACCCCTCGCCGCCGTTCTAGTGTTAAACTTCTGTAAAAGAAAACAATGGATCAGTGTTTTTAACCCGTTTTAGATTTATTGCTAGGGTCTGTTTAATCTAGAACAAAGTAATCAAAGATACAATATAATGAAATAATATTATAATATTTCTCAAAGAGGTTTTTGTTCGTAGCAATGTTTATACAATAAAAACTTTATTTTTCGAGGAAAAAAGTAGTCTCATTTGCAAAATATATCCCTTTTTATATTTTACTGAATAAAAAAATTCATTAGGTTGAACAACCGCCATAAATGAAACAAAAAAACCTTCGACATGATTGCGGTTCTAAATTAGAGGTGAAAATAGGAGCCAAAAAATCTCATTAACAATGACAGAGACAAGTACTTCATATTAATAAGTTGATTAATTTTCTTCTGATATAATTAACTAAAACAACAAAAGAAATATGTGTACAATAGAATTCATAATTAACACTTTTGCTTGAAAAAAAAAATGGGAAAAGTATTATTATTATTATTTATTTATTTTTTATTTATTTTTATTTTTTTTTTACAGTGCATCAAAGACCCTTATTGTATTCAAAACAGACAATAACAATATACTTAAACTATTTTTTATAGATTTTTATTATTTTTAAATAAATATTTACATTTAACTTTTATTTTATACAATAGTTTAAATTTTAGTTAGTTTAATAATATTGATGAATGTACCCATAACCACAATTATCGATTAGTGTGAAACTATTTACGATTACAAACACAAAATGAAAAACAAAAATTCGCGCAGTCTAGATTGAAAGGTTTCAGATATATTTTAAATGTCAACGCACTGTAGCGGGAAATTTTTCGAAAATAAGCACTTAATTTACATTCAAAAATACCACTGTAAATTAACACCTGCTCTGAACCAAAGAGCAGCAATGCTTGGGTTATACCTTCTTTTTTCTTCCGAACTAAATTTCCGGTACCAGTAATAATTTCTGCCCCCAACTCACAAAAAAGTATCTTTACGTGTCCCGGATACAATGTTTTAAAAACTAGCGAACATTTAAAGATTGTTATTTCATACAGTGTTGCCAGTTGGCTTCTTTTTTTAAATTCATATTTATTTATTGGAACCGCTTTTTTTTTAAATAGTGAAATTCGCCTTCATTAATGACATATTACTGAACGCGAAAACAATTTTACCATTTATGAAAAGCGGTGCAAATCAAGAAATCTGAATTAAAAAAAGGTAGCCCACTGGCAACACTGATTTCACAGTAGCCAATCTCCCGCTTTTTTTAATACCAGTAAATTCTTGTAAAAATGTTCGCTTTATTCAATTGCGGAAGTTGTGAGGTTTATAAAGCAAGCATTTCTGCATAAAAATGTTGGTAACCTCTTCAGACCCCAGGGCTTATTAATATATATTTTTTAACTTCAGTTATGAATTTATATTAACAAACCGATAACTAAGAAAGATTGAAAAGTGAAAAAAATTAAAATGTATTTTTTGTACATAAAATTCGATGATACATGGGGACCCAATAAGTACTTTTTTTGACAGTTTGTTAGGATTTTTTATTTTACTTTTGTTTGCATTGCATTGAAAAAACAATGCAAAACGTGAAATAATTATACATTTAATAATTTTTTATTTCTAATCTACTCTACAAATGATATCTTAACGTACTGAAAAACTATTTACGTTTTCGTTTTTGCACATTTCGTGCATTTTTGCTGCAAGCCATTTTGATATAACATGTATCTCGCTAAAAAAGCACTATAAGAAACAAATTGCTATTTTGTTTAGTTCTGCTATCTGTAAGGCACCATACACACATATTTCCTTTTTTTTTACCATTATTTATATACGTGAAAAAAATTGTAAAGATGTGTATCCTATAGGATACATCGGGTCTGAGGAGGATAAAAATATCTGGAGGTTGGCAACTATGTTATTTTAACTAATGGACGCACTTTTACAAACTATGAAAGAATATTGATAAAAATCTACTCTATTGAGTTTAGCTTTCAAAATATTAAGAAAAATAATTTATATAGTTTTTTAATCATAACCAGATGTATATTCTACTCACTGTGACAGAATTACGATTACAGGGCCGCCACCAGATCCGTTTTTTTTAAAATAATTTTTAAAATATAAATCTACTTTTAAATTTTTCTTGCAAAGGTCGAAACCTACTCCGAAGCTTATTTCTATTTAAAATGTAAAATCCTAATACGAAAATTATTATTAGGAATTACTGGTATTCGAAAACGGATCAGTGGAAGATGCGTATCACGTTCCTGAACAGTATGGACTAATTTTCTTTTAATAACTCGGCAAATTGTATCTAATTAATTTGACCTGTTATGTAACAGATGACACGGCGGCAACAAAAAAGGCTACGTTATCGAGTTTCGATATGAAATTGTGATGCAAGACAATATTATTAGGAGTACATTAACCCCTTGAGGGGCGGCGGTATATATTATATACCACCTACGATTAATAAAGTTTTACACCAGAAAAATTTTATTAAATTTTACTTTTCTAATTTTGGTGGAAAAGAGCAGTAGCATTGCTTTTCCTTATTTCGAAATAAATTTTTTCTAATTTTCAAGTGGGAATTTAGCATTTCACAAACGTAACTGCTTGCCCCCCAAGGGGTTAATACTAGAACACCCGGAAATTTTACTCAAGTTTCATAAAAATACTTCACTCCAGAATTTATGAAAAAAATTCTGACTGCAATGGACATTTAATCATCCGGTGGAAGTCGAATTAACTCCTTCCGGGCGTTCTAATGTTAAAGAATGACTGGACTGCCTCGGCATATCTTCGTAACAGGTGAGCGGTAGAGGGCGCTAATTTGTCATTTTCGGGGTACTATCATGGCATCGAATGTCGATGCACTGTTACCTGAATACTATTCATTCGCGATACATAAATGGAGGCTATCCTAAGCTGATTTTATTAAGCATCTGTACGTTACCCTGAATTTACTATATTAGTATTTCCTAAAAGTTTTCTTCGACACATTTAATCTCAAAAAATAAGTCGAAGAAACTTTTAGAAGTTATTGGTATTCCAAATCAAAAGAAGAAAAAAATTCAACCTACGACAGCCGCCACTTTTACGAGCCGTTAATTCCCAAATTGGCTCAGCCGAGCTCAGCAATCTGATTGGCTAAAACTGATGTTTATATAGTGGAAAATGATATTTATTTTCTTATGAAGTAGTGTAATGTAAAATAGAATGCAATTATAATGACTAAAACTGATTTATTTTGTTAAATTTGATCAAAATCACAGTAAAGTAATCCAAAATATTAATATTAACGAACAATCAGATCGCTGAGTTCGGCTGAGCTAATTTGGGAATTAACGGCTCGTGCCAATTTTGGATCAGCGCATAGGCCTAGTATTCAACTGTCGGTGTTCAAAATGAATTTGATGTCAAATTAAAGATTTGAAAAACGTATTTTGAAATTATTTTGGTTTCTCTATGCCGCTGCCATCGAAATACTCAAGCCTAGCGGACACGAGTTGTGACGTCATCACTAATCGATCGGCTTCTGACTAGTGTTGGAATTCACACCGGAAAATTTTGGATAGCAATTTTATTTTATTTGTGTAATATCTATCATCTTATAAAACAATAATAACTATTCAAACTTACTGGTGAGAATTTGGAATCCTTCAATAAAAAATCAGTCAGATGCGGCAACACTGTGACATTCCGCTCATTCTGGCTGAATTTTTATTTAGGTATTTCAAATTCTCACCAATAAATTTAAATAGTTATTTTTGTTGCCTAAGTTGATAGATATTCCACAAATATAACAAAAGAAAATTGCTATTCGAAATTTTCCGGTGCGAATTTCAACACTTGCGATAAATCGGCCGATTAGCGATGACGTCACAACTCGTGTCCTCTGGCTTTGAGTATTTCGATGGCACCGTCTAGGCTGGTAGACTCAAGTCCCTCCCCTCCAGCAGACTAAATTTTATGGCAGAAAATGACGTCAAGTGCTATTGACATTTATTAATCATAATATTTTACATTACATTTCCTATATATATTACAAATTAATGTTGTTTCAACATGAATTAATCATGTAGAAACAGGTTATTAAGAATACGGTAAACAATGACTGGTGTACTTCGAAATATCTTTTGGTACAATATCAGAAGAAGGGCGCACCACTTTGTCATTATGGCTGTACTATCACGTCACCGAGTTTAGGCATTAAATGTTAACATACTATATATACAAATTAGTCCAATACAGACATTTGAGTCAGCCTAGCGATTATTGGAAGGTCATGGAGAAATATTTGTGTGTTTATAAATGTTATTGTCAGCGCTGCCACAGGCACAACAAAATGTATTTTTCAAAAATAGTGGTGCGAACAGAATATAAATATATTCGCCCGTGGCAGCCCTCTATTGCTTGTTATATGTTTAGAAGGGCAATGAATGAGCTCGAAGCCGCCTCTGTCTTCCGCTGTATTAAAAGCCTCCGCCCTCCAAAACGGTACTTGGTGTATTTAACTTAAAGAATTTTGCTTTAAAGTTTTTAAAGTGAGATCTTCCGTGATCAGGCCTTCTGCACCTGAGGCCATTCTTGAAGGGTCCGAGATTATGCCTGTTTTAAGAGTAACTGCGATCGTTATATCTATTTATTATGTTATTTTACGTCTCTATATGATTACTCTCAAGCCGAGTTCTACAACATGTTATAATTTCAGGCCAAAATTCGTTATTACCTCCAAAATGAAGAAATGTCTTCTCCTCCGTTCTTCTCCTCATATCGTACGAAGGTGTCACGAGGCAAACTGAAATATTTCTACTTTCCTAATATACTCGTATATCTTTTATCTGCTAAAATTTCATGCCAAAACTCGGTAATGTGACAGCGCCGTCAAAACAACTACTCATGCCTAAGACAAACAGAAATTTCATTTACATGACTGAGAACTTCATTTATATTATACTAGTTAAGATCTAAAACGTATAAAATCTTCTTTCCGAAACTGCATGATGTTATAGTACAGGGCTACCATAGGCGACTATTTTTATATTCTGTCCGCACCAGTAGATTTCTAATATAAATTTTGAAGTATATTTATTTTGCAAAAGTTAGATAAGTGTGGGTTAAGGTTTTCTGTTTAGAGAAAATGATTCCAGTAAAAATTAGTCGCCTGTGGCAGGCCTCTAGTACCGCCATACTGATGACATGTCTTACATTGAATAGCTGCCAACCAGAGTCGCATGTTTGGCCGCCATTTTTATTCAGAATTTAATATTCATATCAGAAATAAAGAATAGTATTTTATGCTTTACTTAATAAGAGACATTTAATCACATAAAATAAAAATAAAAAAATCTTTCGAAATTTTCGGTATAAATTTGATTTTTTTTATTTTTGATTTTAAAATTTTTGTCTTATTTAACCGGCAGACTACGGGGATTTAAAAAGCTAAACTTTTCTATACAATGGCGATGTAACATAAACCGTTATGTTTATTGAGTTTCAATAGTACTATATGGCGTCATTTTCTTTAAAAATTTTTGGTCTGCTAGGGCAGGGATGTCTAACCTGGCGCCCGCCGAACACCAGAAAATTCTTACATTTTACATTTTCTACAACGCAGGATAACCCACCATTGACATAGGCTTCCAGATCCCGCGTTGCAAGTTTATTCAAAAAAAAAAAAAAATACAATATTTAACAATAGTTTTAACAATAAGAAATAAAGGTAATAGTACAAATAATAGTAATAGTAATTATAAATATAATAATAAAAGTAATAATAGAACAGATGAGCTGAGCGCTTTACAGACGAAAATGTGTATTATTTTCAACACGAATATGATTGATTAATTACAAATAGCAGCAGATGAATAAGATGTTCTTAAGCTCTACATATTCTCAGGTGCATTAGTTTAATAGTTATTATCATGAGTCCAAGTGTTTTGTTGTGAGATAACTTTAAGGTTATGGATAACCTGAGTGTATGGCTGTTCTATGTACAAGAGATTTCTAAATTTCATATTCTCGATTTAGTTAGGCACTGTTTGGCCTGAAGTTCATGTTTCTGTTCATTAGTGCTAATCTTGTTCATCTATTGGCATTTGTGGGTTTTGAAAAATTTGTTGATTGTTTTCTAGTAATCGCACACAATCTATTATTTTAGTATATAGCATTGTTGTTTTCAGCACAAATTTGAACCAATGGTGATGTTCTATTGTGGCTGATTTACGGATATGGAGGGTTGATGTTAAGGGACAGCTGAGCACATAGTGAAGAGAGTTACCAATTTCACCACAGGTACACAGTGGCGACGGAGCTTTATTTATTTTGAATAGGTAGGACGGTAAGGGTCCATGATTAGTTGAGAAGATATACAGGTTTCTATGTACTAACATGAAGTCTGTTGATACTTTTGTACATAATTTGTAAGTAAATCTGCCAGTGGTACCATAATCCCACTGTTGCTGCCATTTGTCTATGGCTTCTTTTTTCAATTTCTTTTTAAGGTGTGAAGCTGGGTATGGATGAAATATTTCTCGTACTTTAATATTTGTTATTGCATCTTTGGCTAGTTGATCTGCATGTTCATTTCCTTTAACACATGTGTGTCCCCGAACCCATTGAAATTTAATTGATTTAGATGTTTTCTGTAAGGCTATTATAATTTTTGATGTGATAAAATCTGTACTAAAAACGTTCTCCAATAATGCAAGACTTGACTGGTTATCTGTGTAAATGACGAAGTTCCCGTCCCCTGAGGAGTTTGCCCATAATATTGCATCTAATATGGCGAGTTGTTCAGCTTGAAAGATTGAATTTGATATTTGTAACTTTATTTGATGAGTATGGATGCATTTCCCTTCTTTATAAACACAGAAAGCATACGCTGTGCCAGCATCTGATTTTGAGCCGTCAGTGTATTTATTTATTGTTAAAGTGGATGGAACTCCTTCTTTTAGTAAAAGATAATCTTGATGTGGGGAAGGTATGGATGAGGATATTTTCGGTTGATAGAAGACTGGAAAGTTGTCCTCTATTGGAATCCCCAGACGTAGGACCTGTCCTGAAATTGCTAATGTATTTAATTGGATCGCCAATGGTTGAATGCCGCACAATACATTCAAAGCTGCCGTTGATGAATTTCTATAAGCTCTCGACAGAAGCAAAAGGCATTGTGTCTGAATTGCCGATAGTAGCCTGTAGCCATGTGAGACTGGTAGGTGTGGAAACCAACATGAAGCGGCATAGGATTTTTTTTTCTAATATTTGTAAGTACCAGATTTTTAAAATTTGCTTCGAAAGGCCTCCATATGCAGCAAAATATTTGCCTTATTTAATCTCCCAACATCTCCTATTGAATAAGGTATTGATTTACGTAAGAATTTTCTGGTATCCCGTGGGAGCCAGGTTGGACAGCCTTGTGCTGGAGAGTACTAAATGCAGATGCCACCAGAATATTTTAAAATACTTTGTTTAAAATTTAATTTGGCACACCTTGCTGTTCATCTCGTCCACATTATTCCAAGCCACACCATAAACACATAGATGTAATCAGTATAATTTTGTTCTACATCATAATTTCAAAGCGATACTTAAAGACGTAGTTATTTTTGTAGCCGCTGTACAGTGGGACGTTTTTATCTACTAAAAAACAACTTTTCAAAAGTAAAAAATAAGCCAAGCAAAAAAAAAAAAAAAAAAAAAGAAAGAAAGAAAAGAAAAGAAAAAAGGTGAAAGTTGTGGCTAAAAAATAGTGTGATATCAAATTTCCAAGCTTATATTGCGGTACTTATTTAACATTTTTTGATAAAAATTTACCATATGTAAGTCGAGTACCTAAGTATGCGTTGATAGAAAGCCTTTTCTCCTTTACTAAATACATCATAACGTGTTTCTGAAAATTAATTTTTTTTTTTTTAAATTATGCATGATGGGCTTGGCGGCCATCTTTCCATATTTTACACAAATTTCTAAGCACACAAGTTCATTGTTAAGATTGGAAGTTCGAAATTGTTACTAAAGCAAACATTTTATTCTTTTAATTTATGGAAATGAGTACCTAAAAATTTGTGTCTAAAAATAAAGCTGAAGTAACTTCAGGTTTCATCTTATGATTCTCTTTTTTCGGAGGGGGGTTAATTAATTAGTTAAAGCAGTAAAAATCAAATTGTTTTTTTCTAAATAAAAAACTTTCTTAATTTATCTGTCTGTAGCTAAAACTATAACTTCGAAATTCTTCATAATGCAAATATGTTACGAGCTTGAGTGCTTAGAAATTTGTGTAAAATATGGAAAGATGGCCGCCAAGCCCATCATGCATAATTTAAAAAAAAATTAATTTTCAGAAACACGTTATGATGTAATTAGTAAAGGAGAAAAGGCTTTCTATCAACGCATACTTAGGTACTCGACTTACATATGGTAAATTTTTATCAAAAAATGTTAAATAAGTACCGCAATATAAGCTTGGAAATTTGATATCACACTATTTTTTAGCCACAACTTTCACCTTTTTTCTTTTCTTTTCTTTCTTTTTTTTTTTTTTTTTTTGCTTGGCTTATTTTTTACTTTTGAAAAGTTGTTTTTTAGTAGATATCAGTTCTTTTTTTAAAAACAAATGATATATAACTGAAATAATTCTACTAGCTCAAATTAAAATTAGTCCTTGTATAGCCTTTATAAGCAGGAAGCAAACACAATATTATACATTTTGTTTACCTATCATTCATTTTTTATAGTGATTAATAATTTAAAAGTAAGGAAAGTCAATTTCTTCTTTCAAAGTATCAGTCTTTCTCAATTTATATCTCCTTAAAATTTTCTACGAAAGATGAAAATTTAGTAAAAAATAGAGTCGAAATAAAATATATATTTACAGTTAGTCTATCAGTTAATTGTTTTTTCTAACTTTTTTTGCTGACGGTTTTGCAAAATAAATTTACCTTTACAAATACCTACGGTTAATCCGAGAATGAAAACCCGCAGGCATCTAAAGAATCGAAGATCTGTAAATCTAGCAATTCTAGACATAATAAAGGAACATTTTTGACAAAAAAATCTAAAAATTTAGAGATATAAACTGTACATATAACTTCATCTTCATTTAGATCGTGTTATAGAGAAGAAAGAATAAATATGTAATTTTACTCAAGTCTGTTTATCTATGCCTATTTGCATAAATGTGATGATATTAATTTACTATAAAATTTCCCCTAAATTGATTAGCTTTAATAGTCTATTATTAAAGTCGCATATACATTAGAATTAAATATTTTTCGGTTAAAAATTGCCTGAAATCTATAGTCTTATCGTTCGTTAAATTTGTCTTTTTTTTATGCCCAGACTCTTTTTCTGAACTCTGACAAAAGATCACAGACATATTGAAGCTATCCAAATTCTTATATCTTTCTATCGTATTTCCTTTTTTGAGGGGGGTGTGAGGAAGAGCCTTAAGAACTTCGTTTTGTTCTCAGAATT
This sequence comes from Maratus speciosus, assembly GCA_963932465.1. Classification (NCBI taxonomy): domain Eukaryota; kingdom Metazoa; phylum Arthropoda; class Arachnida; order Araneae; family Salticidae; genus Maratus; species Maratus speciosus. Next base: position 54,317,064 of record OZ010787.1, read on the forward strand.
CTGAATTATTCATTCAAAAGATCTACCTACATAAGTCTTGTTGCAGAATTTTCATTAGTTAAGAGTTGCATCAAGTTATACATCATGTGAATCTATTAAATTAATTTTGTGAAATACTAGATGGGAGCCATTGATATTTACAGACTATTTGCCTACATTTTAAACTTGAGTCATTTACTACTAATCATTAATTTTCTATACGAATTAAAGAAGTCGTTGTTTCCATGCCAACTGTACCTTTCACTATTGCTTGCTTGTTTGTTTGTTTGATTTATTGAACACATACATCATATCACATGCGGATCACGGCGGGATTCGAATCTGCTTCCACCTACGCTCTCAAGCGATTAGCGGCATTGTGTCTTATCCACTCAGCCACAGTGCGCCACTATTGCTTTCTCTAATGCCCAGATACTCAAATTTAACCAACTGCACTTAGAATCATGGTCATAACACAGAACATTTATATGTTAGAGCAGTGTTGCCAGTGGGCTACTTTTTTTTAAATTCTGATTTCTTGATTGCCAGCACTTATTATAAACGGTAAAATTCCCATTGTTTTCGCCTTAATTAATATGTCATTAAATAAGGCACATTTAACAATTTCAAAAAAGTGGTGCCAATCAAGTATCTGAGTTAAAAAAAGTAGCCCATCTGGCAACACTGTGTTAGAGTGGTGACATATGCACAAGTCGTGTACTCATATTCAATTTTTTGTCCAAAGTACGGTAACTCAGTTTTCAGTAATAGACGAGCAAGATTTCAATTAAACTAACCAGAAAATTTAACAAACATTGGCTTCCTGATTTGATTTTATTCAAAATCGTTTTAACCAACCAAAGTTAATGTCCGAGATCCAGATAAATTTTTCTCTGTTAGTGAAATTACATTGACCAATCAGTAGCCTTTATCCTTGCAGGCTTTTCGGTGTTTACTGCAAACATCAAAAAGTTCGGAAAAATGCAGACGTCTGATTGATCAATCCCATCCCGCTAATAGCGAAATATCTATCTTGATCCCGGCCTATTCAACGCCCTTTAAATATTGGAGAAAGCCTTGACACGTGTCAGAAAAACGTCACACAAAGCAGACAAAACAAAGAAGAAAATCATTCATTGGCTCGTTCATATTCACGAGCCGATGAATGATTTTGTTTCTTTGCTTTGCCTGCTTTGTGTGATGTTTTCGTGACTCGAGTCAAGACTTTCTCAGATATTTAGGATGCTTTGGCGTATTTCACCACCATGAAGTTATGAAAGGAGAGGAACAGACATGTCAATCTTCCCGTGTGAAAAACTAGTTACAAAAAAAAACGAGTTATTTCCCTCTCTTCTGCCCTTTTCTCTCTTGATTTTGACCGATAGCAGCCCATTTAGCAGTCTCCAGTACAAGATGCCGCTATATACGGTGGACGCAGGAGGGAGGGTGTTAGCGCGACCAATGACATAATAGGCCAGTTCATGATGTTTAAAAGTCACACGCAGTTGGATCGAGGCTAACGAAAAAGACAGGCTACCGCGGTGGGTCCGATTCTTCTTTTTTTACAAAACGATGGAGTCACGTGATGCTCTTTTAACGCACCTTCTTTGGTGCATCGAGCATCACGTGACTCCAGCGGTTTGTAAAAGAGAAGAATCGGACCCACCGCGGTAGCCTGTCTTTTTCGTTAGTCTCAGAGTTGGATCATCTTTACACGATGATTAGTACAAAGCTGCGAGCCGATTTTTTTGTGTCCATTGCCGTGTACAGATAATCAACTCCGTGTGACGTTATGAACTGGCCTTATATGTTGTTGGCCACAGTTTAGGAACAGCTACAAATGACTTCATCTATATCTACTCCGAGGTTAACGAAAACGACAGGCTACCGCGGTGCTACAGCGCCTAGAATATATAGTGTGGAAATCAGCTATCCCAGTAATACTTTAAAAAGTGCTAATATATTGGATCTCTTAAATTTCAAATGATGCTGAAATCCAATGAGTCGATCACAGCGATATCTGCAGGATATTTCCCAAAACTTCATGACGATTTGGTAACAGCGTCTAGAATACCTAGTGTGGAAATATTTTATTAAACAACGCTAAAAATTTGTATCCCGTAAATGATCGACGATACTGCTAAAATTCCAAGTGTCGATCGCAGCGAAATCTGCGGGATTTTCGTATTACATTGTATAGACTAGCAATATCTTTCAGTTATAGAAAATATCCTGCAGATGTCGCTGCGATTTGTATATTTCAGCAGCATCGTTGCACATTTAAGGATACAATATTTTACCACTTTTTTAAGTATTACAGGGATAGCCAATTTCCACACTATATATTCTAGGCGCTATAATTTGGTCTAGACGCTGTAGCGTTTTTTTTTTTTTTTTTTTTTTTTTTTTTACATTTTATTAACATACATCTGACCTATGTGCTTGGCGTCAAGCCCGCTGTAATAATACGATGTTTACTTTGAAAGTTTATCACAGATGTCGCTGCGATCAGCTCCCTGGATTTCAGCGTCAGTGCACATTTAACCCTCCGTCTACCAGACGGGTCCAATGGACCCGATGGGTACATTCGAAATATTTATTCTAACCAGAAATTTCTTTAAAATAAACTAAATATGTAAACCAGACAATAATGAGTTAAGTAAATAAGTTCAATAGTTTTAAATAAGAATTCTGATGTGTAATATTTTTATAAAACTTGAGTAAAATTTTCGGTAGTTCTAGGGTTAAGGGAAACAACTTTTAAGCGCTGCTTGGATAGCAAAATTACACAGTATGTATTCTAGACGCTATAGCGGTGCATTACACGTGTCTCTTTCTTCTTTAAATAATATCCTGCAGATGTCGCTGTAAATGACTGTTTGGAATTCAACATCGTTGTACATTTAAGAGATTCACTATTCCCGCGCTTTTTTAAGTATTGCTGGGATAGTCGATTTCTACAACATATAATCTAGGCCTATAACGGAGCTATAGTACAGCGCCTAGAAGATACAGTGTGGAAAACGGCTATTCCTATAATGCTTTAAAAAGTGCTAAAAACTTGTATCCCATAAATCTCCAACAATGCTCAGCGGCAATATGCTGATACGAGCGCCATCTCGTAACTGTTTTCAATATAAACACTGAGTTTTCAAAAATTATAGAATGTTAAATATCGGAAACTATAAATATAAGATATTTTGGTCTGTTATAAGCTAATTTAGTTAAGGAATGACGTGAAATAGGTTAAAGAGTCTCTTTTAGAATGACTATCGTTTTTAAATCACTACGATGGCGCTACTGTCGACATCTTGTTATTCAGCATCGTTGTACATTTATGGGATTCAATTTTTTAGCACTATTTTGTAGCCGTTTTCCACACTGTATCTTCTAGGCGCTGTATATATAGTGTGGAAATTGGCTATCCCTGTAATACTTTAAAAAGTGCTAAAATATTGTATCCCTTAACTGTGCAATGATGCTGCTGAAATATACAGATCACAGCGACATCTGCAGGATATTTTCTCAAACTGCAAGATATTGCTAGTCTATACAATGTAATACTAAATCCCGCAGATGTCGCTGTGATCGATACTTGGGATTTTAGCAGTATCGTCGCACATTTAAGGGATACAAATTTTTAGCGTTGTTTGGATAGCATATTTCCACACAAGGTATTCTAGACGCTGTAGCCATACTTTCGGCAAAAACTTGAAATGAGCATGCTTCCTGTGCATATATCACCACTCTTATGTAAAAAGGCTCTCTGTTATGGTGTTGATTCTGAGCGCTCTTTGTTAAATTTCTATATTTGTGTTTTAGAGAAAGCAATACAGAAAAGTACTGTTACTATGGAAACAACAACTTCTTTAATACTGAAAGGTATAGCAAAGGAGTTCAGAATCAGTGCCTTAAATAGTTTCGAATATGTATTGTTGTTATGACAATTAATACCCTACCTGGATGTGGAAATGCAAAATTGTGTTCAACATAATGGAGGATATTCCATCTACATTTTGATCACGTGGTCAAAGTAAAAACTTCTATCGTAAAGAAGAGAAGGCTCCGTAGACGTGTAATGTAAATCCCCGCTAGCCAATGAAACGGTTCATGAGGCAAAGTAGTAGTATCTTCCCTTCTTATCAGATAGAAGTTCCTTGGATAAATTACCGGTATCACGTGACTTTTGCAGCCTCGAACCCATATTTGGAATATCCTCCATTGTGCGCAATCTAGATAGATTTTTGGCTGTCAGAGAAACGAGATTCATCAATCAGAAGCCTGCATTTTTGTGAACTTTTCGCTGTTTGCAGAAATGCAGGCTATTGATTGGCGATTCTCGTTTCGCTAACAGCGAAAAATCTATCTGGATCCTAACCTACATTTCTACAAACATTGCACTTCATCCACGGCACTAAAAAAATGACTCAAAACTTTCATGACATAGGCCGGGATCCACAAACAGCAAATATTCTCAAACATGCAGGCTTCTGATTGGTCAAACTCATTTCGCTAACAGCGAAAAATCTATCTGAATCTCAGCCATAGTTATCTTCGATGAAATCAATGCAAAAGAATAATATAAAAGAAAAGTATAAGATTTCTAAAATATTTTGGCGGGTTTATCGCTATTTGGCATAATTTGTAAACTTTAGAACTAATTAACAGTTTTTCGCTAATTATGAATAGAAAATTAATGTTTTTAAAGCTGAATTTTATAAAAGCACATAGATTGAGTAAATATCTGTCCAAAAATGCAATCCTTACTTTTTTATGTCCAATAATTAAGTCTCTACCTCGATTTAAACATAAGTTGTGACGAAGAAAATAAAATGATCATTTTCAGTATCTCGACGTTATTTTAAAAAATCTATATCTCTGTTTATAATTAATTTATGAGGATGCATTTGATCTCAAATTGAAGATCTTCTTTATTAGGTCCTTCTAATGTTGGTTTTATTTTTCTGCAATGATTGCTTCTTTTGATATGGGAAATTTTACGCTGGCATATTTCGTTCATTTAACATGGAGAAGTTGTCATCAGTATAATAAGCAGTTACGGTGTCTTGCCTTATTCTTGGCGTTTGTTTGTTTGGCGAGGTTAGCATTTTTTTTTCAGCTTGGCTTGGCAGAACGACCGTCCTGCTTGATGATCTAGGTGGACAAAATTCATTTTTTCGATTATCTCGGAATTTGACAAAACCGCGTATACAGGTAGCTGAACGTCTCTTTTGTCGAGATCAGTAAGAGTTTTGTCGAAACAATCCGAGATGTCGATTCATTACAACTGTAAAGAAGTCATTTGCACGGTTGGTTTGAGGGAGTTTCAACGGTTGTACTAGTTTCCTCTAAGTTCGAAAGCATATCGTAACCATTCTGTTTTATTTGAAAGCACGAGTTTGCTGGGCATATGTCACAGGTATGTAAATTTAAGAATTAACTTATTTTTGTTTGAAAATAAGCACCATTAAACCCGTTTAACACTAGAACCACCGTTAGGGGTCATTTTTATCCCTATCAAAATTGTTAATAATTGATAAGAACCTGAAATTTTTTCATAAGATATGTTATATGTAAAAAGCACAAAAATAGGCTAAATGAAAAAATTGAATAGTTTTAAATAAAATTTGTGGTGGTTCATAAAAATTGAGTAAAATAGCCGACAGTTCTAGTGTTAACCGCTTTTTTCAGAGGTTGTGATTCTGGATGATCCATGATGTTGTTTACAAACTTCATCTTGACTTTTAACATATTATTCAGCATTATTGTGCAATGAGCATTTTTTTTAAATCAAAGTCCTATTCCTAAAGTATTGGAAACTAAAAAAAAACTCCTGCAAGAATATACAAATCATTAACTTCTTATTTATAAAAAAAACATTACTTTAACTTGCAGTGAATGTCTGAATGTTTAGTTCAAATCTTGCAAGTAAATTTTAACCTCTTAATTCTCTCTCCCGTGATATTCACAGGCTGTGTCTTTTATTCATTTTTTTTGTTTGATTCCTGCCAATTTTATAAAGTAGTGTACTTGGCTTTGTTATGGTATGATTTTACCTGGGATTAAAAAATGTGAATATTTCTTTTTCAAAAAAGTGGTGCCAATAAGCAATTTGAGTTTTTAAACCGTAATTTAAAGCGACCGTTAAGGAGTTAAACCACTTTTAGTTATCCGGATGAGCCTAAACATTGAATACTTGTGTAGTTTGAATGAGAATACAATATTATTATAATTTGAACACCGTAGAAGTTATACTGTTTCTACAGGACAACACAAAAATTTAGCTTAAAACTTGCAAGTTCATTTTATACCAATTTCAATTATCCAACAGAGCTGATACATTGCTTATATATGTATTTCTGATGACAATAGAATATTATTGTAATTCATGGAACGTAAAAGTTACGCTTTTTTTACAGGGCCATATAAAAGATTAGTTCAAATCTTGCAAGATATTTTTAAACAACTTTCAATTATCTAGATTGAGATAAAATTTCGCCTTCGTGTGTTTTTCCAATGACAATTCAATTAAATTATAATTTGATGAACGCAGTAATCATGCGTTTTATACAGGGTCACACAAAATATTACAGAAAGATTGTTGTTTATAAGCAGAAATTTTAATTATATTTCAACAAAATTACTATAAGTTATTGAGATACACAATAGCATTTTAAAAATTGAAAATAAAGTGCGTAGCATTTATATTTCTTTTACAATAAAATGTAAATTTTTCATAAAAGGAAAATATTCCTTGATGTAATAGTGTAGCACCAGAGAATCGATTGACAGCACTAAATTTTAATATTATTCATCCCTTATTTCAGGACAGAGTTTCTGAGTTTTCTCAAGGCAAAGAACATTATTAAAATTTAGTGGTGACAATCGCCCAACTGCTGCGCCGCTGTTCCATCACTGCATACTTAAAAATATTTCAAATTCATGAATAAACATATTTTTAAGCAAATATCACCAGTTTATGCTATTTTATCACCTAACTATTGCAGAGAGATTCAAAAAGTTCTTTTGTCTGAAAATTGTGACTCCTTCCCAAATATGGATGCAATTTTTGAAATAGAAGCCGCGTACATATTCAATTTACAATAACTTTCATTTTTAAAGTGGTCGCACACAAGTATGACACTTTATATGAGTTCCTTTGATCAAAGCGCTCAAAATACTGGTATAATTTACATTTTGTTCTTAAATCTTCATATAGGTATAAAAGAAAATGCGGTAGCTATTCATCCAAATATTTAGATAAAATATATCAAGATTTTAGAAGAAAAACTTACAGAATGATATCAGAAAAATGGTAGAGAAAATCGGTTGGGTTAAGCAACCTGAAAAAAAAAAAACAATTTACCGAGGTATACTTATCAAAGAGCGCTAATTATTGCAGTAACAGATAATTATGTCATTACATTCTTTGTAAATTTGGATCTGTGTGTCACACGTGATGTTATAAACAGAGTTTCTTTTTGCACACCACTTTTATCTTAGAGAAAATGTTGTTCTTTCAAATCTCAGAAATGTTCCAATTAAATAAAACAACACTTTCGTTATTAAAATATTGATATCCAAAAAGACGGAGATTTGGCAGCTCTGTATATAGTCAATTTTGTTTTAAGTTTATGAATCCAGTTTTAGTCCAGTTTAGTTTTAGGAATTGCAGGATATAAGTTATTTGATATTCTCACGTTTCAATCTCGCTTTTACTTTTTCCAATATTCATATTCATTTTGAATATTTTTTCTCTAAGAAACACAATGCAGGGAAGATTGCTAAGATTGCGGATAATGCCACAAAATTAATGCGAATAGTACCGTAATTTCGCGCGTATTCGCGTAGATAACTCGATTTCCTGTCTGGCTAACTTTTGCTTAGCACTGATTTGACTTCTTTTTTTTAAATCAATAAAATTTCCGGTTTGAAAAAGACTTAATTAGACCGCCGCGAATACGCGGGAAATTACGGTATGTGGCTTTATTTAATAAATAATAAGCAATTGGTTGCAATGTACGGAAAATCACACAAGCGGATATCTATTTTAAAAAACATAATTAGATGGCTCAAGAATTATATTTGTGACTGCGCTAATTTCTGTTATAGCTGGTCAAAAAAATTAATCTTCTGATTGGACCTCCCCCGGACTGGCGACTACTTTTATATTCAATCTTACTAAAATTTTCAATTTTTCTTCTTTTTGGTTGATTTCTCTTGAAAACATCATTGAATAGGTCTATGACACATATTATTTTTCAAAAAGTGGTAGGAATAGAATACAAAATCGTCCACTGGGATATACGAGAGTCATCCACACGACCGTTTGGAAGTAACAACCGTTTGGATGTAAAATCTTTAAAAACAAACATTTCTTCAAAAACATTATTATTTTCCTATATACGTGAAGATTATTTTACTTCTCACCATAATCACCCCCCAACATTTAGGTATTTTTCATACCTGATCAGGAGCTTTACAATCTGCATGTTGTACTTGGCAGCTGCCATTCCCGTATTAAGCCAGTTATTCACTGCAGTATTCAACACATCATCGGTTCCCATCGTGCATAAATTTTGTCGTAGATAAGATGTTCTCACACAATTTTACCAAGGAAAGGTCATGAAACGCGTGGGAAAGCGAAGTGAACTCTTCGTGGGCACATAACCCTTAGTCGAGGCCATTACGGTAGTCATTATTAACCATCGAGTGCCATGCGCCCTCGACGAGTTCCTCTTCACTTCCCCATGCATTTCACGCTCTTTGCTTGGTAAAATTGTGTCAGAACCAGGGTTACCACTTTGGCATCCATTTTTATTTAGAAAATCCTAATTCGTGCCAGAAATTAAAAGTATTACTTTTTCCCTTATTTAATGAGAGAAATTTTATTATTACATAAAGTAACTATTCTTCTAATTTCTATTGCTAAAATGTGTAAATCGAAATTAGTATATTATTACAAGGCGTTAAATATATAACTATGTATTTAAAGATTCTTCTTTCAAAATTCCCGGCATGAATTCGAAATTTCGAAACAAAAATAGAGGCCACACTGGCATCCCTGGTCATAACTTCTTCGCAGCAACAAAATGTACACGCGATGGGAATTGATGATTAGTTGAAGACTGTAGTGAACTGACTTAATACGGTGCTGGCGGCAGCCGATTACAACACGGATATTGTGAAGCTCCTCAACCGATATGACAAATGTTTAAATGTATGGGGTGATTATGGGGAGAAGTACAATAAGCTTCACTTATAGGTGGAAGAATTTTTTGAAAAAATGATTGTTTTTCAAGTTTTTACTGTCAAACGGTCTTTATAATGTGGATAACACTCGTATATGTCTATACCCGTAGTTAAAGGATTGACATCGATTAAATGGGAAAAGTTAGAATATGTCTACTTTCATGTGTTACTTGTATTTGTGCATTTTCTGACTAAATAAAAAGTAGTTTGTTCTTTTAAACTTTCATTAATTGAGTTAAATCATAAAGTTGGCCGCCCAACCAGTGGCCGAAAGGTTCTGCTCTCGAAGCTGGTAAACGGGAGGTGCTGGGTTCGAACCCAATCGTGCCCGTCGGCCTAATCGTTTGGAGCTTTCGTGGTTTTCTTCGAACCATGGATTTCCATGCGTTAATACGAGTTAGGTTCCCTTAGAAAGACGCCCACGAAGGGCACTCCCCCTTGGGTCTATATACCTCGAGTAGGTAATTGGCCGTAAAAAATCAACTCAACCCAACCCATAATGTTGACCACAGATTCCCTATATCGAAAATGCCAGTGGGATACTTTTTTTTTATTTCATATTTCCTGATTGTCACCACTTTTCTGAAATGGTAAAATTCCCCTTGTTTTCGCCTTAATTAATATGACATTAAATAAGGTAAATTTTACTATTAAAAAAAGTGATGCCAATCAAGAAATCTGAATTTTTAAAAAGTAACCCACTGTCAACATTGATCTTACTCACTTTCCCCGCTAAACGACAAACAGTGTTTTATGATTCTAACACCTGTATACCCGTCAGAATTTCACGTCAGATGGATTATCAAAATATGTATTGTGAATTTGCTGTATTCGTAAAGGATATTAATCTTTAAATAGTTTTATTTCAAATTTTAAAAAAACTCGTTATTTCTGGAGTTTTATAAAGTTTAGGGATAATTCTTACGTTTTATATTCAAAATTAGTATTCATTAGTACCGAATGGCTGTATCCATTGGTTTGTATGTAGGTTGGGGAAGGACTTTATCTCGCTGAACCGCGTAAATTTTCTTCAATTTATCGCATTACTTCTCCTCTCCACAAAATGTTAAATAACATTTCGTAGAAACTAACTGTAGTGTCTAAGCCAAATTGTAAATGTATAAAGGAATTTATCTAAATATTACAGTTTTTTGAGAAATGTTATTTGATTTAAAATATACATATCGTTGAAGCGATACATTTAAAAAATATATAGAAGAATGAGGAAGGTCATAGCGAACTAACTTTTTTTTGCTACCACTATTTCTAAACAATGCTCTTTGTGGGGTATTTTGAAAAATGTTACAAATTGAATCGACCATCGAATAGGTTTCTAAATATTTGCCAGAGATATTTAACTCCTTAACCTACAATGGCGGGCATAGCCCGCGTACAATGAACGAGCCAAATGTAAATTCTTCTTACCACTAAAATTTCACAGTAAATATAGTTTAATCTAATCGTCGAAATTCCATGATTAAACAAGGCAAAAATCTCTATTAAATTTTAGTGGTGGCTATGGATTTGCCAAACCGAGGAGCTGTTGAGACGTAAATCGTAGGTTAAGGGATTAACACTCCTAGCAAGGGGGGGGGGGGGGGGGGTGTAAAAATGTAAGCGCCAGCAAGCAAGATCTCACCACTAAATTTTACTAGTTTTATTCGCTTAAATTTTATTAGCATTCTTACAAAAAAAATTAGACGAAATATTAGATGACAAATAACGAATAAAATTTAGTGGGGAGAAACTGCCCGCTGGCGTCTAGATTTGTACACCCCTGCTTCATAATACCATTGTGGTCTTTCTTGACCCCAGTTTTTTTTTCTAATTTGAAGTTTTTAATATTTCAAACCAGAAAAAAATAAGTTCTGCATAACATATAAAATCAACTAGCACATCACAGTAAGAAGTGATGTATAATAAAATAAAATTAAACCTCTGGTTCAGTTCATATAAAACTAAGAATGCTCATAAAATATTTAAGCCCTGTTCAAGGAGGGTTAAAAAAAAGATTATTGTTTTAAATAATGATAACCAAAAATATTATATCGCCCACTCCTGTGTATGGATAACATAGGCCGAAACATTTAATTTAAATCACAATAAATGGGAAGCTTAATAAAATTAATTTGATTGCGAATTTACTCTAGCTAAATATATCTAAACCATAGCTGCCAATTTTTACGCTATTTACCTACCACTAAAATTTAATATAGATTTTTGGCTTGCTTCATCATGAGATTTCGACGATTAAATAAGACAATATTTACCATACAAATTTAGTGGTACGAAGAAAGCGTAAAAGTTGGCAGCTATGTCTAAGCATAAACATTATTGGAAATTTAATAAATATATGATGTTGTAATGCAAAAGACAGTCCAAAAATACGCTTAACCCCTTGAAGGGGGGGGGGGGACAGTTCATTTTTGGACCACTTAATATTAATTCGTAAATGCCCCATAGACATCATAATTTTGGAACGAAATTTTCCTTTTATCAAGTCAGCGAAGAAAAGATGTTGTTTATTTTCAAATAGATTTCTTTTTAAATTCCGGTGTCATTCAATGACTTCACCATTTTACGCAAAGAAGTGCTTTGCCCCTGAATTAATTAACAAAGCAAAAGATCTACGAATACGGATAAATGAAAAATATGAATATAAAATGAAAAAAAAAATACCAACATTTATAAAAATTCAGCTCCGTCAAATAAAGCTGTAAAATAAAAATGAAATAACACTGATTCTTAGAAAATTAAAAAAATACTTCGATTCAACCTAACAATATATTAGGATATTATATATATATTAGCGATCTTGCAAGTTTAATACCATTAAAAAAAAAAACTACACTGAGTAATTTTTTTCTCTTATTATTCGCTTAATAATTTTTTTGCTGCGTTACACATCATTTCGTAATTGTTTGGATAATATAACAACATTTTTTTTTCAAATAAATTATCATCCTCCGACAAAGGTGTTTATCTATCTTCTTTTTAAAAAGGTTTCATTTTTTGACACCAATACAATAAACTTTTGTACGATCCATTTATTCATATATTACTTATCTTCCTTTTGCTCCGTTAATTTATATAACTCAGAGCAGATTCTTATTAATTCAACAATGAAACTCTGTCTAAAATTTACAGTATTGCAAAAAAGAATAGGGGGTCATTATCAGCCATTGTATCTTCCCATTTTCCTCAGCCATTCTATCTTTTTTTAATCGAGAATGCTGGTGAGTACAGAGGTTATGTACTATTTTTACTTTTCTGCAAATAAATTCAAATAAAAATTGTCATGTTATCTATTTGTTGGCATTTCTCATACATTCTGCGATAAAATAATTCAAAGATTACTTTTCGAAAAATAGCGGCGAGAAATGTAATACCCTGCACTTGTAATCACGGGTCAACCCCTTGAGGGGTGGTGGGATATATTATATCCCACCTACGATAAATGAAGATTCGCAACAGAGAAACTTAATTAAATTTTACTTTTCCGAATGGTGGGAAAAGTCATAAAATTGCTTTTCCTTACTTTGCCATAATTTTTTAAGTTTCCGGTGTGAATTCGACATTACAGAAACACAATTACTTGCCCCTCAAAGGTTAACACTTTCATCGCGAGGGACGAGATAACTTGTCTTCCAGAAATATTAGCTATCAATCAAGGAAAATCAATTCTCACCGGAAAATTCTGTCATTTTATTATAAGATATTGATTCCGATATCTAATAGTTACCGGGCATAATTTTCCGGTGCAAATTGATTTTCCCAAACGGTCACGGCATTTTATTATTTTTTTTATGTTTGTAAGGGCAAACAAATCATTAGAGTGAGAAATGTTATTGATTATTATTTTTCAAAGAAAAATAAACAAATTTTAAATGAATTTGTGTTTTGTTTCAATTTTAACGCTGCGAGGAGCGGATCAGGCTCTTAGCGCAAAGGGTGGGAGAAAGGCGTGCCATTGCCGCGATGAAAGTGTTAAGGGTTTATGTGATCTTTACGGTATGACAGATAAGTATAATTTACGATGTAATGTTGACACATTTCGGATAAACGTGGGATTTTGCATAAAATAACAATTTAACCCTTTCGAAGGCAAGGCATTTCTGCTCCAAAAATGTTCAATTAATTAATTCATACCGCAATTTACGAACAAATTTAGTTGAAAGAATCAAAAGCTTTTCTTCCCGTATATTATGAGATCGAAATTGTACTAAAAAATTACTGGTGCAATTTGGTTGTTTACGCATTAAAACTAAGCGTTTGCAGAGTGCAAACGGCTCCCCTAAAAGGGAAAAAACTAGATTTCATATTAAACTCAAAGGTTTTTTTTTTTTTTTTTTTAAGTGTAAAATCGGAAATCCGGGCGTGCGCTAAACTAGTTTTGCAACTTCTTTCGTTTTAGAAAGAAATTGAATGAGGTCAATATAGCCAATAGTGGTCTCAATCATGGAACTATAAATAAAGAGGAATTGACAGATCCTCAAAATGGTGAAGCTTTAACCCTTTCAGGAGCAAGCTACTAGTATTCGCAAATTGTTGAAATAATTGACTGACACTAGTATTTACAAGACATTTTATTTGTGAACGAGTAAAAGTATATTTTCGCGTACATAATAAAAGTGAAAATTTCATGTAAGAATTCGGGTGCCAATGTAGAAATTAGGGATTAAAATTAGGTGATGGCATAGCGGCATCACCGCCCTTCAGTTAACTACAGAGTTAACTACAGTGTCTAGAAGTTCAGGTATAGGACAAAATAATTGGAACACCTGTGAATGAATGCAAAATTTTTATTAGTAGGAGTTGGGCCACTATTGGTCCGAATTTCAACTTGTATCCAACGTGGAATTGACAAATAAAAGTCGCGCACGAAGTTTAAGGGAATTCGTAGCCATTCCTGAAGCAGAAGGGTCTATAGTTCAGCTAGTGTGCATGGAGGAGGAAAACGAGCTCGGACTTTGTTCTCTAAAAAACCCACAAAAGCTCAATGATGTTGAGGTAAGGGGGGATTTCGAATTCATACCGGAAATTTTGAAAGAAGAATCTTTACTTTAAGTAATTACAAAATTTCTATCATTAAATAAAGCCAATATTTCTATTTTTAACTTATGGCACCAATTCGGATTTTCTGAATAAAAATGAAGACCAAACTGGCAAACTTACACTTAGTCCAACTTCCAACAGTAAAAAATAATCGAAATTTTTACCATATTCCAGAGGGAAACTTTGCATAGATAAACCGTTAAAACATAAATAAACCATAGATAAACCGTAATTTTCTATTCAAAATTTACTGGTGGAAGTTTGATTCGGCAGCCATCAGAAACTGTTGATCCGATATAAAACATCGGCCGCCACCTTCTGACAACCTCCTTAGTTACTTTACTCGCAAATTATAGACTCTACACTAGTGATGTCCTACCTGGACCCAGCGAAGTACCAGAATATTCTTAAAGAAATATTAGCATTATTTAATACCCGAATATCATCAAATATATAAGGCAGTTATTTTTGTAAAAATTTTCTGGTTATCATCGAAGGCCAAACAGAGTGGGGCAAAAACCCGAAAAGCTGGCTAAAAGTCCAAAAATAACGTTCCGATTTAAGGAATTTTGATTATATAGTTGGCTAGAAAAATGTTTCGAGGGTCAGAATCTATATTTAGAAAAAGGTTTTTGCTTTTTCTTGACAATATACATTATTTAAAAAGGGATGCTTGGAGGTGTATCATCTGGGGTGAACAAAAAGAGCAAAACAACGGTTCTTCTAAGCACGGGCTACATTTTCCAATATAATGATTTAAAATGGATACACACTATGATAGTGTGTAATTTATTTGCATGTGTTACAAAAATGAAAGTAGCACATAAAAATTAATAATTTCATAATTATTTTTGATGAAAATTTTTAAAATACATGTTATTTTTTTGCTTTCGAACATCAAAAAGTTTATAAGTTCCACAGTGTTCCGCAACTACATTTAAGGAAATAATAGCTTGAACTACTGTTTCTACGGTTGTCGCAATATGGTGGAAACAGAGTACCTGACTACTGCAAAAGTAAACTTCCACCAGTAAAAATGCAATTCTTTTGCATTAACCCCTTATTCTCGCTCCCGTCATATTCACGGGCTGTGTTTTACTCAGATTGTTCGATTCCCACCAGTTTTATAAAATAGTGTAATGTAATGTAATGTAATTGGCTTTATTTTAGTATCGGTTTACCTGCCATTAAATAAGATGAATATTTCTTTTTCAAAAAAATGGTGCCAATAAGAAATTTGAATTTTTAAACCGCAATTTAATTCGAGCGTTAACCCTCTGTCTACCAGAAGGGTCCAATGGACCCGACTTTTACATTCAAAATATTTATTCAAACCAGAAATTTCTTCAAAACAAACTAAATGTATAAATCAGACAATAATAAGTTAAATAAACAAATTAAATAGTTTTAAGTAAAAATTCTGGTGTAGAATGTTTTTATAAAACTTGAGTAAAATTTCCGGTAGTTCTAGGGTTAAGGGTATAATAAGGCCTTTAAATACGGAAAAACTTCTATATAAATTTACTGGTGAAAGTTTTCACCGGAGTTAATCAGGCCTTGCAAAAGAGGTTACAGTTGAAGCTTCAGTATTTTAAGGATATGCGAGTTCCATTTTATTAATAGTTCCATGGCCGAAACCAACTGCAGGCAATAATCAGATGCGTTTTGGAAACATTTGCTATTCAATACAATTGGCTGCCCTGAGCTCCACAACAATGACCTGCGGATGTCTATCGGATTCCCTCCTAACAACGTCACATACGTAATAGCTCTCCAGGTAGGAGCTGGGGAGCTGGGTGGGTAACATGTTGAGGATGAATTGTTTCATGGAACTTTTTGGCCATCCATTATTGTGATGTGCAATACATCCCAATACAATGTGGATTACAGCGTCTGTCAGCACAATGAAATTTCGCAGTTAGAAAATTTATAAATGTACGTTTTGAAATCAGATGTGCATAATTTTTACTTTTTTTCAGAGATTAAACTAGTCTAATCCTCATGACCAATCAAGGAGAAAGGGGAAAAATGCAATACAAAGTCATATTTAAAAAATGTAAAGATTAATAGACCGACGTAGAAATGAGTAGAATATAGTAAAATTAGTAAAAGGGGGGAAAACAAGAACGAAAAAACATGCATTAGGCGTAGATTGTAAAACACTTTTCAACAATAACAGTACATTTTTCTGGAATTTTAATTGTCTCATACAACGAAATGAGATATCTAAACAAGGAATTGAAAAACATTCTCCATAAGAATCTATTTTCAGCTATTACTGTCGATTTGTGTTACTGTGGCGAATTCTTTAGATACACTTAACATTAGATAAGCTTAAAATGCACACCATAGCGGAAAATGCACTTTCAGCAATTATCGATCACAGTCAGTCCTTTCCTTTAACCAATTTTTTTTCTTCTGGAAATGAATGCTAAATCTATGCACTCCACAAGCTATAGAAAAGCTGTTGCAGCGCATCTCGGTAATCTTTTTAATTCCATTATGTTTGAAGTATTAAAACATCATTAAAATGCGAAGCAACTGATTTTACATAATTATTTTGTTCGTCCCTGTAAACAGACTATAAATGCTACTTTTTCTATACTCCTGAGAAAACGTACTTTAGTACCAGTGTTTTCTTATAACAAATATCTCCTTAAATAAGGCGAAATTTCGCGCGTTTAACATACAATTATTTTTCTATAAGAAAATACTTATATTTCATCAAAAAAACTCCCTGAAACGTAGAAACCCTGGATACCGACAGTACCATGTCAAACTATCCAATATGAAAACAGTGTTGCAAGTCGGCTACTTTTTTAAAATTTAGATTTCTTCATTGGCACCACTTTTTTGAAATAGTAAAATTAGCCTTAGTTGATGACACGTTAAGGCAACAAGGGGAATTTACCATTTCAGAAAAGTGGTGCAAATCAAGAAATCTGAATAAAAAACTATCACACTGGCAACAATACTGTTTTCATATGGGATAGTTTGACATGGTACCGACGATATATACTAGGGGTGGCGAACTGTGGTACGCAGCATACCACAGTTTTTTTTTTTTTTAAAGAAATAGCCGACTTCTTGAATCGCAGAGATGCGATGATTAGATAAGGCAATGATTACTATAAAATTTTATTTAATGGTGTCTAGCGTGCCACAGTTGGCCATCCCTGATATATGCAATGAAATCTTTTTACATGAAATGTGTATGCTCTTCTTTCCTAAAATATAAGAATTATGCATTTCTCCAATACGTGTGTTAAATGAAATAATCTTAAATAATTATCAGAATTTCAAGATTTTAATGAATTTATAAGCCAAACTTCGTTACTCTTTCACAATTAAATTTCAGTGTTAGCATTTCATTCACATCATACTTTAAGAAAATTGAAGAAGTAACTTTTTATAACTTCATTGATTATGTTTTTTTTTTTTTAATTGATAATTTGAATGTCATATCATAACATCTAAAGTCACTCATTTTTTCTTAAAAAAATAATTTTATGAAGCAATATTTTAATAAGAGAATATCTAAGAAGTCCCTTCTATTGATAGATTTTATTGATATTTAATCATAATAAAGCGTTTATTCACATTTTTTCTCAATTTTTTTTTGGTTTTGCGAAGCTTAATTAACCCATTTTAGGCCAAATATAGAATTATTATAAAATGTGGTATTATTTTCATTGAAATATACTTAAATTACGTTCATTAAGACAAAAAAAAAGTTTCCTGCATGAAAAATAATATTTTATTTGAGAAATAAAATACATTCTGCCTTTTCATGCATTTGGTAAATGGAACGTTAGCGAACTATTAAATTTATTTTTTTATTATTATTATTATTTTATTTACAGAACTTACAACTTTAATCCCTTATAAAAACATATGATTAATCTTAAGTGGAATAATTATACATTTTCAAAATGTCGAATTCGTGAATAACCGTTTCAAATTAAAGAAAGTAGCGTATTTTGAAAATTTCTCAACAGAAAGTTTTTACTCGAATTGAATTACTGATAATTTATAAATGTCTCCAGAACCCTTATAAATAGCAGAAAAATAAAATTAGTGAAAAATATTCGTCACAGTGTTAAGAAAAAAAATATTTATTGAAATGGTGCGTTTACGCACCTTTGGTCAAAAATGGGTTAATACAATAGTCAATTTATTTACATACACTTAAGTTAATTAAAAAGAGAAAAATTTTAACTCTTAGCCGGTTGGAAAGAAAACTTGCCAGGTAAAGTGAGCAAAATTTTTAAATTTGAATACCAGTATTTTAGTTTGGCAATTTTCATAT
The DNA here is from genome assembly GCA_963932465.1 of Maratus speciosus. Classification (NCBI taxonomy): domain Eukaryota; kingdom Metazoa; phylum Arthropoda; class Arachnida; order Araneae; family Salticidae; genus Maratus; species Maratus speciosus. The sequence goes on from OZ010787.1 coordinate 54,335,659, forward strand.
TTTTTAATCTCAAATTTTGAGCGATTAAATAAATCCAAATTATAAAGTAGCAAAAACTGGTGTCGAATAATTAAAAGAAGTGTAAAGGAGCCTCGTTCTTAATGGGTTAATGTAATTTTTAAGAGATTTTTTTTTATATCAGATGAAAAAAAAGTTAGAAAAAAAAGCATCTAAAGGGAAAGAAAAATTAATATTCAGACTTACAAGTGGCTGTTAAAAGCTTTTTTGTGGGTATAATTTTCATAAACATGGAACATTATATGTACAAGCTTGGTGCAAACCATAGGACGTCATCTAAAAGTCACGAACGAGTAAATGTTTGTTTGAACTTTTTATGTCTAAATTCAAATCAACGAATACCGATATCGAAAGTTTTTTTTTTTTTTTAATTTCTATTAGAATCTTAAAAAAAATAAATATATTGTTAAGCATTATCCAGTTTATGACATGTTCACAAAGCTCTTAAGACACTAAGCTTAGTGTTGCCAGATTGGGGACTTTTTTGTCCCAGATGGTTGATTGTCACCGCTTTTTTGAAATTGAAATATTCGGACTATTTAAAAATAGATTAAAAATACTGAAATATAAGACGAATTATACTATTTTTAAAAGGTGGTGACAGTCAAGTAATCTCAATTAAAGTAGTTTCCAATCTAGTAATACTGACTAAGCTACTCATGCTAAGCAGGGGTCGTACGCTTCAGGGAGTTTTTCCGGACAAATATCAATATTTTTTATAGAAAAATAAATCTAGGTTAAACGCGTGAAACTCCGCCTCACCTAAGAAGAGATTTTCTATAAGAAAATACTGGTACCGGACAATTTCCCGGTCTTGAAATCTCAGGACAAGTGCGACCCCTGATGCTAAGGCACTCACAAGCTATTATTACATCAATGGCAGTATTCTTTTTAAATTTACTGTTTGTGTTTTCATATTTTTTCCCTAGAATATGCTAGGCCGATGTCTAATCGGGTATCTTTTTTTTTTTTTTTTTTTTTGCATTTCAGTTGCGTTTTTTTTTTTTTTTTTTTTTTTTTTTTTTTTTTTTTTTTTTTTTTTTTACAATTCATTCGATCTTGAATCTTTCTGACGAAATTTCCACATTTTTTCAAAATAGCAATTTTTCGGAAAAAATGCAAATAAAATTGAAAAAGGCAGTTTGCTGAAACTGTGAAATTTTGTTCTTTTTGCTAATTTTTTTATGTATCTATTGCATGTACTCTCCTCTATACATTTCTAAATATTGTGATTTGAATTATTATGAGTTTAACAGGATTATTTATTCGATGCCGAAATATGATAGATTTTTTTCCCTATTTTATTCTTTCCTTATCTCTTCCTATCTTTAAAAGATATCTTTTCGCAAATATTCTTTTTTTCTGGCAGTAACTTCTGCAAAATTAAAGAGCACTTAATTAATGATGAATGTAAATGTTATGCGAGGATATTTTTTTCCTCCCTTTTGGATAACACAAAAGTTTTCCTAATGACATTTTGACAAATATTGTGCATTCAAAAATTATCTACACTCATTCAATCAGACCGAGTGATATTTAAATCCGATTAAATTTCTATCTAGTTTAACGCAAATTTAAAAACTTAAATTTTAAACGTAACTCATCATTGAACTTTTTATATCATCTAATTTCGTTGTTGTAATCATGAATTCACATGAAAAGTTTTGTAGAATTTCATTTAAAAATAGAGAAATGCAATTTAAAACTTTTTTTCAATTTAAAGAAAAATATTTTTGTAGCATATTTCTCTTGCGCATGGTGTCAAAGGGTATATGAGAGATTGTTGTTTTGAGAAAATGGTACGAGATGCAATTTAAATAAGAAAACAGCCAGTGACCACCCTGAAGCAAATATATATCCAAGGGGTTAAACTAGAGGCATATCTAATTATTTACGGAATATTATTTATTAAGTCTCAACCCAATTATTGTATTTCTTATGCAGTAAAAATTTTAGAAGCATCATTGTACAAATTCATACCGAAAAATATAAGAATATTCTAACATGTTGTTAGCATTATTTTTGTTATAACTCAAAAAGCGCATCTTCGATTTTAACGAAATTATTTTTATTGAAAGTATATACCTTAAGAATTATTGTGTAATTTTTTAGTTGGTGTAAGTATAATATTAGTATAGCAGTAATTTTTTTTTTATTTTTGTTTATTTTTCAATGTTAAAAAAAACACTTTAACTTTATTGTTTAACGTTTTTCTTCTTTGTATCTTTTAAACTTATTTCATAATCAAATTTCAGGTTTGAACCGAAACATATTCATATGGTAGTCGTCAAAATGACGGCTCAATGTAGTTCTAGTGTTAAATTTTCACATCAGTATTTTATAAAAGATATCTTTTTTTTGCTTAATCCCAGAAAAATAAAGCGGAAAAATATTTAAAAAATTATTGGTGTATTATTGGTGTAAATATTTCGCAGTGTTTTCTCATCCATATATCTTGGTAAAATTCCTTCTTTATCGAGGTGTGCCTTTTTTAGGCCGATTACAAACATTGCATTGTTTATATTTCTTTTAGTGTGTGTGTGTGTGTGGGGGGGGGGGGTAACTGTCAGTGATGGAACAGTGGCGCAGCAGTTGAGCGATTGGCACCACTAAATTTTAATAGTATTCTTTGTCTAGAAATAATGTCAGAAATTCTGTCCTGAAATAGGACGAAAAATACTATTAACATTTAGCGGTGTCACTTAATTCTCTTGTTCTACACTGTTCCATCTCTGAACTCTTCATCAACTGAACTTGGAATACATATCTCTTTCTTACGAGCAATACCACATATATTCTCTTCATACCTTAAAAGTGCTAGAGCATTTTTTATTCTATATTCCATAAGGGAAATGTGTTTATTCAAACCATTGGCTTTATGATGATGCATGTGGTAGATCCAACAATTTCAAAATCGAAAAATGTATGAATATGTTCACAGTACATCCTTTGTTTCTTACTGAACAACGATATAGTAGGAGAGCTGTTGAACATTTTTGAGTAGGTAATTGAGACACCCTGAAAATTTGTGCAACACTTCTTTTGTAATGCCTGAATACAAAATTGAATGTCTGGCTGAAGGATCGTAGCCCAAAAACTGTGCCAGACAAAAAATGGCACATGACACGTGTCTGGCACAGTTTTTTGTGCCGACTAAAGTGTCTGTCATTTTCAAAATATTTTTTTCTAAGCATAAATATTATTCTGTCTGAATCTCAGCGTGCCTCAAATACCTTTTTTGGGTAGTCAAAAAATGGCACTTGACACGTGTCTGGCACAGTTTTTGGGCAGACTAAAGTGTCTGTCGTTTTCAAAACATTTTTTTGTAAGTATAAATATTATTCTGTCTCAATCTCAGCGTGCCTTAAATACCTTTTTTGGGTAGTAAAAAAAAAATGGCACTTGACACGTGTCTGGCACAGTTTTTGGGCCACGATCCTTCAGCCAGATATTCGATTTTGTATTCAGCCATTACAAAAGAAGTGTTGCACAAATTTTCAGGGTGCCTCAAATACCTTCCCTAAAATGTTTAACAGCTCTTGGACTAATAATAAATACCGATCGCAATGTGCTATGCTATTCATAGCAGTATTGTACATACGAACTACAGCAAGCTGGACAATGCTAATGTTTGCCTGTTCTTTTTTTACACCACTCTATGCAAGATGCATTTAGTTCGCATTCTACTCACAAAATAATACACTTTCATTTTAATATACGTACTTTATAACCATCACATAGCTACTCATCCCATTCGCCTCTGTTCTGTCCTTTGTCACTTTTATGTTTCCGTTGAGTCTATCCGCTGCTATCAAAATGTTCAAGGCCAGAGGACGCGAGTGTGACGTCACCATTAATCGACTGACTTCTCACTAGTGTTGGAATTCATACCGGAAATTTTTGAATAGCAATTTTCTTTCATTTTATTTGTGAAATATTTATCACCTTATAAAACAATAATAACTTTTAAAACTTACTGGTGAGAATTCGGAATCCCTAAATAAAAATTCAGCCAGATGCGGAATGCAACAATGTTGCCACATCTGGCGTATTATTTAACCCCTTGAGGGGCAAGTGATTGTGTTCCTGTAATGTTGAACTCACACCGGAATCTTTCAAAAACTCTATTTCAAATTAAGTAAAAGCGATTTTACGGCTTTTTTCCACCGAAGTTAGAAAAGTAAAATTTAATACATTTTTTCTGGTGTAAAACTTTATTAATCGTAGGTGGTATATAATATATACCGGCGGCCCTCAAGGGGTTAATGCTAAGATAAGAAAAAAATTATATCCCGGACAAAAACCTGTCACATTAGTTATAGAGACACCCAATGACAGTATACGATATATTTTGATAGTTGTTATATTTTGTTTATTTCAAAAATTTCAAAGGCCAATAAATTTTTCTTGCACCCAGTCCCGTTTAAGCAGAAAACTGGCCAGACAAAATGCGTTCAAATTCGAAATTAGTTTTGTACCAATGGGCACTGATGAAGAGGGTGAGAAGGCATACTTCCCCGTAAATTTTGACATTTTAACTTTGTTTTCTTTAGCGTTAATGATTAAAAAAAATGATTGTAATAAAATAATTATTTAACTTAATAAAATAGTTATTTAAACTAAGTGTAAAATAATTAAATGTATAAAAATATGTTATTTTTTATATCACGGCAAATGTTGGTCACAAAACTACTAGTCCTGCTCCCCCTTAAAAAAGATAATACAGCCTGGCCCAATGTGATAGCTGCAATAATGTATACTAATAAAATCATTAGAGTTATTTTAGCTCACTATTACTTTTTTGACTTTTTCATAGATAATAAAATGCCACTTATAAATTATCTTAATTTAATATAAAAACATTTCTTCTGGAAGTACATGGTAGGCGAGCCAAACATTTGTCTAAAATCGTGTCGTGAATCAAAATTTATTGCCCGCATCCCGTCATTTGAGCAAGTTTCCTCAAATTATTTTCTGGTGATAACGTTAAGCTCACTGCTATCGCGATCGGTGTGCAATTTTAGTAAGACTTCTTGGAGCGCTAAACGTTGTTTTATTTACTGCTGTATATTAAGTTTCATCTCGCTTTCATAGCATTTTAGTTTTAAGTACGTTGTTTAAGAAGGGTTTTTGTTACTATCATGGTACTTATATTCTGACTCAGCTTATTGGTTTGTATCGTGATTTTATATTGCGTCTTAACTAAAATTGATCTATTTAGAGATTATTTTATTATAGGTCGATAAATAAGTGAATATACGTTAATTCGCAAGTATGGCTTATAAAATGTAATTGGATCTATACCCTTAAGATGGCCTTGTTCAAAATATTATTTTTATTTTCAAAGATATATTTAAAAATCAGATTAGTGTGAATGTGATTTCACATCCGGATGGTTTTGTGGTCATATTTGTGACGTGACTTGTTATAACATCACTTTGACGTCACGAAAATTAAAAAAAAAAATGTCAGAAAAAAACTTTAATTAAAATGAATAAAATGTTTTAAAGAGCTCTTGTCTCTTTATTTAAGTTTATGATAAAGCTCACATTTTTGTCACTGTATGACATCTCCAATTGGTGGAATTATGGTCAAAGATGAGACCGCATTACTGTGAGTTCAAAGCTTACGAAAAAGACAGGCTACCGCGGTGCATCTCAAGTGTCTTTTTTTTACAGACGGTTAGAGTGACGTGATGCTCTTTTCGTAAATATGCATTGGTGCATTCGAACCTCGCGTGACCCCAGCAGTCTGTAAAAAAAGATACGTGGAATGTATCGCGGTAGCGTGTATTTTTCGTTAGCTTCGTGTGAGTTGCAGTGACGTCACCGTCTCATTGCTCACCGCCCCTGGATACTAGAACTGGGTGCTGACAGAAAAATGGCGGCTGCCGAAGGCGGATTTTTTTCAGCGTGTGTACAATCTCTTGAATTTTGGCACCAAAAAATTTTAAAAGTTTTTTCCGCTTTATTTTTCTGATATTAAACAAGTCAAAGGAATCTTTTATAAAATACTGTTTTCTAACTTTTAGGAACCGTACATACGTTAAAAAAATCCACCTGCGGCAGCAGTGTTGACAGTGGGCTACTTTTTTAAAATTCAGATTTCTTGATTAAAATCACTTTTTAAAATTAGTATAATTCAACTTATTTAATAACATACTAATTAAGTCGAAAACAAGGGGAATTTTTCCTTTTCATAAAAGTGGTGCCAATAAAGAAATCTTATTTTGTAAAAAGTAGCCCACTGGCAACGCTGTTCGGCGGCCGCCATTTTTGTATCAGCACTCAGGCCTAGTATTCAGAGGCGTTACTATGCTTCCTATAGGGATTTCAACGGTTAAAGTGTTCAATAACATTTTTTCACACCAATACTTTTCAATTTCTCAAGCATTCCAACACATTTACTTCGCCGAAACATACATTTTATGCAAAGGTAACAGGGCTCAATCATTATATTCTGTTTGTATCGCTAGTTGCAATTTTTTTTCCTTGTGGTAGATTTCTTTTAGAATTGTTCTAGAGGTGTCCGGCAAAGATTTTGTTTGAAAATGTGTTAAAAACAAAATAAAAAAAGAGTCTCCTATTGCAGCAATTTCCAATATAAAATAAACTTCTAATCAAAAGGTAATGCTAATCATTTAGAATAAATTGGTATTAGTGTGTTGTGAAATAACGGAATAATTACCAAAGTTTTGATTGTCAAATGCAGTAATAAAATAATGTAAGAAAGATTGGCCAATTTGCAATACACGCATACACACATATATACGCAAACACATGCATATATACATATTAGGTCGTCAAGTATGAAGCTTGTGACCAGTGACGTTTCGTTGTAGAGGGAAGAGGCTGCTCAAATAATTTTACTACCAGTATTATTATATGCTAAATTTTGCTTTATTTAACCCCTTGAGGGACGCTGGGATACATTATATCCCACCTAATTTAAACAAGATTCGCGCCACATAATTTAACTAATTTTATTATTTTTAATTTATATGTTTATTTTTTTGGGGGGTGGGGTAAATAAAAAAAAAATGTTTTTTTCTTATTTTAAAATAAGATGTTTCGATTAATCCGCTGAGAATTCAAGATCGGATTACAGAGACATAATTGCTTGCCCCTCAAACTTTTCATCGTACAATGTTCAATGATTAAATAAAGCTAAATTTTCAATATAATAGTGCTGGTAGTTAAATTATCGCCCTCCCCCAAGAAAAAAATTAAAACGCTACGCCACTGCTTGTGACTACAAAATGGCCAAATTACCAACGGGGCAAACTTATACCAGTAAAAAAGAATAGAAGTGTTTTTGTTATTCACGACAGTAATATTGCATGAATATGGCGTTTATACAAGGCGAAAATTTCTATTAACACGTGAGTGCCACGGTGACTGACACTGAAGCCGGTGTTGCCATATTGAGGACTTTTTTAATTCCGATTATTTGGCTGTCACCACTTTATAAAATAGTATAATTCGGCTTTCTTTTCAGAATTTTTAATCTATTTGTAAATATGCCGAATATTTTTATCTAAAAAAAGCGGTGACAATCAACAATCTGGGGACAAAAAAGTCCCCAATCTGGCAACACTGACTGAAAATTTTACAATGTTTTAAGTAATTTTTAAGAAAGTCTAATCCTGTAATAAATAAAAGGTAAGTAAATTTTAAATAAATTTTCAGTAATTACTTAAAACAATATATATATTTAGTTCTATATCATATTTTAGACCGTCGGTGACCCGTGAATGACTCGTTCTAAACGGAAAGTTCAGTGCCAGTCACCGGTGACTGACGTGGCGCTTAAGGGACCACTTCAGTCACAATAAAAAAGGGAAAGCGCTAATGTAAAGCCTATGGGGGCGTTATTTTCAAATTTCTCACTTTGATTTTAATATTTTTGAATGATTTTGTTTTGCATAGGATAGCTGACGACGATCTACAATCGGGTTAGTTTTTACTTTTTCGATTTTGGTTATAGTTGTTTTATATTAGGATAGTTTCAATTTCAGAACCGATTCAAACCGGTTCCGAAAGTAAAAGTAATTTTAAAAAAAATTATGAAACAAAAATCAAAAAAGTAAAAACTAGCCCGGATGTAGATCGCCCTCAGCTATCATATGCAAGAAAAATCATGTAAAAACATTAAAATCTAAACAAGATATTTGAAAATAACTTCCCCATAGGATTAACATTATCATACGGGTCTTTATGAGTGACTAGTGTGACTTCTTAACGTGTTAAAATTTACAGATGGAAGATTGCCCCACTGGTAATCTGGCACTTTTGAAGTCACAAGTACCATACTTAAAGACCTGATATATATATATATATATATATATATATATATATATCAACCGCTTGCGCTGTATGACGTGCACAGCGTGGGTCATGCTATTTTGGTCATTTCCGACAATGACATACCTTGCGTAAGTCATGATATATGGTAGATCGTTTAATTAGACATTCCGAATTCGCACCAGAAACTTTTAACTTTTATTTTTGTTTTACAAGATGATTGTTTTTCCATAAATAAAGTAAAAGAAAATTTCCAATTAAATTTTTGTGGGGTGAATTCACAATTTCTAAAAAAATATAATAAAAAAAAATCTGCCAGATGCGGCAACACTGGTGGCTAGTAACATACATCCTCTAACCGCGCCAGAGCGCAAACATGTCTGTCCGTCTGTACGTTGACTGTCGATGGCTAGGGAATTCTACTTCACATAGAGGTCTCAATATTTAAATGTGAATAGACGAAGACAAGTCCGAGAGCATTTCAAACTCAGATTATTAGCTCATATATTATTTAAAAACCCTAATGAACATCACGAAAGGCAGAGCTTTCATGGTGCTTATAATTATGCCTGCAAATTTCCAAGCTTTCCTCTAATTTTTTGCGCAAACGAAATGAGCATTTCGGATTTTCTGCATTTTGAAATCATCATTGCCAGGTCCTTCATGGAATTAAAGAAAACTAGTCGGATGTACCAATCCAAAAACTTTCTTCTATCTCATGCATGTTAATAATTCAAAATTCACTCCCACAGTGCCAAAATTAAATGACAGTCTATGCCCATCATGAGGATTGTAAAGGCATATAGGTTCGTTAAATAGGATGCATTTAACAAGCGGATATAAGTATCGCATTGTTTCAAACAAATCATTGAATTTCGGAACTCAACCTCTTAGATATCCGCAACCAAAATTTCCAACCCAAAGAGTATAAAATCAATACCTGGTGTTCACTATTCACCAAAGTCTAATAAGGATCTCTTTAAGTGAAAATGTAACAGAATATTGAGTTTGATTAAATTGCTTGCGTTAGTTTTTGAAGATACAGATTTTGCGAAAATCATGAAAAATTAAGCATAGCATAGCCGCATTTTATTCGATTTACACCAAACCCTAATCAGCAACAGCTTACTTCATTGTCTAACTGAATCTGAAGTTGGATGAAAATCCATGCATTAGTTCTTGAGAGAGAGTTATTGCGGAAATCGTACAAAATGCAGCACAGCAGCACCACCTGTTGGGCGATGTACACCAAAATCTAATCAGAACCAGTTTAAACCAACTGAATCTAATGTTTTATTAAACTCCGTACATTAGTTCTTGGGATAGAGTTATTGTTGAAGTCGTGAAAAATGCAGTATAGCAGCGCCACCTGTCGAGCGATATACACCAAAACCTAATAAGTAACAACTGAAGTCAACTTGTAACTGAATATGAAATTTGATGAATATCCGTGCATTAGTTCTTGAGACAGAGCTATTGAGAAAATCGAGAGCAATGCAGCATAGCAGTGCCACCTGTTGGGCGATATACACCAAAAGCTAATAAGCACCAGTATATATCAAGGTCAAACTGAATCTCAAATTTTGTGAAATTCCGTACATTAGTTCTTGAGATATTTTGTCTCATACAGACAGAGTGTAAGACAGACATTTTCTAGAAACCATCAAATCGTATCCAGACCTTCTAAAACGTGTAAATCCACTGAAAGCCGGAAGTCGAAATTTTTCACGAATCTAATACTTTCTGCTTCTAAAGATAGAAGAAAGTAAAAAGCACGCAAATATTTGCCGTAACATTTCGATTGTAACGATACCTTTCGTTAAAAAAGTATTCACTGCACGGGATATCCATAGATTTTTGTATCGATTTTGAAAAAATAAACATATAAATAAAGTAAAATGGAAATCTGTTGCACGTCTACAAATTTGGTTTCGTATATGGGACATTCTCACAATCTTTTTTAACTTTCATGTTCCTGAATAATATTTTTTTATTTAATACACTTTTTTGTGTTTTTTTTATTTCATGTACTTGGGAATATCCCATGGCATGATTGCACAACAATATTAACGAGATAAATAAGATCCGGACGATATTGGGGGTCCAAACACATGGAAAACTCATCTACCGTCCCGTGTTCTTGATGCTGATTTTGAAGTTTGGAGCTGTCTGGATAAAATTGTTTCAATAAAAATAATTCGATGTAATTTTTTTCCGAAACTGGAATTATTGTTTTATGTAAATATGTAGCAAGAAATTAACCTGCACACATTTTTAGGGTTGATATTATTTTTTGAATTCTGTCCCTGGGTTTTAGATTTTTTACCATCCCTCTTCTAAAATTATACAGAAAATCACTTCAGATGCAGCGACAGAATTATTTAAAATTTTTTTCTCATGCAGAAATATGCTAGAGAAAGAATATCTAAAATTATTTGACAGGAAATTTACTGCAGAATATAAATCAGCATTTAAATATCAATTTCAAGCACCGTGGCTTTATTGGTAGTCTTACCGTCCCCAAGGTTTATTCCTGCACTTTTCGAGGTAAATTTAAAAAAAAAAAAATAATTTAATCCAATGTTAACAACTCTTTCTAAAAGTCAATGAACATTGTGGCTATCCTTTAGTCTTAACATGATTTTCCTAAAAATAGGTGGTAATTTTCCTTACCGTTCCAATCCTTACCGTCTCTTTTTTACCATTTCGTCCCTTTTTTTACCATTTCGTCCCTTTTTTTACCTTACCGACCCTTCTTTAACACCCCTTTAACCCTCTACTGCCCATGGTAGCATATTTGCTACCACCAGCGTTCACGATTTAATGGATTTTTTAAATTCGATACTCCGTATTCACACCAGAAATTTAAAATAGGAATTTAAAATAGAAATTTTTAATTTAACTAATAGCAGACATTTCGTTTTTGACTAAAAATATAGTTGCTATTAGTTAATTTGGTATGAATTCCGATTTTCTGAATTAAGCGATTTCTGGAATGCATTCTTGCCTGGGAATTAGAGGGTTAAGACTATGTTATACAAAAATTCTGTATTAAAAGTACTACATTTGTATTATTTCTTATTTGAATGTCCTGTGGCTACTATGCAAATTCATTATAAGTAAAAATTTAGAAGAAAATAAAAAGTTATAGGGGTAAAATGGTAAGGAAAATTAAAGTCGCAAGTTTAACCTAAACCTCAGTTAAATAAAAAATTTCCGCTGCTGACCATTTTTTCTTTATTTTGAATCAATAAGGCATTCGTCTATCAGATTAAAATGTTATTTTAGCAAGTTTAATTTCGCCAGATTTTTTTTCCCAAAAAGGTCAAAAGATTGTGAGAATGCCCCATATACGAAGAGTGATCCCAATGCAACTGAGACTAAGATTTTAGATTTTTATTTGATTTTATTTCTTGTTGTTTTTATTTTTTGTTGGGCGAAAAAAATTGCGTATTTTCAAAATTTTCCACATTTACTGGCGAATCTGAGTCACTCATAAAAGCAATCTAATTTCAAACTTTTAGCCCGATATAGTAAATTTTTTCTTGTTTCTATATTTTTTATGCAGAATTTGTATAGCGATTTTAAAATTTTCGTGATTTTTATTTTAAGTCTCTATTTTACCGAAAATTACAATTTTTCTTATACTTATTAACGAAATTTTATTTGATTCCTTATACATCCAATCTTATACAAGGCGATTCAAAAACGTTTAAAAAATGACATGGCAAATCAGGCATAGAACAAGGATAAAAAAATCACATGGGAACATAGGGTCCAAAACCACTTATTTAGTCACAAATACAGGGTGTTTCTTCCCAACTCGAATTGGGTTGACGATAATAACTTTCTCACTGAGAAAACTGAAGAATATTATAATAAAACATTTAACAGACATTCTCACCTTTGTTTTAAATGTAATAACACCAAACAAAAGTGGTAGAAGTTTGCGGTCGCAGACGATTAGCCGAAAACCAAATAGCCGACAAGACATTTAGCAGACAGCATTTAGACGACAGGACGTTTAGCCGACAAGTACATTTAGTCGACACGTACATTTAGCAGACAGGACATGTAGCCGACAAGTACATTTAGCCGACAGGACAAGTAGCCGAAACGTACGTATAGCATACAGGACAATTTGCCGAAACGGACATTTAGCAGACAGACAATTGGACGACAGGCAATTGGCCGAACGTGACAATTAGCCGACAGGACATTTAGCCGAAAGGACAATAAGTCGACAAGACAATTAGCCGACAAGACAATTAGCCGACAGGACATTTAGCCGACAGGACAATTAGCCGACAAGACAATTAGCCGACAGGACAATTAGCCGACAGGACATTTAACCGACAGGATAATTAGCCGACAGGACATTTAGCCGACAGGACAATTAGCCGACGAGACAATTAGCCGACAAGACAATTAGCCGACAGGACATTTAGCCGACAGGACGATTGGCCGACAGGACATTTAGCCGACAAGAAAAATTAAACGACAGGATATTTAGCTGAGAGGACGATTAGCCTAGTTAGGTTATGGTTAGGATACTTTTAGGTTACGGATAGATTATAATTAGTTTACGGTTACGTTAAACTTAGGTTACAGTTACGTTACGGTTAGGTTACAGTTAGATTACGGTTACGTCACAGTTATGTTACTTTCAGGTAACAATTAGGTTACGTTTAAGTTACAGTTAGATTACGGTTAAGTTACGGATAGGTTACAGTTAGATTACGGTTAAGTTACGGATAGGTTACAGTTAGATTACGTTTCTGCTACGATTAGGTTACGGATAGGATACAGTTACGTTACAGTTTGGTTACAAATAGGATTACGGATAGGTTACAGTTAGATTACGGTTAGGTTCCGGATAGGTTACAGTAGGTTCCGGATAGGTTACAAATAGGTTACGGTTAGGTTACCGCCAAGCTACAGTTAGGTTACGGTTAGGTTACATTTAGGTTACAGTTAGGTTATAGTTACATCACAGGTAGGATACGGTAGGGTTATAATTAGGTTACGGTTAGCGTACCGTCATGTTACGTTTATTTTACAGATAGATTACTGTTAGGATACAGTTATGTTACAGTTAGGTTATGGTTAGGTTATAAGTAGGTTACGGTTACGTTACGGTTAGGATGAAGTTAGATTACGGTTAAGTTATGGATAGGTTACAGTTAGATTACGTTTCTGCTACGATTAGGTTACGGATAGGATACAGTTACGTTACAGTTTGGTTACAAATAGGATTACGGATAGGTTACAGTTAGATTACGGTTAGGTTCCGGATAGGTTACAGTAGGTTACGGATAGATTACAATTAGGTTACGGTTAGGTTACCGCCAGGCTACTGTTAACTTACGGTTAGGTTACATTTAGGTTACAGTTAGGTTATAGTTACATCACAGTTAGGATACGGTTAGTTAATAATTAGGTTACGGTTAGCGTACCGTCATGTTACGTTTATTTTACAGATAGATTACTGTTAGGTTACAGTTATGTTATAGTTAGGTTATGGTTAGCTTATAAGTAGGTTACGTTACGGTTAGGTTACAATTAGGTTACGGTTAGGTTACGGTTATGTTCCATTTAAGTTACAGATAGGTTACGGTTAGATTATCGATAAGTTACAGTTAGGTTACGGGGGTCTATGTCATTTAGCCGAAAACCAAATAGCCGACAAGACATTTAGCAGACACCAATTAGCCGACAGGACATTTAGCCGACAGGTCAAATAGCCGACAGGTCAAATAGCCGACAAGACATTTAGCGACAGGACAATTAGCCGACATGATATTTAGCCGACAAGACATTTAGTCGACATGACAATTAGCCGACAGGTCAAATAGCCGACAGGACAATTAGCCGACAGGACAATTAACCGACAGATCAAATAACCGACAGGACATTTAGACGACAGGTCAAATAGCCGACCTGACAATTACCCGACAGGACAAATAGCCGACAGGACAATTAGGAGACATGAAAATTAGCCGACAGGTCAAATAGCCGACATGATATTTATCCAAAACATACATTTTGCCGAAAGAATTTAGAAGACACATTGATATGGGTCGGTGATATACCAACAATGTCAACCTCAATAACTCGTCACCATCATAATTCAACTTTTTAGCTCACAGGCTATCAAAGTCAGAGAGCTGATGTGCCCGCCGTTCTGTATGTATGTAAGTATGTACGGACATATTCACGTAACGAGGTAACTCTTGATAAAAACATCCGATTTGCTTCAATTTTTTTGTCTAGGTTCTTTCTGGAAAGGCTCTTTCCTGATTAGTTTTGGGAGCTCATTGGTTAAAGATAAAGGGGGAAAAGGGGGCTAGTCCCTCCCCTTAATTTAGATAAATGGGTTTTTCATGCAGAATTATTCGATTTGCTCTAAATCTGATATACCGGTTTATTATGTTAAGGAGCTTCCCTGATTAGATTTGGAAGCTCATTAGTTAAGTATAAAGGGGGAAAGAGGGCTACTCCCCTTAATTTAGATAAATGTTTTTTCATGCAAAATTATTCGATTTGCTCCAAATTCGGTATACCGGTTTATTATGTTAAGGAGCTTCCCTGATTAGATTTGGAGGTTCATTAGTTAAGAATAAAGGGGGATAAGGGAGCTAAACCCCCCCCCCCTTAATTTATATAAATGGGTTTTTCATGCAGACTTATTCGATTTGCTCCAAATTTGCTATACCGGTTTATCATGTTAGGGAGCTGCCTTGAATAGATTTGGAGGTTCATTAGTTAAGAATAAAGGGGGGAAAGGGGGCTACCCCCATTAATTTAGATAAATGGGTTTTTCATGCAGAATTATTCAATTTGCTCCAAATTTGGTATACCGGTATACTATGTTAAGGAGCTGCCTTGATTAGATTTGGAGGTTGATTAGTTGAGAATAAAGGGGGATAGGGGAGCTAGTCCCTCCCCCCCACCCCTTTATTTAGATAAATGGGTTTTCCATGCAGAGTTATTCGATTTACTCCAAATTTGCTATATCGGTTTATTATGTTAAGGAGCTGCATTGATTAGATTTGAAGGTTCATTAGTTAAGAATAAAGGGGGTAAAGGGGACAAATCCACTCCTTAATTTATCGGACACTTGTGGTACGAATATCATAAAAGTTTGTTTTTAGGCTAATTGAAGGGTGTAGAGTTCATTTATGCTGTCAGAATTGTGTACTGCTATTGAAAAAAACAAAGTTATGGTTCGTTTTAAGATTCAGATGGCCCCCTAAGCAAATTTTATATACATCATTTAAAAGTAGACTTTATTACCAATCGTTTGGTACCAGTAACTTTATTCTACGATAATTTTTTCAGAGTTAGTAGGGGTGTTTAATTTTTTTTCACACGACTGTACACTTTAGGTTTTTCGGATTGTGCTTTACATCTTTCGGTCGGAGTCGGTGTGATCTGGTTTTTAACAAGGAAGTCCTGAATATTTTTCAAATGAAAAACTACAGATCTGACTATTAATGGTGGCTCATAGTAATACCCATGTGTTCATTTCTGTACTTAAGGGATAAAATTATACAACACTTTATTATAAACGTGTTAAAATTGGAGCAAATTTCTTTTACTTTGGGGTTTGGTGGAAGTCTGTCGGTTTTGTGTTGAAGAAATTGTTTTGTTGTCTGCTCGCAGACTCCATTCCTAGGCGTTGAAAATTATTTAGAGTGTACCATATATAATATAGTTTAATAAAGCAAATAATTAAATAATTTGATAACATTGCAATGATTGCAGTAAATATAATGTGACACTAATAATCGAAAAAAGTAAAAAAGTCGGATAATTAAGAACTTGAATTATACTCGCCCCTCCTCCACCACTAAAAAAAACTATCTTAAAAAACTCTACACCTGAATTTCTAGCCATCAGGGGCAAGTTGTATACAGCTGAGAAGCATTTGATAAAAGAAAATTTCTCTCATGTATTTTTAAAATTAGCCAAAGTACGATATACATTTCACCTTAAGAAAGTTCGAATAGGAAATGTTTTGGATAATTATTAATTTCTATCCATAAATCATTTATTTAATGCATATGCTTTTATTGTAATCAAATCTGATAAATTATCATAGCGTTTGAGCAATTTTTTAATTTTTGTTTGTCTGAAAATTGATGAAAATTTTCCGAAAAATCAAATTCCTTGGGGGGGGGGGGGTATTGCCCCCTCAGCCCCCCTCAAATGGCGGCCCTGTTTCCAAAACTTTCTAAAATATTCATGGAGACATTTTTATGCATAAATACATTAAAATAAAATCCTTTATATCTAACTTCCTTTTATCAGTAATTTATTTATTTTTTTATTTATTTTTGACTAGATAATCGTAAATTTAAGAGCTGTTTATTTTTATTCCACCCTAACATTATTTATTCCAGACAGTGTTGCGCCAACATTTGCGTATATGGCGGAAGCATGATGCAACAGTTGAAAGGAGAAATCAATCATCATGTTTGGACATTTCTTTATTCAGTTCATTTTCTTCGGTTACTAACGAAAAAGAGCTATTATTTGACACCAATTTAGCCGTGCTAATAAATCTGTTTTATACAAATAAAGCATATTATGGCATTAAACTGGATTATTCCTAATTTTCTCTTATTGATCAAGTTGAATTTAGACACATTTTTTTCGTGAGGGATTTCTGTGATCTCCGGGATGGGGGTGGGGTTGGAATTTGCACTTTTTGACCATTGAAAACACAAAATCTCAAATCTTCCATGGGGACATTTATTCTCTGGGGAGAATGTCTCCCCCGGGTCACCCCATGAATTCAACACTGTTAATGATTTAAAAAAAATTATTAGGACTGTTTCTCTTTCTGATTTAATTAAGAAATTTAAACATTTGAACACGGAATGTAAAAAATTATTTTGGAGAAGCTATTATTTGTATAATGAATGCCATTGTTGGATCATATACACCTACGTTTACAAATGAACTGAAAATTTAATACAATAATATTAAACTAGAGAACAGGAATTCTGTTTTTTCAGAATTTAGTGCCGCCCCCGGCATTTCCATTACTTCATTTTCTTCTGATGGACTGATGGCTTCTATTATTATGAGACAGCCATTATAAATGAAGTGTTAGGTGAAGATGAAAGAGCAGCCGTAAAAGTTTGAACTCTGATTTTCTGGTCGGAATGGGGGAAAAAATGGCTATATATATATATATATATATATATATATTTATTTATTTATTTTTTTTTTTTTGACGACTGCTTTTTTATCTTCCCCTAACACTTCATTTATAATGGCTGTTTCATAATAATAGAAGCCACCAGTCCGCCAGAAGAAAATAACTCAGTTAAGCGGGACTCTACTGCAGTACAAAACATATTTCAATTTTAAGACTTAAAGCACACGTTTTATTTTATGTAAAATGACGTCATTCGCATCCGCTTAAGAATTCCACATTTACGATCTACTCTTAAACATCTGCAGTAAAGCATGCATAGCACATCACTATCGCGAAATAATGCACAAATGCAAAAAAATATTCCGTCTTTCAAGGAAAAAAAAGGCGATCTAATGATTCATAGATACTTACAATTAAATATAGTATATAATAGCTCCATTGTTTTAACAGAAATCATTCGTTTATATATTTTTTTTTTCAAAATAGCACGTATTTTAATTACATTTTCTTTCGGTTGTTGCGAGAAAATGGCAACAAAAATATATAATTGCTATTTTAAAACTATTCTTCCTTTACTTTCTACAGAAATCGAGTTCTTCCGTTGCCAATATTAAGCAAATGGCTCTAAAAACTACAAAAAAATTAATATTCCAAAAATAAATGGAGATACAGTTTTCTTACAAAATGCATTTAAAAGAACTTTTTTTCTCCAATACGACGGTATAAAAATTGAAAATGTGCGATGCTTAGAAGTTTAAAAAATTTCTAAATAGTATTTAATCGTAATGCTTTGTTTTACGGCTAGCCTCTGTAAGGTAACGTTATTTTTTGGACACAAAATAATCTGGGAGAAAGAAATAGCATACCGTACCGGAGGCTAATAACATTTTGTTTTAAACGTGATATATAATTTTAAATGTTTCACCAATTTTCAAGTTTATTGAGAACTTTTTACGTTTCATCCTCATTCCTCTGTTTGTATTAACTTAATTTTTCAATAACGGTTTCTTTGTAATCAATAATACTCTAAAGTTAAAAAATATATGTTGAGAAAATTAAAAATATTTTTTTCAAGTAATTCTAATTTAATTTGATATTCAAAATTTAAGAAAAGCATTTATCGAATTAGATATATATGGTAAGCATGTAGAATTTTTCTTTAAATTTGAAGCTAGGTCCTCCTTTATATTAATAAAATTGGTTCTTATTTAATATTATTTTTTTCATTCTTGTTAATAAAGTTTGCATTTGTAGTCTTAGAATGTATCCAGCCTCAGCTAGGGATCTAACGAATTTCGGACGATATTCAGTATTAAGCAGAATATTGTAGATATTTAGAGGAATAAAATCAGGGTAATACATTTTTAGGTAGATTTCGTAATAAGAAATACTACATATTACATTTTTCCAACATTTTTGCAGATCTACGCCGATCATGAAACCATAGAACACCAAACCATCCCCAGTTCAAAACTTTATCTAACTATCTATCCATATATATCACTTTTTTATGGACACGATAACTTCCATAATTCTGCACAAACCTCTTCCAAACTGGTCAAGGCCACATTATACAATCAAGGGGCAGAAAATCTCGGTAAAGTTCGTTAATGGGCAAAATCGACCAAGGGGATGGAAACAGGGAAGGATTTTGTGAAAACAGAAAAAAAAACTTCTTAATTATAATGCATATCAAATCAGTTTAAAGTTATTATTACTTCTAGGAAGAGGTAAAAAAAAATTATGTATAACAGGTTTTTGATATCATTAAAAATGGGCTCAAGGGGCAATAAAAATAGAGTTTTAAGAAGAAAAAAATTCATAACTTCGTCAATTCACAGGATATAAAATCCACTTAAATTTATTATAAATCTTCTTAATCTTACCTACAACTTTTATATTGACAAGTTTTTGATAGTACCAACTCTTGCAGAAAAAAGGGAGAGGGTTAAAAAGAAAAAAATCATAACTTCGTCAATTTACAATATATCAAATCCGCTTGAATTTATTATAAATCTTCTTGATGTTATCTACAACTTTTATATTGGCAAGATTTTGATAAAACCAACTCTTACACAAAAAAGGAAAAAAATATCGTATTAAGGCTGTTCTCAAATCCATAGGGGCAACTTTATGACATAAGTTTGAATTCCTTTTTGTTCGGAAACGCATGAAATTGGAAGGTGTTGTTATACGAAAACTATGTAATTGAAAGACGTTTTCCGTTTTTTTTGTAAACACAATAGATGTTTCAGAAAATACTGTCACAGTTTGAACCAAATTTCCCAACAAAAGGGAAAAAACACTGAACGAAAAGAGAAAAATCCCTTGTAGTAGGTCTGCCAATTTTATACAATTACGTTAAAAAATCTGTATGTCATTGTGTCAGAAAATATCAACCTTGTTGAACAGTGTAGTTGAGAACACAGCCTTAACATGATTCTGATAAAACCAGTTCAGAAAAATAAAATTAAAAACTCGTCAAAAGCGACCAGAAAAAATTGTCAAACTGTGTTTATCTCTAATCTTGATTTAGCCTTTTTGGTGAAATTAGTACTTAACTTCGAAATCTACCTGTGCCTGCAGGCCGAGCCGGGAGTGATTTTTTTCTCTTTCTTTTCTTTTTTTTTTAAATGATTTTCTCAAATCCAAATTGGCTATTTTCTAACGCATTCATATAGAACCATTTTTATTTCTTACAAGCATAATATGTACAGCTATTTTCATTCAGATACTAAACAATCAAATTCAATTTTTTAGTGTCAAACTATTTTAAGAATCCATAATCTGCCTGTTTGTCATACAGTTTTATAATGAGGCTCCTAAAACTTCGCTTATCGGTGAGAATTTTAACTATTTTTTTTTTCATTTTGCACAAAACTATCATTATTTGATAAATTTTATAGTACAAATAATGTTCCGATACGACAGTTTCTTGAATTTTCATGATTTTTTTGAAAAATAAACGGATATGGGCCATTGCCATTAAAAAAAAAATATTTTATGAACTGAGATAAGGATTACTACTGCAATTTGTTTGTGTAGAAAAATGTAAGTCACATAAACAAGGTTTTTTAAGAAATAATAATCTCTTTGTGATGTTTCAACATATTATATTAAACGTATAAAACAGTTAGACATATGAATAACGAAATCTATATCGAATTAAAAATAAAAAACAAACTGTGCGGTATGAATTTTTTGCTTGCTTTTTCTAGTTCCCTATGATGCAACCAAATTTTATACAATGCAATTTTATATCACACTAGCTGACCCACCCGGCGTTGCCCTGGCCCATCATAATAACCTTAAATAAAACTCAAGTTTGTATGATTTTATATCCTTTGAAAATCTTTTAAATGAACCTAGTTTCGGTTGTTTCATTGCATTCCACAGCGTCTCGTGTGTTTCCAACAAACGTCTTTCCGAACGAACCTGTAATCTGGGTCCCCGCTACCTAACGCAGCATGTGCCGGAAGTGCTCCGCACGTATCGTAGACAATCGAAAACCAAGTCTAGTGAGCCAAACTTCGTAGTAATCAAGCCCATAGAACCGGAAAAACGAATGCATCATTAGTGTTCGAAAATGTCGTTAACTGAAGTCTAAGATAAACTTTCATAATCACAGAAAGTAGTATTTTCACAGAAAGTAACTGAATTGTAATCTAAGTTAAATAAACCAATTCCCGTTGAAATTGGGTCCTTATAACCCGACGAAACAATTTATCCTTACGCGGTGGAAGTTGCCTCCCTCCTCCTCTACAAATTTCACGGTCTACTTTTAAAATTAACACGATATTATTTAATAAACGGATATTTACTGATTTGCAAAATTTTAGCGTAAAACAGCCACACAACAGTAGTTATTATTTCTATTGCAGATGCGCAACAGAAGAAAAGATTGCCGTATTATATGAAAAATGTATCTCTGATTTTTTTTTTCATTATTTTTCCTGTGTAATAAACATTTCAGAGAATCATATATAATTTTTTCGAAGCAAAATAAAAAATCGCGCATTTAAGGATTAACGTAACGCGATTTTTATTTTTAATTTACGGATGTAGTGAGTAAACGTAAGTTGTTGCCGAAAAAGGAGATTAATATTCAAAAAAGGTGGTAGCTTGGGTATAAAGAAGGACCGGGCCCAGGGGGCAGGATATTAACTGGAATGTAGTTGGGTAAAGGAAAAAATTTTAATAGTTTTAAAGTAGCTGTAGGACGCAAGAACTATGAAGTAGAAAATTGTAATAGAGTAAGATCGTTTTTAAAGAAGCTGCAACAAAGGCCCCAAGAAGGAGAATAATATTCAAAATTAGAGGTAGCTGAAGTGAGAAATTTTTTTGTCGTTCACGGAGTTGGTAGAAGACTTAAGAAGTTGTTAGAAAAAAAAAAGCTAATGAATCGTGTCATTTTTAAGGGAACAATAGGGGTTAAGGGATCATTAACAATAAAGGGCCCAAAAAAGTCCAACTGATAGTTAAGAGCAGGATCCTAACATGAAAATATGTTAAAAGGTGTTAGATCTTCAATTATTCAAAATTAACCATAGAGTTGTGAATTAGTATTTCTTAGAATAATAATTTAAAGAAATGCGCCAAAAATTGGGCAAATGCTGTCCTAGGACTGGATAGCTGATTGTCCTAGGGCCCAAATAAAAAAGTCCTTCCGGCCAGTGCCGGGAGGAAGAGGTAGCTTTCATATTCCTTATTTTAAAAAAGCCAACTTATGTTATTCAAACACACGAAGCTCAATTTAGTGGAAACCGAATATAGGAGATTCAATACTAATTTTTATCAATAGTAAATCATTATGAATGAGAATTTCGCGAAATTAGTCAGCTTTATCCGAGCTGCTTTTATTTAAAGCAACTTATATTTGGCTGCCAAATTCGGCGATTTCTTAAATTGCCTGCCATTTTAAGAGAACATGGTGGATGAGGCTAACCAGTGAACTTGGTCGAGACCTTAGTAATTGCTGCGCACATGCTCACTCACATCGGAATCGATTGATATATACGAGTGCTGTCGCAGGCAAAAAATCAGATTTTTCAAAATGTCACCCACATTAGGTATTGAAATTGCTATATCTGAGACATTTTTGAAGATAAAGAAAAAACAAAAAATGCTCCTGAATCCTTATATCAAGGTCAAATACTTAAGAAAGAAACCTTTTTCAATTTCTAATTTTTTTTGCACTTCACTTTAAATATATATATTTTTAATTTAATGGCCACCATTTTGAAACAAGACGGTTGATGAAGCTGGCCAGCGAACTTGGTCGAGATATTGATGTATACTATCCACATGCCTTCTTACATCGAAATAGGCGAATACGTGTGTTATCGCGTGACAAATACAAGATCGTTTCAAAATGGGAATAGTATGGTTTTAACAATTTGACGTTTATTTCTTTTATACTGTTACTGTACATTACATTACACATATATATCATTAAAATTTGTTAACTAGGCATAGAGTACGCCGCCCTGTCCTTGTGTATGTCTAAACTGACCGTACCTTTAAGGGTTAATATCTCGGCTAATTACCGATGATTTTTTTCGAAAATCATTATAAACAATGCTTTTATTCTTCTGCAACTATAGGTATATTCAGCGATGCTCAACAATTTTTCTGAATGCCCGTAAATCGAAATTTGTGTATAACATAAAAACGCTAATTACTCAAAAACTATGTGACCTAGGGTAATCGCTATAATTTTCCGGCAAGGTTTATATTAATGCCTACTACCTCTAATTTTTTCATAATTTTAGTTTCAGTAGATTCGGAATTAGATGGGGGGGGGGCATATTTTTGCGCTACATTTTCAACAATATCTTTGAAAATATAATACCTAAAATTAAAAGGAATGTATTTTTCAGTTCAGCGCTACAAAAGCTTTCACAGGATACCCCACATGATATACAATGAAAAGATTTTTTTTTTCAAGTAGCATAATTAGCCCCTCTACTTTTTTACTAAATATATTTATGAATGTTTATTAATATGAAAATATGTGGGTCAATGGTCTTTATTATTTCCCCGAATTTGAACTTTCCACGTTCCATAGTTTACGAATAAAATGGCTGTGACAGACAGACAGACACAAGAGTGATCTTATAATGGTTTCCATTTTTACTTTTTAAGTACGGAACCCTAAAAAAGAAAAATCTGATTGTCAGGTGCATCAGGACATGTCTTGGATTGTTCTCACCTAAATGTTCAGAATTCTACGTGCGGTAGATTTTGCTAGTCATCAAACGCAGACACACAGACACTCAAACACTCACATACACACAGACAGAGCGAAACTTTCTTTTATTGGTATACGTTTTATTCAATTTTCCTCGCTAAAACTGGGTTGTCGTTAAATCCGATCTCGCTGAAAACTTATTCTACAGTTAAATACAAACACACTTTTAGTAGCTCACGAATTATTGAGGTTTTAATGCATATGTATAAAATATTAATGATGATTGAGTAAAAGCACTGATTTATGAAATTGATGAGCTATCGCTATTATAGTGCCCCCATATCAGTAACAAATAAATACTACTTCTTTCAGCAAAAACAAAGGTTTATTAAGGCTGGCGAATCACTGATATTTTAATATATAAATTAAATGAATTCGATGCGCAAAAAGACGAATTTGTGAGAATGTCAAGTTGTCAAGATTGGATATATATAATTCATTAATGACATTCGACTTAATAAAATCACTGATGATTAAGGATGACGACTTTTCGAGGTTTTTTGGAAATCATACAAAATTTATATCAAACTGATTAAAATATAAATTTAAAGAGATGGCGAAGTAACTAGGTTTTTGCGTTTAGAGAGATCGTTTGCTGATAACTTGTTATTTTAATTTTATTGCGGATGTAAAGAAAATTAATTATATTCTATTGCATAGAAGCACTGCTTTATGAGGATACAGAGTTATCAAGGTTTTAACCACAATGACAAATGATAATTGTTTAAATAAAAACATAGATTTATAAGCTTGAGGATTCATCAAGGTTTAACCGTATAACTTGTATTCGATAGAAAATAAAACGGATTAATGAATCTTCAAGTTATCCAGTTTTTAGAGCAAAGGTATAAATAATAATATTAACTAAATACACTTATTTATGAGGATGTCGAGTTATCGAGGCTTTAACATATAAGCGCAATAATAATAACATTTTATTAAACTAGCTGGCTTCGCACTCTAGCGCGCTCATAATTACATCGGGCCTCTAATTTATGCTAACATCGAATAAAACGAATGTCGAATTCATATGAAAATTTTCGATAGGTACAGTAGCGTAGCTACGTTGTTTGCCACCCGGGATTTCATCCGTTTATTAAATAATATTGCGTTAATTATAAAAGTAGTCCGTGAAATTTACAGAGGGGGGGGGGAACCTTCCACCGCTTAGGGGTGTATTCTTTCCTCGGGTTCTAGGGGACCAATTTCAACGGGAATTGGTTCATTTAAGTTAGATTACAATTCAGCTACTTTCTGTATTATGAATGTTTATCTTAGACTTCAGTTACCAACATTTTCGAACATTAATGATGCATTCGTTTTTCGGGTCCTATGGGCTTGATTACAACGAAGTTTGGCTCACTCGACTTGGTTTTCGATTATCTGCGGCAAGTGCGGAGCACTTCCGGTACATACTGCTTTAGGTAGCGGGGACCCATTTCACAGGTTCGTTCGGAAAGAGATTTGTTGGGAACACACGAGAGGCTGTGGAAGGTAATGGGACTTCCGAAACTAGGTTCATTTAAAAGATTTTCAAAGGATATAAAATCATAAAAACTTGAGTTTTATTTAAGGTTATTATGATGGGCCTGGACAACGCCGGGTGGGTCAGCTAGTGTAATATAAAATTACACTGTATAAATACAGGGTTCCGGAGCCCAGTGCAATAGCGCTTCCGAAAAACCGAAGCTTAAATTACCTTTTCCTTTCCTTCCCATCTCCAAGCTTTTGCATTCTTTTTAACAAAACACTTATATGTGACGTAATGTGTCACACACGTAGGAGATGGAGATAAAACGGTCTCAATTTTTATATCAGTTTTTAGGCTTAGAATGACTCGAGCTCAATCTGTATTACATTTAAAATTTTATTTATTCATTTATTGAAAAAAAATCCTCTTTTAAAATTACGTATTATATTCCACTTCAAATCATTTTAATGCTATTATGATCAGAATGAAGGGGAAACAGAAATCGTATTTTACTATTTCAAATTTATATCGGCGATGTGTTGATACGGCACCACTCAAGAGACTGAACAATAAATTTGCTTTCAGTTCGATTTTCTTTTGTGACAGTAGGATAATTTTTTATTGGCTGGGTTTTCTTTTTATTATTTCGATATCTAACCTGAAAAGAATATTTTCTGTTTTATCCAACAAGCATCAGCTTGATGTTTGTTTGTTCGAGGTTTTTTATCTTTTATTGCGTACGAGTATACAAATCACGTTAGTGATTTTTCTATTTATTTTGTATCATGAACGGTACCCACGCTAAGGCTCTCTGCACCTATACGAAGTCACTTTCCTTTGTAAATAGATATAATTACCATGCATTGTTATTCTGATAGAAAGCAATCGAGCAGTGGTTCCCCTTTTTCTATAAAAGCATAGATTCTTTCCGATAACGTTGTCAAATTTTTAATTTTATCTGATTTTCAGGGACTCACCGCAAAAGATTGTTATGCGGAAGGAAATGATTATAGTTTAAGATATGCACATTTTTCAGGAAATTGTAAAACATTGTTCCATTCTTCAGCATATAAATATTCATTTCTGTAAATTTCATTCATTTTTTCTTAAAAACGCATAGCTGCGAACTATCTCTTTTCTGTGTTAAAAAAATTTCCTAATCGTAATCGTTACCTTATTTAATCCCAGAATTCTGCAATTAATTAACATAAAAAAATAGGCGCGGATTTTTACTATTCAGAAGAAGGGATAACTAAAAAGTGGAATAGTTGACAGCTAAGTACATGCAGATAGATATATTTAAAATTTTTATTTTGCTAAAGAAAAAAAAATGCTTTAAATTTTGCAGTTAATGTATCAAATATAAATATGCAGATTACAGGGCCAGGGGGGAGGGGTGGAACGGTACAGTTATTGTACCGGTAGCGCTGATTAGGGCTCCGGAACATTTTTGTTAGAATTTAAGACCTGGGCGCAGTAATCTAATTGTAACGTAACCTTAATCTAACTGTACCATAAACATTACCTAACTGTACCCTAGCTGTAACGTGTTACCTAACCGTAACCTAACGGTAACCTAACAGTAACATACCTTCAACCTAACTATAAACAAATTATCACCTAACCGTAACCCAACTGTAACATAACCGTAACCTAACTGTGACGTAACTATAAACTATCGGTAACTTAACCGTAACGTAAACTAATTATAAGCTAAATGTAACGTGACTGTAACCTACCTGTAACCTATCCATAACCCAACCGTAAACTATCTGTAACGGAAATGGAACATAACCGTAACCTAACCGTAATCTATCTGTAACGGAAATGGAACATAACTGTAACCTAACCGTAACCTAATTATAACCTAACTGTAACGTAACCGTAACCTACCTATAACCTAACCCTAACCTAACTGTAACATAACTGTAACCTAACCGTAATCTATCTGTAAAATAATCGCATCATGACGGTACGCTAACCGTAAACTAATTATAACCTAACCGTATCCTAACTGTGATGTAACTATAACCTAACTGTAACATAAATGTAACCTAACTGTAGCCTGGCGGTAACCTAACCGTAACCCAATTGTAACCTATAAGTAACGTACTGTAACCTATCCATAACCTAACTGTAATCTAACTGTAACCTATCCGTTATCTTAATTGTAACCAAACTGTAACGTAACTGTATCCTATATGTAACCTAATCGTAGCATAAACGTAATATAACTGTAACCTAACTGTAACCTATCCGTAACTTAACCCTAATCTAACTGTAACCTATCCGTAACCTAACCGTAACCTATTTGTAACTTAAACGTAACCTAATTGTTACTTAAATTTAATCTAACTGTGACGTAACCGTAATCTAACTGTAACCTAACCGTAATCTAACTGTAACCTAACAGTAACCTAATTGGAACCTATCCGTAACGTACTGTAACCTAACCGTAACCTAATTTGTACCTATTCGTAACGTACTGTAACCTATCCGTAACCTAACCGTAATCTAACTGTAACCTATCCGTAATCTTAGTTGTAACCAAACTGTAACGTAACTGTATCCTATCTGTAACCTAATCGTAGCATAAACGTAATCTAACTGTAACCTATCCTTAACATAATTGTAACCTATCTGTAACCTATCCGTAACCTAACCTTAAACTATTTGTAACTTAAACGTAACCTAATTGTTACCTAAATTTAATCGAATTGTGACGTAACCGTAATCTAACTGTAACCTAACCGTAACCTAACTGTAACCTAAGTTTAACGTAACCGTAAACTAATTATAACCTAACTGTATTCTGATTGTAACCTATCCGAAACCTAACAGTATCCAAACCAAAACCTAACTGGGTTAATCGTCCTCTCGGCTAAATATCCTGTCGGCTAATTGTCCTATCGGCTAATTGTCCTATCGGCTAATTGACCTGTCGGCTAATTGTCTTGTCGGCTAAATGTCCTGTCGGCTAAATGTCCTGTCGGCTAATTGTCTTGTCGACTAAATGTCCTGTCGGCTAAATGTCTTGTCGGCTAAATGTCTTGTCGGCTAATTGTCCTGTCGGCTAATTGTCTTGTCGGCTAATCATCCTGTCTGCTAAACGTCCTGTCGGCTAATTGTCCATGTCGACTAACTGTCCTATCGGCTAATTGTCCTGTCGGCTAATTGTCTCTGTCGGCTATCTGTCTTGTCGGCTAACTGTCGCTGTCGGCTAATTGTCCTGTCGACTAAATGTACGTGTCGACTAAATGTACTTGTCGGCTAAATGTCCTGTCGTCTAATTGCTGTCTGCTAAATGTCTTGTCGGCTATTTGGTTGTCTGCTAAATGACATAGACCCAGAAGTTTGCATTGTACGCGGCAGCAGTATGCACTTGATGCCCCACATTTTGAACTGTGGTTATCAATTCATATGGTACCATCGATTGCTTGAGCAACAGGTTTTTCCAGATCTTTCCAAGCTGTTATCACATTTCACACAAAACAAGGTACATATCATTGTATTTTCATTACAATGTTTTTATTTTTCTCGAAATTATTAACGTCAACCCGGGTTCAGTTTGAATGAAACACCCTGTATTTGTGACTCAATAAGTAGTTTGCAAACTATGTTTCTATGTGATTTTTTATCATTGTTGTAAGTCTGATTTGCCGTGTCATTTTATAAACATTTTATTTAATCACCCTATATTTTATACACCTGTACGGAGTAGACTTTCATGAAACAATTAAAATAACAAGAAAAATATATTTTTTATAATTGTTTTTAAACTAATTATTAAAGTAAGTAAAGCTATCGATTTTTTTCTGTTAAACTTATAGAAGTGGAAAGAGGGAAAAAATCCACAGTGTTATTTTTTCGTAGTTTTTATCGTCATTAATTCTTTCTATGAGGGCGCACGTGACTTCGCGTTCAACATCTTTTTATTATTACTCGGCGCGTGAAAAGAGGTATACCTTTTTTTGGAAAAACCGACTTGCATAGTGAGATAAGATATATATATAAAGTATTTCTTTGAAACATTAAGGTTATTTAGGTCAGTGTGGAACTCAGGGTGAGACCCAGGACCATAAAAAAGTCCCCTCGGAAGATTTGAGATTTTATGCTTATTAATAGTCTAGAAGTGCAATTTCCCAACTCTGCAGTTCCCTCCCCCCCCCCTGAGAAAATGCCTTATTTCGACATTAATTTTAGGCATTTTTATGAATATTAGCCCGAGCCCGAGAACGCTAGGTGGGTTAGTTTGTTTAAAAATTTTGTTTTATTTACAAATGTACAATATACCGTCGTGGAATAAAAAAAGGAAACGGTGCAACAAACTATATAGAACAAACTGATACCAAATGATTTGAATTTAAAGTTTACTTTTATATGTTGTATATAAAATTTGCTTAGGAGGTCATTTACATATCAGAACGAACCAAAACTTTTTTTTTTTTTTTTTTTTTTTTTTTTTTTTTCAGTAGCAATACCCAAGTTTGATTTCAACACAAATTCAATGTATTTATGTTTGGAAATTTTAGTATTATAACCACACAGCAATTATCACATTAGAATTATAATTTCCGTTGATATTAATAAAAATATGAAAATATAATTTAACATTAGAATTCCTAAAATTTGAATGTTTATAATTCAAAAACTTATCGTGCAAATGACTTGAAATTTCGTTATTAGGCATAGTTTGTACCGCAGATTTAAAGTGTATTGTTCAAATTGGGTGCTGCTTTTGAAAAAGAAAGCAAAGTTTTGTCTGGTTTTGATTGATAGATGCCCCCCCCCCCCCCCTAAGCAAATTTTATTTAGATCATTTAATAGACTTTATTGCCAATCGTTTATATCCAGTAACTTTCTTCTATTATAATAATTTAGTTATTATTAATTCTATTAGTTAGTAGCGGTGTTTATTTTTCCCTTTCTCCGACTGTACATATAGGAAACACTTGCTTATATCATCGATTTTATTTTTTTGTAGAAATTTCAAATAAAAGGACAAAATCTTTAAAGGGTCTCAGGACTCTTAAACCTTCAAAATTTTCGAAATTTTTAATTTTAGATGTTAAACTCCTAACTTTTTTGAATATTTTGATGTAATTATTTCCTTGAAATTCCCATTAAAATAGAAGTTATGACTTTAAGAATTATACTCGTGCAATAGCTAAAGTGGTATTTCCGAAATTTTGAAGTCCGTTTTCTCCAAATGACGTTTTTGGGCATAACGCGCCGGATTATCTCAAAAACGTCAAAATATTTTTTCATAAAATTTTCAAAACATATGTTTCATGTTAGTCTGTATAAACTGAACCTAAAATTTCATTTTTATTGTTCGAAAAATTTATTTTTTAGGTGATTAAGGTTTGTTGGGGTAACAGGAACCAACGATGTAACTGGGCCATAGGCTATTTTATAAAAAACTGTTGGAGTTTTTTAAGTTTTAGCTTTTGTGAGCAATGCCCCTTTATCTCTATTTCTTAAAACAACGTGTATCAACTCAATCATGACTCTCACTTTGCTGTGATAGGTTGTCAAAAATTTACGTTTCTTTTTTTAAAAACAACGTCAATATGGTTGAACTTACTCGGATTTTTATTAAAATACTGTAAGTACTTTTATTAAACAATGTTTTTTTTTTTTTTTTTTTTTTTTTTTTTCTTTTTAAGATTAGACATATAACTACTACATTAATATTATTAGGTGTCTATACATATTTACTTCATGTTTTAAATGTAATCGCGGTGTCCCAGTTACCCCATAAATGTTTCAAGATTGGGGTAACTGGGACATATATCCGGGGTAACTGGGCCATGCTGGATCCAGTTACCCCAATAGTTAAAAATAATTTTTTTGTGTTTCTCTTACTACGGGAAGTAAATTTCTCCATTGGTTTTTGCTCACAATAAAGAAAAGGATAGAATACCTTATTAAAATGACGTAATGAAATTTAAAAAAAAGCATATTGAGTGGTATCAAACCAAATTTCTTGACCCCTTGAGAGGCGGTGATGCCGTTATGGCATCACTTAATTTTAATTCCTAATTGCCACATTTGCACCTGAATTTTATAATTAAAATTTAACCTTTATTAAGTACGCGAAAATATACTTTTACATGTTTTTAGATAGATTATCTTGTAAATATTTTTGTCATTAAATTATTTCAACATTTTACGAATGCAGGTACCTTGCCCTGAAAGCCAGATAGCCAGATTTTGAAATTGTACTATACACAGGGGTCACATTCTAAAGGCATAGCAGCCAATTTTTACGCTTTCTTGCTACCACTAAAATTTAATAGAGATTTTCGTTTTCTTTAATCATAAGATTTCGACGATTAAATAAGACAACATTTACTATAATATTTTAGTGGTAAGAGGAAAGC
Source organism: Maratus speciosus (assembly GCA_963932465.1). Lineage (NCBI taxonomy): Eukaryota > Metazoa > Arthropoda > Arachnida > Araneae > Salticidae > Maratus > Maratus speciosus. The sequence goes on from OZ010787.1 coordinate 54,367,256, forward strand.
GTAAAAGTTGGCAGCTATGCTATAGGGAATCTTTTATCGTGCCTACCACTATTTTGAAAATAATATCTTCATCGCACCTTTCTTTAAGGAACAATAAAATTTTCCTGGCCCCCAGGGCCCGATCTTTATTTATACCTCAGCTACCACCTTTTTCGAACATTAATCTCCTTTTTCAGAATCAACTTACGTCTACTCACTACAGCCGTAAATTAAAATCGTGTTACTTTAAAGGTAACTTTAGATAAGGGATTTCACCCATTTATTAAATATTGTGTTAATGCTAACAGTAATTCGTGAAATTTACAAAATGAGGAGGCATCTTCCACCCCTTGGTGGCGCGTTATTTCCTCGGGTTTAAGGGCCCAATGTCAACGGGATTTGCTTACTTCAACTTAGATTACAATTCAGCTACATTCTGTAATCTGTATTATGAAATTTTATCTTAGACTTTAGTTACCAACATTTTCTAACATTAATGGTGCATTTTTTATTTTTTATTTATATTTTTTTTTTATTTTGTGGGCTTGATTCCTACGAGGTCTTGCTCACTCAACTTGTTTTTCGATTGTTTCGGCACGTGCGGGCACTTCCGGCAAATGCTGCCATAGGTAGTGAGGATCTAGATTACAGGTTCGTTCGGAAAGAAGTTTGATGGGAACACACTAGACGCTGCGAAAGGCAATGGGGCCTCCGAAATTAGGTTCATTGAAAAGAATTTCCAAAGATAAAAAATCATATAGACTTAAGTTTTGTTTAAGGTTATTATTTACAAACCCCGGGCAACGCCGGGCGGGTCTGCTAGGTAAAAATATAAATATGCTTTAAATACAAATTTATTTAGGTTCAGGATAATTATAATAATCTGAAGTATAATTAGGTACAAAAAATGTCATTCTAGTTGCAAAATTTATGTTGGAATCCTGCGCGTAAGTTGTCATATCAATTTTCTGCTTGACAAATGTTTGCCAGTTTGGAGCCCCCTATAATTACTAATCCTGCATCTTGTAATTTTTAAATACACGAAATGAAAGAACATAATCATATCTTTCATCGCAATTAAAATTTTATTTTTAAACAATATAAGATAATTATTGTTGAACATGTTCCGTTTTTCCATGTTTTCAAATTCTAAGAGTCTTGAGACCCCTTAACATCAATATCAATCTGATCAATATCCAATCAAAAGAAAAAAAATCCAAGAAAAGGAAATACTTTATAAAAAACTTGCGTTACGAAATAAATATTGCATATTTATTAGTAGCCAATCGCTATGATGAATTTTCTGTTTTTCAGACGACGCTACATGATTAAGTTTCAGACGTGTAAATAAAATACCTTAATTAAATTGACAGTCATGATTTTAGAGTTTTCAGGCTGCTTATGGTCTTCACATTTCATAAACGCTAATTGAAAATAATGATATTATCCTTATATAATCTCAGAATTTGTATGATATTTGAGTAATTTCTGAAATAAATTAAGGAAAATATTTTTATTCGGAAATAGTGGTGGTCAAAAAAAAAAAAAAAAAAAAAAAAACTGTGCGTACCTTGATTTTATCTCTCGTGCCACTTGTATATAGAATTATTATTTAAAATATACTGTCCTTGATGATTTTTTTATTTAATGTGAGAGTATGGAGGACTTTTAAAATGAATATAGACTGGATTAATGTACGGTGTTATACGATATTATTATCAAAACTTTATTCTAGCGTTCATGACAAACTTTATTTGTCAAAATGTAACGTTTGTATGCATGCTTTTTTATTCACATTCTAGTTTACGTATATAAACTGGCAATTAGTTTTCTACTTTTTTCACAAGTACAATTATCTAAGTTTAATGACTATAATTTAAATTAGAATTTTGATCAGATTTATAAGGACATGCGCTCCTCCTATGTATAAATGGAATAAGTAGACTGGTAAACTTAATTAACCATAGTTGTCATCCTCAGGAGCTTTAGAATACCAGTAAATTCTTACTAAAACATTCGCTTTATTCAATTGCAGTGCAATTGTATAAAAGAAGTATTTCTGCATAAAAATATTGGTTTTAATAAAATCGGGAGGTTGGCAACTATGTATTAACCCTTTCAGATTAAAGCAATTCCATTGCTAAAATGTTGAAATGAATTACTGACACCGGAATTTAAAAACACATTTATTTTGAAATATGAAAAAGCTATATTGCACGTACAGAATAACACGAAAAATATTTTACAAAAATTCTGGTGCCATTGTGGGATTAAAAAATTAAAATTAAGTGGTTTATAAACATAACAACGCTCCTCAAAAAGTTTTAACACTTAAATGCATAGTGATGCAAATCTGCATCACTTTTTATTTAAATCTTACTAACCACTATATTTATATAGAAATATTAATCCTGTAAAAATTACAAAATTATGCTTGCTACTAAATAAAGCTAAAAATTTATCTAAAAATTTCTGTAATCTAATCTATAGTATAAGAATAAAAACACAATTGTAAAAGAATAATTCATGCATTTAACACGTTCACTGCCGCAAAAAGTAAGAATTTTCAAATTTCTTCTTGAAAGTCGTTTGCCACCACAAATTCTGTAAGGTAAATTTCGCTTTACTAATACAGCGAAATTTCTGCCAATAAATAAGGCAATTTTTTTTTATTTGAAAATAATGGTGAGAACGTAATAAATTAAAGCGAAGAATATTAAAGCTACGAGTATACTCGAAGCGTGGCAGTCAACGTGTTAAGGGTTATGTTTTACAAAATAAAAAATTATACAGAATAAGGCAATTAAATGCATATTTAGTAATTTACAATATTTTAGTTATAACAGTAGTTTTTACTTGTATTGTAGATGTGCAACATAAGAAAATGTTGACGGAATTATACGAAAAATGTATGTCTGAATTTTTGCCTGTGTAATAAACCTTTCTGAAAATCATATATAATTCTTTCGAAACAAAATAAAAAATAATCCATTTAAGGGATAAAGGAATACGACCCACTAAGAACATAAATACCTGTAACAGCATTCGAACTTGCAATAATTTAGCTTCTTTTAGAAGTAGCTAGTACGTAATGGCCTATTGCTTGTCTAGTGCATTCAGCACTGTAGAAACAAATAGGTCATTTGTGGCTTTGAAATTTTTTATATTTAAAATATTTATGCCTTATTTTTTTTTCCTTTTATGCTTAAAATCACTATAAAAATTTCTATTTTAAGTGTTATTTATCCTAGAAATTAATAAATTTCTACCGTTATTATAGTTCTTACCGACAACTTTTAGTTGTAGCCAATGCCTTAAGCATTGGCAAGCAATTAGGACGTTTATTTATTTATTTATTTATTTTTTAATATTTAAAGCTCAAAATATTATATATGTTTGGAATAAAAGAAAACTATAAATTTTTTGCATGATAACCTTGTAAATTAGACTGTAAAAAAGGTGACTAGTATATACTTTTTTACCCTTTCAGTATAAATTTAAGATACATCAGCATAAATTTAAGATTACATTACTATAATCATAATTTTTTTAATGTGAACAATTGGATCAGAAATGCAAATAGAATAATCGCTTATAGAATATCACATTTTCAGCTCAAGAAGTTCGTTTACTTAAGATAATCAAATATTTAATTCAACGTAAAAGTTCTTTCAGAGATGTTTCTTTGAAAATATTAAGCAATATTTAAATTTTGTTATTACAAATATTTGAACATATGTATTTAAATAAAGTGAGATTTAAAAATTTGTGGTTTTGACTGAACACAATCTGGAATTTTTGAATATATGTAGGATACATTTTTAGATAATGATGTTACTTTTAACCCTAGAACTACCGAAAATTTTACTCAAGTTTTATAAAAATATTACACATCAGAATTCTTATTTAAAACTATTGAACTTATTTACTTAACTCATTATTGTCTGGTTTACATATTTAGTTTATTTTAAAGAAATTTCTGGTTAGAATAAATATTTCGAATGTACCCATCGGGTCCATTGGACCCGTCTGGTAGACGGAGGGTTAATTAAATTAAAACATTGATTTTCTAACTAGTTTTTATTTTACATCAATCTCTATTGGATTGAGACATTAAACAGTTCTTACAATATTTTAAAAAATCCCATATATCTTGTAATCGTTAATTGCCAATACGATGATAGTCATCACTCAAAGGGCATAGCCGGATAAGCATTGGAGACATGCTTTTCAATCAAATTTCCTGATTTCCCCCCCCCCCCCCCCAAGTGTGGCTACCTATCTGACAGTATCATAGCTGCACACTTTTACGCTTTTTCGGTACCTCTAAAATTTAATAGAGATTTTCGCCTTGTTTAACCGTGAGATTTCGACGAATAAATAAGACACTACTTACTATTAATTTTTAGTGGTAAGAAGAAAGCGTAAAAGTTGGCAGCTATGCAGTATATTTCCCCTATTATCACTTTATAATATAGATATTTTACGAGATAAAAATGTTTTTTCGAATTTTTTAAAAACTGATTTTATCAAAAACAACTGCACTGAATTTCATGCCATTAACTGAGATTATATAGATACCAAAGATGCATAACTGTGAATTTTTGTATAATTTTCTGTTCATAAAAACTGTGTGAAATAGCGATAACAAAATTTACAAAAATAAAAATCATAATCAACAAAAATCATCCTATGTTTATACGAAAATTACTATTTTGTTGTAAAAAATTCCTCATATGTACACCTTATATTATATATAAATGCCGAAAATGTGCATTTGGTATAACATATAGATATTTACAAAAATATGTGTAAAAATACATAAAATTCGTTTAAAGGAGTTATTTTGGGGGGGGGGGGGGGAGAGCTGCTCAAATTCAACATCCGAAGAATTTTTAGAATAAAGTCAGCAGACAATGTGTATACTTCTGTATTTTAGATTTCAACAAGAATATAGTCCATCATTTTCAACACTGACGATACTGATTCGATATCGAAAACTAGCGTTTTGTATTGGAGATAAAAGAGAAAAATATTTTTGCTTCGAAAGCAACAACATTCTCTGACATCGAAATGTAATAGCAGTTTTTATATAACTTATATTTAAACATTTTTCTCATCACCTTATAAGACTTATAAGTAAGACTAATAAAAGTAAGTAGTTTCATCATTTTTAAACTCAAGTCACAGTAATAAAATAAATAAAATAAGAATATTATACAGATGGAGTTGGAACAAATTTCGCTCATTTATTTCTGAGATGTTGCCAAGTTTGGGTAGTAGTAAACAATTTTTTATTCAAGGTATATACTACATGCAATTTTTGCTTTATTTAATTGCAGATTTGTGCGGCTATTCAATTCGAACATAAGTATTAGGGAAAATTGGTACATAATTTGAGTAAAAAAAAAAAAAAAAAAAAAAAAAAAAATCCAAAGCCGATAACACTGGATGATGCTTTGTATTTAAAGATATATTTCTTTAATTTTGAGCCGCTTAATTTTTGAAAAGAGGAAAATGCTTTTTTAAATAAATAAGTATTAGTCTAAAAAAAACAGTGGAACAAATATCAGGAGATTAAAATGTACTGTAAAGACAATACTAATTTTTGCAATTATATTTATAAACATACTGTCTACCAGTTGCGAGTGAAGTAACTGAGGAGGTTGTTATAAGATGGACGCTGTTTTTTTTTTTTTTATTGGATCAACAGTTTCGGATTACCACCCGGACAAACTTTCCACCAGCAAATTTAAATAGAAAATTTCGTCTTATTTAAGAGCTTTATATCATAGAAATATTTTCTCAGAAATAGGGTAAAATTTTCTCTTTAATTTTCTGGTGTCAGTTTTCCCAGTTATGATAATCTTTTCACTGACACTGACAGGAGGTTGTCTAGGTTGTCACAATATGGCGGAAACACAGAGCGTGACTACCACAAAAGTAAACTCCCACCATAAAAATAAATACCTGTTTCTGCGGTTATTTATAACCGAAATTCTGCATTAGTAAGGCATTTAAATAGGGGGGAAATTTCTATTTAAATTTACTTGTGGAAGATTCCCTCGGCGGTAGCACTTTTTACGGCGGCTACTCTTTTAAAATTCATTTTTCTGGATAAGCACCACTTTTCTGAAATGGTGAAATTCAGCTTATTTAATGACGTATTAATTAAGGGAAATTTTAAAATTTCAAAAAAGGGGTGCCAATCAAGAAATCTGTATTTAAAAAAAGCAGCCCGCAGGCAACACCGGGCGGTATTCAACCCCTTCGAAAGCGGTTGCAGTTGAAGCTTCACTATTTTAAGGATATGTCGTTTCCTCTTTATTAATTAATACTTCAATAACTCCTAGTTAAAAAGGTTCAAACTACTTACTATAATTACTTTTAATTATTACTGGTCAAGAAACATTTTCATTTAAATTGATTTTGATTACTGTCGTTATATTTCGATATAGAATGATGTAGTTTGTTTCCATGCCAATAATATTCTTAACTATTGTTGTCAGCGTTACCAACGACTATTTTAAAAATCAAAGCAGAATCGACTGCGTTGAAAATAATGCTTATGTGTTTATTTAAAACTGAAATACAGCAATTCTGCAAGTGTTTATTCCGAAAATTTTTCGGATGTCGAATTTGAGTAGTTAAGACGCAAATAACGCCTTTAAATGAATTTTATTAATTTTTTCACATATTTTTGTAAATAATCATATGTTATACCCAACGCAAACTTTCGGCCTTTATATATATTATAGGTGTACATATGAGGAATTTTTTAGAAGAAAATGGTAATTTTCGTATAACCATAAGATATGATTCTTATTTTTGGTAAAATACTTTATCGCTATTTCACACAGTTTTTATGAATAGAAAATTATGCGAAAATTCACAGTTATGCATCTTTGGTATCTATATAATCTGAGTTAATGGCATGAAATTCGGTGCGGTAGTTTTTGAGAAAATGAGTTTAAAAAAATCGAAGAAACATTTTTATCCCATAAAATATCAATAGTTATAAGTTGATGATATGGGAAATATATTGTTAGATAGATAGCCACATCTGAGAATAAAAATAAGGATATTGATTGAAAGGCATTTTTCCAATGCTTATTCGGGCTATGCCCTTTTAGTCCACCACACGTTAAAATTCAAATAAGCACTCTTTAGTTGATATACTGCCACCCCCAGTATAAATACGTGATACCGGGCACAATGTGAGAAGATTGTAATTAATTACCAGAATTCTTCAAATAACATTAATGGGTGATGTATTTCCAAAACATTTACATTAAAATACACTATTTACATTTATAGGAACATATATAGCAGATCCTACCAAACATTAAGTTACACGTTAGATATTATCTATATATACTGGGTTATATCATTAAATTACACTCTTCCCTTCTCAATTTGCCGTACTGAAAAGTACAGAGCACCAACATTCTACTGACTCTCTTTTTAACTGACCAGGCACTACAGAAGATTATCTTTTGTTTACCATCTTGCTTCTCAGGTACCTGTTATATTAGCTGAATTTCGATAGATAGCATACTTTCCGGTATTACCTTTTATATAATAGAGATTTTCATACAGTATATGTATGAATACAAAGTAATATTTTTAATCCGAAAGATACAAAAGAAAATGTTTGCCCACCCAAAGTACGTAGATTCTGATTTAGAGATAAATACAAAACATGAAGAAAAACGAAATTAATAACAGTAATTTTTATTAGGCATTCTTTCTTTAACCCATTATCCGCTGGTGTTGTGTTGACGCAACAGTAAAAGTAAATGCCCGTGCTTAAATTTGCTATCAAGCTACCACTATTTATGAATTAAAAAATTTGGCGTAAGTAATAACAGAAACTTTGATCGTTAAATAAAGCAAATATTTTCTTTCAAAATTTGGGGTGGCAAGCATTTTTCTGCGAAAAATTTGACGACCCGTGTTTTATAGTTTCGGCTGTTAATGGGTTAAATCCAGAAACATGGCATATTCTTATATACCGGGTGTTTCAGCACAACTGTTACAAAGTTTTTGAAGAGATACAGTACACCTAGCCGATAGGAAATCACATAGCAATGCATGGTCGGAAACACTTTCCTGGAGCGGTAGTGGCGACACGCAGCACAAGAAAGGAAGGACACGAACAGGGTGCGAAAACACGTTTATAACTCTTAGTACAGCAAATAACTAAGAAGTCAGGACAAAAAAAGAGAAACTACGATCTTCATCAAAGATGTTGTTCGAAATTATGACCCTGGCCCGTGATGTAGGCCTCACTTCTCCGGCGCATGGATGAACTAATGGGCGTGTCCCATGCGGATGATCTAATGGGCATATCCCGGACTTCCCCAGTAGCTGCCATGATGGATGCAAGAAGTTTCTGAGCACTTTCCAGCATTGTCCCAGCTTTTTTGCAGTACTGAGAATAATAAAAAAGTTCTCTCAACCTGTTTCTGTCCTTTCTTTCTTGTGTTTTGTGTCATCACTACCGCGCCAGGAACGCGTTTCCCGACCATGCATTGCTATGTGATTTCCCATCGTCTAGGTGTTCTCTATCTCTCCTGAAACTTTGTAACCGGTGCACAGTAGGACGTTTTGACGATCAGGTAAACAAAATTATTTCGTTGAAGTTTAATTAGTTTCTGCTGTTTTTTCGAATGCAGTACTAATAAAATACTCAAACGGTGATAAAAATTTGGTTATTTAATAATAATGTTTTAAAATAAAAATACAGGGTGCCCACTGCAATCCGTTCCCACCTCGTAACTGCCGAACAACTGCATCTATATTCATAAACGTAGTGTCTAGGTCTAGTAAAGTGGCTGTGCGCTACTAGATGAGACCGCTTAGAGCACCACCTGGTGGCGATATTAGAGTTCCGATCTCGAAAACGGTACGAGATATGGGACAAAAGATAATGACAAAGTTCTAGAGCATCATCGATTTTTTTTTTTTTTTTAAGGACACCTTGTGAACATGAATGCTAAATGAATCTCGTTTTCGTGATAATCTGCTGTTTTGCACCAGGTGGCGCTGGAAGCGGCCTCATCGGGTAGCGCATAGCCACTTTACTATACCTAGACACCACTTTTACGATTATAACTGTAACCGTGCGGCAATTAACAGCGTAGGGAGGACTTTAGTGGGAACACTGTATAATGCATTACAAATAATGCGTTAAACATACTTATTTTACAATTAAGTAAAAAACAATTTAATGCAAACATGTAAGTTAACAATCATTTCTTTTTTTTTTATTTTTGTCTACTCAGAATTGCTCGTGAAATTTGTGTAGTCTTCCTCGAAAAAAAATTTTTTTTAATAAAATCATATTTAAAAAAATACAAACTTTTATGTTCTGTTTGATCCTGTAAAAATTTAAATGCTACCCAAATTATTTTCAGTTGAAAAAATGCTGTTGTGTAAATAAATAACCTATATAAATTTTATTCAATTTGAAATAAAATTTCTGCTTATAGACTATAATGAATTCGAATTTTTATGAGGACCTGTAAAAGAAATATAACTACTACGCGCTTTATTTTCAATTTAAAAAATGCTATTGTGTATCTCAATAACCTATAGTAAATTTGTTGAAATTTAATTAAAATTTCTGCTTATAAGCAACAATCTTTCCGTAAACTTTTGTGTGGCCCTGTAAAAAATCCATAATTGCTACGTTCGTCAAATTATATTTCAATTGAATTGTCATTGGAAAGACACATGTAGGCAATGTTTCAGCTCAATCAGATAATTGAATGTGTTATGATTGTCTTGCAAGATTTGAAATAATCTTTTATGTGGTCCTGTAAAAATAGTGTAACTGCTACGTTCCATAAATTATAATAATATTGCATTGTCATCATAATTACATATCCTGAGCAAAGTTTCAGCTAAATCGAATAATTGAAATTGGTTTAAAATTAACTTGCAAGTTTTAAACTAAAATTTTGTGCAGCTCTGTAGAAACAGTATAAATTCTACGTTCTTCAAACTATAATAATATTGTATTGTCATTCAGACTACACATGTATTCAATTTGTCAGCTCAATCGGACAATTAAAAGTGTTTTAAAATTGATTTCCAAAATTTGAACTAAGCATACATACATACATACACAGCAAATTCATATAATGCTTGTATATTAATAAAAACTTAATGATTTGGAAACATTTGCAGGAGTTCTTTTATCTTTCCAATGCTTCAGGAATGGCACTTTGACTTAATTAAAATGCTTACTGCTGAATAATGCTGAATAATATGTTAAAAGTCAAAATGAAGATTGTAAACAACATCATGGATCATCCAGAATCACAACCTTTAAAAAAAGCTGTTAAGCTGGTTTAATGGCGCTTATTTTCAAACAGAAATAGGTTACATCTTATCTTGACAAACCTGTGACATATGTCCAGCACACTCGTGCTTTCAAATAAAAAAGAATAATCATGATGTGCTTTCAAAATTACAGGAAACTAAGAAACCGTTGAAACTCCCTCAAACCAACTGCGCAAATGGCTTCTTTACGGTCATAATTAATCGACTACTCGGATTTATTTTGACAAAACTGGTATGGATCTCGACAAAAGAGACATTCAGTTACTAGTACACGCGGTTTTGTCAAATTCCTAGATAATCGGAAAAATGAATTTTTTTCACCTTGATCATCAAAACGTCCCACTGTGCGGTGTGCTGAAAAACCCTGTATATATCATCATCTAATCATTAAACATTGATATCTAAAAATATAACTTAATTGCAGGAAATGTGCTGATATCTATTGCAAGAAATATATTTAAGGAAATTTTAAAACAAGAACAGTTTTATTTGCTATCCCAGTAATTAAATGTTTAGTTGTAGAATTATTTTTGACGAGCATATCTAAATTTATACAGCATTTACCCCAATTGAATGAAATTAATATAAGTTACAGTTAGCTAATTTACGAGGCCGCAGTCATCTTTTGTACACTAGCATAACTGCCAACTTTTACGTTTCTCTAAATCCACTAAAGGGTATAGCCGGGTTTCTTAGTAAAATATGCCCTTGAGTCAACCAAGTCGAGTCCTACATGAATCGATAGCCCTTAAAAAGAAATGAATTTCTCCCCAGTTTGAAGCTTATACCTCAAAGCCGCGGGGGGTTATGACTCTTAATGTCCGTTTTGGAAAAGAGTGCATTGTGACGAAACTGCTGGTCGGATTTCAACGAAAAAAAATAAGGTATCTATAATATTACCATAAAAATAGTGGATAATCTTTTCAGATTTTTTTCAACAAAAGAACAAGTTTTTTTTACATTTTTCTTGTTTTTGATTGAGCATTTTAATTAAGAATCTATCGAAATATTTCAGTGACCACCTTCATTTTTTTGCATCAGATAATAAGGGGCAGTGGTGTCAGTTTCAACTTTCAACGGAGGATGCACCATTAAAAAAATTAACCCTTTGAACCCTAAAAATCTATCATCTTTCTTTGCTAAATTTTTTTGTGGCACCAGTAATAAATGAAAATAAAATTTGCCTCATTTAATCCAGGCATTTTTATAATTATGTACATGAAGGAAACTTCTTTTAAAATAGTGGTGCCGACCGAATAAAATTTGTGTAAGAGACGCCAGAGACCAAAGCATTAAAAACTTATTCCGGGAGGGGGAGGGATAGTGCCTCACCCTAATATCACATTTATTCATAAATCAAGTGCATTTGGTACTAGTTTCAAATAAACACAGGGTGCACAGAATATTAGAGAATATATTAATTATGGAATTAATAACTGACTGTTATCGTTAACTACAAAAAATATTTTTTATAAAGAATAACAAACTTTTTCCAAAAGTTCGTTTATTATACCGAATAGCCTTCTTTTTAGTCAACAGATTAGGAAAATGTCTGAATTCAGAAGCTAGCTTCACGAAAAAAGTTATTGAACATATGGAACGACAGCAAAGAGCTGTGAATGCACTGGCATCTCAAGTCAATGAATCGGATTTTAATAGACGTAAACGGCCATTTGCAAACTTTAAATCGACGGGTGTTCTTGATCTTCCAGAAACAACAGAAAGTGGCTTAAAAATTCATTTTACTGGCTCTTACCAGTTGTCTCAAGCTGTCTCTTATCTACCCAAAATGATGGATGAAGATAATACAATTCACCTTTGTACCTAAATAGAAAATAATGCTATTTTAAAGTTCTAAGTAAGATCTCGACACATACGCAGCAAATCGTATCTAAGTTACGTTCACTTACTCACCAAACTTTATCGGATTCTCAGACATCAAACGCAATTACTGCGAATGAGAAAACGGCAATAGAACGGTCGGTTGTTGTTCTCATGTTGCTGCTATACTGTTCTATCTTTTGCATGACCGGTATCTGTCTAAAATTGTCCATCCTGTACAGATTTTAAGCAGGCTTTTCGATATTGAAAACATAAATAATGTTATTAACGAAGACAGCTATGCATATTGATTGTTAATTATTTTCTAAAAAAGTCGAAACAATCAATGTTATTGCTTTTTTTTAATAAAAGATATTTTTTGTAGTTATCGATAACAATCAGCTATGAATTCCATGATTAATATATTCTGTAATATTCTGTGCACTCTGAGTTTATTGGAAACTAGTACCAAAATCCATTTAATTTAAAAATAAATGTGAGATTAGGGTGCGGCACTCTCTTCTCCCCTCACGGAATAGATTTTTAACCCTTTGGACTCCGGCATCTCTTACACAAATTTTATTCGGTCGGCATCACTTTTTTAAAAGAAGTTTCTTTCAAGTACACAATTAAAAAATGCTCGGATAAAATGAGGCAAATTTTATTTTACTTTATTACTTTTATTTCATTTTGTGAATCATCACGATAGATTTTTAAACATAAAAATTATGTTAAAATTAACTTTAATCAATATTTTATAGAATGAATTAATATTATTGAGATAAGTAAATATTTTCATTATTTTTTTTATCATTAATTAATTATTTTTTCGTTTTTTTTTTAATTTTTCAAATTCAATTGAATTTTTAAAAGAGTTTCTGACAAAGAATTTATATATCATTAATTAATTCTATAAGGTATAGTTTAAAATTCATTTTAAAATAATTTTTATGTTGATATATCTATTCGAAGTTAAGTTACCGTGCTGATAGTGACATACCATATGAAAATAAAATTGCAATATTAATTGAACTGCGTTTTCTTATTGTACTATATTATGTTTATTTTTATATTCTACAAAATCTTATATACAGCTTCAATATCTTACAAAGCTTTATGGAATTTTAGTAAATATTTAAAAAGATAACTCGAAACCACGTCACTTTTTAAGTGGCTACGGAGATTTTAAAAGGTATGAAACCCCTTAAGTCTTACAAATAAATAATTAGAATATTTAAATGAAAATAGTTATTTTTGAGTGAATTAGTAAAAGAGAATATCTATTTTGAGGAAGATTTTCCTTATAAATTGTTGTAATGTAAAAACATCTGAATGAAATTTTACTTTTATCCCTGTAAATGTAAGTTACTAAATCCAATTTCAAATTCATATTTTTAAAAAGTGAACAGCTGTATCAGAAATGCAAATATATAATTATCAATTATGGAAAATGAGATTTTTACTACAGAAAGTCCGTTTACATAAGAGATTCAAATATTTAATGTCAGCGTAAAATATTTTAAAGAGAGTATCTTTTTAAAGACAAGTAATATATAAATTTTCTTGCGTTAAATATTTAAACGTATATCTTATAAGCGTATTTATAAAATTTGTGGTTTCGAACTGAAAACTAGAAAATATTCGTGTTAGAAAAGATAATATTAGATAATGATAGTACTTTTAATTTGAAAATTCAATCACACATAAAAAAATATTTATTTATTGTTGATTTAATATAAAGATCTGTTTGAGTCGTCATTAATTAAAGACAGCTATTCTCACAATATTTAAAATATTCTCATAATGTTAAAGCTTTAAAATATTAAATGTACATTTTATAAAATATTGTTAGTATAAAATATCTAAATTGTAGAAAAATCGCCGATATCTGTTGTAATGGAAATAGCTTTGAAATATTGCAGCTTTATGTGCTATTTGTACCATATATGTGATTTAGCGTGATATGCAGGGTGCGCAATAATATCCGAATACACTCAAATAACTTCTAAATGAATAAAATCAAAGATATGAAACAAATGTACACTAGGGTGGAACGAAAAAAATAAATTTTTAATTTCGATATGTAACAGAGATAAAAAGTTGTCTAATGCCTTTGTTAAGATAGTGTTAAAATATTTTAACAAACATAATACACATTAGAGGTGCCGCAAAAGATTTGAATATATGTATTTTTAAGTAGATTTAACGAATTTTGATAAATTTGGTTTAGTAAAAAAAAAAAAAAATATTTTAAATACCAAATGCCTGTTTTCAATTTTTAAATAATACACATAAACTACTTTACAAAAGATATTTACAGTTTTATACTGCATACATATAATATTTATGCTGCTAAAACTTGCATCTTTTAATTTCCATTTTTTTAGATTTTAACAGTATTTCGTAATAACATTTAGATTAACCTTCTTATTAACTTAAAAACGCGGAAAAATATTTTTTAGTTCTGAAAATTAATAGTCAAATGAAGAACAGTACTTGTTTTGAAGTGACCTTGATTCAGGCGGAATATTATTGCCTGGTGTAGGGTGGCGGAGTTGGAAGAGAAGCATGTAACTGTAGCAATGATCTGGTCACATGTTTCTGTCGTCAGTCAGTGCATGCAAACGATTCGTTTGAGTAACAAATGCTTTTATGCTGTTCTTTACTGGATTTTGTTTTGTTTATGAATATGACAGTTTGAATATTTGTATAATAATTTATTAGTTAATACTTTATCTTCAGAGTGATGGCAGTGTCAAGACCAGTTCAGACCAGACAAAAGTTAGAATGCCCAATTTTTGGGTACCATAAACTATTAAGTGATATAAGATTTTCAACTTATTATGACAGTATGAAATATTATCTTTATATTCGACATGAGCTGAAACCAGACAAAACATCAAAAGAACGAACGGTGAGTGAAATACTTGATATACTTGTTAAGAAAGTTGAATCTATTTGGTCGTCAGCATCTATTCCTGTAGTATCTCGCATTCGCATGTTAGCAATGGGAAAAAGCTATCACGATAAATACAGAAGTACTTTAAGATCAAAAGATAGAAAAGGTACAGGAAAATATGATTTGGTTGCAGTAAAATTTTTAAATGAAAGCAATTTTTATGTAGCAATCTGTAAGTGCAAAGAATTTTCTGTCTGTAAGTGCGAAAAAAGAAAAAAAGCACCTAAACTTTAGAAAAAAATTTTACTTGACCAAAGAACAGTTAGAAAAATGTGTATAAGTGGAGTCTATAAAATTATTTTCAAGATTTTAACACAAAGAGAAGAGAGGAAGCAACTGGTAATACAGCAACAATTAAATTATAACTGCAATCAAAAATTAGTATTTAAGGCTAATAGAAAAGCTGAAAAGGATGTCATTCAATCAGATCCGGAGCAAACATTTAAAGGAACATTAATATACAATCCCAAAAATTCCTCTACTTCTTTTTTGGATTCAGCTACAAGCGAGCAAATGGGAGTAGAACTTCCAACAGTAGCAAGTGCTTGTGACCGAAATGTTATTTAAGACAGAGCTGCTGCGACTATCGTAAGTGCTGTTCTTAAAGATGTTGGAATGATTGCAGTGGAGAACAACAGTAAGGTAATTGACAGGAGGAAAATTCGAAGAGGTAGAGCCAAGAATTGAACAAAAGAGATGGTAAGAAGCCTTAACCAAGTTGGAGATAATATAGGTGTGTTTTTCGATGGAAGAAAAGGTAAATCAATTGTGCAAGATAAAAAAGTAAACACATTTTACACAAATACGGTCATCGAAGAACATATTATTTTAGTAAAAGATCCCAATTCATCCTTTCTAGACCACGTAACCCCTGCTTTTGGAACAGGCGAAGCTATAAAAAATAGCATAATAGCGTACTTTAATGCTAACAATTATTTGAACATATCAACTGTGACTACCGTTGGGTGTGATGGGACAGCCACAAACACTGGAGTTAATAACGGTGTGATTGCTTCAACAGAAAAAGATCTAACTAAGCCACTGCAGTGACTGATTTGTTTGTTACACTTAAAGGAATTGTCTTTGCGCCACCTGTATCGGAATTAGATGGAAAAACAAAGGGTCCTAAGGAATTTGGCGGGGTTTTTGGCAAACGACTTGAAAATTGTAACGAACATCCAGTGGTTAAGTTCTTGCCACTAAAATTTCTAAAATTTCAAAAATTCCAATGCCCGCCATTTTGAAACAAGATGGCGGATGAAACTGGCCAACGAGCTTGGTCGAGAAATTAGTATGCACTATGCATATGAAGAATTGCATCCAAATCGGTTCAAAAATTCGAGAGTAACAGCATGACAAAATTCAGATATAACTATATGTATAGTATATATATAATTTTATTAATATTATTAATATTTCTTGTTAATTTATTAATGTTAATACATTGAATATGGTTAAATAAAATAAATGATTGTTTTTTGTATTTTATTATTCTTTTCAATTAAGTGAATTATTATCTTTGTCAAAATACTTTTGAGGGCTACTGTATTATTTAAAAAACTGTGTTTGAACAACTATTTGTAAGCAAAAAAGTAATTACAACACTTAAATTCAAACTGATATTACATCTTGATTTTTTTGAAAAAAAGCTCATTTATTTCATTTTTTCAGAAAATTAATGCATAAATTTACATCAATTAAACTTAATATTATTGTTGTTATAGTAAAGAAACATCTATAAACTGCTGTTAAAAACAATATTTGATTTTTTAAATGTGAAAATGAAACACTGAAAAAAATTAAAATTTTATGTTAAATTTGGACTTTTTGTAAAAAAAATCTTTATTTATAAGGCTCTTGTGGCACCTCAAGATATAAATTTAGAACGAAAACACTTGGTAGTTTTATTGTTAACATACAAAGACAACTTTGAATTGCTATTAGAAAATTATTTGCTGAAAAAAATATTTTGCCCTATATTTTCTTTCCACCCTAATGTACACTTATAGTAAAACGAATACCTGTTATTTTATGAGAGTGACTGCGGCCTCACTAATGGTGAAACTAGGTAGTTACTGACTCTTTCTCCAAAAAAACTATTAGAGAAAAGGTAAAACAAAATTTATGAAAGTTTAGACTTTCGTCGATTTAGTATACAGTATATAATTCAGGATGTAAAAAGAAAAAAACTTTAGCCCTGGAATGTACCATTTTCGATAGTTAACCTTCAGCTTAATTAACTTAGAAAGTGGTGGCAAAGTATAAATCGTACATATCCTGGATATGCTCGAGCATTCCCGGATTAAAGTAAATTTTTCCTTGCTCAGTGCACACACTGGGCAAATTTCAACTCAAATTTTTACAGAAATTGAGTATTATAAGGCAGATGCACATATACTAATTAAAATAACACATGAAAGCAAGCAGGATTTCCACTCGGTCCGTTTTTTTCAAAAACCTCTTTTATTTAAATATTTTTTTTATATATAAATTTCGTAGAAACATACCGAGCAGAGCTTTTTTCTGTCAATTGTTGCAAAAACCTACACGAATTTCTTTCAAAAAAATTACTGGTTTTCAAAAAAACGGACCAGTGTGTGCACTGAGCAAGGAAAAATTTACTTTAATCCGGGAATGCTCGAGCATATCCAGGATATGTACGATTTATACTTTGCCACCAATAAATTTTAACAAAAATCGTCATGTTATTTAATCGTTGATATTGCTCCCAATTTCTGCATTAAATTAATTTGAAGATTACTTTTCGAAAATAAGTGGGGAGAAATATAATAGCCGTGCCTACTCTGGGTATTCCATTACCCTCAGCGTGTAATCTCGGGTTAATTAGAAAATCATGTATGCTCAAAGTGTCCACTATGAGCAGCATTTCACGCGCACTCGCTTGCATACAAATGCCTTATCGTCGAGTGTGGACTAAATGAGAATGCTTAACTTGATTTTCATATTAGAATAAATTGCATTTTGCTTTAAAATGTCAGTTTTATTAGTGCATCTGATTCATAAACCCACACTTATGTATGAAAAATGTGATGCATTAACCCAGGGGTGGCCAACTGTGGCACGCCCGATACCACTAAAATTTTACAGAAAAATTCGACTTCTTGAATCGCAGAGATTCGATGATTAGATAAGGCAATGATTACTGTAAAATATTAGCGGTGTAGAGCGTGCCACAGTTGGCCACCCCTGCATTAACCCTTTCCGGCGCGGAGTAATTCTATTTATAAACTGGTGAAATAATGAACTTACACCAGAATTTATAAACAAATTTATTAGAAAAACGAACTTCTTATTTTTACGTACATTATAAAAGGAAAATTTTAATTATATATTATTGGTCCCGTTTGTCGGTTTCGGAATTAAAATTAGGTGTCCTTTTTTAAGGACGCTGCCCTCGAAAGGGTTAAAGGCTGTGATTTTATACAAAATAACCTTTGCTTCAGATCCCCTAATACAGTTATTTGTACATGCAAAACCTTATTCTATACTAAATCGAGGCTTATTCAATTGTCTATGTTTGATACAATTTCGTAAATGTCTATTTTTAGTTTTTCTTCATAGTTTTCATTATTAAATACATGACTTAAAAATTTCCGTACTAGGGGACGCTTCAGTCCCTCTCATGTGAAGGCGCATACTCGTTTAAGCATTTGTACTATATTACAATATTCATCCGTTCCAAAGTTAGTTGAGTGCATCGGGATTTTACTTTGTACCTTGTTGACACACACACACATATACATAGCCGCCAACTTTTACGCTTTTTTCTTACCACTAAAATTTAAAAGAAATCTTTACCTTATTAAATCGCGGATTCCATCGATTATATACAGCAAAAGTTTCTATTGAATTTTAGTGGTAATAAAAAAGCGTAAATGTTGGCAGCTTTGCATATATATACTATATATTGTGTATACATACGAAATTTCTACCTGAAATAAAATATTCGCTGTAGCTTGGCTATACGCGAGAATGCTCTAACTACTGAGATATTCAGACAATATATAGCCTAATACAATGCCCACACACGTTCCTACCATTCGATCTGTTATTTCGACAGCTTTTACCTGATAGGTACCTAAGCTAGATACCGTTTTGGTAGCTCAGTGGTTAGTGCATTGGCGCGTATGACCAAGTTCTTATATTCAAATCCTGGCCTAGATACTTTTTACTCTGTTGGAGAAAAATTATCTACTTGGACCCCCAACTACGACGAATACAATATTACAAGTTGAAACTTCGTATATACATATAATAAAATTATAATCTATGGTATCATGGAGTTCCATATGTGGTTAATTGTGCATCGGTAAGAAGGTGCCAAAATGGTAGATCTAATGGTAAACACATGTGAGTGAATTGTGACTGTTAGGATATCGTCTGCGTAGCTCAGTGGTTACAGCATTGGCTCGTAAAACCAAAGTTCCATGTTCTAATCCTCTCCTAGACAACCTTGATTGTGTTGGAGAAAAATTATCAACTTCGACCAGCAACTACGAAGATTAATGCAGTTATGAATAACAAGGAGGTGCCATATAGTGTACTGTCTACCAGTTGCGAGTGAAGTAACTGAGGATGTTGTCAGAAGATGACGACTGTTTTTTTTTTTTTTAATCGGATCTACAGTTTCTGATTACAGCCGGACTAAACTTCCGAACAGTAAAATTAAATACAAAATTTCGTCTTATTTAAGTGTCTCATACGTGGAAATATTTTCTCACAAATGTGGTAAAAATTTCTATTTACTTTTACTGGTCTCAGTTTGCCTGGCAAAGCAGTCAGTTTGTTTCAGTGGTTGTCACATTATGGCGGAAACGCAGGGCCTGACTACCGCCAAAGTAAATTTCCACCAGTAAAAATTAAATATTTTCCTTTCATTATTTATGACTAAAAATTTGCATAAGAAGAAATTGAATTGAAGAATAGATTTGAATAAGAAGAAAATTTCTATATATGCTTACTGGTGGAAGTTTCCGCCGGCCGTAATCAAACTCTGCGAATTCGGTTAAAGCTTCACTATTTCAAGGATGTTATGTGTAGCTATGTGATATCATTCGTATGCCTCAGCAAAAACCTACCACGAATTTCTTCCTTAACCCCTGAAGGGCACCGCTATATTATATATACCACTTAATTTTAGTTTCCAAATACCACACAGACACCAGAATTTTCGAATTATGTTTTGATTATTAAACTGTACGCGATGAAAAGCTTTTACTTACTTTCATATAAACTTGTTTATAAATACCGGTGTCATTCAGTCAATATCACATTTTATATATACCACTTAATTTTAATTCGCAAATACCACTCAGGCACCAGAATTTTCGAAATATGTTTTGATTTTTAAACTGTACGCGATGAAAAGCTTTTACTTACTTTCATATAGACTTGTTTATAAATACCGGTGTCATTCAGTCAATATCCCATTTTAGCAACAGAAGTGCTTTGCCCCTGAAAGGGTTAATAGTTCCATGAGGAATATCATTATTATCTTTTTCGAAACATATTATTAATTCATATATTTAAGATTCCATTATACGTAGTTCCGCTTTAAAATAAAAACTTAAGAACATTTGTTGGAAAAACTCTGTAATACATTTTTCCTATAAAGTTCATTAATTTGATTATCCACAAACAATAAGAATTCTTGTAACGTATTTACATTGCAAATATCATGGATGGTATGACGAGTGGATGCTGGATTATGAGAGCAGTGTTGCCAGTGGGCTACTTTTTTTAAATTCAGATTTCTTCATTGGCACCACTTTTTTAAAACGGTAAAATTAACTTTGTTTTTGCCTTAATTAATATGTCATTAAATAAGGCACATTTTACCATTTCAAAAAAGTGGTGCCAATCAAGAATCTGATTTTTAAAAAAGTGGCCCATCGGGCAACACTGTATGAGAGTTGTGTTGTGTTTTACGCTTCAAACGAAATAAAATAGTGTGTCGTTACATGTGTCGATTATAACTAGTGTTGCCAGGTGTCACACATAAATCTGGGCTGCAACTGTTCTGGACACCACTACTTCTTACAGTTTATTTCTCTATCTTTAATCGCAGATAATTTTGCTATTAGGTAAAGCGAAGAGAATTGCTTTAAGATACTGGTGCCTAGAGCATTTGGTGCCCCGATCTGCGTGGGAAACCTGGAGACACTAATTATAACGTACTTCGTGAGATGGTTAATTTCATATAACACCATTTAAAGAGCGTACATTTTATTTTAAAAAGACGCATTCTAATTTAAAATATATAAATGTTGCACGAGTTTTGTTTGGAAAAGAAAAAAAAAAAAAGGATTAAATATACAAACTCAAACAAATTCGAAATTTATTTAACTCATTATCCCTTTATCTACTGCATTATAATCCACTGCAATTTTTTTCATTTAATATTTTTTTCTCAGTTATTACAATGAAAATTAAAGGATAATCATAAAAAAATACTCACCCATGAGAAATTTAATTATTTAGAGGTAATTAATTAAAGTGGTATTTTAAAGTACCGTCAGTACACTGTGAATAAAATATCCTAACAGAAAACCCACAAGGTATTTCAAATGGCACCAGAAAATATTTTCGATTTAATAAGTATGTGAAGTATAGGCCCATTTCCTTATTTGCAAATAAATCTGTTGGCAAATGTTTGGTGCCAATCATTTATTTCAACGCTTTAGAATTGTAAATACTGTGGGTCTGTATGGGTTAAGAAAACTATTTTTTTTTTAGGTTTTGATCTTGCTAGCGGTCCTTTAGTTATGAGACGTCCGTGTTCCAGGGACTATATGTTCTCTCGCATCTCCACATATGCAATATATGAATTTATATATGCCATTTCTAGCATAGCAAAAACCAGCCGGTGCCACACTTTTTCAATTTCCTATAAAAAACAGCAATGAAACAGAAAAGAAATAACAGGGATATCATCACTACACTACATTTTAGTAATTACATTTTAATGCAGATTAAAATGATAGATAACTACACAGACGAAAACTAAACAAGAAGCTTTTCTCCAACACTCAGTGTACTGACGGTACTTATAAGTACCACCGAGTAATTCAACTGTTAAATCGAATATATACACCGTGCACCTAAAATAGCTAGTCAAACTGTATTCTAAGATCATATTGAACAGATAAAAAAATCCAAAACTTATCTTATATCCTTTACTGTGTTTGCAGCAATAAAAAGACGAGCGCGAAAATCTGTACTAAATGTCTGCACAAAACAAATGGTCTGTGTCAAAGATAGCCTATTTCCTCTCTAGAATAACAAACATAGAACTACTGCTGCCCTGCATCCGGATAAAGTGGAGTTAAAAGGGTGTTTTTGCAAAGTACCATTAGAATATTAGTAATATTCACTATGGAATGAAAGTATAAAGTGAGTGTTACCTATAAGTACCGTCAGTAGATAAAAGGTTAGGTGGTCGCGTCGTAGGGCCACTGTGTCGGAAAGGATCAACTAAAGGGTTAAAGTCGGTTGGCAGGAAAACTTGCCATTCTGGGCGAAAAAAATGTTTAATTTCTCTACCGGTATTTTAGTATGGAATTTTTCACATTATAAAATTTTAGATTTTGAGCGATTAACACTAGAGCCGCCGGCAAAAACTTATATGTATAACCGTCAAAGCGGTCATTTTGACCGATGTGTGTTACCCATGGATCTGTTAATAAAGAGCAACTGACATCTCGTTAACACGTTGAGTGGCACGTCATCACCGGTGACTGACACTGATCTTTCCGTTTATGCTGCGTCAGTGATCGGTGACTGACACTTATAGATTCTGTAATGGGAGTCTTATTTCGAGTCCTAAACGGAAAGGCAGAAAAAATAGACTTGGCATTCAACGTGTTAAAATAATGAAGCTCGAACTGTAATCGCTTTCGCAGAGTTTAATTACCGCCGGCAGAAAATTCCACCAGTAAATTTATATAGAAATGTTTTCCTTATTTAAACGCCTTTTTAATGCAAACTTTTGGTCATAAATAATGCAGAAGATATTTCATTTCTTACTGGTGGAAGTTTATTTTGGCGGTAGTTAGGACCTGCGTTTCCGCCATATTGTGGCAACCAGTGAAACATACCGACTGATTTAGCGCGCAAACTGACACCAGTGAAAACAAATTTAAATTTCTACCATATTTGTGAGTGAATAATTCCATGAATAAGATGCTTAGATAATACGAAATTTTCTAATCAATTTTATTGGTGGGAAATTTGCCTCGGCGGTAACCGGAATAGTCTCCGAGCCTGGTGCAAATTTCAGTTATTTCCTCTCGGCCGATAATTTGTAAAATGCTTTAGAGGGTTGTATCATGAAGCTATGTGAACTTCAGCTGCGGTTCCATGGGTGGGTTGAGCAGCGGTAGCCTCCCAAACACGTAAAAAAAAAAAATAGTCATTTCCTCCCGGTTGAAAATTTGTCAAATTATAGCTAACCCAATATCTTGAAGGAAAAAAAAAGTCAGCTGATTATGAAGAGGTGGGTAATGCGTCAGCTGGTCACATGAACATGAAAAAAATATACAGGTTGCAAAGGAAAGTCCCTTTAACCTAAAAATACTTGCGAACGAAGAGAGCTACAGCTATGTAAGTGAAGTAACGGTATAGTAAAGTGACTACGCCCGATTTAATGCAAACGACGGCAGCGCCCCCTAGTGGCGAAATTTAGAAGATAGCTACTGAAAATCTTAAAACGAAAAGAAATAAAGCAAAATTTCTAATTAGAAAGTTTTAGAGCATCAATTAATTAGTACGAAATGACATTTGGTTCACACGGATAAGATAAATCGTTGCCTGTATACCCAAAAAATGTCCGAAATCGATGAGCGACGATTCTACTTTGCATATTCACATTCCGTAAATGTAGCAGTGAACAAATTCAGATTGTGACGTAAATGGAAATCCTCCATTTTAATTCCAAAACTGACAAATGGCAGCAAGAATATTTAAAAAAAAATTTGCTTTTGTAACGAAAGTTAAAATTAGTGGGGTTTTATTTTGTAAGAAATTCTTTTGAATATTCTGGTGTCAGTAAATTATTTGATCAGTTTACGAACAGAATTCTTCTGCCCCTGAAAGGGTTAATCTAAAATTTTAAATTCCTTGGAAATTAAATTTTTACAGACATTACAGCACAGTACAACGTCACAATCTGAAATTGTGCACTGCTACATTTACGGAATGCGAATAGGCAAAGTAGAATATCGCTCATCGATTTCGGACATTTTTGGGTATACAGGATGTCGGAGTTTCCTCTTAGTCCACACAACTTGGAAGAAAATCCTTATTATTTATATGCTGCCACTACCGATATGATTACGTGATATCTGTCACGCACTGAGAGGATTGTTTAAATGAAAACCAACGCTTTCAATTAACTAAATTAACAGTTTATTTACACACTATTTGCACAACAACAAACACTATTTACACTTACAAACTCGGATATAGATGATCCGGTTCAACATTAAATTGAATACAGTAAATGCTGGCTGTGTACTGTTAAACTACGTTAAATCACTCTCACTCTACACAAGTTAAATTAGCTTTCCGGAGATCAATCTCGATCTCCCAACACATGGGCTCTAAGCCTCAGCTATCCAAGACTCTCTCAACCCTACGCCCTCTCTCAGAGCTATCCAAGGAACTACTGTCCACCTTGCGCGCTACGCTCCAACTCAGTCAGCAGAACAGACTGCCTTCCAGGAACCCATTGCTCCTTCTCAATGTAACACCTCCGGGTTTTCTACCTGGCTCCCATTGTCTCCCCATCTTCCACAGACATCTCAAAAGGTTGGGCACACCCCTCTCCAACTATCTTTTCCCCCTTCATACCATCTATACATTTTCACCGGCTTAGATCCAGTTTTAGATAAGGAAAGACTGTTATTTTGAAATTCCAGTACACAGCCCATACAATATATAATATATTAAGACAAAAATAATATAGAACCTCAGTTCTAATAGCAGATGTTTCTCAGAACCTGACACCCCCCACCTTAGTGGAAAATATGCCATTTAGGGGCTAATTTTCCCCAAACATATAGTAACATCACAGAAGAGTTCAATAGTCTCTTTGCGGGTTTCTTCATTATTATTATTACATATATATATCAAGGTGTCCGAACATTCTCTACTGACATCTCTAATGAACCGTGCACTACTATTATTATTACAGAAAAGCTACACATGCTAATACACTATAACACAAAATTCAAATACAATTACACATATACAAAAAAAAATTAAAACGTGATGACACCCCTTTAAGGTTTGTCCACTATTTAGTCATTGATGCCGATGGGCTAGCAATTGGCTGTTCCTCCCAGCTCTTCCTATGTAGTCTGGAAATTGCATCAGCATTTAAATGTTGCGCTCCTGGACGATGAGAAATACTCAGGTTCCAGCTCTGCAAGGCAAGAGCCCATCTAGTGAGTTTGGGGGACCTTGGGGTTGTTTCAGTGAGAAATTTTAATGGATTATGATCCGTTATGATCTCAATTTGAGATCCATATGTCCACTTTTCAAACTTCCGCAACCCGAAGAGAACACTCTAAGCCTCTTTCTCTATACTTGGCCAAGCACGCTGAGCCCCTGATAATTTCTGACTGGCAAAAGCTATCGGTTTAAACTGACCCTTTTCATTTTTTGAGTAAGACAACATCCTACTGCTAGGTCTGAAGCATCGGCGTGAAGCTGATATTCCCGGCCTACGGTAGGTGTAGCCAAACGCGTCACGTTACATAACTCATCTTTAAGTGTATTAAATGCTTCTTCTACCCTTACATCCCATGGTACCGTATTTTTAACTTTCCCTTCAGTTAATTCCGTTAAAGGTATAGCAATTTCTGCATAATTTGGAATATAACATCGATAGAATCCCATTAATCCCAAAACAGATCTAACATCCTTTTTAGTTTTTGGTATCTTTAAATCCCTTATTGCTCCTATTTTCTCCTCATCAGGTGCATGCGTTCCACCCCCAATTACATGACCTAAAAACTTAGTCAATTTCTCTCCAAATTTACATTTATCCAGCCTAATCGTAAAATTTCTATTTTTAAGTTCTTCTATAACAGACCTAACATGCTCACAATGCTCTTCCCACGTATCGGAGAAAATGATGACATCATCAATATATGCTTGTGCATACCTCCGATGACCTTGAAGAACCGCATTCATATCTTTTTGGAACGTAGCAGCCGCCCCTGATAAACCAAAAGGCATGCGCCACTGATAAGTCCCATTATGAGTTGTAAAAGCTGTCAAATGTTTACATTCCTCCGCCATCTTAATCTGCCAATAACCCCTCAATAAATCAATGGAAGATAAATATTTAGCTGCCCCCGCAGTATACATGATTTCCTACGAATCTTTCATAGGAAATGTTGGGACCTGCGTTACTGAATTTAAAGCTCTATAATCAATGCAAAGCCTAACAGTTGCGTCTTTTTTCGCCACGCAAACAATTGGATGTCTAATTTCTGCATTTGATACTTCGATTAGATTTAATTCTAATAACTCCTGAATCTGTCTATCTACTTCCTCTTTATAAGCAACAGGTACACTATATAACTTTGGCTTTTTCCTTGCCACATCCGGTTTCAAAGCAATACGGTGCTCCCCTACTTCCGCTGGTCGCACAGGACCCATAAATACCTCTTTATTATCCCTCAAAATGGGCTTTATATCCTTGACTTGACTATTAGATAACCCTTTTATTTCGAACCTTTCTATGTCCCGTTCTACCTCTTGTTCCCGGTTTAAAATAGGAATTTCCCCAACTTCTCATCACCTTCAAAAACAATATTCACTATATTACACTTAGCAATAAATTCCCCTTTATTTTGATGCACATACTTTTTGCTACCATCCGCCATTTCAACTAAGACTCTATCACGCACTTTCACTTTTCTAGATAATTGACATTCTAGACACGATTTACAGAATTTTCTAGCTTCTTTAGCCATACCTTCCCAATAAAAAGATTGCCTAATCCTCTCTAAGGTTTTCTTTGCCGCGTGATGTTCTCCCTTATTAGATACATGCGCTGACTTTAAGATTCCTTCTCTTTTGACTTTAGGCACTTCTAATTGAGCTATAGCTTCTTTTACAAATTTATCTTTATGATACAATAAGTCCTTTTCAATATAATAACTCCCTTTATCTATTTTAGCTAATTCCCAAGCTCTCGCTAACTCTTTACATTCCAATTGGGATTTCTTAAACATATCTGAATTGCTAACGATAACGTTATTATTTTTCTCCACTTCCGTTTTTTCTGCATTCTGACTTTGTAAATTTCCCGATCTCGTTTCTATTGCGTAAACATTACAATTATCGCTACTCATATCTTTCAAGTCACTCGAGTTATCAATACTAATTCCGGAACTTTCTAATTCTTGGGACTCTAGCAATGGCTCCTCGCGATTGACCCCTGACAACTCATTAATCACCTCGGGATGTAAAATTACCTGCTCATTAATATTATCGGTCACCGCGCAAAGTACTTCCTGATGAATTATATTAGTTTGTCCGAATTGCGGAATAGCTAACGGTAATTTAACCAACGGTGATTTAACTGCTTCACCAAATAGTCCTTGTAAATAAATACTACCCGCTCCTTTTAATTTCTCTTGCGGTACCAAATCTTTATGAATAACACCAATTTCACATCCAGAATCAATCAATCCTTTTGTTTTTTGCCCATTTACACTAACTTAAATTTTCTCGAGTTTATTTAATTTCTCACCAATAACATTAGTTCTGTGTTCGGCCTTTGCCGATATCCTCGCCACAGTAGCTCCCTTAGGTAACTCGTTATTTCCTTTCACGACAATCTTATTTACACTCGCTTTCTATTCACGCCCTTTACTAGCATTATTATTTCCCTCATTACCCACTTTATTACAAAAACGTTCGTAATGACCTCTTAAACCACATTTGAAGCATCTAGGGCTATATCTCCTAATCTCAGTTTTTCTATCCGAAAAAGAATTAGTCTCATTACTTCCGTTTTGCCTCCAATTACCACTAAATTTACTATCCTCCCTCGGTTTCACTTTTTCACTGTTTACATACATTTACCCTTAAAACTTTTATACGTAACCGCATAAGATTTGTGTTTAGCGTCAAAATAATTGTCACATTCTTTAGCAATTTTAGAAGCTTCTAACCATTTACTCTGCTGAGTTAACCCAATATATGATGCGGTTTCTTCATCTAACGTGTTTAATAACTTATCCGTAATTATTAACTGGTTGACCTTTTCATATGAGTCAGCACCCCTAATCTTACAATCTAATTATTAACTGGTTGACCTTTTCATATGAGTCAGCACCCCTAATCTTACAATAATTTTCCCATGTTGCTATTAAACGCGATACAAATAATACATGAGTTTCATTCTGGTTTCTCCTAGCCTTCTTAAAATTTTACAAACACGCCTTCGGTGTCGGCTCATGTTCCCTTAGAACTAACTCCTTTAATTCCTCATAACTCTCAATTTGTTCCCTAGTGGTATAAATTAACAAATTATCTGCCTTATCTCCTAACATATTTAGTAGAACTTCGGCATGCTGGTTTTCCGGTACATTTTTAGTTTTGAATGCCCTTTCTAAACTGTTGAAAAATAAATTCCATCCCTCAGTCCCTTCTGGTACTTTGATAGACAGAGTTTTGATCAATTTTTCTAGGTAACTTTCATTATTAGATTCCCTAGACCCATTTGAGTTATTTGTCGAACCTTGTACCCTTAGCCTCTCCATTTCTAATTCATGTTCCATCCTTAATTTTTCAGATTCTCTTTCTAACTTTTCGCGCTCTAATTTTTCCTGTTTTTCTAACTTTTCACGCTATAATTTTTCCTGTTTTTCTTCGCACTCTAATCGCTCCGCAACAATAGTGTTAGATAATTCCTTAATAGCCCCCTCATCATATTCCTCGCTGTCCATTATCTTTTTTTTAAAGCTGAAATCTGGTATCATCTTCCGTGAATTCAACCCCCAACTCTTCGGCTATTATCTGAAGATCCACCCTTTTTAGTTTCAATAAAAAAGCCATACCTTTACCGATTACTATTACCACTCTACAATAATATTTAACCCTACCAAATTAATATTTCCTAAATTTCTACTTTATTACAGTTACCTCCACCTATTATACTAATTAATACCTTTCAGATAATCAATGTATTATATTTCTAATTTAACCAACTGTATAACCTGATTTTCCTCAAGTATTGATATTACACAATTTACTTCCAATAAACAAAAGGTAAAACAATAATTTCGATTTGATTACTATGCAATACAGATTCCAATTGATACATTAGATAATAACATACAATTTTCATAATAATACTGATACGTTGCAAATTGAATAAAAGTATTGATGCCAATAGAAACATCCACATAAAGAAAAATTGTATAACAGACATATATAAATTTCTACAATTATCCTCAATAAAGTATTTCCAAACTCAATACTGGTTCTCACACTTAAAACAAATACAATCAAAACCTTCCCTTTTTTTTCTCACTGTGAGCCTTTTTTATTTTTCGAAATTTACTTCTACCCAATTAAAATTCTAAGCAAATGTTCATTTCTCGTTTGTTATCAACTCTTCAAACTTAAACAGTATTGCTTCATTTAAATATTACTTTAATAATAATTTAAATTTAAGAAAATTCAATTATCCCTTCCAACTATTATTAACACAAGGCCTTAATTTTGTTCACTACCATTATTAGTAAAAAAAATAGAAAATCAATATTAGCACAAGTTATTATGACCCTTTCTTAAAACAATAATAAATATGGCTATTAAAATCACCTACCTATCTGAAAACAATTATTTGATTGCACATAAATTACCTAAACAATTTATCTTAAATTACTATCAATTATACAACAACAAATACATTTGGTTCGAGAATGTCAGCAGACAGAAATGATCAAAACACCTTACCTTATACTTTATCTGCTGGGGTACTCCGCTGCTCACACGTAGTTTCACGATGAATTCAATATTTCACACTTTACAGTCACTTTGATGTTATTCAACACTCAGGCTGTAATACACTATAACTTGAGACACTGTAGCGATGATAGGGCACAAACACTATTTCGGTTCGCCGTAACGACGATAGGGCACAACACTTTAGTTCGGTTCGCTGTAACGATGATAGGGCACAACACTCTAATCCGGTTCGCTGTAACGATGATAGGGCACACACACTCTGTATTTCTGCTCGACGCTTGGTTTTTATCTCTCTAAAATTCCGCTCGACGATCCATCATTTCCACGCAAGAATTCCACTGAGTGCTCCGGCACTAACACACTGCAACACGGCTCGTTGGTCACTAGTCCAAGACGATTCTATCCCGTCGCTGCCATCAATTTGTCGGAGTTTCCTCTTAGTCCGCACAACTTGGAAGAAAATCCTTATTATTTATATGCTGCCAGCACCGATATGATTACGTGATATCGGTAACGCACTGAGAGGATTGCTTAAATGAAAACCAACGCTTTCAATTAACTAAATTAACAGTTTATTTACACACTATTTGCACAACAACAAACATTATTTACACTTACAAACTCGGATATAGATGATCCGGTTCAACATTAAATTGAATACAGTAAATGCTAGCTGTATACTGTTAAACTACGTTAAATCACTCTCACTCTACACACGTTAAATTAGCTTTCCGGAGATCAATCTCGATCTCCCAACACATGGGCTCTAAGCCTCAGCTATCCGAGCCTCTCTCAACCCTACGCTCTCTCTCAGAGCTATCCAAGGAACTACTGTCCACCTTGCGCGCTACGCTCCAACTCACTCAGCAGAACAGACTGCCTTCCAGGAACCCCCTGCTCCTTCTCAGCGTAACCCCTCCAGGGTTTTCTACCTGGCTCCCATTGTCTCCCCATCTTCCACAGACATCTCAAAAGGTTGGGCACACCCCTCTCCAACTATCTTTTCCCCCTTCATACCATCTATACATTTTCACCGGCTTAGATCCAGTTTTAGATAAGGAAAGACTGTTATTTTGAAATTCCAGTACACAGCCCATACAATATATAATATATTAAGACAAAAATAATATAGAACCGCAGTTCTAATAGCAGATGTTTCTCAGAACCTGACACAGGAGACGATTTATCTTATCCGTGTGAACCAAATGTCGTTTCGTACTAATTAATTGATGCTCTAAATCTTTCTAATTGAAAATTTATCTCTATCTCTTTTTGTTTGCGACTTTTAATAGCTATCTTCCAAATTTCGCCGCTTGGGGGTGCTGTTTTCGCTTGCATTAGGTCGGACTTAGTCGCTTTACTATACCGTTACCTCTTTTCCATAGCTGTAGCTCTCTCCGTTCGCAAGTATTTTCAGGTTAAAGGGACTTTCCTTTGCAACCTGTATATTTTTTCATGTTCATGTGACCAGCTGACGCATTACCCACCACTTTATAATCAGGTGACTTTTTTTTTTCTTCAAGATATTGGGTTAGCTATAATTTGACAAATTTTAAACCGGGAAAAAATGACAATTTTTTTTTTTTTTTTTTTTTTTTTTTTTTTTTTTTTTTTTTTTTTTTTTACGTGTTTGGGAGGCTACCGCTGGTCCACCCACCCACAGAACCGCAGCTGAAGTTCACATAGCTTCATGATATATCTCTCTGAAGCATTTTACAAATTATCGGCCGAGAGGAACTTGGTCATCAAAATCTGTTGCTGGCTCGCGGGCTAGAAACTGTAGATCAGATTTTTAAAAAGTTGCCGCCATCTTGTGACAACCTTCTCAGTTACTTCACTTGCAACTGGTAGACAGTACGCTATATGTCTCCCCTTTGTTCATAACTCCATTGGATTACCATTCTCAACAATTCTTTACTTGCCATTTTTTACTCTTAGTATCGTTTATTGCTATTATTACCATAATTGCCCATATAACAATATATATTTCATAAGTTTTATTATATTTTTTTATATTTTATTGTGTTATAATTATATTAAGGTAAGATGGGGTAATTGGACCCTCGAGGTAACTGGGCCAAAGGCCATTTTATAAAAACCCGTTGATGTTTTTTAAGTTTTATCTTTTGTCAACATTGCACACTATCTTTACTTCTTAACTCTCTCGCTGCTCAAGCGGAGAGTTTCTCGGGCAACGTAAAAGTAGCAAAATTTGCGCAACCCTAGATTTCATCGGGATGCATTTTTTACGCCTGATTATCCTTCCTTGATCGTTCCCACCAGTAACTTTTTATTGTAAATTCTGCCTTATCTAATCGGATCATTTACCCGATTAAATCACGCGAAAATTTTTGTTTTGAAAAACCGGTGACAAAAGAATAAAAATTCTTAAAAGACGCTCATTACGAAGGAATTAAATACACAATTTTTGAAGCTATTTTGATAAAACAATTACGCAGTGAGAGGGTCAAAACAAAATGTGACAACTCAATCATAACTCTTCATTTGCTGTGATACGTTGCCGAAAATTTAGGTTTCTTTTTTAAAAAACAACGTCCATTTGGTTGAACTTCCTCGGCTTTTTATTGAAATGCGGCAAGTACTTTTATTAAACAATATTTTTATTTAAAGATTAGAAACATAAATACATTAATATTATTAGGTATCTATACATATTTACTTCATGTTTAAAATATAAGGCCGGTGTTCCAGTTACCCTATAATTTTTTCAAGAATGGGGTAACTGGGACATGTATCAG
The DNA here is from genome assembly GCA_963932465.1 of Maratus speciosus. Taxonomy (NCBI): domain Eukaryota; kingdom Metazoa; phylum Arthropoda; class Arachnida; order Araneae; family Salticidae; genus Maratus; species Maratus speciosus. The sequence continues at coordinate 54,400,139 of OZ010787.1, forward strand.
GGGTAACTGGACCATATGGGATACAGTTTCCCTCAATAGTTATAGATATCTTTTTTAGTTTCTCTTACTACGGGAAATTAATTTATCCATTGTTTTTTGCTTGCAATAAAGAAAATTACATAATAGCTTATTAAAATTACATATTAAAATTTCAAAAATGCATGTTGGAGGTTTCAAACTAAATTTCTTAAGTGTGATAGCTATAGTTGGTAATTTTACGATACAAATAAAGAGGCTTGCATAAGACAAAGTGAGATTGTTAGAAAATTATCGAAAGGAATAAAAAATATTTCCGTTCGATATAAAAATATGGTTACATTCTCCACAGTTTTATTAGACATATCGAACTTCCAGTGTGGTAAGTAAAAAGGAGAATGAGATACTTAAGTACTTACGTAGCCGTTTGTTCATAGATTTATGTTGTTATTTTTTTCCTTAAAATACTTTTATATTTATTACCTATACTAAAGTACATAAGTACTTATTTATATATATATATATATTTGTAAAAATAAATCTAATATTTTCAATTTTAGTGCGCTTTTTAGACACATTGACAGCATAGGTTTCCCTTACAATGCCCTTTTTTTTTTGCTACTAAAAATAAGGTTTGATCTTGAATGACCCAGAGATGTACATTCAGTATTTTCTGCTTCTGCTGCATAATTCTTGCTTATATTGTCGAATAAGTTTTATTGCAGTGCAGTGCTAAGTATAGAGAACTGAAATATTCGTTTTCCTCATATTATGTTCTGTTATCTCAGAAAAGGTTAAAATAGTACTCGCAATCCTCGTAAAATTTGTGCTGTGTACGGACGAAGTTTTGTTTCAGATGAAACTGTTTGAAGGTGGTTCGAGAAGTTTAAACGCAAGAATCTCAGCCTCAAAGATGACGCCGGCTCTGAACGGCGATCATCTGTAAAGGAGGACTTCTTAAAAGAATCTATCGCTGAAAATCAACGTTACACAGTTCAAGAGCTATCACACAGATTAAATATTCCAAAAAGCACAATGCATGATTATTTGAAGAAGATTAGGTATGTAAGCAGCTATGGTATGTGGGTACTCCATACTTTAACACCGCAGAATAAGCTTGCTTGATTTTCGGTATGTGTTTCTTTGTTGAAACGAAATGAAGAAGTTCCTTTTTTAAAACGTTTCATTGCTGGAGAGGAGAAATAGATACTATACAATAACGTTATAATAAAAATATCATGTGGCAAGTCAAATGAGCCTCCCGAAGTGTCATTGAAGGGAGACTGCATCCCAAAAAATAATGCTTTGTGTATGGTAGGACTACAAAAAATATCAGTTATTAAGAATTGTTGCCACCAAATCAGACAATAAATTCGTAAATATACTGTTCCCAAATTCAGATTTGGAAAAGAATCAAAGAAAAGCGGCCAAAATAGACCAATCGACGAGGTTTTGCGTTCCAACATGACAATACTCCATCCATTTTGCGATGAATGCCAGGCAACGCCTTATTGAGTATGGCTGGGAATTTTTTGTGTCTCTCTTCATATTCACCAGACCTAGCCCCTTCAGATTTTCACCTTTTCAAGTCACGTCAGTGTTCTCTTAATGGCCAGGAGTTCACTTCTTTGGAGACTGTCAAATAGTACCTTGATAACGTCTTTACGATTAAACCTAATAACTTTTATTTATTGAATTTTTCAGCTGTCAGAACGATCTCATAAAGTCATAGAACAAAATGGTAATTATGTGATTCAATAATTTTTTTTTTGTGTTTCTGTTCATATTTACTGAAATTTATCATAAAAAAGCCGGAGAACTTTCCGGATGACCCAATAATTAAAGACTTTTCTTTAGTTAGATGAATTTGAAAATTAACAACTGGAAGGGCGGTCGTTCATTTTTTGGACCAGTTAAATTTAATCTCTAAATGCCACAATGGCATCAGAATTTTGAAAGAAAATATTATGTTTTTCCTGTATTTTGTATGAGAAAAATGTTTTTTACTTATTTCGAAATATATTTGTTGTTAAATTCTAGTGTTAGTCAATCACTTCAGCATTTTATGAATGTAAGTATTTTTCCTCACGAAAGGATTACCATTCTAACATAGCTTATTTTGTGAAGTTTTAAATAGAAAATTAAAGAAATAACAGTAAATTACATAATAGTTTACCCAAATTTCCAAGACTAAGGAAAATAAGAAAATAAACTGCCAAATGATATACATTGTTTCGTAAATAATCACGAGACAAACATAATAAAGCAGAATTCATTGCATCATTCCAGTGTCTTTGGGGAAAAGGAAATTGTACTTGAGTACCAGTCATAACCGACAACAGACATTTCCTAAATATAGTCGAGTAATTTTGAAGGTAACTTCTTATCATTCTTATCTCAGTCAGTTGAGATTATTGAGTCATTAGACAAGACTAAAGTATTGTTATTTTTATACTGGATAATAAACATTTATTATTTTACCCATGAAATTTTAATGTGAAAAGCGTAACAAAATCATGTTCAGATAGAACAGTGGTATTCACTGCACGGTTAGCCCGCTGTTGAGTTTCTACTTTTAAATGAAAATTTCAGCTACTTTAATTGCAAAATATCTGTCATTAAATAAGGCGAAGTAAGTAAGGTATTTCGCAAATAGTATTGAGTACCACTGAAATAGAAAATGATGCTTTGAACTAAGAAAATTAATTCATTTTTTAATCTTCATTTAAAAAAACAAAAAGATTAGAGCTATAGATAGACATAAGAGATATTTTGTGATTTCAGGATGGTCCATAATCCTTTTAAGGGTGGTGATCATAAGGAGGGATAACTTCATTTTAATTCCAAACTGACAAGGGGAATCACGATTATTTAAAAAAAATATTGATTTTATAATGACTGTTTAGAAAAAGAATTTTTATTTGGTAAGAAATTCATTTGTAAATTCTGGTGGCAGTCAATCATTTCATCATTTTAGAAACAAAATTACTCTGCGCCTACAAGGATTAATTTACAGTGTTGTCGGAAAAATTTTAGAACTGTTGCACTTCAGTTATTTACATCGTGTTTCCGAGATACCTGTATTTACGTACAGTAAAAAATCGCCTTTTTTAATGACAGAAATTCTCCTATTTTCACATGGTTCGTACGCCTCCTTGAATTTTGCAGACCAGAAAATTTTTCGACACCAGTATTATCTTATAGAAAATCTCTTCTTAAAAGAAGGCGAAATTTTGCGCGTTTAACGGAGATTTCTTTTTCTATGAAAAGATACTGGTAGTCACCAGGAGAAAAAACGGTATCCGTACGAACCATGTTTAAAAGGTAAAAATTAAATTCAGAAAAAATAGTGACAGGTAAAATGTTCGGACACTCTTGCTTTATTCCATTTATATTAATTATAATTTCGCAGAATTTAAGCATTTTCCTTCGGACACTGGAACATATTTCTCTTCAGAAATGTTTAGATTACTCTTTCTAGAAATTTACGAAAATTTAGAAACATTTGAAATATTTAAAATATGGTATATGCATTCTCAATTACACTTCCAGTTTTCGCGTTACATTTTTCTATCAGCAAGTCTTTAAAAACTATGCACACATCTATCAGTGCCCATATTAATACTTTTCATATCAAAATTTGGATTATTTTTTGCAAGAACTGTTTCTTTCAGCTGAAACATCAAGACTTTAAAGTAAAATTTGACGCGTAAAATTTATAATTGTAGAATTTCTTAAAATCAGAAGAAATTACCCCCACCCCCCAACAGTTTTTTATGAGTACCGCTCGCGCAAAAAGAGTGTCCTTACATCGTTAGTAAAAGTTAGTTAGTTTTAGCTATAACGTTTGCTTTATTAATTGGCAGATATTTTTCGATTTTACTTGGCAGATATTTAGTATGGGAAAGTTCTATATTCTCTCTATTTTTAGTTTACTGTGTCAAAAAATATGAAATTGTTAAGGCGTTAATAATATTTGGTGAGTGCAAAAGTTCTACCCGTTTTTTGGCGAAAACAGAAAGGCGGAGAACACAAAAAGTTAGGCACCTATGAATTTACGTAAGTAAGGTAATTCCGAGATTTATGCCGCATATTCATTTGAATTTGTGTATAAAGTACCATGGTGGATATGAAATTAAAAAAATCATGCTGTGCTATTTAATGTTAAATATACAAAGCGTGTACTGCGACAAAAACATTCAAAACAAATTATTAATATTTTTTAACATTTTTTTTCTAAAACATTACCAGGGTTCGTACAGGTACCGTTATTTTCAAGGCCGACTATCACTATTTTTTTTAGAAAAATAAATCTAGTTTAAATGGCGAAATTTCGCCTTATTTAAGAAGAGCTTTTCTATAAGAAAATACTGGTACCGAAGAATTTCTTTATTTGAAAATTCAATGACCCGTACGAACCCTAATTACACTGCGGCACATCACCCGTACATTCAGGCTGAGACGCCGCACTTGTGCGGTAGTTATGCCGCGCTTATAATAAGAACAGAATGAAATTATAAATAAAATTATTTAAAAAATATCTTCATATCTGGATTATAATTAACGATGTAATAACAAAATGAAACTAAATGAGTACAAATAAAAGTATTAATAGATTCAAATTAATAATTGGTTGCCTACTTTCACTATTAAAATTATCGACTTATTTTTTTACATTAAATTTTAATTGTTATTTCAGAAACAACGTAATATCAATGTATTACAGAGAAAAAAGAAAATAAAGTAAAATTGTGTTTACATAATTTATTTGTTAACCCTTTCGGGACCGGTGGCTTTTACACAAATATTTTTCGGTTGATACCACTTTTTTAAAAGAAATTACCTTTACTTAAATAATCATGAAATTGCTCTAAATAAACAAAGCAAATATTATTTTTCTTTTTTACTGGTGCAAGAAACAAATTTTGTAAGCTCTTTATGAAGGTGCTTATATGCACCTATGGTCCCGAATGGGTTAAAAAACCTGTTTTTTCGAATACAATCTACAGAAAAAGTGTCGAAAAGTACAGTCTTTATGTAACTACATTTAACCCCTTAATTCTCGATCCTGTTATATTCACGGGCTGTGTCTTTCATTCGTTTTATTCTTTTTTGCTTGATTCCCACCAGTTTTATAAAATAGAGTAATTGGCTTTATCATGGTATCATTTTACCTGTCATTAAATAAGGCGAATGTTTCTTTTTCAAAAAAGTGGTACCAATAAGCAATCTGAATTTTTAAACCGTAATTTAATGCGACCGTTAAGGGGTTAAACACATGATGCAACGAAGCCAATTATGTTTCCTCTCTTTTGGAGTAGTTTGCAAAGAACGTCTGCGTTACGCGTAATCTAATTTTTCATTATTATCATCTTGACTTGCATCTTCCTTGCACTTCTTACTTTTTATTTTCCCCTTTTTCTCCTTTGGTTTTAGTAAACTTGATAACATGCCTAACATGGTTAGGCTGTTCAAAAAGAAAAGGAAAATTTAATAACACTTAATCATCCCGTACAAAAGAAACTGCGGCCTGTATACCGGATAAGCAGTGCGGCATGTATCCCATTTTGCATGGTGCAGACGTCGGTCATCACAGTTAATTGCCATCACTAAGGAGAATACCGTAACCATGCACACAGTACTCTATAGAAACGCTACACCTATTTTTGACTTCGAAATCATGCATGAATTTAGTAATTAGTGTATGAAAAGTATTTAAACATAAAGTGTTTTAAAGTTTGGACAGTGAAATCATGCACTTACGTCAAATTAAGGATTGCCCTTCTACAAGTAAACATCGAAATGGGATTCACGTTACACACTGGTTAAAATAATCTCATTGCGCACCTATATTGTGCTTTTCACGACCATCTATCGATAATTACAAGAAACACAAGGGGTGTGGCATCTGTACCTTATGCGGCCGCTCTCCCGGAGTTACCCTACCACCAAAATGTATGACCTCTTGCAATCTGTCTGGAAGTAAACGAATCCCACTTCTCTATTTTAGAATCAAAAATTTGTTGTAAACCCGTTTTTACAGCCTCCACAACATTGAAGTTTCGGCGAGCGAATGCGTTGTGTAAAGATCGAAAAGGGTGATACTCCGAAGTTTCAAGGTTGGGGCCATACTCCAGGTGAGGTAAAACTTCCTAACGAAGGTCCAGTAATTTTTTCTGCGTCCTTAAAACAAAATGAGGTCTGTCGTTATCGAGATAAAAGAGAACCTCTCTGCAGTTGATGAGTGCTGTCCGCTTAGACGTGAGTTATGCTCCCAGTCTATCCATTTGTTGGCAATAGAGTTATGCATTAATCATTTGGTTCAGTGCGAGAACCTCCCAGAGAATTATTCCCTTGGCATCCCACCATACACTGAGAAAAAATTTAGTCCTCCTGCTTAGGTCGATGGGGAGCCCTCTGCATCTAGGCACACAGTCCTTCGACGCTTCAGATTACGGTACAGTAGCCTCTTCTCATCACCCGTTACAATTCGGTTGAAAAGAGGCTCCCCACTATTACTGGAAAGCAAAGAAGCACTCATACTCGTACAGTAAACAATCTCTGATGTGGTCTTTCTTGCTGCAATATTGTTTCCAGTTCCGAATGAGTTCTTACAAACATTGTACCTATATGTACTCTACTGCTTCACGCTTTATTGGCCGCCTTCCTGTCCTCGAAACGTCACCTGTGACGTCCGTACTCCACTTGACATTTGCATGTACACAAAACAGGTAGAACATTTGCACTCACCTAATATGTAGAGTTAAAAAAAGTCAGCATATCAGATCACATTTCAAAGTTGATAGAATGTGTATAAGGAAATTCTGGATGATCAAAAAGTTAGGAAACATTCGTAATCTGATGAAGACAGAAAGTGGCCGTTTCCACAGAAAAGATTAAAAGAAGTGATTTTTTTCAGTAAACGAAATTTTATTCGCAACGTAATTTACATTCTCCACATTTATCTAGACAAGCGTAAGTAAGATGAGACATTGGTAGGAATATCAGCTGAAATATTTTTATTAAGGTCATTTGTCACTAATCATTCAGCTGTCAGATAGGACTTCTCACTCTCCTCAGAAGGGAAAATATAATGGAGTTACGAATAAAGAGGAGGAGAAATATAGTGAACAGTTTGCCAGTTGCGAGTGAAGTAACTGAGGAGGTTGTCACAAGATGGGGGCTATTTTCTTTAAATCGGATCAACGGTTTCGGATTACCGTCTTGACAAACTTTTCATCAGTGAATTTGAATAGGAAATTTTGTCTTTAATTATAGAAATATTTTACCAAAAATATGGTAAAAATTTTTTTATAGAAATTTGTTTTTATTGGTTTCGGTTTGCCCAGGCATTATAATCTTTTTTCATTGACACTGACAGGAGGTTGTCTTGTAAAACTGTCAGTTTGTTTTCCTGGTTGCCACAATATGGCGGAAACGCACTGACTGACTACAGCCAAAGTAAACTTCTGCCAGTAAAAATGTGTATCTGTGTCTGTCATTATTTTAAGCTGAAAATTTGCAATTATAAGGCGTTTAAGTAAGGAGAAAATATATATTTAAATTAACTGATGGAAGTTTCCTCCTGTGGTAATCAACCTGCTGAAAGCTGTTACAGTTGATGCTTCATTTTTTGAGGATATGTCGTGCTTTTCATTAATACTTCCATGGAAAATATATGTTGATATGACATACTTGTGTTGACAAACGGCAACTTTATATTTGGTCAATGTTTTTTTTATCATGATCACATCTGACTGCAATTTCCCCAAAGAAAAATGTCTCAAGGTGTCAGCTCTGGGAATCTTGGAGAAATAGTCTATAGAGATCATATTTATTTTCGAAGGTTGTGGCTTTTATATTATACTCTTTAACACGTTGACGCCAGCGCGGTGGGTCACACTCGACTGTTTCAGAGTTGTCAAGTCTCCGATTTTTTGCACACCACTATTATTTTAGAGAAAACGTTGTTCCTTTAAATCGCCCAGGTGTTCTAATTAGATAAAAGGACATTTTCTGTATTAAAATACAGGTATTCAAAAAGCCGGAGACTTGGCAGCTCTGAGACAGTCGAGTGTGACCTACCACGCCGGCGTGAACGTGTTAATGAAGGTCCCTCTTTAAGAGTGTAATAACATATGCAAAAAGCGCCTACTCAGACGGAAGTTTTTGTCCAAATCACGGAAAGCTCACGTTCCAGGACATGGTGATACTGGTCTGGACGAGTGCGAATAGACGAATAAAAGAAATTATCCCTCTAATGGCCTAAAGTTGTCATAAGAGTAATCAGGTATGGTGTTTTTTTAAGATATAGATTGCATGATTGCCAACACATTTTTGAAACAGTAACATTTTCCTTATTTAATCTGTGATTAAAAAAGTCGAATGTTACTATTTTTAAATTAAATAAATATAGAAAAACTATATATTCATAGAACGACAGATTCACCTTAATAATATAAATGAAAAATATGAATATCAAATTCACAATATATCTTTACTTAATAGGTGCTAAAAATACAAATGTTAAAAACATTTTAAAACAATGCAGACGTTGAGAACATTGAGTCACATGATGTTTAAAATCCGAGCGCTTTCGACTGAACCATCAGTCGTCATCAGGGAAAAGAGCACTGCCGAATGAAAGACAAACAGCTGGTTAAATATCAAAGGGCGAAACCAAACGAACCACAAAATAGGAGGGTGGGAAGGATGGAAAAAAACAGAGAGGAGCAGCCAATCAGAAAAAGAGAGGGGGGGGAGAGGGGGGGGGGCAGGGAGGAGGGAAAATGGTTAATCAAAACCAAATTCCCCTGTAACCCCTAGAATTTTAAACCAGATTCTTGGTATGTTATAGGATAGAACATCATTACAGGTACTCTTGCCTTTTGCTAAAATTTCCAACGACTCTCTAATTATACAAATATTATAAAATGAAGCGTGTGCGATGATTTTAACTTCTTTGAATAAGATATCAATGTCTTTAACTTGACTTAGCCGGGATAGAGCTGTGGATGGTCTACCCTTTTTTAAATCTGTCATATGCTCCTTAATCCGTTCCAATAATTTCCGAGTGGTCATTCCTATGTAAGTATACTTATTTGAACTGCCTCCAATCCTAAAAGGGACAATATAAACTCCGGATTTATCAAAATTGTCTATAGGATCGACCTGTCTGTATACCAGTTGCTCTAATTTTGTCGGTGGTATAGCGATAAGTGTAACATTATATTTCTTTAAAGCATACTTAATTCTTTCAAAAAGATGAGGAATATATTTCATACTGCAAAATTTAGGTTTTTCTTTATTTTTTCTAACGCTTGTAGATATTTTGTTACTATTATATTTATAAATTAATTTGTTGTTAAATTTTTCGGAAGTTTACCTAAATGATGAATTAAATAAAATTAAAGAGATAGCTTGTGAAAATGGATTTTCGAATAAATTTATCAACAAATTAATTTATAAATATAATAGTAACAAAATATCTACAAGCGTTAGAAAAAAAATAAAGAAAAACCTGAATTTTGCAGTATGAAATATATTCCTCATCTTTTTGAAAGAATTAAGTATGCTTTAAAGAAATATAATGTTACACTTATCGCTATACCACCGACAAAATTAGAGCAACTGGTATACAGACAGGTCGATCCTATAGACAATTTTGATAAATCCGGAGTTTATATTGTCCCTTTTAGGATTGGAAGCAGTTCAAATAAGTATACTTACATAGGAATGACCACTCGGAAATTATTGGAACGGATTAAGGAGCATATGACAGATTTAAAAAAGGGTAGACCATCCACAGCTCTATCCCGGCTAAGTCAAGTTAAAGACATTGATATCTTATTCAAAGAAGTTAAAATCATCGCACACGCTTCATTTTATAATATTTGTATAATTAGAGAGTCGTTGGAAATTTTAGCAAAAGGCAAGAGTACCTGTAATGATGTTCTATCCTATAACATACCAAGAATCTGGTTTAAAATTCTAGGGGATACAGGGGAATTTGGTTTTGATTAACCATTTTCCCTCCTCCCTGTCCCACCCCTCTCCCCCCCTCTCTCTTTTTCTGATTGGCTGCTCCTCTCTGTTTTTTTCCATCCTTCCCACCCTCCTATTTTGTGGTTCGTTTGGTTTCGCCCTTTGATATTTAACCAGCTGTTTGTCTTTCATTCGGCAGTGCTCTTTTCCCTGATGACGACTGATGGTTCAGTCGAAAGCGCTCGGATTTTAAACATCATGTGACTCAATGTTCTCAACATCTGCATTGTTTTAAAATGTTTTTAACATTTGTATTTTTAGCACCTATTAAATAAAGATATATTGTGAATTTGATATTCATATTTTTCAGTTACTATTTTTAAAAGTGGTAGAAATCAAGAAATCTGAACAAAATATTTCATACATCTGGTAGCACTGGCAGCACATCTTGCAATACATATGCATAGGTGCCAACATCACCCTAATCTTCCGTAATACGTGCGTTAATTTGACCCTGGTTTAATACGTTTCGAACCAGAAATTTTTTCAAGAAATGAAATGAGGTAAGTTTTTACGTAGAAACATTGAATTAAATAAATAAAGATTAATGAAATAAATTTTCTGGTTCGAAAGTGGTTAACTTGGTTTAAATTAATCCAGATATTACGGAAGATTAGTGTAAGGATGGCAGCTATGCATATGGGAAACCAGTAGCATTAGAGGATTAACGAACATTATTTAGGCGCTTGGTCCAAAATCGTCTCAGCCAATTAAACTTTTTGCCCGTTTGTCGCCACTCCCTTATAGAGCACCTTGGTTATAGGAGTTCAAGATCTTTGACTCCAAAATGCCTATTGAACAGTATGATTTGCGTGTGTTGACCCGGCATTATTAGAGAAAAAGCCAAACGTTTCTGAAAGCCGTCGATGATATTAATGAAAAAGAAGGTGCAGGTAACGGCGACAAACTTAGCCAGCAAATCCGGAATCTGGCAGAACGGTGGCAGAAAGTCGTGGACTATGATGACCTCTACTTTAAAGTATAGTCCTTGTTGCTTTTGTTGTTAATTTGCGCATAACAACGCAACTTTCACAAAGGACATAGCCGGATAAGCATTGGAAATATGCCTTTCAATCAAATTTCCTGATTTTTTCCCCAGATGTGACTACATATCTGACAATATATTTCGCCCATTATCGCCCATAAATATTGATATTTAATGAGATAAAAATGTTTTTTTGATTTAAAAAAAATGGATTTTCTCAAAAACTGCTGCACGGAATTTCATGCAATTATCTGAGGATATATAGATACCAAAGATGCATAACTGGTAATTTTTGCATAATTTTCGGTTTATAAAAACTGTGTGAAATAGCGAAATAAAAATTAAAAAAAATAAAAATCATATCTTATGGTTACCCGAAAATTACCATTTTCTTGTAAAAAATTCCCCATATGTGCTAGTATATTCTATATAAATGCCGAAAGTTTGCGTTGGGTACTACATATGCATGTTTACAAAAATGTATATTAAAATTATTGAAATTCATTTTAAGGCATTATTTGGGGCGGAGCTACTCAACTTCGACATTCGAAGAATTTTTGGAACAAAGTCAGCGGACAATATGTCAACTGATGTATTTTAGATTCCATTAAGCGTATAAGACATGTTTTTCAACTTCATGTTTATTTTGATATCGACAGCGTTGATAATTTTGCTCATGTGTTCATTAAAATTTAAAATAGAGCAATTCTGTAACTGTTTACTCCAAAAATTATTCGGGCGTCGAAGTTGAGTAACTTCGCCCCAAATAACGCCTTAAAATGAATTTCAATAGTTTTAATATACATTTTTGTATATATTTATATGTAGTACCCAACGCAAACTTTCGGTATTTATATAGAATATACGGGCACATATGGGGAATATTTTACAAGAAAATGGTAATTTTCGGATAACCATAAGATACGATGTTTACTTTTTAAAATTATTATTTCGCTATTTCACACAGTGTTTTTAAACGGAAAATTATACAAAAATTACCATTTATTTATCTTTGGTATCTATATATCCTCAGTTAATGACATGAAAATCCGTGCAGCAGTTTTTGAGAAAATCCGTTTTTTAAAAAATCGAAAAAACATTTTTATCTCATTAAATATCAATATTTATAGAGCGATAATAGGGGAAATACATTCTCAGATATGTAGCCACAACTGGGAGAAAAATGAGGCAATTTGATTGAAAGGCATGTTTCCAATACTTATCCGGCTATGCCCTTTCCCAGAACTTTTTGCTCAACCTAGTATTAAAATATTTGCGCTGTGCTTAAACTTTTGCGCCGCTCTGTACAAGGTGTCATTTCTTTTAGTTTTTATCTATAGAGTAATCAGTGTTGCAATACGTTTATTTAATAATAAATATAAGGTATTTTCCTCAAAGGCGAAAGCAGATTTTGTTCATAAGTTTTACAAAGATATTTTATTAAAATATTCGCCAGAGTAATTTGAAATGCGGGACAGCATAACTTGTGCTGCTATTTGAATTCGATCACTGACACCCAATGTACTCCAAAATACATTTTGAATTAGAAATTTTCTTCTTTAGTGTTGTTTTACGTGGGTACTGGTCATTTTCAGAACTTATTTTTTAGTCATTAAATTTCAAAGAAACCAATGTAAGCCTGTGGAAAATATAACTACAATATCTTCATTATTGCAAAAGTTATTAACTGATATCCATGATCTTTTTGGAGTAAGATACCCAGTATTTCTGACTAAGTAAGTAATCTACGACCTTCGTGGTGTACACTGCAACAAAAATGTTTTATTCCAAAATTTTCTACAACCTATGAAAGATGGTAGCCCATTTGTTTGAAATAGTAAAATTCGCCTTATTTAACCCCTTAACCCTTTCAGGGGCAGAGCAATTCTGTTCGTAAAATGATGAAATAATTGACTGACACCAGAATACTCAAACTAAACAATAAAACGCTATTTTGCACTTTAATTACAAAAGCAACATTTTATTAAAATATTCTTGGTGCAAGTAGTCAGTTTTGGAATTAAAATTAGGTGGCTAGACCCTCTAGCCACCGTCCTTGAAAGGGTTAACCTACAATGACGGGCATAGCCAGAGTACGATGTTCGAGCCAAATGTAAATTCTTCTTACCACTAAAATTTCACAGTAAATATAGTTTAATTTAATCGTCGAAATTCCATGATTAAACAAGCCGAAAATCTCTATTAAATTTTAGTGGTAGCTATGGATTTGCCAAACCGAAGGTTAAATCGTAGGTTAGGGGGTTAACCTTATTTAATAACATATTAAGGCAAAAACAATTGGAATTTTACCATTTCAGAGAAGTGGTGGTAATCAAGAAATCTCAATTAAAAAAAAAAAAAAAAGTAACCCACTGGCAACACTGTTTTCATATTGGAAAACTTGGCACGGTACCGACGATATATGAAATTGAATGTTTCACAATTACATCTGAAGCAGTCAAGAACACGTGACAAGTAATCAATCATTCGTGTAGCGTTAGGAAATGCTGCCTCATTTTTTAGTACTAGTGTTATTATATACAAAATTTGGCCTTAATTAATTATATAGCGTTTAAAGATTGAATATGGACAAACTTCATTTATAATATACAGCATCTACTGACACTACACCACCATAAATAATTATTTGAAAAATAGATGCATTTATTTAAAAGTTTGCATGGTCGAACACTTCACGTTCGATTTTTATCTTTTGAGATGTCATTTTTAGCGTACTTTATAAGGATATACAATTATTTTCCCCATTTTAGATTTTAATAATTTTTTCTTTATTTCATTATTTTACAAATTTGCATATTAACGAAATACATTTTTTTTTAATTTCCCTTATTAAAGAAGGTCCTCTATTACAGTGATTACCTTTTATCTATTTACAGGGTGTAGGGGTGCAGTGGGCTCTGCTAAATAAATGATTTTTTAACGATTTTTACGGAGGGAATTGTAGGGATTTTATTTTGAGGATACATGTGGCGCGAAGCGTACAAGACCCCGTTATATTTATCGCCGTATTAACGATTTACGGGTGCGAAGCACACACGGCTGTGTTATATAAGTGGGCCCCATTATAGTGTGATTGCCGTATTAGCCACTTTCTGGGCAAATTATTTCTATTCGTAAAATGCTGAAGTGATTAAGTTGCACAAGAATTTATAAGCAAATTTATTTCAAAATATGTAAAATCTTTTCTTCACATACTTAATAGAACGGCAATTTTCGTTCCAAAATTCCAGTGGTAATTTGGCTTTTAGGAATTAAAATAATGTGGTCCAAAATTAACCTCCGCTCTTCAAGTGTTAACGGTCTATAGGCGCTGAGTTCATAGGACCCTGATATACTGAGGACCCCTTTATAGTGATCGCTGTAGTAGTGATTTATGGTCACGGAAGACAGCTCATACTTCTTTATTTTTCCTCTTTGTTTTACTCGTTTTTATTTTCACTGGATTAAAAAAAATCGAGGGTTTAATAGAAAATCCTTATTTAATCACAGATTTCTGCTAAGAAATAAGGCAAAATTTACTATTGAATTTTAACGGTACAAAAAATTGTAAATATTGGCAGCTACGCATAAGGCAAAAACCAATCTTGTTTTGGTGTTGTTTTTTTTTTGTTTGCTTAATGGAACACATTAAACACATTAAAAAAAAATACAGAAATATTTTTATGTTATTTCGGTGTTTTAAGTTACATTACCACATGCTTTAAGCTTAGCATGTTAACTTAACCATGTTATTTTAGCATGTTAACTTTTTAAGCTTAGCTTAAGCTAAACAAATAAAAACTTTTAAACTTTAAAAAATATAATATACGATCTGTATCTTAATCACAATATTATACGGGTACGTGAAAGAAATATGTGACTCTGGTCTTATTTTTTTAAATCGATTTTACATTCTTTACTTTCCTTCTAGTTGTAGATTTAACGCCCCATTTAATAATGCATTCGTTTTTCTAAAACATTATTTTGTATCTATTGTATGTATGTGTGTGTTTGTTTTGCTTTGCCATTTGCGAACAAAAGAATTTA
Source organism: Maratus speciosus (assembly GCA_963932465.1). Taxonomy (NCBI): domain Eukaryota; kingdom Metazoa; phylum Arthropoda; class Arachnida; order Araneae; family Salticidae; genus Maratus; species Maratus speciosus. The sequence goes on from OZ010787.1 coordinate 54,415,191, forward strand.
TCACACTTCATTTGCGAAATATTTCCCTTCATTCTGAAATTAAATCACATTTTGCTTTATGTGCATTTAATGTATGTGTTTTTGACGATTCAGTAACTTTTACTAATAGTAATATTTTTAATTTTATTTTACTCCTTTAAACTAATATAAATGATTCGGATGAATATACAAGGCTCGCACCGTTCCTAAAATTTTTGCATTTTTCTACCAGTATGTTAAATAAGAATTCGTTGTGGTATATTCCTTTAAAATTTATAATAGAATTATACAACAAAGATTATCGTTTTAATTTAGTGGTAGGAAAGTGCGAAAATTTTAGGAACGCTGCGAGCCCTGAATATATGTATCAATTTTCGAAAACTTAATGTCTGTTTAAATATCTGCATTAATTATTTTTCATCAAAAGTATTTTATTCTAATTATATATAATATTTCTTTTTGTGGAATGCAGTTTAATTTACTATTTTCAATACTAATATGATTTATATACATATTGCTGACAAATTATCCTATTTTTGAGCCTTCTACTCTGTAAATAAAGTGAAAGTTTTTATTGGGAAATAGTGATGTTTAAAGCTTGTTTGCTTGATGTTTAAAGTTTCTTGGTTAAAGTGATTGTTTTTTGCTTTGCAGCTAACAGGGATTGGAGCATATAGGAAAAACTTTATTATTCATACAGGTATCTTTTATCAATAATTTGCACGATATATTTTTTTAAGATATGCAATAGGAATATATTATGAAGGTTATCAATAAAAGATACTGGTAAGAGCAATAAAATTTGTCCTATATATTCCGATCCCTGAGCTATGCAAGCCCTTTAAAAAAAAATACGATTTTTAATATTTTATTCTTTTATTTTTTCTTGTTTATCTAACAAATTTAAGCGTTATTCTTTTAAATTTTTTTTAAATTCCAAATGATTTAAGAGCTCTAAATGCACTTCCTGTTAAAGAAAATGCACAACCGTGAAGATATCATTATATACATAGTATGTCTACCAGAAAGTTCTGTCCGTTAACGTTATTTCACGCCTACTTTTTTAAATTTCAGATTTCTTCATTGGCACTACTTTTTTGAAATGGTAAAATTCCCATTGTTTTCACCACCATAATGTGGACTGTGAAAAGAATGGGAATTTTACCATTTAAAAAAATGGTGTCAATGAAGGAATCTGAATTTTAGAAAGTTGGTTTGAAATAACATTATCGGGCAGAACTTCCCGGTAGACCTAATAAATTTAAAACAATATGCAGTTTATGGTTTGTCATGCAAGTTTATAGTTTGGTATTTTAGCGAGATGAGGTGCCACATATCTCAACAGTAACAGTAGGATACATTTTATTCTCTGATATCAGCAATAGCAATTTTTTTATTGTTGTCGAAAGCATCTTGTAGTCATTCCGCTTTATACGTAGACTGTCATTAACGGAAAGCAAGTTTCTGTAAATATTGTAATGGTATCATGATTTATACGACCGGATAGAACAGGATAGTGTTCATCAATGAATTTTGTTTCTCATTTATGTACCACAATCGTCGAGAAGAGTCTCAATGACAAGAAGGTAACAGTTCTAATCCTTCTGCGACTTTTGAACTTTATATTACTCGACAACGTGGCTTGATGGTTTGGAGCGCCATCGCAATGGAATATTGATTACCTCTGTCGCTGCCATCGAAATACTCAAGGCCAGAGGACACAAGTGTGATGTCATTACTAATCGACCGACTTCTCACTAGTGTTGGAATTCACACCGGAAAATCTTGAATAGAAATTTTATATTATTTGTGGAATATCTATCATCTTATAAAATAATAATAATAATTGTTTAAAATTACTCGTGAGAATTTTGAATCCCCCAATGAAAAATCAGCCAGATGCGGCAACACAGTGGCATTCCACATCTGGCTCAATTTTTAATTAGCAATTCCAAATTCTCATTAGTAAGTTTAAGCAGTTATTATTGTTTTATAAGATGATATATATTCCACAAATAAAATAAAAGAAAATGGCTATGCAAAAATTTCCGGTGTGAATTCCTACACTCGTGATAAGTTGGTCAATTAGTGATGATGTCACACTCGAGCCCTTGAGTATTTTGATGGCAGTGACTCTGTTTTATATCAGACGCACAATCACCATACCATGATAAATGGTAGGGGTTCTGAAGCCAATTACACTACTCTACTTTCAGTGGAAGCAAACTTTAGTTTTCCTGTAAGAAAACGCAAACCGCCCACATCTATCAGCAGCAAGCGAACCACTGCAACAATCTTAAAAGCTTCCTTAGCCGCCAACATCTGACACATACCGATCATATGGGAAAACTAATTAGCCATTTTTTTCTTCATCTCCCAGCCTAAATTGGTGCACCCACTTATTGCAGATTTATGGAATAATGTGCTCTTGGACACTTTCTGCATGTTGATTGAATCTGTATTTCAGTCAGATGATGCACACATCTGATTTTTGACTTAAGAGGACAGTTTACCTTAAAGTTGGTCAAAACGTCGGTTTTTCTTTTTGAATGTTAAATGAAAGCCTGTTTAATTGTGAATATTTTGACACCCCAGTTTTACACATGCGGTATATATATATCGGGAGATATTGGAAATTTTGTTAATACACTCAGTGCAATTACCCATACAAATTAAAACTTTAAATTGCTTTTTCTCCATCTTCATATTTTCTGCACTTTCATATTTTAATAATGCTAAAGCTGTTTTTTTTTTTGCATTTGAGATAGATATTTAATCTTTTTTGTAAATGCTCTTTATTATATGTGTCATAAATTTGCGCATGGAATTTTCCTTCAGGTTTTTTGTTATTTAAAAAAATAAAAGTATATGAAGCTGTGTTAGATTTCGTCGATTTACATTATATTTATCAGTAATATATATATATATATATATATATATATATATATATTAAATGTAATATTAGATGTATCTAAAAATCCATGCGCGTGTAATACACATTTGAAAATCTTTAAAAAAATTGGACCAAAAATGTTTTTTTTAACCATTTGGAAATGGTTGTTATTTTCGGTCGAGGATGGGGCGATCTGATGCTCGCATTTTATTTTTTTTAACGAAATTCAACGATTTTCTTTACTTTTAGAAGAATTTTTACTTGAATAGGTAATCGAAAGTCATAAAATCGTTAAAAATTGAAAAAGTTACAAAATGGGTATTCGCAAATTATCAGATATGGAAAAATCCAAAGCCAAAGAGCGACGCCGAAATGAAAATCGTCTTGCAAAGCAAAAATCGAGGTCTTCAACTCATTATGTAGGCCATGAAAATCGAGGTCTTCAACTGATTATGTAGCCCATGAAAATCGATTACAGAATAAAAGGCGAAAAATCTAAAGAAAAAGGAAACAATCTAATGCTTAATCGATTGGTAGTAAATGGCCATGTCTCGCGGGGCTCCAATCCACTAGCCACGGCGTTCTACAATCGGTCGATTCTAACTGGGAAAAATTGAGCTCAACGTAGTTAATTTGTCGCAATCTGTGGATGATTCGGTGGAACTGCTTTCGATTTGTAAACTGTTTTTCTTCTCGAAACGGGACTTGGAGAGTTTATAGATGAAGGTTTTGGTCGTCTGAAGTTTGATCTTTCCAATTTGTTGTTGAAGAGGATGCGACGAAATTTGGTGGACGAAATAAATTCCAAATGGTCGTTGTAATCTATGAATTTTCAATTATTTTAAATGTAGTAGAGATGTTAAGAAATTCAATTTTTTATAAACATTTTAAAATGTTTAATGAAATATGCAGTTAATTTTTTTTTATTTACTTTTAGTTGAACATTGAAATACAATGAGTTCACCCTTTGAACCATTTTTTTTAAATAAATAAAATTTTTGAAAAGATAAACTGCCCCCTTAACCTCTTAAACGCCGCATTAAATTACGGTTTAAAAATTCAGATTGCTTATTGGTACCACTATTTGAAAAAGAAATATTCAGCTTATTTAATGACAGGTAAAATGATACCATAATAAAGGCACTTACTCTATTTTATAAAACTGGTGGGAACCAAGCAAAAAAGAATATAATGAATGAAAGACACAGCCCGTGAATATCACGGGAGCGAGAATTAACCCCTTCGGGACGGGAGCCTTCTACGAATTTTTTAATCATTTGTCACCGTTTTTTAAAAACAGAAATTTGTGGCTTTTTGAATCGAGAAAATGCGCTGATTAAACAAGGCAAATTTTACAGTAAAATTTTACTGGTGAGGAAAAACAAGGATTCTGAGCGCTTCATGCGGCACGTATACGTGTCGCTCGTCCCCAAGGGGTTAAGTGGTTAAGTCGTTATTCATCAGATGAATGAACACAGACACAGTCGTCAAGTTTTCACATCGTTATCTACAGCTCATCCTCAATTTTTTTGTCACCACTATTTTTAAATACTGCACATTGCCTCATTCAATCGTTGGTTCATGTGCCTAAATGCCATATTTCGTCTATGATTAATGCAAAGTTGATGGCGAACACAATACCGAATTTGTAAATTAACACATATTCAGGATCTGTATCTCTTTTAACGGTAGGCTTCCGGCCAAAGCAGCACGTCTGAACAGGAATTTAATGAATTGAAATGTATATTTCAAATGACTAACACATACACGCCAAACATGTTTAATTAAATAAAATATCTTGTTCAAAGTATGTTTTTTTTAGTTTAAAAACCAGAAGGTTGTCACGTATGTTACCACATTATTTATCCGAATAAAAATATACAAATTTCATAGCAGAATTTCATGTAACCCTTTCATGCTCAGTGTTCCGTTACATGGAACACCCAACATGACTCCAAAATGCCACAATGGCACCAGAATTTTGATACAAGTATTTTCCATTCATTAAATATGTGAAATAAAGCTTTTTCTTATTTGCGAATAATTTTTTTCATAAATTCCAGTATCACTCATTCATGTAATCATTTCAGCAATGGAAGTGATTTGCACCTGAAAGGGTTAAGAAGGGATAAGACAAGAAATTTAACACTCTCTCCTAATGTTTTCCTTCTTGGTCTATCCTTGAACTTATCAAGGTGCGTTCGATTTTCATCCGCATGCTAATATTTTGAAACAGACGATCTCAGTTTTAACCCTTTAATGCGCAGCTTTGCATATATGCAAACAACAGTGTTTTGTATTTAACCCTCTAGCTGCGTAAGTAATTCTTCGCGATGAGCGTCTTTTACAGAATTTTTAATCGTTTATCACCGGTTCTTTAAAGCAGAAATTTTTGACTATCGTAATCGGGGAAATTGTCCTGATTAAATCAAAGTTTTCGCTAAAAAATAACTGGTGGGAACAACCAAATAGTATAAATTTCACGGAAAAATCCATGCCCGAGCATATCTCGGGCTGCGCAGTGAGAGGGTTAATAGATTTTTTTATTTTTAAATACCTAATTCACACCAGAAATTTACCTAATGCACACCAGGAAATTCCAGGACTCGTATGAAACATTTGATCTGTCTACGTAAGATAAATAGTAATAACCTTCATTTTTCAGATGGCATCACCCACTTTTCTAATTTCTATAAGTTTCATGTATGAAAACAGTGCGGAAAGTTATATATTGCGCATACTTTTTCTTATGTCTTCATAGAGTTATAAAAGAAATATTGTTACATGTTTCTCCATAAATGTTAAAAGATAAAATTATGACATTAGAAGGAAAATTACGGAATAACCTTAATCATTTAGTGCGGAGTCATTCCATGTCAATTCAACCAATTTTTTTGTGGTTTGTAACCCGACCCCCAGGTATTTGGATGAAACTCGGTGTATATACTAATTCTATCATGATATGAATACATCAGAAAATTTTACTTCCTAGACCTCATAGTTTGTGAGATATGGGGGGGGGGGGGGTCCAATTTTTGGATTTTTCTCAAATTGCACATTTCTGAGTCTGTATTTTTAGACTGCAGTTCCATTTTCAAAAAATTGTTTCTCTGGATCTAAAATGCGAATCATCTTAAAAATATCACCGTAAGTACATCAAAAGATGCAGATTTTAATAAAAAAATATTTAAAAAATTAATTTTAATTATTTAGGGCCAAAAATTTAAACCAAAGTTGAAAGTTACGGTTATTTTTCCAAATTTTTGTGACTTTACGAAAAATGCTCTACACAAAAAGGCAAATGAAATTTCCGATTTCTTTTTGTTGTAAATAAAGGTTTACACTTTGGGCTTTCTAAATATGAAATAAAAATGATGTCTTTCTCATGACTTATGCAAAATTTTGCACTGTTTTGGGAAACTGCATCAATCAAGAAAAAAAAAAATCTCTGCCTAATTTTAGCTGTGGTACCTAAATAACTACTGTTGTTCCTATGACTTGTTAAATATGTATTTCAATGTTACTTTCTTCCTTTCTTTTGCAAAGTAAAATTTTTGTTTTTTTTTTCTTCTTCTAAGTAAAATGGGGGGGGGGGGGAAGTTATGACTGCAGTCCTCCCTCGATTAAAATTTGTGCATAATCCTTATGTTTCCTTTATTTATTCATTCATATATTTTCTTTTATTACAAGCATTTTTTTAATTTAAACAATCCCTTAATTTTGTGTTTACAATATAACTGTAAACAAAAAATCTTTTGTTGGTATAGAATAAGAAAATGCAATAATGACTTTTTACCCATCACGTTTTCAATATGTTTTTTTCTGTGTGTGTTGTGTGTTTGAATTAAAATATTTTATTTATATTTAACATTTTTTTAAAACTTTCTATCTTATTATCGTGGATAATTTTAATCATTTCAAATATGTTTTTTATAGTTTAAATACCTTATATTTAACAAAGCCTAGTTCAATTCTACAGTATGAAACATATTTCTACACCTGCCTTGTATAAACAAATTCTGACAAAGGCAGGATAAAATTTTTTAGTTAACCCTAGAACTACCGAAAATTTTACTCAAGTTTTATAAAAATATTACACATCAGAATTCTTATTTAAAACTATTGAACTTATTTACTTAACTCATTATTGTCTGGTTTACATATTTAGTTTATTTTAAAGAAATTTCTGGTTGGAATAAATATTTCGAATGTACCCATCGGGTCCATTGGACCCGTCTGGTAGACGGAGGGTTAAGACAGGTGTTTTCGAATCTGTTAATCAAATTATTATTAGTATGCTGTTTCTCATAATAGAAGGGTGATCTATTTTTCATTGTGCTGCAAAACAAAATAATAGATGAATTTGAAGTAACTAATTGTGCTGCAAGACCGTTATGATAACTCCGAGAGAAAAGAGAATCTTGTCTATGCCAGAAATAAGAAAAGTTAAAGCCACAGCTACAGGTCTAGAAACATTTGAACTAATTGAAAAGTTTTATAATTGTAATGAATATTGAAGAATCATGACTGGGAAAAAAAGTAGTTAGCATTGCTAAGAATGTACTATGCACAAAAGCGATTGATATTATGTGTATCTACATGAGTTGTATTCTCTTTTTAAACAGGAATTTCCAAAAAACTTGAGAATTATAACTCTAGGTATTCAATCCAGTATTATCAGCGCTGTTCCTTTAAATGAATTTGTGACAAGCTAAGTAAAATATTTGGAAAATGTTATTCCACACTTTTATAACGAAAGCTAAATCTAATTTCCTAAAAGAAACTAAAGCAGACTTTGGCCATCAAAAAGCTTTATCGTTTTGCAGGATTTCAGCAAAAATTCTACTTTTCTTATTCAAGATGAGACTTAAAGTTACCATTGGACCAAAGAAGCTGCACTCTTGATCCAACTGTTATGTACACTCTATCTCTCAGTATTAGATTATCAGCAAGCAATATACCATTTTATCTTATGATATGCAACATGATGTCACTCTTGTGTGTTTAACATAGAAGGAGGTGATATCATTTGTAAAAGAGATATTTCCTGATGTAAAGAAAGCCCTTGACTTTTGTGATGTGTGCTCTGGCAATATAAAAATTGCAAATTTTCATAAACCTTTACCAAAATGAAGATAATTAACCTTAAGATATTTAAATTCTTTTCTGGGGGTGTGGGGGGAAGGAGGGGAGATAGCCACCGATTTAGCGTTTTAGATACTAAATCACGAAGATCTTCAAATATACCGATGTTTTGTTATGCTATTATGTTTGGAGCTGCAGTAAGATAGGAAAATTGACATATATATTAGAAGGTTCTCAATGTTGCTTATTCATAATAAATATAAATTTTAAATTGCACAAAGAAAGAATGTTGCAAAATAAGTCTAAGTAATACTGCAAATGTACGTCATTTATTTCTATATTTATATTTAGCTCAGTTATATTTTTGAATTTCAATCTTTTAAATATAATATTTATTCTGATTTTTTAGCTTTAAAAATTTGCATATAATTTAACAAATTCATTATTTGTTACATAAAAAAATTACAACAATCCAAATCTTTAAAATATTTATAAGCAATTTTATTTAATGTATTAGATTTAATTAATGATTATTTCAATTTTAATAAAAATGAAGTCTTTCTCCTAGCTTATGTAAAAATTTTGCCCTGTTTTGGGAAATTGCACCATTCAAGAAAAAAAAAAATGTCTAATATGTCCAATTTAAACTGTGGTACCTAAATAATTACTGTGGTTCCTATGACTTGTTGAATTTATTTAATATAAGAGCTTCTTTTTTTTTATTTACAAAGTAAAGTCTTTGTTTTGCTTTTTTTCTGAGTAAAATGAGAAAATAATCTATGATTTCAATATCCACACACCCTCCATTAAATATTGCACATATTCTTCACATACTACCTTTGTGAAAGTATTTATATAAATGCTATATCACTGAATCCAATGATAGATGTACATTTATGTGACAAACATATGCGATAAGATTGAGAACAACACAATTTCAGATAATGTGTGCTATGTACCAATAACATACAAATTTCCAACTGTTATAAAAATAAATAAATCAGTCTGATTTTAAGGGTTCACTTTCGGAAATAAATCAAAATGGTTAATAAATTTATATTTAAAATGTACAGCAATTATTTAGGTACCACAAGCAAAGTTAAAGATATTTATCTCTTGATATGTACAGCATCCCAAAATAAGTCAAAAATTTTGCATAAGCCATGAGAAGGACATCATTTTTATTTCATAAATAGAAAGCCCAGAGTGTAAACTTTTATTTAAAACAAAAAGAAATTGGAAATTTCATTTGCCTTTTTGTGTAGAGCCTTTTTCGTAAAGTCACAAAAATTTGGAAAAATAAACGTAACTTTCAACTTTGGTTTAATTTTTTGGCCCTAAATATTTAAAATTAATTTTTAAAATATTTTTTTATTAAAATCTGCATTTTTTGATGTACTTACTGTGATATTTTTAAGATGATTCGCATTTTGGATCCAGAGAATTTTTTTTTTTTTTTTAAATGGAACTGCAGTCTAAAAATACAGACTCAGAAATGTGCGATTTGAGAAAAATCCAAAAATTGGACCCCCCATATCTCATAAACTATGAGGTCTAGGAAGGAAAATTTTCTGATGTATTCATATCATAATAGAATTAGTATATACACCGAGTTTCATCCAAATCCCAGGGGGTCGGGTTACAAGGTCTGGTTGAATTGACATGGAATGCATAGCTGCCAACTTTTACGCTGTTTTCATACCACTAAAATATAAAAGAACGTTTTCTCTTATTCAATCGGCGAAATCTGCAATTAAAAATATCAAAAATTTCTTTTAAATTTTAGTTGTAAGAAAAAAGCGTAAAAGTTGGCAGCTATGGGAATGACTCTGCGCAGTTTTGCATATATGCAAACAACACTGTTTTGAATTTAATAGATCTTTTTCATTCGCATATACCTAATTCACAACAAAAAATTAAAAATGCAATATTTGCTTTAATTAAAAAAAGGACATTCCGTATTTGAATAAAGCTAAATTAACCATTGAAACTTTCTTGTGTAAAGACAGATTCTCTGAGCTAAGTAATTTCTAGAAGGTGTTCTATTTTGGGAATTAATGGGTTAAAGGTTAAGTTTTATAAAATAAATAGTTATATAAAAAAATTTATTTGGAGACATATTTATTAAAATAGTTACTAATTTTGCAGTATTTTAGCGTAAAACAGATACACGACAGTAGTTTTTACTTGTACTGCAGATGTGTAACAGAAGAAAATGTTGACGTATTGTATGAAAAATGTATTGTTGATTTTTTTTCATTATTTTTCCTGTATAATAAACCTTTCAGAGAATAATATATAATTTTTTCGAAACAAAATAAAAAGTCGCGCATTTAAGGGTTAAGGCGTAATAGATGGTCGCATTGTTGCCAGATTAGACTCTTTTTAATTCAGATATTTACAGTACATTCATCAAATTACGAATAGACTATTTTGCTTTATTTAACAACTGACTTTTCGTGAATACTTAACCTTCCTACCCTGTTGAAATTTTACTCAACATTAATAAAAAAATTTCACACCAGAATTTTCTTTAAGAACTATTTAATGCACTTATTTTTGTTAGTTTTAGGTACTTTTTATTTATTTTACTTTACGAAAAAATTTCTGGTTCGAATCGAATGAAATGAATCACGGAAATGGGTCGATTAATCCCTTGAGGGGCATATTATATATATTATATACCACCTACGATTAATGAAGGTTTACACCAGAAAAAAATTTACTAAATTTTACTTTTCTAAATTTGGTGGGAAAAAAAAGGCCGTAAAATTGCTTTTACTTATTCTGAAATAGAATTTTTCAAAGAATCCGGTGAAATTCAGCATTTCACAAACGTAGTTGCTTGCCCGTGAAGGGGTTAGACCCATTCAGTGTAGGAATTTTAAATTAAAAAAAAATAATTTAACGTATAAGTTCGGAATAAAAACGGAATCCAAACTAGCAACATTGGATTGTAAGGTAATGCACCGCTCTTGTTTTGGAAGTTTAATACGGAGGATTAACCGAAAAGTCAGGGACCTCCGTTTAATGTTGATTCCGACACTGTGCGAACACCTGTGATGGAAACCAGTTTCGAATTCGATCTCTCTAGGCTAGAAACGCAGCAACTTATCTAGAGAAACAGGAATGGTACAATGGGAAATGTTTTTAGTCTTTGTATTTGAGCCTTTCTCTGAGTAGACATATCTGGTAACCTGTGGAATGTATTCCAGCAGCTACCTCTAATTTAGATTAGTTTATTTTGACCAGTTCAATGACTAAAAACTGTAAGATTAAATAAAACAAAGCATATTACATGGAAATAGTGGTAACACGCCACACGCAGGCCAAACTTTTGGACACTCCTGTGTGAATTATTTTTTTTTCACAGAACTTTGTAGTTATCACCAAGGTGTTTTTCATGAAAGGGCTCCTTTACCTTTCAGTATAGTTTGTCAGTCATCATTTCGTTCAGTGTTGCAAATACACTAAATTTTTTTAAATGCGTACCGCTTTATTGCTAATAGTGGTCTTTTGAAAATGTCGGTTTATTTAATTTTATATATCTGTATTTAAATAAGGTGAATATTACTATTTCAAAAAATTGGTAGCAATGAAGCAAGCTAAATAAAAAAAGTATAGTAAACTAGCGGAACTGATTTCCTTATGTCACATCAAGAAATATTGCTTTTATTTTGATAATTTTGATAATTGCTTTTATTTTGGTCTTTTGAAAATGTCGCTTTATTTAATTTTATATATCTGTAATTAAATAAGGTGAATATTACTATTTCAAAAAATTGATAACTTAGGGAAAATTTTTGTACGGTTTTACGCAGTTGTCGGAAATTTTTCGTGTTTAATGCGGACATCATTTTATACACAAAAAATCATCCTTGAGCCTTTTGATTATGGGATTGCGATGTATGTCTTCCTATTATGTGCGACTATTTCATTACTGTACCTGCACCACTTTTTGAAAGATATTCTGTGTCATACACTTATACAAGGATACTTTCAAGAGAAATCTATCACAATAAATTTTTTTTCTAAGTTATGGTGCGAGTATGGTATTATCAAAATAGCCGCCGTTCTGGCCCGTAAGCAATAGGTTAACCACTAACACTGTGTTCAACAATTAACCATTTGCCCATTTCTGCCAATTTGTATCCTTTTTGACAACCACTGTTTTACAACAGAAAAAATTATCTTATTTAATCACAGAAAATTTATTTTTAAAAAAGGCTAATTTTCCTGTGCCAAATTAGTTGTAAGAAAAAAGCATAAAATTTGGCAGTTATGCACTTGCCTGGCTTGCCCGTGTTAGACACGGGCATCTAATTTTTAGTTTCCAAATGTGCTAATTCCAATTGGAAACCGGTATTTTTGTACAGAAAATTTCGGCATACCTAATTTCAAAATTTAAGCCATTAATTTGTATTAAAAAAAATCTCAGGTAAAGTGGTGAAAAAAAGAAAATAATGGGCAACAACAAGAAAAAAATAAAACACCATCACTGAAGGTGTTATTGTAATTAAAATATAAGGAATGTAAATTAAGGATAATACATTTCAATTTCAATAAAAAGATTAGTTTTAATTCAAATGTACAAGCTTTACGTCTGATTAATATAAACTAAGAGATAAAATTTCTTAAAAAACAGACATTTTTCAAATATAACATAAATTTGACATATGAAAATGCTCGAAAAACAAAAATGTATACGTTTCGGATGACAACAAAATACCTCTTCAGTACAAATTAAGAGAAATAAACGAGACAAAATGAACCTACCTATGTGACGCCTGTATGAAAACAGGTCATGCAGTTAATCTAAAGTTTAACATTTTTACACGGTTTCACATTGGTGAGTTGACTTTTCTGGTCTTTAGTGATTCCCCGAAATTTGTACTGAAGAGGCATAATGCTGTCATCTGAAACGCATACATTTTTTGCAAATGTTTTTATATGTCTATTTTAATTAAAAAATGACTGTTATATAATTTTAACTCTTAAACACCAATTTATTTGAAAAGCTTATTATTTCTAACCTGGTACAGGTTTAGTTGACCCTTTTCGACACAGTGGTCCCTCGTCGGGACCACCTAATATTAACCCTTTATCTACTGACGGTACTTATAAGTACCACTCACTTTAAACTTTCATCCCATAGTGAATATTACTAATATTCTAATGGTACTTTGTAAAACACTGTTTAACTCCACTTTATCCGGATATATGGCAGCAGTAGTTCTAGGTTTGTTATTTTAGCGGGGAAGGATGGTATCTTTGAAACAGTCGAGGTGTTTTGTGCCGACATTTTGTACAGATTGTCACGCACGTCTTTTTAATGCTGCAAACACAGTAAAGGATATAAGATAAGTGTTGGATTTTTTTTTATGAATTCATTGTGCTCAGGTGAACGGTGTATGTATATGATTTGACAGTTGAATTACTCGATGGTACTTACAAGTACTGTTATTACACTAGGTGTTGGAGGAAATTTTCTTGTTTACTTTTCGTCTGTTTAGTTATCCATCATTTTCATCTGCTTTAAAATGTAATTACTAAAATGTAGTGTAGTAATAATTTCCCTAGTATTTCTTTTCTGTTTCATTATTATTTGTCATAGGAAATCGAACCGGCTCTTTTTTGCTATGCTAGAAATGGCATGTGAAACTCGTACAAAATATGTGGAGATGCGAGAGAACATGTTGTCACTGGAACATAGACGTCGCATAACTAAAGGACTGCTAACAAGATTGAAATCTTAAAAAAATAGTTTTTTTAACCCTTACAGGGGCAAATCATTTTCAATGCTAAAGTGTTGAAATAAATGATTTGCACCAGAATTTTCCAAAAAAAAAAAGTATTTATAAATATGAAAAAGGTATATTTCACATAGTTATCAAATCGAAAAATTTTTACCACAATTCTGGTGCCATTTGAAATACCTTGTGGGTTTTCTGTTACGATATTTTAGTCGTAGTGAACTGGCGGTAATTTAAAGTACCATTTTAACTAATTACCTCTAATTAATTAAATTTCTCACGGGTGAGTATTTTTTTATGTTTATCCTTTAATTTTCATTGTAGTAACTGAAAAAAAAATTGCAGTAGATCATAATGCAGTAGATAAAGGGTTAATGAGTTAAATAAACCTCGAAATTGTTTGAGTTTGTATCTTTAATCCGATTTTTTTCGGTTAATTTCAAACATACAAACGGCACCAAGAACATTTTAATAAAATTTTGCTTTTACAATGAAAGTTTAAAGTAACTAGTTTTTAATTTCTAAAACAGTAGTTTTTAAATTCCGGTGTCAATCAATCATTTCATCATTTTACAAACAGAATCGGGCTGTGCCGGAAAGGGTTAACTAAATTTATAAACCAGCTCTATATATTAAATATTTCAGAAATATAAAATAATACCCATCAGAGACAAAACAAAAAAAAATAATAATAATTTCGAAACAGAAATAAAAATTTAACTTTAGATGTACTCAGTATCTTACTTTTCTAATGACATACGTTTACCAGATAAAATAATAAAATAACTAAAAGTCATTTGAGTGTAGTTAAAAATAATCACACTCGTACATTAAATTATTTTCTTTATATTCTACAGAAAAATTTACAGCGTTTAGAATTTACATTCCTTAAAAAATTAACGAAATGAGCAGTTTTCTGTTTAAATGTTAATTGATGTAGTAAATACCTCTAAAAATAATTCTACAAAATAAATTAAAGGGCGACAAAACTGTATTCTGAAAAATTCTTTTTATTACTTTTGCGTGAACATGTCACATTCATTAAGAAAACTAACAATTTACATTCTTAGTTCATAATTAAAAGTGATTCAACGGAAAAGAAAAAGTTGAAAAAGGTAAAACATGGATTCAAAGAACCACTTATTAAGGTATAAAGACTAAAGTTTTGTTAGCAATTAATTTAAGAAAATAAAAGAGAAAATTATACAGGTCAAAAGAAGTTTTGAGAAAACTTTCTTAAAATGTTTATTCAGAAATAAAAATATTTTGTTTTCAGTAATACGTTTAATATATTCTATCTTTAAACAAACATCGCTTCTTTTGTAAGAATTCAAAATTTTAAAATAAAGACAATGGTTTAATCCAGAATTATTTGACATCGTGCTTTCTTTTATTTTGAATTTTACTGTACAGTTAATATTTTCAATTACTTTTAATTCCACTTTTTATTATCATTATTTTTTGCAATTTTTGTGATTGGTAAGGTCTCCATTATTGATTGCAAGATTTATTTAAATAATAACTAATTAATTTGAAAGTTCTCATTTTTCAAATTATATCATTTTCAAACAGTAACTTTTTTATCTCTAAAAGTGCATTAAATTAATTAGAAAGCCAAGTTTTTTCCCCCCAGTTACAGCAATATTTATCTCGGTAAATAAAAGGCCAGTATGTGTCTCATTGAAAATCCACGCACACATTAGTCAGTGTCGCAAATTTTGGGAATTTGTTTTCATTGAAAATATCCACCACTATTTTAATATACAAATCTTCGCTATATCACTATAAAAGCAATCTAATGTTTATATTCTTTGAAAATATCTTGCCAAATTTTATCTTGCGGCCCTTTAATTGGAGTAACAATATTTTTTTAAAGTTTTTTTCAGCTTTCATTTTCTGAGATTAAATATGTCAAAGAAAACTTTTGGAAAGTACTGGTGCCTTAAACACTTAAAAAAATTCGCCTACGACAGCCGCCATTTTTTGTGTCACCGCTTAGTATTCAGGGGACGGTACCATTACCGTCTCAATACTCAAGGCCTCCGGACTCATTTCGTGACGTGCCAAATGAAGATTAACCCCTTGCAGGGCAAGCAATTGCGTTTGTGTAATGCTTAATTCCCACAGGAGATTTAGAAAAATTTTATTTCAAAATAAGGAAAAGCAATTTTATGACTTTTCTCCACTAAAGTCAGAAAACTAAAATTTCCTAAACTTTTTCTGGTGCAAATCCTGATTAATCGTAGGTGGTATATAATGTACACCGCCGCCCCTTAACCCCTTGAGAATAGATTGATAGAGTAAACACGATCTTTTAAATTTTGGATAAGGCGAGTTTTGAAACTCACGTTCTCATATAATTTATCTACATCTTAAGACTCAACATTAATTTGAATATTGTTTCACCTATACGATATATGCATGGAAAAATCTGAGAAAAAAAACCAATATGTAATACTTTGGACTTTATTTTTAAAATATAAATTTTACTAAAGTATACACATGTTTAGGTTCAATCTAAAGATATAGATGTGATCTATGTATAATAGATTGCATTTAAAAATATTAAATGGCTCAAGAGAAAAGTTGCGCGGAATTAAAAAAGAAAGCATATTTTCATCATTTTTAAATATACTGTAATTTCCCGCGTATAAACCGCGGCTTAGTTAAGTGATGTTCATAGCGGAAATTTTATTTTAAAATGAATGCAAATATATTCTAAGCAAAAGCAAGTTATTAAGTTTATTTAAAACAAACTCTGGTATGAAATCGAATTATCTGAGCTGCGGTATATACGCGGGAAATAACGGTAATCGAATTTAACCCATTTCCATTGTTAGGGACTGTAGGGTCAGAACTCATCCTCCCGGTGGCGTTGCCGACAAAGGTCGTGCTCGGCAGCATCTTTTGCTGTGGAGGAGGCTGTCACGAGAAAAAGAGGAGAAGAGGGACAGGAAGAGAGCCGAGCAAGGGTCTTTCTCTTGAAGTTCCACGTTGTGGTTGATGCACCAAATATGTATATGTAAGATTTATTGTTCGTGTGATGTCTAATCGTAAATAAATGTCAGTGTTTCATTTAACAAAAGAATAGTGGTTGTGAGATCCTACATACAACACACAGCATCCTTCTACAGTGGCGCAGCCGGTCCTATCGAGACTAGCCTGACTAGCGTGTGGTGAGTTAGCTTCGATTTTTTTTTTTTTTTTTTTTTTTTTTTTTTTTTTTTTTTTTTTTTTTTTTTTTGTAATTAATAAAGGGAAAAAATTTTTGAAAGGCGCGAATAAAGGGGACCTCCAAAAGTTACTAGAGGAACTCAATTTGGAATTTCCCCCAGATTCAAAAGTAATCCAATTAAAAAATATTCTAGAAAAGTCAGACGTTTATACGAATCAGAAAGATTTTGTTGATGACACTTTAAATACAATTATTAATGAGAGAAAGGCTAGAGCGGAAAAAAATAAATTGGAAGATAGCAATAAAATTGAAATGGAGAGAATTTGCGTTGAAAAATTAAGAATAGAAAATGAAGTGGAAAAAATATGGCTTGAAAAACAATTTGAGCTGGAACAGGCCAAACTTAAATTTAATGGAAATGCCCCAAGTGATGCATCAAGCGATGCGGGCGTGAAAAAATACCTATAAAATCGCTATTAAAAAGCATAAAAACTTTAAAGATTCCGGTTCCACCAGAACCAGAAATTTAGAACTTATTTTTCAGCTCTTTAGAAATTTCCTTCAAAATTAAGGAGGTACCCGAAGACCTCAAAGCGGAAATGCTCATTAATATATTAGGAGAGAAATCGAACAACATATTAACATACATTAGTGACGAACAGATCACTAATTACGAACAAGTTAAAAATATAGATTTGAGAGAGTATGAACCTACCCCGCAAGTATGTTTAGAAAATTTCCGTACCGCTGAAAGGAAGCCAGGAGAGACCCATATTCAATTTGCATTGCGCTTGACTACCAAGTGGGAATATTATTGTAAGTTGCAGAAAGTAGAAACCTTCCAAAATTTAAAGGATGTAATAGTTTCAGACAAATTGTTCAGTACATTAGATCAAGAAACCGCGACGCATATAGGGATAAGACAGACAGAGGATTGGTTCCTACCCCCTCGTCTTGCGAAGGAATGTGATATTTACGATACGTCTAGAGGAAAAAAACTTAAATGAGGTGAATTCCCCGAGATACGTTCCCCCTCCTTTAAGAAGCGAAAATATTTCACGCGGAAGAAACTATAATAAAACCTGCTATATCTGCGGTCTAAATCATTTTGCAAAAGATTGTAGAAGGCGCTCAGATAAGATCGGGAACCAAGAAACGGGGAAAAGTGAAAAATTAGAAGATAGACCAGTGGTCGCTAAAGTAAGATCTTTCGGAGAGAGTATTCCGACCCTCTCCCTTTTCTTCGTAGAAACGGTAACTTTGAACATTGTAGGGAAGGAAGTCGAAAGCATCCTGGATTCCGGAACTGAATATACTGTTTTTAAAGAATCATGTATTCCGAGGGAATTTTTAGAGCGAAGTCACGGTCTGATACAGCTGAGGTCAGCTTTCGGCGAGACTATTGAAGCTAAGTTGTGTGTTATTCCAATAGGAATTTGGTATGGACAAGGCCGGGTAAGTAAGCCTGTTGATATTGAAGTCGCCGTAACTGAAAGGCTGGATTTTCCTTGTTTATTACCGCCTGAAATTTACGAACTATTGAAAGAAAATACAACCCCCAATATCCAGACTATAGGGGTCCGAAAGGGGAATGCTGAAGCAGAGACGAGTGCAGCTATCGGGGGTTTACGAGCGGAATTTTTAAAGAATGAGAGGAAAATTTCGAAGTAGGAGATATCGGATAATGATGCGCTAAGTAAACCTATAACTGTAGAGTGCGGAATTAAAGGAAGCCGAACTCAGAAGCAACACTTTAGAACAAATATCCACTGTTAACCTTTTTAAGGAAGAGCAAGCTAAATGCGAAACTCTTAAAAACGTACGTAATGATCTAGTGATGGAAAAAGGGAATTTTACTAGTATTGACTGGTTGATTTATCATAAGGATAAAGTTATAGGTGAATCAGTGTTTCAACTTGCGTTACCCTAGAGTAAAAGAGCAAAGGTCTTGAAACTAGCACATGAATCAATTTTTGGCGCTCACTTGGGTTACAGGAAAAAGAAAGAACGGATTCGATACAATTTCTTTTGGCCTAACATGTCTAAAGATATAATGGAGTTTTGCAAAACATGCGAAAAATGCCAATTAAGAACCACTGAAAAGATGAGTGATATAGCGCCAATTACCCCAGCTTTAAGACCGGAACTCCCGTTTGAGGTGGTGAACGTTGACGTAATTGGTCCGATTGATCCACCCTCAGGAAGAGGTTATAAATATGTTTTAAGTCTCATAGAACAGCATACCCGATGGCCTGAGGCCATACCTATGGGATCTCTTACTGCAAAGACAGCTGGCGATTCTTTATTGCAAGTATTCTGTAGAACGGATATTCCAAATATTATTGCTTGTGATCAGGGCACTAATTTTCCATCCGCATTCACTTAAGAATTTCAAAAAAGATTAGGATCCAGCCCCCGATTTTCTTGCGCCGGATAAGCGGCTAGCAACGGCTTGATAGACCTATTTAACAGGGTATTAAAAAATGTTACACCATGTTATTCGAGAGGATCCGAGAGATTGGGATAAGCAGATTCCTTTTCTTTTATTTGCAGATCGTGAAGTGCCTAATTGCACCACCGCCATCTCTCCATTCAAATTGTTATATGGTAGGGAAGCGCGGGGGCCGTTAGCAATCTTAAAGTCTACCTGGGCGGGAGAAATACATCTTCCAGTAAATATAACAGAGTCTGCAACCGATTATTTACAAAACGTTAAGATTAGAATGGAAAGAGCTGCTGATCTTGCATCTATTATGGCGGGGAATAGGCAAAAAACATATACAGGCTATTTCAATAAAAGGTCATCTATTAGAAAATTTTCCGTAGGTGATCAGGTATTTCTTCTCATTCCGGACTCTAATAATAAAATATATGCGCGGTGGATCGGTCCTGGGAAAATTATAGAATTTTATCCCCACACGTGTATAAGGTAAAATTACAAGATGGTACTATTAAGAAAGTGCATGTAAATAAACTTAAGAAGTTTTATCCTTGAATTAATGCTATAGGGATCCTGTGTTGCCGATGAGCGACTTTTTTAAAATTCAGATTTCTTGACTGGCACCACTTTTTTCATACGGTAAAATTCTCTCTGTTTTCGCCTTAATTAATAGATCATTAAATAAGGCGCATTTTACAATTTCAAAAAAGTGGTATCAATCATGAATCTGAATTTTAAAAAAAGTAGCCCATCTGGCAATACTGTAGGGATCGTTTTCGAAAAGGAAAGTGACTTCGGGGATATTCAGGCTAGTCCCGAAAATATGCAAAATGAAAAGAATGATGTCTTTGCTGACATTAAATTGTCTCATCTACAAACTAATGAAAAACGAGATTTGGAACAATTATTGAAGAAATATGAGATTCTATTCAGAAAGAAGGTCAGAGTTGCGGCGGTAGATCCTCATAAGATTCTGTTAATTACAAATGCAGAGAGAAAGAAACCATATGTTTATAGGATTCCAGAAACATTGAAATCGAAAGTAGATGAACAAACAAATGAACTCCTAGAGTTAGGTTTAATTGAAGAGAGTTCGGCGGAGATAGCACACCCAGTGGTGTGTGTGTAAAAGAAAGACGGTAATATGCGCCTATGTGTGGACTATCGTGCTTTAAATGCTGTAACTAAATCTGATGACTTTCCCATGGAAGATGCAACGAATTTAATGTATAGCATCGGACAGGCTAACATTATTACAACCTTAGATTTGCTCAAAGGTTACTGGGCAATCCCCATGGAAGAAGAAAGCCGCGATTTTACGTCCTTTAAGACGCACCGTGGACAGTATAGATTTAAAGTAATGCCGTATGGGCTTAAAAATGCTGCTGCGAGTTTTCAGCGTTCAATGAATAAAGCCCTTCGAGAATTCGAAGAATTTTCTCGTGCGTATATCGACGATATTGCCGTATTTTCTACAGACTGGCATTAACATTTAATTCATTTAGATACCGTGTTAAATAAACTTGACGAACTGAGATTCACCGTAAATATAGACAAGTGCTCTTTCGGAAAATCCCAAATTAAATACTTAGGACACTTGATAGGCTCAGGTAAGCACCAACCTGATCCCGCAAAAATTGAAACAATCGAAAAATTATCGAGTCTTACAACAAAAACTCAACTGAGAAGTATCTTAGACCTGTGTAATTACTACCGAGATTATATATCTCATTTTTCTGAGGCTGTTTTGCCTCTCACCGAGCTTACGAAAAAGAAATTTTCTGAAACACTAATATGGAATTCTGTTCACGAAACAGCTTTCCAACAACTGAAACAGGCACCGAAGGAGGCCCCGACTCTATACATACCCATCTACGGGAACCAATATATAATTCAGACGGATGTATCTCAATTTGGTATAGGAGCTTGCATTTCCCAGGAAATTAACGGGAAAGTCCGCCCGATTTCTTATGCGAGCCAGAATTTGACTCAAACGCAACAAGCCTGGTCAACCATTGAAAGAGAAGCATACGCAGTTGTGTGGACACTAAAACATTTTGAAACTTTAATTTTTGGTGCAAATATCGAACTGTATACTGATCACAATCCACTGACTTTCTTGACAAGAAATACACCACAGCCATCGAAACTGCAGCGATGGGCTTTATCTCTCCAAAAATATAACATAAATATTCAGCATTGCCCATGTACAAAAATGACGAATGCAGATGCACTTTCACGATTGGTATGATTGTACCAAGCATCTTTTCATATGTCATTTATTACTATTTTTTTACTCATCCTCCCGCTGGCGTTGCCGACAGAGGTCGTGCTCGACAGCATCTTTTGCTATGGAGGAGGCTGTCACGAGAAAAAGAGGAGAAGAGGGACAGGACGAGAGCCGAGCAAGGGTATCTTATCTCTCTTGTAGTTCCATGTTATGGTCGATGCACAAAATATGTATATGTAAGATTTATTGTTCGAGTGATGTCTAATCAAAAATAAATGTCAGTGTTTCATTTAACAAAAGAATAGTGGTGGTGAGATCCTACATACAACACACAGCATCCTTCTACAGGGACAGTGTTGCTAGTGGGCTACTTTTTTAAAATTCAGATTTCCTGATTGGCACCACTTTTTTGAAATGGTAAAATTCGCCTTATTTAACGACATTGAGGCAAAAACAAGGGATAAATTACATTTCAAAAAACTGGTGCTAATCAAGACATCTAAGTTATAAAAAATTAGCCCACTGGTTAGTGAATATGTACGTCCATTTCCTGAATTTATTTCTTATAAAGAATTCGGAAAGAAGAATAGTAAAGAAGAAGTAACCGCCAAACATCTGTTATTAACGATGTTTGGACGATGTTTGTTTTAACGATGTAACGATGTTATGATGCAAAATTTTTCATTAAAAATTTCTGGTACATATTCTGAATATCTGAATAAAAAGAAATTCGTGAAATGCACGCTAATGATGTAAATGGGTTCAATTATTCTTTTAAGAGGTTCTTACAGAGAGATCACCTGATATTACCTGATTTGTTTATGTTCATAGCTAATGTAACTATACATTTTTATTTATGCGATTTCTTTTAAAATGCGTAGAAACGACGTTCTTTCATATACAAGGTGGCCATAATTAAACTGACTGAACAAAAAATGCTTCATTTCTAGCGCTTTATAAAAGCAAATAAAACAAAATTTTGTAACTCTGACCTTTGATGATTTAATATAAGTGATGTAAATAATATAACACCTGCATTTAAAGGTTTAAAGAATGATGTAATTAGAAAGTGTCACCAACAGTTTTTCATTGCATATAACGAGTTTTAATTTGATTTAGAAAGCACTGAAAATTAGTAGTACATAATAAATTTAATCCCGATATTAATTAAAGAGAATTCTTCAAATTGCGAAGTCTTAAATAAATAACACCACTAATAGTTAAATTAAGAGAAGTGTTAATTATTCAGAAAAAGGATAGCATAAATAAAATATAGTTAAACTAATTATCCTATTACTTCAACAGAAATTCAGATGAACAGCTTTAAATTCATACGGTCAATGAATACACTCTTTAAATACACTAATTTAAATTTCAGAATTACAGTTTAATTAAATTTGAATTGTATTTACAAGTTTAAGTAATAGGTTATGCATGCAAGTAGGAAAAAGTGCGTAATACACTACGTTGAATAAATGGTATAAAATAACTTAATAAAATTACCCCCACAGTTATAAATTAACTTTTAGCCAATTATCTTTCATAGCTGCCAAGTTTTATGCTTTTCTAATGTCACTAAAATTCAATTTTTTGTTGTTGATTTTTGAGAAATTTTTGCAATTAAATAAGACAAAATTTACTATTAAATTTTAGAGTTTAAAAAGTCATAAATGTTGGAATCTATGCTGTTTGCATTGCTCGTCTTACTGAACAATATTGGAAATATTTGTATGAAAGATTGTCCCAACATTTGAATATGTATATTTTAAAAAGATTGCAGCAATGATGGAAGAAATGTTCTTTCCCAATATTTTTTCAAGCTATCTGAAATATTCGCGTTTCTTTACATTTTCAACGAAAATCAATATTTAACCAATATCTGCGTTTGAACCAGATATTGATTGAGCCGATATTGGCTTGGCTGTATCAGGGGTGTTAATGCTTTTCGTTTGTCAGCTATTTGTTACCACTATTTCCGAATAGTAAGCTTTATCCAATGTAATTTCAGAATTTCTGTCATTAAAAATTCAAATT
The DNA here is from genome assembly GCA_963932465.1 of Maratus speciosus. NCBI lineage: Eukaryota > Metazoa > Arthropoda > Arachnida > Araneae > Salticidae > Maratus > Maratus speciosus. The sequence goes on from OZ010787.1 coordinate 54,438,780, forward strand.
ATATGCATGGGAGCTAAATTAACTGTAGCGAAATTGGCAGTCTGGCATACTTCTACCACTAATTTTAAAACTTTTTTTGCCATATTTAATCACTGTGATGAACTAAGTAAAAAATAATATTTTAAAATTAGTAGTGGAATTTTTCCTGATTTGCCCTCTTCGCTCTCATTAAGTCATTTCCTATGATTATCCCTTTAACACTTTAAGCTCTGGTCGGTGCATTTCCCCAAAATGCCCAAATGCCACATTGGTACCAGCATTTTGCAATCAAAAAATTCTGTTATAATATCAGTGGTGGAAAATTGGCGCAGAGGTGGAACCTATTGACACCACTAAATTTTTATGGTATTATTCAGTTTAATAAAAACTCAGAAATGTTATCATTAGATAAGAGGGAAAATACTACTATAATTTATTGGTATCAATAGGCTCCACCTCTGCGCCAATTTTCCACCACTGTAATATACACGAAAAAAAATTCATTAATTTATTTTTAAAATTATTTGGTCGAATATTCCTGTGTCATTGCGACATTTGGAGATTAAAATTAAGTGGGAAAAAATTTACCAACCAGAGCTCAAAGGGTTAAAACCTGAAGAGTTTTTGTTAATAGGATTATATTTGATTGAAAAAAAATATTATTAAAAATTTACGATGTCAGGTTACGTCAAGGGAGGATCCACACGATTGTACGGGAGCAGGTTCGGCATTAAATCACACAAAAATAGGAAATTGTTTTTATCGGAAAATAGTGATAGTTTGCACAATGGCGTTATGAATAAAGAGTAGGAGACATATAGTGTACTGTCTACCAGTTGCGAGTGAAGTAACTGAGGAGGTTGTCACAAGATGGCGGCTGTTTTTTTTTAAATCGGATCTTCAGTTTCTGATTACCTCTAGGGCAAACGTCCCACCAGTAAAATTGAATAGAAAATTTTGTCTTAACCCCTTAATTCTCGCTCCCGTCATATTCATGGGCTGTGTTTTTTACTCAGATTGCTTGATTCCCACCAGTTTTATAAAATAGTGAAATTGGCTATATTTTTCTATCGTTTTACCTGTCATTAAATAAGGTGAATATTTCTTTTTCATAACAGTGGTGCCAATAAGCAATTTGAATTTTTAAACCGTAATTTAATTCGCGCGTTAAGCGGTTATTTAAGCGTCTTATTAACGAAATTTTTTCTCAAAAATGTCGTACAAATTTCTATTTGTTTTTACTGGTGTCAGTATGCCTTGTAAAACTGTCAGTTAATTTCCCTGGTAGTCACAATATGGCGGAAACGCAGGGTCTAATTACCGCCAAAGTAAACTCCTACCAGTAAAAATGAAAATCTGTTTCTACCATTATTTATGACTGAAATTTTGTAATAATCAAGCGTTTAAATAAGTTGAAAATTTCTGTATAAATCTACTGGTGGAAGTGTCCACTGGCGGTAAACAACTCCTGCGATAGATGTTACAGTTGAAGCTTCACTATTTTAAGGATATGTCTGTTCCTCTTTATTAACCCCTTATCCTACAATGACGGGCATAGCCCGCGTACGATGATCGAGCGAAATGTAAATTCTTCTTACCACTAAAATTTCACAGTAAATATAGTTTAATTTAATCGTCGAAATTCCATGATTAAACAAGGCGAAAATCTCTATTAAATTTTAGTGGTAGCTATTTATTTGCCAAAACGTGGAGCTGTTAAAAGTAAATCGTAGGTTAAGGGGTTAATAGTTCCATGTTTTGAATAACACTAGGATATATAATAAAATAATAAATCATTTCATTTTCCTAATTCCTCAGTGGTTCCTATAAAACCGATTTGAATTATTCTCTTTTTCGATCAAATCTCTTTTTAACCGCTTAAGGAGACTCTTCACTCGCTTGAAAACACCCGTTCCCTAAAGTTAAACCTAATGGGCAAGTTTTTTTTAAATTTCTCGTTTAAATTTGAATATTTTTAAACCATTTTTTTTGCACAGGAAAGCTGATGTCTATTACAAGGCCATTTTTTACTTTTTAGATTTTGGTTTCAGATTTTTTTAATAAAGGTATTTTTACTTTCGGTTCCGAAGCATGCATAGCTTTTAAAAAATTGTTATTGTTTTAAAATTATTTGTCAAGAAATTAAAATTATTTTCTGCCTTATTGATAATTTGATTTTCCTTAAAAAATAGATAACTAGAGGAAGACGATAAATGCGTCAGCAAGATAAGCTTATGATTATTCTTTTAAAAATTAATGCTCAGTCTGGTTACACTTGGCTTTCATGATATCTCCCACTCGGCTCGTTTTGGAATACCACTTGTTCAAACAAAATCACCCTTTAAAATTTTCTGGCAATTTATGTAGGAATTTAAAACAAAGTTTATTTTTGTTGCAAATATAGTAAACACTTACTATGAATATTGTTCTTTGGAATCGTTGGTATTAAAAAACGGACCGGTGGGAAGTCTGGCTCATTCACTTGAAACTAGTATATGCTGTGGTTGGACTGCCACTTACGGCTATTTATTTCCTTTTATTTTTACCATTTTCTTCAAGCAAAAATTTTTAAAACACACTTCGACATCTGGGTTTCCAGTTTGGGTTCTACTTTCAATTAAAAAATGAATTTACATCAGAAATTCTGAAAGAAGAATTTTTACGTTAGGTAATCACGAAACGTCTATCATTAAATAAGGGAAACAATACTATACATAATTTCTGGTGTGAATGCAAAATTCAACACTTTAAAAGAAGTCCAAATCTGGCAATCCTGTTGAACATGGTGCAAAAATGTAATACAAGATTGGTTGTTTTAAAATAGTGGTACGAACAGAATAAAAAAAAAATTATCATTTGTTGCATACCTATGTAAACATCAGGAAACCTTCTTCTATATCATTCAAATATATTAATTTAAATAGCGATGAATTTGAACCATTGCGAATTAGATTTTAACATTAGATTTTAACATTTGCAGTGACCACTATTCGATAATAAAAATAACATCTAATAGGGTCACTTTCTGCTTATTCAAAAGACGAAATTTGACCCCTACATATATCATACACTGAAACCCTAAAATTTAATGCATTCACACTATTTTAACCCCTGCAAGGGCGGTGGTTCCATTTTTGGACCACCTAAATTTAATCCCTAAATGCTACATTGGCATCAGAATATTGAAATGAAAAATTTCCTTTTATCAAGTACGTGACCAAAGCTTTTGCTTATTTTCAAATAAACTTGCTTGTAAATTCTGGTGTCATTCACTTTTTTCAGTATTTTGCGAATAGAAGTACCTCGCCCCTGAAAGGGTTAATGAATTTCTTTCTAGTTCATTATCCGCGTAGAAATATTTGAGTTGAATCTGTTCCTTCTAATTATAACTTGAATTACAAAAAGATCCATTTAAAATTTTTAGTTATACAACAAGGATCAAACCAGAGTAAAAAATGTAGAGTGACTTTTTTAAAACACAAATTTGACAGTTTCAGACGCTGATCTATACAAATATTTTAAAGAAGTAAAGTTTGTTTGTTTGTTTGTATAATATAATCTCTGGAACTACTGAACCGATTTCAAAAGTAATGGTATCAAAATGATGGTGTTAGTCCATGTTCGAACATAGTCTATATCTTATATCCATGCAAGGGTGAAAATGCGCAAAAAACGTTCTAAATGACGATTTCTACGCAATCTCAGGAAGTACCTAACCTATTTTTAAAATAATAGTGTAAAAATAATGTCGATAACCTTTGCTCCAACATAGACTATATTTTATGTCGGTGCCACTATCCCAAACAGGTGGAGGAGCAAAAAACGTTCTAAAAATGAGACTTTTTTGTTACTAAAGGACCTAGAAACATGAAATTTGGCGTGGTAGTTACTTAATAGGTATAAATGATCTCTAAGAGCATTTCTTTAAAAAAATCGAAATTTAAAAGGGTGATAATGCGCAAAAAGCGTTCTAAAAAACGTTGTAAATTCCAATTTCTATGCAATCTCAGGAAGTATCAAACCGATTTCAAAAGTAATGATATCAAAATGAGGGTGTTAGTCACTGTTTCAACATGGGCAATATCTTATGTCCATGCCACTACCCAAAGGAGGTGCAGGAGAGAAAAAGTTCTAAAAATGCGATTTTTGTGTTACTGAAAGGCCTAGAAACATGAAATTTGGCATGGTAGTTACTTAATAGATATTAATGATCTCTAAGAACATTTCTTGAGAAAAATCGAAATTTAAAAGGGGTATTAATGCGCAAAAAGTGTTCTAAAAAACGTTTTAAATGGCGATTTTTACGTAATCTCAGGAAGTAACAAAGCAGTTTCAAAATTAATGATTGGAAATTGATTGTGACAGCCTTCGCTCTAACATAGGCTCTATTTCATGCCGGTGTCACTACCACCTGGGGGTAGCAGGTGCAAAAAACGTTCTAAATTGAGATTTTTGGGATACTGTAGTGGCTAGCAACTTGAAATTAGGTATGGTTGCTATTTATAAGATATAAATGATCTCTAGCAACATTTCCTATAAAATTCGAAATTTAAGAGGGGTGAAAAGGGTCGAAAAACGTTCTCAATTACAATTTCTACGCAATCCCAGGAAATATCAAACCTATTTCAAATTTATTGTTTGCAAATCGATGGTGACAGTCCCTGATCCATCATATGCTATATTTTATGTTGCCGACACTCCCACCTGGAGGTTGCAGGAGCAAAAGATATTCTAAATCGCGTATTTTTTGTAATACTAAGGGGTCAAATATTTTGAAATTTGGCGTGGTAAATACTTTAAAGATGCAAATGCTTCGTAAGAAACGTCGAAAGAAAATTATAAATTTAAAAGGATAAAGTCAGCGAGACGCGATCTAAAAACGTTGTAAATTACGATTTTTATGCAATCTTATGAAATACAAAGCCAATTCTAAAATAATGGTATAAAATTGGTGGTGAATCTGCTCAAAGATAAGCTATATTTTATGTCGATACCACTACCCCCAGAGGGTCGGAAGAGCAAAAAATGTTCTAAATTGCGATTTCTAGGAAACTGAAGAGGCTAGAAACTTTGAATATGGCATGGTAGTTACTTATAAAATTTAAATACTCTCTAAGAACTGTCGAAAATAAGTTCAAAATTTAAAAGAGGTGAAGCGAAGGGAAGGAACGAAAAGTTTTCTATAAAAGTCCTAAATTACTATTTGTATTCAACCTCAGGAAATAATAAACCGATTACAAAAGTAATGGCCACGAATCAATGGTGATAGCCTGTGATCCTACACAGGCTATATTTTATGTCGGTGCCATTACCACCTGGGGTTTGCAGGAGCAACAAATGTTTTAAGCAAACCTTTAAAAACTTTCTAAATTACGTTTTCTAATTAATATTAGAAATACCAAACGGATTTCAAAATTAAGGGTGGCAAATTAAAGGTAAAAAATTAATGGTGACAGTCTATAGGTATTTTATGTTAGTGCCACTACCACCAGTGAGGTGGAAGATCGTTAGACAAGAATCTTCGAATTTGACATGACAATTAATTTTAAGATGCGTACAAAGAACGGCTTCTAAAAAATTCAAAACGTCAAACGAATACTGAAATGAATGTATGAAATGAGCATAAAAGCTCCAAAATACTTTCTAAATTAACATTTATTTAGAATTAGTTTTATTTTTTCTTATTAATTTAAGTGTCATTTCTGTCTAATGCAGTATAATATTGAAATTTAGTCAAACTGTGGCTTAATTAGTAATTTTTGAATTATTCCCAAACGTATAATTTATTCTAATAAAAGTTAGACACATAAATATCACTTGGCATATTTCAACTAGTACGCGAGAAAAGCTGCGGGGTTTGCTAGTTCGAAATATTTCATTAAAACACATAAAAAAATCCATTTTAATTAAAGGAAAGTTGAAATGAATTTATCTTATGAAAGGTTATTAAATTTTTCCAAATCTAAATTTTAGTTATGCTATTTATGCAATTAGAACTTCGAACGTAAAAAGCTATCATAAGTTGTTGTTATTTCATTAACCTTCCGTCTACCAGACGGGTCCATTGGACCCGACATGTACATTCAAAATATTTATTCAAACCAGAAATTTCTTCAAAACAAACTAAATGTATAAATCAGACAATAATAAGTTAAATAAACAAATTAAATAGTTTTAAGTAAAAATTCTGGTGTAGAATGTTTTTATAAAACTTGGGTAAAATTTCCGGTAGTTCTAGGGTTAAAACATAAATTTGGCCGTGCAGAAGATTAACCCCTTACGCGCCGAGAAAAACTTACTAGATTCACTCCCCAGTGCCACAGTTAGAACTTAGTGGCCTTACAAAATGGGGCGTGGCTTAAGAGCGTGCGAACTCTGTAACTAATCATTGAGAGATAGAAGATGTTCCATTCAATTTTTAATTTTTATGGATTCACTAATAACTGAAAACTGTGCCCTTAAGCTACCGATAGGAAACTATTGTATATATCTCGAACAAAAGAGTTAGGAGTGAGTTTTACGTGAACAAAACCATATTTCCGATTAAAAAAAAAAAAACTTTTTATGTAAAAATTCATCTAGGTAAATAATTCATATTTTTCGAATATGATTTATTGATTCTCTTCCGATAAATAAGTACGCTTTAGAACCAACAATTTGTTGGTAACAATATTGGTTCTATTCGTTTCATTATACGAAAAAAGTTTTTCTTGCGTTCATTTTAGTCGGATTCTTTATGTCATGTCTTTATGCATTATTTGATTTTTTTTTTTTCAAAAAAATGATATGTGATCTAATGGAAGGTTTATTGCACTGCAAAAATAATGATAAAATCAGAGATGTGTCTTTCGTATAACGTCAACTTTTTTCTTATACTGCACATCTGCAACACGAGCAATAATTACTGTCATAAGTAAAATATTAAACAATTAGTAGTTATTGTAATCTCTTACCTGCCGAGAAAAACTTACGAGATTCATTCCCCGTGCCATAGTTTTCCAAACAGGTGTACGTAGTTATGCGGTGTATTGGGGGAAATAAGAGACAAGCTTTTAATATAAACATTGTGTACTTCCACAAAAATATAAAAAGAAACGAAAATACAAAAATTATGTACAAAAATTATACCAAAAATGTAAAATTATAGTGTAACAATGTGATAAAAAAGATGTTAGAACTTAGTGGCCGTGTGATATATCCTGAAACATGGTTGGACACATAAACCAACATCACATTCAGCGCATTGATAGCGGGATACACGGCGAATTTTTTTTAATTCAACAAACCGCACATCTTCTCGAAGCATTTTTCTTTGAAGACGTTGATGTTACTAAGTCCGGAAAATGTCTAGCATAAAGTCGTAAAGGACAGCCACTTTCTAATTTCTGTCGTTTGGCAGGTTGTGGGGGAGTAATATGAAATTTCTCAAATATACGTTCCACCAAATTCATGCGGAAGTTGTAATTATCAACGTTACGGAGTAGTTTCTTTTGTAATCTGAAGGCATTCCAAATAGCCGTATCTAATAGATGGCGAAATATTGTTAAATAATACCTCTTCTGTCTTTTTCGTGTTGTTGAATAACAAACTAATGCCTGATCCGCTCTATCAACCCCACCCATCTTCAAGTTATAATCTATAACAATAGATAATAACTTCATGACATTTTTTTCAGTTTTAGAGCAATTTGCTGTATGGATAGAACTAAGAAGCGAAACATATTTTTTGTCACGCCATCTCAACACGGTAATTTTGCCTCTTTGGAAGGCGGCTATTTCGCCTTTCTTCAAAGTAAGTTTGTTGAAATTTTCCGGCACATCACGTCGATTAGGACGAGGAGTTCCATATACGTCGAGTTGAATTTTGGATAAGAAGGTCTGCTAATTCTGGTGACAGATAAAAATTGTCCGCAATTACACAATAACCTTTTCCCAAAAAAAGTTTAATAAGTGTCATCACTGCTTTTGTTACGACTCCATAGTTCTCATACTTTTTATCAAAGATTGTACTCTGCCCTGTGTACACGATTGTATTGTGAATATATCCTGTCTCTGCTTCAGCAAGTACAAAGAGTTTTACTCCAAAGCGAGCTCTTTTCATTGGTATGTATTGTATCCATGATAGCCTGCCTTTGAAAAGCATCAAGCTCTCATCAATGCTCAGGTCCCTTTCAGGTGAATAGACACTTGAAAATTTCTTCATCATGTCAGAAAAAACAGGCCATATTTTACTTAGTTTTGGATTCGGATGTGAATTTTTATCAAAAGTACTGTTATCAGAAAAGTGCAGAAATTCCATGATAAGTTGAAAGCGATTTATGCTCATAAATTTCCCAAAAATTGGAGTTTCGATCAATTTGTTTTTAGACCAGTAAAGCGCAACGTGAGTTTTTACAAGTATTCCTTGCAGAATAAGTATACCTAAAAAAACATATATTTCTTCTAAAGTTGTTGGACGCCACAACTTCGTCCTTGATTTCTCTTTTCCGGGATGCTGGTTGTTATACTGGTCGGCAGAACGGTTAGTTTCTGTAACAATATGAAGCAACACCTTCTGATCAAAAAATAATAAAAAAATAAAAGTGGGTTCGTAACATCTGTTACATTTTTATTTATTCCTGGTTGTCCCGAAAATGGAAACCGTGAAGGTGGCATAGGTAATTTTTTTACATCCAATCGTACCCAGTTTCTGGCATCTTTCATAGAATAGTCGTTATCTGAATCCTCTTCATATGACATATCGTATTCTGACGTCTCTGATCCAGAAGATGACGGAAAGTCGTCATCCAACTCACTATCATCAGTATCGGGCATACTCCTACGAAATTCGAGAAAATTCGAGAAACTGCACGGCTAAAGCTATGAGACTGAGGTAGTGACATCAAAATAGCAATGCGATAGAACGGCGAAAAGTGAACGGCAAACCAAACAATATTTTCTCTAAAATAATAGTGGTGTACAAAACGGCGGAGCCTTGTCAAATATGGAAAAAAAATTCGCTTGTATTTTCACGTCACTAACTCAGTGCTATAGCCTTTATGAAGGTAGTTCCTTCTACCCCTTCTCCTCTGAAATAGGTCAGTCTTTCAAAAACACCTTCAAAGTCTTTTTTCTTTTTTCTGTTTTCTTTTTTTTTATTCCAAAGAAATGGGCGTGGTTTTACTGGTACAGCGCAGTATAAAGGACAATATTTTGGACTCACGTATATATATGTCAGTGACACTTAACGCATCGCTATGCGCGACAGATATATACGTTTGTGGCACTTAAGGGGTTAATAAGTCGATTTAACCCTTAAATGCATGATTGATTTTTTTTTTTTATTTTGTTTCAAAAAAATTATATATGATTCTCAGAAAGGTTTATAACACAGGAAAAATAATGAAAAAAAATCAGATATATGTTTTTCATATAATACGTCAACCTTTTCTTATGTTGCTCATCTGCAATACAAGTAATACTGTCATAACTAAAATATTGTAAATTAGTAAACATTTTAATAAGCATGAATCTAAATACCTTATTTTATATAAATTTTTATTTTGTAAAACGTAACCCTTAAATGATTGAATTATTCTTTTAGAATTGTGTTTTTTATTGTTGTATTAAAGATTGGACACCAGAAATTTTAAGATACATTTTTTACTTTATTTAGTAGCATTTTTTGTAATTTTTACAGGATTGACAGTTTTATATAAATACAATGGTTAATATGAGTTAAATAAAAAGTGGTGCAGATAATGCATCACTATGCATTTAAGGGTTAATAAAAAATATGTAATATCAGTTTCATTTAACCCTTTGAGCGTCAAGCAATAATGTCTCTGTCATATTGAATTCTCACCGGAATAATAGAAAAATTTTATTTTAAAATAAGGAAAATCAACTTTTCAACCTTTCGCCCCCAAAGTTAAAAATATAAAATTCAGTTAAAAGTTTCTGCTGCGAATCTTGTTTAAATTAGGTGGGATATAATATGTCCCACCGTCCCTCAAGCGGTTAACTATATTTACTGATAGGTTAACGTTATAATCGTAAAAGAAAATTGTTTTGAATTTATCCTATGTCTTTTTAATTTCTGTACTGTTGTAAATATAATGAAACATAAAAAAAAATATTTAAAATTGTTTACTGTATAATACTCGCGTATAAGCCGAAAAATTTGAATCTAAAACTCTCTTTTAAAAGGGGGGGGGGTTCGCTTAACCCTTTCAGGGGCAAAAGAATTTTGTTCGTAAAATGATGAAATCAGTGACTGACACCAGAAGATTCAAACGAATTGCTTACAAAATAAAAACCCGCTATCTTGCACTTTCATTACAAAAGCAACATTAAAAAAAAAATATTCTTCGTGCAATTTGTCAGTTTTGGAATTAAAATTAGGCGGCTAGACCGTCTAGCCACTGCCAATGAAAGGGTTAAACGCGGGTCAGATATTTGTAGAAACGTTCTAAGCCGCAGCGCTTGTAAATTGATTGGCGTATTAAATTGATTTTTTATTAGCTCCTTAATTCTCGCTCCCGTGATACTCACGGGCTGTATTTTTTATTCAGATTTTTTATTTCCCACCTGTTTTATAAAATAGTGTATTTGTCTTTATTGTGGTATCATTTTACCTGTCATTAATCATTTCCGACGCAGTGTGCCCGGGTCGGGATACCTAATTTTAATTCCAAACTTACAAACCGCACCAAGAATACTTTAATAAAATTTTACATTAACAATGAAAGCATAAAGTAACAAGTTTTTAATTTCTAAAAACGTCGTATGCAAATTCCGGTGTCAGTCGATGATTTCATCATTTTACAACAACATTTGCCTGTGTCGGAAAGGGATAACCCGTTCGGGACCATGGGTGCATATATGCACCCTCAAAAAGTGCTTAAAACGCTTGAGTTTGAGACCAGTGAAAAAGAAAAGTAAAATTGATTTTATTTTATTACTACATTTTCGTAATTTATTGATGTAACTCAATTAATTAACAAAAAGTGGTGCCACACGAATAAAATTCATGTAAAAGATGCCGGTCCTGAAAGGGTTATATAAGGTGAATATTTCTTTTTCAACAAAGTGGTACAAATAAGCAATTTGAATTTTTAAACCGTAATTAAATGCGACCGTTAAGTGGTTAACAAATCATTTAAACATACATTAAGAAGAATGTGGATTGAGTGGATGTGTTGGCCAGATGTGCAGAAAACAAAGAGGTGCAATTGGAAAAAAGTGGGAATAGATCTATCGCCTCGTTTTTTAACCCTTAAATGCTCAGGGTAGAATGCGTTCCAGAAATTGCGTAATTTAGAGAATCCGAATTCATACCAGTCAAATAGTATATTTCGGTTATTTTAATAACGAAATGAATGTTATTCCAAAATTAAATAAATCCCATTTTAAATTTCTTTCGTGAATACGGAACAGGTGAATAAAAAAATCCACTGAATCGAAAATACTGATGGTATCATAAATGATACCATAGGCTTTTAGGGGTTAAAAATGCATTGATGTCATTTCCAACAGATATGTTTGTGAAATCATTTTAAAAGTGCAGTATTAGCAATGCTGTGGTTGGCACTAAGGTCGGTTTTATTTACGAAAGTGATGACGAAAATTTACTAGATCCTGAGTCCGATTTTTACGACTAGGAAGCAAAGGAACGGGACTTCATAGAACTTTTTGAGGTTCAGGTAGTGATTCCGAATTTTGAAGGATTCATTTCATGTTTCTTAAATTTACTAGATCCTGAGTACGATTTTTGTGACTAGGAAGCAAAGGGACGGGACTTCATAGAACTTTTTGAGGTTCAGGTAGTGATTCCGAATTTTGAAGGATTCATTTCATGTTTCTTAATATTTTATCGGCTTATACGCGAGTATATACGGTAATCAATTTTTAGCTAGGGTACTTTATCAGTTTCACTCTTTAGTGCGCAGCTTTGCATATATGCAAACAGCAGTGTTTTGAATTTAATGGATCTTCTTTATTCGCATATACCTAATTCACACCAGAAAATTAAAATAGCAATATTTGCTTGAATTAATAGCAGATATTCCGTATTTAAATAAAGCGAAATTAACCATTGAAACTTTCTGGTGTAAAGTTAGATTCTGTGAACTACGTAATTTCTAGAATGTATTTTAACTTGGTAATTAAAGGGTTAAATGTTAAGTTTTATAAAATAAATAATTATATAAAATAAGGTATTTGGAGACATACTTATTAAAATATTTACTAATTTGCATTATTTTAGGGTAAAACAGCCACACGACAGTAGTTTTTATTTATACTGCAGATGTGCAACAGAAGAAATAATTGATGTATTATATGAAAAATATATCTCGGATTGATTTTTTTCATTATTTTTCCTGTGTAATAAGCCTTACAGTCATTCATGTATATTTTTTTCGAAACAAAATAAAAAATCGCACACTTAAGGGTAAAAGAAAATTGAGTTGCATCTGCCGTATCTAATTTCAACTTCGGGCATGATTTCCATGTCGAAAAACATAACAAACACCCATTTTATATTTATAGTTATGCGATTTCGCACCAGGTGTACAGCCAACGTAAAAATTATCGCATGAATTTTTATCAAAACAAGTTCGACCGTAGTAGCCGCTTATTCTGATTATTTCATTAACCCCTTAAGCGCAGCGTCCGATAAGTGTAGGCTACTTTTTTAAAAATTGAGATTGTTGGATTGCCACCAATTTTTTGAAGTAGAAATATTCAAATTATTTAATGAGAGATAAAATGATGCAAGAATAAAGCCAATTAAACTATTTTAAAACACTGGTGTGGATAAAACAGTCTGATTTTTTAAAAAAGTAGCCTATACTTCCCCTTGAAAATCACGGGCGCAAGAATTAACCCTTAAATGCATAATTGTGATGCATAATCAGTGATGCAAATATCAGCCAGATGTGGCATTCCGCATCTGACTGAATTTTTATTTAGGGATTCCAAATTCTCACCACTAAATTTAAATAGTTATTATTGTTTTATAAAATGGTAGATATTCCACAAATAAAATAAAATGAAATTGCTGTTGAAAAATTTCCTGTCTGAATTCCAGCACTAGTGAGAAGTCGGTCGATTAGTGATGACGTCACACTCGTGTCCTCTGGCCTTGAGTATTTCGATGGTAGCGGCTGAGCGCAGCATTAAAAAAATGAGTTTCGAGAAATCTATCATATTTTTAAAACGCACATTGCACTTTTGTAATTCTTTAAAAGCAGTTATACTACCAATGTTGCCAACGGGCTATTTTATTTAAATTCAGATTTCTTGATTAGCACCACTTTTTTCAAATAGCAGTATTCACCTTATTCAACGACATAATAGTTATGGCAGCAAGTGGCAACGGCAAGGTTGTTGTTGAGTTTCTCGATGTCGATTCGTTCCCATGGTGCTCCATGGTGGCGACGGGGACAAAGGGACTTATCGCCAGACAAGATAAAATTCGGACAAGGGGAGTTTTACCATTTCAGAAAAGTGGTGCCAATCACGAAATCTGAATAAAAAAAAGCAGCCCACTGGCAAGACTGTATACTACTAATGTATCTAAAATACTGGTTTCTAATTTGCAATAAATTTAAGAACTTTTATCAAAAAAACCTTTAGCCGAAGTCACAGTTTTCAAACCTGTGTGACAGAAGAGCAATTGTCGTTGCATTTTCGAATAGAAATTTTGGCTTTATTTAACGCTAAAAAGACCGGAAATTTTACTCAAGTTTTATAAAAATATTTTACACCAGAATTTTTATTTAGAATTTTTATTTAAAACTGTTTAACTTGTTTAACACTATAACTTTATTGTACAATTTAAATTTATTTTGTGAAGAAATTTCTGGTTTGAACCGAAATATATTCATTTGGTAGGGTTCAAATGACCACTCGTGGTCCTTTTAGTGTTAAAGACAGGAATTTAGAAAATTAAATAAAGAAAAGATTAGAAAATGCTGCTGACAACTGGATCGCTGGCACTCGCCCCGCCCCCTCCCCCATGTTATATGTAGTCTACATAATAAAATATATGTAAAATTGAACAAATATTACTTTAAAACTTCAAATGTCATCTCGTTCAAAAACAGAATAATGTTTGATCATTTGCATTTACAAAATTACCACCTTAGACAAAAGAATACTTTAATATTTTATCTCTGAATAATTTAAATATTAATTTAGCAGAAACAATATAAAAGTATTACGAACATATGCAGTTACATGATTGAAATTAATAGCACTGAAAGTATTTTTACTTATTTTTACGTAGTAAAAAATATCATTTGACGATGGTTGTGTAAGAACACGGTTTGATATTAATGAGAAAAAAGATTAAGGTCTTGTTCGAAGTTGATGAAATAATGTCCCTAAGGGCATCCTGACCTCATTTCACAAAGAAACTGAGTGGATATCTAAGTAATGAATGAGGGGGTAGGGGAGATGAGCATTTTGTTTTTATGTTTAGAAAATAAAAGTTAGATACATTATTTGTTAGTGCGCATGTAAGGAAAAAATGAAAAAGTTATTCACTAATATCTTTGATTAAAATGTATAAGTGCTTTCTGACATATTACAAAACTAAAATGATTTATATTTTTTCTTTATAAAAGATGCATATATTAAAAAAGAAAGTTTTTAATACACTTACAAAATAAGTAAAATTTTTAAAATATTTTAACTGCATTGTAATTATTCATTGAATTAAGTACAGGTTTTGTTAAAAAATGGAAACACAAAGGAATAAAACATATCTATCTTAATCCTTTTGAGCGCAGAGCGCTTCCATTGCTAAAAGGATTACATGAATGAATGGCACTGGAACATACGAACAAATTTATTTGGAAATAAGAAAAAAACTTTATTTTACATACATAATGAACGGAAAATACTTGTACCAAAATTCTGGTGCCATTGTGGCATTTGGGAATCAAGTTGGGTGTTCCAAGCACAGAGCTGCCAAGCCTCCGGCTGTTTGGCTAACAGTATTTTAATACAGAAAATGTTATTTTAATTAATTGGAACATTTGGGAAATTTAAAAGAACCAGATTTTCTCTAAGATAATACTGGTGTGGAAAAAGTCTGAGAATTGGCAACCCTGCATGCAATGGAACACTGTGCCACAAAGGGTTAATAGAGTGTAGGAAGTTCTATAACATGTAATATGATTTGATGCCTTCTTCCTAATAGGTATTGAAATGTATAAAGCAGGATGGTTTCCAACGGTATATAATACCTTTCCTCATGTAGCATTCGGGAAAATTCCTGAGGCAGTAGTGGAAGCTACACATACTGGCAGTGTTGCCAGATAGGCTACTTTTTAAAATCCAGATTCTAGATTGACACCACTTTTTTGAAATGGTAAAACGCGCCTTATTTAATGACATATTAATTAAGGCGAAAACAAAGATAAATTTATCGTTTCAAAAAAGTGGTGGCAATCAAGAAATCTGAATTAAAAAAATGTAGCCCACTGGCAACACTGCATACTGGACTTTGTTCTAAAACAGACCACCACAAAATATATCAGTAGTGTTGCCAGGTATCGCGCGTAAATCGGTGCTCCGAATGCTCTGGACGCCACTGATTTCTTACAGTTTCTTTCGTCATCTTTAATAGCAGATATTTCTGCCATTAGCTAAGGCGAAGAAAATTAATGTAAAATACCGGTGTCAGAGCATTTAGAGCCCCGATTTACGCGGGACATCTGGCAACACTATTATGAGCCAATCTATGAGACATGCTCAAGGATTTGGAACAAGGAGAATGCCAGGGCAGGGCACGCCTTTATTACTTTTTTGTTTACCACTATTTCCAAGCAATATATTTTCGTTTTTACGTTACATAAATAATAGGACAGGACACCGCACTATTACTTTTTTTAAATCTAGTTACAAACAGTATATATATATTGTTATACTTTTCTTTTGAAAGTTGTACGAATGTACTTTGATCCAGATTTCTCTTTTAAATATCGTAGAAATAGAGATTCTTGACTGCAAGAGGTCCACGGAGATATTTAATTGGAAATAGTGGTAGCCAAGCCAGTGTCTGCGTTGACTCCTCTGAAATTTCGGATTTAGTCGTCACGCTCGCAAAATTGCTACTTTAAAGGTACGCCCTGAATAATTATTATTTAGAAAGATGCACTCTCCAGAAGATATGAATATTTGTAATAGTGGCGTAGCATCAGGAGATGTTGCATCTTTTTACTACTAGTATTATTATATACTTTTATTATTAAATACGATTATATAAGGCCAAATTTGATACATAATAATAATGGTAATAGAAGGATGTAGCCTCTGACGATACGCCGCTGACTTTTAGCACTGGGTGAAAGTCATTTTCTCAAAAACTTTGACGGGGTACAGCTAACTTTCCGTTAGATGGCCAGCGCTTACATATAACTACGGAATAGCTGCTCAAATCATAAGACATCCACGTTCAATTGTTCTTTTCACGCATACCCATTAAAAAGAACAACACAAAAACTAATTCTGCACACAAGTCATCGTTAGAAAAATATACTGGAATGACCCATTCATAATAATGCTTTCTATTGAATGTTATGAATGAATTCAGGTTTAGCATACAGGTTCGTATGGGTAAGGATATTTTCAAAGAGAAATATAAGAGGGGTTTTTTTTTTTTATAGAAAAATAAATCTAGGTTAAACGCGCGAAATTCCGCCTTATTTAAGGAGGGATTTTCTATAAGGAAATACCATGGAACTATTAATAAAAAGAAACTGACATATCTTAAAAATTGTGAAGCTTCAACTGCAACCGCTTTCTCAGAAGTCGATTACCTCCAGAAAAAACTTCCACCAGTTAATTTAAATAGTAACTTTCTCTTTATTTTAGTGCTGCACAAACTTTTCGCCAGATATTTATTTGCCACCACAATGTTTGAATGGTAATGTTAGACTTATATTATAACAAAGCTTCTGCCGCTCAATAAGTAAAAACTATTCCGTATGAAAAGAGTGGTATCTTGGTGGCCCGCGGGCCACCGGTTGTGCATTCCTACCTTATTTAATCTCCTTATTAATTCAAAATTTCAGTCAAAAATAATGGCATAAACAGCTGTATATTTTTAAAGGTGGAAGTTTACTTTTGCGGTAGTCAGAACCTGCGTTTCCGCCATATTGTGACAACGTGGACAAACTCCTGTCAATGCCACTGAAAATTATTGTAATACTCGGGTAAACTGACGCGAGTAAAAAGAAATAGAATTTTTACCATATTTGTAAGAAAATATTTCCTTAAATAAGGCTCTTAATTAAGGCAAAATTCTCCACTCAAATTCAATGATGGGAAGTTCGCCCCGGCAAACCAGAGACTTTTGGTTATATTTTTTAAAAAAGCAGCCGCCATCATGTGACAATTTCCTCAGTTACTTCACTTGCAACTAGTAGATAATTATACTACATGTCTCCTCTTTATTCATAACTCCATTAAAAATACTGGTACCGAAAAATTTCCTAATCGAAAAATTCCAGGACTCGTATGAAACATTTGATCTGTCTACGTAAGATAAATAGTAATAACCTTCATTTTTCAGATGGCATCACCCACTTTTCTAATTTCTATAAGTTTCATGTATGAAATCAGTACGGAAAGTGATATATTGCGCATATATTATATATGTTATATATTACTTTTTCTTATGTCTTCATAGTTATAAAAGAAAAATTGTTAGATGTTTCTCCATAAATGTTAAAAGATAAAATTGTGACCTTAGAAGGAAAATTACGGAATAACCTTAATCCTTTAGTGCGCAGTGTTGCATATATGCAAACAACACTGCTTTGAATTTACTAGATTTTTTTAATTCGCATATACCTAATTCAGACCAAAAAATTAAAACTGCAATATTTCCTTTAAATAAAAAATAGACATTCCGTATTTGAATAAAGCTAAATTAACCATTGGAACTTTCTTGTGTAGGGACAGATTCTCTGAACTACGTAATTTCTATAACGTGTTCTATTTTGGGAATTCAGGGGTTAAAGGTTAAGTTTTATAAAATAAATAATTATATAAAATATTTTATTTGGAGACATTTTTATTAAAGTATTCACTAATTTGCATTATTTTAGCGTGAAACAGCCACACGACAGTAGTTTTTTCTTATATTGCAGATGGGCAACAGAAGAAAAGATTGACGTATTATATGAAAAATATATCTCTGATTTTTTTCATTATTTTTTCTGTGTACTAAACCTTTCAGAGAATATATAATTTTTTCGAAACAAAATAAAAAATCGCGCATTTAAGGGTTAAATATAGTAAACGCGTAAGTTTTATTGGAAGTCTATATATAAAATGAGTCAATTCAATATTAAATAAACCTTCATAAAAATTTCCCTGCTACTATCCAAGATTTTCGTTACTGTGGTTAAATAATAATAATAGCAAGTTGTCCCTTTAGATTAGGTTTCTTTAGCATTTTTTCCTGAAAAGCGTATGCCGCTAAACATTCCGAGCTACTTTTTTATCGCACTAAAAAACAATATTTCAATCGAAAGAATTTATAGAAAAGAAAAATTTGCTTAATTTAATGACATATTAATTAACCCTTAATTGCATGAATTATTCTTTTAGAATTGTGTTTTTTATTTTTATATTAAGGATTAGACACCAGAAATCTTAAGATAGACTTTTAACTTTGTTTAGTAGCATATTTTTGTAATCTTTAGAGGATTAATATTTGCATATAAATATAGTGGTTGTAAGAACTTAATTTAAGTATTAAAAATTAAATAAAGAGGTGATGGAAATTTACATCACTGTGCAATTAAGGGTTAAGGCGAAAACACGAGGATATTTGCTATTTCAAAAAAGTGGTGTCAATTAAGAAATCTAACTATAAAAAAAGTAGCCCACTGGCAACATTGCCTATGAGGTTTCTAAGAAGAAATTAACCTAATATACGTAGCACAAGGCGTGATATATATATACCGGATGTTTCAAAAGTTCGGCGCGAAAGTAAAACGTGATTAAAAAAAAAAAAAAAAAAAAAAAAAAAAATATATGGATCCGAGAGACATTCGGTTTGCATATGAATATGCAGCGTGGTACTAGATTTTGTATGACACCAACAAAAAATTAATTCAAAATCTCGATAATAAAGGGCGCTACTGCAGATAATTCCATGAAATAATTCCATATTGCTCACACATCGCAAGATTTGGATACAAAAAAGTGTACTTGGAGTATTCTAGAATGTTTTTGTGTATAAATCTTGCATTCTGTGACCAATATGGAATTATTTTATGAAATTATCTGCAGTAGCGCCCTGTATTGTCGCGATTTCGAATTAATTTTTTGTTGGTGTCATACAATATCCCATTCCACGCTGAATATTTATCTGCAAACCGTATGTCTCTCCGACCCATAAATCTTTTTTTTTTTTATCGCGTTTTACTTTTGCACCAAAATTTTGAAACATCCGGTATATATAATGTGCATAAAATATAGTTATTTAAGATTTATACAGATGTATTCCGAATAACTTGTTCGAAACAGTAAACTATATTTTTTTTAACTTATTCTTCGCATCATTTATTAAAAATTTATTTTAGATTCAGTTTCAATTGAAATATAGGATAATTATCTCTATTTAATATATATATATATATATAAATTATGCTGCTAAATATTGAAAAAAAAATAAACATTATGTTTCAAATAAGGTAAAAATGCAATTAATAGCATGTGTTCCATTGCACAAGGTAAAAAAGTATAATAACTTAACACTGGCAAATTTAAAGCTTTTTTTTGGGGGGGGGGGAGGGGGGGGGGGATTGCAAAATTTATTTTTATATTATCACCACAAATGGCTGATAAACAACATTAACTAGTAGAGAATGTTTATAATATGCTTCCATCTTGTGCTTATCAAGAAAAAGAGTTTTTTAAATAAAATAAATCTAGTGGCGAATGGTCAGGCTGCAACATTTTACTACCAGTATTATTACATGCTATTTGACCTTATTTAATCATTAAGAACCTACACTAGTCACATGTAGAAACTCGAACGCTAATGTTGAATCAATGGGAGAAATCTTTATAGATTTCTCTCTTGTATTTTATTTTTATTTTTATTTATTTATTTATTTTTTTACATCGGTTACCTGAGGTCGACATCTATTGTTTTCCGTTTGAAGTTTTTTCATTTTGGTTACAGTTTTTTTTATTTTTATATGAGGGTAGTTTCACTTCAAGAACCGGTTCCAGCCGCTTGCAAAAGTGAAAGTGTCAGCAGATAAGTAAACAAGTGTATATGAGTAAGTAAGCAACTGCAACTAAAATCGAAAAAGTACAAACACACAGCAATAGATATCGACCTCTTGTGTCCTATGCAAAAAAATAAAAAAATAAATAAAAATACATTAAAAGAATTAACCCTTAAAGCTCCGGCGTCTCTTACACAAATTTTATTCGATCGGCACCACTTTTTTAAAGGAAGTTTCCTTCAAGTACACAATTTCAAAAATGCTGTGATTAAATAAGGTAAATTTTATTTTCCTTTATTACTGGTGCCAAAACCAATTTTGCAAAGAATGATGATGTCTCAGCAGCGGATCCAACGGAGTAAAATACAAGGGAGAATTTTGTAAAGGTTTGACATTAGCGTTGGAGTTATTCCGCGTTACTAATGCCGGCTCGCAAACGTTCAATGATTATATATGGTCAAATTAAGTATATAATGGTAGTGGTAGTGAAATAATGCAGCATTTTCTGACTTTCCACGTTAACGCTATTTATATGTACAGGGTGTCCCTAATTAGATTTGGCATTTGCGAGCTGTCTATATCAAAAACTATGCAGCAGAATTTTATGAAAATTGTGTAATAACATAATGAGATATAAAAATGTAGTTACCTACATTTGAGATTACCTAGATGATTCACTGATGAACCTATATATACTGTTCCGTTTTTAAATACTTTGGACCTGGATCCTTTATTAAAAGCCCTTGTTATTGTTACGTGTGTTTCTCTTACGGAAGCCCTTGCTTTCTATTTATTGAATTTCTTTTCTCTTTGTTCCCCTTTAAAGTGCGTGCATGTTCTGTTCCCTGGATTATGTACAGTCATGGAAAAAAAAAAAAGTAAACACGTTTGCTGAGGGGGCCATCTACGTATTAAAACGAACCGAAACTTCATTTGCTCAATGGCAATACCCAATTTTAACAAGATATTTCAAATCTTCTGTTCAAACTATGCCTAGACACCAAATTTCAAGTCAATTGAATGATAATTTTTTTAATTATAAACATTCAAAATTTAGTGCTTCTAATGTTAAATTACATTTTCCTATTTTTAATAATCTTGCCTGAAATTATACTCCTAGTGAGCAAATTTTTTGTGTAGCAATAATACTAAAATACCCAAACATAAATACGTTGAATTTACGATTTTTATAATTTTATGATACGAATTATGAAATTAATATTCGAAAAAATTATGAAATGGAACCTACAATTATTTTGATGGATTTAGATTTATTAAGTCCTGCTTTACGGAAATCCAAAATTCTACACTTTTCTTCCAAGTAGTTTTCAAATTATGCTTAAAAAACGGCAAAAGGATGGTTTAAGGGTCCGTCTATGATACAAGTGACTAAATATTTTTAAATTTCTTATGCTATGCTGTAATCTAGCAGTCTTCAATGACTGCATGAGTGGCGCTTAAAATGTCTTGATCAAGAGGGAGGCTCTCTCGGTCAACAATCGTGTAACAAACATCAATTTGGATACATCCCCTAAAATACGCTTGTTTAAAATAATTAATTTCTAGGAAACTTGTCGTACGAATCGCATAAAAATTTGTTTTTATGCTAATTGAGGGGTGTAGAGTTCATTTATGCAGTCAGAATTGTGTACTGCTATTGAAAAAAACAAAGTTATGGTTCGTTTTAATATGTAATGACCCCCTAAGCAAATTTTATATGCATCATTTAAAAGTAGACTTTATTACCAATCGTGTGGTACCAGTAACTTCCTTCTACGATAATTTTTTGCTGAGTTAGTAAGGGGTGTTTACTTTTTTTTTTCCACGACTGTACATTAAACAAGGGTTAGCGATTACAATATTAGCTTCATGGGGATGTCCTCTCTTCAGGAACAACTCTCCTCCAAGTCGAACGCCAGCTGACAAAACAATTCGCTTGTTTAGCAGAGAAAACAAAAACACGTTTCTCGGAATGAATCCACAAAGAACTAGATTTAAAAAAAAAGGGTTCTTATTGCATATGGTGTCCATTCTTTCGTTTTCTTTGTGAAATTTGATTAACCTGTTAATGTTATCTGGTGATTTGACTGACTGAATATGGATGACATTGAATGTTCGCGTTGCAACACAACCAAATATGGGAATCCTAACTTAAAATTGATGGTTAGCTTATGTGGCCATGATCTTTGCGAAAATTGTGTAGAGTTGTTATTTGTCAAAGTTTCAGCTGCTTGTCCCCAATGTAATACAGCATTAAGAAAGACAAATTTTAGGGTTCAGATATTTGACGATTATTCCGTTGAGAAAGAACTTGACATACGAAAGCATAGAATATAAAATAAGATTAATAGAAAGAGTAGCAGTGAAGAAAGTAGAATAGAATAAGAGAATTCAATAAAAAGGATGAAGATTTCAAGTCTTTAATTGACTACAATAATTATTTATAAGAAGTAGAGACAATCATTTATAATTTAGCCAATAATTTTGAGGTTGAATAAAAAAAACGAAAAATTGAGCCGTATAAAAAAGAAAACAAAGCACTTATCGTGAAAAATAAGGGTAAATTGAGTAAAGAAAAGTAAGAATTAGAAGAGTTTCTTGAGCATGAAAAAATAGAATCTGAATCTAGGAAATTGCAAGTTATTCAAGAGGAAGTGGAACTTGAAAAAGAAAAGAGAAAGGAAAAAGAAACAATAATTAACGATTTGATGTTTGTGGTGAATTTTTTAATATGTTTTTATAATAATTCCTATAATTTAATTTTATAATTCATCTAATATATATATATTTTTTAAACGTTGCATCAAATATATTTTTATGGAAACAGACCTGTATATATTACAGTGATTAACATTGTCTTTAAAGTATGAAGTAATGCCTGAAATTGGCATACAAACGGTAAATTAAAACACAATGAGATGATGGGAAACTTATCTAGCACAAAACTAATTAGGTTAAAAACCATCATTAGGTGTCGTATAGCTTTATATAGAACAGGGGTGGCGAACTATGACTCGCTGGACACCACTAAAATTTTATAATAATCATTTCCTTATGTGATCATCGAATCTCTGCGATTAAAAAATTCGACTATTTTTTTAAAAAAATTAGTAGTATCCGGCATGCCACAGTTGGCCACCAATGATATAGAACATAGCAACATGGCGTTGTTTACTGTCTTTAACCCCTTTGCGACGAGAGCTATTTGCTTAATTTTTAATCTCTTGACACCAGTTTTTCAAAATAGAAAATTTTCTGTAATTAAATCGCGAAAATGCTCTGATTAAATAAGGTAAATTTTACAATAAAAAATAACTGGTGGGAAAAAGCACCTTAAGTGTAGTAAGTATACCGGTCGCTCGGACACAGATGTGATGGGATCACGGTAGACCAAGCCTTTCAGGTATCCCCACAGCCAAAAGTCTCAAAGATTCAAGTCTGATGATCTGGGAGGCCAAGGTGTAGGAAAATTATGGCTGATGATTGTGTCGTCGCATAAATGGTGGCGGAGTACTTGTTTCACACATTAGGCAATCTGTTGCACCATCCTGCATAAACACTGTTGTTGAAGCACATTACCTTGCCTGAAGAGCTAGAATTACGAATTTCTCCAATGCCTATCGTTGACCGGTGACGGAGCATGTCACAGGACATGCGGCTCTGATGTCTTCGAAAACAATGGAAGCAAAATGAATGTAGCAGTAAAATCGCACTAAACCGTTACATGCGAAGAGTGTAACAACATTTTCAAACATTGATGTGGGTTTTCTGAAGCCCAAACACGGCGATTATGTGTGTTAACCGCACCCATCCAGATGAAAGTGGGCCTCGTCCGCCCACAAAATTTTCCATAGCTATTCATTCTGGAGCTCAAACTGCGTAAGAAACTGCAACGCAAAGGCTTATGGCTGCTAAGATCAGCTGATAAGAGCTTCTGCACAAGCGACAGTTTATAGGAATAGTAGCGTAACACCTTTTGAAGAATCTTTTAAATCGTGGAACGAGGTTGGTCGACGGTTTCTGCAATACGCCGAACACTACTGCTGCCCATGAAACGGGATATCCTATCTTCCTCCACTTGCGTCGCGACATCATCTACCACCTGTACTGCAACACACGCTTGTTCTTTTCCTGTTTGAACGGCCAATGATCCCGTTGCTTCAAATTTCATAATTATGTTTTTTGGTCCTTGGCTTTGAGAGTTGACGTTTTCGTAACCGCTTCAAAGACCAAATTTCCGGAAAGTTTCAGTAGCACTCGCCGTTTTGATAAATTTCACGAGTAACACACGTTCCTGCTCTCTCAACGTCCTCTTCCTTGACTTAGAAACGGGTATGGCTTCGGTTCCCAGATCGCTTTATATCGCGTGTCTTGCTGCGCGAGCACCCGATTACTATAGCTACGACATTTGCATATGCCAGAATGTTATATTTCAGAGCGTCATCTAATGGGTGGTTTTTGAAACTTTTTTTTTTTCGTGCTAGATAAAATTCCTATTACCTCATTATGCTATTACTAAAGTTTCATGAAATTCCGCTGCATAGTTTTTGCTAGACAAATGCCGAGTTTAATTATGGACACACTGTATATATCATAGCTGCCAATTATTACTTTTTTTACCCCTAAAATTCAATAGTATGATTTTCCATATTTAATCGGCGAACTATGTTATTCAATAAGTCAAAAATTTATTTTGAATTTTAGTAGTAAGAAAAAAGCCGTAAAAGTGGCAGCTATGATATATGTCTTTGTGTGTGAGTGTTTAGGTGTGAGTGCGAGTGTCAGTGTATATATAATAACATTGAAATTTTATTTAAACAATTATAACTTTTTTGTAGATGAATAAATAAGTAACATTTTCTTGTCTCTCAGGTGGTAAGAAAGAAAAGCTAAAATAAAATATTTATGAAATTGTAAAATGATTAAGTCATATGACAAAGTAATATTTTTCAATCGTGCACATATGTATAACCTTCAATTTATATAATTTAAGAAAGCTGATTTAAAATACTCCTGTTTTAAAATAAACGACACACTTTACTGAGAAATAATGGAATTCCCGTATTCAAAATCGATTCATCTTCTTCATGTCACATTCAAAATAAACCGCCGGGTAGTTTTCAGGAAGCGACGCTGATTTAGTAGTTCCTACTTTTAGAAATGTCAGTTCCTTTCTATGAAAATGTTTCAATTCAGCAGAGCGGAATGAATGGGGCATTATTTCGTAATACGCGTACCAGAAAAATATTATAAAAAGACACAAATTTTATGTTCATAAAAATAGACATTTAAATCTTATTTTATTTAGATCATGCAATAATGGTTTTTGATGCACAGGGTGATCCAAAAGTGACAAAATATATAAGAATTGAAAAATTAGAAATGTATAGACAGTACCACATATTTTTTTACAGAAATTAAACACAAGTTTTTAGCCCCCGATATGCTATTTTTTTCTGTCAGCAATTAAAGTGTTGTCTCTAAAAAAATAACGTTCCGTTCTTTAAGCCAGGCGTAAAACAAATCAGATGTATCATTGTAAAATTAAATACTCTACTACAATTTTTTTAATTTCTAAGCATCGCACATTTAAAATTTTTGTACTGTCGTATTAGGGGAAAAAAAGTACTTTTAAATGCAATTTGTGTGAAAACTGCATCACAATTTATTTTCGAGATATTAATTTTTTTGTAGTTTTTAGCGCCATTTGTTTAATGTTGGCAACTCAAGTACTCCATTTCTGTAGAAAGTAAAGGAAAAATAGTCGGAAAATAGTAATTATATCTTTTCGTTGCTATTTTCTCATAACAACTAAAAAAAATGTGATTAAAATGCGTCATATTTTGAAAAAATATAAATGAATGATTTCTGATAAAACATGGAGCTATTATAAACTATATTTAATTTTAAGTATCTGTATTAATATTACATACAAATGAAGGTATATGAATCATTAGATAGCCGATTTCTTTTGTCGAGTGTCTTGAATGACGACATCTCTCTTTTTAGATTTGTGTATTATTCTTCGATAGTGACGTCATATACATACTTTACGATGCTAACGAGAAAGACAGGCAACCGCGGTGCATTCCAGGTATCTTTTTTACAGACAGCTGGAGTCACGTGATGCTCGAATGCACCAGTGTGTGAAAAGAGCATCATGTCACTCTAGCGGACTGTAAAAAAAGGCACTTGGGATGCACCGCGGTAGCCTGTCTTTTTCGTTAGCCTCGCATACATTACTGTATATGTTGTTTGAGACTGAATAGTAAATGCGGAATTCTTCTGCGGATGCGAATGACGTCATTTTATATAATATAAAAGCGTGTATTTTAAGTCTTAAAATTGAGATATGTTTTGTAATATCTATATTTATATACAAATCTGTGTTTTTATTTTTCATCGGGGGCGACACTAAATTCTGAAATTGCAGCATTCCTGTTTTCTAGTCTTTCATTTCAGGTTTGCTTTTGCTTTCAAAGTAGAAACACGTCTTATTTGAGCCTAATGAAGTAAGTTTTTTCGAAAGGTCTAGCAAAAATTCTTGAATTTTTATTTCTTTATGACTTTTGTATCAACCTGTACTTGATCCCGGAATTTTGCTAAAAATTTTACTGGTAATGTATAGAGGCTTGTGTGTGAACGCTAAATATTCATTATTTATTTAAAACAAATTTATAGTATTAAATTTTTATTTTATACTTATTTTTAATTTGCCTTTCATAAAAAGAGACAGTGAGTTTCTGTTACATTTTAAATAATTAACTGCTTTTTGCTGAAAAACCATACACGAACATTGTATGCAGCGATATTAGTGTGAATTGTGTATTGATCAGAACTTTTAATAATGGATAATTAATTCTGTAATAGAGTTTGTTGTACTATGTTTTATATTAACATTAAAATCATTTATGAATTCCGGGAGTGTCTAAGGGGTAGTCCCCATTCTCTT
Organism: Maratus speciosus; assembly: GCA_963932465.1. NCBI lineage: Eukaryota > Metazoa > Arthropoda > Arachnida > Araneae > Salticidae > Maratus > Maratus speciosus. Next base: position 54,465,953 of record OZ010787.1, read on the forward strand.
CGTAAGGCTTCGGATTCTGTGCTTAAATATGGTAAAAAAATACCCCCCCCCCGCCCCCCAGGAGTTCCATATGTCTCTCAGAGCTACAAAAATCCCTTTAATCCAGAGAAAAAATATAAAAATATTCGATTGCAATTACAAACTTATATTATCGATATTTACTAACGCAAATTTCATTAATTTTAGACCGCATTCGTTTCGTACATTCATTACAAAACTTGTAAATAAGAAAATCTGTTTTTACTTATTTATTTTTTACATATATTTGAAATCCCGAACTTCTGAAAAATTAAAAATAATATTATCAAGCAATAATAATCAAGCAGTGTCTGTGCTTTGAAGGAAATTAGGGGAGCTAGGGGATGAATGGGACAAGGGATGGATGGGACATTCTCAATATTTCAGGCAATAAACATTTATTTTAAATTGCTTCCTACCACATATAATGCACTACCACAGTGTGCTTCAGAACTAAAAGTAGGACCACATTGCTGTTTTCATTTTCCTTCAAAGTTGCATTTTCTGAAATCTCTGCTTAAAAGTAAACTTTTTTTTTTTTTTCTTTCATTTGAAGATGTGAAATATCTTATACAATATCAAAAATTAAGCTATGTTGTAGTTATTTACTTCAAGATTCAATATCGATAGTTAAAATGAATGAATAGTAACCATTGTGACAAAATAATTTTTGAGGCAAAATGGCTGAGAAGGGAATATATGCATCATGGGGATGATTGGGACATTTCAAATGGGGATGAATGGAATACTCTCATTCATACCTAGAGATGCTGAAAATTTTATTTATTAGCTAAATTGTATAATGTAGGTTGATAAATTAATAATTAACATTAATTAGTTGTATTAAATAGTATTATACGAGTTGTTATTTTTTTTAATTTCTGAGTGTTATTTATTGTATTGTAATAATTATTAATGGATTATCAAAAAATTGGTTCTAAAACTTAATCAAAATAGATAAAATTGTTAAAAATAGTATGTTTATTGATCAAATGGGGGAAATTATCTTGAATTTTGAAATGTTGCACAAATAAATCCCCACCCCTAACATATTGGGTCGGTCGGAAAGTCGTGTCGTGTTGGGAAAATCAATTCGTACCAGAAAATCCTATCATTTAATTATTAGACATTGATTCCGATATCTAATTCCTGATAATTACCGAGCAGAATTTTCCGGTACGAATTGATTTTTCCAATACGACACGATCTTCCGATTGACCCAATAATTTCTGTTCTGCATGTTTCTAAGATACATTTAATTAACATTAATTAATAAGTTATGATTGAAAATTATTAGTTATGCCATATTTAAAAGACATTTTGCACTTTCATTTCAAATCTAAAATGCCTCATAAGTGGGAAAAAAGAACAGATTGGTAGCCGAAGTCTGTGTTAAAAGTTAAAACTTCAATAAAAGAAGTTATTAAAAAAAAAAAAAAAAAAAAAAAATACCATATCGATTCGTGCTGTAAAATCATATATTAAAAAATAATTATATATAAGGTTATAATTATAAATTTTAATTTGGTAAAATTGAATACAGGGAGGAATATCTTTGTGTCCCATCCATCCCTATTAGTGTCCCATTCACCCCTGCTGTGGGGATGATTGGGACAGGGAGGAACGTATTTTTGATTTCATAATATTTTTCTGAATAAATCATAATCTAGAATAAATATTGTTCATATATGTCGTCAAATACCTAATTTATGAAATGTGATATATAATATTGATAGTAACTTAAATAAAAAAAAATATAAAATAATATTTTTGTGAAAATGTCCCTTTCATCCCCCATCTCCCCTACTTCATTTTTATTTAATGTAAATGATACTAGAATTATAATCAACATCTTCTTAGTGTTCGGAAAAAATTGAAATGCAGGTCATTATTAAAATGTACCTAGGAAGAGGCGTCAGATAAATAAGGATTAAAGACTTTGTATAAAACTGTATAAAAATTATAAAATAAACACAAATGATCTCTATCGGTTCATATATATTGTCGGTACCTTGTCAAAATATTCGATATGAAAACAGTGTTGCTACAGTGGGCTACTTTTTTAAAATTCAGATTTTTTGATTGGCACCACTTATCTGAAATGATAAAATTCCCCTTATTTTCGCCTTAATTAACACCGCACCGTCCACCTGGTGTCGATTTGACACCGATCAAATGACAAAATTCCAATTCGAACCAGAATTTTTTTCGTAAAGTCGGTTAAATAAATAAGTGAATTTGTTTTAAATAAAAATTCTGGTGCCAAAACGTGTTTATTCAGACGGGATAAAAATTTCCGGACATTCTAGTGTTAGCATGTCATTAAATAAGGTTAAAAAGGGGGAATTTTATTATTTCAAAAAAGTGGTGCCAATCAAGAAATCTTAATTTTAAAAAGTAGTGCCAATCAAGAAATCTTAATTTTTTAAAAAGTGGCGCAGTTCATATTGGATAGTTTGACATGGTACCGACGATATCTGCTCCTTCTTGAGCTTAATAGAAAGCCATACGTGGTTCGAAGGAAAACGCACGAGTATATGTAAACAGGAAGAAATAGGACAACCTTGTGAAGAAGTATTCCACTGGGAGCAAATCTGGGTGAGAAAAAAAAAAACAGGGGGATGTAGTGTTGACAGCCTGCTGCTTTTTTTTTTATTTTACTTCATTGCTATCACTTTTTATAAAATAGAAAAAAAATCGTCTTATTTTCGCCATTTTAGGTACGTTCGTAATTATATAAATACGTAGCACCTATAGTCGTCGTTCGGTCCGTCTGTCCGTCCGCCCGCATGTAACACAGCAAAAACTGCCCAACCGAATGGTCAGAAATTTTAAATATATAATTGTTGGAAAATTTTGTCGAGTCATTTCAAATTTTATGAAAATCGGATTTATAGTTTAATTACAAGAACAGCCAAGAGTTTTCCGTTACATTACGGCCAATGGGAAAAAATTATTTCAAATGCATTGTAATGATATTACAGCCTTTCGAACAGAATGAAATTGATATGCACGTATGAAGAGTACTAAAATATACATTCAGTACAATATGCGGTGCAAAAAATATTTATAAAACTAGTTACAGTACGAGCGCACCTCAATTGTCACGTTTGACGTGCAATTTCCAGCTTGTTTAACCCTTTGAGGGACAAGTAATTGCGTTTCTATAACGTCGAATTCACACCGGAATCTTCAAAAAATTTTATTGCAAAATAATGAAAAGCAATTTTCTGACCTTTTTTCCACCAATGTTAGAAAAGTAAAAATTAATAACTTTTTGTGGGGCAAATTTTTATAAATCGTAGGTGGTATAAAATATATCCCACCACCCCTCAAAGGGTTAATCCGTCATTAAATGAGTCGAATATTTATACATTAATAAAGTGGAGGGAATCAAGCAATCAGTACGAGATGAAGCATATAATAAAAAAAACAGAGGAGTGTGGTGGTGGTCAAAATAAGATTAAAAACAAAACGGAGAGACAGCAATAAAAGCACAAGGGAATATTAATAATTGTAATATCGTGTCTTTTCTTAGACAACAATTTGTTTGTTTAATTGCTTTTTTTAATCAGATATTGTGTAATTCATTTTTTGCCACGAATACATGGAACGTTATAAAAATCATCAACTTGATATGTTTCAGATTTTAGCTTTTTGATTACAGGCTAGTACTGGCGACTATTTTTTACTTTTGTCCCGCACCATTTTTTTAAGACAAAAAAATTTGACACACACTTTAACAACACCTGCCAGAGAAATACACTACAAAATTTATTTTCTTAAAATAGTGGTGCGATTAAAATATAACAATAGTCGCCTGTAGTAGCCCTACTATTTATATATTCACTCGTACCAAAAATTACGAAAAAAATTCTTTGTGATAGATTTCTCTTGAAAGTACCCCATTATAAGTGTATAGTTGATATTTCTTTTCCAAAAAGGGGCTGGGAAGACGTATGTTCCAACACCGTAATCAAAGGGTTAATATCTAGAATATTCTTGTATGGGCGCTCATTTCCATTTTTTTCCCACTAGAGAAGGCTAAGCCTTGCTCCATCAATTAAAGGATGTTTCTCAACAGCATTTAGTTGAGATAATCGGACATTATCGTTTCCCTTGAAGTACAAATCGTTGCCCTCATAAGATAGTAACTTCACATGACTTTGATCAGAGTGCATTGATTTCGTCCGATATTAGAAAACCACCTCAAGTTCATGCGCAACACTAAGGCTTTCTTTACAGGTAGAAAGAATCCTGGGCATTTTTTCAAATTTCTTTACATTTTGAGAACAAACACTCAAATGATTTCGCAAAGCATGATTTAGAATTTTGTATTCACGTAAGTTAGCTGTGGACACGTGGCACTATCTCTTCATAGATTCTGGTAAATATCACTAATGCAAGTCTCGAAATATAAAGGGTGGATTTTTTTATAGGTAAAGAAATTTAGAACGAAAAAAAAAACACATAAAAATAATGTTAATGACCACGGTATTAATTTTATTAAATAAATAATTTTATGCCATCCGTGTTTAACCCTCTGTCTACCAGAAGGGTCCAATGGACCCGACATGTACATTCAAAATATTTATTCAAACCAGAAATTTCTTCAAAACAAACTAAATGTATAAATCAGACAATAATAAGTTAAATAAACAAATTAAATAGTTTTAAGTAAAAATTCTGGTGTAGAATGTTTTTATAAAAATTTCCGGTAGTTCTAGGGTTAAAAATGATTTAAGGCATATGGGCACCACAGCTGGCTCGCATGAATCGCAACCTGGAAGTCTAATTTTAAACCACTTTATCAAGCAGATGATGCCGTATAGCAGCAGTAACGCGGCTAATGCTGATTTCCAGGTGGTTCAACGTCTGTGGTTTATCGGCGTAGAGCAGCGACTTCATATGTCCCCACAGAAAATAATCCATTGGTATGAGATCACAATAGCAAGCAGACCAGTTCAAAGGTCCATTACGCCGAATGTCTTCCGCAATAAACTGGTGGTGTTTTGCACAATTTGCAGGCGTTGTTCTGGCGCAAGTCTATTCATGGTGAAATGGCAAAACATACTGATCAATGGCAAAATAATACCTCAGCTGTCAAAATCACTGTGACTAGAAAAGGTGTTGTCAATTTCAAAACCACATCTCTAACAAGTGGGTAAGTATGATCACAGATCGCACAGAGGGTTTCGTTTAATATTCCTTTCAAAATACTTTACCTTTATGCAAAATCTGTTAGTTCTACATTTCGCAACCAGGGGGCGCAATCTATTCTAAACAAACCTCTATTTAAACGAAACTCCGTTTTACAAACTATCCGTAGATATACTAGTCGAGGGGATCGGGCACATAACACCCGAGATAGGCAAGCGCCCCCTGGCGGTAAATATTGGAACTGAAATATGTACGTCTAGGGTGCATAATATGGAAGAGTGGTCAAAGGAGTGTCGGCAGAAGTTAGAAAAGTGCACCCCGGGTGAAAAGGGTGGAGGTTAGAAAAATTGCTAAAAATTCAGAAGTTAGAGCCCGGAAGGGTAAATAATATAAGACTTTTCGAAAATTCCATGATTTTTCGTGTGATCGCAAGTGTTATGCTATAAGTATGCAAAATGCTACATCTTCAACTTAATTATGGGCTGAGTTAGAAAAATTGCTTAAAATACACAAGTTAGAGCCCAGAGGGGTAAATATCAGACTTTTTAAAAATTTTCATGATTTGTCGTTTGATGTGAGGTGTTCAGCTGTAAGAACCCAAGATTTCAAGTCTCCAACATATATATTTTCTGAGAACGGGTTCTGTGACGGACAGACAGACAAAGGAGCGAGGCGAATAGGGTTTCGCCAGATGAACGAAACCCTAAAAAAGCATCCTTTATAAGAGAAATTTTAATGTTCCTACCAATATCCGCAATCAATAATCTTAGGGTATTTTTTTAATATAAGCAATAGAAAACATTATGAATATAATTGTTTTTAAATGATGGTAGGAACAAAAAAATATCTCCTATACTGTTCTATCCCTGCTAATATGTGTTCTTCAAGATTAATCGATAATTTGAGCTCGCAATTACTTACATAGACATTCTATACTTTGGTTAATAAATTTCATTCTATCCAAATTTTCCTAAATTTCTGAAATGTAAAACGAATATCCCTGAAAAAACAAATAACGTTATGTAGCTTAAACTTCTTGGAAGAAAATTGACTTTCTCTGTCTTTATTAATTCAAAAGATGAAACAATTTAAGTTTTTCTAAATTTTTAATATGAGATTTTCTAAAGTGGAATTAAAGTAAACGCTATAGAGTACTTTAAAAAGTTTACCGATAATTTTATTCCTTCTCATTCTCCTCTAGAGAACGGATATTTTTATTAACAGAGTTTAAAAGGATGTTTAAAAATAATCATCTTAATGGAATTACTTTTTAAAGTTATTTTATAAGCTTTCACTTATGTTAAGAGATTATAAAAAAACATATTCTCGTTTTTTTTTACGTTTACGAATTTATAGTAAATATTTTTTGTGTGCATTAAAAACACACGAATTGCTCAAAGTATCCTTATGTTAAAAATTTGGACTTTTTTTAACAAAAAAAAATGTTTAATCTTTTTTTTTTTTTTTTATTCCAAAAAAAACTAGATACGTGTAATCACTTGAGAATTTTAACTTCCATAAAAAACTAATTTGTTTTTAAAAATAGAAAGAAATACACAATGTGATACTTCTAAGAGTTCTGATTATAATTGATTGCATTTTTTTAGAAAAAAAAAGAAAATTTAAATAATTAAAATAATTAAATAACTGTAAGTAAAAACAAAACTTTTTTTTATTATAATAGAAATTCAATTATTAAAATGATTAAAGTCGAATCCTTAAACTTTAATAAAAAAAATTAGGTGAACACGTATTCATAATAGCTTTATTACAGAAAAAAAAGAAGTTAAATTTTAGGAAAGAAAAAGATATGAAAGTTGTTTCTATCCGATTTTTGAAATAATATGTAAATAAATTTTAAAAAATCAATATTTTCCTTAGAATACAGATAGCGCAAGACAGCTACACAATATTAACAAAATCACTTTTTCATCTGATGCATTAGCAGGGCTCTCACTTTTCCGTTTTTTGAAAACCAGCGATTTTATACAAAAAAAAAAAAATAATAATTGTGGTAGGTTTCTGCAACAATGTCAAGAAAAATGCTTTCCCCGGTATGTGTTTACGAAGTTTAACCCCTTAGTTCTCGCTGCCGTCATATTCACGGGCTGTGTCTTTTACTAAGGTTGTTTGATTCCCACCAGTTTTATAAAATAGTTAAATTGGCTATATTTTAGTATCGTTTAACCTGTCATTTAATAAAATGAATATTTCTTTTCATAAAACTTGTGCCACTAAGCAGTTTGAATTTTTAAACCGTAATTTAATTCGAGCGTTAAGGGGTTAAGATGAAGATTTTTCTTTAACCCCTTAATTATCGCTCTCGTGATATTCACGGGCTGTGTCTTTCATTCATTTTATTCTTTTTTGCTTGATTCCCACCAGTTTTATAAAATAGAGTAATTGGCTTTATCATGGTATCATTTTACCTCGCATTAATTAAGGTGAATATTTCTTTTTCAAAAAAGTGGTAGCAATAAGCAATCTGAATTTTTAAACCGTAATTTAATGCGACCCAAAGCGATATAAGTAAGCGTACAAACTTAATACTGGAATCGGGCGTAAATTAACACAGTTGCGACATCTTGTGGACGGGGTGATAATCCATATACGCGAGCTCTTAGTGTGACGTCATATCTGACAGGCTATCTACCATCTGCGCATATTTTCTAAATCTTCAGTCACTCATGAACTGAATTTTGTTTACCACATCTATTGCAAAATAACGGCGTAGCGAGAGGGGCGTCCAGATGCGCTTGACACAACGAAGTTTTCTTCACCTTGCCGGAGGCATTTCAGCTATTAATGAAGGTGAAAAAACTTTACAATTTTAGTGGTGTGAAGTAAGAAAACATTTAGGCATCTTCCTGCAGTTTATCCCCGTCCGCTACGTGGCGCACGACATTGATTGATGTGACCTCGCATTTAATCTTGCGTTACCTCTCCCATTTAAGATAGGACGCTTATTTATATCGCTATGATGCGATCTTTAGGGGCTTAAATAAAAGTGGTGTTCAAGAAACGGACCGAGTGGTAGCCCTGCATTAGATACAGAGGCAGTGTTGCTGTGGGCTACTTTTTTTTATTCATATTTCTTGATTGGTACTAGTTTTTTGAAACGGCAAAATTTCCTTTGTTTTTGCTTTAATTAATATGTCATTAAATAAGGCGTATTTTACCATTTCAAAAAAGTGATGCCAATCAAGAATCTGATTTTTAAAAAAGTGGACTATCTGTCAACACCGTACAGAGGTACCAAACTCCTACTACTCTTGCTAAATATTTGGATTAATTTGTTCAAATTTTCTTACGCTTCGATCCAGAAATTTTCTTAAGAAATTAAATAAAATAAATAACACTTCATCAATAAGCGCGAGTTTTTCATGTATCATAATGAATAATTCTACGAAAATTGGCAATTCTATGTCCCAGACACCAGTGATGGAACAGTGTAGCAGCAGAGAATCAATTGACACCGCAAAATTTTGTTAGAAGTCTTCATCTAACTTCAGGACAGAATTTCTGAGATTTTTGAAGGCGAATAATACTATAAAAATTTAGTTGTGACAACCGCTCAACTGCTGCGCCACTGTTTCATCACTGTCCAGACAGAGTTGCCACTTTGTCCTCCATTTTTATTCAGATAAATTCGAGTTCATACCAGAAATAAAGTATAGTATTTTATGCTTTATTTAATGAGAGGCATTTCGGGAAGAAAAAAAAGTGATTAAGTAAAGTAATATATAAATAAATAAAATAAAGGAAATAAAGTAAAGTCTTCTTTTGAAATTACCGGTGAGAATTTGAAATTTCGAATTAAAATTTAAGGCCAAACTGGCAACCCTGGTCCCAGAGATCTTGTGGATTTATTTAAAAATTACAAAATGAAAAAATTAGTTAAATTATCAAAATTATTTAGTTATACATGTAAACTGTCATTATTTGCTAATTGAAATATAATATTATACATTTCTTTTAAATACAAATACCGTTCTCTCACTGTGTCCCATTCACATGTGGGTGATTCTCCAATAAGAAGGTAATTTGTGTCCCTTGGTGCCATTCAGTGGCGTAGCCAAAGGGGGGGGGGGTCCCCCCCCGAAACGAACGACTCATTTACTGAATCATAGATACAACAACAGTCAGAACTGCTAAGACACAATCACAAAGAAATGAAAGATTCCGCTTTAGACAGGTGTTTGACTTAGAAGGTATAATGCAAAGGTATTCTTTCGCCGGGGGTATGCATTTTTCCATTTTAGACAGGTTTGCGTTATAAACACGTTGAGTTTTCTCAGTATCTCTAAAACTGTTATAACGTATTCGATTTACAGCACACTTATAACCCTCAAAAATGTACAGTAGTTACCGTAAAATCTGTTAAGATGACCTATCAAGGAAGAAAATTCAAGATTTGAACAGCGCTAATTTTTTTACAATTGTTAGGACTTGAAATATATCTAAAATGGAACTTTTTCCAGTTGTGATTCTTTCTTGTGAGGTTGTCTGTGGAGATTGGATTCTGTCTTAAACGTCAACATTTCATGGTCTCAGTAACAGAAGGACATAGCTGCCAACTTTTACGCTTCTTTGCTACTGTTCGGACCTTGTGCGCATGCCGAACGAGCTCCGCGGCTTTGCGGTCATGTGACCCAGTAGTTGTTCTTTAGCTGCCATTGCGGCACGTTGTGTATTCGAGCGGGTCTTATCCCCAAGTAAAGAGAGTTGTTCTTTAGCTGCCATTGCGGCACGTTGTGTATTCGAGCGGGTCTTATCCCCAAGTAAAGAGAGTTGTTCTTTAGCTGTCATTGCGGCACGTTGTGTATTCGAGCGGGTCTTATCCCCAAGTAAAGAGAGTTGTTCTTTAGCTGCCATTGCGGCACGTTGTGTATTCGAGCGGGTCTTATCCCCCATTATTCTGTTTCTTATAGCGGGAGTATTCCCCAAAAATATGTTTTACGAACGTCACTTGTTCTAACAGCGGGTTATTACCCCAAAGTCACTTCATCTTTCTATATGTTCTTCAGTGTTCGTGTTTGTAACATTTGTGTGCTGTGTGTTATAAAAAATGTGAAAAAGAAACCTATTCGTCTTCATTCCTAAAGTTACACACAGTATTCACATACATTTTAGTGGTCCGTCGATTTCGCAGCGAAATAGCTGCTATGGAAAAATTAAATAGAACAAAAGGTGCTCTAAAAGGTGCTATAACGAAATTAGAAAATTTCGTAAAAGATAATACAGACGAAATTAATTACTCGAGTACCGAGCTCAAAATAAAGATTCGAAAATTACCTGAGCTTCAAGCAAAAGTATAGGAAATACGGGATAAATATTATGATATCCCTGATATTAAGGACTTACCAGAAATCGAAAACGAGTTAGATGAACTCGAAGATCGTCTCGAGAAACTTGAGGTAAGTCTCAACCTATTTCTTAAAAATCTTAAAGTTTCTGAAATAAATGTGCATGCTGATAGTATTGAATCTATAAGTTTGAATAATATTAAAGTTAAGTTACCTGAAATCCCACTACCAACATTCAATGGTAAATATGAAGAGTGGTCAATCTTTAAAGTACAATTTACAAATTTAATTATCAATAATGCTCAGTTAAATGACGCTCAGAAGCTGTTTTGTTTGCGAGCATCGCTAAAAAATGAAGCAAAACAACTAGAGAGCCCAGACGATTCCTTTGCGTCATTGTTTACAGCACTTACTGAAAGATTCGAAAATCAACGTTTGCTCATTGACACTCATTTATCAGCCATAATTAATTATGAAAAAATACATTACGAGTCTTCTAAAGAATTGAGATCCTTTATTGATTGTGTAAATAAAAAATTGAGGGCCTTAAAAGTATTACAATATGAACAAAACAATCCGTCTGATGCTATCCTTATCAATATTATATTGCAAAAGGTAGATAAGGAATCTCGAAAATTATTTGAATATTCGATTAAAAAATCAGAATACCCGCAATTTAATGAATTAATGTCATTTTTGGAAAACCGCAGTTCTACGTTAGAAAGCGTAAATAGATACTCTGCTTCAAAACCCTTAAACAAAAACATTCCTCTTTCGAACAAACAAAAAAATTTCATGCTAAATTCGAATGATAAATCGAATGGAAAAACTTGTATTCTGTGTAAATTGGCTTTTCATAATTTGAACAAATGTTCTCAGTTTCTAAAAATGAATGTTTCTGAACGATACGATTTTGTGAAGAAAAATAAACTGTGTATTAATTGTTTGAATAATTCTCATTTCGTAAATTCTTGCATTTCAAAATATAATTGTAATACCTGTGGATTGCGACACAGCTCATCGCTTTATCGAGATAAAAAAAAATAAATCCATAAATGAATTGGCTTCCCCCCAAATTTCCTCCCCTCTTGAAGGTGCGGTAAATAGAGAAACGGAAAACATTTCGTTAAATAATGAATCTTTAAAGACCTTGAATAATATAAGTAAAGAAAGAAAATCAATTTTATTGAGTACATGCTTTGTTTTTATAGAAGATAATTTCGGAAATAAACGAAGGTTTAGAGTCATTTTGGATAATGCTAGCAATGTCAATATTTTAACTAAGGATTGCGCTGACATGCTGAAATTTAAAAAAAGGATAATTAATGTACCCGTTACAGGATTAAACGGTTATACTTATAATGTAAAAAATAAAATTTCGAGTGTAATTGCAAACGAAGATGGCTCTTTCAGGGAGAATATAGATTTCTTAATTGTTCCCAAAATCACGGATGTAATTCCATCAAAGCAATTAAATGTATCGGACATTAATTTACCGAATATTGTGGAATTGGCAGACCCCACATTTTTCAAACCGGGAAAAATTCACGCATTGGTTGGCGCTGAATTATTTTATAGAATTTTAAAGCATAATTCAGTTAAGATAAATGATAAACTTTTTCTGCAAGACACTGTTTTTGGATGGATCCCAACTGGGGCGCTAGAGGAGAACACGCAAACAAACAATATTACTATGTGCAATTTCGTTAGAGATTTCAATGAAATAAATGATAATTTAAAACAATTTTGGGAGCTTGAGTCTATAGGCATAAAACATGATGATCCGAAAATATCGGAAACTGATCAAGCACAACAAATATTCGATAAAACTGTCAAATTTGTAGGCGATCGTTATGAAGTTCAGTTACCGTGGAAAAAAGACTGGAAGGATTTAAATGATAATTTTAATGTTGCGAAACAGCGTTTGGAAGGTCTAAAAAGAAAATTTTATCGAAACCCAGAGCTTTTTCGACAATATTCTGAAATAATCACGGAATATTTAAAGCAAGGAATTATAGAGCAGGTGCAAGAAAATGAACCTGTTTTAGACAGGGCAGTTTATTATTTGCCCCATCATGCGGTCTGTAAAGAAGATAAACTTACTACAAAGGTCCGAATCGTCTTCGAAGCCAGCTCTCATGATAACAATGATTTGTCCCTTAATGATTGTTTATGGCCCGGCACCAACTTAAATCCACTTCTATTTGATATTTTAATCCACTTCAGATTATACGAAATTGCCTTTTCTTCCGATATCGAGAAGGCGTTCCTTCAAATCTCACTAGCTGAAAAGGATCGGGATTCTGACCGTTTTCTGTGGTATGATGATGGTTTAAAATCTTTCAAGGTCTTCAGATTCAAACGTGTTATTTTTGGAGTCAATGCCTCTCCATTCCTCCTATCTGCTACCATAAAGGAGCACATCAAGCGGTTTACGAACCTACACCCAAGAACTGTTCACCTACTCGATAAATATATTTATGTGGACGATTTTATATCTGGCGAAGATACGCTGCAAGAAGCTCTTGATGTTTCCCTGAATGCTAACAAAATAATGTCTGAAGCAGGAATGATTCTTCGAAAATGGATAACCAATGATGAAGCGTTACTGAAGTGCTGGCAAAGGGAAGGTTTAAATATTCAAATAGAACATGCTGCAATAAGCCTAGGAAGCAATCTAAGCAAGGTATTAGGAATGTCCTGGAAAACAGAAGAAGATTGTCTGACATTCGAAGTCAAAAGTTTAATAGAATTCTTGTCATCGCAAAAAATCTCAAAACGTCTACTATTGCAAGCAGTTGGTAAAATCTTCGATCCGTTAGGCATGCTGACGCCATTCACCATTAGAATAAAATGCCTGTTCCAAGAACTATGGCTAAAGAAGACAGCATGGGATGAACAGTTATCAACTAATGTGCACGAAAAATGGTTAAAGTGGTTCGAAGAACTTCCAAATTTAGCAGAATTAAAAATTCCGAGGAAAATTCTTGGTTGCTTGAATCAAGTAATAGCTGTAGACATACATGCCTTTTCTGATGCTAGTAAAATAGCGTATGGATCTGCAATTTATCTGAGAATAAAAAGAGAGAGTGGTGTGGAAGTCAATCTCGTGACTTCAAAGAGTCGTGTTGCACCGATAAAGGAGATAACTCTGCCTCGGCTAGAACTTCTCGGAGCCTTACTGAGTGCAAGACTGACCAATAAAGTAAAACCCATCCTAGATCAAAAAATCACATCGAAAGTGTACTATTGGACGGATTCCAAAATAACCTTATTCTGGATCAAGGGATCATCAAAGCGATGGAAGCAGTTTGTGGCAAACCGTGTCATAGAGATTAATGCACTTTCAGATTCGAACTCTTGGTATCACTGCTCTAGCAAGGACAATCCTGCCGATCTCTTGACCAGAGGTGCGAGTGTTAATTCTCTTGTAGAGAATCCAATGTGGTTTAGGGGACCAAAATTCCTAGCAGCTGATGACTTAGTGACTGAGCAAGAAACTATTTCTGTGCCAGAAACAGATTATTTTCCCGAGACTAAATCAAAATATAAAAATAACTGTAATGATTTTAATTCTAATATTTCTCTTTCTCTTTTCAGGAATCCTGAAGAAGTAAATTTTTTTCTCAACATAAGTGGTAAATACTATAGTATTCTTCGCATACTGGCATATGTTTATAGGTTTTTTCACAATTGCAAATGTAAGTTAGCAGACCGGCGCAGAGGCAGCCTCACAACCCCAGAAATAAAAAATTCAGAAGTTTCTCTAATTAGATTAGTACAAAATGCAGAATTTCAGGAAGAGATCAAGGGTTTAAAACGGGAATCAAGGGTTCCCCCTTCCAGTAAAATTAAATGTTTATCCCCCTTTTTGGATCAAGATAATATCTTAAGAGTTGGCGGTAGGTTGGAAAATTCAGATTTAAACTTTGATAAGAAGCATCAAATCATTTTGCCGAAGGGCCATAAGCTCACAAAACTCATATTTGAGCATTTTCACAGGAAGTATTTTCATATTGGTCCCCAAACTTTAATCCATTACGTACGAATGCGGTTTTGGCCCGTAAGTGAAAAAAATTTAGCGCGAAAAGTAGTGCATCATTGCGTAGTCTGTTTTAGGAACAACCCAGTTACTGCTAAACAAATCATGGGTGACCTCCCATCAAAAAGAGTAATTCCAAACTTTACGTTTAACCATACAGGAGCCGATTTTTGCGGCCCTTTTGAGATTAAATATAAAAATCAAAGAAAAGGGATTTTTCATAAGGTTTATGTCGCGATTTTCGTTTGCTTAGTAACAAAGGCTATTCATTTAGAAATAGTAACGGATCTAACTTCTGATGCGTTTATCGCCGCACTTAAACGCTTTGTTTCAAGGCGAGGAAAATGCGCTTCTATTATGACAGACAATGCTACGAATTTTAGGGGTGCTAAATCAAAATTGCACAAACTTCATGAGTTAGTTCGTAGACCGGATGAAAAATTAGCTAATTACCTTACTTCAGAAGCTATTGAATGGAAGTTCATTCCTCCTAGATCGCCCAACTTCGGTGGTTTATGGGAGGCTGGTGTAAAATCTTTCAAGTATTATCTTAAACGAACATTAAAAGGTGAGATTGACTATGGAAGAATTCCAAACAGTCACCACCCAAATCGAAGGGGTACTAAATTCGCGTCCCTTAACTCCGTTATCGACCGATATAAATGATTTTAATGCATTGACACCAGGCCATTTCCTAATTGGTCGGCCTATCGATGCTATTCCAGAACCTCAGTTGATTGATATCACAGAATCGAGATTATCTAGGTGGCAGAGAATCACTAAATTCGTCCAATTAATTTGGAGAAATTGGCAATTAAATTACTTGAGTCATCTCCAAAATCGTTCAAAATGGCAGGTAAAAGGGGAAAACATCAAACCAGGGGCGATGGTAGTCATAAAGGAGGACAATTTACCTCCCTGTAAGTGGATGCTAGGACGAATCTTAGAGGTTATACCAGGAAAGGATGGTAATGTTAGGGTTGAAAAGGTTAAAACAGCCTCAAATATCTTTCTTAGATCCATATCTAGATTGTGTGTCTTGCCCATTAATGAAACCTAATGTACATACCTTTTCTCATTGTCTACTTATTTTAAAGTGCACCTAAGATTTACATGTTATTTTACATTCAACTTTTCTTAAGAATACATCGAACTATTTTTAGAAAATAGCTTAATTTTGTAACAAAGAATTTAATTTTATTGTATTGTATAGTCCTTGTTATTGCAACTTATTATTATTGTATTTGTATTGTAATATTATTTTATGGTATTGGTATTTTATTTAGTTCTTGTATTTATAGTGTATTTTTAATATTTTGAATGTGCTACGCACATTGCAACGCGGGGCGGCATGTTCGGACCTTGTGCGCATGCCGAACGAGCTCCGCGGCTTTGCGGTCATGTGACCCAGTAGTTGTTCTTTAGCTGCCATTGCGGCACGTTGTGTATTCGAGCGGGTCTTATCCCCAAGTAAAGAGAGTTGTTTTTTAGCTGCCATTGCGGCACGTTGTGTATTCGAGCGGATCTTATCCCCAAGTAAAGAGAGTTGTTCTTTAGCTGCCATTGCGGCACGTTGTGTATTCGAGCGGGTCTTATCCCCAAGTAAAGAGAGTTGTTCTTTAGCTGCCATTGCGGCACGTTGTGTATTCGAGCGGGTCTTATCCCCAAGTATAGAGTATGTTGTGCTTTTAGCTGCCATTGTGGCACATTATGTTATAGCGGGTCTTATCCCCCATTATTCTGTTTCTTATAGCGGGAGTATTCCCCAAAAATATGTTTTACGAACGTCACTTGTTCTAACAGCGGGTTATTACCCCAAAGTTACTTCATCTTTCTCTATGTTCTTCAGTGTTCGTGTTTGTAACATTTGTGTGCTGTGTGTTATAAAAAATGTGAAAAAGAAACCTATTCGTCTTCATTCCTAAAGTTACACACAGTATTCACATACAGCTACCACTAAAATTTAATAGAGATTTTCGCCTTGTTTAATCCTGACATTTCGATGATTAAATAAGACAATATTTGCTATAAAATTTTAGTGGTAGGAAAAAAAGCGTAAAAGTTGGCAGCTATGGAAGGATAGCTATACAAGTATATCTGCCAAGATGGAAATCGGTCTACAACGAATTTGTCAACAATCCCTAGCGATTCCTTTTACACAGATTTTACTGTAACTAGATTAAACGTAAAACTTCTTCGTCTTGGACTTCGATGGACCAACTATTGCCAATACTTACGAGAAAAGACGAATTTACACGAACACTTTAACGACATATTGATTGAGCTTCGCAATCATTATCTTTGCGCATTTTATAATTCTATATCAGACAACATTATCAATTACTTTAAATGTGCTGGCTGGATTTAATAAAAGTAACTGTATTCTTGGACTTGCTATTTGTAAACTTTTATTCCCACTTTCAAAATACCTTCAGAAATTTGAATATGATTTGTCTTCTTTTGTAAAACGTGCTAATGAGCTCTAAAAGAGTTTGTACGAATCAGTAAGCAGGAAAAAGGACATTGGTGTTCAAAAGTTTCCTGACCTGTTGAAGAGAGCAGAATCCTCTGCTAAAGTAAACTTTGATACAACTTTCTTTAACCATGCACACTTATTGTTAAGTTGGCCATCCAATCAAGAGGGATATTACATCTCATGACAAACCTGAAGAATATTTCAGGATATCAATGTTTCTTTCTTGCTTTGATACTTTTCTTTCTGGTCTCGTTGATCGTTAGAGAAAAGGCAGGAGGATATTGAAAGGTTTTGATGTTCTTCTGGGTTTTTACAAAACAATGGTGATTTCTGTTATGGAACTTTTCAGCCCAAGCTATTTTTAATAAACTTAATGGAGTTTTCCGTTGTTGTTTAGTACTTGCAAGGGTAGATTTTTATCTACTTACTTAGTATTATAATTTTGTTTTTGCCATTATACTGGATATTTAAGGCAGTTAAAGAAACTATGGCAAACTTTGTAATTTTTTGTACGAATTCAAAATGATAGGGAAAGTATCGGGAATGTTTTCTTACATTAATTACACACAGCGTTGAAGCGTCCCTCCCCCCACACACCTGGAGCACCGAAATGTCCCCCCAGAAGATTTGGAATTTTATGCTTATTAATGGTCTAGAAGTGCTACCGGCTCCCCGAAACTGCAATTGGAGTTGCAGGACATCCAGCACTTTCCTTGTAAAGGCATTAAAGATGAAAAATGGCGTGTGACCACAATAAAGCGCCGCCTGACCAGAACAAAGCGAGTGCGAGTAGAATGATACGTCTGTCTGGAGTTTTAGATAAGGAGGGAGAAAGTCTCGACACATGTCACACAAAGCAGGCAAAACAAAGAAACAAATTTAAACAACTTGCATGTTTCATTTTCTTTGGGTCGTGAAATTATTAATTATTATTAGGAAATAAGAATTATCATTCTACACGCGCTCGCTTTGTTGTAGTCAGGCGGCGCTTTATTGTGGCCACACGGCGTTTTCCATCTTTAATAGCTTTACAAGGAAAGTGCTGGATGTCCTGCAAAAGAAGAATCTTTCTTTGAGATTGGTCTAATCTCCTAATCTCACGACACATTGTCGAATGTCCGCTTTCTTTTGTGAATAAACCGCAGAAGGCTAAAAAAGAATACCGTTCCTGGAAAACTGTTGAATGATGGCAAAACAAGCATTTGAACGGATCCTTAAATGTCATTCCGGAAGATTTGGGATTTTATGTGCATTGATAATCTATAAGTGCTACCCTCTTCCTGGAACTCCAAAGTGTCATTTATAGTGCTGCAGAAATCCCTCCCGGAGAAAAATGTCTGAATTCAACATCACTTTTGCCCCCTATTACGAATTGTGAACTCCCAGTTTAACAGTGCTTCCAGAAATTTCATGGCGGAAATGACAGTTTTGTGTATGGGGAAGGTCGTGGGTGACATTCTGTCTTTAACAGTGAGAAAGCCACAGCATAAGTTGAAGCTAATCCAAATATCAAAATCCGAGAACTTACTGTAGAGCTTGAAGAATATCCTAAAATTTTCAAACCACCTAAAATAAATTGAATGGCAAGTAAAATAACAGAAATCCCCATTATTTTTTTACACAACTAAATACTTCCAAAAAAGCGCTAACCCATCACAAATAAACTCTTTTCAAAAATTTTACTTCTTAACGTCGACCAGATATCGGAAGCAACTGTTGAGGCTGAATATGGTATCAGAAACGGCGAAAATTAAACAGAGAAATACAGAAGAATTATGGCTGATTTAAACTATTGTAACTAAACTATTTTTTCGAATATGAACTATATTAGTTGCGTGCTTATTATTACATCAGTAGTTTCTGTATCCAAAATTGTAAGATCTTTTTCTAGATTAAAATCTTGTCTCAGAAATTTCACGGGTAATAGACGTGTTTAGCACTTATGCGAACTCATTATCTATTACACGATAAATCCTGAACCCTTAAATGCCTGATTTTTCAAAAATCATTGTAATAATGTTTTTCGGCTTTCATTTTTTAAATAAATCATGGGATAAATATTTTAAAAAATCATATTTTGTTTTAAGTATGGTTTACGGCTAAAAAACAGTTTGTTACTAATCGGCAATACTGGTCATTAATTGAAAAAATAATTTTCCCTGATAAAATTCTTTAACGTTAAACACACAAGAATTTTAGGAACTATAATAAGAAATAAATTTTACTTGCTCCCTGCAGGACAAAATAGGGTATTTCGCAAGCTTCCAAACAAAACAAAAAGAAGATGTAGCAACAATTGAAACAATAAATCTATCTTTACTCTTAAACAGCACAAGTGTTGCCATCTAAATGTTGAAAAACGATTTAATAATATTTTAAGAATGCATTTTATTGGCAACATTAGGCATTATAGCTTCAATATTATTCTAATAGTATTTTATAAGCCTAAATTGGGTATGTTGCCGAAAAGCAACACCCGGCATTTAAGGGTTAATTCAATGACAAGAAATTAAACTTGGAAATTGTTGTTTTAAACTTAACCATTTGATCCTAATTTAATGCAAGCAAAGATTTAGGTTTTATGAAACTTTATTTAAGTACATATACTCTTCAATATACACTCAGTTTTTTTATGTCATAGAGTTTATAAAATCTTTGTCACTGGCAAATATATTAATGTAACTTCATTATATTATTAGTTGCATTTATAGTGATTGATCTTTATTTTACACACGTTATTTGTTTTAAATTAAGAACTTTATAAAGATATACTTATATTCTTAAAGTTACACGAAATACTTCGATTACACATAAATACACACAGTCAATCCTGTCAAGACGTGATCACATGGGATTGGAAAAAAGTTTTATTTTATTCTCGTTTCCGTGTAAAGCAGTGTAATTAATTATAATTTTAAGATAGACTGCCTCAAAAGCTATTGTTCGTTTCGTCGGGATCCTAAAACTCTTCGTTTGAGACAGGATTGCATTATAAAAAAGTTGCGCGTTCACTGATTTTAATGTGTTTTAAAGTAAAGCATAACCTGTTAAGAAGGAATCGAAGAAGAGTGAACTTTCCGTATGAGGCAGATTTGCATCAGATTAATTTATACTGTAATCCATATCAGGACCACGTAATGCTTCCGTTTAAGGTAGGATTCTGCTATAGATAATTTCCATTTTGACAGGTTTTACTATACGTATAACATAAATAAGTATATTTATATAAATACAGCCGAACTTGTAAAAAGGAATCCTGCCTATAACCGAATTCTGCCTGAAACGGAAATATTCCTTATTCGCATTGAAAAGAATACCATAAAATTACACCTACCAAGACTCAAACCTGTTTAAAACGAAATTTTTACCAATCCTTGCGATTTCATCTTGACAGGTTTTATTATGTATATAACCTGAAGGGAAAATTTGGACCTCCCCCCCCCTCCCCCCGAAATGATATCCTGGCTACGCCACTGGTGCCATATGCTGCATTTTATGATTTATATAACTTTCGTTAGCATAAAATGCATTCTGTAGTGCCTTTCTATAATTTCGAAAAGAAGATTTAAAAAATAACTATAAATTTTACCCCATTAATATTTTAAATTGTCACTTCATTTGCCCAAATTGTCACTTCTGTCCCTTGTCCCCCACTTCGCGTGCAAATGACACCGCTTCTGGAACAAGTTAATTGTAATGATAAACTATTTTTAGAAATTTTACTGCACAAAATATGAATTTACATTCTAAAATATAAATAAAGAAATTTTATTGTAAATTATAAATTGTTTTATATTTATTTTGGCTAGAGAAATGCTGCCCCATAGTTTTTATGTCACTACTGTCCTCTTGTATAAAACTGCCCATGTGATCATCCAGAGGTCAGAAAACAATTGGAGGACAGTTACATTTAGTAGAAGCTGCAATCTTCATTCTAAGAATGTCACATGTTTTAATTATCTGGACTTCAAAAGAAGTTACAAGCTACAAAATAGAGAGAAATACAAGAATATGGTTATTACCTGTGAGTTTTGTCCCACACTTAAACTTTCCCAATTATTATTTTTATTTATGTGTTTGTCATGATGTAACAATATCATATTGCAGCCTTACTAAGATTAACTTACTATGAACACAGAATATATTTTCATTTTGGCAATTCTGTCCCTATCATTTCTGTCCCTTTCAATGAAACTGCATCAGCTCACTACCCTGTTGAAATTTTACCCAACCTTGATTAAAAACATGTACACTAAAATTTGTATTTAAACTGTTCAACATTTTTATTGAACTTAGTTCTACGTGGCGTTTATTTAAATAACTTTTTGAAGACATTTCTGGTTCGAATCAATTGCAATAAATTATAGAACGGATCGATTAAAGTTAGGTAGGTTAACCCTTAATGGTTTAATTTTTTTGATAACATAACTACAAATAGGGACTAAACGCCACTTTTTTAGTACAGAAATATTTCACTTAAATAATCGGAGAAAAGTCTGTCAATTAATATAGCGAAGATTAAATTTACAAATTAGTGGTATCAAAAAGCTTTTAGTAACGAAACAAGCAAACGTTTCATGCCCAAACTCAGTTCGGTCAAATCAGTTAAATGGTTAAAGAAAAATACTGTTTACACTTTATGGTAAAAAAATGTACATTACTCACTACCGTATGTCTTATATGTTTCAAAAGAAAATTGTTTAAAATTTATCTTTGACTTTTCACTAAATCACAGAGCGAAATTACACACTTACTGGGGAATCGCAGATGTACATTTATAATTTTTTTTTAATTGGGGGGGGGGGGGTTGATACGAGCCACATTTAACCCTACCCATGAAGCAGAAAAAAATATTAGTAAACAAAGTAATAAAGTAATAGTAAGTGATTAGTAACAGTAAAAAATTTGCTCAAAATCTTCTTTATGTTTTTTTAATATAAATAATGCTTAACTAATATTTTTGTTTCAGTAAACACTTCTTAAAAATTATTTTTGTAATAATGATATATTTTTTGTTATATTTACATGTGTGGTTATTTTTGCGCGTTCATTTCTTTTTGCATCCTCTAAAAACTGTTACTTTCATAAAATTATCAAAGCGAATTTTCAATTATACCAAACATAAGAAAAGAAGAAGAAATTTAAAATTAAAATAAATATATTTTACTGTCGGGTGAATGAAAACGAAAAAAGAAAAACTATTGGCTAATTAATATAGATTAGCTAAAATTGCAATCGTGTTAATGAAACAATTAATATCCTATTACATTTATTTGATAAAATATTTAAGTATGCCTAATTGCTACATTTCATTCACAACATTCTACATATTTTATACAGTTTACATTCGCTAAATTTTAATTCTAATTTATTTAAATGGAGATTAGAGATATAAATGGATCTAGTTCTAAAGTTGACTTTATAATATCTTCGTTGCTGGAAATATATGGGATTTAGAGAATTTTAAGTAAAACCAATAAAATGAACTTCAATATTCTAACAAACTATATTAAACGCCTAAATCTCATTTTCACATATACAGTAGAATCTATATGCTTAATTTTACTTAATAATCACTTCACATAATATACTACGTAAATGGAAAGATGTAATGCTTAAAAGAAACTGCTTAACCCCATGAAGGGTGGTGATGCCGTCACGTCACGGCATCACGTAATTTTAATCCCTAATCACTACATTGGCACCGGAATTTTATAATGAAAATTTCACCTTTATTAAGTACGCGAAAATATACTTTTACTTTTTTGCAAATAAATTTTCTTGTAAATACTGGTGTGACATGTACTGGTGTTAAATACATGAAATGAGTATCTTATTTATATGGATGAAAGCGCTTGCGCCACAAATGGCTGATTTCCACAACTAAATTTTAATAGTGTTCTACATCCAGGGTTCCAACTCAGTCCGTTTTTTGAACACCCCTTTTTTTTCAAAGAAAAACCTTCTTTATAATTTTCGTAGAAATTTACCGCTAAGCGCGTTTTTGTTATAATCGTTGCCAAAACCTACCATGAATATTTCTCTAAAAAAGTACTGGTTTTCAAAAAACGGACCAGTGGGCGCCCTGTACTCCTTATTGAATCTCAAAACTTCCGTCATTAATTAAGGTGAGGAATACTATTAAAATTTAGTGGTATCATTCGGTTATTTATGCAGCAGCGCTTGCATGTCTGTATTTATAATGCATGCCTGCATCCTTTCAGAAGTTGTAGATGCGAATAACTGCTGCAAAATGAAAATCACTCACAAAGCCGGCTTTGTAATTTATATTTAGTGTCACAAAACTGTACATAAAAACATTCTTTCTTCTGGAGATGAAATTTTCATAATAACTCTTCTTTTTCTTTTCCAGATTGTAAGCGCATGCAGTTTCCTTTATCTACCACAAAACAATAAATACAATTCGGTCCTCCTGTTTGCTCAGGATCTACTGCCATTATATTTCTTTTTTGACCGTGCATTCTACAGAGTAAAATATTTTTTTAGGGTTTACAATAAGGTAAAGCGCTCGTCTATAGGAATTTTTTTTTTCCTTCCAAACAAAATGCGCCAGTGTGGGAAAGTTGCTCTATCACAGGGTTGCCAGTTTGGGCTCCATTTTTATTTAAAACTCAAAATATTTGTTACATAGTGTAATCAAAAGAACAAATTTTTATTAGATATTTGACTTATCCTTTGTAATAAAATATTAAAATTATCCTTAAATAGCATCAATAATAAGGTAAAATTAATTTACTATTACAATTTAAAGGCAATAAAATAACCATTTTATAGTTGTCCATAGTGTTTTTTGGTTTTGAAAACTGGTAATTTTTTTCTAGACTCCAAACAAGTTTTAATGACCCCCATAGTGGCTCAAAGAATCACAAATAGCAGAAGAAGCTTCAATGAAGAGTTTCACATACCTTTCAGTGCAGTGTTGCCAGTGGGCTACTCTTTTAAAATTCAAATTTCTTGATTGGCACTACATTTCTCAAAGAGTAAAATTCGCCTTATTTAATAACATAATAATTAAGGCTAAAACAAGGGAATTTTAGCATTTCAGGAAAGTGGTGCCAATAGAGAAATCTGAATTTTTAAAAAGTTGCCCAGTGGCAACACTGTTTCAGTGGCTTGATTGTGACAATGATGTTATAAATAAAGAGGAGAAGACATCGTCGGTACCATGTCAAACTTATCCAGTATGAAAACAGTGTTGCCAGTGCGCGACATTTTTACATGATTTCTTTTAACTTACAGTTATATTTGTGTATGACAGTGAAATCTTGTGACTCATTTTTCTCCCACTTAGGGTTCCCACTCGGTCCGTTTTTTGGACGCCACTTTTTTTCAAGGAAAATCTTCCTTATAAATTTCATAGAAACTTACCTGGAAGCGCGTTTTTTTTAATTGTTGCCAAAATCTACCGTGACTATTTTTCTGAAAAATTAGTAGTTTTAAAAAACGGACCAGTGGGATCCCTGCACCCACTTCCTGTTGACTTAGATACTTAAAATATGGAATGTATGTGCATTACTGAGGGCAACATTATGACGGGGTTGCCACAACAGCACCATATTTAAAACAATATGGTGAAATATCGACAAATTTTGGACAACTTGGCGAAATATCGCCAAATTCCGCGATAAAAATAAGTTGCCGTATATGAAGCCAAATTGGCGATAACTGGCTAATTTGGCACAATTCCCATTTAAATCCATTAATATTCCATAATCGAGCTCGTCGCAATTTAATTTAAACTCCGTACATTTAAGGGTTTTTTTCAAGACTTTCCTACTTTTTAGTGCATTTAAAAGGACATATATATTTTCTACATTTTTTGTGAATTTTAATGAAAACATGTCTTAAAATAAAAAACATTTATATTTATTTAAATTCAGATTTCTTGATTTGCACCACTTTTCTGAAATGGTAAAATTCCCCTTGTTTTCGTCTTAATTAATATGTCACTAGCCGATTAATGCACGAATTATATTTTTCGTTAAAATTTATATTTTAGTTCCCATCACTTTTTAACACTAGAACTACTGGAAATTTGAGTCAAGTTTTATAAAAATATTTCACACGAGAATTTTGATTTAAATCAGTTTAACTTTAGTATTATTTAACGTTTTTCTTCTTTGTATCTTTTAAACTTATTTCATAATCAAATTTCTGGTTTGAACCGAAATATATTCATATGGTAGCCGTCAAAATGACGGTTCACGGTAGTTCTAGTATTAAAGAAGAGTAATTTTATTATTATTTTATCAAGGAATTTGTCTCGTTAAATGAAGTGGAAAGCCTTTTTAGTATCCCAAGTGCTTTTAATCCCTTGAGGGGCGGTGGGATATATTTTATCCCACCTACGATTAATGAAGATTTGCACCAGAAATTTTTTTTTTTGAAATTTTACTTTTCTAACTTTGGTGGGAAAAAAAAATCCGTAAAATACCTTTCCCTTATTTTGAAATAAAATTTTTCTAATTTTCCGGTTGGAATTCAGCATTACACGAATGCAATTGCTTGCCCCTCAAGGGGTTAATAGCTTAAAGAGCGCCACATGCGTGCCTCCTGATGTAGTAAGTGTCTACTGATTACAGCGCCATCAACCTCTTATGTAACTAACGACCAAAGCGCCCTCATCCAGTTTATTTCCTTTCCCCATGGACAGATTTCCGATCTACAGACGTTCTTTTGGAGAGTGTGAGTTGTAACTGAAACGAAGTGGGAGACGGTGGCTAGAAGAGAGAGTTATGTATTCGGCGGTAAAAAACAGTAGAACGATGATGTGTGCTGTGATTGTTTTCGCAGAATTGTGATGTAATTAATATGACGACACTTTTCTTTTGTAAATATTTTGTAAATACCGTAACTTTAAATATAACTTAGTTAAAAATTCTCACCAGAATAA
The DNA here is from genome assembly GCA_963932465.1 of Maratus speciosus. Lineage (NCBI taxonomy): Eukaryota > Metazoa > Arthropoda > Arachnida > Araneae > Salticidae > Maratus > Maratus speciosus. Next base: position 54,491,869 of record OZ010787.1, read on the forward strand.
TCGAAAAATTTTATTTTTAAGTAAGGAAAAGCAATTTTTCAATCATTTTCCTCCAAAGTTAAAAATATAAAATTTAGTTAAAATTTTCTGGTGAGAATCTTGTTTAAATTAGGTGGGATATATTTTATCTCACCGCCCCTCTAGGGGTTAATAATGCAAGTGTTTATAGGATGCCCTGTTGATATACGCTGCCCACAGAATTCTTTATGTGAAATAGTGCAAGAGAAGTGTTTGTATATAGTCAAGCTGGATTATCTATTTATGAAGTGAGTTGTTTATTTTTTACTTAGTCAATATGTCAAATTTGGTTAATTTTAAGGAATTAGAACGTTCGTTGAAAGCTGAAAAATCATTAAGTATCAAGAACTTACATAAATTAACTTTTGGAGAAGTCGGTGATAGAAATAATAGACGTAGAATTCGAAATTTTACGGGGTTTGCTTTTGAAATTGATTCTGATGACTATAAATCAAAATTGCAAGATATTAAAGATAATTTTCATTAAACGATTTAATAACTATTTGCAATGTTTTGTGTATAAATAATTCGGAAACTCTCGATGAAATTGCTACCAGAATAATTTCTAGTTTATGTGACTTTAATGTATTGAAATCTAATTGCATTCCTGGCGAAGGCGCTCTTAGCGATGCTGATTCGAATAAAATTAATGATATCTCAAATGTTTCTGGAAGTAATTTGAGAAACGATTCTGGTAGTTGTGAAAATAATGAAAATCAGAAAATTCTAATTCCGGATTATGTTCTTAGAGCTGTTATTTCTATTAATGATATTCAGAATATGCTCACGGAATTTCATGGTAGTCAATGTCAAAATGTTAAAAAATGGCTTGCCGATTTTGAAGATACTGTTTCTTTATTTAATGTTTGTGATTTGCACAAATTGATTTTGGCTAAACACCGTATGGCAGGTAAAGCAAAATTGTTTATTTAAAGTGAGACAAAAATAAATTCGTGGCCCAAAATGAAAGCATTACTTAATTCTGAATTTGGTCAAACATGCAATTCAGCCGAATTACATAAACTGTTATCTAAAAGGTAAATGAATCTTTAGACGGATATTTTTTAAGTATGAAACAGCTATGTTCAAAAGGCAACATAGAAGATTCTGCACTCATTCAGTATATAATTAATGGAAACAAGAACCTGTTTTTAAAAATCCTTTTTGTATGGTTGCCCAAATATTGTTGAATTTAAAGAAAAACTTAAAATTAATGATAAATTGCGTGTCGATTATGATATTAAAACTTATGCTGATATTAGGCGTAAGTTCAAACCAGAAGTTGAATTTAAAAACAAATCCAGACCCATTAAACCTGATATACATTACTATAATTGTGGCGATAGATTCCACAAAAGTAATCAGTGTAGAAATAAAGGTAAAAGTCCCCTCTGCTTTTCTTGTAATCAGTATTGTCAGTGGGCTACATTTTTAATTTCAGATTTCGTGATTTGCTCCACTTTTCTGAAATGGTAAAATTCTCATTGTTTTCGCCTTAATTAATATGCCATTAAATAAGGCGAATTTTACTATTTCAAAAAAGTGGAGCCAATCAAGAAATCTGAATTTTAAAAAAGTAGCCCACTGGCAACACTGCTTGTAATTTGTATGGCCACAAATCATTCGAATGTGATAAAACCAAAGATTCAAAATTGCCTAATGATTCTCAAGTAAATGTTCTAACCTGTTCTCAGAATTTGGTTTTTAAAGATGTAAAGTTGCATTCATTAAATTTAATTTCACTAATTGATACATGAAGAGAAAAATCTATTCTAAAGAAAAGTAATTTTGATAAAATTAACTATTATGTAAACTTAGAACCAACAGATATGCTTTTAAGTGTATTAGCTAAAAAAATCATTTAGAGCAATCGGTTACTTTGAGGCCGAAATCGAAATTGATGATTTTAAATTTCAAACATCTAATTTTGTGATTGATCACAAGCCTATTGAATTTGATTTAATTATTGGTACTGATGTAATACAACAAAGCTCCTTAATTGTTTTTGGTAATGATGTTAAGTTAAATAAGAGTCAGAATAATTCCTTAGTTAATGTTTTTAATTCAAGTGAAGTAACTGTAAATCCTAAATTTAACCCTTTCGTCCACCTTGCACAGTAGCAATCCACAAATTCTAAACCAAAACAAATATTTGCCTGTTCCTCAATTGCACTATTCCAGCTCTGAAATTAAAGAATTACGTCTAGAAAATGAAAATTTAACTGCCCAAGTTAAAGAAGTTGAAAGAAGATATAAAATATTAGAATTAGATGTAATCGATATAAAAGAAGCATTCATGTCAGAAAAAACGAAGTCGAAAATTTCAATAACATCGTTAGAAGATAAATTAGAACAAGAAGTAGCAGAAAGACAAAATATTAGTAAATTGTATAGAAAATTAGAGAGATGTTTCACGATATAAAATCCCAATTAGATGAAGAAAGTAAACGTTCAGAACAATACCGATTACGCCTAATAAAAGTAAATAAATATTCAAAAAGCTTGAAAAACAGTTAGAAGAATCAGAAGATGAGTGTTCTAGAATAAAAATGTCCAAAAGAAGAATCTGGATAAAATTTAATAATTCCCAGGAAGATTTCGAAAATTTACGACAAGAAATGACTAAGTTAAAGAACCAAATTAAGATGAATAACAGTCCTAAGAACCTTAAAAATGATCCAGATTTCCCTAATTTCAAAGATAAAGAAAATATGATGTATTCTTCCAGAAATGAAAATAACCAGAAATTTGATGTAATAAATGAAGAAAATTTGATAAAAGAAAATCTTAAGAAAATATCTAACGAGAAGGTGAAGAGAAATATTGAAGGTGAAGAAAATTAAGAATATCCCTAAGTCGTCACATGAAATTGAAATAAATGAATATGAAGTTAAGAAACTTAAGCAGAAGTTTACTAAAAAGAAACCTGATTATAGAAGATCCTTTTTAGAAGAAAATACAAGTAAATTTGACTTAAATTCCGAAGATGGCACTAATGATTCCGAAGATGACACTTTGACCGATGTTGACGAATATGGTATCGTTCCTGAGAAATTCCTTGATTCTGAAGATTATGCTGAATTCCGAAGAAGCAAAAAATCCTTACATGATAGTGACTATGAAATGTCGTAAAAGAAGACGAAAAGACATAGTTTAAAAAAAAAAAAAAAGACGTAGAAAAATAAATAAGACAAAAAAGACGTAAAGAGTAAAAAAAGATAAAGAAGAAGAAGAAATAATTTTTATGATGTGAGAAGCCCTTATGAAGAATATGCTTCTTCAAGATGTACGTTTAGAAATTTTATCCCTTAGATGTCCAAAAAACTGTATTCTGCCAAACTTTGCTTTTTAGAAGATGATGTACTAATGTTTTGACGCTTCACAATGAACTGATAATGTTTTCTTTTTTTAAGAGCTTTGGATCCTGCTCTTTCTTTTTGTCTTTTCAGGTGCTCCTGTTGCTCCTACCAGCGGATCTACAGTGTCACTGAGGGCAGTTGACCGGTCAGTCTGGCTGATCTATGCGAAAGCCTTTTTAGTATCCCCAAGTGCCTTTAATAGCTTCCAGAGTGCCACCTTCTTGCTTCCTGGTGTAGTAAGTTTCTACTGCTTACAGCGCCATCAACTTCTTATGTAACTAACGACCAAAGCGCCCTCATCCAGTTTATTTCCTTTCCCCAAGGACAGATTTCCGATCTACAGACGTTCTTTTGGAGAGTGTGAGTTTGAAGTGAAACGAAGTGGGAGACGACGGCTAGAAGAGAGAGTTATGTTTTAGGCCGTAAAAAAAGAGTAGAAATATGATGTGTGCTTTATGAGAATGTGCTGTGATTGTTTTCGCAGAATTGTGATGTAATTAATATGACGACACTTTTCTTTTGTAAATATTTTGTAAATACCTTATTTTTAAATATAACTTAGTTAAAAATTAAATGTTGTCAAGCTTCAATTTCCACATATATTTATCTTTTTATTTACCGATGTGAAAAGCGCTTTCTTGCCACTAAGACCAGTGATCTAAAAATATATCACATGGCGTTATTGGGTTAAATAAGGCGAATTTTACTATTTCAAAAAAGCGGTGCCAAACAAGAAATCTGAATTTTTAAAATGTAGCCCACTTGCAACAGTGTTTTCATATTGAATTTTTCGACATGATACCGACGATATAGTGTAGAGTCTACCAGTTGCGAGTGAATTAACTGAGGAGGCTGCCACAAGATGGCGCTGAGATTTTACATCGGCTAAATAGTTTCTGATTCCAATGAAGCAAACTTTCACCAGCAAATTTTGAATAGAAATTTCGAATTATTTTAGGGGCGTATTCATGCAAAATGTCCCAAATATGGCGGAATTTTTCATTTGTCTATTTGTTTTTACTGGTGAAAGTTGGCCTTATCATTTTAATCTCTGTCACTGGCTAGTTTAGCTTCTACTTTAATGAAAGGAAGTTCGAATTCACACAGAAAATCCTTAAAAAAGAATTTTTACTTCTAATTATAATTAAATGTATGTCATTTAACAAAGAGTAAAATATAATAGGTAATTTCTGGTGTGAATGCGAAATTTTGGAATGAAAAAAAAAAGGGACAAACCTGGCAACTCTGCTGACCTGATAAGAGGTAGATTTGGTTGTCACAATATGGCGAAAACTGTGGCCTCATGTGGCCTGACGACCACAGAGGTAAACAACCACCAGTAAAAATATATATCTGTTTTTGACCATAATTATGAATGAAATTCTGCATTAATAAGACGTTTAAATAAGGAAAAATGTTACATTTTATTTAACTGGTGGAAGTTTTGCCTGAAGGCAATGAGCCACTGAGAAACCGATTAAATTTGAAGCTTCACCTTTGTTAGGATATGTCAATTCCTTTTTATTCATACCGTAATTTCCCGCGTATACGCCGCAGCTCAGATAATTCGATTTCCTACCAGAATTTGTTTTAAATAAAATGTATGATGCTTTTGCTTAGCATTTATTTGATTTTATTTTTTAAATAAAAATTACGGTATAAGCGGGAAATTACGGTAGTTACATGGATTCTGACAAGTGAACAGTTTAACCCTTAAATGCATGAATTATTCTTTTAGAATTGTGTTTTTTATTCTTAAAATAAGGATCTGACACCAGAAATTTTAAGACATATTTTTAACTTTATTTAGTAAAACATTTTGGTAATCTTTAGAGGATTAATATTTCTATATAAATGTAGTGGTTGCTAAGGGCTTAGGGGGGGGGGGGGTCTTAACGAAAATTAACGAAAATATTCATAGTTTGAATTAGTCTATCTTCATAATCTTTTTATGTATAAAAGTGAAATTTTGAATATTAATTAAGCAGATTATGCTTTGTAATATGCTACTATTGGAATCTGATTAGCCTTTTCTGGAATTTCTGTATTGTTGAAATTAAAATAGCCCCTTTTTTGTTTACTCCGTAAGTCATTGCGCGCATGATATCTTGAGAACGTGTCTATGGATTGTTATGAAATTTGCTGTAGAAACTAAGCAAATGTGTCTGTTTAAAATGAACTACTCTTAGGTCAAAATTGTTTCATTAAGTATGTAAAAAAGAAATTTTGTTTAAAAAAAAAAAAAAAAATACATTTTTAATGGATAAAAATTATCATAACTAAAAATATTACCACTGTGATTACTTAATAGTAGTTCATTTTAAACACACATATTTTCTTAGTATCTACACAAAATTTCATAACAATCCATACATACGTTCTCAAGATATCATTCGCGCAATGATTACGGAGTAAAAAAAAGACCTGTTTTAATTTCAACATGCACAAATTCTGCAAAAGACAAGTCAGTTTCTACTTGTATTATATTAAAAAGCATAATCTGTCTAATCAAATGTGAAAATTTCATGTCTATACATAAACCGTTACACTAATTACACTAATTCAAACTTTCAATGATTTTGTTGATTTCCGACGAGTTTAAAAGGTACAAGACCTTTTTATTTGTTAAAAGTTAAATAAAAAGTTGCGTAGATAAGCATCAGTATGCATTTAAGTGTTAAATTTACAGTGCTGCCACAGACGACTATTTTTATATTTTGTTCGCACTACTATTAAAAACAAAATACATTTTGTAGTATATTTCTCTTCCAAATGTTGTTAAAGTTCATGTAAAAGATTTTTGTTCTGAAAAAGTTGATGCGAAATTGAATTAAAAAATAGTCGCCTGTAGCAGCCCTGGGTTCAGGTAAGATGACTTTGCTTTTGGGATACACTTTGTAACTATGTTATAAAATTAGATCTTAGTCAATGGTGATTCTGTCGCTATGATTTCAGCCCAGTTTATAACATCGATATAGTCATTGACTTCAAAATTGATCTCAGGTAACTTGAAAGTACGTAAAGAATTCCTTGTCTTTCGAGTTTTTCTTTTTCTTCACTGTGCCAACGTTCTTACATTGACCCTATCGTCCGCCAGATGGCAATCAAATATTTTCTGGGTGACAAACATAACCATTTCGTGGAATTACTGGATCTATTATTGTCATTCATTTCTTTGCTAAATATCGTGATGACCTTATTGGTTCATGTAAATGCTTAGCCCCGTAAATGTGCGAAGAACTTAATCTTAATCTGATTATGCCTTACAAATACCCAATTTCCTTATTTTTTTTTTTTTTTTTTTTTTTTTTTTTTTTAACTTTTGAAGTCATTAGAGTAGTATAACATAGCTGCCAACTTTTATACTTTTTTCTTACGCCTAAAATTTAAAAGTAAATGTTACCTTTATTAATCGACGAAATCTGCGATTAACCAAGTAAAAAAATATCTTTTATATTTTAGTGGTAACAAAAAAGTGCAAAAGTTGTCAGCTATGATTGAGTATATGAAATCTTAAAGAGCTACAGCAAGTTCATTCCTAATTAATTATCTTATGTCCTTTAATTAATAAGGATTATTTTAATTATGCAAACTGGTTAAGTAACTGATCGTTTTACAATTATACGTTAAGGGGACGAGGGACCTTAAAAATATTTTTTTTTTTTATTTTTGTAAATTTCACCTTAAATATTACTCAAAGGTACATTATATGCATTATGGCATGCATTTCCTACAAAAAAAAATTTTTTTAAGTCATTTTTGAGAAAAAAGTGGAATTTTACGCGTTGTTTTAGAAATCTCCGAAATGCCCCATGCGCGTTCCATATCAATGAAAATCCCCAATATTTTTTATAAAGTTTGGTTTATATATATAAAAAAATCTGTGCATCGAACTTTATATATTTGAATATAAAGGTTAAAAAAATTTTTTTTTGAAAAATTTTGAAATTTTTCGAAAAAATTTCAAAATTTCAGAATTTTTTCTTTTTTTTCTTTTTTTTTTTTTTTGCAAATTTAACTTTAAATATTACTAAAGGGTACATTATATGCATTACGGCATGCATTTATCACAAAAAAAATAAAAAAAAAATTTATTTTTGAGAAAAAAATGGCATTTTACGTGTCGTCGTAGAAATCTTCGAAATGCCCCCTGCACATTCCATATCAATGAAAATCCCCAATATTTTTTATAAAAGTTTGGTTTATATATATAAATAAAACTGTGCATAGAATTTTATATATTTGAATATAAAGGTAAAAAAAAAAAATGAAAAATTTTGAAAAAATTTCAAATTTTCAAATTTTTTAATTTTTTTTCTTTTTTTTGTAAATTTTAATTTAAATATTTCTCAAGGGTACATTATATGCATTGTGGCATGCATTTACCACAAAAAAAATTTAAAAAAATTCATTTTTGAGAAAAAAATGGCATTTTACGCGTTGTTGTAGAAATCTTCGAAATGCCCCCTGTGCATTCCATATTAATGAAAATCCCCGATATTTTTTATAAAAGTTTGGATGATATATATAAATAATTCTGTGCATCGAATTTTATATATTTGAATATGAAGGTGTAAAAAAAAAAATCAAAATTTTTGAAATTTTTTCAAAAAAATTTTGAAATTTTTAATTTTTTTTTTTAGCTTTATATTCAAATATATAAAATTCGATGCACAGTTTTATTTATATATATAAACCAAACTTTTATAAAAAATATTGGGGGTTTTCATTGATTTGGAATGCGCATGGGGCATTTCGAAGATTTCTAAGACAACGCGTAAAACTCCATTTTTTTCTCAAAAATATTTTATTTTTATTTTTTTTTTTTTTATAAATGCTTGTCATAATGCATATAATGTACCCCTGAATAATATTTAAAGTGAAAATTTCAAAAAATAAAGAATTGATTTTTAAGGTTTTTTAAGGTCCCTCGTCCCCTTAATGCTGTTTGTATGCAGTGCAATAAATAGAGGAAAGGGTTTTATTAATAGTATGGAAATAAATCCGAACTCTGTCTCTAATTTTAGTTCCAATTAATCCACGAAAAAACGAAAAGTACCATTTTCGTATAGAGGCCGTTATATCTGGTTTATTTTGTTTTCGGTCATCTATACGATAAAGTAGAACTTTATATTAGGAAAAGGAATTTGATATAAATATTACACAATTTTACTATAAACATATAATAAAAATAATTTAATGATCATTCCTTTAAATTAAATTAATATTAATTATATTTGAGTAGTTTATATGTTCGACAAGAAAATTGGGAAATGCAGAACTTTCACGTTTTTACAAAATATTTATTGACCTTTGGGCAGCATTTAATATTAATATTTTTCAATGATATTTTATATTCAGAATTAGAATATGATAGAGCAACTTTTCCACACCGGCACATTTTAATTTAAAGAAGAAAAATCTCGTTTCACATTAGTGTACAATACGACATCCTAAAGTTTCTCCAACCTTTTTGAATAGCCCAATATAAATGGAGAATGCAGGGCTTGAAGATATTTTAAATTTTCCTACATTTTCTACCATTATTTCAAAATCAAAAATCTTCTTTATAGATTATATTTTAACCTCTACTGTAAAGGTTCACAATAACTATTATCATTTAAGAATAGTTGTAGCAAAGTAAAAATAAAATTACGTACGCTGTGAGCCCTAAGAATATATCTGAACTTATGGCCAAATCTTTCAGTGGATATAGTATATATGCAGGCCAATATTTTTTCTATGGCAAATAAAGGTTACAGTTTTTGTATTTAAATTAAAAATACCGAATTTCTCACCTAAAATTTTACCCACAACTTTAACCATAAAGTTGGAGACAATTTAATGGGATTTTCATCAAATTAACTTTGCTTCTTATAAAATGTGATGGTTATAAAGCATGTGACGAAAGTGTACTGTAACTACCAATGCCCATGTATCTACTGTTAGCTATAATCTGAATTATGCAGCGTCAATTTGTACGTTAATTTGCTGCAAACGATGGCCACTTTACGACTTCATTTGGCGTCATCGTGTTTAAGAAAAATCCAAATATGTATGTTTAAACTTTTGTAAAAGTATCTTCATAATTTCTAACGTTATGATAAACAATCCTACTTCAACTTGAAAATACCCTGTGTTTTTTTACGGAATTACTTTATTTTGACCTTTGTTTCCTTTTCAAAATTATCGACTGAAAATCTTCATTTCACTTCCAAATATCAGTTCAGATGTACTTTTGACACACACGCGCGCGCGAACACGCACACTCGCACGCTCACACGTACACACAAGTATATTTTTGGGAGGAAAGAGACAAAAGAGAGTCAGAACAAAATTCAGAATATCAAAATGCCTGAATCATACATTCTTTTAATAAAAAGAACAATTGCAATCCAAAAAATCTCTGCCGTCTCGGCCTAAAGGCACAGGTAGATTTCAAATTTAAGTACTAATTTCACCAACTAAAACTAAATCAAGATTAGAGATAAACACAGTTTAATAATTTTATCAGGTCGCTTTTGGCGAGTTTTTAATTTCATTTTTCTGTAAGAGCTGGTTTTATCACAATCATGTTAATACGATAATTTTTTTCAAACCCTATTATTATTATTATTTTTATTATTATTATTTTGCTGTAAGAGTTGGTCCTATCAAAAAACTTGTCAGAGTAAAAGTTGTAGATAATAGTAAGAAAATTTATAATAAATTTAAGAGGATGTGATATCTTGTGAATTAACGAGTTATGCTTTTTTCTTCTTCACACCCCACCCCTTTTTTCAATTAATTTATTATTATTATTATTATTATTATTATTATTATTATTATTATTATTATTATTATATGCTTTTTTTTTTTTTTGCTGTAAGAGTCGGTCCTATCAAAACTTGTAAAAATAAAAGTTGTAGATGTGATTGAGGAGCTTTATAATAAATTTAAGTGAATCTCGCGAATTGACGAAGTTATGAATTTTTTTCTGCTTAAAACTTTGCTTTTTCGCCCCTTGACCCCATTTTTAATGATATCAAAAATCTGTTGCACATAAGTTTTTGCCCCTTTTCCTGGAAGTTATAATAATTTTAAACTAATTTGATATGTATTATAAATAAGAAGTTATGGGGGGGGGGTTCCGGTTTTTACAAAAAATCCTCCCTATTTCCACCCACTTGGTCAGATTTTGCCCATTAACGAACTTGACCCAGATTTTCGGACCCTTGATTTTATGTATAAGTTTGGAAGAGATTTCTGCTGAATTATGGAAGTTATCGTGTCCATAAAAAAGTGATATCAATAGATAGATAGATAGATAGATAGATATGTAGATACAGTTTTGAATTAGGGCTGGCTTTGAGATCTAGGGGTAATGATTGGTGAAGATCTGCAAAACATTTTCAGAAAGTCCAGCACTGGGGAGAATGTAACGGGTAGTATTTCTTACGAAATCTATCTAAAACTCCAGAGGTCTAAAAAAATAAATCTCGTATTAAATTACATTTTGAAAGATGGCTTTTATTGTAACACACTTCATCAGAAACATAAACTAAAATATTGAAGTAAAAAATATAAGCGATTTTTTTAATTTGTATTATTGCAATAGCAATAAGTATTTCATAACTATTATTGCGCAATCCATATGTAATACGAAAATAAATTGAAAAAACAATGTAGTGTTACTATCTTTATCTGTAATTGTATATGCACAATTATTCTTCAAACTAAAATATATAATATATGTATATATATACAGGGTGTATCTGAAATGCTTCAACAAACTAAGAGGAAAGATAGTACTCATGAAGAAAAAATACAATGGAACATGGGATCGCAAATGACATGTAAACGATGAAAATCGAGAAAATGCGTCTGGAAATGGACAAACTGAGACAAGAAAGAAACACTCCAGAAACTTATTTATTGAACAGAATAGGTACAACACAGCTCGTGATGCCCAGAGAAAACAAATATTTTACAACAATTGTTCAAAGTGTCGACCGCGGACATTATTACACCGAGTACATCTAAGGAGGAACGACTGGCGGACACGCTCCGAGAATTCGGGAATCCTGCATACGTGGATTTCTGCTCACAGATTTGTTTGGTTTCTTCCAAATTTTTGATATCGCTTTCTGATCGGATATGCACAAAGTGAAACGAAAACCAGCTTTGCGCTACTAGCCAGTTTTCCAGAAAAGCAGCATGCGTGATTTCGAAATTTTTATTAGTTTTGCGATTTTCATCCTTTAAACGTTATTTGCGACCCCATGTTCTTTGCACTTTTTGTTCGTCTTGATGAGTACGATCATCCCCTATGTTTGTTGAAGCATTTCAGATACACCCTGTATATATATATATAAATACAAAGAGAGCAGTGGCGTAGCGTTGAGGGTAGGGCTCAAATAATTTTATTACCAGTATTATTGTATGCTAAATTTTGCTTTGTTTAATCGTATAACGTTCAATGGTTAAATAAAGTCAAATTTTCTTTATAATAGTGTGTTGGTAGTAAAATGATCGAGCCTCACGCGAACGCAACGCTACTGAAAAAAAGCGAGGGGGAATAGTTTGCAAATATTATTTTATGCCCTTACAATTACTTTTAGATACTATTAAAACATTTTGTTTCGAAAATCAGTAATTTAAATAAAATTGAAAACATAGATGTTTCCTTTTAATAAAAAGTTTAAAACATACATTTAATAAAAAGTGATGTTTCAAGAACGTATATTTTCGTTTTTCGAAATATAAATGATACAAATGTAATGGAAAGCTTTTAGAAAGGTCGAATTTTTTTTTTTTACATACTCTTATATTTTATTTCGAATCCCACATACGAAAAATAAAAATAAGTAGCTTTTACTTTTTTCACAGCATTTAGTTCAGTGTTGCTTTGAAATGCTTTTTCTCATTTGTTTTATGAACGAAAACAAGCTCGTTCGATTACATTTAAGTAAATCTACGCTTTTATTCTGGCATGGAAGCAAGATATATGGGTTATTTTAGAGCATTTTAGTACATTTGAGTTATTTATGCATTTAATAAAATTCGCTTTTAAAATGTAAGTGCGACTTCTCTGAAGCATTGTGTATTCAGAAAAGAAAAACAAATTATACAGAAGATTAATTCAGACAAATATTATTAGTAATTTTACATTTTTTACATTAGTCTTAGTATACCAGTGTTACCAGCAGGCTAATATTTGAAAATTGAAATTTCTTGATGGCCTTCACATTTTGCCTTATTTATTGGCAGATTAAAGAATTCGCAAATACGACAATTTATGCTATTTTTAAAAAAATTGTTGCAATCAATCGCAATAATTTGTGGATGTTTACTGTTAAATTCGTTATTTTTGACCAAAAGTCAAAATGTTTGTGATTTTTATATACCGTATATACTCGCGTTTAAGTCGACCCCTAAATTCGTGAAAAAATAATTGCGTACCATTAATTTATTGTAGCCGTCTTCAGCTTATTTAATATCAGCAAATTATGCGTTTAGATAAGACAAAGATAACTTTTATTTAAATACTGGAATGTAGTCCGTTATTCCTCTGGAATTTGGGGTCGACTTATACGCGAGTACATACGGTACGTGCACAAGCCAAATATTCTAATTTAGAAAAAGAAAAAGTAAAAAAACAAATAAAACTTTAATTTCATCGATGAAATGCAAAATTATGATTGCTTTATTTTTAATAAACTTATCAAATACGATTTAAAGTATATCCGATGTGTCAATATTAAAATTCACATTTTGTAAATTGGGTGATTATTACGGCTAAAGGTGTTAAAATAACATTGTAACAATAATTCATTAACTTGAGTATTAATATTCATCAGAAAATCGATAACTATATCGTTTGCATATCAAATTTAACATCCATGAAATAACAGAAAGAAAATTTCCAACTTTCTCTTAATGTTGCCGATTTACAGATAGACTAATGATCAGAAGGGAATTAAAATTTATAATTGGATGAATATTAGGTCTGCCATGTGGACTGAAAAGGTAGCAGAAAACAGTTATTCATATCAGGGATGAGAGCGCTCCGACCCAAATGGCCGATTGCTACTATTAAATTTTAACCCTTTAGTGCGCAGCTTTGCATATATGCAAACGACAGTGTTTTGAATTCAATAGATTTTTTTTTAATTCGTATATACCCTAACTCACACCAGAAAATTAAAATAGCAATATCTGCTTCAATTAATAACAGACATTCAGTATTTAAATAAAACGAAATTAACCATTGAAACTTTCTGGTGTAAAGTCAGATTCTCTGAACTACGTAATTTCTAGAACGTATTCTATTATGGGAATTAAAAGGTTAAAGGTTAAGTTTTATAAAATAAATAATTATATAAAATAAGGTATTTGGAGATATGCTTATTAAAATATTTACTAATTTGCACTATTTTAGCATAAAACAGGCACATGACAGTAGTTTTTACTTGTATTGCAGGTGTGAAACAGAAGAAAAGATTGACGTATTAAATGAAAAATGTATCTCGGATTTTTTTCATTATATTTCCTGTGTTATAAACCTTTCAGAGTATCATATATAATTTTTTCGAAACAAAATAAAAAATAGCGCATTTAAGGGTTAATAATTTTTAATACAAATCTTCACTTCATTTAATAGCTTTTCTTCGCGTACGTTGTATAAAGCAAGATTTAATTCTTTTTTACTTGTGTCAATGTAGCATTTTGGAATTATAATTAAGTGGTATATAGTATATACCGTTGACTTTCAATAGGTTAAATGCATGAATAATTCTTTTAGAATTGTGTTTTTTATCCTCATATTAAGGATAAGACAACAGAAATTTTAAGATAGATTTTTAATTTTATTTAGTAGCATATCTTTGTAACTTTTACAGGATTAATTTTTCTATATAAATATAGTGACTACTAAGAACTTAATTTATTTATTAAAAGTTAAATAAAAAGTGATTCAGATCTGCATCACTATGCCTTTAAGGGTTTAAAGAATACTATGTAAAAGTTTCTCTTCAAATACTTAATAAAAAGAAATTTTCTATTCGAAAATTCTGGTGCCAATGTGGCATCTAGGTGTTAAAAATTAACTGATCCAAAAATGAACCATTGCACTTCAAGAGTTAATGAGACCTTAATTGTGAGTGGCACTCACTACAAATTGCGAAACATTTTCTAACATTACTAAAGGTTAAAAATAATACCGGTCTGATTTTGTGACAGAATGTCTACCATTAAATAAAGTGTAGATTTGTATTAAAAATTATTAACCCTTAAATGCGCGATTTTTTATTTTGTTTCGAAAAAATTATATATGATTCTCTGAAAGGTTTATTCCACAGGAAAAATAATGAACAAAATACATTTTTCATGATACATTTTTCATGTAATTCCGTAAAACCTTTCTTATGTTGTACATCTGCAATATAAGTAAAAACTACTGTCATCTGGCTGTTTTACCGTAAAATTTTACAAATTAGTAAATATTTTAAGAAGTATGTCTCCAAATACCTTAATTTATATAATTATTTATTTTACAAAACTTAATCTTTTACCCTTTAATTCCCATAATAGAATAAGTTCTAGAAATTACGTAGTTCAGAGAATCTGACGTTACACCAGAAAGTTTCAATGGTTAATTTCGCTTTATTTTAATACGGAATGTCTGTTGTTAATTAAAGCAAATATTGCTATTTTAATTTTCTGGTGTGAATTATGTGTATACGAATGAAAAGAATCTATTAAATTCAAAACTCAGTTCTTTACATATATGCAAGGTTGTGCACTAAAGGGTTAAAATATTTTTTAAATGTGCTGAGCTCAAATTGAGCTGTTTTGTTTGGTTTGTTTAAAACAATGCTGTGAGCAAAATTATCTGGTTTAGTTTCATTACAATATTTATGTAGAGTGCATAAGAACAGTTGATTTATGGAAGGAAGGTACGTTCCTTAGAATAGATTGTATAACTGTTAACACTCCGACTTTTGTCAGTATTTTTTTTTTTTTTCATAAATTTTACTTAATTCACAAAGCGAGAAAAATACAACAAATGAAGAAGCAATTTATTAAATAAGTTGTTTGGTTCAAGCTATATAATTGTGGGTTAAAAAAATCCCGGAATTTTGGCAGTGTGTACAATATTTATTAAATATAACAAACTTGATAACTTTTACTAATTTTTTATGTTTCGAATTTGACTCCTCTATTATCCCTCCAGCCAAGGGGGAATTTTTCATTTTCTTGATAAAATCGCGGCATATTTTTACTTTAAAAAAAAATTCAGATTGTTTGATTCCCATCACTTTTTTGAAGTAGAAAAAGTATCACTTTATTTAATTAGAGATTAAATAATGCGAGAATAAGCCGAATTATACGCTTTTAAAAAAGTGGTGGGAATCAAGCAATCAGAATTTTAAAATAGTAAAACACGGGAACGCGAAAATAGCATGCCCCTCGGAATTGCATAGAATATGTGAAATGCGATAAGTGTTGCCAGTGGGCTACTTTTTTTTTTAAATTTAGGTTTCTTGATTGGCACCAATTTTCAGAAATGGTAAAATTCCAATTGTTTTCGCCTTAATTAATATGTCATTAAATAAGGCGAATTTTGCTATTTATAAAAAAAAGGGTGCCAATCAAGAAATCTGAATTTTAAAAAAGTACCCCACTGGCAACACTGAATGCGATATGAGCGTTTCCCGCGGCTGAATGGTTAATGCATATATATGTGTATACCAGTGTCCTGACAATCACGGGTCTATTTAGAAAATGAATTTATAAATAATTGAAAGTGATAGAAATACATCGTAAGCTCTAATGTACTTGGGAAAACAGCAAAGAGAATGATATTTAAATAATGTGAATTTAATCTAAGAATATTATAAATAAAATAATATAAATTTTCAATTTTTCCAATAAACTCGGTATTTTTCGGACACATGGTGTGCATATACCAGTTGTCCCAAATATGACTGATTCATTTTAAAATTCAATAACTTGCAGACGGTGACAGATATATAAAAAAAATTCTTGCAGGCGTGTTATGTCAGACGTCAGGAGTTCTTATGCTGCGATTATCAGTTTTAGTTACAAATAGGATCGATAGATGGCGCTGCAAGCAATAACACTTAATCCATGCTGGATTTTTCGGCCTCTCTCTTCTTCCATGCGAAAAAAAAGAATAAATGCATTGAATGGTTTCCGAAGTACCGAAAATCGGGACTAGACTGAGTGCCTGTTGCTCTCAGTGCGCTCTATTGCTTGAAATCCAAACTAAAATCAAGAGTCACAGTACAAAAACTCCTGACATCATACATAACACTCCTGCAAGAATTGTTTTAATATCGTTTTTAATAATAATAACCGTTTTTGTAATAATAACCGTTTGGAAGTTATTGAATTTTAAAATCAATCAGTCATTTTTGGAACACCCAGTATATATATTCAAAAATTTTAACACTAGAACCGCGGTGACGAGTCATTCTGACTCGTAGAAAATGAATAGATATCGATTCAAACCAGAAAACTCTTTATAAAATAAGTTAAATATATGTTAAACTAAAATAATTTAAGTAAATATGCTAAAGAGATTTAAATGAAAATTCTGATGTGAAATATTTTAATAAAAGTTGAATAAAATTTCCCGTGGTTCTAGTGTTAAGACATAGCGATTCAGATTGGAAGAAAAATGTTATCAGCATAGAATACATGTACGGGCAAAGTTTAATTATTTTTCTGCAAAGCTAAAATTTCATCCAATCATTAGACCATTTCCATACACACTTTTTCATTTAACGATAATTACAAGCGTGCTTTCATATTTAGGCGTATCACTTAAAAGAATTTGAGCAGAAGAAAAAAGCCACACCCAACAATCAAGGTGAATTAATGGAGCGCTCTTAAGTGCAAAAATCTTTTTAAAGCGACACCTTAAAGGAAATATCAGAAATTATGATTTATTCTATTTTCTCTTTCACGCAGTTACCCTGCTTAAACAATCATCTGATAAACTAAAATCAGGTACTGTTCAGAACGTGAAAATCTTTGGAAATGTGCACTTTATTATGCACACATATATTCTATCATTTTGATTGCTACTGAGTTTTAATTACAGTAAAATTTTCCTTCCATGTCCTGTAAAAGCCTGTTGTTTAGTGGTTTCTTCTACCTCACTCTCTAAGATGTGTTACCTTTTTAAGACATTTGATATTTAAAATAAGAAAAGCAGTATTCAATTGTAAGACCAATATTCACTTTCAACCCATGGTTCGTACGTGAATTTTGCAGGCCAGAAAATTTTTCGGCACCAGTGTTATCTTATAGAAAATCTCTTCTTAAAAGAAGACGAAATTTTGCGCGTTTAAGCTAGATTTCTTTTTCAATAAAAAGAAAATATTGGTAGTTCTCCTGGAGAAATAACGGAATCCGTACGAACCATATAACCCTTTCGGGCACAGAAAAATTCTGTTTGTAAAATGATGAAATGATTGAATGATACCAGAATTAACCAACGAATTTATTAGAAAATAAAAACTTGCTTATGATACCGTACTTTATAAAATGAAAATTTTAATTGAATATTCTGCGTGCCAGTATTCTTCAAATTAGCTGCCCTTTTTTGTGGACTTCTTAGAAAGCAAAAGCGTGTTTTTTTAAGCTTTCATTATAAAAGCAAAATTTTATTAAATTATTCTTGGTGCCATTTGTAAGTTTGGAAATAAAATTAGGTGGCCACGCAGTGTGATCACTGTGCCGGAAAGGGTTAAATAGTTATTCAAAATGCAAACTATGGTAGTTTCACTATTCTTTCTTATGCTAAAAAGTGACGCTATCTCTATATGGGTCATTCTCTGAAAAGTGGCTGTTAAAAAAAAAATAAAATAAAATAAAATAAATAAATAAAAATAATGAGCTCCAATAAAATTGCCACAAAAATTTCAAAATTTAGTCTGCAAGTACCTTATCACTATATTTATCAAAAAATAATATGATCCAAACTGTACCTGATAGATCTTCTGAGATTTTAATTATTTTAATAATTGAAAAAAAAAAAAGGAGGGAATGATGCTGTGTATGAGGGAATGACAGATCACCATTAAAATTGACTCTTTTCGTCTAACACACTAGATTTGATGTAATTATTAGTAGATAAGAATAAAACATATTGTTTTCAAAATGGTTTATTTGATAGTAGTGACATTTTTATCCCTAAATAATCACATGTTAAATTATTTATCAAATTTATACTGGCTCTGCTATTGCAAGGAGTAGGACGAAGCAGTTTTGGATGCCTGGAAACAATTCTTGTGCGTGTTACCTTAATAAATGAAACTATTTTTTGAATGTGACTGGAATAACATTTGAATTATTGCTACATGTTGGCTGTTGCACATCATCTGTATCTAGAGCCTGTTCATTGCATTTCTTCTGTCGATAATGTTTTGAAATTTTTTTTCAATGTTTTCTTTTATGACGTAATTCATGTGGAGTCATTTTATTTACTGGTTTGACATGCCATTTCTCAAATTTTTTTTAATATTTTAGTCTGTCTCTTTTCTCTTAATTTTACAAGCAACATTGCATCTTATTTTTTTTTCTGATTCTGTGATACTCTTTATTTTTTTAGTCTTAATTCTTCCTTAGATAATTTCCCCACTGTAGTTTTATTTTTTAAAGAATAAATAATAATAATAATTAGAAGTCATACTGTCAATAAATAATATATTTTTTTACTCGATTTCAATTGAAATAATAAAGATAAAGCATTAACATTTAGCAGAGTTAATGTGTATGTGAATTAGTACAATAAAGTTTTATTTATTATTTTTAACTTATTATCTTTACTTACTCTAATTATAAATTTTATGAGTTTTTAATGTGCATTTTATTGCATTACATTTTCTTATTTTACTGCTTGGTACATATATAAATGGATTCAGATTATTCCCTCATATTTATCACACTAGAACCGCCGTTCGAGGTTATTTTGATCCCTGCCAAATTGATAATAATCGATTCGAACCAGAATTTTTTTCGTAAGATATGTTATATGAAAGCAGCACAAAAATAGACAAATTAAATAAGTTAAATAGTTTCAAATAAAAATTCTGGTGTGAAACACTTTTTTTTATATAAAAACTGAGAAAAATAGCCGGCGGTTCTAGTGTTAAAATTATGAGGGAATGATGAAATACTTCTGAAAACCTTGTTATACAAAAATGATTAGTCTAGGGTATATTTTCAGTTATTAAACATCTTTTGAGACACATTTCTAATAATATAACAAGATAAAAAGACGTATCACTAGTTTTTATTAAATTTATAACAGATGAGGGAATGACGCGTAATAAAAATACTTACATTGATGTAGTACTTCAAAGCCATATACTAACTATTCAAGAACGTTTTTCAGCAAACAAGAAGATGGATACTTCACTTTACTCTTGTACAAACTGTCCTAGACATATATAACGCATGTGCTGCTTTCTATTAAGTAAACAATGGCAAATTTATAGGGAATGATGACAAATGCTAGGAACATCATTAAAAAGTGCCCTAATTCATTCATTATATAAAATATAAATATAATTAAATGGCTAAATATGTATTTAAGTGCGTTCAATGGATTGAGAAAAAAATAATCAAAAATATAGAGGAGGTGGGGGATGAATGAGACATTATCACAAAAATATTTTTTTATATTTTTCTGTTTAAGTTACTATCAATATAATATATCACATTTCATGCATTAGGTATTTGCCAACATATGTGAACAATATTTATTCCAGATTATGATTTATTCCTAAAAATATTATGAATTTAAAATAAAACGTTCCTCCCTGTCCCAATCATCCCCACAGCAGGGATGAATGGGACATTAATAGGGATGGATGGGACACAAAGATTTTCCTCCCGGTATTCAATTTTACCAAATTAAAATTTATAATTATAACCTTATATGAAAATTATATTTGTAATATATGATTTTACAGCACGAATCGATATGTTTTTTTTTTTTTTTTCAATAACTTCTTTTATTGCAGTTTTAACTTTTAATGCGGACTTCGGCTATCAGCCTGTTCTTTTTTTCCACTTATGAGGCATTTTAGATTTGAAATGAAAGTGCAAAATGTCTTTTAAATATATCACAGCTAATAATTTTCAATCATAACTTATTAATAAATATTAATTAAATGTATCGTAGAAACATGCAGAACGGAAATTATTATGTCGATCGTAAAGTCATGTCGTGTTGGGAAAATCAATTCGTACCGGAAAATTCTGCCCGATAATTATTAGACATTAGATATCGGAATTAATGTCTAATAATTAAATGATTGAATTTTCCGGTACGAATTGATTTTCCCAACACGACACGACTTTCCGATTGACCCAACATGTTAGGGGTGGGGATTTATTTGTGCAACATTTCAAAATTCAATATAATTTTCCCCATTTTATCAATACACATATACTGTTTTTATCAATTTTATCTATTTTGATTAAGTTTTAGTACCAATTTTTTGATAATCCATTAATAATTATTACAATACAATAAGTAACACTCAGAAATTTTAAAAAATAACAACTCATATAATACTATTTAATACTATTAATTGACGTAAATTATTGATTTATCATCCTATATAATAATATTTAATTAATAAATAAAATTTTCAAAATCTCTAGGGAGGAGTGAGAATGTCCCATTCATCCCCATTTGAAATGTCCCATGCATCCCCATTTGAAATGTCCCAATCATCCCCATGATGCATAATATCCCTTCTCAGCCATTTTACCTCAAAAATTACTTTGTCACAATGGTTACTATTCATTCATTTTAATTATTGATATTGAACCTTAAAATAAATAACTACAACATAGCTTAATTTTTTATATTATATAAGATATTTCACATCTTCAAATGTAAAAAAAAAAAAAAAAACTTACTTTTAAGCAGAGATTTCAGAAAATGCAACTTTGAAGGAAAATGAAAACAGCAATGTGGTCCTACTTTTAGTTCTGAAGCATACTGTGGTAGTGGTATATGGGGTTAGGAAGCAATTTAAAATAAATGTTTATTGCTTGAAATATTGAGAATGCCCCATTCATCCCTTGTCCCATACATCCCCTAGCTCCCCTACGTGCTGCAATGGCAGAGAAAGCATTTTCTTACCTACATGTATGAATGGGGGACATAGTGTGGAAAGGATATTTGAATTTTAAAAAAAATTTAAAATATTATATTTCGATTTCAATAAGCAAATAGTTACAGTTTATATGTATAACTGATTAATATTGATAGTTTAAATCCCTTTTTCTTTATTTAATTTTATAAATATGTCTTCAAGATCCATGGACATAAAATTGCCACTTTTCAGAGAATGACTCATATAGTAATAGCTGCCAACTTTTACCTTTTTTCTTACTACTCTTTTATTACCACTTTAAAGAAAATTTTTGACTTATTGAATCACAGACTTCGCCGATTAAATATGGAAAATTTTATTATTAAATTTTAGTGATATGAAAAAAATGGTAAAAACAGGCCGCTATGATATAGCTTTTTAAGGGGGCAGATCACGTTGAAATGAAAAAAAAATCGATTTTTTGAAAAATTCAGTGTGGATTCCTTGAAATGTTACAAATCCATTGCAAAATTTTTTTTAAAAAAATTCGAATTAGAACGTGAGTTATCGCTAAAAACGTCTGACAACGCAACAGAAAAAATTGGGGATTCCCCTTTAACTCAGAACAGCTGTTCCGCGCCTCCGCGCTGTTCATTTGTTTACATTTTGCTCGCTCGCATTGCGCTATCTCTTTCCTCTGCTAACGACATTTTATAAAGGTATTCTTACCGTGAAAGATTTCTACACACATTGTTTTGACTCCATGTATCTGTTTTAGTTCCGATGGTTTGATTTTCAAGAATATGAAAGAAACTAAACTCTCCGAGAGTGTTTGTTTTGATTGAAACTTTGTATTTGCACGAGGCAGAGATCTTTCATTTGCGCTGTTATTTATTAATACGATTATTTTTTCTTTTATATAATTTGTCAATTCAAATTAAATATGGATAAGAGTACTCGAAAATCAGGTGTAAGGCCAAGTAAGAGAAAGTTCAAAGGCAATCAGCATACGATTCCAAAAGCTCAGAAGCTAAGTGCTTCTGGTAACAAGCTGAATTTTAATTCAAAATTGCAGGCATCAGAATTTGATGGATTCGCCTTTATTGACAAAAAAATTGTTTTCTCTGCAATGGAAAATTGTATGTGCTGCATAAAATGTCATTCATCGTTAAAAATCGAATCTGAAGTAGTGTTTGGCCTCTCAGAAAAAATCAATATTGTGTGTTCTGGCTGTGATTTAATTTCATCTTTCAGAAATTCTGCAATGCTTGGAAGGTCACAGAAATGTGCAGAGATTAATAAGAGATTTATTTATGCTATGAGATGCCTTGGACAAGGATTAGCTGGAGCACAGACATTTTGTGGCATAATGGATATGCCTCCTCCCATCTCTAAAAAGGCCTACAATGATGAAGTGAAAAATCTTAAAAAAGCTTCAACTAAATGTGCAGAAGAAAGCATGCATAATGCTCCATTATTGGAGTTAGACCTAACAGAGGATGCTGGAATTAATAATAATATCACAGTGAGTGGGGATGGCACTTGGAAAACGCGTGGCCATTCCTCACGTATTGGTGCATGTACTCTTATTGGTGCTGAAAGGGGCAAAATTATAGACACAGAAGTTTTGTCGACACGATGCAAAGGATGTGAAAATTGGAAAGGAGTACGCAAAGGGGTTAAGTATGAAAAATGGTTAGAGGAACATTCTAAAATTTGTGAGAAGGATCACATTGGTTCTGCTGGCATGATGGAGGTTAGAGGGATGAACAGAATTTTCAAGCGATCCGTATCCAAGCATAAAGTTCGCTACTCAAAATACATAGGTGATGGCGACTCAAAAACATTCACTTCTCTGCAAAAAGCTGCGCCTTATGGAGCTGAATTCAAGATTGAGAAAATTGAATGTGTAGGACATGTTCAAAAAAGAATGGGCACACGACTCCGAAGAAGAAAGGCTGAGCTAAAAGGCAAAAAACTGAGCGATGGAAAAGTGATCTCTGGAAAAGGTCGTCTTACTGATGACGTTATTGACAAACTCACAGTATATTATGGAAATGCAATTCGAGGTAACAATATGTCAGTGAAAGACATGCAAAAAGCCGTCTGGGCCATATTTTACCACAAAAGGTCTACCGATAAAGAACCTCTGCATGACTTTTGCCCCCAGGGTGAAAATTCGTGGTGTCCTTATCAAAAGGCAAAAGTTTCTGGAGATGTTTACCGCCATTCAAACACTATTCCAGCTGCTGTTCTGGACAGCATAAAAGACATATTTAAAGACTTGTCCATGCCAAGTTTGTTAAAAAAATGTGTTGGGGGGCATACTCAAAATGCAAATGAGAGCCTAAATGCTCTCATATGGAAGTTTTGTCCTAAGACATCTGGCTCGGGGAAAAAAATTGTTCAGATTGCAATAAATGAAGCAGTCATGTGTTTTAATGAAGGGCAGTGTGGACGTATTAATGTTATGAGGGAAATGGGCTTGCAAATTGGCAAAAATTGTACGTTGTATGCTAGTGAAGCTGATCAAAAGCGAATTGATGCAGCTGAAAAGAGGGCATTAGCGTGTACACTTGAAGCCCGCAGAGCCAAAAGAAGGGCAAAAAAAGCTGCGGATGAGGCTCTGAAACTTCAAGAAGGATGCGTTTATGCCTCTGGTGGATTTTAGCATAGTAAGCAATCAAGCCGTTTTACTCAAAACTATATTTTTGGCATTGCCCGTAATCTTTTTTATTTATTTATTTTTACTTATTTATTTATTTATTTTTTGCTAAATTTAATGAATATGGTACATGCATATTATCCAGGCCAGGTCAGCTAGAACCGAGCCAATTATACTAATTACAGTAACCCTCATTTATTTTTTTCAACTGTCAATGGTAAACAAGATTGGCATTTGACAATCATTTTTGGCGATAAATATCCTAGCCCGGATAATACGTAAGTATAATGAATATTATAAAGCCATTAATTATGCAAATGAATTTAAATATACTTTAAAATTTTGCTTCAGTGTAAGATATAGCAATATAAGTGCAATATTAAATATATATATGCAGTAGAATTTTTAAAATCTTGCGTTTCAAAATGCATATTTAAAAATTCCTATTTTTGTCGTTAGCGCCATAAAATGTCAATTTTGTCGTTAAAATTTAAATAATTAATATTGCTAAATATATATATTTAAATGTTTTTCTTCTTAAACCATAAGTATTTATGAAAGTATAGAAAATATTGTTTTATTACATTAATTGGTTTTGAAACTACAGAGTTTTTAGTAGTGGTCAAATTATTGTCACTTTCCGGTTGCTCCGAAAGCGATCACTAGTGTGTACACTTAAAGCTCGTAGAGCCAAAAGAATGACCAAAAAAGCTGCGGCTGAGGTTCTTCAACTTAAAGAAGGATGTGTTTATACCCCTTCTGAATTTTAGCGTCATAAACAATCTTCATTCTTATAAAACTTGCAGTTAATTTATAAAATTAACTTTGAAGACGTTTTTCTCAAAACTGTATTTTTTGGCATTGCGCGCGCTCTCATTTAAAAACTAATTATCGTAGAGTCATGAAATTTTGCATTTTACTAATTTTCATGCGTATATTTAAGCTGAACCTCAATTTAGCCAGATTTTTGTCATAGAAAAATTTTTATTGAATAAATAAGTGTAATTTTTTTGCTAAATTTTATAACTATGATTATTGAAGCCATTAATTATGCAAATGAATTTAAATATACTTTTAAATTGAGGTTCAGAGTAAAATATACTAGAATAAGTAAATGTTGCTGCAATATTAAATATATATCTGCAATAGAATTTTTAAAATCTTGCGCGCAAGATGCATATTTAAAAATTCAGATTTTTAAAATGTCAATTTTGTCATTAAAATTTAACTAATTAATATTGTTAAATATATATAATTGAATGCTTTTTTTTAAACCATAAGTATTTATGAAAGTATAAAAAAATTGTTGTATTCCATTAATTGGTTTTGAAATTACAGAGTTTTTCGTAATTGTCAAATTATTGTCATTTTCCGGTTGCTCAACGTGATCTCCCCCCTTAACACTAGAACGACCACAGCGGTCATTTTGACCTCTACAATTTAAATCTACTGTGATTCAAATTAGAAATTTCCTTAAAAAAAAAGTTAAATACCTTCCGCAGAGAAATAAGTTAAATAAATAAGTTAAATAGTTTTGAATAAAGATTCTGGTGTAAAATATTTTTATAACACTTGAGTAAAAATTCCGGTCGCTCTAGTACTAATTGCCTTGTTTCCATTTTCATACTAACTAATTACGCATAAAATTTTCACAATGTTTAAGTATACATAATTGTATCATATAATATTTTAAGTCTAGGTAATCACAATCTCTAACGGTCCATAAATATATTTGAACATTGTAATTAACCCGTTAGTTCCCGCACCTGTGACTTTCACGGGCAGTGCAGACAACTTTTTTAAAATTAGGATTGTTTTATTCCTACCAGTTTTTTAAAATAGTGTAATTGGCTTTATACTCGCATCATATTATCTCCCAGTAAATAAGGTAAATATTTCTTCTTCAAAAATGTAGTGGCAATCAAACATCTGAACTTAAAAAAATTATCCTACACTTATGGGGAGCGACACTTAAGGGGTTAAGTTAAAAAAGGCGATAATATTTCAATACCTATGCCAATTTTTTTACTAAAGTAATATACTCGCTTTTTTACAATTCTTCACATGTCTTTATACCAACGTTTCTCTATAAAGCTTTTGTTAAATAATATCTGTGAATTCTTTTAAAGTGTAGAGGATGTAAACTCTTATCACTGCCCAATTGTTAATTCCGAAACCATTATCTTTGAAAGTGTAGTCTCAATTGCAAAAAATTTCAAATTATTTTTTTTTATCATATTAAAAGCTATTTACGTCAAAATAGTTATTTTTGTAATAAGTTAAGAAATTAATTTTTGTTAAGGTTAAAAATACTTTTTCATTGTTCTGAAAAGTAAAATGATAAAGTTACATTTTTGTACAACGAAACTAAACGAGTTACGGTACAAGATAGTATGGAACATGGAGGAAGGTTTTGTTTAATTGATAAGACCCAGGGACCACTTAACAATTTAATTTTCGTAAATTTTACAAAATGAAATATTTTGATGTAAAAAGCTTTAAAAAAGGATGGAAAACAACATCTACAAGAGATGGATGACACGCTGTATAGTGTACAGAAATTTGTATCTATCAATTACTAACAACACGTTTAAGGGAGGATAAACAGCATAAAGCCATCAGGTGAATGATCCAGTGTTGCCAGTGGGCTACTTCTTTCAAATTCAGATATCTTGTTTGGCACCACTTTTCTGAAATCGTAAAATTCCCCTGTTTTCGCCTTAATTAATATATCTTTCAATAAGGCGAATTTTACTATTTCAAAAAAGTGGTGCTAATCAAGAGATCTGTATTTTAAAAAAAGTAACCCACTGGCAACACTGGAGTGATCTATGAATTGGAGTGAGAATCTTTAATGGCTCTGCTTTACCAAATATAAATGCAGTTATAAGTAATAGGATTGTTCTAATTATTTATTTTCACTGTTGTTTTCTTTTTCCTTACATATTAACCCTTTAGTGCCCAGCTTTGCATATATGCAAACAACACTGTTTTGAATTTAATAGATTTTTTTTTTAATTCGCATATACCTTGTTGACACCAGAAAATTAAAATTGAAATATTTGCTTTAATTAAAAAAACAGGCATTCTGTATTTAAATAAAGCGAAATAAACCATTCAAACTTTCTGGTGTAAAGGCAGATTCTCTGAATTACGTATTTTCTAGAACGTATTCTGTTTTGGGAAAGAAAGGGTTAAATGTTAAGTTTTATAAAATAAATAATTATATAAAATAAGGTATTTGGAGCCATACTAACCAAAGTATTTACTAATATGAATTAGTTTAGCGTAAAACAGCCACATGACAGTAGTTTTTACTTGCATTGCAGACGTGCAACAAAAGAAAAGATTGACTTATTACATGAAAATATATTTCTGATTTTTTTCATTATTTTTCCTGTGTAATAAACCTTTCAGAGAATCGTATATATTTCTTCGAAACAAAATAATAAATCGCGCTTTTAAGGGTTAATCTGACATTTTGAAAATAAATCCATCGTTTCCAACACTTTCAAAATCCGTTATTTTACTTAAATTTAGATTTTTTAACAATGGAATTATGAATAAAGAGGAAGCAACATATAGTGTAGAATCTACTAATTTCCAGTGAAGTAACTAAAGAGTTGTCACAATATGGCGGCTGATTTTTTTAATCAACAGTTTCTAGTTACCGCTAAAACAACCTCACACCAGTAAATTTTGATTAAAAATTTCGATTTATTTTTAGCGGATAATTCATGCAAAAATTTATCTAACAATTATAGTATAAATTTGTATTCTTGTTTACTGGTGGACGTTGGCCCGAATATAGACATAATATCTTTCACTGTCACCGACAGGACACAATATAAGAAAAGCGAGACGATGACAACTATTCACAAAACTTACAGCTTATCAGACCTAATTTATTACGACATTTTTCATATCTATGAAGGATCTTTAAACCACCAAACTATGAAAAAAATCGAGTGTTAGATGCATGTAAAGCTCAACATTATTTTTATGTAAAATGAATTTGTTTTCAATATTACTATAAAACAGTGTTGACCAACTTCAGCTCTCTTAGAGCCAGTTTCCTCTCATAGCCTAACTAACTTTGCCTTATTTAATCCTAGAAATTTTGCGAATAAATAAGGTGAAAATTTTTGTACGAAAACACTGGTTACGCGAACGCTACAATCGAAGCACACTGGTATTGTGAAAAAATACCTCATATGCGATTTTTTATGGTTTCGAATCTTGATTGTATGACCAGAGCCGCCACTGGAGACTATTTTTACATTCCATCCCCACCACTGTTATAAAAGCATAAATTTTCTAGTATATTTCTCTTGCATAGAATTTATTTTGAAACTGGCATACAGTAGAAGAATCTATTGTAAATACCCCGCCCCCCCTCCTGAAAAAAAATGCATCGTTTTAAAAGCTAGACAGTTTTATTTCGGTCAAATTCAGCAAATAAATAAGGTGAAAATTTCTGTACAAAAACACTGGTTCCGCAAAGGCTACAACCGTACCACGCTGGTATCGTCAAAACATATCTTGTATGCGATTTTTATTGTTACTAATCTTGATAGCATTAGCGGAGTTGCCACTGGCGAAAATTTTTATATATTTTCGCACCACTATTTCAAAACCTCCACTAAATTTTCTAGTATTATATAGTACATTTTCTCTTGCATATGTTGTCAAAACGTATGTAAGAGATTTTTGTTTTGAGAAAGTGGTGCGAGATAGAACAAAAAATAGTCGCCAGCGGCACCCCTGTATTACATTATAGAATAGTATTTTATAATAAATACGTGAACGTTAGAAAACTTAACGTTAGAAAATGTCGGATAGTTAGAACTACATAAAAATCTGTATATTTGTGAGGTTTTTTATATATAAAATTGAATAGAAGAAATAAAATATATACTTCACAGTTTTTATTAAATTTAAAAATATTTATGATTATTAGAAAAAAATCCTTAGCAGAAAACGAAATATCATTTTAGACAAGACAGTTGCTGAATGTCTTATATACAGCAAAAATATATTTTTCTTATAATGCTTTTTGTAAATTGAGATTTATCTAACAAAGGAACTGACAATTTCAAAGGAGACAAACCACCGTCTTACTGACGTTTTCTAAAAGCAGCACAGAAATTATTTTGAAACAGACATACAGTAGAAGAATCGATTGTAAATACAAAAAATACATTATTTAAAAGCATGTCAGTTTTATTTCGGTTTTGAGTGTTTCAATCGTATTTTCTCTATTTTCACCTTTGCGAAGAAAAGGAATATTACGTACTAATTTTGAACCTTAGTAAGTAATCCATGCTTTTTTAAATGCTTTAGTTAAATGTATAAGGCAAAAATTAATTAATATGAACATATAAAAAGAATGAAAAATATATAATTGGTGTTTCAAAATTTTTTCCCGTGTTTTGGAATGATTTTGAAAAAAAGCTATGACGAATACAACAAAAAGTTTCATGTCGCTAGATAAAGAATCATTTTAATATTTATGTAAGGTTCGCAGGGATGCTTTATGTTCATCTATGGAGACGTAATTAATTGTATACATGAATTATAAAATAAAATACTTACATTGTCCTTTGTCATAACACTTAACCCCTTCGGGACCGACATATTTTACCGATATTTTATTCGTTTGTCACCACTTAATTTTAAAATGTTACAGTTGCATATGTAATCACAAAAATGCGCTAATTTGGAAGGGAAAATATTACATTACTTTATTCTTGGTTCCGAAACCAAATTCAGTGCTCACCTTTTGAAGGTGCATATATGAACTCATGGTCCCGAACGAGTTAAATGGATAGTGAGGCAATGCATATCTGCATCACTTTTCATTTAACTTTTAGCCCTCTCGTTGCACAATTCTTTTATCAAAAGAACTACAAAAATCGCGTACTTAATTCCTTCGCGACGAGCGTCTTTTAAGAATTTTTATTCTTTTTCCACCGGTTTTATAAAACAAAAATTTTCGTCTGATTTAATCGGGAAAATTCTCCGATTAGATAAAACAAAATTTACAATAAAAAGTAACTGGTGGGAATGATCAAGGCGGGTTAAGTAGACGGAGGAAATGCATACCCGATTAAATCTCGGGTTGCGAAAATTTTGCTACTTTTACGTTGCCCGAGAAACTCTCCGGTTGCGCAGCGAGAGGGTTAATAAATAAATTAAGTTCTTATCAACCACTATATTTATATAGAAATATTAATCCTGTAAAAATTACAAAAATATGTTACTGCATAAAGTTAAAAATCTGTCTTAAAATTTATTGTGTCTAATCCTTAATACAGGAATAAAAAACAGTTTTCTAAAAGAATAATTATTGCATTTAACCCTTTAAGCTCTGGTGGGTGATTTCTTCAAAATAGCCAAATGTCACATTGTCACCAGTATTTTGAAAAAAAAAATCGGTTTATTATATACACGAAGCGATGCATTAATTTATTTTCAAATACATTTGGTCGAATATTCCGGTGCCATTGTGACATTCGGAGATTAAAATTAGGTGGAAAAAAATTCGCCCACCAGAGGTCAAAGGGTTTTAAGGGTTAAAGAACCATGCGATTTTTTCCTTATGGGATTTTATCAAAGATCATGTGTTCGAGTTTCCTTCGCAAAATAATTTAAAAGAATTCCAAAAAAAGATCACATATGTAGCGTGCGGCTCTAATCGTGATATTTCGGGACTAGTATAACAAAAATATTACTGTAGAACTCATGTATGTTATGTGAACAAAAGCACGATTTTTTCATAGCTAGAAACTGCTGATGTTTTTAGGTTTCAGTTTTTTTTTTCCATAGCCGGCTTTTTTAATCACATAAATTATGAGATTAAGTAACGCAAAGAGAATCCAGTTTGAAAATAACCACCAATCATAGCAATCTACAGACATGGATCCTTTATAGAGATAATATTTTGGCTGCGTTCTTTATGGCTTTTTTAATCGTGACCACATTGCTATCAACCTTCCCGTGTTTTGAGTATACTATTAACCCAATAAAGACGAGCCTCTTTTACAATTCTTTTAATTCTTCCACACCAGTTTTTTCCACATTGTAATTTTGAATTATTTAATCGCTCAAAATTTGAGATTAGATAATGTGAAAATTTCCAAACTAAAATACTGGTATTCGAATTTAAAAGTTTTGTTCACTTTACATAGCAGGTTTTCTTGACAACCGGCTATAACCCTTTCAGGGGTGGCGGCACTTATTTTTAATTCCCAAATGCAAAAGCGACACCAGCATTTTGGTATAACATTTTCCGTTTAATATGTATGTGAAAGATAGATTTTTCATATTTGCAAAAAAATTTGTACGTAGATTTCTGTGCCAACCATTCATTTCAACAATGGAAGTGCTTTGCCCCTGAAAGGTTTAATGAGTTGACAAATATTAGTATTAGCCTTATTTAATCACAAAATATAAAGCGAATATTTATATTTTTAAATAGCGGTACTTAAAAACTGGAGAGTTTGCAGCTGTGATCTGTTTCTTTTTTATTAGCTAAAGCTACAAAATAAGTTTGTGGTATTTAAAGTGATTGACAGCTAAATAATGAACAGTAACCGATTTCATGTGAGTATGTATCGACGCACAAGGTATTTCGATCTATTACCAGAAGTTTTACACTAGCGTGAGGAATTAGAGTGAGAACTTAAATGGCTCTGCTTCAACAAATATAAATGCAGTTATATACAATATGATTGTTCCAATTATTTATGTTTTATTTAGTTATTTACCAATGTTTTCTTTTCTTTACATTTTATGCTATGAGATTTTGAAAATAAATTCATGCATTCCAACACTTTCACAATCCGTTATTTTATTTAACTCTTTGCAGCGCGCAATACTTTTGTTTGTAAAATGATTGACTGATACCGGAATTTACAAAAGAATTTATTAGGAAATAGATATTTGCTTACTTCCAAGTAAATTATGAAAGGAAAATTTTATTCAAATATTCTGGATGCCAGAAAACTTGAAATTAAGTGTTCCTTTTTGTGGACTGTGTCCGCGAAAGGATTATATTTACAGTTTTCAACAATGGAGTTATGAATAACAAGGAGGCGGCGTATAGTGTAGGGCCTACCAATTGCGAGTGAAGTAACTGAGGAGGTTGGCGGCTGATAGTTTTACATCGAATGAACAGTTTCTAGTTACCGCCGAAACAAACTTACACCGGTAAATTTTGAATAAAAATTTCGTCTTATTTTTTTCAGATAACGTTTGCAAAATTTATCTAAAAAATAGGGTAAAAACTTTTATTCCTGTTTACTGGTGGAAATTAGCCCTGGTATTATAATATCTTTCACAGAAACTGACAGGAGGTTTTTTTAGTTGTCACAATATGGCGGAAACACAGGGTTACCAGTTTGCCCTCCATTTTATTTCGAAATTTCAAATTCCTAACGGAAATTATGAAAAAATAGTTTTTACTTTATGTAATCAAGAAATGTTTCTCCTTAACTAAAATAAATATACTATTTTTTGTTTCTGGTATGAACTTGTATTTTCTGAATACAAATAGAGGCCAAACTAGCAACCCTGGGGACTGACTGCCGCCGAAATAAACTTCCACCAGTAAATATATATATATATGTTTTTGGTAATAATTATAACTGAAATTCTGCCTGAATAAGGCGTTTAAATAATGTGAATATTTATTTTCCAATTTACAGGGGGAAGTTTGCCCCGGCGGTAATGAGCCACGGCGAAACCTGTTACAGTTGAAGATTATCCATCATGGGGTATGTCAATTCTTTATTGAAATTTCCATGTTCGCAATATTCGTATATGGATGAATGGATGGATGACTACCTCGGGAACTCAACATTAGTATAAATGGAACTATGAATAAAGTGGAATTAACATGTTCTCAAAATATTGAAGCTTCAATTGTAACCGGTTCTACAGGGCCTCAATATCGCCGGCGCAAACTACCACCAGTAAGTTTGAATAGAAATTTCCTCTTTATTTAAACATCTGATTCGTGAGAAGTTATGGTGATATAATCAAGGAAAAATAATCTATTTATTTTTACTCGTGGAAGTTTGCAATGGCGGTAGTCTAGCCCAGTTGTTCCTCCGTATTGTGACAACTCAAACAATCTTCTTGACGATGCAATTAATTTTCTTTTGCTTTATTTAACCCTAGATCTACCGGGAATTTTATTCAAGTTTTAATAAAACGTTCTACACCAGAATTTTTATTTAAAACTATTTAACTTATTTATTTACCTTATTTTTGTCTGGTTTATATACTTAGTTTATTTTAAAGAAATTTCTGGTTTGAATGAATATTTTGTATGTACCTGTCGGGTCCAATGGACCCGTCTGGTAGACGGAGGGTTAAACGCTTTCTTCGTGTAGAATTTCTGTCATAAATAAAACAAAAATTTCTATTCGTTTTCACTGGTGGAAGTTTGCCTTGGATTTAATTAGACGCTGACCAAATGTAAAGAAAAAACACCAACATCTTGTGACAACCTCCTCAGTTACTTCATTTACATCCTGTAGACAATACATTATCTGTCTCCTCCTCTTTACTCATAGCTCCATTTTCGCTTGTTGTAGACTATTTATTTTCGGAGAAAAGTTGCTAAGAAAGTTCTAAGTTTATTTTAGCAAAGCTGGAGAATTCTTTTTGTTAAGATTAGAAATTTTAACTACTGTTCCACTCTTAATAACTGAAGTTTTTAATGTTTACTGGTGTGTAGAAGCTAAAACATTTATATTTCTATTCTAACGCTATTCATGCTTGTCAGCTTTTACGAAATATATTTATAGTTTACCTTTTACTTGAAACTAGCAAACCTTCAGGCGTTAGCTATTTTAATCTTGGGACCACTCCGAATATAATAAACAAAAACAAAATAGCCTAAAAATACAGTGAACACTGTAACAGGGTGCTGTGTGATTTTTTTCCACATGACAAGACCTATAAATGTGACCCTTCTTATAACAGGTCCTGTATGCTTTGAACACGTGAATCGTTCGATTTAAATGAGCAGTTGAAACGAGGTGCTCGCTAAAACAGGTCGGTATGCATTTCACTGCACATAAATAATTAAAACGAATATATTTTTAATGGCGACCTGAGGGCTTCGCACCCTAAAATCCGTAAAAAGACAATCCTTATGTCCGGGCTCTATTCGCTTTGCGTCTAAAAATTGTTAGTAATGTGGTCAGTTTAAAAAGGTCTCCATAAATCTGTAAAACATTAATTACTATAATCTTCTGTGCTTCTCACCGAAAAATCGCTATAAACAATTATTAAATTAAAAAAAAAAAACTTTACTGACATTTCGTAATTCAGCAAATTCTCGACTAATTTATTGTACAGGGTCCGCCAAAACCATCTATAATCGGGTTAAAATGTTAGATAAATCAAAAGAGCATTAACCCTTTAATCCTTTCAGGGCAAAGTACTTATGTTGCTAAAATGTTAAAATGATTGAATGACACCAGTATTTATAAACAAATTTATATGATAGTACGTTAAAGCCTTTTTTTCTTTTCGCGTACACTATATTAAGCAATATTTAATTCATAAATTCTGGTGTCAATGTAGCATTTCGGAATTAAAATTAAGTGGTACATATAATATACCGGTGCCTTTCAAGAGGTTAAGTGTCACGGACGATAAATGTAGGCTACTTTTTTAAAAATTCAGATTGTTTGATAGCCACCACTTTTTTAAACATTCACATTACTTAATTGTAGATAAAATGATTCGAGAATAAAACCAATTACACTATTTTAAAAAACCGGTGGGAATCAAATAATCTGATTTTTTTTTTTTTTTTAATTAGGCTACACTGGCCGAGAAAGTCACAGCGCGAGAATTAAAGGGTTAAGATTGACTATTACATTTTGAAAAATTTCCTTACCAGCGGTATTTAATTGTGTATTTCACTATAATCACAGTTACAAACAGGGATGGGATTTCCGCGTTTTTGCACACCAGCATTTTGTTAGAGATAATAATATTTCATGTAATCGGAACATTTTAGCGATTCAATAGAATAACATTTACTCTAAGAATATACTGGTGTGCAAAAACGCGGAAATCTCATCCCTGGTTACAAACCAGCAGATTTTAAATACCATTATTTTCATATGCAAAATTTCACTTTATTTAAACATAGAAAGCCTGCAATTGTTTCCATATAAAAATAGTAGGATTACAAAATCAGGACTATGCTATGCCGTATTAAACAAATGCCTTTTTATTTTGAAAAATAAACATCTACTGATAATTGCTAAAAATGCTATTTCGACAAATAAACTTATGGAAGCTATCATTCCTATGTAGGGAAATGAAATTCATCTGCTGGTTGCCATAGAAACGAACGTCCCTCTTTTCACAGTTTCAATCCTGGTAGAAAACTTTGGGTCTCCATTCCGTGGATAGATTGTTGATAACTGGATAAGGGTTTTGTAATGAATTGTTTAAAATTACTGTAACATCAGCTAATTAATATTTTTCGAAAATTGAATTTTTTTACAGTTTGTCAAACATTTTATCCATATAACAACGTAAAGTTTACATTTGGTTGACAATGATTTCATATAGCAATTATTTAATAAAAGAAGTCATCATTTCTTCTCATAAAGTGAGTTAATATTGCAAAAAATCGCTATACAATTATTGAACTCTTTGCTGCATACGACACACGCTTGTATTTTCAAAGAAGCTATGACAGTAATTGGAAACAAATTTGATTCAAGGCGTCTTTTTTTTTTTTTTTTTTTTTTTTTTTTTTTTTTTTTTTTTTAATAATTTGTGATTTCAGGCATTTTCTAGTAAAATAACTTCTTTCAAAGTGCGTGTGTGTACAGTTCTATAAAAAAAAAGTTAATGGAATTTTGTGCCCTATTTAATCTGAGAAAATTATTATATATCATGCGATTAATGCACGGATTGCAAATTCTGCTTATTAAATATTAAACAGAAATTTCTAGTCTAAAATAGAGGTGTTAGACTTATTGTAAATTTCAAATGCTTTACATAACATTCTTTCAGCGTATAAAAATTGTTTTTTCTATTAGAAGAGAAAGTGATTCACCCAAGTTCACTTGAAATGTGCAGAGGCCGCAGCGTTAGGAAAAATTTTAATTCGTAACCCATTATTTATAAGCTACAAATTTTTTGGTAAGGGTCTTTAACAAGTAAACTAGATATCTACTAAAAAATTATTTTTCGAAATACTTGTGAGATTCAATAGAATTTTTCCTATTGCTGCGGCATCTGAATGTTTTCTTAATTTAAATATTTTACTTTTCTTATACTAAAAAAATACTTAGTTTCAAAATTATTTACTTTTTTTATTGAGAACTAATTAAACAAAGCACTGTCACTTTTCAAAAATATTTTGCTTATTGTTTGTTTTCTCTTACGCTTTAATTTTTTAGTTTCCTCCTATAAAAAAAAAAAGAAAAAAAAAGAAATTCTTAATAATCTGTCACTTTTAAAAAATATATGCGACAGCTTCGTGTTTAAATAAACAACATTTAACAGTTTTTATGTATTTCTTATGCTTATTTCTATCGATTAAAAACAATTTCATGAGGAAGTTCTTTTTATTATTATAAAAAAAACTAAAAACTTTTCATTTTAATTCATAAAAAAATCTTTTTATTATTTTTCAAAATATACGACACAAAAAATTTGGTAAAATCGGAAAAAAAAAAATCAAAATAAGAAAGAATATTTTTATATCATTGTATGTGACAATGAAATATGGAAAGGTATTTCTCTGCACTAGTAAGGACGATCCCGCTTTGTAATATCAAAAACGCATAAATGAGAGAAGAGCTAATTTATTTAAAGCACAGACTTATTTAAAAATATTTTTCATTCTTTTAAAAACTTCATTAAACTCAGGAAACAAACAAACGTACGTTTCTTTGTTTCGTACACGAATTATAAAACGTACACGTGTACGTTTTATAATTCTTTGTGATTTTAAAAATAAAGAAAAGTTTTTACCTAATTTTTACTGAAATATTAAATATATAATATCCCTGTATTTTAAATCACTATAACACTAGAGCATTGGAATTTAAATTATCAATTTTAAAATAGAAAGTTTCTGAAAAGAAAACGAATTAGAATGCGTTGAAGATATTTGTGACTACGATCATGGCGGATGTGAAAAATGTATGATATTCATAACTCTATTATTATTTACGCTAAATAAACACTAAAAAAATAATGCAAGGTTAGTTGGGGCAACTGGGCCATGATTTTACAATGTGGCTCTGGAACTACTAACAATTCAGCTTCAAAAAGCTAAGGTTCATTTGAATTAAAGTCTGAATTTCTGTAAATGTGTTCAGTTAGATTCCTTCTATCAGACAGAAATGCTCAAAATTATATTTTAATATTTTAAAATATAAAAATATGCATATTTCATCTTTCTTTCCTCATGGGTTCAGTTGCCCCATAAAAATGGGGTAAGTGGACAAGGAGGGTATATGTTCCACATGCGTTTAATTTTTTCATATGGGATATCAGGACCTGTTTGAGAAATTGTAAACAACTTAAAAAAATTATTAGATATTATTTTATATTAATTTGTTAGATATGTATTTAACTTATTAAAATTTATTAGAAAATATTAGATTTATTTATACCAAAAATATAAAAATTAAGTAAGTACTTATGTACTTTAGCATAGGTAATAAATTAAAAGTCACATGGGTATTTTAAGGAAAAAAATAGCTAGGTAAATCTATGAACAAACGGCTACATAAGTACTTAAGTACTTTATCTGTATCTAGAGGTCGCATTATATAGGAAAAATTCTATTGTTCCTACCAGAACCCTTAATAAGTTACCTTCATCATCATTTTATTTAACATATTCTAAAGAAAGGTGTGATGAAGATATCATTTTCAAAATAGTGTTAGGAACAATAAAAGTTTCCATATAGAATGCAACCCCTGTCGATCGTAAAATTTCAAGGTTCGGCTATCTCGCTTTCAGGGACAAGGTACTTGCATTCGTAAAATGTTGAAATAAATTAATGACACCAGTATTTACAAGAGAATCTATTTGAAAAGAAGTAAAAGTATATTTTCGCGTACTTAATAAAGGTGAGATTTTCATTATAAAATTCCGGTGCAAATGTGGCAATTAGAAATTAAAATTATGTGATGCCATAACGCCATCACCGCCTCTCAAAGGGTCAAGGAATTTCGTTTGATACCACTCAATATGCTTTTTTAAATTTTCGGGGTTCGTACGGGTGCTTGAATTTCATGACTAAGGAATTCTTCGGTACCAGGATTTTCTTACGGAAAATCTCTCCTGAAATAAGGTGAAATTTCGTCTGTTTAAACTAGACTTATTTTTCTATAAAGAAATTCTGATATTTCGCTTTGAAAATAACGGTACCCGTACGAACCCTGAATTTTATTACGTAATTTTAATAAGGTTATAATTTTCATTATTGTGAGCAAAAATCAATGGAGAAATTTACTTCCCGTTTTAAGAGAAACTCAAAAAAATTATTTATAATTATTAGGGTAACTGGATCCAGAATGGATAGTTATCCCGGATACATGTCCCAGTTACCCCATTCTTGAAACTTTTATTGGGTAACTGGGACACTGGGCATACATTTGAAACATGAAGTAAATGTGTATAGATACCTAATAATATTAACGTAGCTATATGCCTAATCTTTAAAAAAAAAAAAAAGATTGTTTAATAAAAGTACTTACAGTATTTTAATAAAAAGCCGAGAAATTTAAATAAAAATTGACGTTGTTTTTTAAAAAAGAAACGTTAATTTTTGACAACCTATCACAGCAAATAGAGAGTTATGATTGAGTTGACACACGTTGTTTTAGGAAGCAGAGGTTAAGGAGCATTGTTCACAAAAACTAAAACTTAAAATGCGTCAACGGTTTTTTATAAAATAGCCTATGGCCCAGTTACCTCGTGGGTCCAGTTACCCCAACTAACCTTACAGGTGCATAATGTCACAGGGTGCATACACTCTTTGGAATTTCCAAGAAGTCTGACACCGCTTCTTAAAATTAGAAATTTTCTATTGAACATTTAAATCACAAAAATCCTGATATTTTTCTGCTTTTAACACTAGAACCCCCGGAAGGAGTCGATTCGACTCCTACCACATGATTAAATGTCCATTGGAGACAGAATTTTTTTTCATAAAATAAGTTAAATTTAAGCGACGCAGAATTACGTTAAGTAAATCAGTTAAATAATTTTAAATAAAAATTCTGGGGTGAAATATTTTTATGAAAGTTGCGTAAAATTTCCGGGCGTTCTAGTGTTAACACTTTTAGTGGCAAGCAGTTGCATTTCTGTAATGTTGAATTCACAACGGAGTTTTCGAAAAAAAAATTTCAAAACAAAATAAAGCAATTTTTCAAATTATTTCCTCCAAAGTTTAAAAAGTAAAATTTTATTAAATGTTTCTGGTGTTAATCATGATTTAAATTAGGTGGGTATAATATATCCCACTGCCCCTCAAGTGTTTATATAAGAGAAATCATTATATTAAAAATTGCATCAGAGCTGTATACACCATTGAGCCGCACATTTGAAAAAAAAAAAATCTGCTTTTACTGGCAGATGGTTTGACATAAAAAAACACAACAAAACCGTCATTAGACTCAAAGTATTGTTTTCTTTTAAAATATAATTTCAAATTTTGAAATAGGTGTCGTTTATACATTACAGGTATAACAGAAGGTATAGATTTTCAACAGCGGGAGTATTAGCTCCAGTTTAAATCTTCGATTGCAGTACTGACATTTTTTTTTAATTCCCGACAACGATGTTGTGCTCAAATCGCTTCGGTAAAATTGACAATGGATCAAATTGCGTTCCCAAGGAACGCCGATTCCCCAAGTGTATGCATGTATCTAGGCATTTATATAAACTTAAATGTAAATTTTCCGATCTTAGCGAC
The DNA here is from genome assembly GCA_963932465.1 of Maratus speciosus. Taxonomy (NCBI): domain Eukaryota; kingdom Metazoa; phylum Arthropoda; class Arachnida; order Araneae; family Salticidae; genus Maratus; species Maratus speciosus. Next base: position 54,532,015 of record OZ010787.1, read on the forward strand.
GAAAGGAGGTCTCGATTCCAGAACTGTCACACGTGAGTATTTTTATATTCTATTCGCACCACTATTTAAAAAATAAAATGCATTTAGAAGTATATTTCTCTTGCAAATGTTCTCAAAGCGTATGTAAATTATTTTTGTTTTGAAAAACTGGTGCGAAACAGAATTAAAAAATAGTCGCCTGAGGCGGCCTTGCGATTCAATCAGGTTTCGTACGTATCAAGGAATTCAGTGTATATTTGGTGTTTCAGTACCAGAGGTTTCGTAAAGTACTGATTGCTATATCTGAAGATAGAGTCTTTTCATTAAATAAAGCACTTATTACTTTACAATAATTTGGGGAAGAGGTCCTTGAATCCTGTCAATGAAGTAGGTGGTTCTCATAATATGTGCAATTTTCTTGTTCTATATGCAGTGGTGGAAAATTGGCGCAGAGGTGGGGCCTATTGACACCACTAAATTACAGTAGTATTTTGCCTCTTAATTAATGATCAAATTTCTGAGTTTTTATTAAACTGAGTAATACCATAAAAATTTAGTGGTGTCCATAGGCTCCACCTCTGCGCCAATTTTCCACCACTGTATATGCCCCCTTTTCGATTCTCGAAGTCCCATCGGACTTTGGATTAGAAAGGTACACTAAAACATGTTGTTACACACTATAAAAAAAACAACGGATTAAAATACGGAAATACTACTGGAAAACTAGACGCCAGTACTATTTCCGTACTTTAACGGAACTTTTTGCCGGTAAGTTACAGGAAATTTTCCGTTTTTTGGAATTTAAAGCAAAATTTTCTGTTATTTACCGAGAAAAAGTTCCTTTAAAATACGGTTATAGTACTGACGTCTAGATTGCCAGTAGTATTTCCGTATTTTAACCCCTTTTTTTTACAGCGCATTCATTGAGCGAGTACTGTCTACCAGCTGCGAGTGAAATAACTGAGGAGGTTGTCACAAGATGGCGGCTGCTTTTTAAAAATCAGATCTACAGTTTCTGATTACCGCCGGGGCAAACTTCCCACCAGTAAAATTGAATAGAAAATTTCATCTTATTTAAGCAGCTTATACGTGGAAATATTTTCTCACAAATGTGGTACAAAATTCTATTTGCGTTTACTGGTATCCGTTTGCCTGGTAAAGCAGTCAAATTGTTTCACTGGTTGTGACATTATGGCGGAAACGCAGGGCCAGACTGCGCCAGTACAAAAGGAAAATCTTTATCTCTCATTAATTATTACCGAAATTTTGCTTTATTAAGGAGTTTAATAAGAAGAAAAATTTTATATAAACTTTCTGGTGGAAGTTTCCGCTGGCGGTAATCAAACTCTGCGAAAGCGGTTACAGTTGAAGATTCACTACTTTAAGGATATGTCAGTTCCTCTTTATTAATAGTTCCATGGTCAAAAACAGTATAGTTATCCTTATATATTTGGGATTATCACTAGAACCAAAGTCATATTATATTAAGTCCGAGCAGATGAATGAAAGAAATTTTGCAAAATGAAAATACGACCGGTGGTCTTTTTTGCATGTTGAAAAATGAAATGTTTACGCCAGAAAAATTAAGAGAAATTAAAATATTAACCCCTTTCCGACTAGCATCATTTACAGAAATTTTAATCTTTCGCCACCTGTTTTTCAGAATTAAAAATTTTTATCTGATAATGTCACAGAAATACTCTGATTAAATAAGGCAATGTTTATAATAAAAAATAACCGGTGGGAATAATCAAGGAATCTGAGCACCTTATGTGTCGCGTATACGTGACACTCGTCCTGAAAGGGTGAATCCAAATAACAACATAAATAATCCGTGTGGACCCCCTCTTGTCACGCTAAAATCAGTGAGATGGGTGATACAGAGCTGCCCAGTCTCGGGCTTTTTGGATACCGGCATTTTAATACAGAAAATGTTATTTTCTTTAATTGGAGCATTCGGCGGATTTAAAAGAACAACGTTATCTCTAAGATAATACTGGTGTCCAAAAAGCCAGAGATTTGGCAAATATGGTGATAGGATCCACGAATTACTATGTTTTTTACCCGACTGCCAAGAAGGGTTGTGTATTTCTCGCGTATCTGGACATGTGGATTTATTTATACACTCGAAACATCCCAACGGCTGGATGGATTTTAACGAATGAGGATTCTAACGATTCGTCTTAACCGTCTGATGGTTACAGGCTATGTTTTGTTTTTATAAATTCAAAATGGCGTCTGTAAAATACAAAATGGCGGTAGACACGAAAAAAGATTTTTACGCACCTTATTGAGTGGCATATCATTAGATAGGTCTTTCAAAATGAAGTCGATGTTTCATTGACTGTTTTAGAGACAGAAGCTCCATTAAAATATTACACAACCTGAAATTTGTGCAGGTAGGATCTCTAACTTTACTGCAACTCTAACCATCACAGACAATCGGCCTCATCAAAACCGTGTTTATAGATAGAATCTAACAATTAAACACATCTTAAAAGTCAACGATGCAAGTAAATAAAAAAATAGGTAAGTAATATAAAAAAAAGTTTAACATTGATGACAAATAATTAATGAGTTCGCTTTTTACGCAGTTGGGTTTTTTGAATTTTTAAATTTAATTTTTATTCCCTGCAGCTCTTTCTTTGACAACTTGTTCCAGGAGAGGAGAGCGGCGCTCATGTATGCGGAAAAAATTACATATTGTGCGCATGCATGTTAATTCTCTTTCCCCTACCGGTCGCAGGAGTGGAGAGTAACGTTCGTATGCCCTAATAAATTTACCACACTGTAAGTATAATGGCATTGACTAGAAGAGCCATAGCGATCAATTTAATCCTTTGAGGGTCAAGTAATTGTCTTTCGATAATGTCGAATTCACACCGGAATCTTCAAAAAAATTATTGCAAAATACGGAAAAGCAATTTTATGACTTTTTTCAACTAAAGTTAAAAAAAGTAAAATTTAATAAAATTTTTCAGGTGCATATCTTTATTAACCCCTTGACGGGCGGAGGTATGTTTACGAAACCCCTTGATTTCAATGCCCAAATGCCGCATTGGCACCAAAATATCGGTTAAAAAAATTTCAGTTTATTATGTCCGTAAAATACAGCTTTTTCATAGTTATAAATAAATTTGTTTTCAAATTCCGGTGCAACTCATTAATTTCAACACTTTAGCAGTGGCAATGCTTTGCCCCTGAAAGGGTTAATCGTAGGTGGGATAAAATATATCCCACCGCCCCTCAAGGGGTTATCAGGTATTAAATAAATATATTTCCATTCGAACCAGAAATTTCTTCAAGAAATAAGTTAAATAATTTTAAATAGATTTTCTGATAAGAAATATTTTTCTAAAACTATAGTAAAATTTCTTACTATCTTAGAGTTAAATAAGATAGAATGAGAACGCTTCAGAATGCACAGTCGTGGAAATGCAAAAGTAAACATCACCTACTAACCCTGGAGCAAATTATTGTAAAAGAAAGTTTTTGATTCCAAACAAGCGGAAATAAAGTCTCCATTTAAATGTTAAAATAGAAATTAAAGCCTTTGTGCAGGAATATTAAAAAGCAGAAAACCAATGTTTAAAAATGCACAAATAATACGTGAAAAGCAGCATAATATATCTGTTATATAAGGTTAGTTGGGGTAACTTGACCCACGAGGCAACTAGGCCATAGGCTATTTTATAAAAAACTGTTCATGTTTTTTAAGTTTTAGCTTTTGTGAAAAATGCACCTTAATCTCTACTTCCTAAAACAAAGTGTGTCAATTCAATCATAACTCTAACTTTGCTGTGATAGGTTGTCAAAAATTTACGTTTCTTTTTTTAAAAACAACGTCAATATGGTTGAACTTCTTTGGCTTTTTATTAAAGTACTGTAAGTACTTTTATTAAACAATGATTTTTTTTAAGATTAGGCATATAATATTATTAGGTATCTATACACATATACTTTATGTTTGAAATTTAAGCCAGGTGTCCCGGTTACCCCATAAATGTTTCAAGAATGGGGTAACAGGATCATGTATCCGGGGTAACTGAGCCATGCTGGATCCAGTTATAAAAAATATTTTTAAGTTTCTCTTACTACGGGAAATAAATTTCTCCATTTTTTCTTGCTCACAATAAAGAAAATGACAGAATACCTTATTAAAATTAGGTAATAGAATTTTTAAAAAGCACATTGGGTGGTATCAAACGAAATTTCTTGACCCCTTGAGAGGCGGTGATACCGTTATGCCATCAAATAATTTTAATCCCTAATTGCCACATTACACAAATCTCAGGTTGTGTAATATTTAAACGGAGCTTCTGTCTGTAAAACAGTCAATGAAACATCGTCTTCATTTTGAAAGACCTATCTAATGATATGCCACTCAATAAGGTGCGTAAAATTTTTTTTTCGTGTCTACCGCCATTTTTTATTTTACAGACGCCATTTTGAATTTATAAAAACAAAACATAGCCTGCAACCATCAGACGGTTAAGACGAATCGATAGAAACCTCATTCGTTAAAATTCATCCAGCCGTTGGGATGTTTCGAGTGTATAAAGAAATCCACATGCCCAGATACGCGAGAAACACACAACCCTTCTTGGCAGTCGGGTAAAAAACATAGTAATTCGTGGATCCTATCACCATATTTGCCAAATCTCTGGCTTTTTGGACACCAGTATTATCTTAGAGATTACGTTGTTCTTTTAAATCCGCCGAATGCTCCAATTAAACAAAATAACATTTTCTGTATTAAAATGCCGGTATCCAAAAAGCCCGAGACTTGGCAGCTCTGTATTACCCATCTCACTGATTTTACCGCGGCAAGAGGGGGCCTACACTGATTATTTATGTTGTTATTTGGATTAACCCTTTCAGGACGAGTGTCACGTATACGTGACACATAAGGTGCTCAGATTCCTTGATTATTCCCACCGGTTATTTTTAATTATAAACATTGCCTTATTTAATCAGAGCATTTCTGCGACATTATTAGATAAAAATTTTTAATTGTGAAGAACAGGTGGCGAAAGATTAAAATTTCTGTACATGATGCTAGTCAGAAAGGGGTTAATATTTTAATTTCTCTTGATTTTTATGGCGTAAACATTTCATTTTTCAATATGCAAAAAAGACCATCGGTCGTATTTTCATTTTGCAAAATTTCTGTCATTCATCTGCTCGGCCCCAACTAACCTTAGATCCTTTTAACACTAGAACCGCCGTAGCGGTCATTTTGACCGGTACCAAATAAAAATACTTCGATTCGAACCAGAAATTTCTTTCTAAAATAAGTTAAATATATACTACGGAGAAATTAGTTAAATAAATAAGATAATTTTTAATAAAAATTCTGGCGTAAAATATTTTTGTAACACTTGAGTAAAATTTCCGGCGGTTCTAGTGTTAAATGATCTACACTGAAATACGTTTAACACGAATCTGTGACGACCGAAAAAGTGGTTCGTGTTAAAAGATTTTTCAAAAAAGAACAAAACTCAGAAACATTCTGGATGTCGTGAAATTTTATTTCTATCTTCCGTTAAACTACTAGCAATTTGCATCCATTGGGATAAAAAGCAAGTAAACAAAATATTGTTCTGGAGGGAAAAAATTGGATATTTGTTTGAAGTGTCTTTTTCAACATTCTGAGATCTAGCTTGTTTGAAACAAATAAGCAAAGCTGTCTCTGAATCTTCGTGTTTAGCAGATCTGATACGTTTTCTCTCAGGCTTGAACATACTGCGCTCTAATATTAACATAATTGGATCCCTGATTTTTATTATTGTTGATAATGTAAAATTGGCAATGCAAAACTCTTTGCAGATTTCTGTTTTCGTCCTTCTGTTTCATTAACTGCATTGAGCAGCTTCATCTTCATTTGAAGCGAAATAGCAGTTTGTTTTCGCACCAATTTCTCAGCCATTGTGCTCATGAAACATAAGCTAATTTACAAAAAACACGAAATTCACGGATTTGCACCCAAAATTCAGTAGTTTTAACACAAAATTCACCAATTTCAACTCAAACTTACTACTTCGAAAGCAAACGCTTTTCGTGTTAAACGATTTTTGTTTCGTGTTAAAAGAATAAAAATGTATTAAATTGCATCGTATACTGTCCGGACCTCGATATCATTTCGTGTTAACCGATTTTTCATGTTAAGCGTTTTCGTGTTAAAAGTATTTCACTGTTATAACATTTGCTTAGGTGGCCATCTACATATCGAACGATCCCGAAACTTTTTTTTTTTTTATGGTAATATCCAAGTTTGACATCATAAATAAATTCAACATAATTTAATTAACCTAAAAACAAATTTTCATAAAATTCGTACGATTAGTTTAAGATAAATTATTTTGAAATGAGCCTATTTTAGGTCTGTATCCACATTGAATTTCGTACTTGATTGTTGAAATTCTACAGAATGACTATGCCACTTCTATCCATGCATTATTTCATGCAAATGTGACCATTTCATTCGCTTAATATGTTTCAACTATTACCAGCCCAAATGTTTCTATAAAATGAGAAGATACGTATTTTTATGCTTTTCTGTGTATCATAGAAACCGTCATTTTTACGTTTTTAATCATAATTTGAAAACTACTTGGAAGAAAAATTTCATATTGAGAATTCGCATAAAGCAGGACCATAATAAATATAAATCTACCAAAAAAAATGCAAGTTGCAATTCATATTTGTTTCGAATATTAATTTCATAATTCATATCATAAAAATTTTAAAATTACAAATTCAATGTATTTATGTTTGGGTTTTTTAGCATTACAACCACACAAAAAAATTATCACATTAGGATTATAATTTCTGGAGATATTAAAAAAATATGAAAACGCAATTTAACATTAGAAGTTCTACATTTTGAATTTTTATAATTCAAAAAGTTATCATCCAAATGACTTGAAATTTCGTTTCTAGGAATAGATTGAACCGACAATTTAAAATCTATTGTAAAATTTGGGTGTTACCATTGTAAAAAATAAAGTTTGGTCTGGTTTTAAAATTTAGATGGTCCCCCTAAGCAAATTTTATATAAATCATTTGAAAATAGGCTTTATTTCCAATCGTTTGGTACCAGTAACTTTCTTCTCTAGTAATTAGTTGCAGTGTTAGTAGGGGTTTTACTTTTTTTTCCACGACTCTACTTTAGCAAGCATTATTGCATAATAATCCGTTTGTATCAAATGGTAATTTATCGAATTAAAAAAGACACACTCACAATGTGGTGGTAATTTGTCATTTTCCTTGTTTTCAAATAACTTTTGATATTTCAAAAGCTATGGACTATGTTATGATACAATTATATTCCATTAGGAAAATTAATTTTATTATATGTCATTCTTAAAAGAGATTATGCACTCATTAGTTTTAAGAGTAATCTGCTTTCGGGAATCACTGAAGCGTATATTAAACATGACAGCTTTGAAAAATCACGGGGAAATATTAAATAATAATAACACGTTTTGTGCTGAAATGATGAGATAAAGAACGAGTCAAATGCAAATCTTTTGAAGTTAGACATAAGCTCATTAATTTTGATTGGTTTTATCTTAGCATAATTGAGCTTTTCAAATCAAATATGATCAAATCTGAGCACGTCTGTTTTGTTTTAGAAAATGCTCGTTCACAAAATGTTAGATTCGAAACTGGGATTTTTAAGGAAGACACTCAGAATTTCTGGGAGATTTTCCATAAATTAAATAACTTGTCTATTAGGTATATTTTTTATATAAGTATTGTTTTTTTCCTATACTCGTAGCGTTTTTTTTTTTTTTTACAGTTGTTTACTGTATCATTTTTTAGTACAAAACGTTACTGAATACAGGGTGATTCAGAACTTATGGTACACAATTTGAAGCGTAATAGAGCTCAATCTAACAATAATTTTTGTAAAAAAATGTATGGACACAAGTGACGCGTTCAGTCAAAAATCATTCCAATCCAAATCCGAATTTTCGTTCATAACTTTAAAAACATAATAAATATTGTAACGAAAATTTCAATAGCCTTACATTTAATTTTGGGAAATGTTATGCCATAACCAGAATTGGTATATGTAGCTACTATCCACATCAAAACAGTACTGAACCAGACGCTTTATTTTATGGAGTCTAAATTACATATCATACGGTCTCACTGATTGAAATTACGTATATTTTCAACGCTATTGGCAAGACACCGCATTTGAATTATTTCAAAAATATCTTCCGCATTGTTAACGTTATAACCGTAAATTCTAGTTCGGACTGGATTAAGACACCCTGTTTTTTTATTCCATAAATGGATTACTACTCCTGTTCCCGATGCAAAAAAATGTATTGATAGCATGTTCTCTATAACCTCTTAACCCTTAAATGCGCGATTTTTTATTTTGTTTCAAAAACATTATATATGATTCTCTGAAAGGTTTACTACATAGGAAAAATAATGAAAAAAATCAGACATATATTTTTCATATAATACGTCAATCTTTTCTTCTCTTGTACATGTGCAATATAAGTAAATACTACTGTCGTGTGGCTGTTTTACGGTAAAATAATGCAAATTAGTAAATACTTTAATAAGTATGTCTCCAAATACCTTATTTTATATAATTATTTATTTTATAAAACTTATCATTTAACCCTTTAACAGGGCTCGCAGCGTTCCTAAAATTTTCGCACTTTGCTATCACTATTTTAAAACGATAATCTTAATTGTATAAATTCTATCGTAGATGTTAAAGGACTCTATCATGAAGAATTTTTATTTAAAGTACTGGTAACAAAGTGCGAAAATTTTAGGAACGCTGCGAGCCCTGCCTTTAATTCCCATAACAGAATACCTTCTAAAAATTACGTAGTTCAGAGAATCTGACTTTACACAAGAAAGTTTCAATAGTTAATTTCGCCTTATTTAAATCCGGAATGTCTGTTTTTTAAATAAAGCAAATATTGCTATTTTAATTTTCTGGTGTGAGTTAGGTATATGCTAATAAAAATAATCTATTAAATTCAAAACAGTGTTGTTTGCATATGTGCAAAGCTGCGCACTAAAGGGTTCAAGTCGGTGATATGCGTTCTGAATCACCCTGTATATCTCCATAATATGCCAAAAAGATGAAGGGAGGAGTTAAGGTATTGCATAGCATTTAAGCTACAAAAACAAAGATACAGAATAAACATTTAAAAAAGCATGAATTAAAAACATACAAATTCATTGTGCTATTTTGTGTATCTAGTTTAAGGCTATTCCTTTAACTAGAGTAAGTACACCAATAAATAACCATGTAGTGGAAAATGCTTGAAGATTTTTTTAAATGTAAGAATTGACATATTTTTCTTAGACTTCCTTAAATAGGGTGACCCCGACCAGTAGTTGATCAAATAAAGTCAGTTCTACGGTTTTTTTATTATATTTCCTTCCTTTTAAGTTATAGAAGTCAACTAAAAGGATTGCTAATATCCTTAACCTTTCGTCTACCAGACGGGTCCATTGGACCCGACATGTACATTCAAAATATTTATTCAAACCAGAAATTTCTTCAAAACAAACTAAATGTATAAATCAGACAATAATAAGTTAAATAAACAAATTAAATAGTTTTAAGTAAAAATTCTGGTGTAGAATGTTTTTATAAAACTTGAGTAAAATTTCCGGTAGTTCTAGGGTTAATGAATGTCCCATCATGAACACAAATGAAATTAGCTTAAATTAAACAGCAACAAAATTACAAATAATTAGTTTTTTTAAATTGCCATTTTCCCAGTGGTTGATCAGGCGAAAGATGTCAATCAAAAATCTAAAAAGTAATCTATAAAATATCATCTTCGAGTTACGATTACAGGGATGAGATTTCCGACTTTTTGCATACCAGTATAATCTTATAGAAAATATTGTTCTGTTAAATCGCAAAAATGTTCCGATTAAATAAAGTAAAATTTTCTCTAAGATTATACTGGTATGCAAAAAGTCGGGATTCTCATCCCTGCGATTAACAATGATTCTTATAAATCTAACAGTTGGAATAAGCAAGATGGAAGTGGATTATTTTAACTTACAGTAATTGTCTCCAACTAATCAAAATATAAATGTTTTCACTTTCTAATAAAAACATTTCATAAACTGGCAGCTAAAAACAATGTGACAACAGGTGCGCCAATATTCAATCAAAAATATTGTGTCTAGTGCCAAGTATGAAACTCATTTCCGCCTGAAATGCCACAATGTTTCAAAAATTCGACCAACTTCTTGAAGGATATCAACTACTAGCAGGGTCACATTAGTAGTGTTTGGAAATTCATAATCCAAAAATTTTTTTTTTCTATTTTCTTTTCTAGTATAAGTTAATTTATTTATAGTGTTTTTTTCTTTAAATGAGGTTGCATCTGAGTACTATGAGAATGGTGCCTTATGTATAATGTGTATTGGACACGATACCTCATCTGAAATCTCTACTGAACATGTTATTAGCATGTTACTACACGTATAATCTATACTGAACATTTTATTACGTGTTTTCACATGGTCAAGATCAGAAGAAGTATAAAAATGTAATTATCAAAAAAATCTTTTTAACACTTTGCACTCCGTTGTTGCCGCTGCGGCGACATCATCTTTCTTTGCAAACATTGTTTTTTGCACCAGTAAAAAAGGTTGGTTGGTTGGTTGGTTGGTTGTATTTATGTCGGCCAATTATCAGCACGTGGGATATAGGCCCTAAGGGGGGGGAGTGCCTTCCGTGGAGGTCTTTCTAAGGGAACCTAACCCATATTTACGCTTGGAGAACCAAGGTTCGAAGAAAACCACGAAAACTCCGAACGATTAGGCCGACGGGCGCGATTGGGATCGAACCCAGCACCTCCCGTCTACCAGCTTCGAGAACAGAACCACTCGGCCACTGGTGGGGCCCAGTAAAAAAGGAAAATAAAATATTCCTTAATGAGTCAAAGTATTTTTGAAATTATGCACTTGAAGTAAACTTCTTTTTTAAAAGTGGTGCCGACCAAATAAAATTTTTGTAAGAGACACCGGAGTTCAAAGGGTTAATGTTACATGAATTAGTTACAGTGTTGGCAGCTAGCTACTTTTTAAAATTCAGATTTCTTGATTTACACCATTTTTTGAATATACTGTAATTTCCGGCGTATAATCCACGGTCTCTTCCAAACCTGAAATCTATTAACATGAAGCACAGCTATCTTCAGTCACCGCATACCAGGCCATAGCACTGACACAAAAATGGCGAATGGCCGAAGGCGAATTATTTATAATGTATGTACGGCCCGCTGAATTTTGATACTAGTATTTTATAAAAGATTTCTTTGACTTGTTTAATCTGAGAAAAATAAATGTGAAAAAACTTTAAAACAATATTGGTGCCAAAACGCAAGGGACCGTGCACACGCTGAAAAATGTTTGACTTTGGCAACCGCCATTTTTGCGTCAGTGCTCAGTCCTAGTATGCAGAGGGCGCTGCCTCAGAGAGGCTATGACACCGAAGGAGATGTGACAGTTGAAGCACTTTGCTTTTCCAGAGTTGCTAAGTCCCCAGCTTTTTGCAGGCCACTATTGTTTTAGAGAAAATGTTAGGTTTGCCGCTCTCTTTCCGCCTCGCTGCAGCACTACTATCGTTACGTCACAAAACATGGGCCATAGCCAAAGAGATTTCAGTAAAGCCGTGCATGAAGTCAAATAAATGCTAAGCAGAAGTAAATAATATTTTATCTTTAAAAGCTTCTGATAGGAAGCAGACGTGGCATATAAGCCGGAAATTTCGGTAGCATAATCATGGTTCCCACCGTTGCCATCGAAATACTCAAGGCCTGAGGGCACGAGTTGTGACGTCATCATTAATCGACCGACTTCTCACTAGTGTTTGAATTCACATCGGAAAATTTTGAATAGCGATTTTCTTTTATCTTATTTGTCGAATAGCTATAATCTTATAAAACGATAATAACTTTTTAATCTTATTGGTAAAAATTTGGAATCCCGCAGTAAAAAATCAGGAACATTTTGGCATTCCGCATCTGGCTGAATTTTTATTTAGGGATTCTGAATTCTCACCAGTAATTTTTAATAGCTACTATTGTTTTATACGATAGTAGACATTTCATAAGTAAGATAAAAGAAAATTGGTATTCAAAATTTCCCGGTGTGAATTCCTACACTACTGAGAAGTCGTTCCATTAGTGATGACGTCACAACTTTTATCCTCTGGCTTTGAGTATTTCGATGGCAACGTTCCCGCTCGGTCCGTTTTTTGAACACCACTTTTATTTAAAGAAAAATCTTTTTTATAAATTTCGTAGAAGCATACCAGAAAGGGCGTTTTGCTTCCAATTTTTGGAGAAACTACTACGAATTTCTTTTTTTAAATTACTGGTTTTCAAAAAGCGGACCAGCGGGAGCCCTGTGTAATTGAACATATTTTCCAGTTATTTAATTTGTCATTAAATTAGGCGAATATTTCTATTTTAAAAAAATGGTGGCAATCAAGAAATCGGAATAAAAAAAGTAGCGAGTTGGCAACACCAATTAGTTGTATTTATCATTTGGGCCTTTAATTAGTTTTTATTGTATTATACGACTTTTAATTACGATAACCAGGCAGAGGAGAGAAAAAGAAGGAGGGCATTATAAAATGAATATTTTTTTGTTAATATTATTAGTTATACAATTGCGTTCAACAAATCATCATGAGTGAAAAGGCAATGGAATATGAAGTTTTCGCAGAGCGTAATCGCAGAAACGAAACTGAATGAAGATACAATTACAGTCATATAGAATGAAATTGACTGAAGTTAAGTATCTCGTTGATTTTATCGTTTGTCATGGTATTTAACTCATTTGTGCCTGGCGTCCTAATTTTGGGACGCTTTCTTAAAAAAATTCCCATTACAAATTGAATTATGATGTCATTTCAAAACTTAGTAAAATATATCCTTAGTATTTGTTTTCAATATTTATCCATAAATGAAAGTGCATTTTTAAGAATAAAAAGGTGAAATAAATGTTTGTTATAGAGCAAAGTTGGATTTTCTTGAAATAAAATGGCGCGTAAGAAAAGGTAAGATATTTCTTTTATTTTTTTTATCAATCATTTTATAAGTGATATTATTTATAAGATGAAACATTATTTTAGAATACGTATTTTTGCATTTTTTCAGCTTTCTATTTTTTTGCTCGAATTTGAACCTTTATATATTGTCCCAATTTTGGGACGCTAGGCACGAATGGGTAGGGGTTTTCTCCGTTACCGTCTATGCATTAAATGTATGTTTTATGCCATTTATTTTGTTACAAAATGGTTACATACCACTCGGATTATTATTTCGTTATAAAATTATTATTCGGATTATTATTTGGCTATTCTTTGTTATTACTATAGGGGGAACAGGGGCTGGGCGCTGTTCAAGAACAAGACACCCACCCCTTCCTACCCTTAGCTATTGGCTTAGTAAAAATTTATATCATACCGTTATGTTTTGTACTTAGTTTAGTATTTGGCATCCTGAGGTTACTAAAATATATACAGCAGAACCTCGATTATCCGACGTAATTGGGTCCGAACTGACAGCGGATAATCAAATTTCCAGATAATCGAGAATTTATCAATAATCATCTAGTTTAATGTGCAACATCGTGATCGAACTGCTATTAGGACTATTTAAACTGCTTAATAAACATCTAAATTTAAATTATACATGAAAATAATTTTATTTGTTTAGAACAGGGACGTGTACATGGGGGTGGGGGGGGGGTATAATCTTCACGGGATCGGATCTTGTGGGAGATCAAGCTAATTTCAATGGAATTCGAAGAAAGGGGAAAAAATCAGGATATCGACATCGGTTTACAGAGAGTTCCGGTTGCACGAGGGTCGGATAATCGAAGTTCTACTGTACGATATATACTCGTGTGTAAAACGAAGAATTTTTGACAATTTTCTGCAAGTAAACTGGGGGGTAAACTTATACGCGAGTCAATTACATAAGCACAAAAAAAAAAAAAAAAAAAACAACCTTCGAATACTGAAAAAGTCTGATTTTTTATGTATATAAATAATAAAATAATATATAAAATATACAAATAATAATAATTTATTATTAAAAAATTTTCAATGATTTGTTTTTGTTTACTTACTAATTTTTCGCATTAGTAAGTGAAATCTTTGGTTTGATTTTGTGCGAAATTTAAGTAAAACGTTAGGGGGTCGACATACGCGAGTTTTTGCATTTAAAAGTTAATGGGTCGGCGTATATGCGAGTATATACGGTATATATACTCTATTAGTAATTATTGATTATTATAAATTTTTACTATATAAATTTTTACTATGCCAATGGCTAATGGTGAGGAGGAAGGGGGTTTTGTTCTTGAGCCGACCCCCCCCCCCTTATAGTAATAATAAAGAAAATTTTATAGTCAAATAATAACCCGAATGATATATAAGTTTTTTGAAACGTATGAAATGGCATAAAACATAGATATAATGCTTAGACAGTAACGGAGAAAACACCTACCCTTTCGTGCCTAGTGTCCCAAAATTGGGACGTTTAGATTTTTATATGTTAAATAAATATTTTTTCAAAGAGAATTTTTTTATTATTTTTTACGTTCATTTTACACCATTTACTATAATTAAGCACAATATTGAGTTGAAAAAAAAATTCAGGCACTAATGGGTTAAAGACTAAGTTGATTTTAATATTATTTGCGAAACCAAACTTTAGAAGAATCCTTTATACGACCGAACTGTAGGATGAAGATTTTCAGAATATCAGAAACTTCAAGATTCATTTGTATAGAAAATGCATATATGTTCGAATTAGGAGAAGATATTAGAACATCAAAAACACTAAATGGAAGTTTAGTGCTCAATTCACCTTGAGTTAAATAATTAAATTCATATAAACAGTAAAAATACCTGTACAAGAATTACTTTCAGGTGCATATATATAATTTATAAGTATTTAAAATACGTCAAAATATCTTAAAATACATTATAAAAAAACCCGGAACGTTTTCAACCTTCACAAGGCCGTCGTCAGTGGGATTTAAATGTTATTATTTTACGATGACCTTGTGAAGGTTGAAAACGTTCTGGGGTTTTTCTAATGTATTTTAAGATAATTTGACGTATTTTAAACACTTATAAATTATGTATTTGCACCTGAAAGTAATTCTTGTACAAGTATTTGTACTGTTTATATGAATTTAATTAATCAAAAACACTCTTTTAAGTTTATAAAAGAGCATGTTTCTTTGTTAAATAGAATCTTATGAGTCAGTATTAAACACATAATAAAGGAGATATTGAAGCATAAAATGAACACTTTGATGTGAAAAGTGTTTTCCAGTATCAAGAAAATTTTAATAATTCATTTTGGCAAAAAGTTAAGAATTAGAAACTGAAGAAAAGAAGTGTGATGACTGGCCCTCGTGTTGACTGGCAACATATCATATATGGTTGTGAATGTAATATTTATACAATCAGTTTTGCTTTACTTGAAAAGCATGCGTCAAAAATTATCTAATGCTTAAAAAGTTTGAAGGTATAAAAGAACATGGAAGAAATAATGAACAAATTTATGAAAATTAACACATTACCCACGGGAAACTCGAAATCTTGTTTTTATTCAAAGACATCACTGACTAAGGGCGTGGCGTCTAACTTACAAAAAATGCATTTATTTCATGTTACCTACATTGTTTTATATTGGTAACAGTGGCGCAGATTCAGGAGAAGTTGTATCAATTTAATACGAGTATTACAGGATATATACTAGTGATGGCAGAATGAATGATTTTACTATTCGAAGAATCATTCGAGCATACGCAAAAACATAGCTTCAAAACTTTTTTTTATTATTATTATTCAATTTTTACCAGAAATTTTGTATAAAAAGAGAAGTTTTTCTTATAATTCGAACCAATTTAAGAACTTTATAAAAATACAAAAATTGTTTTCCCCTTTAAAATTTCTGAAGTTTGAATAATAAAGGAAATTATGATGGCTGATAATTATGCGTTTGGTTCTTTTCTATTGATAAAATTTCTGGTGGTAATTGATTAAAAATATATACAAAGGTTGGAAACTATGGTTTTGCGCATGCCCGAATGATTCATTCGATAGTAAAATCATTCATTTTGCCCATCACTATTATATAATGAAGTGTATATATGCAAATGTGTATGTATGTATGTATATATGTATATGTATATATATATACCGGGTGTCCTAAAAAGGACTGACTGATTTTAAAATTCAATAACTTGCAAACGGTGAGAGATATTTAAAAAATTCTTGCAGAAGGATTATGCATAAGGTCAAAAGTTTTTTTACACTGATTTTCGATTTTAATTCGAATTACAAGCAATAGATGACGCTGTAAGCAATAGGAGCTAAATACTGGCTCGATTTTTTAGCCTTTCTATTCTTCCATGCGGGAAAAGGAGACTAAAATGTATTGAGTGGGCCCCGAAGTACCAAAAAACAAGCCTGAATTTAGTGTCTATTGATCGCAGCGCCATCTATTGTTTGTAATGCAAACAGAAATCGAAACTCACTGTAAAAAACTTTTGACCTCATGCATAACCCTCCTGAAAGAATTTTTTAAATATATGTTACCGTTTGCAAGTTATTGAATTTTAAAATCAGTCAGTCCTTTTTAGGACAGCCGGTATATATATATACAGGGTGTCCCAGCTAAGATGTTTGAGGGGAGGTAGGGCACACCTAGACGACTCGGAATCACATAGGAATGCCGTGTTGGAAACGACTTCCTGACCCAGTAAGGGCATTGACAGTGTTGCAAGTGGGCTACCTCTTTAAAATTCAGATTTTTTGATTGGCACCACTTTTTGAAATGGTAAAAATCCTCTTGTTTTCAAATTAATTAATATGTTATTAAACAAGGGAAAGTTTGTCATTTCAAAATAGTGGTGTCAATCAAGTAATCGGAAATAAAAAATGGTAGACCACTGGCAACTTTGCCAGGGCCAAAGATCAGCTTAGTGTGATCCAGCCTTTTCAATGCCCTGTGTTGCCAAAGGATTACGTTTTTAAAATTCAGATTTCTTGATTCGCACCATTTTTTGAAATAGTAAATTTCGCCTTATTCAATGTCATGTTATTTTAGGAAGGCGAAAAGAAAGGAAATTTACCATTACAAAAAACAACCTACATTCCCTCGAAGTTTGTAACATCTTAGTTGGGACACCCTGCATATATATATTAATAAAAATATTTAAAGTATTTAATTTTATGTACTAAACTTGGCCTTATTTAATCGCATAACGTTCAAAGATTAAATAAAGACAGATTTAGTAACAATAATACTGGTAGTAAAGGGTTCCAGTGGTCCCTGACGCTTAGCTACCGGATTGTAAGACATTTCATAATAATTCCGTACATAGAAATTTATGTACAAATGTATAAACTTGAAAAACCTACCGTGCGAAACACTTACAGACGAGAGAGGAGCTTCTACTTTTTAGCCCTTTGAGGGACGGTGGGATATATATTATCCCACCTCAGTTTAATCAAGATTCGCACCGGAGACTTTTAAATAAGTTTATTTATGTAACTTTGATGGAAAAAGTTGTATAATTGCTTTTCCTTATTTTGAAACGAAATTTATTCAACATTATAGGAACACAATCTCTTGCCCCTTAATGTGTTAAAACCAGATTTCTCAAAACATACCATTAGTAGTGTGTTAACAGAACAAGTCATATTATAAAATGATGATTCAAAGTATTGCATGGAAAACATGATTTGTTTTTATGCTATTTTTTGATATTGTAGCACTAAATTGTAAACCAATTTATAGTACTGCGATTGTGAAAAAATATATTTGTAATACAACCTGCTTGCAGTCGATTTACACTGGTTAGTAGATTTTCTAAGTAAATCCAAAAGAAAAATCGTTTATAGTGTTTAGAAAAACATGGAAGGGAATAATTCTTAAAAGGCTGATATTATTCGAGACCAAATAGATTCAAAGGAATTTATGAAATTATGTAGTCAATGTGTAAATTAATACCAAAATAAAATGTATTTAATTCCTTTTTTTAGAATTAATTTTTATTTTTGTCTTTTAGACGCCTCAGTGATTGTGTTGTGTGTTTTCAAAACTTATATGTAGAAGGCATCTATGTGTTCATACGCATTTATATAAATGAAGATTACGATCGCTACAGTGTATTTTATTGAGTTGAAACATAAAATCCAAAACATAGCGGTATAACATTAAAAAATTTTTAACCTCGCTTAACCCTTAAATGCGCGCGTTTTTATTTTGTTTCGAAAAAATTATATATGACTCTCTGAAAGATTTATTACACAGGAAAAATAATGAAAAAAATCAGAGATACATTTTTCATATAATACGTCAATCTTTTCGTGTGTTGCACATCTACAACCAGCTAAAAATGAACTGTAGTTTTTTTACAGAAATGAGGTATTTTTCAAGTTTTTTTACGGTCAACTGTAGTTTTTTTTGTAGTGCAATATCAACAGTAAAAACACTTCAGTTATTTTCCAGTTATTGACAAGTATTTTTTCAAGCCAAAATTTAAAAAAATAGTAAGACTTTATGTCTACAGTAAAACGGCAGTGAATTTCAAGTGATTTTATAGCAATTAATTCACAAAAATTTTCGGTGATGTATCTGCAGTCTGACTGTAGTTTCTGAAGAACTTTACAGGTCTTAATTTTGTAAGTATGATTATTATAATAGTAACTACAGTATAACAGCAGTTACTGTAAGATTCTTTTGCAAGACACAATGCTGTATGATTGTGTGATATTTCCCGAATTTTCTAAAGTGTTTAAAATTGTTTTAATTTTGTGAGAGTTGCATGTTATGAAACACACTTTTTAAATACTAATGATGATTAATACTCTTTCCAAGACTTTTAAGGACTTAATTGAAAGTCACATTCCTACCTAACGCAAAATTTTTAGTTCCTCTTTCATTTTAAGCTAAGATAAAAAAAATTAAATTTCACTATGATTTTCAAAATCAGAGAAAAACAATTAGTTAAATTTCAAAATCGAGGAAGGGGCAGTGGCATCAACCCACCTGTGCCCCTGCCCACTACGGAAAATTCTTAGGTTTTTTTTTTTTAACTTACTCTAAACGAATAAATTTTGCTATTTTTTTTTTTCAAAATCGGAGAAAAATATTTTAATTAAATTTCAAAAGCCAGGGGGGGGGGGAAATGAGAAATTTCTTCATTTTTTTATTGTAAGTTACTCGAAAAGTATACATTTTACTATGTTTTTGAAATAGAAGAAAAGGAAATTTTAATTAATTAACTTTTGAAATCCAGGGAGGGGCAATAGGTTTCTCCTACCCCCTACCCTATCCCTAACTGAAAATTCTTAATTCATCTTTTATTCTAAGATAATTAAAAAAAATTCAGTATGTTTTTCAAAAGCGAAGAAAATAGTTAACATTTAAATTCAAGGGAGGGGCAATCGCTCAGCTATGCCCCTTCCCCTAACAGGAAATTCTTAGTTTCTTTATTTTTAGTTAGTCGAAAAGAATAAATTTTACTACTTTTTAAAAGTGGAAAAATTTTTTTTTATTAATTTTAAAATCCAGGGAGGGGAGGGGAATGAACCTCTCAACCCCCCCCCCTCCCTCCCTCTTAATGTAAAATTTCTCATTTTTCTATTCTAAGTTACTCGAAAAGTATAAACTTTACTATGTTTTTGAAAACAAAAGAAAAAGAATATTTAATTAATTAAATTTCTAAATTTAGGGAGGGGCAATAGCTCTCTTCTAACTTCGTTCCCCTAAGAGAAAATTCTTAGTTATTCTTTTATTTTAAGATAAGAGAAAAGATCAAATTTCACTATGTTTTTCAAAAATCAGAGAAAAAAATAGTTACAATTTAAAATCGAGGGAGGGGCAATGACTCACATATGCCCCCTTCCCCTAACAGAAAGTTCTTAGTTCCTTTATTTTAAGTTATTCGAAAAGAATAAATTTTACTATGTTTTTGTAAATTGGAGAAAAAAATTGCTAATTAAATTTCAAAATCCAGGGAGGGGCAATGAGTCTCACCCCCCCCCACACACACACACACACCACCACCACCACCACCACCACCACCCCTTAACTGAAAATTTCTTATTTATTTTCATTTTAAGTTACTCAAAATATTTACATAATGTTTTTGAAAACAGAAGAAAAGAAATTCTTATTAATTTAATTTTAAAATCAAGGGAGGGGCAATAGGTCTCCCTTGCTCACTGCCCCACTATCTTCATAACTAGTTTTTAGTTCCTCTTTTATTTTAAATTACTCGAAAAAAAATTACTATGTTTTTCAAAATCGAAGAAAAAGGAAATTTAATTAGATAAATTTCAAAATCGAGAGGGACAGTGGCCCAACCATTCTTTTATATGTCGCCCATGATTAGAAATTAGAAACACAGGTGGGTTTACTCATTGCATATTGCATAAATTGTCTTTCTTCCATATCGGACATACATATAACTTCCAGTTTTCCACTTTTACCTCATAAAAACAAAGAAGAACAACAAAAGAATAGTATAATTTTCTTCCTTTATTTTATTTAAATTTCTCATTTGGACATATGATTTATTTTTCAACCCCTTACAGCTGAATGTCTAACCCCATGGTTTCGTTGCAACTGCAGGAGAAGCATTAAAGAAATACCTCAACTCACGGAAACGCCGGCTTGTTTATGAAAATCGGCGCGGAGTACCACGTTGATTTGCTGAAAGAAGATCATTTATTTTGCAGTTTGGCGAAAAATATCACCACTGTTTATTGAAATAAAGTGGCTGTATGGGTATTTTTACATTCTCAATCGAAAGAAATTAATTTCAGATCCACACGATTGAGTTAATTTGAATAAAGTGATAACGATTTATAAACCGTTGCAATTTTTGTACAATCATCGTTAGTATTTCAAATCCAGATGAGATTGTACTATTAACGGTTAATGCATGCGAAAAAAAAAAATTAGGTCCATTTCATATTAACAGGATTAATTAAATTCAAATGTCATCCAAAACATTTGATAAAATTTTGTTTCTGACAATCCAGATAGTTCGATTTTACTTGATTTAGTGCACTTATCTATTTATAGTAATTAACAATGTTTTATTTCAGATTTACACTTGCTTCAATCAGTATGTTCTTTTAGATTAGGAGTTTCAGAATTTTTAAATATCTTACACAGATACTTATCTGTGCTTTGTATTAAAGTTTGTTTTGATGTTCAGTTACACAAAAAATCAATACTGAACTTCAAATTATAACTTGATGCCTGTATAGGATACCTACAATAAGTGCATAACATTTCACAGGTAAGTAACTTATTTTCTTTTTAGGAATGAAACAGTTTTATGTAATACAAAGCGGTTTGACACATTGTGTTAATAACATAACATAGAGTTAATAATAATTTTTATTTAATGAGTACGTACTCACTAATTATGTAAAATATTAAATTTTTTAAATGAAGCAATCTTTTTTTACTGTCATATGAATTGTGTTATTGTAAAAAAGAAAATTTACACTTCTGAATGGTAATAGGGCCAAATTAGTTTTTTTCGTCAATTATGACACTTCTCAGAATCAAATAATAAAGGCAATATTTTGCAATATTATATTTCTATTCTACCCACTGTTAAAATTTAGTTTTTTATTGATACTGATTTGTGAAACTCGTGGGATTTTTATCATATGGTCGATGAAAGAATTTAGACTTTCAGAGCACTTTTTCAGATTTTCCCTGCAAGCGATCGAAGAATTATTTTTTTTTCCACATGACAGAGTTTTCATATGCGTTTAAATTTTTTAAATGATTTTTTCATTTATTAAGAAGGATATTGAATGAGCTTAGTACACCGTCATGTTACAATACACACAAGCTAATGTTAAACCACTGAAAATATCCTTAATTATTTTAAATGTTTTTTTTTTTGCATAGGAGGACATTGAATGAGCTTAGTACACTGTCATGTTACAATACTCACAAGCTAATGTTAAACAAATGACAATATCCTTAAATTTACGTTAATACTTTGGCTGCCGCCCATTTTTCAAAATCTGTTCACAGGCATCGAATGCGTGACTTAGAGATCTGCACGGGCAGACCCGTGGCCCCAGAGTTGATTTCAGGGGGTGGTCCGGGGCGGGGGGGGGGACATTCCTTCCAGAGCAATGAGAGCTCCCCCCCCGGGCCACCCCCTGAAATCAACTCTGGGGCCACGGGTCTGCCCGTGCAGATCTCTAAGTCACGCATTCGGTGCCTGGGAACAGATTTTGAAAAATGGGCGGCAGCCAAAGTGTTAAGGTAAATTTTTGATCAAAATCCCCGACTAAAGGATTTCTCTTTTTTGTCCAACAATCAACTGGCAAATTTCACAAATTTTTCTGATGACTTAATGACTATTTTTAGTTTTTTTTCATGCAACTGATTGACAAATTTTGCAATATTATATTTCTACCCACTGGTAAAATTTAGTTTTTCATTGATACTGATTTGTGTGAGCTTAGTACACCGTCATGTTACAATACACACAAGCTAATGTTAAACCACTGAAAATATCCTTAATTATTTTAAATGTTTTTTTTTTTTTTTGCATTAGAGGACATTGAATGAGCTTAGTACACTGTCATGTTACAATATTCACAAGCTAATGTTAAACCAATGACAATATCCTTAAATTTACGTTAACACTTTGGCTGCCGCCCATTTTTCAAAATCTGTTCCCAGGCACCGAATGCGTGACTTAAGAGATCTGCATGGGCAGACTTGTGGCCCCAGAGTTGATTTCAGGGGTGGTCCGGGGGGGGGGGGACATTCCTTCCGAAGCAATGAGAGCCCACCCCCTGAAATCAACTCTGGGGCCACGGGACTGCCCGTGCAGATCTCTGACTCACGCATTCGGTGCCTGGGAACAGATTTTGAAAAATGGGCGGCAGCCAAAGTGTTAAGGTAAATTTTTGATCAAAATCCCCAACTAAAGGATTTCTCTTTTTTGTCCAACAATCAACTGGCAAATTTCACAAATTTTTCTGATGACTTAATGACTATTTTCAGTTTTTTTTCATGCAACTGATTGACAAATTTTGCAATATTATATTTCTACCCACTGGTAAAATTTAGTTTTTCCTTGATACTGATTTGTGTGAGCTTAGTACACCGTCATGTTACAATACACACAAGCTAATGTTAAACCACTGAAAATATCCTTAATTATTTTAAATGTTTTTTTTTTTTTTTTTTTTTTTTTTTTTTTTTTTTTTTTTTTTTTTTTGCATTAGAGGACATTGAATGAGATTAGTACACTGTCATGTTACAATATTCACAAGCTAATGTTAAACCAATGACAATATCCTTAAATTTACGTTAACACTTTGGCTGCCGCCCATTTTTCAAAATCTGTTCCCAGGCACCGAATGCGTGACTTAAGAGATCTGCATGGGCAGACTTGTGGCCCCAGAGTTGATTTCAGGGGGTGGTCCGGGGGGGGGGGACATTCCTTCCAAAGCAATGAGAGCCCACCCCCTGAAATCAACTCTGGGGCCACGGGACTGCCCGTGCAGATCTCTAACTCACGCATTCGGTGCCTGGGAACAGATTTTGAAAAATGGGCGGCAGCCAAAGTGTTAAGGTAATTTTTTGATCAAAATCCCCGACTAAAGAATTTCTCTTTTTTGTCCAACAATCAAGTGGCAAATTTCACCAAATTTTCTGACGACTTAATGACTATTTTCAGTTTTTTTTTCATGCAACTGATTGACAAATTTTGCAATATTACATTTCTACCCACTGGTAAAATTTAGTTTTTTCTTGATACTGATTTGTGAAACTCGTGGGATTTTTATCATATGGTCGATGAATGAATTTCGACTTTCAGACCACTTTTTCAGATTTTCCCTGCAAGCGACAAGGTACAAGTGTGCTGTTTTTTAAACATTTCCGCCCAGTGGCCCTTTTTATCTAGAATCAACACTAGGATAGTGATGATTCTAGAAAAAAGGACTGCTGTGTGCGAATTTTTAAAAAAGGGCACTCGCAGAACAGAAGTGTAAAAATCTAGGCGCCAGCAGGCAGTTTCTCACCACTAAATTTTATTAGTTCTCTTCACTTAAATTCTTACAAAAAATTTAGGTGAAATATTAGACAAAAAATAACAAATAAAATTTAGTGGTGAGAGACTGCCCATTGGCACCTACATTTTTTTTCTTGCATTCGTGTACCTTGTTCAAAAAAATAATTTTAATTGGTTTTCTTAGACTCCTTTTTTATTAGTGGTGTACCGAGCAGTACTTTGGCCGAATACCGAGTACTCGGCCACTGACTACTCGACCGAGTACCGAATACCGAGTAGTTGTGTAATAAGAAAAACTTACTTTTATTTGTATGTGTGAAACTAAATTTTAATCTTGAATTATTTTATGAGGGGTTTTTGCTTAACTTTTTTTATATTTTGTACACATATTGTAGCCCTGAAGCTACCGAATGACTCCTGCTACTTCGAGCTTATTATTAGTCTCGGTCTGCGATTGGGGGTGGGTGGGTGTGTCAAGCAGATACTACGGAATCTGTCGAACATTTGCTGAACTTTCCATAATTTGTTATTCATTTCTTGTGGTTTACTTGCTGTGTCGACAAAATGGAATGATTTTCTCAAATTTAAAAATCTCTCTTGTGGCATGATGCATATAACTCATATAAAAATTAGCTCATACATAGCATCTATAACTTAGAACAGAAGCATACAGTTTGTTACATGTGCGTATTATTTCTCGAATAGTATCTATTTTAAATAGAAATTATGAATAGTACAAACCTATTAACCTTCCGTCTACCAGACGGGTCCATTGGACCCGACATGTACATTCAAAATATTTATTCAAACCAGAAATTTCTTCAAAACAAACTAAATGTATAAATCAGACAATAATAAGTTAAATAAACAAATTAAATAGTTTTAAGTAAAAATTCTGGTGTAGAATGTTTTTATAAAACTTGGGTAAAATTTCCGGTAGTTCTAGGGTTAATTTAAAATTAATCCGCTTTAAAAATGTAAAAATGTAAAAATGTACTGAGTAAATAGTTTTATGAATTATTACATATATTATACATTGATATTCGAATAACTGTTTACTGATCAGTTTGAAATTCTTACAACTAATCGGTATTGGCCGAGTACTCGGCCAAAATTTCACCGAGTACCGAGTACTCGGCAAATTGGCTGAGTATGCCGAATACTCAGTATTTACCGAGTACTCAGTACAGCTCTATTTTTTATCAATAAAATTTTGCAATGTTTTCCTGTGACAGATTGAATTTTGCGATTTTCCCCCCATTTAATGTTATTATGCATTCCTTTTTTTAAATATTAATATTCAATAACTATTTTTCAATTATCAGTTAATGTGACTTATTTAGCAGTTTTTCAGCTGCAATCGGTCGACAAATTTCACATTTTTTCCTGCCACCAACTGAAGAATCTTGTGAGTTTTGTCTCGATTGATGAATTTCACGATTGATTTCTGCAACAGGTTGACAAGTTTCACAATATTTTAAAGCAGCCGACTGAATAATTGTTCTGTTTTTTTTTTTTTGTTTTTTGTTTTTTTTTTCAATGATGGTTGTGTTTATGATGGCCAGTTATCAGCATGAGGGTTATAGGCCCTAACGGGGGGGAGTGCCCTCCGTAGTGGTCTTTCTAAGGGAACTTAACCCGTATTTATGCTTGGAAAACTAAGGTCCGAAGAAAACTCTAAAAGATTAGGCCGACTGGCGCTATTGGGATCGAACACAGCACCTCCCGTCCTACCAGCTTCGAGAGCAGAACCTCTCGGCCACTGGTGGGGCTTTTCAATAATGGACTGGGGAATTTCATAAATCTTTTCATTGAGTGAGTAATGATTTTTGCAATTTTTTTCACGCTACCAATTCTCGAGTTTTGCAATATTTTATTTCTACTGATCGGGGAAATGTGCGGGAGCTTCCTTGCGATCGATTTGCAAAACTCGTGCGATTTTTTTCATATTGTCGATGGATGAATTTCGCAGATTTTCACCACGTCCGATCGAAGAATTTCATTATTTCTCTTACTTTTTGAACTTTTTTTAATATTTTCATCCTTTTAGATTGGATTTTTTTACAGAGCCCTCCGATAAATGTCATTTATAATATATAAAAATTTCATAGAGAAGTGAGGGTGTATTCCAGGTGGTGCAACCCCCACTTTTCAAAATTTTGCCGACATCCCTCATGTAACTTGTTAGAAAGGCCCCATCACCACTTATTTATGTTATGCACATCCGGCTTTCCTCACCCGCTTTGCCCGTCCCCCCCCCTCCAAGGGGGAACTTTTCTAAATTTTGCCAACATGCCTTGTAACATATTGTTGGAAAGGCCTGTGAGCACTTATTCATGTCGTGCACATCCGGTTCCCCCCCCCTAGGGGGCACTTTTCTAAATTTTGCAGTCACCCATCAAGTGACATATTGTAGGAAAGGCCTAATGACTACTTATTAAGTTATGCACATTTGGCTTTCCTCCCCACACTTTGCCCCATCCAAGGGGGGGGCACTTTTCTAAATTTTGCAGTCACCCATCATGTGACATATTGTTGGAAAGGCCTAATGCCACTTATTCATGTTATGCACATCCAGCTTCCCTCCCCCACTTGCCCCCCTCAAGGGGGGCACTTTTCTAAATTTTGCAGTCAGCCATTATGTGACATATTGTTGGAAAGGTCTAATACCACTTATTCATGTTATGCACATCCGGCTTCCCTCACCCCACTTTGACCCCCCAAGGGGGGCACATTTCTAAATTTTGAAGTCACCCATCATGTGACATATTGTTGGAAAGGCCTAATACCACTTATTCATGTTATGCACATCTGGCTTCCCTCACCTGACTTTGCCCCCCCAAGGGGGGCACTTTTCTAAATTTTGCCGACACCCCTCGTGTGACCCATTGCTGGAAAGGCCAATGGCTACTTATTCAAGTTATGCACATTTGGCTTTCCTCCCCACACTTCCCCCCCAAGGGGGGCACTTTTCTAAATTTTGCAGTCACCCATCATGTGACATATTGTTGGAAAGGCCTAATACCACTTATTCATGTTATGCACATCCAACTTCCCTCACCCCACTTTGCCCCCCCCCCCAAGGGGGGCACTTTTCTAAATTTTGCAGTCACCCATCATGTAACATGTTGGAAAGGCCTAATACCACTTATTCATGTTATGCACATCTGGCTTCCCTCACCTGACTTTGCCCCCCCAAGGGGGGCACTTTTCTAAAGTTTGCAGTCACCCATCATGTGACATATTGTTGGAAAGGCCTAATACCACTTATTCATGTTATGCACATCCGTCTTCCCTCCCCCCACTTTGACCCCCCAACGGGGCACTTTTTCTAAATTTTGGAGTCACCCATCATGTGGCATTTTGTTGGAAAGGCCTAATACGACTTATTTATGTTATGCACATCTGGCATTTCTCCTCATATTTTCTAATATTTTTTTAAAAGGCTACAGTCAAACTGCAAAAAAAATGTAGTTGGGAGACTGCGGTGATTTGGCACAAATCCCTGCGGTTCTTTTGAAGTCGACATAACTATAAATTTACTGCGGTGAGTGTGTAGTTATCAACTACACATTTACTGCGGTTAATTTATAGTTATGTCGACTTCAAAAACACTGCAGGGTTTTGTGCCAAATCACCGCAGTCTTCCAACTACATTTTTTTTAAAGTTTCACTGCAGTTCATTTTTAGCTGGGCAATACAAGTAAAAACTACTGTCGCGTGGGTGTTTTACGCTAAAATGTTGCAAATTAGTAAATATTTTAATAAAAATGTCTCAAAATAGCTTATTTTGTATAATTATTTATTTTATAAAAATTAACCTTTAACCCTTTAATTCCCATGACAGAATACGTTCAAGGAATTGCGTAGATCAGAGAATCTGACTTTGTACCAGAAAGCTTCAGTGGTTAATTTCACCTTATTTAAATGCGGAATGTATGTTATTAATTAAAGCAAATATTGCTATTCTAATTTTCTGGTGTGAATTAGGTTTATACGAATAAAAAAAAATCTATTAAAATTAAAACAGTGTCGTTTGCATATATGCAAAGCTGCGCACTAAAGGGTTAAGGAAAATCTATTCGGAATAAATTTAAACATGTACAAAAAGTGGCGTTTGGTATTAATGATTTGATGCAATGTGATTTGATAGATAAAATAATTGAAATTCAACTATCAAACATTTACTAACTGCTACAAATATCTTTCTGCAATATGATTATGTAATTCCTTTATAATACCAAAAATGCTGATTCTATGCTACACAGATTAAAAAAACTACATCTTTCTTCAGTTACAATTAGTTTCAAAACTTTACATTTATTTTGGGAAAATATTTTAGAATGAAGAAATAAAAATTGTTTTAACTCCTATAATATTAATTTCTATTCCACGCTAATCTATACTCCTATTATAAAGAGGAAAAAATTGTTTATTTGTCGGAGATAAGCTCTGCAACTACCGAACCGATTCCAAAAGTAATGGTATCAAAATGATGGTGTTAGTCCAACTTAGAACATAGGCTATAAATTATGTCGGTGCCACTATCCCAAAGGGGGTGTAGGAGCTAAAAACGTTCTAAAAATGCGATTTTAGCGTTACTGAAGGGCTTAGAAATATGAAATTTTGAATATTAGTTACTTATAAGATATAAATGATGTCTAAGAACAGTTCTTAAACAATTCAAAATTTAAAAGGGTTGAAAATGCACAAAAAGTGTTCTAAAAAATGTTCTAAATGGTAGTTTCTACACAATCTCAGGAATTACCAAACCGATTTAAAAAGTATTGGTGTCAAAACGATGGTGACAACGCTTGCTCCAAGATAGGCTATGTTTTATGTCGGTGCCACTACCCCAAAGGGGGTGTAGGAGCAAAAAACGTTCTAAAAATGCGATTTTAGCGTTACTGAAGGGCCTAGAAATATGAAATTTTGAATATTAGTTACTTATAAGATATAAATGATATCTAAGAACAGTTCTTAAACAATTCGAAATTTAAAAGGGGTGAAAATGCACAAAAAGCGTTCTAAAAAACGTTCTAAATGGTACTTTCTACACAATCTCAGGAAATACCAAACCGATTTAAAAAATAATGATGTCAAAATAAGGGTGTCAAAATGAGGGTGACAACCCTTGCTCCAACATAGGCTATGTTTTATGTCGGTGCCACTAACCCAAAGGGGGTGCAGGAGCAAAAATCTTTCTAAAAATCCAATTTTTGCGTTACCGAAAGGCCTAGAAATATGAAATTTGAAATATTAGCTACTGATTAGATAAAAAGGATTTCTAAGAACAGTTCTTAAACAATTCGAAATTTAAAAGGAGTGAAAATGCGCGAAAAGCGTTCTAAAAACGTTCTAATGGTGGTTTCTACGCAATCTCAGGAAATACCAAACCGATCTGAAAAATAATGGCGTCAAAATGATGGTGAAAACCTTTGCTCCAACATAGGCAATGTTTTATGTCGGTGCCACTACCTCAAAGGGGTTGCAGGAGCAAAAAACGTCATAAATTGCGGCTTTTGCGTTACGGAAGGGCCTAGAATCGTGAAATTTGGAATGGTAGTTAGTTATAAGATATCAATGATCTCTAAGGACATTTCCTAAAAAAATCGAAATTTAAAAGGGGGTCAAAATGCGCAAAAAGCGTTATAAAAAACTTTCTAAATCGCGATTTCTATGCAATCTCAGGAAGTACTGAACCGATTTCAAATATAATGGTGTAAAAATGATGGTGACAGATCTTGCTCCAAGATAGGCTATATTTTATATCTGTTTCCCATACCACAGAGGAGATGCAGGAGCAAAATGCGCGAAAAGCGTTCTAAAAACGTTCTAGATGCCGATTTGTCGGCAATATCTCAGGAAGAATGAATCTGATTTCAAACGTAATGGTAGGAAATTGATGCTGACAGCCTCTGCTCTAATATAGACGCTATTTTATGTCGGTGTCACTATCACCAAGACGTTTTGCAGGAGCAAAAAAGCGTTCTAAATTTCGATCTTTGTGATCGGTAGGAGCTAGCAACTTAAAATTAGGCAAGGTACATATTTATTAGCTATAAATGATATTTAAGAACAGTTTCGAAAAAATTGGAAATTTAACCCTCCGTCTACCAGACGGGTCCATTGGACCCGACAGGTACATACAAAATATTCATTCAAACCAGAAATTTCTTTAAAATAAACTAAGTATATAAACCAGACAAAAACAAGGTAAATAAATAAGTTAAATAGTTTTAAATAAAAATTCTGGTGTAGAATGTTTTATTAAAACTTGAATAAAATTCCCGGTAGATCTAGGGTTAAAAAAGGGTGAAAATGCGCGAAAAGCGTCCTAAAATCGTTCTAAATTGCGATTTCTACTCAATCTAAGGAAATACCAAAGCTATTTCAAAAGTAATGGTTGCAAATCAATGGTGACAGTCCCTGCTATAACATAGGTTATATTTTATGTTGCTGTCACTACCATCTGAGGGTTGCAAAAGAAAAACATGTTCTAATTTCCATTTTTTGCACAACTGAGGGGTCTAACTCTTTAAAGTATGGCATGGTATTTTCTTACAAGATGCATCTGCTTTCTAAGAACAGTCGAAAGAAAATTCCAAATTTAAAAAAAATGAAGTGAGTGAAAAGCGTTATAAATTACAATTTTTAAGCAAACTTATAAATTACCATACCGATTAAAAAAATAATGATGACAAATTTTGGTGATAGAACCTGCTCAAACATAAGCTATATTTTATGTCTGTTCCACTACCACCAGAGGGTTGCAGGAGCTAAAAACTTTCTAAATTGCGATTACTGTGATACTGAAAAGGCTAGAAACTTTAAATATGACATGATAGTTACTTATAAAATATAAATGCCCTCGAAGGAACGTCGAAAATAAATTCGAATTAAAAAGCGGTGAAGCGATGGGGAGGTGCGAAAAGCATTCTAAAAAAGTTCTAAATTACGATTCTATGCAATTTCAGGGAATATAAACCGATTATAAAAGTAATAGTTGCGAATCAGTGTAACAGTCTCTGATCCTACACAGGCTATATTTTATGCCGGTGATTCTACCACCTGGGGTTCACAGGAACAACAAACGTTCTAAAAAAGGGCTTTAAAAGCTTTTAAATTACGTTTCTGTGGAATATTAGGAAATAACAAACAGATTTCAAAATTAATGTTTGCAAACTTATGGTGACAGTTCCTATTTCAACATAGCCCTTTATGTTGAGAGAGGTGATAGGACTTGGAATTCGACATGATGGTTAATTTTAAGATGTAAGAAGATGGTTTCTAAAAAATTCAAAATTTCAAATGAATACTGAAATGAGCATATTAATTGAGCATAAAAGTTTAAAAATATTTTCTAAATTATCATTTATTTAGTTTTATTTCATTTTATTAATTTAAGTCTCATTTCTGCCTAATACAGTGTAATAGTAGCAAGTGTTATGATGTTTAGTCAAACTGTGTTTTAAATAGTAATTTTTGAATTATTCCTAAAACTAATAAGTACCTTTTAATAAAATAAAAATTTAGTTAGTAACTTTTGATAAAAATTAAACATATACATATCACTTGGCATATTTCAAATATTACGCGAGCAAAGCCGCGGGGTTTGCTAGTTGAGTATAAAGGAAGCGTTGTAGAAAAAATTACTTCAGCTAAGTACATAGCCGCCAACTTGTACGGATTTTTCCTACCACTAAAATTTAATAGTAAATTTTAGTTAATTGAATCACCGAATTTCAAGATATTTTAACGTTTAAATAAGTCAAAATTTTTATTAAACTTTATTGGTATGAAAAATCGTACAAGTTGGCAGATATAGAACTATAAGAAAAACTTGGACTTACGCTGTCAAAATTTAATAATTAAAAATCTTTCGATACTCATCAGCGTACATGTACGCTGATGAGTATCGTAAGATTATTAGATATAGAACTGAACTTCAAAATCAAAATTGTACCGTATATTTATTAATACTAGTTCATATAAGTACACAGGGTAGCAGTTTGGCCTCCATTTTTATATCGAAATTTCAAATTTACACCTTAAATTTTTAAAGGAGAATCTACTTTATGTAATCTCATAATTTCTGTTAATAAAGCAAAAAATACTACTTTTAATTTCTGGTACGAATTTTGATTTTCTTAATAAAAATGGAGACCAAACTGGCACCAATGTAAGTACTTACAATTTTTTTAAATGCATAACTACAATTCTTGTATTCCTCATATAACAAGTTATACACCGAATAAAGTAACGGCTAAAATAGAACCTTTTATTTCCAAAAAAGTTAATGGTTTGTAAATTAACTAGACATTCAAATATGATAACGATCGAGTAAGAATTTGAAAATTTAGACAAATGTTTCGCAAGGAATACTTACTAAATTGGACATATGAGGTTTTCTTTAAATATAATCATTATCTATCCAATCCACCAACTTATTTTCTTTATGAGTAGAATTAAACGAACATTAAAGGACGGTTTTACGCACAAGAATTCTAGAAAGTAGTAAAAATTTCTCACAATTTTGAGGGAATTTATAAAATTGTAAAATTTACAAGGCAAAGTTCAGATAAAGAGTATTTTGCTTCTCTAAAAAAAATTGTTCTCATTTGAATACTTGGACAAAAGCATCATGCAAGTAATGAAAAATGATGCAATGCCAGCGTGAATTATATTTTACATGACTCACAATTTTTAATTTGCACAAAATTAATATTACCATTACTGTTGGCCGGAAAATAGGAGATTGGCTAATGGAAATAATTTTTCCAGGAAATTGGTTTGATATAAATGATAATATTAACAATTACACAATTCAAATTGAAATTGAGAAAAATATTACAAGGTTAGTACGTTTCGAGAACTCTTGCCAGTGAGCTAGTATTTTAAAATTCAAATTTTTTGATTGGCACCACTTTTTTTAAATTGCTTTATTTAATGACATATTAATTATGGGGATGGGGACAAGGAGAATTTTGCCATTTCAGAAAAGTTGTGCCAATCAAGAAATCTGAATTTAAAAGAAAGTAGCTTACTGGCGACACTGGTTTCGAGGACTTTCAAGCACCCTTTACCAGAATTTTAGTAAAATAATATTTGTCTTATTTAATGAAAAAAAAAATCTATTTTCAGATATGGCAACCAGGGCTTGAACCAATGGACTTAAGAATAAAGAGGAGGAGACATATAGTGTATTGTCTGCCACTTGCGAGTGAAGTAACTGAGGAGGTTGTCACAAGATTGTTTCTGATTACCGCCGGGCCACACTTCCCACCAGTAAAATTGAATAGAAAATTTCGTCTTATTGAAGCGTCTTATACATGGAAATATCTTCTCTCAAATCTGTTAAAAATTTCTATTTGCTTCTACTGGTGTCAGTTTGCCTGGTAAAATAGTCAGTTTATTTCAATGGTTGTCACATTATGTCGGAACCGCAGCGTCTGACTACCGCGAAAATAAACTTCCACCAGTAAATTTGAAAATCTGTTTTTGCTATTATTTATAACTGAATTTTTGCATTCTTGAGGAGTTTAAATAAGCAGAAAATTTCTGTATAAAATTACTGGTGGAAGTTCCCACCGACGCATTGTGGAGTATTTGATCTCAAATCCTGGCGAAAATTATTTTTCTATGTAAATACACTGGTGGAAATTGATTTATGATACCACAGTTGTTTAACAAGAACATCTACAATATTCATAAAAAATTAATAAATTTTAATTGGATATACATAGTATGTATAACAAATGAATTACAAAAATAAAATTTCATACATAATATTAAACAAAAACAAAAATTCTAAAATTAGATTTTCGTAATATGGAAACATGGAAATTGATTTATAAAATATCACATTTCATTGCCTATTCCGAAGTAATATGACGAATATTTGCATAAAACAAGGTAGCGTGACATGCACTGTAGACATAAAAAGCGTTATATTTTGGATGCAATATGTTTCAGTTATACTTTTTACGGTGGTTAAACGAAAGATGTTGCCTGGGGAAAAAAGAGCTAAAATCAATGCATATATAGGATGTGGAAGGTCTGTTCCAGAAATTAGTAAAATTAATTAACCCTAGAACTACCGGAAATTTTACTCAAGTTTTATAAAAACATACTACACCAGAATTTTTACTTAAAACTATTTAATTTGTTTATTTAACTTATTATTGTCTGATTTATACATTTAGTTTGTTTTGAAGAAATTTCTGGTTTGAATAGATATTTTGAATATACATGTCGGGTCCATTGGACCCTTCTGGTAGACAGAGGGTTAAAAGATCAGTTGGTGTGATATATAACTATAGAAAAGACCCAGCAAATTATGGCAAAAATTTTAACAAACATGTAATCCATTTTTAAGTAAGAGAGAGAAAAGGGGCATTCTTCAACTTGCATCGAAAGCCGATCACACTTCAAAGAAAATTTGTGCAGATCTGTCCCTTCCTGTTACTTCTAGAAGAGTTAGGCAGACTTTACATTTTTCACGAAGCTTGAGATGACCGAAAATGAAGTCTGGTCCAAAATTACTTCTGCATCACAATCAGATGCCTCTACAGTATTGCGAGAAGTACATGACAGTGGGTGACAATAGGAAGAAAGCCATTTTCTCCTACGAAAAAAGATTTAATTTAGATGGCCCGGATGGTTTGACATATTATAGGAGGGACCTCCGAAAAGAATCAAAATCTACATTCAGCAGAAATTTTGATTGCGGAAGTTTGATGATTTGGGCAGCGATCGCTTATGATGGCAAAAATGAAATTGTATTTTTAAACAATCGCCAGACTTCTTTTGATTAGAGTTTTTTTTTTTTTTTTTCAGAAAATTCACTTCTTCCATTTGCATGGCAATATTATGGTTTAGATTACATCTTCAGGCAAGAGAATGGAAGTATTCACATTTCAAATGCAATGAAAGATTGGTTTGACGAACAGAATATTGTTCTTTTAGATCATCCACCTATTAGTCCTGATCTGAACACCATCGAAAATGTTTGGAGATAGCTTGTTCGAATGATTTATGCAAATGGGATTAATACACATCAGTTATAGAATTGTATACTTCAATGTGTCAGAACTGGAAATTAATTGATCAGAAATACATTCAAAATCTTGTTTTATTAATGCCATCTAGAATAAAAGAAACTCTGGTGAATAAAAGCGGCTTTACTTACTATTAATTTCAATGAAATGTGTATTTCATATTTCAATTTCCATGTATTTATGTTACTAAAATTTAATTTTCGACCTTATGTTTTAATTTCTTAATATGTATGAAATTATATTTTTCTAAATTATTTGTTGTACATAGCATGTATAACGTATGAAATTTCATTCGTTTTTAATGAATATTGTAGAAGTTCTGGTTAAAAAAACCGTGGTTTCATAAATCAATTTCCACCAGTGTATAGTCCGATTGCCTTGAAATTCTTAGACGTTAATGGGTATCACTATGGCATGTTTCGTATTGTAAATGAAGTCCATAGCATTTACGGTACATTTACAGAGGCACCCAAAAGAATTCCCTCACATTATGGTCTATGGGAAAAAATCGTTTGCTCTGTATTTTAATGATATCACACTATTTTAAACGTACTGAAATTTATATACATCACTGAGGTGTACTAAGGCACTTATTATAGAATATGGTGTGCATAGAATATATCGTTCATTTACAGGGATACACAAAAGAATTTGCTGAAGAATAAATTTAACTATTGAAGTCTATGACGAATAATTGCTGGAAGTGCGTTTGTAGTTGTGATATGCGTCTTTAAATTCAACTTTTTTTTTTAAATATTACTTGGTGTGGATATATTCTATAGATCATATACAGGGCTGCACAAAATTTCTCAAGTACATTTCCGTTTATTCACGGAAATGGCTGAAATGGAAATTTGTATCTGTGATATGCATTTCACTGAACTAACTTTTAGCATACTATGCAGCATACATACAAATCTATAACGTAGTTTAATATTTTATATCTTAAAAGCTGACGAAGTGTAAGTAAGATTTTAACACTTCACATAATAATAAGTATACACTTTATAAATATTTTGACAACTAAGAAAAAAAGAGACTCATTTAAGAAGAACACAAAAAAAAAGAAGTTAAAATATTGATTTTAAAGTAGATATTTTAAAAACACGAATACATCACATGCCCATAGGCTTAACATTACCGAAGGGAGTTTGGAAGTTGAGTGACTAACAGCCTTAGGTGTTTTCTGTTTATAAGAGAAAAGTAATTGTTCATAGATTGTTTTATTTATTAGTAATGTTTAACTAAATGTATTTAATTGTACTATTTATCAAATTTATTATTTACATTTAATTTACTTTGATAATAATTATTACATTTAATTTACGTTTAATAAAGATTATTCACATTTGATAATGTTACATTTAATAATATATTTAATAAAGTGGAGTCTCTACATTATAGAGATGTTGGTGTTTTAGTGCATTTTATAGATTACCAGTTTCAATCTGATTCTTCAGAACTCTGTTTTTCATCTTCTTTATCACACTCTTCTTGGCTTTTATCAGGACTACCATCAGACCTAGCTGGAAGAAGAAGCTGTAGGATCTCGCTACTATATAGCTTGCTCTTTTCCCTTGGTCTTTGTCTAGAGCAGTTTATAAAAGGATCACTGTTTAAAAGAAGCCAATTTGGAACAACTTTATTGCAAACTTCTCTATTGCGAACTTCTCTATTGCACTTTCTTGAGTACTTTGTACGGTACTGGGTAAAGTAATTGTTGATGGACTCTGGAGCTTCTTACGACCTTTGGCCAATGGGCACGACTGCTTTCTTAATTACAGTGCCACCCATGAATCAAAACCATGTGCGTGGTGTGCATCATGGAGTGCCAATTGTAAAGCTTCACATACATTCTTGCTGTTTCATTGGCAGATGTTTGGAACTTTTTTTCGTCAATGCAATGCCCACTTGTTATGTCTTCCAATATTACTTACAGCTTTTTAATTTTTTTTTTTTGGGGGGGGGGGTGGGTCTACTCCACACTTCTTTGGTTCCCTCCTTTCTCCTGTGATTTTCTACGTATGAGCCCCCGAAACTAATTGGAGAAAAATTTTGCAGTAAATAAATATTTACAATTTGAAGCCGATCAGATATCTCTATCAAGATGTATTGGGTTACATACGAATGTATGTAACTAAATACGTACGTACATGCATACATATAGAATCTGTTTGGGCAAAAGCTCTCAGGAAATTTCTTGTAAGCTAAAAACCTGCAATACGAGATTAAAAATATAGTTTTTATCCCTTCAATTCGGTTACCGCAAAAGATGAGATTTAAGTAGTCCCCACGAAAAAAAATTATATAAAAAATGGCAACAGTATGCGGAACATTTTTTTGTGAAATTGGCTTTCAGAACTATAACCGATACGATTACAGTTCAAACATGGCCCGGCACACTTTTAAAAAGCTTTCGATATGTATAAACTAGAGCTAAAAAAGCTTTAAAAATTCCCCTTTTACAAATTTAATGATTTAAAATCTAAAATATTTAATTTAACACATAGTTTAACACTAAGCTCTGATCTTTCTTAAGCAGTAAGTGTTATTCAATTTCAGTTCAACTATTCATTCAGCCACAAAAAAATTACATTTAACCCTAGATCTACCGGGAATTTTATTCAAGTTTTAATAAAACGTTCTACACCAGAATTTTTATTTAAAACTATTTAACTTATTTATTTACCTTATTTTTGTCTGGTTTATATACTTAGTTTATTTTAAAGAAATTTCTGGTTTGAATGAATATTTTGTATGTACCTGTCGGGTCCAATGGACCCGTCTGGTAGACGGAGGGTTAAAAGTAACAACGATGTCAAAAATCAACAAAAATCATGTATTCTTTCAAAGACGTTTACTCTTCAACTGAGGCCTGGAGTCAGGGATGAGATTTCCGCTTTTTTGCACACCAGTATTTTGTTAGAGAAAATATTGTTCTTTTAAATCGCAAAAATGTTTCGATTAAATAAAATAACATTTTCTCTAACAAAATACTGGTGTGGAAAAAAGCGGAAATCTCATCCCTGGCCTGGAGTCACCGCATATGGCTCAGGTTCCTGATATGGACATTGATAGACGCACCAATTTGTCAGCTAATAAAAAATATGATTTTTACAATTGTTGATGAAATTTTAATTCTTACATTTTTGGCCAGGTTTTTGGGTCAAATACTCCAATGTGCGACGGTAAGAAACGTCAGCGAAAGCGGTTACAGTTCAAGCTTCACTATTTTGAGGCTATGTCAGTTGATTTTTATTAATAGGTCCATGCTTTAACCCCTTAACCCTTTCAGGGGCAAGGGATTTCTGTTTCAAAAATGTTCATATAATTAATTCACACCGCAATTTGCGAACAAAGTTAAATGAAAATAATCAAAAGCTTTTAGTCACATATATTATCAAATCGAAATTGTGCTAAAAAACTTACTGGTGCCATTCGGTAGTTTGAGCATTAAAACTGAGCGTTTGCAGACTGCAAACGGAGCCATTGAAAGGGTCAATTCTCATTCCCGTGATATTCACGAGCTGTCTTTTATTCTGATTGTTTGATTCCCACCAGTTTTATGAAATAGTGTAATTGGCTTTATTATGGTATCATTTTACCTGTCATTAAATCAGGTGAATATTTCTTTTCCAAAAAAGTGGTGCCAATATCAATTTGAATTTTTAAGCCATAATTTAATGCGATCGTTAAGGGGCTAGAAAATTTCTGACTCTAAAACACATAAAATCCCCTAAATCCGTTAATGCGTACGAGCCCTGCATTAACGTCAAAAATTAAGAATATGAAATTTTGTACACTTATAGATCTAATGAAAATTTGTAAGGTTTTTTTTTTTCATCATCTTTATGAAACATAGCTGATGTAGTTCTTAGTGATCACAAAAAGTAGTTTGGTGACTTGATAAAGAAGGAAAATCAGTTATAATAAAACTCAGAAAAGGCTTTGAAATTCATATTTCAAATGGCATGCACAAAAAACTTTTGTAAATGCTGCTCCCTGACTAGAAGAAGATATTTAAATAAGAGATTCAACTGGTGAGAATTATTACCAGTTCAAACACGAATTTTTAAAAACAAATTTGCCTTATTTCACAGCAGAAAAATATTGCAAATTTTGTGAACTAATGTCGGCTCTGTAATTAAAAATTAATTAGAAACTTAGTTCTGAGATTCAATAACTCAAAAGTTGCTATTCTGAAAAAATTGTTAAAGTAGCCCAACTTTTGGAGTCTCTGTATCTATATTTTCCAGTTTGCATAGAATATTGTTCCTTAGTAGTATGAACACAAAATCATAAAAGAAGGAAAGAAAACCTCTCACTTCCTTCAATGTGCGACTCTACACTCATAGAAAAAATTACTGCAAGACCTTTGAGAAGATGTTCATGCAATGTAGAATTATAATGAAACAACTTACTAGAAAAAAATTATTTTATTTTTATTTTAA
Source organism: Maratus speciosus (assembly GCA_963932465.1). Taxonomy (NCBI): domain Eukaryota; kingdom Metazoa; phylum Arthropoda; class Arachnida; order Araneae; family Salticidae; genus Maratus; species Maratus speciosus. Next base: position 54,571,622 of record OZ010787.1, read on the forward strand.
TCATCCATACATGTTTATTACTTTTATTTTTGGGAATATTATTATTTATTTACATTTCTTAAGTTTACGCATTAATCCGTATAATCACATTCAATATACTTATAATGCAAAATTCTTACAATATCCTTACACTGTGTAGCAACTTCTTTCAACAAAAATGCATTCTAATTCATTTCAGTTATCTTAAGATTATTATGAATAAAATATAGGGTATAATATGATGTTATATTTTATCCAATATTATGTTTTCAAATTTTTGACACGATAGTTAATCATTATTCTTTCATGTCTTTCTTTAACAAGTAACTGCAAAATATAAATTGGGAACGCGTTTTTATAACTAAACAAGCCGTAGTTTCACGTCTTGTAAATCACTAATTCTAATTCTAGTTAAAAAATGTATATGTATCCTTTTACAAGATAACATGTAAAAATTTTCTGCTATCTACATAAATGGCACGCCTTTTGTGTAACTTTCAAAAAAAAGTTTCTCTGAACACAAGAAAGCCATTTAAAATATCGCTTGAAATGAATGCTAATAACGTAGCAGTTCATTATTTTGCGCTAAAAAAATCTTTTCTATGTTGTTCTGCAATGAGCCAAAGATATATTTGGTTCATTATCTATTCATTCGAAAGATTTACTTCCCTGATCAGAATAAAGAGGATACAGTATAACGTTTTTCAGTGAAGCCAGTGAATAGTTTCGGCTTACATATAAGACATAAATTATAATGACATATTCAACTCACAAGTACTGGTATAAAAAGCTCTAATAAGACCATAATAACAGCATAACATATTCATATTTTATTATTGCGTATATTTATATACAAGTCTATTTTTTCCAATAGATTTTATAGCATATATTATATTTGATATAATAGTTAAGTGTTATTGTGTTCTTGAATTCCTAAATATTTTAATTCTTTTAATATACATAACTTTTCCCAAAAGGAATATTCATTATGATATTGATTCTAAATTAGTCATTTAATTCGGAAGGATTCAAACATTGTTGCTTTTTGATGTATAAATTTCTATATTACTCTTTTATGGTATTCTAAACATCATTAATTTCATTATATCAATAGATTTCTCGTATTTACCGTAATTTCGGGTGTATAGCCCGCAGATCAAACACTCCAGTTTGGACCCAGAAATTTTATTCAGTATTTGGAGACCAATATTTACCATGATCTAAAAAGTTACATTTTATTTAAAAAAATTTCTGGGTCAAAACACGATTGTTTGTTCCGCGGGCTATACACCGCAAATTACGGTAATAAAAGCTTCGTCAATAAAATAATATCTTCACTGTCATAAAACTAATGTTTCCTAATGTATATCTATAAACTTCTTAATTATCTTTATGTAACATACCATAACAGGGTTCGTACGCATCAAGGGATTCAGGGGATTTTAGCTGTTTTCATACCAGAAATTTTGTAGAGTACTAGTCGCTATATTTGAAGATAGATTTTTTTCCGTTAAACAAGGCAAACACTACTCAGGGGTGAGAATTCTCCACTTTTTTTAGTAGCAGTATAATACTAGAGGAAATGTCGCTCAATTAAATCGCAGTATTTTCCGATTATATAAAATAACATTTTCTCTAAGATTATACTGGTATGCAAAAAAGCCGAGAATTCTAATCCCTGATTACTCTACAAAAATTCTGGTAAAAGGCGCTTGAAAGTCCTTGAAGTGTACGAACCCTGTGATAATATCAAATTTATATTCCATAAATTAGTATGATTTGGAAATTCTGAAACGATATGTGGGTCATTGTTTGATTTTTTGTTTTAATTGAGCCCCAATAATATTGCCTCAAAAATCACAAAATTTAACGTGCAAGTACTTTATTGCTATAATTATAAAAACATAATATGAACCAAAATGTACCTGATAGATCTTCTGGGACTTTAATTATTTTAATAACTGAAAAAATGAGGGAATGACGCTGTGTATGAGGGTGTGGCAGATCACCACTAAAATTTATTCTTTTCATATATCACACTATTTTGATGTAATTATTAGTAAATAAGAATAAAACATATTATTTTCAAAAAGGTTCATTTGATTATAGTGGCATTTTTATCCATAAATAATCACATGGAAAATTATTTGTCAAATTTATAATGGCTGGCTCTGCTGTTGCAAGGAGTACAGTGTTGCACGTTGGCTACTTTTTTAAAATTCAGATTCCTGATCAGCACCACTTTTTTGAAATGGTAAAAGTTGCTTATTTAATGACATATAATTAAGGCAAAAACCATGGGAATTTTATCATTCTAAAAAGTGGTGCCAATTAAGAAAGCTGAATTTTAAAAATATAGCCCGGTGGCAACACTGAAGAAGTAAGCCGAGGCAGTTTTGGATGCCTGGAAACAATTGTTGTGTGTGATAATTGTATGTGAATTATTGTGTAAATGAAACATTTTTTGGGAAAGGCTGTTGGAATACAATTTGAATTCTTGCTACATGTTGGCTGTTGCACATCATCTGTATCTATTGCCTGTTCACTGCATTTCTTTTGTGGATAATGTTTGGATGTTTTCCCCACTGCTCTCTTTTTCGACGTAATTCGTGATTTTATTTACTAGTTTTACAGGCCGGTTCTCAAATTTTTTTAAATATTTTATTCTCTGTCTTTTCTCTTAATTTTGCAAGCCACACTGGATCTGGTTTATATTTTTCTCTTCTGATTCTATCATACTCTTTCTTTTTTAAGCCTTAATTCTTCCTTAGGTAATTTCCCCATCGTAGTTTTGTTCCTTAAAAAAGAAAAATAATAATAATTTGAAGTCATACTGTCAAGAAATAATGTTTGTTTTTTTACTCTACATCAATTGAAAAAAATAAAGATAAAATATTAACATTTAGCAGAGTTAATGTTTATTTGAATTAGTATAATATTTTTTTATTATTTTTTTTTAAACTTCTCCCAGTAAAATAGTAAAAAATAAAAATGTATTATCTTTACTTACTATAATTAAAAATCGTATGAGTTTTGTAATGTGTATTTTATTGCATTAGATTTTCTTAACTGTTTAGTACATATATAAATGGATTCAAATCCTTCCTTTACATATTAAAATTATGAGGGAATGATTGTGAGGGAATGATCAAATACTTCTGAAATTTTATACAAAAATGATTAGTCTAAGGTATATTTTCAGTTACTAAATATCTTTTGAAACACATTTTTAATAATATAACAACATAAAAAGGCATTTCATTAGTTTTTATTAAATTTATAATATATGAAGGAATGGTGGGCAAAAATAATGCTTACTTTGATCTAGTACTTGAAAGCCATGTGCTAGCTATTCAAGAATGTTTTTGAGCAAACAAAATATGTCTGCTTCACTCTACTCATGTACAAACTGTCCTAGATAATGCATGTGCTGCCTTCTACTAAGTAAATAGGGGAAAATTTATTGTTATGTAAGGGAATGATAACAAACACCAGGGACATCATTAAAAAGTGCCCTAATTCTTTCATTACATAAAATATAAATATAATTAAATTGCTAAATCTTTATTTAAGTATATTTAATGGATTTAAGAAAAATATTATAAACATACATTCTACAATGGCAGAGAAAGCATTTTATTTCCTACATGTGTAAATGTGGACATAGTGAGGGAATGATATTTGCATTAAAATATTTGCAATGTCATATTTCAATTTCAATAAGCAAATGATTACAGTATATATGTATGATTAATATTGATAGTTTAAATCACCTTTTCTTTTTGTAATTTTAAAAAGATCCCTGGGACATAAAATTGCAAGTTTTCAGAGAATGACTCAGGAAAAAAAAATATTTTCCTGTTTCCAGTGATGGAAAAGATGCGCAGAAGTGTACCAATTGTCAGTACTACAATTTGATGGTATTCTTTATTGATGGCCTTCTTTATTTGATGGCCTTCTTTATTTGATGGCCTTATTTATTGGTAGAATATCTAAGGCGATTACAATTAAAATTTAATGGGGGCAATCGATCCACCTCTGCACATGTATTTTACCAGTGTGTGTTTCCTTAACAAATAACCGCATATTAAATATTGGAAACAGGGTTACCAATTTGGGTCCATTTTTATTCAGAAATTTCTAGTTCACACTAAAAATAAATAATAGTAATTTATGCTTTATTTAATGAGACACATTTATCGATAATACAGCGTAAAAATTCTTCTTTCGAAATTTCTAGAGTGAATTTGAAATTTCAGATTAAAACCGGAGGCCCAACTGGCAGCCCTGATTGGAAACTATTTTTTTTTTAAAACACTTTCCAAAATAGTTGAAAAGTGTTTATGAATTATTTTTGCTTGTCTGTCCGTCCGTGTTCTAACTTGCGTAAGTATCATTAGATTGCCATGAAATTGAGGTATGTTGTGGGTGCTTACGGTAGCATGTTCGATATTTAAAATGAAGTGTGTGATGTTAACACGTTGACTTCCACGCTACCAGTATACTCGTATCTTTAATATTCGAGGCTTTAATTTATTACTTTCTCACCATTATTTTAAAATAAAAAAATGCCTTATTTATTGGCAGAAATTTCGCTGTGAAATTTCGCTAGTACAGCGAAATTTACCTTTCAGAATTTGTGGTGGCAAACGACTTTCAAGAAGACATTTGAAAATTTTTACTTTTTGCGGCTGTGAACGTGTTAACGGTTCATGTTACAGGAACACTCAAAAGAATTCCGTTACATTACGGCCTATGGGGAAAAGTCGATTGCGGTGTATTTTAATGATATTAGACTATTTTAACCCTTTAGTGCGCAGCTTTGCATATTTGAAAACAACAATGTTTTGGATTTAGTAGATTTTTTTTATTTTTTTATTCGCATATACCTAATTCACACCAGAATATTAAAATAGCAATATTTGCTTTAATTTAAAAACAGACGTTTTGTATTTAAATAAAGGGAATTTAACTATTGAAACTTTCTGGTGTAAAGTCAGATTCTCGGAACAACGTAATTTTTAGAAGCTATCCTGTTATGGGAATTAAAGGGTTAAATGTTAAGTTTTATAAAATACTTATTAAAGTATTAGTAAGTAAACATACTTATTAAAGTATTTACTAATTTACATTATTTTACCGTAAAACAGCCACACGACAGTAGTTTGTTCTTGTATTGCAGATGTGCAACAGAAGAAAAGATTGACTTATTATATGAAAAATATATCGCTGATTGTTTTTCATTATTTTTCCTATGTAGTAAACCTTTCAGAGAATCATATAAATTTTTTTCGAAACAAAGTAAAAAATCACGCATTTAAGGGTTAAATATATTGAAATGGTTATGTATCATTGAGGTGTACTACAAAATGCGAACTGTAGAATAGGGTGGATCGAAAAAATGAATTTTTTTTTTTATTTTCGTGACGCTTTAGTGCGGAAAAGTTGCCTATTGTAGTAAGAAGAAAAACGGCATAAAAATTTTAAAAATCGGTTAACATCTTCCATTCAAGCATCGTACTTAAATTTGATAAAAAATTTCAAAAATCGTGCCTTTTCTCTAATTTTTTTAAGTTAATTAAAACTTTAAAAATAAACACGCTTTCGCTTTTTATGCTTGTTTCATAGTTTACATAACCTAAATAAATTAAATTTTAATCAATAATCTAATTTTTCCGTTCGCGCAACATCTTAGAAAAAAAACATAAATTTAGCAATTTTTCTCAATTTTCACCGTGCAACTCTTCGCTCGTTTTGCTAGAACAAAACCCACCAGGTGGAGGTGGTTGCACGTAGAGTTCCACCTCCATCTACCCAACAAACCATCCAATTGTTGGGTGCGGCATTTACATTATATTTGCAATTATTTACAAAGGTTTTCTATAGAGTAGCATTCTTTGGCTTACTGTGTTTATTACGTTTTCTTTTATATCTACTACACATTTAAAGTCTGATTTTTTGAAGAAGTGAGGCATAACCGATTTAGACTTCGGTGTTGTTCGGATATAGCCATCTCTATCTTCATGTCATTATAATTTATTCGAGGTCTCTGTTACAAGTCTGACACACATCTTAACAGTCTCGGTGTGACTGGAAAACATTTGTATTTCCCTGTTGAGAGTAGTGTCAGAAGTGATGAACTGTTTAACATAATCTTCATTCAGGTCCCGCGGCATTGGGGAAGGATACACCGCACACTCAAATTAATAATTTCTATTTAATCGGAAGCTTGAAAGTTTCTATTCGATGGCATTACATTTCTAACAGTCTTCTTTGGGGAGGTTTGTCTTGCTTTTACGATCCTTCTGTAACTAATATCCCGAATACGTTTTCTTTAATCGTCAATCATTGCCAACAGAACATTCACTGGGCGCGCAAAAAACGCATTTTCTTCTATTACTGGATCGACAACTTGTAGTAATTCGTCGTATAAATAGCATGATGTTTGGATTGCTTGAAATACATGTTTTGGTCCGTCAGTAAAATATTTGCTTATTTTATGGCAAATTATACAGGCATGTATGATTTTATGATGAAGGCAACTATTTCTTATAAGTTTACGCATGAATCTGATACAATATAAGGACTCGGTTGCCCGCAGTTAGTCATCTGGAATCGGACAAAGTACCAGGGTCTCAATTCGGCAAGTCTTCTGGACAATGTCCAAGGTGATTGCATTCAGAATGTCCCAAAAATACTGTTGTTATTAGCTCAAAAAATACTGCTTATATCAGGAATCGAACAATCTGCGTGTTCACAATCGACCACAGGTGCTTTTTCACAGCAAGTGAGCTTCTACTCGATTGACGCACTAAAAGATCTAGGCTCTTCAGTTCGACCGTGAATATGTTGGAAAATTTGATGATAAGAAAGCTCATTAAAATACCGGATGCTTTTGCTCCACATTTTATTATTTTCCTGTCGGTGGAAAGCACCATTATTCCATCCAGTGTTTGTTACAGTACCATCACAACCTACTACTTCTAGTTTTTCTAGTGATATTAATAGTTTAGACAAACAAGAAATAAATCTTTGACTTATATCATTTGATGAACTCGAGGAAGGAGATACATGTCCAATATAAGTTGATCCAGATACCTGGATAAGAGAATAGTGTTCTTATTTCACATTCCAGTGAAATTCCTTGGCATTAAATTTTTCGCCGAACAAAGTATGTCATTTTTGTCCGTCAAAATGACCCGAACTTTCCTCAGGGGGTGTGAATAGGCTTTTCAAATCCGTCCTTAAACGCCTCTTGTCTCTTTTTATTTTACACTTATCAACCACACCAGAACCGTGCCGGATAACTGTGAACTTTACGCCATGACAACTTTTGGCCGATCAGAAACCCCGAAACGATCGGTGTTTAGCGCTGTTGCGTTAATTTTAATTATCGTCTGCCATTTGGGCTTTTAGTCGATGTACTCGGTTTGTATTTATCTTCCTCATACTCCGAGTCTTCAAAAGAAGTGTGTTTGAGTTCATCAATTTCATAGTACACAGCCACTTTAGGAACTTTAAAATTATTCGAGGAACCACTCGATGCTTGCTGAAGATCACGAGCTTTCCCCTTGGGCTTCACATTTAACTTTTTTGTAACTGTTTAGTAAATACATCTGATTTTCTTCCAAATTGTAATTGTTTTGAAGAATCATGAACATCAACTCAAAGGCACAAATTTTTTTTTGTTTTTTTTTATATAAGCATTTAATTAGAATTACACATTGACATGCATGTGGTCTTTTTAATATAATATAAAAACCACACCCAACAATTGGACGGTTGTTTGGGTAGGATGTGGGTAGAACTCAATGTGCAACCACCACCACATGGTGAGTTCTGTGTAGTTTTGTTTTAGCAAATAGAACTAAGGGTTGCACGATGAAAATTGCGAAAAAATGGTAAATTTATGTTTTTTCTAAGGGCTTTCTCGAAAAAAAAAATTGGATTATTGGTCGGAATTTAATTTATTTAGGCTGTGTGAACCATGAAACAAGCATAAAATGCTAAATCGTATTTATTTTTAAAGTTTTAATTAACATAAAATAATTAGAAAAAAGTTGCGATTTTTGCAATTTTTCATCAATTTTAAGTACGATGCGCGAATGGAAGACGTTAACTGATGCTAAAAATTTTTATGCCGTTGTTCTTCTTATTACAATTGGCAACTTTCCGCACTAAAGCGTTACGAAAATCAAAAATTTCTTTTTTTCGACCCACCCTACTGCAGAATCTGGTGTGCATATAATTTATCGTTCATTGACAGGGGCACACTAAAATATTATATCACAGTACTGCCTATAAACAATAGTTAAAACGCGTTTTCTTTGTAATACGCGTTTTAAGATTTAACTACGTTTTTGCATATTACTTGTTGTGTTTAAATTCTATAAATTATATAGAATGTTACAGTAAAGATCTCAAGTGCATTTTCGTCTATTGAAGGAAATTGCCGAATGTAGGACATTTCAACTGTACTACACGTTTAGCACTAGGTTTTAGCATACAATGTAATCAATGTTGTCAGTAGGCTACTTTTTTAATTTCAGATTTCTTGATTGGCACCACTTCTTTGAAATCGTAAAATTTGCTTTATTTAATGGCATATTAACTAAGTCTAAAACGAAGGGAAGTTTAGCATTTCAAAAAAGTGGTGCCAACCAGGAAACCTGAATTTTAAAAAAGTAGCCCACTGGCAACACTGTACGTAATATACATGTGAATCTATAGATTGTATACAGGGCTGCACAAAAAATCGGATATATTTTGTACTATCCATGGCAATTGCAGAAATTGCTTTTTCAAATGCGTTATGCATTTTCTAAAATGTTTATTTAGACATCTTTCACTTTTATAAATTGTAATGTTTTATTACAGTATTTTTAATGCATGGGAAGTGTTTCATAATCTATGCTGGACGCATTATGCTTGTTCTTGTTTCTAAATAAACATGTTGTCGATTCATGTCTTGTGTGATTCCAGTTTTTAAAAATTATTTTTTATTTTAAAACAACATGTGAAAATTTTCTACGAAAATGGAATGCCTTTCGTGTAACTTAGATAAACGGATTTTACAAAAACAAGATGTCCGTTTAAAATACACTCTGTTGCCAAAACATATATGCACCCAGAAGAGACCGAGCTGCAAAACTTAGCGTGCTGATTTAATTTGATGAGTTATGTAAATGCTTAACATTTCCTCTGCTAAGCCACCTCGCTTGTATCTGGTCAGGCAATTGTTCCTGGTTATCTCGGTCAAGAACTGTACTCTCCGCATCACGTACGACCTCTAACAAAGGTTCTCGTGAATCACACGTCAGATTCTGGCCTCATCAACTTGCATCTTCCCAGCGAGTGATCGATTACGTTGGATTTTCATCGACTTGATTAACGAATTCTGGTGTTTTGATGATTTCATTTTACTGACAATGTTGTTTCCTCCATGAAAGGTTTGCTACATGAAACCTGGTAGCCTTCAGCTCTCTCCTATCATTAACGACAATGACCGGGCAAGTTTCAAGAATGTGGCAATCTCTAAATCGAAGTGTTCTTTAGCCAATGAGCCAATGGCACCATGCTTCTTCATTTCTCCAGTTAGTCTAGGTTCTGCCATGTATTGGGTCATTCGGAAAGTCGTGTCCGTTTGGGCAAATCAATTCGTACAGGAAAGTTCTATCATTTAATTATTAGACGTTGATTGCGATATCTAATGTCTAATAATTACCGGGGTGAATTTTCCGGTAAAAATTGATTTTCCCAAACGGACACGACTTTCCGAACGACCCAACAAGCAGGGATGAGAGCGCTCCGATCCAAATGACTGATTACTACCAATAAAATTTAAAAGTATTCTTTGCTTTATAAAATCTCAGGAATTATTTCATTGAATAATGCGAGAAATACTATTAGAAGTTAGCGCTATTAAACGGTCATTTGGGTCGGAACGCTCTCATCTCTGAATAAGAGAAAAATATTTGTAACTATGATATACAGGGTGACATTTCACCTATAACACATGTTCTGAAAGACCTGATGCACCCTGTATATTATAACCATTGACTCAATCAATGGGAAATTAGGAAGGGAAATTTAATGAGACTACGGGGTTTCAGGGGTGCAAAGCCTCCCTGAAATGTACTTTATTATATAAAAATTTACCAGAATTAGCAGCTCATCAGAATTTCATAATATCATTACATAACAACGTGTTTAATTTAACGCTTCTAATTTCGAAAATCTTCGATTTATTTTTTTTTCTTGAGAATATTTATGTGATTTGAAAGCTTTAAATTGCGGTTTGTAGGAATTTGAATATTACACAACGTGTGTTAAAAAATAATGACTTACATATCTGACGTTGAGGCTCCTGATCTGCAGATATACTAGTTTTAATTTAACTCAATAAACAACTAAGCAACAGAAATTGCTACTCTACATTGAATTAGTCATTCAACCTACGGAATATAGAGAAAAGATTATAGACTGTGAACTTGAAAAAAACTAAAACTTACATAAAATCTACTCGCAGTAGAATGAATATAGCTTCTAATACAGTTTGTAGATGAAAGTAATCTTAATTTGTATGCAAATCATTGTGGTTTAGCTGCGACCCGTGGGGCGTCAATGGCACCATATATTGTCGCAAAACTTTTTTCGCTTTATTTAAAAGTCCCACCAGGGCCCGAGAAATTCTGCTCTCAATGCTGGTAGACGGGAGGGCCGGGTTCTATCCAATCGTGACTTTCTGTCTAATCGTTCGGAGTTCTTCCAACCTAACGTAAATACTTGTTAGGTTTTCTTAAAAAGATTACCACAGCGGTCAACCTCTCCCCTCAGGTGTATATCCCACTTGTAGATGATCGGCCGTTATAAACAAGACACACACACTTGCCTTATTTAATTATAGAAATTCTGTGATCGTTTAAGGTGGATACTAGTAGGAATGACCGAGCCAAGCTCGGTCAAAATTAGCTTTGTGTTTATCTCGATATATTATTCCCACTGAATCATTTTTGCTGTTTTAGATGCAATTAGTTTGACCCTGAGACATAGTGACCCAAAATGACCCACTAATCGAAATTTTTCGAACATGCGACCTAACACAATGCTCTTCTCGAGCCTGAAAACGATGGAATACGAAATTTAGTGAAAATCGTTAGTCGTTTTCTAGATAAAATAAGCTTCACCCACGTTCATTCAAAAACCCAAAAACCGAAATCTATCGAGCATGTAGGCTATTTCAACGATCTTTTTGTACTGTGAAACGGTATAACAAAAAAAAATTGTCAAAATTGTTTGAACTTTTTAAGATGCCGTTAGCTTGACCCTGACATATTATCAACAAAATGATCCACTAATAGAATTTTCTTGAGCATGCGACCCAGCCCAATGGTTTTAGCTTGTCCAGAAACGGTGTAGTACAAAGTTTTGTCAAAATCTTTTGAGCCATTTTTTAGATACAGTTAGCTTGATCCTGATCCATTAGGACACTAAATGACCCATTGATTGAATTATCTTGAACATGCGACCCTGCCAAATGGTCTTATCATGTCCGGAAACGGTATTATACAAAATTTTGTCAAAATGTTTTGAAGCGCTTTTTAAATACAATTAGCTTGAGCCTGACCCATTGTGACCCAAAATGACCCACTAATCCAATTTTCTTGAACATGCGACCTAGCTCAATGGTCTTCTCGAGCCCGAAAACGATAGAATACAAAATTTAGTCAAAATCGTTTATGCCTTTTTTAGATACAGTTAGCTGGACTCTGACCCATTGTGACCCAAAATGACCCACTAATCGAATTTTTTCGAACATGTGACTTAGCCCAATTCTCTTCTCATGCCCAGAAACGGTATAATATAAAATTTGGTCAAAATGTTTTGAGCATGTTTTTAGATTCAATAAGTTTGACCCTGGCCCATTGTGACCCAAAGTAGCCCAATAATAAAATTTTTTCGAATATGTGGCTTAGCCCAATGGTCATCTCATGACCAGAAACGGCCGTATATTAAAAAAATTAGTGAAAATGTCTTGAGCCGTTTTTTAGATATAATTAGATTGACCCTGACCCATAATGACCCACTAATCGAATTTTCTCGAACACGTAATCCATCCCAATGGTCTTTTCGTGCCCGAAAACGATAGGTTACAGAATTTCGTCAAAATCGTAGAGCCGTTATCTAGATAAACTTAGATGGACCCATGGTGACTCAAAAATGACTCACTAATCGAATTTTCTTGAACATATTATCCATCCCAATGGTCTTTTCGTGCCCGAAAATGGTTAGATACAAAATTTAGTCAAAATCGATTGAGCCGTTCTCTAGATATAATTAGCTTGACCCTGACGCATTATGACCCAAAATGACCCACTAATCGAATTTTCTCGAACTCGAGACCCCTCCCAATGGTCTTTTTGTGCCCGAAAACAGTAGGGTGCAAAATTTCGTCAAAATCGTTAGAGCCGTTATCTAGATAAACTTAGCTTGACCCACGGTGGCCCAAAAATGACTCACTAATCGAATTTTCTCGATCACGTGACTTAGCCTAATGGTCTTCTCTTAATCCAAAACTGTAGAATATAGAGTTTAGTGAAAATCGTTAGAGCCGTTTTTTAGAAAAAATAGATTGGCCCGCAGTGAACCAAAAATAACTCACTAATCGAATTTTCTCGAACACGTGGCCCACCCCAATGGTCTTTTCGTGCTCGAAAATGGTTAGATACAAAATTTAGTCAAAAACGATTGAGCCGTTCTTTAGATATAATTAGCTTGACCCTGACCCATTATGACACAAAATGGCCAACTAATCGAATTTTCTGAAACACGAGACCCATTCCAATGGTCCTTTCGTGACCGAAAATTGTTGGATGCAAAATTTAGTCAAAATCGATTGAGCCGTTCTCTAGATCTAATTAGCTTGACCCTGGTCCATTATGACCCAAAATGACCCAATGACCGAATTTTCTAGGAAACGAGACCCATCCCAATGGTTTTTTCGTGCCCGAAAATGGTTAGATACAAAATTTAGTCAAAATCGATTGGGCCGTTCTCTAGATATAATTAGCTTGACCCTGACCCATTATGACCCAAAATGACCCACTAATCGAATTTTCTCGAACACGAGACCCATCCCAATGGTCTTTTCGTGCCCGGAAACGGAAGGCTGCAAAATTTAATCAAAATCGTTAGAGCCGTTTTCAAGATAAAATTTACATACACACACACACGCACACCAACACACAATTTTTGCTCGCATTTTAGTATAAGATTAATATACCGACTTATTGGTGCTATCAAGATCCGGTAGTCACACTTAGACTACACTGATGTAAATAATAAAAGTATTATATGCGAAAATACTAGCGATGAACTACTAAGGATAAATTATTAAATACAACTTGCAGTTAATATCAGATATGCATGTATATACTCAGATTTTTAAAGTTTAATAAAATATGAGGCAGACATATGATGATGTTAGTGTTTGTTAAGACCAATTATCTGTGCAAGGGATACAGGACGAAAGGGGGACGTTGGTGGGGATCCTTATAATGCATCCTAACACCGTATTTACGCAAGGTGCAAAGAAAAATTCGACTAATTAGTGGAAGTATCGTGGCTTTGTTTCAGGACATCACGTTTACCAGCTTTTGAGAGCAAAGCCTCTCAGTCACAAGTGAAGCAGACCAATATGAAATATAGTTAGTATTTAAAATAAACAATCAGGGTGCGTGCAATCTTTAGAATTTCAAAGTAATATGGTATCACTATTTCAGAATAGAAATCTTTGCCAAAAATCTTTCAGCGGTTCATTGCAAAAATAGTAATATTCATGTGCGATTAAAGAAAGGAAAAATATATATTCAAACTTTATGGTAGATCTGTGCGCATCCTGACGCTGCCATCGAAATACTCAAGGCCAGAGGACACGATTTGTGACGTCATCACTAATCGAGCGACTTCTCTGTAGTGTTGGAATTCACACCGGAAATTTTTGAATAGCAATTTTCTTTTATGTTATTTGTGGAATATCTATCATCTTGTAAAACAATAATAACTATTTAAACTTACTCGTTAGAATTTGGAATCCTTCAATAAAAAATCAGTCAGATGCGGCAACGCTGTGACATTCCACATTTGGCTGAATTTTTATTTAGGTATTCCAATTTCTCACCAGTAAATTTAAATAGTTATTGTTGTTGTGTAAGTTGATAGATATTCCACAAATATATATAAATAAATAGTTGTTAGATATTCCACTGGTGAGAAGTCGGTCCCTTAGTGATGACGTCACAACTCGTGTCCCCTGGCCTTGCGTATTTCGATTGGCAGTGATCCTGAGCGATGTTTAACCTAGTGTAGCCAGGTGTCTTGCGTAAATTGGGGCTTCAAATGCTCTGGACGCCAGTATTTGAAAGCAATTTCTTTCGCCATATCAAACGGCAGAAGTATCTGTGATTAAACATGGCAGAATAAACTGTAAGAAATTAGTGGTGCCAAGAGAATTTGGAGCCCTGATTTACTCAGGACACTTGGCAACCGTCGTTTAACCCTACACAGAGCAAGGCCGCAGACATGAGTAAATTAAAATTTAAAATTTCATAAATAAATTTAGTTCCTCGTTACGAATATATTTAATGAAAAGTATTCGCATTATGTAATCTCAGAAGACTGCTTTTCTATAAAACAAAGAATAACTCTACATTTTGTGGTATCTAATCCTAACTATGAGTATAAAAAACACTTCAAAATTAAATTTATGCAGTGGACGAATTGAACAGCTATAGAATTGAATCTCTTATTTAGGAATGATATTATAAGAAATATATTTTAAGATTTTTTTCAAAATAATTCAAAATTTATTATATGAGGTTATATATGAGGTTATATGAGGATATTTGATTTAATTATTCTATCAAATATATCACATACTGTTGAATCTTTTAACAAGTAAATTTGGACTCAATATACATAACTGCCAACATATACCCCTTTACTTACCACTAAAATTTAATAGTAAAATTTACCTAATTTATTCCCCGAAATATAATGATGTTTAACAATTAAATAAAACAAACATTTTTATTAAATTTTAGTGGTAACTAAAAACATACAAGGTGGCAGCTTTGAATATATATTTATGCCTATGTAATATGAAATCTTAATATTTTTACTGTTATTATGAGCTTGTTATAACTTTTCATTGCATCACTGTGCAATTTAATATCTGATCATAAATTATGTTTTATAAGTAAGCTGAAAACTATTCACTCTCTTCACTAAAAATATTATCCTGTATCATCTTTATTCAGATCAGGAAAGTATATCTTTCAGATGAATAGATAATGAACCAAATATTACTTCGGCTTATTGCACAACAACAAAGAAAAGAATTTTTTAGCATAAAATAATGAACTGCTATGCTATTAGCATTCATTTCAAGCGATGTTTTAAATGGCCTTCTTGTGTTCGGAGATTTTTTTTAAAGTTACACAAAAGGCGTGTCATTTATGCAGATAACAAACAATTTTTACATGCTATCTTGTAAAAGAATATAATTTTTTTTTAAATCTGGAATAGAAATTAGCGATTTACAAGACGTGAATCGATGACTTGTTTACTAAATAAACAATTTTTCAATTTATATTTCGCAGTTTCTTGTTAAAGAGAGAAACATGAAAGAATTTTCTTTAACTATCGTGTCAGAGTTTCAAAGACATATTAAGGAATGAAATATACTTAAATTTTCTTATGCCCATATTTCAGGCATTATAGTAGCCATTAGTATAGACACTTTTTCTACATCTGTTTAACATTAATATATAAAGACTCATGACACTTAATTTTCATTTTAAAAAATCTTTTATCTTTCTTTTTGTACATATTAAAATCGAAATTTATAATTTACATTCTCTTTACTTTTCTTAAAAACAAAAACACATCTTTATTTAAAAAGAACATATATTCCGGTATATCGTTAAAACTATGCTATTTACCAATATATACTGCATTACCCAATACTCTTTGGCACTTCTCTGAAAAAACGTTTTCGTCCCTTCTAATACTTCATCAGTTTCAAATGGCGGCTCACAGTTTCGCTTTTGACCTTTTAACTTCTCTCTCTTTCCACTTTCCTCTTTTATGAATGAAATATAATATGATATTCTGATATAATACCTTTAAATAACACAAATCAACCTGGATATCTTTTCTCTGAAAGAAGCTCTTAAGTAGTAAATATTATTATAGTGAAAAAAAAATACCAGTTTAATAGATTTCAACTCTATAGGTTATACCGGAGCATCAGTTTTTTGTATATACATTTACAAGCATACGGCTAGTAAAATGAAGAAAAATCTATTAGAAATATCTTGTGTTAAATATCAGGAAATTATCAATATAATTAAATTGTTATAGTTTGGTGCAATATGAGACTGTATTATGACTTATAATAAGTTTGATGATAAATGTTTAAATATTATTGAAATTAATCACCACTTTGGAAATGATATCATAATAAATATTATTAACTCGTATACATTTAACAAAATATAGAGAATTTACGAATAGAGGAATGCTATATACACTCTGCTGCAAAAAAATACGTAAAAATAAATAAATAAAACATGTGCACACAGAAAAAATTGAGCCACGACCATGAATCGTGATATGTAAATAGTTGTTGCTTAGATGAAAAAAAGATTCTAAATTCAGAACAAAAAGACATTTTAGTGAGTAGTAGCAGCAAAATGAATGTAAATTTAAGTAGGTTGTAAATCCACTTTTGGAAGCTATAAATGACCATATTTGGTGAGGCATGGAATCTATTAAGATACCGATGTCCTTCTGCGGTAGATTCTGCCATAAGTGTAGGATCTGATAAACTTTTCCCGTGGTATTCCGAGATGGTTGAAGTCGCCTTTACAACAAGTCCAAAACATTCTCAATTGGAGCTAGATCTGGTGACCTGGTAGGCCATGGAAGGATATTATACCCTTGTAGATATTATTGCGAGAGTCGTGCAGTACGTGGCTGAGCGTTATCTTTCTGATAAATGGCACCTAGACGACTTAATAGCATAAGCCGTACCACCGGCTGCAAAATGTCGTCTACGTACTTGCGAGCCATTAGAGTACCTTGTAACATGAGTAAATGTAATCAGCTGTCCCAGCAGATCGTTCTCCAGAATGTGTTATGGTAGTTTGCCGCACAGTAACGAATGCAGTATTGGACCGCTGACCACTCTGCCTCAACACATATACGGTAGTCACCAGCACAAATAGAAAAGCTGGATTCGTCTCTGAATATGACATTTCACCAATCAAGCACTGCCCAGATTGCTCGAGATCGACTCAAATTCAGACAATACCGCCTATATTGAAGGTTTAGGATCAGCTGCCTTAATGGACGTCGAAAGCGGAGCCCAAAGACGGCCTGTCATCT
Source organism: Maratus speciosus (assembly GCA_963932465.1). Classification (NCBI taxonomy): domain Eukaryota; kingdom Metazoa; phylum Arthropoda; class Arachnida; order Araneae; family Salticidae; genus Maratus; species Maratus speciosus. The sequence continues at coordinate 54,589,049 of OZ010787.1, forward strand.
AAGAATGGTATGCTTTGATACAACTCCATCCATATCAACTAGAAATTATTGCATGGAATAGATGATTGTGACATTGTTGGTGAAGATGTGGCTTCCCTTCTGATTGTTCGAGCCTCTCCTGCATTTCTGGCCCAGGGGGGGGGGGGGGGGGCTGAGTCAATGCAGCGGATTTCAGTGCCTTCTCTGATTCACTGGTGCCAAAACCGCTGAACCACAATACAGGGTAGCCAGTTTAGCCTCGATTTTTATTTAAAAAATTCGGATTAACACCAGAAAAGGCAAAAAGTATTTTCAGATTTATATAATATCAAACTTTTCTTGATAACTTAAAGTAAAAATTCTTCTTCAAAAAGTTCCGGTTTGAAGTCGAAATTTCGGGATAAAAATGGAGGCCAAACTAGCAATCCTTCCACAATATCTCTTCGACCAAAATTCATGCGGATACGTCTGTTGGAGCTTTTCTGAGGGTTAAAGTTTGTCCCTATTCGAAGTCGAACCACTACAGTGGCGTAGCGTTTTTTATTTGGGGGGGGGGGGGGGTCGTCTTTTTGTTACCTGCACTTTTATATAAAATATTTGGCTTTTTTAATCATTGAATGTTATACGATTAAACAAAGGAAAATTTAGCATACAATAATAGTGGTAGTGAAATGATCGACCCCTCCCTCCCGACGCTACGCTACTGAACCACTATTCGTCGTGCCGCCAAGTACGACTTAAAGGTATCATTCTTTCAAATCCCATGTATAAACAATGGCAGTCCAGTTCTAATTACCCGTGCATTCGAATACTGGCTCTTCAAAATACTGCCTCTTGCGCAATTTAAATGCGCATTGCACAGGATTCCATTGATCAGTCGTTGTTAAGTAACGACGGATAAAATATATCCCACCGCCCACAAAGGGGTTAAGGGGCGGCGGTATATATTATATACCACCTACGATTAATCAGGATTTGCACCAGAAAAATTTTAGGAAATTTTAGTTTTCTGACTTTAGTGGAGAAAAGTAGTAAAATTGCTCTTCCTTATTTTGAAATTATTTTATTCCGGTGGGAATTAAGCATTACACAAACGCAATTGCTTGCCCTACAAGGGGTAATCTTCATTTGGTACGTTACGAAATCAAATTATTTTCACCGGTTTCTCAAACCATTTCCTGACATGATATGCAGCTGACAGCAACTTACCTGCGCCAGGAAAGAAGTCTACCGGCAATTCATCATCAAGGTTTATTGCAAAGCAAAAATGGCATGCTATTTCTGATGGATTATAGCTTGTAGCGCTTTGCGTGAAAAAAGACAGATATTACGTTTACAGCGTGATATTTTAATGACTTGAAGTAGTATAGTTATTCTGGTAAATTTTTGTTATTTCATATTAAACCATTCAAATCTGAAAAGAAAACTGATAATGCATATGAGTGCATTTCAAATCTATTTTACGTTCAAGCACAGATGTAACTGAATTTTAACAAATTCTTACAGTTTCCTGCATTTATGTATTTTTTAACTCACTATTTAAAGATATCTGACTTCCCTTTATTTGATCGTAATATTTCCTCGATTAAATAAAGGGAAGATTTCTGCTCGGAAATAGTAGCATAAAAAATCTTAAAATTTGTTATATATTGTCTAATACAGAGCATTTCTTATATATTTCTTTGTTTACATAAGACATGCCTATGCTATGAAAATAGTTTCAATAACATTATGCATCTTTTTAAATTCTAATGCGGATTTTTGCAATCTTTTTTTCTTATGGAAAATTTGAATGCATATAGTCTTACGCATAGTTGCCAAATCTTCGGCTTTTTTGTACCACAAAAATTTAATAGAAATTTTTGCGTTCTTTAATCTGCAGACTACGGTGATTTAAAAATGTAAAATTTACTATAATTTTTTTGTGATACAAAAAAGCGTAAGATTTTGACAGCTATGCCTTTTACGGCAGATTTGAGTACATAGTTGAGTCATTCTCTGAAAAATGGCAATCTTATGTCCCAAGGGTCTTGAAGACATATTTTTAAAATTACAAAAAGAAAAAGTGATTTAAACTATCAATAATAATCAGTTATACATATAAACTGTAATTATTTGCTTATTGAAATTGCGATTTGCTAAATTTAATGTATTTTTTAATGCAAATATCATTCCCTCACTAGGTCCCCATTCACATATGTAGGAAAGAAAATGCTTTCTCTGCCATTGCGCACATATATTTATCATTATTTTTTTCTCAATTCATTAAACACACTTAAATACATATTTAGCCATTTAATTATATTTATATTTCATATTATGAATGAATTAGGGCACTTTTTAATGATGTCCCTAGCATTTGTCTTCATTCCCTCGCATATCTATGAATTTGCCATTATTTACTTAGTAGAAAGCAGAACATGCTTTATGTACGTCTAGGACGGTTTGTAAAAGAGTAAAGTGAAGTATCCGTCTTGTTGTCTGCTCAAAAACGTTCTTGAATAGTTAGTATATGGCTTTGAATTACTAGATCAATGTAAGTATTTTTATTATGCGTCATTCCCTCATCTATTATAACTTTAATAAAAATTAATGAAACGTCTTTTTATGTTGTTATATTAAAAGAAATATGTTTCAAAGGATATTTAGTAACTAAAAATATACCTAAGACAAATCACTTTTGTATAACATGGTTTTCAGAAGTATTTCTTGATTCACATGGAACTGTTAATAAAGGGGAATTAACATATCCTTAAAATAGTGAAGCTTCAACTATAACCGCTATCGGCGAGGTTGTTTACTGCCGGTGGAAAATACCACCAGTATATTTATATAGAAATTTTCTACTTATTTAAACGCCTTATTAGTGAAAAATTTAAGTCATAAGTAATGGTAGAAACAGTTTTTCATTTTTACTGGTAGAACTTTACTTTAGCAATAATCAGAGCCTGCGTTTCCGCCATATTGTGACAACCAGGGAAACAAACTGACAGTTTTACAAGATAAACTGACACCAGTAAAAACAAACAGAATTTTTTACCGCATTTGTGAGCAAAAATTTCCTTGAATAAGACACTTAACCCATTCGCGACGGGAGCCTGTTGCGAAATGTTTATTACATTGCTACCGGTTTTGAAAGACAGAAGTTTGTGCCTATTCAAATACGGAAAATGCTCGGATTAAATAAGGCAAATTTTACAGTAAAATTTTACTGGTGAGGATAAACGAGGATACTTAGGCCTATTTCCTGCACATATACGTGTCGCTCGTCCCCAAGGGGTTAAGTAAGATAAAATTTTCTGTTCAATTTTACTGGTGGTGTGTTTGCCCCTGCGTTAATCAGAAAATGAAGATCCTATTTTATTAGGTCTCCAAGAATATTCTGTCGTTTAAAGTTCTTTCACGCCTACTTTGTTTAAAATTCTGATTTCTTCATTAGCACAACTTTTTTCAAATTTTAAAATTCCGATAGTTTTCACATTTCACCTTAAGGTGAAAACAAACGGGTTGGGTTGGGTTGATTTTTGACGGCTAATTATCTACACGAGGGATATAGGCCCGGGGGGAGTGCCCTCCGTGGGGGTCTTTCTAAGGGAACCTAATCCGTTTTAACGCATGGAAGATCCACGGCTCGAAGAAAACCACGAAAACTCCGAACGATTAGGCCGACGGGTGCGATTGGGATCGAACCCAGCACCTCCCGTCTACCAGCTTCGAGAGCACAACCTCTCGGCCACTGGTGGGCCATGAAAACAAACGGAATTTTACCATTTCAAAAAAGTGGTGCCAATGAAAAAATCAACATTTCGAAAAAGTAGGCGTGAAAGAACATGAAAACGACAGAATTTTCTTCGAGACCTAATAAAAGAGCAGCCGCCATCTTGTGACAACCTTCTCAGTTACTTCACTCGCAGCTAATAGTCAGTACACTATATGTCTCCCCCTTTTTATTCATAACTCCATTGTGATTCCCTCACAATCATTCCCTCATAATTTTAATATGAGGGAATGATTTAAATTATGGGGGAATGATCTTAATCCATTTATATATGTACTAAACAGTAAAATAAGAAAATCTAAATAAAATACACATTAAAAATACAATAAAATACACATTAAAAAACTCAGAAGACTTTTAATTACCTTAAGTAAAGATAATACATTTTTACTTTTTATTATTTTACAGGGAGAAGTTAAAAATAAATAAATAAATATTTTTTGTACTAATTCAAATAAACATTAACTCTTCTAAATGTTAACGCTTTATCTATATTTTTGTAATTGACATAGTGTAAAAAAAAATATATATATATATAATTTATTATAATATATTATAATATATATATTTATTAAAAATATTAAATTTTGTTTTTTAACCCTTTCAAGAGCAGTGGTATGTTTATGAAACCACTTAATTTTAATTCCCAAGCGCCGCAATGGCAACAAACATTTTATAAACTTTTATCTGTTCAATGTGTAAGTGAAATATAGATTTTTTCTAATTTACAAATAAATTTGTTTTTAATTTCCGGTGCAAAACATTTTTTTGAACATTTTAGCAATGGAAGTGCTTTGCGATTAAAATATCAGAAGAACTATGAGATACAGTTCGGTTCATATTACTTTTTGATAAATATACAAATAAGGTACTTGTAAACTGAATTTTGAGATTTTTGAGGCAGTTTTTTTTAATAAAACAGCCACTTTTCAGAGCTTTCGTAGTTTTTGGTTGTATAAAACTTAGTTATCTGAACTATATTGACTGTGACTTTCGTGGAATATTTCTATTCCATAGTCGCCAATTTTTAGACTTTTTTCTTACGACTAAAATTTAAGAGAAAATTTTTACTTATTGAATTGCAGAGTTCGCCGAATAAATATGGAAGAATTTACTACTAAATTTTAGGGGTAAGAAGAAAGCGCAAAAGTTGGCAGCTATGCTATTCAAAATTCTATGTAATCTACCGGATATTTATTATCTGGAAATACGGATTTTAAAACGGGTCCATTTAACCCCTTAAGGGGCGGTGGAATATATTATATCCCGCCTAAGTTTAATGAAGATTCCCACCAGAAAAATTTAATTAAATTTTATTCTTAAATTTTGGTTGAAAAACATTAAAAAATTGCTTTTCCTTATTATGAAACAAAATTTTTCGAATACTCCGGTGTGAATTCAACATTACAGAAACGCAATTACTTGCCTTGAAAGGGTTAAAAAGTGAAATTATTCGCATGATAAACGTCCATCTCTTCTCATGGTTTGTGAGCCGAGTCCAGTCCCTAAAAATGTTTTATTTGCATAATTTTTGAAGATAGATAATTGGCTATGTGTATCCAGCTGGACCGCGGTTATGTAAGATCGAAATACATAATAATTTGATTTAAAAATGCATATTTCAGAATTATACCTCTCTTGCTAATTATATAAGACATCTGTTTAAAAATGATTAATTGCTAGTTTACGCTTTGTATTTAAATAGGAATTAAGACAGTAAAAGATGACTTATTTAATTTTATGCAAACTTCGCAGAAAATGCTTAAGATGGTTTCCGAATAGCATCCATCTCTCTTGCTTAGTTATTTTGAATGAAATAGCATAATTTTGAATTTCTGGTTAAAGTCGAAAAGCTGTGTTATTCGTCATGATTTACGGATACATTAATTTTGTTGTTATTTTGAAAAATATCAGTGCAGTCATTTGAATTCTCTGTATATTATTTTTTTTTTTTAAAGTCATATAATCCGTCAGTTTCTTTTGGGAATACGAAAATAGAACTCGTTAATTTATCATGAATTACAATTCTTTATAGTGTTACAGCATAGAAAATAATTATTTTTACACAGATACTGCATAAATTCTTAAACCTTAAATGCATTGTGATACAAAATTGCATCCCTTTTTATTTAACTTTTAATAAATAAATTACGTTCTTATAAACCACTGTATTTATTTAGAAATATTAATGCTGTAAAAATTACAAAAATATGCTACTAAATAAAGTTAAAAATCTATCTGAAATTTTCTGGTGTCTATCATAATCCTTAATATAAGAATAATTCATACATTTGTGGGTTAAATGATGATTTTCTTTCTTAAGTTGACCTATAGTTTAAAATAAAGGTATAGCTGCAACTCTTACGCTTTTTTATCGCAAAAATTTAATAAATTTCACATTTTTTCATCTAAGTAATCTGCTGATTAAATATGGCAAAAATTTCTGTTTTTTTTTTTTTTTTTTTTTTTTTTTTTTTTTTTTTGTACAAAAGAGCGTAACTATTGGCAGCTATGTAAAGGGATATCGTCGTTATAATCTTAAAAATCTGCTTAGAAATTATGGTACTTCGCGTTCAGATGGTACATTTTATTCATTTAGTTTAATAAATATTTTTTCGTTCAGTGATACTTGAGCTAATGCATATCCAATACGAATACACTCATTAAAATGTTCAAAGAAAATGGAACCACTATTTCAGATTATTCATTTTTGCCTATTTACCCCTTTCCAGGTTCAAAATCTTCCTGCTACGTATCATAGCATTTGTAATATATTTCTGCGATAAAATAGCAAATCATTGAATCATTGAATAATTCTATTGAATAATTGTAGTAACGCAACCTGCACATCTTAGAAATTTTTGGCTAACAAAGAATTTTTTTTTCTGCTTTTAGGACTTGAATATGGATTCGGCTAAAACGAAAGTTTCACTGGATGTGCGTTCTGATATAAGTTCGTAGGTACATAATGGAGTTATGAATAAGGAGGAGGAGTCATATAGCGTATTGTCTAGCAGTTGAGAGTGAAGTAACTGAGGAGGTTGTCAGAAGATGACGGATGGGTTTTTTTAGTCGGATCAACAGTATTCTGACTACCGGTGGTAAAAACTTCCACCAGTAAAGTTGAACAAAAAATTTCTTTGATTACATTAACTTTGATTACATTAATTTTCCTCGTCATTTTAAAGTTTTAGAAAACATGTGATTGTAACAAATAATATTTTAAAAGAAAATAAATCTGATTAAAATAAATTTAAATAGCTGCTTTTAATCATCTGATTAAAATTGTTGATAGACAGTTATTTATTTCAATAAATTAAATAATAAATCTATTGAACTTTAAAGGTTAATGAAATGTTTATAAGAAAATACTAAAATCGTTATAAATTTATACAAAAGCAAACTCTGGAATAAAATATTTTTTTTACATTTTTAAAATGAGATAACGTAGGTACATTGAGTTTAATGGCAAGGAGAGCAACGTTTTGATTAACGAAGACTTTGTTTAACGCTAGAAAGCCCGGAAGGAGTCTATCCGACTCTGACCATATGATTAAATGTCAACTGGGACCAAAAATTCTTTCGTAAAATAAGTTAAATTAAACAACGCAAATTTACATTAAATAAATCAGTCAAATAATTTTAAATAAAAATTCTGGTGTGAAATATTTTTATGAAACTTGAGTAAAATTTCCAGCCGTTCTAGTGTTAATGCACGTGATTACAGAAAAAAATTACAGTCAGTCAAAAAAGTCTACATACACTCATAAAATTAAAACAATTTAACACAATACTAATATTTTGGAAAGTAAAACTTTATTTTAATAAACAATTCAGACATTAATATATGTCCATTAAAGAAAATTAAAAAACACTCATTAAAATTTAGCAAAATTGTGCAAAAGTCGATATTATATAGTCACAAAAGCCTACATACAAATAATGTATACAACATTTATGCATAACTAAGGGTTCAAAATTAAATATTAATAATTTGTAGGACCTCCCTTGGAATCTATAACTGCTTGCATTCATTTTGGCATTGACAAAACAAGATTTTTTGTCATATCGGGAGTAATGTCCGACCATGCACGTTGCACTGCCATCTTCAAGGTTTCTTTACTTGTAATTGCGTATTGACGAATTCAACGATCAAGTTTATACTAAATTTGCTCAATGGAGTTTGCGTCTGGTGACTGTGGTGGCGAATACAGTTGTTTGTGTGCTTTATAAAGTTGCCATATCTTTACGATCTTAGCAGCATGCTTCTGGTCATTATTTTGTTGGAACACCCAGCTATTTCCCAGTGCTAATTTTGAACGGATGAGTGCAGATTGATCTGTAGCATTTTTAAATATCCGAATGGGTTTATTGTGATAAACACTAAATTACCTACCCCAGCCGCCACCATTGGGCCTTAAAACATTCAACTCACTCTACCGTGTTTAACAGTTGGTGTCAAAGTTTCTGGTTTCATTTCTGTGGTGGGTTTTTTTTCGCAAAATTTTGCCATGCCGATAGGCAGCCAAAAATATTAAACTTACTGACACCAGTAAATAATATTGTTTTCTAAAAGTGAAAGTCCTTGTCAGCATGTTTAGATGTAAAATGAAGCCTTTTTTGTTGGTTTACCAATTAAATGTGAGGTTTTCTCCTAGTAAATTTGCCATTGAAGACTGCCCATCGAATAATTCTACGAACAGTTTCTTGATGAACTTTCTTGCCACTTGCCATCTACGAACAGTTTCTGGATGCATTTTATTGGAACTTGCGATCGCAATGTGCCTGGTTAATTGTGGGGGATTAATTTTCAATATTTTTTTTTTTTTTTTTTTTTTTTTTTACTTTTCTTACTATAATTCTTGCATCAAGGTCCTTAATTTTCCTTGGACGACCACATCGAGATTTTTTTAGCACCTTTTCACGTAAATTATAATTTCTAAGTATAGTTTGTACAGTTGCACGGCTTTTTCCAAGAATTTTGGCAATCTTGCCATAAGATTTATTTTCGTTTCTTAATTTTACGACCATATTCCGCTGTTCTAAGGACGTTTCTTTACCCTAACTCATCTTTCACATTTTACGCAACCGTTTACATACAATTAAATACTCCAACTATCTTGGGAGGTGAAGATCAGCGAAACTAAACTTCACGTGCCTTGGCTCAATTGAAAACTGAAAACGAAAGATGTTCATGTGCAATTTTTGTTAATAGCCAATCAAGTGTATGTTGACTTTTCTGACATGTTGATTGCAGTAAATATGCAAAATGTACTAGTTATTATCATTTTTAAGCTTTTTCAAAGCATTCGAAATAATATTTCATGATAGAATAATATACTAATGTGCTTTTTTGCTTGTAAATTCGAATAGTTTTGATGAAAGCTCTATTTTGATGGATGGATGTAGAATTTTGTGACTGACTGTATGTTCACAAACCAGAGTATCATCAAAACATATTATTCTTTCGCAAGGAACTTTTAATTTTGCCGAACATTGATATCAATAGTGATGTTTAGGATATAGATTTTTAGACTTCGCAAATGAAATTATACTAAGAATGTTCAATTTTAAATGTTTGATAATTCAGTAAAAGGAATAAACACATATATATTTCAAGGATGCTCCAAATGTAATCAAAATTTTCTCTCAATTATTTCATAAAAAAATATTACAAATATTTTTTATAAAGTAACGAGAAAGTTAACATGATTTTCAAACTTCATATGAAACATAATCTTGTACAAAAAACCATAGCTGACAAATCTTCCCGGTTTTGAGTACCATCATTTTCGAACAAAAATATTATGTTTATTTAATGAAAATATATCTTTGATTAAATAAGGTGAAAATTACTGTTTAGAAATAGTGGAGCAGAAAAATCAGAAAATTTGTGAGCTATGAAAAAGGAATTATTAACTGTAAGAGTAAAAAGTAATCAAAATGTATTTATGGTTATAGCTCGTTTATTTCAGTGTCTCTACTTCAACAATCCTTATCTCCAGAGTTGTCAACTTGTGAATTATTTTCATTTTTATTGATGTATATTTATTAGCATTTCCAAATAATGATCTTCACTTTTTTATGACAGACATTCTGTGATTAACCTTTTCAGGGGCAGTTAATATTGTTTAATATTGTTTAAAATATAATATTACCTAACCTAAGCGATGATCATGCGATAAAAATATATAAAGATTTCTGTAAGAAAATAGTGGCATCCATAACGTGTCTCCTCTTTGTATGCTAAAGTGTGCAGATGGTTTTTAAAATTTAATGTTTTACAGTGTTTCTAAGTTGAGAAATTTATTTTTTAAATAGTAATCTTCACTTTATTTAATAGCAGACATTCCCTGATTAAATAAAGCTGGGTTCATCTTCGAAAAAAAAAACAAATCCGCCGTATAGCGACCCTGGTGTATCACGTTTAAAAAGAAAATACACCTTCGGATTTCGATTATCATTTTCATGTGCCAAAACGTTTGCATGCACATATTACAGATGATCAATCTCTAAGAGAATTTAATGTCTCTCATGTTACAAGAAATGTTTTATTAAAATTTCAATGTTTTATTAAAATGTTCGCCCCTCATATAACGACTATTTTAAGATAGGGCCGTTCAATAAGGGCGTTACCAGATTATTAAAAATTATTCTATAATAAAGAGGATAAAAACATAATCAGAATTCTAAACTGTCAGCTATGCATTAATTTTTTTTCTGATAAATGTTTCGAGACATATTCTAATACAGTGATTGCGAACACATTTTACGTGCATTGACTGAAAATTCGCAATTTTTCTCGAACTTTCACGGTGCCTAAAAGTTTATCAGAGAAAGAAGAACTATATTTATTTTTATTATTTATATATTCAGGGCTCCCAAATGGTCCGCCAACTGAATACCAATAAATTTTAACAGAAAATTTTATGGTAGGTTTACGCTAGAATTAACTTTCAAAGGTGGTTCCGGGGCGGTTTGTAAGAAAAATCTAAAAAGAAAATTTTTCTAAAATAATATTGGTATTCAGTTGGCGAACCATTTGGGAGCCCTGTATATTTCATTTTTTATATGATGTTACTGAAAACATGTTTAAAATTTTTTTATTTGTGTATAATAAATCATGTAAAATAAAAATTATTATTATTATTTTCTAATAAAATGTTTGCTGTTACTCCCTATATGCAAAATACTATTTATGTTGTTCATATTTCGTCTCTATTAAATATAGGTTTCGATTCAACCAATTAACTGCCGGAACTATAAGATAGGGTTCTTCAACTTTTATACGTTTGCAACCACAAATATTATAAGATAATCTTCATTTTATTTAATGTTCAAACTTTCTGTAATTAATCAAGGCAATTTTTTAAATAAAAAAATGGTGGTATGCTGATAATTAATTTATTTTTAACGGTGCGAAAACGTACCATCATCAGGTAATGGGTTAAATATTAGTAGTTTTACATCATAAGCTACCTTTACAAAATTCATAGCCTAACCCAGGGCGACCAACTGTGGTATGTGCTCCACACCACTAAAATTTTACAGTAATCTTTGCCTTATATAATCATCGAATCTGTGCGATTCAAGAAATCGACTTTTTCTGTAAAATTTTAGCGGTAACCGGCGTGCCGTAGTCGGCCACCACTGGCCTAACCAGTAAAATACCTTCAATAGGCAGTAACAATGTAAATGTTTTACGAAACTAAAAGATCGGTAAAAGAGCATGATGTTCCATAAACCACAGTCCCCTGAATACTAGGCATGATCGCAGGCACAAAAATTGATACTGTAGTAGACGGATCTCTTTTTCAGCATTTGTAGGGTCTCTTCTATTGGAACCCCAATAATTAAAAGAAAATTCAGCTTTATTCCTCTGACTTTAAATAAATTAAAGAAAACTTTGGTAAAATACTGGTGTAATACTTTTATAAAATACTAAACGTAGTTGATAGCAGAAACGATAAAGAAAACCCGCATACGACAGCCGCCATTTTTGTCGAAATCAAGGACAGAGGACATGTGTGACGTCATCTCTTATCGACCGTCTTCTCAGTAGTGTTGGAATTCACACCGGAAAGTTTTCAATAGAAATTTTCTTTTATTTTATATCTGGAATATCTATCATCTCATAAAACAATAATAACTATTGGGTTGGCAACTAAGTTCCCGCAGTTTGTTTCAATACACTTTTTCTACCAGAATCTATATTATGCTTTTTGATTCAGTTAATTTATATTAAATTTCAGATCGTTAAAATGTGATGTCAACTATAGAATGCCAAATGGGTTGGCAACAAAGTTCCTGCCGTTTTTTAACTACATTTTTTGATGGAGTTAATTTATGTTAAATTTCAGATGACTAACCCTCTCGCTGTGCAATCCGAGCAGTGTTGCCAGTGGGCCATTTTTTTAAAAATTCAGATTTCTTGATTGCTACCACTTTTCCAAAACTGTAAAATTACCTTTGTTTTCACCTTAATTAATATGTCATTATACAAGGCGCATTTTACCATTTCAGAAAAGTGGTGCCACTCAAGAATCTGAATTTTAAAAAAGTAGCCCATCTGGCAACACTGAACCCGAGAGTTTTTCAGGCAACGTAAATGTAGCAAATTTGCGAAACCGAGATTTCATCTGGATGCATTTTTCCCCGTCTAATTAACCCTGTTTGATCATTCCCACCAATAACTTTTTATTGTAAACTCTGCCTTATCTAATCGGAGCATTTTTCCGATTAAATCAGGCGAAAATTTTTGTTTTGAAAAATCGTTGAAAAAGAATAAAAATTCTTAAAAGTGGCTCATCGCAAAGGAATTTAATACGCAATTTTGGAAGCTATTTTGATAAAACAATTACGCAGCGAGAGGGTTAACTCTTTGCACTCGTAAGTCTAGTCTGACTGGGCATCATCTTTCTTAGCAAAATTTTTTTTGGGCACCAGTAATAAAGGGAAATAAAATTTGCCTTATTTAATTACAGCATTTTTTAAATTGTGCACTTGAAAAATACTTCTTTTTTAAAGTGGTGTACACCGAATAAAATTTGTGTAAGAGATGCCCGAGTCGAAAGGGTTAAAATTTAATGTCAACTGGGTTAGTAACTAAGTTTCCGCCCTTTTAAAAAAAATTTATAAAGGTTTATTTTTCAATAAAAAATAACTAATAATTAATCAACAATGTATGATGCCTTGTTGTTTACAACTTCTTCCCAACATTCAACAAGATTTTCAATACCTCCTTACAGTGTTGCCAGTGGGCTACTTTTTTTAAATTCAGATTTCTTGATTGGCACCACTTTTCTGAAATGGTAAAGTTACCCTGGTTTTCATCTTAATTAATATGTCCTTAAATAAGGCAAAATTTACTATTTCAAAAAAGTGGTGCCAATCAAGAAATCTGAATTTTAAAAAGTAGTCCACTGGCAACATTGCCTCTTTGGTAGAAATCCCACGGTTTCGATTCAAAAATTTCACCCAACCAAGCTCTCAATTCTGCATTAGTATTGAACGAAACTCCGCGCATAGCACTTGATAGAGATCGAAAGAGAAGGAAATCCCTTGGGGCCAATGCGGGTGAGGTAGCATTTCCCAGCCATTCGTTTAAATGGCTTCTTTGGACATATTGGCGATATGAGGGCGGGCGTTGTAGTGTAGCAAGAGAAGTCCATGCTGCCGATTAGGTCTTTTCTTTTGAATAGCCGTGTTGAGTCGTTCATTTGTCGAACATAGAGTTCCGCATTGACTGTTTGATTCCATTCAAGCAATTCGTAATGGATAATCCTTTCTCAATAACACCATACTCACAATATCGTTTTACGTGAATGAAGATCTTGTTTCACGCGCGGTGTTGGTAATTTACCGGGCTAAGCCATTCCTTGCGCTGTTTCATATTAATGTACAGGAACCATTTTTCGTCGCCAATAACGATTCGGTAAAGAAATCGTTGCTTGTGGCCATGAGTTGAGCGGTGACGAGGAAGCAAACCAACAGAGATTGTGGCTCACTGATTTTTGTTTTGTCACTTAAAGCATGCGGAACCCATACTCCACAGTTCTGAACCTTTCCCATCGACTGAAGATGCTTCTCTATGGCAGTGTGGGAGAATTTATTTTCTCTGCGAGTTCCCTTGTAGTTTGATGCGAATTTTCGTGCGAAATTTGGTTTAATCGCTCTTTATCAAATTCAACTAGACGGCCAGAACGAGTCTTTGATGTCAAAATTTCCATTTTTGAACTTGGCATACCAATCATGAGCGGTTCTTTCAGCTATGACACCCTCTGTATAAATAAAAATATGAAAATGTAATCTAACATTAGAAGCACTAAATTTTGAATCCTTATAATTCAAAAACTTATCATTCAAATGACTTGAAATTTGGTGTCTAGGCATAGTTTGAAACACAGTTTTGAAATATCTAGTTAAAATTGGGTATTGCTGTTGAAAAAAATGAAGTTTTGATTCGTTTTAATATGTGGGTGCCCCCCTAAGCAAATTTTACATACATCATTTAAAAGTAGACTTTATTTCCAATCGTTCGGTACCAGTAACTTTCGTCTACGGTAATTTGTTGAGGAATTAGTAGGGGGTGTTTAATTTTTTTTTCCACCACTGTACAATTGAAGAAAAGATTGACGTATTATATGAAAAATGTATCTCTGATTTTTTTCATTATTTTTCCCGTGTAATAAACCTTTCAGAGAGTCATTTATCATTTTTTTGAAACAAAATAAAAAACCGCGCGTTTAAGGGTTAACACTAGAACTACGATACGTATACAGAATAAATGCTGCTGCGGTTTTTGTGGCCTTACGACTTTGTTTAACAGCAAAGAGAAGCATGTGCCGATAACGCTCCATTTTCTCAGCTTGACACTCTAATTTAACAACCTGAATTGTAACACAAATTAACTCTATCCAAAAAACAAAATATAGATTCCGGTAGAAAACTTCTATTTAAAAAAACTGCGGGAACTTAGTTGCCAACCTAATATTTAAACTTACTGGTGAGAATTTGGAATCCCCCCAATAAAAAATCAGCCAGGTGCGGCAACACTGTGGCATTACGTATCTTTCTGTATTTTTATTTAGGGGATTCCGAATTCTCACCAGTATTTTTAAATAGTTATTATTGTTTTATGAGATGATTGATATTCCACAAAGAAATTGAAAGAAAATTGCTATTCAAAAATTTCCGGTGTGAATTACAACATTAGTGAGACGTCGGTCGATTAGTGATGATGTCGCACTCGTGTCTTCCGAGGCTAACGAAAAATGCAGGCTACAACTGTGCACCCCGAGTGTCTTTTTTTACAGACCGCTAGAGTGGCGTGATGCTCTTTTCTTACACCTGCATGGCTGCATTCGAGCATCACGTGACTCCAGCGGTCTATTAAAAAAAAAAAAAAACGTGGAATACACCGCGGTGGCCTGTATTTTCCGTTAGCCTCGCGTGTATCCTGGTCTTGAGTATTTCGATGGCAGCGGCTCATACCTAGTATTCACGGAGCGGTGCATAAACGCCGACTTAACGACGCTGCGACGCGAGCAAATCAGGCAGATTTAAACCACTAATTTTAAATTGTTATTTTTGTTTTAGTTAATCACAGTGATTAAACATGACAAAAAACTTTTAAAATTAGTGGTTTAAATATGGCTGTTTATTAATTCCGTTTCCGTGTAGTGGGCGCTTATAAATTTCCCCGTATTCCTTATTCGTATTATTTGTATACCCAACAGATCTTGTTTATATATGGATTAAAGCATTGCTGATACTTATTTTAACAATAGAACTATCGCGAGCCGCCATCTTGATGGCTACCATATGAATATATTTCGGTTCAAACCAGAAATTAGATTATGAAATAAGTTAAAAAAATACAAAACACGTTAAATAATAAAGTTAAACTCTTTTAAATCAAAATTCTGGTGTGAAATATTTTTATAAAACTTGACTCAAATTTCCGGTAGTTCTAGTGTTAACCCTTAAATGCGCGTTTTTTTATTTTGTTTCGAAAAAATGATGTATGACTCTCTGAAAGGTTTATTACACGGGAAAAATAATGAAAAAAATCAGAGATAACTTTTTCATATAATACGTCAATCTTTTCTTCTGTTGTACAGTGGTGGAAAAAAAAGTAAACACCCCCTACTAACTCCTCAACAAATTACCGTAGACGAAAGTTACTGGTACCGAACGATTGGAAATAAAGTCTACTTTAAAATGATATATATAAAATTTGCTTAGGGGGCCATCTACATATTAAAACGAATCAAAACTTCATCTTTTTCAACAGCAATACCCAATTTTAACTAGATATTTCAAAACTGTGGTTCAAACTATGCCTAGACACCAAATTTCAAGTCATTTGAATGATAAGTTTTTGAATTATAAGGATTCAAAATTTAGTGCTTCTAATGTTAGATTACATTTTAATATTTTTATTTATATCTCCTGAAATTATGCTCCTATTGTGCTAATATTTTGTGTAGCAGTGATACTAATATACCCAAACATAAATATACTGAATTTGAAATTTTTATAATTTTATGATATGAATTATGAAATTAATATTCGAAAAAATTATGAATTGCAACCTACAATTTTTTGATGGATTTAGATTTATTAAGTCCTGCTTTATGGAAATCCAAAATTTCACATTTTTGTTCCAAGTAGTTTTCAAATTATGCTTAAAAAACGGCAAAATGGTGGTTTAAGATGGTTAATGGTTAATGATGATTTTTCTATGATAGAAGTGACTAGATATTTTGAAATTTCTTCTGTTCTCCTGCAATCCAGCAGGCTTCGTTGACTGCTTGAGTGACGCTTAAGGTGCTTTGATAAAAAAGGAGGCTCTCTCGGTTAACAATCCGGTACCGAATTTCAATGTGGATACAGCCCTTAAAATACGCTCGTTTTAAAATAATTAATTGTTCGGAATCCTATTGTACGAATTGCGTAAAAATTTGTTTTGGGGCTAATTGAAGGGTTCATTTTTTGTTTGTCAAAATTGGGTATTGTTATCTGGAAAAAATTAAGTTTTTGTTTGTTTTAATATGTAGATGACCTCTTCAGCAAATTTTATATACATCATTTAAAAGTAGACTTTATTTCCAATCGCTCGGTACCAGTAACTTTCTTCTACGATAATTTGTTGAGGAGTAAGTAGGGGGTGTTTACTTTTTTTTACCACGACTGTACATCTGAAATACAAGTAAAAACCACTGTCGTGTGATTGCTTTACGCTAAAGTATTTCAAATACCTTATTTTATATAATTATTTATTTATTTTTATTTATACTTTAACCCTTTAATTCCCATGATAGAATACGTTCTAGAAATTACGTAGTTCAGAGAATCTGACTATATACCAGAAAGTTTCAATGGTTAATTTCACTTTATTTAAATACAGAATGTGTGTTATTAATTAAAGCAAATATCGCTATTTTAATTTTCTGGTGTAAATTAGATATACACGAATAATAATAATAAAAAAAACATCTAATAAATTCAAAACACTGTTGTTTGCATATATGCAAAACTGCGCATTAAAGGGTAAATCTATAAAGAAAATGAAATTTAGATCAAAGAGCGATACATACTTCCAAACCTGACGTAAAACATGATCCATTTTACCCGAATACAGTGCTTCCAGTTAGGTGAGTTATTTTTATTCTACTTGCTAGTTTGCTACTAAATTTTCGAAACCGTAGCACTCGCATTATTTAGTGACAGAGAATGAATAAGGAAAAAATAAAGTGAATAGTACTATTACAAAAAATAACAGCAATCAAGCAATCAGAATAATAAATCTGCCCAAAGTGGTAACAGCGCATGAGTAAAATAAACCGTTTCAATACAGAAATTATTCTTAGTAAAGGAAATTGAATTCATACAACGTAGGCTCAAGGAATATTTTATTATACAGGGCTTTTGGTTTAGAACGTGTTTATTTTGCTTTGGTAAATATTAGAATTTATTTGAGAATGGCAAGTATGGCGATATTTGCTAAAATTTGATGAGCAAATCTTATCAACTTTTCAAAATTTCTCTCTCCTTTCATGCCTGCCTGACCTGGGCTCTCCACCCTTGAATTTGCAAAAAAAAAAAATGACCTTTTCAACCCCTTCAAGAGCGCCGGTGTATTATATATACAACTTAATTTTCATTCCTAAAATCCACATTGGTACTAGAATTCTAAAGCTAAATATTTTGTTTTATGCAATCTATGCGAAGATAAGCTTTTACTTATTTTCATATAATTTTTCGCGTGATTCCTAGTGCCAATCAATTATTTTAACAATTTTGCATAAGAAGTACTTTGCCCCTGAAAGGGTTAACCTGCTGATCGTTTTCACACTGTTAAAATAAATTTAATTTAACTATCAAGATATGACTATTTTTTAATTTAAATAATTGCCATGATTAATTATAGAAAGTTTGAACATTAAAAAAAGATTATTTTTTAATTAAGATTATTTAAAGATTATCTTTTAATATTTGTGGTGGCAAACGTGAAAAAAGTTGAAGACACCTATCTTACGGTTTAGGCAGTTAATGGGTTAAACTGCAAACAGGAACAATACATTATTGTTAAAATTAAAATTAATTATATTTTATACTATTTTAGATCTGGAGTATATGGCCGATTCTCTAAAGATTGATTAATTTGGGTCCCTTGGGGCTATATACTACATTTTATCATTAATATGATTTTCGTTAGCATAAATTGAATTGTGTGATGACTATTTAAAAGTTCGAAAAGAATTTTTAAGCTGTAAGAAAAGAATTTTTAAGCTGTAAGAAAAGAATTTTTAATGTGCCACGTTGCTAGAGGAAAGTAGAAATTAAAATATATATCTATATTTCATAGTTAAATTCGGAACATTTTATTTACGAAAAGTATTTAAAAAACAAAAAATAAATGTTATAATTCTAATAAATATTATAATTTCAACATAAGTGACAATAAACAAGAATCAACAAGTATGAAATAGAGATCGTATTAGTTCATGCGCGAGCTAAAAGCGCGATAACGTTCCTGGCATTTTCGCCCAGTGTATAGATAATGTGCATGTTGGTAAACAAATGAGCTTGTGTCTAGACAACTCAACTTGTGGTTGGCAGAAACGAGGCATTTAAACGCGTGTTTATATGTGAAACTGCATAGCAATCTATCATATGTATTGAAAAACAAATGAAGTTTTATCTGTATATGCACAGAACTTAGGTTCTGATGCGAAACAAGATTATTTAGAGATACTGGGGTTTATTAGGGATGATAATAGACAATATATTAGATGATCCATATGTTATTTCCAACTGGAAAGCAGATATGGCTCTTGGCCATAGGTTTCATTTTATTTAATGGATAACTATTTTTAAAAATTCCACGATAAGAACAGAAGAGCTCAAGAAGTGTTTCAGCTTGTTGTAGCGGGTAAGAAAAATATTTTAGGTTTTATAATTATACCAGAAAGCCACCGTTTTATTTATATGTCTTATTTTTTTCAACCTGTACGTCTAGTAAGATGATTGAACTAATCTGAAAATGTTTACGAATTTCGTTATATTGAGACTGAAATGACATTTATGACTGCTTATTTCTTGATACACTTTAAAAATCATTCTAATGCATGAAACTGGTGAGTTTCCTTACAAGTATATACTAATGAAACCTCAATTTTTAATAAAACAGGCGATTTTTCAGAAAGCATCTTCAAAGTTGGCGATTTTCTTTTTGCGAACTTGCACTCTTTACATTATTTATTTAATAACTCAAATGTTAGCATGTTTTTTTTTTTTCTTTCTTTCTTTCTTTTGGCTTCACTCACTGGTTAACTTAAAGAATGTACATAGATTAAAAGTAAATATATGCTCAGAATGAATGACATATTTCCATTGTAATTTGTTATTAATCTCACCCATTTTTAAATACTAAATGATACTTTTTGGTTAGACGGGCACCAGTGTTATGTATACATATATATGTCTATATACATGTGCCGTAAATTATGGTATATAGAGTTTTGAATCGAACAACAATCTTCATTTGGCACTTTCATTCTGGCAGCCAGGTCCTTCTCCCAGTTATGGCACTGAAGAATCTACCATATATCCATTCATGAAAAATTGTGCTCCATAAGAGCTGTAATATCGTACTTATGTTATTGGATTAACTTTTTTTTCTAGGTTCCAGTTTTTTTTTTTTTTTTTTTTTTTTTTTTTTTGGTGGATTATGGCTACCGGCGATACCACATTAAAAAAAACGCGCCTGTGTGCCCTACCTCAAGCATTTAAGACCAAGCCTTAATAAACATTATTGAATAGTTTTCTGGTCTTAATGTAAGGTGGTGTGGAAAAGGGCACTTAGATTTTCTTTATTAATTTCAATTGTAGGCACCTAAATACTACATATTATTTCTTGTTTACATGTTGTTCTACAAATTTGTACTTTGATAATTTTTATTTCTTGCTCTTTTGTAATTGTATCTAACAAAAAAAAAAAAAAAAAAAAAAAAAAAAAAAACTTGGAATATTCAGCTCAGAAAGTGGAGAATGTGTACCCCCCAGACAAGAAGCTTTCATTACTACAGGAGAGTTGTCACTGGAAGAAGGCGTGACAGACAAATTTATTTCAGGACATAATAACTAAAGATGAAAGACAGTATGTGCTTAACACTATTTCTACCTGTATCAAATGACACCTTATAAAAGTTTTCGATTTACAATTTTCCATTTGTAATTTTTAGATTGAAACAATTACAAATCATTTTTAATACATTGAAGACTTTTTTATGCTTATTACTAAAAAACTACAAGCAAAATAATCATGAATCCAAACTTTAAAAACTTGACACTGGTAGAAATAGTGTTAAGCATCAATAAAGGCAATAACTCAGTGGGGCAGTCTTGTGCACAGTGCCATTTCAGCCGTGCATTAGATTGTGCTTCTAAGAAAGTATTGCCTATATGTAAGTAGAACTTTTTAATAATATGTCAAGTGTGAGTATTACTTGTGCACGGAAGGTTCTGTAAATATATTAATTGATCTTTTTCAAAGTTTATACTTGGCACTGTGCTAAGTGCACTTTGAAAGAAAGTTGCTATGCCGCCTTGGTCTGTTTTGCCTTTTTTCCAGATGGGTGTTTAATTAACCTTTAAAGACCCAGGTGGCATATTAAGAGTGTCACTCAGTGGGAACTGGTCACAAATCCCAAAGTAATTATGCGATTAATTCTAATTATATTAGGATACTTTTCGGTTAGCCGGGTGTGAGTGTTATATACACACACATACATAAGTATATTTGTATAGATAACACTGGTGCCCGGCTAACCTAAAAGTACCTAAATTAGTTTTTTTTTAACAATTTGACGTTTATTGCTCTTATACTGCTACTGGGCATTGCATTACACAAATATATCATTTTAAAATGTTATCTAGGTTTTAAAAGCTGATGTTGCATAGAGTACACCATCCGTGTCTTTATAGCCCAGGGTTCGTAAATATCGTGATATTTTCGAAAATTTCAAAAATATCTGATATTTTGATATTATCTGATAGTTTCAAAATTGTCAGCTTACTGCTGATTATAAAGATTTTTAGACTTAATATAAATTTGAATCTAAAACATATTATATTTAACATGAAAACATAATAAAACAATATTCTAAATATCTATTTTTTTCTTACAAAATTTATGATCAAATAATTAAAAACATAAACAATCTTCTGTAAAAGTTGCTTTTTCACTTACCAAAACACAGAATGCAGGATTCAGTTTAAAAAATAAATAAAAATACACAACAAATTCTGAAATACAAAATAAAGTTTATCTTTTATTTTTTCTATTGAAGAATTTCAACATGAATGTAATTTTATCTGCTTTTTCATTCCCTAACCTACAGCACAATTCAGACTGAAGTAAATAAAAACTTTTCGGTTAGGCAGGTGCCAGTGTTATATATCATAGGCGTAATCAGCCTTTTGAACGGGGGGGTGCCCAGACTTTTTAACCAGAATATGTTAGATACAAACAATATCTTATATAGTAAAACCTGCTAAAACGAAACCTCATTAAACCGGCCGAATTTCCGTTTTAGACAGGTTTTCCTCTTAGAATTCATAATTGTGTGTTATTTCTTTTAAAAAGGGCTCAAACGCGATTTTTATTTGCGTGAGGGGGTGTGAGAAGGGGTTCAAAACATCAAAACTAAATCTAATGGTAAAAAAAAAAAAAAAAAAAAAAAAAAAAGATATGTAAATCTCCTTGCAGCAGTGAAATAAGACAGTGACTAAGTGAGGTCAAAAGTGTAAAACTTTTTGGCGTCCTAACTTCTTACAAAGATTAAAAAACGCTTTTAATCTTGCTGGAAACTTTTGTAGGCACAGGGGCATTGCATGAGAGGTAAACCTAGCTGTATCTATGTCAAAGACTTGTAGATGAAATTTTGCCGGATGATAAATCTCAGATAATACATGCTGTACACAAGCACATACCCACGAAAGTTTTTCAAAATGTGACTCTATGACTTCTTAGGGATCACCGGGGGAGAACCAAGAAATTTTGGAGGAAAGTGCACATAAATAATTATTATAATATTATAAATAATTACAATATTCATTAATAATTCATGTTTTATTTCAGAATGTGTCCAATGTATTAGGTAAAGCAATACACTAAATTTTGTCAAGATGGTAAAAATTATATTATCATGATGCGGCTGTAATAATAAATATAGGTGCTTGTCTGTCTTCGTGTGTGTGTATACGCGCGAGCGCTGAACTCTGAAAAAACAATGCAGTCCTCACAACCGCAAGATTTGACAGGAAAGTACCCGTTTGACTGAAGTCATGCATATCGAAGACAATTTCTGCAATTTTTCAATTAATTTTTTATGCGATTTTTTTTTCAAATTAGTAAAAAAGAATGCGATTTATATATTTTATCCAGTAAACTTTGTCTTCTTTTCAATAAAGTTTTTTCGAGATTCTTAGAGCGATTTTTCAATTTGTAACAATTTTTTAATGTTATTTTTAGAGGGTTTTTTTCGCGTTCCTAAAAGAAATCCGGTTTAAATATTTTACCCAATTAGTTAATTTCGTTTCCTGCTGTCTTTTAATCTTTTCCGAATTTTTAATGCGATTTATAACGGGGTTTTTTGCACTTTGAGGTGAGTTTTTGACTTTTTTTGAAACATAAAAAACTCTCCGGTAATTTTTGCAATTGCCTTGATTAAATTCAAATTGAAAGAATGTCAAATCATTTCTCATAAGAAAGCTGAAAATTTAATTTGGATCGGAAAAAAAAATCGCGATAATTCAGGATTCGTTTGTTTCGAGACGGAAGTGGTCGTAGCTTGGTCGGGGGTACATTGCCAAATGCAGTCCCCCCCACCCAATACTAGATTTCTTTAATTCTATGTTCGTTTAAAAAAAAACAACCAGCGAAACTCCAATAGTAATGAAGTTTTCTTTCAGGGCCAGAGTTTGAAATAACGTGCGAGATTGCCGGATTTGTGCACAGAAAAGGAAAGACCCGTATAAAAAAAAAATGCTGCGCAGTATTTCCGCCCTTAAAATTCTTTCACGGATCTGTGATTCTTCAGTGAGTATTTAAAAAAATATTTTAAGTCCGCAATTTTTATTTCTTTTGTGGAACTTCTTAAAATCAATTCGTGACTCGATCCCGGAAAAATTTAAGAATTTCTTCAAACGAGCGTGAAAAATATCGTGAATTTCGATAAAAGAGTGCAGAAAGAAATAGCGAATTTCGTCAAAGATTGCGCAAAAAAATCAAGAATTTCGGTAAATGATTAACGAGAAAATGTTGCAAATTTCCTCAAAAAGTCCCGGGAAAGAGCAGAGGATTTTGTTAATTGGTACGGAAAGATATTGAGAATTTTCTCGATCGGTAGCGCAAAACTATCACGAATTTCGACAAATGATCCCTGTAAAAAAAATCAATGTCGTGAATAGGCCGCAAAAAAGAAAAAAAAAATTGTCTAAGGATCCCGGTGAAAAGGAGAATTTCGTCGAAGGTTCGCAGAAAGAAAATGCGAATTTCCTCAAAAGATCACGGAAAGAAAAAGCGACTTTTGTCAAAAGATCGTGTAAAGAAAACACGATTTTCATCGAAGGATCGTGCTAAAGACATCCCAATTTCGTCAAAATATCGCTGTAAAAAAAGCGAATTTCATCAAAGGATCGCGGTGTAAAACACGAATTTTGTCAAAGGTTAGTGTTGAAAAGTGCGGATTTCGATAAAAAATCGCGTAGAAAGACGTGAATTTCGTCAAATGATTTTGGGAAAAATTGTAAATATCATGTAATGATCGCATAATAAAGTCGCGAATTTCATCAATATTTAAAGCACTGGGCTGAAACATTGAAACCGGGTCCTTTTTCTAGTTTCAAAAGAACTCCGCTAAACGAGAAGAAACTCCAAAAATCGCGTTAAAATTTTCAGAGGAAAAAAATTACTGTAATTGACTTGAAAGACTGCAACCATATTCCTTTTACAAATGTCAAAATATGGTCGCGAAACACGAAATTCAACCAACCAACCAACTTCAGATTAATTTTAATTTTCTGTGTTATTATTTCTCATTTTCAAAGGAGGCAGGGTCTGTGCACCCAACCATTCCCCCGGCTAATCGCCTTTTACAATTACTGTTTCACATCTGCATTCCCTTTCAAATTTTTTTGCTTCATTCTAGACTTTAGACTGCGAAATCAAAGAGACAAATAATTTTTGTTTCTATCCTCCTCAAGAACTGCGTTAATTTCTCATGAAAATGCAGAAATATGCAATAAAAAAACGGCGTTAAAAAAATTTCCCACAAAAAAAGAAAAAAAAAAAAGTCAAAGTGGGATTATAAAATCTGCTTTTTGGATTACTACGACTAATACAGATTCTTGTAAGCATTCTAGTTTTAAAAAAAAGATAAAGAACATAATTAAAAAAAAAAAAAGAACGTGGATTTTTTTTTTTTTTTAATCACAGTTCAAAACTTAGGCTGTTAGTTATCTGACCTAAACTAATTTGCTAAACTTTTGCTAATTTGAACTCTTCTTTCACTTCTTTTTTTTTCTTTTGTACACTTCGATTTTTTTAAATAATTGTGCTTGAGTCTGCGCAAGCGGGGGTGTGCCCGGGCACCCAGGGCACCCCCCCCTGGTTACGCCTATGTATATACATGTTTATGCAAATATAAATATCTATACATATATTTTATATATATACACATACAATATATGTATATATGCATACATGTATATATACATATATGTATATATAACACTGGCACCCAGCTAACCAAAAAGTACCCAAATAGAATTAAGACAGGGTAGGGAGGTATTGTTCAAAGGCAGATTTCTTATGGTAATGAGAAAGCAGCAGGTACAGTCCAAAACTAGTTTTTGGAGTGCAGGGAATATTTTGTAAGCTATTCTTTTTAGTTATTTATTTACGGATGGGCTAATTTTTAATAACAGTTAAAGAATTCATTTGCACTTCTTTTGACTGACAATATTATTCTGAAAATAAATATTAGATGTATGAAAATATCAAGAAATATGACATTTAAAAAAATAAATATTAAATGTATGAAAATAAAAATATCAAAAACCTTGATATTTTGAAAATAAATATGATATATATCAAGATATATATCCATTGTCTATTTGCACGCTTTTTGTCTCAACATGTAACAGAAATGCCTTCACTAACAGGTGTGTCTGTTACACGTTGAGACAAAAAGCTTGCAAATAGACATTTGTCTTAAAGCTTAATATTTTGGCTAATTACTAACAATTTTTTCGAAACTCATTATCAACAATCCTTTTATATTTCCATGATGATAGGTATCTCAAGTGCCCCTCAACACCCTTGTTGAGCAAAGTGAAATTTGTGTGTAATGGAAAAATGAGATTTTCTCAAAAACTATGTGAGCTAAGGAAATTGCTACAGTTCTCTTGCTAGTTTAACCCTAGAACTACCGGAAATTTTACTCAAGTTTTATAAAAACATTCTACACCAGAATTTTTACTTAAAACTATTTAATTTGTTTATTTAACTTATTATTGTCTGATTTATACATTTAGTTTGTTTTGAAGAAATTTCTGGTTTGAATAAATATTTTGAATGTACATGTCGGGTCCAATGGACCCGTCTGGTAGACGGAAGGTTAAATAGATTTCTACTACCACTAATTTTTTCATAATTTTAGTTTCAGTAGATTCGGAAATAGATAAGGGGACATAGTTTTGCATTATATTTTCAATCTATAACTATGAGGGTCAATAGCTTTAATTACTTCTGCGAAATTTGAACTTTCTATGTTACATAGTTGACGAGACAAAGAGCTTTGACAGACAGACACACAAGTGAACACACTTAAAACAGTCTTGTTTATTTCTTTCTAGACTTTTGAAGAGTAAATTCATATTTCCTGTCTAAAACCCTAATTCTAAAAAATTGCTAATGCATTTATTTAGAAATTAGCATGAAATAAAAATTGTACTTGGTGCAGGTTTATTTAAGTTCATTCAAATCTGTGTAATAAATTATACATATATATTTTTTCTATTTGCAAATCAAGTTAAACACATTATGTTACTATCTATATTATAAAGCATGTCTGTAGGTAATACTATCATATCAACAGTGGCAACAATTTAAGTAATTCATTTCTCCCTTTATCTTTAACAAATGGTACTTTTCGGTTAGCCGGGTGCCAGTGTTATATATATACAGTAGAAGATCTTTATAACGCAATTCTCCATATAATGCACAACTTCTCAGTTGTAAACAATGATTTTTGCAGTTAAAAAGCACCTGCATTTTCACATTGTAAAATATTGCTACTCTCTAGAAGACTTAATTTGATACATTAGTTCAACTTTATCTTCTAATTTAAGACCTTTTTACAGAAAAAATGCTATTATTACAATAAACATTTTTGAAAATGTCTCATATAAGGGATGGTTGTGTCAGCTATATTTGGATCATGTTTATAAAGTAAATTTAACAATGTCTGACCTATATTATGCAAAAATTTATAATTTGGATAACTCTTGGTAACAAGGAATGCAGTATAAAGATATTCTAATGTATTTTGATGTGTTTCAGACATATTTGACCATGTTTACAAAGTGAATTTAATGATGTGACCCATATAACGCACAACCTTGCGTTTTTAGGTTTGCGTTATAAAGATCTTCTACTGCATATACATACTTATGTATATACACATATATGTGTGTAAATATGCAACATATGTATATATAATACTGGTGCCCGGCTAACCCAAAAGTACTAAAATAACCATGACATATTTTCATTTTCACACCATCAGATAAAGTAAAAAAATGCAATAAGTTATTTGAAAATTGTATTTCAATTTACTGATTTTTCAAATATTTTTAAAGCACAATTCTTTTAAAAATCAATCTCCATAATATGCAGCTAGATTAACTCATTTGGACTTTTCTATACTAATAAAAGAAAATTTCAGTTATCAAGATTTTGTATATTACATCCAGGGTTCGTTGATATATATCAATGGATATATATCTTGATATATATCCGATATTTATTTTCAAAATATCAAGGTTTTTGATATTTTCATACATTTGATATTTATTTTTTAAATGTCGTATTTCTGGATATTTTCATATATGTCATATTTTCAAAATATTTTCAGTCAAAAGAAGTGTAAATGAATTCTTCAACTCTTATTAAAAATTAGCCCATCTGTTAATAAAAATTAAAAAGAATAGCTCAAAAAATATTCCCTATACTCCAAAAACTAGTTTTGGATTGTACCTCTGCAGCTTTCCCATTACCATCATAAGAAATCTTCTGTCTTTCAACAATACCTCCCTAGCCTGTCTCAATTCTTTTTGTAGACTGTTAAAATGGGATAAAGGGGTTAATTGGTGATTGGATATTAGTAATAAAATCTCAATTTTATAAGCTTTATGTTTGAAACTGAATATTTAAATGTTGAACCAAAAATTTGGTGGGATAATATTAAATTAGAACAGCCCATAAAAGATTATTTAACTTATCAGTTGTTTACAGCTTCTCCTTCAGTAGATGCATTAGAATCTTTTCTAGTTTTGGTTTACTTCAGTCTAAATGAATAGCACAGTACGTTAGGGAATGAAAAAGCAGACAAACTTACATTCATGTTCAAATTCCTCAATAGAAAAAATAAAAAATAAACTTTATTTTGTATTCCAGAATTTGTTTATTTTTATTTATTTTTTAAACTGAATCCTGAATTTTGTGTTTTGATGAGTGAAAAAGCAACTTTTACAGAAAATTGTTTGTGTTTTCATTTATTTGATCATAAATTGTAAGAAAAAAATAAAAAAAGTCATTTAGAATATTGTTTTATTATGTTTTCATCCTAAATGTAATATGTTTTAGATTCTAATTTATATTAAGTCTAAAAATATTTATAATCAGCAGTAAGCTGACAATTTTGAAAATATCGGATATATATCGAAAATATCGGATATATATCAAAATATCGGATGTTTTTTATATTTTCGAAAATATCATGATATTTACGAACCCTGATTACATCTAAAAAATCTTAAATTTGTGAATTAAACTTTTACAAGTAATTCTGAAGCACAAACTACTAATGTTTTAAACAATTTTTTACAAATTATTAAACCCAATATGTTTATTTTATGGCTAGTAATTGCTTGATATCTCTATATTTAATGAGTTATTTTTTACATGCTAAACACTTTATAAATACACATCTTTGGCAGCAGGTTTCATCCAATTTGTTTAATAAGGATGTAATTTTTAATCGCATCAGTCACAGTAAAAAATAATGATACCTTTGACATATTTTAATAAAAAAATAAAACTTTTATAAGTAACTAGGGGGCTCTGCTCCCTGCAAGCTATGCTCGCCAACCCCCCGTACAGACACCGCAGAATCTAAAAGCACGCTAATCTGAACGGTTTTAAAAATATTAGAGAAGGACGAATTATACTGATAAAAGCTGTGCAGATCTCCCTGTAAACGGGTTTCCATTCAGTTCTCTTTTATTGCAAAAATTTAAGGTCGAATCAGTTGCTGTTAAGACATCCAATGGCTCTTTTCGTGTTTGATTAAAGAGGATCAGTTAAACATTTGAAAAGAAGATAAAATAAAATTAATTAAATGTACAGAGTCTTTGTCTCCCAGTATTTTAAAACAATTTCTATAACAATAGCCTAAGTCTTGTGACTATCATCAACAGTTCCGGGCGGACCACTTCGCTTTTTATATTCCAGGTGCCATTTTGGTACTTTAATGTTAGCCAGGTACAGGTGTTAAGTCGCCAAATATTGTTCTATCGTCATCATTTCATCTATATTATAATAGTCTAAGTTATGTAACTGCCAGAAATAAATATGGTCTGATCCCTTCGCTTTTCATATGAAAATTTGGCCCAGGTATCATATACGGCCCCATATTGGCGTGATTTTTTTCTGACATCAATTTGGGGAAAACATCAACAGCATAAACAACAACATCTGGCTTACCATATCAAGCAAAATAATGATACTTTGACGCCAGTTAAGTACCCATTGCGTATATGACATTGGCATCAGAAAAAAACTGCGCCAATATGGCCCCGTATATGATATCTGTGCCGAAAATTTTCTATTTTTATTAAAAATCAAATTTTTTTTCGAGTAAAACTACATAAAAGTTGCCATGGTCGCAAAGAATTCTTGGTACTGTTATGCTAGCCGGGTGCAAATCTCGCGAATAGCTTTCTTTCAACTCGCCAGTTAGCATTTTTTGAATTTTTCGTGTGGTAAATTAAAACACTGCTTTGAAGTTGAAATTAAATGTCATGGTTTGTTGAATTATTTAATATTTGGCCAAATATCATATACACACAGGGTTTGGTGTGATTCTTTTTTTTTACGAAAATTTGGCGAAAACCTCGTTTTCGAATATCAGTTACATATGCATTTTTGGTACTAGTTAGTTATGCCGTCGACCAAAAATCTATCACCAAACTATAAGATTAAATGCAATAATGGTTGATCGTAAATATCACATTCACTTGACTTCAAGCAAGTTACACGTGTTTACGTCATCAAGTGATTTTTATTTCGACGTTTTATTTGTATATTTATTAATGTTATACTATTTTATTTGTTCTTTCGTTATTTAAAATAAAAATTATGTCAATTTGTATAATTTGGCGAAATTGGTCGACAGAATAACCAAGTAGTACCATATTTTTAAATTATTGTAAAAAGAAAACAACCAAAAATATAATTAACAGTACTTTCCCGCTATACGGACACCATTGTCGCCAAGCGACAATGTAATTATATTTGGCACAGATGTCATATTGGCGTGATTTTTTTCTGATGTTAATGTCATATACGCAACGGGTACTTAACTGGTGCCAAAGCGTTGTTATTTTGCTTTATATCTTGTTTATATGCCAGTATCTTGCCAATATGTCTTGCCAGTATCTTGCATGTGACATCTGTGCCTTTATTTGTTCTTTCGTTATTTAAAATAAAAATTATGTCAATTTGTATAATTTGGCGAAATTGGTCGACGGGATAACTAAATAGTACCAAATATATTTATTTACATACATTTTGGCATGGTGTCCGTATAACGGAAAAGTATCTAATTAACTATAGAACAAAACAATTTATATAATTTTAAAAAGAAAATAAAAGTAAATAAACATTTATTATTAAATAAACAACAATAGTCGGGTTACCATGTCAATCAAAATAATGCCATTTTGGCGCTAATTAGATACTCCGGTGCGAATATGAAATCTGTGCCTAATATTTTTCTTTTCGTTTTCTTTAAAAAAGAAAGAAGTGAAAGCCATCAATTTTAAATGAAAGTTTTGTATTTTAACTAAAATGAATGAAAGGATTATATTTTAAATGAAATTAATGAAATACAAAAAAAATGCGACGGGAAAAATGTTTAGCAATTTATCACATGCGTCCCGCTAACATAAAAATACGGAGTTCTTGATTTCTCTATCAGAATGATTCGATTTGGTCAAAGATTGCTCAAGTAAATTGAATTATCAATAAAAGTAACACGATACATTTCTTAGCACACATTTAAGTGAGGCCAAACTGGTCGCCAAATTGGTTTAAAATTATAACCTTTTCTAAAGTATGAAAAAAATATCTTATGATTAAAATTTGAGTTGCCATCATTAGAGAAAAGTATTTAAAATTAGAAAAAAAATTAATATCTCGAAAACTAGTTCTAATTTAAAAATTCTAATACCAGTTTTGAAATCTGCAGATCAATATGGATTTTTGGTGTTAATTTCATCGTAAAGTATTCCATATTTTAGGAGAAATCGCCGTGAAACATAATCGGTTGTTTAATCAGTCGTTTCATAAATTCGTTTCAATTCAGTCGTTTCTTAATACCAGTTTCATAAATTCGGTTCATTAGGATTTTATATATATAGAGTAGATTATTTGTAAATAATCCAATTTTTAAAGATGATAAATATTCAATAAATTAAAATACTTACTCTATTAGGCTTATTTAAAAATAACAGGGCTGACATAGTCAACTATTTTTTTTCTAAATTTTGCTTAGGTTCTTTTAGTTATTATTTCTAAACAATAATATTATACAATTATTTTTAAATAGTCGTAGAAGGAAAAAAAAAGCTGTCAACGGCAGCCCAGTATTAGCTGAAATAAAAATGGTCACATACACAATAAGAAAGCAACACAATTCAGTTGGTTTGCGGTTTGCCACTCCATTTATTGAAAATACAAATTATATATATTAAAAATATATAAGACTAATATTTAATAACATAATCACATTTTGCATACAAAGTTTTACCCAGACAGTTTTGTGAGGTTATTGAACACTGTCTGCCCTTTGATTTAAACATAGTCATATTACTCATCAAATTAGAATCTTTAATGCATCAAAATTATGCAGGATTTGCAAGCTCGGTATAACTTCATGAAGAATCCAAGTCGACAAAATGGAATTGCTCCAAGCATCTTGCATAATTTTTCCACCTGTTTTGATAACGAAAGGATAAAATTTTTAAGATACAAAAAATGGATACTTGTGCAAACAAAATAAACAAATTAAAGAAAATTTACCATTTTGCGTTACTTCTGGTTCCATAGTTTAAGGAAGAACAAGAAAAGAAAAGGGAAAAAATGAATTTTTCTATTTTCTCCATAAATTTCAGGTTTCATGAGCTTGATAATTTACAACTTTCCAATTAGCAAAAACAAAAGCCAAAATGTGGCTATTTGAAGGTGCTCTTTGGTACCATGAATTTGCATATGTGTGATTGGGGGGGGGGGGGGGGGTAAGGGCATTTTAGCATTTTATGGATTATATATTTTTTAATTTGATAATTATGATCTTAAAGAGTGAACATTTTACAATTTTGATGCTATATCAGATCTCACAGACTTAAAAAAGGATAAATTTACAATCTCAAATCTGCAACTTTTAATGAGTACTACGTGAAAAACTTTAATCATATATGCATTGCTTGCTTTATAATTTGCTTAATAACACTCACTCTTGAGTCAGCCATAACTGATAAATTATAAACAATGAAGTTCATAGCAACAAATAGTCTCATTTGAGCTGATACAGCTCAAATCGTTGAGTAATGTTGAAAATTTCTGAAGGAAGAAATATTTTTGTAATACAATCAGTTACAGTCCAGCCGAATTTTCAGCAGCATTTTCGCCAAAACTCAGATTTTGGGCCAAAAACTAAAATGAATTTTCAGTTGATGACTAATAGTTTTATTATGTTAAATAGCTTAATTTATTATATCACATAAATCAAGTTAAAACAGCAAATGTGAAAACACATATGAGCCTATGGTAAAATATACTTGCATACAATGTGCTCACCTTAAATTGGAAACAATGCCACACTAGCACATACTTTCTACAAATCTGATCATATGGATATTGTTTATTACTCAACCAATTATCTGGTATAGATACGACCATGACCATTCTAAGAGCACACACGTGCGTTTTTTTTTTTTTACGTGGTATCGCCAGCGGCCATAATCCACAAAAGAAAAAACAAAACAAAAGCTATGTGTAAATTTATAGAACAAAATCAAAAAAAGAAATAATATGCCTACTAAAATGAGTAAAGAAAATCTCCTACGTGCCCTTTTCCACACCACCTTACATTAAGACCAGAAAACTGTTCAATGATGGTTATTAAAGCTTGGTCTTGAATGTTTGAGGTAGAGCACACAGGTGCGTTTTTTTTTACGTGTTATCGCCAGTAGCCATATTCCACAAAAGAAAAAATAAATGAATTTCTGGAACCTTGAAAAAGAAAAAAAAAGTTTACACAACAACACCAAAACTTGGTTTTAATATTAAAAGACATCTTTGAATTTAAAACTTTAATTGTTTTCTGTCTTTCATTTTTGTTCACTGGCAATACCGAAAATTGCTTTGTCTGCTAAATTGCCACAGTATTTTTCTTTCACCTGCCTTAGGGTTTGATGATCTCTTCAAATATTTTTTAATAACTCTGATTCTTGACTTCTCTGATCTCTCTCTCATTGAACTTTTTTTTTTTCTTTTTTTGACAAAGCATAATTGAAAGATATTCATCATTCTTCTTCATCAAATTTACTCTAGTTAGTTCGGTATTTCCAAGGTCATTGGATGTCTCCATTACTAATATATTGGAGCAGAAATGTCCACAGGTATTTTGCAACCATTCTATTCTTTATAGTCCCAATGATTACCAGTACAGATTTCATATATACATCGGTTTGTTTCAAATTACGAATTTTTTCTGATGCCCATCTGGCAAAAACTTCGTTTCCAAATACCAGTTACATATATATTTTTTAATTCTTTTAAAAAGGAAATAACAATTAATAAAAAAAAGTTTATTTAATAACTATAGAACAAAACAATTTATATAATTAAAATAAAAGTAAATAAACAACAGTACTTCTTAGTTATCCCGTCGACCAAATTACTGTCGTCAAACTGTAAGATTAAATGCCAATAAAACCATTAATTCGACGTTTTATTTGTATTTTTATTAATGTTTTACTAATTTATTTGTTCTTTCGTTATTTAAAATAAAAATTATGTCAATGGGTATAATTTGGCAATTTATATAATTTGGCGAGTGGTTTGGCAATTTATATAATTTGGCGAAATTGGTCGACGGGATACTTAGTACCTAAACAACAATAGCCGGGTTACCATATCAGGCAATTATGACGAGATTTAAGTACCCTGGTGAGTATAGGATATCTATACCAGATTGCCACCCTATATAATTCATTATGGTTACATATGTAATGTATTCATCAGATTTCATATTGTTCATTACTTCTTTACAATATGAGAGGCAGGAGTTTGATTGGAGATTTTCAAGAAAATCTTACTAGCCTGATTTTTTTTTTTTTAATAAAAATCTGCAAAATGCAACATACAGTTGAAAATTGTCACAAAAGAACATGCAATTGGAAAAATAGTTAATTATTATGTCTGAAATGCATATTCTTATTTTTTTCTTTAAAATTAAGACCTATAGTAGGGTAGATGTGCCAGTAATGGACACCCTTAAGGAATTTCTTTAAAAATTATTTTTTTATTAATAGTTATAATTATTATATTCCAGTTTTTTCAATATTATATTAATCTATCAACAATATTTAACCATTCTTATAGCCTCATTTCCCCATATGAATAGAAATTTAATTTTAAATAACAGAAATATATCAAAACACCCAAAAGCCCAGTAATGGACACCCTCTGGCCCAGTAGTGGACACCCTCTGTTCCAGTAATGGACACCCAATAAAAAGTAATAAATATAATTGTTTTTATGACTGTATTTAGAACCAGAATTTAATTAATACATACTAATGAAACAAAAGTTATTTTTAAATAAATTTAACAATTAGGATACCAGTAATTAATAAAATATTTGTGATAATCATTTACTGTTAGCATCAATTATTCTAATTATCAGAAGATCGATGTTTTAATTATTTTAGATGGATAGTTTAAAATACTAAATGTCAGACAATTACAGCTATCAAATTATTGAAACAGTGATGGATTTAAAAGGTAATAATAAAAAAAAAAGTTTTGGAATATTGATGTTTAGTTTTGTGTCACTATTTTTAACAATCTTCCAGAGATTACTTGATATATCATTTATAATAATTAATATTGCAAATTATGAAAGAAATGATATTGTGAGTTGAATATTTTAAATACTAAATAAAATAATTTCAAAATAAAACTGTAGAACTGATGTTTGAGGCCCCTGATCAGCAGATTTACTAGTTTCATGAATATTACCTATAACTTTCATTAATAGTAGTATTACATTTTTTTTTTTTTTTTTTTTTTTTTTTTTTAATAAGGAAACATTTAAAACAGAAAATGGATTTTTAATAGCTTCTGTAACATTGTTTTTATTTAAACGGAGAGAGATTAAGCCCTATGAGCCCCTCTTTGACTGTGCTCTTAAACAGTATTTTCTGCTTCCCGACTGGTTTGATTGCCAGATTATAAAATATGCGAGGTATATATATGTACTACATAAAAAAAAATTAATAATAAATAAAATAAAATGTCGAAATTTTATTAATCACATAAAATAACTTAAAAGCAGCTATTTATAAAAGTTTTGTTGTTATTACATTTTGGTAAGTATAATTTAAAAATTAAATTTGATTATTTAGGTTTGCAGTTAAGCCAAAGTATTTTATGCACTATAAACATTACTAAAATTGCATTTTTAGCAATGTCTACATGGGGTGTCCATTACTGGAAAATGACTAATTAACCATCCCAGTAATGGACACCCCCTCTTAAAACCTTAAAAAGAAATGAAATTTTGTAAATAGCCATTAGTATATAAAATTCAAAGTTTTCTATTGCTACTCAAACAAAAACATTCAAATTTTGCAAGAAAATAAATAATATATAAATTAATTAAACGAAGCCAGCTCTTAACCTCTTCATTAAGATTTTCACAGAAAAACAGCAAAACTTTGAAACATTATTTTCTGCTTCCTGATTGGTTTGATTAAAAGTGTCAACAATAACATAGTTTTATAAAACATACAAGGGGGAATTATAAAAAAAATAATTAAAGCTAAATATTTATTAGTTATTTTTTTATGAACCAAAAACATCAAGGGGTGTCCATTACTGGAATGGTGTCCATTACTGGCACATCTACCCTATATATACAAAAGAGGAAAATTTGGTTATAGGATAGAACTTAGTAGTACCATGTTTACATTTCAATAATTTGGAAAGTTTCAAAAATAGCAAACTGGGAAAAAAATAATAAAGTTTCTGAATATCTTCTATAGTTTTTCAGATTGTCTAAAAATTCAACTTGCCCCGTCAGAAAAAACATTCTCTAGAGGCGAGTAAAATAATGAATTGCCCAACTCTAGAGTAGAGATTAAGGGTTTAACATAAAAACGATCAAAAATTTATATACACAGTCTAACATGTTGTATGACAAGGAAATTTGTGAAAATGTAGCTTGTGTTTTCCAGAATTCTGAATTGATGGCTTAAATTACTTTAAAACTAAATAAACACTCCTTGAGTATTTTAAATTCTTTTAATATTCTAATAATGTGCGTAGAAACAAGACGATCCAGTTTAAATAAAATATTTGTAGATGTCATGTTTAAAATAAAAATCTCACAAGGAGAAAAGCATTTAATATCCTAAGGGGAATATATATATATATATATATACGATCTGTTATATTACAGGAAAATGAAGAATTCTTACCAGTTTGAAAACATTTATTATAAATTCTTGAGGCATGAATTGATATCAAGTCTTTTCGTTTAAAAGCTTATACACCACCTTCACGCAGTTCATGATTTTGAAGCAATTTAAACTCTTTATTACCTCCTATTTCATGTCTATAAGTGCAACCATATGCACTACAACTCATCATCATTTTGTAAAATAGTAGGATAAGCCAAAAAAATAATTATATAAATAATAAAGCCGAAAAATAATAATAAACAGCTGCAAAATACATAGAAAACAATACTGAAGCACGCAAATGTTTTGCCAACCGTAAGTTGAGTTGTACTTTTTTATGTCTTCGTGACGTCACATGCACATTATCTATTGACAGGGTGGCGAGTGGTCAGGGAAAAACGCAGTTAAAAAAGGTGTTAAATATCAGTATTTTGTTAAAGAGAAATTCGCTTTCTTTAATCCCTTTATATTATTGGAGGAATTTTCTAGAAGAAAATACCAGTAGTGTCCACTTTTTTTCACTGTGTTTTTGACACTGTGTCCCTGACCTCTCGCCACCCTCATTGAGGAGTGAGATCGCTTTCCTGGCATTTTCGACCAGTCGCTTCTTGGCGCTCAAATGGTTAAATGTTCAAATTGTCTCTTCTGTCCGTTTTCCCCTACTTCATGCGCTGATCTTCAGGCACAAATTTAAGTGCAATAACAAGCTATTTTACAATAACAAATAAAAATGTACATTCTATAGTATATATATATATATATATATATATATATATATATTGTAAATAATAAATAGTTTTATATTTATTCTGACCGGAGAAATGTCGTCCCATAGTTTTTATGTCACTACTGTCTCCTTGTATAAAACTGCTCATGTGACCATTCATAGGTCAGATAAATTTGGAGAACAGTTACATTTAGCAGAAGCAGCAATCTCTATTGCTGTGAAAATCACAAGTTTTAATTATCTGCACTTCAAAAGAAAAAAAAATGATAGATAGATAAGAATGTGTTTATTGCCTGTCTCTACTGTCCCGTAGTTAAAATGTCCATATTATTATTTTTATGTATTTATGATTCTCTCATGATGTAACATACTTTTGCTTAGTTCAAAATATCATATTGCAATCTTTCTAAGATTAACTTATTATGAGCAAAGAAGCAATTTCCTTAATTTTGTCACTACTACCCCTGTCACTTCTGTCCACTTTCAATGATATTGCATCAGCTTACTACCCAGTTGAAATTTTGCTCAGCCTTTATTAAAGACATGTACACCAGATTTTGTATTTTAAAATATTCAACATATTTATTGAACTTAGTTCTATGTCGCTTTTATTTAGATTACTTTATGAAGGAATTTTTGGTTCTAATCGTATACTATAAATTATAAAACCTGGTATAGTTCCCAACTTTTATGCTTTCTTCTTGCCATAAAAAATTTTAGAGAAATTTTTGACTTATTGAATCACAGAAATCGCCGATTAAATATGGAAAAATTTACTACTAAATTTTAGTGGTAAGAAAAAACCGTAAAAGTTGGCATCTATGAACTGGTCGGTCCGAGTAAAAGTAGTTCGGTAGCTAAAAAGAAAAATATTGTTTAACCCTTTATCTAGTGCATTATGATCTACTGCAATTTTTTTCAGGTAACTTTTTCTTCAGTTGCTACAATGAAAATTAAAGGATATACATAAAAAAATACTCACCCGTGAGAAATTTAATTCCTTCGAGGTAATTAATTAAAGTGGTACTTTAAAGTACCGTCAGTACACTATGACTAAAATATTATCGTAACAGGAAACCCACAAGGTATTTCAAATGGCACCAGAATTGTAAAATATTTTCGATTTAATGAGTATGTGAAATGTAGCCCTTTTTTCTCATTTAGAAATAAATGTTTTGGCAAATTCCGGTGCCAGTCATTTATTTCAACACTTTAGCATTAAAAATACTTTGCCCCTGAAAGGGTTAAAAAACTATTTTTTTTTTTTTTAGATCTCGATCTATACACTACTATCAAACCTTCCTAATTATATCACCACTATTTCCTTCTAGTAATCTTTGTGTTTTTAAATATGTTGTCATTATATTAAATGGATAATTTCTATTGAGAAATAGTGGTAAGAAAGAATCAGATGCTTTGGCTGCTATCTGTATATGTAAATATCTGATACGTTTCTGGATTCTTGTGTCAAATAAACATATTTTGAAGCAGAAATTTTACTCAAGTAGTATTGTAGAGTCACTACCACTTAAAAACAGAAAACATTTAAGTAAACAAGTCTTCTTGGTCAAAATATGGTTCTTGAACTTTTCGAAAATTGGAAGCATAGTATCTGTATATATCTGTAGTTCTCATCAACTAACTTGCTAGCCGTCGAGGTATTATTGACTTCTTATGGTAGTCTGTACCTTATTTAATACCTGAATTTTAAATAATGGTCTTTGATTAGATAATGTGTACGATACTGTGCGAAATTACTTTTAGCTCTGCACTGAAAAAGATGTTTTCTCAAAACTGAGTAAAAAGAACTAATTTTAAATACCACACATACTCAAAATAGTTCCGATCTAAATGTTCTCATAATTGAGAAACACATTGCTTAATATGAACCGTTGTGTATTATTTTTTTATCTAATGGATGTATTCATATATTGACTGTTTACTCATTTTTGATTGATATTGACATCTCTGACATTGACCCAACGAAGCACTCATATTCACTATTGACGAATCACTCATAACAACAATGCAATGTAATCTTACACATTATAAAGGAGACTCAAGATATAGTTCCTTCCGATGAATAAAAATATAATATTATTCCCTGATGTCCAGGGTATATTGCATTGTTTTCTTATTAACATCTTTTATGCCACCATGAATGAAATAAAACGTTACAAATAAGAAAAATATCGTTTCTTTTGGATTTTTTAACATATGATTTTTTTAAATTGAGAAAGCATAGGTTCATTTTTGATCGAAACATAACTAAATTCAATTTGAATATATCCATTTACTCGTCTTTGAGTATTTCATTTTTTTGAGTGTGTAGTCCGCGATGCAGTTGTTGAAACCTTCTAGTATATAACCTAATTGCAAAGTTTCCCTTTTATTGGAATATTTCTGTATTCGCTTTTTGTAATCGCAGAATTCTGCTATTGAATAACCCTTTTTGGCGCGGAGTAGTTCTGTTTATAAACAGATGAAATAATGGACTTACACAGAATTTATAAACGAATTTATTAGAAAATATGAACTTGCTTATTTTCAAGTACGTTATAAAAGTAAAATTTTAATTAAATATTCTGGGTGCCAGAAAAATAAAAATTAGGTGTCCTTTTTTAAAGACACCGCCCGCGAAAACGTTAAAGCGTATGTTTATTGCTCCTATACGGGAAATTGAAATACGTATTCAAAAATTAGAAGACTTGGTAACTACAACACACATATTTTTAAAAGAAATGCAAGTATTCCTGGTCGAAAAATGTCTTAAGGCTGTTCTCAACCGCTCTGCTCAACAAGCGCAAAACGTTTTGACACACTTACAAATTCATTTTTTAACGGAAAAGTATAAAATTTGAAAGCCCGACCATGGAAGTGATTTGGAATCGAACTTTTTTCCCCATTTTTGGATCCATAAAATACCTGTTGAGTTATAAGCTGTTTGGATCACGTGACAAACATGTTTTAAACCCTTTCTTGAATGGATTTCCTCCTTTCGTGCGGAAATTCGGTTCAAAACGCCTACTTTGACATTCTTTTTTGAAAGATCTATCACGTTTGCAAAAAAACCGAAAAAAAAAAAAAAAAACAACTTGATGGCATAGTTTCAGAACAACAACACCTGCTAGTTTCATGCATAAATTAAAACTTATGTCAGAAAGTTAACCTTTTGGATTTGCGAACAGCCTTTATGTATTTCGAAGTACCTAAATTATTTAAAATACAGTGGTGAAAGAAAAATGAAAGACACAATAAACAGATTATTTTAATGTGAAATTTGATTATTTTTATGTAACTTAACGCACGCTTTTATAATTTGAACTACATGCAAAGTTGCGAAGCTCCGTCTTTTTGAACACCACTTTTATCTTAGAGAAAATGTTTTTTTTTTTTTTTTTTTTTTTTTCCTTTTTTTTGCCAAATATTCCAATTAAATAAAAGAACATTTTTTTTTAATTTGCCAAATATTCCAATTAAATAAAAGAACATTTTCTGTATTAAAATACTGGTCTCCAAAATGCCGGAGGTTTGGCAGCTCTTTACATGGTATTATCAATTCCTATTCCTTTTCCTTTTATTGGCCGAGAAGCAATCATAAACTAAAATGCGAGATCGATACCTATACAAACTTATTAAATGAGGTCCTAACATTTTAACTCTTTCACGGACAATGATCTGTCTATGAAACCCCAAAATTTTAATTACGTAATGCAACGGCGACACCAGAATTTTAATTAAAAAAAATTCCATTTATTAGTATGTGAAATATCGCATTTTCTTATTTGCAAATAAATTTGTTCGTAATTTTCTGTGTCATACATTTATTTCAACATTTTGGCAATGGAAGTGCTTTGTCCGTGAGAGGGTTAACCCTTTCAGGGGCAAAGCATTTTAAATGCTAATGTGTTGAAATAAATGAATTGCACCGGAATTTACCAACAAATTTATTTGCAAATAAGAAAAGGCTTTATTTCACAAGCTTATTTAATGACAAAGATTTTACCAAAATTCTGGTGCCAATGTGGTGGTTGTGAATTAAAATTATGTGGTTTCATAAGTGTACCATCGCCCCTGAAAGGGTTAAGAGGTCTTTGGACATAAAACTCGAACTGAAATTTTGTACACTGGTCTTATATTAAACCGTTTCATCCGACATGCTCCTTGGAAAATAGGAGAACAACAAAAAACGCGTTTTATATATTTATCTATTTATTTATTGCTTCTTTAAATTGATTAAGATTACTTTATAAAATTACAAGTAGTAAAAAAAAACCAAAAACAAATATTACATTTTTAACAAAGATTAGTATTCAAAAGGTGAAAAACCGTCTGGATTTCAGTTCCACTATTTTCTAATAGTAATATTTTTTGTAGCAAAGTTTTATCATTAAGTAAATTGAATGCTTTAATTTGGAAATTTAAGTAGCAAACAATGAGAAGATTTGGCAGCTATGTTTATTTCTTCTCATAAATTGTCAGGACATAATTTAAATCAGTTGGAATCAATTTAAATTCGAATTTTAAAAACTAGTGAACAAAAGAAAACAAAGGAAATCAAAACAAATTTTGATGTTCTTTTGTAATTTTTATGTAACTTAAATAATTTAGTTCAATAGATTTTATTTATTTGAAACACTTGGTATTATTTCCCTCAATTCCTGTACCCTTTCTTGAATGGAAAAAATCCTAATTTATAAAAGGAGATCGATACCTATACAAACTTATTAAATCAGGTCCCAACATTTTAAGAGCTCTTTGAACATAAAACTTTAATAACTCGAACTAAAAACTTGCTGACTTTTCTGATATCAAACTGCTTCACCTGACATACTCCTTAGAAAAGAGGGGAACAACTAAAACCACGTTTTTTTTTTTGTTGTTTTGCTCCTTGAAATCGATTTTCTCTGCTCAAAGTCAATTCACTAGATGGCAGCACAGCATTAGTCTACGTCACTGTCTAGTAAACAACATTTTATGTAGAAACGTAAACTTAGGGAAGATAACATTCAGTTACTTGCCGGTGAATCGACAGTTCAGCCTTGTGTTTCAAAACCTTCGGTTGTCTACATCGGCAGTTCATATAAATGGAAATCAGAAAATTGACAATTTGAAGTTGAAGGAACTATCACTTGATAAATGATTTTTTTTTCTGAATTCATCGCACATATTAAAGGTAAGAGTTCTCTATTTGCAAAATGGATATTGGAGAATTTAGATCTAGAAATATATAAAAAATACGTAAATATGAATAAAGTTAAAAACTCTCACATGTTTTGTAAAAAAAACGTTGTTTGGCGTTTCCTTCCACCAAACTGATTTACAATGAATCCAGATAATTCATCAAAGAAAATATTAAACCAAACATTGATTTTTGTCAGCTTCTTTTTTATTTTATTTTTAGTTATTTATTTATTACATTTTGAAAACCTACCGTCCCTATATGAAACAACCCTTTTCACGAATATTGCAAAATTTATGTGGTATTAAACAGATTTGAAGACACTTTAAAGACTTTCAAATTCTTCATGTTTTGAAACGATATTGGTCAGCTAAAATGCATAGGTGACAATATGGATTATATATTTTTTTAACAATCATCCTTTAAAAATCTTTTACTTTTTGGGGAATCTTTTTCAACATTGCATTATATTATTTCTCAATTCACTAAGATCTGTTTTACAGTGATACTGAATAAGCTGACCGCAAGCCGTAAGGATACCTCTTTTTTCAAAAAGAATTTTTCACTTATAACCGTAATGCTTTTGTCCTTGTAAAAGGGGATATTATTTTTTGAAAATAGCGGTGTTAGAATACTTTTGGTAAAAAGTTGTGAGTACCGCTTTTCTAATATATAAAAGTAAATAAATGGGATATTTTATTTAACCCCAAGAAGGGTACCTGTATATTATATATACCACTTAATTTTTATTCCTAAATGCCACATTGGCATCAGAATTTAGGAATAAAATTTTGCTTTATAGGATGTACGCGAAGAAAAGCTTTTACTTACTTTCATATAAATTTGTTCATAAATACCAGTGTCACTCAATCATTTTAACGTTTTAGTAACCGAAGTACTTTGCTCCTGAAAGGGTTAAGTTTTGAAAAAGAATTACTAAAATAACAAGAAAGGGAGAAAGATACAATTAAAAGGATCAAAATAAATAAATAAATAAATTTTAAAAATATCTTTTGAAGAATCAAAGAAAAACTTTAAGAAAACTGACATTATATATTTTCTACATGGTTTTAAAACTGATTTTTAAATTATTTGTTTTTTATTTTCTTAAAATATATTTCTAAACGTCATTTCTTCTGAAGAAAATTTCAAGCAAATTAGAAGTACATAACAATGAAACTTTTCATCGCTTTTTGCCCATAATAACTGGGCTATATTATTATTTACTT
This sequence comes from Maratus speciosus, assembly GCA_963932465.1. NCBI lineage: Eukaryota > Metazoa > Arthropoda > Arachnida > Araneae > Salticidae > Maratus > Maratus speciosus. Next base: position 54,632,766 of record OZ010787.1, read on the forward strand.
AAATATGATAAATAAAGTACCTCATGAATAAAGAGCTTTTGAAGCTGAAATTCCCCAAATTAAGAATTGCTGAAATCATAAACAATTACAATTACATGATTATTCACATAAAAGAGATTAAATATGGTAATGACAGCTATGGAGATGCACAATTTACGAAAAGCTTACCGAAATAAATTTCAAGTACATGAATATTATTTATCATATTAACAATAATGAGTCAAACATATTTCATGCTCTACATTAGTCCTGATTTAAAATATTTATTAGTATCAGTCAGGATATAACTTTTAAAACAAGCGTAACAAATAAAATAAGATTGTGATTTTCGAATGGAAATTATTAGCCTTTTTTTAAAAAATTTATCCATATCCATGGCTGCCAACTTCGACGCTTTTTTAAAGTTAAAAAACGATATTTTAACCGGATCTTAAACTTAATACATAAAATAAAATATGCAATACATTTCATCAAGTCAGTGCAGTGCACATTTCATTTATTTTATGGTTTAAAATATGATTCTATTGTTGGCAGCTGTGCAAGTACGAGGGGTGCCAACAGTTACGAGTTTTTGACACCAGTAATTCTGAAGAAAATTTTCCGAATGACTTTATCGCAGAAATCTTTTAATAAAGATTTCATAATGAAAACATATATCAGTTAGCAGATATGATTTCTTTTTGCTTCCATCAGAAACAAGCATGTCTTTTCTTAGAGATCGTACGAGTCAGGGATTTTTTCCAGGAGAACTAACAGTATTTTTTTTATAGAAAAAGAAATCTAGGTTAAGCACGCGAAATTCCGCCTTCTTTTAAGGAGAGATTTTCTATAACAAAATACTGGTGCGGAAGAATTTTCTGGTCCGATAAAAACCAGAAGGCGTACGAACACTGTTTCAGGGATGAGATTTCCGCTTTTTTGCACACCAGTATTTTGTTAGAGAAAATGTTATTTTATTTAATCGGAACATTTTTGAGATTTAAAAGAACAAAATTTTCTCTAACAAAATACTGGTGTGCAAAAAAGCGGAAATCTCATCCCTGCACTGTTTTCAGACGAAATATAAATAAACTTTTTAAAAAATTAATATAAAGTTGAAGATCTAAAATGGCGAAGATCGTTTAAAATTGGTTAAAGTAGAAATACCGAAAATTCTTCAAACATTTTACTAAGTTGTTACGTTCATTTAGTATTTTCATTAATATATAAAATATTACGCATTACTGCGAATTTTATAATGCTTTTTTTAACTAATACTTTCTAATATTAATTTTTGCCTTATTTAACCGCAAAATTTCGAGTTTAAATTAGGCAAAGATTACTTTTAAAGTATATTGGTAAAAAAAAAAAAAAAAAAAAAAAAAAAAAAAGCGCAAAAGTTGCAGCTATATATTTTGAATTAAAATTAAAACTTTAACTTACAAGGGAACCACCAAACATGGTGCTCACGGATTTTGATAAATTTAAGGTATATTGTACAGTCCTTATCCCTAATTATTCCTGTGAAGGTATTTCTTCAAATGGGCCTTAAATTTTGAGAAAGTAGTGTTCAAAGTTCAGCATACGTTTCAAATACCCGTTAATTTGAAAGTTTTAGCGAGTCTTCCGTGGCGTTGAGGCCAAGTGCTCGCTTGCCAACCGGACGGCCCGTGTTTGATGCTACCTCTTGACTTTTTTAATTAGTTTTATATTTTGACTCTTTACAACTTTTAAGTTTATGGTTATGAATTGCAGTAATTTTGAATTTTTTTATATTTTCCTAAAAAATATACAATTACGCCTATGATTTTTTTAAATTTTATACATATATTTATCTCTACTGACGAAAATCCAAACTACTTTATGTCTAGATTTTTTTTAAATTATTATTTACCTTTATATATTTTTAAATTTCAAGCAAATTTTAGAAATAATACTTTATATATAGTATTTATTTACTTTATGGAATTTTAGGTGAAAATTTATTATTTCGTGTATATATAATAATTTTTATGTCAAATGTCCAAATATGTTTATCTTTAGATGAATAAAAATGGACAAATTATATTTCAAAATATTTTTCGTTCTAAGAAATAATGATAATTAAGCAAAAATTGACAACTGGAAATGCAAAAATCGTCTGCGGATCCCAAATAAGATATAACTTATGAAACATATATTTTAAGAAATCGTCAGCTAGACTTTCATAATAAAATCGAAATAATAAATTTTTTAACTGATATATTGTATCTTCTTTTGAAGACAAGTACTAACTAAGAAATTATGCTCTATATAGGAAAATTTTCCGTATGGATATTCCGTTTTGAATACTTTTACGATATATGTCACCCGATTAATTTTATATTTACTTAACTTAAATATAAATGTAAGTAATATAAAAAAAAATTTATATTTTATAATTTAACATATTTTAATATATTTAAAACAAACCAAATATTAAAAAGATATTTATTTTGTTATATTTTTTATAATAAAATACTATGCATTATTTGAGACTTGTATTTCAAATATAAAAAGGTAAATAATATTCCTATAACATAGCTTCCAAATTTTACGCTTTCTTCCTACCACTAAAATTTTATAGTAACTATTGTCTTATTTAATCTTTGAAATCTAATGATTAAAGAAGGCGAGAATCTTTATTAAATTTTAGTGGTTGCCAAAAAGCGTAAAAGTTGGCAGCTATGCTATAAAAAATAACAATGAAACAGAAAAAAAAAATACCAGGGAAATCATTACTACACTACATTTTAGTAATTACATTTTAAAGCAGTTGAAAACAATGGATAACTACGCAGACGAAAAGTAAACAAGAAGCTTTTCTTCAATATCCAGTGTACTAACGGTACTTATAAGTACCACTGAGAAATTCAACTCTTAAATCAAATACATACACCGTTCACATAAAATAGCTAGTCAAACTGTATTCTAAGATCATAATGAACACATAAAAGAAATAACACTCATCTTATATCCTTTACAGTGTTTGAAGCAATAAATTGACAAGCGTGACAATCTGAACAAAATGTTGGCAAAGAACCCATCGTCTGTGTCAAATTTAGCCTCCTTCCTCGCTAAAATAACAAACCTAGAACTACTGCTGTCATGTATCCCGATAAAGTGGAGTTAAAAGAGTGTTTTTGCAAAGTACCATTAGAATATTAGTAATATTCACTATGGGATAAAAGTTTAAAGTGAGTGGTACTTATAAGTACCGTCAGTAGATAAAGAGTTAACTTTAAAATAAAAAAATTAGAAAAACTACGAAATTTTACGTGCATTCTATCGTATAATTTTGTTCATACTGAACACAGCTTTATAATCCTGCTTCATCTTCATGATAATATAAATATTTACGTAGGGCAAAAATTTTAAACCTATTTTTAAACTAGTTTTGAATATATTATGCGCGAAAGACTAAAAAATGCCATTTTGAGTAAAAGCCGTTTAAAGATTAAACTGTATTTTTTAAATATGAAATATATGATAAAAGAAATTAATATACTAATTATATAACGTATTCTGTATTAAAAATAAAATTAGATGATAGTTTAAAGTTATAAATATAAAATAGTTCGTAAAATGGTGCAGAATATGGGAAAATGCGTAAAAAATAAATATATATATTTTGCAAAAATGTAGCATTTACTTTTGCAAAAAATTAATTTTAACCCGAGATTGCTCGCGCAGGGTAAGTCATACCCAGGCTGGGCACGATTATTATATTTCTCACCACTAATTTTCGAAAAGTAATCGTCAAATTATTTTTGCGAGCAATGTCAACGATTTAATAAAACGACGATTTTTGTTTGAATTTATTGGTGGCAAAGTGTTAATCCTTCATATCCTGGATATGCGCGAGCATTCCCGGGTTAAAAATATAATTTAAAATTGTATTTTGCATTGACTGCAAAGTGAAATATAGATGCGATTTTTTTAACGTACTTGCCAACCTCCCGATTTTTTTAATGCCAGTATTTTTATGCAGAAATACTTGTTTTATGCAATCGCACAATATCTGCAATTAGATAAAACGAACATTTTTATAAAAATTTGCTGGTATTTAAAAAATCGGAAGGTTGGCAACTATGTTATAAAACTAAATTATTTAATGTAAAATATAGGCCAAATGTTAGGGATTCTCGTATTCCGATATCTGATTCGCATACTGTGCGACATACAAATCCTGATAGTTTACTAAAACATTATATTAATATCAATAAATAAACTGTCAATACATAGCTGTATCCTAAACTGTCATTTAAAATAAAACCACTATCAAACTCACTACTTTTGAGTTCTCTAATAAGATAGCACCTTAGGCTATATTTCTATAGGTTTCTATTCATTTTTTATAGAGAGTGCCATTAAACTGACTCATTCTTCAATGCTCTTCTGGAGTAAATTTCGCATTATAAATGCTAATAAATACTAACAAGTAGAATTCTACTATAAAATCTTGAAAACAAAACAGTTTTGTTTCAAATTAAGCATTTAATAGCTGAACAGCTAAGCAATTTTGCGATCACGTTTCATAGCAAAACTAAGAAAATAAACAAATTTGGTGAAAGTGAAATTTCAAGTTAATATTTTAAAGCTTTCTTATTATTATTTATGGTATTTAACTAAAACTATTGACGCATATTTTCAATATTTGCAATAACGTGAAAGCGCGAAAACAAAATTTAAACTAGAAAACAGGAATTCTGCTTTTTCAAAATTTGGTTTGTTTGTTTTATTGAACACATACATCAGACTTGTGTGCTTAGCACCAGGGCCCGCTTATAAGTCATCGTCGATATACAGGGACGACATAGCACAAGGAAATTTACAACACCACAGAATTACATCCTGGGGGCTCCACAAAGAGTGTGCAACGGAACCGGCGGGATTCAAACCCGCCCCCACCTACGCTCTCAAGCGATTAGCGGCGTAGTGTCTTATCCACTCAGCCACGGTGAGCCCCTCAAAATTTGGTGTCGCCCCGATGAAAATATATATATATAGATATATATATGTATATAAATATAGATAGTTCAGTTTTAAGACTTAAAACATGTGCTTTTATTTTATATAAAATGACGTCATCCGCATCCACTGAAGAATTCCTCATTTACGATCAAGTCTTAAACAACATCAACAGTAAAATATGCATAGAAAGTGACTATCGCTGAATAACACACAAATCCAAAAAAAAAAAAATATATATATATATATATATATATTTCGTTTATAATAGCTCCATGTTTTATCAGAAATCATTCATTTATATTTTTCAAAATAGCACGTAATTTAAGTACATTTTTTTTCAGTTTTTATGCGAAAATGGCAACAAAAATATATAATTGCTATTTTCCAACTATTTTCCCTTCCATTTCTACAGAAATGGAATACTTGAGTTGACAAAATTAAACAATTGGTGCTAAAAACTACAAAAAATTTAATATCTCAAAACTAAATAGAGATGCAGTTTTCAAACGAATTGCATTTAAAAGTACTTTTCTTTTTCAATACGATTGTATAAAAATTGAAAATGTGCGATGCTTAGAAGTTTAAAAAATCTCAGTAGAGATTATTTCGTACAATGATACATGTTCTTTGTTTTATGGCTGGCTTATACAACGAAATATTACTTTTCGGAGACGAGACATTAATAGGTAGGAGAAAGAAATAGCAAACCGGGGGCTAACAAGAAGCCTAATGGTTGTCGCAGGGCATTTAACCCTTTCAGGGGCAAGGTACTTGTATTCGAAAAATGTTGAAATAATTGATCGACACCAGTATTTACAAGAAAATTTATTTGTAAACAAGTAAAAGTATATTTTTGCGTATTTAATAGAAGTGAAATTTTTATTAAAAAATTCAGGTATCAATGTGGCAAATAGGGATTAGAATTATGTGATGCCCCGACGGCATCATCGCCGTTCAAGGGGTTAAATCGAAAATGTAGGAGTGATGTCTACATTTTCTCATATAGCTCAGTAAATAATTATCCCACAGCTAAGAGATTGGTATCAACTTATTCAGAATACAGTAACCTCTATAAAGATGTAAAAATCAAAGAATCGATCTTTTGACCATTTTAAATGGGTACTGCCCCCTTAATTTTTTAAAGTTCTATTAAGTACTTTTCAAAACCAGTTTAAGTTAAAGATGCCCTATTTATCTGTGATATATATCATAAAATTATTTTTCGAATAATAGAAATAATATTTGCAAGTTTGAAAAAAAACGTTTCCTAATACAGAAAAAAATAAAATTTATAAAATATGAATGTTTAAAAAATATATTATTAATATTGTCAGAAAATAAATTAATGCAATATCTTTAAAAAAAGCTGTGATATACCGGGTGTCCCAAAAATGACAGGGATATTTAAAAAATTCTTGCAGGCGTGTTATGTATGATGGCAGAAGTTTTTATGCTGCAATTCTCAGATTTAGTTACAAATAGCATCGATAGAGAGCGCTGCAAGCAATAACCGCTAAATCCAGGCTCGAGTTTTTGGCCTCTCTCTTCCATGCGAAAAAAGGAGATTAAAATGTATTGAATGGATCCCCAAGTAGAAAAAATTGGGTCTGGACTGAGCTTATTGCTCTCAGCGCCATCTGTTGTTTGAAATTTGAACTAAAATCAAGAATTACAGTACAAAAACTCCTGGCATCATACATAATCCTCCTACAAGAATTTTTTAAATATCTGTCATCGTTTGGAAGTTATTGAATTTTAAAATCCATCAGTCATTTTTGGGACACCCGGTATGTATATGATGCATTACATACCGAAAGTGAAGATGTATTCTAAATAATTTGTTCCAAATCGTAAAAACATTTGTTTGAATTTAGAATTCACATCATTTATTAATAGGTATATTTGCATTCAGTTTCAGTATAAATATTAAATAATCATCATTATTATTTTTTTTTATTTTAATAAATTATATTGTTACAGTAATAAATATTCTTATTATTTTTAATGAAATAAAACTCTATTATTGAAATGTTTTCAATCACACCAGATAAAAAATGGAAGATTTAAACCTTGGTTAAACATCCCCAAGTACATTGTTTCAAACACCCAACAACTTCCATTTTGAAATAAAAGTATAAAACAATAAAAAGGATTAAACATCTTCGGCATGTAGCTTTTTAATTCAGCGATCATCAATAAATTAAGTGAGTTTAGACAAGGGCCGTACTTGTCCTGAAATTTCAAGACCACAAAATTCTTCTGTAGCATTATTTTCTTACAGAAAATCCCTTCTTAAACAAGGCGAAATTTCGCGCGTATAGCCTACATTTATTTTTGAATAAAAAACAATACTGATGTTTCTTCTGAAACATTCCCTGAATCGTACGACCCCTGATTTAGATCATTGAATTCAAAATCGCCTTTCAGAAATTGTTTTGCCCTATTAAGATTAACTACTTCCTGTTATTGCTCACCTTATGATACGCGCTGCTTATTAACTGTTCTCGAAACTATAGTTGTATGCTATCGCTAACGTATAGATGGAAAGGAAGATCTATAAATATAAATTCAAAAAGATACTCAAGGTGCGATTTTGTATGCTGTACACTGGAAAAAAAAATATGTTAAGTTAATAAAGTTTTTCTAGGAAACTGAGATTCTTAGAACTTTTTATGTAACGGCAACAAAAATTCCTGTAACAGACGCACTTTTGCACCAAAAATCAAAAAATCTGTAAGGTTAGTAAGAATTTTATAGGAAACTGGGATGCCTAGAACTTTTTATGTAACTGCAATCAGGCTTACAGATAAAATTTTAGTAAGATTACTGTAATTTTAGCAGATTCATTTGTAAAGTTACAGATATCTGTAGTTTTACAAAAACTAATTTTGTAGATTTGCAGATTTTTTTGTGCAGTTACAGATGAAAGTTTAGTAAGCATGTAACTTTACATCTGTAGAACTACAGATTTTTTTTACAGTGTATAAAAATCAGCTTATTTATTTTTGGAATAGTTTTTTATATATATATATATAAATGTATTAAATCAAAATAATTAGTAAAATATAGAGAACGTACTAAATATTGTCGTTTTAAAATTTCTGCTGTATTTAAATATAAAATTCTTGTATTAAAATTGTTTGAAAATTTAGAATTATTACTTGTTTCTGTACAGCAAAAGAAAAATAAGCCGTATACACTTGAACTTACGAATATTTTAAATTCGTATTTACGAAAATTAGATATGAATTTAAGGAATGTGGACATAATTTACATGTAAAATGTCTTACTTCACTCTTAGGATATGTTTGAAATTAATGTTTTAAAAGTACCGGGAATTTTTAGCATATAAATTTAGAGTTTTGTAATTTTTCTGTTAACCCCTTGAGGGGCAGTGGGATATATTTTCATTATATCATTGTGATAGAAACTTTAATTATGTTTTATTTTTTAAACTTTGATAGAAAAAAGTTGTAAAATTAGTTTTCCTTATTTTAAAATATTTTTTTTTTCGAAAATTCCGGTGTGAATTCAACATTACATAAAAATAATTACTTGCCCCTGAAGGGGTCAAAGACGATGTTTTTTTTAACATGAATATCATTAAACGAAAATCCATTTCATGAATTCAGAAAGGGGAAAGCACATTATTTCAATTTCATCTCTTCTTTTGTCATTCTTGTTCATTCTTGTCTCATGTTCTTTGTCATTTTCACGAAAATTATTGCATTGTATTCATTTCAGTCGTAAAACAAAGTGCGATACCCTTTCTTTATATTACAAAACAACTTTTTAAAGAGCAGTGCCACTAATTACTTTTATAAAAGGTATTCTCACAGAGCTATTTGCAAAAATTGGAATACGAATTATTTAATAACAGAAATTCTGAGATATATTAAGGTGAATATTTCTATTATTTAAAAGTGGTAACTGTACCAAGCGCTGAGTACCGCTGATCTATAGTCGAAGCCTTCAACCTGTGTCTCGGGCTACCGAACTACCACAAATTTATTTGCGAAAAATGTTAATTGATGACGGAAAGTTTTTCGATTCAAACTGGCGAAAATTACACTTCAGAATTTATCGTGGCTAACGATTTTTAGGCAAAGAAGGTTGAAGACTCCTAATCCATGTGCGCCCCACCAGTGGCTGAGAGGTTCTGCTCTCGAAGCTGGTAGACGGGAGGTGCTGGGTTCGATCCCAATCGCGCCCGTCGGCCTAATCGTTCGGAGTTTTCGTGGTTTTCTTCGAACCTTGGATTTCCAAGCGTTAATACGGGTTAGGTTCCCTTAGAAAGACCCCCACGAAGGGCACCCCCCCTGGGCCCATATCCCTCGTGCAGATAATTGGCCGTCATAAATACAACCAACCTAATCCATGTGCATGGTTGGAAAACTGGCGGGCCGAATCATACCACTATTTTTGTATAGTTTTCTTCGCCTTATTTATTTGCAGAATTTAAGACAGTCGTGGAGCCAACAGCCTCTTTAACCCTGGAGTACTCGCGCAGGGCCTGGCAGACACAGGGTGCGTGTGGTTTTCACAATTATCACCACTATTTTTTTTTTTTTAAGTATATCTTCAACTAACTTTATTGCAGAATTTTTAACACTTGTCTTCCACTAAATAAGGTGACGATAATTATTTATATTTATTCGAATGGAGTTATGAATAAAAAGGAGGAGACATATAGTGTATTGTCTACCAGTTGCGAGTGAAGTAACTGAGGAGGTTGTCACAATATGGCGACTGCTTTTTTGAAATCGGTTCTTCAGTTTTTGACTACCGATAGGTCAAGCATCCCACCAGTAAAATTGAATAGAAGATTTCGTTTTAAAGAAGCGTCTTATTCATGGAATTTTTTTTCAAAAATGTCATAAAAATTTCTATTTGTTTTTACCGGTGTCAATATGCCTTATAAAACTGTCGGTTTGTATCCATGGTTGTCACAATATGGCGGAAACTCAGGGCCTAACTACCACCAAAGAATACTCCTACCAGTAAAAATGAAAAATTGTTTCTTCCACTATTTATGACTGAAATTTTGTAAAAATAAGGCGTTTAAATAAGTGTAAAATATCTATGTAAACCTTCTGGTGGGAGTTTCCACCGTCGATAAACAACCCCTTTGCTAGCGGTTACAGTTGAAGCTTCACTATTTTAAGGATATGTCAGTTCCTCTTTATTAATAGTTCCATGTTTATTCGTGCCAGTAAATAGCCATTCATACAATGAGTATGCGCGATTTCTCTCGGGTTGGTTACACAATTTCAGCATTTAAATAAGGCTCAGAATACTTTAATAAAAATCTGGTAAATAACGCCCCAATAGTTTGAAATCCATGATAGAGAGATTCTTAAATTCTTTCCCTACTCTCTTCAATATGTATGCCTTTAACCCTTTCAGGGACAATGTACTTCTACCCGTAAAATGCTTAAATGGTTGACTGACACACCAGAATTTACAAAAGAATTCATTTGAAAACAAGTAAAATCCTTTCTCCGTGTACTTGATAAATGGAAAATTTTGATTTCATAATTCTGGTGTCAATGTGGCATTTAGTATTTAAAATTCAGAGGTCCAAAAATGAACCCCCACCCTTCAAGGGGTTAACCCACATCATGATAAAATTCATTAACCCCTTTAAGGGTGGTGGTTCATTTTTGAACCACTCCTTAAATAGCACACTAGCACCAGGATTTTGGAATGAGATTTTTACTTTTATAAAGTACTTCATGAAAGGCCTTTAATTAATTTCGAAGAAATTTGTTTGTATATTTTGGTATCAAGTAATCGTTATTTCATCCAACGATAAAATAAATGTGAATTCTTTCCATTATCTTGCGGTAAAATGACGAATACCGCAAAATGATTATTTACAAAATGTATAAAATTGATTTTAAAAATGACAAAAGAATTATGAATAATAAAATTACACTTATGGTTTTCCGTAATGGAACTAAAGTTCAGGCACAATTTTCCACGATTAACACAGCGGAAGAGGTTAAGATATGTATTGTGACTAGTGATTCAGTAAAGCATGACAAAGGGAATGATTTTCATGATTCCTCTTGGTTTCGATTAAAACCTATTTTAATGTAACTGCAGTCTTATTTCAATCCAATTGAATGGATTTTACTTTTAGACATTGTTGAGATAGGTGAACCTTCAAATTAAATTTCTTTTATTATTTTAATTTAGTTTATCGTGTAACAAATTGAGTCACGCAATATTATGCTATTTATTTAAAAGTATGCACATAGTTTTATGCTGCATATATTTTCATTTACGAGATTGAGTATATGATTATAAAATTTTCAAAATGTAACACAGTAGAACCTCGATTATCCGAAGTAATTTGGACCTAACATCTTTCAGAAAATCGAAATTTGCGGATAATCGAAAATGCTTCAATTTTAAGATGAAGGAGAAATATATGCAATATTTCTGATTGTGGTAACAAGTGCTTAATAAAAATAAAGCCATTGCAAAATAGAAATAAGACAAAATTATCTGAATTTATTTTTTTAATTAAGTACCTTTTGCATATATCATAACGGTTTAAAAAAATCTCTTGCTTGTCACTGTTTCGATTGCCTTTGCTTTGAAGCTCTATCAAGGAGATTTTTAATATTATTAGTTTACCAGTATCACAGTCTTTCCGCTGCTCCAGCCATGGCAAACCTTTTGCAAAACCTTCAAAACCTTCAGAATTGCTAATTTGTTCGTTTACTTCGTTCCACTTCGCAGCTTACGGGAACTCAGGTTAAATTCAAAAGAACACTAAGAAATGGGATCGAAAATATTTATATGTACTCGTAGTTCGGAAAGGACCGCTTGCACACAAGGAAAATGATAGTTTAAGGGGGCAGGGGTAAGCTTTCAAAGCGGATTTTGCGTACTTGGAATATGATAGTGAAAAAAAGCTTTAAAAATGGATTTCGGTTAAAAGAGTTTCGGTTAAAAGTGGTTCTACTGTATATTGTTACTGTGCTGTTTGCAATTAGATAAATGTATTTGCGAAAAACATTCAGTCTAAACCAGGGGTGTAAAAATCTAGGCGCCAGCGGGCAGTCTCTCACCACTAAATTTTATTAGTTTTCTTCGCTTAAATTTTATTAACATTCTTACAAAAAAAATTAGACGAAATATCAGACAAAAAATAACGAATAAAATTTTGTGGTGAGAGACTGTCCGCTGGTGCCTAGATTTTTACACCCCTGGTCTAAACTATTCGAACATTTGCCTAAAATATGCAATTTCTGCGCATACATATCATTATTAAAGTTTGTTCTGCAATTATCCTTATTAAAGGCATATACAACTTATTAGAATCTTAATCTATTTATTTTTAATTTATATGATATCAAAGACGAAATAATCTTATAAAAAAAATCTTCATGTTTCCTATTTTTATTTATTTTCCGTATTTTGGGGCATTCTTCAATACCGTGCAAATGTCAAGTTAAAACTTTTCATTATTTTTTAACCCCTTGAGGGGCGCCGTTTGCAGTCTGCAAACGGCTAATTTTAACGCCTAAATGGCCAAATGGCACCAGTAATGCTTTAGTACATTTCCGATCTCATAATATAAGTGGAAAAAATTCTTTTAATTATTTTCAAATACATTTGTTCGTTAATTGAGTTGTGAATTAATTAGTTGAACATTTTTAGAGCAGAAATGTCTTGCCCCTGAAAGGGTTAAGTGAAAATTTTACGATTTCACTATTTTAGAAAGTTCTGTATGCTTTACCAGGTACTTAGGTGAAATGGTCACGCTACCAGATATCTAGCCCATTAAATATTTAAACATTCGTCATAAAATGATGACAGGGCAGTGAGAAAATGAATGAACGTGTGCCCATATTGCATGAAAAATCTCTTTTAAGAAAATATATAATTTATAATATTGCATAATCTTTTAAAATAAAGTAAAAAATAAAAAGAATATAGACAAAGCTGAATTGGGGATTAACCAGATCTGCCAAGTCTCCGGCTTTTTGGATATTAGCACTTTAATACAGAAAATGTTGTTTTATTTAATTGGAACATTTGGACGATTTAAAAGAACAACATTTGTAAGATAATAGTGGTGAGAAAAAAGACGAAGACTTCGTAAATGTTGATTAACTCATTCCAATCTATATAATCTCGTCCAAGCTATATTATATCAAATAAATATATTCCGCACCATCAATTTTACTTACGAAAAGAGTTTAAAATGTAAAACGAGATAGACATATTGTGAAAATGTACGTTACTGTTACAAAATAAAATTTCCTATTCGATTTATATTTATATAAGATAAGAAGTATTAACCCAGGTCTCCCACTGGTTCTTTTTTTTGAAAACCAGTAATTTTTTCGAAAAAATTTGTGGAATATTTCTGCAACAATCAGCGTTGCCAGTGGGTTACTTTTTTTCTAAATTCAGATTTCTTGATTGCCACCACTTTTTTGAAACGGTAAAATTACCTTTGCTTTCGCCTTAATTAATATGTCGTTAAGTAAGGCGCATTTTACGATTTCAAAAGAGTGGTGCCAATCAAGAATCTGAATTTAACAAAAGTAGCCCATCTGGCAACACTGGCAACAATTGCAAGAAAAACGCCATTCCATGTAAGTTTCTGCGAAAATGATAAACAAGATTTGAAAAATACAGTCACCTCTCACTTATACGCGTTTGAAGGAATTGATATAAATCGCGCATAACTGAGAGGATGTTGATGTAGTAATTTTTTAAACACAATTTATGGGAAAAAAGCATTTTGCAATATAAGAATTATGATTAATAATATTTTATAAAATAAAAAGGGTGTAATATTAGCATATCGTACTCAAAAAAAAAAAAAAAAATATCTTACACTTTCACTATAAAATTTAGTTTAAAAAAATACAATAAACGTAAAATTTAATTTTACATAGAAAGACATATAGTACTTACAAAAGAAAAAAACGCTAATTAGTCCTCTTTAAAGAAGTCATCAATGGTCATTTGTTTTTACTTATGTCGTGTTTGTACAACGACCTATTCTAATGCATTAACACTAGAAGCCAGTGTTGCCAGTGGGCTACTTTCTAAAAATTCAGAATTCTTGATTGGCACCGCTCTTTTGATATAGTAAAATTCGGCTTATTTAATGACATATTTATTTAGGCGAAAACAAGGGAAATTTTACCATTACAGAAAGGTGGTGCCAATCAAGAAATCTGAATGTTAAAAAATTAGCCCACTGGCAACACTGCTAGAACCACCGTAAATTTTACTCAAGTGTTGTAAAAATATTTTGCACCAGAATATTTATTTAAAACTGTATTTAAAATTTATTTAACTTATTTCTCCGTGGTACGTATTTAACTTAATCTACAGAGAAATTTCTGGTTCGAATAGAAATATTTTCATTTGTTACCGGTCAAAATGACCACTATGGCGGTTCTAGTGTTAAACCCTTCAAGGGTGGTGGTTCATTTTTGGACCACCTAATTTTAATCCCTAAATGGGGCAATGACACCAGAATTTTGGTTTGAAAATTTTCGTTTTATTCAGTACGTGAAGAAAAGCTTTTACTCCTTTTTAATAAATTTGTTTCCAAATTCCGGTGTCATTCATTCATTTCTGAATTTCACTAATATAAGTCCCTTGCCCCTGAAAGGGTTAAAGTGCGTCATTGTATTTGATGCTACATCAGCATTTTGAAAGTAACATCTCAAAGTGTCCAGGGCTTCTAAAGCAGCAGCATAAGAGGAGACAGTTACAGTATCAGTTTCATCATTATCATCATCTTCTCCTTCTTTTTCAGCTGTCACGTCTTCAAAAACAGTTTCAATATCTCTTAATGCCGTTGATGTTAAGTTTTCATCAACACTGATGAAATCTTGGAAAGAAAGAGAATCTTGGCTTATACTGTTCCATTCTTCCACGTCTACGTTAAAATTATTGTTGTTGTCTTCATTTCCTAGTAATGGAATAATTTCAACAGAATTTGAATGAAAAAAAAAAAAAAACGCTTTTCTAAACCAGTTAGAAATTGTTGTGGCTTAACAGCCACAACAATTATTCCAAGAGGATACCAACAATATGCATAGCATCCAGAATCCAAATTTTCTTGGATTCATTTTTTCTGCTCTAGTGATATGAACATTCTTCTCACCAAATCTTTCCTATACTGCGCTTTAAGGCTGTTCTCAACTGCTCTGCTCAACAAGCGCAAAACGTTTAGACACATTTACAAATTCATTTTTCAACAGAAAGATATAAAATTAGAAAGCCTGACATTGGAAGCGATTTGGAATCGAACTGTTTTTTCCATTATTGGATCAATCAATTACCTATCGAGTTATAAGCGAATTTGATCACGTGACAAACGTGTTTTTCACCCTTTCTTGGGAGGATTTTCTCCTTTCGCGCGGAAATTCAATTAAAACGTCCTCTTTGACACTCTTTTCTGAACGATCTATTACGTTTGCAAAGAAACGGAAAAAACAGCTCGATGACATAGTTTCTGAACAGCAAAACCTGCTAGTTTCATGCATTTTTGACCAAAAATAAATTAAAACTTATGTCAGAAAGTTGCCCTTTTCGATTTGAGAACAGCCTTATTTGACTTTATAATACCGAGATCAAATGAGTGGAGTCTGCTAGCAAAATTTGCAGGGGAAAATATAACTCATGTATGTGTCAGCAATGGGAGATCTGGAGGATGGCGGGACACTGGTCCATAAATTGCAGAACGTTTCTTTCTTTTTTGCCATCTTCATATCAAATTCTTTCAGAAAGTCTAAAACAATTTTCCATGTCATCCAGGCTTTGGTGCTACTTGCATAAGAACATGGTAATTTCTTCACATTTTTTAAACACTGTGGTTTCGAAAGTTTTCTGATCCTTCCGCATTGCAACATAAGAGCACACTCACTATTTCTTTGCTGTTTGTCACCATGACATGTTTCTCCCATAAAATCCAGTGTTTTTTTTGGTGAAAGATGGTGAAATAAACCTGTTTCGTCGCAGTTTAAAATGTTCTTAACATCAAAGTTTTGAATTAAATTTGGAAGATCTGCAATCCATTCATTAACAGTTGAATCTGAAACAACTGCGCTTTCACCCCTCAGGCAATGATTTGTTAAACCGTGTGTTTTCTTAAGTTTTTCTAGCCATCCCCAAGAAGCAGGAAAATTTTCGGTTCCCAATTTTGATGACAAAGTGAGTGCCTTTTCTTTGAATAACTCACCATTAATGGGTAAATTAGAAGCTCTCATTTCGCTGAACCACTGAATTAAAGTGGTTTCTAAAATCTCAAATTTTCCTTTCTGAATTCTTGATCGTTTCTTCGCTTGTGTAGAATATTCACTGTTCATTTTTTGATGCAGTCCTTCTTCTTAAAACTCCCTCTGAGCGTTGATTCTGGTAAATCGAATTGTCGAACTAAACTTATTTTTGACAGTTTAGGATCCTTTTCTGCTGCTCGTATATCCTCCATCTTCAACGAAATTGTTAATTCTCTTTTATTCATTTTTATTGCAGAAAGAAAATAAAAATAAAACCAGATGCTACCGTAATAGCAAAGACGGAAAGAAACACGTGAGTAACTTGATGAAAATAAACGAGAAAAAAAGAAAGAAAAGAAGAAACCATTAGTACTGAGGGAAGAGGATGAAAAGTCTAATTGTAACAACCTCTCCACCCTTTCAGGCGCTTTGCGGAACGGTCTTTTGACCTTGATAGCTACAGAAATTTTTTTATGGGTAAAAAAAAAAAACAACTTTCGCACGTAATTCATAGTTTATGAATTGCGTTTTATTTCTGCGTATAACTGAGAGAGACAATTCAAAGTTCCGCTTATAAGTCAGAGATGTATAGCATTATTTTCCTATTCCTCGTGGCGGGAACTTACGAAATTCGCGTATAACTGAGAGGCGCATAAGTGAGAGGAGATTGTAGTGGTGTTCAAAAAACGGACCGAGTGGTATACCTGTTAACCTTAATCCCGTGCAAAGTAATCAAGAGAGTGAAATTTGTGTGCATAAGCCCAAATAAAATCTAATCAGCAGTTGCTTTGTCAGTGAGGTGATTTGGCAACCTAAGATAACCGGAATGTAATGACTAGTTACTGGTAAGATACTTAATGTTACACACAAATCACTTAAACCTTTCAGGGATAAGTAATTGTGTTTCTGTAACGTCCAATTAACACCGGAATACTGGAAAATTTTTATTGCAAAATAAGAAAAAGCAATTTTAAGACTTTTTAACATCAAAGATGTAAAGTAAAATTTAATAAAATTTTTCTTGTGAAAATCTTCATTCATCTTACGTGGGATACAATATACTCCACCTCCCCTCAAGGGGTTAAATATAATTTATTGGTAATGCATAAGAAGATAACACTGAGAGAATAATAAAAACGCAGATTACACTTTGAAAACACACTTTTATAAATATCAAGTAGAGAAAATAGTTTTTAGTTATCCGTATGCACTTTCGTAGAAATAAGGAATTCTAACACTTGACTTTGCATGCACTAAGAAATGTACTCCACCCGCTTGCAGTTTTACCAGTGGGCTACATTTTTTAATTCAGATTTCTTGATTGCCACCACTTTTTTTAAACTAAAATTACCTTTGTTTTCGCCTTAATTAATATGTCATTAAATAACGCGCATTTTATCATTTTAAAAAAGTGGTGCCAATCAAGAAACTGAATTTTAAAAAAGTAGCCCATCTGGCAACACTGCCCGCTTGGTAGCAAGTTAAAGTTTCGGGGTTATTGAGAATAAAAGGATAGGAGACGTATATTATTGGATTTACTTTGAGACCCGTTGATCTTTCGAGAATATAACTATTTTAGTAAAAGTGCTATTACAGGAGGCGTCAAAGTTGCTGCTATTTTCAGGCGACACAATGTTAACCTACGGCTTTAAGGGTATACTCAAAATAATATTTTTACACGCTCAATAACTCAAAATTTTCGGACACATTTTCAAGTTCATTTTTAAGGTGAAAACATGAAACTTACTGACATGATTTTTGAAGAGATGTATAAGCGGCTGTGTGTTTTCATTTTTTGCTCAATTAATTCGAACTTGATTTATAAACAATTATTTTCTCAGTATCGCCCTTTTTTTCGTTCCCAGTTCTCTCGCTTAGGGAAATTCGGTACAAAACGGGTACTTTGACAGCATTTTGTGCAATATATTCTGCTTTTATCAAAAAATAACGAAGCACGGCACATTATATAGTTTCTGAATAAGAGAATCTGCCAATTTGATGCGTTTCAGGACAAAAATGAATTTAAAAATAATTCAGAAAATAAGAAGTTTGGATTTGAATGCACCCTTAAAAAGCGTTGCTCAAAAAATAAGCAATTTTTTATTCTTTGAGCAATTTTGTCACTTATTATGTTCATAAAAAAGGGATCATGACCAATATCGCCTGCAACAGTCAAAGAAATTCTTGAAAAACTGGCGATTCGAGGCAATTTTTGATGCGTCAAATTATCCTGTGTAATAGCACTTATACACGCCTCAACATAGGTGTGAATCAAATGGTACTGAAATTGGTGGATGGTAACAAAGAGTAGGATGGATTACGTGAAATTCGGATTTTTTAGCTTTGGGACATTCTCGGAAGTGATAATTTTCGACTTTAAGTGTGCATTTGGACACCTAAATTGAGTTGATTGTCGAATGTTTAGCTTGGGAAGTAGTATTCCAGTTTACCGTTATTCCAATTTGGAAAAATGTTCATAAAAAACGAATCGAAGAGTCAGAATTACTTTCAACCTAAATTTGCATTGTTAGTGAAGAATGATACTCTTCTTAATATTCAACTGAAATTTTGTTAAACATTTTTCTATGAGATCTGAACACTGTCCACTCGTAAGGTTGCAACCGACCCGATCAAGAGTATCCTATTTGAAGTGAATCCAAGATTATCCTTTCTCAAATTTGATTTTTGAAGATAACGGAAAGGTTTCATGAATCGACAATGTTACACCGAATTTTGTAAACGTTTCTGATATGACCGGAACTATATTCTTCTTAATATTCAGTCATTTTTAATATAATCCTATAAGAAGTATGCTGCATACGTACTTTCAAATAGTACGTTTAAGTGCATTTTAATATTTTAATCGATATTGATAAGTGTATATTTCAGTGAAAAAGAAACTTTTTTCTGGAAAGTTTGAGATAGAGTGTAGAGTGAAAGTAATATTATGACTACTTATGTATATTATTTTTATTTATTTTGAATTTAATCTCCACATTTCATTTATGTATAATTAAATGTATTATAGTTCCAAGGTTCGTACGCTTCAGATAATTTTCCAGGAGATACATCAAAATTTTTTAAAAGAAAAACAATCTAGGTTAAACGCGCAAAATTTTGTATTTTTTCAGGAGAGAATTTCTATAAGAAAACACTGGTACTGAATAATTTCCTGGTCTGGAAATTTCAGAACCCGTATGAACCCTGTAGTTCGCAATTGAAAAATAAATGTTCTTTCTGAAACAGAATCTATCATTACATAAAACATGTTTGGACATGAAATAAACAGGAGAATAGTTGCTACAGCAGTGAGACAATAAATAACAAATGTTTTAATGATCAAAGATATTGTGTACAAAATTTTCATATTTCATTCTATAATAGTTTTCATGAGAGATATAATTTACCTTATGACATCTTTACTTATGCGCTCATTAATTCGCGCAGGGTTACAGAAATATTAAGAAATTTAATCATTTTATTCAGGTACTGATCTTAATCCTGTTTCAGGTAGTTTAAAAGGGCTCAGAGCTAAAAAAATAGATTTCTTAGTATCTATTTTGATTATTCACTTAATTCTGAACACAGTGCAAAAAACCGCTTAAAAATATTTGCATTTTTAACGGATTTATAAGCATTTATGTATTGGGTCGTCCGGAAAGTCATGTCCGTTTGGTAAAATCAATTCGCACCGGAAACTTCTGCCCAGTAATTATTAGACACTAGATATCGGAATCAATCTTTAAAAATCAAATGATACAATTTTTCTGGTGCGAATTGATTTTCCCAAACGGACACGATTTTCCGAACGACCCAATAACGTTCGCTTTCAATGCCGCACCCATTTACTTGGAACTTTAAGAAGATTTTACACGGCCCCGCAATTGGAACCAAACTGAATGAATTGCGTATTGGGATAATCATGGAACTATCAATAAAGAGGAAATGACATAGCTTGAAAACAGTGAAGCTTCAACTGTAACCGCGTTCGTAAAGGTCGATTACCGCCGAGAAAAACTTCCACCAGTAAATTTAAATAGAAATTTTCCCGCTGTTTAAACGCCTTATCAATGTCATAAGTAATGGCAGAAACGTATATTTTTACTGGGGGAGTTTACTTTTGTGGTAGTCAGGTTCTGCTTTCCACCATATTGTGACAACCTAGACAATCTCCTATCTGTGTCAGTGAAAAAGATTATAAAACCTGGGCAAACTAACACCTCTAAAAATAAACAGAAAAATTTACCCTATTTGTGAGAAAATATTTCTATGATGGTGGAAAGACTGGTGGAAAGTTTATCCAGGTGGTAATCAGAAACTGTTGATCCATTTAAAAAAACAGCTTCCATCTTGTGACAACCTACTCAGTTACTTCACTCGTAACTGGTTGACAGTACACTATATGCGTCCTCCTCTTTATTCATAAATCCATTGGGATAATGAGGCATTATCATAGCTGACAAGTGACAACTTATACGCTTCTTCATTACCACTAAAATTTTAAACAGAGTTTTGTCTTATTGAATCGCAGAATTCACCGATTAAAAATGGAAAACATTACTATTAAATATTAGTGGTAAGAAAAAAGCGTAAACGTTGGCAGCTATGGGCATTATTATTTTGACGTTGTGAGTCGAATTGACTAAAGGTATTAAGGCTTTGGGAGTGATTAGAGATTGCGTTTTAAGTTTGGTGCGTCAGATTTTGCTTAGCCTGATTTTCCAAATGAAACTGAGGAATAATTTCTCAAGTGAGAAACATACATCTGAAAATGAATGAGGAGGTGGGTTATGACGCAGGGTCATATTCTGAACATATGCTGCAAAATTGCAAACTTCCACAAGTTATTGGGTCGTTCGGAAAGTCGTGTCCGTTTGGGAAAATCAATTCGTGCCGGAAAATTCTATCATTTAATTATTAGTCATTGGTTCCGGTATCAAATGTCTGATAATTACCGTGCAGAATTCTCCGGTGTCAATCGATTTTCCCAAGCGGACCCGAGTTTCCGAACGACCCAATAGTTATATTTTAGTACGGTGATTTTCGCTTTGTTTAATTGCAATTAAATATGAATAAATATTATATAAATAATACTGGAGGAATTTTTTGCATGTTGTACGTATTCAGAAAACACTCCTGTATATGATTGTATATAGATAAATATATAATAACTTTGAAATCAAAATACAACAAAGAAGTTCTTCCAACGAAATCTGACCAAAACTCTAAGTTAAAGATGGCATGAAAAGTGGCAGTTAAAAAAAAAAAAAATGCCTAATAAAATTGCCTCAAAAATCTCAAAATTTAGTCTACAAGTACCTTATTGCTATATTTATCAAAAAATAATATGAACCAAACTGTATCACATAGTCCTTCTGATATTTTAATTTCAAAGCACTTCCATTGCTAAAATGTTCAAATAAATGTTTGGCAACAGGATTTTAAGAAGAAATTTATTTATAAATAAGAAAAATGCTATATTTCACATACATGTTAAATTGATAA
Organism: Maratus speciosus; assembly: GCA_963932465.1. Lineage (NCBI taxonomy): Eukaryota > Metazoa > Arthropoda > Arachnida > Araneae > Salticidae > Maratus > Maratus speciosus. The sequence goes on from OZ010787.1 coordinate 54,654,506, forward strand.
AAGTTTATAAAAAGCCTGGTGCCAATATGGCACTTGGTAATTAAAATTAAGTGGTTTCATAAACATACCACCGCCCTTGAAAGGGTTCAAAAAGAAAAGAAATTATAATTAAAAGTCATACTGTCAATAAATAATATATTTTTTTACTCTATGTCAATTGAAAGAATAAATATAAAGTATTAACATTTAGAAGAGTTAATGTTTATTTGAATTAGTACATTTTTTTAATTTATTTTTAACTTCTCACTATACCATAATTTCAATTAAAAATGTATTATCTTTATTTATGGTAATTAAAAGTCTTATGATTTTTTTACTGTGTATTTTATTGCAGTAGATTTTCTTATTTTACTCTTTAGTAAATATATGAATGTATTCAGATCATTCCCTCATAATTTAAATCATTCTCTCATATTAAAATTATGAGGGAATGTTTGTGAGGGAATGACGAACCATGAATTCTGAAAACCATGTTATACAAAAATGATTACTCTTAGGTATATTTTCAGTCACTAAATATCTTTTGAAACACATTTATAATAATATAACAACATAAAAAGACATTTCATTAGTTTTTATTAAATTTATAATGGATGAGGTAATGATGCGTAATAAAATACTTACATTGATCTAGTACTTCAAAGCCATATACTACTATGCAAGAACGTTTTTAACCCTCCGTCTACCAGACGGGTCCATTGGACCCGACAGGTACATACAAAATATTCATTCAAACCAGAAATTTCTTTAAAATAAACTAAGTATATAAACCAGACAAAAATAAGGTAAATAAATAAGTTAAATAGTTTTAAATAAAAATTCTGGTGTAGAACGTTTTATTAAAACTTGAATAAAATTCCCGGTAGATCTAGGGTTAAGCAAACAACAAGATGGATACTTCACTTTACTCTTGTACAAACTATCCTAGACATATATAAAGCATGTGCTTCTTTCTACTAAGTAAATAATGGCAAATTTATAGATATGTGAGGGAATGACGACAAATGCTAGGGACATCATTAAAAAGTGCCCTAATTCATTCATTATATAAAATATAAATATAATTAAATGGCTAACTATGTATTTAAGTGTTTTTAATGAACTGAGAAAAATATAATTATAAATATACGTGCTTCAATGGCGGATAAAGTATTACTTTCCTACATATGTGAATGGGGACATAGTGAGGGAATGATATTTGCATTAAAAAATACATTAAATTTCTCAAATTTCAATTTTGAATAAGCAAATAATTAGAGCAAATATGTATAACTGATTGATATTGATAGTTTAAATCACTTTTTCTTTTTGTAATTTTAAAAATAAGTCTTCAGGACCCCTGGGACATAAAATTGCCACATTGCAGAGAATGACTCATATGTAAGTAGCTGCCAATTTTTAAGCTTTTTAATTACCACTAAAATTTAAAAGAAATTAAGTAATGGAAAACGTCCTTTTAAATTTTACGAACGATTTTTACGAAATTATACGAAACGAAATTTCGAATTATACGAAAAATGTGTGTTTAATTTTTTTCATTATTTTTACCGTGTATTAAAGTTTTCTGAAAATCATATGCATTTTTTCGAAACAAAATAAAAAATCATACATTTAAGGGTTAAACATGACAATGTTATTTAGGGCTTCCAAACTCATTATTGAGAACAAAAATTAACTTATAAATTGTTTTCTAATTACCTTATGGTGTATATTTTTACATTTCAATCTCAGAAAATAAATGCTTGAATATCAAAGCATTTTGTTAAAAAATATCCTTATTTTAAAGATTTTATGCCTTGTATCAAACGTCTGAAAAAAGGTTTTTGTAAAGTTTCACTCTGCATATATCTATCAATTTTTATGTTTCCAATTTAATTCACTGGAGAATTAATTTTCCTCGACTCAGGAAGTTTTGTACAGAAGTTGTGAAAAAATTCGCTTAAATATTTGCGTGTGTAAAATGTAAGTCACGATAGACTAAGCTCATATCACTGATCATATATTCCGAAAAAACTATTTTTTTTATTCTATTTCCCAAGAAGCATGCATGAATATACGTCAAATGGAATAATTGCGAGACTTATTTCCCCGCTATGCATAGATTTTCCTTCCTTAATTAGTGTAAGTTTCTGAAGTAATTTATTTTATTTGAAACCTGGATATTATTAATCTGTCAAAATTTTACACGAATGTTGTTCTTTCATTTGAGTGGTTTTAGATAATGTCATAAATATTTTAATATATTGAATTTCATTTTTTATCTTTGTCAAAGGAACAAAGCTTATATAGCCAGCCAAAAGCATATATTGCTTTTGGCTGGTTGTAAGAGTGTATAAAATTGCATTTATCTAATTAGCCACTAAAATAACGTATATAACTACACAAGTCAATATTTATAAACCTATATTTAATAATTAACACTAGAACGGCGGCGAGGGTTTATTTTGACCCTTGCCGAATGAATACATGTCGATTCGAACCAGAATTTTTTTTATAATATAAGATTAATATATGCTGCACAAAAATAACTTAAATAGATAAGTTAAATAGTTTTAAGTAAAAATTCTGATGTGAAATATTTTTATAAAACTTGAGTAAAATTTCCCGCCGTTCTAGTATTAAGCAACCAGACTTACCGTCAGGTAAGAAGGAAAACACAAGCAAACTTTCGACCATAAATGGGTTTTTCATGCAGAATTATTCGATTTGCTCCAAATTTGGTATACCGGTTTATTATGTTAAGAAGCTTACGTGATTAGTTTTGAGGGTTCATTGGTTAAGGATAAAGGGGGAAAAGGGGGTTAGTCCACCCCTTTAATTCAGATAAATGGGTTTTTCATGTAGAATTATTCGATTTGCTCCAAATTTGGTATACCGGTTTATTATGTTAAGAAACTTCTCTGATTAATTTTGGGGGTTCATTGGTTAAGGATAAAGGGGGAAATGGAGGGTTAGTCCACCCCCTCTTAATTTAGGTAAATGGGTTTTTCATGCAGGATTATTCGATTTGCTCCAAATTTGGTATACCGATTTATTATGTTAAGGAGCTTCCCTGATTAGTTTTGGAGGCTCATTGGTTAAGTGTAAAGGGGAAACGGAGGCTAATCCCCCTTCACTTATTTTTTTGAGGGGCATTATTCTTTAAAATAAGAGTATAATATACAATTAGTGCGAACAGCCTGTGAGATCAATGCCATCAGTTTAGCTGGGCACTTTTCTTTTTTATTAATCTAATTCTACATTTAAAGTTCAAAATAATGGCTGTAATCAATACAATGTCAGAACACATTTAAAATATAAGCTTTAAAAAATTGCATATCGAATTTCGAGCACGTAAACTCGGTGGTGGTGGGGGGGGGGGGGCACTGCCCAATTTGCATTTTTAATTTCAAGTTACTTTTTTACCAAAATTAATCAAAAAAACAATGTTATTTAATTGGTTTCAAATGAAATATATCTCTATATTTTTAAAGCATTGTTACAATTAGGTTAACAGTACATAATTGCATGAATTTAAGAATCTACAAATAATCATTAAAGGCTAACAAAGTGACTAGAGATAATGCGAGATCCTTTTCGAAATCAGTAAATAAGATTTTTTTGACGACATAAGAAAATTTTTTTCTACTTCAACGTCTACATAGTGACGCCAATTTCCGATTCAAACTATCAAATCGAGAAGTTGTGGTTATGATTTTTGAATCACTCATATTCAAAGCGAAAAAATATTAGATGTTGACTAATTTTAGTATATAGCAAATGGAATATTTCTAAAATGGTCGGAAACACTAAAATTATAGCAGAGGGAAAAACAGAGATTCTTTTAATTAGAATGTCCGGATTTGATGAGTTTTATCAGTCAAAACAATTTAAAATAAATAAATAAACACAAGTAATTCTCTGCATTAAATCTATTGTAAAATCAATGATATGGATGAATGGAAGGATGTTCAAACTATTAGGTCTCTAAGAAAATTCTGTCGTTTTTATGTTCCTTCGCGTCTACTTTTTTAAAATGTTGATTTCTTCATTGGCACTACTTTTTTAAAATGGTAAAATTACGTTTGTTTTCACCTTAATGTCAAATGAGAAAACTTTGGGAATTTTACCATTTCAAAAAAGTGGTGCTAATGAAGAAGTCAGAATTTTTAAAAAGTCGGCGTGAAAGATCTTTAAACGACAGAATTTTCTTGGAGACCTAATATATTCTTTCTTGAAATTTATGATGTACACACCATGAGGCAAAAGAAAACTTCATTAGACAAGAAAAGCATAATAATTAAAAGCAACTATTAAATAGGAATGTTTACTCTAAGGACATATGGGGCGTTCTCACAAACTTTTGACTTTCGGGAATAAAAATCTGGTGAAATTAAACTTGCTAAAATAACATTTTAATCTGACAGACAAATGCCTTAATGATTCAAAATAGGGAAAAAATGGTCAGCAGCGAAATTGTTTTATTTAACTGAGGTTTATGTTAAACTTACGAGTTTAAATTTCCTTAACATTTTACCACTATAACTTTACACTTTCTTCTAAATTTTTACATATAATGAATTTGCATATTACCCACAGGACATTCAAATAAGAAATAATAACAATGTAGTATTTTTAGTACAAAATTTTGGTATAACATTGTCTTAAAGGTGTGTTAAAGAAGGGACGGTAAGGTAAAAAAAGGTGGACGGTCTGAGAAAAAAGGGAAGAAATGGGATAAAAGGGACGGTGAGGATGGAACGGTAAGGCAAATTACCACCTATTTTAGGCAAATCATGTTAAGTCTAAGTGATAGCCACAATGTTTATTGATTTTTAGTAACAGTTATTTACATTCGATTAAATAAAAAAAAAATAATTTACCTCGAAAAGTGCAAGAATAATCCTTAAGGACGGTAAGACTACCAATAAAGCCACGATGCTTGAAATTGATATTTAAACGCTGATTTAAATTCTGCAGTAAATTTCCTGTCAAAGAATTTTAGACATTCTTTCTCTAGCATAACTTCTGCATGAGAAAAAGATTGAAAAAAATTCTGTGGCCGCATCTGAAGTTATTTTCTGTATAATTTTAGAAGAGGGACGGTAAGGAACCTAAAACCCAGGGACAGAGTTTAAAAAAATAAACCCTAAAAATGTGTGCAGGTTAATTTTTTGCTACATATTTATATAAAGCAATTGTCCCAGTTTCGGGAAAAAATTACATAGAATTATTTTTATTGAAACAATTTTATACAGACAGCTCCAAATTTCAAAATCAGCACCAGGGACACGGGACAGTATAGGAGTTTTCCGGGTTTTTCGACCCCCAACATCGCCCAGAACTTATTTATCTCGTTAATATTGTTATGCGATCATGCAATGGGATGTTCCCCAGTATATGAAATAGAAAAAAAATACAAGAACATGTACTAAAATAAAAATCATTATTCAGGGACATAAAAGTCAAAAGATTGTGAGAATGCTCCATATACTCCATGCACAAAAATTTATTTCAAGGATAACATTGGACAGAAAATAATACAGACATATTATTGCAAATGATTTGAAGAGTAGAAATTCAAATATTCGCAAAACAAATTCTAACATGGAAATCCCACAGGCAAAATGCTTTAAGGCTGTTAACCGATCTGCTCAACAAGCGCAAAATGGTTTGACACATTTGCAAATTCATTTTTTAACGGAAAGATATAAAATTGTACAGCCTGGCCATGTAAGCGATTTGGAATTGAACTGTGTTTTCCCTTTTCTGATCCATAAATTACCTATTGAGTTATAAGCATTTCTGATCACGCGACAAACGCGTTTTTTCGCCCGCTCTTGGGTGCTCTTCTCCGTTCGCGCGGAAACTCGGTTCGAAACGTCCTCTATATACTAGTTTCTGAAAGATCCATTGCGTTTGCAAAAAAAATGGAAAAACAGCTCGATGACATAGTTTCTCAACAACAACACCAGCTAGTTTCATGCATTTTCGAACAAAAATAAATTAAAACTTATGTCAGGAAGTTGCCCTTTTGGATTTGAGAACACCCTTAAACATATTTTGGTATAACTCAGGAACTAATAAAGCTATAGACTCGTGTGAGGTCTCCATTTAAATAGGCCTCACGTACCTGTAAAAATGTCCGATTATTCCAAATGCACATCCGCTCAGAGGACTTCCGGATTGGAGGCTACGTTAGTATCTATGAGTTTAGGCAGACGTTGATATTTTAAAAAGAAAATCTCTTTGCACATTCGGATAGCTCTGTTTAAAGAATGAAGAATTTTCATCCTCAAAACATAGCCTTCTAGACAACAGTTCTCTTTAGATGCTTTGACAGGACGAAGAACACTATATTATTGTTATTGGTATAAATTAATACGAAATACCACTATGTCGATACGAATGAAATCCCGGAACATCAGATTCCGCAAAAAACAAACCAAGTCAAAATTATTAGTTAAAATGTACGCGTACATAAAACAAATATACAGTTTGAATTAGAAACGAACATCAAGTGCGAACGAATCTGAAACACATGCGCAACTGAGAGTGCCCCCTAGTGGTTAATGCGGAACGGAGGTACAAATTGTCTTAAAATTAGATGATTGCAGATTTTTTAGACACTTTTCTCGGTTCGTTTACACTATGATCATAGCAAGACACTTATGTGTCTTAAATTAAGACATCTATTATAACTGAATTTTCAGATTCAGGCACTTATCGCTCTCCCTTCGCAGCCCGAGATGTGCTCGGGCATGCTTTTTCCCGTCAAATTAATATTATTTGGTTGTTCCCACCAGTTATTTTTTAGCGAAAACTTTGTCTGATTTAATGAGAACATTTTCCCCAGTTACGATAGTCAAACGTTTCTCCTTTATCCTTCTCGCTGCGCAACACGAAATACGCTCGGGCATGCATTTTTTCGCCTAATTAATACTATTTGTTTATTCCCACCAGTTAGTTTTTAGCGAAACCTTTGTCTGATTTAATAAAGACATTTTCACCGATTACGATAGTAAAAAATATCTACTTTAAAGAACCGTTGATGAAAGATTAAAAATTCTGTAAAAGGCGCTCATCGCGAAGAATTACTTACGCAGCGAGAGGGATAAGTGTCTAAAATTCTTTTTCAGTCCCATATGTGTTTTAATTTAAGACGCCTCTATTAGCAGTGCAGCCCAATTTGCTGGCTAGTGCTGAAGGCGTACTTGCGTACCCTTGGGTTCGAATTTATTTCAGGTCTGCCACTGGAGTTTTCTTTTTTAATTCTAAGTCGCACCACTTTCTGAAAACAAAAATCTTTCATATACACTTTGACAGTATGTGCAAGAGAAAAATACTACAAAAATAATTTCCTTTAAATAGTGGTATGAATAGAATATAAAAATAAGCTTTAAGAAAAAGAAACAACGTATAAGGGCACAAATAAAATGTGTTTAAAAGCATACAGCTGTTTCAAAACCTCTAAGGTTTCCTCATCAGTGCTTAAAATAAAAGTTAAATTAAAACTAAAACATTGTGTAAAAAGGAGGGGGGGGGGGTGGACAGAGAGTCAGAAAAGCGTACCTTTCAGCTCTACTGCCAACGGTGAAATGCGACATACGGCTGACAAACAGCTACGGAGTTGATCTCACGCGCATATTCAGGGAGACCAATTAAAATCACCCAATTGCTCTGGAAGAGTCTAAACTTAGAAGGAGAAAAAAAAGGGGAGGGAGTGGAGAGAAATTATATAAAATTAAACCATATCTTTGAAAATTGGGCGTACTGGATTAATCGTTAACTAAACTGTTTGAATTTTTCCATATGTGATAAGCTTCCCAGAAGTCCAGATCATAGATTGAACTACATTTCTGTATTATGGAGGCTTCGGAAAATTTAAAATTATGGTTGTTGGACCAGCATTGGTTGGCAATAGCGGAACATTTAATATCACAATTTTTAACGCAAGTTTTATGCTCCCCCAAACGGATCTTAAAGGCACGCTTCGTTTGACCAATGTACATTTTGTTGTATTCGCAAGATATCCTGTAAATACCCCAATTTGAAAAACTAACAGTTGGATGTTTCAGATTTGTGAATTGAATTTTATTAAAAGGAGTATAAACTACCTTAAAGACAAATTTTGACAAGATTTTATAAATTTGATGGCTTATTTTCGGAAAATACGGGAGTATAATTAAATTTTCATTATCGACAGTATTAGCCCTGGGTTTTGTACGTTTACTTAGTTTGTTATGAATGGAATCGACGATTTCAGCTGTAAAACCTCGATCAATGGCAATGGATTTAATGTAGTCTAATTCTGTTTTTAGTAAACTGTCGGAAGAACAAATATTTAAAGCCCTGTAAACATAACTGTTAAAGGCAGCCAACTTTTGATTAGGTGGATGGGATGAAAGGCGACGTGGGTGTAAGGATACTGCGAATGTTTTACGGTAAACAGTAGTGTGAAACAAATTATTTTCGCGGAAAACCATAACATCAATAAAGGGCAAACGACTGTTATTTTCGAGTTCGAAAGTGAACTGAATATGTTCATCTATAGAATTCATAATATCGAGAATATTAGTAAGATTAAGATCATCAGAGTTCAATAATGCAAAGCAGTCATCGACATAGCGGATGTAAAATGGAAAGGATAATATCTTGAAAAGGTTTGATTCCTAATAGTGCATGTAAACATCACTGAGGATGGGGCTGAGGGTGGAGCCCATGGACAAACCATCAGTCATGCAATAAAAATTACCATTAAAAATGAAAGTGTTTTGCGATAAACAAATTCTAGTAAGATGTATAATCTCATCAATTTCGTAATATGAATAATGAAATTCTTGTAGGCGTAGTTTAAGACAATTTAAAGCACCTTGAACCGGTACGTTAGAAAATAGTGATTTAACGTCGAATGAAACCATACTATTGTTTTGAGTACCACTGAAGCTACGAACCTTATTAACAAACACATAAGAGTTCCTGCAAGTGTAGATATTGTTAGAGAGCAGGAGGGAGAAAATAGAGGTAAGATATTTCGCTAATTTATAGAAAGAGGTACCAATGTTCGAAACTATTGGTCTGAAAGGAATGCCTTGTTTATGGACTTTTGGGAGCGTATAAAATCTTGCTCAGTGTGACACTGAAGGAATGAGGGATAATTTAACGTTGTTGGAAATGAGAGGAGAGATTTTATAGCTTTCAATTCTTTTTGAGAAGGATAAGATTTAATCTTTTTATAAGGACACTCGTCTATCAAGTCTTGTGTTTTGGATAGGTAATTAGACTTGTCCATAACAGCAATCTGGCCACCCTTATCTGCCTTGCTGATAACTATGTCAGTATTTGATTTCAGATTTTTTATGCAACTCGACGGTTTCATTCGACATTAAATCACTATTTACTAACGTACCGGTTCAAGGTGCTTTAAATTGTCTTAAATTACGCCTACAAGAATTTCATTATTCATATTACGAAATTGATGAGCTTATACATCTTACTAGCATTTGTTTATCGCAAAACACTTTCATTTTTAATGGTAATTTTTATTGCATGACTGATGGTTTGTCCATGGACTCCGCCCTCAGCCCCATCCTCAGTGATATTTACATGCACTATTACGTATCAAACCTTTTCAAGATATTATCCTTTCCATTTTACATCCGCTATGTCGATGACTGCTTTGCATTATTGAACTCTGATGATCTTAATCTTACTAATATTCTCGATATTATGAATTCTATAGATGAACATATTCAGTTCACTTTCGAACTCGAAAATAACAGTCGTATGCCCTTTCTTGATGTTATGGTTTTCCGCGAAAATAATTTGTTTCACACTACTGTTTACCGTAAACCATTCGCAGTATCCTTACCCCCAACATCTTCTTTCATCCCATTCGGCTAATCAAAAGTTGGCTGCCTTTAACAGTTATGTTTACAGGGCTTTAAGTATTTGTTCTTCCGACAGTTTAATAAAAACAGAATTAGACTACATTAAATCAATTGCCTTTGATCGAGGTTTTACAGCTGAAATCGTCGATTCCATTCATAACAAGCTAAGTAAACGTACAAAACGCAGGGCTAATACTGTCGATAATGCAAATTTAATTATACTCCCATATTTTCCGAAAATAAGCCATCAAATTTATAAAATATTGTCGAAATTTGACTTTAAAGTAGTTTATACTCCTTTTAATAAAATTCAATTCACAAATCTGAAAAATCCAATTGATAGTTTTTCAAATTGGGGTATTTACAGGATATCTTGCGAATGCAACAAAATGTACATTGGTCAAACGAAGCGTGCCTTTAAGATCCGTTGGGGGGAGCATAAAACTTGCGTTAAAAATTGTGATATTAAACGTTCCGCTACTGCCAACCACTGCTGGTCCAACAACCATAATTTTAAATTTTCCGAAGCCTCCATAATACAGAAATGTAGTTCAATCTATGATCTGGACTTCTAGGAAACTTATAACATATGGAAAAATTCAAACAGTTTAATTAACGATTTATCCAGTACGTCCAATTTTTTAAAAATAATGTTTAATTTTCAATAATTTCTCTCCACTCCATCCCCCCCCCTTTTTTTCTCCTTCTAAGTTTGGACTCTTCCAGAGCAATTGGGTGATTTTGATTGGTCTCCCTGAATATGCGCGTGAGATCAACTCCGTAGCTGTTTGTCAGCCGTATGTCGCATTTCACCGTTGGCAGTAGAGCTGAAAGGTACGCTTTTCTGACTCTCTGTCCCCCTCCCCCCCCTCCTTTTTACACAATGTTTTAGTTTTAATTTAACTTTTATTTTAAGCACTGATGAGGAAACTTTAGAGGTTTTGAAACAGCTGTATGCTTTTAAACACATTTTATTTGTGCCCTTATACGTTGTTTCTTTTTCTTAATATATTGGCAGAAAATACAATCCTTCCCCACTTTTTATGTATAAAAATAAGCGCCAGTGGCCAAATGCATGACGAGCCTCAGTCGTCAAATGTACCAAAGGGGTCAAAGTACAGAAAAATTGAACCCAGGTGTCACACTTTTTCTGATGTTTTTTGCAATCTATTTATTAATTAAAATTTCAATTCTATTGAATGTTATCTACAGTCCTTAATTTTTCAGTACTACTATGTCCGAATAGCAGTCTTCGGCTTATTTAAGCACAGAATAAATGGCACTCTTTTGCTCTTAAATAAGATGAATATATTATTATTTGGAAATAATTATACAGTCGAACTTGGATAATTCGAACGTCTTTAATTCGAATTCGTGGATAATTCGAAGTTTTTTGTCGGTCCCTTGAAACTATTATTCAGTTAATGCTAAAAAATCTTGGTTATTTCGAAGTCCAACTTCTTTAATTCGAAGTTTTTACCCTTTCAAAAATGACAAAATCTAGTTTCAATGCAGTTTATTTGAAAAGTGGCCGGATTATTTTCAGCTATTGTGGAAATTTCGAAGTACAACTTCTTTAATTCAAAGTTTTTACCCTCTCAAAAATGACAAAATCTAGTTTTAATGCAAATATTTGAAAAGTTGCCGGGTTTGCAGCTATTGTGGAAAATTGTTTATGGAAGTGAAGGGGTGGGAGAATAATCTTATCTGTTCTAAGAAACAGAGCAAGGATAATGGGAGGCGGAACGTAGAAGTTCTAAACAATAAGAACATTGCAACAGAAAATGATGAAGATACTGAAGATGAGGTAGAAGAACAGAGGCCGATTCTAACTTCAAGTAAGGCCGTCTTTCATGTAGCGGAATACCGTCGTTATGTAGAAGGATAATCTAACGTGAGTGAAGCTGTGTTTCGAGCTGTAGGTACCCTTGAAGATTTTGTTAAAAAAAACAAGTAAGCACTTTAAAGCAATCTGAAATATCTCAATGTTTTAAAAAGCTGTAGTTTTTTTTTATTTAAAATTAATAAACGTATTTTTTTCACAATATCTGTTGCGATTTATTATTTTACGACATTTTTTTTTTTTTTTTTGATAATTCGAAGTTTGGATAATTTCAGTTTTTCAGTGGTCCCTTGCACTTCGAATTATCCAAGTTCGACTGTATTCGAAAATAAAGAATAATTGAGCCTCAATGGTCAAAATTCGTATTACGTTTAAAACTAATGTTAGATTTTTTTGAAAGATCAGTATCCGTCATTAGTATGTTAGTTGATTTTTGACGGCCAATTATCTGCACGAGGGACATAGACCCAGGGGTGGAGTGCCCTTCGTGGGAGTCTTTCTAAGGGAACCTAACCCGTATTTACGCATGGAAATTCATGGCTCGAAGAAAACCACGAAAACTCTGAACGATTAGGCCGACGGGCGCGATTGGGTTCGAACCCAGCACCTCCCGTCTACCAGCTTCGAGAGCAGAACCTCTCAGACACTGGTGGGGCCCGTCATTAGGAAACCCCATCTTTCGAATTCTAGTGTTTAAGAAAAGAGAAAAAAAAACATGCGTCAAGCATTGTTTACTGAATATTTTCCAACTCTTCTAGATTTATGAAACTTTATCTTGTGATTTGATGAAAGCAGAAATCTAAACAGACAATTTAGGGAATACGTAACGCAGTCGAAAATCCACTTTCAGCAATTCTTTTCCATACTTGCTAAGGTGTTCGAAAATTTTGTGCAGCTTTTAATATGATCTGTAGATTTTTATGCACACAACATACTATACTAATATTTAATTCAGCTTAAAATCTCATAACGTAACCAAAAACGCATTATCTGCAATTAATATTCATGGATGGCAATCATTGCAATATTTATTAGTAGCCTTGTGAATTATTTGCTTATATTCTACAAACATCTCTTAATATACTGAAACATAATATATGTAAAAATAAATTACGCAGTTAACCACTTGCCTGTGACGCCCGAACTGCTTTCGGTGACGCAAATGCGCCAATTTTGGAATGCCCGACCTGAGTAAGCAAAAAGAGAAAATTCGGTGTTTCAAGAAACCATACATTCAGCCGACAGGACCAGGGCGTCCTAATATGACTTGTTGCGACTTACGGGTCGACAATTTCCTGAACACATTCCACCAACGGAGAAAAAGACTTCTCCAACCATTGAATGTTTCCTTTGTTGTGATAAATCTGATGAAAAGGGAAAGAGGATACGACCATTACCGTCTCAATACTCAAGGCCTCCGGACTGATTTCGTGACGTACCAAATGAAGATTAACCCCTTGAAAGGCAAGCAATTGCGTTTGTGTAATGCTTAATTCCCACCGCAAATTTACAAAAATTTTATTTCAAAATAAGGAAAAGCAATTGTACGACTTTTCTCCACAAAAGTCAGAAAAATAAAATTTCCTAAAATTTTTCTGGTGCAAATCTTGATTAACTTTAGGTGGTATATAATATATACCGCCGCCCCTTAACCCCTTGAGGGGCGGTGGGACATATTTTATCCCACCTACGATTAATCAGGATTTGCACCAGAAAAATTTTAGGAAATTTTAGTTTTCTGACCTTAGTGGAGAAAAGTCGTAAAATTGCTTTTCCTTATTTTGAAATAAAAATTTTCTAAATTTCCGGTGGGAATTAAGCATTACACAAACGCAAATGCTTGCCCTTCAAGGGGTTAATCTTCTTTTGGTACGTCACGAAATCAGTCCGGAGGCCTTGAGTATTAAGACGGTCATGATACGACGCGAGACTCGAGTTCATTGTAGTAAAGACTGTGATATAGGCTGTGTGGCGCGCCATGTTTTCATATATACAATACTGAAAAGGATTTGTGAAATTCAAAGGAATCTGGGGGACATAGAATTCAAGACAGTTGATATAAATAATAATATTAGTGTATTAGTTTATTTATCTTGAAATATATGCCTTTTGATTTATTTAGCTATAATTTGGGCAAAAATTACTGTAATCCATTAACATTCCCAAGTATGTTACAATATTGAATATAGTAATTATTTCGTTTATTTTTAAAAAAATAATCTATTTCTAACATTTCGAGGATAATAACGAACAAAATTAAAGAGAATTTTTTTTTTTTCATTTTTGGCACGTTTTTCTTTTATATATTCCACAGGCAAGGGATTAAAAACAAATTTTAAGCAATTCACGCCCATACACGATAATACATGAGAAATTTTTTTATACAATTCTGCGTGTAATCTGTAGAATTTTCATGCACGCGAATTAATATAAGGAAACTCCATTACCTTAAAAACGCATGCCGCAACTGAAAAACGTATTTCTAGTAATTATCGCTCATAGATAGCAATGCAATATAATTATTTTGAGTGTCACTGTAAGCGAAAGATAAATGCTATGCACTCCATATTGTATAGAAAGGTCTCATAAATGCAAAACGATTCCATTTTATTTGAAGTAGTATGATAGTATCCAAATGCGCTCAAATAGTTTTCCTCGTGGGTCATGATGTATTGCATTTTTTTGAGTATCTCTGTAAACGAACTATTGATGTATACTCTTTTTTAACCCTTTCAATGGCGGTGGTCACATGGCGTGACCACCTAATTTTAATTCCAAACTGACAAGCGGCACCACGAATACTTTAATAAAATTTTGCTTTTATAAAGAAAGCTTAGAAAAGCATTTTTTTTTTCTAAGAAATTCGTTTATAAATTCTGGTGTCAGTCAGAGATTTTATCATTTTTCGAACAGAAATTTTCTGCCTCTGAAAGGGTTATACAAGGAATGTCTTATAATAACACTCAATAATATATCTAAATATCGTCGTAATAAATGTTTTCTGAACTTACAGCATTAACAGCTGGCCAGTCAGACACACCGAAGAAGTGAAATGACATAAACAAACTCAACTATGTTTGAAAGTGTTAAAAAGTATATTTTTTTTACAAATTTCACTCACTGAAAGTCGAAATTTAATCTACGTCACCATTTAGAATTTCTTTTCATTTATAACGAATAGCTCTCATAATTAATATTACATATTTTTAAATTCTTGAATCTAATATTAAACCATTATTCAAAATATTGGTATTATTAATTTTCTGTAAAACGGTTATTCGCTGGTATTGTAAAATAATTATATATACTGCGTGTGTCAAAACTCATGGTATAAAATTTTGAAAGTGAAAAACCACTAAATCAATCCAAACTACTTCACAATGCATGCCCGGATCTGAAGTACTGTAGCACTAGAAGGAAATTTCTGACTGTGAAAATAAATCATATTTTCTATATAATGTAAGTAAATTATTTTGGGTATTGTTCATGCATTGTATCGTAGTTAGTAAGAATGCAGTTATTTATGAAAATAAATTAAAAACCTAAAAAATTGTAAAATAATGTTTCTTTATTTCATAACCAAATGTTATGAAGAAAAGAGATCTTAAATTAATTTTCGCAATTTTTAAACCTTTTTTCCTTAATTGACATTGATACATACGAGAATTCTTTTAATGCGGGTGTCCTATTTCTGTGAGCCGTGGGCTACCATTTTAGCAATAGTTTATAATAAAAATATTGACTTGTCTTATGTTAGAAACTTCGGGATTTTTTACATAAGTCTAAGATTATTGTTCGGAATTTTTGTCAACACATGACTATCAGTCAAATGTTTTGACGACCACTACTTTCCACTACTATTATATTTCCCAAATGGAGTTATGATTAAAGAGGAGGAGATATATAGTGTACTGTCTATCAGTTGCGAATGAAGTAACTGAGGTGGTTGTCACAAGGTGGCGGCTGCATTTTATAAATCGGATCTACAGTTTCTGATTACCGCCGGGGCAAAATTCTCACCAGTAAAATAGAATATAAATTACATCTTATTTAAGCGTCTTATAAGTGGAAATATTTTCTCACAAATGTGTTAAAATTTTCCAATTGCTTTTACTGGTGTCAGTTTGCCTGGTAACGCAGTCAATTTGTTTCAATGGTTGCCACATTATGGCGGGAAAGCAGGGCCTGGCTATCGCCAAAGTAATCTTCCACCAGTAAAAATGAAAAATCTTTATCTATCATTATTTATGACTGAAATTCTACATTATTAAGGAGTTTAAATAAGAAGAACATTTCTATGTATACTTACTGGTGCAAGATGCCGCCGGCGGTAATCAAACTTTGCGAAAGTGTTTACAGTTGAAACTTCACTATTTTAAGTATATGTCAATTTCTCTTTGTTAATATTTCCATGATTTTCCAAACAAAAAAAAAAACAAGTATATTTGGCAACAAATAGATAATAATTGCATTAAGTTATAAGCACAATGGCACTGTACGACTTTTTAAAATTTAGAAGTAAAATTAAATAAATCCTCCAGTAAAAATTTGTATTAACTATATGTAATGTATTTACTGTGCACTTTAAATATTTCAATTCGGGAATAGAAATTTTTATTTTTATTTTTTTCGCGAACATAATGCAAAAATATAAGTAAAAGAGGAATCATTTCGCTATATTTCTCTAAAACAGTTTCTTTTATCGAAGAGGAAAAGAAAAGAGCCGCATCCATTAAGAAGAAACATAATTTTGTACACTATACTCTTTGAATGGAATGCAATAAAACATTCGGAATGCAATAATATATTCTCTTGTTTCTTTTTTTAACAAAAGGTATGTCAATTGTCTTCTACTATTGTACGTGTTCAGCGAATAAATGTAAAGGGTAGTAAACTAATGGGTGAAATATATTTTGTTTTAGCATTGCTTCTATATAGGCAATTTTTTATTAGAATCTCTTAAATTGCTGTGCAATGTATTTTAAATACGTGATTTGTTAGTCGCTAACGTAAAATGTTATTCATGCGGTAATTAAGCGATTGCTATTTTTTTTTATAAAAGTCAAGAATCTTTATATCTATAATAAGTTTTATTTAAATAACATTCTTGTATAAAATATGTAATGCGAAAAATGAGGCCGATAAATTAGCATAATTTGTAATAATTTAATCCGCAAGGCAGAATATGTTGCCAGTAAATATTTTATGTTTCACACCAGAAGTAATATTGGCGTTATTTAATGTCAGATGTGCGATTAAATGAGGAAAAGATTATTAATTGAAAAAAATGATATTCAAAAATTAAAAATTTCGAATCATGTTTTTTCAATGGAATAATGAATAAAGATGTGGAACAAAACGATATAAGTAAGCGTCCTATCTTAACCCCTTAACGCTCAAATTAAACAACGGTTTAAAAAATCAAATTGCTTATTGGCACCACTTTTATGAAAAAGAAATAACCACCTTATTTAATGACAGGTAAAACGATACTAAAATATAGCCAATTTCACTATTTTATAAAACTGGGGGGAATCAAACAATTTGAGTAAAAGACACAGCCCGTGAATATGACGGGAGCGAGAATTAAGGGGTTAAATGGGAGAGGTAACCTCAAGATTAAAGGCAAGGTCACATCAATCAAGGTCGCACGCCACGTACCGGACGGGATTAAACTACAGGAAAATGCCTAACTGTTTTCTTACTTCACACCACTAAAATTGTAAAGTTTTTTTCACCTTGATTAATAGCTGAAATGATTCTGACAAGGCGAAGAAAACTTCGTGATGTCAAGTGCATCTGGGCTCACCTCTCGCTAAGCCGTTATTTTGCAATAAATGTGGTAAACAAAATTCAATTCCATGAGTGACTAAGGATTTATAAAATATGCGCAGATGGTAGGTATGCTGTCATATATGACGTCACACTAAAAGCCCGCGTATGTGGATTATCACCCCATCCACAAGAACTGTTCCCCGAAACTGTTTTAATTTACGCCCTATTCCAGTATTAAGTTTGTAAGCTTACTTATATCGCTTTGACGTGGGATCAGCTATTCTGTAACTTGCGATAGCCGGTGCAGTAACTGAGGATGCTGTCGTAAGACGGAGGATGTTATTTTTGCACATCGGATCAGCGGAGCCTGATTGCTGCCGTGTCAATCTTCCACCAGTATATTTGAATAGAAATGTTCGCGTTACTCACGCAAGATTTCTGTCATGAATAAGGAAAACGTACATATTCTTTTCTACTTCTGGAAGTTTGTCCAATTGAACTATTATTAGGTCTCCAAGAAAATTCTGTCGTTTTTATGTTCTTTCACGCCTACTTTTTAAAAATGTTGATTTCTTCATTGGCACCACTTTTTTAAAATGGTAAAATTTCGTTTTATTTCATCTTAATGTAAAATGAGAAAACTATGCGTATTTTTCCATTTCAAAAAAGTTTTGCTAATGAAGAAATCAGAATTTTTGAAAAGTAGGCGTGAAAGAACTTTAAACGACAGAATTATCTTGGAGATTTAATAATAAAAAGGAACTGACATATGCTTAAAATAGTGAAGCTTCAACTGTAACCGCTTTTGCAAGGGCTGATTACCTCCGGTCGAAACTTCCACCAGTAAATTTATATAGAAATTGTATCCGTATTTAAAGGCTTTATTAATGCAAAATTTCAGTCATAAATAATGGCAGAAAAAGTTTTTAATTCTAAACTGGTGTAAGTTTACTTTTGCGGCAGCCAGGTCCTTCGTTTCTGCCATATTGTGACAACTGGTGATGCAATCTGACTATTTTACCTGTCAAACTGACACCAGAAAATATTTGTGAGAAAATATTTCCATGAATAAGACGCTTGAATAAGACAAAATTTTCGATTCAATCATACTGGTGTTTGCCCCGGCGGTATTTTGAAACTGTAGATTTGATTTTTAAAAAGGTAGCCGACATCTTGTGACAACCACCTCAGTTACTTCACTCGTAACTGGTAGACAGTACACGACATGTCTCCTCCTCTTTATTCATAACTCCATTGTTTGTTCGGGCGGTTGTTGTGTCTAATGCCGGGACAAAAACAAATCAGAAAGATAAAAGCCATTATATAATAAGCCTGACCAGAAGAATGAAAGAAATTTTGCAACTTGAAAATAGTGCCCTCTTACGACTGATGTTGTTATTGCATACTATACAAGTTGGAAATTGCTCGTCAAACGTGGCAAATGAGGTGCGTTCGTACTATAACTAGTTTTATAATTATTTTTTGCCCCCCATATTGTACTGAATGTATATTTTTTGCGCTTCATAAGTGCGTAGTCTGTAACATCATTAAAATGTACTTACAATAATTTTTTCCCCATTCCCCGTAATGTAACGAAAAACTTTTGACTGTCCCTGTAATTAAACTATACATTCGATTTTCATAAAATCTGAAATGGCTCGACAAATTTTGCAGCAATTATATATTTAAAATTTCAGACCATTCGGAAGGCTGTAAAATCATTAAAATGCATTTGCAATAATTTTTTCCCATTGGCCATAATGTAACGGAAAACTTTTGGGTGTCCCTGTAATTAAACTATACATCCGATTTTCATAAAATTTGAAATGGCTCAACAAAATTTTGCAGCAATTATATATTAAAAATTTCAGACTTTTCGGAAGTCTGTAACATCATTAAAATTCACTTGCAATAATTTGTCCCATTGGCCGTAATGTAAAGAACAACTTTTGACTGTCCCTGTAATTAAACTATACATCCGATTTTCATAAAATTGGAAATGGCTCGACAAAATTTTGCAGCAATTATATATTAAATATTTCAGATCATTCGGTCGGGTAGTTTTTGCTCTGTTATATGCGGACGGACAGACAGACGGACGAACAGACGGACAGACAGACGGACTGAACGACGACTATAGGTGCTACGTATTTATATAATTACGAATGCACCTAAAAATGAAAAGTTCACATCAGAATAATTAGAAAGAGAAATTGAGAAATCGTAATCCATCTGGCACAGTAGAGCTAGCTGAAACGTGGATTCTAAATTGAAACCTCTTGCTGTGGCAAAACGAAATAGTTTCCAGAGCCGAACTGATCCGTGCGGTCCTTCGTCTCTAAAGTTACCAAGTGTCGTGCGGTCGCTACAACAACAGTCCGCCAGTCGAAACAGCTGACCAAGGGAGACACGAGGCCCGAACCACAATAAAGAAGTGCGTAAAGTCTGTGCTGCGGCATGTTACTGTAACCCCCGCGGAATGTTTTGACGAGTCCGAGATTCAAGGGAACATTTGCACAAGGGGGTGGGGGGGGATACCAAAACACATGCAATGTAACCAGAAGAGCTGAAGCCATTTGCATCATACCGCTGAACAACCGATACCGTCAAACCGGCAAGTTCTCGGTGTTTCAAATATCTCATTTATTATTCCGAAATATTTTTTTACGAAAATTTTGGCGTGAATTCAACATTACAGAGGCGCCATTTCTTGACACTGAAAGGTTAAAATAAATTTAAAATTGTTCGAATTGGACAAATAGTTTTTCATTTTCTAATGTTTTGTTTCACTTGTTACAAAAAAAAAAAAAAAAAAAAAAAAAAAAAAAAAACGAACTTCATATGAAGTTTACAAACTATTAAAAATTAATAATAAAAGTTATTAAATTGTTTTCGTGATAATTTAATCATTTGACACATTAACAGAGAAAGTTGAAAGGAAACAAAATTGTGCTATTTATAACACAAACTTTACTTGCTTGAAGTTCTTTGAGAAATATTCTCTGATGCAGAAAAGAAAAAAAAAGGAAAAGGCAAATTTTTCAACTAAATATTGAAAAAGAAAATTATTTTGCTATCTACTGCTATATTTCATAACAATTATTGAACTTTATATTGGGTTTATATACAATAAACTAATAGAAATAAAATACGCAAGATTCTGTAAGTCTTCTTATACAATACTACCTAATGTGTGATTACATGCATAAGAAGGTTAATGAATTTAAATTTATCTTGTTAATGTTGTATTTATAATAGTTTTAAAAAGCAAGTTCGGACGACCACAGTCGCTGCCATCGAAATATTCAAGGCCAGAGGACAAGATTGTGACGTCATCACTGATCGACCGACTTTTCATTAGTGCTGGAATTCACACAGGAAAATTTTTAATAGGAATTATCTTTTATTTTATTTGTGGAATATCTTTCATCTTGTAAAACAGTAATAACTGTTTAAACTTACTGCTGAGAATTTGTAATCCCCCAATAAAAAAATTGGCCAGATGTGTCAATACTGTGGCATTCAGAATCTGGTTGAATTTTTATTTAGGGATTCCGAATTCTCACCAGTAAGTTTAAATAGCTATTATTGTTTTATAAGATGATATATATTCCGCAAATAAAATAACAGAAAAGTGCTATTCAAAATTTTTCGGTGTGAATTCCAACACTAGTGAAAAGTCGGTCGATTAGAGTTAATGTCACAAATCGTGTCCTCTGGCGTTGAGTATTTCGATGGCAGCGCCACAGTTCAGCAATTGTTTCTAACAGCGATTTATAAACATTGTCACTGCCTATAATGCCAACACAAAATGTTTTCCAGATCACTCTAGATGATGGCAAACGTATTTCTGTACTTCTTTTCTCTCCGTTTTGTTGATGTATTCACAATAATTATGTGCCATTAAACCCTATATTACCAACCAACTACTTTTTTCTGATTTCTACAATCTTTCTACTTTCTGAGGGTGAACGCTGATAATAGGATCTATAAAGTTATATTTATGATTAATCGTAAAATGATAAAAGTCAAATTTCCCAAGTTCTTCAGATTTTTAACCATTACAGCAGGCTATTTCCATGCGAACTTGTTAGTCTGTTACACAGCTGAAAATCGCTATGCTTGTTGGCCACCGTTATTTTCGAAAAGTTTGCTTCGCCTTATTCAATTGATGAGATATCTCCGACAAAATAAGTCACATTTTTCCGTTCTAAAATACTGGTAGCCAAAAATCGTAGTATGTAACAGACATAACAAGTTCGCATGGAAATAGCCAGCAGTTCGTGTATATTGTTGATCCCTTATTTACATTATCTATAATAGTCTGATTGAGGATGTTTTCATTTCTATTCAGAACTTGTGCTAAAACGCTCGTTATCAGCGCAGCAAATGTCTTCAATTCTACTATTTTACTCTATCTTTTGATCTATCGATTTCTGCTATTTTACGTAGCGTACCTATTTTTTTGTTTGCTGAATACTTTGTCATAAATTTCGATCAAACTTTTCGCTCATGAGACTATTTTTGCGTTTGATGTTTCGAACATAATTAACCATTTAGTGCGCAGCTTTGCATACATGCAAACAACGCTGTTTTGAATTTAATAGATTTTTTTATTCGCATACACCTAATTCACACCAGAAAATTTAAATAGAAATATTGGCTTTAATTGAAATCAGACATTCCGTATTCAAACAAAGCTAAATTAACCATTGAAACTTTCTGGTGTCAAGTCAGATTCTCTGAAATACGTAATTTCTAAAACGTATTCTATTATGGGAATTAAAGGGTTAAAGATTAAGTCTTATAAAATAAGGTATTTGGAGACATACTTATTAAAGTATTTACTAATTTGCTTTATTTTAGCGTAAAACAGCTACACGACAGTAGTTTTTACTTCTATGGCAGATGTGCAACAGAAGAAAAGATTGACGTATTATGTGAAAAATATATCTCTGGATTTTTTCATAGTTTTTCATGTGTTATAAACCTTTCAGAGTGTCATATATAATTTTAACGAAACAAAATAAAAAATCGCGCATTTAAGGGTTAAATGCTTTTTGCTTCTGGCGTTGCACTAACTCGCCAAGCGAATATCTTTCTTAGTTTTGCAACTGCTTATATTTCATCTCAATGTGGGTTTTTTGTAAGATTCAGTTGCATATAATGATCAGTTTAACTGGTTCTTTCATTTGGTAAAATGCCTTTATTTTAGACAAAGACTGTTTCATCATTTTCCGTATCTGGTAACGTAAAAAGAGAAAACCTAATGGAAAATTTAGAAACGAAAAATATTTAATTTACCCGAAACCAATTTCTCATGCTGGAGCAAACCAAACTACATGCAGATTAGAAGTTTCTTTCATTAGTTACCATTTTATTTTCGTATTTGTTTATAACATTTGGAGCAAAATTGTACTTTCTTAAGACTGCCAATGCCCCTATAACCAAAAGGTATCAAAATAATATGCCATTATGATGTTTTTATATTGAATTGAATATTTCGTACTTTAATTTATTTAAAGTATATATATATATTTATTAATCATTTCAGGTCAATATTCCTAATTGGGTCCGAATAAAAAAAAATTATAAAAGAGGAATGATATATATTTTTTTAATTTTTTGAAGTGCATAGCTTAAAAATTAGTATAAAATTGACAAGTTTTAAAACTGGTGGGCGAATTTAAATTGATACGCAATATTAAAAAAAAATAGGGCATAACAATATTCGCAAGTTTAATGTTTTAGTTTAGAAAAATTTTACTTTTGGATGGTCTAAGTCTTCAACCTTATTACCAGAATGCTGTGGGCAACCACAAATTCCTAAATATAATTTTTCTCTTATTTGACCAAACTTTTCTGTTATTGTTTGACAAAACTGTAGAGTTATTGAAAAAGAGAATTTTTTGTATTCTAAAATACTGGTAGTTTTGTGGACCGCGGGCAACAGTCTGAAGACACATAGTCTAAAACAGGATTGCCAGTTTGTCCTTGATTTTTTTTTTTTTTTTTGAAATGTTAAATTTATATCAGAAATTTTGAAAGAAAAATTTAGTTTATGTAGTCACAAAATTTCTGTCATTAATTTAAGCAAAAAAAAAAAAAAAACCTTTCTAATTTCGGGCGCGAATTCGGATTTTCGGAATAAAAATGGAAGCCAAACTGGCAACCATCGTCTAACAAGAGAAGCGCCAAACATGATGCGAGCAGATTTTGATGATTTTAGAGTATGTTGTAGGGATCATGCCCCTAATTATTCTGATGAAAGATTTTATTCAAATGAGCTTTAGTGTTCGAGAAATTGGGGGTCAAAGTTCAGCATATGTTTCAAATACCTATTAATTTACCTTATAGAATGTGTGCTTGGTATCGTGGAGGTAACGTGCTAGTACGGTGTACCGTAGATTTCGGGTTCGAAACCAACTTGTACTCTTTTTTTTCTTTTCTTTTAATTAATATATATTTTTGGCATGTTACAAATTTTACTCTAATTTAAAAATTAGGCAGCTTTGATCTTTTTGATATTTTCCTAACAAATTACATTTAAATTTTCGAGATTTTTATGGAAATTTATATTTTCTCTGAAATTTTTAAACTAACATTTTTTATGACAAAAATTAAACTAATTTATATATAGCTATCTCATCTTTTTAAAACGTACTGTTATTGTTTACATTAATGTACATATAGTTATTTATCACAGTTATGAAATAATGCATAATACTTTTTCTTACATTTTATATACATAAAAAAATAATTGACTAGCAAAAATTAACGAAATAATATATACTTTTAATATTTCTTTTGTCTAAATATAATGAATGCAATATGTTAATTATTACAATACAAAATTGTTTATCATTACCGTCAAAGCCATTATTAATTTTGTAAATATGCTAATTTTTGTAAATAACTAATTGCGTGACACGTAAAATAGCATTAAAAATAACTATAAAAACAATTTCTTTTCATGAACTTTTTTTAACAATACTGGATGAACACATAAAATAACTTATGTTCTTTAAATACTTAATTTTTTTAATATCATAAAATAGCTGAACGAGATCAATAAAAATAATTTTTTTTTTAAATTCTGATATTACCTTGAAAGAACAGCAGACGATTTAAAATCTATATACATATATGTATTATAAGTTTTATCTGGCATTATTGCATTTCCAGTCGATTTTTTAAGAATGACGTCATCATCGTTTATAATTGTTTGAAGGAAAATATATTATAAATCTAATCTGTTATTTTTTATTTGTTCGAATAAAAAATGATATTGAGTTCGAACTGTACCGATAAATGTATTTAGAAAACATTAAAAATTTATACAACTGGTAAAAACTTATAACATATACCATATAAGTGTTATTAATTGAACATTTTTTTACTCTTTTGTAAATATGATATTAAAATTATCTAATCGTAAATACGTTTGCGAGATTCATCATGAAAAACTATTTTGTATAGATTATGGAAAAAAATTATAAATTTTCATTTAAAATTCAATAAAGTAAAAGAAAACAACATATATTATTATTATAGATCTGTGCGTAAAATATAAAAAAATATATAAATAATAGTAAATTAAAAAAAATTCTAGACATGAATTAGTTTAATTTCCGTCAATAGAAATATTAGCTTAAAAACTGCAGAAAATATACAGATTTTCATTAAAAATTTGAAAATGTAAACGTAATTTATTGGGAAAGCATCAAATAGATCAAAGATGCGTAATTCCTAATTCAGCGTGAAACTTGTAATATGCCAAAATATATCATTAATCAAAAAAAGAAAAAAACAAGCTGGGTCCGAGCCTGCCATCTGCGGTATATGAAACTAATTAATAAAGAGGAACTGACATATCCTTAAAATAGTGAAGCTTCAACTGTAACCGCTATCGCAGGCGCTGTTTACCGCCGGTGGAAACTTCCACCAGTAGATATATATAGAAATTTTCAACTTATTTAAATGCCTTATTAATACAAATTTTCAGTCATAAATAATGATAGAAACACGTTTTCATTTTTACTGGTAGGAGTTTACTTTGGCGGTAGTTAGACCTTGCGTTTCCGCCATATTGTGACAACTAGGGAAACAAACTGACAGTTTTACAAGGCATACTGACACAGGGGAAAAAAAATGGAAAATATTACATTTTTGAGAAAAATTTTAATGAATAAGCCGCTTAATTAAGACGAAATTCTCTATTCAATTTTACTGGTGGGATGTATACCCTGGCGGTAATCAGAAACTGGAAATCCGATAAAAAAAAAAAAGAAACCGCCATCTTGTGACAACCTCCTCAGTTACTTCACTCGCAACTGGTAGACAGTACACTATATGTCTCCTCCCCTTTATTCATGACTTTATTCTGCGGTATAGTGCACTTGCACGTTACCTCCACGTTACCAAGTACGCTTTGTAACAGCAAATTAATAGGTATTTGAAACGCATGCTGAACTTTGACCCTCAATTTTTTAAAAACTAAGGTCCATTTGAAGAAAACCTTTTACAGGAATAATTAGGGATGTGACATCCTACAACATACTTTAAAATCATCAAAAATTGTGCGCATTATGTTTGATGGTCCTCTTGTAAGAAGTCCGTTTTTTATTACAGCTAGCATCAACAGAAAAGGAAATCTTAGACTTAAACTATGCAATATTTTTTTTAATAATTTGATTTTCTGTACAATTTCCTGGTAATAAAAAAAAGTGTCCTCGGTACTTGTTTCTGTTAAATCCACGGAACTCTTAATGAAGAGGAACTGACACATCCTTAACACGTTAAGCACCCCGTCAACCACCGGTGACTGGCACTGAACTTTCCGTTTAGAACGGGTCATTCACAGATGACTGACGGTCTAAAATATGATACAAAACTAAAAATATATATATTGTTTCAAGTAATTACTGAAAATTTATTTAAAATGTACTTACCTTTTATATATTACAGGATTATACTTTCTTAAAAATTACTTAAAACATTGTAAAATTTTCGACTTCAATGTCAGTCAACGTATTAAAATAGTGAAGCTTACACTGTAACCGTTTTCGCAGGGATTGATTACCGCCGGTGGAAACTTTCACCAGTAAATTTATATAGGAATTGTCTTCTTATTTAAACGCTTTTTAAATGGAAAATTTCAGTCATAAATAATAGCAGAAACATATTTTCATTTTTACTGGTAGAACTTTACTTTGGCGGAAAGTAGAACTTTACGCCAAAGTAAAAGAAACGCGCAGCCCTGCGTTTTCGCCATATTGTGACAACTAGTAAAACAACTGACTGTGTTATCAGGCAAATTGACACAAGAAAAAACAAATAGAAAATTTTACCATATTTGTGAGAAAAAATTGCTATGAATAAAACTAAATTTTCTATTCAATTTTACTGGTGGAAAGTTTGCCCGATCGTAATCAGAAACGGTAGCTCCGATTTTTAAAAAAGCAGTCGCCATCTTGTGACAACTTTCTCAGTTACTTCACTTGCAACTAGCTGACAGTACATTGTATGTCTCCTCCTCTTTATTCGAAACTCCATTGTTAAATCTTAACTATATATTTTTTTTAACTTACGAATAAACACTTGAGACATTTTCTTTTATAACTGTGAAAATTTAAGAAAATATCTATAAACTATGTGCAGTGCAGGGAAAAAAGTAAGCACTCCCTACTAACTTTGCTACAATTTATCGTAGAAGAAAGTACAGTTACCAAAGGATTGGAAATAAAGTCTACTTTTAAATGATATGTATAAAATTTTCTTAGGGGTCATCTACATATCAAAACTAATCCAAACTTTGTTTTTTTTTCAATAGAAATACTCAAGTTCGTCACAAGAAATAAATTCTACACCCTTGAATTAGCCTAAATCCAGAGCTGCCAAGTCTCCGGCCTTTTGGATACCAGTATTTTAATACATAAAATATTGTTTTATTTAATTGGAACAATTGGATGATTTAACAGCATTTTCTCTCAGATAATATTGGTGGGACAAAAGCTGGAGACTTGGCAACTCTGTAAATCCAAATTTTCATGAAATTCGTACGATTAGTTTCCGAGATATTAATTATTTTAACCCTTTCAGGGGCAAAGTACTTATGTTGCTAAAATGTTAAAATGATTGAATGACACCGGGATTTATTAACAAATGTATATAGAAATAAGTAAAAGGTTTTCTCCGCGTACATTATACAAAGGAAAATTTAATTCCTAAACTCTGGTCCCAATGTGGCATTCGGTAATTAAAATTAAGCGGTATATATAATATACCGGTGTTCTTCAAGGGGTTAAAATGAGCATATTTTAGGGGCTGTATCCAAATAGAAGTTCGGTACTCGATTGCTGAAACACTACAGTGTGACTATGTCACTTCTATTAATGTATTATTTATTGCCAATAGGACCATTTAACTCACTTAATATGTTTCGATTAATGCCAGTCCAAATATTTAAATAAAATGACTAAAATATTTTTTTATTCAAATTATGCCTTGCTGCATATCATTGACGGCCCCTTAAACCATCATTTTGATGTTTTTTAATGATAATTCGAAAACTACTTGAAAGAAAAATTTGAAATTGAGAATTCACATAAAGCAGGACATAATAAATATAACCCAGCATGGAAAGAAACAGTGGGCCATCAGCTGGAAATCATATGGCAGCCAGCACTGCCACCAGCGGTAAAGTGCAATGGTGCCATTACTTAAACCAGTACAAAAGTGTCCGTACGGACTGCAGCTGTCCCATCAGTGGTATGCCATCACATTACTTCAATCCGGCACTTTTCCTGCAGTGGTAGAACATATTCTATTGCTATTCCTTTGCTGGGTAAGCAATTTACCTTACAAAAATTTCTTATAGTATTTAAAAAAAAAACTTATAGAAAAAGTATTATAGAATTATGGCCCGTTTTTTCATAAGCTAGTCTCACAAAATCTGCAGAAATATCTGTAGAAGTGTCTATAAATATATTTGAACTCGCAACGGTTTCCACGTGATCACCCTCCCAAGTACTAACCGCGGTCGGTGCTGTTTAGTTTCCGTGATCAGACGTGAACAAGTACTTTCAGCATAGTCTACGACCGCGCGTCGTTTTCAAGCTCTCATTACGCTATTTCAAGTTTGTTTCTTTTGTGATTTGATTTGCTTTCCCAATCATTAAAATTGTATAGAAATTATTGTATCGTATATAAAACCTGTATATTTATAATAGTAATAAAAATAATCCTTATTTTAATATAAACTTGCGAAAATATTTAAAAGTCTAATAAATTATTATTTGTTAAACTTGTAACGTAATTGTTTAAATATTTTTACATGTACCTCACTGGCACCAGAATTTTGGAATTGAAATTTCCTTTATATAATGTACGCTATGAAAAGCCCTTTACTGCCTTTCTTATAAGTTTGTTCGTAAATCCCATTGTCATTCAAATAATTTAACATTTTGCTAACATAGGTACTTTGCCCCTGAAAGGGTTAATCCTTTATTGCCCAGTGTTCCATTACATGGAACACCCAACCAGATTCCCAAATGCTAAAATGACACCAGAATTTTGGTACAAGCGTTTTCCTTTCCATATGTATGTGAAATAGAGCTTTTTCTTATTTTCAGATAACTTTGTCCGTAAATTCTGGTGAAGCTTATTTATGTAATTATTTTAGCAATGGAAGTGCTTTGCGCCAGAAAGGGTTAATAGGTGATTAGTTCGACTCTGTTGCGTAGAACTCCGAATTTTTTCTGTGATTGATTAACACATAGATTACTATTCGAAAATAGCGGTACTAAACAATGATAAAATGTGCAAAGCCCGTTTCAGAAGGAATCGAAAAGTTAAAAAATAATAACGGAAATTTTTTACCGGGCAGAACATAAAACTTACCTGCACAGTTTCTTCTTTAACCCCTTAACGGTCGCATTAAATTATGGTTTAAAAATTCAAATTGCTTATTGGCACCAATTTTTTGAAAAATAAATATTCGCCTTATTTAATGGAAGGTAAAATGAAACTACAATAAAGCCAGTTACACTATTTTATAAAACTGGTGCGAATCAAACAATCTGAATAAAAGACACAGCCCGTGAATATCACGGGAGCGAGAATTAAGGGGTTAGTTAATGGCTGTTGTCACTTGGTATCTAAAAATCAGTTTTAAATGTAATAAGAAAAAACTCAAATACTATTTGAGTTTGAAAACTTATATTTAAATATATTGAGATTTAAATCACTAAAATGTTTTATATGCATGTGTATTTACAAAGTACTTTTATGGTAAACATCTTTTCCTTATATAATATTCCACAAAACAAATGAAATTCTTTAAAGAAAAACAGTCTCAATATTACCAGAAAGTTTTCGCATAGTTTTGAAAAGTTGTCGCACATATTTCTCAATAATTTTAAATCACTCGCTTGCATAAATTTTTCTGATTCTTTAAATTTATTTCCGAATTCCAACTAGATGAATTTCCATTTAAATGAAAACAACTTGAGATATCTCGCGACAAGCGTTTATTTTCATAACTATTTCTTTTCTTCGTTTATAAAATAAAATTAATGATAGAAGGTAGTAAGTTATTTCTTTACAGCACAAGAATGCATAAAATCTTGCCCGATGTATGAATGGTAAAAGGCATCAAAAAGGCATTTTTAATAGAGTGGCAACTCTTTTCTAGAAGTTTTCAAATTTTATTCTGCTTTTCAAAGTATTTTCTTCGATCTATTATATTACATGAGCTGAAAATGTTCTTTTATAAATGGGCTTGGAAGTTCTTACGGAGACACGATACATTTTCACGTTTTTTTTTTTTTTTTTTTTAATATTTGATTTTATGAATTATGATAAACATGGTTATTGAATTGCATTTTAATATTCAAGTCAATCAGATTTTTAAAAAATCTTTTTAAAACGCACATTTAATTATTTTAATAAAAATATTTGGATATTTTAAATTCTGCAATGCTTTTTGAAATTTTGATATTTCGATTTCTCATAAATTTCTTTAACTATAATACATACGACTGCACGTGGATTGTTAGATAAAACTGATATTTGATTTTTTTTTTTTTACTATCACATATAATGAAAGAAGTTGAAATCTAACTCTTATTCATATAACTCTAATAAAAATACATAAAAACCATAATTTCCTGCATAGTTTTATCCTATATATAATAAAGAATATTTACAAAAAATTATAAATTTCCATCTCAAACATGTAACTATGAATAAAGAGGAAATGACGTATCCCCGGGCTCCCACTTCTCCGTTTTTTTAGGTGCGTTCGTAATTATATAAATACGTAGCACCTATAGTCGTCGCACAGTGTGGTATTTCGCTGAAAAAGCTGGCCAAAAGTCAAAATTTCAAATCTCGTATATAGATGATCATTTTCTGGTTGGTATAAGAGCACTATCCTGTCCATAGGGTAACGGGTTCATTTCGATCTGTAGACTCTTCAGTTGTCTGGTATTTTACTTAGAATTCATGGTTTGTGCATTTCTTTTTTTATGCTTCTGATATATGCATCTTTTTATCGAACGTCTAAAAAACTATTCTTAGTAGAATTTCAGAAACTTTTTACGGTTTCTATAGAAGAAGATGTATACTTCCTTTTACATAAATATTTTTGTATATATAATGCATATTCATTATGATTTTCACGTTTGAAACCACATTGTTTTAAAATTAAATATTTTAGATAAATTTTATAATTTTAATAGGGAGTTAAACTGAGTTCAGTAAGAACTCTTGCGTTTTCATACAGTATATGTCGGCTAATTAAAAGATATGAAATAAAATCTACCCCCATTTGACCCCCATTTTTTTAATAAGTAAAACAAAATTTCAAAAAAAGTTTTTGAAAAACAGTTTTTTTTTTACTTTATTAAAATTTTAAATTTATTATCTGTTTACATTTAATATTTGCTGTAGTTTTTTACTCCATACTGATGACCATTTGGTGTGCAGAGGACAAATCTGAAAATTGAAGAGAAAAAATCCCTTTTTTTAACCCTTTGAGCTCTGGTGGTTGAATATTTTCCCTCTTAATTTTAATCCCCAAATGTCACAATAACACCGGAATATTCGACCAAATTTATTCGAAAAGAGTTTAATGCATTTTTTTCGTTTATATTTTAAATCCAATTATTTTATTTCAAAATACTGGTTGCAATGTGACATTTGGGAATTTTGAAGAAATTCACCCACCAGAGCTCAAAGAGTTAAGTGGTTAGACGTGCCTTCTTTTTATTTTAAGCAAGATGTTTTTTGATCGTACAGTGATAACGTGCACTAAAGGATTCTTTGTAAATAATGTTACATTTTGGTTTTGTACTAAGTGTTTATAATATGTGAATTATCTGTTATCATTTTGGATAATATATTTTCGATTAGCCGTAAAGAAGGGCGTTCTTTTCTCACTAACGAGGTAAGAGAGTTTTATATTATTAAGAAGAGATGTACTAGATATACATATATTAGTTTTTATTCAATATACGAAAATCAGTACAAATATCAAGAAAATATATGTGTAATGTAATCAAAGTAGTGTGACCCAGAAAAATAAACAAGAAGTTGAAGTTTCTAGCAAAGAAACTTATAAAAATTACGAAATGTTCAGAAAATTAAATGCATTTGCTCCTTTACAAAGTAAAATTTTTCGAACATGCTTATAAACAGAAATGAGCTTCTTCGCGATTTACTGAACAATGTTTTCAAGAAAACAACGAGG
Organism: Maratus speciosus; assembly: GCA_963932465.1. Taxonomy (NCBI): domain Eukaryota; kingdom Metazoa; phylum Arthropoda; class Arachnida; order Araneae; family Salticidae; genus Maratus; species Maratus speciosus. Next base: position 54,686,745 of record OZ010787.1, read on the forward strand.
AATGACTGAAACGAATGCTTTATTTTCCTATAAGGACAATACTCAGTCGCCCAGCTAAAGAATTAAAAGTTTGTAGTGGCAGAAGTAAGAGGCGTAAAACAGAACAATTAAGATATGAAATAAGCAATGAACAATTGACACACGCAGCTCAAATGTGCGAAAGAGCTCCAGGATATACAGTTGCAGATGTCTAAAAAATTATTAAAGACGTTACAGCCAGCCTAACTAGGAAAAAAAAATATTGAAAAATTTTGAATTCTTCGGTTTAGACAACAAAACTAAGTACATTGAAGTTATCACCGACTGAGGCTTTGACCATGTTTATTGCAGCAGATTTCACTGAAATCAATATAATATAATTTGGACTTCTAATAAATATGTATGTCCTTGCTATTCACTTCTATAGCGAGCTAAAGAGAGCTACTTGTTATATTCAAAAGATACCACATTACTGACAACATGGCGGAAGTAAAATCTTTTGGATCACTCTACTCAAAGACTGTGTAAATACATAGAATATGTTTTCACAACAGCATGTGAAGCAGAATTGAAAAATTTAGAATATCTCTGCAAATGGCGTTGTGACGGCTCCCAGCAACAAATGTTCAAACAAAAGTTTGAAAACTCCTCAAACATCTTCCAAAGCTCTTTAGTTCATTTGAGATTAATAAGTAACATAAATGAATTTCAAAAAGTATGGTGGCAGAACCTTGTACTTTCATCTCCACGTTTTTGCCGTTTTATACGAATAAGATTCATTCACAAAGATAATGACATAATCCAATAGGAAGTAAAATACATTGAAGAGCAGGCACGAAATTTAATAAACACAAAGATACTCCCAGATTATGGCTTACTGCACGTTCAGTACAGATTAATGCTGACTATTGTCGATGCTAAAGTTTACAATGCTATTACCAGCACCAATTCCAAGATGCGATGTAATATTTGCAACCAATAATCCAAAGATTTTAATAAGTTAAAAAATAGTTAAAGATATTGACCCTGATTCTTTAAAATTTGGTCTCTCAATACTCCAGTCTAGGATCAGATTTTTCGAGTCAATTCTACATCTTGCTTAGAAGATTCCAATAAAAAATGGCAAGCAAGAGGTGATAATGATAGATTGTCAATAAAAGAAAAAAATCAATGCAAAACAAGTTTTAAATTGAGATGCGATTACTGGCAGGCATTGCAAAAGCCCATTTCGGAAACACCAATAACGGAAACATCTCAAGAAAGTTTTTCTCAGATCCAGAAACATCAGCTTAAATTACAGGAATTGACATAAAATTAATGCACTACCTAAAAACTATTCTAGAAGGGTTATCTAATGCTTCTAAAATAAATACTAGAAAATTTTAAGAATTTACGAATGATACCTCTAACCGTTATCTAAATTTTTATGTTTGGCAACCAATGTTAACCACATTAGACAAAATCTTGATTCATGGAGCTACTATTATAAAACATGCATTGCATCCAATCGGGCAGCTACCAGAGGAAGCGGCTGAAACTCGCAACACGCATTTTCGTTCATATAGGCAAAACCTTTCAAGAAAAGTCTCGCTCATAGACTGGAATCATGAGTGCTTAATCGCTTACTTTAATGTTCTGATTCTTGTTTAAGTCTTGGTATGCGAAAAAACTCCACAAAACATAAAAATTTCTCTGCAGAGGCATTACAGATTTTATTGCCAGAATCTAGTTTTCGAGTGATTCTGAAGAGGACGATGTGGACGAGTATGATCAAAAGAATGATGGTCAGTAGGACATTAAATTGTTACACATATTTGCATAAATTGTACGAAAAGTGAGTTGTTTCTAGCATATTAAAATATTTTTCGTATTCTTAAGACATTTTATCTGCTATAGAACGCACAAAAGGTTTTAAATAATTTTGGCCAGGTTTTTCAGCAAAATACCACACTGTGCGTCGTTCAGTCCGTCCGTCTGTCCGTCTGTACGTCCGTCTGTCCGTCCGTCTGTCCGCATGTAACAGAGCAAAAACTACCCAACCGAATGGTCTGAAATTTCAAATATATGATTGTTGCAAAATTTTGTCGAGCCATTTCAAATTTTATGAAAATCGGATGTATAGTTTAATTACAGGGACAGTCAAAAGTTTTTCTTTACATTACGGCCAATGGGAAAAATTATTGCAAGTGCATTTTAATGATATTAGAGCCTTCCGAATGATCTGAAATTTTAAAGATATAACTGATGCAAAATTTTGTCGAGCCATTTCAAATTTTAGGAAAATCGGATGTATAGTTTAATTACAGGGACAGTCAAAAGTTTTTCTTTACATTACGGCCAATGGAAAAAATTATTGCAGGTGCATTTTAATGATATTAGAGCCTTCCGAATGATCTGAAATTTTAAAGATATAACTGTTGCAAAGTTTTGTTGAGCTATTTCAAATTTTAGGAAAATCGGATGTATAGTTTAATTACAGGGACAGTCGAAAGTGTTCCGTTACATTACGGGGAATGGGAAAAATTATTGCAAGTGCATTTTAATGATATTACAGCCTTCCGAATGGTCTGAAATTTTAAAGATATAATTGTTGCAAAGTTTTGTTGAGCTATTTCAAATTTTAGGAAAATCGTATGTATAGTTTAATTACAGGGACAGTCAAAAGTGTTCCGTTACATTACGGGGAATGGGAAAAAATTATTGGAAGTGCATTTTAATGATGTATCAGACTATGCGCTTTATGAAGAGCAAAAAAGTATACATTCAGTACAATATGGGGTGCAAAAAATAATTATAAAGCTAGTTATAGTACGAACGCACCTCATTTGCCACGTTTGACGAGCAATTTCCAACTTTTTTTTAGGTGCGTTCGTAATTATATAAATACGTAGCACCTATAGTCGTCGTTCAGTCCGTCCGTCTGTCTGTCCGCATATAACAGAGCAAAAACTACCCAACCGAATGGTCTGAAATTTGAAATATAAGATTGTTGCAAAATTTTGTCGAGCCATTTCAAATTTTATGAAAATCAGATGTATAGTTTAATTACAGGGACAGTCAAAAGTTTTTCTTTACATTACGGCCAATGGGAAAAATTATTGCAAGTGCATTTTAATGATATTACAGCCTTCCGAAGGGTCTGAAATTTTAAAGATATAATTGTTTTAAAATTTTGTTGAGCTACTTCAAATTTTAGGAAAATCGGATGTATAGTTTAATTACAGGGACAGTCAAAAGTGTTCCGTTACATTACGGGGAATGGGAAAAAATTATTGGAAGTGCATTTTAATGATGTATCAGACTATGCGCTTTATGAAGTGCAAAAAATTATACATTTAGTACAATATGGGGTGCAAAAAATAATTATAAAACTAGTTATAGTACGAACGCACCTCCTTTGCCACGTTTGACGAGCAATTTCCAACTTGTTTTAAATTAGTAATTTTTCAGAAAGAAATTCGTGGTAGGTTTCTGCAACAATTGCAAGAAAAACGCTCTTCACGGTATGTCTCTACGAAATTTATAAGAAAGATTCTTCTTTAAATAAATGTGGTGTTCAAAAACGGACCGAGTGGGAGCCCTGCATATCCGCAAAATGGTGAATCTTCAACTGTAACCGGATTCACAGTGGCTAATTATCGCCAGGGCAAATGCCCACAAGTAAATTTAACCCGAGAAGGCCCCGGCCTGATAGACCAAGAGTGCGTATAGTTTTACAATTGTCACCACTATTTTTTTAAATTATTCTTCAACTGATTTTATCGCAGAATTTGAAAAAAATTTCTTCGACTAAAAAAGGTGACGATTGTTATTTGTATTTATTGGTGACAAAGTAAAAACCACGAGTCATACCATGGGTATGCAAGCGTTCTCCCTGGTTAAATAGAAATTTTCTCCTTATTTAATTTAAACGCTTTATAAATGCAGAATTTCAGTCAAAATTATGGCTAAAATCAGATATTTATTTTTACTGATGGAAGTTTACTTCGGCGGTAGCTAGCCCGTGCGTTTACGCCATATTGTGATATTTAAACAACCTCCTGTCAGTGTCAGAGAAATAGATTACAATACCCGGGCCAACTGCAACCAGTAAAAACGAAGAGAATTATTTACCATATTTGTGGGGGAAATTTTGCATGAGTAAGCCTCTAAAGTAAGGTGAAATCTTCTATTCAAAATTTACTGGTGGAAGTTTGCTTCGGTGGCAGTGAGAAACTGTTGCTCCGATCTAAAAAAATTGGTGGACACCTTGGAACAACAGCCTAAGTTAAGTCACTCGAAACTAGTAGTCTCTACACTATATGTCTCTTACTTTTTATTCATAACTCTATTATCTCAAATATACAAAAAAGCCTTAAAATTTTTAAAATATGAAAACCAAGAAAACCAGAACATTCACATCTAAGATTTTAATTAGGAATGAAAACGCCCTTGAACTGCAACTCTGTACATAAATTACACATATACCTCATGTTCAAAAAGGTTAAATCTATAATTTGAGTTAATAATAAGAAAACAAGATAAATTGACCATTTTTGTGGTTGGTTGGTTGGTTGATTGGGGTTTTATGGCGAAAGACCCTTTTGGGACATGCTGCGCCAAAACCATTTTTGTGGAATTGTCTCCCCTTAAGAAAAATCTAAATTTTCTGAATTGTTTCTTTTAAATATTTCTTAAATTCTTCATTTCAATCTGTTTTTCAGAAAAAAAAATCGAGCGAAATTTAAATATTTATTTGAAATCTTTGAAATAAACATGCAAGGTGTCCTAACTTTGTTTGATTTTAAAATTCAATGACAAGTAAGAGATGACAGGTATTATTCTTGCATAGAATTATTGTATGGAATCAGGAATTTTTTTATTACTCTTCCTTGTTTTAGCACTAAACATCATCAGCAGAATGCGCTGCGCGGGCTTAACCCTCAGATGCGTGATTTTTTATTTTGTTTCGAAAAAATCATATATGATTCTCTGAAAAGTTTATTACACAGGAAAAATAAAGAAAAAAAATCAGAGATAAATTTTTCATATAATAAGCCAATTTTTTCTTCTGTTGCACATCTGCAATGCAAGTAAAAACTACTTTCGTGTGGCTGTTTTACGCTAAAATATTGCAAATTAGTAAATATTTCAATAAGTATGTCTCCAATACTTTATTTTATATAATTATTTATTTTATAAAACTTAACCAATAACCAGGGATGAGATTTCCGCTTTTTTGCACACCAGTATTTTGTTAGAGAAAATGTTATTTTATTCAATCGGAACATTTTTGCGATTTAAAAGAACAACATTTTCTCTAACAAAATACTGGTGTGCAAAAAAGCGGAAATCTCATCCCTGCCTATAACATGTTAATTTCCATGATAGAATACGTTCTAGAGATTACGTAGTTCAGATAATCTTACTTTACACCAGAAAGTTTCAATGGTTAATTTCGCTTTATTTAAATACGGAATGTCTGTTTTTTAATTAAAGCAAATATTGCTATTTTAATTTTCTGGTGTGGATTAGGTATATGCGAATAAAAAAAATCTATTAAATTCAAAGCACTGTTGATTGCATATATACAAAGCTGTGCACTAACGGGTTAAACTGTAATACCGATCTAAATAAAATTGCAATATTACACCCGAAAACAGTTTTTAACATTTTCGAACATAGTTTTATTATGAAATCGGTTTGTCTGCCTCTCTGTCAAGCCGCACTCTTATTCTGTGAATATACTCATATTGCCTAGTAATTGATACATGTTCTTGATGTTTGAAAAGGCACATTTGATATTGAAAATACATTCTTTAGTATTTATAGTTCGTTTACAGGAACACTCAAATTATTCCGTTACATTATGGTCTGTAACAGAAAAATCGTTTGCGGTGTATTTCAATGATGTTACGCTATTTCAAACAGATTAAAATTGATAATACATCACTTAGGATTCACTTCAAGATGCTTACTGTAGAATATGATGTGTTTACAGATCATTTACAGGGACACACACAATAATTCGTTCACAGTCTATGAGCGATAATTTTTGGAAGTGCGGTTTCAATTGTGGGGGTGTCAATGTAACTATTCTTTATATTTTATTCTGCGTGCATAAATTATATGGATCATATACAAAGCTGCACAAAAGAAATCAAGTACATCTCCGTTTATAGACGGAATTTGTTGAAAGGAAATTTTCAGGTCTGTTATATGTTTTCTAGCTGAATAAAATTTGTGGCATACTATGTTGTATATATAAATAAAAAAGAAAAGTGCCCAGCTAAACTGATGGCATTGAGCTCACAGGCTATTCACACTAATTGTATATCATACTCTTATTTTAAAGAATAATGCCCCTCAAAAAATAAGTAAAGGGGAATTAGCCCCCGTTTCCCCCTTTATACTTAACCAGTGAACCTCCAAATCTAATCAGGGAAGCTCCTTATCATAATAAACCGGTATACCAAATTAGGAGCAAATCGAATGATCCTGCAAAAAAAAACCATTTATCTAAATTAAGGGGGTGGACAAGCCCCCCTTTATCCTTAACCAATGAATCCCCAAAACGAATCAGGGAAGCTCCTTAACATAATAAACCGGTATACCAAATTCGGAGCAAATCGAATCATTCTGCAGGAAAAACCCATTTATCTGAATTAAGGGGGTGGACAAGCCCCCATTTTCCCCCTTTATTCTTAACCAATGAACCCCCAAAACTAATCAGGGAAGTTCATTAACATAATAAACCGGTATACCAAATTCGGAGCAAATCGAATCATTCTGCATGAAAAACCCATTTATCTGAATTAAAAGGGGTGGACTAACCCCCCTTTTCCCCCTTTATCATTAACCAATGAATCCTCAAAACTAATCAGGGAAGTTCCTTAACATAATAAACCGGTATACCAAATTCGGAGCAAATCGAATGATTCTGCATGAAAAACCCATTTATCTGAATTAAGGGGGTGGACTAACCACCTTTTTCCCCCTTTATCCTTAACCAATGAACCCCCAAAACTAATCAGGGAAGTTCCTTAACATAATAAACCGTTATACCAAATACGGAGCAAATCGAATGATTCTGCATGAAAAACCCATTTATCTGAATTAAAGGGGGTGGACCAACCCCGTTTTTCCCGCTTTATCCTTAACCAATGAACTCCCAAAACTAATCAGGAAAGTTCCTTAACATAATAAGCCGGTATACCAAATTCGGGGCAAATCGAATGATTCTGCATGAAAAACCCATTTATCTGAATTAAGGGGGTGGACTAACCCCCTTTTCCCCCTTTATCCTTAACCAATGAACCTCCAAAACTAATCAGGGAAGTTCCTTAACATAATAAACCTGTATACCAAATTCGGAGCAAATCGAATCTTTCTGCATGAAAAACCCATTTATCTGAATTAAAAGGGGTGGACTAACCCCGCTTTAACCCATTTATCCTTAACCAATGAACCCCCAAATGTAATCAGGGAAGTTCCTTAACATAATAAACCAGTATATCAAATTCGGAGCCAATCGAATGATTCTGCATGAAAAACCCATTAATCTGAATTAAGGGGTTGGACTAACCCCGTTTTTCCCCCTTTATCCTTAACCAATGAACTTCCAAAACTAATCATGGAAGCGCCTTATCACAATGAACTTAGAAAAAATTTTTGAAGCAAATCGGATGTTTCTATCTAGAGTTATCGCGTTACATACATACATACATACATACGTACGTACGTACGTATATACATTGTGAAATATTTTGCAACCCTGTCTCGAGCAGTCAGCCAGACTGCTTAGGCGCCACGAAGGATCACGTGACCATCGAGAGAATTGATATTTGAAAACATTTTTTACTCTTCTTTTTTTTTAGTTTAGTTTCTTTGTCAATGGGAATCTTGAACGCAGCAGGTAATAAGCTGCGTATAGGTTTTTTCGTGGTCTTCTATTAGATGAAATGATGTTTAATTTTGAAAAGGAAAATTTATTTTCGAATATTAAATCATGCTATTTTCTCGACTTCTTTTTAGAAGAGCATAATTATTGAAATTTTAATATGATCATCTTGGATTCCCAATGTGGAATTTATTTAACAAACATTATCCAAATGTTTTCATTGTAAATACTGTAAATATTTAGAAGTGTAAATAGAATAATCAAAGTTTTTAATCTTCCTGTGATTACTTATACTGAACAACACATGCGCCACTTTCTTGTGAAATATGCTTAATTATTTTAATGTGGTTTTACATGAATCGTGAAGTTTTTCATCTAATAAGCTCTCCCAAATATGATTTAAAACGAATCGTAAATTCTACAACTATTCTCTCACAATAAAAATATCTTGAATTGTGATAACGTGAAATTTCGTGGAATACATAAAGATTATTCTTTATACATACAAAACGGGAGGGCACATTAGCTCTCAGGCTTTGATAAACCTTAACCAATGAACTCCCAAAACTAATCAGGGAAGTTCCTTAACATAATAAACGGTATACCAAATTCGGAGTAAATCGAATGATTTTTCATGAAAAACCCATTTATCTGAATTAAGGGGGTGGACTAGCCCCCCTTTTCCCCCTTTATTCTTAACCAATGAACCCTCAAAACTAATCAGGGAAGTTCCTTAACATAATATACCGGTATACCAAATTCGGAGCAAATCGAATTATTCTGCATGAAAAACTCATTTATCTGAATTAAATGGGGTGGACTAACGCCCCTTTTCCCCCTTTATCCTTAACCAATGAATCCTCAAAACTAATCAGGGAAGTTCCTTAAAATAAAAAACCGGTATACCAAATTCGGAGCAAAACGAATGATTCTGCATGAAAAACCCAATTATCTGAATTAAGGGGGGTGGACCAACCCCTTTTTTCCCGCTTTATCCTTAACCAATGAACTCCCAAAACTAATCAGGAAAGTTCCTTAACATAATAAGCTGGTATACCAAATTCGGGGCAAATCGAATGATTCTGCATGAAAAAACCATTTATCTGAATTAAGTTGGTGGACTAACCCCCTTTTTCCCCTTTATCCTTAACCAATGAACCTCCAAAACTAATGAGGGAAGTTCCTTAACATAATAAACCGGTATATCAAATTCGGAGCCAATCGAATGATTCTGCATGAAAAACCTATTAATCTGAATTAAGGGGTTGGACTAACCCCGTTTTTCCCCCTTTATCCTTAACCAATGAACTTCCAAAACTAATCATGAAAGCGCCTTATCACAATGAACCTAGAAAAAATTTTTGAAGCAAATCGGATGTTCCTATCTAGAGTTATCGCGTTACATACATACATACATACGTACGTACGTATATACATTGTGAAATATTTTGCAACCCTGTCTCGAGCAGTCAGCCAGACTGCTTAGGCGCCACGAAGGATCACGTGACCATCGAGAGAATTTATATTTGAAAACATTTTTTACTCTTCTTTTTTTTTAGTTTAGTTTCTTTGTCAATGGGAATCTTGAACGCAGCAGGTAATAAGCTGCGTATAGGTTTTTTCGTGGTCTTCTATTAGATGAAATGATGTTTAATTTTGAAAAGGAAAATTTATTTTCGAATATTAAATCATGCTATTTTCTCGACTTCTTTTTAGAAGAGCATAATTATTGAAATTTTAATATGATCATCTTGGATTCCCAATGTGGAATTTATTTAACAAACATTATCCAAATGTTTTCATTGTAAATACTGTAAATATTTAGAAGTGTAAATAGAATAATCAAAGTTTTTAATCTTCCTGTGATTACTTATACTGAACAACACATGCGCCACTTTCTTGTGAAATATGCTTAATTATTTTAATGTGATTTTACATGAATCGTGAAGCTTTTCATCTAATAAGCTCTCCCAAATATGATTTAAAACGAATCGTAAATTCTACAACTATGATCTCCCAATAAAAATATCTTGAAGTGTGATAACGTGAAATTTCGTGGAATACATGAAGATTATTCTTTATACATACAGAACGGGAGGGCACATTAGCTCTCAGGCTTTGATAGCCTGTGAGCTAAATAAAAAAGAAAAGTGCCCAGCTAAACTGATGGCATTGAGCTCACAGGCTGTTCACACTAATTGTATATTATACTCTTATTTTAAAGAATAATGCCCCTCAAAAAAAAAAAAAATAAGTGAAGGGGAATTAGCCCCCGTTTTCCCCTTTATACTTAACCAGTGAACCTCCAAATCTAATCAGGGAAGCTCCTTATCATAATAAACCGGTATACCAAATTTGGAGCAAATCGAATAATCCTGAAAAAAACCATTTATCTAAATTAAGGGGTGGACAGGCCCTCTTTATCCTTAACCAATGAATCCAAAAAACGAATCAGGGATGCTCCTTAACATAATATACCGGTATACCAAATTTGTAGCAAAGCGAATAATTCTGCATGAAAAACCCGTTTATATAAATTAAGGGAGGTGGACTAGCCCCCCTTCCCCCTTTATCCTTAACCAATGAACCCCCCAAAATAATCAGGGAAGTTCCTTAACATAATAAACCGGTATACCAACTTCGGAGCAAATCGAATCATTCCGCATGAAAAACACATTTATCTAAATTAAGAGGGGCGGGCTAACCTCCCTTTTCCCCCATTATCCTTAACCAGTGAACCCCCAAAACTAATCAGGGAAGTTCCTTAACATAATAAACCGGTATACCAAATTCGGAGGAAATCGAATCATTCTGCATGAAAAACCCATTTATCTGAATTAAAAGGAGTGGACTAACCATCCTTTTACCCCTTTATCCATAACCAATGAACACCCAAAACTAATCAGGGAAGTTCCATAACATAATAAACCGGTATACCAAATTCGGAGCAAATCGAATGATTCTGCATGAAAAACCCATTTATCTGAATTAAGGGGGGGGGGGGTGGACTAACCCCGTTTTTCCCCCTTTATCCTTAACCAATGAACTCCCAAAACTAATCAGGGGAGTTCCTTAACATAATAAACCGGTATACCAAATTCGGTGCAAATCGAATGACTCTGCATGAAAAACCCGATTATCTGAATTAAAGGGGGGGGGGATTAACCTCGTTTTTCCCCTTTATCCTTAACCAATGAACTCCCAAAACTAATCAGGGAAGTTCCTTAACATAATATACCGGTATACCAAATTCGGAGCAAATCGAATCATTCTGCATGAAAAAACCATTTATCTGAATTAAATGGGGTGGACTAACCCCCCTTTTCCCCCTTTATCCTTAACCAATGAATTCTCAAAACTAATCAGGGAAGTTACTTAACATAAAAAACCGGTATACCAAATTCGGAGCAAAACGAATCATTCTGCATGAAAAACCCATTTATCTGAATTAAAAGGGGTGGACTAACCCCCCTTTTCCCCCTTTATACTTAACCAATGAACCCCCAAAACTAATCAGGGAAGTTCCTTAACATAATAAACCGGTATACCAAATTCGGAGCAAATCGAATGATTCTGCATGAAAAACCCATTTATCTGAATTAAAGGTGTGGACTAACCCCCTTTATCCTTAACCAATGAACCCCCAAAACTAATCAGGGAAGTTCCTTAACATAATAAACCGGTATCTCAAATTCGGAGCCAATCGAATGATTCTGCATGAAAAACCCATTAATCTGAATTAAGGGGTAGGACTAACCCCGTTTTTCCCCCTTTATACTTTACCAATGAACTTCCAAAACTAATCAGGGAAGCACCTTATCACAATGAACCTAGAAAAAATTTTTGAATCAAATCGGATGTTTCTATCAAGAGTTATCGCGTTACGTACATACATACATACGTACGTACGTACATACATACAGAACGGGCGGGCACATTAGCTCTCAGGCTTTGATAGCCTGTGAGCTAAAAAAACTAAAGGTCCTATACAGGGCCACAGAAAAGAGTTCGGATACTTTTCCAATTTTAGATGGTACCGTAATCTCCAGCGTATAATCCGCAGATCAAACAATTCTGTTTTGACACAGAAATTTTATTCAGTAATTGAAGACAAATATTTACCACGATTTAAAATGTTACACCTGATTCTTAAAAAATTCTGGGTTGAAACTTGATTGTTTGATCCGCGGATTATACGCCGGAAATCATAGTACTTGCTGAAATTGGTTTTTCATATGTGTTATGCGTTTTCCTACCCCGCGGGGTTGCACGTATCTCTAAAACGAAAGCTAAGTTCCCGGGCCGTCATCCTTTGCGATCCCTTGCTTAATTAGACATAATTTTTCACATTATCAACATTTTGTTGTATTGACATTTTGTTATAATATTCTGAGGGTGTTAGAAAGTGTTTCATAATCTATTCTTGACGCAAGATTTTTCTTTTATGTTTGATGTTCCAACACCTAAAAAGGATGTAATTTAATAATTCATTGAACCTTTATCAATTTTGCTAGTTTGTTACTTAATTCGTACGTTAGATTTTTACGTAGTTCGTATGCTATTTTGAAGGTTCTGACAGTTTGATACACATCATCTCCCCCTATCGGTAATACTTGACATTCAAACGATAAAGCATAGTAAAAAATCGCGACATTCCACATTATTTACCTGCATGAATGTTATCAATAGCTGTCACCATTTACTTGCAATTGAATTTTAAAATGTTCAGTCCATTTTAGGCACCCTCAAATGAACCCGGGAATATGGATTTTAAATACCACTATCTTTGAACTGTAATATTTGTCTTATTTAGCCCTTTCTGGCACAGAAAAATGCTGTTCGTAAAATGAGGAACTGCCACCGGAATTTACAAACGATTTCTTTAGAAATAAAAGCTTGTTACTTTAAACTTTCATCGTAAAAGCAAAATTTTATTAAAATATTCTTGGCGCCGTTTGTAAATTTGGAATTAAAATTAGGTGGTCCCGACGTGGGACCACTGTACCGGAAATGGTGTGTGTTCCTAAGGGTACTTATTTTGAATGCTATAATTTCTAAAAATAGTTGAAATCCTCTTAATCAGTCGCTTGATTCTGAGATTAACTAAGATTAATGTTACTTTTCGAAAATAGTATTTGTATGAACCACGAGATTGCTTTCATTAATGAAAGAGTAGATTTCTATTTGGGAAAAGTTATTACCTTTGCAATTCTGTAATGAATTTTGTCTATCTGCTGATTATTTACACTGAAAAAATGTCTTTGAATAATTCAATTTGAAAGTCTCTCTTGATTTTATCGAATGAGGATAATAAGTTTTAAATAATTATTGAAATGTGTAGTAATTGTTTGATAAGAATTATTCAGAGAAAAAATGTAAAAAAAAATTGTTTTTTTGAAAACTTGAATTTTCTTAATAAAAAATGCAAATTTTCTGCACTGTTTGTCTCTTTTTTTCAAATTCTTCAGTTTAAGCAGTTTTAAGAAGAAAAGGTCTAATTAAAGTATGTATTTAGAGTCATTTAAATGAAAATATGTGTATTACTTGATTATGTACAAAGGAAACAAGTCTATGAATGATATTTATGAATAACCTCTGTTGAATTTATCAAATATTTCTAATGCCGTTAATGAAATCAATGAATTATGAAATTATTTGATAGGAATCGGACTACAAAATGTAAATAGAATATTTTTGAAAAAAAAAATGGAAATTAATAAAAATTCTAATTTTCCTGCCTCATTTCTCCGATTTTATATAAATAATTAATTTAAAATTATTTTTCTTGTTTAAGTTCAAATTGAATACGGAAAGTTATTCGGAACCTTTTAAATGATAACATGCCACTGCTCGCTATTTTTCTTACCACTATTTTCAAACACCAATCTTCGTGATAGAATACTATTGCAAATGATGTATAATTGTACTATAAAGATAATTGTTTGGAAATAATGGCAGCAAAGATAAAGTTTAAGTTGGACTCCAAGATATGTACATAGGTGTATTATTTACAAAGAAAAGAAATCTGAGAATGATGTTAACAGGGGTGGACACGGTCACATATTTTTGGCTACAAAATTTTGCGAACAATAATGTCCGTGACCGATCTGTGTTGAAAAAATTACAGAAATATTCTTTGTAGTGGGAAAAAAACATGGTATCAAAATTGGTTGTTATTGTTTAAAAAATTCAAAGTTGGCACAATTTTTAGTATTTCGGCGACCCCTATTTTAAAACGTGCACTCAAATTTGAAAGTATACGCAATTGTGATTGCGTGATGAAGAAAAAATTGTGATTTTGTAATTTTTTTTAAGTTTCTAAACTATTTTGAAGCTGAAGGAAACAAATGGGAACTTCCAAACTTGATTAGTATGATTTTCATTTGTACCACTACATCAGGCATCAATTTCACAGATGTTTTTTAATTCCTTTGATATTTATAACTTTTTCAATTTCTTCAAAATTGACAAATTTTCAATATTTACAACCAATTTACGAACAACCATGGTGTTACCAAGTTATTATTATTAAATAAATACCTAGATAATTTTCCAGAGATTATTCTAAATATTTATAATTTGTGTTAAATACTTTTCAAGATACGGAATTTCAAACTTACAACTTTGAACGTTTGCAAATATTCCATTCTATGTCAAAAGTTTTTTAAATGTCCTGAACTGCCAATATATATATATTTTTTTTTTACAAGATATTTAACATTACTCACTCTATTTAAATATGAATCGAATTTGTACCAAATTTTATTAAAGTGATTTACTATGTGTGGTCACAACTTTTTTTTTTTTTACATTTTTGCTCATTTCGTATGAGATTAAAAATATTTTTTAAATTTTATAATCGTACTCTAAAAATAAATCAATGTACAATTATACAGATACTTATTAATTATTTTAAAAGTAGTATGCAAAGTACAATGGCAAAATAAATATGAAATATTAAATATATTAATTTTATTCAATACGTATTATTGTTTTAAGATTCTGAAGAGCCAGTGACACATAATTCTACCCAATAACGAAAAAATAAACTTATTTACAAAGTACTCATTTCTATAGAAAGAAAGATAATTGAATTAATTGTTATAGAAAAAGAACTTAATCTATAACGGGACATTTGTCGTTACGTGGAAGAATAGTACATTTAGTTAATTAAATTTCATTCTTGGAACAATCAAGTCAGAGAAAATTATTATTTACTCTGTCTGCAATCGCACAGAACAGTGAGAAAAATAAAAACAGTCTATACTAAACACTGATTTGAAACGCAATATTTAGATGGAAAGGCAGCAGAATATTTATTGCTAGTAAAAGAAAAGGAAATGCAAATCATTTTCTCAAATAAAAGAATGGGCGATATCTAAATGCAAAGACACTATGATTAGATAAAAGGGGCGATCAAAATGAAACGATTCTCTGTTATTAAGTAAACTTAATTAGATATTCGGTTCATCAAATCTACAAAGCAAATTAGAAAGTAATCGTCAATATACGTCAAAGGCAAAGTTGCCGTCAACATTTTATTGCTAAAAGCAATTATATTTTTCATTCATATTAATCGTCAATATTATAAACATTTCCGTATCATGGACGTGAAAGAATATACCGGTCCATAGTAATTTCTCCATATTTTATATAGAGTTGTCGAAAACATAGTCATTTTAATTAACAGAAAGAGGAATTCGTGTATATAATTTGGAGCATACCTCAGACGAAAACTATAACAGTATCAATTAATTGAAATACAGATTCGCGTATAAAATTTCACGTATTCCTATGGAGAAAATTACGAGTAATGTGCATGTGTAATTTACCTAATTTAGACACAGTCATAATAATATTTTGTAGGTTATAATGTTAAATCCCTATCAACCCCTAACAACACTCGTTAAATACTATGAATTTCTGAGGAATAATTTTTACATTATACCTCTGTGAGTGCATATTTTGATTTGGGACGCCTCGGACATTTAAGAGATTTCATACCTAACAGTAACAAATTCGTGGTATTAAAGCATGATTCTTAATAATGGAATAATAATGGGATAGTTGTCTAGTACTGCAATAGTAATACCATAACTTGGGATTACTTAGACGCTACCAACGACATACAAGGCCAGTTCATGACTTTTAAATCGTCTTACGGTAGTGGATCATCTTTACACGGAGATTGGCACAAAACGATGAGCGCGTCGCTTTGTACCAATCACCGTGTAAAGATGATCCACTCCGTGTGACGTTTTAACCCCTTGAGGGGCGGTGCGATAAAATATATCCCACCTAATTTAAACAAGATTCTCACCAGAAACTTTTAACTATATTTTATATATTTTTTTTCTTTTGGGGAAAATTGTTGAAAAATTGCTCATCCTTATTTAATAATCAAATTTTTCGATTATTCCGGTGAGAATTCAGTATTATAGAGACATTATTGCTTGCCCCTCAAGGGGTTAAACGTCATTAACTCGTCTTGTATGTCATTGGTCGCGCTTAGACCTAGCAGAGGGCTACTTGGTCCCAATTTTAAAAAAAATTGAATCATCCGTTGATGTAATGCACTCGTACTCACTACGCGGTCCACAAAGCGACAACTTTTTCCGAGTATAAAACTTCACCTTATTTAATTGCAAAAATTCTGTCATTTTATAAGGCGAACATTACTGTAATTTTCGGCGTATAATATGCGCACCAAATATCATGTTTTAACTTTTATTTAATAAAATGTAACTTTTTAAATCACGGTAAATATTTGACTTCAAATATTAAGTAAAATTTCTGTGTCGAAAAATTATTGTTTGATCCACGGATTTTACTTCGAAAATTGCGGCACTTTCACAAATAGTAGTGTGAGACTATATTTCATAAAAATATATAGCGTACACTGGTCTACTCTTTATTAGTTAGAGCTGTTACATGTAAATTATTAATGAATCATTTCAATACTTTCAACACAGTAGATCCATGACATTTTTTAAACACATTTTTTATTATCCATAGAAGAAAACCAACAGGTAAAAGTAACTCAAATTTAGGGTAGTGTAAATATTTTAATTTCATTTGAAAAAGAATAATATGCAGTCATTACAAATTTATAGTTAATGTCTTCATTCTTCCTATGCGAAAAATATGCTGTATTTAACAGCAATGTATTAAGTAGATCCAATGCTAAGTTAAAAGGGGGGTCGAGGGGGCACCGTGTTTACGCTATTTCCGTACAGTAATCATCGCTTTATTTAATCGCAGAAAGTCTGCAATTAAGTAAGACGAAGTTTGCTCTAAGTAGTGTTGAAATGGAGACCCCTCGAGCACCTTAAGGTTGATCCCCAAGAGTATCTTCAAACAATAACAGGAACGGTTATACAGGGTGGTACAAATTAAAGTATCCCTGTTTGGGTATTACCGTCTCAGTACTCAAGGCCTCCGGACTGATTCCGTGACGTACCAAATGAAGATTAACCCCTTGAAGGACAAGCAATTGCGTTTGTGTAATGCTTAATTACCACCGGAAATTTAGAAAAATTTTATTTCAAAATAAGGAAAAACAATTTTACGACTTGTCTCCACTAAAGTCAGAAAACTAATATTTCCTAAAATGTTTCTGGTGCAAATCCTGATTAATCGTAGGTGGTATATAATATATACCGCCTCCCCTTAACACCTTGAGGGGCGGTGGGATATATTTTATGTAGCAAGGCACACCTATACCATTTTTCTTGTGGGTGAGCGATATGTCCACCTTGCTTCAGCGCCAAAACATGAAACCGCGTCACCGCATGATTCACAGCGGTGTGTAACTGATCACGACCGATGTTGCGTACTTCCAAAAGGATCTGGTTCTTCAAATCCGCCATTTTTCCTACATTTCTTCGATAAAATTTATCTTTGAGGTAACCCCAAAGCCAAAAAAGCCAGCATCCACTCTGCTGGAGTTCTGGAATGACCACGCTTTGCAGCATGTTTTGATAGCGTGCTGCAGTTACAGAACAGGTTTTTGGTCCCTGAGGAGTGATTTACTCAAAGAAAAATTGCCCAATCATAAAGGTCGCAGTGAAGCCGATCCACACAGTAACTTGCGGATAATGCAGGGGCATTTGTTGGATATCGCGGGGATTCTCAGTAGCCCTGATACGGCAGTTTTGTGTGTTCACTATTCCTCACATGTGAAATTGAGTCTCATTGGTCCATATGATGTTCCACGGCCAATTCTTATCCACCTCCATCCTTGCCAAGAACGTCAAAGCGAACGCTTCACGAAGATCGTTATCGCCAGGTTTTAATTCTTAGAAGCGACGAATCTTATACGGATAGTCCTTGAGTGCTATGCGCATGCACCTCCATACCGTAGTGTATGACAAATCCAAATGCCTTGATACGGCTCGAACACTGGATCCCCCTGCTGTGTTTGTACTGGCCTGCTCAACAACAGCGGTTCCGACATCATCCATCACCTGCGGTATCTTTTTTTTTTTCGTCCTCAGCCTGCTTGAATTGTAAAGCTACCAGTTTCCTCAAATCGTCTGACCATTCGACGCAGAGCGCATGGTGCCACTAGACCAGTACGCAAAGATTTCTGCCGTCGCGTCGGTAGAAACGAAGCGCTTTGGCAGTGTTTGTGTCGTTTTGGTAAAAAAAAAACTTTAGCAGCAAAGCTCGTCCAGGAAACGAGAGAACCATCGTTGCGGTCTCAGAATGTTTCGAACCTATTCGCCTTCCTTTTTTATCTGTTACGAAAGTCCTTTATCCCGCCTCTTATGCAAATTTTATTCTCAGATACTGCGCGCAAACAAATACCATAATTTCCCGCATATCCGCCGCGGCTTAGTTAAGTCTTTTTCAAACGGAAATTTTATTGAAAACAAGAAGTCAAATAAGCGCTAAGCAGAAGCAAGTCGCATTTTATTTAAAAATAATTCTGATAGGAAATGAATGTGAGTCGGATACGTGCGAAATTACGCTAAGTACAGAATGCAAGGTGTTGGTAATTAACATATTTTTTAAACTTCCCACCACTAAATTTTTAGTATTCTTCGCCTAATAAAATTAATCGGAGCATATACTAATAAAATTTAACGAATGATACTAATAGAATTTATTGGTGGGAATCACCTAATTGGTACCTAGACGTTTACACCCTTGGTCATGTTCATTTTACTTACCTTAAACCGATCTCAGCGCCTCATTTTCCCCTAGCGGCTTTTTTGAACTATTTTTTGCACCAATCAGTTTCCCATGGTCTGATATGTATATCCTCTAAATATGAAGACGTTACATCCTCTGCTTCTCTCGCTAGGGCGTCCCAAACAGGAATACTTTAATTTGAACCAACCTGTATATCAGGATGGCGACAGATCAGTGAAAAAAACAGTTAAGCGAAATCAAAATAACAGTATTTTTTATAGAAAGTTTATCTTTTTTAAAGGCATGATTAATTAAGGCAAATGTTTCTAAAAGAAAGTACGGGTTCCCCCCCCCCTCGTTTTTTACTTGTTTGTTCCCTGATCTGTCGGCACCCCGGTATATGTGCACCTTTGTCCCAAAATGTGCTATGTCGGGCCCTTATATATTTACTGATTTTTTTTTATTTTTTTTTAATGAAAACTTTTTAAAAAGTTCATTCAGGAGATAAATTACATAAAACTAACAAAGTAATAAAAATCAATAAATGTGTTATTTGTAAACTTATCACTTTTTATTTTATTTTGCAGCTTAGAAATCACCTTTTCGTAGTAATATTCAAGAATAAAATTCAAGAAACTATTATACTTATCTTGCTTTCGAAATGAAACCTTTAGCGTTTTCACATTTCACTTTCCACACTTTGGGAATTTTGAATGTTTACCTGTTCTTTTGACATGAAAACCGTGTGACTGAATATAAAGTAAGATCCGGCATTTATGATAAGAAATGTAATGGATGGTTTAGTAAATCATGAGTTACGTGTCTTTCTACATACTTAATATTGTAGAATACAGAAAGCTGAAACAAGAGAAAAGTTGGGAGAACCGCAAGTTTTATCTTCTTTCCAACATGGAAAGAATAATGTCACGCTATTTGCTTCGCACAAGAATAATAAATATTACTACTTAGTCTGACTTGGGAAATGAAAAATTATGCATATTTTACATAAAGGTGAATGAATCATTTTGATAACTGAGATATAATATTCGTTGTCAAAATTAGTGCTTTTCGTACATGAGCCATAGAGGAGCAGCATACGTCCGTAGAATTTTTGTTTTCTTAAAATTCACTAAATTGAAAAAATAGTTAGAATTTTATATAAAACTATAAAAATAAATAAAATTACATCTATGTTTTATTATTCTGCATTTTATTGATACTCACAATTTTAAGCTGAAATTGGGTACTTTACTTCAAGGTTGCCTGTTTGCCCTCCATTTTTATTCAGAAAATCCGAATTCGTGCCAGAAATAAAAAAAATGTACTTTTTGCTGTATTTAATGACAGAAATTTTGTGATTACATAAAGTAAAGATCTTTCTTCAAAATTTCCAGCGTGGATTTGAGATTTCGAAATAAAAATGGAGGCCAAACTGGCAACCCTGCTTTACTTTGTTTTTCCTACCAACTATACATACGTTTAAATTTGATATATTTTAAATTTCCTTTTAACATATTTGTGATGGCTGAAACGAGTTCGAGTATTTTGAAAAAAGTATGACACATACGCGTGGTACTTTTACAGATTACAGTTTTATTTATTTCCTAAATGTACAGAATTGGCTCCAAAACTAGTTTTTTGGTGTTTCGTACCAGAAAAGGCTGAAAATTTATAACGTTGAATGTATCATAACTCGCTACGTTTTGATCAAGCAAGAACGACATTTTTGCTGTTTTACTTGTTAGATCACGGAGAAAGATTTTCTAAGTATTTCTCAAAGGCCGCCGAAATCGTATAAAATTGTAAATTTTGTAACTGAAAAAAAAAAAAAAAAAGGTTTTAGACGTAAAACGTTTGACAGAAGTTTTCAATAGGAGTCATACCTCTAGACTTAACGATTTTGGAATTTGCTGTCAGATAACGATAAGAGAGTCATTCGGTATATATGTATATATGTATATATATATATGTAGCATTTTGCTACCGACTTTCAGATGTTTAGGCGACACCAGCACGCCTCGATATTAATTGTAGTAGAGCAATCAAAACCATCCATCCGTTATATTAAAAATATCGGATTGCAGTCAGGGTGGCGAGAAAAGACAGGCTCAAAACACATTGAGATAATTTTCCTTGCGTAATGAATATAGAGAGTCATCGTCACTTTTTAAACTGGTTTTATTGACAAAAAACATAGTAAAACACTTCCAGTAGTTATTCCATCCACTCTCAAAAATCGATCATCGCTTCATAAAACTTTAGGTGTTATAAGAATAGGATCTACACATTAGAACGTTCACTCCAGGCGACGCAGCTTAATTAGACAACCAGAAAAACGTAAAAATCTTCTCTCCATCGCCGATGTAACGATATTTGTACTCCGAACAACAGCGCGCGGATGGTTACAGAAAGGTAACAGACCAATGCTAGAAGAGAGATGGGGGAGGATGGGACATAAAACAGATTGCGATTCGATGGGAAAGGATGACGTCGATAATGAACTCTTTTATACGGCGTCAGAATTAAAGTGCAAATAGCGCTGGCGGACGCATGGAATTGTGGTTATAGAACACGAAAGAATAAATGATATTAAAACATTCGAAAGAAAGAGAATTTAGTTTTAGAATAAAATGAAAAAGTAATTTAATGGGTTTTATAAGATTAGGCGAATGGATTAAGGTTTTTAGAATAATAAAAAAATACGCAACTTTAAATGTATGAAATAAAAGACAAAAGATATTAAGATATTATTAAAGATAGGTAAAAAAGGAAAAATATTAAGAATTTGGAATTGTTTTACTAAGTAAAAGAGGCGAAAATTTTTATTATTACATATATATATATATATGTACAGGGTGTACCTGAAATGCTTTAA
This sequence comes from Maratus speciosus, assembly GCA_963932465.1. Lineage (NCBI taxonomy): Eukaryota > Metazoa > Arthropoda > Arachnida > Araneae > Salticidae > Maratus > Maratus speciosus. Next base: position 54,708,614 of record OZ010787.1, read on the forward strand.
CAAACTTAGGGGGATGATAGTACTCATCAAGACGAACAAAAAATGTTATGGGATATGGTGTCGAAAGCCACTTATTGAGTCACAAATACAGGGTGTTTCACCCTAACTGAAGTCGGCTTGTCGGTAATAATTTTGCGAAAAATTAAAATATTGCAATAAAAATGTAACGATATGTACCTTATTTTGTATGAAATGTGATACCATCACAAACGAAAAGTGGTAGAACATTCCATTATACGCGCCAGTAGTATGCATTGGACGCTCCCCATTTTGGACTGTCATTATCAGTTCATACGGTATCATCGATTGTGTGAGTACCCTGTTTTTTAAGAACTTTTTGCGATGTTAGCACATTTCATACAAAATAAGGTACACATCATTACATTTTTATTGCAATATTTTAACTTTTCGCAATATTATTACCGACAAGCCGACTTCAGTAGTGTGAAACACTCTGTATTTGTGACTAAATAAGTGGTTTGCGACCCCATGTGCTATTGCATTTTGTGTTCGTCTTGATCCCCCTAAGTTTGTTGAAGCATTTCGGATACACCCTGTATATATGTATAATACTATATTAAAGTTGACGAAACGCAGAATAGATTTCTCATTTATCCATATTGTTATAACTCAAAACTATATGATCGCATGTAAATCCAACTCATCCAATCGACTACTCTTATAAAAGAGTAGCTAGGCATACTAATCGCTACAAGTTTTTTGAAAACAGTCTTTTTCAGAGAATAATGTTATTTTTACATTTCTCTCGCAAATTTTGAAAAAGCGTACACCGAAAGTTATTTCTATTGCAAATGCTGTCAAAACCTACCTGGAATCATTTTCTCCGGATACAAAAAATTAACCAGCGGTAAACCTAATAGGTAGATACAAAACAATTATATAGAAACGAGAGATTTGTCCAGTTAAGAAGATGTATCTTATAAGTGGTGGTTGTTTTTAGCTTTAATCCCTCAACCCTCTCGCTGCGGAACCCGAGAATTTCTCGAGCAACGTAACAGCAGCAAAATTTGCGCAACACGAGATTTCATCAGGTATGCGTTTTTTCCGTCTTATTAACCCTCCTTGATCATTCCCACCAGTTACTTTTTATTGTAAATTTTGCCTTATCTAATCTTAGCATTTTCCCGATTAAATCAGACGAAGATTTTTGTTCTGAAAAACCTGTGAAGAAAGAATAAAAATTCTTAAAAGACTCTCGTCACGAAGGAATTAAATGCGCAATTTTTGAAGCTATTTTGATAAAACAATTACGCAGCGAGAGGGTTACCTCATTGAAAGGTACATGTGTATTATATATACGGCTTAATTTTAATGCTCAAATGCCACATTTTTATTTATTTATTTTTCTTTTTTATCTCAAATTTAAGAATTAAATTTTGCTTTGTATACTGTACGCGAAGAAAAGCTTTTACTTACTTTCATATAAAATTGTTCGAAAATTCCGATGCCAATCAGTCATTTTAACATTTTAGCAACAGAATTAGTTTGCCCCTAAAAAGGTTAACAAATTTATCCGTACACCGTACGTGCAAGAAGAGTTTGCTTGTTTCGTTACTAAAAGCTTTTCGACACCACAAATTTTAAAATACAATATTCGATTTACTTAATGAAAGACATATTTCGATTTTATAAGGCAATTATTTTAGTACGGCAAAAGTTGTGTATGGTCCCTGTTTTTAGTTTAGTGTGTCAAAAAACTTAACCTGTGAACCCCTTGAGGTGGGATATATTATATCTCACCTAATTTTAAATTCAACCAGAAACGTTTAATTAAATTTTACTTTTCTAACTTTGATGGAAAAAAGATAGAAAATTGCGGTGTGAATTAAACATCACTGAAACGCAATTACTTGCCCCTGAAAGGGTTAAGGCAATTTTCAAAAAAGTTCTGTTTGTGGTTTGATAGTATTGGTTTCTGTTTAACACTAGAAAGACCGAGAATGTTTCTCAAATTTTAGAAAAATATTTCACACCAGAATTTTTATTTTAAATTATTAACTTATGCATTTAACTAGTTTTTGGATTTTGTGCCTTTTTAACCAGTTTTATAAAAAAAATTTCTGGTTCAAACCACGATATATTCATTTGGTAGCAGTCGAAATGACTGCTCGCGGGCAATCCAGTGTTAATCGAGCAGCAAATATGTCGAAAAAAGTAGTTACACCACTGAAACTTCGTTTTTGTGGCTGTCAGAGTGGTATTTACATAGCTGTCAAATTTTATATATTTTTTATTTTTTGCTACTACTTTTTTTAATAGAATTTTTTTTTAATATATTATGATCGTTGAAAAGTCCTAACTGAATACTAATTACTGTCTTTTTCAGAAATCTGTTACTAGTAAATATTTCAATAAGTATATTACTAAATACTTTATTTTGTAAAACTTAACCCTTAAATGCACGATTTTTTATTTGGTTTCAAAATATATATATATGATTCTCTGAAAGATTTATTACACAGGAAAAATAATGAAAAAATCGGACATATATTTTTCATACAATACATCAATCTTTTCTTCTGTTGCACATCTGCAATATAAGTAAAAACTACTGTCGTGTGGCTGCTTTACGCTAAAATAATGCAAATTAGAAAATACTTCAATATGTATGTGTACAAATACCCTATTTTATATAATTATTTATTTTATAAAACTTAACATTTAACCCTTTAATTCCCATAATAGAATACGTTCTAGAAATTAAGTAGTTCAGCGAATCTGACTTTACACCAGAAAGTTTCAATTGTTCATTTCGCTTTTTTAAATACGTAATGTCTGTTTTTTTAACTAAAGCAAATATAGGTATTTTAATTTTCTGAAGCGAATTAGGTATATGCGAATAAAAAAAATCTATCAAATTCAAAACAGTCTTGTTTGCATATATGCAAAGCTGCGCCCTAAAGGGTTAAGTCTGGTACCAATAAAGGTTTATTTTCAATTTTCAAGGTACCAACAGTCAGTAAGATTTTTTCTTTAAGTTTCCTTAATGACAATACGCAAATTTCAACTCTTCGTTGTCCTGACCACAAAAGCAAAGATTTTGCAGGGGAGTAAAGTTTTTTTTTATATTTTTAGGATAGAACCAATTAGAAAATGATATTGATTACCCAGGAACAAAAATTGTGTTACATGGTGTAATTTGTTGATAATGCATATATTTTTAAATATTTAAACAAACGCTAAAATAAAATGAGTTTGTTTTTTAAAATAAACATATAATAGGACATGCGTTTAGATAAATACTTTACAATATTTTCTCCCAGAACGTTTATTTTTGAATTATGTCACTCTTCTCGAAAACCGACGATATACATGTATGTATGGGATTTTTAGTTATGCAGTTTTGCAAGAAAAAAGACGATTTTATTTTATGGTTATCGATGTTATGTACTAGTAAAAACACAGTTTATGGGAAAACGTTTAAGAAATAAAAGCAATTTATAGAGATTCAATATATTAGTTTAAAATTGGCTGTTTCTGAACAAATAAAGCTCTTGCATAGAAACACTTAAAAAATATGTAGCATTTTTAATCTGTAAAAATATTTTAGAATTGACTTATTCTAAAATAACATTACTGTAAATATATTTGAAAGGTACAACACTCCAGATAAATCTAAATATATTTGACTATGAAAACAAAAATTATTTTCATATCTTAACAAATATTTTTCGAATACCTTCGGAGACTTTCCTGAACAAAATAATTTAAAAACTTATCGCTTGCATAAAGCTGACTGATTCTTTGAAGCTGCATCCCAATTTTAGCTAGAAAGACAAAAAATGAAGTTCTATTTGAATGGTAAAGTATTCATATATCTAGCAACAAGTATTTATTTTAATGGCATATATGTTCTTTTCTTTCATAAAAGAAAAATAATGACAAAGATCTTAAAAATATTACTTTACATTAAAAGAATACAGATATACATGTTCAAATTATGAATAGTAAGATAGATAAGAAATACATTTTTAACGTGCATGTCTGTTTATTTTAAAATTTTCTATTTCTGTCCAGCTTCTCAAAGGACATTTTTTTATTTGAGCCATTACATCTCTTTGATAGTGTTCCTTTAGAAATATATGTATATGTGTGTGTGTATTTAAAAAAAAAAAAAACAACAAAAAGTATACTGTGATAATCATAGCCTTAATTTATAAAATTCTAGATTTGAGATTGCATTTGAAATATTTAAAAGCGGATGCTTTTTTCCATGAACATGTTGCTCGCTCACATTGATATTGAATTATTTCAGTTCATATTTCAATCTAAACATTTTCTGTGTAAAATTACGCTACATGTGCCTACAGCAATGTGACCAGTATATGTACCGTAATTTAATTAATCCGAAAAGCAGTCATATGTACTGCAAATTATTTTAATCCTTAACCCTTTGAGGGGCGGTGATGCCGTCACGGCATCACATAATTTTAATCCCTAATTTCCACATTGGCACTAGATTTTTTGAATGAAAATTTCACTTTTATTAAATAAGCGAAAATACACCTTTACCTCTTAACAAATGTATTTTCTTGTAAATACTGGTGTGAGTCTATTATTTCGACAGTTTTCAAATACAATTACCTTGCCCCTGAAAGGTTAACGGTCGCATTAAATTTCGGTTTAAAAATTTCATATTGCTTATTGGCACCACTTTTTTGAAAAAGAAATGCTCACCTTGTTTAATGACAGGAAAATCATACCATAATAAAGCCAAATACACTATTCTATAAAACTGGTGGTACCGAACAACCTGACAAAAAGATACAGCCCGTGAATATGACGGGAGCGAGAATTAAGGGGTTAATGCATAGCTGCCAACTCTTCCGCTTTTTCAGACCACAAAAATTTAATAGAAATTTTTGCCTTATTTAATCGGCAGATTACGGCGATTTAAAAAAGTAAAACTTACTATAAATTTTTTGTGGTCTGAAAAAGCGTAAGATGTTGGCAGCTATGGGTTAATGCACATATATAGTAAAATGTAGTTTATATAGGCGAGACTAAGCAGGGTTGACCATAGAGCAGGCTTCACCCACACCTCAGTTTTCATATTTAAAAGAATTTCAGAGTTTTACCGATAAGTGCCAACCACAGCTACTTCATTGCTCAAACAACTGCCTTTGTTTCATACAGATTTTCGAAATAGGTGTTGAAAAAAATTGTGAGCCGTTTCTAACCTAAAAGTTATGTTTTTTAGAAATATTTTGTAAGCTTTTTTTAGATAAAATATATCATAGAAATTTAGCTCAGTAGGTTTTAAGTAATGCAGAAATATTGAGCTTTCATTCCAGGCATAAAGATTGTACAGTAAGTGAGGCATAACGTAACAATGTGCTATTCTTTAGAAAAGGGCTATGAGATGAGACGTGACCCAATCAATGCGAGGGAGGTTAGACCAGATGGTCGAGGCTCCCTTAACCCCTTCGGGATTAGCGTCTTTTACAGGATTTCTAATCTTTTATCACCGGTTTCCGTAAACAGAAAGTTTAGCAAACTGAATCTAAAAAATGTCCTGATTAAGTAAAATATAATTTACGGTTAAAAATATGGGAATAATCGAGGGTTCTAATCATTTTAACCGACAGGTAAACGTACCTTTCGTCCACAAGTTGTTAACACTATGCACTCGAGGGGTGACTCTCACTCACCACGAGTGTTGCCAGGTGTCACGCGTAAATCGGGACACCACTTATTTTTTATAGTTTATTTTGTGATCGTTAATCGCAAATAATTCTGAAATTAGATAAGGCTAAGAAAATTTCTTTAAAATACTGGTGTCCAGAGCATTTGGAGCTCGAATTTACGCAGAACACCTGGCAGCACCAGTGGTCAGTGAGAGTCACCTCTCGAGTGCAAAGGGTTAATTAATTTCTTTTGAAAATCTTTTTATTATACACTGTACCATAATGAAAGGTTAATGGTTATATATAAAAAATAATGTAAATTTATTCTGTAAAACTACAGTAAAATGGTATCATGGAAAAGAAAAAATTTAAAAACTGATTAAAGAAAAATGTGAAAAATTGCTATAGTATCCACTGCAAGAAACATTTAATGAAATATAAATGAGAAAGTTGATAGGAACTTTTTTCCACATAAATATTACCTACAGTAGGAAATAGAAGCATTTGAAAAGACTAGAAAGGACTAGAAAGAATGAAAGCAGCAGTATTAAAAGTTGTTAATGATAAGCTAAGTGCTCATGCAAAAGAACATAGCATTGATCGAAAAACTTGAGGAAGGTATGTTGACAAATTTCAACAAGATGAAAACAATGAGATGAAGCCAAACTATGTGACAACTAGTGTTGCCTGTCGAGTGACACAAAAAGTAGGACAAGGAGACAAAGAAATTCGGTATAGTGGCTTCTAAATCCGGACATAAAAATACATGAAACCCTATGTAAACGGAACCTGTCTCAAACTGAATACTGTCTTAAATGTTAAAATTCCATTTTCCCTGCTGTACAATTATACTTGATCAGGCAATATACTGTTTAAAACGAAATAATACCCATGTGACTTTCGATTCCGTCTAAACAGGTTTGTTTAAGCATCATATTTTCAAAAATAGGTTTTTATAATAATTAAAGTGTGTAGCATAAAGTTATTTTTCTTTTTTTAACTTATTTAATTTATCTTAACAAATATTTCAATATAAAACAAAGTGGGTCAAGCCTCCCATATAGTGGGTCAACAGTATCATATGTGGGGACCCTTGATCCATTATTTTCTCATGATTAAAATCAATCATTTTTAAAGTTTCTTATATATAATACTTAATTAGCAATTTTCTTTTTATGACTGATTGTATAACGAATAAAATGATATATAAAATTTTATTCAAGGTTCAGCATTTAAAAAATAAAAAATCCTTTTGTAAAAATAGGGTCAACCCTCCCTAGTCTCCCCTGCCTTATATCCTGTACTTTTATATATAGGGTGTCCGAAAATTCCTGGACACATTTTAAAATTAAGTATAAAAACAATAACTGTTGCACAGGAATGCGGTTTGGACTAAAATGCTTCTCAGGATGAAAAGTTTTCTTCAAGCGAATGAAAATTATTAGTTCCAAATTTCGATCATAGATGGTGCCAGTTGTCCATATGTTTGCTTTCAAACATGCACTTTTTCTTATTCTCCGATTAATGTTGACGCCATGACACAGAAAGGACGGCTCCCGTCGTCATAGTCGTCTTTTCTGTGTCACAGCGTCAAAATTAATCTGAAAATCAGAAAAAAACATATGTTTGAAAGCAAACATACTGACAACTGGCGCCATCTGTGTCCGAAATTCGAACTATAGGAACTATATTGCTATTATATTGAAACTATATTACTATTTTCATTTGCTTGACGAATTCATCCTGAGAAGCATTTTAGTCAAAACCGCATTTCTGTGAGACAATTACTTGATTTTATACTGAATTTTACAATGTTTCCAGGAATTTTCGGACATCCTGTATATACCAGTATGGTATATACGGCATATATACTGCGAAACAGTTTGTAATTGGTATAGATACTGTATATTAATTATACTGCAAATGACCTGTAAACATATTTGAAATCAGTATATTACTATATACTAACTATTACAGCAAAGTAACAATTGAAATACAGTAAACGCGCGAAAGAATACATCTCTCTTGGAGACATGGAACTATAATTAAAGAGGAATTGTCATATTTTGAAAATGGTGAAGCTTCAACTGTAACTGGTTTCGCAGTGTCTCATTACCGCCGATACAAACTTCCACCAGTAAATTTGAATAGAAAATTTCTCCTTTTTTGGACTCCTAATTAATTCAGAATTTCAGTCATAATTATGGCAAACAATAGATATTCACTTTTACTGATGGAAGTTTTCTTTGGCGGTTGCTAGGCCCTACGTTTCTGCCATATTGTGACAACCTAAACAACATCCTGCCAGTGTCTGGGAAAGAGATTATAATACCCTAGCTAACCACCACCAGTAAATACGAAGAGAAAATTTTATCATACTTTTGACAGAGCTTTTGCTTGAATAACCCGCTAAAATAAGATGAAAATACCTATTTAAAATTTACAGGTGGAAATTTGCTTCGCCGGTCAACAGAAACTATTGATACTATGTAAAAAATCATCCGCCACATTGTGACAATCTCCTCAGTTACTTCACTCGCAACTGGTACGCTTTACACTATATGTCTTCTCTTTTTTAGGGGTAGCCTTCTTAGCCCTTTCTGGTCCGGTGACTTTTGTTCAAATTTTATTTGGTTGGCACCACTTTTTAAAAAGAAGTTACATTCAATTACACAATTTCGAAAATGCTCTAATTAAAAAAGGCAAATTTTATTTTCCTTTACTAGCTGACGCGCCCGGCGTTGGCCGGACATATAATACAAGGTTCGTACGAGTGCTTGAATTTCATGACTAAGAAATTGTTCTCTACCAGTATTTTCTTATGGAAAATCTCTCCTGAAATACGGCAAAATTTCATCCGTTTAAACTAGATTTATTTTTCTATAAAAAAATTCTGATATAAAGCCTTGAAAATAACGGTTACCGTACGAACCCTGTAATAATATTCTCAAATAAACCTTGAATTTGAAGAATGTATCTCATTTTATAAGTGCTGCGCACGCACTGAAATTATGCGATAGCGGGTGAAGCCAATACCGTTCGAAGAGACGCCTCCAAATGATGTCAACGCACGGTTGTGAAATTTGTAACAATGGAAAATGTGAGTGATAGTGAAATCTATCTTCGAATGCAAAATGTATATGGCACGGAGTGTATGTCACGCAGATCGGTATTACGATGGTGCAGGGATTTTCGTAACGGAAGAAGACCACATGTGCTTGACCAGATCGTGACCTGTCGTCAGTACTGCTTCTTCCACTACGAAAATCACTACACCATCCGACTGATCCAACTTGATCTGTGTGACATACACTCCGTGCATATACACATTTAGCTTTCGACGATAGATTTCACTAGCACTCACATTGTCGGCTGTTAACCCTTTGAGGAGCACGTATTTGCGTTACTGTAATGTCGAATTCACACCGAAATCTTTCAAAATTTTTATTGCAAAATAAGGAAAGCAATCTTATGACTTTTTTCAACCAAAGTTAGAAAAGGAAAATTTAATAAAATTTTCCTGGTGCAAAACTTCATTAATCGTAGGTAGGATATAATATATCCCACCGCCTCTCAAGGGGTTAAAAATTGCATGACCGCGCGTTGTCACCGTTTATAGACATCCATGATGTGAACGATGCCTTTTAACGTGCTTCCACGCTATCACACACGTATCTGGCGGGATCTGGTGATATCGCATGCATTCCCAGCACTCTGCGCCCTAAATAGGAGCACGCGCAGTCATCTTTATCTTCAAATTGCGGAGTTATTACAGCAAAGCCACTTTCATTTGGGCGAACCATATAATATATTGATTTAGTTATTCCTTGGATCAGCCTAAAAAATCGAAAAAGCTAAATAACAAGCTTACAAATTAAAACCCCTTCCCCCGAAAAAGGGAATTTCGATAATAACATTAGTATGTTTGCTTATTGCAACTACGTTTATGCCTGAAAGGGAAATGCATTTAAATACAAAGATAAAACCATCAAACGAATGTATCTATTCATTATAGTTGTAACATGAAGGAAAAAGTAAGCCTCAAGCATAGATTATGAAACACTTTCCAGCACTTTCAGAAAACTATAACGAAACTTCTCCGTTTAATTAGACAAGTAAGACACCGTAAGTAAACAATTTAAAAAACGCGTAACACATTTAGAAATCAAATTTCAGCAATTATCGTCCATAGTCGAAAAGTTGCTCTAATTCTTTTGGGTAGTCCTGAATATGATCAAGAAGTATATATATATATATATATATATATACATATATACTACGTAATTCAGTTAGAAAACTCACAACATTTTTGCAAATACACCTTCAGAAATTTTTGCCAATAAGCAGAAATGTACTGCAATTTTTTTTTTTTTAACCTGTGTGACATCTACAAATTTTTATACGTGCCACCTAGTAAGCTAAAATTTAATCCAGGTTCAAAACGCAAAACACAATTAAAAACGGACTTTAAGAAATTACCATCCGCAGGCAGTAATACATCCAGTTTTTTGCTTACCCATAAAAGCCCTTTAGTCTATAAAAATTTTTCAGTGTGCCAAATATAATGGAGCAGAAAATGCATTACGCAGTTAAAAACCACTATTAAACAATTCACGCTCATAGACAGTAATGCTTTCGAAATTTTGTTTGTGTATGCCTATAATATGACCTATAAAATTTATAAACACCATGCACCATGTAAAAATTTAGTTAAACTTAAAAACTCACTCTCAGCTGTTATTTCTCATACATGGTACTGTAATCAAATTATTTTGTGTTCCCTTGTAAATGAACGAAAAATGGTACGCACTCTGCATCCTGCAGTAAGAATCTTGAAGTGTATCACAGCTTTACCCGTAGACATTTATGTATTTAAAAAGGTATGCATTTGATAGGAGTTAAACCAGCTCCGAGACCCCAAATTCTACTCAGGTCAACCTAAATCACGACCTAAATCTGAAAAAAAAGTAATAATAAAATCCGTCGACATGCTACTCAGATCGAACCTGGCTGTTCGGGCGGGGGGCTCAAATAATTTTACTACCAGTATTTTCTATGCTAAATTTTGCTTTGTTTAGTCATACAAGATTCAGTGATTAAATAAAGCTACATTTGCTAATAATAGTGCAGGTAGTGAAATGACACCCCCCCCCCTTCCAACCTCTACACCACTGAGTTGCTACATGCATATTAAAATACGAAATTTAAATTTATGTACGGTACAACATTTATAAAGGTAAGTTAAATTTAGGAAGTTTTTCCCCGTGCTCTGACAAGTAATAAAGCAAAAATTGGATTTGACAAATAACATATTTTAGCAGGGGTCGAACGTTTCATGGAATTTTTCAGGTCAAATATCAGTATTTTTTTTAACAAAAATAAATCTTGGTTAAACGCGCGAAATTTCGTATTTTTTAAGAAGAGATTTTCTGTAAGAAAATACAGGTAGCGAAGAATTCCCTGGTCTTGAAATTTCAGGACAAGTACGACCCCTATTATAGTGAATATGTTATTTCAAGAAAACTACTATAATATTACACCATCTATCCCATACAATTTATCTTTCGAATGTTACATGTCACACTAAATTTTAATCGACGCTAATAAACTCTAAATGCAAAATTTCTTTAAATTATGTGCTTTATAAATCTTCTTAATGAGGTATGCATATTAATGTTTCCTTAAAACGTTGTAAAAGTCACATTGTAAGAGCATAATAATAATAATAGATATCATAAATTTTGCATGACTTATCAAATCTTATTTTATGCACACGTAACATTAAATGATTAAGTTCTCATTTCTGTATATTTAAACATCTCAACGTCATATTAAAATTTCAATAAAATAGATAAATTAAGAACCTTTGCATTTCTTTCTGTAACTCAATATATTAAAGACTTTCCTAAGAGGAACATAACGCAGCTTGATCTAATAACGTTTTATATATTGTAAAGACAAGATTATTTTGCAAAAAATGGACTAGATGAAGCGTCAAATGAAAATCTTGTGTATTTTTTTATCAAGCAATTTCTTAAGGCAAAGCGAGTATGCTATGGCCATCTTAAAACTTTCTATTACAATCTACAATATTCTAATATAATAATTTAAATTTGCTTTTTACGCATCAATAAGCCCAGCGGTGGCGTGATCAGAGCATTGACTGTCGCGCTGCAAGACGAGAATTCGACTCCCAGCTGGACAAGCTTCACTCAGCCTTTCATTCCTTCTGGGTGGATAAAATGAGTACCAAGCTTGCTTACTAAGCACCCGCGTTAGGCTGACCACCATAACGGGACATATGATGCATAGAAATTAGGGTCCCAGGCTCAAGAAAACAGGAATGGACACTGTAGGCTCAGATCCTTCATGGATCGTATAATCACAGAGTTTAGTTAGTTTTTAGTGTTACACATCAACAATTAAGAATTATAGTGCAACTTCAAATATAAATTTCGTGAATTTCTATACAATAGAACCCGAGATACATGTATAATGACAATCATAAAATAGATTATCAGCGATCTCTGTTAAATAAACAAAGTTAAAATTGAATAAATTAAAACTTTTAGAAACGTCTTGAATATTAAATTTGGTAAAATTCTATCCAACAGACGGCGGGATATAGCTATCAAAGTAATCGTACCAATCACCGCATACAATGCCTCCTGTTGAATGATATAAATCTAAACAAGCTTAATTTATGTCAAGATACAAAGCCTAACAGGATATGAAATTCGTTGATATTCCGTGCGTTTTGAGTGTGAGAATTCCCAAAATTTGTGCATACCTGCCAACTTTTATGCTTTTTTCCTACGACTAATTTTGATCAGAAAAAGGGCATAGCCGGATAAGCATAGGAAACATGCCTTTGTATCAGATTTCCTGATTTTTTCCCCAGACGTGGCTACATATCTTACACTATATTTCCCCCCTATTACCGCCCTATAAACATTGATATTTAATGAGATAAAAATGTTTTTCATTTTTTTAGAAAACGGATTTTCTCAAAAATTGCTGCACGGAATTTCATGCAATTAACTGAGGATATATAGACACCAAAGATGCATAACTGGTAATTTTTGTATAATTTTCTATTCATAAAAACCGTGTGAAATAGCGAAATAAAAATTCAAAAAAAAATAATATTAGGTAATATTAACATTACCTAAACCAATTATATTCGTTAAATTTCAGTATACGACATATTCATTAAGTTTCAATGCACGTAAATTTTCGTCATTTGGATAACTACTTTTATTTTCCACGCAACTCAATTTTTTTGGATAAAACGAATTATACATTTTAAAACAAAGATAACATAATTTCAGTTTTTTTTAAATATTTATTGTTTGCTGTATTCTAAACAACAGCAAATATATATATATATATAGTATACATATATATCTCAGCTTCCAGCTAATGAATATGAAACGCAGCGCGGGAGGAAACTAAAGCAGGGCTGCCACAGGCGGCTATTTTTTAATTCACTTCGAACCAGAAGTATATTTCTCTTGAAAATGTTGTCAAATTGTCTGTTAAAGATTTCTGTTTTGAGAAAGCGGTGCCAGTTAGAATTAAAAAATAGTCGCCTCTGGCAGCCTCGCTAAAGGAATAAAACAGTCCGTGTCAGACTCTGACGGATGTTTAGATTGACTGGTTTGGGGCTATGCATTTGTAATGTTATCATTTTAAGGGAGCGGGGGGGGGTCTGGCACATGATATCGTAAAATATCTCCAGGGGGAGGGGGGTTGTGTTTTGATATCGTTATCATTTTTGATCCAACCAAAATTTTCTCTTCTTATTTGTAACGTGGTCTTTACATAAAAATACTATGTTATCTTTCTTAGTTTGTTATCTATTTTCCTGAAAATACAAAAGTTATTATTTAAATCCTTAAATGATTATAAAATTATTCAGTTCCAAAATATGGAATACCCCAACTTGTATGCATATATAATACACTATTCAACAAAGTATAATGCGAAGTATGTTTGAAATTATACTTGTATTTAACAAGTAAATAAGAGAGAATGTTGACCGGCTGTTTTGTTGATAAGAAGTTCTGTCTGTCCCACCCCGTGAGGGGGCAAGTTCAAAAAGACATTATTACTGTTGAGTGCAGCACTATGCAACGAAAAGCTATTATTAAATATTTTTAAACAGTCGGTTTCTTTTAAGTTTTTTTTTTTTTTTTTTTTTTTTTTTTTAGATTAAGTTTTTTCATATATAAACTCATATTTTATTGACTTCTCTTCCTTTGAATCAAGAAAGTATAAGAAAAATAAATTTAAGATATTTGCATATCGCTCCAAACAAAAGGAAAAAAAAAATCAAAAAATCTACAGAATTTTTATACATTTTTATTATTTATTATTAGGATAACGATATCATCACTGGGGTGATTGAGGAGGGGTGTTCGAGGAATGATAACATATGATATCGTAAGGGGGTAGGGGGTCCAAAAATAAGAAAAAGTTGATAACGTTATCACAGCTGCCAACTTGTACGGATTTTTGCTACCACTAAAATTTAACAAAAATTTCTGGCTTATTTAATTATCAACATTCACTGCAATTCGGCGATTGAATTAGGTAAAATTATCTGTTAAATTTTAGTGGTAGCAAAAATCCGTACAAGTTGGCAGCTATGCGTTATACATGCACAGCCCCTTTCATCCATCGCAAATGATTCTTGATAAGATTAGATCGGATATAACTAGCAATTGGTTGACTGAAGTCACCGAGAAACAATTGACACAATTGAAAAAAATCGAGAAATCTATACAATCGAGAGACACAATAAAACCTCCTCGTCGTCATATAGCACTAGGCGAAAGCTGTTGTGGAAAGTTGACTGCATACGTAATTTTGGATATTGGCTAGAGTGATTTTCGGTGCTTATGGGGCTTTAGTTCGTATGACAACAAAGATAACATAATTTCAGTTTTGTTTTTAATACTTGTTGTTTGCTGTATTTAAACGACATACTGTAAAAAAAAAAAAAAAAAAAAAAAAAAAACGGACTAAAAAACGGAAATACTATTGGCAATCTAGACGCCAGTACTATTTCCATTTTTTACGGGAATTCTTACCCATAAATTACAGAAAACTTTCCGTTTTTTTTTATTAAAAACGGAAATTTTTCTGTAATTTATGGGTAAAAATTTCCGTAAAAAAAACGGAAACAGTACTGGCGTCTAGATTGCCAGTAGTATTTCCGTTTTTTAGACCGGTTTTTTTTTACAATGATCAAAAAAGTTAAACTTCACGCTAATGAATATGAACCGCAACGCGGGAGGAAACTAAAGGAAAAGCAAACAATCCGTATCAGACCCTGGCAGATATTTAGATCGACTGGATTCCCAAATCACAGAAGAATCTTGATAAAATCGGGTCGGGTACGACTAGCAATTGGTTGACTGGAGTCATCGAAAATCAATTTACGCAATCGAAAATAATCGCGATGTCTATACAATCGAGAGAAACAATAAAAACTCCTCGCCACACAGTGGATCAATCCTTAAGAAAATGCGAACATAGAGCCAAAAAATAATCATTAACACTAGAACGGCGGGAATTTTTACTCAAGTTTTAAAAAAATATTTCACATCAGAATTTTTACTTAAAACTATTTAACTTATTTATTTAAGTTATTTTTGTGCAGCATATATTAATCTTATATTACAAAGAAATTTCTGGTTCGAATCGACATGTATTCATTCAGAAAGGGTCAAAATGACCCCTCGCCGCCGTTCTAGTGTTAAAAAACTAATTTTTTGCGATGAAATATTTTAAAAGAATATCTACAAAACACGAATATATGTTTATTTTTTTAATTATACAAAATTATATCGTATTTGTATAGCTCGGAATATACACCTTTCAGCAGAGGAATTTTTCTGCGAATTTTAGTTACTTTTTGCTGTGCTCAGAAATAAAACCTAAGTAACCTCTACTAGTAACTCATTTAAAATATCATTATTAATTTCTTGAAACACATTTTAAACCACTAATGACTACATTTTGGTTGAATTTTATGTCTCCTTCTACATTATGAACAACATATATAGAATTAATGGATTCATAATCTTCAAAATTACGTAACTTAAATTGTTTAAAATTTCAAACACATGCTGGTATTCCTGAAAGCCTATTTTTTAATGTGGTATAGTAGATTTTTTGCGCAAACCTGCGCGTTTTTGAAATAAAAGGACTTGAAGCGGATATTACGTAATTTTCCGTTTCAAGAAAACATGTTAAATTGGCTGTACACAAAAATATTTTTTGAAGAATATTATACTGTAAGAAATTTCTAGTATGAAATGATGTAAAAAACTAATTTAACAATAAACTTTGAAATTAAATGTAATATACTCGTATCTCGGGTTATATAAACGTTTACATGAAAATGCTGAAAAGCGCAAAGGCTCTCAGAGGGTTAAATGTACTCTAATAAATGGATACGGTGCTATGTCAGTGATAAAGTGTTATATTTTAAAGTAAAAGACCCAATGCTTCTAGAAATTTTCTGTTCCTTTGAACGTTTTTTATTTTGTGTCAAATACTGGAAATCAAACCGTCAGATATTATTAGCAAATGGAGCAATATGTCTTCGTTAGCTGCTCTTCGACTTATTTTTCTCTTATGAAACTCCCGGTGCTTTCGAAACTCTTTATTTCGAGCTTCGCTAGCTTCTTCCGATAATTATCCAATTGGAACAGCAAAATTTGTAATCATAACCTTTTCACGAGTTAGTAATTATGTACAGAACCTGGCATATAATACCAACCGTATTTTGAGGCACATTGTTTAGCTGTTCCCAGTGCTAAATTGCCAAATTTTTCGGCATTAACTACTTTGTCATAGGCTATCACTATTAAAATGGCGAAGCGTTTAATAAGTTCTTTATCTAATCCATAGTGATTTCAGCTGTCTTTTTAAACTCAGCAAAAATGTCCTTGCAGAGTTTCCATCGTGTGTCAAACCACTTCCCCGTTTAACAACTTCTATTAGCAAACCTAATTCTTTTCTGAATTTGCGTTGAAATTTACTCTTTGATTCTTCTTAATTTAGCTTCTCCAGAAGTATCCTCTCTGAAACTTTGAATTAGTCTTCTTTTATGAGTTTCGGTTACGTCTGAAAAAGATTTTCATTAAGTTGATTTTGATTTCTGCAAATTTTCAACTGCAAATGTTTTAAGCTCATTACCAACTTTAAAGGAACACTGAAGTGAAGAATAGTTTTTATTATTAAAACGATCTAATTTTTGTTCAGATTTCAGCCAGCTATCTTTTGCACTTACACAACACATACGTAAACGCTCCTTTAAGTTTTCTTCATCAATGTCTGAGGCAATTAGCCCACACTTTTCACTTACAAAACTAAGCATTGATTTTTCATAATTAAAATCATTATTTAAATATTTCACAAACAAAAACAAATCTCTGTTTGTTATCATATTTCAAAACATTGTAAGAAAAAAGACAAAAGGAAATAATCACGTTTCAAATAAAAAAAAAATGCCAAAATTAATATTACTACAAAATAATTTTTAAAAAACTCAAGCCCAATAATAACAAATATGCACTAAAATAAGTTCTAAAATGTTGCAGTAGAATGTTGCAGTTTTGTAGAGCGATTTTAAATAGTTATGTATATGTTGCCAATTAAAAATTAAACAAATACTTTAAATATTCCACAAATGTCATTTGGATATAAGTAAAAACTGCATGCTTTGTTTTTCCAGTTTATTTTTGTTATTCATCATCTCCCTAAACTTCCTGTTTGTGACAAAAAAAGCGCGAAATTGTTCATAAAAACCATGCAGATACTTTTAGTATAATTTATTTTACTCACTTAAACCTAAATATAACAAAAAACATCATATATGTAGGCTTATACTATCGTGATAATCCTATGTTCGTCATCGCCTATACTTTGATCCACTGTGCGCCATCGTACAGCACTAGGTGAAAGTTATTTTGGAAGGTTAACTGCATACGTAATTTTGGATGTTGGCTAGAGTATTTTTCGGTGCTTACGGGTTTGTAGTTCGTATGACTGGAAAATTTTACTTTAAACAATTTTGCTGAAAACGTTAAAGAAACGTTTCATATAATATCAGAAGTAATTAGATTCGAAAGCAAGTAAAAATAAAGATATACATCAAATTGCAATTTATGTGCAAGTAATTTAACACGTTGAGTTCCACGGTGACTGATACTGAAGCAGAAAAATTTACAAAGTTTTAAGTAACTTATAAGAAAGTATAATCCTGTAATAAATAAAAGGTAAGTAAATTTTAAATAAATTTTCAGTACTTACTTAAAGCAATATATATATATATTTAGTTTTATATCATATTTTAGACCGTCAGTCATCGGTGAATGACGCGTTTTAAAAGGAAAGTTCAGAGTCAGTCACCGGTGACTGACGTGCCGCTAAACGTGGTAATTAAAAATTACATTACTCAAAGAAACATCAATCAGATAGGCAGTGAATATAGATTCCAAATTATGTAAGAGTAATTAAAATATCTTAGAATAACGAATTTTATTTTACTCTATAAGGTAGTCGAAAATCAATACTTATGCATCTACACCCTTTTTACATTAAATAATGAAGTATAATCATGCGTCATCATCATTGATTATGAGATGCTTTACAACCATTCCAGAATACTGCAACAAAACTTCACGTTTTAATAAGATAAAATAAGGTATTTAAATAGACAGATGAAATGAAATCACCCTCTCGTGGGTGAAATGAAATCACCACGCCGTTTAGCATAGGAACTTTTCTTCCCTAGGGGAAATATTTAATGAAAACGCATATTTTAGTTTACAGATGTTGAATATTAGAAAACACATAGCACAGTTGCATACCCAATTCACCCGATTAGGAAGTTTTCAATGGTAAATCACCTTAAAATATACAAAGCGCATGATAATGTAAGAATATTTAAACGTGTTAAAGTACGGACAAACAGATAAGCAGACGGCCAGACAGACAGCAGATAAACCGAAGTCATAAGGACTTGTCAACCATGTTTCAAAGTGCTAATAAAAATGCAAGCAATTGAATTACCTAAAGAATCTTCAGTGATTTTCTTCTCTTTTTAACACTTTACATTTTATTCTATGGAATATGCTGTTCATTGCATTTCATAATTCATTAACATGGACACACAAAAAATTTACATTAAATTGTGGCCTAAAATCATTTCCAGTGTATTTTTTAAAACGTTGCGCTATTCCAAACATAATTAATTTTTTGTGTGTTGCTGAGGGGCACTACAAGATGCTTACTGTTGAATTCTGAGAACATTTGTTCATTTACAGGGAAGCAAAAAAGATTTCGGTTACAGTAATGTCTATAAACCGTTATCAATGGAAGTGAGTTTCTGGATGCGGTTAGGCGTTTCCTATCTGAATTAAATTTTAGTTTAACACTAGAAAGACAGGAAATTTTATTCAAGTTTAAGAAAAAATATTTTACACCAGAATTTTTATTTTAAACAATTTAACTTATTCATTTAAGTTTTATTTTCTTTCTGTTTCGAACCGAAATATATTCATTTAGTATGGACAAAATGGACCCTCACCGACTTTCAAGTGTTAATATGTGGCGTATATAGAAATCTGTACTTCATATACAGGGCTGCGCAAAATATTTCACGTGAACATATCGTCGGTACCATGTCGAACTATCCAATATGAAAACACTGTTGCCAGTGGGCTACTTTTTTCAAATTCAGATATCTTGTTTGGCACCACTTTTCTGAAATGGTAAAATTCACCAGTTTTCGCCTTAAATAATATGTCCTTCAATAAGGCGAATTTTACTATTTCAAAAAAGTATTGCTAATCAAGAGATCTGTATTTTAAAAAAGTAGCCCACTGGCAACACTGTTTACATATTGGATAGTTTGACATGGTACCGACCATGGAAATAATAATAAAGAGAAACTGACACATTCTTAAAATAACGAAGCTTCAACTGTAACATTTTTTCGCTGCGGTTTATTGCCGCCGGTCGAAACTTCCACCAGTAAAAATGTATAGAAATTTTCTTCTCATTTAGACACCTTATTAATGCAAAATTTCAGTCATAAATACTATCAAAAACAGATTTTATTTTTGCTGGTGGGAGTTTACTTTGGCGGTTGTCAGGCCCTGCGTTTCCACCATATTGTGACACAACCTAGACAACCTCATATTAACGCCAGGGAAAAAGATTTTAATACCTAGACAAACGTACACTAGTAAAAACAAACAGAAAATATAACCATATTTATGAGAGAAATTTTTCATGAAATAGGCCTTTAAAATAAGGCAAAATTTTCTATTAAAAATTTACTGGTGGAAGTTTTTTTCAGCGGTAATCAGAAAATTCTTATCTGGTGTAAAAATTCAGACGCCATCTTGTGACAAACTCCTCAGTTACTTCACTCGCAACTGTTAGACAATACACAATATGTCTCCTCCTCTTTATTCATAACTCCATTGTACCGACGATATGTTGGCAGAAAATGGTGGGAAACAAGTGGGTAAGTGTGATCACAGATCGCACAGAGGGTTTCGTTTAATATTCCTTTCAAAACACTTTATCCTTTTGAAAAATCTGTTAGTTCCACATTTCACAACCAGGGGACGCACTTGATTCTGAACAAACTTGCATCCGAACGAAAATCCGTTTTACATACTATCCGTAGATATATTAGTCGAGGGGATTGGGCCCATAGCACCCGAGATATGTAGGCGCACCTGGCGGAAAAAATAGAACTAAAATATGTAAGGCTATGATGCATAATATGAAAGAATGGTCAAAGGGGTGTCGGCAAAAGTTGGAAAATTTCTCCTCGTGTTAAAAGGGCGGAGGTTAAAAAAATTGCTTAAAATACACAAGTTAGAGCCCAGAAGGGTAAATAATAAAAGACTTTTTGAAAATTTTATGATTTGTCGTGTGGTCTGAGGCATTCAGCTATACGTATGCAAAATTTCATGTCACCAACTTAATTAGGGACTCTCTTAGAAAGAATTGCTTCAAATACATATGTGGTAGCTCAAAGGGTTAAACGTAAGGCTTTTTCAAGATTTTATGATTTGTCGCCTGGCCTCAGGTGTTCTGCAATAAGTATGCAAAATTTCAAATCTCCAATTTAATTAGGGCTCAGTTAGAAAGAATGGTTTAAAATACACAAGCTGGAGTTGAAAGGGTTAAACATAAAAATTTTTCAAAATTTATTATTTGACGTGAGATCTGAGATGTTGAGCTATAAGTATGCAAAATTTCACGCCTGCAACCTAAAAAGGGGCTCACTTAGAAAGAATTGTTTAAAATGCACATGTGGGAGCACAAAGGGTTAAATGTACGACTTTTTCAAAATTTTATGATTTGTTGTTTGCTGCGAGGTGTTCAGCTATAAGTATACAAAATTTCACGCCCATAACCTAATTAGGGGCTCACTTAGAAAGAATTGTTTAAAAAAAAGACATGTGGGACCCCAAAGAGTTAAACGTACGATATTTTCAAAATTTTATGATTTGTCGTTTGATGTGAGGTGTTCAGCTATAAGTATGCAAAATTTCACGTCTCCAAACTAATTAGGAGCTCACTTAGAAAGAAATGTTTGAAATACACATGCGAGACCCCAAAGGGTTAAATGTACGACTTTTCCAAAATTTTATCATTTGTCGTATTATGTGAGGTGTTCAGCTATAAGTACCCAAAATTTCATGTCTCCAACGTAATTAGGGGCTCACTTAGAAATAATTGTTTAAAATACACATGTGGGACCTCAAAGGGTAAAACGTACGACATTTTCAAAGTTTTATGATTTTTCATTTGATGTGAGGTTTTCAGCTATAAGTATACAAAATTCCACGCCTCCAACTTAATTAGGAGCTCACTTAAAAAGAATTGTTTAAAATACACATGCGGGAGCTCAAAGGGTTAAATATACGACTTTTTCAAAATTTTATCATTTGTCGTATAATGCGAGGTGTTCAGCTATAAGTACCCAAAATTTCATGTCTCCAACATAATTAGGAGCTCACTTAGAAAGAATTGTTTAAAATACACATGCGGGAGCCCAAAGGGTTAAATGTACGACTTTTTCAAAATTTTATGATTTGTTGTATGATGTGAGGTGTTCAGCTATAAGTACCCGAAATTTCCTGTCTCCAACATGTATAGTTTCTGAGAACGTGCTCTGTGACGGACAGACAGACGGACAGACAGACAGACAGACAGAGGAGCGAGACGAATAGGGTTTCGTGAGATGAACGAAACCCTAAAAAATCAAATTTGTTTTGATTTTTATAGCTGAATTAAATTTTACCAAATGTGGAGGGTAAGAAATCTATAGAATGTATACACAGCAGCTCAAAAGTATTCGACTATCTTATCGACTGTGTCGTTAACACTAGAATGTCCAGCCGATATCGATTCGACACTAACGAAATTTTAACACGTCGAGTCGAACCAAAAATTTCTTCACAAAATAAGTTGAATAAAACCCACAGAGAACTAGGTTAAAATGAATAAATTAAATATTTTAAATTAAAAATTCTGATGTGAAATATTTTTAATTAATTTTGAGTAAAATTTCCGAACATTCACCCAATATCAGTTAATTTTCAGGGTTGCTAGTTTTGCCTCCATATTTACCCCGAGATTTTGACTTCAGACCAGAACTTTTCAAGAAGAATTTTTACTTAAAGCAATCTAGGAAAGGTCTGACATTAAGTAAATCTGAAAATACTTTTTGCATTTTCTATTGTAAATCCGAATTTTTTTAATAAAAGAGGAGGATTGGATTTAGATTTAGATGTCATATTTTATCTTATTAAACAGAGAAACTTTTATTAGGGAGGGGGGAAACAGAAATCATTATATAGGTATGACCCAACGAAAATTCAATATCAGATGAAAAGAACATATGGCGGACATAAAATGTAATAGGGGTAATACTGCTTTATCCCGGCTGAATCAAGTAGAGAGCATTAACATACTTTTTAATGAGAGTAGATTAATCTACAGGTCAAATTTTTATTTACAATTATTTATAAGAGAGTCCATTGAAATTTATTTAAGAGGTTCAGGGGTTTGTAACGGCACGTTATGTTTTCGCATCCCGAATGTATGGATGGAATGGTTAGACAACTTGCGGAATCGTAACATAAAGGGAACACGTGCGATGGTGAAAATGTAGGGCGCGTTTTATGTTTACTTGTTTATATTCGATGATTTTTTTTCATTTGTCATCTGCATTGTATTTGTAATTTCTGTTATACATTCTGATGACGACTCAGTGAAGGAGTTGAAACATGTCAATATAGGTTTTTATTTTACTTTTAATGTGTTTTTAGTAACGTCTTTTAGGCAAATAAATATTTTTATATATGTTTTAACTTTTCCGTATGGAATATATATTGTGATATGGTTATTAGTAGATGTAATTAAGACTTATTACTAGTACTTACATTTTTAGCACTCTATTCTGGAATGTTGAAAAATGTTATTTTTCTCTCTTGTTATACAGTGTGAAAGTATTTTTTTAAAAATCCCGTTAAATCTTTTGTCTTCTGTTCTCTTGCCATACTTCTTTCTCTTAACCTCTTCAGACCTGAAGGTAAAATAACACTACAAATGCACATTCATTGCTTTTGCACAAACAAAAAGACACCCTAGATGACAGAAGAATCCCTTTTTCTGAAATGGGACGAGTTATTTAGGTTCACAAACAGGGATTTAAAATGACTATCCTCCTTAAAATATCAATTTAATGATGAATAACCTAAATTCACACAATAAAAAAATTAAGGACTTTAAACATGTGAATGATCTGCAAATCCTCAATTTTTTTTACTGTAAAGCGTTTAAGTTAAATAATTGTGAATTTTTTTTTTTTTTTTACTTTATTGGTCACACTGTCTTGAAGGCATTTTGTAAACTCAGATAAAAATAGCATTTATTTTATGAGGAAATAAGCATCAGTGCTGCCATTGACTGGATTTGCCCCAAAGCCAAAAACATTCAGTTGCTTAAAAATAAAATCAAAATGTAACAAAATCAAACAGTTTATTTTTTATGAGGAAAAGAATAGAGGTGCACATTTGTGTACCTCGGGTCTCAAGAGGTTAAAACATTCAAATCTTTACGATTCTGCATAAATTGGAAATATGGTGGACCAATTACAAAAACCCATAGAACTATGAATAAAAACGAATTAACACACCTAAAAATGGTGCAATTGCAACTGTAACCTGTTTCTCAGTGGCTCATTACCTCCGGGCAAACTTCCACCAGGAAATTTGAATAGAAATTCTTTATTTTCATGCTTTTTTAATGTACACTTTCAGTCACAATTAAGGTCAAAAGCAAGTACTTATTTTTACTGGTGGAAGTTTACTTCGGCGGTAGTAGACTCTTCGTTTCCGACATATTGTGACAATCTAAACAACTTCCTGTTAGTTTTAGTGAAAGAAATCATAATAACAGGTGAAACTTCCACCACTTAAAACTACTTAAAATTTATACCACATTTGTGAGAGAAGTTTTGCATAAATGAGCCGCTAACTTAAGGCGAAATTTTCTTGTCAAAATTCACTGGTGGAAGTTTTGTTTGGCGTTAACCTTTTATTGGCCCCGCCTCACCAAAACAGCTATAAAGTCTCTATCCCCCCCCCCCCTCCTTAATCTGTAAATTATATCTCTTATTATTTAAAAAGTTATCTCTATTTACACGGTGGAAGACTTAAGAACCTTAAAATTAACAATTTTCCTAACAACGTTTCCTATTTTTTAACTAATCTTAGAGGAGAATCTACTGTCGCAAATATGATTTTAACATAATTTAATAAATGCACTGTAGTTATATATCTCCGCCTATGTGCCAGAATGTGTTTTGCTGTATTTTTCCAGCTTACCTCAATGTTGCTGAAAAGTGTTATACGGTCTGCATTTTTATCTTCACAAAATATCTTGAAGAGAGAATTACATTTAACGTTAAACATTATAACATTCACATATTTTATAATTTATTTTTGTAACTTATTAAGAGTTGGCGGAAAAAGCTTTAAGATTTATAAATTTTATAAAGCTGGTAGTACCTCGTTCAGATATCCATATATTTTGTAGGTTAAATATGTTTAAGACAGTTGAATTTATATATCATGTGATTTCCAGCATATAATCCGAGGATCAAATAATCATTTTTGGACACAAAATTTTTATTTAATGGTAGAAGTCAAAAATTTACCGCGATTTAACAAGTTAATTTTTATCAAATAAAATTGCTGGGGTGAATTATACACCGGAAATTACGATACATTTAAGTAGTTTCAAGTGTGAAAGATTCTTCGTGTTACATATAGCAGAATGAATAGAAGTAAAAAGTTCATTCAATAAATAATCGAAAGCATTAGGAAAAATTGTAAAATTCAATACCAGAAAAATTATAGTGAGTTTTAAAGTACAAAAATATGTCAAAATGTTTGCAAGCTGAATATTTTTACATCTCGTATTTATTTATTCTATGGAACACATAAATTTGGAACATACTTCATTCTTAGAGTTGCTATGAAGTTCACTTCATGGAGTAAGTCCATTCAGTTCTCGTTAAGGTGAAGTCAAGTTTTGAACTGTTTTAAAAGATTATTCATGTAATTATTCTGGTTTTAAATCTATTTTAAACTCTTCATTGGGAACATTTTTTAAATTCAAGAAAAAACTGATTTTATAAATTTTGCTAATATTCAATTTATTTGTACTCTACAACATTACTTTAAAAAAAACTAATGGTAAATGAAAGAGTAAAAACTTTGGAATTGCTCCCCTAGAAAGTCAAATTGTCCTCCGATGGGATGTACGCCCTAAGTTGGGAATCACTGCTCTGCATTATATGTCTCCTCCTCTTTGTTTATAACTCTATTCAAAAACCATTTTACCCAAGACAAGTGTGTGATACAATTGATTGGTTCAAAGCACAGGAAAATCTGTAGCCAATTATTACTTTATTAATAGCATCATCTTTAGTTATCAGAAAAGTATAAATGCAGGTTTTTAGATCACAAATAAAGGTTCAGATTATAGCTGCAGAACCGTGTTACCAAATTGTAATTTGCGACTACAATTTCTGAAAACTGAATTCCTTGTTTAATTGCAAATTGTCTATCATTACATATGATGAAATATTTTATTCTAAAATAATGATATCTTTGTAGACCGTGGGCCACAGGTCCATTAATCAAATAGCAGGCTACCACAGAATTCGCGGAGCGCGGCGTTTCCCGTGCCTGTCCTATGACCTTTCACATTCTTTTCACCTCTGACTACTTTCTGACACTTAACCTGACTAGATTAAAAAAAAAAAAAAAAATCAAACGGCGTTACCGGAAAAATTTAAAAAGTGAAATTTATTAAATTAAAGACATCGAAAAACGGGTAAGGGATGGCTTAGGAACGGATCTATGAGTAAAGAAGAGGAGATTTATAGTGCAGTGTCTACCAGGTGCGAGCAGTGTTACCAGTGGGCTACTTTTTATAAAATAAGATTTCTTTATTGGCACCACTTTTATGAAATGGAAAAATTTCTTTCCTTTTCGACTTCATTAGTATGTCATTAAATAAGATGAATTATACTATTTTAAAAAAGTAGTGCCAAACAAGAAATCTGAATTTAAAAAAAGTAGCCCACTGGCAACACTGGGTGCGAGTGAAGTAACTGAGGAGGTTTCCATAAGATGGCGGCTGTTTTCTATTAACACTAGAACGCCCGGAAGGAGTCGATTCGACCAGTGTTTCCAGTTGGCTACTTTTTTTTAATTCAGATTTCTTGATTGGCACCACTTTTCTGAAACGGTAAAATTCACTTTGCTTTTGCCTTAATTAATATGGCATTAAATCAGGCACATTTTGGCATTTCAAAAAAGTGGTGTCAAACAAGAATCTGATTTTAAAAAACGTAGCCCATCTGGCAACACTGGATCCGACTGCGACCATATCATTCAATGTCACTCGGGCCACAAATCCTTTTATAAAATAAGTTAAATTTAAACAACGCAGATTTACGTTAAATAAATCAGTCAAATAATTTTAAATGAAAATTCTGGCGTCAAATATTTTTATCAAACTTAAGCAAAATTTCCGGGCGTTCTAGTGTTAAATCGGATCAACAGTTTCCAATTACCGCCAGGGTTAACTTCCCACCTATACATCTTAATAGAAAATTTCGTCTTATTTAAACGTCTTATGCATGGAAATATATTCTTACAGGTATATAAAAATTTCTATTTGTTTTTACTGGTGTCAGTTTGCCCAGGAGTTATAATCTTTTTCACGGACACTGAAAGGTTGCACAAGATTAATTTAAACACAATTATTCTAAATTGGTAAATAAGTCATATTAGATGTAAATTTTGTTCCATTATCTGCGATTTATTCTGTTGAGCTGAACCAGGTTTCAGACCAGATGCTATAATCATTAAGGTTAGCTGGGTGAGAAAGTTCCACCAGATTCGTCCGAGATAGCTCAGATGGTAGAGCACTGGCGGCTTCAGCCAGGAGATCCCTGAATCGAATCCTGGGGTGGACATTTTTCGCCCAGTTGGAAATTCACATCTAATACTGAAAGGTTGCCTTAAGTTTTCACAATATGGCGGAAACGCAGTGCCGGACTACCGCCAAAGTAAACGTCTACCAGTAAAAATTAATACATGTGTCTGCGATTATTAATGACTGAAATTTTGCATTAATAAATTTAACTAAAGAGCAAATCTCTGTTTAAATTTACTGGTGGACGTTTCTCCCGGTGGTAATCAACCCTTGCGGAAGCGGTTACAGTTGAAGCTTCACTATTGTAAGACTATGTTAGTTCTTTTTTTATTAATATTTCCATGGGGCTAGGGGCCCTGAAGCCATCGGGCGTTCCTTGCGGCTTAGAACTTACATACTCGTCTCATTGACGGTCGGGATTGACATCCTTAATATTGAAGGGGATTTATGTTCTCTTTTTTGGCTTTCAGTTTTCCCAAACAATAATCTATATTTCCGTTTTCGCTTAGAAATATCGTAGAACTCATAGAACTATTAATAAAGAGGAATAGACATGTCCTTAAAATAGTGCAGCTTCAACTGTAACCGTTTTCGCAGAGATTTCCTACCGTCGTGGGAAACTTCCACCAATAAATTTAAACAGAAATTTTCCCTTTATTTAAACACCTTGTTAATGCACATTTTCAGCCATAAATAATCACAGAAAAAGATATTCATTTTTACTGGCGGCAGTTAGGCCCTGCGTTTCCGCCATGTTGTGACAACGTAGACAACCTTCTGTTAGTGTCAGTGAAAAAGATTTTAATACCTGGACAATCTAACACCATTAAAAACAAATAGACATTTTTACCCTATTTGTGAGAAAATATTTCCATGATGTAAGGAGCTTAATTAAGATGAAATTTTCTCTTTACTTTTACTGGTGGGAAGTTTGTCCTGGTGGTAATCAGAAACTGTTGATACAATTAAAAAAACAGCTGCCATCTTGTGACAACGTCCTCTGTTACTTCACTCGTAACAGGTAGACAGTACACTATGTGTGTCCCCTTCTTTATTCATAACTCTATTGTAGAAGTGTATCACGGACATCATTCGTATTGTAAATATTGTAGACAAAAGAGTAGCTGCTCGAAAATCTACCAAATGGGAATCTTTTGATTGATTACTTTTGTGTGCATTAAGTTCCTCCATATAAAGTTATCTTTATAAGTCTTTCCACATAAAGCTATGAGCATTAACTGATTTTTCCAAAAAATATTTTTTTAAAGAAATGTATAAAGAGTTATTTGTTATTTGGATTTATAATTTAAAATATTTATTGTTTTATCAGACTATATTAAAGAAGCTACAAAAATACTTTATAAGTTTATAAACTGCTATAAAAATTGTGTAGGTTTTTAAATTAAAAAACCGCGATTTTACTTTACATAACAATGAAATGTTTTATACAGATGTGATAATATTTCTAAATTCAAAAGTCCCTGTAAAACATATTAAATAATATTTAAAATTATTCAGGCAAAGCTCCCAACTTCATTTTGGATACCACTAATTTCAAAAGTAATTTTTGATTTATTTAACCCAGAAATTCTACGATTAAATATGGCAAGCGTTTCCTTTCAAATGTTGTGGTATTCAGAAACCTAAAGAGTTGGCAGCTTTTGTGCAAGATTTCTGTGGTCCAAAATATGACAAAAAAATAAAATGTTTAAGTCAATATTTGTGTATGCTTAATAAAAAATAAATAAATAAATAAATAAATTAATCCAAATAGATATATTTCACTTTTAAATAATTTTTCTTTAAAAAATACATTATGCAGGGACAATCTTATATCACATGCACAGGTTCCAACGATTACGGTATTTGAATACCGCTATATTCGAACAGTATTCGCCTTACTTAATCACACACTTCTGCGAATAAAGAAGGCGAAGATTATTTTAAGCATAGCTTCCACACTTTTACGCTTTTTCCTTATCAATAAAATTTAAGAGAATTTTTTGAATTATTGAATCACAGAGTTTGCCAATTTCATGGGAAAAAACTTACTATTAAATTTTAGTGTTGGGAAAAAAGCGTAAAAGTTGGCAGTTATGCTTTAAGGATATGGTTTTATACAAATCAGTATGTGACACCTTCAGTTCAAACTGTTGAGAATTACTTTTAAATCTTCCTCATTAACTCATTAAAGCTGGTTGGTAAGAGAACTTGCCACGTAAACCGAACAAAATTTTTAAATATTAATACAGTGCTGGAAAATTGGCGCAGAGGTGGAGCCTATTGATACCACTAAATTTTAGTGGTATTTTTCAACTTCTCTAATGACAGAATTTGTGAGTTTTTATTAAGGTGAAGAAAACTATAAAAATTTAGTGGCGTCAATAGGCTCCTCCTCTGCGCCAATTTTCCAACACTGATTAATACCAGTATTTTAGTTTGGAAATTTTCACATTATCTAATCTCAAATTTTGAGCGATTAAATAATTCAAAATTACAATGCTGAAAAAACTGTTGTCGAAGAATAAAATGGTGCTTAAAGAAGCTCGTCCTTAATGGGTTAAAAATTAAAACAATATTTTATTTGAGAAATATGTAATTAAAAATATGAAATGTATGTATTTTATAGCTAAAATAATTTTATATCTGTTTAAACTCTTGTAATCACGTGCGTGAAATGTGTTTTCCGGTAATTTAATATTACTTTGGAGCAAGCAATTCAAAGCAAATTATTATTCGATTTGATTAACATCATCCATAACATAGCTGCCAACTTTTACGCTTTTTTGCTACCACTAAAATTTAATAGAGAATTTCGCCTTCTTTAATCGTGGGATTTCGACGATTAAATAATAAAATATTTATTATAAAATTTTAGTGGTAAGAAAAAAGCGTAACAGTTTGCAGCTATGCCATAATATAATGTTAAACAGAAAGTCTTGTAGCGAAACGTTTGTTTGAAACACAATACATCAATAAATAGGCAGAGAAATGTTTATTGTTATGAGAAGAAATGAAGTAAAATTGTATTCGTAAATAAAGCGATGCATGAAATCTATGTGGAAAGATACTATGATTATACATAGAAGACATCAAAACGAAACGTTAGTCTCTTATTAAGTAAACTTAATTAAATCTTTGTTGCATGAAAACTACAAAGCAAACTAGAAAGTAATCATCAAGATAAAGTAAAACAAAGGCACCGTCAGGGCGTAATTGCAGGAAGTTACTTTTTAGGGCAACTTCTCTTTCATTATATAAAGGAAAGTTTCACGGATATGCAGGAAAAATTTCTGCAACAGTGGAACCCACTATATTTTTACATAATTAATTTTCAGAAACATAAGATGTTTACCTCTAGTAGCATCGATGCCAACATCCCTTAACCGCTTCCCATATTATCCCGAGTTATCCCGGGTTCGTATATATTACAATTAATTATTATCCCATGAATACTTCTGCGTGGCATAATTCGTCACTACGATTTGTTTTATTACGTTTTTACTCGGCCTGAAGCTTAAAAAGAAAGAAAATATTCTTATACAATATAAACAATGATATATAATTAAATTATACATAATATTTCATTGGCAATTTTACAAGTTTTGATACATAAAATGCTATTGATACACTAGATGGCCAAAGGTGACCGGTCACACGCGGTTCTAGACATTTTGTTAAATATCTTAAAATATACATGAGGAATTATCCTGAATCTGCAGGTATGTAAACAGCTCCTTGATTCTTTTAAATTTGACCGGTTTCAATTTTTGATTTTTTTTTCAAAGCTGTCTTACGCTAGAGTGTATTTTACTCGGGACGTGTCTGGGGACCTACGAACCTTGCTTCCGCAAAAGAGTCGGAATAAGTGGAAGAATAAAGGGCTTCGGACGAAGAGGGGCCGCTCGCCGCGGCGGTTATGGTATAGGTCATATATTTCCGCGAAAATTTTTTTCTCGAAACTCCATAGAGGACCGTCATCAAATTGAAAAAGAACGAATACTTTTTGGATAACCCTGTCAAAACTAATGTAGCAAAATCGTTCAAACTCGGGATTATTAATAAGTGGCTTATTGTAATATAATATTTTCATTTTTATGAGGATAGCATGTATACCCGTAGAGAAATTAAGTTTTTTATAAAAACCGTCCTAAATTTCGCCACGTTTTTTGCTTAAAATTTGCAGAGTTGTTAACATAAAAAAAAATGTCATTTCCAGAAAATATTACAAAGAACATTGTACATAATACTCTGCAATCAGAAATTAAAAATAATAAAAATTGGATGAAAAATGAGCAGGTTTACTAAAAAATTTTTCACTGCGCATGCGCGAAAGCAATCAAAATATAATGTGCATCATGTATTAGCTAAGTATATAGAGCGACGTTTGTGAAAGTCTCAAAATCATAGCTTGAAAATTCTGAAAATTATCGTCGATGGAATAAGCTCGAAATCCAGAAAGGAATCAAAAAGATGAGAAGTTGTATCCAAATACAGTAGTACGTGCAGTATTTTGTACGCTATCTCGGCACTAATCAACAGATATTTGATAGAACCCCTCATCTTTTTCTTTCTTTTTGGGAACAACGGATTTCGAGCTTATTCTATCGACTATAATTTTCAGAATTTTCAAGCTATGATTTTGATACTTTCACAAAAGTTGTTTTATATACTTAGCTAATACATTATGCATATTATATTTTGATTGCATTCGCGCATGCGCAGTGAAACATTTTTTAGTAAACCTGCTCATTTTCATCCAATTTTTATTATTTTTTAATTCTGATGCAGAGTATTTTGTACAATATTGTTTGTCATATTTTCTGAAAATAACTTTTGTTATATTAAGAACTCTTCAAATTATAAGCATAATACTTGGTGAAATTTGGAACAGTTTTTATCAAAACCTAAATTTCTCTACGGTGGAGGATTTTTATGAGGATAGTATACATTAGGGTGGAGCGAAAACAATTATTTTTTTAAAATCAAAAACGGGTAGGTGCCAAAAGTTGCCTTTATACTAGTACATCATCAGCGTGAAATATTACCGCTGAAAAAAAATGGCTTGAGTCTGCGCTTTTGGTCCAAAAGTCGATATTTTGGGTAAAATTTGACATTTTTTCAAAAAATTTTAAAAAATTCTGTAGAGATGGTTATTATTTAAAAGTGTTATTTAAACCTTTATTATTAATGACTTAACATGTTTAAATGATAAAACGATATCTTTGTTCTGTATAACTGGAACAAAACTGACATTTTTTGGTGAAAAAATGGCGTTGCCACTCTGTTGTGTCATACAACTAATTGTTATTTAGAATACAGCTCTTACGTAGTTGCTTTCAAATCTACCCTGGAGGTATCAGGTGGAGGTGGCTGCATTTCATGACACAGCAGTGCATAGTCCGACCACCCTTCCATCTAAGCGCAATGTTTTATTTATATATTGAATTGTGATTTTTTTTATCAAAGACTGGCATAAGTTTTCTATGTATCAACCTAGTCTATCTGTTCTTTATATCCACAGACTTTGGGTGATGCTGCTGTGACACTTCTTCACGTATTGCTTCTACTGCTTGTGTATCATACGGTAAGCAGAGTAATGCAGTGGAATTAATGGAATCTATTCAGCCCTCTAGTATCTTCACCAAAATTGCATCCAGTTACTGCATAGTAATTGGGAGTTCTGTTCTTACCACATTTTACAACACTTAGGTATTTCACATTTGAGTATGCCATGCCTTACTCTACCTATTGCATTTTTTATATGTTGATAAGCTTGTTGTTTAATGTGATGGTGATCGTCATCAAAATTGCAATAAGCATTTGCTCTCGATGTCCTAAATAAATTTTTTTAACATTTGTTTTTTTGCCGTTTTCTATGATGTTTAGTAGCCGAGTAATTTCCCATAAGTTTTTAGATTATTTTTTTAGATGTGGATTATATTTGGTGTAAACCCTCCTGCGGCAAAAACTTGGATTACATACTTTGTGAGTGAACCAGACTCTGATAGTCAATAAACGCTTTTATAAAGGCGTATAATTTTATCCGCCTTTGTGAGCCATCTTGCGTAGGAGAAGTTTCTTGGGTTCCTATTAGCTAGTTCTTCGGAGCGATATCTTGATTAAATAACTTTGCAAATGTCTAGCATGTATTTCTGGTATGTACTTAGTACCCTTTTCTCGATTTCGGGAAATAATGTTTGAAAATTACTTGCTATGGTTTCAAAAATTGAAATTAGAAGGGAAAAAACACGAGGACAAAGGTTTTCCTATTGGTCCGGTGAATCCCTGTGGGTTAAAATCTAATTTTTGCCAACGATCTTGTCTAATAAATGATGCAGAGAAAATTCACTGGACTTGGAGGTGGCATATTATCAATTGTAATGGTTCATTCTAAACATGTCCCTCGCAGAATGGATGACAACGACTAACAGAATTATCCGCATTCATATGAGCACTCACTGCCCATCAGAGTCTCTACGTTCACTCAAAAAGTACTTTGTTATCCAAGTTTGGCCCCAGGATAGTTTACAATCAAATATAATCCGCAGCTAAAGAAGGTATCTAAAAACTCATTGGAAATTACTCGGCTACTAAACAACACACAAAACGGAATAAAACAACTACTAAAAAAAAGGTTATTTAGGAGAATGGTTGCTTTGCAAACGCAGAGGAAATTCTTAATTCAATGCTCTCTGACGATTTCCATCACATTAAACAGCAGCTGCTCCGCACATAATAATTGAAAGATGTCAGTAATTGATTGCATACGCAAATCTGAAATATCGACAATCAACTTTGAAGCGGCTAATTATATAAATCTAATTCACTAGGAAAAGTGTTGTGGTAACAGAATATCAATATGCATTTATCGGGTGCAATCTTGGTGAAGATAATAGACGGCTGAATAGTTTACATTAATATCATCCGCACTGCATTACACTGTTTATCTTCCCATACACAAACAGCTGAAAAATACTTAAAGGAGATCCCAGCAGCAGCATCCAAAGTCTGTGGATCCAAAGAATATATGTACTAGGTTGATA
Source organism: Maratus speciosus (assembly GCA_963932465.1). Classification (NCBI taxonomy): domain Eukaryota; kingdom Metazoa; phylum Arthropoda; class Arachnida; order Araneae; family Salticidae; genus Maratus; species Maratus speciosus. Next base: position 54,742,869 of record OZ010787.1, read on the forward strand.
CATAGAAAACTTAGGCCAGTCTTTGATAAAAAATCACAATTCTGTGTATAAATAAAACATTGAGTTCAGATGGTAGGGTGGTCGAGCTATGCACTGTTGTGACATGAAATTCAGTCACCTCCACGTGATACCTCCTAGGTAGTTTTGAAAACAACTAAGTAAGAGCTGTATTCTAAACAACAATTATTTGTGTGACACAACTGAGTGGCAACACCTATTTTTCACCAAAAGTTGTCAGTTTTGTTCCAGTTATATAGAACAAAGATATCATTTTATCGTTTAAATATGTTAAGTCATTAATTATAAAGGGTTAAATAACACTTCTAAATAATAATAATCTCTGTAGAATTTTTTTTTTTAATTTTTTGAAAAAATGGGAAATTTTACCCAAAATTTCGACTTTTGGACCAAAAGCGCAGACTCAAGCCATTTTTTTTCATTGGTAATATTGCACGCAGATGATGTACTAGTATAAAGGCAACTTTTGGCACCTACCCGTTTTTGATTTTAAAAAATTATTTTTTTTCGCTCCACCCTAGTATACATGCTATCTATCCTCATAAAAATGAACACAATATATTACAATAAGCCACTTATTAAGAATCTCGAGTTTGAACGCTTTTGCTACATTAGTTTTTACAAGGTTATCCAAAAGATATTCGTTCTTTTTCAATTTGTTGACGGCACCTACGGGATTTCGGGGAAAAAAATCTTCGCGGAAATATATGACCTATACCATACAGTTTACACACCTGCAGTTTTAGGTTAATTCCTCATGTATTTTTCTGGGTATTTAACAAAACGTCTAAAATCGCAAGTGACCGATCACCTTTGGCCATATAGTTTATGATTGCAAAAAATGTGATGATTTTTTGCAGTTTCTTTTAAAAAAATTTGTAAGGGAAACGGTTAATTATTCCGGAGTCTGATCCAAGACGAACTTCTTTGTAACTGGCAATTTTATTTAACTAAATTTTTTTAAATGAAATCTAAAATCTATCTTATAGAAAGAAGACACATCTCCTTATTTTTTCCGGTTTAACCCTTTCCGGCCACGTCGGGACCGTCTCATTTTAACTACAAATTTACAAACCGCACCAAGAATATTTTAATAAAATTTTGCTTTTACGATGAAAGTTTAAAGCAACAAGTTTTTAATTCCTAAAAAAGTCATTTCTAAATTCCGGTGTCAGTCAATCATTTCATCATTTTACGAACAGAATTATTCTGTGCCGGAAAGGGTTAAAACATGCTTCTCGTGGATTACACTCCGGAATGATTAAGAGATGTTGGTATATATGCTTATAGATATTAATCAACATGAAAAGTTCTGAACCTCGAAAATAAAGTAGACCTCACCTAGATAATCTTTATATGGGGTCCAGGGGGCTTACCACTATTTAAGAATAGTAACTTTCGCATTATTTAACCCTTTCAAGGGCGGTGATGCCGCAACGGCATCACATAATTTTAATCCCTAATTGCTACATTGGCACCATAATTTTTTAATGAAAATTTCGCTTTAACCCTAGATCTACCGGGAATTTTATTCAAGTTTTAATAAAACGTTCTACACCAGAATTTTTATTTAAAACTATTTAACTTATTTATTTACCTTATTTTTGTCTGGTTTATATACTTAGTTTATTTTAAAGAAATTTCTGGTTTGAATGAATATTTTGTATGTACCTGTCGGGTCCAATGGACCCGTCTGGTAGACGGAGGGTTAAACAAGTTCACGAAAATATACGTTTACTTGTTTAAAAATAAATTTTCTTGAAAATACTGGTGTCAATCGATTATTTCAACATTTTACGAATGCAAGTACCTTGCCCCTGAAAGGGTTAATGGCAGTCACCACCATTTAAGAATAGTAATCTTCGCCTTATTTAATCGTAGTCTGTTTTATAATTCTGATACAACATAATTTTACTTAGAATCTTTTTAATGACATTTAAAATATATTTATTTACATTAGTTTCAATTTTATCCAAGAAACTTTTTTACTACAGTAAACGTTTATTTCATTAAATATGGCAATAAGACGATTGGTGCACTGTATGTTGATCTCAATTCAGTTTTTTCACATTTAATTTTTTTTTTCTAAATAATTTTCTTTTACTGTGATTTCAGAAATCTGTATAATATCACATATAGTACCGTAATTCCCGGTGTATAATCCGCGGATCAAACAATCATTTTTCGACCCAGAAATTTCTTAAAATAAAATGTAACTTTTTAGATCGCAGTAAATATTTGACTTCAATTACTAAATACAATTTCCGGGTCCAAACAGAATTGTTTGATCTGCGGATAATACGCCGGAAATTACGGTAATTTTCCTTAACCCTTACCTGCGCGGAGTAATTAACAATCAGTTTATAATCTGTTTATAAACTGATGAAATAATGGACTGACACCACAATTTATAAACAAATTTATTAAAAAATAAGAACTTGCTTATTTTGATATACATTATAATAGGAAAATTTTACTTAAATATTCTTGGTGCCGTTTGTCAGATTTGGAATTAAAATTAGGTGTCCTTTTTTAAGGACATCGCGCCGGAAAGGGTTAACACTAAAACGGCGGCGAGGGGTCATTTTGACCCTTGCCAAATGAATACATGTCGATTCGAGCCAGAAAATGTTTTATAAAGTAAGATTAATATATGCTGCACAAAAAAGAACTTAAATAAATAAATTAGATACTTTTAAGTAAAAATTCTGATGTGAAATATTTTTATAAAACTTGAGTGAAATTTCCCTCCATTCTAGTGTTAAAATAGATTTTTGATGCAATAAGATTCACATGAGCATTAATTTTGTAACTCTCATGTCACTCTTTTTTGAGAAAATTTAAATATTTAATTAATAAGGTAAGCTCAGTGTTGCCAGTTCGCTACTATTTTTAATTGAAATTGCATGGTTGTTATCACCTTCTTTGAAATTTTATAAATCGCTTTATTTTCGCATTACTTAATCTTTCATTAATGAAGGAGAATATTAATTTTACATAAAAGTGGCGGCAATCACGTAGCTTAATTCCGGTACCAATCCGGTACGTAAGTACCGGACTGGCAATACTGGGAACGTTGTCGCGTTACCGTTTCACTCACCGTAATTTCCGGCCCCTAATCCGCGGATCAAACAATCCTATTTCGACCCAGAAATTTTATTTAATAATTGAAGTTAAATATTTACCGCGATTTAATAAGTTACATTTTATCAAATAAGATTTCTAGGTCTGAACATAATTGTTTGATCCGTGATTATAGGGCGGAAATTGTGGTATATTTTTAGTAAGGTGTATAGAATTGTCTAAAATCGTGGAACCGTAAAAGTTCAGAAAAAGTAATGAAAAATTTGCATTTTTTTAAAGTATAACACGTGTCTACAGTCTTTAGAAATAATTTTGCTAAAAATTTAATCATTTGTTTAAATTTCATTCAGATATTCTACATTAAATTATTTTTTATGTACTAATGGCATGTACTAAATGTACTAATTGTACTAATTTTTTATGTACTAACATGTATATTCCGTCGTATAGCGCGCGGCTCAAAAAGATATATCTAGAACAAGAAATTACCCTTAATGAATAATGTAAAATACGTTCTACACAATAATAAGCCGCATTTAATAAATTACAATTTCTGAGTCTGTATATATTTTTTTGTTCTGCGTGTTATACACCGGATACCGTGCATGCACTTCTTAGAACTTTCAAGAAGTATGCCCGCCAGTCAGGGCCGTGTGAAGAGAAAACTGCGCCCGGGGTAGCGTGTCAATTTGGCGCCCCCCCCCCCCCCCCACCTCCTTCAAAATTGATAAAAAACAGAAACAGAAATAAATTATATTGAATAAATATTTTACGTTTATTTTGAATTTATACTTTAAAAGATTTAATTTTAATCCAGAAATTCCAAACAACTAAATAACAGTAAAGAAAATTGCACTTATTTGTTGATGAGATCATGATGCTTTGCCACAGATTTTTCTTAATCATTCTCACATATTTTTCTAGCCATTTTTAGTTGTTGTTAGTCTTTAAGCTGCAGAAAATGGGTAAAAATCGCTAAGAACAGGTTGGAAACAAGTGGTCCCTTCAACCGATAAGTACTAAAAAAGCAAAACAAACAAAAAACCTGCAGAACATAATGTAAATATAAAAATACAATGTTTTAATTAACCTTAAACTGATGTTACCGGTCTCTCAGACCGCAACTTTTTTCAATTTTTATAGTTTAACTTGCAATTTTCAGTTTAACTACAAACACTACCGAAATTTTGTTCCGTGTGGAACTTTAGTACTATCACCAGAGACTTTTGAATAGGTGAATTTTAATTATAACAGTCCTGTGCAAAAAGTTTAGTACAAAAACACCATCCTATGAGTTAATCGTTCCTTTTATTCATCTTTCGTTGCAGCGGTCTCACAGACCACTTCACACTAGTTATGTGACAATTTCTGTGACATCAATTAAAGGTTAACATAAAATAAAATATAATATCAGGCAAATACATTTACTTCCATTTTATTTTTCTTGCGTTTAGGGTAGCAAAATCATTTATTATTTTATGTGTAAAGCTTGCGTCACACTGAATTTTATAGAAAGTAAACTCAGGTTGCTTAATCTCTCGACTCATAGTAGATCTTAACTAGTTTTTTTTACTATTTTATTGTTACTGGAATACTTTTAAATTATGTACGCTGTCTCCATATTTTTGCAATTCCTTGTCTCTCTAAGTTTTAAAATTATCGAACAACTAAAGCATTTCTAAATGATCCATTTTATAAAAGTTCTTATCTAATAATAGAAATAATGTTTTCACATTTAAAACCTCGCTTAACAATTCAAGTCCATTCAAGCCAGCAATAAAAGGAAAGGCCCAGTCCAGGCAATATTAACTTAATAGATTTTCGGTTGATTTTAGATTCGCACCAGCCAGAAACTCAAATTCTTGTTATGCATTTCTCAGTTTCGTAAACCTCCAGATCAGTTGCACGGTTATAGTGTCTCTATAACCGTGAGCTACCATAAGCTCTATGTATAAGCTGTATGCTCTACCAGAAGCTCTAATGTAACACGAAATCTTTCACTGTCATATGAATTTCCACTTTGATCAGGATAGACTTGGAGCCGGCAGCACAGACACATGGATTCGTACGGATACCGTTATTTTTCTAGGAAAACTACCAGTATCTTTTTACAGAAAAAAAATCTAGGTTAAACGCGCAAAATTGCGCCTTATTTTAAGAAGAGATTTTCTATAAGATAATACTGGTGGTCTGCAAAATTCAAGGAGGCGTACGAACCATGAGACAACCACCTCATCGAGTTGGAGGCTGAAATTCCAGAATTAGCTAAAACTCGATTCCCATATTAAAACGCAATCCGTCTGCCAAGTCATATCCAGGTGGAAATCACCTAAAAACCCGATTTTACCGGTTGACTCGTAGGGTCTTAGGTGTACCATTGTGTTTTCCTGCTCCCAGTTCGGTGTTTTCTACCAAGATATGACTTGGCAGACCGATTGCGTTTTATTATGGGAATCGAGTTTCAGCTAATTCTGGAATTTCAGCCTCCAACTCGATGATGTGGTTGTCTGTGCTGCCAGCTCCCGGTTTAGGAGCTTCGTAGTCATATTGTTCTGCGAATTTTACGTTTTCTGTTTTGCTCAAATAAGGACTCTACATTTACGGACATAACCAAATCTTCTCTTTCTTGTGCAAAAATTTCCTCTCTTATTGTCTGAAATGTGTTTTATAGTGTTTCAATCAGTTTGTTGGCGATCAAAACATTGACAGTTTTTTTTTATTATTATTTTTTCGTGAAAATAATATTAACTTTTTCTAATTCATTTAAAATGCTGTGTCAAACTACTAGGCCGTAAATAAAGGTGAAATTATTTATTTGCTTTATTAAGCTTTTTGCTCCTGAGTAAGTTTACTCAATCAATTTACTTCATTTCTATAAGGTCTTTCAGAGCTTTTAAAACATGTGACAATTGTTTGTAAACTGCAGATATAGCTCTATTTTTTCATGACCATAGAGTATCGCAATATTTCTTTAAATAAACTGATAAGTGGGACATAAATATATCCCATATTTCTGTAGAAGAGAAGAAAAAAACAAACACATTTTATGCAGTTCCGGACCAGCGGTGCCATTTCAGAACTTTCTTGGGGGGGGGGGGGAGGTTTTTTTAGGGAAGTTATATAGCTAAGGGTAGGATCCGGGCGTCTATCTCCCCACCCCAAAACAGAAACAAAAACTGAATCATGCTTACAAAAAGAATAAAAACTTTCAATACAAAAACTCAAGAACCAATGAAATATTTTGTTTCAAACAGGTTTCCGTCTTAGCGGGTAAAATTGCAATATATTGAATATGAAAAATTTTCTTTTTAGAAAGGATTCTGTTATAGGCCACATTTTTACAGAAATCCTCAAAGACTGTTAAACAACCACTCTATAGTATAGCTCTGAAAAGAGATGTATTACAATAAAACTTGTGAAAACGAAGCCTGTCTATAACAGAATTCTTTGTCAAAGGGTAAAAAAATCAAATTTCGATGAAAAAACATCATACAATTACACTTGCGGAGACAGAGACCTGTCTAAAATAAAACTTTTTTCTAGTGCCTTTCGACTTCTTTTTTTCAGATATTACTACAGGGGCGCCATTTCAAGATTTTCCTGGCGAAAAACAACCAAAAATTTTCTTTGAGGAACAGGGAACGTGCAGAATTGCACAAAGTACAGAACTGCACAAATCTCACAGAAAATGTGAAAATCCCGCGCAATAATTAAAAAAAAAACTCTACGCGATTTTATCTCCTTAACTTCTTTCATGGACATTTTTAATTTTTGCGAAATAACACGATTTTTTTTTCCTTTCGAATTCAGCAAAATCACTTCGTCAATGGGTCACAGAAAAAAATCACGCATTTTGCAAATTTTGAAAAAAAAGTCCCCAAATCGTGAGGAAAAAAATCGCTAATTTCTCCAAACTACAGTTGGAAATATTGCTAATTTCATCAGAGATCGCGAAAAGAAATGCAGATTTCGTCAATTGATTGTACAAACCAAAATCTCGAATTTTGTAAAATGATTGCAAAAAAAATTGCGCATTTCGTGAAAAATTTGCACAAAAATTCACGAAAATTTAGTCAAACAATAGAGGGGAATTTCTTCAAACAATCGTGAAATAAGATACAAAATTTCGTCTAATTATCCAGGAAAAAATTACAAATATAGTCGGTGGTAGAAAAAAAAAATCACGAATTTCAACAAATGATCGTGAAAAAGAAGCGCGAATTTTGTCAAAAGATCGCAGAAACAAATATGGAATTTCGTCAGTTGGTCGAGGAAAAATATTGTGAATTGCGATTGCGACAAACGGTCGCGAGAAAAAAAACAATTTCAATAACGGTTGCAAAATAAACAACATGAATTCCATGAAACAGTCGCGGAAAAAATCGCAAATTTCGTCAGATAATCGCGAAAAAAGAATCATGAATCTCATTCAGTCATGAAAAATCAGCCCACGAACGTCATGAATAGGTCACGAAATTTGCAACTTTTGTGATCTATAGCGATAAGAAAATTTTGATTAGTGATTTTCTGCAAGTAAAGGTAAGGTAAATGGTTAATCGTTTAGGATTGCGTTTTCACTATTTTGAGGTGGATTCGTGTTAATACTATTTTCAAAGAAATCCTGTATATTTTTCAGATGAAATGTTTGAACATTAACGAATACTATATATATATCTTTATTTTTCTACATAAAACGTAAAGTTTATATTAAAGATATAATTGTAGACTTCTTTTACAATAATTGTGTTAAAATACTGATTAATTTTCTTTTATTTCGGGTCGGGTTGACATTCAATGGAAATCTTTTAAGCAGTTTTCGGATTTACATGAAATTACAGTCCTGAGTCAGGTAGGTTGACGTATTTTCTTCGTTGTGAGTGAGGTACACTTTAAGTTTTCGGATTGTGCGTTATCTCTTTCGGTCAGAAACGAGATGACCTGGTTTTTCACAAGGAAGTCCTGAATATTTTTCAAATGAAAAACTATATATTTGACTATTAATGGTGGCCCATAATATTAACCCATGTGTCCATTTCTGTACATAAGGGATAAAATTTTAGACTACTTTATTTTAAACGTGTTAAAATATGGAGTAATTTTCATTTAATTTGGGATTTGTGGAAGTGTGTCTTTTTTGGGTTAAGAAATTGTTTTGTCGAGTGCATGCAGGCTCCATTCCTAGGCGTAGAAGAATTTTGAGAGTGTACCATATATAATATGATTTAATAAAGCAAACATTTAAATAATTTTATAACATTGCAAGGATTGCAGTAAATATAATGTGACTCTAATAATCCAAAAAGTAAAAAAATTCGGATAATTAAGAACTTGAATTATACTCACACCTTCAATCCCCCCCCCTAAAAAAAAACAAACAAACAAACTATCTGATAAAAACCGTACCCCTGAATTTCTAGCCATGAGGGGACTAGTTTTCCTATGATCAAGTTGTACACAGCTGAGAAGCAATTGATAAAAGAAAATGTCTCGGATGTATATTTAAATTTAGCCAAAGTACGATATATGTCTCACCTTAAGAAAATGCGAATAGGAAATTTTTCTGATAATTATTCATTTCTATGCATAAAGCATTTATTTAATGCATATGTTTTTATTACAATCAAATCTGATAAATTATGTTAGCGTTTGAGCAATTTTTTAATTTTTGTTAGAGCATGACAATTGATGCTTGATAAATTTTCTGAAAAATCAAATTCCTTGGGGGGGGGGGGGTATTGCCCCCATCCCCCTCAAATGGCACCCCTATTCCAGACATTTTGGGCATACACCAGCAGCACGGACTCAAAGTTTAGACAATGTGCAGAACATGGTAAAAAATAGACGAATTTATTTATTTCGACGATTGGAGACACAACATTATACTGGGAAGCCATATTTGCACCATATCACAACATTGAGCTCTGTAGAGTTGATATTGGTATTGTTTATGACGGCCGATTATCTACAAGTTGGATATAGTTGGCCGGAGTGGGGAGGGGGTGTCCTCTGTAGGGTCTTTCTAAGAGAATCTAACCCGTATTTACACAAGGTTCGAAGAAAACTACGGACAATTTCGAACGATTAGCCTTACGTGCGCGATTGGGTCGAACTCAGCACCTCCCGCCCACTATCTTTGAGAACAGAACCTCTCGTGCAGCTGTGAATGTCGAGATTGTCGGACATTAGCTTATCTTAAATTCTTGCGCTATTTTTTTTTTTTTTTTTTGACTTGATGTAGTCAAAAAACCTTTCCACTTCCACGATTCAAAATTTTCCATTTTCGGCATCGTATAACTTGCGTCATTAGTTCTTTGTGAGGCGTACTGGATTCCTAAACTGGACTGTGTTTAAAATTCAATAACTTGCAAATGGTGACAATTATTAAAAGAAATTCTTGCAGGAGAGTTATGTAAGATATCAGAAGTATTTTTACTGCGGTTCTTGGTTTTAGTTCCAAATAGCAGAGATAGGTGGCAAGAAATAATCTCCCAGTGGAGGTCTAAACTGAAATCCCCTAGCACCATGCGAAGGAAGGAGGCTAAATATATAGAGTAGGTCCCTAAAAATGAGATTGTATTGGAGAATGAGACACACTCTATATATTTAACCTTCTCGTTCCGCATCAGAGTTGGACGATTTTAATTTTGGCTTTGATTGAGCACTTATGGCGCTAGATGTTGTCTTTATAGTGCTTGTGTGGTTATACATTTCTGGCATAATTGTCAATTCAGTATAAACTTGATTGATTTTCACGAATATGATTTAATAAAGTATACTGCTGTAACCTGAATTTACTAGAAACCTGTTTAGTTCTTCAACAAATCATCGATATTTATGTTGTAATGCGAAATTGTAAAACTGCAGTATAATAATTCAAAAAGTCATTTGTAACGCGAGCGGCTAGTGGATTTGGATTTGATTGCACCTCTCAGGGTTGCACTATCACTCTAAAGCGTAAGCTGAGTTCCCGAGGTAGTCATTCCCCCTTGCAGCGCCATCTATAGCTGCTATTTGGAACTAAAACCGGGAATCGAGGTTAAAAAATGGACTACTGACATTTTACATTACTTTCTCGCAATTTTTTTAAATAGCTGTCACCATTTACAGGTTATTGAATTTTAAAAAACAGTCAGTCCATTTCAAGACACTCGTTATATGGAGTGAGATCGAACGAAATTGAAAAAATACCTTGCTCTATGAATTTCTTCTACAATTATTTTTCATACTTCATTGGCAAGAAGGCTCATAATTTCATCCTGAATATATTTCACTATTTATCTTTTTCACTTTCAATAATTTTTCATTTTGCTCTTTTCAAATTTGCTGTCGATTGCATGATTTAATTTTAAACGTCTCTCAATTTCTTTTTAGCAAATGTATGCACTGCTGTGTTCTAGAGCATTTTTATGGTCAGGAATTTTACGATTTAATTTTTTCCACTTGAAAAACCCACAGTCTGGGTTGGCTAACTTTGGAGGGCGATCAATATAACTGGTGAATAATAAACAGAGAAAACAAAATATAGTGATTCCCTTATTTAAGTTATCCAATACTATGCCGCAATCACCGTTAATAATTTCTCCACTAGGTGTAATTTTCTGTAACGTTAGTTTAAAAATTTTTCGTCCTTCTACATTCGCAGATTTCATGTAATCAGCATTTTTCATCCTGAGCTGGACCTTTTTTAAAGAGCAAAGTAATGACCGAATAACTATAAGAATGATCCCATAGTGGAATCAGAATAGATTAGCAATTCATATTCACTGAGTGTGGGAGGTTGCAGATACTTTCGTATACGATGTAAAAGGGGCCGCAGAATGCAAAAGTTTAAGAAACACTGCAATAAGATATCACAAGAGCATATTATAAAATCATCAAATCTAAAGAACTTAATGAAAAGTAAATGTGAGAAAAATGTACATACTTTCATTGGGAAAAAAATTCCCGATATTTAAATATATACCTTTATTTTTTTTACAAAAAAAAAAAAGAACATCGAAGAGTGAAAAAAAAAAGTTTTCCAATAAAAATGATCGACGACAGAAAAAAAAAAATCGAAATTAGTAGTACAAATTTGGCGCCCTCTGAATTTCCGCGCCCGGGGCGGCCGCCCCCTTCGCCCCCCGCTTTTGCACGGTGCTGCCGCCAGTATATTGAATTAGAAATCTTTGCTTAGTATTTTTTGGTAAGGTAAAAAACCGTCCTGCGGTTTGTCACTGAATTTGGATGAATTTAGATTTGTTTTCGCAAAAAAATAATGTACAAAAATTCAGTACGAAAATTGTGTTAGAACTGTACGTACCCTGGGTATATATAATCGGTTTCATGTCAAACTATTCAATATGAAAACAGTGTTGCCAGTGGCCTACTTTTCTTTTAATTCAGGTTTTTTGATTGGCACCTCTTTTCTGAAATGGTAACATTCTCTTTATTTTCACCTTAATTAATATGTCATTAAATAAGGCGAATTTTACTATTTATCATCAGTACCATGTCGTACTGTCCAATATGAAAACAGTGTTGCCATTGGGATACTTTTTTAAAATTCATATTTCTTGATTGGCACAACTTTTTTGAAATAGTAAAATTCGCCTTATTTAATGACATATTAATTAACACTCTCGCTGCATAATTTTTTAAAAATCAAAATAGGTTAAAAAATAGCATATTTTTTCATTACGTATTTCAAATCTATATATGTTTTAGAGTTTAAATATGGAAAATTTTTTTGTAAAAGAGTTTGTTTTAATCCAAACCTGAATCAATAATTAAACATTTAAATCAGGCTAATTGAGGGCTGTCACTGGAGACTATTTTTATATTATCGCGCCACTATTTTATGAAAATTACTTTTGAAGTATATTTTTCTTGCAAATGTGGTTAAAGTCTATATAGAATTTTCTGTATTTAAAAAGTGGTCCGAGTTGAATTAAAAAAATAGTCGCCAATGGAAAAAATGAATCCCCGAGGAAATCTCGTGATGCGCAAATTTTGCTACTTTTACGTTGCCCGAGGAAATTTCGGGTAGCGCAGCGAGAGGGTTAAGGCGAAAACAAGGGAAATATTAACATTTCAGAAAAGTAGTGACAATCAAGAAATCTAAATTTTAAAAAGTATCCCACTGGCAACAGTGTTTTCATATTGGATAATTTGACAAGGTAGCAACGACATTTATAATCTTTTTGTCAAAAATGATTTTCAATTTTCGTTATAACAATCAACCAAGAATAAAAAAAATAACAAAGACAAACAGAATTCTTATAAGCAGTACGTACTGTGTTTACTGTGAATGATCAATATGATTATTTCAGATAATTTGATTTAATTTCTAAAAATTATTTTTCTAAAGATTTATAAGTTGTTGCAATCACTATTATACATTGACATCCAAAAGTTAAGGAACATTTACCGAATGCTTTCGATTGTATGCAATTTGCCGAATGTATACCAAAATTCTTGATCACTTATCCTTGAATTTCTTAGATGTGAAGAACATGCTTGGCTTCATATTTTTCTATGGAGATTTAGTCACGGGGAAAATTAAGGGGGAGGGGCAACAATAAATTTAATAATAAAATAATGTTTCCGGCCAAACATGTAACATAAAATGATCAAAATGTTTGTCACTGAAGCAATTGACTATCTGGGTCCGGTTTCAGGGTTCGTACGGTTCAAGGACTTTCAAAGCCCGATTACCAGAATTTTAGTAAAGAAATATGTGCCTTATTTAATGAAAAACAATTATATGGTCAGATATAACTACCAGTACTCTACGAAATTTCTGGTACTAAAATCCCTGAATCCCCTGATGCGTACGAACCCTGTGTTTAACGGTCGCGTGCATTTGTGTAAGCATAGTACGCATATTCGTGAAGGTGTTAACGTTTCTGTGAAAATCTCAAAAGTTTTTTTGTTTATACCATCCAGATTTTTTAACCAAATTTAAAACCACTTTCTGAAAACGTTAAAAATAACAGTAGGAATAATATACTGCAATTAAAACATGAATATATTGGATATTTGATGAGGGGAATTTCATTTTCGGGCATTTGTATAATTTTTTTTTAATTGAGCGTCCACGAAAGATTCCAAAATTTTTATTTCATAATTCGGTAGTCAGCTATTTAAAACAGCTTTTATATAAAGTCCAATCATATATTGCGAAAAATTCAGAAGTGTAGCGGCTATATAGGCGATGCTTTCGAATAGTAGTTTTATTATAAAGGATTTATCCCTAGCTCACTGTATCTTTATTCATTACTTCATTATTAAAACGCGCTAACGTCATTTCTTACTAAATTTTGTTTGTTATTCGACACTTAAAAGAAAAAATCAGTTTTAACTTAGATATTCTTTAACGTTTTTTTAACCCCTCCAAGGGCGGTGGTTCTATGGACCACCTAATTTTAACCCCTAAATGCCACATTGGCACCTGATTAATGGAATGAAACATTACCTCTTATTAAATTCGTGAACAAAAGCCTTTTCTTTTTTTTCAAATAAATTTGCATGTAAATTCTGGGGTCATTCCTCATTTCAGTATTTTGCGAATAGAAGTACCTTACCCCTGATATGCTTAATTTTTTAATCTTCTTTTCCAGTTTTTCCTAGAGACAGCAGCAAGGAAATGACAAGTACTCTTGGATAACGCATTATGTTTTCTTCTTTGCAAAATTTCTGATACCAGAACAAATTTCTATTAGCAATCTATATAAAATGTTTCGTTACGTTTCCTGCAATCTATTAAATAAGCATTCCGTAATTTTTAATAATATCATAGCTGCCAGCTTTTACGCTTTTTTTCTTACCGCTAAAATTTAAAAGAAATTTTGGACTTATTGAATCACAGAGTTCGCTGATTAAATATGGAAAATTTTACTATTAACTTTGAGTGGTAAGAGAAAAGCGTAAAAGTTGGCAGCTATGTAATATATTTGTCAATGTTTGAAAAATTATTATCCATGTGGGATATTGTGTTAAACAAGTCGCATCTACGGAGTTTCATTTTCGCAATAAACCCATCTTTTTTTTTAAACACTTTCATATGCCAAAAATATTTATTTCTAAGAAACAAAATATGTATGCATTTTAAATATGTTTTATATAATTAAAAGATATTTTAATATAATTAGTTTTATGGTACTATATTAGATATAAGGATAAAAAACTTATTTGAAACGCAATTTTCTTTTTTTTTTTCTATAAGATTTATTTATTTAATTTCCCGTATCGAATGAGAAATCGCTGAATAAAAAAAAAAAAAAATAACTGAAACAGTAGCTTATAAATATTTTAAGATTAAATCTTTAGAAATTTTCTGCCAGTTTTTATATTTTTTAGGCTTATAAATATGATGAAAATATATATCAATTTCACTCAAAATATTTTTAATAAACATAATTTCGTATTTTTAACTTTATTTTAATATGAATTGAATCTTTTATGTAATAATTCGTAATTACAGATATAATTGTCCCTGAATGTTATTCCATGCATAATTTAGTGCAGCACTGAGCTAATTCATTTCTGAGCAATGCCTGTTTTGTGTGCACCATTCAATTTTCAAGTGTGCAATGTTGCATTTTTTTTCCAGAATAAACACATTTTTTTCTGGTTCGTGCGGGTGTATTTTAGTGCTTAAATATTTAAATTCAATATCTTACTATGGCAACAAGCCTCGGAGAGCCACAGACTCTTTTCAAAACTACCAAATCAAAATTTTAACTACCATTATTTCTTAGGAAGATTTTCATCTTAGATTTATCCTACAAATGTCGCAGAAAACGCTTCTGGCTGGGAAATTGTTATAGAAATATACCAAAAAAATACTTTAAAAAAATTAGTGATGGCCCCAAAAAAAAAGACACCTTAGAGGCCTGCTGTGGCAGCAAGATATGTCTATTACGATGGAGATAAGAATTTTCATGGCTCCCAAATTGTCCGCCAACTTAATACCAATATTTTTTAACAGACAATTTCATAGTAAGTTTCTACAACATTTTCACTAGAATTAACCTTCCAAGGCGGTTTGTGCAAAATTTGCAAGGACAATCTTAAAAGAAAATATTTCTAACAAAATACTGGTATTCAAAAAGCGAACCATTTTGGAGCCCTGCATTTATTAAATAACGCTAGCTGCTGAACTTGTTATCCGTAAGGTTTACAGCTTTATTTTTTCGATCTGAAAAGTCGTAATAATACTACAGCAGAATTCACAGAACAGCACCAAGGAAGGTATTCGTTTTATATTCCACATAGGATTTTTTAAAATCCCAAGGGCACATGTGACATTTCGATTTGAAAATAAAATATTATATTGCTTTCGTTTAAAATCTTAATACTCAAATCAAGCTCAAATTGTAATTCTGAAGTTTTAACCTAGTATAATATGCACATTACATTATACATATAAGTCAAAAATTACAAATTATATATATATATATATATCGCTAGAGTAATTAAAATATTAAATGCGTTTTGGGAATTCTAGATTTTAGGTATACATAAAAAAAAGAAGAAACATATTAATTTGAAAATATTTATGAATGTCAATGATATATTACAAAATAATAATAACCCCCCCCCCCCCACGAAAAACACCCACAATTTACTGGAATTCGTATTACATAAAAGTAAAATTATTTTAGTACAGTCATTCAGGGTAACTTTGATCTATGGGGTGTAACTTTGTACCACTGCCTAATTTTCAATATGTTATAATGAATATGACTACAAAAGGCTGGATAAACTCCAGTGCCGCACTCTGTTGGCAAGGTTATAAAATGGGTTTTCTACTCTTTATTTTGGGACATAAATTGGCAACAATATACACAATTGCGTCATCCAACTATTATTGTGAAATACTGTTTTAAAGTTAATTTTGAATGCTCTTTTGAAGTTGTTGTAATCCAATTAAATTTGTATAGTAAGTAACAATTTACTCATTTATCAGACATATTATTATCTAAATGTTATAAGTGTGTTATTATTTTGCGATTATGTATTTCCTAATAGTCAGTAAAATGTAAATTTAGAAGGCACTACTATTTTACCTTATTTTCAGTATAACGTTTAGCCGGCTCAAAGTTAGGCATAGGTTTATTGTTTACTGATAAATACTGTATAATTTTCTGTTCATAAAAACTATGTGAAATAATGATTAAAAATTACAAAAATGAAAATCATATCTTATGGTTATATCATAATATCATTTTCTTGTCAACGTGTATGCGCACGTATATTATATATGAATGTCGAAACTTGCGCATTGAATGTAACGTAAATATTTACAAAAATATGTGTAAAATACATAAAATTCATTTAAACACGTTATTTGGGGCTGAGCTACTCAAATTTGACATGCGATACATTCGGCAGGGATGCCAGTTTGGTCTCAAATTTTAATGCTATATTTTAAATTTATACTGGAAATTTCCAAAGAAGAATTTTTACTTTCTATGATCGTTAAATCTCTCTTATTAAATAAAACATAAAATGCAATTCTTTATTTGTGGTATGGACACTAAATTTCTGAATAAGAATGGAGGCCAAACTGGCAACCCTGCATTCGACATATCTTATTCTTATTTGATTAACCCCTTGAGGGGCACCGATATATGTTATATACCGCCTACGATTAATGAAGTTTTACACCAGAAACATTTTATTAAATTTTACTTTTCTAACTTTGGTGGAAAAAAGCCGTAAAATTGCTTTTACTTATTTTGAAATAGAATTTTGCAAAGATTCCGGTGGGAATTCAGCATTTCACAAACGTAAATGCTTGCCCCTCAAGGGGTTAATACTAGTTCTAGTATGTACTACTGTAACTATGGCTATATTATTGAGTTAAAACATTGAACATTGTTTTTCACTGCATTTTTATGTTTTATGTGAACAATAAAGAGTTCTTTTTTGCTAAATATTCATGGTTTTCTTCTTCCCCTCTTCTTATGCATAATATTTGTTGTAATATCATGAATTATACAAATCTTGCGATGTTGAGAAATGTAAATTAGGAGTCTTTAAATATCTGAAAAAACACTTTTTTCGTCCTAACTATAATATTTTTTAAAAGGTCTTATTTTGTATGATATTTATAATATGATGCAAAGTTACCCTACATGGCTTGATAACTTTGAACCCGGCTAAAAATATATTTTTTATTGTTTATATCATTAGTTTTCCTTAATTTCTGATAGTCAAACAATAACTTAGGATCATTTCTTCTCTTTTATGTCACTAGTTGCAACAATATTATTAAAATAAGAGTGGGGTATCTGAAAATAGAGAAAATGCGGATCAAAGTTACCCTGAATGACTGTACTTATTTTTAAATTTTCCAAAATACTTATGTAAATATAAAAATTTTTAGACTTCATTTTTTGATTGAAAATTTTAATCTCAAAATAATTATGTCCAGTAGAATGACTTAACCACTTGAGGGGCGGTGGGATATATTATATCCCACCTTACATTAATGAAGGTTTGCAACAGGAAAAAATTATTAAATTGAATTTTTTAAAGTTTGGTGGAAAAGAGTCGTAAAATTGCTTTTCTTTATGTTGCAATAAAATTTTTAGAAGAATCCAGTGTGAATTCGACATTACAGGAACACAATAACTTGCCCCTGAGTGGGTTAACACCTTGAAGGGTGGTGGGATATAATATATCCCATCTTTATTACCAATTTTTACATATTTGCAAATAAATTTTTTTGTAAATACTGGTGCAAATCAATCATTTCAATATTTTAGTATCAGAAGTACTTAGCCCATGAAAGGTTTAAATACTCTACACAATGTTATAAAAAATTACGCTGTAATACACATAGCTGTTTCACAAATCAATTCAAACGAATTATACTGTATCATAATGTACGTACAATTTTTTTTTCTGAACATTCTTTTGAAGTTATACAATTTTAAAGTCAAAAACATTCACAATGCTTTTTGAATTTTGTTTGATATCAGCTTGAATTCATCCGCCTCTCTAGATGTTTTAACATATAATTGAATAATATCAATATCTGGCAGCTTCTAAAGGACATGCAGAGAGTTTTATTAGTTATTATTTAAAAAGAAGATAGAGAATTTTGTCTGTCTTAGCAAATAAATTATTAATGTTGAATTGATGCTACGCTTAATGTTTTCCTTTCTTAATTCATTAAATTCGCCTATCATATTATTAAAGCTTAATTGTACTGGAAAATAATTCAAAATAAACACACAACATACAATAACATAAAAATAACATAATACTAGAATAATGCAACATTAATTACATAATGTAAAAAACAAAATATGATGAAATACATAACAAATTAATTAAAATTTCTGTAACATAAAATTGTCTAAAATATCGTACTAAATAAAAATAATAAATAGATTTACAAAGACAGTAACATTAAAGAAGCCAATTTTAATACTATAAAAGAAGAATCAAGTATACTTGCAAACTTTCAACTTAACTTCCGTAAAATGCCAGTTAATTTGATCCAGGTTAAAGACGTTTCTAGCCAGAAAATTTATTTGATGTAACGTTATATATTTAATTTCATATTTCCACTGGGCATCTGTTTGATTTTATTTCCAAAAAAAAAGAAAAAAAAAATCCGGTTCGAAACGTCGTTAACCCCTTGAGAATGCGGTGGGATATATTATATCCCACCTATGATTAATGAAGATTCGCACCAGAAAAAGTTTATTAAATTTTACTTTTCCAACTTTGGTGTACAAAAGTCGTAAAATTGCTTTTCCTTATTTTGCAATACAATTTTTGGAAGATTCCGGTGTGAATTCAACATTTCAGAAACACAATCACTTGCCCCAGAAAGGGTTAACCTGTATCAAATTAACCATCATTTTATGTAAATTAAGTTGAAAGTTGACAAGTATAAATCAAGTGGCATACATACCTTTAAACCTTTGCTGTCCAACGTCGAATCTCACCTGACATCATCTTTCTTTGCGAAATTTGTTTTCTGCACCAGAAAAGTAAAGAAAAGTAATATTTGCCTGTTTTTAATTAAAGCATTTTCCAAATTACGTAATTGAAGGTAACTTTTTTTTTTTTTTTTTTAAGTGGTGCCAACCGAATAAAATTTGTGTAAGAGGGCTAACTCTTTCGAGGGCAAAGTAATTCTATTCGTAAAATGCTGAAATGATTGAAAGTCACCAGAATTTACAAACAAATTTATTTGAAAATGAATAGAAACATTATCTTACGCACTTAATAAAAGAAAAAAAATTAAAAAATTTAGTTTCAATGTGGTATTTATGGATTAAAATGAAATGGTCGAAAAATAAACTACCGTCCTTCAAGCGGTTAATGAACATATGGAGAAATTGAGAAATGTAATGCTATAGTCATTATACTTAATCAAATACTATGTTAGAAATAACGATAGTTTTTGATTTATTTAAAAAAAAGGATTCGTCGGGGGGGGGGGGGCGGTAATCAAATGAAAGTTTTAAAATGTTATGCGGCATATTACGTTATTTGATAAACTGGTGTGATCCAACTTCGGTCGGCTTGGAACAGGGTTGGGTTTTTGACATGACAAGCGACAAAAACTGGTTTAAACTGTCATAAACTGGTTTAAACCGTCGAAAACTGTCAAAAACACTGTAACTCACTGAAACATTTTAATAACAATAGGTATACATTAAATAAGTCAATGATTTATGTAATCTTTTGTTTAAAATTATAGTAATTTAATAATTTTAAATTATTAAGTGCAGTAAAATATTTTTATTTTTTGGAATTTCGAATCAGAAGAAAATCCTTTTGTACAATTAATAATCCAGATCAATTTTACCCCGCAGCATGCTGTAGCACATAACCAGTTTAGTACATTTATTTACACCCAAATGATTTTCGTGTTTAGAGTGTATGAAACATTAGAAAATAATCTTGTCTCTTAATTGATGCTGAGCTCGCAGGTCTTGATAGCAAAAGCATTGCTAGATGAGCAAGTTTTGAAGCAGGCTCAGCCGAAAAGCTATTGCATCTAATGATACCTTTCCACCAAGTAATGGAGTCCTCCCTATAGCACTGAAATAAGAAGACGGGAGAGTGAATTCTTCAGCTTCATACACAATCGGTACAGGTACGCATCCAAAAATACTCTCTGTAGCCCAAGTGCAAGGTTGATCAACTTGTACATCAGTCAACCCTTGTCCCTTAGTATTGGGATGCAAAATATAAACCATAAAATGGTATGGTTTCATGATTTGATCCCTTCTATTATTCACTTTTCAATATGGGGATTAAGTGAATTTTCTTTTAGAAGACTGGGCCAATTTTATTCAGATTTAAAATCGAAAAAATATTTTTATATGTTTAAAGAAAGCATGTTTTAAGATTTTAACTTTAAGCTTAAAAAAAAAAAAAAAAAAAAAAAAAAAAAAAAAACCTTTTTTTATTTTGTAAAGGTTTAAGATTAGTAATCCAGTTTAAATTTTATTGCCTAAACTAGAATAAAATTAATGCACATTATCTTGTTACATACATAGGTTTTTCTTTTTCTTAAAAAAAAAAAAAAAAAAAAAAAAAAAAAAAAAAAAAACCTAGGCAATGCTTTAAGATCTCTAAAGTAATAGAGAAATTAGATTTTAAGTAAGAGAAATTATGTGCAGTTCATGTGAACATATCTCTACTTTTCAGAAAAGCACAATATTATCGAAAGTATTTAAATAAAAAATTTATCCTGTAAAAAAGGTGCACCTAACAATACTGTGCATTAATTATTGATATACAGTAATAGTGAATTTTAAATGTTACGTGCATAGCTGCCAACTTTTACGCTTTTTTGCTACCACTAAAATTTAATAGAGATTTTCGCCTTCTTTAATCGTGGAATTTCGACGATTAAATAATAAAATATTTATTATAAAATTTTAGTGGTAAGAAAAAAGCGTAACAGTTGGCAGCTATGTACGTGTAATGTTGTATGTGACATAAACTGAGACATGTCAAAAACCTGCCAACCCTGGCTTGGAAACACTACTTTGTTTGTGCACAATTTTTCACTTTATTTAATTTCATAAATTGTGTTATTAAATAATGCGAAATTTTGTAAAAAAAACATAATACACTGCTCAAAACAATTAAAGGATATTTGAAGTTTTATATAAAATAAAGATATAAACGAAATTTTTTTTGCCGAAAATAGAAGAAGAGAATTACAAATGCAAATTTTTCCGGTTTTCAAACTGTGGAGTATGCAAATTTTGAGTTCGACGTCAAAAACGTCGCTTCAGCGGCAGCGAATGAAATTTGACTTTCAACTGGATAAAAGAGAATGAAGACAAGGATGATCGGCATTCAGTGACTGCTTTGTTTTGATGAGTACGATGTCTCAGCGAAGTCATTTGACAGATTCAGAAGCTTTGAGAATTGTTGGTAGGTTAGAAGGGGGCCAAACTCAAGCCGAAGTAGCGCAAGCCATTGGAGTGTCACAAAGTGTCATTTCCAGGATCTGGAACCGTTTTTTGGAGAGTGGATGTGCAGGCCGAAGACCAGGGCAAGGTCGTAGACGGGCAACAACGCCCAATGAAGATCGGTATTTAGCGTTAACAGCTCGGAGACACCGAACCATGAACGCTACTCTTCTCCAACAACACCTTCGCTCGGCTACAGGCACCACGATTTCAACTCAGACTGTCCGAAACCGGCTCCATGCTGTAGGTCTGTATGCTCGCCGACCGATGATATGTGTTAGATTAACATCAAGGCATCGTCGCGACCGCAGGGAGTGGGCAACCGAGCATGTCAACTGGAGGAGAAATGAATGGAGCAATATTCTGTTTTCTGACGAGTCCCGTTTTTCTGTGCATCCGGATAATAGGCGTATTTTCATCTGGAGGGAGCGTGGCAGTAGGAATAATCCTGCGTTCGTGCACGAAAGTGTCAGATTTGGCGGTGGAGGAGTGTTGGTGTATGGTGGCATCTCCATTGACGGGCGCACTTACCTCTACATCATTCGAGATGGAGCTCTGACTGGTCGCCGATATAGGGATGAGATCCTCAGACATAATGTAGTCCCTTACGCTGCAGCAATCCGAGATATTTTCATTTTAATGGACGATAACTGCAGGCCACATCGTGCAAACCTGGTGGAGGATTTCCTTTTCGAGGAAGGAATCGTTCGAATGGAATGGCCAGCGTGTTCTCCAGACATGAATCCAATCGTGCACGTTTGGGACGCTCTAGGAAGACGAGTTTTTGGCCGCCAACAACCCCCACAAACTCTCCAAGAACTGGAAAGAGCTCTTCTGGAAGAGTGGGGCAGAATACCCCAACTCGTCATTAATAGCCTCATTGAGTCCATGCCTCATAGGTGTTCAACGTTGCTGGCCGCCCGTGGAAACCATACCCCCTACTGAAAATGATTTTCTTTGAAGAAAACACCTTTTCTTATTCTTTTTTCTCATATGCACAAATTGTGTTTTTTTCCTTTAGTACACAAATGCGCAATAAAATGCATTTTTTTCTGCCAAACATGTGTAATTTATTCTCATATAACCTACTATGTCTGTCGACCATGTATCAATCAGCTAAACAGTTTACCAGATACAAAATCCACCTAAAACTGCAATATCCTTTAATTGTTTTGAGCAGTGTAGTTCAAGACAAACCAAACTGTGTTACACTGATTCAGAACATCATAGCTGCCAACTTTTACGCTTTTTTCTTACCACAAAAATTTAATAGTAAAATTTTCCATATTAAATAGGTGAACTCTGCGATTCAATAAGTCAAAAATTCTTTTAAATTTTAGTAGTAAGAAAATGGCGTAAAAGTTGGAAGTTATACCCGTTTTCCTTGTGAACGTTTATAATTTTTTATGAAATACTATTGTTAATTTATTATTTTTTAAGACATTTAATTTTTTTTCTTTGCCTTTCAGGTAATTTCATATTTTGAAGAACTCGAGAAAAGCCTTCAGACCAGGATTTTACAAGAAAAACGTTTGGGAACAAATGAAGATATATATAATTCAGTTGAAAAAATATTTACACGAAATTAAAAACTGAGATGTATATTTTTCAAGTAGAAATAGAAAATAATAACACCTAATTTATATAAAATATTGTTTTTGAACTTTTTAAGAATGCTACTAAGAAGTATGTCTTAACTTATGTTTGGTAAATTGAACAGATATGTTCACATTCTTGCGTTTTAACATGAACTTTATAATGAAGATTATTAAAAAGGATTTTTATTCTTATTAATATAAGAAAACATTCAAATTCTTTGATATAATGGTGCGAAGAAAAAGAAAGAGACTCTGCAAATTAATTTTGACAATTTGTGCAGCTACGGTATGTATCTGTATGCTGTTAAAAACTGTTATAACAACATTTGAACTTCACTCATTTGTTATAATAACAGAAGAATCTGAAAGAAATAGAGCATCGGAGTTAAATCTCCCAAGTCTTTTACAAAAGCAAATGAAGGTAAGTAGGTTTCTAGTTCAGTAAAAAGAAAATATTTAATGCATTGCATGTGTGAACACAAAAACTTTTGTGTACCATGGAACTATATTAATAAAGAGGAACTGACATATCCTCAAAATGGTGAAGCATCGACTGTAACCGTTTCATCGGATTCTGATTTCCGCAAAAGCAAACTTCCACCAGTTAATTTGAATAGAAATTTCCTCCTTATTGATTCCTGCAATATTTCTGTCATAATTAAGTCGAGAATACCTATTCATTTTTACTGGTGGAAGTTTTCTTTTGCGGTAGTCAAACCTCGCGATTCCGCCATATTCAGTGCTGCCAGGGGCGAATATTTTTATATTCCGGTCACACAACTATTTAAAAAAAAATTATTTTATAGCATATTTCATTTGCAAATGTTGTCAAAGCGTATGTAAAAGATTTTTGTCTTGAAAAAGTAAGATAAGCTATCTGGTGAGGTCGGTCAAATTAGTTCAGTTAAAAAAGTTTTATAGGATAAATTTCATTATCTGAATGGAGATTTATTTCATATTTTGACAAAGTTGCAAAGTTATGTTTTATTACTTACTGTTGCCAAATTAAAAAAAAATAATAATAATAAGCTAAAATAATATTTCCTAACATTTTACGGTTGAAAAATATATTTACACGTGAACATTAAAATAGAAAGAAAATATTTAATTAGATTATTATGTTCAAAAAGCATTTAATGGTGAAAATTACATCATATTTAAAAATCCGAAATAATATTTTTTCCAAACATTTTAAAATTAAAAAGTATATTTGCAAGTGAATATTTAAAGAGGAAGAAAACTTTAAAATAATCAACTTATTGCTCACGAAACGCATTTAACCCTTTGAGGGGCAAATGATTGTTTTCCTGTAATGTTGAATTCACACCGGAATCTTTAAAAATTTTTATTTCAAAACAAGAAAAAGAGATTTTATAAGTGTTTTCTACCAAAGTTCTAAAAATAGACTTTAGGTAAAAGTTTCCGGTGCGAATATTGATTAAACTTAGGTGGGATATAATATATCTCACCGCCCCTCAAGGGGTTAATGCTGAAAATTACGTCATATTTTAAACGATTTTCTTATAGCATCTAAAAGAAAAAAAATTCTGTAGAAGTTATTATAAATCTCCGGAAGGCTGCAATATTTTTCTTTTAATACTTTTGTACATGCTGATTTTGAAATTGTAATAGATATTATGAAATCAAACACGAAAATTAAATCATGTGTTACATTGCAAAATCTGACTCTGAAAGTGTAAATTTCAAAAAGCGTGGAGGAGGGGGGCAGAAGAAAGAAGTATTTTAAGAAATTGAAAAATCATGCTAATATATTACGTAAATTTTAATATGACATTGTGTCAGAATTCATAATATAATAATATATAAATTACAGTTTAATAAAAATGCAGGATACATACAAAAAAATGTATATGTGTGTATACAGGGGAAACTATGGATACTTGACCAAATTGTTGGCTTTTGACTGTTAATTATTTTTTTACGTTACTTATGGGTGTGTAAATGCAGTCTATATATACTTAAAGAAGTATTACACAATATTTATTATTATTATTCAGAAATATTAATTATAAAAGGTAGAAACATATGAATATTCAAAACTTTCAATATGTATCAAGTATCCCAATGTATAGGGATACGTGACCCACCCATTAGGGATACTTGACCCAAGTCATAGATTTAGGAGTATGATTAAAAATAATAAACAAAACGCTTTTACATAAGAACAAAATTAATATTAAGGTTAACAATTTATTTTTGTCAAATAGAATTAATACTTTTAATTTTTAGTAATTAAGCCTAATATTAATATACCCAATTTTAATTTTTATTGCAGAAAGTTCAAAATATTAGCAGTCTGAAAGTTCATTCTGTGTCTAAACAAGTTCCAGACTAAGAAAATAACAATTTATTCCAGGGCTCCCACTCGGTCCGTTTTTTGAACACCACTTTTATTTAAAGAAAAATCTTACTTATAAATTTCATAGAAACGTACCTGTAACAGCATTTTTCTTGAAATTATTGCAGAAACCTACCACAAATTTATTTCTAAAAAATTATTGGTTTTCAAAAAGCGGACTAGTGGGAGCCCTGATTTATTCAAATACAAATGTAAAGTCATATTTAAAAACAAAACTCGTAATTCTATCATTTGCATAGGTGCCAAGTTGCGACTAATCCTCCGTAATATGTGGGTTAATTTAACCCTGGTTTAATACATTTCGTACCGGAATTTTTTTCAGAGATGAAATTAAATATGTTCCACGTAGGAAACTGGAATTAAATAAATAAAGATTCATCAAATAATTTTTCTGGTTCGAAACTTCGTTAAACTGGGTTAAATTAATCCCCGCATTACGGAAGATTAGTGCGAGCTTGGCACCTCTGCATTTGTGTCGAAAACACAGATGGATGAAGAATAGCTTCTATTTGTTCAGGATCAACTTATGATATATCATTCATTTCAAGCCATTTAAATCACGTTCCATCCATTCTTCTTGCAAACTGAATAGTTAGTCTGTCAGAATTGATTTCAAGACCCTTTTCAACAAATCTTCTTGAATTCCGGTTCCCACAATATTTGACAAGAACTCAGTCATTTACTTATAATATTTACATTATTTACTTATAATACTTATATTTATATGTTTATAATATTTAATACTACAATATTTTTAATTCAGAAATAAAACTTGCTAAATGCATTTGAATAGTGCTAATCCCAATCTTGGGTCAAGTATTCCTAGGTCACTTGGGTCAAGTATCCCTAGTTGCACTTTTACTACATAACCCTAAAATGTAGCCATTTGATAAAGAGAAGATTAATATTATTATACATGTTACTGTAGCTAAAAACATGTACAAAACAAATGACCAATTAAAAAAGTCTTACCTTTAAACAGAAAAAATTATAACATCAGAGTTTACAGAATAAAAAAAAAATACTTTTAGAGCATGAAAATGTATTTTGTCTGATAGTTTAAAAAGTTACGGTATGATTTAGTTATTATTTTCAACATGTGGTCACCTAACTGAAAGAAAGAAAGTGTTGCCACTTCCAACTTACAAAACTTTCCCAATTCGGAGAAAAAGGCCTTATGTCAAGTTTCCCTATGGGTCAAGTATCCGAAGTTCCCCCTATATATTTGTGTGTATGAATGTCATGGAACTATGAATAAAGAGGAATTGACATATCCTCAAAGTTGCTAAGCTTCAAATGTAACTGGTTTCGCTGTGGCTCATTACCGCTGGGGCAAATTTCCACCAGTGAATTTGAATAGAATTTTTCTTCTAAATTATGCCCGTTATTAATGAAAAATTTCAGTCATAATTATAGCCAAACACAGATATTTATTTTTACTGATGGAAGTTTACTTCGGCCGTAGTGAGGACTGCATTTCCGCAATATTGTAACAACCCATACTACCTCCTGCCAGAGTCAGTGGAAAAGATTGGAATACCTGGGCCGACTTCCACTGGTAAAAACGAGTAGAAATTTTTTCCATATTTGTGAGGGAAGTTTCGCATGGAAAAAAAAAACGCTAAAATAAGGCGAAATTTAGTATTTAAAGTTTACTTGTGGAAATTTTCTTCCGCGGTCATCAGAAACTGGTGATCCGATGTAAAAATTCAGCCGCCATCTTATGACAACCTCCTCAGTTACCTCACTCGCAACTGTTAGACACTACACTATATGTCTCCTCCTCCTTATCCACTGTGTATGTATCACTCACTCCATTGTGTCTAACTCCATATATCGTCTAAAATGGAGTCTTTTTTGGTTTCTGGTGATTCCATTTCCGCAGGTGTTACTGTATATATATACACGGTGTTCCGGCTAAGATGTTACAAACTTCGAGGAGGGGTAGGGTACACATAGACGACTCGGAATCGCATAGGAATGCCGGTCGGAAACGCCTTCCTGACCCAGTACGTGCGCTGACAGTGTTGTCAGTGAGCTACTTTTTTTTTTAATTCAGATTTCTTGATTGACAGCACTTTTCTGAAATAGTAAAATTCCTCTTATTTTCGCCTTAACTAATATGTCATTGAATATAGCGAATTTTACTATTTCAAAAAACTATTGGCAATCAAGAAATCTGAATTTTAAAAACGTTGGCAACAGGCAACACTGGGCATTGAAAAGGCTGGATCACACAAAGCTGATATTTGGCCCTGGCATTGTTGCCAAGAGGCTACCTTTTTTTAATTGAGATTTCTTGATTGGCACCAATATTTTGAAATGACAAAATTCCACTTGTTTAATGGCATATTAATTAAGTTGAAAACAAAGGGAATTTTGTAATTCCAAAAAAGTGGTGCCAATCAAGAAATCGGAATTAAAAAAAAGTAGCCCACCGGCAACACTTATTTAACCCTTAAATGCGCGATTTTTTATTTTGTTTCGAAAAAATTATATCTGATTCTCTGAAAGATTTATTACACAGAAAAATTATGAAAAAAATCAGAGATGCATTTTTCATATAATATGTCAATCTTTTCTTCTGTTGCACATTTGCAATATAAGTAAAAACTACTGTCATGTGGCTGTTTTACGCTAAAATGTTGCAAATTAGTAAATATTTTAACAAGTATGTCTCTAAATACCTTCTTTCATATATATATATTTTTTTTTATGAAGGTTAATCTTTAACCCTTTAATTCCCATGATAGAATACGTTCTGGAAATTACGTAGTTCAGAGAATCTGACTTAACACCAGAAAGTTTCAATGGTTAATTTCGCTTTATTTAAATACGGAAAGTGTGTTTTATTTAAAGCAAATATTGTTATTTTAATTTTCTGCTGTGAATTAGGTATATGCGAAAAAAAAATATTAAATTCAAAACACTGTTGTTTGCATATATGCAAAGCTGCGCATTAAAGGGCGTAGCTGTCAACATTTACGCTTTTTTCATACCATTAAAATTTTATAGAAAATATTATCTCATTCAATCGTCGAAATCTCATGATTAAACAAGGCGAAAATCTCCTTAAAATTTTAGTGGTAGCCAAAAAGCATAAAAGTTGGCGGCTATGAAAGTGTTAATGGCCTCTACCGCGTCAGGAATGCATTTCAGACCCGGCATTCCTATGTGATTCCGAGTCGTCTAGACGTACCCTACCTCCCCTCGAATTTTTTAACATCTTCGCTGGGACATCCTGTATATGTATATGTTATAGTGTTATTTGAAAATTAAAATTAAGTGGCGTAAACAATACACGGCTTAATTTTAATTTTTAACTGTCACATTTGCACCAAGCATTTCGAACAAAATTTTGCTTTCATAATAGACATTAATAAAAGCATTTTTTAAATATTTTTTTTAATAAATTTCTCTGTCTTTTAATCACTTCACCATTTTAGCAACAGAATTGTTTTGCCCCTGAAAAGGTTTAAATTAGACTTCCATTTATTGAATAAAAAGAAGATTTAAAATAATTTTATAGGAAAGTAGGTTACTTAAACCTTTCAGGGGCGGTTGTACATTTATCAAACCACTCAATTTTCATTCTCAAATGTCATAGTGGTACCAGAGATTTGGTATAAAAAAATTCGGTTTATTATATGTGTAAGATATAGCTCCTTCTTATTTCCAAATAAATTTGTTTGTTAATTCCGGTGTCATTCATTCATTTAAACATTTATCTGTTGAAGTGCTTTGCACCCGATAGGATTAATATTACAGAAGACTTCGCTTGAAAATCATTGTAAAATTGAGCTGAGAAAACTCATATTAATTTTCATATTAATCTCACTTAATTTTACATTTAGAATGGAACAATGTAAAATATTGACAAACCATGAATTTTAATTTTTAAATATACAGGAAGTTATGTCAATCGGCAATATTATATAATGGAATCTAATCTTAAAGAGAAAATTTTTATTTAGCCAGTGAAAAGCGCAGATGCAATTATATTTCACGGTGTATCTCAGTAACGCATACGAAGACGTGAGTCTAGTTACACTATTTCGGAATAGAAATTTTCTTCTATTTAATTGCATAATTTTAGGATTAAACAGGTACAAACTAATATATCTGCTGAGCTGTGTTGCAATGTTAGGGAAATCTTTTATTCAAAATATCTACCACTATTTCAGAATAAAATTATTTGCTTTATTCAGTAGAAGATATTCGGTAATTAAATAGGGCAAATATTACTAGTCCAAAAATGTGGTGCATATTTTTAATAAATAGATTCTTGAATCTGGCAACAGTGCTGCTGAGAAATATAAGGGTCGCCCAAATGAAAGTGGCATTGCTGAAATAACTCGCCATTTGAAGAGAATTATGACAGCGCATACTCCTATAAAAGGCGCAGAGGGCTGGGAATGCATGCGATATTGTCAGATCCCGACAGATGCGTCTGTGATAGCGTGGGAGCACGTTAAAAGGCATCGTTCGCATCATGGATGCCTCCAAACTGTGTCAACCCGCGGTCGTGCAATTTTTTTAGCGGAAAATTTGAGAGCTAGTGAAATCTATCGTCGAATGCAAAATGTGTATGGCACGGAGTGTATATCACACAGATCAGTTTTCCTATGGTGTAGGGATTTTCGTAGTGGAAGAAGAGTACATGCGCTTGACCAGGTCATGACCTCTCGTCAGTACTGCTTCTTCCACTACGAAAATCCTTACACCGTCGGGATACAGATCTGCGTGACATACATTTCGTGCAATACACATTTTACATTCGACGATAAATTTCATTAGCAGTCACATTTTCCGCTATTGAAAATTGCACGACCGCGCGTTGACACAGTCTGGAGGCATCAATGATGCAAACGATGCATTTGAACAATGGAGTTATGAATAAAGAGGAGGAGACATATAGTGTACTGTCTACCAGTTACGAGTGAAGCAACTGAGGAGGTTATCACAAGATGGAAGCTGTTTTTTTTTAAATGGATCAACAGTTTCTGATTACACCAGGATAAATTCTCCACCAGTAAATTTAAATAGAAAATTTCGTCTTATTTAAAAGACTTATATCATAGAAATATTTTCCCACGAATATGATAAAATTTAAAATTTATTTTTACTGGTGTTAGTTTCTTCAGGTATTATAATCTTTTTCACTGACACAGATAGGAGGTTGTCTAGGTTGTCACGATATGGCGGAAACGCAGAGCCTAACTATCGCAAAAGTGAACTCTCACCAGTAAAAATGAATATCTGTTTCTGTCGTTCTTTATGACTTAAAATCTGCATTAATAAGGTGTTTAAGTAATGGGAAATTTTCTATTTAAATTTACTGGTGGAAGTTTTCTTCGGCGGTAATCGAACCATACGAACGAGGTTGCAGTTGAAGATTCACTATTTTAAGAATATGTCATTTCCTCTTTATTTATAGTTCCGTGGTTTTAACCCCTTGAGGGGCGGTGGGATATAATATATCCCACTTAATTTTTATTCCAAAATGCCACACTCACACCAAAATTTTGAAATAAAATTTTCCTTAAATAAGGTACGTGGGCCATTACATTATGAGCACCCTCCATCTAAAACAATGAGCTCGCCTAGAAACAAAACCACGGCGCGTGCGCGGCTGATATTGAAGTATATAAAGCTCCCATGCATTGTATTTCAAAATATAGCGCGATTAGCGACTTAATGGGAAAAGCAGAAGATTTAACAGGCTTTGATAAAGGCCAAATCGTTATGGCTCGGCGACTGGAAAAGTCGATATCGGAAACGGCGCGTTTAGTGGGCTGTACACGTGCAGTCATTGTGAGCACGTACCAAATATGGTGTATGAATGGTGAGTAGACAAGTCTCTGGCGAGTGATGTGTCGCCCACAGCGCATTGATTCCAGAGGAGAGCGGAGATTGTTACGCATTATTCTTCGTGACTGAAGAGTTGCAACAGCCGAAATAACCAACAGCTACAACAGTGGTGCCCCAGACAGTGATTCTCAACACACAGTGCCGCGTACACTGTTGCGTATAATCTTACGCAGCCGGCGGCCTAAGCACGTTCCTGCGCTGACTGCAAGTCATGCCAGCAGCACCTGCAGTGGGCCCATGAATATCGGAATTGGACGAAAGGAATGGAAGAAAGTTGCATGGTCTGACGAATCACGTTTTCTGGTCCCTCACATCGACGGGTTCGTGCAAATACACCGATTTAAAACGGTAACCCTGGCTCCTGGTTTGTCGGAGAGATGACTGTGGCGGCTATATTATCGCGTGGGCGATGTTTTTATGGAGCACATTAGGACCCATAATCCCGGTAGAACTATCCCTGAAGCCTGTGAGCTACCTGAACATCGTTGCAGTCCAGGTGCACCCATTAATGACGAAAATGTTTCCGGCGGGTTATTGCATACACTGACAGGATAATGCACCATGTCATACGGGTCGAATCGTCAGGGAGTTGTTCGAGAATCATTCTAGTGAGTTTCAAGTCATGCCCTGGCCTCCAAATTCACCTGACACGAATCCAAAAGAACATTTGTGGTTCCACCTGGAAATCCCAATGCGCGCGGCCACGCTACCACCTCGCAATATGCGAGAATTTCAGGACCAGTTGGTGGGCGCTTGGTACCGGATACTTCAGATTACCTATAAAAACTTTGTGGAGTTGATACCAGGTCGGGTGTGTGCGGTTTTGGGGCGAAAGATGGCCCTACGTCTTATTAAACAGGTGGTCATAATGTAATGGCTCTTCGGTGTAAAAATACGTATTAATACGGATTTTATGAGGAATCGTTGCTTTATCGTCTAAACATGTGTTACAGTATTTTCTTTTTCATTTTATCATTTTTTGGCTCCCAGTTTATGTAGTGTTCTGAATAATCATATAGTTAGTTACATTTATATGGTTTTACACACCTTACGATACCCTTGGAGACTGCTACCGCTATTTAAGATTTAAAATATATATATATATTTAATATTGAAACTGCAGAATTCATAACTACTGCGTTTATTCACAGAATTTCAATTTAATCACAGCGTTTTCACAGAAAGGGCATAGCCAGATAATTATGGACAACAAACCTTTCAATCAATTTTCCTGATCTTTTTCTCAGATATGTATATTTATCTTACTGCAACTTTCCTTTATTATCATCTTATTAATAATGATATTTTCTGAAATACAAATGTTTTTCCTATTCTAATAAAAACTCTTTTTCTCATAATCACTTCACCGAGTTTTATGCTGTTATAGAAAATATATGTATAATACAATATACAGAGCTCCCAAATTGTTCGCCAACTGAATACCAATATTATTTTAGAAAATTTTTCTTTTTAGATTTTTCTTACAAACCGCCCCGGAATCGCCTTTGAAAGTTATTTCTAGCGCAAGATTTTTTCGGATTTTTTTTTTCTTTTTGTACTGTACAACTGTCCAGAAAAAATGAATCAAAATATTTTATTCACATCATACTGGAGCGATTTCTACATAGTGATGAGATTTGTAAATCACAAAGCTTGACAGTTTATGTGATACGTTGGTAAATTTTGTAGTATAAAGAAGTAGAAGAGAAAACTAACTTGTATATTAATTTTTCTAAAGTCATTAAATTTACTTTGAAAACCTTCTCACCAGAAATATATTGTACATCGTATATATTAAAATATACATTTGCATTCACCTGCGACTACTTCTTGCCAGTTAATCGTGGTTCGAGAAATGAAGTTGTTTGTACAACTTCGAAAGCAAAATTTAGATTAGGAATTTTTTGTGTTTCTCGGTCGTTTGCAACCACGGTTTCATAAAAATAAACTTCGTTTTATTTAGTTGTAAAAATGTCTATCATAAATAAAGCAATTTATATAGTTATATTGTACGTATCTTGGTGATCCGCAGGCTACGGGTTGAACACCTTGAATTTTGATGAATTATTTTATTCTTTAATTTATAAAGATGCTCCTGGCGACTTCAGAGCCATTTTGTTATTCCTAAAATGTCCAAACTGTTGCTAATTTTGCTAATTATTTTATTCAGAAATCTAACAATATTTTGAATAGCATTGCTTGTCTTATTTATTAAGAGACTTAATAAAGCGAATATTATTATTCGGATATAGTGGTAGATTTCTGAAATAAAAAATCTGCTAAATTTGCAATACTTCATGTCTGTTTCTGGAGGATTTAATAAATAAAGATAATGATATTCTAGTAAAGCGAAAGACGATTTTTTGCTTGTAAAAAATCTACTGACCGAAACATTTCCTTAATGTTGCAGGTAGACAGACTTTCATGTGAATGCTCTCGTTAGTATCGAGATTTCACACAATAGTACATTCTGCATTCAAGGTTTGGTTTTTCTTAACTCTGCTGTAAACACTGTATAGAACCCCTTATGAAATAGTCAAGGAGTTCATTCCCTCTTGGCCTATATCCCTCGTGAAGTTAATCGGTCATAACAAACATAAAACAAACAACTGAATCGAAAACACCAGCACCATTGTATGAAAAACCTCACTATATGTATAATCGTCAACATTCCAAGATTTCTCCGTAATATTTTAACCCTTTCAGGGGCAAACTGCTTTTAAATGTAAAATGATGAATTGATTGATTGATAACAGAATTTCAAATAAAAGTTATTTTGAAAGTGGTAAAAGCACTTCTCCATGTACATAATAAAATTAAAAATTTCTTTGTAAAATGTGGCATTTGGTAATTAAAATTAAGTTGGATATATTTTATCTCACCGCCTTTCAACTGGTTAAGAAGAAAGATTTGAGTTACGTACCTCATAGCTGACAACTTTTGCGTTTTTTTCTTACCACTAAAAATTAAAAGAACGTTTTCAGTTATTTAATAGGAGAAATCCGCAATTAAATAAGTCAAAATTTTCCTTTAAATGTTAGTGTAAAAGTTAGCAGCTATGGTACTTATATATAGAACCACCGCCCCCTGAGTACTAGGTCTGAGCGCTGATACAAAAATGGAGGCTTTCGTACGCGGATTTTTTTAAGTGTTTATATGCTCATCTAGAATATGAATTTAGAAACCAGTATTTTCCAAAAAATTCTGTAGCTCATTTAACCTAAACAAAAAGTTGATTTTTTTTTTATTATTGGTGTTCGAATTCAAGCGACCGTACAAAATCTGAAAAAATCGGCCTACGGACAGCCAACATTTTTGGGTCAGAGCTCAGGTCTAAAATTCAGGTGGCGGTGGTAGAACTGAAATTTTTATGTCTTCTGACTCTAAAAACAGAAAAACTTTACAGTTTTTAGTTCCAGGAGAAGCTAAAAGTTTATAAATTTCAAAGTGGTGTAACTCGGTAAGTTTTGGTGGTACAAAAAAATTCAATTATTATTGAATCACTTGTTAGAACGTTTTTCTACATGTAACATTTGACACTGGAACCGTATTATTGGGTCAGTCGGAAAGACCTATCGTGTTGGGAAAATCAATTCGTACCGGAAAATTCTATGATTTAACTTTAAGACATTGATTCCGATATCTAATGTCTAATAATTACCGGACGGAATTTTCCGGTACGAATTGATTTTCTCAACACGACACGACTTTCTGATCGACCCAATAAATTCAAATTTCGTAACTATTAAAAAAATTACCACAGATCATATTCAAAATATTAGAATAATTACTTTTTTTTTTACAAATTGAAAATATATGTTCATGTCATATCTTTTAATGTAAACATGCAAACAATATTTTTATTAAGAACTTATTGTTGATTAAACTTATGTATTATCTTAAAATTAATATCATTTTTGAAAAGATTAATTGAAAAAAAATTATTTTGAAAAGTCAAAATATTAGAATATTTATTCAAGTGGTTCAAAATATTAGAATATTTCACATTAATTCTCCTTTAATTATTACCAATCCATAACTGGTGGCATCATTGATTAAATTCAGACGATCTTATTTAAAATCAGTATTCATTTTGCAGTTTGTTTGCTTTTTCGTCGTAAAATGGGTCGTGTGATTGATATTCCTGACTCTATCAAACTTCGTATTGTTGACTTGTATCGGCAAGGTAAAACTCAATGTTATATAAGGAATTATTTACATTGTTCGCAATCAAGCGTTAGTAAAATACTAACACATATTCAAAAAATGGAAAATTTCAAAATAATCGCCGAAATGGTGGCCGAAAACCAAAAACATCCGCTAGAGATGACAGGAAACTGAAGCGTATAGTTAAGAAAAACTGTTTTAAAAATGTGCGATTCTTGCACCGAAAATGG
This sequence comes from Maratus speciosus, assembly GCA_963932465.1. Lineage (NCBI taxonomy): Eukaryota > Metazoa > Arthropoda > Arachnida > Araneae > Salticidae > Maratus > Maratus speciosus. Next base: position 54,778,660 of record OZ010787.1, read on the forward strand.
AAAGAAGAAAGAGTTGAAGTTTCTACATCGACAACATTAAGACGTCTCCATAAATTTAAGTTTGAATCTCGAGTACCGCAAACAAAACCTCTCAAGACTGCAAAACAAATGCATATAAGACTGAATTGGTGTAAATCAAGACGAGCGAAGAAGAAAAATAGAAAGAAGAAGATTGGAAAAATATATTAGTGATGAATGTATGTGTTTTGTTTCATATGGTAATGAAGGTATTCGAGTTTGGAGAATGAAGCAAGAAGCATTTGATAAAGAATGCCCTATGGGAACTTATGTGATGGGGAAGAAATAAGTGAAATTCTATGTTATCCTATGGGAAAAATCCTTACCCTTCTTGTTCATTCAAATTTGGAAATTCCAACCAACAATTTTTTTTTTCAGCAAGTAGACAGGAAGATTCTTTATCCCTCTGTAAGCTTCAAATTTTTATATCTTTTTCCAGCCATAAGTTACAAATGAGTAAAGAAGACTTTTTATACTTTTCGGAATTTTTGAAATTTTAGCAGAAATTTTAAAACACTAACAATTATTTGTTCAAATATTTTAAGCTTACAGAGGTGTAAAGAACCTTCCTATCTACTTGCTGAAAAAAATATTGTTTGAATTTCCAAATTTGAATGAACAAGAAGGGAAAGCATTGTAACAATAGGATAACATGGGATTTTCATTTTTTCTTCCCCAGCAGATAAGTCCCCTTAAACGTTCTGTAAAATTTGCTGCTAGTGTCATGGTTTGGGGTTGCATGAGTGCAGAAGGACCAGGAAAGTTATGCATCGTCTACGAAAAGGTTAACTCTCAGACATATCAAGAAATTTTGGAATATTAGATGATTCCATCGTCAGAAGCTTTATTTGAAGATGATATCATCTTTCAACAAGATTTAGCGTCACCGCATACCTCGGTGTCAACTAAGAATTGGTTCTGCCAACGCAACGTTAAGATACTGCCTTGGCCACCAAACTCACCAGACCTTAATCCCATCGAAAACTTATAGTGTATAATGAAGAAAAAACTCCAAGAAAATCCTCCTTTAAGTGAAACTGAGTTAGTGGCGTGTATAAAGACAATTTGGGCTAATATTGGTAGAAATGTTTGTAAAACCTTGTATGCAAGATCGAATGTACGCTGTTATGAAAGCTAAAGGGGATGCTACAAAATATTAATTACCATTTAACTTCATATTCATAAGGCAATATTGTTGCGTAAAATCAAATATTCTAATATTTTGAACCAATCTAAATTTTACTAATACTTTGATGTGTTTTCAGAAAGCTGTGTACCTAATTTATTGTACTGTATTTTATATTTTGTAAATGTTAAAATCTTATCTGAACATTCCAGATTTAATTTCTAAGAAATTTAATTGCATTTACTTAGTATCGAAAATAAGTAAATGAAAAATAATTGTTTCTTATTACTTTTTCTCAATTATTCTAATATTTTGAACATCAGCTGTATTTTGGCGTAAATGAATTTATGTACATTAAAGGACAAACTCTAAATCTAACTTTTGTAGAAATAACTATTGATCGATGATAGCAAGTGTCATTCAACAACCTTATGTATCACAGTTGAATTAATTAGTCTTTATGATGTATTACGTTGCTAGCTGCTAACACATACGATATTTAACCAGTATTTAAATATTGTAATTTTCGCTTTATAAATTTGCAGAAATAAATTAAGACGAGATTTATTATATTAGAATAGTGGTGAAAAATTATCGTAGCAGTTGGCAACTATGGATCATTTTTGTCATTAGCTTTATTTGATTTTCTATGCAATGCCACCGAAACAGGGTTGCCAGTTTGGCCTCCATTTTCAATCCGAAATTCAAATTCATACCGGATTTTTCTAAATAAGAATCTTTACTTCATGTAACCTCAAATTGCATGTCACGAAATAAATCAGAAAATACTGTACGTATTTTCTGGTGTAAATTCGAAATTTGGAATAAAAACGGAGGCCAAACTGGCAACCCTGCACCAAAACATGTATTTAGCAACTGTAAAATTGAGGTAAGTATTGAAATATTTACGATATTTGAAATAACAGGGTGACAAGAAATAACACGGGCAGACTTTTTAGCTTCTAAGAGCAATGTCAGACGGGCGTCTTTTTTGCTGCTTTTTTTGCTTAAGTATTATCCATTCACAATGTTATAGCATTGTGAAATCTCTTGTTCTTAATATACTAATTACCAGAATAATAAAATCGATATTGCTAATTTCAGGGTTGCCACTGGCAGACATTTTTTAGTCTGTATCAAAGAGCTCGAATCAATTTTACCCGACTGAAAAGAAGGGTTATGTGTTTCACGCGTATATGTGTGTATGTGGATTTCTTTATACCCTCGAAACATCCCAACGGCTGGATGGATTTTAATGAATGAGGTCTCTATCAATTCGTCTTAATGGCCCGATGGTTATAGGCTAGGTTTTTTTTTATAAATACAAAATGGCGGCTGTAAAATACAAAATGGCGGTAGAGACGAAAAACATTTACGCACCCTATTGAATGGCATATCATTGGATGGGTCTTTCAAAATGAAGACAATGTTTCATTGACTATTTTACAGTCAGAAGCTCCATTAAAATATTATACAACCTGGAAGTTGAGTATTTAGGATCTCTAGCTTTACTGCAACTCTAATCATCATAGACATCTATAGACCTCATCAAAACAGTGTTTATAGATAGGAACTAACAGCTGAATACAACTTAAAAGTCATCAATACAAGTAAATAAAAAAAAAAATAGGTAAGTAATATAAACAAATAAAATAAAAAAAAAATAATTTAGGTCAATTCCTACTTAGGTCAATAAGAGAATTTTTTCCCTCTCAATCTTCTTACCTCTTGAGTGGGACTTAAAATGCCTTGATCCAGAAGAGGGCTTTCTTGGTCTTAAAATACCTTGATCAAGAAGAGGGCTCTCTCTATTATTGAAAATTAATTAATTTAATTTAATTAATGAAGTATTTGAAAAAACTGGATGAACATCAAGTGTCATTCACTACAAGTTTAAAAAAAATTATTTGAGCTTGATTGGATGAATAATAAGTATTTTATTAAAGATTGAAACTTTAAAAAAGATATATATAGCGAGAGTGTGAGCTAACAGTAGGAACTGAAAAAGAAAATAGTTTCACATTGATGAGAAATAATTAATTAGTTCGCTTCTTACGCAGTCGGGTTTTTTGATTTTTTTAAATTTAATTGTTTAATCCAAATTATAATCCTTTACAGACACATATACAATATTGGCAAGCGAAATCTACTACGAACGATGTTCTTTTAACCACTTTTAACACATTCTCGACGGGCAATTTTTATCAAATCTGATTTTTAAAACAGTAGAAACCCATCCGTGTTCAGAAAGTCTTTTGTAAATTGGTGTTCTAGTTAGGTATCTCAAGATTATGCATCGACAAATATCTTCCAATGTACGAATTTAGTATAAAATGTCTTACAATCTACAAAATATGGGCAAAATGATATAAATGCTGAAAGTTAGAAGAAGAAATGATATTTTTCAATGAAAATGAGAATTCTCGTTTCCCGCCGTGAATGCAGTGTTGCCTGATGAACTACTTTTTTTTTAAATTCAGATTCTTGATTGGTAATTCTTGATTTTTTGAAATTGTAAAATGCGCCTTATTTAATGACATATTAATTAAGGCGAAAAGAAAGGGAATTTTACCGTTTCAAATAAGTGGTGGCAATCAAGAAATCTGAATATAAAAAAAGTAGCCCACTGGCAACACTGCGTGAATGTGTTAAAGAACAAATTAATTCTGTAAGTAAAATGTTGAAATTGATATCTGACACCAGAATTCACGAACGAATTGATTAGGAAATAAATAAATGCTTTCTTTAGGTAATTGTGAAGCCAAAGGGCATAGCCGGATAAGCATTAGGAACATTTCTTTCAATGAAATGTTCTGATTTCTATCCCAGGTGTGGCAACTTATCTGACAATGTATTTCCCCTACTACTATCTTATAAATATTGTTGCTTTATGAAATAAAAAAGTTTTTTCGACTTTCTTGAAAACCGATTTTCTCAAACGCTGCTGCACTGAATTTGATGCTATTCATTGAGGTACCAAAGATGCCTAACTGGGAATTTTTTTACTATTTTATGTTTATTAAAACTGTGTGAAATAACGATAAAAAAATTTATATAAAATAAAAATAATATCTTATGGTTATACGAAAATTAACATTTTCTTGTACATAATTCCTCATATGTGCAGGTATATTATATGCAAATACTGAAAGTGTATGTTGGGTATAATATATATGGGTGAATCAGAAGAATTATGTCCTTTTTATGCCCACAATTAGATATTTTTTCTGGGTAAAATGGGAAAGAACTCTTTTTAATTTTTTGTTTCCATTAAAACTTCAGTAGTGAAAAAAAAAAAAAAAAAATGTTTAACCCGGAAGAACGCGCGCATACGCAGGGTATGAATGGTTTTTATGTTGCCATCAATAAATACAAATATTATTCGTCGCTTTATGTAGTCGGAGAAAATTTTGCGATAAAAGAATTTGAAGATTGCTTTTAAAAAGAGAGTGGTGGCAATTGTAAAAAAAAAAAAAAAAAAAAAAAAAAAAAAAAAAAAAAAAAAAAAAAACATACGTAACCCGGGTCTATCAGGCGCGTCCTCCCGGGTTAAAAAGATATTTTTTTTAATTTAAATTATCCATTTTTATTCATCTTGACTAACAAAATAGTCTGTCCGGATAACTGTAGGCGCAGTTTTCAATTTAGGGTTTTAAGCAATAATATTTAAAATTACATTTTTAACTGGTTTTATGTAATCATAAAACCTACTATTATAACCAGTTAGGCTCAAAACACTAAAATATTTATTTTTTTGTTATTCTATTTTAAAATTAAATTTTGTCCATTGAAATGGTAACCTCTGTTACTGTAACTTTTCTTATCAACGAAATGACTTCCATTGTCCCAAACAGGGGGTACTAGTGAGCTTACTTGTAGGTACAATTATTAGAAAAGTTATACTACAGCCATTTTGAATTTGTTCTGCACACATATGGCCAGTAAGCTGAAACATGAGAATCCCAGATTAGTGTGTCTTTTGTTTGTAACCTATGTTACAAAAATTTTAAATTTAAATATTGTCATTTTAATTAATGTTTTATTTTTATTATATGAAATTAAGTTAACTAAATGTAAATAAATGTAAGATTTACATATTTTTATAAAACTATAGAAAATACAATTTTTTTCTTTGTTAAATGTAACATCTTCTACCTGTAACTTCTGTTACTACATATTTTTAACAGATGTAGACAAATTAACAAAAATCTAGTTTAAAATTCATATGCGTAATAAAAATCCATCAAAGTGCTTCAGTGGCGCCATTGTTGGTAGATTAATATAAATAAACTTCTACTGTCTAATTTGTGTTGCTCAATGTAACTTCTGTTACAAAAATGTAACCTCTGTACTACATATATAATTTCTGTTACTCGCACTTTTTCTCTATTTTTTTTTCTCGTTGTATATCAGTAGCTCTTAAAAAGTGTTCCCAGAACATCAAAAGGCATATCTTCTTTCAATATACTAAAACTAGTTGACCATTTAAAAATATATTTAGTACAGGGATTTGAAAATTTTGGCTGTAATGCTGAATACAAGTAACAGGCGTTACGTATTGGTATATAAATTAATCCACATTACTGTTTTCATTTAAATATAAAATTACATACTGAAGTCTAATATACTAATGATGATATAATAGACTAGAAATAATATTTTGATAGGAATATAAATGTTGTAAATTAATCGGGTGTTGTCCAGTACAATATTCATCTTCCACCCTTTCAGGGGCAAGGTATTTCCATTCATAAAATGCAAAAATGAAAGACGTCACCAGAATTTACAAACAAATTTATTTCAAAATAATCAAAAGCTTTCCTTTACTTACTTAATAAAAAGAAATTTTTAATTCCAATAGTCTGGTGCACATGTGCCATTTAGGAATTAGAATTAAGTTAGGGGTTAAGGCATTTTCAGGTGACTGTATTTTTATACTAACTATGAATTTAGCTATGCTGGAACGATTTTATATAGGTTGTACACATATAAACACATAAAAAATTATATTTGGTGAAAACTGAATGCTTAAAAAAAAAGAATTATTTGGGGAAAGGACATAAAAAAAATTTTTGACCCATATTTATTTACAAAAATATATGTAAAAATACATAAAATTCAATTTAAGGAGTTATTTGATGATGGAGCTAATTTGGAGTAGAGCTAAAAATTCGACAGCCGAAGAATTTTTGGGACAAAGTCAGCGGACAACGTGTCAACTTCAGTATTTTAGAATTCTGTAAGCATATAGTCCGTCTTTTTTAACGCTGTCGATACTTTTCCGATATCGAAAATTAACGTTTGTATCGGAAACAATAGAGAATGATATTTTTGCTGGGAAAAGAGGAACATTCGTCGATATCGAAATGCAACGATAGGTATTATAATGTCTTTTATTGAAACATTATTCTCACCACTTTTAATGAAAAGTAATAAGATTAAGTAGTTTCGTCACTTTAAAGCGCTGAACTCCGCAGCAAAATATGAATGTTACATTATTACAGATTAACCCTTTCAGGGGTAAGGTACTTGTATTCGTAAAATGTTGAAATGATTGACTGACACTGTAATTACAAAAAAAAAAAATATTTTTAAACAACTAAAAGTATGTTTTCGCGTAATAAAAGTGAAATTTTCATAAAAAAATTCGGGTTACAATGAGGCAATTAGGGATTAAAATTATGTGATGACGTGATGGCATCACCGTCCTTCAAGTGGTTAGACCAATTACTCTCATTTATTTCCGAAATGTTACCAGGTTTAAGTAATAATAGGCATTTTTTTATTCAAGAAATATGCAACTTTCAATTTTTGATTTATTTAATGGTAGGTTTCTGTGGCTAATTAATTCGAAAATAAATGTTAGGGAAAATTGGTGCATATTTTCAGTAAAAAAAAAAAAAAAAAAAAATCCAAAGCCGACAACACTGGATGAGGCTTTGTATTTAAAAATTTGTTTCCTTAGTTTTAAGTAGTTTAATTTTTGTTGAGATGAACATGTTTTTATAAATAAATAGAAATTACCCTAAAATTGAACAAACATCACGAGAGTAAAACGTACTGTAAAGACATATCTATTTTTTTTGCAAATATATTTATAAACATATTTACAAATACATAGTCGGGTTCATGGATTCAGTTCTCAGTTTCATGAAAAAGTGTTTGTTATGAGAAAAATGTTTCTTATGTTATCTTTATGTTATCTTATCTTGTCTTTATTTTATCTGTTTACTATCTTTCTTTTGGTATTTTCCAACTAAATATATACTGCCAGTCGACATTGAAAAGAATATGGATTTTTTGTCTGTTTTCAATTTTTTCTGTAACCACAAGATTTATTCAAGAAACTTCCACAACAATCGCATTTTGGATTATGATTCTCAGATGACATCGGATGAAACCAAATGTAACCTTTACAACTTGTCAATTTCAAGGAGCGGTGTTTAATACTACCGTAAATTCCGGCGTATAATCCGCGGGTCAAACAATCATTTTTCGACCCAGAAATTTAAAAAAATAAAATATAACTTTTCAGATCGCGGTAAATATTTGTATTGAATTACTGAATACATTTTCTGTGCCCAAACAGAATTCTTTGAACTGCGGATTATACGCCGGAAATTACGGTAATTAGACATAAGCATTAAACATGGTAGAATCCAAAGCAAATTGCCAAATTCAAAAGGTTGAAACTAAACTATAATTTTTCTACATTAAAACTGGTGGGGAAGATTATTTAAATTGATTGTGATCACTGTCGTTACATTTCGATATCGAAGAATGTAGTTTGTTTCCATACCAAAAATATACTTATCTATTGTTGTCTCCGACACCAACAACAATTTTTTATATCGAAGCAGTATCGACAGCGTTAAGAAAGATGCTTGTGTATTTATTTAAAGTTAGATTCTGTGTTTATTCCAAGCATTCTTCGGTGGTAAAATTTGAGTAGCTCCGCCCAAAATAACGCCTTTAATGGATTTTATTGTTTTTTACACATATTTTTGTAATATTTATATGTTATACCCAACGCACACTTTCGGCATTTATCTACAATATACGTGCACATATAAGGAATTTTTTTCAAGAAAATGTTAATTTTCGTATAACAATAAGATATTATTTTTAATTTTGTAATTTTTTTATCGCTATTTCACACAGTTTTATTAAACAGAAAATTGTACAAAAATTCCCAGTTATGCATCTTTGGTTTCTATATAACCTCAATCAATAGCATCAAATTCGGTGAAGTAGATTTTGAGAAAATGGGTTTTTAAAAAAATCGAAAAATCATTTTTATCTCATAAAAAAATCAATATTTATAAGGTGATAATAGGGGAAATATATTGTCATATAAGTAGCCACACCTGGGGAAACATTTCATTGAAAGGCATGTTTCCAACGCTTATCCGGCTATGCCCTTTACGGAAAAATGCAGTTGAAACTTTGACTGTTACTGTACAGTGTCTAGAAGAATGTAGTGTGGAAATCAACAAGCAAAACCGTATCCAAAAAATTACATTTTCACTACCGCTATCGAGTTTATTGCTTTGCAGGAATAGAAATCGTGTGTGTTTTTAGATAATTATGATGCAATTTAAATTACAGGAAGCTTATTTTTGAAAGAAAAATTAACAAAAAACAGAATTAAAAAGAGTTATGTTATAAAACGCGATACATTAGGAATGAACGAAAATTATTTTAACACATTGTATACGTTTTTGTGGGTTGGGGACAGAAATTATTACAGGTACGGAAATTTTGTACGGACATAAAAAGAAGGTGTAGTCCAAGCATGCTTGCTTCTTATTGGCTATGAGCAGGTTATAATTTACAGTGGCATTTGTGAACGTAAATTTAGTGCTCATTATCGAAAAATTGCCCGCATACAATGTGTTAAATTCATTATATTAATTTAGGCGTATATTTTAAATTCATTTCGCACCACGTATTTCTAGACGCTGTAACTAAAGCCTAGTATTTACACATTCAAACAATCAATTCGATGACGATGCCGCCCAAGAAAATGTAGTTTTTTGTTTACGTTTTAACCCCTTAGTTCCCGTTCCCGTCAATATCACGGGCTGAGGTGTTGTTCGTTATTTCTCGTGCCCGTCATAATTCTCGGGCTGGAGATTTATGGCTGGAAAAAAAATTCTGAAACCAGAAATATTTAACTGGCATTTCGGCGTGAAGTCTCTGAATATTTGCGTTTGGGATTTTTTTTTTTTTTTCGCTAATTTTGATGCTGGACTTCGTGTTGCATGTTTCGAACTATATCACACTCGAAAAAATTATTAATAATCAAAATTCAGTGTATATTATATTATTTCAATTTTTATTTGTAAAAATTTGTTTGATGATGATAAATAAAGGTCTAAGATGTGAAAAATAAAAGCCTTATTCGCATTAATTTGTATGGTGTAAAACAAACATTAAAACGCATAATTCTCGCATGATGGCTTTTCCACATATGTGAATTTGTTCTATAACATCTTTTTTTTCGCCTTAGAAAAAACTAATTGCATATTTTATATAGAAACCTTGTAATTATTCAATTTCTGTAGTAAAAAAATAGGTACATTTTTTATGATTTTTGCAAGTATTAAGCGACCTTTAAGAGGTTAAAGCAGTATGGGTAGACTCGATTTCCACACTATATGTATCTAGAGACTGTAGTTAGGGATTAAAATTAAGTGGGCGATCCTTGAAACCGCCAACTCTGTATGATTTAAATTGTAGTATGAACAGGAAATGAAAATAGTCCCCTGTGCCAACCCTGTAATGAACTATTTATACATCCCTAACTTAACAATTTATAGATCTCCAGATAGTACAAGTTTCCAAAATGGTTGTCTTTTGCTTTTCTAAAAAAGTGAAACTGTGTTTAAAAAAAAAATCAGAAACTGGTTGCAATTATCTTACATTTCCCATTCTTCCCGAGGAGATTTTTTTTTCAGAACGTATTACTTGTATGAGGCTTAGGATATTCTCTTCTGTATAAAATGCGCACTCAGAATAATCCATTTTCTTGAATTCTAGAGAGAACAGAGGCCATTCTTGAGCTCTTAACCCTTTTAAGGGCAAAGCACTTCTGTTGCTAAAATGTTAAAATTGTTGATTGACACCAGGATTTACGACAAATTTCATATGAAAGTAAGTAAAGGCCTTTCGTTCTGTTCATTGTTTAAAACAAACTTTATATTAAAAATCCTGGTGCCAATATGCCACTTGGGATTTAAAATTAAGTGGTATATATAATTTACCTCCAGTGGTATAATACTGCCCCTTCAGGGTGTTAACCCATTCAGGGACAAAGTATTTTCAATGATAAAGTGTTGAAATAAATAAGTGGCACAGGAATTTAAAAACAAATTTAATTGGAAATAAGAAAAAAGGTCTATATTTCAGTTTCATATTAAATGGAAAATATTTTTCCAAAATTCTGGTGCCATTGTGGCGTTTGGGAATTAAAATTAAGTGGTTTCATAAGCATACAACCGCCCCTGAAAGGGTTAAAGGGACCAGAATTGTTTGAAATATCAAAACTTGACTGAACTTTGATCTTGGATTAGGAAGCCTTTAAGTAAATTTGACAATTCTTTTATTTATTTAAGTTTTTAGAATTAAAAAATATTTGTCAAAATTTCAATAAAGAAACTTACAATATATTTTTACACAATTAGATTTTCAAAACTAGTTCTGCCAGAATATTTAAATACATGTCCCATGTTTCTGGGTTGTTTTTTTTCTTTATACTGTTTATTATGCTGTTTTTCAACCATACCTGAAAAAAAATGTAAAAAATTAAATATATATATATATATATATATATATAATAAAAATATCAAAATCCATAAAAATTAATCATAATTTTGTTATAATTTGAACAAATTATTTTTTTTTTTTTGTTGTTGTTTATTTGTTTTTCAGGTATTGCTTGTAGAGAATTTAATTTAATTTATTTAGAAAAAAAGAAATATTTAAATTCTGTAACTAATTTAAAATTTACCGTGGCAAGAACTCGAAAAACAGCACTTCGAGATAATTGAATTTAAAATTTTGCTTTTCGCAGGTATCGTCTGTCTGTGTTTAATGTTAACAACTCCTGCAACCATAATTTTAGAATCTTTTCCATTGAACTAACTGTACGGCATTTTTAGAAAGTTAAACATTAAAAAAATATATAAGATACTTTTCAGTTATACCAACACCAATATCATCAAGCTTGATCGTTAGCACAAAATGAAATTCACGTAAAATGAAACACAGAAAAAAAACATTCTTAGAAATAACAAGGATGCCACAAGCGATTATTTTTTAATTTTATTTCGCATCACATCTTCAAAACAGAAATCTTTTACATACGCTTTGACAATACTTTCAAGAGAAATATACAAAGAAATGTATATTTGAGAAATAGTGATGAGAAAAGAATATAAAAATAGTCGCCTGTGGCAGCCCTGAAATAACAGGAGCATTTAAAAAATATAACAGTTGGAGCAAACAGAACAAGTAAATGTTAACAATAAAATAATAAAATAAATCTTAATTTAAGCTACAGACATTAAATTGTAATTATCTCTTAACATTGTAGCAAAAATTTAAAAACGTTGTCACATGAACTCTGAGATAGGATTGTAAATTATAATGATCAGTGCCATGACGTCTTTAATACGTTATTTTGTAATGCCTCGTTATCTCTCGATAGATTGTGTTTGACATCCTGTGTCAACATATTTATATTTATGTTTTATGTGAAAAGTTCGTAGCGGGCGTTTCGTAATTCATCACTTGTATACCCTTTCCAGCAATCTCTGAAGATAACACTATCATCAGCTACATTTTCCTCAGTTGCAGCAAATAAATTTTAGCTGTACGACCTAGAATAGCAATGAGTAAATATCCTTGTGTTTCATAACATAGACCACCTAATACCCGATGAGTGGGTAAACATGTCCTGCATTGATGTTTCTTTTGGTGAATAAACTTTCATCTAATTTTACAACATTAACAGGTCCATCGATTTTCCCATTTGGACGCGAATGCAAAGCATTAGCACAAACTTCTCTCAAGTAGCTTTTTGAGTTCACTGTCGTGTTGCGGTTCATTTCGATCTGAAGCTCTCCTCCAGGGGGAATAACTTCTTCAGGTATTCACGGGATTAGCAACCCCGGGTACCTGAACGATCTTTCTCTTTTCCTTTTCCGCTTATTTCTCTTGTCTTTCTTTCCTCTTTGTTTCACTTTCGTTGTGGATTTCTCTTGGGAGGTGAGGGCAATTCTGCATAAGCCGATATCAACCTGTCTATATCTAGTTATGGAGAGTCGTAAACCACCCACGTGTTGCCGTGTGTGGCGACCCGTGTCCCTGGAAGATCCTGGCAGTTGAGGGAAACCAACACACTGCTTTGGCCTCTGCTTTAGGTAGACGGGAGGTGCATATTGGTCCCTTATGCTTCAATCGGCTGATCAGCTGACTTCTGTCACTGGCTAAGGGATCAAGTGAGCGAACAATTACTAATCATCTCGTTAAGGGTGGTGATTGACATAGGATTGTCTTGTGATCGTATGGGCCCTGGTTAGCACTGGCTAACGAATGTGCAGTCCCTTGTTGGGCTCGGAAGTAGGTGGTGCGGCCGGGATCTGAACTTTTATTTTTTTCAAATATGGATGGAAATGCTTTAGTTCCTTCTATTTCTCTCCCATGTGGAGAGAAACAAATTGTACATAATTCCTCCTTCACTCGTTTTTTTTTGTAATTAAACGCACTGACAGTCTTTCAGATAGTTTTTTCAAAAAAGTCAGCATTTATTATTCCAAAACATTCCAGTCTGCGTTTGGTGATGGTCACTCTCTCAAAAAAATTGCAGTCTGGGGATTTACTTGTAGATGTTTCTTCAGCCAGGCAGTCAGAACTTCTGTCAAATTGCAATACTATAAGTACTTTTTCGATTTCTATTAAAGCAAATCAAACTCTGAAGGCTGGCCGTGGTGTAATATCTGAACCTGATCTTTTATTTTAACAGAAAAGAAGAACATCTAACTAATTTAAGTGATCAAAATATCATAGATGTACGCCGTATTACTATCTGTCGAAATGGGCATATACTTCCTGCAAAACATGTTATTCTAACTTTTAATAGCCATATATTACCTACTAGAATTGGAGCTGGCTACCTAAACTGTTCCGTCCGGCCTTATATCCCTAATCCTCTCCGTTGTTTTAAATGCAAGCGTTATGGCATACTAATACTACCTGTCGTGGCACTGTTACCTGTGCACGTTGTGCCGAAGTCGGCCATGGCGGTAAAACTTGCGAAAAACCCGAACGCTTCGTAAACTGTAAAGGTGATCATACATCATATTCTCGCCCTTGTCCTAATTGGATCCGTGAAAATAATTCTTGCTCTTAAGGTTACTCAAAAACTTTCCTACCCTGAAGCTCGTAAACTTGTTGAATCAAAGACCCCGTCTGTTGGGTTATCTTACTCTAGTATACTTAAAGAACAATCAAAACCTAAAAGGCACATAAGCACCCGGAACGACACCTCTTTTCCACCAAGTAACCCAGCTAAAACACAATCAAGCACAACTTCAAATAGAGAAACCCGTGATGTCTGTTGTGCTACTAAATTCTATGCGACCCCAAATTAGAACGTTGGCTACCATTCCCGGAACCTGTTACAATAGAATACCAAACTAGTCAGTCACAAAAATCCATTTGTCAATCTAAAAAGTCACTTTAACATCAGAATGAGCAAATTTCTGTTTCACCCATATGTAAGTCGCAGAAACCTAATATTTCTCAAATTAAAGAACCAAACCAAAATTTTTGTGCAAAGAGAGAGAGAGGGAAAACCTCAACTCAGGCATTCTCACAATCGAAAACTGTAAAGAAAAAGAGCTGGAACTCACGTCTTAGTAATTGTATTACTCATGTTAAGGATCCCAGACAGCTGCAGCACTATGTATAAGAGGCTATGGAGTCAAAATCCTATAACTCGGGTCCAGATGAGGAAAATACTCTCTTTGAAGACTTTGTGCCTGATTAATTTTACATTGTGTTTTTACTTCTTCGTGTTTTTTAAACTTGTTTTTATGTAGTTAATGAACAACATCTTATATTTTCTTTATATTCTAACAATTATTTCTTTATAACTTTTTTAAAGTTTTTTAATTACCTTTGTCTTTTAACTATGACCTTTTTACTGTTTTAAATGGTTTTAATAATGCATATCATTACTCAAGTCATTTAATAACACAGTTTTTTTTTTCATTTTAGTCATTTTTTACTCAAATTTTTGTTCTCTTTTTGACTTTGTTTTGGCGCAGCATGTCCCTAAAGGGACTTTGCGCCATAAAACACCAAGCAACCAAGCAACCAATTGAGCTGAAGCTCATAAAACTCAATCGAAGTCTGCTAATTGCCATTACAAATATACAAATCTGAAAGATCTAAGATAATGTAACCGGGAGATCCTTCAAACCATGTTTCCTTTCTTTTTCCTGTGTTTAGAAGCGTTTTTTATTCAACGTGAATTTTAGTCGTGTTAATTCTTGTCACCCTATATCATTTATTTATTCTTGTCAATTGAAATCTTGTGGTAAGTATACTTTTACAAACGTTTAACCTGAATAACCATAAACATTATTGTGGAGGTAAGTGGAAAAAAATTAAAAATATTCGTAATAAAATGTTACTTCTTATATCCTGGAATCGACTATTTATATAAGGCAAAAATTTCTATTAACTTTTAGTGGTACATAGAGGGCACAAAATTTGGCAGATATCTTTTGATGTGTTTATTAACCCTCTCGCTGCGTAAGTAATTCTGCGCGATGAGCGTGTTTTACAGAATTTTTAATCTTCTGTCACTGGTTCTTTAAAGCAGAAATTTTTTGCTATCGTAATCTGTGAAAATGTCCTGATTAAATCAGACAAAGTATTCGCTAAAAAATAACTGGTGGGAATAACCAAATTGTATTAGTTAGACGGAAAAATGCATGCCCTACAATATCTCGGGTTGCGCAACGAGAGGGTTAATAATTTACTGCATAAAAATGAATAAATAATATGGGTAAAGCTTTAAATTTGTTAATCCCTTTATATTTTTTTATGTATTTTATGTTAATCATTTGAAGGATTAACAAAATCAGGGCACCCGTTTTTTGAACACCACTTTTATTTAAAGAAAACTCTTTTTTATAAATTTCGTAGAAACATAGTGATAACAGCGATGTTCTTTAAATTGATGCAGAAACCTACCATGAATTTCTTTCACAAAAATTCGTTTTCAAAAAACGGAGCAGTGGGTGCCCTGCAAAATCTTTTTATATATTTCGTAGAAACATAGCGATAACAGAGTATTCTTTCAATTGGTGCAGAAACCTACCATGAATTTCTTTCGAAAAAATTAGTTTTCGAAAAACGGACCAGTGGGCGCCCTTCAAAATCTCTCTAATATTTCCCATTCATTTATTACTTAACCCTTTAAGTTCTGGTGGGTGAATTTCTTCAAAATTCATAAATGACACATATGCGTCAGTATTTTGCAAACAAAAAATTCGGTTTATTATACACACTAAAAAATACATTAATTTATTTTCAAACAAATTTTGACGAATATTCCGGTGCCATTGGGACATTTGGAGATTAAAATTATGTGGGAAGTAATTCGCCCACCAGAGCGCAACGGGATAACTAACTTTTCGTTGTTAAAGTTTGTTGGAGATGTAGAAATTTTGTGCGTTAATGCTTTAAGGTTTTATAAAAAAAAAAACTTTATAGTTTTTTGTTCGGACCTTTATCGCCACTTTGCAAACGGACTTCAATTACATGCCTGGAAGAAAACTATTTGGGTTCTACAAACATTTCTTTATCTGTTTCAGGATCAAGATATTAAACGAAAAAGTGGTGACAGTAAGCTAATTTCATTGCTGGAAAAATATTCTTTTCAAACTGAAAATTAATTAACTAAAAAACAGATAATATCTTCTATATTAGGACCTTGGATCTGTGAATAAAGAGGAACTGACATATCCTTAAAATGGTGAATCTCCAACTGTAACCGGTTTCCAGAGGACCAATACCACCGGTAGAAACTTTCACCAGTATATTTAGAAATTTACAATAGAAATTTTCTTCTTATTTAAACGCCTTATTAATGCAAAACTTCAAGTCAAAAACATATATTTATTTTGAAGGTGGTTGACTGTCCCTGCGCTTCCGCCATATTGTGACAACCTAAATAATCTCTTGTTAGTATCAGTGAACGAGATTATAAAACCCGGGCCAACTTACACCGGTAAAAATGAATAGGAATTTTTACCGTATTTGTGAGAGAAATTTTGCATAAATAGGCCGCTGAAATAAAGCGAAATTTTTTATTCAAAATTTACTGGTGGATGTTTGATTCGGGAGCAATAGAGAAACTATTGATCCCATGTAAAAAATCAGCTGCCATCTTATGACAACTTCCTCATTTACTTCATTTGCAACCGGTAGAAGCTACTCTATATGTGTCCTCCTCTTTATTCATAAATCCATTATTAGGGCTATCAGACTTTAAATGAGTGATAAAGACTACGCGGCTGCGGGCCGCAGAGGTACTGCTTTTTATAATAGAAACATTCACATATTAGCAGATTTTCTGTAATTAAATAAGTCGAACATTACTTTTTGCAAAGAAAGTGTTTCTTTTGATAAATACTAGTGAGTACCACTTCTCTAAAGTTTGCGATCCGGTAGCGCACCAAGTACATAATTTAACCCTAGAACTACCGGGAATTTTACTCAAGATTTATAAAATATATTCTATACAAGAATTTTTATTGAAAACTACTTAGCTTCCTTATTTAACTTATTATTAATTGGTTTATATATTTAGTTTATTTTAAAGAAATTTCTGGTTTGAATAAATATGTTGAATGTACTTGTCGGGTCCATTGGACCCGTCTGGTAGGCGGAGGGTTAATTGATAAAAGAAATTGACGCAGTCTGAATGAATTCTCACTCCATGAACACTAGTTAAAACATAAACACTATTAATATTGTATATTTTATGTATTATAAAGTTATTAGAAGACTACAATACATACAGAGTAAGCGGAAGAAGTTTAATTACACAGCCTTTTATGCATTTATTTACATATTTATTTAAGATGGAATCAAACTTATGAGCTTTTCGTACTAGTTATTACATTTTCAGCCATTTGTTGGAGCTTAAAAAAAAAAAAAAAATATTCTATTTTAACAACACCATTGTCGCCAAACGAAATATTTGGTGCAAAAGGAAACATTTGAAAAAAGAAAAGTTGGTGTGAATGCGATTATTTAAAAAATACAGCAGTTAAAAGTTAAAAACTTTCATGAGCTATTCTATTGTATCAATACAAATGTATATTTAAATAAAATATTAAATAAATATTATAACATTAGAATAATAAAATAAAACTCACTTTAAACTTCAAGAATGAATGTCTCTTAGAATTTTATTTAAAAAATTATTTTTTGAATAAAGATCTTGCGTCGTGAATTCTACGAGAAAAAATCGTTCATATCGTTCCCAGAAATCCCACGAAAATCGGGAATCGAAATGCTCTGTACAACATTATATTAAAGTAAATTTCTTTTCCTATCTAATGTCAGAATTATCTGCGATTAAACATGGGAAGGTAAACTGTTAGAAATGAGTGGTGTCCAGAGCATTCGGATCACTAATTTATGCGGGACACCTGGCAACCCCAATTGAATATGATGCGAGTGTTGCCAGTGGGCTACATTTTTAAGTTCGGATATCTTGATTGGCACACTTTTTTGAAACGGTAAAAATTCCCTTGTTTTCGCCTTAATTAATATGTTATTAAATAAGACGAATTCCATTCATTTACCATTTGGATTTTCCATTCGATTACCATTTAAAAAAAAAAAGTGGTGCCAATCAAGAAATATGAATTTTAAAAAAGTAGCAAACTGACAACACAGTATCATAGCTGCCAACTCTTCCTCTTTTTCAGACCACAAAAATTTTATAGAAATTTTTGCCTTATTTAATCGGCAGATAACGGCAATTTAAAAAGATAAAATTTACTATAAAATTTTTGTGGTCTGAAAAAGCGTAAGATGTTGGCAGCTATGCAGTATGATGCAGGTAGTGTTGCCAGGAGGCTACTTTTTTAAAATTCAGATTTCTTGATTGGCACCACTTTTTTGAAATGGTAAAATTCCCCTTCTTTCCTCCTTTCCTTAATTAAAATGTCATTGCATAAGGCGAATTTTACCATTTTCAAAATCTTGTAAAAATCAAGAAATCTTAATTTTAAAAAAGTAGCCCACTGCCAACGCTGGATGCAGGGTTACAGTGTGACCTTTTTCTAATTCAAAATTTTCGAGTAAATACTGAAATTTTTAAATAAGAATTTTTACATTAGGCAACCACGAAATGTCTGTAATTCAATAAAGAAAATAATATTTTAGGGGATTTCTGGTATGAATGCAAAATTTCGAAATTAAAAAATGATGAAATTGGCAATCCTGATATAATAACGACCAATACCGAACTGTCTTTATGCTCATTTGTGATGCGCTATAATCTCTAGACTGATTGGGTATGACAGCCAGAGCAGTGAAATCATATTTGTTATTTGTTGTAAAATTTTCGTATCCGACATCTTGCAATTCATCCGTTTTATATCTACTCCAGCAATATTTGAAGATAATACTCCCATCAGCTGCATTTTCCTCGATTGCCTCACTAAACTTTAAACTGTACAATCAAGAAATAGTCACACATAAACCATCTAATACCTATTGAGGGTAAAAACACATTTTACATTCATTGTTTTGGGGGTTAGACTTTCAGGCAGTTCTGAAAGTTTATTCGGTTTACTGAATTTTCCACTTGGTCGTGATTACAAAGCACTTCTGTCATATTGTTGTTCCAGTTCAGTGTCATGTTATGGTTTATTTGGTGTTAAAACTCGCTAAACCAATCGAAATCGGTTCTCGGCACCATAAATATATAAATCTCAAAGCATTAAGAAAACGCCATAGCCATGCTTAAAACCATGTTTACTTTCGTATTCCTATGCTATCTGATTCTTACGTTAAGCTGTATCTACATTGCCCTTAAAATTCGGAAATCATGCATAATGCTTAGCTGCCAACTTTTACACTTTTTTACCACTAAAATTTAAAAGAAAATTTTGACTTCCTTATTTGCAGTTTTCGCCGATTAAATAAAGGAAAATGTTCTTTTAAATTTTAGTGGTAAGAAAAGAGCGTATAAGTTGGCAGCTGTGAAATGTCTTTTGATGTCAAGAAAATCTCGCTTTATGTATTATTATATAGTCCGGAAAAAAAAATTGTACTTTCCTCAACATCAAGTAACTGCTTAGTGGGAAAATCCATCTCAGCATCAGAGAGAAAATGCAACTTATTACTTAATGAATAATAAATTTTATTTAGAAAACAGCAAATTAAGTTGATTTCCTTGGTTACGATAATATATATAAAAAAAAAGTAATTCATTTTTAATAAACAGCGAGTCAAAGTGTTTGCGCAGTGTGTAATGAAAACTTTGGATGATTCGAATCGAAATAAGCGTTGCATCAGCATACATTTTGGAATGATATTATTCTAACGGAAAAATGTGAAGAAACAAAGTGGAATTTTGCAATTTCTACATTTTTCTTCACAGTTCAAACTTGTAAATGATTTCAACTTTCCACAAACAATGAATATTTTTAAGGACCGATCACAACAAGTAGTTCTGTTTACAAAAAATACGTTGCCTCATTGCACGATGGTGTTCGTTTGCTTGTCTAGTGTTTAGAAACTTGGCTACAAGTCAAGAGCTATAGGATTATAATCACAGTTCAAGCTTAGGTCTTTATAGTATGTCAGTTTCTTTTTTAACACTTTCGCTGGCGGTGTTCTTAGAAAAGGACACCCAATTGTTATTTTACTGGCACCAAGAATATTTAATTAAAATTTTCCTTTTATAACGTACGTAAAAATAAACAAGTTCGTATATTCTAATTTATTCGTTTATAAACTCTGGTGTCAGTCCATCTTTTCATGAGTTTATACACAGAATTACTCCGCGCCAGAAAGGGTTAAACAAAAATTCCGGTCGAAATACTCTTTTATTTCAAAAGTTAACTGTAGCTGCGATATGGTTGAATATTTTAACGGTTTATACTTTAACATTAGGTCAGTTAATGTTTCAATATAAAACAAAATTATGATTCAATATTGTATAATTCTATGTTTCATGTAAAGTACTAAATCATAGTAAAATTTTATATCGTCTATATGGTTGCACGTACTACAGCACTAAATTTGTTTTCAACCTATCACGATATGTTTAACCAATTACCTGCTAATGGTGCGTTTTCGCACCGTTAAAAATAAATTTAAATTACTATCTAGATACCACTATTTTTTAATTTAATAAATTAACTTGATTAATTGCAGAAAGTTTGAGCATTAAATAAAGCGATTATCTTTTAATATCTGTGATGGCGAACGTAAAAAAAGGTTGAAGACTCCTATCTTACAGTTTCGGCAGTTAATGGGTTAAAAATTGGAGGACTTTTCATTATTATTTGAACGAAACTTGTTTGCCGAAAATTAGGATTTGGTGAATGAGCACTTTTGCTATCCTTTTATCATATTTGAGTCAAAAAAATTAAAACTAATCTTTTTTAATCAAAGTTTCTTCAATAAGTTTAAACAAAAAAAAAAAAATGAGTTTTTTGTTTCCCTATTCGGCAAAGATAATAGAAATGTAATTTTGTTTCTAATGTACTTCTGTACTATACAGGATTAGGCAGGATCGGCTCTTGATGAACAAAAGCATCTACATTAAAAATGTCCTATACAACTGAGAGGAAATCCGTCAACTAAAATTATAGTAAAAAATTTTCAGAAATATTCTTTTTTAACCCTAAAAATAGTATTTTATTGCAAAGTTTCTAAAAATAACAGGTTATTTTTCTAAAATAAACGTTGTTTTTCTAAAATAAACGTTGTTTAACAGCTAAACCAATTTAAAGTTGTTTCTGTTAGTTCCACTTAATAATTTACTGCACACAATATGCGTATTTTCTGCCAGCTCTTACGCTTCTTTACTGCCACTATTTTCGGAAAGAAAAAAATACCATACTGAATATAATTATTCCACTATCAAATAAGATCAAATTTTCTGTTCAAAAATAGTGGTGGGAAAAATCTCAGTGTGCATCATAGTTTGAATATTCATTGTGAATATCCATTCTACAACGTTTATTGAGGTAAGAGGAAATCGATATTTTGATTCATTTGTGACAGTATATCCCTCAAACACACATATCCCATCTCGTAGCCATTCTTCCCTTCCTTTATTTGTTTGCTGAGTGCTGTTCTTTTATGCGTCGTTATTCATTAATGTATTCATGCTATAATCTCCTTATTTCATCTTATTTATTCTTAAATGATGAAAAATAAAACACTGATTCAGGGGAACGTATTTAGATCATTCAGTCTTTGAGAGGATATTGTGATA
Organism: Maratus speciosus; assembly: GCA_963932465.1. NCBI lineage: Eukaryota > Metazoa > Arthropoda > Arachnida > Araneae > Salticidae > Maratus > Maratus speciosus. Next base: position 54,800,352 of record OZ010787.1, read on the forward strand.
GAGTGCATAGATAAAGATATTACCTTTCTGCATCATTAACAGAAAAAAGGAAAACAGGTTTTGTCGTAAAATATGGGCCTTTATACACTTATGTGTAACGGTAATATCAGATCAATTAATAATAGTGGATCGTAATGATGTGCTCTAATGCATAAAAATGAATTGCAATATTTTTAATAGCCCTGGAAATTAAGAATTTCTAATGTTTTTTTTTCAAAAAAACTTATACAGTTTCAGAACACTTTCGTACGTTAATTTTTTATGCCGGAACGAATTATTAAGTGAGATAGTTTTTCACTGCCATACTATATTTCCATTACAGGCCACTGACTTTTAGAAACGATTTTGAGTCGTTTTTGTTTTCATGGTGCATTGAGTTTCTTAAACCAGAATATGATGTTATCTAGTCACAATAAAACATGTAATGCTGCGTAACTCAATTTATACGTGCAGGAGTAACAAAATAATATTAATTTCAATGTTAATGTTAATACTTTTAATTTGTCATGTTTTTCTGTAAAACGAGTACGTTGAGTATGAAAATCTTTACTTGAGAAAGGATAGTATCATTGAATGAACATTCGGAGGTTGAGAAAACTGATTAATACACAATCTGAACTCCTCGGAAATGTTTCCATAAATCAGTGAAAGCAAAAGAAACTTTATGTTGTATAAAATGCTTCTTTAAATCTCACAAATATATCAGTTTATGAGGTTTCTAAATATATAGAAAGTTTATTTTCGGAATCGTGGGTATTTCGGTAGACGTTATTGTATATTTTCGTCCCAGTTTTTACTATATTTTTATAGAATAAGAAATCTTTGTGTTTTTTAACAGTGTTTTGCAAACTAAGAAAAGCACCACGCCATCTATAGATAAATAAATATATCTACTTACAAGGGGACCACTTTTGGTGTTGCTCGCACCTAGCATCGAGACCAGGTGCGTTTTATAGCCCTATACATAAAAGTTAGAGAACCGAAAAAATTTCTCTGTTAAAATAATATTTTATATACATTTTTATACTTTTAATTTTTAATTATTACATAATTATTAGTTTATTTCACGCTATAAGTGAGTTAAGTCGCCAAATATGGCGCTACAATTTTTCTGCCCGCTTTATCCAAAGAGGAAATGTACAGAACATATTACTAGAATTATATCAGATTGCGATTTTTTTTAAATAATTGATAGCATAAGAAACAAATATTAGGTTTTTATTTTTTTTTCTATGCAGGCGATAAATATATAAATAATAAATATAATTCTATAAAAGCTTCGAAGATCATTGAAAACTATTTTTTACTGAAATACAAAATAAGCAAACTATTTTCTTTTGAAATCGAATGAAATAAAGTTTCGAATGTTTAAAATGAAATGTTGCTGTATTAAATGGTCCTTCGGTAAAAGTAATCATAAAGTAAATTAATATTTTTATTCAATTTGGAAAAATTACTGTGGCGAAATAGGTCGGACATTGCAATTTCTAGCTATTACAAATTCAGCTATGACATTTGGCTAGGGTTGGCGGAAAGCTCTACTTTTGAAAATAAACGCCAACTGTTTCCCGCCAAGAATATGAATATGAAATTGCAATTTTTCAAAATCAAATTCATGGTTTTTTTGAAGGAATTTTGAAACTTTTTTCAATATTTTATACTTATTATTACAAAGTTGCCAAGTCTCCGGCTTTTTGCACACCACTATTATTTTAAAGAAAATGTTGTCCTTTTAAATCATCTAAATGCTATCGTTAAATAAAGGGACATTTTCTGTATTAAAATACCGGTGTCCAAAAAGCCGGAGACTTGGCAGCTCTGTTATTAACTAATTTTTATTTTTAAATGCTTTTCTTTAAAAAAATTCAATGTTAATAGTCCGATAAGTGGTCTCGAAAATTGCATTTTCAGAACGTTATGCTGCTGTATAATCAAGAATTATTATTTTAACAGAAAAATTTAATCGATTCTCAAACTTCATAATATAGGGCTTTAAAATGCATCAGGTCTCAATGCTAGGTGCGAGCAACACCAAAAGTGGTTCCCTTGTTAGATAAAGTAAAACGCCGCTACTGTAAACGATTCCTATTCATTCATTTGGGCACATCATATGGAAGGTAGAGGTTTTAGTAACGTTTTAGTAAGGCTTTTTAATGAGGTTTGTGGAATAGATACATACTTTGGAAGATGGAAAAAACAACAACAAATTTTCATCTTGCAGCAGAAACATCGGAACAAATAATAAATAGTCATGTAGAATATTCATATAGTTTATTATACAAATACCAGCAATATGGTGCTCATAATTTAACAGCAGTGTGAGATTAACCCTCCAGCCGCGGGAAACGCTATTTTCGCGTTCCAGTGGACTACTTTTTTAAAATTCAGATTGCTTGATTTCCACCACTTTTCAAAAACGTATAATTCGACTTATTCTCGAATTATTTAATCGGTAATTAAATAAAGTGACTATTTCTACTTCAAAAATGTGGTGAGAATCAAACAATCTTAATTTTAAAAAAGTAACCCACTGAAAAAGTCGCCCGCTGCTGGAGGGATAAGAACAAGTCACAGAGGCAGAAGCTTCTACAGACAATTGGAATGTCATCCTCACAACGTAACACCTTCCTCGCTTTCACGTGAATGTCAGTCCACCTACCGCATAGTTCTGCATATATACATCGGATTTCGTCCGGAAATTTCACCCCATTTCGAAAAATGTCTGGCCAAAATGGCATATACATAACTTCTTTCAAGTTCATGTAACCTTGGCCATACCTCTCAGCAAAACAGCGATATAGCCGGCAAATTCCAGAACTGACCTAACTCCGGTACTCGAAAGTAACATATACAATACTTTAAATAGCAGTTAAAATATTCGTCAACAGATGGCACTTCGCTACATCAAATTGTTAATCTTATGTGTAAAACCGCATCAAATTTCTCTTTTACTTTTCATTCTATTTATCTATTAACCCCGTGAGGGGCACCGGTATATATTATATACCACCTACGATTAATGAAGTTCTACACCAGAAAAATTTTATTAAATTTTACTTTTCTAACTTTGGTGGAAAAAAGCTGTAAAATTGCTTTTCCTTATTTTGAAATTTAATTTTTCTAATTTTCCGGTGGGAATTCAGCATTTCACAAACGTAATTGCTTGCCCCTCAAGGGGTTAAATCGCGAAAAAGAATTTAGTTTTTTCCAAACTTTGTAGTTTCCTAGTTGTAGAAGACTATTCTTCTTAGAGTTTGACAGTTCTCCGCCTCATACATTGACGAAAATGAGAACTATTTTTAAAACTATCCACAATTTTTGAGCTATGTGATAAACATGTTACACTGCTCAAAACAATTAAAGGATATTGCAGTTTTAGGTGGATTTTGTATCTGGTAAACTGTTTAGCTGATTGATACATGGTCGACAGACATAGTAGGTTATATGAGAATAAATTACACATGTTTGGCAGAAAAAATGCATTTTATTGCGCATTTGTGTACTAAAGGAAAAAAACACAATTTGTGCATATGAGAAAAAAAGAATAAGAAAAGGTGTTTTCTTCAAAGAAAATCATTTTCAGTAGGGGGTATGGTTTCCACGGGCGGCCAGCAACGTTGAACACCTTTGAGGCATGGACTCAATGACGCTATTAATGACGAGTTGGGGTATTCTGCCCCACTCTTCCAGAAGAGCTCTTTCCAGTTCTTGGAGAGTTTGTGGGGGTTGTTGGCGGCCAGAAACTTGTCTTCCTAGAGCGTCCCAAACGGGCTCGATTGGATTCTTGTCTGGAGAACACGCTGGCCATTCCATTCGAACGATTCTTTCCTCGAAAAGGAAATCCTCCACCAGGTTTGCACGATGTGGCCTGCAGTTATCGTCCATTAAAATGAAGTTATCTACGATTGCTGCAGCGTAAGGGACTACAATAGGTCTGAGGATCTCATCCCTATATCGGCGACCAGTCAGAGCTCCATCTCAAATGATGCAGAGGTCAGTGCGCCCGTCAATGGAGATGCCACCATACACCAACACTCCTCCACCGCCAAATCTGACACTTTCGTGCACGAACGCAGGATTATTCCTACTGCCACGGTCCCTCCAGATGAAAATACGCCTATTATCCGGATGCACAGGAAAACGGAACTCATCAGAAAACAGAATATTGCTCCATTCGTTTCTCCTCCAGTTGACATGCTCGGTTGCCCACTCCTGCGGTCGCGACGATGCCTTGATGTTAATCTAACACATACCATCGGTCGGCGAGCATATAGACCTACAGCATGGAGCCGGTTTCGGACAGTCTGATTTGAAATCGTGGTGCCTGTAGCCGAGCGAAGGTGTTGTTGGAGAAGAGTAGCGTTCATGGTTCGGTGTCTCCGAGCTGTTAACGCTAAATACCGATCTTCATTGGGCGTTGTTGCCCGTCTACGACCTTGCCCTGGTCTTCGGCCTGCACATTCACTCTCCAAAAAACGGTTCCAGATCCTGGAAATGACACTTTGTGACACTCCAATGGCTTGCGCTACTTCGGCTTGAGTTTGGCCCCCTTCTAACCTACCAACAATTCTCAAAGCTTCTGAATTTGTCAAATGACTTCGCTGAGACATCGTACTCATCGAAACAAAGCAATCACTGAATGCCGATCATCCTTGTCTTCATTCTCTTTTATCCAGTTGAAAGTCAAATTTCATTCGCTGCCGCTGAAGCGACGTTTTTGACGTTGAACTCAAAATTTGCATACTCCACAGTTTGAAAACCAGAAAAATTTGCATTTGTGATTCTCTTCTTTTATTTTCGGCAAAAAAAATTTCGTTTATATCTTTATTTTCTATAAAACTTCAAATATCCTTTAATTGTTTTGAGCAGTGTATTTTGATCTTTATATTTCTTATAGTTCACGCATACTTGAATTTGAAATTTGGGAAGCCTTTAATAAAACAACCTGTATGTTTTAGAACAAAACCAATAACATACACAAAACCTATAGAATTTACACAAATTGTCAATATACTATAATGTAATAATGTAATAATTCAGAAGTGATGTAAGAATTTTCGCCCGTCTGTATAAGATGTTTTCGGGCATTTTTTTCACTTATTAAAAAGTTTAATTAAATATAAGAGCATTTATTACACTTTTGTATCAATATGTGTGGTTGATTTGTTACGGTATTTGAGCATAATGCTTTTATGTACCGTCATTTATTTTGTTTTTAATTCTTCTAGTCAATCATAAGAATAAAATCAAAATGTTTATCTTCCAATTTGAGATTTACTTATACATTTCTGAATACTATTTAATGTTCTGATGATGTTCTGAATACTATTTGAATACTTTTGAATGTCTCTCTGTGTGTGATCGTGTTACACTAATATTTTTACTGGCACTTGTGAAGGAATGCTCCTTTAGAGTTTGACATAAATTCTGTCTGATTAAATTTTGGTGGGTTAGCCTAAAAATGCTATTATGTTAATTAAATGATGTTATGCTGAGCATTTCACGATGCGTATGATAGCAGCAGCTTAGCACGCGTGTAGTGGAATTACTTCAAATTTAATATTGAAAAGCTTTTTAAAAATAAATATGGTGTTTCAATTTTGCTTTTGTTCACTCAGTAGGAGGTTCTGTTCTATGCTATGAACTATGTGACGAACATTATAATTCTATAGCAGTTTCTTTAAAGTAAAATTCACCACATTCCATTTAAAGTAAAATTCACCACATTGCATAATTGATATTGTTAGTATAAATATATAAGTTGTGCTTTAAATTCACTACTGTTTTAGAAAGTTACAAAAGGGAAAATAATCTTTGTAATTAAATACGGTTTGAAAGAAGAGTTTTCTAGCAAAGGATAAATAGGTTTTGTTATAAAAACATTAGAGCGAACATTTGCCAACTGCGTAAGAATGCGATTTAAAATCAGGTGATTATGTGGTAAATAATGATATTATTTGCATTTTGGTAAAACAGTACAAGCATTTTAGAACAAATAATGAAAGTGTCCGCTTTCACAATAAATTACACTTTACTTAGATTGAGAATTTCATTAATTGAAACATGTAGCATTATATGGTTAGTCACAGGAAATTTCAGGGCGAATAGCATATTTTATTCGGTTGTTGCACCAGTGACGTAATTCCTTGTATTAGCGGAAACATTCAGCATTTGATGTTTTGAAATATTCGCGATATTTTATCGTTAACATTTAAATATTTCTGTCTGCAGTACTATCCGATTTTAATTATCGCAGGACCTTGTAATATCAAATATTGTAACTATGATTTTTTTGTCATGCTTAAAGAAATCCACTTTCGTTAAAATAAGTTTCTTGCAAATCGTGTTACTTTATATTGATTCCGTTCAATTTTATGATCTTTCGAAACTTGAAAAAAATTATGGGACACACGGTATATGATTCATATTTGATTTTGAATATCCGAAAAGTTAACGAAAAAACACATGACACAATACGGAGAATAACGCAGCTAGGATATTTAAATTGGCGTAACAGAATATTATAGAAAAAAGTTTTCGTATGGCCACCATACACTAGTGTGTTTTTAGTTAAAAACCTCAAGTTCGCTTCCTGTGAGGTGCAACTGCTTTTTTTTTTTTTTGCTCTGTATTGCTTGAAAATAACAAAACAAGCAAGATCCGGCTCTTTTATTAGGTTTTTGGAAAACTAATGAAGTTTGTTGTTATGTAATAAACACTTGTCTTTTCGTTATTATACTGTTGCTATTTTTATGTTGTATGTTATATGTTTCCAAACTTCATTATACTATTTTTACTCTCAATTCTTTGACAATGAATAAGTTTTAAGTTTATCATAACTTGTAAAATTTGAGTACTGTATTGTTTTTACGATTTACAGTTGGTACAATAGTCTTGCGAATGAAAGTTGTGAAAGAATTACTGCTCCAGTGTTCAATGCACACTGAAGCGTACAAAAAGAAAAAAAAATGCATGAACTTAGTTTTTTTTTGTGATGAGATTAAATATCTAACCACAATTGAAAACTAGTCGGAAGTGGCAATCCCAAAACTTTCTTCTAAATCATACATGTTTCCTGATAAATGCAGCACAGCATCGCAACCGTTTGGGTGATTTACACCAAAATCTAATCAGCAACAACTTACTGAACTTCTAATAGAATTTGAAGTTTGATGAAAATCCGTGCATTAGTTTTTGAGATAGACCTATTGTGGAAATCGTGAAAAGTTCTGCATAGCAGTGGCACCTATTGGTCAATTTACACTAAAACGTATCAGGATCAATTTATGTCAGTGACTTACTGAATCTGAAGTTTGATGAAAATTCATGCGTTAGACTGAATCTGAAGTTTGATGAAAATTCATGCGTTAGTTCTTGAGATACAGCTATTGCAGAAATCGTGAAAAATGCAGCATAGTAGCACCACATGTTGGGTGATTTACACCAAAAACAAAACATCACTAATTTATATCAGAGACTATATGAATCTGAAGTTTGATCAAAATTCGTGCGTTAGTTCCTGAGATAGAGCTATTGCGATAATCATGAATAATGTAGCATAATAGCGCCACCTATTGGGTGATTTACCCCAAAAAGTTAGCAGCACCGAACTATATCAAGGACTAACTGAATGGGAAGTTTTCTGAAAATCCGTGCATTAGTTCTTGAGATATAGCTATTGCAGGAATCATGAATAATGCAGCATACCAGCGCCACCTGCTAGGCGATTTACACCAAAACGTAATCAGCACCAGTTTATATCAGGTACTAACTGAATCTAAAATTTCATTAAATTCCGTCCATTAGTTCTTGAGATATAGGGCCCAAAAAATTTGTGTCACACACAGACAGACTCACAGACTCACAGACAGACATTTTGTAAAAACATGTTTTTCGTGATCTCTGACCCCTAAAACGTATAAATCCGTTGAAACTGTAATTCGAAAATTTTCACGAATCCAATCTTTCTTGTAAAGATAGAAGAAAATAAAAATAAAATTGCTCCTAAGTCGGAACTGAAGGGTTAAAGAAATTGTTTAAATCTGTAGGAGGAAGGATGCAGAAAAACTGAAATAATTATTTTAAAAATTGGACGATTGGACCATGAAATTTATTCAAAATTACGTATTTAAAATAAAATACACTATTTGCTAAAAGTTACACACATTAAAAATATACATTAAAACATCAACATATGTTTTAATCATATGTTTTAATGTATATTTTTAATGTGTTTACCTTTTAGCAAACAGTGTATTTTATTTTAAATACATAATTTTTAATAAAATTATTCTTTTATTTTTAATTTTCTTCAAAATTATTTATTTAATTATAGTCATTACTATAGAGCCTGTATAAGACTTTTATCGTAAACTTGGTTAAAGAAATATAAAATGATTTTTAAAAAGTATTTAACTAATTTATGTATATATTGCACATATTCCGTTATATTATTGTACTTGGTGATTTATTTTTTTTTTCTGTTTGTTTATTTGCTTACTTATCGTATTAGACTCCTGTCCGGAAATCTTGGTTTGAGCCCAGAGATATTAGCATCCCTCCTGGACCAGGTGAACACGGAACTGCTTTTTCTTTGCCACCAGGCTTAGATAAAACTAAAGACGAGCTTTATAAAGCAAACGGGTTTAATGCCCTAGTCAGTGATTTCATTGCATTAAACCGAACTTTGCCAGACATAAGGCACCCAAGGTAAGTTCACTTTAAAAGCGAATTTTTTTATTGCATGATACAAAACTACGAGAGACAGTATTATCTTTCTATATAAAGAATTTTTTTTAAATAGATGTAAATTATAGACAGTGTGCTTATTGTGGATTGAAAAAGGTGAGAATAAACTTGTGTTAAATCTGTTTATAGAAGAAATAAGCTTATGCTATACACACACACACATATATATATATATATATATATACAAGGTGCAATATGTTATCTATCGCCGACCTTTAATTTCTCAACCATTGGCCGTAGACATATAGTTCCAATTACAAAAACATTTCAAATGAGCTAAATATTCATCTTGTGGCTTTATTTAAAGCAAAAAATCAATTTTATAAAAATTACGAAATCTAACTTTTAATACGGTCCCCCAGTACCTAAAGCTATAGTTAGTAAATGTTTACACGTATCATAACAGATATAACGCAAAAAGTTTGACATCTGTACAGAAAAAATTGACGCAGTTATTAAATTTCAAAGTTTGAGAATTTTGCACATGATTTTGTCTTTCATTGAGGGAACAGTTAAAAGAGTTACGATGGCTTAAAGTAATTCGAGATCAAAGTCAGAATGCAATGTCCTTTTTACCGCGAAACCACTTTTAGCCGGTATCGCCAAATTTCATCTAAAAATTTGAGTTAACTTTTATGGGTTGAACAACATTCAAATGTCAAAATAGGTAGAATCGACAACCGGAAAATAAAACATACTCACTAAGAACTAAATAATTGGCAGTGGAATTACAGCCTGATTTTGATCTCGAATTATTTTAATTCATCTTTTAACTGATCCCTCAATGAAAGACAAAATCATGTGCAAAAATCTCAATCTTTGAAATTTAATAACTGTGTCAATTTTTGTAGTACAGATGTCAAACTTTTTGTGTTATATCTGTTAAGATATCTGTAAACTTTTACTAAATATAACTATAGGGAGTGAGGGACCGTATAAAAAGTTAGATTTCGTAATTTTTATAAAATTGATTTTTTTTTACTTTAAACAATGCCACAACATGAATATTTACCTCATTTGAAACGTTTTTGTAATTGGAACTATATGTCTACGACCAACGGTTGAGAAGTTAAAGGTCGGCGATAGATAACATATTGCACCCTGTACACATATATATGTGTATAGCATAAACTTATTTCTTACATCTCTATTTCTTATTTCATATTCCACCCTGTATATAATTAGACTTTTTGGTAGAAAATTTCGCACACCTATTATCAATAAATTGAAATTTTATTTGGTGAAATTTTATTGAACTTGGCTTAAAAGCGTAAGACCAACAGAGTGAAAAATGTCCATGTCTGGACTCTGCCAATGATCCTGGTTCGAGTCCAGGCTTGGACACTTTTTCACTCTGTTAGTCTTACGCCTTTAAGCCAAGCTGAATAAATTGTAAGCAATTAAAAATTCAAATTTTGTGCTATCTGCAACTTGCCTATTTTTGAAAACCCGTATTTCCGAATTGTAATTTTCGACAATTTCTTCGCAGAATTCTGCAAGTAAATTAGGCCAACAATACTATTCGAAAATATTTGTACTCAAACATAACATTTCTATGCACCCTGTATCCCTTATATTTCATGGTTTAGTTTTCTTTAACAGGGCATCGAGCGCACTTAACTTTTAGGCACGAACAGGAACGGGACACATATTTTGCGGACAGATGTTAGTCTCTTACATGATATTTCATAATAGTAAAAACGGACATGTTAGAAGACAAATGGTACATAGCACTATGAAAAATCAGGACAAGTGCGAGCAGGACACGCACCCGGAAGGCTCCATACCGTTATATCATATTATCGTATAGCCGTTATGTCTATTACAGTAAGAACCTAGTTTTTTCACAAATACACAAAAAATATTCCGTTACAATACGCTAATTTGACGTTTCGATGACAGAAATTCATGATTTTGTCATATCATATCATGATTTTGTCATATAGAATGAGAAATTAATGATTTTCGGAAGTTTTCTTTCACATGTGTCTTCCTTAGTTCCAAATTTCAAGGTTACAGCTCAACCAGAAGAACCTTATAAGTTTTACCCACAAAATCTTTAAGGTACATCTGGTCAGTGACGTAGCGTGGGGTGTGTTTATGTGAGCTCTAATCATTTAACTACCAGTATCATTCTAGGATAAATTTTATTTTGTTTAATCCTATAACGTATATTTCTTGTTTATATTCATTAAATATAAATAAACTTATAATGTGTAATACATTAAATATCGCTTTAAATGAACAAGAGCGTTTCTAAAGTGTATGTTGAAAACAATCTTAAAAAATCCGAAGTTACAATCAAATTAACTTTATTAGCTATTAACCCATAAATGCGCGATTTTTTATTTTGTTTCGAAAAAAATATATATGATACTCTGAAAGGAAAAATAATGAAAAAATATAATTTTTTCATATAATACGTCAATCTTTTCTTCTGTTGCACATCTGCAATACAAGTAAAAACTACTGTCGTGTGGCTGTTTTACGCTAAAATAATACAAATTAGTAAATACTTTAATAAGTATGTCTTCAACTACCTTATTTTATACAATTATTTATTTTATAAAACCTAATATTAACCCTTTAATTTCCATAATATATTGCGTTCTAGAAATTACGTCGTTCAGAGAATCTGACTTTACACCAGAAAATTTCAATGGTTAATTTCGCTTTATCTAAACATGGAATGTCTGTTTTTTTTTTTAATTAAAGCAAATATTGCTACTTTAATTTCCTGGTGTAAATTAGGTATATGCGAATTAAAAAAAAAATCTATTAAATTCAAAAAAGTGTTCTTTGTATATATGCAGAGCTGCGCACTAAAGGTTTAAAATAATCCCCATTTACCACAACGATTTTTTTCACAGTGTTGATAAAAATACAGGTAAAGTAGAGAAAAAGCTTTTAACCCTTTCAGGGGCAAAGCACTTCTACTCGTAAAATGCTGAAATGATTGACTGACACCAGAATTTACACCAAATTCATTTGAAAATATGTAAAAAACCTCTCTCTGTGTCCTTAATAAATAAAAAATTTTGATTTCATACTTCTGGTGTCAATGTGGCACTTAGGATTTAAAATTAAGTGGAGCAAAAATGAACAACCGCCCTACCAGAGATTAATCAAACGATCGAAAACAGTTGCCACAAATCTTACATTCATTTCAACCCCATTTTTTCAGTCATTGCTGAACGAAAAGATATTTCCCAAACTTGCTCTTTTAAATGATTGGACCTCATTACAGTTTGTGCCCCACAGTAATGGCTCCCTATGACTGCATGCTCACAAATAATGTAGACATTCAATTACAGGTTAATTCAATCTTAGAGAAAACCAGGTTTGTGATATTATAATTTAAAAAATGTGCTTAGCGCTAGGTAAAAAAATAACTTATTCTTGTTTGTGCACATAAAAGTGCCTTAGTTTTCGTCCAAGTATGTTTTTAACGGAAAAACTAAGTTTTAAAAAAATAAATATTTCCATTTTTTAAAATCGATTTATTAATTACACAGTTTTCTGAATATTAGACTTGAATATTATCTCTCTTGCGATTTAAAAATTTTGAATCACTAAAAATTTTAAACATTTTATCAAATTTGGCAATCTATCAAATGTATAAATTTTGCAGGGCTCCCTTCGGTCCATTTTTTTTTTTTTTTTTTTTTTTGAAAAGCAGTATGTTTTTAGAAAAGAAATTCGTTTTAGGTTTAGTCAACAATTTCAACAAAACGCTTTTTGAGGCAAGCTATGTCGAAAATTATAAAGGACATCTTTCTTTGTAAAAAAGTGGTGATCAAAAAGTGGACCGGGTGGTAGCCCTGAATTTGTTAAAGCCGAGATTACGAACGCATGTAATGGGCGTTTCGCAGTCATGAAAACAAACAAATCACTTGATGTAGCACCCTGGATGTGTAGCAATGTCAAAAACGCATGAAATTAGTTAAAGTCCCGAACACTAACGCATGTAAAAACACTTGGCGCCCATGCAAAAAAAAAAAAAAAAAAAAAAAAAAGAAACATAATCAGATTTAAAGGACTCGATTCTAAATCAAGATAACTAACAAAATGCAGAAGTTTTAAATTATTCGGGATTCAAAAGTTCAAAAGCAAACCTCAAACAAGGTTTTTGGGATTGTTTCATCTAAAACTTTTGATTTCTTAACCCTCTCAGTGTTGCCAGTGGGCTACTTTTTTAAAATTTAGATTTCTTAATAGGTACCAATTTTTTGAAATGGTAAAATTCTCCTTGTTCCCGCCTTAATTAATATGTCATTAAATAAGTCGAATTTTTACGATTTCCAAAAAGTGGTGCCAGTCAAGAAATCTGAATTAAAAAAAAGTAGCCCACTGGCAACACTGAACTCCGAGAGTTTCTCGTGCAACGTAAAAGTAGCAAAATTTGCGCAACCCGAGATTTAATCGGGGATGCATTTTTCCGTCTAATTAACCCTCCTTGATCATTCCCACCAGTTACTTTTTATTGTAAATTTTGTCTTATCTAATCGAAGCATTTTCCTTTTTTTTTTTTTTTTTGAAAAACCGGTGACAAAAGAATAAAAATTCTTAAAAGACGCTCGTCCCGAAGGAATTAAATGCGCAATTTTTGAAGCTATTTTGATAAAACAATTACGCAGCGAGAGGGTTAACCCTTAAATGCGCGATTTTTTATTTTGTTTCGAAAAAATTATATATGAAACTCTGAAAGGTTTATAACACAGGAAAAATGATGAAAAAAAAAAAAAAAAAAAAAAAACAGAGATAATTTTTTCATATAATATGCCAATCTTTTCTTCTTTTGCACATCTGCAATGCAAGTAAAAACTACTGTCATGTGACTGTTTTACGCTAAAATAATGCAAATTAGTAAATAGTTTAATAAGTATGTCTTCAAATACCTTATTTTATATAATTATTTATTTTATAAAACTTAACCTTCTACCCTTTAATTCCCATATTAGAATACGTTCTAGAAATTACGTAGTTCAGACTTCACACTAGAAAGTTTCAATGGTTAATTTCGCTTTATTTAAATACGGAATGCCTCTTTTTAATTAAAGCAAATATTGCTATTTTAATTCTGGTGTGAATTAGGTATATGCGAATAAAAAAAAAAAAAAAAAAAAAAAAAAAAAAAAAAAAAAAAAAAATGTATTAAATTCAAAGCAGCGTTGTTTGCATATATGCAAAGCTGCGCACTAAAGGGCTAATTAATTTTACATAAAAATCGGAAGAAAGCTATAAATGTCAGGTACTATATTTTAACACATTGAGGACGGGCCACGTGAATTGACGTTTTCGGGGATTGATGGAAGGAAATATTACTGATACCGGAAATTTTGTAAGGATGAGTAAAGAAGTCGTAATCCAGGCATGCTTCCTTCTGATTGGTTGTGAGCAGGTTTTAATTTCTAACGACGGTTGTAAACGTAAATTTCGTGCTCGTTTTCGAAGACTGACCCGTCCTCAATTTGATAAAAGGAGCCATTAACCCTCTCGCTGCGCAACCCGAGATATTCTCGTGCATGCATTTTTCTGTCTAATTAATGGTAATTGGTTATTCCCACCAGTTATTTTTTAGCGAAAACTTTGTCTGATTTAATCAGGACATTTTCCCCTATTACGATAGTCAAAAATTTCTGCTTTAACACGTTCACGCCGGCGCGGTGTGTCACACTCGGCTGTATCAGAGCTAGCAAGTCTCCGGGCTTTTGGATACCAGTATTTTAATTTAATAAATGTTGTTTTATTTAATTAGAGCAATTGAGTGATTTAAAGGAACAACATTTTCTCTAAAATAACAGTGGTGTGCAAAAAGCCGGAAACTTGACAACTCTGAGAGAGTCGAGTGTGACCCACCGAACCGGCGTGAACGTGTTAAAGAACCGATGATAAAAGATTAAAAATTCTGTAAAAGACACTCATCGCGAAGAATTACTTACGCAGCCAGAGGGTTAATGTATTTCCTTGTTTTATGCTACTAATAAATCTATGAAATATCTTTCTAGTTCGTACTTAGTTAGTCATTGTATGGCGCACAGACAAATGTTTTACTGTGTGCAGGGTATACTCCATGCACTTACGTATTTAACCCTTTAGTGCGCAGCTTTGCACATATGCAAACAACAGCATTTTGATTTTAATAGATTTTTTTTATTCGTATACACCTAAATCACATCAGAAAATTAAAATAGCAATATTAGCTTTAATTAATAATGGGCATTCCATATTTAAATAAAGCCAAATTAACCATTGAAACTTTCTGATGTAAAGTCAGATTCTCTGAACTACGTAATTTCTAGAACGTATCCTATCATGGGAATTAAAGGGTTAAAGGTTAAGTTTTATAAAATAAATAATTGTATAAAATAAGGTACTTGGAGACATACTTATTAAAATACTGACTAGTTTGCAATATTTTAACGTAAAACAGCCACACGACAGTAGCTTTTATTTGCATTGCAGATGTGCAACAGAAGAAAAGATTGACGTATTCTATGAAAAATGTATCTCTGAATTTTTCCATTATTTTTCCTGTGTAAAAAACCTTTAAGGTATAATACATAATTTTTTCGAAAGAAGATGAAAAAATCGCGCATTTAAGGGTTAACTCAGTGTTGCCAGATTAGGGACTTTTTAAATTCATATTATTTGATTACCACCACTTTTTTAAAACAGTATATTTCGCCTTATGTTTCAGAATTTTTAATCTATTTATAAATAGGTCGAATATTTCTATTTCAAAAAAGCGGTGGCAATCAACAATCTGGGGACAAAAAAGCCCCCAATCTGGCAACACTGGGTTAACTATAGTGTCACATGCAAGTGCCGGCATTCATGCTGCCAGTAAAGCTTATTTCTGAGAATTGGATGTGATTATAATCATTTTCTGTGGTCTGTTTTACATATATCATATTGATACAAATTTTAAGTTATTATTTATGGACACCGATTGTGGATGGTCGTCTGTATGGTTTGCGGATTCTTGAAGACGCACTAACTGTGTAGGTATCGGTATACAAAAGATAAATAATTATTTCTTTTTTTTCTTTAGCTGCAAAACGAAAGAATATCTCTCCAATTTACCAAAAGTCAGCATAGTCATACCATTTCACAACGAACATTGGACCACATTATTAAGGACAGTTACAAGTGTTGTAAATCGCTCACCAGATGAACTTATAGAAGAAATTATTTTAGTTGATGACTTTAGCACGAAAGGTAAGATTAATTAAGAAATTACTTTTAAAATAATTGAAAATTTTATATTTTTGTCTATATTTTTTATATGTCCTTATATAACCAAAATATCTATACGTATGTCAAGACGCATGGTCCACATAGAGTGCGTATTGGATGTAAGAGTACAGTTGTCGAGGAAATTACTTACATAGAAATATGCATATTTTAACAGGCATTGAAAATTACAAAAATAACATAAATTAAATGGTTTTTAGATGAAACTTAGTCAGTGGAGTCATATTGAGCTTTAAATATAACCGAAAAAAAGGGACATTTTACAAACTCTCGAGAAAAATCTAAATTCCTCAGGATTCTCTTCTGAAGTTTGCCTTTATTATTAAAAGTATTTTTTTTTAATAAGCCTATCAAATTTTTCTTACATATAACGGTCTAAAAGAGTGCAGTCGAGTGAGTTTGGGGGCCATATATCAGAGATAACATTGTGAAATAAGTTATACTGAAAACACTTCTCATTTCTTCTGCTCATATATGCTGGCACAAAATTTCCTTGAAACCTGTCTTCTTGTGGAATATTTTTCCAAGACTTAATTGCTATCACTAGAACGATTTGGAGCACATTTTGTTTCACTCTCACACCTAAAATGTTCTTTCCACTCTCTGTTAAGATTGATCTTGCATTTTCCTTCCAGCCAAGTCTGCTACATCAAATTTAAATCTTTCAATTGATTTCTTATACTTTGTTTGTTCTGAAGTGTGCTTAAAATCACAATTCAATTTACTTACAATTGTTTTTTTTTTTTTTTTTTTTTTTTTTTTTAACCAAGCACAGTTGGAGTGAATTATCACTTACCTTCATCACTCTCCAGTCTGTTCATAATCATTCACTCTGTCTGTGGTGTGTTTTCTACGAAGGTTTACAAAAAGCTTAGCACTTGAAAATAAAAACAAGTGCTAACAAATTTGTGTAGAATCTGTACTTTTTTCTTTAAATTTTTGCTAATTCTACTCAATCACTTCTTCATTTTTTAAAAGGAATAGAATACTTTTTTTATATTTCATAAATTTTTATCAATATTTTTTAAAAAGAATTTATTATTGCACGTTTTCATGTACTACCACTTTGTTTAATCAACAAGATAAGTTAATTTCATAAAATATGATGACAGATAAAATTAAAAGAACGAATTCAGATGATCTTAAGGTCAAATGATCAAATGATCTTAATCTGTATCTTAAGGTATCTGCCTATGTTAATAAATGCACATATTTTTAGTTCAATTGTAATAAAAAACATAAAATCCTAGAAAAATCTTCATAACATTTTTAAAAATTGGGGTTTTTTGGCCGTTTGTTTTAGCAAAATTTCATGATTGCGCCAGACAGCATACTCTCAATTCGACTTAATATATTTCAGTTTCCTTTGTACTACATACTACTATTATATTACCGGTGCAATGAACTAGGAGTTTTAAAATATCTTCAAAGTCATCTGAAATATTTCAAAAAATACATATTTTGTATTAAACATTACCATTTTATTAATATTCGAGTGTCTATAAAGTAATTCATTATCACATAGTGCTTATATTCTAGTTCAGAACATAGTGAGTACTATTGAAAGCATGCTGACAAAATTTTGCTGAAATATGTTTAAAACATTTTACGTAATGAAGTTTATCGCACATGCAGATAACGAAATAATTAAATTTCCAGAAATAGCATTTAAAGATTTTTTTTTAATGTTTTAGATACATAAAAAAATAATCTAGAAAATTCAATTAAGGTTTATTAGTCGTTTTATGTAAAACGCGTAGGAAAATGGCGCCTAGAAACAACTATTACATTTCTCTTGGCCTTCCTACGACCACCTCCGGTATTTGACTGATTGCTGCCTGTTTATTAAATTGGCCATAAATTCACTTCTATTAATCATAAAAATAAAATTTAAACAGATTTGCAGTCGTAAATGATTGCTCTTTCAAATAAGACAGTAAAACAATCGTCGAAAATTTTCACGAAAACGGCCATTTTAATGTAGGCAGTAATGTTGGTTTCTGAATAGCCTCAGGCATTTTGAAAACTTTTAGCTTTGATGTAGCCATTGTTTTACTTTCTGAAACAAAATTAATTAATAAGTATCGTAATCACGTTAAAAACCATATTACGGAAACTTTGGTAGAGAATTATATAGCTGCCAACTTTTACGCTTTTTGGCTATCTCTAAAGTTTAATAGAAATTTCACCTTGTTTAATCATGATATTTCGACGATTAAATAAGATAGTATTTACAATTAAAAATTTTAGTGGTAAGACGAAAACGTAAAAGATGGCAGCTATGAAAATACATTTTGTGGTTTCATGAATCCATTTTCATTATTTATAAAAGAATTTTATATGTATGTGTGTATGCATGCATGTGTAATGCAATTTATTTACGGTTTTAGGCCCCAACAGCTCCTTTTCGGTTTCCCCAAATACTTAATATATTTTTAAATCTGTGAAATTTAAACTGTACGCTAGTATGATTCAACCGCGGGCTGTGTGTACTGCATATTTTCTTAGAAAAAATATTCGTCTTATCTAAAGTAGAATTTCTGCGATTTCATAAAACGGAAATTTTTGTAAGAATATACTCGGCCCATGCGGGCTGCAGTGGGAACATACTTTTGTTCACAACTAGTCGTACCCACAATAAAACAACCCATATTGCTTCCTAAAAATAAAATATAAATGATTTTTCTCTTAACATTACAAAATGTCTCAGTATAATCATGTTTTCACTTACAGGAATATCCTGCCTATAATCCGCGAATCAAACAATTATGTTTGGACACAGAAATTTTATTTCATAACATTTAACTTATTCAATCGCGGTAAATATTTAACTTCAATTGTTAAATAAAAATTCATGGTCGAAATATGATTGTTTGATCCGCGGATTATAGGCCGAAAATTATGGTAATTAAGAAAATTATTAATCTTTGTAAAAATGTTTGGCATTATCTGAAAATATTATTAACATCGAATATGATTAGAACTCATTTATAACCAATCAGAATAGAATCGATTTTTTCCGTTTGGAGGGAGGGTAGATATTACCATTTGATTTTAAAACTAAACAATTTTTAACATAGATATTTTTTCTTACTTTACTTAGAAATTTAGAATGTGACCAATTTAGAGCTTTACTAAACAGCATTACATGGTTAAACTAAAATTTGTTTTGAAAATTAAAGTCCAAATATTGCGACAAAAATAGCATATCCCAGACTTTATTAAGGCGAGACATTCTCTCGAAGTAGTGTTAAACACAATTTAATATCACGTTTTCAGCAGCCACGATATCTGTAGGTGACTTAACTTTCATAAGTTCGTGCGTTGTGCTTTTAACCCTTAAATGAGCGATTTTTTATTTTGTTTCGGAAAAAAAAATATATGATTCTCTGAAAGGTTTATTACACAGAAAAATTAATGAAAAAAATCAGAGATACATTTTTCATATAATACTTCAACCTTTTCTTCTGTTGCACATCTGCAATATAAGCAAAAACTACTGCATGTGGCTGTTTCACGCTAAAATATTGCAAATTAGTAAATATTTTAATAGGTAAGTCCCCAAATATCTTATTTTATAAAACTTAACCTTTAACCCTTTAATTTCCATGATAGAATACGTTCTAGAAATTACATTGTTCAGAGAATCTGACTTTACATCAGAAAGGTTCAAGGGTTAATTTTGCTTTATTTAAATACGGGATGTCTGTATTTTTAATTAAAGCAAGTATTGCTATTTTAATTTTCTGGTGTGAATTAGGAATATGCGAATAAAAAAATCTATTAAATTCAAAACAGTGATGTTTGCATATATGCAAAGCTGCGCAATAAAGTGTTAAGCAATAAAATGTTAAGCTCACAATAAACGCAAATATGCCACCGAGAGCTGTTTTGCCCAGTCTGGTACAACTGCAGCCCACATGGAACCACAATTTTCTTAAAACAATTTTCACCTGATTTAATCTCAGAATTTCCTCAGAATCTAAAATCTTCAGAATGCTAAAATAGACAAAAATTATGTTAAAATAGTTTTCCCACGCGATCCTCTGTTCGACCATACTGATTTTGACCACCGTTATTTCAAAATAATAACCTTCGTTGTTGTTTTCTGTTGCAAATTTCATTGAAACCTCTCATTAAGATTATTGTTTAGAAATATTGTTTTGAAAAGCAGATGAAGTGGTATCCCTATAATTGAACGCTAACATTAAAAAAGAATGATGTAATACTGATAATGTTTGTTCAACAATGTATTTTGTACATGGTAAAACTCCACAAATGTAGTATTAAAGTGTAGTATTGAAGTATTAAAAAAAAATAAAGTATAGTATTGAAAATTTTAACCCTTAAATTCATGAATTATTCTTTTAGAAATGTGTTTTTTATTCTTATATTAAGGATTAGACACCAGAAATTTTAAGATAGATTTTTAACTTTATTTAGCAGCATATTTTTGTAACTTTTACAGGATTAATATTTCTATATAAATATAGTAGTTGCTAAGAACTTAAATTATTTACCAGAAGTTAAATAAAAAGTGATGCAGATATGCATTACTATGCATTTATGAGTTAAAGTATAGTATTGAAAAAATTAAAGTATACTATTGAAAGTATTAAATTATAGTATTTAAAATATCAAAGTATAGTACTGAAGCATTAAAGTATAATATTAAACGTATTATTGTATTAAAGTATAGTATAAAGTGTATCAAACGATTAAAATTTAGTATTAAATGTATTAAAGTATTAATGTATAGTATTGAAAGTATTAAAGCGTATAATTAATAGTATTAAAATTAATAAAGTATCCACATTCTGAACTAAAAGTTAAAAGAAAACTATACTTTTGTAAAAATGTATTCACTTTTAATTTCACATAGTGCTGTCAGAGAGCCAATGGGGCATGTTTTAACCTTCTCGCTGCGCAACCCGAGATATACTCGGGCATACATTTTTCAGTTTAATTAATACTATTTGGTCATTCCGACCAATTATTTTTTAGCGAAAACTTTGTCTGATTTAATCAGGACATTTTCCTCGATTACGATAGTCAAAAATTTCTGCTTTAAAGAACCGGTCATAAAAGATTAAAAATTCTATAAAAGACGCTCATCGCGCAGAATTACTTACGCAGCGAGAGGGTTAGCTTTCATACTGTGCAAAGCGTAATTTATAAAATTTCTAGAATTGTTTTTGTCAGACAATCGAGTTAAATAGTTTTCTATTAATAAATTAGAAATGTTAGTCACAGCTTAATTATTAAAACAGAAATAGCCTTAATTTGTAAAATGATATTTTGTCTAATTAGACCCCAACTCGGGGCGGAAGGGCTCTAATGGTTTAAATGAAAGCCTAAACTGATGATAAAATAAAACACATTAAATTTTTGTACGTAAAATGCATAATTATTTCGAACTTCGTTTAGCCTTATTCTAAACTAACTTCTTATTGCTAACAAAAAACGAAGGCTGCAAATATATAGCACTGATCAATATCTTCACAATTACATGTAATATTTTTTTCAAAACAGAATGAATATTTTATCAAAACAGGATTTATTAAACACACACACACACAAAAAAAAAATCTTTTAGAGTTAGAGAATATTGCTTCTTGCTAGGCAACTAGCTCATGGAACTTTCTTTTCAATATATGTTGAATTGTTTGAATATATGCTTGTGTAATGCAGGTGCTGCAATCTGTTGACAAAAGACTAAATATTGAACTGATTTATATCAGAAAATGTACTTATGCCATTTCTTCATTTATACCTCTACCCTTCCATCAGTCCTCCTTGGTATTTTAGGTCACCCTGCAAAAATAATTTATAGCATTTTTTTTTAGTTTCAAATCTGGCAACAAAGAAATTAATCTTGAACATTCTTTTAAATTGATGTGCTGCCTATTTTTAAATTTGTATTTAAATTTTAAAAAAACTAAAAATACTTTAACGCTTACATTTATATATTGCATGTTTGTCCAATACACATTTGAAAAGGTCTTATAATGAAATTAATTAATGTGAAATTTAATTACATAAATCTTCCTACATGCCTTTTTAAACATTCACCAAATATCATAAAATCGAATTTAATTTTTGAATATGTATAATTAGTTAATTACTTTGAGAAAAGCTATTGTATCTCGTTTATTATTTCAAAATAACTATATGAATCTATATGAACCTTTATATAGGACATGTATTTTTAAATAATAAATATCCAGGATGTTTCATAAAGGATAGGCAAAATTTTAAGAGATGATAGTAAACATCCAAACAAAGAACTTCACCAAAGAATGCATGGTCGCAAATAAAACGCAAAGGTGCTGGCGCATTTGGAAACTTGGTCCAGTGTCGCCAGTGGGATCCTTTTTTTAAAATTCAGATTTATTGATTGCCATCATTTTTTTTTGAAATAGCGAAATTCGCCTTATTTAATGACAGATTAAATAAGGTGAAAACAAGAAGGGTTATCAATTTTAAGAAACTGGTGGCAATCAAAAAATTTGATTTTAAAAAAAGTAGCCCACTCGCAACACTGACTTGGTCCACGCAGACGTTAAAGCTCCATTCCTGTTGGCAGTTATCGGGAGAAGAATGACACTAATAGCATGCAAATGTGATAGGGGGAAGAAGAAGAACACCTATGCAAAATTTCGTCTCGATTAATACATAAAAGCTGCTTATCCGAGTGTGCAACTGTCAGTCGCAGTAGGAACGTAACGGAAGTTGTTGCCCTTCACTAATAGGGAAAATGCTGATGTTCATTTTATCTACGGAACTGCAAATGGAAATGGCTCAGAGATACAACGATTGAACGGCGAGGGGTTTACGACCTTGCTTTTGTCACTTATTCGTTCCTTGCTCTTTTTTGCCTCGCATAATAACATATCCAGTGTTGCCAGTGGCAGGGCTCCCGCTGGTCCGTTTTTTGAAAACCAGTAATTTTTTAGAATGAAATTTGCGCTAGATTTCTGCAACAATTGCAAGAAAAACGCGCTTCCCGCTATGTTTCTACGAAATTTATAGAGAAGATTTTTCTTTAAATAAAAGTGGTATACAAAAAACGGACCGAGTGGGAGCCCTGCAGTGGGCTACTATTTTTAAATTCAGATTTCTTGATTAGCACCACTTTTTTGAAATTGTAAAATTCGCCTTACTTATTGACATATTAATTAAGGCTAAAACTATGAAAATTTGACCGTTTAAGAAAAGTGGTGCCAATCAATAAATCTAAATTTTTTTAAAAAGTAACCCGCTGGCAACACTCAATATATCCATTGCCTCCCTCTAGCACCTTTGCCTTTTAATTCCGACCATACAATCTTTGAGGATTTTTTTTATGTGTACTATCACCTCCAAAACGTTTGCCCATCATTTATGAAACACCCTGTATGTATGTTTGTGTATCAGGGTTGCCAGTTTGGCCTCCATGTTTAATCCAAAATTTCAAATTCATACCGTAAATTTCGAAAGAAGAATTTTTTCATTATGTGATCGCTAAATTTCTCTTATTAAATAAACTGTAAATACTATTCTTTATTTTTTGTGTAAACCCGAAATTTCTGAGTAAAAATGCAGGCCAAACTGGCAAACCTGGTGTGTATGCATGCGAACGTAAACTAAATAATCAAAATTTTCTATTTCTTGCAGCTCAGCTCAAAGCGCCTTTAGACCAGTACATACAGCAACATTTTTCAAAAATTCGCATTATCAGAGCTCACAAGCGAGAAGGTTTGATTCGAGCTCGATTGTTAGGTGCAAAAGCATCGAGGGGGGAAATTCTTCTATTCCTTGATTCCCATACTGAAGCTAATGTCAACTGGCTACCTCCTTTATTAGGTATTAGAATATTAACTGGATTAGCTAAAAGTACATGTATCCCGAAAAGGACTCCTGAACTTTAAATGTACAATATTTAACTAAATAAATTAAATAGTCAGATGAAATATGTGACACGTTTATAAAAAAAGCTCATATAAGTTTATAGTACAGTAATTAAAAATAAATAAATGTTACAACTTCAAATTAACTTTCAACTAGGCGTCAGTGCATTACCTAATACAGTTAACCCCTTGAGGGGGAAGTAATTTCGTTTCTGTAATGTCGAATTCATACCGGAATCAGCAAAAATATTTATTGGGAAATAAGGAAAAGAGGTTTAACGACTTTTATCTACCAAAGTTTGAAAAGTGAAATTTAATAAAATTTTTCTGGTTCAAATCTTCATTAATCGTATGTGGGATAAAATATATCCCACCGCTCCTGAAGGAGTCAAGAATATACTGAAATTAAAATTGATGTTTTGAAACGCACATTTTTCACTATTAACGGGTAAACAGAAAAAGAGTAAAAATGGATTAATTTTGCGTCCAAATTTCCAAGTTATTTTAAACATTCTTATAGCTGAGACAATGCAGAGCCGTATCTTGGAATACATTTTAACTATTTTTTGTGCATGTTCATGCATAGAAAATATATGAACGCCGTAGAAAAATGTCACATATTTCATCTTTTGTATTATTACATGTTATCTATTTTTTTTATTTTGAGATCTGAGAATATGTTCCATTCATCCTGTATGTGCCGCTACAAATATTATGTGCTGATATTTTTTTCTCTAGATGAAATGAGCAATACAGAGAAAAGTTTAACTTTCTGACTACGGACCGAGGCATGTGCATTCCACTGACTCATAACAGGGCTGCCACTAAACTCTATTTTTTTATTCTGTTATTACCACTTAAAACAAAGTAAACTTTATTCATTCAGTTTTGCAGCCTACCCGCCAAAATTTTTAGGGAAGCGCTAGTACTAATGATAAAACATTTATACGCCAGTGGCAGCCCTGGTATCGGTTAGTAAGATGTCTCAGCACGCAGTCAAAGAATAAAAGAAAAATATAACTTTTAGTCCAGGCAATAGAGACCGTATAGGGACTCTACCTAGCAAAATTCATGATTGTTCTGGAAAAAGGCTTACTATATGTTTTTTGGATCGCTGAATCCGAATTTTTAACTTCCCACCAAAATTTCCCCCGCACCCCCCCCCCCCAATTTATGGTAAAATGCTCCCCAAAAAAGGTTTTTAATAAAAAAATCAATTTTTTTATTGCTTTAGGGAAAAAATATCTAGAAATTCAGAAAGTAGATAAAATTTGCAAAAAATAAGATGTATGACATTACGACTTAGGATGAATGGGGAGGGGGGATCTGCCTCGGAACATGCGCCCCGGTGCTGCGTGGACAAAGTTGCGCAACTTCACATAACCACTCACATCGTTTACATTCGCCCTCCCGTCTCCTCTCCGAACTTTACCTATAAGGTTTACTTTAAGTTTTTTGGTTTCTGAATCCGAATTTTTAACTTACCCCCAAAATTTTACCCCCGCAACCCTCCCCCCCTCCAAAAAATAGTCGTTTTTAAATTAATTTTTTTTTCTTTTAGGGGAAAAGTGTGTAGAAATTCAGAAAGTAGACAAAATTTGCAACAAATAGGATATATGACATTATAACGTACTAGGAACGGGGAGGGGAGGGCTGCCTCTGAACATGCACTGCGGCGTTACGTGCACTAAGTTATGCAAGTCCAGGCAATAGGGTATTTTACCTGGAAAAATTAATACTAGTTCTGGATTTCGACTAACTTTATGTTTTTTGGGTCGCTGAATCCGAATTTATAACTTCAAACCAAAATTTCACCCGGCAACCTCCAAAAAATTGATTTTTTGAAAAAAATTTGGTTTTTGAGAACAGCGCGCGGGGAAATGTTCCGGGGCAGCTCGCACTCTCCCCGTTTATCTTACGTGATAATGTCATACATTCTATTTCTTGCAAATTTTGTCTACTTTCTGAATTTCGACATACTTTTCCCCTAAAACAATAAAAAAATTAATTTAAAAACAACTATTTTTTTTTGGGGGGGGGGGGGGTTGCGGAGAGGAAAATTTTAGGGGAAAGTTAAAAATTCGGTTTCAGAAGCCAAAAAACTCAAAGTAAACCTTATAGGGAAAGTTCGGAGGGGAGACGGGAAGGCGAATGTAAACGATGTGAATGGTTAAATGAAAGTGCGCAACTTTGTCCACGCAGCACCGCGTCGCAAGTTCCGAGGCAGATCCCCCCCTCCCTGTTCATCCTACGTCATAATTTCATATATGTTATATGTTGCAAATTTTGTCTACTTTCTGAATTTCTAGATACGTTTCCCCTAAAACAATAAAAACATTGATTTTTTTTAATAAAAACCTTTTTTGGGGGGGCATTTAACCAAAATTTGGGGAGGTTGCCGACAGAAATTTTGGTGGGAAGTTACAAATTCGGATTTAGCGACCCAAAAAACATAAAGTAAACCGATTTCCAGAACTACCATTAATTTTGCCAGGTAAAATCCCCTATTGCCTGGACTATTTTAACGGTGGTATTTTTATGAAACCACTTAATTTTAATTCCCAAATGCCACAATGGCACCAGAATTTTGGTTTAAAAAATTTTCGATTTATTCTATATGCGAAATATAGCTTTTTCATATCTATAAATAAATTTGTTTTGAAATTCTGGTGTCATTCATTAATTTCAACACTTTAGCAATGGAATTGCATTACCCCTGAAAGGGTTAAACCCTGTCTGTGCCCACCTGCTTTGTATCAGGTCGTTCGGAAAGTCCTTTCTGTTTGGGATAATCAATTTGCAGCGGAAATTCTGCCCGTTAATTATTAGACATTAGATATCGGAATTAATGTCTAATAATTAAATGATAGAATATTCCGGTACGAGTTAATTTTCATACACGGAAATGACTTTTCGAACGACCCAATAGTATTTGGGATGTGCTACCCGATAAAATGCATCCGTCCGAATCCTAACTCAGGTATAAATACTTTTAGAGAGCCGGATTCTACTTTTAACGGAGATCCTGGTCTGTTTAACTCTCGTGTTTAAACGATGACCATAGCATCATCACCCAACCGACAGACTGGTGAAATACCAGGACTAGGCATACTTAACACAAAAAAGATATTTTTGCATTTATAACATCAATTCAGTGATTATTTTGTTTAGACAATAATCATTAGGTTTTTATTAAAAATCATAACTTCTAAACAATCTTACAATTTGTTTTGCAATTAAAGCTGTAATATGCAAACTGATGTAATATAAACAGGGTGAATGGGGATATTTAAGTGTTGAAAACTGGTTACGATAACATCTGCTTACAGAAATTATAGTGTACTGTTAAAAAAAATCTGAAATATTTTCCGATATGGAAGAAACGTTTATAAAATCAGAATGTAACTTTAACAAGACCATGAAAACCTTTACAATGCTTTCAGAAATCTTTAAAGAGCACCCAATCAGAATCTAAAGAAACAGATAGATTTCAGAAAACAGCAAAACAGAAGCGTGTTTTCTAAAAAATACGTGTACAAAAACATTTATAAACCTTTACCTAAATCTGAGAGAGCAAAAGTTTTTCTGAGGTTATTGATAAAACCTGTAAACAACTTCTAAAGATAAGGGAATGATCTCCTGAATCGTGAGTAATTACGAGATTAGAAAGAATTTTACTAAGCGTTTCCGTCATATCAAGCGCTTTTTTGAAAATTATAACTATTAAAATAAATGTTAATAAATGCCGAAATAATGCCTGAGTTATGAATGAGTATTAATCAAATTTAATAAATTTCGTGATCTCCTCTTTAAATGTTATTCCAATTAGCTTCAAATATGATTAGAATATGATCTGTTAAAAATCCTAAAATTTTATTTTCAAAATTCCAATGATCAATAAGTATCTTATAAATACAAGAAGACAATATTGACCAGTGGCGTAGCGTTAGGGGTTGGGGGGGGGGGGGAGGCTGGATCATTTTACTACCAGCACTATTATATAGAAAATTTGCCTTTACTTAATCACTGAACATTATACGACTAGACAAGCAAAATTTAGCATGCAATAATACTGGTAATAAAATGATCCAGCTCCCCCATAACATTACGCCACTGATATCGACTGTTGCATTTTTGCCAAATGGCACCTAAATTTAAAAAATCTCAAATCACTGAATTATTAAATCTATATATATCTTGGAAATTTTTCTGTAGAAAATTCCTTACGCCTTGCATTCAATAATATTTCAAATTTTAGTTTTAGTTGCTTAAAAGGCGTATAGCCAACAGAGTGAGAAAGTATCCAAGCCTGGAATCGAACCTGAAGCAAAGCGATATAAGTAAGCGTACAAACTTAATACTGGAATAGGGCGTAAATTAACACAGTTGCGCCATCTTGTGGACGTGGTGATAATCCACATACGCGGGCTTTTAGTGTGACGTCATATATGACAGGATATCTTCCATCTGCGATTACTTTCTAAATCTTTATCCACTCATGGATCTGAATTTTGTTTATCTCAATTATTGCAACAAAACGGCGTAGCGAGAGGAGCGTCCAGATGCACTTGACACCCAGAAGCTTTCTTCGCCTTGACCTAGGTATTTCATCTATTAATCAAGGTGAAAAAAACTTTACAATTTTATTGGAGTGAAGTAGGAAAACAGTTAGGCATCTTCCTGTAGTTTAACCCCGTCCGCTATGTGGCGTGCGACCTTGATTGATATGACCTCGCCTTTAATCTTGCGGTTACCTCTCCCACTTAAGATAGGACGCTTAATTATATCGCTTTGACCTGAAGCGCCGGTTTAGCGCACCTACGTTCTACCAACTCAACCGCTTGGAACGATACCCAACCTGGTGCCTCTCCCTATCATATGTTGGCAAGGCTACAACCGCAGCACAGGATGGAATATTTTACCGTGAGCCACTGACTCTGGGGCAAACACGAAACTATAGAGAATCCAGCATTTATGAAAATCGAATAAATAAATTTTATGAAATGAATTTTATTCAATTTTCATCGATGCTGGATTCTCTATAGTTTCGTGTTTGCCCCGGAGTCGGTGGCTCACGGAAAAATATTCCATCTTGTGCTGCGGTTGTAGTCTTGCCAACATATGATAGTGAGAGGTATCAGGTTGGGTATCGTTCCAAGTAGTTCAGTTGGTAGAACGTTGGTGCGCTAGACAGGGAACCCTGGTTTGAATCCCAGTTTTGGATACTTTTTCACTCTGGCTTGACCTTTTACGATACTAAAATTTGAAATATCACTGAATTAGTTCTTGAAAAGCTTATATCTAATATTTTACATGTGCTTGAATTTAGAACAGTAGTTCATTTATTAGTCACGTTTTTAGTTCTTGTTTGAGATCATTTTATACATGCGTTTATGAAGAATGCTGTTTTTCGGAATATTTAAAATGTATGGTTTAAATTGATTTTTCAACAGAACCAATTGCAACGGATGCAAAAACGGTGGCATGTCCATTCATAGACGTCATTGATTTTGAAACATTATCTTACCATGCCCAAGACGAGGGTGCACGAGGAGCTTTTGATTGGGAGCTTTACTACAAAAGATTACCTTTACTTCCAGAAGATCTGAAGCATCCAGCAGAGCCATTCAGGTACCAACTTACACAAGCTCTATAACTCTTGTTTATTTGAATTAAAAAAAAATATCTCATTACAAGGCAGCAATACTCCTGCATAAGATTAATTTAGAATAATTGTTTTTTTAAAGTGCGAATTGTTCAGGCCTTGCAACAAAATAATTGTCCGAGACGTTCAGAATTTACAATTGAGATTCCGCGCAGACTTGGTGTCGAAAACGATTACTTAAATCGCATATGTTTTTCCAACGAATCAGACAAACTTATTAGGCCTCTTAGAACATTTCAAGGGAAAAAACATCACCTATAACGTTTACTTACAAGGGTACCACCAAACATGGTGCTCACCGATTTTGATGAATTTAAGGTATGTTGTAGAGTCTTTACCCCTAATTACTCCTGTGAAGGGATTTCAACAAATGGGCTTTACATTTTGAGAAATTAGGGGTCAAAGTTCAGTATACGTTCGAAATACCCGTTAGTTTAAACATTGGAACGAGTCGTCCGTGGCGTTGAGGCTGAGTGCTCGCTTGTCAACCAGAAGGCACAGGTTCGATCCTAACTCTTGACTTTTCTTTTAAATTAATTTTATATTTTGACTCTTTACAACTTTTAAGTATGTTTATGAATTGCTGCAACTTTGAATTTTTTTATGTTTTCCTGAAAAATATACAATTACACTTATGATTTTATTTTCATGAAAATTTATATTTTATATTTATCTCTACTGACGAAAATCCAAACTACTTTATGTTTAGATTTTTTAAAATTATTATTTACTTTTATATATTTTTATATTTTAAGCAAAGTTTAGAAATAATACATTATATATATTTATTTACTTTATGGAATTTTAAGTGAAAATTTATTATTTCGTGTAATTTATAAATAATCTTGATGCCAAATGTCCAAATGGGTTTATCTTTAGGTTAATAAAAATCCACAAATTATGTTTCAAAATATTTTTCATTCTAACAAATAATGATGATTAAGCAAAAATTGTCAACTGGAAATGTAAAAATCGTCTGCGGATCCCACATATCTTATAACTTATGAAACATATATTTTAAGAAATCGTCAGCTAGACTTTCATAATGAAATCTAAATAAATCAAATTTTTTAGCTGATATATTTTCTTTTCTTTTGAAGACAATACTAGGTAAGAAATTACGCTCTATATAGGAAAAATTTCCGTTTTGAATAGTTTTACGATATACAGGGTGTCCAGTCTCAACGGTGTCCAATGGCTAATTCCTAAACCGTTAGTAATAGACATATAGTTCCAATTAGAAAAATGCTTTAAATCAGGTAAAGATATATTTTAAAAGCGATTTGGGTCAATAAAAACATTTCTTAAAAAATTACGAAATTTAAATTTTTATACGGTCCCCCAGTCCTATAAGTTATATTTAATAAAATTTTCCTATTACACTGACAAGTAAGACAAAAAAAAAAAGCCCCATTCCTATAATACTAAAATTGAACGAGTTTTGAAACTTTAAAAATGCATAACTTATGCCACTTTTTCGCACTGAAAACAAATGAGTTCGGCTTGGCTTTGAGGGATCACATACCAAGTGATTAAAGTATTCGAAGATCTTATTTCATGTGTATTTGCGCTTTGAAGAAAATCGAACAAGCATTACGATTAAGTTAACATTTATTAAGTTTCAGATTGGCTGAAATAACATATGTTTTATTTTGTCAGGATTTGAGACTGTTTTTTTATGATTTATTTTAACAAAATTATGTTATTTTTATAAGATTTTATGTTACTTCAACGATCTTATGTATGTTTTTCCAGTTCAAAATTTGTACTCGAACTTTTACCCACTTTCAAATATCGGATCGAGTTTACGTTTTACATACTGGCGCAAATCCGATAACAATCTAATATTATTATGATTTTCAATGGTTACCATTTATACTTATTTTACAGGATAACACAAAAAATTTCGGATAGATTACCGCCAAGAAGTTCAAGAGAAAGTTTTAGATTAGATAATACAAGACTGAGATAGTTGGGGTTTTAACTTTAATGTATTTTTTATCACTGAATCCGAAAATTACCTTAATTTTTAACCATCATATCAGGATATTTCGCAAATCATAAATTGTCGAATTTAAAGAATAACAAAAATCGAATACTATAAAGTAGAGGAGATGGTTGTGTTTTTTAACTTTTGATAGTTGATTTTTACGTACTTTTTAGCACTGAATCTCAAAATGACCTTCATTTTTAAATATCACGTTAGAATTTTCTTCCAAATGTGTAAGTGAAAATATAGCGAAAATCTCATACTATAAAACATAAGTAAAACTTTTTTTGTTTTATTTTATTCAATAATTTATTCGATGTTTTTGCTTATCTTGGGATTCTTGCAAGCTGGGTGGTACGATGAGATGGGGGAGGAGATTAAATTTTAACTTTGAACTTTTTAACTTTGAAATCTACAATTTGCAAAAAATCCTAATGTGATGGTTAAAAATGAAGGTCAATTTCGGATTCAGCGTTACAGAATACATAAGAATCAATTATCAAAAGCTAAAAAACATGAAATAGCCCAACATTTGCAGGCTAGTGTAATCTAATAATATTTTTAAATACGTATCATTTTGTAACGAATCGAGGCTGTTAATTTAGCATAATTTTATTTAACAAAAATTCTGTTTTTTTTTCTTCTTAAATGTTTATTACAAATTGTATATTTTGCATTAATATGTCAGAATGACTAAATATTTCAAATTTATATTGCAATGTTATCTTTACTCTCAACCGTTTTGTAATATATCTGACGAAATTATATTTCGACTAAATTTTTGAATGACCCCCAATTTGCAGCCAAAAATATGCTCCAACTTTAAACAGCTATTACTCGGTCAATTTTAATCGTAGCACAACGGGACTTTTTGTGTATTACTTGTCAGTGTAAAGGGAAAATTTTATTAAATATAACTTGTAGGACCGGGGGACCGTATAAAAATTTAAATTTCGTAATTTTTAAAAAAAATGTTTTTATTGACCCAAATCGCTTTTAAAATATTTCTTTACCTGATTTAAAACATTTTTGTAATTGGAACTATATGTCTATGACTAACGGTTTAGGCATTAGCCATTGGACACCGTTGAGACCGGACACCCTGTATGTCACCCGATTAATTGTATATTTACTAAACTTAAATATAAATGCCAGTAATATTAAAAATTTTTATATTTTATCATTTAACATATTTTAATATATTTAAAACGAACCAAATATTAAAAATATATTTGTTTTGTTAATTTTCTTTCTAATAAAATATTTTGCATTTTTGGAGACCTGTATTTAAAATATAAAAAGACAAATAATATTAATTTTATAAAAAGAAATTTTCTGCACAAATGAAACACAAATTAATTTGTAATTCTGCCAACAGAAACGTTAGTTTAAAAATTAGAGAAAAAATAGATGTTTCCGTGAAAAATCAAAATTGTAAATTGATTTTTTAGGAAAATGTCAAAATTTTAAAGCTGTAGAAGTTCGTAACTTTGGGTTAAAATTTATAATATAGACTAATAATATTTATAGACTAATAATGAGCTAGAAGCAGAAGGAGTCGTTCGGTAGCTTCATCGCCCCGAGCCCTCCCTTCCTGCTTTTCGGTGTCTTTAATTTGTGTAATTTCCCTTTTAAATTTGTCCAGTTTCAATTTTTGGATTTTTTTTTTCTTTTTTTCATTGACCTCCAATTTCTCACAATTTATGGCCCATTTGAAGAATTCCTTTCACCAGAGTAATTAGGGATAAAAACTCTACAATACACATTAAATGCATCAAAATCGGTGAGCACCATGTTTGGTGGTCCCATTGTTAGACATAGTGGAACTCTTCATTTCTACCTAGTTACAAGAATTTCAACCATAGATATCAGCAAGATGGAGCACACCCCTCACCGGGGTTCGTAGACGAACATTTATGCGATGGGGGATTGGAAGGTATTAACCAACACTATGACCTCCACTCTGTCGTGGTATTACTCCTCTTGATTTTTTTTCTTTTGGGCTATATGAAAGACAGAGTCTTTGTCACTCCAGTTACTGACGTTGAAGAACTGAAGGCTAGGATAAAAGATGCTGTGTGTACTGTTACAGAAGACAGGTTAGCAAACACCTGATGACACGTGTTGCCAGTGGGCTACTTTTTTTAAATTCAGATTTCTTGATTGGCACCACTTTTTTTGAAATAGCAAAATTCGTCTTATTTAATGACATATTAATTAAGACGAAAACAAGGGGAATTTTACCTTTTGAGAATCTGAATTTTAAAAAAGTAGCCCACAGGCAACACTGCTGGTGACAAATGGAATTCATGAATATTTTCTCTAATCTATTTAGTTATTGTATCCCTCACCAAATCGGGTTACACTAAAAGCGACAGGAAGAATACTTTTCCATCGAAGGAACATTTCATGCATTTTTATTATGTACTGCAGCTTTCAAGTATGGATTTTGATAAAAATTACTTATTTACTTCGTAACGTTCACTTGTGCAGTGTTGCCAGTGGGCTACTTTTTTTAAATTCAGAATTCTTGATTGGAACCACTTTTTTGAAACGGTACAATTCACTTAGTTTTGCCTTAATTAATATGTCACTAAATAAGGCACATTTTACCATTTCAAAAAAGTGGTGCCAATCAAGAATCTGATTTAAAAATGTAGCCCATCTGGCAACACTGCACTTGTGATTCAGTTGCAACACATTGACTTATAAGTACAAATTTAAATTATTGCGCAGTGTTCAGTAATCAGGTCCACTTCCAAATAACGTATTTTAGCAAATAAGATTTTGTGCAATAGAAGGGGTTTTGTGACAGTTCTTTAATTGTATCTACGTTTATTTTAAACTAGCATTTTTGACTCTAGCATCGTTCATGTTTGACGCTAACCTTATCCGATGAGTAGATTACGGGGCATTTTGTTTATTTTTTTACAAATCTTTCTTAAGTGGAAAAGCCGCAATCAATGAATTATTTTAATAATTTTTATCTTTCTATCATGTTATAAAATAGAGTTTCTAAGCAACTTTTTAATCAAAAGAGAAAGATTAATTACTTATGATAGGATACACGTAAAATTGAAAAGTTAAAATATATTATATTTTTTGAACAGACGCACAAAATTCCATAAAAAAGATATAGATAATTTAAAATATCTGACAAATGTATCGACAAAACATTAAAGTAATCTGAGTAATTTAAGTTCTTCATTGGAAATTTTAGCGTCATAATTTAAAATTTAAATTATTTATCCAAAGGCACCACTTTATTTTCAGTTAATAGCCAAATTTTAAAATCGTCTAAATTCCCATAGACAAGCATTATGACGTAAAAGAAAATGATGTATATATTTCGAACAAATGAACCAAATTTATACAAAAAAATATACAGCTAATTCGCCAACATCAAATTAACCAACATCTAATTCCAAGAGACTAATCGGATGCTTTTTGTGGCAGTTATCGCGAGACATACAAACACATTGACAGACACACAGATAAACACACAGACACAAAAAAGTGTCTGCTCTCTACAGTAGCCAACGCCCACTGAATACTAAGGTTGAGTACTGACACAAAAATGGCGGCTGCCGTAGGCACTTACTTTTTCATGTTTGTACGGTCTCCTGAATTTATACACCAGTATTTTCCAAATGTTTTCTTTGAATTACTTAATCGAAGAAAAATAAAGCCGAAAACACTTTCAAAAATTATTGGTATTCAAATTCAAGTGACCGTACAAACACATAAAAAAGCCCGTCTACGACAGCCACCATTTTTGTGTCAGCGCTCAGGTGCAGTTTTCGCGGGAAGGTGATTAACCCTCAACTGACGTTTTGGCAAATAGAGTAGGGATCTTCATTTTTTGCTTCCACAATTTTCAAATTGTAATTTTTGCCTTATTTATTTGGAGAGTTTCTGTTGTTATGTAAGGCAAAACTTTTCTAATCTACAATAGGGATAAATATTTTCTTATAGGGATAACCACGTACCTCAAGTTGAAGACTCTCATTCTACATGTAGAGAATTAGACATTAAATAAGGGGCAGCTATCTACCCGAAATTATGAAAACGCACATGCTTGCGTCAATGAACTCGTGCAAAGATAAGCAAAGTACACTGTTATCACGGTGTGGCATTGCATAGGAAAAAAAATAATTATTTTATTTTTTTATGTATAATATATAAATTATAACTTGAGGGAGGGGGGAGAAAAATTTCTCGTTACTTTTTCCGAAGAAAATATATCACGTTATTTAAGTCAGAAATTCTGCTTTTTTAAATACAGTGAAACTTCTTTAAAGGCCACACGTATTCAAGGGCCACCTCTATTAAGGGCCAATATTTTTCGGAACGAAAATTTTTCTCATAGACGTAATGTTAAATTTACTCCTATTAGAGGCCGCACCTACCCCTCATAAAGGCCATTGTTTTCACATGTGCCTTAAATCCTAAACAGGTGTATTGAATTCCTGAACCAAAAGATTAGAGTTCAGCAAACAACTGCACTTGTAACAAAGAAGGCAGGGGGAGATGGGGAAGGATTTAGTAACACAATAAAGGACCACAAGCTTTTCCACAAGTGAGACAAACAGGTGTTCCTGATACTTTGTTTGACCTTTCAAACAGTAGGGGTTGGGTTGGAGTGGAAACTAGATACTTTGTTTTGGGCACACAAAGGATAACATGTTATCCAGAAAAACTGATTCCACATTTACAAAAACTGTGAATGCATATTGAAGCACAAATATTACACTAGAAATTTTATGTTCAGGCTTATGTAAAATTTAAAATTATGGCACCTAAATCAAACTAAAGGGTACATTTGGATTTGAGTGACAAAATCAAATTTCTTAATTACCATGATCAAGGAACATCTGCGAGAAAATTGGCTTCACAGTTTAATTGCAGCAAGAATCAAATAAAAAATATTGTTAAAAACAAAGAGAACTTACTGAAAGAAATGCAGATTTTAAAAATCTCTGGATAAAAAGAAAGAAAAATCTAAAATTTGGTCATCCCTATTCAAGGGCCACCCCTCATAAGGGCCAATTTTCAATGAAACGGCAGGTGGACCTTACAGAGAGGTTTCACTGTATACGAATTGTACTTTTCAGAAAAAGTTGTTTGAAGTTTTCACGTTCCTTTCTGATGTTATGCCTATGCTTATGAGTTTTCTATTTTTTAGAACAAATTAATGATAAGTAAATGTGTTTCACAGAAGTCCCGTCATGGCTGGTGGCTTATTTGCAATCAAGAAATCATTTTTCTGGGAGCTAGGTGGCTATGATGAAGGTTTAGATGTCTGGGGAGGTGAACAATATGAGCTCTCTTTTAAAATCTGGCAATGTGGAGGACAAATGCTTGACGTGCCTTGTTCCAGAGTAGGACATGTTTATAGAAAATTCGCACCATTTCCGAATCCTGGAATAGGAGATTTTGTAGGAAGAGTGAGTATAATACAAACAATTACAGTTTTAGTTAATAATTTATAGATACACTATAATATACCTGCTTGTATATTTTCACCTTTTTCGGGTAATAATACTTCCGAATAGATACGTTTACTTTATTATTTGACAGAAATTAGCGAATAAATAGGATGAAAATTTATTCGCAAATAGTGGGGCCCGAAAAACAGGTAACATAGCATATCCGCCAACCTCTTAATAATTTCCCATGAAATATGATGGATTGATTCGACCCATATAAAACGCGTTTCGAATCATTTTTTTTTCATAAAATGAAATATGTTACACGGAAAAATATGAAATTAACACTAGTACTACCGTGTGCCGTCATTTTGACGGCTACCATCATGGAACTATTAATAAAGAGGTACTAACATATCGTTAAAATAGTGAAACTTTAACTGTAACCGCTGTCGCAGAGGTTATTTACCGCCGGTGGAAACCTCCACCAATACATTTATATAGAAATTTTCTACTTATTTAAACGCCTTATTATCCCAAAATTTCAGTCATAAATAATGGTAGAAACAGTTTTTCATTTTTACTGGTAGCAGTTTACTTTAGCGGTAGTCAGGCCCTGCGTTTCCGCAATATTTTGACAACCAGGGAAACAAACTGACAGTTTTACAAGACAAACTGGCATGAGTAAAAACAAACAGAAATTTTTACCACATTTGTGAGAAAACTTTTCCGTGAATAAGACGCTTAAGTAAGACGATATTTTCTATTAAATTTTACTGATGGGACGTTTGCCCCGGCGGTAATCAGAAACTGAAGATCCGATTTGAAAACAGCAGCGCCATATTGTGACAACCTCCTCAGTTACTTCACTCGCAGCTAATAGTCAGTGCACTATATGTCTCCTCCTCTTTATTCGTAACTCCATTGCTACCATATGAATATGTTTCGGTTCAAACGAGAAATTTTATCATGAAATAAGTTTAAAAGATAAAACGAAGAAAAACTTTAAATAATAAAGTTAAATTGTTTTAAATCGAAATTCTGGTGTGAAATAGTTTTATAAAACTTGACTAAAATTTCCGGTAGTTTTAGTGTTAAATAAATTAACATGTATCAAATAAATTTTCTGTTTGGGAACGTGTTTGACCTGGATCAGATTAAGCCACATTCATTAGTTGCAAGTTAGAATGTATGACTTGACAGGTATGCTATAATCAAGAAGTATTGGAGTAGTCAGACGAGGAGGTTATAGATAACACTTTTATTCGAAAAGAAATTTTCACCTTACTGAATCACAGAATTCAGTGGTGCAATAAGATGAATTTTTTTTTTCAAATATACTGGTATAATCCATATATTATATACGAGGGCATTTCAAAAAGTAAAGATACAATGGCTCGCATTCTTTAAAAAAAAACTTTTATTTAGAAAACGTAAGTTACATCTTATTAACTGGATTATTTATTATTTTTCGACATAATCACCCCCGTTATCCAAACATTTGTTAAGTCGGGCAACAAGCTTTTGTATCCCACAGTCATAGAAGGTTTCCGCCTGTTGTCGGAACCACATTTCAACTTCATCTTTGATCTCATCATCGTCGTGGAATGATTTTCCTCCAAGATGTGACTTTAGGTAACAGGAGACGTCTATTCGCAGGAATTGCTTCCTCCGTTCTCTGAAGAAGTGCATCAGAGGTCACAGATGGCCGACCTGTTCTTTGTTCGTCATGAACATCGGTCCTACCTTCACTGAAATGACGAC
This sequence comes from Maratus speciosus, assembly GCA_963932465.1. Classification (NCBI taxonomy): domain Eukaryota; kingdom Metazoa; phylum Arthropoda; class Arachnida; order Araneae; family Salticidae; genus Maratus; species Maratus speciosus. The sequence goes on from OZ010787.1 coordinate 54,839,094, forward strand.
GCCATTTCGTTACATTTTGTCGATTCATAATGTTCCCATAAACAGAAACAATTTCTTTGTGAATATCCGCTGGTCGCTGACCTCTTGCATGAAGAAAACGTATGACGGAGCGCACTTCGCATTTGGGGGATTCTGAATCGGCGGAACCATTTTAAACACGACCTACTCCAACCTGAATCAACGTTGAAATGCCGAACGACAGCGAGGAGAAAGCTAACGGTTCAAGGTTAACACCTGTGTTGCCAACTTGCTTGCCAAAACTTTTCTTTTCTTCCGGCGTACTGTGTATCTTTACTTTTCAAAATGCCCCCGTATATATGTGTGTATATTTATGTGCATCGTAATTTCCCGCGTATGTTCCGCGGCTTAGTTAAGTCTTTTTCAAACCGGAAATTTTATTGAAAAAAAGAAGTCAAATCTGTGCTAAGCAGAAGAAAGTCACATTTTATTTAAAATTAATTCTAGTGGGAAAATCAGTTATCTGAGTTGCGGCGGATACGCACGTATTTACGGTATATATGTGTGTGTGTGTGTGTGTGTGCATGTGTTTTTTTAAAGGCGAAGGTAGAAAGAGTGTGACATTTTTCAGTTAAGAGACACTATTTACTTTTTATACCATTTTTTTAATTTGATACAATATCTCTGAGTGGCTCAAATTTTCCATGAGCACGTTTTCTGCAAATACGACACGACATGTTAGGTCTTCCAAATATACATAATTGTTAGGCCGCTCGTGCACACGTCTCAGATTCCTCTATCGACTTTCAATACAATTCTAAAATCCAATTTATTCTTCATAACGTCTCTCTATAACGAATGCCAAAACATAAGCAGAAAAGCACTTGCTGTCGAAAACCGAAGTTGAATGCAAGTAATAAAATAACAACGAATTCTGAAAACAAAACAATGGGACTATAAAGTGCTAAAACAGAATCAAGAACAGGCGTGAAATAAATAAAATGTATTTTTTTAATATGACCAAAAGAGAACAAAATACAGGGTGTCTTCAAATTAGTTGGTCAATTTCGTAAGTTAAGAACTTCCGAAATATTAAATGAAATTAACTAGTTGAAAGTCAGACTAGTAGTAATATTGCCGAAGTTTATTCATAGATGGTGTTAGGTGTCATAGCTTGGGGAGTGGGGGTGTTATTCAATGGCCACCACGATCACAAGTTCTTTCACCGCTTGGTTTCTGTGTGTAGGGTTTTTTAAAGGATCAATTGTACCAGCTGCCATTTCCTGCATCCATTCCTGAACTAAAATCAAAAATCTGCACTGCAATTAATTTGATCGACGGAAACATGCTGACAAATCAGTGACAAGAAATGATTTTCCGATGGGACATTTGCAGAGTCACAAAAGGAAGTCACATCCAAGCTAAATAAATAGCAAAATGTTAAGTATATTAATAATAATAACAGAAATTTTAAAATGGCAGATATATTATGAAAAGCCTTACATAAATCCAAATTATGGTTTGATTTTATAATTATTTAAAATTCCTCGAATGTTGTTAACGATCTCTTTTCATGGCGAAAGCTTGCACATTGCTTTTATAATTCTCCCTTTGTTTTTGTTGTTCTGTGTGTGACAATGTTGCAAATTGTTATCGTTTCGAAGTTAAAAGATGCTTTGGCAGTTTTAGGACATTTTGATTAACCCCTTGGGGGCGAGCGACTTGTATGCGTGCTCAGAATCCGTGATTATTCTCACCAGTAAATTTTTATTGTAAATTTTGCCTTATTTAATCGGAGCATTTTCCCTATTTGATTAGGCAAAAATTTCTGTTTTGAAAAACCGGTGATAAAAGACTAAAAATTCTGTAAAAGACGGTCCTTCCGAAGGGGTTAAGGCAAGGTTCGATTAAGGTACCATGTTCGATGCTGATCAAACTCTCATTACGGAGACTGCTTTCAAAAATTGTATCATAGCTGCCAACTCTTATGCTTTTTCTTAGCACTAAAATTTAAAAGAAATCTTTACTCTATTAAATAGAAGATTTCATCGATTGTATGCAGCAAAATTTTCTATTGAATTTTAGCGGTAAGAAAAAACGCAAAAGTTGGCAGCTATGCTGTATGCAAATTTTGGTAAATGAGATTTTCTTGCGCTTTTTATTAAAAAACATGTTACAATATTGTATATTTTAAATATTTGATTCTTTTAAAAATAAAGGTTATACCCCTGTTCAGCTTTTTTTCGTAATCTTATTTTCTCAATGAAACACTTCGCGATGAGTTTATGTAGTTTCAACAAATAAGACATTATTATTAACTTTTTTGTCATATCTTGAAGTATTTAAATAAACAGTATTTTGCCCAGGGACTTAGATACATTTTTATTAAGATTTTTTAATTACTATCATATTCAAGGGCGTTCCTAGGATGGGACCAGGGTGGTTCCGAAGGGTTGTGCTTTTAAAATAAAAAAAATATTAAATAATTATTAATTATAAATATTTAATCGCAGAAAATAAAGATTAAATGAGATGATATTTACTCATGGAACTATTAATAAAGAGAAACTGACATATCCTTAAAATAGTGAAGCTTCAACTGTAACCGCTTTGCAGATGTTGATTCCTGCCTGTGACATCTTCCACCAGTAAATTTATATAGAATATTTTTTCTTATTTAAACGCATTATTGGTGGGGATTTTCACTCATAAATAATTGCAGAAACAGATTTTCATTTTTACTGATGGGAGATTACTCTGAAGGAATTCCGGCCCTGCGTTTTCGCCATATTGCGACAACCAGCGAAACAAACTGACTATTTTAACCGGCAGACTGATACCAATAAAATCGAATATAAAATTTTACCATATTTGTGAGAAAACATTTCCATGAATAAGACGCTTAAATAACACAAAATTTTCCATTCAATTTTACTGGTGGGAAATTTTCCCCGTCGGTAATTAGAAACTGTAGATCCGATTTTACCCCTTAACGGTCGCTTAATATTTGGAAAAATCATCAAAAATTACCTATTTTTTTATAACAAAGATTGAATAATTGTAAGATTTCTATATAAATTATGCAATACTTTTTTTCTGTTTTTTTTTTTTCTTTTTTTCTAAGGCGAAAAAAAAGATGTTATAGAAAAAAGTCACATTTGTGGAGATGCTATCATGCGAGAATTCTGTGTTTTAATGTTTGTTTTACACCATGCAAATTAATGCGAATAAGACCTTTATTTTTCAAATCTTAGATATTTTTTTATCATCATCAAACAAATTTTTACAAGTAATATTTGAAATGCAATATACATTAAATTTTGATTATTAATAATTTTTTTAAGTGTGATATATTTCGGAACATGCAACACAAAGTCCAACATCACAATCAGCGCCAAAACCAAACCCCAGCGTTAGTATTCAAAGGCTTCATACCGAAATGCCAGTTATTTTTTTCTGGTTTCAGAAGTTTTTTTCTAGCAATAAATCTCCAGCCCAGAAGTATTACGGGCACGAGAAATAACGAACGATACTTCAGCCCGTGATATTGACGGAAGCCAGAATTAAGGGGTTAAAAAAAGCAGCCAATATCTTGTGACAACCTCCTCCGTTACTTCACTCGTAACTGGTAGACAGTGCAATATATGTCTCCTCCCCTTTATTCATAACTCCATTTGTTTACTATAAAAAATGGTATGATAACTAGTGTTTCCAGCTGTCCTGCGCAGGATTGTCAGTTTGGCCCCCATTTGTATTTCGAAATTTCACATTCAAATCGGAAATTTTGAGAGAAGAAGCTGACTTTATGTAATCACAAAATTTTTGTCCTTAAATAAAGCGAAAAAATTTCTTTTTAAATTATTTAAATTATTAAATTATTATTAAAAATTAGTTATAAATTCTGGTATTTTTTTAAAAATAAAAGTGGAGGCCAAACTGACAACCCTGGTCCCGTGTAACTCGGGTTTCCAAATGCCCTGGACACCAGTATCTTCTTCGCCTTATCTAATGTGAGGATTATCTGCCATTAAAGATGGCAAAATAAACTGTAAAAAATTAGTGGTGTGCAGAGAATTTGGAGCTTTGTTTTACACGGGGCACCCAGTGTTGCCAGTGGGCTACTGTTTTAAAATTCAGATTTCTTGATAGGCATCACTTTTTTGAAATAGTAAAATTAGCTTTATTCAATGGCATAATAATGAAGGCGAAAACAAGGGTAATTTTATCATTTCAAAAAAATGGCACCAACCACGAAATCTGAATTTAAAAAAGTAGCCCACTGGCAACACCTGGCAACTCTAAGGACAACATATGTGCCCTCATAATATGCATAGTTGTGAACTTTTACGCTTTTTTGTTACCCCCAGATGCAACAGAAATTTTTATGGTATTTAATTGTAGATTTCGGGGATTAAATAAGGCAAAATATACAATCAAGTTTTAGTAGCGGTAAAAAATCGTAAAAAATAACAGTGATGCTCTCTGGAGTCTCTTGTTTGTATCTTACATAAGGCATTCATTAATTCTCAAATATATCTATAAATATGTGGCATAATGTTTCAATGTGCCAAAACATTATATGTATTATGCTTTTGTTTCGAAGCCCTAAACTATACGTATATCTACACGTAAATTGCGATTAATCGTAAATTGTAATATTAGTATACACATTTATTCGCAATACAAAATTTAACACAAAATACTTTTAAATGTGTGTATTGGGACAGATTTATTAGATCTTCAAGAAAATTATGTCGTTTAAAGTTCTTTCACGCCTACTTTTTAAAAATTCTGATTTCTTCATTAGCATCACTTTGTTGAAATATTAAAATTCCGATAGTTTTCTCATTTGACATTAAGGTGAAAACAAACGGAATTTTATCATTTTAAAAAAGTGGCGCTAGTGAAGAAATCAACATTTTTAAAAAGTAGGCGTGAAGGAACATAAAAACGACAGAATTTTCTTGGAGACCTAATATAAATAGTGATGGGCAGAATGAATGATTTTACTGTTTGAATGAATCATTCGGGCATGCGCCAAAAACATAGTTTATAACCTTTGTATATATTTTTAATCAGTTACCACCAGGCATTTTGTAAAAATAACCAAAAGTATAGTTGTCATCCATCTTAATTTTTTTATTCAGTTATCTTCAGAAATTTTAAAGGTAAAAAGAATTTTTATATTTTTGTGGGGTTCTTAAATTACTTCTATATAAAATAAGAAACTTCTTTTTTGATACAAAATTTCTGGTAGAAATTGAATTTTAAAAAACAAACTTTACCAGATATTATTTTGCTCATTCCCGAAATAATTTGCATTCGAATAGTAAAATCGTTTATTCTGTCCATTACTATTTATAAAATAACACAGCGTATGAATAGAAATAAATTGAAAATTATTAAGAATGATGAAGTTGTTTCAGCAATAACTAACGTATTTCACATTTGACATTTGGATATTTTAATTACTTATTAATATTGTGTTTTATTTAACAAAATCGTCATTCATTTATTATATTATGATAATTTCTCCTTTATTCTGATTTATGGAAGGTAAAAAAGTATCTTACAAATTTAATGATTAGCTTGATAGGAGATATATAAAGAGTTGTGTAATATTTTTTTTCTTTTACGTAACTGATAATTATGCAAATTTATTTTTCCTGTAATTTTACTTCCGATTTCAGAATTATAAGAGAGTAGCGGAAGTTTGGATGGATGAATACAAAGAATTCCTCTATATGAGAAAACCTCATTACAGAAATCTTGATGTCGGAAATTTAACTGAACAGAAACTTCTTCGAAAGAAACTTAATTGTAAGCCTTTTAAATGGTTTATGGAAAACGTGGCATTTGATCAGCCAAAAAAATATCCACCAATCGAACCACCGGATTACGCAAAGGGAGAAGTACGTATTTATGTATTTAAATTTATCATTTTCGTTTAAGAATAATTTTTGTCTTATTTTTATTTGCAATTAGGGCCCTTTCTTAAAAAGCTTATGTATCATTTTAAGAATTAACTCTTCAAAACCAGATGGAATATTCTTCATCAATGACAACAGGTTGATTAGATTTTTTAAAAATCGTCCAGCAAGTATGACAGCAAATATATTTATTTTATCAGTGATTATTAAATTGCATTTTTCAATTTATTTGAAATGTAATACTTAATTATTTTGCGCTGTATGTTTTTTGCATAAGAAAAAATATTACATTCCCAGAAAACTTCGTCATACGGTTTTGAATAGAGTTATGCATCTTGGCATGACTTGATTACAATTAAGGGGTTATATGGGTTATCAAAAGTAAAAAAAAAAAAAAAAAAATCATATATTCCCTGTTTTTTTTTTTTATGTAATAAGTAAATAATTTTATTCAAAATTTTAAGCTTATGTAAAAGAGTAACGTTTAAACAATATTTTATAACATTTTCATTGAATGTTGTTTTTTAATTCAACCGGTGGGACCTGGTTTCTGAAGACTCCACAAAAAAAAGTGTCCCCGTGGTGGTCAGGATTTATTTTATTCAAAATTTTAAGCTTATGTAAAAGAGCAACGTTTTTAACAATATTTTATAAAATTTGCATTCAATTTTTTTTTAATTCAGCCAGTGGGACCTGGTTTCTGGAGACCCCACAAAAAAGTGTCCCCGCGGTGGCCAGGATTTATTTTATTCAAAATTTTAAGCTTAAGTAAAAGAGCAACGTTTAAACAATATTTTATAAAATTTTCATTCAATTTTTTTTTATTCAGCCGGTGGGACCTGGTTTCTAAAGACCCCACAAAAAAGGTGTCCCCGTGGTGGTCAGGATAACTAATGATAGCTTTACCTGAAATTAAAAAAACAAAGTTTTCTGTTATTAGATAAGTATATCTCGAGATTGAACGAAGGATTTAAATAAAAATTGAAATTTGAACTTTTGGTAGAGTTGTGTGCAAAACAGTACAATTTTTGGTACAATTTACACTATGTATAGCCTTGTAAAATTAATTGCAATTGAAAAAACAAAAACCCCTTCGTTCAGTCAATCCTATTTTGAAAAAGTGCTCAAAATTTCAATAAGATCGGTGCATTACTTTTTGAGAAATGGCGTCCACCGACTTCAAAAGTAGTGTTTTAAAAAAAAAGTTATTAAAGTTTTAACCCTTTCAGGGGAAAAGTACTTATGTTGCTAAAATGTTAAAATGATTGACTGACAACGGTATTTATGAACAAATTTATATGGTAGTAAGAAAAAAGCTTTTCTTCGTGTGCATTATTCAAAGAAAAATTTAATTTCTAAATTCTGGTGCCAATGTGGCATTTGGGAATTAAAATTGAGTGGTATATATAATATAACGGTGCCCTTCAAGGGGCTAACCCCTTCGGGACTGGCTTTTGTTACCCAAATTTCATTCGGTTGACACCACTTATTTTTTAAAAGTTATTTTTTTCTTACATAATCACGAAAGTGCTAAAATTAAATACAACAAATGTAACTTTTCTTTATTACTGGTGTCAAAAGATAATTCTGTATATACATTTTGAAGATACATATATGAGGGGAAATTCCAAAGGCTCTATCTCCTAGACTTATATTCCGCTTGACTTGAAACTTTGGAAAAATATTCTAGACATATTGTACTATTAGATAACAAAATAATAAAAAAAATTATTTTTAGAAATTTTCAAACCCCTGTAACCCCTTAAACTGTTTACGGCCGATGTTTGCTAATCTCTATGCCCCGTCTCTCTGTTTTTTATACTAATATTATAAGTACTGTGAATCAAGAATTAAAACACGGTATTCAATGTAAAATTTTTATATTTGCGAATTATACTGATTAAATTTCTTGCATCAGGAAGTCCTGTTACTCTGTTATTTTTGTGATTAACAGTATAGATGTAGCTCAGTTTAAATTGAATAGAAATATACCAAATTTCGCATTTGAAATTATTAATAAAAATATATATTTATATAAATTTATCTTTGAATAAACAACAGTTTGACGCTGTTGCGCTATGCTTTATTTCTAAAAGAACACAAATGTGCTGTCTAATTTAATATATTTGTATAAAGTAGAAGAATTTTCATTTGTCCACAGCATACTGCGTAGTTTAACTCATTAACGCAGATTGGTATGAAAACTTGCCAATTAAGTATTACCAGATTTTAAATGTGAAAACCAGTATTTTAGTAAGGAAATTTTCATATTACCTAATCTCAAACTTTGGCGGCTAAAGTGTTAAAACAAAACTGCATACATATCAAGCGTTCAATCTTAAATGGTAGAGGTAACATCAATTAACCCTAGATCTACCGGGAATTTTATTCAAGTTTTAATAAAACGTTCTACACCAGAATTTTTATTTAAAACTATTTAACTTATTTATTTACCTTATTTTTGTCTGGTTTATATACTTAGTTTATTTTAAAGAAATTTCTGGTTTGAATGAATATTTTGTATGTACCTGTCGGGTCCAATGGACCCGTCTAGTAGACGGAGGGTTAAAGTCGCAATCCGCGTAGCGGATGGTGTTGAACTACAGGAAGATGTCTAACTGTTTTCTTACTTCATACCATTAAAATTGTAAAGTTTTTTTCACCTTGGTTAATAGCTGAAAAGTCTCTAATTAGACGGGGCGAAGAAAATAGCGCTAAGTGCATCAGGACCCCCACCCCTGCTCGCTACGTCATTATTTTGCAATGAATCTGGTTAACGAGATTTAGAAAATGTGCGCAGATGGCAGGTATTCTGTCATGTAGACGTCACACTAAAACCCGTCCACAAGATGGCTCAGCTATGTTAATTTACGCCCGATTCTAGCATTAAGTTTGAACGCTTAATATGTATGCAGTTTTGAATTAAAATTACAGTTATGGAAAAAATGATGTTAACTGAGAACGAGGTATTAAAAGAAGTGTAAAGAAACACGTCTTTAACCCCTTGAGGGGCGGTGGGATATATTTTATCCCACGTACGATTAATGAAGTTTTGCACCAGAAAATTTTATTAAATTTTACTTTTCTAACTTTGGTAGAAAAAAAAGCCGTAAAATTTCTTTCCCTTATTTAGAAACAAAATTTTTCGAACTTTCCGGTGTGAATTCAACATTACACAAACACGATTGCTTGCCCCTCAAGGGGTTAATGGTTTAACACGGGAACGTCCGGAAATTTTACTTAAGTTTCACAAAAACATTTAATACCAAAATTTTTATTTAAAATTATTTAACTGATTTATTTAACTCATTTCTGTACGAATTTAATTTAACTTATTTTACTAAAAAAATTCTGCCTCCAATGGACATTTAACCATTTGGTCGGAGTCGAATCGACTCCTTTCGGGCATTCTAGTTTCAAACATTATAGGTTACTGAAAATTTTCATAAATTCTTTTAAAAATGTATATTGGACTTTTAGAAACACTACACAATTATAAAGCATTATGTCCTACTCCACAGAGCAAGTTTTAAGTGTTAATGCAGAAGTTTCTCATTCCTTTTGGCATGAGAAAAGATAATTCATGTAAATATTCGGTGTGGTAATTTATTTTATTACAGTATCGGCAAGATGAAAAATAATCTTTACTTTATCCTAACATAATTTACATTTAATAAATAAAAAATTGGAAAAAAAAGTAGAATTTCTTGTTTCGCGATTTTGTTACACCGTTTAAAGCTTCACTATTTGTACTAATTCGGTTTAAAAAAAAAACTCTTTTTACCTTTAAATAATTGAGACGGAAGATTTTGAGAGAGTTATATATTACATATTTAAAATAAGTAATATTAATATGGCATTATTATTTTTAAAACAATATTAGCATTTCTAAAACATTTTTCAGTGAAAGAAGCTCATGGAAAAATTAGTAATCATAAGTCTTCAATATATTTGAATTTCACAGAATTCAATGTGTCAATGTTTTTCTTTTTAAAGAGCTGTTTCGAAAATCCAAATAATTTTATTTTCTCAGACTTATCAATCTGTATAAAGAAATATTTAGGGAAATATACAGGGTGTTCATTCGCAATGGTGTCCAATGGCTAATTCCTAAACTGTTAGTCATAGACATATAGGTCCAATTACAAAAATGTTTTAAATGAGGTAAAGAAGTATATAAAAAGAGATTTGGGTCAATAGAAACATTTCTTAAAAAATTACGAAATTAAATTTTTTTACGGTCCACAGATCCTATAAGTTATATGTAGTAAAGTTTCCCTATTACACTGACAAGTAAGACTAAAAAAGTCCCGTTATTCTAAGAATAAAATTCACCGAGCAATAGCCGATTAAAGTTGGAGCACATTTTTTTGCTGTAAATTAGGTGTCATTCACAAATTTAGTAGATATATAATTTCGTCAGATATAATAAAAAATTGGTTGAGAGTAAAATTAACATTGCTGTATAAATTTGAAATAGTTAACCATTCTGACATATTGGTGCAAAATATACAATTTGTAATAAACATATAAGAAGAAAAAAAAGAACAGAAATTTTGTTGAAGAAAATGATGAAAATTAACAGCCTCAGTTCTTTACAAAATGATACATATTTTAAAATGTTATTAGATTACACTAGCCAGTAAAAATTAGGTTATGTCATGTTTTTTAGCTTTTGATAATTCATTATTATGTATTCTGTACCGCTGAATCCGAAATTGACCTTCATTTTTTACCATCATGTAAAGATTTTTTGTAAATCGTAAATTTTAAAGTTAAAAATGAAAAAAAAAATTTTGATGCTATAAAGTAGGTGTGATTATTGTGTTTTTAACTTTTGATAATTGATTTTTATGTATTTTTTTCCGCTGAATCCGAAAATGACCTTATGTTTTAACCATCACCCACGATTATTCGCAAATTGTAAATTTCAATGTTCAAAAGCAGGGTTCGTACGGGTCCTTCAATTTCCAGGCTAAGAAATTTTTCAATACCAGTTATTTTCTTGTGGAAAATATCTTCTTAAATAAGGTGAAATTTCGTCCGTTTAAGATTAATTTTTCTATTAAAAAATACTGATATTTGGCCTTGAAAATAACAGTACCCGTACGAACCCTGAAATGTTCAAAGTTAAAATTTAACCTCTTCGCCCACCTCATTGGACCCCTCAGCTGTTTAGCGTGTAAGAATCCCAGTATAAGCCAAAAAATTTAATAAACTGTTGAATAAAATAAAATAAAATAAAATTAAATTAATTAAAAAAGTTTTAGATTTGCTTTATAGTATCAGATTTTCGCTATATTTGAACTTTGACATTCACGATTTGCAAAAAAATTTTTAAAAATGGATGTCATTTTCAGATTCAGTGCTAAAGGGTACATAAAAACCAATTATAAAAAGTTAAAAAACACAGCCATCTCTTCTATTTCATAGTATCCGATTTTTGTTATTTTTTAACTTTGACAATTTATGATTTGCGAAAAATCCTGACTTGATGGTTAAAAATTAAGATAATTTTCTGATTCAGTGCTAAAAAATACATAAAGGTTAAAAAACACGACCATCGCATTCTTGTGTTATCTAATCTAAAACGTTTTCTTTAAATTCTTGGCAGTAATCTATCAGACATTTTTTGTGTTATCCCATAAAACAAGTATAAATGGTAACCACCGACAATCATAATAACAGACCTGCCAAGTCTCCGGCTTTTTGGATACCAGTATTTTAATCTGAAAATGTTCTTTCATTTAATTGGAACATTTGGGCGATGTAAAAGAACAAAATTTTCTCTAAGGTAATAGTAGTGTGCAAAAAGCCGGAGACTTGGCAACTCTGTAATAATATTAGATTGTCATCGGATTTACGTCAGTATGTAAAATTTAATCTCGATCGGTTATTTGAAAGTGAGTTAACACAAGAACGCTCAGAAGGAGTCGATCCGACTCCAACCATAATGTTGAATGTCAACTGGAACCAGAAATTCTTTCATAAAATAAATTAAATTTAAACCACGCAGATTAACGTTAAATAAATTAGTCGAATAATTTTAAATAAATATTCTGGTGTCGAATATTTTTATGAAACTTGAGTAAAATTTCCGGACGTTCTAGAGTTAAAGTTTGAGTACAAATTTTGAACTGGAAAAACCTACATACGACCGTTGAAGTTAAATAAAAACTTATAAAAATAACAAATTTTGTTAAAAGAAATCATAAAAAGAAACAGTCTCAAATCTTAGCAAAATAAAACATAGGTTAAAATGCAATTATTTTAGCCAATCTGAAATTTAATAAAAGTTATCTCAATCGTAATACTTGTACGATTTTTTTCAAAGCATAGATACACATGAAATAAGTTCTTCGAATACTTTAAGCACCTTGTATATGACCCCTCAAAGCCTGGCCGAACTCATTTGTGTACAGATGCAGAAAAGTGGTATAAATCATGCATTTTAAAGTTTCATAACTCGGTCAATTTTGTGTTATATGAACGTGACTTTTTTTGTCTTACTTGTCAGTGTGATAGGAAAACTTTACTAAATATAACTTATAGGATCGGGGAACCATATAAATATTTAAATTTTATAATAAATGTTTTTATTGACCCAAATCGCTTTTAAAATATTTCTTTACCTGATATAAAGCATTTTTGTAATTGGAACTATATGAATATGACTAACGGTTTAGGAATTAGCCATCGGACACCGTTGAGAGTGGACACCCTGTATATCGTTTAACTAAATAGCAATATGTGATAAATTCCAAAAAAATTATTAACCTGGGAGAACGCGCGCATACCCAGGGTATGAATGTTTTTTACTTTGTCACCAATATATACAAATAATAATCGTCACCTTATTTAGTCGGAGACAATTGTTACAAATTCTGCGATAAAATATGTTGAAGATTAATTAAAAAAATAATAATGGCGACAATTGCAAAAACCATACACATTCTCGGTCTATCAGGTCCAGGGTTAAAAAGCATCTAGTCAATGCTTACACGACAAAAAGTCTTTTAAATATAAGACTTCTAAACTTTCAGTGGCCGCGTGACGCAGTTTTCGTTTACAATAGCAACGCTATTACAAATAAAAGTTTTCTTCATAGTAGTAATAATAGAATCGTTAGAAGAGCAAATATACAGTTAATTAGTAAAAAATGAATTTTGTTTTCAGAGCCGTTAGAAAGAGCAAAGCATAAGAAAAATAACATTTGTTGCAAAATTTGCGACAATGCATCCACTGATAGGTTACAAGTAGTGTTGCCAAGTGTCCCGCGTAAATCAAGGCTCCGAATGGCCTGGGCATCAATATTTTATAGTAATTTTCCTCGTCTTATCTAATGGTAGAATTATCTGCGATTAAAGATGGCGAAATAAACTGTACGAAATTAGTGGTGTCCAGAGCATTTGGTGCCCTGATTTACGCAGGAGGCAATACTGGTTGTTGGATTCCCACTAAATTTCTTGAGCATTTTCAATTGAATGCACGAGGTGCGATACAAAATTACCCGTAATTCCTTAATGAAAATATACATGCCAACTAAAATGTTTTGTTCCATAGATACCTTAAAGTATTTTCCTTCAAAGTTGATATGTAAATCCCATTGATAAATCAACATTTCGAGGCACTTTTGGGTGGTATTTTCTCTTGACATCCACACTGGCGGAATTAAAAAAAATGAAAGTCAAAACCCGGAACCAAATTTATACTCTTTCTACACACATTTTTGCATAATTGTATACGAATATTTAGTTCACTTTTGCAGCGTAAAATAAAGGCTTTAATTTTCATATACTATCATGATGTTGAATATTTTGAAAATAAATAATCTTCATTGTTCTAAACAATTCAAGGAGAATTTACCTTTTCTGGAGATAGTTTTTAGTGTTTCCGGAAAGATATATCTGTAGGTTTTCATCGTAAGCATTTATGAATTTTTCAAATAGTAATCACAGAATGGAAACAATTATATTTCTTCCCATATCTTTATGATAAATGCTAGAGATCCCAACGAATCCTGTCAAATAAATAAATATGAGAAACATTTTTTTAATCTTATCTGTACGACATGATTAATTTTAATTGATATTTATGATTATTTGATTTTAAAAATGCTGTTTTATTACTTAACTGTTTCACACATTAAGTATACAAAATAACTAACCCCTCATTCACAAGCCCGTGTTAATACGTTCACTAAGCTTCAGGTTTCACTGCAATACAAGCAATATTTAAAGTAATATAATTCTATTGTTTTTATGTATATTTAATATTAGGTTGGCAACTTTCTTAAATAAATGTTTTCTACCGAAATGTATATTTTGGTTTTTGGATAGAGTTAATTTTTGTTTAATTTCAGGTCTTTAAATGAGTGTGTAGAGTTCAGAAAAGGAGCATTTTCGACACATCCTTCTCTTTGCTTTTAATCATGTCTGTAAGGCCGCAAAAGCTGCACGCGGCATTTGTGCTGTGTATGGAGGGGGTGCTATAGCTGAAAAAAATGCTCATGATTGGCATGCCAAGTTCAAAAATATACATTGTTCTGGCCGTCCAGTTGAGTTCGATCAAGACCGATTAATCCAACTTTTGCACTAAAATTCGCGTCAAACGACAAGGAAACTGGCAGAGAAAATCAAATTCTCCCACACTGCTATAAGGAAGCCTCTTCACTCGATGGGAAAGGTTCAGAAGTGTTTAGCATGGATTCAGCATGCTTTAAGTGACAACTACAAAAATCAACGAGCCACAATCTCCGCTGGATTGCTTGCTCGACACCGCTCAACTCATGAACACAAGCAACAAGTTCTTTACCGAATCGTTACTGACGACGAAAAATGGTGCCTGTACATTAATATGAAGCAGCACAAGAAATGGCTTAGCCCCGGTAAATTAACGACACCGCGTGAAATAAGATCTTCATCCATGTAAAACAATGTTGTGTGTATGGTGGGACTGGGATGGGATTATCCATTACGAATTGCTTGAACGGAGCCAAACATTCAACGCGGAACTCTATGTTCAAGAAATGGAAAGACTCAACACGGCTATTCAAGAGAAAATACATAATCGGGAGCATGGAGTTCTTTTGCTGCACGACAACGCCCGCCGTGATATCGCCAATATGACCAGGGAAGCCATTCAAACGAATGGCTGGGAAGTGCCCGCCATACTCTCCCGATTTGACACCAACGGATTTTGATCTCTTTCAAATGCTATGCGCGGAGTTTCGTTTAATACTAATGCAGAATTGAGAAGTTGGTTGGATGAATTTTTCGAGTCGAAACTAGGGGATTTCTACCAACCAGGAATTGAAAATCTTGTTGAACGTTGGAAAGAAATTATGTAAACAACAAGGGAGAACACATTGTTGATTAATTATTTTTTTATTTTTCATTGAAAAATAAACTTTAAAAAAAAATTAAAGGCGGAAACTTAGTTGCCAACCCAGTTGGCATTCCATAGTTGACATTCCATTTTATCCCTTTCGATTCGGGCATCTCTTACACAAATTTTATTAGGTTGACACTTCTTTTTAAAAAAGAAGTTTCCTTCTAGTATACAATTTCAAAAATGCTTTAATTAAATAATGCAAATTTTATTTTCCTTTATTACTGGTGCCAAAAACAAATTTTGATGTCCAGTCAGACTTGACATACGAATGCAAAGAGTTAGTGATCATAAAATAACTCGATAGATAAAATGTATTTAAAAACACGGCGGGCGGGAACTCAGTTGCCAACCTAGTTAGCATTCTATGGTTGACATTGCATTTTAATGATCTGAAACTTAACATAAATTAACTCCATCAGAAAAACAGAATATAGATTCCGGTAGGAAAAAATTGTTTAAACAAACGGCGGGATCTTAATTGCCAACCCAATACATTGAACAATGATTAATACTTCCCAGGATTGCTTTCATATTCGTTATTAAGTTGTTTTTATAAAATGTTGAAAGAATCATCATTATTTAGCAATTAAAACAAATGCAGAGAAAACAACATTACAATTTTTGCCCTTTTCCAAGACTGTCAGAGGGTTAATTCTACTCAGAAGTTCACTAAATTACACCATATGGTATCCGAGAAAACTATGCTTCGTAAAAGACAGAATCCCTTCTCGCCAGTTTTTAACACGTTCACGCCGGCGCGGTGGGTCACACTCGACTGTCTCAGTAATTGCCAAACCTCCGTCTTTTTGTACGCCACTGTTAATTAAGAGAAAAGGTTGTTCCTTTAAATCGCTCAATTGTTCTAATTAAATAAAACAACATTTTCTGTTTTAAAATACTGGTATCCAAAAACCGGAGACTTGGCAGCTCTGAGACAGTCGAAAATGACACACCGCGCCTGCGTGAACGTGTTAATAACGCGATTAACCGTTCTGCCTGTAAGTTCCTTCTCGAGGAAAAATCAGAAAACGAAAAATACTTCGAGTTTTAGCCAAGATATCAGTATTTGCGCCACTGTGCTTACCCGTAGTAGAATCTTTAGCTTTGGAAAAAACAGAAGGTCGCACGGCGCTAACTCAGAGAACAACGACACGAGGGTATTTTATAGTACGTTTCGCAGAAGCCGAAATTTCCAGAAAAATCTAACCCAACACCTGAACTCTAGGCATATTGTCTGACTCAAGAAATGATGGCTGTCAGAAGCAATCATTTGACAGCATTCGTACGAATCCTGAAATTGAAGTACAATTATTTTGAATAATAATCTTTGAATTATCTAATCACAGAAACATAAGGGGGACATTATATATTGGAAATAGTTGTACTCAAATTCAAATGACCATAGATCGGTGAAAAAATTCGCCTATTCTGAAAGAGCACATAATCCTATTATCCAGGGGGTGTGAATGACGTACGTCTGAGCTGGTTTATTTTCTTGATGCCAGCTAAATTACTTGTCAACCGACATTTGAGTGTTAATTCGAATTCACAATTGTCTTAAAATTTTTCGCAGAATTCTCCACTCAAAAACAAAATTTATCACAAAACCTTTGCTTTTCAAATCGTTTATTTTCACAAACTGAATGCACAAAGTCTGTACGAGCACCGCAGCTAAAATTACACTTGCTCCGCATCCCTAACGAAGAATAACTTTTTCCTCTGTAAGTACAGATGGATCTAGTGGCTATTAAAGTAACTAAATATTCCCACTGCAAAAATACACATTTATAAAATTTTTAGACCGGAACCCGGTACATTCATTAAAGAAAAAACTGCAATAAACATTTGCTTTGAAGTGATACGATAATTAGATATATCTATTACTCTAATTTTATATTTTTTGTTATAGATTCGCAATGGTGCAAGAAATCTGTGCATAGATACGAAATTTCGAAAACAAAATGAAAAGTTTGGTCTCGAAAAGTGCATTAAAGACAGCCCAAACCAAAGTGGAGAACAGGTAATTTTTTCTCATACAGTTAATTCACTTTTAATAGTTCTTAAATAGTTAACCACATGTTTATAATGCATAAATGCATGGAACTATTAACTAATTAAAGACGGTTGGCAAGAAAGCTCGCCATGTAAGGCGAGCAAAACTTTTAAATTTGAATACCAAGACTTTAGTTTGGAAAATTTTACATTATCTAATCTGAAATTTTGAGCCATTAAATAATTCAAAATTACAATGTGGAAAACACTGGTGTCGAAGAATGGAAAGAAGAGTAGAAGAGACTCCAGGGTTGCCAGATTTGGCATTTTCTTAATTCTGAAATTTTACATTCACACTAGAAATTCAATATAGAATTGTTTTCTTTATTTAATGACAGACGTTTCGTGATTATCCAAAGTAAAAATTCTTTTTTCAGAAATTCTGATGTGAATTCGAAGTTTTTAAATTGAAAGTCGAGTCCAAACTGGCAACCCAGAGAGGCTTGTCGTTAATAAGGAGGAACTGACATATCCTTAAAATAGTGAAGCTTCAACTGTAACCGCTTTTGCTGGGGTTGATTGCCGCCAGGGAAAACTTCCATCATAAATTTAAAAGGAATTTTCTCATTATTTAAACGTCATATAGTATCAAAATTTGAGTAAAAAATAATGGCAAAAACAGATATTAATTTTTACTGGTGGAAGTTTACTTCGGCTGTAATCAGACTTGCGTTTCAGCCATATTGTGACACCCTAAACAACCTCCTCTCGGTGTCAGCGATAAAGGTTATAATACCTAGCAAAACTGCCGCCAGTAAAAAAAAAAATAACCATGTTTATGAGAGCCATTTTTCCATGAAAAAACCCCCTGAAATAAGACAAAATTTTCAATTCAAAATTTACTGGTGGAAGTTTGCTCCGGCGGTCATCAGAAGCTGTTGATACAATGTAAACATTAAACCGCCATCTTGTGACAACATCCTTAATTACTTCATTCGGAAATTGTAGTCAATGCACTGTATGTCCCCTCCTCTTTATTCATAACTTCATTCATAAATGTTAATAATTTTGTGATTTATGACTTAGCAAATAGTTAATATCCTAGTAACATGAAAATATGACAATGCGTTATATCTTGTGACTCCTTCGGAAAATAATTTCTGAAGAAGTTCAATTCATTTAACCCTAGAACTACCGAAAATTTTACTCAAGTTTTATAAAAACATTCTGCACCAGAATTTTTACTTAAAACTATTTAATTTGTTTATTTAACTTATTATTGTCTGATTTATAAATTTAGTTTGTTTTGAAGAAATTTCTGGTTTGAATAAATATTTTGAATGTACATGTCGGGTCCATTGGACCCTTCTGGTAGACAGAGGGTTAAATTTCTTATATTTTGCAGCCATTTATCCGATAAATGTTTGAAATAAGAGAAAGTAATGAAAACCCTTATGAAGGAACGCTATGACTTGTATGTATCCGTTTCATTGAACTTGGAATTGCCCCGATCGCTTGTTATTTACTATTCAAGTGAAAGTGTTTGCCACCTTGTACGCCAAGTGTCCCGCATAAATCAGGGCTCTAAATGCTCTTTATACCTCTAATTTCTTACAGTTCATTGCGTCATATTTAATCGCAGATAATTCTGCCATTAGATAAGGCGAAGAAAATAACTTGAAAATACTGGTGTCGAAAGCATTTGGAGCCCCGATTTACGCGGGATACCTGGAAAAACTACGCCACCACAGATTGCATTCGCCACATGCAGTGCGAACACGAACACACGTGGTTGCACATCGACCAGATTTTTTTTCTTTTGTAGGGAGGGGGCAATTATACTGATATTTGGATTTCATTCTCATGCAACGTAATCTGGTAAGTCATACTTATCATTTTTTATGATATGTTCATAAAAAATTTATTTTGTGAAACTTCGAAAGTTTGGAAAAGATATAATATTGAAGCTGCCGCGAGCGTAAGACGTGAAAAATGGAAATATATTTGCTTATTATTTCTAGTTTTTAGTTCTGAAAAATATTTATATCTAAATGTTATGATATGAAACATCATTTTATCTCAAAAGAAATTTAACGAAAAAAAATTCGAACGTAAAAAAGCTAAGTTAAATTTTATTTCGTGGAATATTTTAAAACATTATAAAATGAGTAATTTTATTTTCAATCCTATAAAAAATTCGTTTTTTTTTTTTTTTTTTTTTTTTTTTATCCGTCAATATTTAATGTATATTTAAAAAAATTAAATGTAATACCAATTTTTTATTACTTTTTTCGTTATATTTTTAACGAAATTGTTTGATCAATGTTCTAGGAAATAAATTTTCGTTAGTTGATTTATTATGTTTACTTTTAAAATTGAATAATAAGTTATTATAGATGAAAATTAGAGTATTATCTAAAGGTTTACTTCCAGAGAAATTTTAAATGTATTAAAGCTAAATTGTTTACTTTGTAAAATGTTTTAAAACATTAAAAGTCGATTTTTAAATATTAATTTTAAAACACTCTCTTTATTTATCTTTTCAATCAATGTTTCGCTTCTTAAATATTTATAGTAAAAGCAATAGTAACAAATTAACCTCCAGAGACATATAATGATAATACTATAAATTCAAAATTATTTATTTCGTAAAATTATTCTGTAAATTTCATAATTGTCCTTAATATAATTATTTTTTATTATTAATTAGTTTTAAAACTCAAATAAAATTGAAAGTATGTTGATGTGTTGGGGGATTTATTTTATATAAGATGAAACATTATTAAAAAAGCCTACATTGGAATAGAGAAAATTCTTTTATTCATTTAATTAGTTTAAAGTTTAGTATAATTTAACGATTTTCCTTTTTCAAATAAATGATGAAGGATGTATAAAGAAAATTATTAACTTGAAACAAATATTTTAATTACAAAACTATTTATTAAATTACTATTCTCTGTAAATATTTTTAATAATATATATTATGTATGTTAAAAAACTTTCATATACTTACAGTTTAATGCTTGTGTTAAGATTTATAAGCTAAATATGTCCTTGTTAGGAAAGAAATTAATTTCTTAGTAATTCTAATGAATATTTTAGAAACTATAAAATTTCCGTATCTTTAATGTTAAAACAGAAATCGTCTTCGTTGCAAAAAATCATTTTCATTCATTAAAATTATCGAAACTGACTTGAAAAAAAAATATTTTTTTTTTTTTTAAATCTGCTCATATTTATATTGCCTAAACTTCTAATTAGCACTTTATAAATAAAAAAATCTAATAAACATCATCTTTTAAATTAGATTAATTCCCTAAATCCTGCACATATGAACAAATAGACGATAGTAAAAAGAAATAATAGAAAAAAAAAAACCCACGCTTAAATATTATTTAAGGCGCGATGGATCTTTCATTATACATATATATACACTATGTAAGTCATTAATATTTTATATAATGCATTCATTTAAAAATCTTGAATTTCATCAATTAGCGATCGGAGAAATTCCTCATACATCTATCTCTTCTTAATCAATAACTAATCACTGGGATTTATCGTATATTCATCTGTATGCATTATTAAGTTAATCATATACCGAACGGGTGTTCATTAGGAAAACCTTATGTTCATTTGAAACCTATCTTTTTTTAATCAAAATTTGATCGATTTTCGATATCTATAAGTTTTATTCCCTATCACATTTTATATGCATTTCCGAGTACAATTTTTCGGTTTACCAGGGGCATTCGATCATCGGCCGTTCAACATGCCGTCGGATAACGAGGAATGCCTATCGAAGGTGGACAGTTTGAGACATTAGATCAATGAACCTACCAACGTTTAATTATGGTAACATCGTAAAAAGTACATTTGATTCATGAAAAAAAACATAAACATCCAATATTATATTCTTTGATGTTCGAATTTTGCTATCTCCAAATATAATATTATCTTTAACAATATGAACTAGTGAAGGGCAGAATAAGTGATTTAACCCTTTAATTCCCATGGTAGAATATGTTCTAGAAATTCCGTAATTCAGAAAATCTGAATTCATATAAGAAAAGTTCAATAATAAATTTTGGTTTATATAATCAGGGAATGTTTGTTATTAAATAAAACAAATATTGCTATTCTAAATTTCTGGTGTGAACTTGGAATATCTGAATTAACAATTTCACTAAATTAGAAACATTGGTAGTGGCATATATGCTACCATGAGCATTAGCACCGCCCTCTGAATACTAGGCCTCGAGCGCTGACACAAAAATGGCGGCTGCCGAAGGCGGATTTTTTCAGCGTGTGTACGGTCCCTTAAATATTTGTATCAATAATTTTTTTAAGTTTTTTCCTCTATATTTTTCTGAGATTAAACAAGTCAGGGAAATCTTTTATAAAATACTGGTGTCTACATTTAGAGAACCGTACCTACGTAGAACAAAATCCACCTTCGGCAGCCGCCATTTTTGTGTCAGCTCTCAGGCCTAGTATTCAGGGGGCTGAAGCATTAGAGGGTTAACCCTCTCGCTGCGTAAGTAATTCTTCGCGATGAGTATCTTTTACAGAATTTTTAATCTTTTATCACCGGTTCTTTAAAGCAAAAATATTTGACTATCATAATCGGAGAAAATGTTCCGATTAAATCAGACACAGTTTTCGCTAAAAAATGACTGGTGGGAATAACCAAATAATATTAATTAGACGGAAAAATGCATGCCCGAGTATACCTCGGGTTGCGTAGCGAGAGTGTTAACTGTCGAATGAATCATTCGGGCATGCTCAAAAACATAATTTTCAACCTTTGTATATATTTTATTTCAATTACCACCAGAAAGTTCGCAAAAAGAAAAGAAGCAAAAGCATAGTTGATAGCCTTCGTAACACCTTTAATCAATTATCTTCAGAAATTTCGAAAGTAAAAGGAATTCTTATATTTTTTTTATGTGGTTCCTAAATTAATTCTAATTTAAAAAGGAAATTTCTTTTTCGAAACAAAATTTCTGGTAGAAATTGAGTTTTAAAAAACAAAAGTTGGCAACTGTGATTTTGCGCATGCTCGAATGATTTATTCGATTAGTAAAATCCTTTATTCTGCAAACCACTAGTCTGAACCTAGTCTGCCCTGCTTAAATAATGGAGTTAAGAATAAAGAAGTGGAGACATCTAGTATAGATTCTTCCAGCTGCGAGAGAGGGCCACTGTGGCTGAGTGGTTAAGGCACCACACCGGTAATCGCTTGGCAGCGTAGGTCGGCTGCGGATTGTACACCCGCTGGCTCCGATGCACACTCTTACTACTATGTACCGCAAAATTAACTTTTTCTTCAGAATTACCTTATTCTCATTATACTTCGGAGGGGGAATCTAACAACTGTTAGCCCCTTAACCCTTTCAGGGGCAAAGTACTTGTGTTCGTAAAATGTTGAAATAATTTAACGACAGCAGTATTTACAAGAAAATTTATTTGTAAACGAGTAAAAGTATATTTTCGCGTACTTAATAAAGGTGAAATTTTCATTATAAAATTCCAGTGCCAATGTGGCAATTAGGGATTAAAATTATGTGATGCCGTGACGGCATCACCGCCCTTCAAGGGGTTAAGCCGCTGTGGGATATATTATATACCAATATTAGCAAGACACCTAACCACATCTACTTTCATTTTTGTTTTATAACAAAGCTTACAGTTTGAAAAAAATATTAATATCAACACTTTTAAAACATTTGTTTCCTTAAGTCACTTTCGAGATTCCTGCAATTTTTCAAAATCCAAATCTGCGTTTATAATCAAGCTACAGATAACTGAAAATCTCAGACAGTATTTACGTCCATTCACATTTTGAAATCTGCCGTCAGTTTTGAAAAATATGAATATTAATCCTTTGAAAAAAAATTCGTTTCCGAAAGTACTTTGCGGTGATTATGTTTTTTGTGCGATGTTTAAAAATCGGCTTCGGAAATAAAAATAAGAACAACCCAAAGATACATGGATATAATAACTAGCTTAGGTATTTGTTAGTATTTTCATTTAAGAAACCGATGCACAATTTTAAATATCGCTTAAAGAGGATATCGCAATTTTTAAATATTGCGGAACTCGCGAAAATTGCGAAACGGCATACGGAAAATAAGTGTTTTCAAAGGGTTAATAGTAATATTTTTAAAAATTGAATGCGGCGTTTGCATGAGTAAACTAGGTCTTTAATTTGGTGCAATTTGTTTTCGGTATGTATTTTAGTTCGACGTACGCAGTGAAAAGAGAATCATCAATTCAAAGTTTCGTAATAATATATATATTTTTTAAAGCGTTAACGTTAATATTTTTCGAACTGATTGCCGTGTTTCAAACGTAAAAGTACGAAGGTTAGGAATATATCATCCGTATTTCCGTATTTTGAGAGGTTCGGCCGTAGTGCGCTAAGCAAAACGGCAAAGACATATTGCTAATCTCTCACTTTGTTTTTTCTCTGCGTAGTAGCTTTGGAAATTACGGAACTGGGCGTGTGCTTCCGATTTGCGAATAAAAGAAAACTTTTTCTATGCGTTTTAAGTAAAACTTCGGCTAATTATCAGAAAATGAAAAATCTGAGCTTTAATTGGAACATAACCTGACTTAAACTAGCTTGATACAAATTTCCAGGCTTCTATGTGCGGTAGATTACACTAGCCATCGAACAAATACATACACACACAGAGACACATAAACAAGCATATTTCTTTTATTAGTATGAATATGAAAGCACCTTTTGTATGCGTTATATTAAAACTTAAGTGGGATCTATATAAAGTTAGAATAGAACGTACAGGTTCTTAATTAACGATTTAAAATAAGCATGATTTGGCTAGGATTCTATATGTTACCTGGCCGCTATTTTGGATTTCTTGGCGATTTTTTCTTGGCGATGTTGGCGGTGTTTGTGGATATGGCAACCATGTTCTGGTAACCCCGTTTTTTGGGGAGATCGTGTTTTGATGCGCATTCAGTTGAATGAATATGGCTTGTGTACCTCTTTTGCTTAGTGTTAGTGATATTGTCAAGAAATTTCAGCGCATTTTAAGTGAAAGAGGAGGGTATTTTAAAGTGTCTAGTGTACAGTTCTGCTTCATGGAACGAGATCTCTGTTAAGGTAAGTGGATAATTTTATGTATATTTTTTTGTATTATGAGTTTTGTGCATTTTGAGATTGCTACAAAGAGAGAACTGCTGAATTTAGAGATTACTACACAGGGAGAACTGCTGAATCCAGTGATTTTTTTTTCGGTTAATGAGCGCGGAGCGCTTATACAACGATTACTGATTGAAAGTTTAGCAAGTTTTGTTTTTTATGTATGTTTTGCCTTACGAATTTTGTACATTTTGAGATTGCTACAAAGCGAGAACTGCTGAATTTTGATATTGCTACACAGCGAGAACTGCTGAATCCAGTGATTTTTTTTTTTTTTTGGTTAATGAGCGCGGAGTGCTCATACAACGACTACTGATTGCTAGTTTAGCGAGTTTTGTCTATTATTTACATTTAATTTTCGTTAAGCCTAACATGCGTATAAATCGGTGCTTGGCGACATTTACTACTTGGCGGAAAATGGGTTTTCACGCCAAGAAAAATTCCAATATGGCGGACCCGGGGATTTAAGACATCTGTTCCCATGATTTTTTGTGTCCTAATTTCTACTATGTATATTGTTCTTGAATAATGGTAGAAATTGTGTAAGGCTGGCAAAGTAATAACACAATTTAAAGTCAATTTTGAGTTCGAAACTCGATGTACGTATTGTTAATATAAGAGTGGGAGAAATATAAATCAATTCTAGGTACAATATTAACCCTAGATCTACCGGGAATTTTATTCAAGTTTTAATAAAACGTTCTACACCAGAATTTTTATTTAAAACTATTTAACTTATTTATTTACCTTATTTTTGTCTGGTTTATATACTTAGTTTATTTTAAAGAAATTTCTGGTTTGAATGAATATTTTGTATGTACCTGTCGGGTCCAATGGACCCGTCTGGTAGACGGAGGGTTAAATATCTACATATTCAATATTTGCTTACAAACTACATAAATTCAAAATGTTTTATTCTTTTCGAGTATACATTAAATTGGGAGTCTTCAGTCTGTGTCCTGCGGCCCTCAAACTACCCGTGGTAAATTAGAATAGAAAAATGTACCTCAAATAATCACAGAGACTTTACAATTATAGAAGACTCACATTGCCCTTCGAAATTTGTGATGACAAACGACTTTCAGGATTTAAGGCTACTACCATAAATAACTGATTTGATATATCATCTTTTTTTTCTGGGTATTGTCAATCTCTAAAATTAATTTTCAAACAGATTTCGTACCGAAAGAATATAATCTTAACCCATTAAAGACGGCGTTGCGTTTTCACAACATTATATTTGTGATTTAAAAATAAAATTTGGATACCAGTAAAAGAGAAAAGTAAAATTTGCCTTATTTAATTAACCTATTCCAGTGATTCATAAGTGTTTAACAAAAATAGTGTAAACTGAATAAAATTCCTGTAAAGCATGCTGGTCCTTAACGGGTTAAAATTCCTGTAAAACATGATCGACCTATTAAGGACCAACATGTTTTACAGGAATTTTATTCAGTGCACACCACTTTTTGTTAAACACCTACATTTACTTGACGAATTACTGAAAGGTGTTAATTAAATAAGGCAGACTTTACTCTTCTCTTTTCTGGTATAAATTATTTTTTTTAATCTCAAATATAATGTTGCGAAAACACAACATCAATCTTTAATGGGTTAAATGCAAGCATAGTCATTTATATTATAGAAATCAGGGTTCGTAATGCCCCTTGAATTTCCAGACTAAGAAATTTTTCGGTACCACTATTTTCTTTTGGAAAAGCTCTCTTTAAATTAGGCAAAATTTCGCTTGTTTATACTACGTTTATTTTTCTGTAAAAAAATACTGATATTTGCCTTGAAAATAACGGGTACCCGTACTAACCCTGGAAATGTGAATTTAGAAAAGTCTTCTGTGATTAATATCACGTCTTTTTATATTTATGAAAATGTATTACGATGATGTTTATAGCACAGTTTCTAAAGTATATATTTTCCAGATTTTGGACTTGATACTAAAATTTTATTTGTTATTTTAACGTAAGGCGCTCTCTTCGGGACCGGCACCACTTTGATAAAAAAGGTACCTTTACTTCAAGAAGCGTGAAAGCGCTCGAATTAAAAGAAGCAAATATTACTTTTCTTTTAAACTAGTGCCAAAAACAAATTCTGTATGCTCTTTTTGAAGGTGCATGCATGAACCCATGGTCCTGTATGGGTTAAAAATTATGCAAAACTAAATTATTTGTCCAAAACGGGACTCTTATTTCCTTTTGCATACACTTAGTGTGATTAGTATGTTTATAATAATTCATTCTAATGAAATTTCGTTTGAAGGATTGTTCTTTGCTTTATTGGAAGGGTTTTGCTGTAGCCAAAATTAAATAAATTCTATATTGTTGTCAATGTATTTTTAAACTTCTGTAGTTTTTTGCAAGATGCACTGATTTATTCTAAATCTCCTCATTATTAATATGTTCTTTTTCTTTAAAGCAATTCGTACTCACGTGGCACAAAGATATCCGTCCAATGAATCGAGGTCTGTGTTTCGATGTTTCTAGTTCTGAGAAATATGCTCCTGTTGTCCTTTGGAGTTGTCATGGAATGCAAGGAAACCAGCTCTGGAAGTATGATTTAGTAAGTATTTGAAATTTATCCTTAATATACTGTAAACATTTATTTAAAAAAATTCAATGGTGCAAAGGTTACTTAAAAGAATTAAATATGTTGGAAATGACTCTTTTCTTGAAGATAATTTCGGTACATAGAAGTTTTATACATACATGAAAAGTCTCCTTTATTTTGTGAGCAACTATTTCTGAATAGTATTCTAATTCATACTTATTCGTAAATTTGAATATTGTAATTCAATATTTCAATTTATATTTCGAAATGGTATTACTCGAACCACATATCACTGTTAACAGTTGGTGCAGAAAGAATAACAGGTGTGTCCAATATTTCTGGATATCTATTAACCCTTATAATATTACAAATGAGATAGTATGTGTGAAAGTTTGAATGAAGTCAGTGTCTAAATGGATGAATTAATGCTTTTGTGTCTTTGCATAACCCGAAAATAACATAATGGAAAATAACATAACATAACTTTATTTATTTCATTCAAATATTTTTCTTACTAATTCAAAATTCCATTATTTCTCATACAGAATCAATTGACATTTTTCCGATAAAATCTTTACGATATTTCTATCTCGTTGAAAAAAAATAATACACGGAATAATAATTTCTCCTCAATAATTACTTTTCAATTGAAAGATTTTCACGTGAAAAAGGAAAATTAAATAAATTAAAAAAAAATAAGAATTAAAAATATGTATGAATGTGATCACATATTAGAAGTAAAACGAAAATTTTCAAGTATTTCTTAATAATATAAGGTGCATTAATATGATAATAATAATAAGTACGCAAAGCAGGCGAATATGACATAATATATGACAAATAAAATGGATGTGCTTTGTGTGTTGAAATAAAATGGTTTTGAGTTATGATATTAATTCTAATTATTTAAAGGAAATTATTATCAATATTTGACGTTTTACCGTCTGTAAACGGCTAACAAAGATATTAAATTATTAATTTAAAATTAATAACTTAAACAGAAAGTTATAAAAGAACTGTATAGACATAGCTGACAACGTGTACGGATTTTTGATACAAATAAAATTTAACAGAAATTTTTGCTGTTGCATTGTTTAATCGTTAGGAACAGTCAGATTTCGGCCATTGTTTCTTTTATCAAATTTTCTATTAAATTTTAGTGGTGAGAAAAATCCGTACAAGTTGGCAGCTATGTATAGAAAATGTCGATAATATGCACCACAAAATTATCCATGTGCATAGCTGCCAACTTGTACGGATTTTTGCTACCACTAAAATTTAATAGAAAATTTTGTCAAATTTAATCGCCGAATTGCAGTGAATTTTGATAATTAAATAAGGCAGAAATTTCTGTTAAATTTTAGTGGTAGCAAAAATCCGTACAAGTTGGCAGCTATGCATGTGGGAAATGACGTCATGATTAGCTGGAAATAGTTATTTTCATTCTTAAAACTAAAAAAATAAACTCGATTGTCTGATTTTTTAAAATTTTTATTTATTTATTTATTGACGAGTTCTAATGCCTGTGATTTCGGAAAACACGAATAAAAATTATTATTTTTAATTATTATTTTTAAAGCTGCATTTCTGTTCATAAAACCTAAAGGTTTAACATGATTACGTCAAAGTAATGTTATTTCTCTCTGCCAATATCGAAAGTAAGGGTCAGAAGCTTGAAGTATATTAGAGACACCTTTATAAATCGTGGTTTGGCACCCGGATTTTAATTCCACATTTCTTTTAGCTTTAAAAGAGTAAAAAAATATGTTGTAATTTTTATTAATAGCTTTTTAATGTTGTTGTTTTTTATATATCTTTTTCGTCTTATGGGATGCAATGAATACATATAAAATTTCCACCAAATATCACATAATATACACTGTTGTAGTAAAATTATCTTAGCATTGTTATTTCGTTTTAATGAAAAGAGATTTATCGATTTCCACGATTTTACTTGTTTCTCCTTTTTTTCGTGGGTTGCAATTTTATTTTCGCGACTGTTCATATTATTTGGCTCAAAATTACAACATTTTATGACTGAGTCATGGTAAGGCACCTATATATATTAAGTACTGTGTTATCTCCTATAAAATGCGATAAAGAGTTGGTTAACTATATATGTTTTCAATTATGAGGAGTAAAATGTTTTCCTTAATTAATCAATATATCATTCTTTTTATGCTATGTGAACGACGTCACAGGTAACAGCTAGTAGTACTATATGATAAACAGCAATAATTTATGTGTGTTACAGAGAGTAAACAAAACATGAAGAATTAAAATATGCCCTTTAGGTACGCTTTTACTAATCGCAGAGCGTCGTCATATAGAAAATTTTGAAAAGAGCAATAAATCTCGATATTCGAAGGTAAATATTTTAACACCTGTACGATTATGGCAGGCTATTGACAAAATATGAAAATTATTTCTTTCTGCATCTCAAAAATGTTTTATAAGACTCATTTCCAATGGTTTTGTTTTCTACATTATGTGGTGGATATCCTCTTACTCTAGAAATGCAAAAAAAAAAAAAAAAAAAAAAAAAAAAAAACTCAGTGGCCTCTAGTTATGATCTATAAGGTATTTCTTATTCTGAAAATCTTCTCAATAAAACGGAATTGTTATACGACAGAAATATTACTCGGATACAGCAGGATTGTGAAGGAGAATATTTCACTGCTGTCCATTTTTAATGTGCAAACTTTCTCAATAATTCTTCATTTAGGTACAATGTAAATCTATTATTACTTCTCAACCCTTTTCGCCCCACCAGTGGCAGAGAGGTTCTGCTCTCGAAGCTGGTAGACAGGAGAAGCTGGGTTCGAAGCCAATCGCGCCTGTTGGCCTAATCGTTCGGGGTTTTCTTCGAACCGTGGATTTCCACGCGTAAATACGGATTAGGTTCCCTTAGAAAGACCCCCACGGAGGTCACCCCCCCCATAGGGCCTATATCCCTCGTGTTGATAATTGGCCGTCATAAACACAATCAACCAACCATCTTAACACTTTCAGGGAGAAGGTATTTCCATACGCAAAATTCTGAAATGAGTGACTGACACCAGGATTTGCCAACCAATTTATTTCAAAATAAGCAAAAGCTTTTGTTCGCGTACTTACTAAAAGGAAAATTTTCTTTTAAATATTCTGGTGTCAATGTGACATTTAGGAATTAAAATTAGGTGGTCCAATAATGCACCACTACCGTCGAAGTGGTTAAACATAAAGGAAATCAACCACTTTAATCGATGAAGAATCTTTAATTGCAGGGTTGTAAAAATCTAGGCGTCAGCGGGCAGTCTTTCACTACTAAATTTTATTAGTTTTCTTCGCTTAAATTTTATTTGTGTTTTTAAAAAAAAATTAGACAAAATATTAGACGAAAAATAACGAGTAAAATTTAGTGGTGAGAGACTGACCGCTGGCGCCTAGGTTTTTACACCCCAGCTTAATTGCATATGCAAATGTTAGGATTTTCTATACCACTTCACACCTTCAAATCTAAATTTTGAAAAGAATACCATCACGTCATAGTGAAATTGATGTCCCCCATTTTATCACGAGATGGAAGTGATTGCAAAAACGACCTCGGTTACTCTAAAATGGATTCAAGAAGTAACTATCACCTGATAGTTATAACGTGAAAAAATTAATATCCACATTTTCGCCATCATTCTAATTGTTACAATTTGTGACGATTGTCATGTTAGGGTGACGTCACATCGACTGACTATACTGTTAGGTACTTTTCACTTACTCTTAGATATTTTTAGTATGCAGGGTTCATACAGGTACCGTTAATTTCACACATCAGTATTTTTGACAGAAAAACAAATCCAGTTTAAACGTACTAACTTTCGCCTTATTTGATCAGAGATTTTCCATAAGAAAATACTGGTACCGAAGAATTTCTTAGTCTGGAAATTCAAGTACCCGTACGAACCCTGGTATGTATATACAAAAAAAAACTTTACATTAAATGAAACATTCACTTTTTTCTAGGCAAATCAGCATCTCATTCATCTAATTACGGGTAACTGCCTGGACTGTAACTTGCAAAGACGCGACATCTTCATGTTTCCTTGTGATCGTAACAGGAGCACCCAGAAATGGACTTTTGATAGTGTTAATATAACTGCTATTTTAAACTGGTGAACATAACAGTTCAACATAAATATTGCATGTTTAATGGTGCTATTTTATAAGTTATTTAATCATATTTGTATGTGTAAAGATGTAATCATGCAGATGAGAAACCTTGGTATTTTTCCATTATTGAATACATTTTAGTCTTGCCTTTATATTATTGAATATAATAAAATGAATATGTAACAATCTTGAAAAATGGGTTGATAGTGCCTGTATCAACAAATGCACGAGTGATTTAGTATGGTTTGAAACAGACAATTGTCAAGAAAAGAAAATGGCAAAAGTTTTATAACTAAAAAAAAATCATTTTGCTTAAACGCACGTAGTACTCAGACTGTATGTAACATTTTTGTGTCTAATGTATGAGCCAATATGTTTTAAACGAAAATGAGTTTTTTTAAATAAAAACTAGTATTTTTGTATATTCGTGTATTGTATATTTATATATCTTATTTTCGTTTTTTTTTAATTTTTATGTATTTGTTTATTTACTTTTTTTTTCATGTGATTTCAAAGTCCCATTAAAGAATATTCTATAAATTAATTTTATAAATGTATGTATAAATAAGAGTAATTAGTCTTAATTACGCCTACTAATAACCATATCACAATATATATTCCAAACGGAAAAGTCAAAACATATATTAAAATATTTATTTGCTTAACAGACGTTACTAAAAACACATTAAAAATGTATTAAAAACCTATATTGACATGTCTCAACTCCTTCATTGAGTCGTCATCAGAATGTATAACAGAAGTTACAAATACAATGCATATGAAAACCGGGAAAAATCATTGAATACAAGTAAACATATAACGCCCCTACATTTTCGATATCGCACGTGTTCTTCTATGTCGCTATTCCGGAAGTTGTCCAACCACTCAATCAACATACTCGGGATGGGAAAAGATAACGTGTTGTTACAAACCCCTGAACCTCTTAAATAAATCTCAATGAACTCTCTTAAAAACTAACTGTAAATAAAATATTAGACCTGTAAATCAATCTATTCTCGTTAACGCTAGAAAGACGGGGAATTTTACTCAATTTTTATTTTAAATTAGTACCGTAATTTCCCGCGTATACTCAGATATAGCTCAGATAATTCGATTTCCTACCAGAATTTGTTTTAAATAAAATGTAACTCCTTTTTGCTTAGAATTTATTTGATTTCATTTTTTAAATAAAATTTCCGGTATGGAAAAGACTTAACTGAGCCGCGGCGTATACGCGGGAAATTACGGTAACTTATTTAACTAGTTTTTTTTTCTTTGTATCTTTCAAACTAGTTTTATAAAGAAATTTCTGGTTCGAGCCGAAATATATTCATTTGGTAGCGGTCAAAATGACCGCTTTCTGTCTTTCTAGTGTTAAAAAGTATGTTACTGCTCTCTGTTTGATTCAGCCGGGATAAAGCAGCATTACCCTTGTTATATTTTGTATCCGCCATATGTTCTTTACACCTGGTATTGAATTTTCGTTGGGTTATACCTATATAATGATTTCTGAAATATATTCCAATATATATCACAGTTATACCAATTACACCATATAGATTCACAATATATATTCCAAACTTTTCCGTTTGGAATATATATTGTGATATATTTACTTTTATATATCTATTAATGACAGAAGATTTCTTTCATGTAAAATTATTTTATTCTATTTAAAACTAACAGCACAATTATGAAGATAAATATTTTCAAAAATAGATATTTCGTCAATTATTACGTATTGCTATTATGTTGTTCAATCCTTTTAGGTGCAAAGCACTTCTATGCGTAAAATGCTGAAATCCTTCAGTGACGCCGGACTTTAAAGACAAATTTATTTGAAAATAATTAAAAAAATTATTTGCGTGCTTGATAAAAGGAAAAATTTCATTCTAAAATTCTGGTATCATTGTGGCATTCACGAATTAAAATTAAGTGGCCCAAAAAGGAGCTACTGCACTTGAAGGGGTTCGTCCCATTAACGACCGAGAAATTATCTTCGTTAAAATTTTAATTTTGGGTTTCACACCGCTTTTCAAAGAAGAGTAATTTTTATTTTTTTTTATCAAGGAGTTTGTCTCGTGCAGGAAAGTATATATTTATCTTCATATTTATTGGTGTGAAAAGCGCTTTCTGTCCACTAAGTCAAGCCATATAAAAATATGCTACTGGGCGTTAAAGGGTTAAGGATGGGCAGTACAGGGGTCGTAATTGTCCTGAAATTTCATGACAAGGAAATTCTTCTCCACCAGTATTTTCTTATAGAAAATCTCTGCTGAAATAAGGCGAAATTTCACGCATTTTACCTAGACTTATTTTTATATAAAAAAGTTCTGATATTTCACCTAAAAAACTCTCTGAAGCGTACGACCCCTGGCAGTAGAAAATTTTCCACTTTAAAAAAATCTTCATTTACAGATGAAAGTAGTATAATTATTTTCCTTATTGTATAAGTGTTCAAAAATTTCATAAACATTATTTTAGTTAAATAATATAGGCCAAATTTAACTAGCGATTTGATGAGGCAGGTAAACGAATTGTTTCTAAATTTTGAATATTTGTTATTATAGAAATTTTCTATTATGCATTGTTAGAGAGCGATAAATTTCCCACTAACTAAAAAAACCCGATGTTGCCAGGGCCTGATTATTACCGTGGAATACTTCTTTCAATGAAAACGAATAGGAAATTTTGCGTTTTTTAAGACAGAAATCCTGTATCAATAAGGCCTTTACAAAAGACAAAAAATTCTATTCATTTTTACTTGTATAAATTTGACTAGAAAGTAATAACGCCGTGTCTGCAGCCTAGTTTTCTTTGTACTGGTAGAATAATTTTACCCGTATAACTTTTTCTTCTAACCTGGGCATGATATGCCAGAAAAGTAACAAATGCTCTTGCACAATCGGCATCTTTATTATTTAACAAATAATGTCAATGGGCATGTGCTGTAACTCGAATGCTGTTTTACTTGTTCAGTTTATGCAAATAAAATCCATTTACACAGCCATCTACTGTTAAATTTGGGTATTTTATTTTTATTTATTTAATTATATAGGGTGCAAAGGAAAGTCCCTTTAACATGTAAATACTTGCGAACGGAGAGAGCTACAGCTATGGAAGTGAGGTAACGGTATAGTAAAGTGACTACGCCCGATTTAATGTAAACGACGGCTGCGCCCCTAGTGGCGAAATTTGGAAAATAGCCATTGTAAATCGAAAACGAAAAGGGATAGAGCAAAATTTCCAGATAGAAAGCTTTAGAGCATCAATAAATTAGTACGAAACGACATTTGGTTTACATGGATAAGATAAATCTTTGTCTGTATACCCAAAAATGAAAGAAATCGATGCACTCTATTTTGCGTAACGGTCTGAATGGAATAGCCAGAACTATGAAGATATATGTACAATTTATGGTATAAATACGTGCTTATCTCAATAAATTTTGATAAAATCATACAAAAAACCAAAAAAAAGACAAATTGTCTCACAATGATAAAAAAAAAATAATAATATTCAGTATGTTCGAAAAGTTCGCCATTGCACAAGATACACAACTGTATTCGTGAGAGTAATTTTACATGCACATTTCTCAGCATGGGACGTCTATTGCAAGCCTCTTCAATACGACGACATAGATTTAACCCTTTCAAGGGCGGTGGCTAGACGGTCTAGCCACCTAATTTTAATTCTAAAACTGACAAACGACAGCCAGAATATTTTAATAAAATTTTGCTTTCGTAATGAAAATGAAAATTAGCGGGTTTTTATTTTCTAAGAAATTCGTTTGAATATTCTGGTGTCAGTCAATTATTTCACCAGTTTACGAACAGAATCTTTCTGCCTCTGAACGATTCAATAGAAAATTTTAAATTCATCGGAAATTAAATTTTTAGAGACATTACAGCACAGTACAACGTGACAATCAGAAATTGTGAACTGCTACATTTACGCAATTTGAATATGCAAAGTAGAATCGTCGCTCATCAATTTCGGACATTTTTGGGTATGCAGGCGACGATTTATCTTATCCGTGTGAATCAAATGTAGTTTCGTACTAATTAATTGATGCTCTAAAACTTTCTAATTGGAAATTTTTCTGTATCTCTTTTCCTTTACGATTTTCAATAGGTATCTTCCAAATTTCGCCCCTAGGGGCGCTGCTGTCATTTGCATTAGGTCGAGCGTGGTTGCTTTTCTATACCGTTACCTCACTTGCATAGCTGTAGCTCTCTCCGTTCGCAAGTATTTTCAGGTTAAAGGGACTTTCCTTTGCAACCTGTATTTACGCTTGAATTATCTATAGTTCAAATTTCATCTCATTTGGAACAGTAGATAGCGCTTCAAAGCTCTCTGAAGTTTCTAATTAACTTCTCGCTAACCCTCTATCTCATTAAGGAGAAATGTTATCCCCGTGTAATCGCCCTAATTTATAATTTGGTAGAATAAGTGTTAAAAATACTATAAAGTGTTTTTTGTTATATACAGTGTGTTTCATAAAAGATGGGCAAAATTTTAAGGGGCGATAATACAAATCCAAACAAACAATTTTCATAAAAGAATGCATGGTCGGAAAGAAAAAGCAAATGAGCTAGAGGGCACTAATTGATTTTCATTTGAAATATTGTATGCAAGGCGAATGTTTTGCTCTGGAATAATTTCCATGTATTAATTACAGTTTAATATTTAATAAACATAAAACTAACTATTATGAATAACAACTCAAATAGAAACTTGAAAGTTTTCATATTTAACCTTCCGTCTACCAGACGGGTCCATTGGACCCGACATGTACATTCAAAATATTTATTCAAACCAGAAATTTCTTCAAAACAAACTAAATGTATAAATCAGACAATAATAAGTTAAATAAACAAATTAAATAGTTTTAAGTAAAAATTCTGGTGTAGAATGTTTTTATAAAACTTGAGTAAAATTTCCGGTAGTTCTAGGGTTAATACTAAAAAGTAAGTGTTTTAAGTATCAGTAATCTGTACACTCTTTTTCTTAAAGCTTAACCCTTTCACTACTGGTTTATACAAATATCGTTGGTACCATGTCGAACTATACAATATGAAAACAGTGTTACCAGTGGGTTACTTTTTAAAAATTCAGATTTCTTGATTGGCACCACTTTTTTGAAGTAGTAAAATTCACCTGATTAACACTAGAACGGCGGCAAGGGGTCATTTTGACCCCTGCCAAAAGAATACATGTCGATTCGAACCAGAAAACTTTTTATAATTTAAAATTAATATATGCTGCACAAAAATAACTTAAATAAATAAGTTAAATAGTTTTAAGTAAAAATTCTGATGTGAAATATTTTTATAAAACTTGAGTAAAATTTCCCGCCGTTCTAGTGTTAACATTATTTAATGCCATATTATTTAAGGCGGAAACAAGAAGGATTTTACCATTTCAGAAAAGTAGTGCCAATCAAGAAATCTGAATTAAAAAGAAGTAGCCCACTGGCAACGCTGTTTTCATATTGGAAAATTTGGCATGGTACTGACGATATGTACCAGTAGACTACTTTTTATTCTATTTGTACCACTATTTTTATATATAATCTCTGCAATACACTTATATTAATATAGTTTCAAGGGAAGGCTACTGCGTTTTTTTCTGTGTGTAAAATGTGGTGCTATTGAATATGACAATAGCAGGCAGTCTTGTCCCGTACTCAAAGGGTTAAAGAGACGTTTGTCATTAAAAATTATTTTTCATTATTCCAACAAGTAGTTCTTCAAAATATCATAAATTGAATAAATATTTGAAAAAAAAAATCAACTAACAGAAAGTTAAACAGCCTAAATCTATAAATTACTTTATTTTAATATTTTAAAATTCCCATGCATTAAAATTTATAAAATTCTCCACCTTTTTTTTCGTCTTATTGCTTCAAAGTTCTTTGTTAAAAAAGATCTGCGCACAGTTTTATAATCCGAAGAAAGTTACTAAAAAAAACCTCCAACCAAACTGAATATTTTTAGACCAGATGACTCGCGTGATAATAACCTTAAATATACCTAAAATCAGTTAATGAAAAGGTTTCCAGACGAATCAAATGCTTGAAGCCACAGTGCCATAGGCAGCGTACATCCTTGAATTTGATTATTTTATTTTTTTATAAATAAAAATTTATCCAAACCAACTAAAGAGCCCTTGTTAAAATGATTCTCCATTTAATTTCTGACGTTTAGATATACTAAACTTTCAATTCGAATAAACAGTGCCTAAAAAAACTTAAATAATAAAATTCATTTACCGTAATTTCGGGTGTATAGCCCGCGGATCAAACAATCGTGTTTCGACCCAGAAATTTTAAAAAATAAAATGTAACTTGTTAGATCACGTAAAATATTGGTCTTCAAATACTGAATAAAATTTCTGGGTCCAAACTGAATTGTTTTAGCTGCGGGCTATACACCCGAAATTACGGTAGGTAATATTTTAATTTTAGGTAGAATAAAAACCCTATACCGCTAAATAATATAAATTGTATATGAGCACATTCCTCCTGTGTGAAACTTTGTAATATTTGAGTTTCCTCCCTCTGTTGAAAATTTTAGATTTCCCTGCGTAAACGCAGATCCGAAAATGTTCTAATAAAGAACTGGAAACTATCTTCAAAGCCACTGACACAGATAGAAAAATGAGCTAAAAGAACATTTTTTTTTAAATTTAACAGTATTCATTACACAATTATAAATATAAAAGTACGTAGATATAGACCGGTATTTTTCGTTTTCTCTCATTTCGAATAGTTACCCCAATGCGTTCTTCGAAAAATGAGGGAAAAAGGCGGAAAAAAAAACTGTTTAGAAGATAATTTGTTTGAAGAGGTTACTATTGATGATTATTTAACGAATTGCAACATTATAAACACTGTTGCCAGATTGGGGACTTTTTTATCCCAGATTGTTGATTTTTCAACAGAAATATTCGACCTATTTAAAAATAGATTAAAAATTCGGAAAAATAGGCGAATTATACTATTTTTAAAAACTGGTGACAGTCAAATAATCTGAATTAAAGAAGTCCCCAATCTGGTAACACAGATTAGAAAGCTTAAAGTACAAAATTTAACTGCAGAATTTCTTTAACGTATTTTGAGTAGTTAAGCCGATATGCGCTGCAAAATAATAAAAAGTGCGTTTTCCGACCCTCGGCACTTCATCTGCAAAATATGCTCTCGGTGAAATCCCTGAGGTTTTTCGCCCCATTTTCAAATGTTCACTAAGGTTTTTAATTAATATTTCTGTTGAAAAAAATGAAAAATCTGAGTCTCAGGGGTGTTAGAAACTTTCTTAAACTATCCTCGTTTACACTTTCATACCTTAACTTTCGGCACATTTTCCAAGGCATTGCGCGCGCACACACAGAAAATATTTTCTATTATCAATATAGATGTACATAATAGTAGATTTTATTATAAATTCGACTACCGTAATATAGCAGCATTCCAAACGAATGGGTAGATTTATTGTTGTTATGTGTCAAGATCATACCTCAGATATATTAAAAATTCTGATAAAAAATTAAAACGCAACGAGGAAGGGTGTAAAAATCTAGGCGCCAGCAGGCAGTCTGTCACCACCAAATTTTATTATTTTTCTTCCCTTAAATTTTATTAGATTCTTACAAATA
This sequence comes from Maratus speciosus, assembly GCA_963932465.1. NCBI lineage: Eukaryota > Metazoa > Arthropoda > Arachnida > Araneae > Salticidae > Maratus > Maratus speciosus. Next base: position 54,877,902 of record OZ010787.1, read on the forward strand.
TTTTAGGCGAAATATTAGAAAAAAAAAATAACGAATAAAATTTAGTGATGAGAGGCTGCCCGCTGGCGCCTATATATTTACACCCCTGGCAATGAGCATTTTAACCTCTTGCACTCTGGCGCTGTTAGCGGATGCATATCACTAGCCATAGTGTCCCCGCATCTGTCAGATTTTCTCTTTTTAGAAATTTTGACACACACAAAATTCACACCACAAAAATTTACTTGGGAATTGTCTTTTACTTTATTTATAGAAAAATATTCATTTTGTAAAGAAAAAAATAAGATTTAAAACTTTCTTGTGAGAATTCGGAATGTCTAATAAAAAATTCAGCCAGATATCATGACGTACAGTCGTGGAGAAAAAAACAAACACCCCTTATTAACTCTGCAAAAAATTATCATAGAAGAAAGTTACTGTAACCAAACGATTGGTAATAATGTCTACTTTTAAATGATGTATATAAAATTTGCTTAGGGCGCCATCTATATAATAAAACAAACCATAACTTCGTTTTTTTCAATAGCAGTACACAATTCTGACAGCATATATGGACTCTACACCTTTCAATTAACCTAAAACCAAATTTTTATGCAATTCGTACGATAGGTTTCCGAGAATTATATTATTTTAGAACGAGCATATTTTAGGAGCTGTATCCCAATTGAAGTTCGGCCCATGATTGTTGACCGAGAGAACCCCCTTCTTGATCAAGGCATCTTAAGCGCTACTCAACCAGTCATTGAAGACTGCTATATTACAGGATAGCATAAGAAATTTCAAAATATATATTCGCTTTTATCATAGACGGCCCCTTAAACCATCATTTTTCCGTTTTTTAAGGATAATTTGAAAACTCTTGAAAGAAAATTTTGAAATTTTGGATTTCCATAAAGCAGGACTTAATAAATCTAAATCTATCAAAAAAATTGTAGGTTGCAATTCATATATTTTTTTAAATATTACTTTCATAATTCATAATTTATATCATAAAACTATAAAAATTGCAAATTCAACGTATTTATGTTTGGGTATTTTAATGTTATTGCTACACAAAAAAATTAGCACAGTAGAAGTATAACTTTAGGAGATATTAAAGAAAATATGAAAATGTAATTTAACATTAGAAGCGCTAAATTTTGAATGTTTATAATTCAAAAACTTATGTTGTCATTGAAAAAAATGAAGTTTGGTTTCGTTTTAATATGTAGATGGCCCCCTAGGCCAATTTTATATACATCATTTAAAAGTAGACTTTATTTCCAATCGTTCCGTATCAGTAACTTTCTTCTACGATAAATTGTTGAGGAGTTAGTAGGGGGTGTTTTACTTTTTATTTCCACGACTGTACATTGACGGAAACGACCAAAATAGCACGATGTACGCTGAGTACGTCACAGAGTGCAAGCGATTAAAGATGAATAGATTACGAAAAATTTGCTTGAGAAAATATTTATTTGAAATTTATTATTATGTGTTATTTTCATTTTTACATTACATATTTACCTTTAGCAATGCTCCCTCTGGTTCTCTTTTTGAAAATTTGTATTTTTTAAGAAAAAGATTCATGCTAGGTTTCTGTAACAATTGCATAAAAAACGTCCTTCGAGATAAGTTTCTACGAAATTTATGAAGAGGATTTTTCTTTACAAGAAAGTGGTATTCAAAAAACGGACCGAGCGGGAGCCCTGTAATCAGTAAAAATTCGGAACAGTGACTGTCTGGGTCATAGCAAGCAAAGGCTTATAGTAAACCTGTTTAGAGCTTGATTATAGAAGAAAAACTAAACACTTGGACAGAAGTTGAAAAGATTTAATAAAGTATAATTCACGTGTTTACCAACATTGCCTAAAGCATCGCTTCAATTTTAACCCCTTGAACGTCGGTGGGATATATTATAAACCACTTAATTTTAATTGTGAATGCTACAGTAGCGCTCAAAAGTATTTTGACAACATTATATTCTCTCTTATTATTTTATTTAATATAAAAATGTAAAAGAAAATATATTCCCTATAATTGAGAACACTATGACTGCAGTTATTCAAATGTATAAGTTTCAAATTGTTTGTTTACATTCGGCGCCACCGAAGAAATATGACTCCACCTTAGCTCAAAAGTATTTTGACAGTTAGTTTGCATTTAATTGTTGAAGGTGTCAGTGGCGCTATAGCTTCGATTAGTGGTTACATTGACTTATTGTGATTATTTTTAAATGCCGAAATGTAAAAAATATTGACGTAATTCTAGAAAAGCCGCTGCAAATGCACTTAAGAAAGGTAGACTGCAAGCACAATTAGCTCGTTCTTTTAACGTGTCTCGGCAACTTGTTATTACATGGAATAAAGTTTTTAATAAACAGATATACATCGAAAATAAGTCTCGAAGTGGTCATCTGAAAAAAAAAACAACTTGCAATGTTGACTGTATTATAAAAATGATATCTACAAGTGGTTGTCGTAAGTCCGCTGTAATAATAAAAAACGTATTAAAAGAAAATTACGGCATAGACATACATGTTTCATCAGTCAAATGACGCCTAAACCTCTATGGTTTACATGGCAGAAGACCAGCAAAAACTCGTTTGTTCTCTACTAAGATTAGGAAAGCTAGAGTTGCATTTGTAAAACGGAATAACCCTTTCAGAGGCAAAGCAATTCCATTGCTAACGTGTTGAAATTAATGACTGACACCAGAATTTTTGTTTAAAAAATTCGGTTTATTATGTGTGTGAAATATAGCTTTTTCATATTTACAAGTAAATTTGTTTTCAAATTCCGATTTAGGTTTATTCGGATTTAGGTTATGACATGTTCGATATGGCTGCCATCATTGGCTATGATGTGGCGCAGATGAATAGCAAAATTCTGCATGAACCGCTGAAGTGTCGGAACATCGATGCTGTCGATGACCTCCTGAACGGCAGCTTTCAGCTCAAATTCTTGATTGTTAGCACACATGGACCAATTGTCTTTAGCTTGTACTCGGTCGCAAACTTCCTTTGAGCCGCAATCGGGCTGTTATTGCTCGCATAGAAGGCCTTCACAAGCGATATACGCTCAGGTACGTTGTATCGTGGCATTTTCACTTGCAAATGGCCGACAAAAACAAGTTGCGTGCACATGCGCTTTCTAATTACCATCATACCCTTTGGCCAACCACGAAGTTTGAACTTCATCACGCAAACCGTTCAGAAGTTATGATGGTATAATTTCATATAGTTCAATAATTGTCACCCTGTAAAATTGTATTTATATTATTAGCCCATGCAGGGGAAAGGTACTTCTATCCTCAAAATACTGAAATGAGTGAATCAAACCAGAATTTACAAGCAAATTTATTTCAAAATATGTAAATGCTTTTATTAACGTACATAATAAAAGAAAATTTTTCATTCCAACATTCTGGTTTTAATGTGGCATTTAGGAATTAAAATTAGGTGGTCCAAAAATGAACCACCGCCCTTGAAGGGGTTAAACTGCATTATATAAACATATTAAACAGGGGAAAAATTGAATTGCTAAAAAAAATTATTACGTAGACACTTATTCTAATTAAAAATCAAGAATACCATACTGTAAAAAATCAAATAAAAATATAAAAGCACATTTTTAATAAACCATGAAATATTTAAAGTATTTGCATAAGTAAACAAAATGAAAATAATATATTTGCTCAGGTATTTTATTTCTAGGTTAAAAATATTAAATATTCCTTAGAATAACTGCAAACAATTTTAAATAACAACAAAAAAAAAATCTTGTCTACAGACATATAAGTACGCCTTCTTTTTTTTTTCTTTTTTCATTATATATTTATACTTGCAAAATTTTGTAGTTAAAAATGCACTTATATGCCACAAAACGTACATTTAGTTTATTTTTTTCGTAAATTTAAATTAATATACATATTTTTTCAGTTGCGGTTTGAAAATAATTGATGGAAATTTTCGTTCCGAAATAACTCAAAATGGCAATCGAACTGACAAAAGAAATCTCAAATCCGGTATAGTGACGAGCCGCTTGACAAATTAGGAAATTTATCCGATTATAAATTGTAGAAAACTTTGCAATATTGTTATAAACTTTGCAACTTATTTTCTCGAGACCCTCTAGGTGTTGCGCCTTATGACTGTCATATATTTATATACTAACTATACTGTATCGATACACAAACGTTCGCCGTATTCGGTGACCCCAACCTCGGACGCTATGCTTGTTAGAGAAATTGAAACTTCCCTTTTTGCTGTATTTGTTTTCACTTGCTTTGTACAATTAATCTTCTCATGCATGTATAATTTTTAAGCATATGAAAAAAGCACGCTGCGCTTAACCCATTAACGACCGAATTACTGTCTTCCTTAAAATTTAAATTTTGTATTTCGCACCACTTTTAAAAGAAGAGTAAATTTTATCTTATTTTATCAAGGAATTTGTCTCGTGAAAGAAAGTATATATTTATCTTCATATTTACTGGTGTGAAAAGCGCTTTCTTGCCACTAAGTCTAGTGATCTAAAAATATGCCACTGGGCATTAATTGGTTAATTTTTTTTCAAATGGACTATTAAAAACAAATGATATTGAATTAATTAAAATTATACACTTATTACGCAATCTCAACACAACCCTGTTATAAAGTTTCTAAATATTAATGATATATTATTAGTGGTATAAATTAGATTTAATATATAGATATGAGTACACTACCGTAATTTCCACCGTATCCGTCGCGGCTTAGTTAAAACTTTTTCAAACCGGAAATTTTATTGAAAAAAAGAAGTCAAATAAGTACTAAGCAGAAGCAAGTCGCATTTTATTTAAAATTAATTCTGGTAGGAAATCAAGTTGTCTGAGGTGCGGCGGATACGCGCGAAATTACGGTAAGTAAAAAGTAAAAAATAAAATAAAATAAAATAAAATGGTCATCTTTTCGTTTAGACTAATGCCAAGCTAGAAACAGCAGGAGTCGTTCGGTAGCTTCATCGCTCCGAGCCCTCCCTCCCCGGTTTTCGGTGACTTTAATTTGTGCAATTTCCCGCTTAAATTTGTCCGATTTCAATTTTTGATTTTTTTTCAATCTGGCTTTCGCTAGAGAGCCTTTTACTCGGGACGTGGCCGGGGATCTATAGAACCTTGCTTCCGCAAAAGAGTCGGAATAAGTGGAAGAATAAAGGGCTGCGGACGAATAGGGGCCGCAAGCATAAATTCTTTGAGAAAATCTTTTCTTATGAAAAACCCAAAAATTAAAAAATAAATAAATGCGAATTTTACATCTCTATATTCGAAAAGGAAATGGCTCAGCTATCTATTGCTGTATCATTATACAGCTCATATTCAAAATATTAGAATAATTACATTTCTGATTAGAAATTGAAAATATCGTTTGGCGGTTTAAAGTCTTTTAATGCAAATATGCAAACAATATTTTTATTAAGAACTTATTGTTGATTAAACTTATTTATTATCTTAAAATTAATATCATTTTTGAAAAGATTAATTGAAAAAAAATTATTTTGAAAAGTAAAAATATTAGAATATTTCACATTAATTCTGCTTTAATTATTACCAATTCATAACTGGTGGCATCATTGATTAAATTCAGACGATTTTATTTAAAATCAGTATTCTTTTTGCAGTTTGTTCGCTTTTTCGTCTTAAAATGGGTCGTGTGAGTGATATTCATGAATCTATTAAACTTCGTGTGGATGATTTGTATCTGCAAGGTAAAAATCAATGTTATATAGCGAATTATTTACATTGTTTGCAATCAAGCGTCAGTAAAATACTAACGCAATATTAAAAAATGGAAACTTTCAAAATAATCGCCGAAATGGCGGCCGAAAACCAAAATCATCTTCTAGAGCTGACAGGAAACTGAAGCATATAGTTAAGAAAAACCGTTTTAAAGTGTGCGATTCTTGCACCGGAAATGAAAAGAAGAAAGAGTTGAAGTTTCTACATAAACAACATTAAGACGTCAACTTAATACTAGAACGCCCGGAAATTTTCCGGGTGTTCTAGTGTTAAATTAAGGTTTGAATCTTGTGTACCGAAAACAAAACCTCTCATGACGGCAAAACAAAAGCGTATAAGATTGAATTGGTGTGAATCAAGACTTTTATGGAGCGAAGAAGATTGGAAAAATGTATTATTTAGTGATGAAAGTATGTTTTGTGTTTCATATGGTAATCAAGGTATTCGAACTTGGAGAATGAAGCAAGAAGCATTTTATAAAGAATGCCTTAAACGTTCCGTAAAATTTGCTGCTAGTGTCATGGTTTGGCATGAGAGCAGAAGGACCTGGAAAGTTATGCATCGTCTACGAAAAAGTTAACTCTCAGATATATCAAGAAATTTTGGAATGTTATATGATTCCATCATCAGAAGATTCATTTGACGATAATTTCATCTTTCAACGCGATTTAGCGTCACCGCATAACTCGGTGTCAACTGAGAATTATTTCCACCAACGCAGCATTAAGGTACTTCCTTGGCCACCAAACTCACCACACATTTAATCCCAACGAAAACTTATGGTGTATAATGAATAAAAACCTCCAAGAAAATCCTCATTCAAGTGAACTGAGTTAGTGCACGTATAAAGTCTATTTGGGCGAATATTGATAGAATTGTATAAAATAGAATTGTATATTGTATCAAATTTAAATGTACATTAAAATATGCGTACTCTTTTGAATTTGGAATAAAGATTAAAATATAGTATTTTTTATTTCATCTCTGCTTTGCAGGAATTATTCACTATGCGCCAACTAAGCACCACATATCTGAACCGTATCATACATTTTTAATACTTAGATAAAAATGTATCTAATTAAACCAGCCTGCTATTAAACAAAATGCATTATTTTTTATAGTAATAAAAGCTACTTCAAAAAAATCTGAAATCCCGGAACTCTTTTATAACGTGGTTTAACATATTTTAATAAGATTAACTGAAAAAAAAATCTGCTCATTGCATATTCAGCTATAAAAAAGGCACATCCTCATGAGATTTTATTACAATATTATCGCAGAGAAATTCCAAAGGGACCATCGGCTAAAACATCGCTATTCCGAATAAAAATTAAAAATAAATAAATAAATTTTTGTTAAGTATTAAAAATTGTACGAACTGCGAGTCTCCAAATGGCATTTGGCATTTTATTTGCTAGTTGGATCAAAGAAAGCCTAAAAATATTTTAGTTATATTTTTACGCAGTTAACAAGTTGGAAATTGCACGTCAAACGTGTCAAATGATGTTCGTACTGAAACTAGTGTTATCAATATTCAGATCTGGTTGCAATAGCTGTTTCACTTTTATGCAAAAATGCGTGAATACAAAATTTATTACTAAGATATATCGGGTGAGTAGAAAGTTTTTTAAACTTTTAAAAACTCATAAAAAAAGAAGAAATTATGATAAAGGATTGCGGTTTGCAAGAAAAAGCTCAAAAGGTAGAAGGATTTTTTTTTTTTTTTTTTCAGCAGCAAAAAAATTTTTAGTTAAAAAAAAACATGTAGAGGGCGCTGAAGACCGAAACACGATGAATAGGAACACGACAATCGCTCCATTCATTTGTTCTACAATAACAACTGTTCAACATAACATTCTACGACACAACCAGGTTGTGTCGTAGTACCTGACATTTTGTTTCGGGTCGTCAGCGCTGTCTACATGTGATTTTTTAACTATTTTTTTCTGCTAAAAAAAAAAAAAAAAAAAAAGACTACCTTGTGAGCCCTTTGTTGCAAATCGCACTCCTTTGTCATAATTTCTTCCTTTATTGTGAGTTTTTACAATTTTAACGAACTTTTGGCTGACCCGGTATATAGTCCAGGCAATAGAGACCGTATAGGGGCTCTACCTATCAAAATTCATGGTAGTTCTGAAAAAAGGCTTACTATTTGTTTTTTGGGTATCTGAATCCGAATTTTTAACTTCAAAACCAAAATTTTCCCAGGCAACCCCCCCCCCCCCAATTTTTGGTAAAATGCCCCCCAAAAAAGGTTTTTATTAAAAAAATCAAATTTTTTATTGTTTTAGGGGAAAAGTATCTAGAAATTCAGAAAGTAGACAAAATTCGCAACAAATTAGATATGACTTAGGATGAAAGGGAAGGGGGGATCTGCCTAGGAACATGCGCGTGGTGCTGCGTGAACTAAGTTGCGCAATTCCACTTAACCACTCACACGTTTACATTCGCCCTCCCATCTCCCCTCCGAACGTTCTCTATAAGGTTTACTTTAAGTATTTTGGGTCGCTGAATCCGAATTTTTAACTTCCTCCGAAACCCCCCCCCCCCCGAACCCCCTCCCCAAACAGTTGTTTTTAACTTAAGTTTCTTATTGTTTTAGGGGGAAAGTATTACGAAATTCAGAAACTAGACAAAATTTGCAACAAATAGGATATATGACATTATGACGTAAGATGAACGGGAGGGGGAGGGCTGCCTCTGAACATGCACTGCGGTGCTACGTGCACTAGGTTATGAATTCCAGGCAATAGGAGATTTTAAGTGGAAAAATTAATACTAGTTCTGGATTTTGACTCACTTTATGTTTTTTGGGTCGCTGAATCCGAATTTGTAACTTCCCACCAAAATTTCCCCCGACAAAACTCCAAAAAATTGATTTTTTGAAAAAAAAATGGTTTTTGAGAACAGCGCGCGGGGAATGCTCCAAGGCAGCCCTCTTCCTCCCCGTTCATCCTACGTCGTAATGTCATATATCCTATTTGTTATAAATTTTGTCTACTTTCTGAATTTTTGCATAATTTTCCCCTAAAATAATAAAAAATGTAATTTAAAAACAACTATTTTGGAGGGGGGGTTGCAGGGGGCGAAATTTTGCGGGAAGTTAAAAATTCGGATTCAGCGAACCAAAAAACTTAAAGTAAACCTTATAAGGAAAGTTCGGAGGGGAGATGTGAGGGCGAATGTAAACGTGTGAGTGGTTATGTGGAATTGCGCGACTTAGTCCACGCAGCACCGCGCGCATGTTCCGAGGCAGATTCCCCCTTCCCCTTCATCTTACGTCATAATGTCTTATATCTTATTTGTTGAAAATTTTATCTACTTTCTGAATTTCTAGATATTTTTTCCCTAAAGCAATAAAAAAATTGATTTTTTAATAAAAACCTTTTTTGGGGGGCATTTTACCATATTTAGGGGGGGGGGGGTTGCGAGGGAAATTTTGGTGGGAAGTTACAAATTCGGATTCAGCGGCCCAAAAACATAAGGTAAGCCGATTTCCAGAACTACCATTAATTTTGCTAGGTAAAATTCCCTATTGCCTGGACTAATATTAAATTCAGTAATATGGAAATAGCATGATTCCCCCTTGCGAGGCTAACGAGAAAGAGAGGCTACGCGGTGTATTCCTCGTATATTTTTTTGCAGGCCGCTGGAGTGACGCTAAGACATGAAAGGAAAGACAAAGTGTTTATTGATAGCGTCGTTGACAAGTGCAACGTTTATAATAACTACTAAAAACGGCATCCTCCAACAGTGATACATGCTTGGCAGCATCATTCGAGCGATTGACATAGTACACTTTCATAAATGCCAGGTATTTCACGTGCAGGTACAGCAGCTATGGATATTCGAGAGGGATACCACAGGCGACTATTTTTTAATTCTATCTCGTACAAGTTTTATAAAACAAAAAAATTTCACATACATTTTGACAACGTCTGCAAGAAAAATATAAGAGGAAATTTATTTTCTTAAAATATTTGTGGGAATAGAATATAAAAATAGTCGCCTGTGGCAGCACTGATTCGAGCAACGAGATCCTCCTGGAGTCGCATAAACGTGTAACCCCAATACATCGCTCCCCAAAAAGGCCATTCAGTTAACTACACACAACAGAACATGGTCTGACACCCTATCATGCTGAAACAGTAGTCGCTTACGAAAGGCGATCGGAACATCTTGAAGAACTCCAGGTAAATACTCATTCAAAAAAATGCGATAACAGTTGAAGAGCTAAGGGGAAGAACATGTTAAGTAAAAAAAATTACATTTGAAGAAATTTGATGTGAAAGTTTTTGTTGTCAATTTTAATGATTTATTTTCTGTTTGATACCATGTGTTTAAAATATTAACAGGTGTGGTACTGAACTCTATCAAAAAACTTATTCATATTTAATTTTTAAATATTAAATAATATTAATATTATTTACATTATTAAATAATAAAATATTAAATATTAATGAATAATGTCTTAAATCTTCAAGGCTAAATATAATTTTGTTATTTTAGCTTTACCATGTGATAGAATACCTGATAACGCCTTCGTACAAAAGATAAAATAATTTTTAAGAAAATGTAGCATAACATGCTCTTCCACTCAGCTCTTCAATTGCCTTCCTTGGTGTGCTGGACTAGCACCTTGGTCACGTGATCTCCCGATTTATTGACTCTCGATTATTTCTTATGGAAACATCTGAAGAGTCTTGTTTATGTGACCTCTGTTGACTCTGTTGGAGACCTCGTCGTTTGAAAAACCGTTGCTACTGCACGTATGCATAAAATACCACCTGGCATCTTTGAATCTGTACGCCAATCGATTCATTGACTCTACCAGGCATGTATTATTGTTGGTTTACTGAATTTTGAACACTTACTGTAACCATAGAACTTGAAAATGACACTATCAATAAACATTCATTTCATTCTATTTCCTATGTTTGTGCCTCAACACGTCACTTGCGCCCAAACATTCCTATACTCCTCATTGTTAAAATGTCCTGTACCAATCCTTAAAATTTGTACCATGACTTCGGGATCACCCTGTGTATAGGATAGTCATAAACTTTTCCGATATATGAACTTCTATCGGCCTAACCGATTAGTCAATCGAAAGGAAATTTTAGATATTGTTATTTGAAGGTATCCGCTCAAGCTCGTGATGATTTAAAACAATAGAGATCTCTCGGTTAGGGTTAAGATGAAAATTTCTTTACATTTTTTAATGTCAACACCCCTGTGTAGATTCATCAGCGCACTGAAAAAACATAAATGGCGTTGGGACGATACACGTATGACGAATATTGCCTACGTAAACCATTTGCAATACTCAATTCTGACAAATCTCTTTGATTTGATGTAATATACACCTGCGAATTTAGATAATTCCAGAATCAGAAATCCATCGGAGTAAGGTCGGGGATCGCGGTGGCTACAAAACTGCAATTTTATAGGGGCATGACTCTATCACCAAAGTGCTGTTGAAGCACTTTGTCGCATGTCGAACACATGTGGTGACGGGTGGAGCAGCACAAACTTGCATCCATACAATGTCATTAACGACATTTCGCAGCTGCAATTCTGGAATTACGTGGTTCTGCAACATCCAGCATCAGTGATGGAACACGTTTTCATACCTGTAGAAGTGACCTGTTTGAAGAATTATGGACCGAGGACGAATATACTTGTGATGCTGCAGCACACAGTTTCTTTAGCTTTGTGTAAAGGCTTTGGTGACGCATCGTGAGGATTTTCATCAGCCCAATGAACGCAATTCTTGGACTTCCCGTTTCCAGTTAAAAGCTTAGTTGGAAGTTCCTATACCTGCCGTGTTAAATTAATGTACCTTTTCTCAGAAACTATCAAAGATATACACTTCATTTTTTTCATATACATAATATTCACAATACCTAATAAAGTGAAGTCAACTTTATAGACAGATATTTTTTTTTTTTTTTTTTTTTTTTTTGAATAAAAATCCCTTTTAAATAACAAAAAACTTACATTTTTACAAAGAAAAAATATTTAATAAAAATTTTGCAGAAATGTTAGTACCAAAAGTTCACTTCAGATTGATCAGGGATATGCGAGAAATATTCTAGCAAAATTGCAAACAATGACATGCTCAAGGCTGTCACAGGTGACTATTTTTATATTCTGTTAGCGCCATCATTTTTGAAACATTTTGTAGAATACCTCTCGTGCAAATGTTATCAAATCGTGTGTAAAAGATTTTTGTTTTCAAAAACTGGTGCGAAATAAAATTAAAAAATAATCACCTGTGGCAGTCCTGCATATACTAGTTTCTATAAAAAGATAGACTGAAGTTCAAAAAGCAACATTTTGAGAAGCATGAGTTTAAACTTTATGTATGTAATGTTTATGGATTATGTAAACAAACTGAATTATTCAACATTTTTTAACTTCTTGTTGTAGTAGAAATAAAAGTAATATGCCATTCGAAAGGGAGGAAATAAAGGATTCGAAATACTAAAAAAATAGTTTTTTCACGTAATTTGACTTCCAGCTGTGTTTAAGGAGAAATGGGCGTTATCCGTCCATAACATCCGCAGTGGCCACCTGATACCTTCATGATATCTGCTGAGAAAATAATTCGCATAATCGAAACACCTGTTGCTCGTCTCCAGGTTGAAAAATCTGGACGCACTGGAGTTGATAAGGAAACATCCGCTGAACAGAGCGTGGAATCTTCAGGACAGTGGTTTTCGGTACATCCAAATTGCGGGCAACACTTATTTTAATAGGCAATGGACATTTAGTAATCGTATTATGCACTTCCGCAAGAAGTTCAGCAGGACTAAATGGAGAATCACCTGTGTATCCAATTTCTCCTTTTTTTAAACCAAACCACGTACAGTTTTTACGAAACATGGCCTCGCCATAACTTATAATTTCGCCGATAAAGTCGCACTGCTTCGGCGGCATTTTCCCCGTTCAGACAAAAGAGATTTAGCATTTCACCTTGTTTCACCCTGTAAGTGTTATCATGTTGCCACGTTCGAACACCTGATTGAAGAAACTATCTTCGCACACTGCTCGTTAAAAGTTTTCCATACGCAATGCTTTGCACATGTTGTTCTGTGATTGATGCTTCTAATGACTACCCCTGTGATATATGCGGAATGCGTCAATGCCCCTCCTTTCTGTGTTGGTCCTTTACAATCTTCTTCTTTGCGTATGTTTTACACCGCAATTTTCCACAAACGTGTATCGTTCAAATCTTATTAATGGTTTTCAATGTGCTAATGAATCTACACAGGAAAAAAATGGATGTCGCCATTCGAATATTTCGAATTTTTTTCACTGAAACCATAACCGTGAGAGCTTTTGTATTAAAACATCCACCATAATGGAGTTATGAATAAAGAGGAGGAGACATAGAGTGTACTGTCTACCAGTATCGAGTAAAGTAACTGAGAAGGTTGTCACAAGATGGCGGCCGCTTGTTTAAAATCGGATCTACAGTTTCTGCTTACCGCCAAGGTAATGCCTACACCAATAAAATTGAATAGAAAATTTTGTCTTATTTAAGCGTGTTATTCATGAAAATAGTTCTCACAAATGCGGTAAAAAGTTCTATTTGTTATTAATGGTTTCAGTTCGCCTGGTAAAACTGTCAGTTTGTTTTAGTGGTTGTCACAATATGACGAAAACGAAGGGGCTGACTACCGCCAAAGTAAACTTCCACCAGTAAAAATGAAAATATTTTTCTACCATTATTTATGACTGACATTTAGCATTAAAAAGGCGTTTAAATAAGGAGAAAAATTCTGTATAAATTTACTGGTGTAAGTTTTCACCGGCGGTAATCAACCACCTGCAAAAGCGGTTACAGTTGAAGTTTCACTAGTTTAAGGTATGTCAGTTCCTCTTTATTAATACTTCCATGTCCACCATATCGAGCGCATACCTCCAAATAACAATATCTGAAATTTCCTTTCGATTTGTTGAGCGGTTAGATTGCTAGGGGTTCATACATCGGGGAGATTTTTATGACCACACTTTATATACGCCTTTGAAAAAAACTTGGCTGCATCCAAAGAATATAAGAACAAAATAACTATTATAAAGATGACTTCACTCCAAAAGTTTTGCTCGTAGATATTCTAAATGCAACATGGCCATAGTGGTTTCAACATAAATGAAATTTTCGAAATAAAAGGTGAATCTTCTGAAGAAAGAAAAGATTTTAAATTGCAATTCAAAATCAGATAAGTAGGAACTAAGATACTTTAAGATTATTTTAGCTGGTCATGACTTTTATCTTTCAAAAAATCTTTTAATATTTTCATTCCTATCACGTGCGCCCACTCTGAGGCCCATTATTTTCGTTTTTATGTGTCTGGTTTTCACTTAACGGATTTTTTAACAGAAAATTTTAATATTTTTCTTCATTTTGAAGAAGTGAACCTTCCTAGTTTCCGAAGTAATATTTCGAAATACATAATATATATATATTCAAAATGTAAGAGGAAATGTGTTTTATATAATAATTAATCATTGTGTATATCGAATGCTACGAGTATAAGGAATCTGCAGTTTTCAATTTTCAGTTTTTCAAAAGCGAGTTGTATTTTTTATTTTGGAAATGAGACTTTAAACTGTATTTATGAACTGTAAATTTAAGATACTTGAGCAGAAATTTCATTGTCGTCTCTGTTTTGTATGACTTTTGTAATTATCCCAAATACAACGAAATATTCTTCATAGCTGCCAATCTTACGGTTTTTTCGTAGCATGTAGACATATTTTGCAACAGAAATTTTCTTAATAAATGAAATCGAAATAGTACAACATAGGAGGAAGAAATATTTTATTAAACAAATTTTCTGGTTCAAACTATGTTTATAATGACTTAAAAAAATCCGATAGGTTGGTAGCTATGTTACACGCCGCATGACAATTGCTAAGGCACAACTGCTTTTTTCAACGTAGCGTTCACGACACCCGGCCTATCATAGTAAAATTAAATGTAGAGGGAGTAGTAGGGCAGGATATTTTATCTGAATAAAAAGCAGTGCACAAAAGCTCTTTATTCATTCTACAGTCAGGGATGAGATTTCCGCGTTTTTGCGCACCAGTATTTTGTTAGAGAAAATTATATTTCATTTAATCGGAAATTTTTTGCGATTTAACAGAGCAACATTTTCTCTAAGAATATACTGGTGTGTAAAAACGCGGAAATCTCATCCCTGATTCTACAGTTCATGCGTTTAGGTGTTTGACGAAATTAGCGCCGTAGGTTTTGAACTTATTTCTGTGAAATTCCATGCGGTACGGCAATAATTAAGTAAAAATGTATGCAAGAAATCATTTGCTTGCTTAGATCGTGGACGAGCTGCTGGACTGCTCGATGAAGATCAAAGTAATGGGAGTATCAAAAAGATTCCTTTTGCGATTAAAAAAGGCTGCTGAAGATGGCAATGATATGCGAAAGCGTTTCAGTGGTCTTGGAAGGAATGCGAAACCTCAAGATGATCGATATATATTCCTAGTGGCGAAAAGGAATAGAAATCTCACTTCCAGTCAGAGAGATGCAGACCTTGCAACAGCTACCGGTACACATGTATATCCCAAAACCATTTCTTGGCGATTAAATCAGGTTAAATTTTGGTTGTATGCACGGAAGCTTGTTCAATGTATCTCACTTAAACCACGCCATCATCGAGAAAGATTGCATTCGTGTAAGGAACATATTGGTTGGGGTCAGCAACAGCGGTCCATTGTGATGTTCTTGACGAATCCCACTTCACTGTCGCAAGTGATTCTGGCCATTGGACTGCTCGAAGAAGGTCAAAGTATCATTAGTGTGTTCACAGTAATGGGAGTATCAAAAAGTATACTTTCGCGATTAAAAAAGGCTGCTGAAGATGGAAATGATATGGGAAAGCATTTGAGTGGTCTTGGAAGGAACGCCAAAACTCAGAAGGATCGATATATATTCCTAGCGGCGAAAAGGAATAGAAATCTCACTTCTAGTCAGAGAACTGCAGACCTTGCAACAGCTTCCGGTACACGCGTATATCCTAGAACCATTTATCGGCGATTAAATCAGGTTAAATTTTGGTTTGTATGCACGGAAGCTTGTTTAATGTATCTCACTTAAACCACGCCATGATCGAGAAAGATTGCATTTGTGTAAGGAACATATTGGTTGGGGTCAGCAACAGCGGTCCATTATGATGTTCTCGACGAATCCTGCTTCACTGTCGCAAGTGATTCTGGCCACAAGTTTCTATGGCAAGAGAAGGGCTAGGGCAACATGTCACGCATCACAGAATGTTCATGAACGTGATCGGTATGGCCAAGGCGTGATGGCGTGGACAGGCATTATGTACAATGAAAGAACACCGCTTCACATCTTTGAGCGAAGAACCGTTACATCACAGCAGTATGACAGAGAGATTATTCTAGATCATGTTCGTCCTTTTGGGGGTGCGGTAGGTCCAAACTTTCTGTTTATGGACGACAAAACGTGGCCACAAAGGACCGCTGAAATATCGGACACACGATAAGGTGAAATTATTGAACGTATGGAAATGCTTGCTTACTTTCCGGAATTCGATCATATAAAGAATTCATGTAATACTCTTGGCAGACGTATTTCTCAAAAGCTCACCCTCCGCGAAATGTGCAAGAACTAAAAAAAGCCTTGAGAGAGGAATGGGGTAATATTCCCCAAGGACTCCTCAATAGTTTTGTAGATTGCATGAATAACAAATACAAGATGGGCACTAGTATACAAGAAGGGCATATTCCTTAAAAATAAACTGATATATTCTTCTATCTGGAAAGAACTTTTTTCTATGACTCCGAAATTTTTCAAAGGAGACATTTATTTATTTATTTTTTGCTATTCCGCTTTCCCGTGTGGTGCGATCTGTACCATTTTGCAATAAATATAACACTTTACTTCTATTACACATGTACTTAGTTTCATTAATTTTATCATTGCCTGTGATTACTTCTTTTAAAAAATGTGTTTGTTCCTTAGAAATTACCAAGTAACGTAGCTAGCTATTTAGCTATAATTCTTGAGAATTAAAAAAAATATTTTTATGATCGAATATGAACATCTCAAGCTATCCGATTTGGGACAGCAAAATATTTTATCTCATATGTAAGAGACTATTTAAAGCACATTTATAAATAAATAAATGAAAATTTAACATGAGTTATTTTTCTGTGAGATTATGTGTAAAAAGAATAATCTTTCTTTAAAAATGACTTAAAATATATTTTAAATTAAACTGAACTTTTCATAACATGATTATTATATTGGGTGGACAGAAGAGTCATTGCGCATGACTGCCAAATGAAACGTTTCTTTTATTACTATTTTTGAACAGTAAACTTACTCTTATTTAATCATGGAAATTCTGCGTTTAAATAAGTCAAAAATTACCATATGGAAATAGTGGTAGTAGATATTTGTTGCAGTAAAAATTAGACATAACTTTATTGAAATCCCATTTTCATGACTTAATTAGTTATATTTAAGCTTCAAATTTTTATGGGAGGATATTGCAGGTTAGGGATCTTCAATCTTTATGCCGAAAGTTGCTTTCCGCCACAAATTTCGAATGATAATCTTTGCCATGTTTTATCGGAAAATTTCTGCCGTTTTAGAAAGCATTTCTTTCTATAAAAAAAGTACTTGCAACTTGGTGGTCCGCGGGATACAAGTTGAATAAATCTATTTCAGATAAAGCTGAAGATTTTTCTTTTAAACAGCCACTTTAATCAATTATTCTTTTATCCAAAATATAAGCTTGAAAAGTTAAATGACTCAATGTTTCTCGCAGATTAAATGCAGAGTAGTATTAATAAAAAACTATTAGAAACATATTAATTTCTACCTGATAATAGGTATGTGTTATCGAATTTTTTCTACAAAAAAAACTTGACCAAGAACAAAACTACATATTTGACATTGTTAACCCCTTCAAGGGCGATGGTTCATTTTTGGACCACCCAATTTTAATCCCTAAATGTCAAATTGGCACCAGAATATTAGAATGAAAATTTTCCTTTTAATTTATTATTGAATAAATGCCTTTTCTTATTTTGAATTAAATTTGTTTATAAATTCTTCTGTCATTCACTCATGTCAGCTTTTTTCGAATAGAAGTATCTTGCCCCTGAAAGGGTTAAACGAACACGGTGTCTTTATTAATATTGCATACTCTACCGAGTATTATAGTAATAGTTCCGATGCTTTCAATTTTTTTATTATTATAAATATGATACAATAAATTATGCGAAAATTGTACCATAGTAATCTAATAGAATAGCTTTACATAATGACAGAAAATATCTGATTAAATAAGAGGAAAATATACTATTCCATAATAGTGGAAAAGCATCCGAATTATTTTTAAGTTCCTAATTATAATATAACTAATATTTTTTTTTTCAACTATCATATTAGAAAAAGAACAAAACTGCAATTTAACTTTTGTTAAAAGAACACGGTGTTTTTATTAATACTCCATATTCTATCGAATATTATAATAACAATTGCGATACTTTCTAATTTGTTAAAAAAATATATTATAAATATAACCTATTAAATTATGCAAAATTTGCACAATAATAAAATATAATAGAATCTTCTTACACAATGACAGAAATTGTCAGATTAAATAAGAAAAAATATACTATTTGATGATAGTCGTAAAACGTCCTCGTAATTTATAGGTTCCCACCCAGCAAACACAGAGCTATCTGTAAGCAATCGGCCGACAGCCGCTTGCTACTACCGGCGGTATTGGCACGATACCGGTTGCCGATACCGGTTCCGTATCTTTTTTTATACTCCGCACAGAGGAGTATTTTATGAAAAATGTCGACAAAGTTAATTTGTGAGCTATATCAAGTTTAAATTCTGTAAAAAGCTATTTAGAGTCATATATATATATATAATTTTTACGAATTTACAAAAAATCTTTGCTTTTAAAAAAAAGTAAACTACTAGTTAAAACAGTTTAGAATAAACATTTATGATATTTGGTGAAATATTCCTTCAGTTTACATATTTATAAAAGGTTCTGGGTCATTCCATGTCAGTTCAGGCAGGCATGTAACCCACCATCACAGATTTTGATGAAACTGCATGTGTTTGTTCCTTTTATTAAGATATGATTCCCAGTATTTTTTTTTTTACTCCTTGGTCAAATAGTTTCTGAGAAAAAAATTGTCAAAATTTTGAAAACTGCCATCAGTTGGCATTCTTGACTGCTCGATTTTCAAATGTAGCATGACATAAATATGATCATATTTCAATATCTATTCCACATATCATCTTCAAATAATTTATGCATAATATATAGGGTACGTATTTTATGAAAAAAATACTGTTACGCTTATATAACATTTTAAGTGTGTCTAAAAAAATGTTTAATCTTTGAAGTCGTGATTTTTTTATGAAAAATAACGCATTACCTAAAATAGCATTATTAACAAAAGGCGGTATTTTTATTAAATTTATTTTTTGTGTGGGATATACTTAAAGGTGTCCTTTACCTGATTCTGAAATAAAAGTAGTGGGATTTTGGGTGTTTTTAGTAGTATTTCATATTTAAAAATATTTTGAGGCGTATTTCAAATCAAATCAAGCAGAGTCATTCCATGCCAGTTCGCCTAAGATATTTAATTCACTGTCACAAATTTCAATGAACCTGGGTATGTTTATTGCTCATTTTAAGACAGGATCAAGGAAATTAAAGGTGATTACAAGTAAAATATTTTTTAAGATAAAAAAATATCTAAATTTTGAAATTTTTTTAAAAATGTTTTTAATGGCAGATCTATATTCAAAGACTGCATAAAAAAAAAGTCATTTCAATATAAAATCACTAAATAAGTTTCAAATAATGTATTTGTGACAAATAATGTAGGCAGATTATTATTTATCGTTGATTGTCATGTTTAAATGCTAAGAGTGTGTTTAATCTTGTGAATTCTTAAAATCAAGAATTTTGTGAAAAATAATGTGTTAATCAAAAATTTATTATTAACCGAAGGCAGGCTGTTATTACTTTTTTTAATTGTACGTAAAAATATCTTTTCAATAGTTATAAAATAAAAATAGTGAAAATATGAGCAATTTTAACAAAATTTTCATAAAATGTGAATGTTTAATGATAAATATTGAAGCTTTTTATGCTAAGATGTACTAAAATGACTACGATATCGTGTATTTCTACTCTTGCTTAAATATAATACATACAATAATAAAATAACAAATATTATTTACAGCAATAAAAATTAAATTAAATAGTACCAGTTCCTTTACCAACACTACATTGCTCAACAGCCGACTTAAAATCAACAGCTTGCACTCTTATTGAAAAATACTTTCAACTGTTCAAATAATAAATAAACTGCATTTAAAAATTTTAATATCAACTTATTATCTTAAGACGATAATAATAACTAAACAACATGATGAATTTATAAATCAGCTTTTAATTGAAAAGTCATGAAATGGTCCCTTTGAATATTGTTGTTCATCGAGTCAATCAAAACAAATTATATAAAAAAAAAAATAGTGATCCTAATATGCTGACTGCAATGACACTTCTAACTAAACTAATTAATTCATTACCATCTGAAATCAAACCCGAAAGATCAAAAGAAAAAAAAATCATCTGTAGTGTGAATGTGACATACTCAGTGGTTGTTGAGGTATGTCTTTGTGACATTTTCACCTTCACCTGTACTTCAATAAAATATAAACATGTAAGCTTTTTTCATTCATCCAAATTAAGTAAAACAATTATAAAATTTTGTTGTCATTACACCAGATGTTAAATTTTTCGTTACATACTATTAGATAAGTTCTTTACTTTTAGACATTATTGACATAATATCATAAAATTTGCTATATGTATTTTCTGTAAGTGTATAAACAATATATATATGCTTTATTAAACATAAATGAATAATTTTTAAATAATTTGTTTGAGAACAGGGATATATATACACACATATATATGTTGAAAATCCATCTTTCAGCAATATTGTGATGAAATAAATCAAATTACCATAATTTCCGGTGTATAGCCCGCGGATCATACAATCGTGTTTCGACCCAGAAATTTTTAAAAATAAAATGTAACTTTTTAGATCACAGTAAATATTGGTCTTCAAATACTGAATAAAATTTCTGGGTCCAAACTGGGTTGTTTGATCTGCGGGCTATACACCCGAAATTACGGTACATATCATTAGAAACTGAATAAAGTTACAAAAGTGCAACTCATTAATTTTTAAATATTTTTTTAGATATAGTTATTTGAAAGATATAAATATAATGGATTATGCATTTTTTGCATATATTTAAAGCACAATACGTCAAAATTTTCTTCAACAGAGTAAAATTTGTTTTTTTTTTCAATATTAGCAGCTCAATGCTAAATTTTCCATATTAACAGCCAAATATGAGTTTAAAGATTAGGACTGTCATTTTGAAAATTTCTATTGGGCGGTGAGGAGCTAGTGATTATTCTCTTTTTTGGAAAGGGATAATTGCTCTTCGCCCTAGAAGTTTTACTAAAAAACAATATTGTTTATTTTTTTTCCTTAAGAAACGAACATAAAAGATAATTTGAAAAATAAAATAAATGTATAAATAAAAATATTTCCAGGGATGATACATTGGATAGGTTTTACATTTGAAAATATTGATAATTTTAAATATGATTTAAATACTACTAAAACCAACCAAAATCCCACTATTTTTATTTCAGATCCAGTTATAATGTAGTATTATGTACAATTTAAAATTAAAAAATTAGTCATAGAAACTCGGCCTCTGATTGATAAAGATTTTTTAATAATTTCATTATTTTTTGTAAAATATTTTTGATTTCAAAGATTATACAATTTTTTAGACACATTTAAATATCTTTTAACATTACAGCAATATTTTTTTCATAATCTACATACTTTATTTACCTTGCTTAAATTATTCGAAGAAGATTTCTTTATTAGTTATTGAAATATGATTTTATATATAAAATGAGGCCTTTGAAAATTGAACAATCATTAATGGCAACTCGTGGCATTTTTCCAAAATTTTGATAATTTTTTCTCATATGTTCACTATTTTTATTTTATAACCATTTAAAAGATATTTTTACGTACAATTAAAAAAAAGCAATAACACCCTGCCTTCGGTTAATAATAAATTTTTGATTAACACATTATTTTTGACAAAATTCTTGATTTTAAACATTCATAAGATAAAAGACACTCTTAGTGTTTAAACATGATAAAAAACAAGAAATAATAATCAGCCTACATTATTTGTCACATATACATTATTTGAAACCTATTTAGTGATTTTATATTGAAATGACTTTTTTTTTTTTTTTTTTTTTTTTTTTTTTTTTTTTTTTTAATGTAGTCTTTGAATATCGAACTGTCATTATAAAAAATTTAAAACAATTTTTCAAAATTTTGATATTTTTTATCTTAAAAAATATTTTACTTAGGATCAAGAAAATTAAAGGTGATTACGTCTTAAAATAAGCTATAAACAAACCCAATTTCATTGAAATTTGTGACAGTGATTAAATGGCTTAGGGGAACTGACATGGAATTACTCTGCTTGATTTGATATGAAATGCACCTCAAAATATTTTTAAATAGGAAATACTACCAAAAACACCCAAAATCCCACTATTTTTATTTCAGAATCAGGTAAAGGACACCTTTAAGTATATCTCCCATAAAAAATAAATTTAATAAAAATACCGCCTTTTGTTGATAATGCTTTTTTTGTTAATGCATTATTTTTCATAAAAAATTCACGACTTCAAAGTTTAAATATTTTTTTAGACACACTTAAAATGTTATAAGCGTAACAATATATTTTTTTCATAAGCTGCGTACCCTAAATATTGTGCATAAATTATTTGAAGATGATTTGTAGAGTAGATATTGAAATATGATTATATATATGACATGCTACATTTGAAAACCGAGCTATCAAGAATGCCAACTGACGGCAGTTTTTCAAAATTTTGACAATTTTTTTCTCAGAAACTATTTCACCAAGGAGCAAAAAAAATTACTGGTGATCATATCTTAATAGTAAGAACAAACACACGCAGTTTCATTAAAATCTGTGATGGTGGGTTACATATTGATATTTTACTGCCTGATTTGACGTGGAATGCCCCTTCTTCCTGTAACTTATTATTCTAATAAGATTCATCTTCAACTGCTTCGTCTTCATCCTCATCTTCCTCTTTTTTTGGATGTTGCACGTATACAGGGCTGCTACAGGCGACTATTTTGTAATTCTATTTCGCACAACTTTTTCAAAACAGGAATCTTTTATATACCGTTTGAGACATTTGCAAGCGAAATATACTACAAAATGATTTTATTTAAATAGTGGTGAGAACAGAATATAAAAATAGTCGCCTGTGGCAGCCCTGCGTATATTGTTTCTGGTTGTTTCACTAGAAAATATGCTTTCTCTTTTTCATAGTCTTTGGTCTTGAACTACTTATAAAAGGATCAGAATTTCGTAAACGTCTGTTCAAAACATTTTTATTACATTGCTCTCGTGAAAATTTTCGGGAAAACCTTTGCCTACATGGCAAAAATGTTTGTTTCTAGCTTCAGCTGCCTCCTCCGAAAGTTGACCGATAGGCAATCTTGCATGTTTAATTACTGTGGCCCCATGTACTAAAACTTTATGTACTGTTGGCGACATTGGATGCCACCCATATAATTCGACATAAAGCTTTGTAGTTTCTTCGGTGTAATTTTCAAATTTCTTAACATCAATTCTATGTCCAGTGGACAGTGCCTCTAAACGTAAAGGAACAAGAGAACTCTGAAATATATTTGCATCACTATCAGAAGTATTCTGAAACATCTGTTTAAATTGCGATTGTTGGGTGTCATCGCAACCCCATTTATTGTCTTACGCGCGTGTATTTAAAAGTTAATTTAATGTTTAAATGAATGAAATAATATCCTAGCGAATTTGTTAAAGCAAACGAATTTAAGAATAAAGTTAAGAATAATTAAGATATAGATATAATTAAGAATAATTAAGAATATATACAAATTTAAGAATAATTAAGTATTTAAAAAAATATTTTTAGAGGTGTTGTTCAGTTAATCCAAATTTTCTTATTAGGAATTATAATGTAATTACATGCGTTGGGTTAATTTATAAAATATATATTTTTAACATGGAAAAATTTATTTTAATAAATAAAAAGTTGATAATGAATAACTTTTAATTAGAACACGAATTCATTTTATGTCGTTTTGATGATTTAAACTTATATTTAATTAATATGTTTCAATATTAGTTTGTTACTTTTCAATATTTTTAATTTAAAAATAAAATAAAAATATTAATTTACATATATATTTTTTATCTTTTGGAAGATAATTTTTAAATGGGGGATATTTCTGAATATTTCTTACAAATTTAAGAATGCTTATTAAATAAAATAAGTGACTTTCTGAGGTTTTTCTCTTAATACAATTTTCTCTTTAGGAATTATAATGTAATTAAATGTTTTATTCAAGAAATTTGTAACATAGAAAAACTAATTTTAATTTTAAAAAAAAGTTGCTAATTAGTCACTTTTAATTAGAATAAGAGTTCATTTTTTGTCATTTGATGATTTAATGTAGAATATATTTTTAGTGATTATGTAGCTGTAATGATTCTTTTACGTATCAACATTTTTTAATCATCAAATAAAATAGAAATATTAATTTATCTTTTCTTTTTTTTTTCTTTCTTTTTTTTTTTTTTTTTTTTTTTTGGTAAATAACTTTTTAGAAATGGGAGATTTCGGAATCTTTCTTTTACATTTTAATGCTAAAAAGTTGGGTAGTTTTTTTTTTAATATTTTTATAGCTTGTAAAATAACTTTTTAATAACACTTTTTAATAATTTGATTTTTAAATAAAATAAGAAACATAGCTATTGCTTTTAAAATGAATATATAGTTAGAAAATAATTAATTTATGAAGTTTTTTTTTCTACGAGTAAGTTTATAATGAATAATAATTTTAAGGAGCGATTTAAAAAACCCTTTTGATGATTCAAATAATTGTAAGTCCTTTTTAAAATGAATTCAATAACTGTTTCTTTTAAATAAATAAATACAGGCTATTTTTGAAAAAAAATTTCTTTATCACTGTTAGAATTTCATATGAATTACATGAAATATACCTATCTTATCAAAACTCAAACAAAATTAAGAAAAAGAAAAAAAAAAATGTCGGCTAAGCCTAAATATTCGGAATTCGGACCGATGCACAGTGGGGCAAAATCCCAAAAAGCTGGCCAAAAGTTGAAAAATAAAGTTACTATTTAGGAAATTTTGACTATACAGGTGGTTAGAGTAATGTTTGGAGGGTCAGAATCTATATTTATAAAAAGGTTTTCGTTTTGCTTTGGCAGCCTGTATCATTTCAAATGTGACACTTGGAGGATTATCATCTGAAGCGAACAAAAAGAGCAAAACAAAGGCTCTTCTAAACACGTGCTACATTTTCCCATATCATCCGATTTAAATGCTTTAAAATAGACTCACACGATGATAGTGTGTACTGTTTGCCCATGTTACAAAAATTATATTAAGTAGATAAAATTTAATAATTGCATGATTACTTTTGATAATTTGTTTTAAAAAATATATTATTTTTTTGCTTTCAAACATCAAAACGTTTATAAGTTCCACGGTGTTCCGCAACGACATGTAATGGAAACAATAGCGTGAACTATTATCTAATGAATCAGGAAAAATTAGCTGCCAAAAACTGCCCTTCTGTATTTCGTGCAGGTTTTTGCAACCACCGGTAAAAATGTCATTTTTTTAGTCGCTTCAAAAGCTATGACATTTATTACTTTTCACAGTAATTTAGCTGGCAAACATTTTTGAAATTTTTAGATTATTCAGTTTTTTGATAGATTATTATGTGTTATACTACAAATAAGTATTATAATCATAAGCATAAAAGAATTTGATAAACAAGATTAGTAATAAAAAGATGAAAAGAATTCTCTATCATCAATAGAATAGAAATACATTTTCTTATCTTTATAGCTAATAATTTTGTGTATTCTATCGTAATTAGACGAATTATCTTGTCAATTGCAATCTTTGCTAGATCATACTGCAGCACGTATTTTATTAACGCAAACGGAAATTATGAAGAATCTGACTTCCGAGAACATTAGCAATCTGAATTTTATTTTCAAGTGGGGATGTGATAGTACATCTGGCCAAAGTACTTTTAAACAAAAATTTAGCGTTGATGATGGTAGAAATTAGGTCCAAATAGGTTTTCACTTCTCTAGTGCCACTAGAACTTAAGTGTTGCAAATAATTCAGAAATCGTTATCTGGAAAAATTCGAGATCTTCATCTCTTCGATTTTTTAGGCTCATCAGAATCCATTTTTTGCAGGAACATACGGAAGCTACTGTCAGTGAAATGGATTACATTACAGATCAGGAGAGTAAACTTATTCCTTTTAAAACAATCATTGATAGAAAATAAGTAGGCGATAATTACAAACTAGCTTTAACGATGATTGATTGCAAAATTTTTATTGTCATTTGTAGTAATTTGTCAACTCAACGTTGATACCTATATCAGGCTACTTCAAACCAGTCTAATAATTTTAATGGCATTTTCAAACTAAAAGTGAATGAAAATAATTTACAATTCGGGATATCCACGTTACATGCTTGTATAAGATCTTTATAGTGTAGCTTGCATTTAGCATACAAACGGGATATAAAGAATGGCAAGTGTGCACTCCAGACGAGAAGAAAAAAAAATTAAAATTGTAAAACAACATTTACAAAAAAGATTTCGTTTACAATTAGGACTACTCGTCGATAAATCAAAGCTCGGATTTGGAAGCACAAATGATTATAACACAGCTCGTCGATTCTTTGAAAACGCAATTATTTCTGCTTCCATAAGGAGCGTAGACGAAGATTTGATCAAACGATTCCACGTCTTACAAGTAATTTCTTAACATTCATTTGACCAATTTCGTGTATTATTGCTCACAAGCAGCTTGTAAATTCGTCGAATTGTATTCCTAGTTCTATGTGCCAAATTCAGTGCATAAACTACTTATTCATGGCACAGAAATAATAGCTTCCTCGTTATTGCCTGTTGAGCAAATATCGGGAGACGCTCAAGAATCGTGCAACAAATTGATCAAAAGGTATCGAAAAGATTTCTCCCTAAAATGCAGTAGGACGTAAACAATGGAAGATTTTTTGCTACTTTTAATGTTATCAGATCCCTTTATTTCAAGCTTACTTAAATTACCATCGAAGAAACTAATATCCTTACTCCTAGAGGCACAGAAACTTCTGTAAAATATTTCGACACCTCCCCTTCTGAAGAGTCTACTTAGTATACTACAGATGATTCAGAAGATGAATTTTAGAATATCCTTTCGTTTTATTTTAATAATATATAGAAATTGAACCTTGTAGTATTTTACTTTTCATTAATGTATTTAATTGTATTTCATAAATAAATATTCATCGTTTAATTTCGACTAAAAACGTCTTAGTTCCTTGAAAACACCTTGTAACGTTTAGCCTCGAAAAATTTTAATTTCAAAACTTCATATTTTTTATTTAAATTTAATTGTTTTTATTTTTAATTCGCCATTTTTTTAAATTTAATTTTTGATTCGTATTTAGCATCCTCAAAAGTTCCTGTATATGAAATTTCATAGAAATGGAATAATTTTCAAAGCATTTTAATTTTAAGTCCACTATATTGGATACGCCATTTTGTATTTTGCAATATTAATTTTAGAATCGAGATCAGCATCCTGAAAAACATCTGTGTACGAAATTTCGTGGCATTTAAATAACTTTTTCATATTTTGGCCAGCTTTTCGGGATTTTGCCCCACTGTGCGATGTTGGCAAATCTAATCGGGCCACTGTCAGAAATCACATATCGCCCCTGCGTCACTTGCCGGTGTAAGTCGATTGCCGATATATAAACATAAGGGGCCCGATTACGATAACCGGCAGTTGAAACAGCAGATTCTCAAGTTTCAATTGCCGACATGCTGCCGAGACTTCACCGAAACCACTGTGCCCATGCCGACACTTAACCGACACTGCCGTCTGCCGTCCGATAGTGTTCCGAAAAGTATGCGTTTTCTGGGTAATTATAATACACTGTATAAAAAAAGTAGAAGGACACTCGATTTTTTTAATTTATTTAATAGTGATTTACGGTCTGATATTCTTAAGGGTATCATTTTATGCTCATCCTTTTGTTTTGAAATCAGAGATAAATTGCTACAACAATTAATTTATAGAAAAATGAAATTAGTTAACTGTCCCACTGTAAAAAAGTCGAAGGACATCTCTGAAAAATAGAATTTATTGGACCCTTCTCCTATAGATAAGGTAAATAAGCATTACTGTTTTACTGTTTTTGTTAAATATATATATATATTTCTTCATTTTTAAATTGATTTTTTTTTAGAATGCATAAGGCTTTTAAATAATTTTTCCAAGGCCAAGCCATAGCATTTAGAAAGGAGGGTTAAAAGAATCAGAGAGATTACTAAATTGCTTGATGTTAGTAAAACTGCAATATGAAACTATCTTAAAAATATAGAGCATCACGGTACTAAAAATAAAGACAGGAAGACTTAAAACACTGAAGCCTCTTGGTGAAAGAGACATTATCGAGGGTTGAAAAGGGAAGATTCTACAATTTAAAAGGTCGGAATACAAGCAGGGATGATGCATGTGTCAAGTCAAACTGTATACATCTATATCAAAAAGTCCTAAATCTTCATTTTCAAGAAGAGACAACACAATCCAAAGTAGACAAAAATGCATGCAGCTAACCGATTATCTTGGACGCAGGATTCGCACAGTTTTACTACTAAATTTTTACAGTATTTTCAAAGTATTTCACTGCAGAAGAATACTGCAAAATCTGTGAATAAAGGCGGTGTTTGCGAATTCTGTGTTTTAAATATTAAATGTAAATTTTCTTATCATTAATATTGGTGCCAGAGTCCTTGGAAATTCCAAGGAGTGTGCGAACCTTGCGGACGAGAGACCACATGTTTTGCACCACAGAATGGACTTTTATCATTTTCTTAGATGAGAAAAAGTTCAATTTAGATGGTTCTCTTAGATTGATGCATATCAGTTCTGTCGGCTTTGCATCGAGAATGAGAACGAATTTTATTCCACTCGACATGTGGGAGGGGGAAGTTTGATGGTCTGGCTAGCAGTCGGATATGGTAGAAGAAGGAGTCTGGTCTTTATGAATGGTAGGCAAAACCATAAAGATATCATCCGATTGTTGGAATCGGACCTTCTTACTTTTGGTACAGAATTAAGTGCAGAAGATTGGATATTTCAGCTAGATGGAACAACGATTCACACAGATATTGGTGTTAAAAATTGGCTCTACACAAATAACATCCTTGTTTTGCCATGGCCAGCTAAAAACCCTGACCTGAACATATATAAAAATATTGGGCGACATTAGGTTATCACATATACAATGGAGGAAAACAGTATTAATATGTTGTTCAGCTTTGGAATGCACTTAACAATGTTTGTGACAATTTTCCCCAAAGTGAAATTTAAGCACTCTATGATTCAATGCCAAACAGAGTCTTTAGAGGAATAAAGGCAAATAAAAAGAAATTTTTCATTAATATGTAATTTAAATTTCATATAGAATACTTATGTGTCCTTATACTCTTTTACAGAGTTTCATCTAAGCAACAGAAACTATGATATGAAAAACAAATTCTCTTTGTAATGTATTTTTTTATTAATATGATTTTATATTCATTTAATTGTAAAATGTCACACAAATAAAGACTTTCGCGCTAACTTAATCAGTTGTGCTTTTTTTTAGAAAAAAGTATAGTGTCCTTCTAGTTTTTTTTACGCAGTGTATAACTAATATTTGTTCAACTGTCATATGAATATGTAAGATTTTGTGATTAAATATTTCTCAGACCTGCATTTGCGCCAGTGTTGCCAGATTGGTGACTTTCTAAATTCAGATTATTTGACCGTCACCAATTTTTTAAAGTAGTATAATTGGGTTATTTTTCAGAATTTTTAATCTATTTTTAAATAAGGCGAATATTTCTATTTCAAAAAAGCGGTGACAATCAACAATCTAGGGAGAAAAAAGTCCCCAATCTGGCAACACTGATTTGCGCTTAACCGTTAACAGACCAATGACGCCATATAAGCGACATTGGCACCCTTAACCAAATTTATTCGCTTTTGACCTCTTTTTTTTTTAAGAAACACTTTTACTTTTACTTTCACAACATGTATATGAGAAATTTATTAAAAAGATTACCTTTCAATTATAGTGGTGCAAATAGAATATAAAAATAGAACAAGGTATTTAAAGGTACCGTCCGTAAAGGTTTAAGTTTTAAAAATTATCTGATACACGCAAATCGTTTTTAAATTTTACAAAATTTTTCTGTCTAATAATGTAAATATAGAAAAGTGACTATTCAAACACATTTCTGCTATCAAGAAAAAAAGATATTGATTTTTGTATCATATAAATACATTTAATGAACTGTTATTCAAACATTGCATTCACATTTTCGTTTATAAGAGATTCTTTGAAACTTTCAATTAAATACCAATTAAAATTTTATGCTGTTTACTACTTCTGAATTTATTTCTATTTTACTTCTTTCACACTATATATAAATGCGATTAAATGTTTGGAACGCAGCATTCAAATTTCATAATTAAAGATTTTTGACTTGGAAAATTTTCCATGTATGTAAAATTTAATCGAAAGGAACTAATTTCTAGAAACTAATGAGAAATTAATTGCTTTAAAAAATTAAAGTTTTATCTTTTATTTTTATAATGTATAGACGACAAAACATGCTTCATTTACATTTGCGAAATTAAGATCAAAGAATTTATAAAAGGAAAATGTTATTTAATATTGTATAGTTTTATAGTAAACATATAATTAAAGTTTAATAACTAGGAATAAAATTCGTTATGAAAAACTATCATTTGCTAACATTATTAAAAGTATTAGGTCTACCGGAAACTTCTGTCCGATAATGTTATTTCACGACTACTTTTTTAAAATTTCAGATTTTTTTCATTGGCACCACTTTTTTGAAATGGTAAAATTCCCATTGTTTTTACCTTAATATGAAATGTGAAAGCAATGGGAATTTTATCTTTTCAAAAGGTTGAGCCAATGCAGAAGTCTGAATTTTAAAAAGTATGAATGAAATAACATTATCGGACGTAACTGTACGGTAGACCTAACTTATACATACCTGATTCTAAGCTATATATAGATATTATACATACTAAGATAATATTTTCCTTAAAACTTCAATCACATCCCTTCTCATTATTCAGAATGCATATATCGTCGGTACCATGTCAAACTATCCAATATGAAAGCAGTGTTGCCACTGGGCTGCTTTTTTTAAATTCAGATTTCTTGACTTGCACCATTTTTTTGTTATATTAAAATTCGCATTATTTAATGACATATTAATTAAAGTGAAAGGAAGAGAATTTTGTCATTTCAGATTCTTTGATTTATTCTTTGATTTTTGAACTGTTATCGTTCTTTATACGTCGTTAAAGCGCCTCCTGATGGCGACATTTTAAACCTTTTTTTACGAAAACCTCGGCCGCATGAACTACATAACATATATTTGAAGTTTCATTCGAATCCATTTAGTAGAACCGGAACTATGAGCCTCTGAATACCATCAGTTTCATTTTAACCACCCCGTAAAAAAGAGTATTGTAATCAAAAAAATTTTCCAACTTCCAGTTTTTGCCGGATTTCCACGTTAGGGGTCAGAAAATTTGAAAAAAAAATGTTTTTTCAATATGTCTGTCCATTTGTATGTCCTCATTGTATCATTCAAAAGGGGATGAAATTATGCATAGAATTGAACGAATTTTATATATAGTAGGCAGTGGTGGAAAATTGGCGCAGAGGCGGAGCCTATTGACACCACTAAATTTTTATGGTATTAATTTGTTTAATAAAAACTCAGAAATTTGATCATTGGATAAGAGGCAAAATACTACTATAATTTAGTGGTGTCAATAGGCTCCACCTTTGCGCCAATTTTCCACCACTGATAGTAGGGGATGTAGGGGAGGTATGATACACTTTTTTTAACTAATTTCTTACAACCCTTAGAAACCTATTTTTAAACAAATTTTTCGTATTTTTTTGTTAAGTGACCTTTTATTCATTTATTAAAAATATTGTGAATTTAAAAAATAATCATTCAAAAAATATATTCCAATTATTGTGAATGGTTACTACTGTATCAAATCTCCCCATTGCCGGGGAGGATTGATACACTAGCAAGGGAGATTTGATACATTGTTATGTAAATTGAAAAAAAAATGCAGCCAATTCAATTTATGGGTTATACAAATTTTTATGATAAATCTTGAAATATTTAAGTAAAATTAAAAAAAAAAAATGACATCGACATATTTTTGTTTCTGAAATGTTCTTTACAAAAATATTTAAACAATTGCTATTATTCAAACAATTCTATTAACACACTTTTTAGAAAATAAATAATGAAAAAAAAAACCCTAGAGATCTTGCCGCAAGAAAAAATGAAGTGAACATTGCTGATTTGCAAACAATTTAACATAAAAGATTTTAACATTTTTAAAATCTTTAACGTTTTAACATTTTTAAAGATTTAAAGATTTTAGAGTAACATAAAAGCACATTTAAGATTTCTTTAACCCTTTCAGGTTAAACCATTTTCAATGCTAAAGTGTTGAATAAATGAGTGGCACCGGAATTTACCAACAAATTTAATTGGAAATAAGAAAAGAGCTATATTTTATTTTCATATTAAATGTAAAATATTTTACAAAATGCTGGTGCCAATGTGGCGTTTGGGAATTAAAACTTAGTGGTTTCATAAACATACCACCACCCCTGAAATGGTTAAAAGAAAAACTAATAACTCTATCATTTTGATAAGTAAAATCGGGTGGATTTAATGTTTTTTTTAATTTGCCCTTCGTCAATCCTAGAAACATCTTCCTTTTCAGTCCATTTAAACTTTTTTCCTTCTACATGACGAGCAAAACGAACTAACCATCCATCATCGCACTGCTTTTCTATGTAACCTACATAATGTCTATGAATAGTCTCTTTGTTCTTCCTTACCAATTTCAGTAGCTCTTGTTGTAAAACAATAATGAATATTACAAGCCTATATTAGTTTACTACTTAAAAAAAACTATTACATTTCAAATATACAAGTGTATCATTTCTCCCCAGCACTAATGTATCATTTCTCCCTATCATGCCTTATTGGATTCTCAATCACTTTGTATAAATGCAGTTGCAAACTGCCGATATGCTTTCTGGTAAAACTCACCCTAGCAATGTGCGTTACAAATAAAAAAAATTGCAAGATATTATCTTCACAATAATAAGAGTTATGAAGCAAAATCAATATTTAAAAAAAAATTTACATTGGCATTTCAAAAGTATTCAAAATTAAAAGATAAAAAACGTTGTCAGTTCTTCACTACTAAGGCCAGCTAATGATGACCTCCTAATAAAAGAAGACTTTACATATGTTACAATGGCTGTTAATGCCATTTGTTGAGAAAAATTGTCAATGTACCAATCCTCCCTATGTATCAAACCTCCCCTACCTCTCCTATATATTTTTTGTCTATTGTAAGCAAGCCCCTGCTGAATTTGGGGATATTTCGCCGGAAGGGAGCGCTGTGATAACAATTTTTGCATCATTTTCATTATTGTATCATTGAAAGTTGTTTGAATTTATGCATACACATGAAGGAACTTATTTATATGTATAAATGGTCATGGCTAGTAGGTCCCATTTAAATCTGCAGAAATTCCGCTCGAAAGTTGCGTTGTGATAGCGATTCTTTTGTGATTGTCTCCATTTTTCGTAGTTGCGTTGTACATAGGCTTCTCGTGCAGCAGCGCATGTTTTGCATCCAGATAACCGGGCGATTCGCAAGCAACATGCAAACAGAATGCTTGGAATATATAGATTTTATTGAAAAATGTGATGGAAATTAGCTCGTATTCACTCCGATTAATAAAATGAAGCAAAATTTTAGATGAAAATCAAAGTCGGTGTAGTTGTTTTATTTGTACTGGATGCTCGTGCAGCGACGCACAATTCGGAATCTTGTTTCTTTCTAAAGTTCATAATTAAAGAAATTACTCTTTTTGAAGTCATGTATGAGATAGAAGAAAGGTTTGGAATTAGCACATCCGACTAATTTTTCTATTATCAACAGAAATGTCTGAAAAATAACGTTAACTAGTAGAAAAGGCTTGTAATATACTACCATCATATGTTGACGATTTGGCCTAATTTTTTATTCGGAAATTCTGAATTTGTAGAAGAAATTCAGTAAAGTAATTTTGATTTATTTAATGACGAGAATTTCGCGATTGCACAATGTAAATATCTCCTTGCAGAATTTCTGGTATGAACTCGAAAATTCTGAAAAAAAAAGAAGGACAATCCGATAATTCAGCTTCCATCTCGTGCTTATCGGCACAAAAGATTTTTTAAAGTAAATAAAGGCAGTGTGTAAAGCATCCACAATTTTTCAGTTATGACATTAGCATTGAATTGCAAATGTATCTATAGCTAATATTTTAACACTATTGTTATTTCAATTGCAGTTTTCCGATTTGGTCAATATTCAGGTTTCGTAAGGGTGATTTTTTTCGAATGCCAGTAATTTTGAAATGATATCATCCCTCTGAATCTTACAATTAAATAAAATAAATATAACTTTTTGTAATCAGTGGTATTCAAAAGTAAGCAACCCAACAAAATCTGATATTGACCACAGTATTACCAATATAGATTTTCTGTTGCGCAGGGCACAGTTATCCCAGGGCAGACTGCCATTTCCTCTAATATAATCTGCTGCTTTATTTATGAGATAAATTTAGCGTTTAACAAAGGCAACGATTACTATTCAGAATTACTGGCCGAAGTTTTAACACTGCGGTAATCAAGCTCTGATGCTAAGATAAGGTGAGTGTATAAGGACATTGCTAGGGAACAAGAACATTATAGGGGCAGATACGGATGAGCGGGGCCGTATTCTGAACACTTGCAGAATGTTCAAACTTCCCCCAGTAAAAATGAACATTAATTTTAGGCATGTATATAGGAGAAAAAAAGCACAAAATTATTATTATTATTATTTACTTGTGGAAATTTGCAGAGGTGCGCAACTCTTATAGAATGCGGTTTTGCGGATGCCTCATGTATTTACTTGTATGTATTTGCATTGTTTGTGGTACTGCTTGTAAGCATACTAAGGCCAGTCTGTCTTTATGCTGACTTTCAGTTTTAGCCTTTTAACACTTTCAAGGGCGGTTTTATGTTTATGAAACCACTTAATCTTAATTCCCAAACTCTACATTGGCACCAGAATTTTGGTTTAAAAAATGCGGTTTATTGCGTATGTGAAATATAGCTTTTTTCTTATTTCGAAATAAAATTGTTGGTAAATTCCGGTATCTAGCATTCAGTTCAACATTTTAGCAGTGGAAGTGCTTTTCCCTGAAAGGGTTAAAGAGTTTTTGGAACATTTTATATGAGGAGAGAGTAAAAGAGATTACTTGATTCTGAGACATTTCGTGTTCCTTGAAAGATACTCAAATTTCTTCTTAACACTTCAGTGCGCAGCTTTTCATATATGCAAACAACAGTGTTTTAAATTTAATAGATTTCTTTTATTCGTATATACCTAATTCACACCAGAAGATTAAAATAACAATATCTGCTTTAAATAATAACAGACATTCCGTATATAAATAAAGCGAAATCAACAATTGAAACTTTCTGGTTTAAAGTCAGATTCTATGAACTACGTAGTTTCTAGAACGTATTCTATCATGGGAATTAACCCCTTAATTCTCGCTCCCACCATATTCACGGGCTGTGTCTTTTACTGAAATTGTTTGATTCCCACCAGTTTTATAAAATAGTGAATATGGCTATATTTTAGTATCGTTTTACCTGTCATTAAATAAGGTGAATATTTCTTTATCATAAAAGTGGTGCCAATAAGCAATTTGAATTTTTAAACCGTAATTTAATTCGAGCGTTAGTGGGTTAAAGGGTTAACCCTCTCGCTGCGCAATCTGAGATTTCCTCGGGCAACGTAAAAGTGGCAAAATCTGAGCAACCCGAGATTCCCTCGTGGATTCATTTTTTCTACTGGCGATTATTTTTTAATTCAATTCGGACCACTTTTTAAATGCAAAAAATTCTATATAGACTTTAACAACATCTACAAGAGAAATCTACAGCAAAATTGATTTTCTTAAAATAGTGGAGCGAGAATATAGAAATAGTCTCCAGTGACAGCCCTGATTAAGCCTGATTTAAATGCAATATGCGCAATTTTTGAACTTATTTTGATTAAACAAATTACGCAGCGAAAGGGTTAAGGGTTAAGCTTTATAAAATAAATAATTATTGTAATGTAAAATAAGGTATTTGGAGACATACTTCTCAAATTACGTATTAATTTTCAATATTTTCCTTAAAAGAGCCACACGACTCTAGTTTTTACTTGTATTGCAGATGTGCAACAGGAAAAAATTTGACGTATTATAGAAAAAATGTACCACTGATTTTATTATTATTATTATTATTATTATTTTTCCTGTGTAATAAAACTTTCAGAGAATCATACATAATTTTTTCGAAACAAAATAAAAAATCACGCATTGAAGGGTTAAACGAACGGAAAACAATTTGCATGAATTAATGTTTTTAAAAATACTTCACCTAATAAATTAGTTTAAGTGCATAATATGAATAAAATAGATAAAAATTAGATTATTTGTTGTTTTACATTAATGAGTATAGATTGCTTTATTTTATTGACTTTAAAACCACTAGCAAGCACTAATTGCTTAGAAAAGTTCAAAATATCAAAGTAAAGTATATAAGAAAGTTACATTTCTAAAAAAATTATATTTATGATTGCTCGTTACAGATTCGTTTATCTTTGTTACACCTAAATGGCCAATTTGGCGAAATTTTTCGATTTTTTTTATATTGTTCATTTGAAAGAGCAATCTTTTACTACTATAAATCCGTTTTAATTTTATTCCTACGATTTCTAGAAGAGGAGTTATAGCCAATTTAATAAACAAGAAGTAATGAGTCAAATATCTGAAGTAGGCGTAAGAAGATTAGGAAAAACGTAAACAATCTTTCTGTACATGATATTATTACTTTTTTCATAAAAAAACTAATAAAACTAAATTGACTCTCCTAGATTAATTTTACAGATAAGAAATATTATAGATAAAAAAATATTAAATGCGATTTTTGGAAAATAAATTTTTCGGGTAATTCCAAGTTCGATTATATCCATATTCTAAAATTTTTTAAACGCATTTCAGTGAAATCTTGTCAGAATGCTTTCCGTATTACTCACTATGTTCTGAACTAGAATCTAAGTTCTATGTGATAATGCAATTCTTTTATAGGTACTGCAATTAAAAAAAATTGTAATTCTTAACACAAAATATGTATTTTTTTTTAAACATTTTGAAATATTTCAGTTAATTTTGAGGATATTGTAAAACTCCTTGTTCAGTGCACAGGTAAGTGAAGAGTTGCCAAGTCTACGGCTTTTTGCACTCCACTATTATCTTAGAGAAAGTATTGTTCTTTTAAATCGGTCAAATGTTCCAATTTAATAAACTGCATTTTTTGTATTAAAATACTGGTGTTCAAAAAGCCAGAGACTTGGTAGCTCTCTGGGTAATAGTAGTCTATAGTACAAAGGAAATTGAAATATATTTAGTTGAATTGACTGTACGCTGTCTGATATAAGCATGAAATTTTGCTAAAAAATGGCCGCCCCTCCCCACAATTTTTTAAAATATTATGAAGATATTATTAAATTTTTTTATCATTTTTGTATTACAATTGAAATAAAAATAAGTGTAATTCAATATTGTACATTAAGAAGAAGCGCTCCAAACGTAGACAGATACCTTAACACTTAAATGCCATTTTTTTAAAAATCAATTTTAAATGCTCTTCAGCTTTCATTTCTTAAATAATGCATGGGAAAAATACATTTAAAAAATCACATTTTGTTATAAGTATGGTTTACGACTAAAAAACAGATTGTTGCCAATTGGCAACACTGGGTTTTAATTGAAAGGATAATTTTCCTTGATAAAATTTAATAATATTAAACACACATGAATTTTAAGAAATATGATAAGGAATAAATTTTGCTTGCCCACTGCAGAATAAAATAGGATATTTCGCAAGCTTCCAAACAAAACAAAAAGCACATGTAACATTAACTGAAAAAAATAAATCTGTCTTTATTCTTAACCCTTTCGTGGGCAGTGTCCTTAAAAAAGGACACCTAATTTTTATTTTACTAGCACCCAGAATATTTATGTAAGATTTTCCTTTTATAACACTGCAAATAGAGGTGTCTTAAATTCAGACAGATATGTGACTGAAAAAGCAATTCAGACACTTAAGTGTCTGAATAAGAAATTTCAGACATAATACATATCTGAATTTAAGACACTTAAGTGTCTTACTATGATCGTGGTATAAATGAGTTGAAAAAAAATGTCTGAATATTGGTGATATGTCTGAAATTAAGACATTTAGAAATTCAGACACTTAAATGTCTGAATTTTATGTAATTGTATTTTATACGTGATGACTGTGGTACAATTGTATCACTATATATGCTAGCACTTCCAGAGAGTTTTTTAAAATTAGATTAGAGATATTTAGAATATTTTTCCATCCGCTAAATGATGCTACTTTATAGAAGAAAAAACTTCCTTATCAAATATCTGTATCAAAATTGTACAAGTCTGCTTACCAAGTCTCGAAACTAAGTT
This sequence comes from Maratus speciosus, assembly GCA_963932465.1. Lineage (NCBI taxonomy): Eukaryota > Metazoa > Arthropoda > Arachnida > Araneae > Salticidae > Maratus > Maratus speciosus. The sequence goes on from OZ010787.1 coordinate 54,916,668, forward strand.
ATTTTTTGTGCATTAAGTTAAGTAATTAAAGAATTACTTTTCACAAAGTACAAATTTTCTCAAAAATTGTTTGCACTCATTGGCCTACATCGGGGACGGTAAAAATAGACTGCCTCCCCGCCTAAATATTTGAAAATATTAAAGATATATATCTCGGAATGCTAAGATACATGGTCGCAGGCAAAAAAAGAAAAGAAAATGTACGGAAGGGTCAGATTTTGAAACAGATATGCCAATGTCCCATAGACTAATCCGCATTTTTTAAAAGCAGATTTTAAACCTAAAATAGGTTGTTGTTTTTTTGGTCAGAGTGCATCGTGCAAGACAATATTGAAACATATCAAGTTAAAAAGCAAAATAAAAATTTGCAGTTAAAAAAATATTATATATTCAAAAATAAGTTTCTAACAGTATTTTAAAAAATAAAGAACCGAAATTATTTTTTTTATTATTATTATCAGGAGACTGTGCTCTCCCAAGCCCCTCATTTAAGATAAATTTAAAATATACGAACGTTCAAAAGAAACCACAATTTAAAACGTTTTCTACAAGAGAGTCCCTGACGAAAAATCTTTACATAATTTTTCCGCTAGCACTTAATTTATCTATAGTCACTTGGAAGAATAAATTATTTTTCTAATCAGATCTAAACAAAAAATAATTAATTAATTACCAAAATCTAGAAAGGGACAATGGTACCCAACACCCATCTTCTTCAGGCGATTATGCTTAAAGTAGGTACCAAATAGGCATACCCCCCCCCCCCCTTAATACTGGCGTAACGTGGATTTTGTGTTCCCGGGTCAAGAGAATATTGCGCCCCTTCTTTGGTAGATATCGTTATCTAAAACCCCTAAAAACCTTTCTTCCTGGCAATCATTCTCTCTGCTCTTTTCCGAATATGCGACGTCACTGCCTTTTAATGAAAATCTTGCGTGCGCACATGATTGTATATTATTTTACAATTTGATAGGGAAAATACGGAATGAAACAGTCCAAAATTTTGCTGGATTTATAAATTAATAATTCTTCTTTTATTGAAAGATAAGATTTAAATATGAAAATTCAATACAAAACTAATTCTAAAACGCATCGTGAAAGTATTATAACGTGCCAGCCAATCAGAAAACTCGTTTGTTTACTACTGTTTTGGCGGGCAACGGACATTTTTTAACGGCGCGAAGCTGAATTAAAGTAGTCCAGCAGTAAAGTAAATTTGCTTGATGTATAAAAGTTTCTGTTTTATTTATCTACAAGATGCTTCATTGCCCACTGATAACAACTTTTAATGATTTGAAATCTCTCCACTTGTAAATCGTCATTCCTCATGTAAATCGTTGTCGCTGAGTCATTAAAATGCGTTATAAATTTAGAAGAAATGCTGACAAGGTGACAAGTATTACTTTCTTTTGGAAAAAGACCTATAGCTTGCCTTTTTTGAATGCCAGACGAAACTTTATTACAATTTGTAAAGGGAAATATGCTGCTTATTCCGAATAGTATTAATTCCTCTTATTTGAATTGTTTTTGTGCTCGGAACGTGCGATTGTGAAAACATTTTTTTTTTCATGCGGAATACAGAAATTTCAATATGAAAGGATAAAATAATACATAAAATCTAATGATTAAAAATGATTAAACAATGGCATTTAATCATTATATTATTGTGAAAGTGTAATTTCGTGAAACTACCTTTTAGATATTACATTTTTTGGATATTACCAGCCAAGGTAAGTGATAGGTGATTTTTGTAGAATGATAATTCGCAATTTAGAGGACTTTTTTTCGGACAATATTGAACGTTCTTTGCATGTTTAATATTATTTATTTAATATTTAAATTATTTTTATCCCATTAATTTGAATTTTTCATATTTGTGCCTTTTTCATCCAATAAATATTTTTTGTGCGAAAAGATTTGTTTGTTCATTTGTGATGATTTTGATGATTGAATATAATTTTCAGTACTAATGAATATATTAACATTGTCTAGATCTTTATTTTATAAACAAAATATCTATGTAGTAAATAATCTAATTATTGCTTGAATTATTAGCATCTACGTGAAAAATACAAGAGTGAAATAGTAAGATGTATATATTAAAGAAGGTTTGAAACTAGAAGTAATTTTTCTTGCATGTTATTAAAAAATATTTATTAAATTTTTAAAAAATTGCTAAACAGTTCTTGTGATAATCACTTAATCTCATGTATTAAAAAAAAATGCTCAGTATAAATTTTAAAAAATCTAATGATATTGCATAAGATTTTTCTTTTCAATTTCAGTCTACTTTATATTATTGATATAATTGCACTTATGATTTTTCATTTTAAGTGACAAGAGTATCATTTAACTCTTTCACAGAATATATATTATGGAAATGTTTATATATATATATATTAATAAATTTAAATATATGAAAAATGTTATCAATAATTTTTCGCTTCATACAGTGGCTATAAAAGCATTAAAAAAAAAATCACGAAAGCATAAGAATAAAAATTTTCATGAATTTCAGAATAGTTTATAAGTTTCAGTTTTCCAATATGAAATAAATCTCTCCTATAGTATTCAACTGAATGACTATACTATTTTTTATTTATTTATGTTTAATAATCTTTATGAAAACTTGTTTAAAAATAAAAAGCTACTTATGTATTTACTGTGTTACATAACATATTTAGCCCGGGAGGATTAACGCCGGGCCTGATAGACCCATAGTACGTATGGTTTTTACAATTGTCACCACTTTTTTTTTTTTTTTTTTTTTTTTTTTTTTTTTTTTTTTAAAGTAATCTTCAACTTATTTTATTGCAGAATTTGTAACAATTGTCGGCGACTAAATAAGGTGACGAATATTATTTGTATTTATTGGTGGCAAAGTAAAAACCATTCTCACTCTGGGTATGCGCGCGCCCCCCGGGGTTGAATTTTAAAACGAAGCGATGTTTATAAGATACTTTAAGCAAATGATAAAATCTGTGTAATTAATGCAATATGTGCTAAAATTATATTTAAAAAATCAAGTTGAATATCATACGGAAAAATGAAAAAAATATGAGAAAAAAAAATTGTATGGGTATAAGTAAGACCCATTTTCTGCCCATGACAGGGGAAGATACTTTTCTAATGATTTAGTATTGTGTGATAGGTGAATTATAATTTTGCTGATATTTAACATTTTGTGAAAGAATGTGCTTTGAAGATCATTCTTATGATTATGTTTGCTCCGTGTACGTAAATATTTTTTCATATTATTCCATTTTTTTTTAAATTTATGGTTAAATAAATTATTTTTATTACGATGTTTATAGGGGGGAAATATTTTTGAAAGTTTCTTTTCACCTCAAAGATTTTTTTTTAATCTAAATGTAAAAAAAAGGTACTTTTCGGTTAGCCGGGCGCCACTGTTATATATACATATATGTATATGTATATATACATACATATTGCATTTATATATATGTGTGTGTATGTATATATACAATATATATATGTATATATATAACAGTGGCGCCCGGCTAACCGAAAAGTACAAAAACAAAATCATGAAAATTAATAATAAAAATAAACTAATTCAAAAGATAATGAAATAGGATTTTAAGTCTATTTTTTATGTTTGTGTTTGATAATGTAGCAGCTCGACGCATGTTATCTTTGTTGCATTTAAATTTTGTCTTTATATGATAAATATATATACAGGGTGTTCCGTTAAAGGGGTCCAATATTAATAGGGGTAATAGAGGAGATCACACGGAGCATAAATCAGTATATAATGCCTGGCCGGATCTCAATAATTTTCAAGTTACAGCAAATAGAATGAAAAATCGGAAATTTGTAAAAAAACCCTCATTGCTAAACTATCGATAATGCTACATAAAAACGAAGCACATATTTAGAAAGAGCAGAAAAAATCCTACGAAATGACATAAGTTGTTTTAGAATATTGAAAATTAATGGCGAGTTACTAGCTCTGAAACAGTGAAAAAATACAAAATCAAATATTTAGCAAAATAGTTAATCGTTAATTCCAAAAATGCAACTCTACCTACATCAAGGAAAATGTTATAAAATTTGGTCCATTCCGAAAGCTTTCGAAGAAGCTGACAATAAACCATATCAGTTTAATTGTATGGGAGAAATCAAGCAGTTCCCTAGTTACAACTCTGTACTGTTGCACGCTCGGAAAGGGCGAAACTCCGCCCATGACGATTGTAAACACCCCGTTTTAATATCTTTCAATTATACATTTCTGATCAACCTCTATCAATACCCTTTCATTATTCAGTCTGGTCAAGTGAATGACATATTGTGCAGCTCTCGCCTTGTCTTAAAGCAAACTCCGTGACTGCTGCGTTTCCTCCATGAACTTTCAGGATGATGCAGAAGAAGTACTTTTTATGCAAATTTTCTATGTGTATAGGAAGAAAAGTGTAATAAAACAGCAGTCATCAGTGGCCGTTATGTTAAAGGGAGGCTGTTGTAAGTGAGATTGTAGTAAGTTGATGTATAATAATTATGCCGGAATACTCTAACGAAGAATATGCGGACATGCATCTGATGTACGGGCAAGCTCATGGAAATGCATGTCTAGCACAGCGCATGTACCGTGAACAATTTCCAAGGAGACGTTGCCCAAGTTCGAAACTCTTCATAAAAATCGATAGACGATTACGGGAGACTGGATCGTTTAATACAGCAAGCATTGATGCAGGGAAACCTCGACATGTACGAACACCTGCAATGGAAGAAGATGTACTGAATATTTTTAAAGATAACCCCTCCACGAGTACACGAGCTGCTGCGTCTGAAGTCGGTGTTTCTCACCAAAGTGTGTGGCGTGTTCTGCGTGTAGAAAACATGCACCCCTTTCATGTGCAGCGGGTACAACTGTTATCAGTAACAGATTGTGCTCAGCGGACAGAATTCGTACGCTGGTTGCTTAATGTAACAGAAAATAATCCACAATTTCTGGAAAATATTTTATTTACTGATGAAGCAACATTTACGAGAGAGGGCGTGGTAAACATGCACAATATGCACACATGGTCATATACAAATCCGCACACTGTTTTCCCGTCGAACGCACAACAAAAGTTCAGTGTGAACATATGGGCAGGTGTCCTCGGCGATTATCTCATAGGACCATATTTACTACCAGATGTACTCAATGGCAGTACGTACTTGGTTTTCGTACGGGATATCTTACCGCAGTTACTGCAAAATGTGCCAGCAACATTGCGCCACAATATGTGGTTTATGCACGATGGCGCATAAGAGATGGCAGCACTAGTCATTACGCATCGCTCAAATTTTGCTCCGATGGAAATGTAAATATTTAAGGAATGGGGTAAGCTAGAGCCTTGTGTCATATATGTTTCTCTTCCTCTTTAAATGCTGATTAAAATGATATATAGTATGTGCAGTTATGTGTAGGGGTTCAGGAGAAATCGGTAGTTAAACTTTCTTCTTCTTTACTTTCGTTTTCTCCTTGAACCAGGTTTTGCCACCTATTCAAATGCTTCTCGTGCCCCCTTATCTATATCAAAACTACTGAAACTTGATAAATTTAGATTCTACATACTCTTGTGATCTTTTTAATACCTAGTTTGTCCTTCCGGGCACAGTTGTTTATATAAAATTAACCCATTAAAGACCATGCACTTTATGTTTACTTCGAGCCATTTTCAAATTAAAGTGTTTTAAATATGCTTACAAGTTACACATAACTAATTGATAACTCAATAAAATGGCACATTTTGTGTCAATTAAACTCTGTAGATTATTTTGGTACTATATTCATTGAGTTTTCATGAAGTTTTAAGCCTTAAATATCCAATTTAAAAAGTGAAGTTTTCATGTTTTTCTCCCATAGAGATAACATGGGAATAAACAATAGAATTCCATTGCAATTTTGACCATGTTAAGTTACCTAATGTTTTTTTATGGCTCACTTGCCCTTCAGCATCTTCTTAGCTCTCTTCTAAGTCCTATCTTGTATCTCTAAGTCATTTTTTCTATTAATTTTAACATAAATTCTATAAATTACTTTCAAAATTTTGGAGCCATTTTCAAAAATGACATTTTTCAGTTCCTTCAAAACAACTAAATCTTTCAGATAACTAAAATCTATTGTTTCATTCACCTTAACTAAAGTACGTAGATTATTTTAGTACCATTGGTTTTAAGTTAACGGTTAGTTTTAACCCTTTAAACTTTATATCAAACACTGCATTTTTTGAACATTTTCCCCATAGACTTAACATGGGTTAAACAATGGAATTCTATTGTCCTAAAAACTACCTAAAACTCTTCAAAATGATAATATATTGTATTTTTCACTTAGATAAGACTATAAGCTTTAATTTTATACCTATTATGTCCAAAAATATTGATATTTCCTATGCCAAATGATTATTTTAAAAAGTGTTCTTTTTTGTGATTTTTGATATCTGAAGTAACCCTCATTCCCATAGAGAAACATGGGTTTTTGGAGGCATATTCTATACTTTTAACATAGCTTAATTTTTATGATCTCTTTATTATTTTGAAAAACTAACGCCAGATCTCGATATTTTGAACTTTTAGCTTTTCTCCGCCTCCACCCGTGTCTCTCTAGGTCAATTTGATATTTTTTAATTGATTTTTGAAAAAGTGTCATTTAAGAAACTTTTCCGATTTCCCATAGGAATGTATTAGGTTGTTTACTTTTTAATTTAGTTTTTTAACTACTAATTATGTACCGATCTTTTACATATTTACATATTCTGAAAGTTGAATCTTTACTCTTTTTAGCGGTACTATTTGTTTTAATACTGAATACCTAGAAGTATTTTTAATTTTAATTTTAAAATTGGTAATTTTTGATTTGGAGCGGTTGGGTGGACACTGGTTGCTCTCACACAATTTGTGTTCTGTAAGGGCAAGTCAATATTAATGCTTTAAAATAATTGAAAACTCAAGTAGGTTGCCTTCTCAAAAAATTTCTCAACGCTTTAAAATAATACATAAATTAATTATAATAAAAAACTAATAATGAACACTTAACTATTTTTTCAATGGCAACATGTATAGGAAGGTCTTCTCCAACTTTTAGCACAACAATTAACTACTAGGTTTGCCATCTAATCACTAAAACACGCCATTTTGTTTCTGATGGATGTATTTTACACTTGAATTATTGCATAAAAAGCTAAATAACTCGAAAAGTATTGGTCGTAGGGGTATTCTGCTGCGCCAAAATCAGCTGCTTGCAGCCTAAGTGAACTTTTCCCCCCGTCTTTTCCACTATTCCGTTTACCTCTAGCACAATTAGGGGCCTGCCGGGGAGGGGTCAAATGTGGCTCTTCATTATAATAGCTTTTATTTTTGTTATTGTCATATTTTTGACACTTTTTTATATACTACATTATTATTTCTACTGTCACCATCTTTTGCACCATTTTTGCCTCCCTCCCTTATCTATAACAGTTGCTACTTTTTTCCTAATTGGGCTAGAGACATGGTTTTTTCTAATTTACATTCATACTCGACTGTTATAACAGTCCCAAGTCACATTTTACACTTTTTATAAGTTGTTAAGGTTTTTCCTTAACATTGGCAACTTTTACAATTATTAAGATATTTTTCTGTTTTTTTCTTGATTGTACTAGGGGTTGCACACAATATTGATCCCACTAAAATTATTTGACCTTGCACTCATTTCTAAGCTTAACATTGACTACTTTTTTATTATTTGAGTTATTCTTCTGATTTTTTCACTAGGATAACTCATATGGCATATTTTCTTGATCCCAATATACATTTTTACATTTAATATTTTTTATCCTTAACAATAGCAACTTTTTTGTTTATTGGGTTATTTCTCTGGTTCTTTCTGGAATGTACTGGAGGTTGCCAACAATTTTGTTCCCATTATAATTAATTGACCATACAAACATTTCTTTGCCTATCATTGACTACTTTTTTATTATTTGAGTTATTCTACTGATCATTGGGATTACTCATATGACATACATTCTGTTGTTACTGGATTACTATTCTGGTTTTTTCTTGAATGTACTGGAGGTTGCCAACAGTTTTATTCTCATTTTAATTATTTGACCTTGCACACATTTCTTGGCTTAGCATTGACTACTTTATTATTATTATTATTATTATTTGAGTTATTCTTCTGTTTTTCATTGGGATTTCCCATACGTCATATATTCTTTCCCACTAATCACTACTACAATTAGCACTCATTTCCTTATTATTAGCAACTTTTTTGATTACTGGGTTTAATGTAAACGATTATTAAATTTGAGTCATACCATGTCCTACATTCTTGTTCCCATTTACTATTTTACATTTAGCACTACATTGCTGTTGGCATTATCCTCTCCGTCTCATTTTACCCTCCTTGGTCCTTGGGAGGTCCCTGCACTGATTTTGGCGCACTTACATTTAAATTTTTAAAGTTTAAATCTGTTATATTGTGTTTTACATTATCTTACAGGCAAGTCGGCGGGACCCTTGTAGTGTTGGATGAGTATTGTTTGCTTTCCTACTGCAGTACAATAAGAAATATTTTCCAAATGTTTTCCATCTGACAGGTCCACACAATCTACCATTACTCCCTTTACTCCTTTTTTACTCCTTTTTTGGTTCGTTTATGGGACATCGAGACTCGACGTGCAATACTCATACTAGAGCAATATTGCTGAAGTTGTACATAACAGATCAACATTAAGAGTGATTAAATGTAAATTTGTGTACTAATAAATTACTTTCAATGATTTATAACAAATTATCAATATCAAAAATGTACATATGTAAATTTGTCTATTATTTAAAATTGAATTAAATTACATTTTATATTACATACTATATTATATAATTCTTTATATTGTACATAATTACGAATTCCTCATCAAAATTTAACGCTACAACTCCTGTGAAAAATAGTGAGATAATGTATACATGCAGTAATGCATTTTTCACAGGGAAACAATGTTATTGGTAAAAGAGTAGTAACTGATAATTAATATTTTAAGTGTATGGTCTTGGTGGCACGGGAGCAATAGCACATACTTCCCTCTTTTCTCCCATTAGTAATGGTTTTAATATCACTATCTTTTTTTTTTTTTTTTAATTCAAAATTACCCCCCATTTGGCAATTTAATTTTATTCTAAGTCATCTTCGGTGGTTACGACCACTGGCTTTTGCTTTTAACTATCTATTTCCCTTTCCTTCAAAGATGTGTGGCAGGGGCCTAGTGGCTCCCCGATCCAGTTACAATATAACTTTCAGATATAAATATACTAAATAAATAATTCTCACGAAATAATAGATTATAAAAAGTCCAAAATAAAAGTGGAATAATGAATAAGTCACAAATACAAGAAGAAAGCTCTTCAATAGGCGAACATTCATATGAAATAAGTAGCTCGGAACCGACGCTCCTACAAATATTTCACGAATACAGTCAGAAATTAAAAAATAAAAAGAAGAATAAATTAAATAAAGAACAAAATGAACTTAAAATAGCAGGGTACAAAGAAAAATTAGAATGTGCTCTGATGAAAAGTGACGAAATTGAGCAAAACTTGAAGGAAAAAGAACATGAAATAATGGAGTTGAAAGAAATCGTAGAGGAAAAAGAGAGAATGATGATACAACTGGATCAGACAATCCAAGAATTAGAAAATCAGTTAATAACTGCCCAGGCGACTCCAAAGCCACAGAGAGTAAAGGATCTTGTGAAGCATGAAACAGAAGGATCATTTGATTCCAGTATATCAATACACTCAACACCAAGATTAAATACTAAAGACCTTCCAAAAAATCTGACAACATATTCAGAACCCATGGCAAAATTAATGTCGCTGGAACAATTGATAGATAGCTACAGCAAGACGAAGAGCACTCATGCTAAAGGAGCGTCTAGTATGGCAGAAAAATATCTCATCAAAATAAAACAAAAAATAAGAGAATTAGATGACAACAAAAATAATCTGGAAAAAAGAGCGGAACAGCAGGAAAAGATGATTAGAGAATTAAAGGAGAAGAGTAGAAGAACGGGGACAGGAAAATCGGGCAGACATGACTTAAAAACTACAGAAGAAAGAGCAACTCAAATATCTATACAAGAAGACAACACACAAAATTCCTCAATGTCGACTCAAGATCCTCCGGAGGAAGTAGCCACGCCGAGGTATGGTGAACTTGCTATAAAGAAGATGACAATGACTCAAATGATAGAGATTTATAAATCACTTACAAGAAGTAGAAGAAGAGGTGATTGTGAAGAAGCTAAAAAATACCTAGACAAAATTATCTTTAAAGCAAGTGAAATGGTGAAAGACCTTGAAATACAAAGAGAAGAAAATAATAGAATAACGGCGAATCTCAACACCGTCAATAAGGTGACGTTAGATCAACGTCAAAAAATCCTTGAACACGAACAAATCATAAAAGATCAATTAGAAACGATTAAGAAGTTGCAAGAACAGCCCACTCTAACAAATGAATTGGAAAAATGCAATAAAGAATTGAATGAACTACTAGAAAAAGAATTAAAATACAAAGAAGAAATAGAAAAACAATTAAAGGAAATTAGAAACAAAAATAAAGTAATAGAAGACTTAATTCAACAGCAAAATACAGAAGAAACGATACCTTATACTAGAATCATCTTGGAAGAACTTAAAAAGATAAGAGAAAAAATAGAAACAGTAGAGGAACAACAACCAATCATAAAATGCAATAATATAGAAGAAAACATACAGGCAAATACAGATAATTCACTATATTCGGAGGTGGCTGCAATACCTAAGAAGACAACAATTCCAACGGTACATGCACAGTATTCAAAAGCAGCTATCCTGATAACTCGGCAGAAAAACACGAATATGTCGCTCAATGACATAAAAATCATGCTAACAAGAGAAACTAGAAACACAATTGAATATAAACAAATATATTGTGAACTTGCCAAAAACAAAAATACACTAATAATTAAAACGTTTAGTGATGAAAACACGAATAAGCTGCTTGAGACGATTGAGAAGATAGAAACCCTAAAAGACATTGTGGATATAGAATATAAGGCTGCGGATCTCCGAAAACTGATTCTTTTAGGGATCCCGACATATATGGATCCACAAGAAATAATAACCAATCTAAAAAATCTTTATGATTCAGATATTCCAATAAACTACATTAATAGAAAACAAAGAGAAAAAGCTTCAACATACCAACTAATTTTTGAAGCAGAAGCTCGAGTTGCGATTCATCTACTGAGACAACGAAAGATCGTCATGGGATTTACATCGGTCAGGATTGCACCTTACCAACCTATATTAAGATGTAAGAACTGTCAATCTTTCGGACACGTGGATCAGAATTGCCGGCAATCTCCGACGTGTGAATACTGTGCAGGACGCCATGATCAAAAATATTGTTATTACAGAAATAAACCACAACAACACAGATGCAGAAACTGCATGGGGAGTGCGAGTGACTTCCCGCATGCAGCTAGTTCTAGTGAATGTCCGACTTTACAATATTTAATACTACAGCGAAGCAATCTAGCACAAATAAATAAAATAAATTCGATATAGGCAGAAACTGTGCTGGAACAAATAGCGACTTCCCGCATAGATCGAGTTCATCAGACTGTCCAACACTACAGTACTACCTGTCACAGAGAAATAAAAATATACAAATTAATCAAGAAAGTTCAATCCGATAAATGAAGAAATAAATAATTCTAATAACTCAACAAACTCAAACAACTCCAATACTCAAAATGGAAATTTAACAGTAAACCAAGAACAAATAATAACAGAAATTCTGAATAACCCTGCAAAACCACAGAAAATATATATTCCAAATGAACTAACCTTTATTCAAATTAATCTACAGGGATCAAGTTCTGCAACATCAACCCTAATGGGATTTGCAAATCAGCATAAAATACTAGTTCTTCTATTACAGGACTTTTACTACTTTAACGAAGCCATATGGTCAATTCCGTCAAATTGGCAAGCATTTATCTCAAAAAATAAAACAGCGGCAGTTGTGGTAACTCGAAAGGACGTGGAAGTGATAGAGACATATAAAGACGATAATGCAGTATTCGTCAATCTTACTACTGAATCCGGCAAGATCACAATAGGCTCTGTGTATGCCAGACCAAAAGGTGATTTCAGATGTGATATGAAGTGGCTGGACTTCTTCGAACCATTGAATCACATCATAATGAGAGGAGACCTCAATGTCCACTTGTCACTTTTAGGATATCAGAAAGAAGATGAACGGGGAAAAATTTTGACATACTTACTATTATCTAATAACTTAACACTGATCAATGATATAGAGGCACCTCATTCATTTATAGGACAGCCGAATCGTCCCATGAAGGGGAATCCAGATGTAACCCTTTGTACACAAGACCTGGTGGACTGCGTGGACTCATGGTATGTAGATGACACAGTAGAGAGCACGTCGGACCACAGGTATATCAGATTCTCATTAAATCTTAAACCAGTTATTCTAGACCTTAAAAGATTTAAAACAAGATACTCAAAATTTAAAAAATTTAATTACATCTTGAAACCGAAAATTAATAATTTACTTAAATCCTTATCTGATACTAAAACTCGACTAGAACTGGATGAATGGCTTGATGGTTTTAACCAAGTAATTCTAGACACCTGCAAATCCTCACTAAAAACAAAAAGTTTCAAATTATATCCAACATTTGACTGGTGGACGGCTGAGCTGAAGGTCCAGCGAAATAAAATCTCAGCATTACGGAAAAGATTTAAATCAACAAATGACCCAAAGTGGAGAACCCTCCTACAAAGAGAAAGAGCAATATACAAAAAACGTATAAAACAACAAAAAACTAAATCATGGCAGAGTTTCTGCTCTAAAACAGAAGACAAATTTGGCCAAGCCTTTAAAATAGCAATGAATAAAAGACTCAAAAATAATCATTTCATACACACAACACTACAGGGTTCAACCCCATATACTACAAAATTAGACACTTTCAACATATTACTTAACCACCATTTCCCAATACATCAAAACCCGCATCCACCTCTCATGGACCCAGCGGCAGAGGAAGATCTCCCCCCCCCTCCCCCCCTAATATCTTTTAAAGAAATAAAATCAGCACTTAATGAGCAAAATAATTTAAAAGCCCCTGGATTTGATAAAATTGATGCATTTATTATTAAAAACATATACAATAATTTTAAACATCTAATACGTGACTTATATAACAAATGTCTTACTCTTAACTACTTTCCTAAATCATGGAAAATAGCAAATGTGATCTTCTTCGCAAAACGTAATAAAAATCCACGCCAACCTTCCTCCTATAGACCCATTTGTCTCCTTCCCATGCTGGGAAAAATCTATGAGAGGATCCTAAAACAAAGAATTAATCACTACTTAGAAAAATTAAATGTTCTTCACGGGGCCCAGTATGGCTTCCGTGAGAACAGAAGCACAATTCAACTATTAAACAAATTAAAACATAAATCAAAAACGTATCTTGAAAAATATAAATACTGCAGCATTATCTCATTCGACATTGTAGGGGCGTTTGACAATATCGATTAGGTCACTTTGGGTCAACAAATTAACGAATTACCAATTCCGCAATATTTAAAATGTATCCTTCTTAGCTTCTTATCCGAACGAGAACTAATAACAAATTATTTATCAAATAACATTAAAAGACCAACTTATCAAGGCTGTCCACAGGGGTCGTGCCTTGGGCCGCTTCTGTGGCTAATCATAGCAAATACAATCTTAATAAACTTTTACAGTAAATTCGAACACCTGTATGTTTTTTGCGATGACTTCAATATGGTTGTCAAAGCGAGGAGCAGACTCATCTTAGAGACCGAAACCAACCAAAAAATAAAACTTTTTTATAATATTTGCAATAACTTAAATTTACAGATTTCAAAGGAAAAAACGACTTTTATTATGTTGGGGAAAAACACTTTGGATAAACGTCCACCAACCTTTAAATTGGGTAACTATACCATCAAGCCATTAAAGGAAATAAAAATTTTAGGGATAATATTCCAGAGTACTTTAAAATGGGACAAGCACATAACTAGCATAAAAAACAAAATTTTACAGCTAACCTCATCCATTAAACGGGTCTTCTCGGCTACTTGGGGGGTGGACAGAGGCTATCTTAGAACCTGGTACATAGCAGTACTAGAAAAAATTATAGATTATGGTTCGGAGGTGTGGTTTGGAGACCTCAGGATAAAAGATAAACGCGCTCTCCAATCCATCCAAAGAACTTGTCTCACGTCAATAACCAAAACATATAAAAATGTTGCAACACATACGTTACAGGTCCTATTAGGAATACCACCAATCTTAATAACACTGGAATATAAAAATCTAAAATACAATATTTTACACAATAAAAACTTATTACTTAAAGAACCCAAACCAATATGTAAAGATGATATAGAAAATAAAATCCTAAAATATGAAATAATTCCGGAAATTCATTTAAATAACTTAATAGTTACAGACAAAATTATCACAAAAACTAATCTTATTTCGATTTACACAGATGGTTCTAAGGTGGACTCGGGCACAGCATATGCAATGGTAGCCTACAATCATAACATTAAAATTTATGAAAAAACAGTCAAACTGAGAGCAGAAAATTCAATCTTTCAGGCGGAGCTGCACGCAATAATTTCGGCAATTAATTGGGCCATTAACTCCCCTTATACAAAATTCCAAATATTAAGTGACAGTCAATCTACTATTAAAGCCTTAGACAATTTATTTCCAACTAACCCTTCAATTTATTACATCCATAATTTAATTAAACAAAATCAAAATAAAATTTTTTACATTACTTGGATAAAAGGCCACATTGGCATAGCGGGTAATGAACTGGCGGATGAGCTGGCGAATGATGCCGCCCAGTACTGCGACCTACCAGTGGATCGAGGAGTTAAATTGCCTCGGTCCTATCTTATAAAATGTATTCGAACCCAATTACTGGACAGGTGGCAGTACAACTGGGATCACTCAGGGGGTGGCAGATATACGCACGGGCTGGTACCAAAAGTTCAGAACCAAATAATTTCAAAAGATAAAGTATCTATTTACTTTTTAACAGGCCGCGGCAGCTTCCCGTCTTTCCTTTATAATATCGGGAAAAAAGATGACGACCTTTGTAAATGTGGTGGTCGAGGAGACCCGATGCATTACATTTTCGGCAACTGCAAATTCATGAAGTTTAAATTTCACAGAACAGAAACGACATTCCTTCAGGACATCCTAAAAATAATTAATGACCCGGCACAACTTAAAAAACTTTATGCTAACTACGATATTCTCAATAGCCATTATTCTTTTATTCAATATAAATACATTCAATAATTACCTCTTCTGATTGCCTGTGGTGGACATGTCATGGGTCCACGTGGTGTATGGAAGGGTGTTTTTGAGATTGTTTTATTTTTAAGAACTTAAATACCACTAGAAATATTGTAAATATGTATAAATATTTTTGTTTAAAAGGGTGAAAAAAGGGAAAAAAAAATATTTCTTATCAAATGTAAAGATGAATGTAAATACTTAAAATTTTTTCAAATAGTACGTAAATTCCAAAACATATAAATCATAATCGTAATATATTTCTAGGCTCGCCCTGAAACAATAGGGTAGCCTCTCACACAATTAAACCGATATGGTTCATTGTAAGCTTTTTCGAAAGTTTTCGGAATGGACGAAATTTTACTACATTTTCCTAGTTGTAGCTAGAGTTGTCTTTTTGGAATTAACGATTAACTATTTTGATGTATATTGGATTTCGTACTTTTTTCACTGTTTCAGGGCTTGTAACTCGTCAATAAATATTGCTATTTTAATACAATTGATGTCATTTTGTAGGTTTTTTTCTGCTCTTTCTAAATATGTGCGTTTTTATGTAGCATTATCGATAGTTTGGCAATGAGGGTTCTTTTACAATTTTCCGAATTTTCATTCTATTTGCTGTAACTTGAAAACTATTGAGATCCGACCAGGCTTTATATACTGATTTATGCTCCATGTGATCTCCTCTATTACCCCTATTAATATTGGACCCCTTTAACGGAACACCCTGTATATATATATATATATGCACATTGTGATGCTACAAATTAAATAGAGTAACTTATCATGTACTAATTAATTGGTTGGTTTGCATGCATGGATATTTAAATTCACGTGATTTAAAGTAATTTGCAGAATATTATTGATTAATGTCAACCGCTGGACCTAGAATTTATTTAGATCATCATTGCTACACTGTCACAAAAAACTTTTTATTTATTTAGAATGCGCATATAAATGAATATATAGCAAAACCTCTGAATAGCGGACGATTCGGGAGCACGTAATTAATCCACTATTTGCTGGTATCGCTATATAGAGTAAAATTAACTGGTTCTATGATTTTTTCTTCATTGTAACAAAATAGTACAAGATATTTACTTTATATAAATTTTAATTTGGTTTCTTTGTCAATGTAGTTAACAATATACCAATCATGTGGATTAGAAATGGCTTTTGCGACTGCTACTGCTTGTGTGATTGCAAACACCAGTGGTGGAAAATTGGCGCAGAGGTGGAGCCTATTGACACCACTAAATTACAGTAGCATTTTGCCTCTTAACTAATGATCAAATTTCTGAGTTTTTATTAAACTGAATAATACCATAAAAATTTAGTGGTGTCAATAGGCTCCACCTCTGCGCCAAATTTCCACCACTGCAAACACTCCAAATACCGTTAGGGAGCAGAAATGAAGGATATTCATAATGAAGGATTTCTGTTTCCAGTTATATTTACTATGTTATTTATCGTTTAAAAAGTGTCAAACAGACATACTGTCCATGTTTCAGTATTTCTTGATGATGATAAATAGTAAAATAATAAAAACGAAGGGAGATTTTTTAAAAAAAAGTAAGAGTTTCATACTCAAAAAAATTTTTTAATGTTGGGATCTCATATACAACAAATTTTATGAAATCTAGTGTTAGATTTTATTTAACACAGAAATTAAAAATGCAAAAAGTGCTTGAACTAAGTCACTGGGAATAAAATTGTACAACGAAGCAGGGATGGGATTCTTTCTGAAGGAGTGAATCATTTTTAATAAATGGGAATAATTTGTTACCATAATAGCAGAGATGATTGTAGCATGGACAAACTGGGCTGTTTCTATGGGCCTTTAGCTTTACGGGCCCCCAAATTTGGTATGAAATTTCCACAAAGCTGATATTTTAAATTTGTTTTGATCTTATACTTATTTTAATAAATATTTTATACTTTTAGAACATGACTAGTTTAAAGAAAAGGTTATATTTATCCAAATATGTATTTGATGGTCTCGAATAGGCTTAATTTTTTTTCTAACAGTATTTGAAGGTCGTGGGGGTGGAGGGCGAATGAATACTAGGTCTCCGGAGTAAAACTGATTTGAAGTTATCACTAAAAGTAATAAATATTTTTGATACCTTAGGACATATATGACATCACATAAATACATATTTAGCTGAATATATATATATATTATCCTATTCTAAAACTACAAAATACTGATTACAATCATCATAAGGTCAAAACTGATTTAAAATATCAGCTTTATGAAAACTTCGTACCCAATTCAGGCTACCCTAAAATCAGAGGATAGAGAAGCATCCCAGTTTTCCCATGCTGCAATCAGCTCTACTTTATAGTAATAAATCAGGGTTTCAAAAAAGCCGGCTAAAATTGAAAAATCCAGACCGGTGGCTTTTATTGGTTTTAACAGGCTTTTTTTGGCCAAAATTGGTCTGTTTTGGCCATAATTGGCTTTTATACAATGAAGCATTGTAATTATAAACTACACATTTTAATGTGTTTTTAATTAGTTTTAATGCCATTTAATTGATTTAGAGTTTAATAAGTAATCCAATTTCTCAGTTATGAGGACATTAATACAGGAATAAAACTTAGATAATTTTGCTAGTGATTTGTTGACAGAATTGCAAATATGACAGCTAAATTTTAAAAGGGCAATACCAACTACCATTTTTTTCATTTTTACTGCTTTATAAAATTAAAGAGGACAATGGTTAATTAGTTACATGTTTTATTATTACTTAATTAATTTTAAGAGCCAAGTACAATATACAAGTCTTATTTTATTTCTAGTAAACATTTAAAATTATATATAGTCATATTAATAAAAAACACCATTTCTCACTATTAAAAACATTATGAATAGAATATGCATGAATATGTTTAGCAACAAACTTTTCAAAATTTTATTTAGAGATTTTTTTTTCTTGTTTAAATGCTCTATTTTTTATACACTTATGTACCACTCTCCACAAATATTACATCCTTTCTAATTTCTCTTTTAACATATTATAATTTAATCTCTCCATATGGACACATAAGAATATTTCCATTTTGATGTGCTACATTTTGTCTTTAATTAAATATAATCTTTAAAATGTCTAGTATATGTGGAACAATGTAATATAGAATTATATTTATATAGAATTTATATAGAATTATATATATATATATATATATATATATATATATATGTATATTTCTTCAGACATGATGCCTTCACAGTTGCCTTCTAGTTATTTATTTGACAAAATTTAATAGAAATCCATTACTTCTTTTAGTAGAAAATATTTATAAGTGTACTAAAAATTAATTGATCCAAATTTAAAACAAATTAACTGTAAACCAACTTCAAAAAATAAAAACGGGCTTTTTTCAATAAAAGCCGGCTTTTTTTAAGTGGTTAAAACCAAAAAAAGCCGGCCGGCTGTTTTTGGCCTGCTAAAAAACGGCAACCCTCTAATAAATTATTCCCATTTATAAAAAATGATTCAATGTGGTCAAATATGGTTGCGTATATCGTCGGTACCATGTCAAACTATCCAATGTGAAAACAGTGGGCTACTTTTTAAAAATAATATTTCTTGATTTGTACCACTTTTTTGAAATAGTAAAATTCGCTTTATTTAACCTTATTTAATGACATATTAAATAGAAAGAAAAAAAAGGGAATTTTACCATTTCAGAAAAGTGGTGACAATCATGCAATCTGAATTTTTAAAAAGATGTCTACTGTTTTCACATTGGCTAGTTTGACATGGTACCGACGATATGTCTTAGAAAGAAAAGTGGTCAAAGATTGCTTCATATTGGCGAAAAAAATGGCTCAAATATCCGCAATTATGACATTTGAAGTGTCTAAAAATTTTAAGACGTCTGAAAATCGAACTCTCCTGTTTCAGACACTTGAGTGTCGGAAATTCAGACGCAAGAAGTGTCTTAAAGTTTTCAGACATTTTAAAACGTCTGAAAATGGAACAATACGTTTCAGACACTTAAGTGTCTGAATTTCAGACATTTCAGTTTACAGAGAACACGCTTGAAAATAAGCACGATTGTATTTTCTAATAAATTCGTTTATATATTCTGGTGTCAGTCTATCATTTCATCAATTTTTAAACAGAATTTCTCCGCGCCGGAAAGGGTTAAACAGCACGGTTTCTGCCATCTATATATTTTAAATTTACTTAATATATGAATGGAACAGTGGCGCAGCAATTCAGCTATTGTCACAACTAAATTTTTATAGTATTCTTCGCCTTCAAAAATCTCTGTCTGAAGTTAAATGAAGAATACTAATAAAATTTTGCGGTGTCAATTGATTCTCTGCTGCTACACTGTTCCATCACTGCTTAATAATATTTTTAGTATGTAGTATATTGGCAAAATTAGGCATTAAAATTTCAATATTATTCTAAAATATTTTAGAAGTCTAAATTGGGCATGTTGCCGAAATGCAACACGCAGGCATTTAACCCTCTCACTGCGTAGTTGTTTTATCAAAATAGCTTCAAAAATTGCGCATTTAATTCCTTCGCGACGAGCGTCTTTTAAGAATTTCTATTCTTTTGTCACCGGTGTTTCAAAACAAAAATTTTCGTCTGATTTAATCGGGAAAATGCTCAGATTAGATAAGGCAAAATTTACTATAAAAAGTAACTGGTGGGAATGATCAAGGAGGGTTAATTAGACAGAAAAAATGCATCCCCGTTGAAATCTCGGGTTGCGCAAATTTTTCTACTTTTACGTTGCCCAAGAAACTCTCGGGTTGCGCAGCCAGAGGGTTAAGGGTCAAAAATGCCAAAATACTCAAATTTGATTAGCCCTTCAACATTTGTAGCATTTGTTTTATTTTGCTCTAATTCATATTTTGATGGAATTGGTAATCGTCTCATTGGAAATTCAATTGCATTTTATTTCAACAAACAGTAGATTTTCTTTTCAATTCAACATTTGTATTCAAAATTTCCTGTTATTTTCTCCACAAAATATTTCTCAATATAAACCAAATTTCAGAATTTGCTTGAGATAGCTATATTTTTAAAGAGATTAAACTTGTAGCTAAATTAACAGTATTAAGTAATACGAGCGTTTGCAGCGCCAAAACAACCACTAAAATTTCAGATTAACACATTGCCGACGGGCAATTTTTATCAAATCTGAATTTTAAAACAGTAGAAGCTCCTCCCTGTTCTAAAAGTCTTTTGTAAATTGGTGTTCCAGAGAGGTTTCCCAAGTTTATGCTTCGGTAAATATCTTTCAATGTACGAATGTAATATAAAATGTCTTACAATCGAAAAAATATGGACAACATGATATAAATGCATTTTCTGTAAGGTAGAAGCAATGATGTTTTTTGAATGAAAACGAGAATTCTCGTTCCCATTGTGAATGTGTTAATTTGGCACCATTAGCATATCGTCCTCACAACAAATATAGCAGTGGAATATGTTCTCTCATATATGCAGTTTTGTAGGGTGTTTTAAGCAGAATTGTATTAACCAACAGAGCTGTAAGGGCAACCAATAAGCAGGGTAAGAGAATCAACCTATATAATTACATGATGAGAATTAAGCGAGTACAACGATAGCTATCGGTATTACACCTATCAATCTATATTAGGGGTGCACAATCTTTTTTGAGAGAAGGGTCACTTACAAAAATGCCTGGGTTCTTGAGGGCCACATCAGTAACACAGAGATAATTCTATTTCAGATAGGTGGTGGGGGGATACGTGGCCTATAATCAGATTAAAAAAAAACATAGTTTCAAGATGGGGACAGTTTTACCTCTAGGTTCCCTTACCTCTGCGTATCAATTCAGTTGGCAAGGATGTATCAACAGTTTACGTTTGTATGTATAACAGACATACAGCAAAGGATTATTTTCAAGGAGTAAACATATTTCTTAGCAAAATTTGCAATCTTTTCAAACAACCAATTTGCGATACCTGTGATGAATTGACGAAATTCACGATTTTTTTCCGCGATAAATTTTCGAAATTTGCGATCTTTATTCCGCACTGCATCAACGAAATTCGCGGTTTTTTTTCGCTCCTCATCGAAGGAATTCGAGATTTTTTTCTGCGACCGATTGACAATATTTTGCAATACTTTCAAAGACCAATTGACGAAACTGGTGATTTTTTCGTATTATACACTAATGTAATCGGCTATATTTTTCCCTCGATAAATTAACAAAAGTTGAGATTTCTTTTCCGCGCACGATAGACTAAATCTGCCATTTTTTCCTGCGACCAATGGATTTCCATTTCACGATATTTTTTTCGATCTCGGAGAAAATTTTTAATTTTTCCATGAGAGATTCACGAAATGCACGACTTTTTTCCACGAGCGATTGACGAATTTCACGATATTTTTTGCGACCAATTGGAAAAAATTTAAATTTTTTTCCATCAGTTGTCGAAATTCGGGATTTTTTTTTTAAAGATAAATTGACGAAACTCGCGCTTTTCCACAGCTGAACAACGGGATTTTAAATTTTTCCGCCCCTGATCGACAAACGCGATTTTTTCGCATCCGATCAACGAAATTCACGATTTTTTAAGCACCCGATTAGCGAAATTAGCGATTCTTAACTGACTCGCAAAATTTTCAGTTTTTTTTCCCGCTTCAAATTGACAAAATTTGTAATTGCTTTTGCGCGATAAACTGACACAACTCGCGATTTTTCCAGAACCAATCAAACAAATTTGATATTTTTCCGCACCCGATCAACTAAATTCGCGAATCTCAGCTGACTGGCAATAATTGCAATTTTTTCCCGTGGCAAATTGATGGAATTCGCTATTTTTTCTCGTGATAAACTAACGAAACTCACGATTTTACAGCAGCCGATCAACGAAATTTGCCATCTTTTCGCGCCTCATCGACACAATTCGCAATTTTTTCATGCAAGATCAACGAAGTTCGAGATTTATCCGAGCCGGATGGACAAAACTCGTGATATTTCCGTGCCTGATCAACGAAACTTCCGAATTTTCTGCACCTGGTAGACAAACCTCCAGAATTTTCCTTGCCCAATCGAGGAAATTCGCAACTTGGGAATTTCCTATCTTGATATCTATGGTATCTGCCGGTCAATTAAAGAAATTCTCGATTTTAAACTGATTGACGAAATTTGCAATTTTTTACCGAGATATGAAATTCACGATTTTTTCCTGCGACCTATGGGCAAAAATGGCGATTTTTTTCATTTATAAATTGACGATATTTGCGGACCACAGGTTGTGCATCCCTAATCTATATTGTAACGGACAAACATATCTGCGCTTAACGCGGACGTCATTTTGCGAATGGCAACAGCAGACGATCAAATTTAACTTTCCATTAATTTTATTGCGATTTTAATTTTCTAAATATCGCACATTTTTTATTTTTACATCGTCGAATAAAGAAAAATTTTACTTTCATATGCAATTTGTTTGAAAACAGTATCGCAATGTACTCAATTTTTATTGTTTTTAAAACAACTTTAGCATGAATTTCTTTTAAATATATTCCTGTCACTAGCAGACAGACGAATACAAGAGATAGATATGTTTGCACTTACATTACTATAAATAAAATATTTCTGCATTTGTATCCGGCTAATATTCCATAATGAAATTTAAAATTTCACAATCCATAAAAAAATAATATACAACAGAAATTTAAGACGTAAACAAACCGGACATATAACACTGAAATTATCAGAATAAAAAGACAATCTTTGTCGATTTCTTCGGCTGCTAATTCCTGGCACAAGGCGAATACAAAAGTATCGCTATTAAAAGTGATACTTTTTTTACTGGAGTAATCTATACTACTCGAGTACTAAATTTCAAAGTTTTATTTGAATACAAAATTGATAAAACATTAATATTATTGTTGGTATTGTTAGAGAAAAATATAAAAATTATATATTAAATGTAAAAAAATCTATTAGAGTTTTGAATTAAAAAATCATAGAGTAATTACGGGAGAGATAGACCATGTCTTTGCTTCGTGCTCTAAAATCCATGTATATACATATATTTTACTTTTCACAGTATATATATATATTGTATAATGTTTCTTTAAAAAGTCCTAACGCAGAAGTTCATATCTTTAAATGAATTTCTTTTATACATTTTTTTTTTTTTTTTTTTTAGTATGTAGTTCATCTCACCCGGATTAGTCCGGGTGAGATTAACCACAATAAAATATTGAAATAATTGCACATATATTAAATTTATAAAAGTTCCTTTTCATTACATGAAAATTAAGTGAACTTACTTACATTTAAATTACAGAACATTAAGTTTACATGAAATATTATTTGACCTTTTAATATTAAATTTGCCTTTTTAAATTAAATTTAATTGTATTTAAATTTGTTAATTTTGTTTTGAAAATTAACAGGACTGCCACTGGCAACTATTTTTTAATGCTATATCGCACCAAATACTCTAAAAAAAATCTTTACACACACTTTTACAACATTTGCGAGAGAAATATACTACAAAATTTGTTGTTGTTTTTTAATAGTGCTGCTAATAGAATATAAAAATAGTTGCCAGTGGCAGCCCTGAATTAACACTAGAACGCCCAGAAGGAGTCGTTTCGACTCCGACCATATGATTAAATATCATTTGGAACCAGAAATTCTTTCACAAAATAAGTTAAATTTTAAAAATGCAGATTAACGTTAAATAAATCTGTCAAATAATTGTAAATAAAAATTTTGGTGTAAAATATTTTTATGAAACTTCAAGAATATTTCTGGTCTTTCTAGTGAGATTTTCTAGAGAGATCTAAGAGATTTAAACATTGTTTATGAAAATATTTTATACACTATGAGTTAAGATTGTTTTGCAGTAACTTCTTATGTTCTGTTTTATTTCTTCTCACAATTATCTCACGTTACTTAAAACCAGTGTTGCTAGTGGTCTACTTTTTTTAACCCTTTAGTGCGCAGCTTTGCATAAATGCAAACAACACTTTTTTGAATTTAATAGATTTTTTTTTATTCGCATATACCTAATATATACCAGAAAATTAAAATAACAATATTTACTTTAATTAAAAAACAGACATTCCTTATTTAAAGAAAGCGAAATTAACCATTGGAAAATTTCTGGTGTGAAGTCAGATTCTCTGAACTACGCAATTTCTAGAACGTATTCTATTATGGGAATTAAAGGGTTAAATGTTAAGTTTTATAAAATAAATAATTATATAACAGAGCTGCCAAGTCTCCGGCTTTTTGGATACCAGTATTTTAATACAGAAATTTTCTTTTATCTAATTAGAACATTTGGGCGATTTGAAAGAACAACATTTTAATTAAAATAATAGTGGTGTTCAAAAAGCCGGAGACTTGGCAACTCTGATATAAAATAAGGTACTTCGAGCCATACTTATTAAAGTATTTACTAATTTGCATTATTTTAGTATAAAACAGCCACACGACAGTAGTTTTTACTTATATGTTAGATGTGCAACAGAAGAAAAGATTGATGTATTATATGAAAAATATATGTGTGGTTTTTTTCATTATTTTTCCTGCGTTATATACCTTTCAGAGCATCATATATAATTTTTTAAAAAAAAATAAAAAAAAAATCGCACATTTAAGGGTTAAATTAAGATTGCTGGACAGGAACAACCTTTTTGGAAAAGTAAAACTCGCCTTATTTAATGACATATTAATTAATGCGAAAACATGGGTTTCAGAAAAGTGGTGCAAATCAAGAAATCTGAATTTAAAAAGTAACCCTATGACAAGACTGGTTCAAACCGTGAATTTCCTTCATGGAGTATACGCAAACAAGATACACACTGTATCCATCCTACTTTTTGTTTCGTCTCATTGTAATTTTCGCCGCATCCCACACATTCGTTTTAGTTCCAACCTTCTAAATAGCCATCCGCGTCATCACACATTTCTTGAATGTTTATATCCACGTCAGAGAAGTACCTTTTCTAATATAGGTAGTCGGCATTTTCCGAAAACAGAAAAATAAAATTCCTTAGTATTTTCAATTCCGCTCATTAGAAAGCTAAAATTAAAATTAAAGATTGTATGGTCCACCTCTCCGACATAAAACATGGTCTATCTCTCCCGTCTACACATCTCTCCCGATTCTCTAGGTGAGAAGTATAGCCCAAGCCGATTCTGCATAGTAGATATTGCGTTGCCATTTTAGTTTATTTAGAAGCCTAGGTGCTCCCCGTGATTACACCATTAACAATATATCTACTGACGGTAATTTTTAGTAGGGTAAGATGCCCTATTATCGTTCCCCAGTCACTTTTAGGCCCTTGGAAGATGTAATTTTCAGTGAAAAACTACCAAATTTTGATTTTACATAGACTAACTACCAACGCACATAGAAACATAAACAAATATCGTACAAAAAAATTTTAACAATGCGAAAAATTGTTTTTTCAAAAGTATCTAAAAAATGCAAAAGGAAAAAAATGGTCCCAATTTCGCCCCCCCCCCTAAAAATCCAATTCGCCGAGTCTTAACTTATAACTAAATTAAAATTTATTTCTAAATGAGTGAGTAATTTAATTTACATTAAAGTAAGGCACAAAGAAATGTACTAATTATCGGTTGAAGAATAACATAACGAAACATTAACATAGTTGTGAACCTATCGATTTATTTGATACCAATATTTTTACAAAGGGTACTAGGAAAGTTTTGCAATACGGATTTATTTATCACACATTCTCAAAGTAATTTCCGTTACAAGCAATACAGTTCTCCAAACTCCGAAACCAGTCCTTAAACCAGCTCTGCCAAGTTTCACTTGGGAGTAAGGAACACTCATTGTCCCAAGCCCTCAGAAGTGCTTCATCTCTGGAAAATCGAACCCCTTTCTGCTTCAGTTTCACATGAGGGGACAGTACGAAGTCGCAAAGGGCAAGATCTGGACTTTAAGGAGGGTGTTCAAGAAGTTTCAGTCCCTTAGTGTCCAAATATTCAGTGCAGTATTTGGTCCGGTGAGCTGGAGTTTTGTCATGATGGAGGAACCATTTGTTCATTCTTGACTTTGGTCACAGGTTCTTCTTAGATTCTATGACTTTAGGTAGGCAATGCTTATTGTACCACTTAGCAGTAACTGTCTTCTGTGCGTACAAAACGACACACTCAACAATTCCACTCGATTTGAAAAATACAGCTATCATTTTTTGTTTTTGGAAGATCGAGATTTTTTGACAGCTACCGGTGTGTCCTCATCATCAAAGACCCAGATTTTGTTTTGAGACTTAGTCGGCACATTTTAATAGTATAGCCAGGTTTTGTCACCTGTCATGATGCTGTTCACATACCGAGATTATCCTTTACCAAACATTTTTAGCATCTCCCAGCACCAAGTCACATTTCGTGTCATCTGCTCCTCAGTCAGTCTATGTGGCACCCAGAGACAACACAGTTTCTTGATGTGCAAATGATCATGCAGAATTGAATGAATTGCATGTGCATGTAGGCCCAAGGTATCCTCTATATGCTTGTAAGTTATTCGTCTGTCTTCGTCTAGCATTTTCCTCACAGAAGTAATGGGTTCCTCCGTAATCGACGTTCGGGAACTTCCCCCTCTCTCATCGTCCTCCAGGGAGAAATTTCCTCTTTGTAATTCTCTGTACCATCTGTGTATAGTCATACGATGTGAACAATCATCACCAAGTGCAAGAGTCATTTCTTCTAAGCATTGGTTTATGTTTAAACTACGCGCGAAGTTACATCGCAAAACTGCCCTTATCTCACTTCGTGACCAGGACACCACTGGAAGAACTTCACACGATCACAGCTAATGAATAACTGAGCCTACAGACTTGCGGTTACGTGCAGGTACATAAGTATGAACCTATGTCAACACGCAGTAACAAGCAGTCACCTGCGACTTTTTGATCCATCATATTGCAAAATTTTCCTAGTACCCTTTGTACTTACTTTATATAATCGCAGTTTTAAGGCAATTAAATAAAGAAAACATTTTTGTAAGATTTTACTGGTATCCAAAAAAATCGGGAGATTGGCAAATATGCCATCCAAACATGAGGAAAAAAATTAAAAAAATATGTCATAAAAAGCATTCCTAATTTCGTCCCCCGAACGAAAATAAGAACTGCAAGGTAGACGAAATTGGGATCACGCTACTTCTCAATATTACAGATCTTCAGTTCCCGTAAGATGAACTGAGCGTCCTAAAACTCACTGTATGCTAATGTCAGCATCTTACCAACGTAAAATACGTGCAATAAATAAGAAATAAATAATTACAGTACAGTAAATAACGTTCTACAAACGACGTAATAAGAACTCAGGTCTTCTAAAAATAGGAAATTCGCCTTCTTTAATTTATATATGCGTCTTGGCGAAGAAACTTTCAGCTCTAACCCCTTTTACCTTCCGTCGCCTGTGCCTTGCGTCATAAGTGGCGCCACTTTCGCAGAAGTGGAGAAGTTAAGGGGGACGAAATTAGGAGAGGAGAAGAAATATGGGTACTTTACCCTACCATTAAAATAACTTATTATAAAATTCATTTAATACATCGATTAGTAGTAATACAGTTTAGAATGAGTTATAGATGCATTACTTTATCTTGTTCCAAAAGCATTATTCGTTACACAAAACAAAAATATTTTTAATCGGGAATGCTCGCGCATATCCAGGATATGAACGATTTATACTTTGCCACCAATAAATTCAAAGAAAAATCGCTCTTTATTTAATCGTTGACACTGCTCACAAATTATGTACTAAAATAATTTGAAAATTACTTTCCGAAAATAAGTGGTGAGAAATGTAATAACCGTGTCCACTCTGGTTATATCATACCCAGCGCGTGTAATAGCGGGTTAAAAAGATGATTTCTTTTGTATTTACATCTTTTCAGATTTCTTGGCGGTGGGGGAGGGGGGGGGGATTTTCAATTCGGAAATATTTCTATATTTCTATTGTAAGAACATTATATTTGTTCAATTCCTAATTCTACAA
This sequence comes from Maratus speciosus, assembly GCA_963932465.1. Lineage (NCBI taxonomy): Eukaryota > Metazoa > Arthropoda > Arachnida > Araneae > Salticidae > Maratus > Maratus speciosus. The sequence continues at coordinate 54,945,094 of OZ010787.1, forward strand.
AATACAAAGAAAAATATTTTAAAAAAAAGATTTGAGTGGGGTTATAAATATCGCACAAAATCCCTACAAATTCAAATTTAATTAATCCTTCTAAATCCTTGAATCCTTCTAAAATTTATGAAATGATTATGTAAATCTTCTAATGTAGTTTCAAAAATTCACGAAAAATGCTTTAGAAAATAAAATTTTCATGATTTCATAATGCAGTACGTAAAGGGTTAAAACTAGATAGATTGCATATAAGCAAAACCTTTAAATACTTAATTATATACATATGAAAAAATTATTTGACTTACCAAAATCAGTATTGATTTTTTTTTTTTTTTTTTTTTTTTGAGAAGCAAAAAGTTGCACGCCATTGAAAATCTTCTTTAACTGTCTGACTAAGATAGTTGCACCCTCAGTGGGACGCAGTATTAACCCCTTGAAGGGCAAGCAATTGCTTTTGTGTAAGGCTGAATTCCCACCGGAAATTTAGAAAATTTTTATTTCAAAATAAGGAAAAGCAATTTTACGACTTTTTTCAATCAAAGATAGAAAAGTAAAATTTCATAAACTTTTTCTGGTGCAAAACTTCATTAATCGTAGGTGAGATAAAATATATCCCACCGCCCCTCAAGGGGTTAAAAATATTTTACTGTTCCATCTCAGCCTGCGGTCCGTCTCCATGGCTCGTAAGGATACCGTTATTGCTCCAGGAGAACTACCAGTTTCGTTTCACAGAAAAAGAAATCTAGGTTAAACGCGCAAAATGTCGCCTTCGTTTAAGAAGAGATTTTCTATACGATAATATTGGTGCCGAAAAATTTTCTGGTCTGCAAAATTGAAGGAGGCGTACGAACCAATGGAGTTATGAATAAAGAGGAGGAGACATATAGTGTACTGTCTACCAGTTGCAAGTGAAGTAACTGAGGCGGTTGTCAGAAGATGGCGGCTGTTTATTTTAACCCCTTGAGGGGCAAGCAATTACGTTTTTGAAATGCTGAATTCCCACCGGAATCTTTGAAATATTCTATTTCAAAATAAGTAAAAGCAATTTTACGGCATTTTTCCACCAAAGTTAGAAAAGTAAAACGTAATAAAATTTTTCTGGTGTAAAACTTTGTTAATCATAGGTGGTATATAACACATACCGGTCCCCCTCAAGGGCTTTAATTGGATCTACAGTTTCCGGTTACCGCCGGGGTAAAACTTCCCAACAGCCAAATGGAATAGAAAATATCGTTTTTTTTAAGCGTCTTACTCAAGGAAATATTTTCTCACAAATATGCTAAAATTTCTATTTGTTTTTACTGGTGTGAGTTTGGTTGGTAAAACAGACAGTTTGTTTCCCTGGTTGCCACAATATGGCGGAAACTCAGGACCTGACTACTACCACAATAAACATACACCGGTAAAAATGAAAATATGTTTCTACCATTATTTATGACTGAAATTTTGCAATAATAAGGTGTTTAAATAAGGAGGAAATTTCTATATAAATTTACTGGTGGAAGTTTCCACCGGCGAAAATGAACCCCTGTCGAAGCGGTTACACTTGAAGCTTCACTATTTTAAGAATATGTCAGTTCCTCTTTTTTAATGTTCCATATATGAACCATGGTCTCTTCCGTACTTATAATATGTATGGTTTTCACCTGTATTATGTAACCCGGGAAGCCCGGGATGGAGCTCCTTGTTGGAAATTACGAGATAAACGGAAATATATAAAGTTTTCTCCAACCCTTTGTTTGATTATTGTAAAAATTGATTAAAGCCACTTTCTTACATGTAATCTTCGTCCAGGATATTCCATTTCTGTCTTTGTAATTCTATTAGCCAATTCTTTTTCTCTTTCTGAGATTGTATTGATTGATAAAATTATCCTTTATCAATGCTCCAAGACAACATGCACTACTATTTCGCAATAATAACAATCACAGAAAATATTACAAATTTTATTTAATAATGTTAAAGAATACCATTTATTAAGTGTGTTCGGACTGAAGTCTAGAGAACACCCCCCCCCCCCCCCCCCACACCCATACGACATAACTGCCAACTTTTACACTTTCTTCCTACCACTAAAATTTTACAGAAAATATTAACTGATTTAATCGTCGAAATCTCATGATAAAACAAGGCGAAAATGTCTATTACATTTTAGGGGTAGCAAAAAAGCGTAAAGGTTGGCAGCATGCATACAAACAACTTGCCCATAGCGGCAATTCTTGTAGATCAGTGTTTTTTTTTTTGAATGACAAATATTACTCAAACATATTGCTGTCGTTACGTTACCTAAAAATAATTGTAATTGGATAGAAAGCTCTGAATCTCTTCAAATAATGCAAGTAAATATAAAGAGAATAATGAATATGTCCCTGTTGTTCCAACTATTATTAGACCAATACCAAACTAACGATAAATAAAGCTAATCAACTAAGATATATAACTAAAGATATTTCCACTTCCTAAACCCATTTCGTCTAATGATAATCTAAAAGGCAAACCTACTTACATAAAATTAAATTATTTCTTTTCAAAGGAAACGAATAAGCAATTTTCATATCGAAAATTGATTTATACATTTTATCCATTTAATTCCTATCTGTGCTTAGGGGACTCAGTACTTTTTGAACTATCTTTTTATTTCAATATTTTATAATGTACTTTTGACATATTATTAAATGGTTTCATGAAGGGGCATGATTTATTCAAGGAAAAATGCAATTATTTTGATATACTTAAATAAAAAAAAATCTTTTAGAAAATTTTAAAATCACACTACTTTTATAAGATTACATTTTTTCACCATTTTTTTAAATTATCATTTTTCTGACATTCGCACTCGATAACTGAGAGGGTCAGATTTCCAAAAACTTAATTAGTTAAAAAATATATATATAACATTATATACAGGGTGTATCAGTACAGCAGTTACAAACCTTCAGGACACATACCGTACAACTAGACGATGGGAAATCACATAGAAATGCATGGTCTGCAAGAAAGGAAGGACATGAACAGAGAGATAAAGCATGTTAGTTCTGCAAAAATGACGGGACAATGCTGGAAATTGCTGAGGAACTTATTCGCATCGTGGCAGATGCTGGGGAAGTCCGGGACACTCCCTGTATTTTCGAGAACATTAGATCTTCCATGCGCCAAAGACGCGCTTCCATGCATCACGGCCCGGGGTTACAATTTCAAACATCTACTTTGATGACGATCGTTGTCTCTGTAATGTTATTTTTTATCAGTTGTCTGCTGTACTAACAAAGAGAGGGTCCGAGGTTGGGGTCACCAAATGCGATGAACATTTGTGTATCGACAGAGTATAGTTAGTATGTAAATATATGAGCGCCATAAAGCGCAACCCCCAGGGGATCTTGAGAAAATAAGTCGCAAAATTTAAGCTACAGTATATAATCGGATAAATTTCCTTCTTTGGCAAGCGGCTCCTTGGCATGGTCGGCAGCATGCTGGATTTGAGTTTTTTCTAACCGGTTTCAAACCCGGCTCAGACTTGTTTTTCGGAACGAAAATGTTTATCAATCATTTTCGAACCGCAATTGAAAAATATGTATAATAATTGAAATTTATGAAAAATACGAATTAAATGTATGTTTTGTAGCATTTTTAACTACTAAGTGCTTTTTTAACTACGAAATTTTGCATGTTTAAATATATAATGAAAAGAAAGAAAAAAAATCGGCATATTTTTATGTCTACAGACCAGAATTTTTTTGTTGTTGTTGTTGTTATTTAAAATTATTTACAGTTATTTCAATGAATATATATGATTTTTAACAGAGATATAAATTAAAATAAATGAACAAATATGTTATTTTCATTTTATTTCCTCATTCAAATACTTCAATTTTTTCCTGGTTTCTTAAAAATATGCCTTTATATTTTTAATATATTCTTTAAAATCTGGGATTCTTGATTTTTAATTAGAATAAGTGTCTACGTAGTAATTTCTTTCAGAATTTCTTTTTTTTCTTGTTTAATATTTTTATATAATGCAGTTTAATTATATAAATACAATTTTAAGTGCAAATCTTTGCATGCTTATATATTTAATGAAAAGTAAAGATAAAATAAATAAATAATAATAATAACAAACTAAAAAAAAAATCAATTGCAACTTTTATAGAGCATAAAATTAAGCTAATTTAAAAATTTATTTACTGTTATTTTCATAAATCAGCTATTATTTTTCACAGTGAAATAAATGTATCGTTTTTTACCAACTCACTTTTTAACTTTTGAATTTTTTAAATCTTGGTTTCTTATCATTATAGTTAGAATAACTTCTTTGTGCTTAAAAATAAGTTCTAAAAAGATATTGAACTGCTGTAAATTATTATTACGTATGTATTAAATACAAAATCAAAAATCCGAAAAAAAATTAAGAATCTTATAAAAGGTATTAAAAAAAATCTTCAAATATTCGAAATACTTTCATATAGAAACAAAATAAAATAATATAATTATTCACGCATATATATCACGTGTTTTAATTTATTTCTCTATGAAAAATAGTAGATTATTTCTTGAAATAACTGTAAATAATTTTAAATAACAATACAAAATGCCTTGTCTAAAGGCATATAAATATGCGGGGTTTTTGATTTTCATTATATATTTAAACATGCAAAATTTCGTACTTAAAAAAGCACTTATATGCTACAAAACATACATTTAATTCATATTTTTCGTAAATTTCAATTATTATAAATATTTTTTCAATTGCGGTTCGAGATTGATAAAAATTTATTTTCGTTCCGAAAAAGTTGTCCGAGGTGAGTTTGAACCCGGGTAGAAAAAAACTCATATCCAGCATGCTGCCGACCATGCCACGGAGCCGCTTGCAAAGAGGGAATTTTATCCGATTATAAACTGTAGCTTAAACTTTGCGACTTATTTTCTTAAGAACCCCTGGGTGTTGCGCTTTACGCTGGTCTTATATTTATATGCTAACTATACACTATCGAAACACAAATGTTCATCGCATTCGGTGACACCAACCTCGGACCCTCTCCTTGTAAGAATAATAGACATCTCCTTTTATATTCCCCTCTGTTTTCTCCTCTTATATGTGTCTTGTCTCTTGTATCGTCACTACTGCGCCAGGAAAGCGGATTTTTGAAACTGCAGATCCGATTTTAAAAAGTAACCGCCATCTTGTGACAACCTCCTCGGTTACTTCACTCGTAACTGGTACACTGTGCATTATATGTCACCTCCTCTTTATTCATAACTCCATTTGCAAGAGATGTAAAAGAATTAACAATTAAGAGGTTAAGATTTATTTTTTCAATAGTAAACCAAATTTTAAATATATTCACTTATTTCAGGCACTGAAAAATTATTTCTTTTATAAGAATGACCTTATAGATTATTCATAAAAGTAGTTATGGCAAATGAATATTTTTCAGCGACTTTTGTTTGACTAAATACATGTTGTACAACAACATCTACCACTTAATGAAGCGTTTCATCATTATAACTTATGTAATTTCGACCAACTAGATAACCTAATAAATAACTAAACTAAAAAACTAAACTCTGTGGCTATACAATCCAAGAAGGATTTGGGCCGACAGTGCCCATCTCTGTTTTCTTGACCCTGGGCCCCGAGGTGCTAAGCAGCATGCATCCCGGCCAGGTGGTCAACCTAACACGAGACCCTCGGTGTTTAGTTCCCAAGCAAGCTTGGTACTCATATCATCGACCCCAAAGGGATGAAAGGCTGAGTGAACCTTGACCTCGAACTCTCGACCTGCGGTGCGGCAGACAGCCGTGCTGACCACTACACCACTGGGCTTAATAAATAACCTGCTTGAGATTTATATGCAGATGAGATTTATACGCAAGTACCTGTACAAAAAAAATAATACACATACGCTAACACAACGTTTATATTTGTAGTAAATATTGGTTTTTATGCTTTTATTTAATAAAAAGATATATAATAAATTAATTAATTCTGTGGCGACTTTGTGCCGAGACAATTTCAACCCAAATTGACATTGAAAATGCCGTTTTGTGAATAAAGTCAATGTAAAATCTAAAATAGCATAACATATACATAAATATATTGATTTAAAAAGAAGGGATATTAATAAATATAAAAATGCATTTACTCTTTTATAGCATCAAGTATAAATAACTTTTTCAATCAAACAATTCTACCAGTAAAATCATGCGAGAAATAGTAAACAAAACGACAATCGAAGTGATGCCTAACTCAATTTCTAAAATGGTAAATTAAATAATTTATGTTTATGCTACAGCCGCAATCTGTCAGAATTTAGCATTTCTAATTAATTTTATTCGAATAAATTTTATTTATTACTCGTTTTGGCTTTATCCGCGGTTGGGACAAAGTCACCCCGGTTAACGAAATGAAATGTAAATATAATGAAACTATTTTGCTTATGCTTTCCATTCTTTCCACAGTAGGAAATACTTCCTTTTTTTATTTATATCACGTGATTTTTAATATACATATATATTGCGTTTATGACTTTTGAATTTTAGTATTCTTTTTTGTAAGAGGGGAATATCCCTTTATCAGGGCTGCTACAGACGACTATTTTTTAACTCTATTTCGCAGAACTTTTTCAAAACAAAAAACTTTTACATACTCTTTGACAACATTTGCAAGAGAAATATGTTTCAAAATGTATTTTTTAAAAATAGTGGTGTTAGCAGAATGCAAACATAGTCCCCCGTGGCAGCCCTGCTCTATCCATCTACTGAATTTTTAAGTGAATGTTGTTATATCTTCATGAAATATACTTCGAAATTCAATACTCCGTTCTAAGAAAAAAAAACATTTTACTTCAATATTTAATTTTTATTTATTTATTTACTTTTGTTTTCGTTTTTGGCACTTTAACACTCCAGCCGCGGGAAACGCTATTTTCGCGTTCCAGTGGGCTACTTTTTTAAAATTCGAATTGCTTGACTCCCACACCACTATTTTAAAAGCGTATACTTGGATTTATTCTCGCATTATTTAATCTGTAATCAAATAAGCTTAATTTTAAAAGAGTAACCCACTGAAAAAGTTACCCGCGGCTGTAGGATTAATGTCGCCAAAGCTGAAATTCTACATATTAGTATGCAATGTTAATTTTCTGATGCAAATAAATTATAACTTCGGAATCGTCTTAAAATGTTTTATTCTGTTTTTCATTTTACAGATAATCATTACAGTAAAATATTTCGGCACATTTTGGATTTTTTTCTGGGAGGAATTATAACCTTTAAATCATTGTTATTCATAAAAGTGCAAAGATTTACAAAAATCATATTTTAATGTGTGTTAAGATATTGCAAACTCTATGTGTTACATTCAAAAACCAACGTCAAGTACAGTCCAAACGCTTTGTAACAATTTAGCTTTCAACTTCTACAACTTTAAAAGCTTTCAACCTCAATTTAGGAAGATAGGTTTTATTAATTACATTGTTTTTTAATAAAGACTTGAAATAGCTGTAAGATGAATTTTTCCGTTTATGTGCTTTTCTTTATCTTGATTTTTATATATCATATATCATTAATAAAAAAGATTTTTTTATGAATGTTAGTGCGTTGAAAGAGGTTTTGATCTCTGACTAAACTCCCATTTTCCATCTTTTGAGCTTTAATAAGAAATATTGGCTATTTTAGACTTACTTTAACATTAGAAAGCTGGGGAATTTTACTCAAATTTTATAAAAAGATTTCCCACCAGAATTTTTATTTTAAATCATTAACATACTTATTTAACTAGTTTTTTTGTACCTTTTAAACTACTTTTATAAAAGCAAATTCTGGTTCGAACCGAGATGTATTCATTTGGTAGCGGTCAAAATGACCGCTCGCCGCCTTTCTAGTGTTAATACCTTAATTCTCACTCAATGACATTCACGGGCTGTGCCTTTTATTCAGATTGTTTGATTCCCACCAGTTTTATAAAATAATGTAATTAGCTTTATTATAGTATCATTTTACTTGGCACTAAATGAGGTGAATATTTCTTTTTAAAAAAATTGGTGTCAATAAGCAATTTGAATTTTTAAACCGTAATTTAATGCCACTGTTAAGGGGTTAAATTATAATCCCTTTATTTCCATAAGAGTGACTACACAGCTCTATCGTCAAATAAAAAACACAGCTCACGCCTGGGAATAATCAATGATTATTTGGAAAAGATAATTTAAAAAATCACCGAAACATGTGAAATATTCAATATATACAATGTTTGAAATGCACAAAACAATAAATGTAACTAACTACTACAATAAATATTATTGATAGAAAATAATTTGCGAAATAGTATAAATATTTATTATTATTTATTTAAAAATGTATATTTGTATAATATAAATAAAAAAATTATTATAAACAGTTTATAAGTATTAATATTAAAAATTAAATTAATAATAATAATAAATAAAATAAATAATAGTAATAATAATAATAATAATAATAATTATTATTATTATTATTATTATTATTATTATTAATTAATAATACATGAATAATATTTATTAATAACATCAAAATGAAATAATTTGACTGTGTCTTCGTTACGTTGCCACATAATAAATAAAATGGAAACATGACTATTTAAATGAATGAAATCTTAATGTCATTAGAAAATGAAATGAAATAAAATTGTATCTTTTATAAATCACGAGTTTTAAAATAAAAACTAGCGTGGATTCATTCCTTCTGCAGACTTGTCCGACAGCAAGTACAGGGCTGCCACCGGCGACTATTTTTTAATTCTAACTGGCACCACTTTCTCGAAACAGAAATCCTTAATATATTCTTTGACAACATATGCAAGAGAAATATACATTAAAATTTATAGTAGAAAAATACTGCTGTGGACAGAATATAAAAATAGTCGCCTGTGGCAGCCCTGAAAGTATAACAACCAGGGCTAAAACATTTACCAACCCTATTGCCACTGTGGGCAGTTTAAACCAATTAAAAGTAATATAATGAAATTAGTTACTTCTCATATGATTTCAATGCAAATCTGACAATTTTCCTAATCGCTGTGACTCTAGCAAAATTGTTAATCAACTAAATATGATGAATCAAAATGATCAACTAAAAACTGGTTTTTATGTAAATTTCCCAATCTCGAGTTTGGTCCTAATCTTTGTATGTTCATCCCTTATAAAATGGCAAACATTTTAAGAGAAGTCACTTTCCCTGGACGACGACAGAGGGCATAATAAGAGCAAGTTACAGAGATTGAACGTTGATGAATGATCGGCCTTCGTGAAGGGGGCTTTTCTTGTCGTGGAATAGTAGCTGGTATAGAGCGCAATTTTACAGCAGTGGTATAAATGTAAAGAAGCGTGCACTAGAGAACAGGATGAGTTGGAAATCTGGCAGCAGACAACTAAATTTTACGTCAGCACGGGATAATAACGATCTCATTCTCATGTCAGTGACGGTCCGTACAGTGTCATCTAGAGAGTTACAAGAAGGTCGGAGCACTGATACAGGTGTATCATTGTCTGCTCTAAAAATTCGTCGGTGTCTCCTGTCGCTCGAGTTTGTGCAAGTGTTCTTCAATGGAGTTATGAATAAAGAGGAAGAGACATATTGTGTATTGTCTAACAGATGCGAGTGAAGTAACTGAGGAGGTTGTCACAAGATGGCGTCAGAATTTTTACATCAGATAAAAAGTTTCTGATTACCGCTGAAAAAAACTTCCACCAGTAAATTTTTAATCCTTTCAGGGGCAAGGCATTTTTGATCAAAAAATGTTCAAATAATTAATTCGCGCCGCAATTAACAAACAAATTTATTTGAAAATAATCAACAACTTTTTTTTTTCACGTATATTTTGAAATCGAAATTGTACTAAAAGTTTACTGGTGCCATTCGGCAATTTAGGCATTAAAATTAACCGTTTGCAGACTGCAAACGGCGCCCCTCAAAGGGTTATCAGAAAATTTTCCCTTATTTTAAAAGCTTTTTTCATGAAAAATTTCTCTCATAAATATGGTTATATTTTTTGTTTGATTTTACTGGTGGCTGTTTGCCTAGGTATTAAAATCCTTTTCCCATACATTAATATGAGGTTGCCTAAGTTGTCACAATATGGCGGAGAAGCAGGGCTTGACTACCGCCGAAGTAAGCTCCTACCAGCAAAAGTAAAAATCTGTTTTTGACATTATTTATGACTGAAATTTTGCATTAATAAGGTGTTTAAATGAGAAGAAAATTTCTATTTATTTTTACTGGTGGAAGTTTCGACCGGCGGCAATAAACCCCAGCGAAAAAGGTTACAGTTGAAGCTTCATTATTTTAAGAATATGTCAGTTCCTCTTTATTAATAGTTCCAAATAGGCTCATAGACATAGACACTTGCACAGCCTACTGGCAAAAAATTGTCATTACCGATAAATCAAAATTTAATTTAGAGTACAGTGGTGGCCGAATCCGCGTTAGGTGTTAAACTGGTAGGCGCTACCTTCAAGAGTGCGTTATCCAGCGTCATTCTGTACGAATATCAAATATGACGGTGCTCCCTTGGGGACCATGAACGATTGCAGATGCTGCTAATTGTGGGTAACATCTGAGGCGTTCCGGAGCTCTAAGTCGTGCCTTTCCTTTAAAAGCATTCCTGGAATTATTTTTTAACAGGGAATCCTCAAAATACACAATAATTGCTATAAGTGATAAACATAAATTTTAAAAAAGGCAAAATACCTTTATTTATTTACATTTCGACATGTTTCATGGCATCAGACGGCAACATTCTCAAGAAAATAAAATGATAAAAATATTTTCGCAGAAATTCAAATTGAAAAACTAGTAAATAAAAACAAAAATCTCGCGAACATAAGGATAATGAAATTAAGTGCAATATTAAAAATGGAAAATTGTGAATGTGAATTATTCTACCTTATTGTTTCATGATTTTGTGTAGAATTTATTATTAAGCTGTGTAGCATTTTTTAAATTTATGTTTATCACTATAGCAATTATTGAGTATTTTGATATTTTGAAGTGATTTTCATATATAGTTTAGGACAATTCTCGTTCACATATTCAAAAGAATGATCAAGACTCATTTTCAGCACAACAGATACAGTTTCTTCTTTGGCCTGCCTATTCATCAAAATTGTCACCTATTGAACATGTTTTTGGCGTTCAATATGTCAGTTAGACGTCTCACTCGTAACGCTCGTCCAGTAGCTGATACAGCTGAGTATGTGTAAGGCTAAAAGCACTCTGGAATGCAGACAGATGTCGTATAGAAGCACTTGGTGTCTTCACTAAATACTGCTTTTCAACATGTAATATCTTTTTTGTTGTTGTTATTGTAAGTGTTTACTTTTTTTCTTCAGTACAGATTGTTTGTAGACAATATATCATTCCATTATGAAGAGTCTTTCACTTTGGTTCAATGGTTACAAACACGTTTTTCTTATTTTCATCTTAATACATAAAAGCATAGCTGCCAACTTGTACGGATTTTTGCTACCACTAAAATTTAACAGAAATCTCTGTCATATTTAATTATCAACATTCGCTGCAATTTGGCGATTGAATTAGGCAAAATTTTCTATTAAAATTTAGTGGTAGCAAAAATTCCTACAAGTTGGCAGCTATGTAAAAGGTTTAAAAACTACTTTAAATTGTTATTAACTTTGAAAAAATAGTTGAACTAATACACTGCTCAAAACAATTAAAGGATATTGCAGTTTTAGGTGGATTTTGTATTTGGTAAACTGTTTAGCTGATTGATACATGGTCGACAGACATAGTAGGTTATATGAGAATAAATTACTCATGTTTGGCAGAAAAAAATGCATTTTATTGCGCACTTGTGTACTAAAGGAAAAAAACACAATTTGTGCATATGAGAAAAAAAGAATAAGAAAAGGTGTTTTCTTCAAAGAAAATCATTTTCAGTAGGGGGTATGGTTTCCACGGGCGGCCAGCAACGTTGAACACCTTTGAGGCATGGACTCAATGAGGCTATTAATGACGAGTTGGGGTATTCTGCCCCACTCTTCCAGAAGAGCTCTTTCCAGTTCTTGGAGAGTTTGTGGGGGTTGTTGGCGGCCAGAAACTCGTCTTCCTAGAGCGTCCCAAACGTGCTCGATTGGATTCATGTCTGGAGAACACGCTGGCCATTCCATTCGAACGATTCCTTCCTCGAAAAGGAAATCCTCCACCAGGTTTGCACGATGTGGCCTGCAGTTATCGTCCATTAAAATGAAGTTATCTCCGATTGCTGCAGCGTAAGGGCCTACAATAGGTGTGAGGATCTCATCCCTATATCGGCGATCAGTCAGAGCTCCATCTCGAATAATGTAGAGGTCAGTGCGCCCGTCAATGGAGATGCCACCATACACCAACACTCCTCCACCGCCAAATGTGATACTTTCGTGCACGAACGCAGGATTATTCCTACTGCCACGGTCCCTCCAGATGAAAATACGCCTATTATCCGGATGCACAGAAAAACGGGACTCGTCAGAAAACAGAATTTTGCTCCATTCATTTCTCCTCCAGTTGACATGCTCGATTGCCCACTCCCTGCGGTCGCGACGATGCCTTGATGTTAATCTAACACATACCATCGGTCGGCGAGCATACAGACCTACAGCATGGAGCCGGTTTCGGACAGTCTGAGTTGAAATCGTGGTGCCTGTAGCCGAGCGAAGGTGTTGTTGGAGAAGAGTAGCGTTCATGGTTCGGTGTCTCCGAGCTGTTAACGCTAAATACCGATCTTCATTGGGCGTTGTTGCCCGTCTACGACCTTGCCCTGGTCTTCGGCCTGCACATCCACTCTCCAAAAAACGGTTCCAGATCCTGGAAATGACACTTTGTGACACTCCAATGGCTTGCGCTACTTTGGCTTGAGTTTGGCCCCCTTCTAACCTACCAACAATTCTCAAAGCTTCTGAATATGTCAAATGACTTCGCTGAGACATCGTACTCATCGAAACAAAGCAATCACTGAATGCCGATCATCCTTGTCTTCATTCTCTTTTATCCAGTTGAAAGTCAAATTTCATTCGCTGCCGCTGAAGCGAAGTTTTTGACGTCGAACTCAAAATTTGCATACTCCACAGTTTGAAAACCAGAAAAATTTGCATTGGTGATTCTCTTCTTCTATTTTCGGCAAAAAAAATTTCGTTTATATCTTTATTTTATATAAAACTTCAAATATCCTTTAATTGTTTTGAGCAGTGTATTATTCAAGAACTGTAAAAGAATTATGAATTAAACATCAGATTTAATACCATTAACGTTGCGGAAAAAATTAGAAGCGGCAATATGCACTTTATAAGCACGGAACGTAAAGCAAGATAACAAAACAGCTGCATAAAACGTTGCTTTTAATTATGAATAATAATCAAAATAATACTGGAAAACAATTTTGAGTGCACGTAACAGAATAATTAATCTAAATTATAACTTTGCTTTGTAGCCATATTGTGTTCTGGATTATTTCTATCTAAAACACATATCATTAAATATATTTAACATTGTTTACCGAAAAAAAGGTACATTGCTAAATCACGTAGAAAAAAGTTGCAGAAATTTGTGTAATTTAATTTTGTTATAATGCTAAGTTAGTAATGTTAAATAGTTCCAAGTAGTAATGTGAAATCTTGCAAAGCATGATTGAATCTTTATCTGGCATCCATGCCGGGTTACAAAACCATTAAGGGAATTTTGACGTCAGAGATCTTTTTAACATTGATAACAGAATAAATGAAAGCATGTAATAAGATGATTTTATAGTTATAGTAATATAAATTCCGTATATTTAATGTAAAATTTGGGTTTCCTTAGCTATGCATTTTTATAGACTTTATGCTATAAAATCAAAACTAATCTAGAGCAACAGATTGTAAATTATTGTGTTTGAGAAATAAGTTTCTGTTTTGTGATAATGAATGCAACAGAAAATACTTAGTAACGTTATTTCTTTAAAGCAATTTCGCAGAAAGGATTAAAAGGGACGTTTTAAGCCGGTTTTGCACATGTAAATCTATAATTTCGAAAAATATTACTAATTTAGAGAAACAGTCTTGTTTACTTATACGTGGATTTTGATAAACGTAAGGAAGGGTCTGCAATATTAAAACATGGAACTATTAATAAAGAGGAACTGGCATATACTTAAAATAGTGAAGCTTCAACTGTAACCGCTTTTGCAAGGGCTGATTACTTCCTGCGGAAACTTCCACCAGTAAATTTATATAGAAATTATCTCCGTATTTAAAAGTCTTACTAATGCAGAATCTCTGTCATAAATAATGGCAAAAACAGATTTTCATTTTTAATGGTGGAAGTTTACTTTTGCGGTAATCAGGTCCTGCTTTTCTGCCATATTGTGACAACCGGTAAAACAAACTGACTGTTTTATCAGTCAGTTGACACCAGTAAAATCAATTTTTTATCATATTTGTGCAAAAATATTTCCACGAATATGACGCTTAAATAAGATAAAATTTACTATGCAATTTTACTGGTGGTAAGTTTTCCCCCGGCGGTATTCAGAAAGTGTAGATCGATTTTATAAAAGCAGCCAATATCTTCTGACAACCTCCTCAGTTACTTCACTCGCAACAGGCAGAAAGTACAATACATGTCTCCTCTCTTTATTCATAACTCCATTTATTTAAGCATATAGACAGAAAAATATTTAGAAAAATGTATGTGGCCTTATTATAAGTCAGGGGTGTAAAAATCTAGGCGCCAGCTGGCACTCTCTTACTGCTAAATTTTATTATTTTTATTTCCCTTAAATTTTATTTGCATTCTTACAAAAAATTAGACTAAATATTAAAGGAAACTTAACGAATAAAATTTAGTGGTGAGAGATTGCCTGCTGGCGCCTAGATTTTTACAACCCCTGCTATAAGTAGTTACACGGGGTTCGTACGAATCCTGAATTTTTGTACCACTTTTTGCGAATAGTGTTATGTTATTGAACTTACTTAATTGTTAAAATCAGAGGATTGAAATTGTGTCGATATCTTAACCCCTTGAGGGGCAAGCAATTACGTTTGTGAAATGCTGAATTCCCACCGGAATCTTTGAAAAATTCTATTTCAAAATAAGTAAAAGCAATTTTACGGCTTTATTCTGCCAAAGTTAGAAAAGTAAAATTTAATAAAATTTTTGTGGTATGAAACTTCATTAATCGTAGGCGGTATATAATATATACCGGTGCCCCTCAAGGGGTTAAGAAATGAATAAGGGAATTTATAAGAGCACAAGTGAAAATATTGATACTATAAAGGGCAGACAGATGAGGCAGATTTTTAATGTTTTCCCAGCTTTATGTATGGAAGAAAATGAGGTAATCTAATAATAAAGAATATATAAGAAAATTTCTGGGTTAAAAAACACCAGATGAAGCAGATTTTTTCGTGTTTTCTTAGCATTACGTGAAGAAGCCAAATTGACTCTCATGCGGGGCAAAATATCTTTATGAGCAATTTTTAGCTTACTGGTACTGCTACTATTGCTATCTAGTGATGGTCAACTGGTCAATGGTATTTACTATTGTTTCCTAAAAGTACCATTGTATATGCATTCAGTGATCGTGTTTTAATTGGGATAGAAAACTGTGGTACCTTAAAGTACCGTCGTGGCATAAAGGGTTAAAGACAAAGACGTTTTAACCCATTTGTGCCTCAATTTTTGCTTTTTTAAAATCACTTTAAAACGTTGCAAAATAAACTGGTAAAATACTAAAAAAATTACGCATTTTTTTTTTTTTTTTTGTATTTATTTGATAAAATGTAAACGTATTAAATATGGGAATATACATGATATTTGTAATAGTCTAATATGCATAATTATATGGTTTGTCTAATTTTACATAAAATAAGCTTTCAAATTGTATATTATATACTATAATTAGTATAATACTATAATTAGTATTTTTATAAACGACTAAAAAATATATACTTTTACAGAGACTTTACAGACGCTAATAACCTTATAAGCATTAGTAATAATAAACTAAGAATAATCGTATTTGATGCTTGAAAACGGTTTGTTTATTAATTATCTCGAAAAGAACTTTACATAAATAACTGTCCCCTAAAGGGCTGATAAAAATATGTACCCATTCGTGCCTAGCGCCCTGTATTTTGTAAGACACAAAAATGCATAAAAAATAGGCTTGAACATATAATTTCACAATTTAAAAAAAAATATGTACTTCAAAGAAGTCCATAAGCTAAGATTACGACTTATTTATTTTGATCTTCGGAAGAAAAGACGGCTTAGATGCTGTGTATTCGCGTGGCCGACATCTTAAATGTTTTGAGATTTCTTGGCGATTTTTTGTTGACGATGTTGGCGATCTTTATCGCCAACACTGAGGCGCATTAATCCCTTAACCCTTACTGGCGCGGAGTAATTCTGTTTATAAACTGATGAAATAATGGACTGACACCGCAATTTATAAATGAATTTATTAGAAAATATGAACTTGCTTATTTTATGTAGATTATAATAGGAAAATTTTAGTTAAATATTCTTGGTGCCGTTTCTCAGTTTTGGAATTAAAATTAGGTGTCCGTTTTTAAGGACACCGCGCCGGAAAGGGTTATGAGGTTAATATTTTTTTTTTTTTTTTGCTCAGCCTTGTTTTTTCTAGCACGCTGTTCCTTTTGCACTAAAGAAGAATCTCGCTAGTAGATTCGAAACAGCTGTTTGCTGCTTTTCATATATTATTTGTGCATTTTAAACGTTGGTTTTTCTGTTTTTTAATATTGTTGCACAAATGCTTTATTTGCTATTTTTACAAAGAAAGATTATTAATTTTTTGGGTTCAAAGAGTTAATTTTTTTATATGATGCACCCTGCGTAGAGTGTTGAAACTAACACCAAATATACATCATACCCTGTAGTATTTGCTGCAAAAAAAATTAGGTGTTCACTGAAATATTTCGAGAAGGTTCTTAATTAAAATGTTCATATAAAAACAAGAAAAGTATAATAAAACTTGTTCTTTTGTTGAAAAAAATATCCACTATTTGTAAGGTAATATTATACATCTCTTATTTTTTTCGTTGAAATCCGACCAGCAGTTTCGCCACAATGCACTCTTTTCCAAAACAGACATTAAGGGGGATAACCCCCCCCCCCCATGGGCTTACGGTATAAGCTTGAAACTGAGGAGAAATCAATTTCTTTTTAAGGGCTATCGATTCATTTCGGACTCAACTTGGTTGACTCAAAGGCATATTTTACTAAGAAACCCGGCTATAACCTTTAAATAAACACTTCGTATACATAAATCTAAAATAAATAAATTATTATTATTGTTTTAAATAGTAAGCGTTTAAGTACAATTATTTTTATAAAATATATATTTATTTAAAAAAAAAAATATGACAACTTGATAAATAAGTAAATAAACGATAGTTTAAAATAAAATGTTAAACTGTTATATTCGAAGTTTCCAACCTCTAGATCGCGCTCTACCAAGTTATTACCAATTTTATACAGAATAATTTGATTTATTTAATGACAGAAATTTTGCTATTAAATAAATGAAAGATTACATTTCGAATATTGCGATGACAAACGCTTTCGGGTAAAAATGGTTTTGCAGCACTAGGTTATGATTTTTTGTTTTAGCGAAAACGGGATGGAAATGTTAAAATGTTTTCCATAAGAAAACAATAAGTTTCCCGTAGTCACGAATTTTAAGGAAATAATGGTTGGCGAAATACCGATTTTCAAATGCATGAATGATTTGATAGAAATTTAATGACTTTTATCACACGCTAAGATATACTAAAAGCCCCAAGAAAAGCTGCTTTATGTGCACGAGAAAAGAAGTTACATTTTCCTCATCAGCACATTTTTCTATGTTTAATGGTAAAATGTACATTTATTTCGTTTATTCAAAAAAATATTTTATTTTTTATATTTTACTAGTGAAGCTTAAAAAAGTACTATTTCACAGATATTGTATGTAGTTTCGTGCTTAATTGAAACGCGTTGATATTGGGCAGAATGATATGTTTTTATGTAAATGTGAAATGTTACTTGGAATTATTATTTTTTTTTTTACAAAATTATTTATTGTAGCTGCATAGCTGCCAACACTTACGCTCTTTTTGTACCACAAAAATTTAAGGAAAATTTTCGCCTTATTTAATTGGGAAATTTTGACGATTAAAAAAGGTAAACTTAACCCTAGAACTACCGGAAATTTTACTCAAGTTTTATAAAAACATTCTACACCAGAATTTTTACTTAAAACTATTTAATTTGTTTATTTAACTTATTATTGTCTGATTTATACATTTAGTTTGTTTTGAAGAAATTTTCTGATTTGAATAGATATTTTGAATATACATGTCGGGTCCATTGGACCCTTCTGGTAGACAGAGGGTTAACTATTAAATTTTTGTGGCACAAAAAAGCGCAAGAGTTGGAAGCTATGTAACTGAGATCATTTAGGATTTTTTCAATTCAAATAAAACCAGAAAATGCATTTTCTTCCTTCTATTCTGTACTAATTCATTTAGTGCACTAAACCTATGATTTCGGTCAAGGGCTTTCGACTATTTTTATATGAATCGCACTACAATTTACAATAATTTTTCTTTACGGAATAAATGATATAAATGTATCCGGTGTAAAGTTTGTATAGAGTTTGTTTTTGAAAAAGTAGTACAAATGCAGGGTTCAGATGTCTCAAGGACTTTCGAAGATGTTTTACCTGAATTTTCTTGTTACTTCTATTTATTTCAGTATGTCAAATTAGAGCTGCATAGGGGAAGCTTTCAGCGCATGTAATCCAGAGGTGTTAAACTGTGGCCCGTCGGATACCACTAAAATTTTATAGAAATCCCTGCCTTATCTAATTATAGAATCTCTGCGATTCAATAAGTCAACTATTTCCTAAAACATTAATGGTATCTGGCGGGACACAGTTTGACAACCCTGATGTAATCAGTCAAAGCAAAAGTATGTGCGACTTTTAACAATGGAACTATGAATAAAGACGAACAGACTTTTTTCACACAAAATGTTGAAGCTTCAACTGTACCATGTTTCATAGTGACTAATTACCGCCGGCGCAAACTTCCACCAGTAAATTGGAGCGTAAATCTTTTCCTTAATTAAACACTTTATTAATGTAGAATTCCTGTCAAAATTATGGCCATGGACAGATATTTATTTTTATTGGTGGAAGTTTACTTCAGCGGTAGTCAGGACCTGCGTTTTCGCCATATTGTGACAACCTAGACAACCTCTCCAGTCAGTGTCAATGAAAGGCATTATAATATCCGGGCCAAATTCCACCAGTAAAAACGAATAGAAATTTAACAATATTTGTGGCTGAAACTTTGCAGAAATAAGCCGCTCAAAAAGGGTATTTTTTATAATTTACTGGTGTAAGTTGCGCTTCGGCGGTCATCAGAAGTTGTTGATGCCATGTTAAAAAATCAGCCGCTTTCAAGTGACAACTTCCCAATTGTTTTACTCGCAAGTGGTAGGCCCTACACTTTATGTCTCTTACTCTTTATTCATTACTTAATTTTTTTTTTTAACAAGCTGACAGAAAAGTACTTCCGGCCATGCTTTGCACAGTGTAAAAACCGGATGGTGCGGTGCAGGTATAGCCAAAATGAGTGCACGGAAGGCGATACGTTTTTGATGTAATTGATGGCGAATAAAAAGTTTTATGACGCCCGTCCGGTTATTTAACCCCTTAACAGTGACATTTGTTTTCTTACAAAAAAATTAAAAATGGGGCTGCACACCACTTTTTCCATACTAAAATATTTACCTTACTTAATCGAAAAATATCTGACAATCAATAAAGATAAATTTACAGTTACAAATTAGTGGTATTAAAATGCTTTTAATAACGAAGCAAGCAAAGTGTTCTTTCCCGAATCCAGTTCGGGCCACACTGTTAAGGGGTTAATAGTCACAATTTGAACACCGCCCCCTGAATACTAGGCCTGAGCACTGACACAAAAATGGCGGCTGTCGTAGGCGGATTTTTTTTTAAACGTATGCACGGCCCCTTAAATTTTGACACCAGTATTTTATAAAAGATTACCTTCACTTGATTAATCTCAGAAAGATAAAGCGGAAAAAACTTTTAAAAATTATTGGTACCAAAATTTAAGGGAGCGTACACAGGCTGAAAAAAATTCGCCTTCGGCAGCCGCCATTTTTCTCCCAACGTCGAGGCCTAGTATTCAGGGGGCGGTGCCTTGAACATGAATTGCGCCTTTCTGAGAAAAAAAAACAACTGCTAAACGTAAGATTCTGCATTTTTTTCATGCCTTGTTTTATTGTTTTCCTCAATCTACGCATGCATGTCATCATCTCTGAAGGCAATCACTTAAAATTTTCAATACGATTAGTTTTAAGTTTTTCATTAGGCGGTTGTTCTAGATGGCGTTTGTTGTTCCCTCTATTTTTCTTTATGTTTTTAAATTGCCTTTTTTAGTGCAACTTTCATAGTTACCAAAATTAATGCTTTTGTGCTCAGTCATATTTTACTAAAGAATCAAATTCGCCTTGGCGAAAATCTTTATTGAAAAAGTGGGAAGATAAAAAAGTAAAGGTTTGCAATTATATACCGTTGCCATTTATTTTTTTATACTATGTAGATCATCTGCTGCTGTAAAATAGTATTTATTGTTATTTGAAGTTTTAGAATTGTTTTCATTGTAACGGTAACCGTGACAGACAAATTGTTTTTCTTCACTACATTCATGAGCGCGTACTTTGAAATACCTAATTCATAAATTCCATTCTGATTTTTTAAACGGCCCGGTCGCGATAGCCCAGAAGTGGATCCTCGAAGGTGTGCTGCAATAGATTAATACGTATACTAATATTCGCCTTATTGAAATATGTTTTATCAACATGCCCCTTTTTAAATGTTGTTGAATGGAATATTTATACATACTTTTAAAGTATTAAATCATGCATACTCTTGTCGCTGTTGAACTTTGGTCAGGAGAGTACAGCAACAAAATCACTTTAAAATGGCCTTATTAGGAGTATGTGTTCCAAATACAGGGACACAAGCGCTGCGCTACAAATGGCTAATTTTTACCGCAAAATTTTAACGGCATTCTTTGTCTTATTAAATTTCAGAAATTTTGTCATTAAATAAGTCAAGAAATACTATTACAATTTAGTGGCAGCAATCAGCAATTTCAGGCGCAAGAATTTCATCCCTGCTCGTAATACCGTAATATGCTAAATATATGATTTAACTTTAATTAACAGATATTTTACAGGTATTACGCCAAAATAGATGGAAATAAAGAAAGTTTTTTTTTTCTTTTTTTTTTTTTTTTTTTTTTTTTTTTTTACTTGCACATTTTAAGTTTTGAAAATCAAATATGTAGAAATTAAAAATGTCAAAATAAAGTCATTTTTTTATGAAGATATCCAACAGAAGTTATTCACATTCGGAAAAGAAAAAGGTACCTCTGCATACCTGTCAAAACTTATACTTTTCTGCACCACAAAAATTTAATAAAAAATTTTACCTTTGTTAATCGCCGTAATCTGTCGATTAAAGAAGACAAAATTTTCTGTTAAATTTTTGTGGTACAAAAAAACAAAAGAGTTGGAAGCTATGCTTGTGTCTCTTCGAGTCACTCGTACCATAGCTGCCAACTTTTACGCTTTTTTCCTACCGCTATTTTTGATCAGAAAAATTTGCTTTCTTTTATCCCATGTTTTCGATGACTAAATAAGACAAATTTCTCTGTCGAAAAATAGTGGTAGGAAAAAAGCGTAAAACTTGGCAGCTATGCTCTTACACATTTTTCATTAATATATTTCTTTCTCTTTAACACTAGAACGGCGGCGAGGGGTCATTTTGACCCTTGCCGAATGAAAACATTTCGATTCGAACCAGAATTTTCTTTATAATATAAGATTGATATATACTGCAAAAAAATAACTTAAATAAATAAGTTAAATAGTTCTAAATAAAAATTCTGATGTGAAATATTTTTCTAAAACTTGAGCAAAATTTCCCGCCGTTCTAGTGTTAATCAGAGACGCACACCCCTATATAGCCTATAAGACAGGAACCCTTTTTCAAAAGAAAAAAAACCCTTATTACAAGATTTCTGTTTTCACATTTTCCCTTTCATACAGTAAAAGCATTAATAATACAGAATATTTCAATATACATCCTAAAAGAGTGTTAACGTTTGCACTCGAGAGGTGACTCCACCAGGCGAGTGAGAGTCATCTCTCGGGTGCAAAGAGTTAAATTATCTCGTACATCATGCAAAGATCGTAAAATTCAATCAATAATTTACGCTCATTTCATATGAAAGTTTACTTACTCTTTATAGTAAGGGCATGTCGAAAGCTTCAGTTGTCTAAAAATGACCACGAAGTGTGTATCAATTACGGTTGAAACAAGAAGCACGTGTCAAGGAAAAATAAACTGCAGGTATGAGCTGCCACAGGGTGGCGAGTTGTCAGGGAAAAACACAGTCAATAAAAGGTGTTAAGTACCAGTATTTGTTAAAGAGAAATTTATCTTCTTTAATCCCTTTATATTATTCCAAGTACTTTCTATAAGAAAATACTGGTAGTTTCCACTTTTTTTTTACTGTATTTTTCCTTGACCACTCGCCACCCTGTGCCATATGCAGCCTTAGACCGTTTCATACGAGATATAAACTAATGACCTCATTAAGGGCATGTCATTTTTTGGTACAAGTACCTTAAACAAAAATACTGGTAGTAAACATGCAGCAACTTTCAACGAGCCACAACTACTGGGAGTACAGTGCGTCCCAAAAGTTTATAGACAACGGGTTTTTTTTTAATTTTTCAATTCAAAAAGAAGAGTAACAATTTCAAAGCAATTTATAATTATAAATAACAGCAATACAATAATAATACTATACACAAATAATATTTTACAATCATAGACATTGTAAGAAAAATTAAAACTGAAATTTGTCTGTCCCAAAAGTTTATAACCGACTCATTTTTTTTCCTTTAACGCCTTGAGCGGCGGTTGGACATATTATATCCCACCTAAGTTTAATTCAGATTTCCACCAGAAACATTTTATTAAGTTTTACTTTTATAACTTTGGGGGAGGGGGGGGGAAGAGTCCGAAAATTGCGTTTCCTTATTTTGAAATAAAACGGTTTCAAACTTTCTGGTGGAAATTCAGCATTATACAAACGCAATTGCTTGCCCCTGAAAGGGTTTCCGTTCAAATTTTAAAGCCGTTTGTTCTAATCACTTGAAAAACTCGATCAGGCATATGCAAAACAAGAGTTTGAAGAAGTTCTGAGTTTAAAAAAAATCAATTTCGTTCAAATTACAGCTATAGATGTTGAACAGTTGCAAATTGGCGCCTTTTAGCATATACGTCTCTAGCTAATCTTCCCCATAGGTTCTTCATTGTGTTCATGTCAAGACTAAGGGCTGGCCAGTCCATAACAATTACTTAGTTTTGTCTAAACACGAGAATTGAGCAAATGTCTTGCTGGTACATCCATTTATCCCCTACCTAGCAACTTTCCAAATGAAAATAACTGTACTTCAGGCCTTTTCTGGTAATCTTCGGAACATTGGCGACCTTTTAAAAAAATATGGGTTGTTCCGTTATAAGAAAATGCTGTCCACACCATGAGTGAATCCCCTCTTTGTTGTCTACTAAAAACAAGTTCGCGGTTCCTTGCGAATATCGTGCCAGTAATATGCCGAACCTTCGGGGCCATCTAAATTGAATTTCTTTCCATCTCTGACAAGAACACTCAACCATTCATCAGACCAATTCCTGTGATTTCGGGTCCACTGAATACGAATGTCTTTATTTCGTTTTGTAAACTGACTTTTCGTTTTGTAATGACGCATTTTGCGAAAATCAAGAAATGTACTTGCTAGTAGCCGTCGATGGACCGAGGATATTGGTACTGGAACGTTTACTTCTATAGAAACTGACCGTATACACAGGTTCTGGGTTGAAATTAATGTCAAAATTTCTCTGTCTTATCATTTAGTTGTTTTCTTTGGTCGTCTAGAACGGGATTTTGTTTCAGATTGTGACCTTTTGACAGATTTCGGGAAATACCAATCCTGTTGCGTGCAGTTTTTCTTGAAATGTCTACAACTTTCCATCCACGAGCCTTTAAATGATAGATTTTGTAAATTTCATTTTTGGAAAAATGGCCATTTAGAGGCATCTTTACAATCAGACGGAAACGGAAAGACAGATTCAATTTTATCTGAGAAAATTATTGCGTCACATGTACATGTCCTTGGAATATGCTAATTTTGGCTATCAGTACTTAAATCAGCTTTTAACACTGGTTGTATATATATTTTTGGGACAGCATTTTTTTTGTTTTTAATTTTTTATATGAAATCAATGACTGCTAAAAGTTGTTTGAGTACAGGTGACGCATAAATACTATGACGCAAATAAAAGACCATAACATTTCACTGAACGAACAAAACAATTAGTTTTAGTCACCATTCGAAAGAGGAGAAAATTCTGCACAAGAAATAATCAAGATAATTTGAAATGGTTCTCTACAGCGGTGATACAGGGCGTCTAGACACTTGTGTAAATTCTTCAAGATGGCCGCGACTGTTTCCGGTGATATTTCAGCCCAGGCTTTTTCCAGAGCGGGTTTCAGGGAATCCAGTGACTTGTTCTTGATTGCGCAGGCTTTTTGCTCGAGGATTCCCTAAACATCGAAGTCCATAGTGTTCAAGTCAGGGTAGTTTGAGGGGCAAACGTCCTTCGTCCAAAGTCACGAGAGATTGGCCTCGCACCCCTCCGGCGTCTTCTTAGCTCCATGGGTAGTCGGCCAGTGCTATTGAAACCGCCAGTCGATGTTATTCGCTTTCTTTTCGGCCCAGGGGATCACAGCGCCTTCCGAAGTTAGCTCCTGATACGTCTCTGCGTTGATCTTGACGCCTTTTTGAACAAAGACGAGTTTTGTCTTTTCCAATCCGGAAATTCCCGCCCACACCATCACAGACTTCAGGAAAAGAACCTTTTCCACCTTCACGATACGTGGAGCACCTTTGAGTTGCAACTCGCGTTGCATCTGTGAGTTCCGGAAAGATTGCACCATAAAACTCTTTTCATCGGTGAAGAAAATCCGATTCAAAGCATCGTCGCGGCACAGGGACCTTATCTTCTTACACTTTTCGAGCCTTGATGGCTTCATGTGATCCGTGAGATGGTGTCCATTCACCAGTTTGCACGTGTTGAGTTGAAGATCTTCTTTGACATGTCTTTGCATGGATTCGCGGTCGACGTTGTGCTCCCTGGCCAATTTATTTTCGGATGTTTCTTTGTGGATTTTGCTGGATCTTCTTCGTGACCATGTTAAGAGCACTGAGGTCCTTGATGTTCGCTGTCTTCCACTTCGTTGGCGGTCTTTGATCCCTCCGGTCTCTTTAAAACGTTTAACGGCGCGATCGACTTGTTCCCGGTGCAATTTGGCGATCGCAGGAATTGGCATTCCCCTCTTGGGGTGGGGGACAATGGCTGGCCGGTCTTCTTTGCACAATACGTTTTCCTTCAAAACAGTGAATTAACATCAGCTGAAATAGCAATTACACAACAAAAAAGCACGAGGAACATGAATAAAACAATAGTATATCTCAAAAATGGGTAAAACTTTAAAATAAATTGGCATTTTCCTCATGTCACAGTATTTATGTGTCACCCTGTATTTTATTATTTTTATTTCATAATAATATATTTTAATAATTTATTTAATCTTTTTTACACGTTTAGTTAGCTCTTAAATAAAATAAAAAATGGTTGTCTATAAACGTTTGGGACGCACTGCATCATGCGTTATCAAAGCTTTTTTATTATAAACATGTCTTTTTTTGTAGTTAGTAATTTCGACTTTGCTACAAGATGTCTTAATGAAAAAATTAGGTAAAGTTTATCGTTCTCTTCTCTCATATAACATAAAATATTAATATTTATTTATGTAAATCATATCTTTCTGAAGTATTTTCCCTTTTAAAAGTCCTTAATCGAAAGATTATATGTTTTTCGCATGAAATCATATTTTATGGGTACATTTTTTCTGATGGTTAGTGGAATTAAAATTTCTTAAACACCATTAATTTTGAAAACCTTCTATAATTTGTTAATAACAACTTTCCTCTTTATATGAAATTCTTATGAATATTTGAATTAATTCCATAAAGATGCTCATAAATAATAATGAATCCATTCTGATCCACTTAAGATAATGGCTTAATTCACTTCTTGTTTGCTGCCTATCTAAAAGCATTTAATGGCACCAAAGTTTATACTTATCATGATAATGATTAAAGATAATTTTCAATTACATAACTTTTTTAAGTTTAGTATACTTTTGGGAATAAATAGAAAATGCCTGCTGATTTTAAAAGTAAAATAAATTATACACTGCTACAATGTATTTTCAGTAGTTCACTTTTCTATTAGAAAACAATTTGAACATAATTAACCCTAGAACTACCGAAAATTTTACTCAAGTTTTATAAAAACATTCTACACCAGAATTTTTACTTAAAACTATTTAATTTGTTTATTTAACTTATTATTGTCTGATTTATACATTTAGTTTGTTTTGAAGAAATTTCTGGTTTGAATAAATATTTTGAATGTACATGTCGGGTCCATTGGACCCTTCTGGTAGACAGAGGGTTAAGTTATTTGCGCACTTACGCTTGGTGTACCAAAAAGCACTCAACTTTTTAAAATATTGATCATAAGTAAAGGGTGAAACAGAACAAATAATTATGTTACTCTTGTAGGAGAGTAGTGCATGAAGTTAGGAATTTCTTTGCTAATCTTCATTTACTTCGAAATATTATCTATAGATGTCTCAGTCTCAAGCTGTAACAATCTGAGAAATTTTGTAAATAAATAGGGTGGATAAGGCTAATACTATTTAAATTTTTTGGTGATATTTGACTCGCTGGTGCGCAGCTTTTCCATTAAGTTCATGCAAATTATAAAACTGGTGGGAATAAACAATCAATAAAAGACACAGAGCCCGTGAATATCACGGGAGCGAGAATTAAGGGGTTAATTTCAATAATTGAATCATAACACGGTTTTTGTCGTTTATCGAAAAGTATTTCTTTCGCCTAACGGACGTATAAAAAAAGTATTTAGAACCAGTAGATGAAATGTGCATGACGAAGATAGATGTTACATTTTATTAAATAAAATATCTGTTACTATATGTGTTTGTTTCATCCGTGTTTTTTTATGCTATAAAAGTGTCGGTAAACCATTGAGCTTCAAAAACGATTGCTACCGATTTTAGTGAAGCGTTTTCTCTTATTTTATCTCAGTCTCTTTAAATAAATAAGCCTAAGAATCTTTTTTCGCAAAAGTGGTGGCAATTGTCCATCTAGTACGCGATTATCCGTCCCTCTGCTAGAATATACGATAATATTATTGTGCCTAAATGCGATGCATTTCCTCATACATTTGTCAGAATTAGTGTATATTTCACACTTTATTATATATGAAATTTTGTTAAATATAAAATGCCAAATTTATCTTTAAAAATAAGCATAATTATGCTTTTAAATCAAAGCTTTTGAAGAAATAGAAGTATTATTTGTAGCCCAATCAAAAATATGCTATTGTCACCTTTAGGTCATTTATAAACAGCATATAGCCAGTTACACTATTTTATAAAACTGGTGGAAGTCAAACAATCTGATTAAAAAACATAGCCCGTGAATATCACGAGCGAGAATTAAAGGGTTAAATAAACGGTACTTATTATACTTATTTTTATGCTTTATAGTAACAATTATGACACGGTTGAAAAAATCGTATAAAAATTATTGCGTACTTACAGAAAATGTTATAAATAAATGATGAATCGAAAATTGAGAATATATGTGGCTTTTTCCATGCGAACTTGTCATGTCTGTCACATACTACGATTTTTGTCTACCAGTGTTTTAGAACGGAAAAATGTGACTTATTTTGCGTGAGCTATCTCATCAACTGAATAAGGCGAAGCAAACTTTCGAAAATAACGGTGTTCAACAAGCACAGCGATTTGCAGCTGTTTGACAGACATGACAAGTTCGCATGGAAATAGCCATACTCAATATAATTGTACTCTCTATTTCCAAAGTAATATGCTACTTTTAGAAAATATTACAGGAATAATATTTAATTATTTTTATTATTTTACACAGGATTCGTACGATCGTTAATTTAGTGCATCACTATTTTCAAATAGTAATCTAGGATTTATTTAATCCTATAATTTTTTAATGATTTTCTACGATTGAAAAAGGTGAAAATATCTATTAAAAATAGTGGTATTTGAAAAGTAAAGACCTATGAACCATGCTACATTTTGATAAAAGCGAAAGGTTCGTGTCTTGTGAAATGAGAAATTAACAACTTTCCCGTGACTGAATATTGAAAATGCTCTGAAAACAAGACTAAAAAATTAAAAAAAAATCCTTTAAGCAATTAGAGACGAACATAAAACTACAAGGGAACGAGCCAATTTGACTGCATGCCAGAACTCTGTTATATCTTATTTTATGAAATGAAAGCACTTTTTTATATATCTGTAAATGTTAAATGTTAATAATTTTTTTTCACTAAATGATAGAAAAATAATGAAAAAGAGCAGAATTATCCAAACAATGAACACTGTAAAAATATGAATATTGGTTCGAAAATGAAAGTTTCTAATTTGAGGGGCATTTGAAAAAAAATTATAAATAGAAATATATCTTTTACTGAAATGATATTTTAAGGAAATTACGTAAAGTGCAAAACATAAAATGATAAATGACTAGTTAGGCTGCCATTGGAGAATAAATTACTTTTTTCAACCACTTTTTCTTTATAATAATAATCTACCAATAATGCGAAATTAATTTATTTTAATTAGTAGCAGAAAAAATAATTATACACTTGAAGCTTTGGAATGTTAATTTAAAAAAAAAATCTTTATTTGCTATTAAGACGATCCTAAAAATTATAATAAAAATTCAAAATAAAACGAACAGATTATATTTGTGATCTATATCACATTAGGCAAAAATAAAAATATATTCCAGTCTTAACGATGGAACTGAAAAAAAATTCAGCTTAGTTTCCCTTCAAGCTTTATTTTTAATATCAGTTTTATTTCGCGTGGGATATATGATCTTACATCAAGGATCTGAAATCAAGCTGAAAAACATGGATTTGTAAATACTAGTAACATTTTAATTGTTAGAAAGAAATCTTTATTAAATATTTTACACATAATAATATAAAACGTTTTAGTAACTTAAAATGTGATCACATCTAACAACTTGAAATCTAGCAAAAAATAAAATTAAAAAATGATTAAACAAACTTTTCAACACAGAAACTACACAATTTCAATTACACTAACGGCAATCCTAAATGAAACACCATCAAGGGATCAACCAAACATAATGAAATTTACACCATGCATACAACTCAGTAGGATATACAAATGATTTGCATAATGATTTGCATAATTGACGCAAATGATTTGTAGGATAAATTTCAGCGTTCGCGCATATCGTGGGCGACTGCAGCTCCCCTTACAATCTGTATATAAAGTGAAGAATGGTTGTCGTTTTGAAGCACGTGAATTATTTTCTAAAGGCAATTTTTTGTGTGTACAGATTCCGTATGCCTCGTAGAAAAACACGAGCACAATTCGAGTACGTTTCTGATTTCGACCGCGGCAAAATCTTTGCATACAGAGATTGCGGATTATCCTTCCGAGAAATTGGTCATCTTATCGGACGTAGACAAGCAACAGTCATGAGAATATGGAATCGGTGGATACTGGAGGGGACGACAGACCGACAGGAGCGATTTCAAACACCTCGTCACAACTCTCCACGGGAAGACAGGCATATTGTGGGCATGGCACTGATGGAACGCACTGTCACATCCGCAACCATAACACAACAATCGGTGTCCACGCGAACAGTTCGAAGTCGTTTGCAGTACAGTGGAATGCTGCTAGGCGCCCATTGCTTCGCATACCTTTGACCTTAAACCACAGGCGTTTGCGTTTAAAGTAGTACAGGCAGAGATGGACACCTGAATGGCACAATATTGTGTTTTCGGATGAATCACACTTCTGCCTGCAGTATCACGATGGTCGAATGAGAGTTTGGAGACACAGTGGGGTGAGGCTACTCAGCTGCTGCATTATGCATCTTCACAATGGTCCTGCACCTTGCGTTATGGTGTGGGGTGGTATTAGATTCGGCTCCCGCAAGCCCCTAGTACGCATTAACGGTACACTTACCAGCCAGCGCTATATCTCTGAGGTGTTACAGCCTGTTATCCTCCCTTACTTTCAGGGCGTGTCTGCGGCCACGTTTCAACAGGACAATGTGCCACCACATGTTGCACGCAATGTTAAAGCTTTCTTCTTAGCACACCACATTCCATTGTTACCCTGACCTGCCAGTTCTCCAGATCTATCACCCATCTAGCATGTCTGGACAACGATTCGAGAACGCCTAGCCCGGAATTCCGCACCCGCGAGTACACCAAATGTAATTTGGCAACGTGTGAAGGCAGCGTGAGATGCCATTCCCCAACAACACATCCAAAGCCTCTTTCACTCTATGCTGCGGCATGTAGAAGCGGTTATGGACAGACGTGGAGGTAACAGTTCTTAGTGATTTTTCCGCCTACCTCATTTCAAAGAAGGTTATCTCTGGAATCAATTAACACTGATATTATGCGTATTCTCTAAATAAATTTGGCTTTGATATCTCTTGTCTTTCTTGGTGTTGCATTTTGGATGGCCAGCAGTATAAAGATGTAATGGTACCTTCTTTTTCTTCTAGTCTACATGTATGTATTTTAAACATCATCCACCAGACAATTATTCGGTTTCGCCAAACTATACGGTTTCACACGGCAGTCTTCTGTAATCGGGGCACACTGAGCGGTCATTTGATTGATAATGTTGGTGTCTAGTCTTACATGCCTTCCTCCATCATGTCAAGATGTCGTTGAAACATCTAATACGCGATAACGACAGTATTAACCCTTTCAGGGGCGCTGTTTGCAGTCTGCAAACGCTTAATTTTAATACCCAAACTGACTAATGGCACCAGCAATTTTTTAGTACAATTATAATATACGTGATACTCATATTATACGTGAATAATAGCTTTTCATTATTTTCTAATAAATTTGTTCGTAAATTGCGGTGTGAATTAATTATTTCAACATTTTTGGAGTAGAAATGCCTTGCCTCTGAAAGGGTTAAACGTCTAAAATACTGCGGAAAATGGGCCTACCGTGGCTGTGTGGTTAAGGCACGACCCCGCTAATCGCTGGAGAGCGTAGTTGGGCTGCCGCTTCGACTACCGTTGACTCTGTTGCACAATGTTTGTGGAGATGCCCGTTGTAATCCTCTGGTGTTGCAAATTTCCTTGTGGCTATCTCGTCCTTGTATACTGATGATGACTTATAAGCGGACACCCAATGTAAAGTACACAAGTCATGTGTATGTGTTCAATAAATGAGTGCATGAGTTTCAAAACATTCTGTACAGAAAAAACACTACAATATGCAAAAGAACTAGTTTTATCCGTATTTCTGGCATTGTAAGATCTTGATTTATAAGGAAAAGCAATGGACACAAGTAGCCGTTTTTCGCGATTTCCCAGAATTTGATTTTCTGGATAAGGCGAGTTTTGAAACACATGTCCTCAAATAAATAAATAAATAGCGAAAAAATTAATATAATTAATTTATTGTTGTAATTTCAAAGCCTGTAATAAAACTGTTTCTTATCATGACAATTTCAAATTTCGTCAACTTTGACGTGAAAATGAGGAAAAATATGGTCAGCGAGACCGCGCTCATGTGACCTATTAACCCTTTCCGACGCAGTGTTCCCACGTCGGGGCCACCTAATTTTAATTCCAAACGGCACCAAGAATATTTTAATAAAATTTTGCTTTTACAATGAAAGTTTAAAGTACCCCGTTTTTAATTTCTAAAAAAGTCGTTTGTAAATTCCGGTTTCAGTCAATCATTTGATCATTTTACGAACAGAATTGTTCTGTGCCGGAAAGGGTTAAATACTTGAATAGCCGGTGGGATATATATATCCCACTTAATTTTAATTTCCATATGCCACATTGACACCACGATTTTGAAATAAAATTTGGCTTTTATAATTTAGACGAAAAAAAGCTTTTACTTATTTCAAAATAAATTTGATTCTAAATCCTGGTGTCAATCAATGACTTCAACATTTTATCAACAGAAGTGCTTTGCCCCTTAAAGGGTTCAACCAAAAAATTATTCAAGAAAATTTAATTATATAAAATCTTATTCTTATACTACTTTGATTATACCAGGGTGGGCATAACATTATATATATATTCCAAAATATTTCTTCTCTATATACGTAAGACATACAACTTAATCTGATTCATGTAACACAGGCTTGAGAAATTATGTTTAAAATGATAATTTGGATGTTACACTAAATCAGGGATAGGCAACTGCGGGGCGGCTTGATACCGCTATTCCTGTATAATAAACCTCAGCTTACTTTTTCGAAGAAACCGTCGCCCTAGACATTTCCGCTATTTACGAATAGTAATCTTCAGTTTAATTTAACGCGCTAGTCAAGGGTAAAAAATTTACTATCTTAGTTAAAGTTGAATTGATTACTTGTGAAAGAAAAGTGGTCAGAGGTGCTAGACGGTGGCCGAAAACTGCACTAAATTACTAAACTAAAACAATTCAGCGAAACAGCACCGAAAACTGGCGATATGTAACAATTAAAATAACAAATCATTGTAAAAAATCACCATAAATTAAAAACAATACATAGGACTTGTTTCGAGCTAAAACTATTAACAGCTCGTCATCAGCTAAAGTAAACACGTGTCCGTAAGGGGACAAGGTCCAAAATTAACTCAATATTAACAGCTCGTCCTCAGCTAAAGTAAACACGTGTCCGTAAGGGGACAAGGTCAAAAATGAACTTATTTTAAAACAATTCAGGGCTATATACGTTTATTTGAGAATCTCTTTAATAAATTTCTTGTTTTAAAAATATTAAAATCAAGGTAAAATTGAAACAAACAGCATCTTCATACCGGTGTATAGTACCATAAGTAAAATTTACATTTTACTTTGATGACCGGTGTCGAATTTAAAAGCAGAAATCTGCGATTAAATAAGGCAAAGTTTTTTTTAAATATATAATGGCAACGTAAAAGCACAGTAAAAAAGATATTGTCTATTAAATTGCCGGTCAACAATGTGTTAAATAAATACTTTTTTTTTCTATTCTGAGTTTTTTTTTTTTTTTTTACTCTTTATTTTCTGATATTATGATATGATGTTTAAAAAAATGAAAAATAATATAAGCAGTATAACAAGTAGAAATCTCTTAAAATAAATCTGATAATACAAATTATACTCTTTACTTTTTCTTGGACTGCATTCATACAAAGGACCTCTTTCTCAACAGCATCATTTATCATAGGCTTATACAAAGAAATTCACTGAAAGTTTATTTTTTTCCGCCCGTAATCAAAGTTTCTAAACTTACTTTTTTTTAAAGTTTTAGTCATTTAATAGACGAGAGTTTTAGCTTGACTTTTGTTTTAGTCAAAGTTTCTGAATACATACCAGAAAGTTTGAATAGATTTTTTTTGTTGTTGTTTATTTAAGATATATATTTTGAGATTACCGCAATTTCCAGCGTATTAACCGTGGCTAAAATTAGCCCTAAATTTTAATATTAATTTATTAATTAAGTTTCAAACCAGAAATTTTAATTTATAAATGAAATCAAATAAATACCAAGTAGAAAAATGTTACACTTTATAAGATCCATTTTCTGAGTAGAGTTCAGAATAAAGAGGAGGAGTTATATAGTGTACTGTCTACCAGTTTCGAGTGAAGTAACTGTGGAAGTTTTCACAAGATGGCGGCTGCTTTTTTAAAATTGGATGTACAGTTTCTGACTACCACCGGGGCAAACATTGTACCAGTAAAATTTAATAGAAAATTTCGTCTTTTTTAAGCGTCGTTTTCATGAAAATATTTTCTCACAAATATGGTAAAATTTTCTATTTGCTTTTACTGGTGTCATTTCGCATGGTAAAACAGTCAGTGTGTTTCACTGGTTGTCACAATATGGCAAAAACACAGGGCCTGACGTTCGCCAAAGTAAACTTCTACCAGTAAAAATGAAAATCTGTTTGTGCCGTTATTTATTACTGAATACTTGTGTGAATGAGGCGTTTAACCCCCTGCGTCGCGGTGGTATATCTATGAAACCACTTAATTTTAATTCCCAAAACCCACACTGGCACCAGACTTTTGGTAAAAAAAAATTTCGGTTTCTTAGTTGCATGAAATGTAGCTTTTTGGTACTTACAAAAAAGTTCGTTTTCAAATTCCGGTGTCAGTCATTAATTTCAGCACTTATGCAATGGAAAGGCTCTGCGCCGCAAAGGGTTAAATACAGAGAAAATTTCTATATAAATTTACAGGTGAAACTTTTCACTGTCGGCAGTCTACCCCTTCGAAAGCGGTTACATTTGAAGCTTACTTTATAAGGATATGTCAGTTACTCTTTATTAATAGTTCCATGATTTTCTGGTCAGAAATCAATTTATTTGAGCCGCGACTTATACGCCGGAAATTACGGTACTTAAATTAAAAATTATTCAATATTTAATAACATTGAAGTGTAATTAATAATTTCGAGCGTAATTTCACTGGTGAAAATTAATTGAAAATTTAATTAAAAATTATAAAAATTCTTCTTTCGAAATTTTCCGTAATGAATTCGGAGCGTCTGAATAAAAAAAGAGGCTAATCTGGCAATCCTGGTATAGTCCAGTTATGGCGAACCCGCATTCGAGAATTCCAAAAGTCACCTCTATTTGGCTAAAATATTTTTCGACTTAACCCTTAAATGCGCAATTTTTTATTTTGTTTCAAAAAAATTATATATGATTCTCTGAAAGTTTTATTACAAAGGAAAAATAATGAAAAACAGAAACAAAATAGAGATACATTTTTCATGTAATACGTCTATCTTTTCTTCTGTTGCACATCTACAATACAAGTAAAAACTACTGTCGTGTGGCTGTTTTACACTAAAACAGTGCAAATTAGTAAATATTTTAATAAGTATGTCTCCAAATACCTTATTTTATATAATTATTTATTTTATAAAACTTAACCTTTAACCCTTTAATTCCTATAATAGAATACGTTCTAGAAATTACGTAATTCAGAGGATTTGACTTCACACCAGAAAGTTGTAATGGTTAATTTCGCTTTATTTCAATACGGGAGGTCTGTTATTAATTAAAGCAAATATTGCTATTTTAATTTTCTGGTGTGAATTAGGTATATAGGAATAAAAATATCTATTAAATTCAAAACACTGTCGTTTGCATATATGAAAAGTTACGCACTAAAGGGTTGAGTATTTAAAGTAATTCTCAGATTACATAAAGTTATGTAAACTGTTAATGTAATGTTGTGGCAACGTTCCTTCTAGCAAGATGTTTCCCCGTCCCTGGAATAGATTGACGGACTTCTTCGGTCGGATTGACGGAATTCTGACGAATTCTGTTTTGTATCAGCAAATGCATCAATACTATAATGCGTAGCTCAAGAGTTTCCACATGTGTTAATATTTCTGCTTTAAGAAGTTGAAAATTTTTATTTAAATTTACTAGTGGAAGTTTGCCCCTGCGGTAGTCAACCCCAGGGAAAGCGGTTACAGGTGAAGCTTCACTATTTCAAGGGCCCTTCATTAATAGTTCCTTAAAAAATGTAGATAAAACACCTTTAAGTATTAGTTATTTATTTTATATTGATTTATTAATTTTCTACTTATTATATTTACTAGAAAAATTTTGTCAATGAAAACATTATTTACCGATTACTTTAACCCTAGATCTACCGGGAATTTTATTCAAGTTTTAATAAAACGTTCTACACCAGAATTTTTATTTAAAACTATTTAACTTATTTATTTACCTTATTTTTGTCTGGTTTATATACTTAGTTTATTTTAAAGAAATTTCTGGTTTGAATGAATATTTTGTATGTACCTGTCGGGTCCAATGGACCCGTCTGGTAGACGGAGGGTTAAACGGGTAAAATTTGTCCTCTTAACCCTATCGAGGGCTGTGGTCACACCGTCTAGCCACCTAATTTTAATTCCAAAAATGACGACTGGCACTAAGAATATTTTAATAAAACTTTGGTTTTCTAATAAAAGTGCAAAATAGAGCATTTTTATTTTCTAAGAAATTCGATTGAAGATTCTGGTGTCAATAAATTATTCATCATTTTACGAACAGAATACTTCTGCCCCAAGAAAGGTCAATCCTTTCAGGGGCAAGTAATTGAGTTTGTGTAATGTTAAATTCACGCCAGAATTTTAGAAATATATATATTTTTAGTAACGATATGCAATTTAATGTCAGTTTCTATTCCCACTAAAATTATAAAAGTAAAACTTTATTAATTAAATCTGTCACACAACTTGATTAAAACTAAACGGCATAAAAAATATCCTTCGGCCCTTAACTCCTTAATTCTCGCTTCCATGATATTCACGGGCTGCGTCTATTATTCAGAATGTTTGATTCCCACTAGTTTTATAAAATACTGTAATTGGCTTCAATATGGTATCATTTTACCTGTCATTAAATAAGGTGAATATTTCTTTTTCAAAAAAGTAGTGCCACTAAGCAGTTTGAATTTTTAAACCGTAATTTAACGCGACTGTTAAGGGGTTAACCCTTTCAGAGGCAAAGCATTTTCAATGCTAAAGTGTTGAAATAAATGGGTGGCGCCGGAATTTATCAACAAATTTAATTGCAAATAAGAATAACGCTATATTTCACTTTCACATTAAATGGAAAATATTTTTTCAAAATTCTGGTGCCATTGTACCGTTTAAGAATTAAAATTAAGTGGTATCTGTATGAAACCACCGCCCCTGAAAGGGTTAAGAGAGTAGGCTCTACTCCCTTGGGTCAAATTTTTCAATTTTTTTTTATTTTGGATCTTTTTGCATCCACAAGTGTTTAGATTGTTGCCCTGAATTAGTTTCGTTATATTACAATTCCTTAATATAACGAATGTAGCTGAACATAACGTCGTTCGTTTAAAGTAACGCTTTTGTAAAATTTTACACTTTTTATCCTCTAAAAATGTTTTCAAAATGGGAAACCATTTTTCTCGAGAACTATTTAACCGATTTCCCTCATTTTCTGTTTAAAAGAAAGGCAATTCTTTTTACTAGGGCTTATATCATCGAAAAGTATAATTTTAATTAAATAATTATTTTTTCGAGCTCTCAAAAGTCAGGGCTTCCACTCGGTCCGCTTTTTGAACACCAATTTTATCTAAAGAAAATTATCTTTATAAATTTCGTAGAAACATACCGTAAAGAGCGTTTTTCTTGCAATTGTTGCAGAAATGTACCAGGAATTTCTTTCTAAAAAATTACTGGTTTTAGAAACCGAACCCTGAAAATGTAAAAAAAAGAAAAAAACAGTCCATTTTTGTTTAAATGACAGTTTTTTTGAGAAAAATTAACTTTTTAAAAGAAATTCGAGTAGAAGCTCCAGATAATTTATTGTTCTCCATAATTTGTTGGCCACATTTGTTTCTGATGTTTGTGACCGGAGAAAAACGGTCGCCTGATTGGAAAGTCACGTCGTGCAAGTACTCCCCGTCGCACTAGGGCTACTGGAGATACTAGCTGAAGCATCCGCCATTCATGTGCCTTTGGGTTTGCCATATGTACCCAGCGCCCATTCACTTTTATGTAAACTCCGAGCAACGATGCTACATTTAGACAGTTATTTTTTATTAATTACACGTTATAATTAGTTACGAAATTTATGATGGGAGTTTGCTTTGCGATGAATTGTTGAAACCATTCTAGAAAAGGACCCCGGATGTTCAAATTTCCCGAAGAAAATACAAAAAGAAGAAGAAAGTGGATTATCAACTGTCGTCGAGATAAATGGCGGGATTTATGAAAGCGCCACATTTAAAAGTCTGTTAAAACGTGTACAAATGACTGACGATTGCGATTCTTTTTAAATTTAATTATTTATTTATGTTTATAATATTTACGCAAGTGTATAAATATACATAAGAGACAATGATTATTTATACTCTTAATTTTTTCAAGCTTTTGAGAGTTATTAATCAATATTTACGAGATTTTGAATTATTTATTTTCTTATTAATCCCATTAATTATTTATTTTTTGTCACTAGAAGGTCACAAATAGAGCAAAAATTAAAAAAAAATTCTCAACTTCATGTGTTGGAGAGGAACATACTTTTCTTACTTTTGTCTGCGAGGGGGGGGGGGGGGGGAGGGTGTTAGATTACTTGATTTATTTTTACTATAAAACAAGTAGAATATATTTTATTTAAATTACAGTTTTAAATATCAAACTGTTTATTGAGCCGAAGGAGAAAATCGGGAAGCTGAATTTTATGAAAATTATTTTTATTTAAGGGATGCTTATATAATTTTAAGTCTTTCTGCATCTTTTTAATCCTCTAAAACATTCATAAATAGGTTAAACAGTTTATTATTATTATTACTATTACTTTACAGATTCAGAAAATTATAATACGGAATATTTTGCTTATATATGGTATATTTTTTAATATTTTAGGAGGGTTTCATAAATTAATCAATTATTAATATAAACAATCAGTTAATGTAAAAAAAAAGAGATATAAATAGAAAATTTCACTTAACAGCTTTAAGTACGCAACATGTAAATACTTGTTCATCAAATAATCTGCAATCTTGTAATCTTGTTGATGTTCTGGAATTTGAGTTTAAGAGCTCTACCAGTTACCCAAAATAACTTTATGACACATTTTCTTTATCATTTTTAAACGTAAAGACATAAAACTAGCAGATCTGATTACTGAAGGGATTTTGAATCAAAATGAGATTTCTATTTTTTAAAAAATAAATTGTTTTTCGAGTTATGAGCAATTGTGGTCACGTGGCGACCGGTTTTTCTTTTTCGCGGTGTCGCATCTCTGCCAATTACCGAAAATAATAATAATAAAATTAGAAAAGCCTGATATCGTTGTCCGAAATGTTAACGTTTTATGCATTGAAAACACTGGTGTTGGAGAAAAATTTTAAAGTTTAAAAGATTTTAAACTTTGTAAGTTTAGGAAGAAGGGGAAAGGGTAATTTTATTTATTTATTTTTGTGGCGGGAGGGGAAGGGTGATTAGTTATTTATCGACTCACAAATGGGGCAGGAAGAAAAAATACAGTTTTGAAGACTAAGTTTTGCATGGTAGGAAAGACCAGGGGAGAGGTAATTTCAAGTGGTGGGAGGATGTTAAATGATTATTTATTGTTATTGTTACAATAAAGTAATAAATAGAGCAAAGAAAGTTTTAAAAACTAAAAACGTTTGAAGATTTTTAATTTTGTGAGTAGGGGAGGGGGAGGGAATTAAGGGAAAAACAGAATTTCATGGGGGGGGGGGGTAGTAAGTTCATTAGATGACTTATTAACCATTGTTACTAAATATTTAAAATTATACAGAAAAAAAAATTCAAAATTCAACACATTAAAGTTTTAAAAAAAATTGTGCTAGAAATAAGGGGGGGAGGGTCTAAAGGGAAAGCGGCCATATCAGATAGAGGGAGGATTTTAGATGATTAATTTAAAGATTTTAAACTTTATGAACAGGGTGAGGGGCAAAGGGGAAGAAGTTTTTTTTTCAAAGGGGGGGGGGCTATTAGATGACTTGTTATTTATTTACTTTACTAAACATTTACACATAGAAAATGATATTTAAAGAATTTAAGTTTTGTGTGCTTGGTATCGGGCGGGGGGGGCGGGGAAACCTTAATTTCGGTGGGGAAGGAGTAAAAAAAATATATGATTGGTTATTTATTTATTGTTTTAATAAAATGACAGATATAGCGAAAACAAAGTTTAAAAAAATTACAGTTTTAAAAATTTTAAACTATACTGGGTATTGTGAGAAGGGGGGAGGGGGGTAGAGAGGGAAGTAAAATTTTGGAATAGAGGAATTTAGATTAAATTTTAACGAAATATGTATGATCATATTGTTGCAATAAAATAATAAATAGAGTAGAAAAGTTTTTAAAAAAAATAAGGATTTTTATACTTTGAGTTCTTTTGAAGGGAGGGGAGGAGGGGAAGCAAAAGGGGGGCGAAGAAAATTTCAAAAAGAGAGGGATTTAGTTTTTTTTTTTTTTTTTTTTTTTTTTTTTAGTCGTTATTTTAGTTTTTATAAAATCGGAAATTCACTGAAATGCAGAAGAGTTTCACATCTGATTAAGAAATAAGAAATTGGAATTATGGACTTTTTGCAGAATTTGTATAAAAAGGACTTTAAGGACGAAAAATTATTTTTGAAAAATGTAAAGATTTTCAAGGACCGTACGACCTTTAATAATAGAAGAACTTTTCTTTTTGTGCACCCATAGACTTAGTTTAAATAATATGTGATAAACAAATTTCTTGAAATCGCTAACAAGGCGCTAAAGTCGCCAAGAAGCAGGCGTTTACCCAAAGTGTAATTAAATATGGCGGTGATGCTCCGGCCCGTAAACTCTAGAGGCTCTACGTCGCACAAGCGTATTATATGTTGTTGTTGTTTTTTACTCGCAGAAATTTAATTATGTATAAAGCATGCAGACAATAAATACAAAACAAGGAGTCCTTAGACGATATCTCTTTTCAATGTAACAACAACAACAAAAAAAATCGTAAACATTAACCAAGTTTTCGGCCAAAGAAACTGAACCTCCCCTTAAAAGAGTTAAAAGTAATTCGGTCAAAAAAAAAAATGTTCACCAGAATTTGTTTTAAAATGAAGTGTTACTGACCGTTTTAACAATCTGTGGCTCAGTGTTGCCCGTGGGCTACTTTTTTTTCACCCTTTCAGGGGCATGGTGTTTTTATTCGTAAAGTGTTAAATTAATTGAATGACGCCAGTATTTACAAAAAAATTTATTTGTAAACAAGTAAAAGTATTTTTTCGCGTACTTAATAAAAGGAAAATTTTCATTAAAAAAAATTCAGGTGCCAATGTGGCAATTAGGGATTAAAATTATGTGATGCCATGGCGGCATCACTGCCATTCAAGGAGTTAAATTCAGGTTTCTTGACTGGCACCACTTTTTTGAAATTGTAAAATTCGCCTTATTCAATGACATATTAATTAAGGAGAAAACAAAGGGAATTTAACCATTTCAGAAAAGTGGTGTCAATTAAGAAATATGAATTTTAAAAAAGTAGCCCACTGGCAACACTGGGCCCATTACATGGAACACCCAACTTGATGCCCAAATGCCACGGTGACACCAGAATTTTAGTACAAGTACTTTCCGTTCATTATGTATCTGAAATAAAGCTTTTTATTATTTCCAAACTAATTTGTTCGTAAATTACGGTGTCATTCATTCAAGTAATCATTTTTGCAGTGGAAGTGCTCTGCGCCGGAAAGGGTTAATTGTTAAAACTCAGCACCAACAAAAAATATATAATATTTTTGAAAGAAGCCGATGCTTGGATTTGAGGCTGTATGCCATTTTCTTAAAACAGGAAAATATCTTCTATTATAACGTTCAAATTGTTTATCAGACAAGTCCATGATTTTTTTCGCTCAATTGAATATTAAATATAACATTACCTCATATCTGCCAACTCTTACGCTTTTTTGTACTACAAAAATTTAATAGTACATTTTACCTTCTTAAATCGTGTTATCTGCCGATTAAATAAGGCAAATATTTCTATTAAAATTTTGTGGTACAGAAAAGCGTAAGATGTTGGCAGCTATGCTACTTTATCGCAATTTTATTTCTCAGATCTTTAACCGCTTCTCTGATTATCCCACGTTATCTCGGGTTCAAATATATTGCAATTTGTTATTATCCCGAGTAAACTCGGGCGTACACTACTGCCACTGGCTACTATTTTTATATTGTATTCGCACAGCTATTCCTAAAAAATAAATTTTGTAGAATATTTCTGTTGCACATGTTGTCAAGGTATATGTGCAAGATTTTTGTTTTGCGAAAGTGGTGCGAGTAAGAATTGTAAAATAGTCGCCAGTCAGGATAGTAAAGTGACTATAAAACTAAATGCTTTAACACCTATAAAAAAAGATAATAAATTCAACTTAAATCCTGTATATTATGTTTTGTTTCATTTCCTTATGTTAAAAAATGGAATGTGTTGATATTTTGATATATATATATATATATATTTTAAATTGGCAAGAGAAGCGGTTAAAGTTAATATCTAAAGGAAGGAAGAATTACTTCTAAAAAGTGTTTTCTTTGTAAAATGAAGTAATTAATAAACATAAATAAATATATGCGTATATGATCAAAAAGTGTGAAACTCTTTCGAGTGAAAATAATTAGAAAATATATTTTCACACATATTTGTATTGTAATTATATTATTCATTTTAAAATTTTTGAAACGTTGAAAGTTTTCATGTAACAAAAGTTTAACAACAATTTCCATATTCAAGATAATCTAAATAAAAATAAAATAATTTGAAATATTTCAATTTTTTTTTATTTCCTAGCACGTGCGTACCGTTTGGAACTATTTATTTCCATCTTTATTATTTCAAATTTGAATATACAGCTTTCATTTTGCCATTCCAGAACGTTTGTGATTTGTATTTTGTTTAAGATGTAAACTTTCTGAGTTTCTTCATAAATCTTCGAATAAACTTGTATTAGGATTCAGAAATGCAAAAGAACAAGCTATTTAAATGTTTATTCTTTCTGCCCAAGTTCCATTCGAAAAACTAAGAAAAATGGTGTCAGGTAAATTCTATTTCCATTGTTTATAATACACAGCCATTTGTTTAAGTATATAGAAATGTGTATGATGATTTGAATAAGTTTTGAATATCTTATATTTTTCAAAAATTTTCTAAATAAAAACAACGTACAAAAGAATTTCTCTCTAGAAATAAACGTTGATGCTTCAATCTCGAATTTAAATATTGCTGCAGATGTTACAGCATACGAAACATTAATACTTATTTAATTTTATTTATAAAAGATGTACTTTGA
The DNA here is from genome assembly GCA_963932465.1 of Maratus speciosus. Taxonomy (NCBI): domain Eukaryota; kingdom Metazoa; phylum Arthropoda; class Arachnida; order Araneae; family Salticidae; genus Maratus; species Maratus speciosus. The sequence goes on from OZ010787.1 coordinate 54,988,262, forward strand.
AAAGATTTTTTCAATATTCAAGATATTATCAATATTATATAATGTTAAATTATATATTATATAATATTATATAATATATTACATATATTATATAATATAATATATATTATATATTATATAATATACAATATTATATAATATTAAATTTCAAGATATTATCAATATTTCTTATCTGACCTGCAATTATGTGTTTAAAATAGATTTTTTTATACATTAACCTTGCACCAGGCTATTTATTAGGTCATTCACACCCCGCCTACTTGACGGGTCCAATGGACCCAACGGGCAGCTATATTGAAATTATTTACTCAAACCAGAAATTTCATTAAAATACACTGAATATATAAACCAGACAATAATAAACTAGATAAGTTAAGTAGCTTTAAATAAAAAATTTCGTGAAGAATATTTTTAGAAAACTTGAGTACCGCCTGCAAGAAATCTTCAATTACATTTAATGAAGTTCTAGCGAATGCAATAAGTTTAAGAGAATGTGCTCGTAAGAATTCCAACTTAAGTGGTCAATGATTTCAATATTACAATTGTAAAGGCAATTGTGAATAAAGTTGCTGGAAATAAAAAAAAAAAATCAAAAACCCATTGTAACTCTAAATGCCACAACATGCATGCATATGCACAATATGCCACAATATGCACACCTGCCAAAATAAATAATTTATTCAAAATGTAATAATATGATATTTCTAACGCAATTTGTTTGCAATTTGTTGTTTGATATAAAAAAAAATTATAATATGGTATTTGGAACACCCTTACTGACACGATTAATTTTCTTCTACTCTTCGAAGCCCCTATAATTTTGCACTTTTGGGCGGCTGAGGGACTTAATGACCTACCTCTTATTTTCCTTTTTTTACTTCCATTATATTGGTGTAAGAATTGTTTCATTCCAACAGTAATTTATCTTAATATATTTTCTATATGTTAAAATTAATCTAATAGAACTCTAAATTTAAAACTTTCTACCACATTTAAACCAACTTCTACTACATTTTTATTAATATTCATTGCTAAAACGATGTATTCTAAAGCTGAATTATTTATTCTTTCATTATTCCACGGTTTAAAATTTTTACTTAATTGAGTCAGTATAAGTGAATTATTTTTAATCCCTTAAGCCTTGGCTTCCTATTAATAGGACATATCTTTTGATTGAGTATTATTATTTCTTAAGAATTATTTTTTTTATTTGCTTCATACAGTTATGATAATACATGCTCCAGTAAAAGACATGTTGGTTACTAAGCTTAATTAATCATATTGACAGAACTTCATTGAGAATCATTAATAATAACCGGTAAATATCATTAATATGTACTATTTATCAAATTTACCAAATAAGTGGTTATATAATAATAACCGAATTTATCAAATTGACAGTAACATATACACAACAAAACAAGAATAAATAAGTAAATTCTTTATTAAATAATAGTCATAACTACTATTGAATTAACCCTTTCCGGCGCAGTGTGTCCAGTCTGGACACACCTAATTTTAATTCCAACCTTGCAAATGGCACCAAGAATATTTAACAAAATTTTGATTTTACAGCGAAAGCTTAATTTAAGGAGTTTTTATTTTCCAAAAGAAATCGTTTGCGATTTCCTGTGTCAGTCAGTATTTTCTCATTTTGCGAATAGAATTTGTCTGCGGCGGAAAGGGTTAAGCACAAAACAGTATTGTATTTTGTAAATAGAATTGATGAATTATATATATGTATATATGTACATACCAAATATAAATTTAAATAAATAAATAAGTGAAATGATGATATGGATGATTAATTTATTAGAGTTTCATATAAATAAATGTACCATACTATCATAAATTAATATATTTAAATCTCTGTCACAGCAATTGCATTATCACTTAAATAAATAAATATATAATTAAATAAATTAAATACATAAATAAATAAATAAATAAATAAAATTATGATGCTTAGTAAATTTAAATTTTGATATTAACAAGTAACAGTTAATGTGTCCACAAACGTGCATAAAATTTAAAATAAATAATTATTGTGGAGAGGATAGAACAAATAATAAAATTAGTACATAAGGTTAGTTGCGGTAACTGGACCCACGAGGTAACTCGTGGGTGGTAACTCGCCATATGCTATTTTACAAAAAACTGTTGATGTTTTTTAAGTTTTAACTTTTGTGAACAATGCACCTTAATGTCTACATCCTAAAACAACGTGTGTGAACTCAATCATAACTCTCCCTTTGCTGTGATAGGTTGTCGAAAATTTACATTTCTTTTTTTAAAAACAACGTCAATTTGGTTGAACTTCCTCGGTTTTTTATTAAAATACTCTAAGTACATTTATTAAACAATCTTTTTTTTTTTAAAGATTAGGCATATAACTACATTAATATTATTATATACATATTTACTTCATGTTTCAAATGCAAGCCCGGTGTCCCAGTTACTCCATAAAGATTTCAAGAATGGGGTAACTGGAACACGTATCCAGGGTAACTGGACCATGCTGGAACCAGTTACCCCAATAGTTATAAATATTTTTTGTTTTGAGTTTCTCTTGCTACGGAAAATAAATTTCTCCATTGTTTTTTGCTCACAATAAAGAAAATTATGGAATACCTTATTAAATTTACGTAATAAAATAAAAAAAAGCATAGTGGGTGGTATCAAACAAAATTCTTTGACCCCTTGAGAGGCGGTGATGCCGTCATGGCATCACATAATTTTAATCCCTAATTGTCACATTGGCACCGGAATTTTATAATGAAAATTTCACCTTTATTAAGTACGCGAAAATATACTTTTATTGTTTAAAAATAGATTCTCTTATAAATACTAGTGTCACTAAATTATTTCAGCATTTTTTTTACGAATGCAAGTACCTCGCCCCTGAAAGCGAGATAGCCAAACCTTGAAATTGTACGATACACAGGGGTCGCATTCCATAGGGAAAAATTATTCTTCCTATCACTATTTTGAAAATAATACCTTCATCGCACCTTTCTTTAGAATATGTTACATAAAATTATCATGAAGATAACTGGGTAACTGGAAGGGTTCTGGTAAGAAGAATAAAATTTTCCCTATATAATGCGACTCCTGGATACAGATAAAGTATTTAAGTACTTACGTAGCCGTTTGTTCATAGATTTATCTTGCTATTTTTTCCCTTAAAATACCCTTGTGACTTTTATACTTATTACCTATAATAAAGCACATAAGTACTTACTTGATTTTTATGTTCTTGGTATAAATAATTCTAATATTTTCACTTTTAGTGCTTTTTTTAGACACAATGACAGTAAAGGTTTCCCTTACAACGCTCTTTAGTTGATATATAATTTACATGATCTGCCTGGTTTAAATTTTTTTAACAGGGCTCGTACGGGTACCGTTATTTTCAAGGCTCAATATCAGAATTTTTTTATAGAAAAATAAATTTAGTTTAAACGGACGAAATTTCGCCTTATTTCAGGAGAGATTTTCCATAAGAAAATACTGGTACTAAAGAATTTCTTAGTCATGAAATTCAAGCACCCCTACGAACCCTGCTTTAAGTTATTTACACTTTTTCAAATAGGTCCTGATATCCCATATGAAAAAAAGTAAACGCGTGTGGAACATAGACACGCCTGGTCCACTTACCCCATTTTTATGTGGCAACTGGACCCACGAGGAAAGAAAGATGAAATACGCGTATTTTTATATTTTTAAATATTAAAATATAATTTTGAGCATTTCTGTCTGATAGAGGGAACCTTACTGAACACATTTACAGAAGTCCAGACATTAATATAAATGAACATTAGCTTTTTGAAGCTGAATTGTCAGAAGCTCCAGAGCCACATTGTAAAAGCATGGCCCAGTTATCCCAACTAACCTTACACTTTTTATGGTCTTCTAATATAATATACTACATGTGTGAGATATTAATCTTCCTACCCTGAATGGGTCTAATCGTCCCATTTATATAATTCATTCCTTTCGATTCGAACCAGAAATTTTTTCGTAAAGTAAGATAAATAAAAGACACCGAAAACTAATATAAATTTACATTAAATAGTTTTTAAAGAAAATTCTGGTGTGAAATGATTTAATTTAAGTTGAGTAAAATTTTAACAGTGTAAGAAGGTTAATATGTTACTGTCCGCATTGGGCTAAAATTTAAATACAAGTTTAACATTAACATTTTTACTTAATAAAGAAATTATGTGTATAGCTTTATTTATATATAACCATTAAATATTCATTAACTACCACATACAAAAACTGTGAAATTATGAATAATATGACATTAACAAATACAGTTCTCCCCAGCACACATAATATAGATTCCAAAAACATAGTAAAAAGCAGCAGAAATATAATAACATAATTGGAATGATGGAAATTTGTAGAACTTAGACAGAATCATCGGGTCCCAAATGCCTTAAGTTCCACAAATAAAATGTGTGGTTTCATCTTCATATTAGCCCTAAATTAGCTAAAGAATGTGAATTTGGGACTACCACACACAGAAAACCGAGAAATAAACCATTGAACACCAATTAAGTTGAAAGTGAAACAAGATTAAAAAGTATAGAAGAAAAATAAAAAACAAATTATCAAATTAAAATCCATAATTTCATAGTATTAGGTATAAGAAATACACTCATTATGCATATTTTTCTCATTTAAGATAGAATACTATTAGAAATTAATATGATGTTGTCCTGAGTAGGCTAATATTTCAATACACGTTAATCATTAACTTCATTAAATATTAATGAATATGAATAAATTTAATATGATATTTCAAGATATGAAATTTAAGATAAATATTTAAATATAACTACACCATTATACCTATAGAAGTATCGAATCAACAACCATTATAAAATGTGTATTAGCAATGTAGCTATAAATCAAATGCCCCATTTTTTAAATTAACCATTGCGTATTATTCAGACAACGCCACCCTCCTCCGTACTCTAACATCTACCCACCGAGCCGTCCTATAATAATTATTATTATTATTTTACAATTTTTAATTTTTTATAATTATTTTCTTATTTTATATATTTTTTGTAATTTTATTTACGCATGTGTTAATTTGTTTTTTTAAGATCATTTAAGTACTAATTATATATTAAAGAATACATGATTTTTTTTTGGAAAACCATGATTTAATGCATCATAAATTAATATTAATTAGATGAGAAGAACATAAACACTTTATTCTATATAAATGATTAAGGATTATATTACGATATACAGAATTATGAAGACAAGATTTAAAATTTGTAAATGTATTAACTTTGAATTTAAATTCTTTACGTTTATCATATAGATCAGTTATTGTAATTTTAAGATCTAAAAAGTTAATTGTATTGTTATATAGAAGGTTTATCGTTAATTCTAAATTAGTAGGATAATCTACTGGGAAATTGAGAAATATTAGTTTGATCAGTGGCAATTAAAATTATGTCATCAATATAACGATATAAATGTAGACTACTGTTAGTAAAAGTACGTTTATAGGGTTATAAGTATAAGTCTGATAATAAATTGGATGTACATCCACCTTGTGGTAAACAGACGTTCTGTAAATATAACGTGTTATATTGCAAAATATAATTATTGTAGATAAAGAAATTTGTTAAAGATTTAAAATAAGCTATATCTATATTAAATTGTAAATATAGTTTATGATAATACTTTTTAAATAATACATTTATAATATTATATCAGTGGTGGAAAATTGGCGCAGAGGAGGAGCTTATTGACACCACTAACTTTTTATTGCATTCTTCACCTTAATAAAAACTCGGAAATTCCGTCATTAGATAAGCTGAAAAATACTACTACAATTTAGTGGTGTCAACAGGCTCCACCTCTGCGTCAATTTTCCACCGCTGTTATATAGAACTAATAAATACAGGGTTGTTATAATTAAAATTCGCCTATTCAGAAGGCTCTAGAGCCGGTTCTATGGTTCTAAACAAAACAAAATTTTACTAGTACATAGTTAAAGAGATGCGCTCTGCGAAAATCGGAAAAAAATTGTTACAATTTTTGTCAATAGGTGGCGCTGCGCCAATTTTAAGCCGATATTTGCAGATTCCTTTATTTTGTAAAAAGCAAAATACAGGAAATTTTATTTCACAGTTGGTAAAAGTAAACTTTTTCATATTTGTTATATCAATTTCGGTCAATCCAGATGAAATGCACAAAATCACAAAATTTCACCCAACGCTTGAAAAAGATCACATTTTATTCAAATTTTCGACGAACGACGTCAAAGTGACGTCGCAACTTCGAAAACTTGAAATACCCTTCTAACCACCTGACGATTTAAAACTTGCTGATAAAGTGTGTCTGTGATTTCTTTGACACTGGAACAATTGATTGTTTCTGAAAAGCATTTGAATCTACGCTTTGTGGAGAATGGTGACTTTGAGAGAAAAGACACTTCTTGTAAAGTTATTTTATCAAAATAACAGCAACACAGTTGCAGCTCTTCGAGAATTCCGGAAACTAAAAGATGTTAGACGTGGACCAATGTCGGATCGTGGAGTTTACAAAATGATTAAAAAGTTCGAGGAAACAGGAAAACTCGACATTCTTCCTGGCAGAGGACGAAAAAAAGTTAGACATTTCTAGCATTGAAGATATTGCTACTACTGCCGTGGATTTAGCAAGCCAGTCATCATTTGGTAATGCAAGTGTGCCAGCTATTGCGAATGAAGTCGATATGCCAATTTCCACTGTGAGAAAAGTGATGCGTCAAATTTTGCGCTACTATTCATACTAGATTCAGAGGGTGCAACAACTAATACAGGGTGATACCGAAAGTCGGCTATCATTTTCACTACAGTTTCTTGCACGAATGAATTTGGACAATTCTTGGTCCTGGAATATTCTATGGACTGATGAAGCGCATTTTTATTTAAACGGACAAGTGAACACACACAACTGTCGAATTTGGGCGAAAGAGAATCCTAATGTTGTTCAAGAAGTTCCATTGCATGCAGCTAAAGTGACGGTGTGGTGCGGTTTCACAGCTACGTTTATGATAGGGCCATATTTTTTTGAGGAACTAACATCCACAGGACCCATTACATGTTCCGTAAATGGGAGAAGGTATCTCAATATGTAGTCAAATTTTCTGATTCCCGAGCTGCAACAGCATGGTTGCCTTCAAAATATCGTGTTTATGCAAGAAGGTGCACCACCGCACATTACTAGAGCAGTTCGGACTTTCTTAACAAGCCATTTTACAGAAGACCGCATCATAAGTCGTTATTTTCAAACAGCTTGGCCATCACAATCGCCTGATCTAACACCATGCGATTTTTGGTTGTGGGGATTTTTGAAAAATTCTGTATCTAAAGACAGATGTCAGACAATCTCTGATCTGAAAGACAGTATTAGACTTCATATTCGCTCAATCTCACAGGACAGTTTACGCAATGCTGTAAAAAGCACAATTCTGAGAATGGAATGAGTTATTGAAAATGGTGGAGGATTCATTGAGCATGCGTAATGTTATTCTTCGTTATTTCCTCGTTGCCGAGCGACATGTTTTATTTTTGTTGATGCAGATTACATCACATGAAATTATATTCATTTTTCTGTATTGTTTGCAGTCATAGGTCAGGCTCTAGAGCTGTCTGAATAGGTCAACTTTAATTATAACAATTCGCAGTTCTTCAAAGTTTGTTGAAACTTTTAAATTTGTGTGCTTCGTCTGGATTGACTGAAATTGATATAATGAATCTGCAAACATCGCCTTAAATATTGGCGCAGCGCCACCTATTGACAAAAATTTTAAATATTTTTTTTTTCGATTTTCGCAGAGCGCATCTCTTTAAATACGTACTCTTTTGTTTCGTTTGGAGCCATAGAACCGGCTCTAGAGCCTTCTGAATAGGCGAACTTTAATTATAACAACCCTGTATATATTATTAAAAAGATCTTTGAAATCATATGTCGTTATATTGTTTTCACATTTCAGATTTTTCATAATAGACCAGTTGATAGATATTTTGGCATAGATGCCGTATGTTCCCTCAGCTGTTGTTGTTTTGAATTGTTTGGCGATTTTTTGTTGGCGTGTTGACGGATATGACAAACTCGATATGGAAATCCCGTGTGACGTATGTGTTGTGACGTGTCGTGTTCTGGCAACCCCTGAGAAGCTTAGATTTTGTGGATGTATCGATGTATTTTGATTTTGATATCGTGTTCTATGGTTGTCTTTTTATTTTTATGTTAAATTTATTGGATGTATTTCATTGACTATAGTTTCTGTAGTCCGTTTAAACGCTCTTGCTGAAGCAATTAAGAAATATGAGGAAATTTTGACAAGAAAGGGAGGTTTGTTTATAGCGTGTCAATGCGTATTAAGCCTATTTTGGAAAATGACGGCGGTGTTATATTTTGTGCTGTAGGTTTCAAGAAAGCAGATGTCTGTTAAGGTATGTTGATAATTTTATGTATATTTTGTGGCTTTAAGAGTTTTTTACATTTTGAGATTGCTACAAAACGAGAACTACTGAATTTTGAGAATGCTATACCGCGAAAAATGCTGAATTCGGCGATGTTTTTTTTTCCGGTAAATGTGCGCGAAGCGCTCATACAAGGATTGCTGATTGCCAGTTTAGCGAATTTTGTTTATTATTTACATTTTATTTTCGTTAAGCCAAACATGCGTATAAACCGGTGCTTGGCGACATTTACTACTTGGCGGAAAAGGGGTTTTCACGCCAAGAAGAATTCCAAGATGGCGGCCGGGGGGAACTTCTGACATCTGTTCCGATATTTTTTATACAATGTCTATTATCAGTGGTTGTTGTCGGTATATACAGTGGCAGTCAAACGTTTCCGTCCAGCATAAAATTTCTGGTTAATTTGTATGTATACCCATATGAAGAGGAATCTTAAAGTGATACTTATACACTTTATTGACATAATAGATAAGAACTTATTTATGGAATAAAAAATAAATATTAATAAATTTAAATGACAAAATTAATTGCAAAAGTAAACGCATGTTCTCAAAAGTTTCTGGCTACCTTGGTAAGTTTGTAAAAAAACTGGAATTATAACAGAAAATAACAGTAATCAACAACATTTACAATTCGTATTTTGTATTCGTACATTTAGCAATAAGTACTGCGGTGCAGCAACGTGACATCGATTCAATGAACGGTTGTAGATCGTCAATGTTAAGTTTTTTCCACGGTTCTTGCAATTTTTGTGAAAATGCTGCTGAATTGGAGTATTTATAATTCCACACACGTTTTCGAGTTAGTTTCAAAGATTTTCTATTGGATTCAAATCGGGTGATTGGGCTGTTCATTTCAAAAGCGGAATATTTTGTGCGAAAGCCACTGCTTGACAAGCTTACATATATGCTTTTGGTTGTTATCAGGATGAAACAAATTGTTGCGACCGCAATTTTTCCTCCAATAAGACAGTAAATGATCTTGCAAGATATTCTTATGCATTGCACTATTAATCTTGCCGCGGATTTCAAATAACAGACAGGCACATTTTCCAGAAAATGCTCACCACAGCATAACGTGTCCTCCGCCATGCTTCATTGTAGGAATACCAGATCTCGAATCTTATCTTTTCTTTTGTTTTTAGGTCGTTGGTTGTAGTGTCTGTTATCACTCCCAAAAAGATTGAACGTCGATTCATCGGAAAATAGTACTTTTTTCCAGTTTTCACTTTTTGACCAGATTTTGTATTCCTTGGCAAATGCCAGTGGGGCCCTCTGATTTTTTTTTTTACTTATGAAAGGTTTTTTTAACACCGACTGTTTCATAAAGTACTACGTTAAGTAAGCGTCTTCACACGGTAGACCGACTTATTTCAGCAATATTTTAACACCGTAAATCGCGGGGAATTGCAGCGGCATTTTTATGCGGGTCATCAACTGCTTTTCTCCTGATAATTCTGTCCACAAGAATAGTCGTCTTCCGGTGTCACCCGGATCGTGGCAAATTCCGTAGGCCATGACCATCTCTATATTTTTTTAAAATTTCGTTTGCAGCAAATTTACCTATCGACAACTTCGCCGCAATCTCACGAGAGGATTTTGTCTTTTTAGCGACAAACAAATCACTCGTTTAGGAAAAATAAATTGTTCAATTTTTCATTTTTGAATTTCAAATACTTTATTCACATTGATTAACCCCTTAACGCTCGAATTAAATTACGGTTGAAAAATTCAAATTGCTTATTGGCACCACTTTTATGAAAAAGAAATATTCACCTTATTTAATGACAGGAAAAACGATACTAAAATATAGCCAATTTCACTATTTTATAAAACTGGTGGGAATCAAACAGTATGAGTAAAAGACAAATCCCGTGAATATGACGGGAGCGAGAATTAAGAGGTTAATTAACAAACATGGCAAAAAAAAAAAAAAAAAAAAAAAAAAACACTTTACCGATAGCAAAAACTAACGGATGACGAATGGCCGGAAACTTTTGCACAGGCGAATTTCGAATTCCTCCCCTTTGCGTCAAGTATCTTCAGTATCCAATCAAAATGATCACGTGGTCAGAGGTACTTTGCTTATTCCTAACTTTTGGAGTAATTGTGCTTCTTCTTCGCTGAAACGTTCTGCCAAACAAATCAAAGAAACTAACTGCCCGGAAACTTTTGACCGCCACTGTATATTTGTTTGAGAATTTTTAAGTTTATTGGCTATATTATTATATGTATTGCATCCAATATTTACAGTCCTAAATTTAATTGGTTTCTTATGAAATTTGGTTAGTTCTTAGAACTAAATAAGGATATTTAAAGTTAGTAGAGAAAACATTTAATAGTTTATAATAACTTTGAGTTTTACGATTGTTTACTATTACATTTTCATTAGTTTTTTGAAAAGATTTATTAGAAGAAATACAGGATGGAAGAAGTTGGTGATAATAAGATTTACATGTGATTGCTTAATTATTAGGAGATTTGTCAATCTATGTAATAATCGTATTTTTTTTTTTTTTTTTTTTTTTGTAATTTAGTAATTTGCTGGAAAAAATGCTTTGTGTTAATCATAATTAAATCGGAAGAATTATATTTTAAAGCCTTATTTAATTTTCCAATAACTAGTATTTTCCATTGATTAAAATATTCAATATGTTTATGGTATGAGATTGAAATTTTATAAATAAACATATCTATATCATATGTAAACTGTTTTATAATAGATTTTACGTTAAATTTAGGTGGAAGTCTATATTTAGTACCATAACCCATTAGTTTTTTCAATTTAAAATCATTAACAATATTAAGAATTCCAGTAATTATATGTCCATGATTAGTTTTTTTTTTTTTTTTTAATAAGAGCGGGGTCATTGCATTTACACGGAAAAGTACTTGCTGCAGATATATTTTTTGAAAATGTATTATAGTTAAAAATCTTTCTACCGATTGTATTCGGATATTTAAAGGTTTTTGATATTTGAAGATTATTAATAGGAAAATAACAGTTTTTATCATTAATTATAGAATTAATATTAATTTTATTAAATATTTGATTTGAAAATGTTATTATCATTTGAGTATTCGTGTTTTGAATTTTATGTTTTTTTATATACATACAGGGTGTTTCTAAACTCATGGTACAAACTCTAACGGCAGGGAGAGCACACAGTAACAGTAATTTATTGTATAGGAATCTATGGGACCAAGTGACGCATTAAAGTAAAAACACCAGGGGGCAATTAGGCCCCTTTTTAATTTTCAAAATTTCTTATTCATACCAGAAATTTTTTATGCTACCCTCTTCTTGACATTTCTTAATTACTTAACAATAAAATTGTTATTTTTTTGCTATAGTGCTGAATTCACACCAGCATTTTCGAAAATTTAAATTTGAATATAAAGAAATGCAATTTTCAAATTTTTTCCTGCAGAAGTTGTTGAAGCTAGAAAACCGGAGTTCTTCTTTCTCAAAACTTAGTGTCGCCCGCGACGCAAATATATATATATATGTGTGTGTGTGTGTGTGTGTGTAGATAGCACAAAACATATTTCAGTTTTAAGACGTAAAACACACGCTTTTATTTTATATAAAATGACGTCATTCGTATCAGCTGAACAATTCTGCATTTACGTTCCAGTCTCAAACAACATCTACAGAAAAGTAAGCATATGACGTTACTATCGCAGAATAATACGCAAACCCAGCAGAAAGCAATGTGGTTCAAGAAACTTGGCAAAAAATCGGCTATTTAACACAGGGATGGGATTTCCGACTTTTTGCAAATCAGTATAATCTTAGAGAAAATGTTATTTTTATTTTTTATTCCAAACGTTTTTGTGATTTAGCAGAACAACATTTTTTCTAAGATTATACTGTTATGCAAAAAGTCGGAAATATTATCCCTGTTAATGATTCATATCATATGCCTTCATTTGTTTGTAACATTAATATGGATACTTAAAATTAAATATTGCTGCACATTGTATTAGAAATCATTCATTTATATTTTTTCAAAATAGCATGTATTTCAATTACATTTTTTTTTTCAGTTGTTATGGGAAAATGATAACAAAAATATATAATAATCTACTATTTTCCAATTATTTTCCTTTTACTTTCTACCACAGAGTAAAGAGAAAGAATAGAGATGAAGTGTGGTGGCTGGAGGTGACGCCGAAAATGCAACCCAAAAATCCGTTACGTTCGGCCCAAACACAATTACGTGCTTTGACGGAAAGAAAAAACCTTTAAGTAATACAATTTTTAATTCATATTAAATGGTTTAAATATTTTATTTTATTTTATTATGACATTTAATTATCACTAATTTTCTAAGTCCAATTATTTTGAAAGCAAAAATGTATCTTAATAAGTAATAATGCAACTGTGACCATATAAAATATTACCATTTCTTCTTAAATTATATATCAGTTGTAATTCATTTCTTTGAATTCGTCTTATTATTACAATGAAATGCCACTTTAAAATGTTTAAACATAAGCAAATCACTTTCAAAAATGCACGGGTGACGTCAAAGAATTCGGTCTCTGTTCCACATGCTTTTTTTTTGTTTGGACCGAATGGGTGCATTTAAATTTGAGAGATAAGCAGCTTCATATTGCAAACCGTTTTTACGGCATACTGCACCTCCATTCTTTCTATTTACTCTGTGACTTTCTACCACAGAGTTCCACAGAAATGGAGTAGTACTTCAGTTGCCATTATTATAGAAATGCCGTTAAAAGCTACAAAAAAATTAATACCTCAAAAATAATTTGAGATGCAGTTTTCAAACAAATTGCATTTAAAAGCATTGCATTTCTTCCCTGTACGATGGTGTAAAAGTTCAAAATGTGCGATGATTAGAAGTTTAAAAAATTACAGTATAGATTAACAGTATTTAAGCGTACAGTGATACATCTGCTTTGTTTTAAGGCTGGTTTATGAAACGAAACGTTATTTTTTTAGGGACGACACTTTAATTGTTTCCCGAAAGAAAAAGCATATAGGGGGCTAATAAGTTCCCTTGATAAAGTCTAATATATATTCGGATTAAAAATAAATAATATGAACATTATACCACCACCCTTCAATGCTGTATATACAAGTAAAAGATAAAATGCAAGCCACTTATACTCTTAACAGCCAAGGATATTTTAAATAATCAATATCGAACTTTCAGGGCTTTTTTTTTTAAATTAATACTCTTTATTCAATATTTTATAACCATTCAAAATGAAATATATGCATTTAGTATGCTAGATCTCATTAAATAAAACTTAATTTTCTAATGGCAAGAAATAATGCATTTAATAATTCATTCTGTGTCCATTGATTTTCTTTTCCGATTTATTTAGAAATGTATTTTCTCTGAAAATGGTATAATTTTAAGAGGATAGAAGGGGGAGGGATTGGAAATTAAATCTTTGCAATTATTATATAGAATTTTATTTTTAAGAGCTATTATGTGTTTTGTTGGATATTGGAAAATAATAGACATAACTATGCATTTTACAGAAGAATATATTAATAAATGGGATTTTATTTTATCTACTCTTAAAAATATATATTATATAGATTTAATTTTATAAGATTATTTTAACTTGAAGAGGACAGGTAATTGTTTGATTCGAAATAATATACACATCGATTTATACAGGATTTCAAGGAACAAATTTTTCTAAAAATTAAGAAGCGGAACAAACACTCCTCCTTTTTTTTTTTTTTTTTTTTTTTTTTTTGTAATATGATTTAACCCTTAAATGCGCGATTTTTTTATTTTGTTTAGAAAAAATTATATATGATTCTCTGAAAGGTTTATTACACAGGAAAAATAATGAAAAAATCAGAAATAATTTTTTCCTATAATACGTCAATCTTTTCTTATGTTCCACATCTGCAATATAAGTAAAAACTGTGGTCGTGTGGCTGTTTTACCCTAAAATATTGCAAATTAGCAAATGTTTTAATAATTATGTCTCCAAATACCTTATTTTATATAATTATTTATTTTATAAAACTTAACATTTAACACTTTAATTCCCATGATAGAATGCGTTCTATGTAGAATTTACGTAGTTCGGAGAATATGACTTTGCACCAGAAAGTTTAAATGGTTAATTTCGCTTTATTTAAATATGGAATGACTATTATTAATTTAAAGCAGGTATTGCTATTTTAATTTTCTGGTGTGAATTAGGTATACAGAAATAAAAAATTCTATTAAATTAAAAACACTGTTCTTTGTCTATATGCAAAGCTGCGAACTAAAGGGTTAACCCCTTGATTGCCGGTGGGATATATTATATCTCACCAAATTTTAATCATGATTTGCACGAGAAAGTTTGAATTAAAATTTACCTTTTGAACTTTGGTGAAAAAATGTTTAAAATTTGCTTTTCCTTATTTTGAAGCATTTTTTTTCGAAAATTCATGTGTGAATTCAACATTACCGAAGGACAATTGCTTGCCCCTGAAAGGGATAATGGAATGAAAATTCGTGAGTCTGGTATTTTGAAATATACTTCTTAATTTAAAACAGGAGTGCATAATTGCCTACTTTTGCGCTTTTTTGCTACCATTAAAATTTAATAGAGATTTTCGCCTTCTTTAATAGTGAGATTTTGCCAATTAAATAAGACAATATTTACTGTAAAATTTTAGTGGTAAGAAGAAGGCCTAAAAGTTGGCAGCTACGGGAATGACCACGGTGATTATACTTAGAGTGTGCGCATTACGTGTTAAATTCATTAACGCACACTAACGCTACTTTCCACTCCTAGTAGCCAAAACTGAACTGACCTACAAACGCATAATATTTATTTATTTTATTTATTAACCATTTGTGAAAATGGTTATTGTCTTCGTCAGGGTAGGAAATCAAAAGCATGTCTGAAGCTTTTTATTGGTTTAATCCGCATTTTATTCGTTTTCTGATTGGTCTATACAGTAATCTGTATTTCCCTTTACTTTCAACAGAGATGGATACTTTTGTTGCCACTATGACAACAAAATAATAAAATCTACAAAAAAAAAAAAAAAAAAAAATTAATAACTCAGAAACAAATTGAGATAGAGCTTTCAAACAAATTGCATTTAAAGGTACATTTTTTTTTCTCTATAATACGGTGTAAAAAGTAATATTGTGGGATGTCTAGAAGTTTAAGAATGAAATTTCATTTAAAATTGGTCGTCAGATTTCCACGATGGAAAAGCCTTTTCCCGAACAGCCAATGAAAGGCTTGGATAATACGTAAGTTTTAAGAAATCTGATGGTATGTCATAAATTTTAGTCTTCGAAAAAATCATTTTCCAAATAGTCGTTGTAATTTGTTAAATTGCTTTTATTTATTTATTTATTTATTTTTGCTTACATGAGCGTCGCTCTTCTCTCCTGCTTCGAATTGTCGAAGCACAATCCAGGAGGAATAAGAATAGCTACAAGCAATTCTTAGATTCCATAATCTATCTCACTGGCTTTACCACAGCAAGAGATTTCAACGTAGTATCGACGCTTGACTTCCGTTGCTAGTTGAATTAATATTTCTCAATTTCTCTTTCTAATTTTTGTCGTGTAAAACTTTTATTTTACAACATGCAAAAAAAAAAAAAAAAAAAAAAAAAAAAAACATCAGTCGTAAGAGTACAACTTGCAAAATTTCTTCGATTCACTTCTCAGACTTAACCCTTTCAGGGGCAAGCAAAAGTTTTTCTGTAATGTTGAATTCACACCGGAATTTTTGATAAAAATTATTTTCTAATGTGGAAAGGCACTTTTTTAACCTTTTTTCTACCATAAATAAAAAAGTAATTAACCACTAGACAATTTCAATTTTAGACATTTTGTCGTATATTTAAAAATATACTTGTCAGATACTTCCGGAAGTTCAGAATTATAAAGAATATATTTGACCTCATATTTATGAAAGACGATTTGCTAAGGAGGGCATACAGGGGTCCAACAAATATTCAAAGAAAAATAATAATATTTGGCATCACCCCTGTAAAATAAAATACACGAAATTGTTTATCGCTACAGCATACAAATATGTGGATATTGTACAACATGTGTACTGATTTGTGTAAGAATAACACGTACATTCATGGAGATATAGCGATTTTTTTTAAGTTCAAAGAATTCTTGCAAGTTTTTAGCTTATATCATGAAGGGTTTTCAATCAAATTTCAAGCCCGTTTCAGAAAAATTGGCAAAATGTAGTAGAAAAAATATAGTGCAATTAGAGTATAAATATTAACTATTTTATAAGTTATGAGCAGTTGTGCGAAATAATTTTAATCTAATGCGCGAGTGACAACAAAGATGTTTTTAACATAATTTAATAGTAAGCTCTATGGAGCAACTTATTAAAAAAATCCAGATAAATATCGTAAAAATTCAGACTGAATGATAAGGGATTTTCCTCAAATTGTTAATTTTAATTAACTGACTTCCAGAAAAAAGTTAGTATTTAATGAATATCAACGAGCAAATTTGGAACAACTGCTTCAATTTTGATGCTTCTTTTTTTCATGGAATGGGCTTGTTCTGGTTGTTACCCAAGAAGAACTAAAGCATCAGTAAGAAATGAAATAAAATGAATAAAAATTTGTAATTAATGAAAAATCCTTCTACATTCAGCTGCTTTCAGAAAGCAACTAAAAATCAGCTCACTCAATCGCCGATATCTTTCTGAATTTTCACGATATTTGACTGGCTTTCTTTATGAGTTGCTCCATACAGTTGAATATTAAATTATGTAATTTTTTTAATTTTATTTTCGCGCATATGAACCTAAAAATTATTTTATACAACTGCTTATAATTCATAACATATTTAATATATTTATATTCTAGTTGCACTATATTGTTTCTACTACATTTTGCTAATTTTTCCGGAAATGGGGTTAAATTTGGTTCAAAACCCTGCATGATATAAGTTAAAAACATGCAAGAATTTTTTGAACTTAAAAAAAATCGCTGTATTTCCATGAATACACCTGCTATTCTTACAAAAATCAGTACACTTGTTGTACTGCATCCGCATATTTGTATGCAGTCGCGATAGATCAGTTCGTTCATTTTAATTACAGGGTGATTCCAAATATTATTTTTCTTGATTTTTCGTTGCCCCCCCCCTATAATTATCCTGCTTACCAAATCGACATTGATGAGTATGAGGTCAAACATATTCATAGCTGCCAACCTTCCACTAATCTTCCGTAATATCTGAATTAATTTGACCCAGTTTAACCACTTTCGAACCAGAATTTTTTTTTCCTTTATCTTTCTATATTTAATTGAAAATCTCTACGTGGAACGTTTTTAATTTAATTTCTTTAACCCTTAAGTGGTGAGGTGATTTTTTATAACTTAAGTGGTGAGGTGGGGTGTATGACACCCCAAAGTTTGACTTCTTACACACTCCACAAAATTTGGCGAATTAAAATAAGAAAATTTCCTGTGAATTTTGCATTATTTAATTATATAAAAACAACAAAAAATGTTCTGTAAGTATACATACATATACATATAAATTCACGTATCTAAATACCACAAAACTTTTGTGTGCAAATATAGAGCTCATGCACAATTGCTATATAAAAAAAAAATAATATCAAAATTACAATCAAGCTACACCATATAGAAGATAAATAACTGAATTAAGTATAAAATAACAATAAACATAAAAAAAAGTTTCTTAAAGTAAAAATTACAAGTCTTCATTTCTTTCATTTCTGCATTCATCGCAAATGGGTGCTGAACACGATGCACATACAGGCAGTTCACAAACTGCACAAATAGATTTAGTTTTTCGGTCATTTTGTCTTGAGCACTTTGCACACCTAGTTTGCTTGCTCAGGACTCTTTTCTTACCAGTTTCTGGCATTATTTTTAGAATATTTTGAATCATACTTTTCCTAGCACGAGGAAGTCGAGTATTCATTAAACGTCTCTGCAGTTGCGATGCTATTAATTCTTGTGCCAATGATTTTATGAAATCAAATCTGCTTTGTTTAGGATTATCTGGGAATGAAGAGAAGATCACGTAGGAATTAACAAGAGAAATATTTAAAAGATTGAAGAAAATGGCCATGGGCCACCTTCGTGTTCGCCGGCTTGTTGAGTATTTTGTGCATTTCTCATCTAGTGCATCCACTCCTCCTTTGGTAATATTGTAGAATTCTATTATCTCAGGTTTTCCACTTTCAGAGTCTATTGATTTATCGTGGTGCATAGATGAAACTAAAATCACAGCTTTATTTCTCTTTGGTACGAAGGAAACAAGTGTAACATCATTTGAAAATCCAAATAGGCAAGAATTAGTTTCTCTTTTTTTTGCAGGCAAAAAAGACGAAGGGATCTCTTTCTTATTTTTCTTAATTGTTCCTACATATGTGAGACCTCTTTTCTTCAGTTCAGATAATAGTTCTACAGAAGTAAACCAATTGTCGGCAGTAATGTTTCTGTTGGTGCCTTCTAAGGGCTTCATTAGATTGAGTACAGCTTGAGTTGGCTTAGCAAATTTTTTTTCTATCTCTGAAAGAGTATTTCCATCACTGCCCTTTCCAGTATAAATATATCCATTCCAAAAATAGTGAGTCTTAGCATCGCATAAAACAACAAGTTTTATTCCATACTTTCTAGGCTTACTTGGTATGTACATCCTAAATCTGCATCTGCCACGAAATCCAACTAGCATTTCATCTATACAAGCATATTCTCCTATCGAGTAATTTTTTTGACAGTTTTCTACAAATTTGTGAAATACCCAAGAAATCGCCGCAGAAGGATCAGTTTCCTTCCTTACGTTTCTATTTTCTTCGTTGTCAAACCGAAGACATATTAATAACACATACATTCTTTTCAAGGGCATACAGCATCGAAATATTTCTCTTCCTGTTCCATCAGTCGAGAATAGTGATTTCAGATCCTCATCATTAGACTTGAAAATGGCTGTTAAAAACAGAAGTCTCAAGAAAGCTTTCAATTCTGTCAAATCTAAATCTCTATAGTCCATTCTGTCAGCATCAGAAATTTTCTGCCTAATTTTAATTAACTTCTCGTTACTTCAAAGTACTATCTCGGTCAAAATATCTTCTGTGAAAATTAAACTCCAAGCATCGGACTGAGAACAAGATTTACCGAACTGCCGAGCAAGTCCTGTGTTTCCTGGTAAGTGAGATATAATATTATGTGCTCTTGTACGTGTTCTACTAATTGAAGGTACATTTGACCACTTGTACCTATTTCGTCCGTAATAATTCGATGAGGATTTGGATTGCCCAGATGATGGATGATCAAAGTCTCCAGATTTATCATATGCACGAGCCTTTTTCATTGGTACAAAAAATTCTTCGTCACTTCTACATATTTCGGAATCGCTGCTATGATGACTTTCAAAATTTGCGTCATTTTCTGTGTTGTCACTTCCACATATTTCGGAATTACTGCTGTGGTCACTTAGAAAATTTGGATAATTTACTGTGTCATCATTTCCACTCAGCTCACTTTCTTCATTGAGGATTGTATTAACCCAGTCGCTAAAACCAGGGTCATTAACATTCATTTTTTGCGGAAAAAAAGTCATAATTACCGCCAAAAGAAATTTCTGAAATACGTAAAAAACTTTCACTTTTGGTGAGGTGGGGTTGATTACACCCCGGAACGCAAAATACTGGACTACACTCACAGATAACTTGCTCTATTATGCCGAGTCATTTGCTACATAGCTTGAAAAAAAGGTACATGGACTCGTAGCGCCATCTAGTAATGTAAAATGGCAATATTTTAGAATTTAAATTTGTCTGGGGTGAAAAACACCCCACCTCACCAGTTAAGGGTTAAAAAAATTCTGGTTCGAAACGAATTAAACAAGAGTCCAATTAACTCACGTATTACGGAAGATTAGTTTCAGATTGGCACCTATGCATATTCCTTATAATCATGAAGTTGCAGAAGAGTCCGACAAGTATATTCTTAAATATTCGACAAAATGTCTAAAATTGGATGTGTCCGATGTTTAATGGTTATATAGTGTTTAATAGCTTTTGGAAAGGCGAAATCTCGCGGCGGAAGACGAATCGCCACTACTATTTCGTAATTTTTTTTGACTTATTTAACACTTTGCGGTCCAAGCCGCAGCCATCGAAATACTCAAGGCCAGAGGACACGATTGTGACGTCATCACTAATCGACCGACTTCTCACTAGTGTTCGAATTCACACCGGAAAATTTTGAATAGCAATTTTCTTTTATTTTATTTGTGGAATATCTATCATCTTATAAAACAATAATAACTATTTAAACTTACTGGTGAGAATTTGGAAACCCCCAATAAAAAATCAGATAGATGCAGCAACACTGTGGCATTCCGCATCTGGCTGAATTTTTGTTTAGGGATTCCGAATTCTCACCAGTAATTTTTAAAAGTTATTATTGTTTTATAAAATGAAAGATATTCTACAAATAAAATAAAATTGCTGTTCATAATTTCCCGATGTGCATTCCAACACGAATGAGAAGTCTGTCGATTAGTGAAGACGTCACACTCGTGTTCTCGGGCCTTAAGTATTTCGATGGCAGCGTCTTAGCCCGAGTCTGACTCCGGATAATTTTCCTTTGCAAAATTTGCTTTTCAGTAATAAAGGAAAATAAAATTTGCTTTATTTAATTAGAGCATTTTCGAAATTGTGTAACTGAAGGTAACTTCTTTTAAAAAAGTAGTGCCAACTGAATGAAATTTCTAAAGGAGTCACCAGACCACAAATGGTTAAAAGAAATTCGGAGAATAAGTAAGTCTAATAAAACTATTCATGAAATGTGGTAGTAATTAGGCATCTGTAACGAGAGTTTGCTGTCCCTGATTTAGGATAATTGTCAAACAAAGGGAGAAACGTTAAATGGTGTTAGTTACATACTTCAAAAATAGAACTACAGTACTGAACCTTTTATCCGGAAAACGGGTCTTTAAAGCTGACAAAATTTCTGATTTTTGAGTGTCACTATTTAATTTAAGTGTTGTATAATTCGCATTACTTAATTGCAGATATTTGAGATTAAATTAGCAGGTTGCGTACAATATTGCCACATTTTTTTAATAAAAATTTTCTCCTTATTTAATTTCTGAATATTATTATGCTATTCAAACATTAAATAGTAATTTTCTACTAAAAAAATAGTGATGCCAGATACCTTGAAAATTTTATGGAGTGTAAAAGCACTTGACTGAGTTGCAGATTACTATTTGGAAATAGTGGTTCTGCAAAATGAGAAGACTTGGCAGTATTTTTTATGTGTCCCTTTTTTATTGAAGTCTCATTAAAACAAGAATTTTTTTTTCAGTTTACAAAATTTGCGCTAGTAATTGATTAAAAAATAATAATGTTGGTAGTTATTGCGTTTGCTTCAAAGATTACTACGAGTTTCAAAATCATTAATTCCGCCCATTACTATACACAGCTCCAATGAGCAAATCAAGCAAGCTTCCACCACAAATTTTAAAAATGTTATTTTTCTTAAATAATCACAGTGATAAAATTGCTCAAAAGAACTTTTTAAAATTCGTCGTCGAAGTATGCCTGATTCCATATCCCCCAACCGTGATGTCTGCGACTATGTGTTTTAACCCATTAACCCTTTATCTCCTGCATTATGATCTACTGCAATTTTTTTCATGTAATTTTTTTTCAGTTACTACAATGAAAATCAAAGCGATGTAAGTAAGCGTACAAACTTAATACTGGAATCGGGCATAAATTAACACAGTTGCGCCATCATGTGGACGGGGTGATAATCCATATACGTGGGGTTGTAATGTGACGTCATACATGACAGGATATCTACCATTTGCGCATCTTTTCTCACACATAGAGCTGAATTTTGTTGACCACATTTTAAACAATGGCACAGCGAGAGGAGCGCCCAAATGCACTTGACACCACAAAATTTTCTAGGCCTTATCAGCAATTCAGCTATTAATCAAGGTGAAAAAACTTTTTAATTTTAGTGGTGTGAAGTAAGAAAACAGTTAGGCATCTTCCTGTAGTTTAACCCCGTCCGCTGCGTGGCGTGCGACCTTGATTGATGTGACCTCGCCTTTAATCTTGCGGTTACCTCTCCCATTTAAGATAGGACGCTTACTTATATCGCTTTGAATGAAAATTAAAATATAAACACACACAAAAAAATACTTACCAGTGAGAAATTTAAATCCTTAGAGATAATTATTAAAAGTGGTACTTTAAAGTACCGTCAGTACAATATGTCTAAAATATCGAAACAGAAAACCCACAAGGTATTTCAAATGGCACCAGAATTGCGGAAAAATATTTTCGTTTTAATGAGTATGTGAAATATAGCCATTTTCATACTTATAAATAAATTTGTTGGCACATTCCGGTGCCAATCATTTATTTCAACCCTTTAGCATTGAAAATGCTTTGCTCCTGAAAGGGTTAAAAAACTATATTTTTTCAGGTTTCGATCTTGTTAGCAGTCCTTTAATTATGCGATGTCTATAATTCAGGGGCAACATGTTCTCTTGCATAACCACATATGCAATATATGAATTTACATATGCCATTTCTAGCATAGCAAGAAAGAGCCGAAGCCACAACTTTTTCGATTTCCTATAAAAAATAATAATGAAACAGAAAAGAAATACTAGGAAATTTATTACTACACTACATTTTTATAATTACATTTTGAAGCAGATGAAAACGATGAATAAATACATAGACGAAATGTAAACAAGAAGTTTTTCTCCACCACTTAGTGTACTGACGGTACTTATAAGTACCGCCGAGTAATTCAACTGTTAACCCTAGAACTACCGAAAATTTTACTCAAGTTTTATAAAAATATTGCACATCAGAATTCTTATTTAAAACTATGGAACTTATTTACTTAACTCATTATTGTCTGGTTTACACATTTAGTTTATTTTAAAGAAATTTCTGGTTAGAATAAATATTTCGAATGTACCCATCGGGCCCATTGGACCCGTCTGGTAGACGGAGGGTTAAATCAAATACATACACTGTTCACCTAAAATAGCTAGTCAAATTGTATGCTAAGATCATAATGAACACATAAAAAAAATCCAACACTTATCTTATATCCTTTACTGTGTTTGCAGCAATAAAAAGACGAGCGTGACAATCTCTACAAAATGTCGGTATAAAACACAATCGATTGTTTCAAAGATAGCCTCCTTCCTCGCTAAAATAACGAACCTAGAACTACTGCCGCCATGTATGCCGGATAAAGTGGAGTTTAAAGATTGTTTTTGCAAAGTACCATTAGAATATTAGTAATATTCACTATGGGATGAAAGTTTAAAGTAAGTGTTAGTTATAATTACCGTCAGTAGATAAAGGGTTAAAGCCTAGCGTTGCCGCAGGGGAACAGCATATCTGCCAATATGCCGATTGTTTTCACACCAGTAATTGTGAAGATAAATATTCGGTTTCATTGGTGACAGAAATGCTGCGATAAAATAAGACAAAAACTTCTATTTTGAAAAAGTGGTGCGAACAAATATTTCCATTTTAAATAGAAAAATAATTCGGTGTTTTATGCGTTAATATTTTAATATCAAACAAACAACATTATGAATTTATAAACAGGGTTCGTACGGGTACCGTTATTTTCAAGGCCATATATCACATTTTTTTTTATCGAAAAATAAATCTTGTTTTAACGGACAAAACATTGCCTTATTTAAAAACAGATATTCCATAAGAAAATACTGGTACCGAAGAATTTCTTGCTCTGGAAATTCAAGGACCCGTACGAACTCTGATAGGGCTCCCACAAGTCCGTGTTTTAAATACAGGTTTTTTCAAAACAATAATTTTCGTGCTACATATCTACAACATTTACAATAGAAATATAACACAAAGATTATTGTTTGGAAATACTGCTATTACAAAGGAAGACTAATGGGAACCTAATTTAGTTTGATGTATATCAACAGAAAAAACAATTATCACTTTCAATGGCAAGAAATAATACTTTTAAATTTTCGTTTATGTTCATTAGTTTTTTATGTATTTAGAATTATGTTTGCCGACAAAATGATATCTCTTTGAAATTGTCATATTTAATTTTACTTTCAAAAGCTATTTTTATTTTATTGATATTAGATCATAACAATCAAAACCATATATTTTACCTAAAAAGATATTAATAAACTGTAATTTTTCACATTTATAGAAATTATTCTTCAAAACACATTCTATTTATTCATTTTTCATTATTTATAGAGAATATGTAAATATTTGAATCGAAATAATGATTTTCATTTTATTTGAAAAAACTACCCTTTAAAAAAATGCGTGTGTTTGCACGGGTGTGAACCAAAGTGTTTGAGTGAAAAACGTTACACAAAGAATACATATCATATGTAATAAATTGTACAAGATTATTTTTACTCATTTATTTTTACTCATTTATTTTCTTTTAGATGACAAGTAATTAACTGAACAAAAACAATAAGTTTTAAAATGTGTTAGCGGATAGGATTCATTTGTGGAATATTGCAGACCCTGTCTCATTCATTTAACGACATTTTAATTTTTAATAACTTTAATTCCGTAACGTGGTTTTCGCCTTATTTAATCCAAGAATTTTACGATTAAACAAAGCTAAGATTGCGATTTAAATCTTCTGCTACAATCCACGCCCCCCCCCCCACACACACACACAAAAAAAAAAAGCAAACAAAAAACAAGAAAAAACTTATACAGCCTATATAATATGTATATGAGCCATCCGTCCCGAAGAGGCCACACGATTTGCCACTTTTCCAACTGATTAAAAAATTATCCAGGACTCAGTGTCTTCGCTTAACCAATAAAAGCCTAGTGGTACCAATGGTACCGGAAAAGTTTCAACCATTTTTTTTTTGTTTGTACACCAGTATTTTTTAACAGAATCATTATCTTTATTCGATGTCTTAAATTTTGTGATTAAATCAAACCATAAATGCTATTTGGAAAAAACTGGTGTGAAATACAAGTTTTGCATTTTAAAGAGGAAAATAATTTCGGCTTCAATGGGTTAAGCTTCCAACGTTGTTAAAACTCAGCTATTCTGGATAGATTTCCGGACACATTTCGCTCAGAGAACTTTTTGGCAATGACATCTGGTCTGTTATCCGAAACAGTTCAACAGAATAAATAAGCAATATAATGTTTCAGATAACAGACCAGGTTTCATTGACAAAGGGTTCTCTAAGGGGCTCGTGTCTGCTGTATTTGCCCATGATAACTTAGTTGGAAGAGCGTTGTCAGCTTAAACCAAAGTCCTATGTTCGAATACCAGCTAGCACTCAGTTGGAAAGAGCACCAACTCGTATGATTTCTTTGCCAATCAGTCGTACTAGGTAGTAGTCAGTCAATTATGATTAAAAAATTAGGTGTAAAGCAACACTGTTCATTCTTCATGCCTTAAGGTTTTTTGTCATCACTTTTTCGGTGAAAAATCTCTGTCTTATTAAATCGAAATTTTTTTCCTTAATTAAGACAAACTATACTAATCGAAAATAGTGGTAGCAATATTGCCTGTGAGCCGCAGGTATGAAACCACTGATTTAAATCTAGAAAGGTGGGAAATTTTACTCAAGTTCTATAAAAATATTTTACACCACAATTATTATTTGTTATTTATTCAACATTTTTCCCCTGCATCATTTAAACTTCTGTTACAAAGAAATTTCTGGTTCGCACCAAAATATACTAATTTGGTACGGGTCAAAAGGACGCCTCATCGTCATTCTAGTTTTAGCCCAAAGCAATATAAGTAAGCGTACAAACTTAATACTGGAATCGGACGAAAATTAACACAGTTGCGCCATCTTGTGGACGGGGTGATAATCCACATACGCGGGCTTTTAGTGTGACGTCATATATGACAGGATCTCTACCATCTGCGCATATTTTCAAAATCTTCTGTCATGCATGGAACTGAATTTTGCTTACCACATTTATCGCAAAATAACGGCGCAGCGAAAGGGGCGTCCAGATGCACTTGACATCACGAAATTTTCTTCACTTTGTCGGAGGTATTTCAGCTATTAATCAAGGTGAAAAAAAAACTTTACAATTTTAGTGGTGTGAAGTAAGAAAACAGTTAGGCATCTTCCTGTAGTTTAACCCCGTCCGCTACGTGGCGTGCGACCTTGATTGATGTGACCTCGCCTTTAATCTTGCGGTTACCTCTCCCATTTAAGATAGGACGCTTACTTATATCGCTTGTGTTTTAACCCCTTGAGGAGCGGTGAGATATATTATATCCCACCTAATTTTAATCAAAATTTGCACCAGAAATTTTCAATTAAATTTTACTTCGATAACTTTGGTGGAAAAGAGTTCTAAAATTGCTTTTTCTTATTTTGAAATAAAAAATTTCTAAATTTCCGGTGAGAATTCAATATTACAAAAACACAATTACTCCTCAAAGGGTTGAAAGGAAGATTCAAAGATGCATCGTTCTTGCTAGATCATGCAAATTAACGCTAGAACACGTGGAAGGAGTCGATTCGACTCCGACGATACGATTAAATGTCAACTGGAACCAGAAATTCTTTCATAAAATAAGTTTAATTTAAACCACGTACATTTACAGTAAATAAATCTGTCAAACAGTTTTAAATAAAAATTCTGGTGTCAAATATTTTTCTGAAACTTGAGTAAAATTTCGGGACATTCTAGTTTTAACAGGCTTTTTCTTTATTTATGAGCAGTAAAATATCGTTATATTTTAACAGTGTGACGATAAATTACAATCTACTTACGCAGCGATCCGTGATGAATTTTTAAAAGAATCAATTTCAAATTATCATTTTAAAAAAGTAATAATAATACACATCGATAAATATTATTGCCATTCGGAAGAAAATTAAGAATTTGTTATACTTGATCTCAAAAAAAAAAATCATTAATTTTTATTTATTTTTATTTATTTTTTATTATGTCGGGAAACAATGCATTTAATTTTACATTCTTCGTCCAATGATTTTCTTTTCAGATTTATTTAAAAATATATTTTATTGGAAAGTAGTATGATTTCAAGAGGATGAGGAAAAGAAACTGTATCATTTTGCAAATAATGTACTGAATTGTATTTCAAGTACTATTTTATATTTTAAAAGGTATTGGATATAACAGGCATAAGTATATACTTTACGATGAGATAGATGTTTGATAAAATGGTATTCTGTTTATTAAACTTGAAAATTATTCTTAAGAGAACAAATTCTATGAATTTAATTTCGTCAAATTTATTTTTAAAAGGATGCTAATTGTCATCGAAATAATGATTTTAACACTTTAGTGCGCAGCTTTGTATATTTGCAAACAACAGTGTTTTGAATTTAATAGATTTTTTCTATTCGTATATACATAATTCACACCAGAAAATTAAAATAGCAATATCTGCTTTAATTAATAACAGACAATCCGTATTTAGTTAAAGCGAAATTAACCATTGAAACTTTCTGGTGTAAAGTCAGATTCTCTGAACTACGTAATTTCTAGAACGTATTCCATAAAGGGAATTAAAGGGTTAAATTTTAAGTTATATAAAATAAATAATTATATAAAATAAGTTATTTAGAGACATATTTATTAAAATATTTACTAATTTGCAATATTTTAGCGTAAAACAGCCACACGACAGTAGTTTTTACTTGTATTGCTTTGCAAATGTGCAACAGAAGAAAAGATTGATGTATTGTATGAAAAATGTATCTATGATTTTTTTCATTATTTTTACCGTGTAATACACCTTTTAGAGAATCATATACAATTTTTTCGAAAAAAATTAAAAAAATCGCGCATTTAATGGTTAATTCGGTTGAAGCAACTACCTCTTTTAAAAAATAAAGGGCAACTAAACAAAAATATCTAGAGAAAAAGAAAATATTTCTAATAAAATATCAAGATTTCGCAAATACACTATTCCGCAAAATATTCTTAATTTAGCATATTTTTGAGAGATAAACCAGAAATATTAAATAGCGCTACATGCATAAATAGGAAAAATAATAACACAGTGCTATTATTATTATTGTTATTTAAAAAAAAATTTCGGCAGTCCCAGGAGTCGTACGCTTCAGGGAATTTTTCAAGACGAATATGAATTTTTTTTTTTTTTTTTTTTTTTTTTTTTTTTTTTTTTTTTTTTTTTTATAGAAAAATAAGTCAAGGTTAAAAGCGAGAAATTTCGCGCTTTATTTAAGAAGGCATTTACTATAAGAAAATATTGGTACGGAAGAATTTCCTTCTCTTGAAATTTCAGGACAAGTACAACCCCCGCATTCTGCTGTTTTTATAATACATTAAATCTGCTAGCGAACGGTCAGTGAACACAGGTTTACCTATTACGACATAAGGCCAATTTCCGCCATTATTTCAGAAATATATTCGTCGACTTATTTAATATAAAAGGAAATCTGAGTTTATATAAGGTGCAGCAAACTGTTTATGAAAAGTAGTGGAAATTGTCATTTAAGCACGTCAGTTCACCCTCACTGTGCTAGCTTTAAAATTATTACTCAAAGTTATTCTATAGTAGAGAAATGTATCTTAATACTATTGCGCCTAGGGGTGAGAATACATGTTAGAGTTTTTACGCCATGGTTGGAATTTTTTCGGCAAACATTATTTTTTTGCAGATTTCTTGACGCTCAGCCACATATTTGAAATAGTAATATTCGCGTTATTTTGATCTTAAATAAGCATAAATTCTCAATTTCAAATATGTGATTGCAATCAAGCAACAGTGTAGGGGGAGGGGTCGATCATTTTACTACTAGTATTATTGTATGCTCAATTTTGCATTTTTAATCGTACAACGTTAAATGATTAAATAAAGCCACATTTTCTATATTATATGCTGGTAGTAAAATGATTGAGGCACCCCTTAACGCTACGCCACTGTCAATAAATAAAAATAAGTAGCAAAAAAATAACGTTTTCCTACAGTTGCTCAGGCTTTACCACGATGGCATCGAAATCCTCTCATTTTAGAAAACTATACTCATTTTCCGATGTGACGTGGGATTCCGCAAAGCCTATTACCTGGTATGAATGCTACCACGTTGCGATCAGGAGCACTTTTTCTATTGGTATACCTTTGAAATCTGCCCACCTCGTAGAAGGTAGTCAGAAAGAAACGGACTACCGTTAATGCACCTTTGAAAAACATTTTTAAAGGGTTTGATGTTGCTTTCGATGTCTATTAGAATCACTATCAACACCAGACTAATTAAGATAATTTGATAATCATTTTTTAAAAAGAATTAATCAATTGTTTCAATTTTCAGTTGTCAAAAGCTCCAAATGATATGACAAAACATTTTTTGACTAAGAAAGAGGTTTTCTTTTAAGGGAATAGAATACCTTTAAACTATCAAATTTTTCGAAATATTTTTATACATATTTTGATTTCGTAATCATTTCGGAACAATATACAAAAAACCTCAGTAAAATATTCCCATTAGTTTACTAATTATGGCGGTTTTATTAAGACTACATATTAAGACTACATGGGATAATTAAACATTGCGTTGCGTTTATTCAAAACGATGAATTTTAATACTGCGTGTAGTGGTACTAAAACATTATGCATGCAATAAAAAAAAATTCACCACAGCTTCATTTCTGTATTATCTACAACTTAAAACCAGTAAAAGGTAAGATTTTTTTTTTTTGGTACTTTGAAAATATATTTTTAAAAGTGAAATATTTTAAATTTAGCCAATATTTTTTTTTACAAATATTCTGGTTTTAGTATAAAGGTAACACTATTATGTATTTATTTTCACCAAAAATTCCTCTTTATATGCATATTTTAAGATTTTATCATGCGCGCAAGATTTTTTTTCTCTTATTCTCATATATTTTTAAACTTATCATTTCAATATTTAGTAATTTAAGTATTTGAAGCTTGAAACATAGTGATATTTTTTTTTTACTTTTTCGACGTGTTCAAAGGCATCTTACTCCTTAAAAATTACAAAATATTCACACATCAACCTCGATACATTAAACCCTCCTTTTACCAGACGGGTCCATTGGACTCGTTTGGTAAGCGGAGTGTTAATAGCTCTCATAGAAATAAGCCTTATTCAAAATATTTAAAATAGTATAAAGATAAAGATTTCATATGCGACTGTTAAATAAATATCGATAGCGATACATAATGGTGATGATGAAGGATCTGTCTGACTTGATATCTGGTGCAGGAGCAATATCCAGAGTAACCCTGCTGTAACCGTAACGCTCAGGAACTTAAGTCCACGACAGTAAATAAACATGGCGGACGTTCCCGTCCTATAAATGCATCACAAAAAGGCATGAATACTTCTCTCCAAAACAAAACAAAAAGTAGTTTTATACTAAATAGCTTATAATCGCCATATAATAATAAATATAGATCTTTAAATACATTCCTGTATATTCATTTATGAATACTTTAATTAACATATATTAAATTATTTAGTTTTAAAAATGGTTTATTATTGATACTTTTAACACACGGTTGTAATTCCTTACGAATTTGTATTTATGTTTGAAAATATATATATATATATAAATTTTAGTTTCAAGAAAATAACTGAGAAAAATTTTAGAATATTTATCAGGCTATTAGTACGGTCCATAAAACAATAGTAGTATATTCATATTTACATGTATGCTTTTAACATTTATTTATTTCCATTTCAAAACATTTTCATATCGATAGTTTAAATTTTATAAAATAAATAAATAAATAAAACGATTTATTTTCCAAATATTAGTTGAGCAAGTAAAATTGTAATAATTAAATAATTTCATGTATGTTTTTAAAATTCATTTATAAATACTTTCTCCAAATTTTAAAGAAACAATTTCTTGTGATTATTGTGATAATGATGATTTTTAAATACAGATACTACAGATTTTTAAGCAATTTTAAAATATTTTATGCCATTGGTATCCATAACCAAGCAAAATGTAAATTGATATTTTTTTTCGGGTAGTAATAGCTAGTGAAATTATAAGAATTAAATAATTTCATGTATGTTTTTGACATCCGTTTATATACATTTTTTTTCTTCAAAATTTTAAAGAAATAAATTCTAGTATTTATTCCTATAATGATGTTTTCATATACAAATAATAGATTTTTATATACAAAATGATAAAAAAAAGCATTTGTATACGTGCTTTTTACATTAATTTCCAGAAAATTTGATAAGAAATTGGTAGAAATTGATTTTTTTTCAGTGTATTAATGAAGGAAAATAAATGATAATAATAAAATAATAAATATCTGTGTGCTTTTTACTTTCATTCAGAGACTTTCTCGAAATTTAAAAATAAATAAATAAAATAATAATATTACAGTTTTTTAAAGCAATCATTTTTTTTTTGTTTGTTTGTTTTATGTCATTGTATTGGATCTTATGCAAACAAAGTAAAAATTAAAGTTTTCTTTTTGCAAGCATTAACATTAATAAAGTAGATAAAATTATAGCATAATAATAAATAATTCCATACATGCTCTTTGCATTGATGCATCAATATATTTTTTTTTTTTTTTCAAAATTTCAAAGAAATAAATTCTAGTGATTATTTTTATAATGATATTTTTTTGTATAAATGTAACTATATAACAGAATATTTTAGACATTATTTTAATGTTTTATATCATTCCTTTGATTCTTAAACAAGCAAAGTAGAATTTGATGAATTTTTGTAGATAGCAATGAATCAAGTAAATTGATAATAATAATGAAATAATAATTCCATTTATACCTTATAAATTGATATATATTTCAAAAATTTCACTGAAATAAATTTGAGTGATTACTTCTATAATGTTGATTTTTAGTTACAGATTTTTTAAACATTTTTTAGTATTTTGTTAGTTATAAAGATTTTTAAATTTTATTTTATTATAAATAAAGTATAATTATAAATATTAATGAAATTAACTTATATAAAATAATGATGATGATATTTGAAAATATATTGTTCGAGATTCACATGTTTATTTCCAATATTTGCAATAAAATTATGCAGATAGTTATATATATATATTAATATAATCATTATATGTATATTAATCATTCATGTTTATACACTTTCCAAAATAAAACATAATAAAGAATATTCGGAAAATCTAGCAAAAACTTCACTTACCCTTTCTAATTATCCTGATTAATATGTTTATAAATATTTTCTAAAAATAAATTTTAATAATTTACTTTTTGAACTTTTTAATTTTACGTTCATTAATATGATTTATTTTTTTATCACCTAACATTTTTGTATAATTCTTTAAACAGGTATTTGAAAACGAATTTATAATTTTAAAAGCGTTATCTTCCTACTGGACACTGGACGGAAACACTGTCTCCCTCCCCCCCCCCCCTGTCTTTTTAGGAGTGTCACGGCCTTGAGTTCCCGAGGGTTACGCTGTAACTCAGTGTTGACAGTGGGCTAATTTTTTTAATTTCAGATTTTTGATTGGCACCACATTTTTGAAATAGTAAAATTCGCCTTATTTAATGCCATATTAATTAATGTGAAAACAAGGGGAATTTTACTATTTCAGAAAAGTGGTGCCAATCAAGAAATGTGAATTTAAAAAAAAGTAGCCCACTGGCAACACTGCTGTAACTCACAAGTAAAGGTACTATAGTCCGTGGCAGCAATTTTCGATTTTTATAGCTCATTCGTTTCATCTCATCGAGTTAAATAATTTGCCATCTCGCATATCGGCTATTGAGTTTTAATAATGCCAGGGGGCCGGGTCAAAGTTTAAAAATTTGCATAATGCTGGACTCCCAAAGGCGACTATTTTTATATTTTAGTTGCACCGCTGTTTTGAAAAAGAAATTTTGCTGTACATCTCCCTTGCCGATGTTGTCACAGTGCATCTGAAAAAAATTCTGTTTTATAAAATTGGTGCGAGATAGAATTAAAAAATAGTGCCTGTGGCAGCCCTGTAATGCGAGCTGCCGAAAATAAAACAGTAACAGAAAATTCCTTCGCATGTAATCGAGCTTAGACGTTCCGCAAGTTACGAAGTGACTGAAAAACTGTCAAAAGAACAGACAATGTGCGGTTACAAAGATTTTTGCTCGTAATTCGGGAAAAAGTATTGACAGGATGAACAAAACTAGACAAGGACATCATGACTTGCGAAAAACTGCCTATCAAGTAGCATACGAATATTTGATCTGCAAATCCTTATAATAACAGCAATAATATAACATTATAGTAGTTATTGGTAATGTATGGCACTGTAAAAACAATTAGTAAACTTAAATCACACTTGTATCTTTGAGGGTATCTGATTTACAATGAACGAAATTTTGAAATTTGACCCGCCCCTGTCATTAAAACTCAATAGCCAATATGCGAGGTATAAAATTACTAACAAGTAAAGGTACTATAGTCTGTGGCGGCGAATTTCGATTTTATAGGTCATTCGATTCGTCTCATCGAACTTAGTAATTTTATTCCTCGCATATCGGCTATTGCGTTTTAGTAATGACAGGGGGTCGGGTCAAATTTCAAAATTTCGTTCATTAAAAAACAAAGGCCCTCATAGAAATAAGTGAGATTTAAGTTTACGATTTTTTTTACAGTGCCAATAACAACTATAATGTTATATTATTGTGTTATTATAAGAATTTGTAATTGCGAATAAAATATTCGTATGCTATTTGACAGGCAGGTTTTCGCAAGTTATGATGTCCTCGTCTAATTTTGGTGTCAATATGTTTCCCGAATTACGAGCAAAAAACTTTATAACCACAAATTGTCGGTCCTTTTGTCAGTTTTTCAGTCACTTCCTAACTTGTGAAACGTCTGCGTACGGTTGCATGCGAAGGTATTTTCTGCTACTATTTTATTTTCGTCACCTCGCATTACAGTACTGCCACAGGCACTATTTTTTAATTCTATCTTGCACCACATTTATAAAACAGAATTTTTTCAGATACACTGTGACAACATCTGCAAGAGAAATGTACAACAAAATTTTTCTCTTAAAATAGCC
Source organism: Maratus speciosus (assembly GCA_963932465.1). Taxonomy (NCBI): domain Eukaryota; kingdom Metazoa; phylum Arthropoda; class Arachnida; order Araneae; family Salticidae; genus Maratus; species Maratus speciosus. The sequence goes on from OZ010787.1 coordinate 55,022,821, forward strand.
AATAAAATATAAAAATAGTCGCATTTGGCAGCCCTGCATTATGCAAATTTTGACACTTTGACCCGGCCCACTGTCATTATTAAAACTCAATAGCCGATATGCGAGGTGGCAAATTATTTTGCTAGATGAGACAAATTGAATGAGCTATAAAAATCGAAATTCACCGCCACGGACTAAAGTACCTTTACTTGTCAGTAATCGTAAATAGTAAATATCATCGTAAATAGTGAAAGTGGATTTGACAAGCTACTTTGCAGGTTTTAAAATAAAGTGCGGTGAAGAATTTTGATATAGAGCCTATTAGAATTGCAGATAATGATACTTATATGACACAATCAAAGTAAAAAATAATGAGCAGTGTATCAAACAATTAACCACTTTTAATGTGAATAAAGTATAAAAATTCAGATCATAAACTCAAAATATAACCACAGATTGGTTCATTAATATTAATAATATTTTATTTACATAATTAAAAATAATTATAAGTAAAAAGCTCACCATGATCTTTTCTAATAGCGCATATGGTAGAGATGTTTTGAAATTTATCTGTATAAAATCATCTATTATATATATAAAATCCAAACGGAAATTTCGTTCCGAACGCCGAGATTTCGAGTTCTACCGCATGGATTTTTACGGAACTTATACCGTTAGATAGGAATCGTTCCAGGGAAGGTTTTAAGCTATAACACATCATTCTACCTAGATTAGTTATAAAATTATTACGGAAAATTCAATTATTTTGGACTTTGTTACTTCATATTTCCTTAAATATCTGGGCTCCTATTGGTCGTAGAGCTTAGATCTCGCGCCAAAAGTAGCTCCGAAGGACCCAAGCAAACTTTTCCTCGCGATTATTTTGCCGTCTTCCGATTTCTTCTAACTCTATTAGGGGCCCGCGTAGAGCCCCTTTAAAATATTTTTCGTAGTAATTTCAGCAATTATCTTAAATTATTGGTTAAGACCGCCACCCTCCCGATTCATGTATCTACGGAAAGGTTGCATGAAGGAGTTTCGTTCGGATACGCTTTCGTTAAGAATAGAGTGCGCTCCCTGGTGGTGGAATGCGGAACTAACATAACGCGATATTGTTAAATTTAGGAAATCTAACAATGCGATCTGTTTTAAACTTTGAGATAGTTCATAACACATAATATATTATCTATTCTATTATATATATATAAAATCTATTATCTATTCTGTTATCTATTATATATATAAAATTCAAACGGAAATTTCGTTCCGAACGCCTAGATTTCGAGTTCTACTGCATGGATTTTTACGGAACCTATACCGTTAGATAGGTATTGTTTCAGGGAAGGTTTTAATCTATAACACATTATTCTACCTATATTAGTTTTAGAATTATGATGGAAAATTCTGTTATTTTGGGCGATAAGGTTACCATTTTATTTCTTGGCGAATTTCATCGTTGATAAAAAAAATTGAAACGGCTATTAAACCTCGAAAAATAAAAGAAAAACTGTTACTAATTTTATTTAAATGAAAAAAAAGAAAAAAAGAAGAAGAAAATCCGTTTTAATGAGTGATAATATTAAAAAACGGAAACATTTAATCAAAACCTGAAAGGAATATTTGTAATGCTTAAAAATTAATTTAATAAGAAATATTAAACTTGATACGCAATATTTGGCTCTTAATCGCTTGCGTTAGATATGGAAATTTGGTTAGATGAAATTTTAACGACATTTTCTTTCTGTTCTGTTCCTTTCTTTTTTTTTATATCTAATTGTCCCATCACGTGACTTATAGAAGAAACAAGCAAATGTATTTGTGAGTCACATGTGTAATTACTATTTGTTTCTTTACAATTTTTTATTTTTCTTTTGTCGCCAAACAATGTGATTTTAAGCCAAAAATGCATAAGCGTGACATTAGCTTCAGGATGTTCTCACAAATGGTGTTTTTTTAGGTGAAAGAGATCATTTTTTGAGTACATTTTCATATTCAATTGTAACTTATATAGATATCAGTTAATATTTTAAAAATGGAATCGAATACTTAAATTTCAGTGTGAATTTCTTCCACACATACATATTGTAAAATAATTTCATACTTTTTAAAATGTTTTTCGTCGTAATTCCGAAAGCATGTGATATTTATAAACTCGAACTCAGATCAATGAATATTACCCATTTTATTTAAGCAAATATTATCTATTTTCTAAAGTCATATCGCCAATTTCATTTATAGGAAAATTCACAGATTCGAAATCTAGGAAATAAAGATAATTTTTAAGGAAATTTATGTTTTAATACGTTATTACTATGGAAAAATTCAACATTTTGAAAAAAAAAATTACAAGTCTTTTGTAATTCGTCATTTCTTCTTCGTCTTTCTTCGTACTTTCTCCTCTGTTATGTAATATTTCAAATGATATTGGACTAATTTTCGATCATCGATTCACCGCAAAATCGCATATCTAATATAGTATATAAAATAAAGTCTGGATTAGGGGACTAATTAACGCACAGCGCAAACTACTGAACCTAAAATCTTGAAAATCGTGCTAAAAATACTTCTTATGACATAAACTTCTGCTAAGAAAGGATTTTCTAAAGTGTCACCCCTAATGGTTTTTGCACGGGGAGGGGAAAAAAATCGAATATCAAAATTATGCGTCAAATGATAGCATATTTTAATGTAGTTTTGAATGCTGAATCGAATGCTACCAAATAAATTTTTATAAGTCCAACAGTTCATGACACATTTCATATTTTTCTAATTTGGCGGTGTCTTTGGCATCTAAACCTCAAAATATCTATCATTACATCCGTTACTCTAGCAACGGAAAAAATTCAAATCAACCCTTTTGGCTAAAAAAATAAAAACGGCTCTATGAGTTTGAAATAAAAATGCAAGCATCTTAATTTTAAAAAAAAATAATGATTTTATGTAAAATAAAAGGGAAAAAATTACTGAGAATTTAGCGTTATAAAACAAAAATGGAAAAGGTACTACTTAGATATTCCGTTGACCAAAAATCTATCGTCAAACTATAAGATTAAATGCCAATAATGGTTGATCGTAAATATCAAATTCACTTGAATTTAAACAAACTACACGTGTTTACGTCATCAAGTGATTTTAATTTCGACGTTTTATTTGTATTTTTATTAATTTTATACTAATTTATTTGTTATTTCGTTATTTAAAATAAAGATTATGTAAATTTATATAATTTGGCGAATGGTTTGGCGATTTATATAATTTGGCGAAATTGGTCGACGGGATAACAAGTAGTACCAATGAAAATATTTAAGTATGAAAGCAATGTTTGTAACGACTTAAAAATTACTTTTATATATATGAACTCGGTTTATGGCGTCAGAGGAATCCGAAGAATCTAGAAGAGTCTTTTTCCATTTTTTCCGGTCATAGATTCCTCAATGAAAGAAATTGGAATTGGAATAATATTGTGCGATTTATAAATTGCTCCTCGATAAGAAGAAAAAATGGGTACATTTATAACAACCGTGCGCACATCTCTCTGATAGCATTTTTAAAATTCCCTTTAGCAGTAGTTACATTTTGCGTATGTAAATTAAAAATATTTTTTTGCTTTTAATTACGGCATTATTTCCTGTTATTGTTTATCTTTTCAGTTTTTTAAATGAAATTAGTATAAGGCATGCATTTTAAATTAAATGAGTGAAAGATTTGTGTTTTAAATGAAAATAATAAAATAAGAATATGCTATGAAAACAATCTTTATTGATTTATTACCTGCGCCCGGCTGACATAAAAGTATCACAAAAGCCACATATTCACTTTTCTTTGAGTAGTTGCTCATGAGAATTCAAGTTAACCTTCCGTAATAGGATACTTCACATATTGGTGTATTAGCTTTAATGTTGAAAGCATCGTTTTTGTTTGAAGCGAAAACTTTACTATGAATTCTATTACACAAAATCGCATCATCATCATCTACTATATATTTACAACGGAAATTTGTATTTCATTCCGATTGTTTATAATACTTTCGTAGGATATACCACAATTAGTTAGGTAATAATTTTGGAAAGGTTTTAGTGTATACATATTGTTCAAGGGTACTTAGTTATAGAGCAACAGTAAAAGTTCAAAAATTAAGTGAACTTGATTATGAAAGTTTAGCCTTTTTAAAAAAATCTACAGAACATATTTTGTTACAAGTGGCCCTGTTGTATGACTTTTAGGAATGGTGTTAGTATATACGATTTCATTATATGTTGATTAGTTACAGAGGTATTAATTCCTGTTGTCATAACGGTCTCATTACCCGACCATAAGTGCGCTGTTTATAATCAACTAAAACAATTACTTCTTAATTGCTAAATTTGTTCCAACGCTTAAGATAACATTATATCGCAATGGCGTTCGCATCGTTTTCAGTAATGTGCAAGGTCAAGCTGAAGATCCATATTGTTTAAAATACAAGTTCAAATTCACCATTTAGTTTAATCCAAGGTTCATTTGGAAATATTGACCAGCGCAGCGGGCATAGCCTGCTAGTTTAGGAAATAAAATAGTAAAAATATGCTGAGTAAAAAATTTAAATAGTTATTATTTATTATATTTTAGCTTCATTCCTTCATGTGCTATTTTTATATTATTAAAATTTTTCAGTAAAATCATAATTCTTACTAATTTCCTTACTTTATTTACCTTGAAAATGTTCCAATCAGAAGATTTAACCCTTTCAAGGGCAAGGCATTTCTGCTCCAAAAAGATTCAAATAAATAATTCACACTGCAATTTGCGAACAAATTTATTTGAAAATAATTAAAAACTTTTCTTCACATATATTAGGAGATCGAAATTGTACTAAAAAATTACTGGTGCCACTTGGTAGTATAGACATTTAAATTAGCCGTTTGCAGACTGCAAACGACGACGGTTTAAAAATTGAAATTGAGAGTTAAAGGTAAAATTTTTTGGTTAGTTATTGGCGCAGTCAATATGACACCGGCGTTACTCACGTGCATAATTTCGCTGTATAATATACATTTTTGCTGACAGTTTAACGAAAGTTATTAACTTTTCATGCAAAATAGAAAGAAAATCAAAAAATCCATTAATTAAAAAAGAAGAAACATTTTTATTTCCATGGGGTATATACAAAATTATGTTTGTATCGTAATTTGTAATTGCATATTGATTGAAACTAATGTATTAACAAAGCATTTTCCTGTAGGTCAGTAACTAAATTAATGAATGTAGGTTAATTTGCAAGGTATCAAAAAAAGAATCATACCCCCAAATGCATTAAGACAGTCCAGTTTAATGTATTTCTCCTCATTTTCAAATATTTTTTAAATTCACATTTTGTCAAAATGTGACTTTGCAATATGGAACCATTTTGGACGCACATGTGACATGACGTGCAGAAATTGTAGTGACGTCACAAAAAATGTCAAAAATATATTTTTTACATTAAATAGCTTGTTTTTGTACTATTCTTGCACTTTTTAAAAGGTATTTCGGTCACAGATGTGATTTGACCACCGTGATTAGCAATGGCGTCACTGCCACCATATTTGCTATATGTGTAGTTTTCTTTCAAGAGCATAGTTCGTACACCCCTTGGAATTTCCATGGAATCAGAACCAGATTCATAGAAAGCTGTACCAGATTATTGGGTGCTGCTTTTTCTGATTAATTTCAATTTCGAATTAGTACGTCATTAAACCTAGGAATACCGATAATTTTTCTGAAGTTTTATAAAAAATATTATACACCAGAATTTTTATTTCAAACTATTTAAATCATTCATTTAACTTAATTTTGTCTGGTTTATATATTTAGTTTATTTCGAATAAATTTCTGGTTTGGAAAAATATATTGAATGTACCTGTTCAGCCCATTGGACTCGTCTGGTAGGTGCAGGGTTAAATATGAAACGTCTTTTTTCAAATTCCACAGCTAGCGATTATTTTATTTAAAAATTCAAAATTCTCCCCAGAAAATGTTAACCCCTTGGGGGGCACCGGTATATATTATATACCACCTACGATTAATGAAGTTTTACACCAGAAAAAATTTATTAAATTTTCCTTTTCTAACTTTGGTGGGAAAAAAAGGCCGTAAAATGGCTTTTACTTATTTTGAAATAGAATTTTTCAAAGATTCCGGTAGGAATTCAGCATTTCACAAACGTAATTGCTTGCCCCTCAAGGGGTTAATACAGTAAAGCCTCGATGCAAGCGAATGATCCGCAATGCGGTTTATCCGCGAAGCGTTTTTTTTTTTCATAATTCAAGCCAACAGCAAGGAAAATACAATAAGCCCTACTAATAAATATAAACAGAAAAATTCATGTATTCGAAAGTAATAGAAGAATATGAACACATGTATTAGAATCCCGGGTCCGCCGTTAACGCAGCAATTAAAATATTTAACAGTTAAATAAGACTATTATGTTAAATTCCAGGAGAGTATATCAAGAATAACTTTATTTTTGAGATAAAAATTATTGCATACTAAAAGAAAAACAATAGTTTACAATTTAGAATAAAGAAAAGGTGATTCCAAAGCAAGAAGCAAAAACAAGTGACTGATTTTTTTTTTTTTTTAATGGTTTAATTTAGCTCTTTTTCTACAATATGTATGGCATTGTTTATTGTTTACTGTTCTTTATTTTAGAGATTTAGTAAAGCAAAGGTTTCTGATGTACTGTGCATATGTATGCATTTTAAAGGTTTTATTATGTTTTTTGTACACTAATACATAGTTTTTATCTTGCATTATCTTTTTTTCGTGTTTGCACCCTATTTTCAGTCTTTTTCGGATTATCCGCGATTTTTGTTATCCGCGGTTCCCTTGCCACCCAATCACGCGGATAATCGGGGCTGTACTGCAGTTACTTTTGGTTATTAAAAGGATACATCTTTCGTGAATAAAATAAACGAAAATTACTATTAAACTTTTTCTGGTGTGCACTCGAAATCCCAGAATTAAAAAAAAAAAAAACCTGCCAGATTTGGCAGTTTTAAATAGGACGTTTCACACCCCTTAACCCTTTCCAGGGTGGTGGTCAGACGGATTGACCACCTTATTTTAATTCCAAAACTGACAAACCGCACCTAGAATATTTTAATAAAGTTTTACTTTTATAATGAAAGCGTAGAAAATCGTGTTTTAATTTTCTGAAAAATTCGTTTGTAAATTCTGATGTCAGTCAATCATTTCATCATTTTACGAACAGAATTTTTTCTACTTCTGAAAGCGTTAACCCTTTATCTACTGCATTATGATCTACTGCAATTTTTTTAAGTAACTTTTTTTTTTTTTTTTTAGTTACTACAATGAAAATTAAAGGATATACATAAAAAAATATTCACCCGTGAGAAATTTAAATCCTCAGAGATAATTAATTAAAGTGGTACTTTAAAGTACCGTCAGTAAACTATGACTAAAATATTATCGTAACAGAAAACGCGCAAGGTATTTCAAATGGCACCGGAATTGGTGTAAAATATTTTCGATTTATTAAGTATGTGAAATATAGTTTAACCGTTGGCTTTTTTAAAAATAAATGTTTTGGAAAATTCCGGTGCCAATCATTTATTTTAACACTTTAGCATTGAAAATGCTTTGCCCCTGAAAGGGTTAATTTTTTTTTTTTTTAGGTTTCGATCTTGTTCGAAACCTAAAAAGGTTCGAACAAGGCAAAAGGTTCTTAGGTTTCGTCCTGTAGTTATGCGACGGCTATATTGCAGGGACAACATGTTCTCCCGCATCTCCACAAATGCAATATATGAATTTACATATGCCATTTGTAGCATAGCAAAAAAGAGCCGGTGGCACAACTTTTTCGATTTCCTATAAAAAAAATAATAATGAAACAGAAAAGAAATGCTAGGAAATTTATTACTAAACCACATTTTAGTAATTACATTTTAAAGCAGATGTAAACGATGGATAACTACACAGGCGAGAAGTAAACAAGACTTTTTGTCCACCACCCAGTATACTGACGGTACTTATAAGTACCACTGAGTGATTCAACTGTTAAATCAAATACATACACGGTTCACCCAAAATAGCTAGTCAAATTGCATTTTAAGATCATAATGAACACTTATCTTACATCCTTTACTGTGTTTGCAGCAATAAAAAGACGAGCGTGACAATCTCTACGAAATGTCGGCATAAAACACAATCGATTGTTTCAAAGATAGCCTCCTTCCTCGCTAAAATAACAAACCTAGAGCTACTGCTGCCATGTATCCGGATAAAGCGGGAGTGAAAAGATTGTTTCTCCAAAGTACCATTAGAAAATTAGTCATATTCACTATGGGATAAAAGTTTAAAGCGAGTGGTACTTATAAGTACCGTCAGTAGATAAAGGATTAAAAACCTAATAAAATGGTAGAATTCTTAGCATTCTTGTTTAATAGGAGGATTTGTAATATTTTCTGCAATTAAATTAGGCAAAAATTTCGATTAAAAATTGCGACGCAATAACTCGCACATTGCTTGCTTTAAAAAAAAAAAATTTCTACAAAAAGCACTAGCAATTTATTTTCTAATCTTTAAACGAGACATGAGATTCAGAATAACTATAGAAAATTTTGTTCATCTTGATATTAATACCGATTTAGGTCATGTAAAATCATGCATATTTAATGAAGGAACTAAACCCTGGCAATTTTTGAGAACTAAGCTTATTATGAAAGACTTCCAAGTATGGAAAGTATGGAAAGACTTCGAAGTCTTTTATAAATGAAATCATATATATTCATGGAAAATTTTACAATCTTATGTAAACAATCTTTCTAGTTAATTTGTTCAAGTCACTTTGTGTTACGCTGCAAAATTCTTACCAACATAATGGTTACAAGAAGCTATTTTATACGTATGAATAATGAAATAGGCCTTCCGATATCTTTTGAAAAAATTGATTTAAATAACAGAAGTTTAGTATAAATACAATATTTTAAAATAATAAACATACTACTAGTAAATTGAGTTTTATATAAATATAATTATTTTACAGGCTTCTTTTAGATAACTTGCTGTATATTTACTAATACTGCAATACCATGACTGACTGCTGTGAAACTTAATATAGAGTTTCTAAGGACCTTACTTTTTAGAAGGGTTGCAGGGGTCGTACTTGACCTGAAATTTCAAGAGCAGGAAATTCTTCGGTACCAGTATTTTCTTATAGAAATTCTATTCTTAAGTAAGTTGAAATTTCGAGCGTTTAATCTAGATTTATTTTTCTATAAAAAATACATATATTTTTCCTGAAAAGTTCCCTGAAGCGTACAATCCCTGGGGTTGTGAGTAAATTAAAACAAAGATAACTATTAAAAATTAGTGGTACCCACCTGGCCTCAAATTGACACGCCGCAATTGAGCCCTGCTGCTTCCGAATAGAAATCTACGCCTTATTTAATCACAGAAATTATGCAGATATCGTACAACTCTTCGACTACGGCGATGATTATTATTATTTGGTAAATTGTGGGGCTCATAATTAATAACCGTACGTACACTGTAAAATGTGGATAAAAAATGGGCGTTTAGTTTAAAACAAAATATGATGCTAAACACAGAACACTTTTTGAAATTTTATACATACAAATTCTGCTCAGTCTGAAAATAAATGTGAAAAATTTGTTCTTTTAAACGGAATCCATAGCTGCTACCTACCGAATCCCCAACCCCTTCAAATTCCAAAAACATACATTGAACAATAAAATTTATGTAATCAAGTTATTTAATAAAGCGAATTCTTTCTTTCTTTGTAAAACTTACTTTAGTTTCATAAAAAAAAATAAATAATAATAATCTGGTTCAAAGTATATTTATATGATCTAAAAAATTCGGAGGTCAGCAGCTGTGGGAATCTGATATAACGGTTTAACCCTTATCGAGAGCGGTGGTCACATGCCGTGGCCACTTAATTTTAATTCCAAACTGACAAAAGGCATGTTTTAATGTAATTTTGCTTTTATAACGAAACTTTAGATAAACAATTTTTTATTTTATAAGAAATTCCTTTCTAAATTCTGGTGACGGTCAATCATTCCATCATATTACGAACTGAATTTTTGTGCCCCTGAAAGGGTTAAAATCCTTTAAGCTGTGGTGAGCGAATTTCTTCCCACTTAATTTTAATCCCCAAATGTCACAATAGCACAGGAATTTACGAAAAAATTATTTGAAATTAAATTAATGCATGTTATCTTTTACATACTAAAAGGATTTTTTATTTCAAAATACTGGTGTCAATGTCACATTTGGGTATTAATGTTAAGTGGGATGAAATTCACCTACCTGAGCTTAACACTTAAATGCGCGATTTTTTATTTTGTTTCGAAAAAATATATATATGATTCTCTGAAAGGTATATTACACTGAAAAAATAATGAACAAAAACAGAGATACATTTTTCATATAATACGTCAATCTTTTCTTCTGTTGCACATGTGCAATACAAGTAGAAACTACTGTCGTGTGGCTGTTTTACGCTAAAATATTGCAAATTTGTAAATACTTTAATAAGTATGTCTCCAAATACCATTTTTTATATAATTATCCATTTTATAAAACTTAACCGTTAACCCTTTAATTCCCATGATAGAATACGTTCTAGAGATTACGTAGTTCAGAGAATCTGACTTTACACCAGAAAGTTCGAATGGTTAATTTCGTTTTATTTAAATACGAAATGTCTGTTATTAATTAAAGAAGATATTGATATTGTAATTTTCTGGTGTGAATTAGGTATATACGAATAAAAAATATCTATTTAATTCAAAACACTGTTCTTTGCATATATACAAAGCTGCGCACTAAAGGATTAAAGGGTTCAAACAAGTTTGTCCTAACATTTTATCCCTGCTATTTCAGTACAAAAATCTTCGCCATTTTAAATCTCAGAATTTCTGTAATAAAAAAGCACCAAATATTCTACACGAAAATAATGGTACATCTTCGACCCGTAGACAGCAGACCGCGCCATGGGCAACACTTATTTCACCCCTTGGGGACGAGCGTCACGTATACATACTGCATAAAGTGCTCAGAATCCTTGATTATTCGCATTAGTCATTTTTATTGTAAATTGTGCCTTATTTAATTATGATATTTTCCCGATTTAATCAGGCAAAAATTTCTGTTTTGAAATAACCGGTGATAAAAGATTAAAAATTATGTAAAAGACGCTCGTCGTGAAGCGGTTAAATAAACCATAAATATGAGTGAAATAGCATCAGGCCACAATAATATTTATAATAACATCTTATTTTTTCATTCTGATATCCTTCACAATTTTATAATAAAGTAAAATTTTACTGTATATCTTATAGTCACTTGGAGCTATTCTGTGATGAAAACTAATTAAACATGCATTTTATTCAAACTTCATTGTACTTACTATTTATTATAAATTGAAAAGAAGTGACGAAATGTATAAATACCGCCAGCTTCATATATCAAAATTATCGCAAAAAGCCTATTGTCTAGTCAAAAGCGAAGACATTTTTACTATCTATTGGACTGAACAATGTTTACTAAATCAATTTACTATATTAAATTATATTGTTCGAAGTGAAACAATGTATTCTAAAGAACAGCTCTGTTGTTAATATAATATTTAATCGAATGAGAAGCTTGATTCAAGAAAAAAATCAATGCAAGCAGTGTGTGCAACAAAACGTTTTGTTATTCGAGTTAATTCAGTGCATATTTTCTTCATGCATTTAAAGCTTTAAACCAAACTTTTGAATTGCTTTTTAATGAAACCCTTTGTGTCACTTAATCGCAATTTTTCTGTGTAAAATAAAGCGAAAGCTGTTATTATAAAACTGTGGTTTAAAAAACCAGGAATGTTCATAGCTCTCCTTTAAACCATGTGTTCAGAAGAATTGTTCCTTGAGCAATCAATCCATACGTACGTCTTTCGTCATGTCTCACACATTTAGAATGAAATCAGCTTTCTACATAAAGAGTATATAGTCCAAAAATTTAAACTGAAAATTTGTATGTGCTTGTATAAAGTCTAAGGAGTGTATTGACATCTGCAATCCATTATACGAAATAAGGCCGAGGTTATAATGAGAAAATATTTTTGGACAGTTGGATAGATCGCACACTAATCTTTGGACAAATTGCAAGCAAATACCTAGAAAATATTTCTGATCTTTGCGTTTATTATCTCGATCCACTACAGGAGCTGTACAATCTTTGTTAACCCCTTAATGGTCGCATTAAACTACGGTTTAAAAATTCAAATTGCTTATTGACACCACTTAAAAAAAAAAAAAAAAAATGTTCACCTTATTAGTGACGTGTAAAAATGATACCATAATAGAGCCAATTGCACTATTCTATAAAAAAGGTTGGAACCAAACAAATCTGAATAAACTCAATAAAAGTCACAGCCCGTGAATATCACGGGAGCGAGAATTAAGGGGGGTAAAAGGATACAACTGGCAATGTTTTACACCCAATGAGTTATTGTCCAATTGGTCCGGAAAATGAATTAGGTCTTGTAGTTGCTCTATCTGCGTATTGAAACGGGTGGCGGAATGGCAAATCGATGGAAGGGGGCAGGCAGATTACCCATTGCAATGGACTTCGAACATAGACTTCAGTTTGATGAGCCGCGCCACTTTTCTAGCATATATTGGTGTTAGTACCATCACGTCCAAGTATTCCTAGGTCTTCTAGTGAAAACTCGTTTTTATTCAGGAAAATCACCGTGTTCCGAGCGATTTGTCTGCTACTGACTAAGTATTCTTATCTATAGGTTGGGGGTTTCCGTTATGGCTGGATACTACCCACGAACGGCCACGTGTTCGGTGGTGGTTGAGAGAACTATGAGCTACCACTAACGCATAATTCTTTAAAAGTTCTAAAACGTAAATATTGAATTATTATGAAAGTTTCTATATTCTATAATCGATAATAACTTCAAGCCCTTATTAAAACTTAAAAAATCCTAACAGGGACAGAAATTTATATATATTAGATTTCTTTTCAAAATTTAGTACAAAAATGTTTTCTTTTAAATAAACTTTTTTTAGAAAATTACATTTAAGGTATATGCGGAATCACGGGATTTTATGCGATTTCAAAAATCAGTTTTTTATTGTTTTAGTCAATACCATAGACAACTTTTTCACACTAAAGTGCGCGAAAATTTAACAGGAATTATTTTTCTTTTTAAAACGAAACAACCTTGAAATTCATTAATTTTTGGAAATTTTCGGCTGTATTCGCGATCGAAAGATGTTATGAGATTTAAAGAATCTTTTTCTTTATCTTTATTATTCATGTCATAGACAACATTTTCACGCTATAGCGAATAGGAAATAGCCATTTCAGTTTTTTCAAACCACTTTAATGTAGATAAATGCAGAAAACGTATTCTATAAGAAAGATTAATTCGTAAGACAGAAGTAGAATTACATTCACAAAATGCATCATAGTTTATATATTTCTGGAGCAAAGAGCGAACTTCTTCTGCGAAAATTCCAAGATAGCAGTCGCGACTAGTCTAAATTTCCTATACTTTTCATAGAGTTTAGCTAAGCCAGGGTCGTACTTGGCCTGAAGTGTCACGACCGGAAAATTTTTCGGTACCAGTATTTTCGTACAGTAAAATATCTTCTTAAATAAAGCGAAATTTCGCGCGTTTAACCTAGATTTATTTTTTCTATAAACAAATAGTGACACAGGTCCGGAAAAAATCCCTTAAGCGTACGACCCCTGGCTAAGTTATTAAAACTATATGGTCAAAGGAAATGTCTGTTTTGTCGTTTTTCTTATGCTTTTTCTTTAGTTACATTTTAGTCTTACCAAATTTAAGAATTTTTCTTGTTTAAAATTTGATTAGATTAATAAATAAGCCGTAAACATCAATTTCAAGGGCTAATAAAATTTAACATAAGGAAATACTCTGTTCAAATAATATTTCATATAAATTTAGTTACATCTTTTACAGTGCTTAATAATTCTTGAGTAGTATTAAAGTGACTTTGAATTAGAAACAGAAACCAGGGTTGCCAGATTGGGGACATTTTTGTCCCCAGATTGTTGTTTGTCACCGATTTTTTTAATAGAAATTTTCGGCCTCTTTAAAAATAGATTAAAAATTCTGAAAAATAAGGCGAATTATACTATTTTAAAAAAGTGGTGACAGTCAAATAATCTGAATTAAAAAAGTCCCCAACCTGGCAACACTGACAGAAGCTCAAACATAAACATGACTGGAGGAAATTGGAAGCATTTTTGCCGATTTAATTTCCTGGTGCGGATTAAATGTATGTATCACCATTTGTGTTAATTTCTGAGTTATTTACGAATAACATTAGACAGGACAAAAATAAAATAAAAAATAAATATTTTTTCATCATATTTGAAATAAATAATTGGTATCTATCCTTTTTTTTCTCGGAACAGAATAATTAAATTTAAGAGGAACAATTTAGTAAACAGATGTAGGCGCTAGTAATAAATCATTATTGGGTATTTTGGTTATACAGGGACTTGAAATCAGGATTCAATTTTACATTTTATGGAACTGGGTAATGTGTTCACATCCAGTTCGAAATAGTAATTTTAAAATTATTTATGGAGATATGGTACAACCAGAATTAATTTTCCTAAAGCGTGTAATTAGAAGAAAACTTTTAATGTATGCATTTTTTTACGAGCTCTGTTTTTACAGCCTTTTATATTATTCGAAAATAAATCAGTTGCAGATTCATCTCCTCTTCCTCGTGCGATGGTAAAGACTCCAGGCTGAAATAGCTATGCCAGTTTTAAAGCTTTTTAACATCTTAAATGCTTAAAACGAATACTTCCGTCTTTCTTATGCTCTTTGCATAAAGAAACTAAACTGTAAATTTTACAAGAAAAGTTGGATACAAAATTTATAACAAAATTAAAAATTATTATAAAAAACATGTCTACAACTTTTTCGGGTAATTAATGAATGAAAATTAGCAACTGTGAATGCGTTTCACGGTCAGAAATTAGCTCACAAAAATGTAAAAATCTAGAGATAACGACTTAACCCTTAAATTCACTATTTTCTATTTTGTTTCGAATATATATATATATATGATTATAAGAAAGTTTTATTACACAGAAAAAATAATGAAAAAAAATTAGAGATATATTTTTCGTGTAATGCGCTCACTTTTTCTTATGTTGCACATCTGCAACGCAAGCAAAAACTACTGTTAAAACTAAAATAGTCAAAATTGGTAATTATTTTAATAAGTATGAATCTAAATACCTTATTTTACATAATCTTTTATTTTGTAAAACTTAACCCTTAAATGCATGAATTATTCTTTTAGAATTGTGTTTTTTATTCTTATATTAAAGATTACCGGTGCACCTTGTAAATCCATCTTATCGTACCAATGTGGGATAAAATTATATTTTCGAGAATTTGGAAAGGGGGTTCTTATAATTTTTTATAATACAGTTTTAGTGATTAACCCTTAACCCTCTCGCTGCGCAGCCCGAGATATGCTCGGGCATGCATTTTTACGTCAAATTAATACTATTTGGTTATTCCCACCAGTTATTTTTTAGCGAAAAGTTTGTCTGATTTAATAAGGACATTTTCCCGGATTACTATAGTAAAATATTTCTGCTTTAAAGAACCGGTGATAAACGATTAAAAATTCTGTAAAAAATGCTCATCGCGAAGAATTATTTACGCAGCGAGAGGATTAAATGCATAATTTTTTATTTTGTTTCGAAAAAATTATATATGATTCTCAGAAATATTACTTACACAGGAAAAATAATAAAAAAAAATCAGAGATATATTTTTCGTGTAGAATGTTAACATTTTCTTATATTGCACATCTGCAACTCAAGTAAAAACTAAACTGTTGCAAATTAGTAAATATTTTAATAAGTATGAGTCTAAATACCTTATTTTATAAAAATTTTTATTTTGTAATACTTAACACGTAAATGCATGAATTATTCTTTTAGAATTGTGTTTCTTTTTCTTATATTAAAGATTAGACACCAGAAATTTTAAGATAGATTTTTAACTTTATTTAGTAGCATATTTAAAAAAAAAATTTGCAGGATTACTATTTCCAATTAAATATAGGTGATTGCTAAGAATTAAATAAAAAGTGATGAGACATGCATCACTACATATTTAAGGGTTAATAAATGTTTCTTGAAAAGTTTCAAAGTATTCTGTAACACGGGATTACACGCGCAGGGTATGACATAGACAGGGTGCGTACGGTTATTACATTTCGCACCACTATTTTTCGAAAAGTAATATTCAAATTACTTTATTGCAGAGTTTGTGAGTAATATCAACGATTAAATGAGATGAAGATTTTTAGTTGAAATTATTGTTGGCAAAGTATAAATCGTGCATATCCCGAATATGCACGAGTAATCCCGGGTTAATGAATTACTTTAGTAAAACAGAAAGAAGCAGTTTTATATGCCGAAAATGTTTGCAAATACATTTTGTAATAATTCTGGACATGAGACTTACATTGTCAAAAAAATCAAGCATAGATAACAATAGTAAGTCTTTGTAACATATTAAAAATATATATGGAGTAAAAATCGCTAAATTAAGGGGGGGGAAATGGAGTTTCTCTTTTCCCGTAACATCCTCAAGCTTTCACGATGTACAATCTCAAAAAACTGTGGTAGAAAATGTAAAAAGGCTTGTTTTATTGGAAATTTGTCTAATTGGGTGGAAGGTTCAAGGTAAAAGAAATTCTGCTTGAATGGCTACAGATAGCGGGTATTTTCGATTGGTAAATAGAATGAAAGCGTTGCTATCATGTATTTTTGTGATTTCGAACCCATATTGTATATGTATCTCTGAGTTGTTATTGGTTCAAGGATACTGGAAATCCACCCTTGTAAGAGGGAATCCAAAGTTTGTAATACCACCCCTTCCTTGAAGTCTCTATATAGATCAGCCCTTGAATGAAAACTATCTTTCTTAAGCACGAACTGTACCGCTGCCATCTAAATACTCAAGGCCAGAGGACACGAGTGTGGCGTCATCACTAATTGTCAGACTTCTCACTAGTGTTGGAATTCACACCGGAAAATTTTGAATAGCAATTTTCTTTTATTTTATTTGTGGAATATCAATCATCTTATAAAACAATCATAGCTATTTAAACTTACTGGTAAGCATTCGGAATCCCTAAATAAAAATTCAGCCAGGTGTGAATATCACAGTGTTGCTGCATCTGGCTGATTTTTTACTGGGGATTCCAAGTTCTCAACACTAAGTTTAAATAGTTATTATTGATTTATAAGATGACAGATATTGCACAAATAAAAGAAAATTGCTAATCAAAATTTTCCTGTGCGAATTCCAATACTAGTGAGAAATCGGTCGATTAGTGATGACGTCACACTCGTGTCCTTTGGCCTTCAGTACTTCGTTGGCAATGACTGTACCAACGGCAATTTGGTTGGTTGGTTGATTGGTTGGAATTTTTTAGCACAAAGTAATTTTAGAGACATACTGCGCCAGGAAAAAGTGACAAAAAAAACTTTTATGTTTAAAAAGTCATCTAAAATCTTCTTATAAAAACATGATGAATGAAAACAACACAGGTAAATAAAGAAAGAAGTGTGATGATATGTATAACTAAAATCATTCAATGAGATCTCAATACCATGTTAAAAAACAAAGAAAAATTTACATTTAAAATCTATACATTTTATAAAGTAACGACTGAACAAAAAAACAAAGTATAAAAATGTCAAAATAATACATCACAAACCAGGCTTATTTATACCACAGATTTTTTTTTTTTTTCTTATGTTCAAATACGTATGTTCAAATTCCTGAAAAATTGTATTTTCTTCACTTGCATCTGAATCATGTCTGTAAGAGTCTCATTCTGTAGCCTCTTACACATTGTGGAAAAGATGTTTGGAAACCTTAATATTAGCAAGTGCTGGGGTAACACACGATTTTTTTTTCTTTACAGTTTTCCACTGTGAAGAGGCTTGAGAGGCGATTTTCCTTGACTTTTTCCTTGATTTTTGTTTTGCTTTCTGTGTTGGTAAAACATCAGGTTTTTGCAATTTTTATGCAAAGGAAAGAGAGGTTTGCTCAGACTATTGGTCGGTTTGCTTTTTAGATTGACTTAAAGGTTTTTGTAATTGATTAACAAAAGGATAATAATATGTGGCGGGAACAAGGTATTCTATTTTAACACAGGGTTCGTACGCTTCAGGGGATTCAGGGTATTTCAGGTGATTTAGTACCAAAAATTCCTTAACCCTTTAATTACCATGGTAGAATACGTTCTAGAAACTCCGTAGTCCAGGGAATCTGACTTCACACCAGAAAATTTCAATAACAAGTTTCACTTTATTTAAATACGGAATATCTGTTATTAAATAAAGCAAATATTGCTATTTTAAATTTCTGGCATGAATTTGGAATGTCCGAATTAAAAAATCCACTAAATTCGAAATACTGTTGGTAGCATATATGCTACCATGGGCATTAGAGTGTTAAAGTACTGGTCGCTATATTTGAAGATAGATATTTTTTCCATTAAATAAGGCAAATATTACTTTAAGAAAATTCTTTTCGTGAAAAAAATTCATTAAGAAAATTCTTTTAAAATGTCCTTGAAAGTCATTGAAGCGTAACGTGTTTTTTCTTTATAATGCTGGATGGTAGTGTTCCATGTGAATTATTTGGCGGAAAAGAGGTTTCAGTTTGGGTGCTTATGTGCTTTAGGGATTTTAATTGTTGCTTGAGTAAACTAGATAAAGAAACAAATACAGATCGTGTTCTGTATTCATCAAGCTTCAAATCTTCCAGGTAAGGAGGTTTTTGCGTCAAGAAATACTTTTGGTAGATCCAGTTTGGACAAGGACAGGAGTATGCTGTATGGTGACCCTTACAGTTTTTACAGCGTTCAACGTTTTTTTTTTTTTTCCGTCGTAGCAGAATTCTGCACAATGTCCACAGCTAATGGAGCAACGGTGGCTAGATGTAACACGGCCATAAAACTGGTATTCAAAACAACGGAGAGTGTTAGGAATATAACACTAGATTAATTTTAACACAATTATTTTAATTTGTGTATAAGTTCAGCAAGAACAGTTCGGTCAAACAGCTTTAATTCTTGTTGGTAAATCGGGGCTATTGAATTTAAGAATAATGTGATTTGTAGGAAGCACTTTTCCATTGCGAAGGATAGTAATAAAGTGTGCATCTATGATATTTTGATCTTTTAAATTTTGTGAAATTTCTTCCTTCTTAGAAAATAAACCTTTTGTTTCAGATATTACACTACGGTTTGTATTTAGATTTTTATGTACCTGAACAGAAACAGAGAAAGGCCCTATTGTAGTGTAATTGGAAAGAAATTGCGACTGGTTGGCAGAAGAAACCTCAACAAGAATATCCCCAGACTGCAGTTTTTTAGGTGAATAACCATCTCCGAAAATCGATTGAAATGTTTTTGAGACAAGAAATGATGAAGTTTCCTTAAAAGAGGTCTCAGAAGGACTATTAGTGCGTTTAATAATAAAAAAAAAAACAGCAAGTGAATGAATTGTTCTGTAAAATTTGCTACTCTCCACATGGGAGAGAAATAGAAGAAAGTAAAGTACTTCCGTCCATAGTAAAAAAAAGAAAAAAAAAACTATTCATAACCCAGACCACACCACCCACAACCAAGCAGAACAAGAAGACGCACATTCGTGCAACAATGCTAACCAGGGCCCATACTTTCACATGACATGCCCATGCTAGTCTCCACCCTTAACCTGTAAGCACACGCGCTTGGACAAATCTCACCCTAATCACATTTTTTGTTCAAAGAAAAGGATACATTTTTTGAGGACGCTACTGATCTGCCTTGTACCTTTCAAGGTCATGATCGAGAAGGGGTGGGTAAAGCATAGTCTTTTCTTTGCTCGGTAGGAGGGGAGAAATATACCTCTTGAGATTAAATAATCCAGCACATGTACAAACGTTTCTTTTGATACGTTCATTTTTTACGGAATAACACACACTAAAATAATTTTAACACTAGAATGACGGTGAGGGGCCATTTTGGCCCCAACCATATGGATATATTTCGGTTCGAACCAGAAATTCCTTTATAAAATAAGTTTAAAACATACGAAGGAAAAAAGGGCTAATTAAATAAGTTAAACAGGTATAAGTAAAAATTCTGGTATTAAATATTTTTAGAAAACTTGAGTAAAAATTCCCGTCTTTCTAGGGTTAAGGAAAGATAACATAAAAGCTACTTGTATAAATTGATGAAATGGTATTAAATATAATTAATATCACTTTTGTGAAATAATTCATCTTTTAAGGTGAAAAACATATCGTTTGCATATTTTCTATTAAAAAAACGTGATTTTTACAGAAACTGTTGCAAAATCAGAAAATAAATATGAAAAGCATGATTTTTTCCCTAAAAGAAGTAGTATTCATGTATTTTACAATATAGAGTAGTAGATTTGTTTTTAAAACGCATTTATCCAAAAATATAATGGGCTACAAAATGGGGCGAGATCTATCCCATGCGTGTAGTAACGTAGTGGAAAAGGGCGCGTGTGCTGACGGGTTAAGAAGATGACTAGTAAGTACCCGCTCGCTTTATCCCTAGCTGAGAAGTCAGTTGACCAGCCTACTGGTGCATACGGGAACCATTCCATCTACCATTACTAAGCATTCAATCTACCTGAAGCAGAGATTTCTCTCAACTGCCAGGATACTCCTTTCCAAGGAGACGGGTAACCATGTACGAAAAACACATTGGTGGTTTACGATTATCCACTTTTGCACACCAGTATTATCTTAGAAAAAATGTTGTTCTTTTAAATCCGCAGAATGTTCCACTTAAATAAACAACATTTTCTGTATACTTTCTCTGTCTGTATACTCTTTCTGTATACCGATATCCAAAAAGCCGGAGACTTGGCAGTTCCGGATATAGACATGATGATATCAACTTTTGCAGATTTGCCCTCGCTTCTATAGGCGAAACCTCAAAAATAGAGGAAAAGTGAAATAGAAAAAATCGCTCAATACCCGGGGTTGTGAAGCATGTGAATAGCTAAGAATATATATCCCGCTGAGGGAGCCAACGACATTTATAAAATGATCGAAGTGCTTTAGGAAATATCGGTATTAAAATCAAAATCAATGTCATAAACTGACGTTCTTATCTTCTTATTTTGAGATATATTATTCATAGAAAAATGTATTTGTGTGCAGTCTTTGTTAATTATGCATAGTTTTATCTTCAAATTGTAAATGCGGAAAATTTGTGTATAATTTATCTGAATTTAGAATCACAAGCATAACAAAAGCAATTTTTTTTTTTTTGGCCAAACGTAGTACTTTCTTTCAAAGCGTATGCTTATGGACATTGCAGGTACGAATCATCCAAAGCACTTGGAACATGAGCCTGGAAAGGTAAATGTGCAGCTGGCCGCATTTAGTCCCTTTGCAGGTGGAATTTTAAAACAAAGTATTTTTTCCCGAAAATTGCACATCCGCACCAGGGAGGGCATTTGGCATTTTTTAAATTCCGAAATTCCGAAAGAAGAATTTCTATTTCCTGTAATCAAGGAGTATCTCCCTAAATAAAAGAAAAACTACAACTCAGAAATTCTGGTATGAATTCGGAATTTCTCTTTAAAAGAACGGTCAAACAGGTAACCCTAATCGACACCACTTATTAATAAGAATAAATATGTTATTTATTTATGTGCAACTGTTTCTATTCTCACAAATTTATGCTGCGTACAGAAAACGATATTTTATATTTCTGCAAAACGGCATTACTGCTGCCAATTATAAGACTTTTTCATTCATTCAGAAATTACTAATTTATACGAAAAAATGTAACTAGTAATTTTTATTTTCGTTAATGAAACGATTCCTTGATTAAATAAAAGCCAACGTTTGGAAATGTTGGTATGAATAAGAAATTTCGCAATTAAAAAAAAAAAAAAAAATGTTAAATTAGCAACACTGACCGTCATTTTTCTTGTAACAGTCTATGCCAATATGTCACAAAAAGGAAGTGTAAAATAATTTTGTATTGTCGTAATTACATAAATTACAGATTAGTTCGCAATCCAACCACTGGAAGCAAATGACATATATTGTATGCGACCCGTTTAACCCCTTGAGGGGCGGTGGGATAAAATATATCCCACCTAATTTAAATACAAGTCAGAAAATTTTTACTAATTTTTATATTTTTAACTTTGGAGGAAAATCGTTGAAAAATTGCTTTTCATTATTTAAAAATAAAACTTTTCAATTATTCCGGTGAGAATTCAATATTTAGAGTCGTTTTTGCCTGTCCCTCAAGGCGTTAAACATTGAATTACTACGCTTTTTTTATACATGCTTTGGTATTATCCGATCAGAGTTCCCCTCTTACAAAATTTCACTTCCCTTTCCCTTACAATAGCCAAAGTTTTAAAACTTTAAAACGCCTTTTTTTTAAACAAATTTCTGGTCTATTTGTCAGCTTATTGTAATTGATCATAAAAAAATTTTCTCCGCCACCCGAAATTGATTTTCCTTTTCCCCCTCCCTTTTACTAAGTCCACAAAATTTAAAATCTTCTTACTTATTTTTGTTTTCGCTATTTCGCGCTGTTTCGATCTTCGAACAGACGAAAAGCAAGAGCTCCTTAGCGCATGCGAAAATTTTGTGAGTTCCTGTTGCTGCAACGTCCGTTCCCCAGATTAAAGGGCTGTGCATATACAGGGTGGTTCAGAATTACGTTTCAAAAATGTAAAGGCAGGTATGGGGAACCAAATAAACAGATTTCGTATAGGAATGTGGGTGCAGAAATGCAGTGTTGAGGAAGTAGAGGGTGCTGTTAAGTTCGATGGATTAAAGCGCTTCGCTAGCTTGAATCGCAATTCCCTCACGGATTTCGAGCAACATGCATCGTTACACCAATGCGGAGCTCGCCGATATGCATTATATGTATGGAGCTAAGCAAGGGAATGGTTCATAATTAACGCACGTCCAACAGCTTTTGAGCTTGTACAGCTCTACTGTGCATAATACTGATTTTTTTCACTGCAGGAATTCTGTGATATCTTACAGTGCCCTTATCACACCTGGAAGCATAAAACGAACCATTCGCGCACAACTCCTAATGAAGACGCTCAAATGTTCAGGGATCCGGCAGAATCCTACCCGGGAATCATTCAATCTAAATCCTTTGAGCAGCCAATCCATTTCCGTGCGCAATCCCATACATGAAATGCATGGCGGCAACCTCCGCATTGGTGTAATAATCCATATTGCTCGAAATCCGTGCGAAGCCAACGAAGGGCATTCATCCGCTGCATTCTACAGCGCCTTCTACTGCCTAAACATTGCATTTCCGCACCCACATTCCTATAGGAAATCTGCTTCGTTAGGTCCCCTCTAAATGCCTTTATATTTTTGACATATCGTTCTGAACCACCCTGTATGACGTTATCATTTTAGGTAGGGGAGGGGGGTTGGCACATGATATCGCAAGATATCTCTAAAGGGAGGAGGAATTTGTATTTTCATATCGTTATCATTTTTGATACAACCAAAATTTTCTCTTTTGATTTATAACTTGGTCTTTACATCAAAATAGTATGTTGTATTTTTTTCTTTACTTTGTTAGCTATTTTTATGAAAATACAAAATTGTTATTAAAATCTTTAAATGATTATAAAATCATTAAATTTAAAAATATGGAATTCCCCAAGGTTTGTCATTCCTATTCTTCTGTCATACGTGTGTGTATGCATATATAATCCGCTGTTCGAGGAACCAGATACGAAGTATGTTTAAAATGATGCTTGTGATTACTAGTAAATAAAAGAGAAAGGATGTTACCTACATGTTTTGTTCATAAGAAGTTCTCTCTGTCCTCTCCCCTCGTGCGAGGGCAAGTGTAAGAATATATTATTACTTTTAAATGCATTATGTAACAAAAAGCAATTATTAAATACTTTTAAGGGGTCTTTTACATTTTAAACGCGTCGAAAAACTTCAAAATTCGAATTAGTCTTTCTTCAAAACCTTTTATGTGTAAACATGAAATTTTGGATATTGATTAAACAGATTGTGCTTTGTAATACGCTACCATTAGAAATATATTAGCCTTTTACAGAATCTGCGTATTGTTGAAATCAAAATAGCTCTTTTTTTTACTCCATAAGTCATTGCACGTATATCTTGAGAAAGTATGTATGGATTGTCATGAAATTTGGTAAAGATACTAAACAAATATGTGTGCTTAAAATGAACTACTTTTAAGTATTTACAATGGTAATATTTTTAGTTATGACAATTTTTATTCATTAAAAATACATTTTTTTTCCTACAAAAATATTTTTTTAAATAGTTAATGAAATAATATTGACCTAAGAGTAGTTCATTTTAAACACACATATATGTTTAGTATCTTTACCAAATTTCATGACAATCCATACATACTTTCTCAAGATATCATGCGTGCAATGACTTATGGAGTAAAAAAAGAGCTATTTTGATTTCAACAATACACAAATTCTGTAAAAGGCTAATAAATTTCTAATGACAGCATATTACAAAGCACAATCTGTTTAATCAATATCTTTCATGTTTATACATAAAAAGGTTTTGAAGATAGACTAATTCAATCTTTGAATTTTTTCGTTAAATTTCGCCGCGTTTTCTTTTAAGTGTTATTTGATACAAAGTTATTTCATATATACAGTTATATTTTATTGACTTATCTCCATTTGAATCAATAAGTATGCGAAAAATAAATTAATTACATTCGAATATCGCTCCAAACGAAAGAAAAAAAATTCCAAAAATCAAAAGAATTTTTAGACATTGTTAACAATATAATTACGTGTGTGTGTGTGTGGGAGGGATCGAGGGATGATACCGTATGATATCGTAAAAGGAGAGGGGCTCCAAAATTACCAAAAAGTTATTAACGTTATATATGCTTAGAGTACAACCCCTAAACAGTTAAATACACCGATTTTAAATTCCCTCCAAAAGAGAATATTTTAGTGTTGCCATCTAGTGTCGCCATTGGTTTGCGTTAAGTCCATTGATTTTCATTATCAAACCCAGAAAAACGGGATAAAACTAATTTCTTTAAAAATATTTCTGTGTTTGATCGGTGCATGTTTGAAGAGACTGATAGAGAAAACACGATTTTTTAAATATTGGATAAGGCGAGCTTCGAAACTCACGTCCTCGTATAACAATTATGAACAGTTATAGATAATTTCTTCTAATTATATATATATATGGTTGAATTCTATTATAAAAATATTTGTAGGTAGTACGCGTAGGAAATATTACATTTCAAAAACATTCATTTTAATGAATTAAAATAAATAGCTTATAAGTGATATGAGTTTAAAAAATTAATTTAAATAACAGTATATTTTATTTTCAACAGAAAACTAGGCATAGATGCCGTATGTTCCCACAGCTGTTGTTGTTTTGAATTGTTTGGCGATTTTTTGTTAGCGTGTTGGCGGTGTTTACGGATATGACAAACTCGGTATGGAAACCCGTGTGACGTATGTGTTGTGACGTGTCGTGTTCTGGCAACCCCTGAGAAGCTTAGATTTTGTGGATGTATCGATGTATTTTGATTTTGATATCGTGTTCTATGGCTGTCTTTTTATTTTTATGTTAAATTTATTGGATGAATTTCATTGACTATAATTTCTGTAGTCCGTTTAAACGCTCTTGCTGAAGTAATTAAGAAATATGAGGAAATTTTGACATAAAAGGGAGGTTTGTTTATAGCGCGTCAATGCGTATTAAGCCTATTTTGAAAAATGACGGCGGTGTTATATTTTGTGCTGTAGGTTTCAAGAAAGCAGATGTCTGTTAAGGTATATTGATAATTTTATGTATATTTTGTTGCTTTAAGAGTTTTTTACATTTTGAGATTGCTACAAAACCAGAACTACTAAATTTTGAGAATGCTATACCGCGAAAAATGCTGAATTCGGCGATGTTTTTTTTTTTCAGTAAATTAGCGCGAAGCGCTCATACAACTATTTCTGATTGACACTTTAGCGAGTTTTGTTTTTTAGGTATATTTTGCTGCTTTAAGAGTTTTTTACATTTTGAGATTGCTACAAGACGAGAACTGCTGAATTTTGAGAATGCTATATCGCGAGAAATGCTGAATTCGGTGATGTTTTTTTCCGTTAAATGTGCGCGAAGCGCTCATACAAAGATTACTGATTGCCAGTTTAGCGAATTTTGTTTATTATTTACATTTTATTTTCGTTAAGCCAAACATGCGTATAAACGGGTGCTTGGCGATATTTACTACTTGGCGGAAAAGGGGTTTTCACGCCAAGAAGAATTCCAAGATGGCGGCCGGGGGGAACTTATAACATCTGTTCCGAAAACTACAAGGCAACTGATAATAATAAATGTTTTTATATAAGAAGGATACTACTTAATTTTAAAAGAATAAAATTAAAAAAATATATATTGTTTATTAAATACTAGCAAAATCCGCGGCTTTGCTCGCGTAATAGTTGAAATGTGCCAAGTGGTATACGTATGTCTAATTTTTATTAGAAGAAATTATACTTTTAGGAATAATACTAATTAAGCCACAGTTTGACTCAACTGCATTATTACACTGCATTAAGCAGAAATTAGACTTAAATTAATAAGAACTAAAACTGATTCTAAATGAGGGATAATTTAGAAATTACTTTGAAGCTTTTATGCTCATTTAATACACTCATTTCAATATTCATTTGAAGTTTTGTATATTTTAGAAATCGCTGTTAGTACGCACTCATACCTGAAAATTAACCATCATGTCAAATTCCAAGCTTCTTGTCTAACGGTCTACCACCTCTCCGTTGGTAGTGGCACTAACCATAAAATACCTATGTTGAAACAGAGACTGTCATCAATAATCTGACGACATTAATTTTGAAATCGGTTTGATATTTCATAAGATTGCATAAAAATCGTAATATAGAACGTTTTAAGAACGCTTTTCGCTCACTTCATCCCTTTAATTTTGAAATTTTCTTTTGAATGTTCTTAGAAAGCATTTGCATCTTTTAAGTAATTAACATGTCAAATTTCAAAATGTTAGAGCCCTCCGTATCACAAAAAACGTGATTTAGAACATTTTTTGCTTCTTTAACCCCCAGGTGGTAGTGACAACAACATAAAATATAGCCTATGTTGGAGCAGGGACTATCACCATCAATTTGCAACCATTACTTTTGAAATCGGTTTGATATTTCCTGAGATTGCCTAGATATTGCAATTTAGAACGCTTTTTGCGCATTTCACCCCCTTTAAATTTTGAATGTTTTAGAAACTCTCTATGAGAGCATTTACATCTTACAAGTAAGTACCTTACCAAATTTAAAGTTTCTAGTCCCTGTTGTATCACAAAAATCGCAATTTAGAACGCGTTTTGCTTCTGCAAACCCCAGGTGGCAATGACACTATCATGAAATAGAGCCTATGTTGAAGCAAGGGCTGTCACCCTCAACTTCCAACTATCACATTTGAAACTGGTTTGTTACAGGCCCGTAGCCAGGTGGGGGCCAGGTCGGTCAAAGCCCGACCTGGAAAAAGTTTTGCCCGCCCTAGCGCAAGACTACATTCCGATAAAAAACATTAAATTTCCATTTTGCTCCCACTTCTTGTCCAACCTAAAATGAAGTTCAACGTTCCGATCATTTTTTCACTCAGTATTTCCCTTAAAAAAATTTTATGTAATACAAATACAACATCAAATTTCCATTTTTCGTCCTTCATGCCAGATCTTGCCCTCTACCACTAAATTTTCTTTCTAGATTGGAAAAAAAATAGCAAAAATTTCATGTATAAAGATTTTTTTCTCTCCCTCTTTAACAGACCTATCGGATATTGCTCCATTGTGCGTTCCTCGCTTTGAAGAAATTATCCAAATCTGGATTACCTTATATCCTTAAGCTTGCTTTCTTTATATACAATTGTCATTACGAAATTTATTTATTTTTTTTTCGAATTTTATCGTTAGGAGGTGGGGTTGAAATGAAACCAAAGGCTTCTAAAAGTACAGTGAACAAGTCGACAATACTGTTTCCTTAACTTGAATTTGCTGTACATGACAGTTGCTTGTTTCATGGAAATTTGGTCCGATTACAATAAACTCCAAAGGGCAGCCCCTCGCCGTCTATGTGAAAATACAAAATAGATAATGGAAGGTCTGTCCCTTCATCTCTTCGATTGTCTCCTATTCTACTGATATTTTAAAAAATCGGCGCTTATAAAATAAACCAATCATTATTTCAAATTTAAACAATACAATATGTCAGGTTACTTACAATTTTACAAATCCAAATTTATTACTTACTAACACATTCATAAAGACTTTTATTCTTAAATTTAAAAAATGTTACAAAGGCTTTTATTAAGAAACGGAAAAACTGAATGCACTGTTTAATGAAACTGTTTTGCACTTTTTCTTAAAAGCAAAACAGTTTCCAAAGTGATTGTCAAAGTTGCCATTATAATCTAATTTTTGCATGGCAACAGCCTAATACAGACCATCATAAGATAGACATCAATTACAACTCAAAGTGTAATGCATTTATTGAAAAGTAAAAACGATATTCGATTCCAATTCCTAATTAAAAGAAAAACATTTTATTTACTTTATGACCGGGGCCGTAGGAAGGTCTTTTGAGGCCTCCTGCAAAAAAAAAAAAATTCGCCCTCCCCCCTCTAAGATTTTGAAATAATACCTATATTTAATTTTCTATCCGAGTTCCATTTTATAACAACACCAGCAGAGTCCGCTGGTCGATTTTTCCAAAATGAAATTCAAATTAAACGAATTTTGTGTTGGGTTGAACTGCTTTCGGCATCGTACACTCTTTGGTCTGTGCCCGCTCAGATCCCGAATCAATCAAACCTTGAATTATTGTAAATTTTTATTTCGACCAGATTAAATTAAAATTTTCAACATTCGCTACAGGAACAGATTTTATATTCTTGCAACTTGAATTTAATCAAAGCACTAGCAAAATTTAACTGAGATTTCTTCCGTTTAGGAAACAAATGTCAAAAAATCGCCGCAGAATGCAAAATAATGCCAAAATTGATAAAGAAATTTCAAAGTTCATAGAGAGCAAAATTTATTATATTGTGCTAAAATATTTTTTTTATTTATGAATGTTAAAAAAATTACCAGAAAAACAGCTAAAAATCACATAAAAATTCTCGAGAAAATCAAAAACAGCTGAGAACAAAATTTGGCAAAAAAAAAAAAAAGTTTGAAACTGAATTCCCTTTGCAAAAGTTAAAAGCCGCTAAATATTGCACATAAATAAAATAAAAAAATATGGAACTCTTTTCGTATTTTCTGTTTTTTCTTCAGTTTGACAATGTCATCCGCATGGCCCAGACAGATTTTTTAAGCAGAAAATATTCACTTATAATAACTTTTTCTGCTCTGAACGGTGCCTTTTATTTTCGAAATATATATTTAGTGATTTACTAATTCAAAGAAATTACGTTGGGGATGTCGTTTTCATATTTTTCAGTTTTCTCCAATTTAAAATTGTCACCCAAGTTGTCTGGATAGAAATTGAAAAAGAAAAAAGTTTAGCTTCGGATAGACAGTACCTTTCTGTGGGCAACGAAGACGGGTTTCACAGTAGATATAGTAAAGACAGACGTTTCTCTGTCCAGTTGCTTTTTTTTTTTTTTTTTTTTTTTTTTTTTTTTTGTCTGACCAGATGTTTTTCTGTCCAAGACGAGATTTGACAAGAAGAATACCTGTATGCCTGAAATTATGCACCTCGAAACAGGTTTTGGGGTTTTTTTAATTTAATTTTTTTCTATTTTTAGTGTTTTTCCTAGATTTGTGATTTTTTTCCCGGCATTCATGAAATGAATCCATTTTCAATATCTCTCTTTCCATTTTAGCCGACTATAGTAAAATAGTCTTCTGTGATTCTTGAATATTTAACGAAGTCTTTTGTGTGGTTTTAAACCTTTTTTCGCATTCCGACGGGATTTTTAACGTCAGTAAAAAGAATCAATTTTCAATCTTTTAGCCCAAAGTACAAAATTTTGTCCTCTGCAATTTTTGAATTTTTCGCGAACTTTCTATGCGATTTTAAACGCTTTTCCCGTTTCAATATCTCTGTGATTAGAAGAGATTTTTTCTCATACTTGAAGAAATTTTCGTCTTTTGAATGGAAAATTTCTTGAAATTTTTATCTTTGTTTCGCGAATTTTGCGTGTTATGAAGGACAAAAAAATTCATACGTAAAAGTTCAGTCTCTAATACGGAAAAGTACAATGCAACACAGTTGACGGAACACTATTTGGATTTGATTTGATGAAAATGCATCTTTATATTGAAGGATGTTACGTAATTTTTACTTTAGATTGGTGACTTTCTATATTTTTGCGAAAAATGGTCAAATCAAAGCATTTTATTATTATTATTATTATTATTAATATTATTATTTTGGTGTGTGTTTGAACGAAAAAAAAACTTCAATTCACAGATTTATTTATTTATTTTATTTTATGTTTTTGAGGATGTAAAAGGAATCCGGTTTCAATCTTTTATCCCATTATAGTAAATTTTGCCCACTGCAGCGTTTTATTCGCCTTCTGCGTTTTTTTTTTTTTTTTAACATCCCTAAAAGGAATTATGTTTTAGTCTTTTAGCTCAATATAGAAAGTTATCCTTTTCAATTTCTATGTGATTTTTAGCGTATTTTTTAACATTCCACTTTCAGTCTTCTGGCTCAATATTGTCAAATTTTGCTCTCGGCGATTTTTAAATTTCTGTCTAATTTTTTATGCGATTTATCCCTTTATTTTTGTATTTTCCGGAGGCTTTTTGACAAGTTTTTCTGAAACCGAGGAAACATCCAGTAGATTTTGCTGCTGTCAGGATTAATCTGAAGGTGGAAAAAAAAAAAAACGCTCCTGTAACAACGTGAACGATGATGCTGGAAAATTAAACTTTTACCCGGAGACTATCACTTTTATCGAAAGAAAAATTACAATAAATCTAGGATTGTTTGATTCAAGATCAGATTGGAGATATCCCGGACGTGTTTACGCTGCGGAAGGCAGTGGAGCCCCCAAGTGCCCCCCTCCCCCCGAAAAAAAGGTTATTTTTTGGAAAAATCAACCAGCAAAGCAAGCGACGCTCCCCTAGTAGATAAAATAATTACAGAATATAATTTATGTATAATTAACATTAGTAATTTTTCGAGAGGTCGAACATAAGGCGATAGGTGGCAAATGCATGGCACACAGATGCCTGCTTATTGGGACCCCCAAAGAGATTAAACTTTTTTTTTTTACATTTGAATAAAAATAATGAGGATTAAAAGTTTTGAATCTTGGATTCCACCTTTTCCTCACTTTTAATAGGGACCAAAAAAAGACATTTTAAAAAGTATTTAGAACCTGCAAAATATCTTTCATCTGGGCACCTTTAAAAAGAATGGTGGCTATAGAAAGAAGGTCATGTTTGTTTTGGTTGAAGAAAGTAATAGCATTAAGGAAGTTTTGAACCTTATTGGCCCCTCAACGAGATTAAAAAGCACATTTTAAAAACATTTGAATAAAAAAATGGCCACTACAAGTTTTGAATCCTGGGTTCCAACTTTTCCTCACTTTCATAGCCAAGCATATTTTTCAAACATTTGAATAAAAAATATGGGGCCTAAAAGTTTTGAATTTTGAGTTCCAACTTTTCTTCATTTTTTTCACCCCAACCAAAACACAATTTAAAAAGAATTTAGAACCCGCAAAATTTCTTTCATAACCTTTAAAATGAATGGTGCGATGACTATAGAAAGAAAGCACAAGATTTTTGAAGGAAATAATGGTATTAACACTAGAACGCCCGGAAGGAGTCGATTCGACTCCGACCGCATGATTAAATGTCCATTGGAGCCAGGATTTTATTCATAAAATAAGTTACATTTAAGCGACACAGAATTACTCTAAATAAATGAGTTAAATAATTTTAAATAAAA
Source organism: Maratus speciosus (assembly GCA_963932465.1). Lineage (NCBI taxonomy): Eukaryota > Metazoa > Arthropoda > Arachnida > Araneae > Salticidae > Maratus > Maratus speciosus. Next base: position 55,054,873 of record OZ010787.1, read on the forward strand.
ATTCTGGAATGAAATATTTTTATTAAACTGGAGTAAAATTTCCGGGCGTTCTAGTGTTAAGGAAGTTTTGAAACATATTGTGGCTCCCAATGAGATTAAAAAGCATAATTTTTAATCATTTGAATAAAAAATTTAGCCTAAAGTTTTGAATCTTGGGTTCCAACTTTTCCTCACTTTTATAGAAGGCCCTAAAAAGACAATTCAAAAAGAATTTAGAGCCTACAAAATTTTTTTCATCTGGGCACCTTTAAAAAGAATAGTTGCTGTAGAAAGAAAGTGCATATCTGTTTTTGTTGAAGGAAGTAATAGTATTAATGAAGTTTTGAGCCTTCGGTTTCACCCTTTTCTCCCATTTATAGGGCCCCCCCCAAACAGACTGAAATACCATTATATTTTTTAAATAAAATTTAGAGCCTTCAAAAGCTCTTCTATCTGGGAACCTTTATAAAGAACAGTGGATACAGAAGGAAAGCGCATATCTGTTTTCTAAGTCTGACCAAGATCTTAGACAAAAAATTAATTTGTATAAAACAAATTAAAATGTTATTAAAAATAATTATAAATGTTAAAAACATTATTTGGCTCAAAGGTACAATAACTTAATACTGGGCCCCTGACTTTGCTCAGCACCTCAAAAGCTTCCTCAAATGGGAGTTTAGGGGGACGGTTCCTACGGCCCTGGTTATGCCAAATATCTTATTTAACTTTAATATATTTTTATTATGTCCCTGAAGAAATTTGAAAAAATTCGTACTGACTTTAGAAATATATTTTAAATGAAAAAAAAATTCTCTAAAATCACAGTACATATTTTTGAAGAACTACGAATAAGAGACTAGAAAAAAATGAAGAAATAATCTGCCAACCCTGGAAAAACCTACCTGGAAGTATGGTCTAGCTACGGGCCTGGTTTGTTACTTCATGAGATTTCGTAGAAATCGCAATTTAGAACGTTTTAAGAAGGTTTTTAGCGCATTTTACCATTTCAAAATTTCGAATTTTTTAAAAAATCTTCTTAGAGATAGCTTATATCTTATAAGTAACTACCAAGTCAATTTCACATGTTTTTAGGCCCTTCAGTAACACAAAAATCGCACTGTTAGGACATTCTTTGCTCTTGCACCCCTCTTGGGGTAGTAGCATGGACATAAGATATTGCCAAAGTTGGAACAGAGACAAGCACCATCATTTTGATACCGTTACTTTTGGAATCGGTTTGATACTTCCTGAGATTGCGTAGAAATCGCCATTTGGAACGTTTTTTAGAACGCTTTTCAGGCATTTTCACCCCTTTTAAATTTCGAATTTTGTAACCCCTTAACGCTCGAATTAAATTATGGTTTAAAAATTCAAATTGCTTATTGGCACCACTTTTATGAAAAAGAAATATTCACCTTATTTAATGACAGGTAAAACGATACTAGAATATAGCCAAATTCAATATTTTATAAAACTGGTGGGAATCAAACAATTTGAGTAAAAGACACAGCCCGTGAATATGACGGAAGCGAGAATTAAGGGGTTAACAAATGTCCTTAGAGATCATTTTTATCTTATAAATAACTACCATTCCAAATTTCATGTTTCGAGTCCACTCAGTAACACAAAAATCGCATTGTTAGGGCGTTGTTTGCTCCTGCAGTCCCCTTTGGGGTAGAACAGACATAAGATATAGCCTATCTTGGAGAAAGTGCTGTCACTATCATTTTAACACAGTTATTTTTTAAATCGGTTCGGCACTTCCTGTGATAGCGTAGAAATCGCAATTTAGAACTTTTTTTAGAACGCTTTTCGCGCATTTTTACCCCTTTTAAATTTCTATTTTTTTTTTTTTTTTTTTAGGAAATGTTCTTAGATATCATTTATACCTAATAAGTAACTACCACGCCGAATTTCATCTTTCTAGGCCCTTCAGTAACACAAAAATCGTATTTTTAGCATTTTTAGAATGTTTATTGGTTCTGCACCCCTTTTATGTTAGTGAACCGACATAAAATATAGCCTATATTGGCACCAGGGCCATCATTATCATTTTGACAACATTTGTTTTTAAAATCGGTTGGGTACTTCCTGAGATTGCTCAGAAATCGCCATTTAGGATGTCTTTTAGAATGCTTTTTGTGCATTTTCACCCGTTTTAATTTTCGATTTTTTTTAAAAATGTTCCTTGAGATCTTTTATATCTTATAAGTAACTAACATTCCGAATTTCACGTTTCAAGGCTCTTCAGTAACACAGAGATCGCATTTTTAGAACCAAACGAAAGAAAAAAAATTCCAAAAATGAAAAGAATTTTTAGACATTCATAACAATATCATTACATGTGTGTGGAGGGGGGGAGGGAGATCGGGGGCTGATAGCGTATGATATCATAAAAGGGAAGAGGGGCTCAAAAATTACCAAAAAGTTATTAACGTTATATATCAGCATAGCTGCCAACCTTTACGCTTTTTTGCTACCACTAACATTTAGAAGATATTTTCGCCTTTTTTAATCGTGAGATTTCGACCATTAAATAAGGCAATATTTACAAGAAAATTTTAGTGGTAGGAATAAAGCGTAAAGGTTGGCAGCTATGTATCAGGTTTCGCACAGTTTAACCACAAAATGTTTATAGTATTTTCAAAGTATTTCACTGCAGAAAAATATTGTAAAATCTGTGAATAAAGGCGGCGATTGCGAATTCTATTTTTTAAAAATTAAATGTAAATTTTCCTATCATTAATATTGGTGTCAGAGTCCTTGGAAATTCCAAGGAGTGTGCGAACCTTGTATATGTACTAGAGGTCTGCACGGGCCGGCGGAATGAAGGCGAATTTTCAAACGGGCCGGGCCGGTCCGGCAGAATTAGGACAATTTTTTCAACGGGCCGGGCCGACAGACAAAATAAACGGGCCGGGCCGGGCCGGCAAAAAAATTAATCGTGCCTGTCGGCCCGATATAAGAATTTTAGCGAAGCAGATAAAATACGAGCTATTTTCAATGAATATGATTTTCTCGAGAAGTATAAATGTGTGTCACGAGCCAATGCGAGTTTAACAACATCAATACAGAAATGTAACGTGTCCATCGTAGAGATAGGCATCGTACAGTTACAAGATGTCTGATTCCGAGTTTAATTTTTTTTTCAGCAGACTCGTGCCGGGAAGGAAGTGGTCTTAATCGATCTCAGGATGTGTAGAACATTTATTTTGTTTTGTAATATTAATAGTGATAATGAACTTCTCTTAACAGTATCTTTGGAAATATACCTTAAGGTGGTTCTCATATTCACTGCTCAACAATGCAAAGCTTTCAGACACATGTTTCTGACAAAAACTTTAACTATAAAGGCATAAAATTGACAGGCCTGCCTATTGAAGGCATTTGGAAACGAATAGCTTTTCCCATATTTAATAAATTAATTACAGAGATAACAGCGATTCCTGTCACGTGACTATACGTTTTTCTCCTTTCCCGTGCTATCGCTTCCGGAAATTCGATTCAAAACGCTAACTTTGACAGTACTTTCAGAAAGATATATTGCTTTTATCTATGAAAAAAAACGACATTTACATAGCTTTTAAATAAGAATACCTGCCAATCTTACACGTTTCCGAAAAGAAAAGACTTCATAAATGTGTCGAAATGTAGCTCCTTTGGATTTGAGAAAAGTCTTAAAAATGAGAGAAATATTTTCACAAATCTACTTTTTATTATCCAGCTTCAAATGTTATCTTGTTTTTAATCCTTTATTCTGAACTACATTTATCTTTTAATGAATCCTTATTTCCATTTTGAAATGTCTGTATACATGATGACTGTAAGTAATCGTTAATGTTTACTATTGTGCGTTTTCTGTTTTGTGAACATCATAGTAAAGTAAAATATACTGTAAAATGTTCCCATAAATATGTATGTAGTATTCATTAAAAGAATCTTAATTGTATGTTGAGAAAAAACGGATTTTTTTTTTGTAGAAATTGTATCGGGCCTGGCCCGTTTTCACTGATTTTTGTACGGGCCGGGCCGGGCTCGGGCCGAACTTCCAATTTTTACAACGGGCCGGGCCGGGCTCGGACCGAACTTCCAATTTTTACAACGGGCCGGGCCGGGCTCGGGCCGAACTTCCAATTTTTACACGGGCCGGGACGGGCCAAGATAGCTTTCGTACGGGAAGGGCCGGGCCCGGGCCTGGAAATTCCGGCCCGTGCAGACCTCTAATATGTACTGCGTATAACCCCTAAACAGTTGAATACATGGATTAAGAGAATATTTTAGTGCTGCCATCTAGTGCTGACGCTTTGCATTAAGTCCATTGATTTTCATTATAAAACCCAGAAAAACGGGATAAAACTAATGTTTTTAAAGATTGTTCTGTTTGATCGGTGCATGTTTGAAGAGATTGATAGAGAAAACACGATTTTTTAAATATTGGATAAGGCGAGGTTTGAAACTCACGTCCTCATATAACAATTATGAACAGTTATAGATTATTTCTTCTAATTATATATATATATATCTATATATATATATATATATATATGTGTGTGTGTGGTTAAATTCTATTATGAAAATATTTGTAGGTAGTAAGCGTAGGCAATGTTATATTTTCAAAAATATTCATTTTAATGAGTTAAAATAAATAACTTATAAGTGAAATGAGCTTAAAAAATTAATTTAATTAACAGTATATTTTATTTTCAACAAAAAACTACAAAGCAAATGATAATAATAAAGGTTTTTATATAAGAAGGATACAGTATACTTAATTTTAAAAGAATAAAATAAAAATATATATATTTGTTTATTAAATATTTTTCATGTTCATTTTAACAATAAAAATTAGCTTATATAAATTATGAAATTTAATTATTGAAATTTATTTAAATCAAGCAGAACTACCCGGCTTCGCCCTTGTCAATATTAAGGATCCTTCCGGGTAAAATACATTAAAATGAAATAATACGGCAATGACAATAACTGAGATTGGTACATTCCCGTCCACGAATCCTTAAAAGACCAATCAGAATTATTAATATAAGTAAATTAGTCTTAATTACTTCTACTATTAACTAGACTATAATAATACATATTCCAAACAAATGTCAAAACATATATTAAAATACAATTATTTGCTTAAAAGACGTCATTTCAATAAAAAAACACATTAAAAATACTATTTATTAAAAATTATTAAAAATAAGTTATAAAATTAAAAATATTTTTTAATTTCCACGCAGCCCAATTACGAAAGATATGCCTGTTTGCTCCTAATGCAATATCATAAAGAAAAGACATTGTTATGAGTAATTCTAGCATCATATTGTTGGGGGCAACAACCTAACCCAACCATAAATTTAACTTTTACTGCAATTTGAACTTTAAACATCGCACATTTGATTGTTCCAACGTTCCACACAGCACACTTACATCTCTGAAACGTCGCAGGTGCGTCGCACTGATCGTCTCACAGATGTTCTGGCAACAGCAAAATGTCCGTGACCAGCGACGTCGCGTTGTAACGTCTATAGCACATCGCACTGCAACATCTATGCGACGTCGCTCTGTAGGATCTACGAGACAGGTCAGTGTGACATCTATGTGACGCTGCGTTGCAACGTCTTCAGTGCATCGCACAACACATGTATGTGATATCACATTGTGACAACTATGCGATCTTGCTCTGCTAGTACTGTTCTGTAATGAGTGGACTATAGTAAGCAAACCTAGATGCCAATTGTCACCACTACTTCTGAATAGCAATATTCACCTAATTTGATAAATTTCTGTCATTAAATAAGGCAAATATTACTATTTGGAAACACTGGTGATAATTGGCCTGCTGACATGCAGGTTCATTCTATGACATTTTTGTTACTGTTATTTTGCTATAATTAAAACAAATTATCGTTCACGTCCCCACTTACAAGTGGGGGCCTAATCTGTGGCTGCCCCAATGTGCCCTTCAAATGCATCACAGAATAACTCAATTTCATATTTCTATATGTATAACAATGCCATAACTATATCAACAAACCCTGATCAGTTTTTTAAAAAATATTTTATAGGTAATATGCTAGTAAATGTTTCCCGAATCTTTCCTAATACATTTTTATAATAAAAACTCATAATGAAATTTAAAATGAACAGTGTGATGGTATAACAATATGAGATGAAGAGTTGTATGGATTATGATATGCATACCGACCACCCATAAGTGAGAGTCCGGGATAAAGATACAGTTTGAGTCTACTCCTCCCTTACTCTCAGACAATGATGGCATACAATATTGGCAAACTCAGATGCTAATTATTGCCACTATTCCTGAATAGCAATCTGGATATGATACTGCCCTTCTTTCTCCTAACATACTTATTTAATAACAGAATTTATTTCATTAAACAAGGAGGAGATTACTCAAAAGAAATAGTGGTGAAAATTGGTCTACTGACATGCAGGCTCACCCCCCCCCCCCATCACCCTTTTGTTGCTGTATTTTGCTCTACCGTTTTTTTTTCCTTTAGGGCCGCACTTAACTGAAGCTAACCCGAGTAAATGTTAAATATTTTTTATCTGATTTTTGAATTTTCTTGTATTTAATAAAATCTTGCAACGAAATCTACTTATTCTTGCATAGAAATTCAATTATTTTATTGTATTATGATTGTGATAACTTTCTCTAGAAACATCTATGATGAGCTATACTATTGTATAATATATTATATTAATAATATGGTATATATTCATACGGTAGCATGAAACGAATTGGTGATTATTCTATGTTTGTTTACAAAAAATATAAATTCCATTGTAATATATAAATGTCTGGAGACACTTATAATTCTGTTATCTTCTCCACGCAGAAATAAGTTTCAGTATTATGTCTCTCAGGTTATGTAGAATTTCATCCAGCTTTTTTTTTTTATTTTTTTTTTTTTTATTTTTTTTTTTTTTTTGTAGTATGAGTTTTCCTTATTCTCTATAGGTGCTGATTTACAAAAAATAAGCAAATAAAAATTTAAATATATACCAAAATATACAATATAAACTTTACAAAGTTCACTGTTTTATTTAAAAGGCGAACAAAAAAAAAAAAAATAATAATAATATAGATGTTACAAGTTAAAAAATGTACAATTTATTTTAAATTTGTAAAATCTGTACATTTGTAATTTGTTAAATTGTAACATCTATATTATTATTTTTTTTTTTTTTTTGCTGCGTTTTAAGTAAAACAGTGAGCATTTTAAAGTTCATATTGAATATTTTGTGATTGAATCAAGGTGAAATATTGCATTTCGTCTTATGATTTTATTTAAATATATTCTTTAGCTAAAAAAAAATTAAAATATGTTTTTTTAAAGCAGCAAATGATAAACTTTAATAACTATTGTTGAATAAATATTTCTATTATATCAATTCAACCAAACAGAAAAAAAGAAAAGAAAACTTATACAATACATGATTTATGATGAGCAATACTATTAAATAATAGCATCAAATGAAGAGGTGCTTTGTGTTTATTCTATGTTTGTTTACAATTCTGCTCATCAATTTTAAACAGAAATTATAAAACTTTTTTTTCCTATCAAATGCTCCCAAGCTGCTTATTTTACATCATATATATTTCACTATTTCAATCTATGAATTGCATTGATTCAAACTTAATTATTTAAAAAAACTCATATTTATGAATGCAAGCATTTTATATCTGATGGAGATAAATTGTTAAACATCCTTAAAAGTAGATCGCCATAAAATACTAATTTTTATACATTACAATATTTGCAAACTAATTTTTATAATCCAAATTTACACATTAATTTCTTAAGTATTATTAAGGAAACTTATTAAGCAATATATTGCACACCCCTTTTTTTTCTAACAGAGTCTTTGGAGTGAAAAGTTTTAAATTTTGCCGCTTGTTGTTCTATGATATTATGTTATAAATAAATAAATACTTGATTAATGATAAAACTCCACATATCTACAGATTAAAATAATTCGGCTAAATAAGTTTCAAAATTTGTTTATCTGAATCATAAACATGATATTGATAAATCTTTTTGCATATATACACAAGTTTTACGTACTCTAATACAGATAATTTCATTATTTGTAATAACTATTTTTATTGCAATTATTTACAAATAACCTGATGTTAATTACTATGAAATTTTTTTTATCTACTTCGAATTTGCAAAGTTTAACAATTGTCTTTAGTAATTATAAATCTCTGTGCTCTACTAGAATTAAAGAAATTTATCATATACATAAAACAATATGTTTCTAGCAAATAATTATTAATTTATTATTCCTCATGCAGATGTTAAATATTTGGTAACTTTTAATATATATATATTTTTTTAATTTATTTTTTTTATAAATTAAACATAAGCTTTTGAATATAAACAAAAACAAACCTTATTATACCAACATGTTGAAATTAAAATATTCCTGCTTATTTTATGCACAGAATTTTTAAATGATAAATAATAAAGCCTGACATATGTATATAATCACAATATTTTCATATTTATTATGCAAAAGTATCAATGACTAATACAATTTTATTATCTTAGCAAACAGCAGTTTACTGATTCAAAAAATTTAGTTCTATAAAAGGCATACCCCCCCACGCTCATATTTAATTACATTTAATAAGAAATTTGATAATTGCTCTTCATAAAAAAAAAAATTCAATATTTTTGACCCAGACACAGGAGAAAAAAATGTAAACTTTATTGCAAAAATATAAATGTCTGGAGACACTTATAATTCTATTATCCCACCCACACATAAACAACAATACTAAACTAAATAAGTTTCAATATGATGTACTCTCAAATTATGTAGTAATTTCAGTCAGCTTTTTTGAATTGTGTGTTTTCTTTAATCTGTATAGGGACAGATTTACAAAAAATAAACAAATAAAAATTTAAATATACCCTTTAGCTAAAAAAAAAAAAAAAAAAAAAAAAAAATCAAATATATACTTTTAAAGCAGCAAATGATAAACTTTAATAACTATTGTTTAATAAATATTTCTGTTATATCAATTCAACCAAATAACAGCAAAAAAAAAACTCATATAATACATGTTTTATGATGAGCAATACTATTTATATAATAGTTTGAGACAAAGAGATGTATTAGGGTTTATTCTAAGTTTGTTTACATTTTTTTTCTCATCCATTTTAAACAAACTATAAAACAACTTTTTTTTTTTTTTCAATCAATTGCTCCTGAGTTAAATCATAGATATTTCATTATTTCACTCTATGAGTTGTATTGATTCAAACTTAATTAATTAAAAAACTCATATGAATGCAAGCATTTTATACTTGATGAAGATCAATTGTTAATCATTTAAAAGTAGATCTCCATAAAATGCTAATTTTCATACATTACAATATTTGCAAGCTTATTTTTATGATAGAAATGTACACATTATAATTTCTTTAGTATTGTTAAGAAAACTTATTAAGTAATGTATTGAATCCCTCCCCCTCTAAAAATTTAAATATATCCTTTAGCTAAATATATATATATATATATATATATATATATATATATATATATATACTGTTAAAGCAGTAAATGATAAACTTTAATACCTATTGTTGAATAAATATTTCTATTATATCAATTCAATCAAATAACAGAAAAAAAAGAAAACTCATATGATGAGCCCCTATTTATATAATAGTATGAGACGAAATGATGTATTAGTGTTTATTCTAAAAGTATATTCTTATAATTGCCCTTCATCAAAACAAAAAAAAAAAATATTTATGACGCAGATGAATAATATATTCATAAACTTTATTGTAAAAATATAAATGTCAGGAGGCTCTTATAATTTTATTATCTTCCTCCTCCCCCCCCCCCCCCGCGCACACACACAAACAACAAAACACTATACTTCTTCCAAACTGAAGAAGCACCACTTTAGAGCTTTAGGATGGGGGTTCTCTGAGGCCTATAGCGGCAGGCTGTTGTCTCAAATGATCCAAGCACCACTTTAGAAATACTAAAAACAATACACAATATCAAATCCAGACAGGGAGCAGTCACATGGCACGCGCACATCCTTCACTACAAATTATCTTTGACGCCATTAAGTTCACGCATGCGCCAGTAACTTAGAGGTATTTGCGCATGGGCGAAAACGGCAGCTTGTGTCTCCATTATGTCGCAAGAGATGATCTCAGCGACAGTCTTTCTTGTCATCTCGGAGATGCTCTAGTTACATCGCACTGAGACGTGACAATAAAGGAACGTTGCGATGTCTCTGAGGCATTGCTGTAACCAAGTGTGCTGTGTGGGGTCTAATAGAATACAAAAAGTGCTTTCAGTAATATTTGTTTGAAAAGCTTGTCTCAATTTACAGATTGTTTATCCATTTTAAATTAATTTTCAATCAGGGATCTATTTTTAAATATACCTGCAATACAATTAAGAAACATGTATTTGTTTGCTATTAATGCAATATTATGAAGAAAAGACATATCTATGAGTAACGCCTATCATCATATTGTTGGTGGCAACAACCTAACCGCTTAACCAATAAATTACGCTTTTGCTGCAATTAGATAGATCTGTAAACAACATACTTCCGAATATTTTAACGTCTAATAGAAAACAAAAAACACTTTCAGTAATTTGCTTGAAAAGTTTATTTCAATTTACAGATTTTTATGTTTCTTAAAGTTATTTTCGAGCTTCAATTTTTTTTAAATATGCCTGTTACAAAAGATTAACTTATTGGCTCAAAAACATTGTAAATTATTCAGTATTTGTTTGTTTTCGTGTACTTTTAATAACTAAATGGGCAAATTTCAGTATTTGTTTTCTTGTGGGAATCTCATTCCGGCTGCTTATAACTTGGGTTCTTCTGAAATAATTTTGATTCAACTTGCACTATTAGTTTTTTAGTTAAGGTTTTTGTGAGTAACATTGTTATAAGCAGATTAGTCATTTAGAATTATAGGGGAAAATTCCATAATTATGTGGAACTTGATTATGAAAGATTAGTCTTTTTAAAAATTCTGAATGGATTTCACGGGACTTGCATTGTTTGTTAGATAATTTTACACGGATGATTTTTAAATATTGCATATAATTTTACGTCGCTTTAATATAAAATTATGGAAGAAAGTTCAATAGTCAGGTGAGTCCGATTATAAAAGATGAGCCTTTTTTAAAAGTTCTACTGGGCAGATTTTGATGAAATTTGCACAATTATTTTGGACCGAAATTTGTGAATACTTTTAGTATATAACATTTTGTTGTACATGCTTTGTTATAGAATTAGCTGAAATGTTCTATAATCAGATGAAACTAATTCTGAATGATTAGCCTTTTAAATAAGTTAGATATTTTTTGTGGAATAGTTTTAGTATATTGCATATCCGTCTATCACTCTTAGACCAAATCCTACTGTAAATGATCAACTAAAACATTTGGTCCTTAACAGCCAAAATTTTGTCTTACACATTAGAAAATATAATAGCGCTGTGATGATCATATTGTTTTCAGCCATACGGAAGGCCATTTGAGATAAAGATACATATTGCTTTAAAATGGAAGATCAAATTCACCGATATATTTCCTTTAATTCAAGATTTGTTCGGAGAAACCGACCACCGTAGCGGGCGAAATGTGCTACTCAGATAAATAAGTGATTGCTAAAATGAAAATACCAAAAAATACTTTTCCCTGCAGTTGTTGAGAAATCTAACAAATATACTAAAGGTTAAAAATATATCCGTGTTTAGAATTAAAAATGATTTTTATTTATGTTCTATTAACGGGCAGTACATCAGGCATCTTTAACACATGTATACAAAGATTCACTGCCGATAATTTTTAAATGGAAACTCATATTTCCATTCATAAAATCCAAATTCACAGCCGTTAAAATAAAAATGACGTAATTTCCAAAAGCGTTCAATCGTAATGTCAGTCATGAAGTTTTGCTTAAAGACAAAAAACCTTACCCTAAAAGTAGTAGCTATGTTATAATTTCTATTTAATATAAATCATAGAAAAATCGTATTTTATATAACCGTATTCTATATAAATCGTAGAATGTTACCACTGAATTTCAAGTGTTAAAACGTTTATCTAAATGAAATAATTAAAGATACAGCATTACAACGAAATAGGCAATAAATTGTATGAAGCCGGTTTTTATAACCAGTTTGAAATCATATTGACGAAATAGACGTCATATGTAGCAAACGATTTTTTTATTATAATATTTTTTTCTAAATTGATTTCTTGATATTGAAACGACTTCATTAAAATAGATTTTTTAACTTCAGAAACATTCAAATAGGTACTATGCCATTTTAACATATGTTGAGTTGAAGTTTTTGGTACTTCTTAATTATCCCGTCGACCAAATTACTGTCGCCAAATTGTAAGATTAAATGCCAATAATGGTTACCATTAATTAATTAATTGTAAGATTAAATGCCAATAATGGCCAATAAAACCATTAATTCGACGATTTATTTGTATTTTTATTAATGTTTTAGTAATTTATGTGTTCTTTCGTTATTTAAAATAAAAATTATATCAATGTGTATAATTTGGCGAGTGATTTGGCGATTTACATAATTTGGCGAAATTGGTCGACGGGATAACTAAAAAGTACCAAGTTTTTACATATTTATAGGGAAAATGTGCATTTTCATCTTTGAATGATGTCAATTTCAAAAACAGCAAAAATATGGTGAGACAATCTGAATTTTTATTGGCTTATAAAACAAAGTACTCGAGTTATCATTTTTTTTTAAATATTCAGCAGTTTTTCAGATGTGTGGCAACAGGAAAGAAATGATTGAATTATAAAATTTAAAAAGAGCTATTTCTATAACGTTAAATTATGGAAGGTGGTAGAAAAAATGAATAAATAGTGGTCTGGTTGTTTTTTAAAGTAGACAGCGATCTTTTCCACGTTCTAAAACGTATGTACTAGAAGTTTCGTGCAAATCGGTCAAAAATTCAAGATTTGTATAAAGGGCATACATACAGAGGACGACTTGTATATACTATATAGATGTACCTTTATTTCATTTACCTTACTTCTAATTATAATTTAATTTTGTTTAACTTAATTACAATTAAAAAATTATTAAAGTACTAGTAATGGTCTAAAATTACAAAGGAATTGATAATAAAAATCAACTATTCTTTATTGGCTTAATAAAAATAAAAACAAATATCTGAAAATAAACATCAGTGAGGACACAACACCTGCATTTATGATTACTAGCTTAAAGCCCTTAACCACTACGCTAGTCCTCCGACAGATATTTATTCCCAAAAGTGGAGAAAAAGAGGGCATGCGAATGGATACAATAGTGGCATTTCACGTATTTGCGATGAAATTCTCATAGGGGTATTTCCATGAGCACATGTAGTGTAAGTCGCATGCTACGATTTTTGACCACCAGTATTTTAGAACGGAATAATGTGACTTATTTTATGGGAGATATCTCATTATTTGAATAAGGCGAAGCAAACCTTTTGAAAATAACGGTAGCCAACAAGCAAAGCAGTTATTACCAATGCAAAAACTCATGGAACTACCCATAGAATGGCGGAAAAGTATAGTTTCATATTTTAGCCGAATTATATAAAAAGCCAGAGTTTTCCTGAATACCCTGGAGGTTTTATTCGCTTCATCTAAGACCGGTTCATATATTATATATTATTTTTTTTTAAAGCCTTGGCCGTTTTGGAGAATGAAAAAATACAAACTTACACCATCGAAATTGCTTTAAAAATGGGTTTACATATCTCAAAATATACTGCACGTAGAATTGTAAAAAATTCAGAATAGAATTAGACTACAGATATAAGACTCTTTTTAAACAATCAGAACAATAAGAGCTATATTTGCTGAGTTATTATATTGCTGAGTTATTTTCACATTTCTTTTGATCTCGATTTAGCTGTATGTATGGAGTTCGGACATTTTACGATTTCGGGCTTAAAGTTGCGTCCCCCCGAATACTATCGTCTTCCATGATACCATGATATTTGTTGCTTAACCCTTTGCGGCGCAGAGCCTTTCCATTGCATAAGTGCTGAAATTAATGACTGACACCGGAATTTGAAAACGAACTTTTTTGTAAGTATCAAAAAGCTACATTTCACGCAACTAAGAAACCGAAATTTTTTTTACCAAAATTCTGGTGCCAGTATGGGTTTTGGGAATTAAAATTAAGTGGTTTCATAGATATACCACCGCGCCGCAAGGGGTTAAACATAGCAATACCAATAAACGATGACTTTTTTTTTTAATTGAAGCATGCGCAAGTAATGTTTTCATTTGGCCGGACTTTCTTTTCAGATTGTTTGACACTTACAACTTATTTTCAAAATGTTACATTAGCATTATTTAATGACATATTAAATAACGCGAACAGTACCATTTCAAAGCACTAATGATAATTAAGCAATCTAAATTTCAAAGAAAACGCCCTTCTGTCAAAACTCTGTGTAAGATTTAAAAAAAAAAAAGTAAATGTATTACGGAATTTATTATTTCAAATTTAATATATCAATAAATTGAAAACATAACCGCATATAGCACCCATGATATGTTACAAAACAACAGTGCTTTAGGGTGAAAGGCAACTCTGAAAAAGGTTACAAGTAATTCTAGAAAAAGTGGCACAGTTTAACCGGGGCTGCTGCTCCGCCTGTTCTTGTAGTTATCAAGCTCTGCCCAATATTATGCAAATGGTGCATTCATTTGATATAATTTCAACGAAATATCAATATCTATGAAGTAGAGATTTATATCGAAATTATTTGCAACGAAATGCCACTATTATAGAAAAAAAAGGTTCGATAGTGGTACTATTTACAGTGAAACGGTAATATATTAGAAATATTGGTTTTACTGTCGAAATATTGGTAGTAAAATAGCGAAATATTTCTTCAGCGGCAATTGTATTCGGGCACTTTGAGTACCATTCAGTGTTGCCAGTTTAGATTCCTTTTTCATTCAGAAATTTCAAATTCATACCGGAAATTCTGAAACAAGAATTTTTACCTTAAGTAATCATAAAAGGCCTGTCATTAAATAAATAAAAAATTATTGTTCGTAATTTCTGGTATGAATTTGAAAATACGGAATAAAAAAGGGTGGCCAAACTGGAACCCTGATAACACTATATCTATATAATAAGTGATTTTCGTCTTACTTAACCCTAGAACTACCGGAAATTTTACTCAAGTTTTATAAAAACATTCTACACCAGAATTTTTACTTAAAACTATTTAATTTGTTTATTTAACTTATTATTGTCTGATTTATACATTTAGTTTCTTTTGAAGAAATTTCTGGTTTGAATAAATATTTTGAATGTACATGTCGGGTCCAATGGACCCGTCTGGTAGACGGAAGGTTAATGACATAAGGCGTAATGTGTAAAGTGCAGATTACTATAAGAAAATAGTTGTATTCAAAGTACTGGAACACAATCACCCTTGTTGAAAGACAAAATATTAAAACTGAGAAATTTTTGCCCAAATTGACACAGATAATATGTTTATTCTTCAGTTTTAATTCGTATTTTTTCTTCAAACATTTTTCTCCGCCTGAATTTATCGATCTTAATCAATTTCAATCGATGTAAAAACTGCTGACTAAGAATTTATTTCTGAAAACGAATATTTATTAGTTTTCCTCTTATAAATTGGATTAAAAGTATCGCAATTTTCCCGTTTCTAATGAAGATGAATTTAATCTGACCGTCTTTAGTCGTTCATGGACATTTAACCTGTAAGTACTAATATATCACTACCATTAAATGTTTATTTTTCCATTCTACCTCTTTTATATCATTTTGGATTTCTGCAAATAAAAATTTATGATAATTATTATTAAATATCCGGAGTCAATATATCAGACGGATTAGTTCTTAAGTCTTATTCTAAAGGAAAACTTGTGTGAAATGAGAATTTAAGCTTTAAAAGAATGGAGCAAAAGCACATAGGTGTCAAGGAATATAGATTTTGAACCCCACTTTTATTTTAAATTTTCTTTGACTTAACCTTTTATGTACAGAATTATGAATTCATGAAAATTTTATATTCTGAAGCATCTTTCTTGAATTTTTGAAACTACATTACACGATTTGCATAATCATTTAGTAAATATTAGAAGGATTGAATGATTTAGAAAGATTAATTAAATTTGAATTTATAGGGATTTTGTATAACATTTATAACCTCCCTCAAATCTTTTATTTTAAATATTTTTCTTAGTATTTTGTAGAATTTAGAAATGTACAAATATAATGTTTTTACAATAGAAATATTTCCGAATTGAAAAGTCACCCCCCTCCCACCGCTAAGATGGTTGGTTGTGTTTATGTCGGCCAATTATCAGCACGTGGGATATAGGCCCAAAGGCTGGGGGGAGTGCCCTCCGTGGGGGTCTTTCTAAGGGAACCTAACCCGTATTTACGCTTGGAAAACCAAGGTTTGAAGAAAACCACGAAAACTCCTAATGATTAAGCCTACGGGTGCGATTGGGATTGAACTCAGCACCTCCCGTCTACCAGCTTCGAGAGCAGAACCTCTCGGCCTCCCCACCCCAAGAAAGCTGAAACGATACAAAGGAAAAAGAAATCATCCTTTTAAAAATATTTTTGTATTGTGTAACCAATAATGCTTTTGGAACAAGATAAATTAATGTATCTATAACTCATTTTAAACTGTATTAAAACTAATCAATGTATTAAATGAATTTTTAACAAGTTATTTTAATGGTACTTATGAGTACCGGCAGTAGATAAAGGGTTAAGGTAGTAATTCGTTTTATGTAAGTAATTAAAATAGCAATTCATAACACTTAACAAATCGATTTTTCTCAAAATAAATTTTTCGTAGTTAATACATGTTGAAAATTAATTTTTTAAATTATTATTAAAAATTCTCAATATATATATATATATATATATATTTAAGTGACAATTTTTCTACACACTAGAAGAAATATCTGTAGTTGTTTTTGGTTGGTTGGTTGGTTGGTTGTGTTTATGACGGCCAATTATCAACACGAGGGATATAGGCCCTAAGGGGGGGGGTGCCCTTCGTGGGGTCTTTCTAAGGGAACCTAACCCGTATTAACGCTGTATGTTTTTTGGAATGTTAGGTTTATGAAGGACTTAACCCGCAAGAAGGCGTACCAAAAAATTGCACACGAGCAGGTGCGCTGGGTATGTGACACCCGACCGGTATTTTAACGTTTAAATGTCATGAAATGCGTTGCTTATTTTCTATAACAAAGAAATAAACAAAATAATACTGAAAATACTCAATCCATAAAAATTAATAAGTAAACACTTTTTTATTACAATAAAAATGCATTAACATTTTTATGGCACATTCCTCAAAATATAAACTGATATGATCATTATATATATGTACTTGTCATATTTTTGACATGTGTATTTATTTTTTCTGCCCTTGTTCTTCAACGTAGTTTAGATATTTTGCCATCTTAACTTTAAAAGATAACTGAACACTGAAATCATCATGCGACAATAGACTGACTCGAGAATTCGCACGGATATCTCTCACTGATCATCATCGGGTGACAAATGGAATTCATTAAAAAAAAAAAAAAAAAAAAAAAAAACTATTGTTGGAATTTTTCTAAGAATTCTTTCCCTTCAAGAGAATGACCTCTAACTCAGTTACACGCGATTTCACCTATTTAACCCTTTAGTGCGCAGCTTTGTGCATATATGCAAAGAACAGTTTTTTGAATTTAATAGCTTTTTTTTATTCGTATATACCTAATTAACACTAGGAAATTAAAATAGCAATATTTGCTTTAATTAATAACATACATTACATATTAAAATAAACCGAAATTAACCGTTGAAACTTCTTGGTGTGAAGTCAGATTTTCTGGAGTACGTAATTTCTAGAACGTATTCTATCATGAGAGTTAAAGGGTGAAAGGTTAAGTTTTATAAAATAAATAAATGTATAAAATAAGGTATTTGGAGATATACTTATTAAAGTATTTACTAATTTTCAATATTTTAGCGTAAAACAGCCACACGACAGTAGTTTGTAGCTCACAGGCTATCAAATCCTGAGAGCTAATGTGCCCGCCGGTTCTGTATGTATGTATGTATGTATGTATGTATGTACATGTACGTACGTATGTCTGCACGTAACGCGATAACTCTTGATAGAAACATCCGATTTGCTTCAATATTTTTCTAGATTCATTCTGATAAGGCTCTTCCCTGATTAGTTTTGGGGGTTCATTGGTTAAGTATAAAGGGGCGAAAGGGGGCTAACCCCCTTAATTTAGATAAATGAGTTTTTCATGCAGAATTATTTGATTTGCTCCAAATTTGGTATCCGGTTTATTATGTTAAGGAGCTTCCCTGATTAAATTTGAAAGTTCATTAGTTAAGTATAAAGGGGGAAAGGGGGGATAAACTCCCCTTATTTTAGATAAATGGGTTTTTCATTGAGAGTTATTCGATTTGCTCCAATTTTGCTATACCGGTTTATTATGTTAAGGAGCTTCCCTGATTAAAGAAAGCGGTTCATTAGTTAAGTATAAGGGGGGAAAGTGGGCTACCCCCTTATTTCAGACAAATGTGTTTTTCATGCAGAATTATTCGATTTGCTCCAAATTTGGTATACTGGTTTATTTTGTTAAGAAGCTGCCTTGATTAGATTTGGAGGCTCATTAGTTAAGTATAAAGGGGGGAAAGGGGGCTAGAAGCCGCCCCTCTTAATTTAGATAAATGGGTTTTCATGCAGAGTTAATCGATTTGCTCCAAATATTGTATATTGGTTTATTATGTTGAGGAGCTTCCCTGATTAAATTTGAAGGTTCATTAGTTAAGTACTAAGGGGAGAAGGGGGCTACCCTCATTAATTTAGATAAATGGGTTTTTCATGCAGAATTATTCGATTTGCTCCAAATTTGGTATGCCGGTTTATTATGTTAAGGGAATGCCTTTTTTAAATTTGGAAGTTTATTGGTTAAGTATAAAGAGGGCGGGGCTAGTCCCCCCCCCCTTAATTTAGATAAATGTGTTTTTCATGCAGAGTTATTCGATTTGCTTCAAATTTGATATACCCGTTTATTCCGATATGGTTCCTTCCTTTATGGTTCCTATGATTCCTTCCTTAGATTTGGAGTTTCATTAGTTAAGTATAAAAGAGGGAAAGGGGGCAAGTCCACTCTCCTTAATTTAGATAAATGGATTTTCATGCAGAATTATCCAATTTACTTTATTTTTTTTTCTATGTTTATTCTGATAAGGAGCTTGCCTGATTAGATTAGCAGGTTCATTAGTTAAATATAAAATGGGAGGGAAGGGCGGTTAGACGACCCCCCCTTAATTTAGTGATATGATTTTTTTTGCAGAATTATCTCATTTGCTTCAAATTTGGTATACCGGTTTGTTATGTTAAGGAGCTACCCTGATTAGATTTTGAGGTTCATTGGTTAAGTATAAAGGGGGAAACGGGGGCTAATCTCCCTTCATTTATTTTTTGAGGTGTATTATCCTTTGAAATAACAGTATAATATACAGTTTGTGTGAATAGCTTGTGAGCTCAATGCCATCAGTTTAACCTTTTTTTTTTTTTTTTACTTATATTACAGATGTGCAACAGAAGAAAAATATTGCCGTATTATATGAAAAATGTATCTCTGATTTTTTTTTCATTATTTTTCCTGTGTAATAAACCTTTCAGAGAATCATATATATTTTTTTCGAAACAAAATAAAATTTGCGCATTTAGGGGTTAAAGAGGGGTGTGAAATGAGAAAAAATGAATGCAACTCCGGGAGTGACATACCATATGCGCTTACTTCCGGGTTAATAATAAAGTCTATCAATATGTGAATTTTTAATTGAAATTCATTATTGTGCTGTTTTTTTTTTTTTTTTTTTTTTTTTTTTTCATTTTGTTTAAGTTGCTGTCTTATGGATCATTAGCAATGTAATATTAGTGCACAATATCTTTATCATGCTCTTTTAAGTGATAAAGTGAAAAATGTAGAAAATATTTTGGAATATCTCAAATGTAAAAAAAAAAAAAACTAATTATCAGCTTTAAAAAAATTATATTTTTTGTAAATTGATTCATTTTTTCAAATATTTATTGAATTTATTGAACTGAATTTTTTTAAGAACTTTTTAGTGGAATTCTATAAATAATGAAAAGAATATTTTTAAGTCCAACGTCCTTTTTAGTAAAATACAATTTGGTATAAAGAATTTACATTAAAATTACTGCTACTATACAAGCAGTTAATAAATGGACACCATCGTTGTCGCATTTGTCTAACGCTGCTGATAAGAGAGAAGTCATTACCGCTTTCTTGTTTTAGACATTTTTTATTACGAAATGACTTTCCGGAATGAATTTTTTTTCATGTTTAATACGTTGACTGCCAACATATATATAAAAGAAAGTTTCCTAAGGTTCCATTCTTAGAAGTAGTTGGCAAAGTGATTTCTTTTGTAAAATGTTGAAATGATAGACTCACACCAGAATTTACGGTTGATTTTGTTACAAAATAAATAAATGTTTGTTTTCACGCGTGTTCTAAAATGAAAATTTTATTTAAAAATCGTGGGCGCCGATTTTCATTTTGGAATTAAAATGAAGTGTTTGCGCCTGTGCAAACAGCGCCAATGAAAGGTTAAATAATAAGTTTAGCCTGTTGAAGGGCAGTAAGATATAATATATCCCACTTAATTTTAATTTCCAAAAGCCACATTGACACCAACACTTTGAAATAACATTTCGCATTTATATTCTACGTGAAGAAAAAACGTCTACTTATTTTCAAATAAATTTGTATCTAAATCCTGGTGTGAATCAGTCATTTCAACATTTTAGCACAAGAAGTACTGTGCCCCTGAAAGGGTTAGCGATATTTATTAAATGTGTAAATAGTGTTTGTGAACCCTGGGGTCTCACTGGTCCATAGTTACCAACTCTTCCGGGATTTTGTACCACAAATATTTAACAGAAATTTTTGCCTTATTTAATCGGCGGATTACGGCGACTAAAAAAAAGGTAAAAATTACTATATTATTTTGGGGTACAAACAATTAACCCTTTAGTGCGCAGCTTTGCATATATGCAAACAAGAGTGTTCTGAATTTAATATTTTTTTTTTTATTATTATTTAATAGATTTTTTCGTATATACCTAATTCACACCAGAAAATTAAAATAGCAATATTTACTTTAACTAATAACAGACATTCCGTTTTTAAATAAAGCGTAATTTACCATTGAAACTTTCTGTGTAAAGTCAGATTCTCTGAACTACGTAATTTCTAGAACGTATTCTATCACGAAAATTAAATGGTTAAAGGTTAAGTTTTATAAAATAAATAATAACATAAAATAAGGTATTTGGAGACATACCTATTAAAATATTTACTAATTTGTATTATTTTAGAGTAAAACAGCCACACGACAGTAATTTTTACTTGTACTGCAGATGTGCAACAGAAGAAAAGATTGACGTAATATATTAAAAATGTATTTCTGATTTTTTTCATTATTTTTCCTGTGTAATAAACCTTTCAGAGAATCATATATAAATTTTTCCAAACAAAATAAAAAATCGCGCATTTAAGGGTTGGTAGCTATATTGCTCCGTTTTTTGAAACCCCGTAATTTTTAAGAAAAATACTCATGGTAGGTTTCTGTAACAAATGTAAGAAATACGCCTTTCCAAATACAAATTTCTACGAAATTTCTAAAGAAAATTTCTCATTGAATAAAAATTGTGTTCAAAAAACGGACCGTGTTTGAGTCCTATGAACTAGATGTTTTGTGTACCGTTACAGAGCGTGAGAGCAGGCGGTATATATGGCACTTGAATAAAATATTTTCTAAAAGCCATTTATAGGTCCCCCGATGGCGTGGTCAGTAAGCGGAGGGTGCTGTCACCCCGAGGGCCCGGGTTCGAGTCCCTGGGTAAGACATGGATGTAATTGTGAATGTCCCATTGTAGTTATATAATATATATAATGGAAAAATAAAAATTGTTGTGACTTGTTGTTGTTTCTATGTATAAAAAGGATCATTCGAGGCGACAGCCATTGTAGCTATAGGCCCCAAAGCATTCTCTCTACTTCGGCGGAATTCAAATGTCAAAATGTCAAATGAGCCATTTATAGAAATATAATAATCAAAATAGTGTGTAGTGTGAGTAGTGTGACCGCCAGCGGTACACACGGTATCTTAATAAAAGTAAAGTGTGCAGAGCAGTTGGTGCACGTGGTACTCAGTGCAGTGGTGGAAAATTGGCGCAGAGGAGGAGACTCTTGACACCGCTAATTTTTTACAGTATTCTCCACCTTAATAAAAACTCTGAAATTCTGTCATTAGGTAAGCCGAAAAATACTACTAAAATTTAATGGTGTAAATAATCTTCACCTCTGCGCCAATTTTCCACTACTGCTCAGTATGTTAATATGACTATTTTTTTAAACCGAGGCCGTCGTTTTAAAGAGAATCGTGCGCCGGTTAAAAGAATATTTTTAGTCTTTTTTTTTCTTTTTTCAATGGCTATGCCGATTTATAAATATTGCACAAAAACGAAAATCGCAGAAGTGACTTTTGGAAGCAATTTTTTTGAAAGATTATTATTAATAATTTTAAAAACGGGATGTAGTTTCTTTTGAAACACTTAATATTTTAACGTTATAGATTACATATATATCCTCTTGAGATCCCGGGTCGATCTTATTGAACATTTCTATTTTTAATATAAATTATCAAATTGCCGTTGGAACTCCTAATACCTTAGTGTTCATTTTATTGGGTAGTTTAGTATCGCTATCTATACATATATATATACTCTTTTTTTTAAAAAGTTACAAATGTGTATTTTAATCACTTTAAATAGGAGCCAACAAGATAAGGACTGTTCAAAGTAAACATGCAGTTTAAACTCAATTTTCATTTATTTTTGAAGCTTATTTTGGTATTAATGCAACATATATTTAATGTTAAATGCTGTATTAATTAAATTTAATTGTCCTCTAAATATTTTAATGCATATTTTGTAGAATAAATGTCTTACTAGTTATTGCCTAATTGAAATTCAAAATTTCTGTTATAAATAGTGAAAATTTCTGTTCAGATTTACTGTTGGAAGTTTTCCCCTACATTAATCAGGACTGTGCGGTGTATTTTGTACACCATATATATCTAAATTTATAGGTAGATGAATTAATGCTTTATAGCATTTACTTTAGGTCTAATACAATAACCACAGAATACAATATTACACACAAAAAAAAAAAAAACACTTAACATATGCTATGCGAAAATATTTTCAGCTTAAATTTGTAAAATCTAATGGTGTACCAAATATACCAGCGCGACGGACATTAAATGCATAGGTGGAAAACATTACATATTTTGGATACCACTATTTAACGATAGTAATGCTCGCCATATGAAAACTCAGAATTCGGTGATTAAATATTGCAAAGATTGCTATTCGTAAATAGTGATTTCCAAAAACTTTAATCCTTGCTACGTCTTCATAAAGGCACATAGTCATAATCAGCATTGTTTTCGATCACTTTTTAGCTCACAGGCTATCAAAGTCTGAGAGCTAATGAGCCCGCCGATTCTGTATGTATGTATGTACGTACGTAACGCGATAACTCTTGATAGAAACATCCGATTTGCTGCAAATTTTTTTCTAGGTTCATTCTGATAAGGAGCTTCCCTGATTCGTTTTGGGGGTTCATTGGTTAAGTATAAAGGGGGGTGACAGTGTCTAATCCCCTTTAATTTAGACAAATGGTTTTTTCATGCAAAGATATTCGATATTCTTCAAATTTTATATACCGTTTTATTCTGATAAGGAGTTTTACTGATTGTATTTGGAGGTTCATTTGTTAAGTATAAAGAGGGGAAGGGGGATATTCCCACTCATCTTAATTTAGATAAATGGGTTTTTCATGCAGAATTATTTGATTTGCTCCAAATAGGGTATACCGGTTTATTGTGTTAAGTAGCTGCCTTGATTA
Source organism: Maratus speciosus (assembly GCA_963932465.1). Lineage (NCBI taxonomy): Eukaryota > Metazoa > Arthropoda > Arachnida > Araneae > Salticidae > Maratus > Maratus speciosus. Next base: position 55,078,943 of record OZ010787.1, read on the forward strand.
GATTTGGAAGTTTATTGGTTAAGTATAAAGGGGGGGGGGGAAAGGGTACTAGTCCCCGCTTAATTTAGATAAATGTGTTTTTCATCCAGTATTATTTGATTTGCTTCAAATTTTATATGCCAGTTTATTTCGATATGGCGCTTCGTTCATTAGATTTGGAGGTTCATTGGATAAGCATAAAAGGGGGAAAGGGGGCGAATCCCCTCCTCTTAATTTAGATAAATGGGTTTTCATGCAGCATTATCCAATTTACTTTATTTTAATTTAGGGTTCCGTACTTAAAAAGCAAAAACGGAACCATTATAAGATCACTCTTGTGTCTGTCTGTCACAGCCATTTTACTCGTAAACTATGGAACGTAGAAAGTTCAAATTGAGTGAAGTAATAAAGATTATTGACCCACATATTTACAGATTATTAAACGTTTACAAATATGTTTAGGAAAAATGTCGAGGGGCTAATTTAGTTACTTGAAAAAAAAATTATTTATATATCATGTAGGATATCGTGCGAAAGCTTTCGTAACGCTGAACTCAAAAACACATTTCTTTTAATTTTAGGTATTATATTTTCAGAGATATCGTCATATCGTTGCAAATGTGGTTCAAGATATGTCTAACCCCCCTCTATTTCCGAATCTACTGCAACTAAAATTATGAAAAAAGTTAGAGGTAGTAGACGTTAACTTAAATCTTGCAGGAAAAGTGTAACGATTACCCTGGGTCACATAGTTTTTGCGAAAATCAAATTTTTCCGTTACAAACAAATTTCGATCATCGGGCATTGAGCAAAGGTTTTGAGGAGCGCTGGGGGTACCTATCGTAGCAGAAGAATAAAATCATTGTTGAAAATGATTTTTGAAAAATATCGTCGGTAATTAGCTAAGATATTAACCCTTAAAGACACGGAAGGTTTGGACATCATACATAATGACATGGGCGGCGTTCTCTATGTACTATCGTCTTTTAAAGCCTAGATAACAACTTTTGATGATACATTTTTGAAATACAATGTCCAGTAGCAGCATAAAAGCAAGAAACGTCAAATTGTTAAAAACAGAGTAACTTAGTTAGAATAAATAACATAAATGCTATGGGATTCGCGACTAGCTTGCATTGAGTGGGTCTCTCAATACATCTCCCGTGTCTTTAAAATTACTTAAAAACCTATCTGGAAAAAAGCGGCACGTACCATTCGGAGTTGCAACTTTGCGACATCCTTTCGATGCGCGCTTAGCACTGTGCCAAATTTACACTGAACAAGGTTTTTGTTTTTGCTACACTGTAAAAAGAAAAGATTATTACGTCACGGATTTTAGTTTTATGAAATGCCAAATGAAGTTTAAATATGCACTATTTTTATTGTCAGTGCCGAATTAAGTTCATCATAAAGAAATTAGGATAAGATTTGAATAATAGTCGTGCAGAACAGTAATATTTGATCTTATTAGAATTCCTATCTCTTTGAACTTGTATGGTACACTCTCAATATTGAATACTCAGATTTCACGAAATTTTCTTTGTTTTTGACGAAATCGTTTCCTGGGAAATGCTCTGAGCTAATGTTTCGTCAAATTAATGAAATTACTTTCTTCACTTGCTTGACGATATAAATTTCGTCAAAAGTTTCGTCAAAAGAGGGCTGGTTCTGCCATCTAACGAACAGTTTGGAAGCTCCGATATTTATTGACAGGAGGAAGAAAAAATTCACCTCGTTTTTCTCGGGGTGATTCGAACCCACGGCCTGTAGCGTGGGAGGCCGTTACTCTTCCGACCTGGCTATTTAGGACTTGTGCAAATGTGCTTTTAGATTGATGTAATGAATTCTGCTACGCGTTAATATTTTTATAAGTTAGATTGTAATTTTATCCGTGCTGCTATAATTTCTGAAAGTTTTAGGTAAGGCTAATTTATTAATATGGTTTTCGCATGGTCAATGAATAATTACTATATCGCTTGATTAAATAATTTATTAGTGAAATTTTCTTTGCTCAATGAATGGTTAGAATATGGTCTGGTTAATTTGTTGCTCACAAATAACGAATTGTGATGTGCATATTGCGTGAGATTTTTTCACTTTGAGTAGGTAGATAAGATTTTAACATTTTACTGTTTATAAAGGAGAGAGGGATCAATTACCTTTATTTTTAATTTGATTGAAAGCAGAATATACTTCTTAAATAAATTAAAAAATATATAGGGTAAAGTGCCCATATTTCGTCCCCTCTCCTAATTTCGCCCCCCTTAACTTCTCCGCTTCTGCGAAAGTGGCGCCACGTATGATGTAAAGCACAGGGGACGGAATGTAAAAGGGGTCAGTGTTGAAAGTTTCGTTCGCCAAGACACATATATAAATTAAAGGCGGCAAATTTCCTATTTTTAGAAGACCTGAGTTCTTATTACGTCGTTTGTAGAACGTTATTTACTGTACTGTAAGTATTTATTTCTTATTCATTGCATGTATTTTACATTGGTAAGATGCTGACAGTAGCATACAGTAAGTTTTACGTCACCTTACGGGAACTGAAGTTCCGTAATATTGGGAAGTAGCGTGTTCCCAATTTCGTCCTTCTTGCAGTTCTTATTTTCGTCACGGGGACGAAAATAGGAATGCTTTTTTATGACATTTTTTTTCAATTTTTTCTTTATGCTTGGATGGCTAATGCATAGTTGCCAATCTCCCAATTTTTTGGATACCAGTAAAATCTTACAAAAATGTTCTCTTTATTTAATTGCGTTAAAACTGCGATTATATAAAGCAAGTATTTCTGCATAAAAATATTGGTATGAAAAAAATCGGGAGGTTGGAAACTATGCTAATGTTTAGTTATGTTATTCTTCTACTGATAAGTAGTACATTTCTTTGTGCCTTACTTTAATGTAAATTAAATTACTTACTCATTTAGAAATAAATTTTGATTTAATTATAAGTTAAGCGTCGGCGTATTGGATTTCTTGGGCGGACGAAATTGCGACCATTTTTTTTCTTTTGTATTTTTTAGATATTTTTGAAAAACAATTTTTTGCATTGTTAATTTTTTTTTGTACGATATTTGCCTATGTTTCTATGTGCGTGTCTAGTTAGTCTATGTAAAATCCAAATTTAGTAGATTTTTACTGAAAATTACAACTTCCAAGGGCCTAAAAGCGACTGGAGGACGATAATAGCGCACCTTACCCTATATATTCTGGAAGTATGAAATTCTATTGACCAAATATTCTTTTTGAATGGTTTTGAAGAACACGGGAAATTTATTCTTTTCGAATTAACGAACAACAACATATAAATAAATAAATAAAAATAATAAGAAGAATTCCTAAAAATTTTAACAGCTAAAAAAATAACTAATGAAGAAGCAATAACTACCTATATTTCAGTATTTTAGGAAAAGCACTACAAAGTGCTGTTTTAAAATAAATTATTAAAGCACTAACATAAACAAGCAAATATCTGCTTGCTAAAATCTCATGATTTACAGCAACTGTTTCCTTAAAATGCATTGAGTCTGACCGTGATTAAGGCAAAACTATCGTCAAATATTTGAGAGTTTATGTTTCGAAAAAGTCACGTTATGTTGATAGGAAATGATCGTCAAATACGACAAAATACAGCTCGAGGATTTCTGAACCGTCAAAAGTGAGAGTTTTAGTGTTCTGAGAGTGTATACCCATTCATACTTTTCTAGTATATATATAGCTATACCAAACCGTACGTTGTTTAGTTTTTAACAAAATCTTATTTTTTACTTTCTTCTATCTCTACAAGAAGAAAATATTGGATTCGTGAAAATGTTCGTCTTCCGTTTTTCGACGGATTTACACGTTTTAGGGAGTCAGGGATCTCGAAAAACATGTTTTTGCAAAATGTTTGTGTGTAACTCTGTCTGTTTGTATGTGGTACAAATTTTGTGGGCGCTTTATCTCAGGAACTAATGCACGGAATTTAATAAAAGTTCATATTCCTGTAGTCTCTAACATAAATTGGTGCTGATTAGTTTTTGGTGTAAATCTCCCAAAGTATGGCGCTGCTATGCTGCATTTTTTCAAATTACTGCAACAGCTCTATCTCAAGAACTAATGCACAGCTTTTCATCAAATTTCAGATTCTGTTAGTCCTTGATATAAGTTGGTACTGATTACGTTTTAGTGTAAATCGCCCAAAAGGTAGCGCTGCTATGCTGCATTTTGCAGGATTTAGACGATTTCCGCAATAGCTCTATCTCAACAACTAATGCACGGATTTTCATCAAATTTCTAATTCAGATAGTCCTTGATATGAATTGGTTTTGATTTCGTGTTGGTGTAAATCACTCAAAAGGTGGCGCTGCTCTGCTGCATTTTTCACGATTTGCGCAATAGCTCTATCCCTAGAACTAATGCACTAATTTTCATCTAACCTCAGATTTAGTTAGACTTTGACACAAGTTGTTGCTGATTCGTTTTTTGTGTTAATCGCCCAATAGGTGGCGCTGTTGTGTTCGAATTTTCACGATTTTCGCAATATCTCTATCTCAAAAACTAACCGATGGATTTCCGTAAAACTTCACATTCAGTTACACGTTGACGTTTGTTGTTGCTGATTAGGTTTTGATGTAAATAACCGAATAGGTGGCGCTGCTAGGCTGCATTTTACAGGGTTTGCACGATTTCAGCGGTAACCATATCTCAAGAACTAAATGCACGGAATTTCATATCTTTAGAATCCTCATGATGGGCATAGATTGTCATTTAATTTTGGTAGTGTGATAGCGAATTTTGAAGTATTAATATGTACGAGATAGAAGAAAGTTTTGGGATTGGTACATCCGACTAGTTCTAGACTTTTAGTAAGGAATTTTTGAATAAGACAGTTAATAATTCATATATTTATTGAACGGAACCCTCTGAGCGCGAGTAATACTCGCACTTGACCGTTTATTTCTGAGTTCATTCTGATAAGGAGCTTCCCTGATTAGATTTGAAGGTTCATTGGTTAAGCATAAAGGGAGAAATGTGGGAGCTAATACCCCCTTAATTTAGCGAAATGGTTTTTTTCATGCAGAATTATCCAATTTTCTTCAAATTTAGTATACATGTTTATTCTGATAAGGCGCGTCCCTGATTAGATTTGGAGGTTCATTAGTTAAGTATAAAGGGGGGAAACGGGGGCTATTACCCCTTCATTTATTTTTTGAGTAGCATTATTCTTTGAAAAAAGAGCATAGTATAAAATTAGTGTAAATAGCCTAGGAGCTCAATGCCGTCAGTTTAACTGGGCCCTTTTCTTTTTATTCATCTTGCTCTCTCGCTTGCCAATAGAATATAGAGATTCAATAAATGAAAATTTCTATTGAACAAAAGTGTTGTTTCCAAAAGGGCACAAATATTTTTGCTCAGAAAATTTCGACTTAGCTATGTTGTTGCGAATATAGTGCCGTTATCTAAGGGGGCTAAACCAATAAAATTTTTGACTACACACGCGAGCCTACCTTGATGAATTCTTTTGATAAAAATGAGATGCATTTTAAAGAAAGGAAAACTAATGTGGTTTTTCACAGATTCTTTTGTAATCCTATCTGAGCACTGCACAATTATGCAAACTAGTAACACAACTGAAGCACAACGTGTTGGCAGCAACAGTAAGTATTCTGACAATAATTAAAGAAAAAATATTCATAGTTGTCATCTGATACGATTTTTTTGTTATTACTGTTTTCCAAAAATAATATTTTTATTTACCTACGGATTTCTGTGATTAAAAAAGACGAAGATTACTATTTGAAATTTTAGTGACAAACAATCGTAGCAATTGGCAAGTATCAAAGATCATGTCTTTTCTAAATTCTTTTGAAAACTATCTCGTGTTACTGTCTATAAATTACAGTGGTGGCCAAAACTGTAGACATTTTTTGAAGTTTTCATGTTTTATAATTTTGTGTGCTTGAAGAATATAATAAATTTTACTTAAATACAAATGTTTATATATCCAATTATCGGAAATGTAATGTAGAATTTAATAAAAATAAAACATAATTAAAATATCTGCATTACTAAAAATGTTACGCTTACAAAAAATAAGATCTATTTTAGATTTCAAAGTATTTTAAATTTACGCTTGCACATTCAATATTCAGTAGAATAATCCTTGTTTTGTATTACAGGTTCACAGCGTCTTTTCATTGAGAGAACTAGTGTTTGGAGTTCATCCTTTTTAATCACATGATGCCAAGAATCAATTATAGCTTCAATAAATTGCGTTTGATTGGATGGCCGCTTTTTTGTTCAAGTATTTTCAAACGTCGTCGCCACAAAATTTCTATATGATTCAGATCAGGGCTGTTTCCTAGCCAGGGTAATAATTGTATGCCTTTATTTTTAAACCGTTCTTTGCATATTTTTGCCGTATTGCATGCAGCTGAATGCTGCTGAAAGATAAATGGTGCTTTATTGGGGAAGAGATCCCTGATGGAAGGTATCAATTTTGGTTCCAGGACAGTTTCGTTGTATTTTTTTGTATTCAGAATGCTATCAGTCACTTGAATGTGGCCCACACCATCTGCAGACATATAGACCCAAATCAAGACATTTGTTCGGTTCTTTATAGTTGCTTCGATGCAATCAGGATGCAGCTCTTACTCTACTCTACGTCTCACATATTTTCGATCATCACTACTAAAAAGAGATATTTTACTCTCATCGCTCCAGATTATTTCCTTCTACTGATTTTCTGACCAATTAATGTGTTCTTTTCAAACTGAACTCATTTCTTGCGTTGCCGAAGATATAAAAATGGTTATTTCCTCGGAATTCTACCTTTCAGTTCAAAACCTGCTAATATTCTACTTATCGTCCTTGAATTAACTGAAATACCCATTGTATTAAATTCACATCTAACAGCATCATATGAAATTCTTCTACCTTTGAGGCATATACATTTTATCTTACTATCGTCAGACGCACTTGTGCATTTTTTTTCGGCCTGATCTTGCCTTATTTATCATTGATTTAGTTTCTTCATAACGTAAGCACAACATTTGTACGCCAGATAAAGTGACTGATCCACCAACCTGTCTTGCAATTTCAGCATAAGAGAGATAATTTTCTCTCAATATGACAATTCTGTTTCTTTTTGTAGGTATCCAATCAGTTCTTGTTGTTGATGACATTGTTTTAAATTATTTGCATTAAGAAAACAATAGAAAAAAAACATTATTCTATTTAGTTACACTAGTATTCACCCTTCTGTAAAATTCATTGCAGCAAAATAACGCTTTTACAAATCAAAATATACTACAGTTTAGTTACTGACATTTGATTGGTTCTCAGAACAGTCATTGTGATTGGCTAGGAAGCTTTTATTACAATACACTTCAGCATTCATGACTAATTGTGTTTGTATTTTAGAAGCGTAGTTAGTAAGCGTAACTTTTTTGTAATTGAGATATTTTTATTCTGTTTTTTTTTTTTTTTTTTTTTTTTTTTTTTCTTTTAATTTTCTTGAATTTGATATATAAACATTTGTATTTAAGTGAAAATTAATATATTCTATAAGCACACAAAGTTGTAAAACATGAAAATTTCCAAAAAAAAAATGTCCACAATTTTGGCCACCACTGTATATAGTTGAATATTTTAGCACTTTATGCTGTATATAGGTGTATTTTCATTCCTTCTATTATTTTTGGATCACGTAATAAAAGAGCAATTAATACATAAAAACGCATAGCTGCCAACTTTTGCGTTTTTTTTATAACCACTAAAATTTAAAAGAATTTTTTTACTTACGAAATCATAAAGTTCGCCAATTAAATACGGAAAATTTTACTGTTAAATTTTAGTGGTAAGAAAAAAGCGTAAATGGTTGCAGCTATGAAAATATTAATTATGTAAACGAAGTCATTAAATTAATACAGTCTTGACTTCATTATACAGGCATTTATCTTATATTTATTAAATTATCCAATGCATTAAAATAAAGAAAAGAATAGTTTCCCTATTAAATTCAACGTAAATGTTAAATATATATGTGAAACACTCCGAACAGAGCACTTAACTGATTGGTATAATACCTCAGACATACGATATTGCATTAATGAGCATGAAATTTATCGAGCGTTCACATGAATATAATAAACTATCTTAATATCTTATGCAATCATCAAGGTTAGTTGGGTGAAAAAGTTCGACCAGAATCGTCCGGGATAGCTCAGATGGCAGAGCACTGGCGGCTTCAGCCAGGAGGTCCCGGGTTCGAATCCTGGTCCGGACATTTTTCGCCCAGTTGGAAATTTACATCTAATATTCAGTAAAAGAGTTCTATATCACTCGTTCTGTAATTCAGATGGCCATCTACTACTGCTAATTTCAGTTAATTATGATAAGAGAAATAATCAGGTTTAAAGTCCATTCATTAATTGAATTTAGCAGGAAAATCAATTAAAATATTCATTTCCATACATTTCCGTAAAAGCCCAAAAATAAGGTATTCAGATTTTTAAATGGAGCTTTATATTATTGGAATGCAAGTTTTCGCTCTCGAGTAAAATTTTCTTTTCTTTTATAAATGTTATTTTATTTAAAAAAAATATGCTTACTTTGATCTTGGACTTACACAACCAAAGCGCCATTTGTTAATATTCATACGTAATCATCATACTTTTAAATATTCTGCCAAATCAAGATCACGTGTTTCTGTGTATTCCTGCAAAAACTGTATCCGACCTTGCCAACATTCAACTTAATTACCGTAAAATAACGGTTGAATTGATCCAGGTTAAAGACGTTCCTAACCAGAAAATTTATTTGATGCAACATTACATATTTAATTTCATGTATCCACGGGGATTCAATTTTATTTAAGTTTATTAAAATATTTCTGCTTGAAATATCTTTAACCTGTATGAAACTAATCAGCATTTTACGGAAGTTATGTTGAAGGTTGGCAAGTATGTACATAGTACATTTTCTGTACTACATTGTGTGAAAGGTCCTAATCTTTTGGCACAACTATTTACGATTAGAAATTTCAACTTATTTGCTCACAGTAATTCGCGGTTTGTCAGAAAATGATGCAATTAACCCTCCGTCGATCGCAATAGGCCTGACAGGCACAGGACAATTATTTCCGTTCACCTCTCAGCCACTAGAGAACACAGGGTTAGTTACTTTGAGTGTAATAAACGAGGTTTTTCGTTCAAATTTGAAATATTCTCCCTTTGTACATCCTAATGAAATCCACTAATCACTTTAAGATAGTTAGAATTGCGCCAATTAATTGCTAATACAGTTTTCCTAACAGACGCATTGCGCCCGAACTCTGGAGCCACAGAGTTGCGACAGACGGAGGGTTAAATAAGACAAAGTGCGGTGCTAATTCCGATACACACTGTGTACCTTTTACATTTTACAATGTCAATTTCATTTTTTAATTCGTACGTTAATTTTGATCACCCGGTATATGAAGAATGAATACATTAAAAACAACATTCAAATAAAAAACAAGTGAGAAATTGCTCGTCATACGTGTCAAATGAGGTGCGCTCGTACTATAACTAGTTTTATAAATATTTTTTGCACCGTATAGTGTACTGAATGTTTATTTTAGTGCACTTCATAAGTGCATATCAATTTTATTCTGTTCGAAAAGCTGTAACATCATTGAAATGCACTCGAAATATTTTTTTCCCATTGGCCGTAATGTAACGGAAAAACTTTGAGTGTCCCATTTAATTAAACTATGCATCCGATTTTCATAAAATTTGAAATAACTCGAGAAAGTTTTGCAGCAATTGTGCATTTAAAATTTCAGACCATTCGGAAGGCTGTAACATCATTAAAATGCACTTGCAAAAACTTTTCCCATTTGTTGTAATGTAACGGAAAAATTTTGACTGTCCCTGTAATTAAACTATGCATCCAATTTTCATAAAATTTGAAATGACTCGACAACATTTTGCAACAACTATATATTTAAAATTTCAGACCATTCGGTTGGGTAGTTTTTGCCCTGTTATATGCGGACGAACGGACAGACAGACGGATTTAACGACGACTATAGGAGCTACGTATGTATATATAATTACAAACGCACCTAAAAATCATTAAATTAAGAGCTTGAAATACTTAAAACTTGAATTCTGAAATATCTTTAAAAACTGCATTATGAAGATTGCTATCTATTTATATTTAATAAATTATTCAAAGCATTATTACAAAACGAAAGTTTTCCTTTTAAATTCTACTTAAATAGATACATGAAACACTCCGAATAGAGCAGTTAATTAATAGGTATAATTGCTGAGACATGAGATATTACATTAAAGAGCATAAAATTTATCGAGCATCAACATGAATAGCATAAACTTCTGTAAAAGAGTTTTAAATCGCTCGTCCTATAATTGGGATGATCATCAACTGCTGCTCATTTCATTCCATTATGATAAGGGAAATATTCGGGATTAATCTACTCTCATTAATTGAATTTAACAGGGAAATCGATTGAAATATTCAATAACCATTTTACTAAAAGCCACGAAAATATGCGATCGGATTTTTCGATGGGACTTTCAATTATTTTACGATTAATATGGAGATTTCCACTCAGAAGAAAACTTTTATTTTCTTCATTTTTAATGTCCTTTTGTTTAAAAATGTCTCTGAAGTTTAACTTAACCCTTAAATGGGCGATTTTTTATTTTTTTTCGAAAAAATTATATATGATTCTCTGAAAAGTTTATTACACAGGAAAAATAATAAAAAAAATCAGAGATAAATATTTCATATAATACATCAATCTTTTTTTTCTGTTGTACATCTGCAATACAAGTAAAAACTACTGTCGTGTAACTGTTTTACGCTTAAATAATTCAAATTAGTAAATATTTTAATAAGTATGTCTCCAAATATCTCATATTATTATTTATTTTATAAAGCATAACATTTAACCTTTTAATTCCCATGATAGAATACGTTCTAGAAATTACGTAGTTCAGAAAATCTGACTTTACACCAGAATGTTTCAATGGTTAATTTCCCTTTATTTAAAAAACGGAATGTCTGTTATTAATTAAAGCACATATTGCTATTTTAATTTTCTGGTGTGAATTACGTATATGCTAATAAAAAAATCTATTAAATTCAAAACGCCGTTGTTTGCATATATGCAAAGCTAGGCACTAAAGGGTTAAGTTTTAATCAAAAAGGACTTAAAAGAGCTGTTTATAAATGTAAACTATCTTTTAACACATTCACGACGGGAAACGAGAATACTCGGTTTATTTCAAAAAACATCATTGACTAAGTGCGTGGCTTCTACCTTACAGAAAATTGTCATGTTGTCCATATTTTTTTAGATTGTAAGACATTTTATATTAAGCCTTTCTGGGGAAAAGCAATTCCATTGCTAAAGTGTTGAAATTAATGAGTGACACCTGAATTGGAAAAACATTTATTTGTATATAAGAAAAAGCTATATTTCACACACATAAGAAACCGAAATTATTTTTACCAAAATTCTGGTGCCAATGTGGTAGTTGGCAATTAAAATTAAGTAAATACATTACACATTAAGTTCCATAAACATACCACAGCCCCTCAAGGGGTTAAATTCGTACATTGAAAGATATTTATCTATACATAAACTTGGGAAACCTATTTAGAATAACAATTTACAAAAGACTTTCAGAACAGTGAGGAGCTTCTACTGTTTTAAAATTCAGATTTAATAAAAATTACCTGTCAGTAATTTATTAATATATAAAAACTATATTTTACCATGCCCTGTAAATTCTATTTGAAACGCTTTAACACTAGAAAGACCGAGAATTTACTCAAATTTTAGAAAAATATTTCACACCAGAAATTTTATTTTTAATTATTAATTTGTCCATTTAACTAGTTTCTACTTTGTCTACTAGTTTTATAAAAAAAAATCTGGTTCGAAACGAGATATATTCATTTGATAGCAGTCAAAATGACTGCTCGCGGGATTTCTACTGTTAAAAATGATTAGGACATTGGCGGTAGGGTTGCCAGTTTGGCTTCTAATTTTAATCTGAAATTTCAAACTGACTCCCGAAATTTCGGAAGAAGAAGTTTTACTTTAAGCGACCGCTAAATGTCTCCTGATAATAAAAGCAAGAAATACTATTGTTTATTTCTGGTATGAACTTGAAATTTCTCAATGAAAATGGAAACCAACCTGATTGGTGACGCTTGGTTTCCTTCTACTTAGCTCCGCATTATACATGCATGTTATATTATTTAACTAAAATATTTCCTCTATTTGTGTTTATACTATAAATGAATGTATATAATAATGGTATTGATTAGGGGTTATCGAAGTATTTACATGCATTGTACTCTAATTGTAAAAATATGAAATTTGTGTAATAATTTTGTTGTTGTTGTTTGTTTATTAGAAATAGTACTAAACATAAAACGGAAAATTACAGAGCGTGCGTGGAATTACACATGCCCAAAAGACGTGAATATGCAGATCTTCACCAGCAAAAAATCTCATATTTAACCACTGTTGTGGTTACTTAGAACCACTGCCAAATTTTTATTTAATTTCATGTGGAAAATATTTTTATTAATCTTGTATTCATTTAATTTTAATATTCGCATTCCAAAATTATTTTAATTCCCTTTTTTTTTTCAACCTTCCCCTGTAAGTTTTTCTATCTGGCATAGCATTTCATTCATTTTAAAATCATAAAAGTCGTTTTGAAATCTGTACTTCCGGTAAAATAATTATCTGAAAAGTTCCATATCTTTATTTTTGTGAAGTCATTTCCTTTTGTAGCTACACCCCTTATCCAATAATATTTAAATCAGTTTAATTCGTAATTTCAAAATTCGTAACTCTTTACTACTGTTTGGCATCTTATCTCAGTGAAATCTATCAAATTTCCTTTTTTTAAAGCAGTTTTTTATATACTTTAGCATTGCATTTTATGCCAATGCAGGGCACCTGTATGTTTGTTCCGCCAAAGTTGGCGTGTTTCAAGTATTATAGCAACCCCCCTTTACTCATCTCTTCAGAGAGCTCGTGCGCATTCAGTTGAGTTGGGATTTCAATGCAGAATGGCTTCCCTTTTGCCGTTCTGTGAAGAATTATGTCCGCGCCTGCATGAGTGTTCTGTCAACGAACGCAGAGAATGGGTGGATGCCTCTTCCCCTTCTACAAAAAAATAATAAACGGATTTTGTATCTACAGTAAGAAATATTAAAAGTGCAAGAATATTTCTTTAAGATTGTGTAATCGGCTGCATAGTTTCGTCTTTTTCTTTTTGTGGCAAGATTCTTTGATCAGTTACTTCTGATTCTTCAGTAAGATGTGGATAAAATTCTGTTGACGGCATTATTATTATTTTTATTCAAATGGTGCTTTTATTTCGAGTCGTAGAATTGTGATGCTAAAAAAAATCATCTAAATGCCTGTGCCTCCACACTCCCCAAAGGAAAAAAAAATTATTTTCCTTAGTAAGAACGTAGATTGTATGTGTCCATCATAAAAAAAAGTACATCTAAAAGAATAAGAGGTGTACTCTACGATAATGCGCTATGTTCTGCAAGAAAAATTGCTTCATAAATAAAAAATTTACATGGAATATTTGTCATCTGTTTATTTCCTTTCTGCAAATGTCTCCATCATTTTCTGTTCTTTCAGGTCAATGCAGGTAATGATTTTACCTTTTATTTTTTTGTTCTCAATTACCAAATGTATGATAAGTAAATTGCAGATTTATTTTAATTAATGACTGTCATGTCACAGCAATCTTTCCTGGTACCGTGAACCTTTAGAAACCTTTATGACATGACAGTTATTAAGTTATATTTTGATATGAATATTTGTTTTAGTGTATTATTATTGAAATATTTGATATTTAGAAAAAGTGGCTTCTTAAATTTTTATACAATCTTTCTAAAAAAAAGAGAGAAAGAATTCATGTAATATTTACAGTTTATTATTAAGGACAAATGATTGCTTATGATGTTATTTACAAAAAAGATGAGTTAAGAAAAATAATTTTCTTACTTATAAGTAAATGATTGATTTATTGATGCCATTTTGTTTTGATAATATTTCGAGAACAATTATTACATTATTCTGTTCAATTGACATTATTTTTAAAAGGTGACTTCATATGAGATTTTTTTTTTTTTTTTTACTTCACCACATTATTTTAAAATTTATTCAGAATTGTTTTGAAATTTGTTCAACATTCTTTTGAAATTTATCACCATCCCTCCAAAAGCAAATTTTAACCTTTGTATTCAACCATTTGATGGAAATCCACAGACGGTCGAATTTTTCTTCGACCAGTTATCAGATTTGCAGGAATTATATAATTACTCTGAAAAAGAACTTTTTGCTCTTTTCAAGTCAAAATTACAGGGTACTTCATTACATTTCTTTCTCGAAACATAATTTCAATTCAAAAATTCTAACCTTCAAACCATTCGCAAAGAATTTACTAACTATTTTCTGCCAAGTAAAAAATCTGACACTCTGAAGTCTCTTCAAAATTTAAAATTGGATTCTAATGAGTCAGTTAAAAATTTTTCATATCGTCTGGCTAAACAGCTTCGACTTGCTTATCCTAAGTTAGATCCAGCTGCTCTAGATTCTTTGAAATTTATTCATTTTATTCAAGTTTTACCTGAGCAAATTAAAAGGAAAATTCTAGAAGAAAACATTTCCACTTTTGAGTTAGCTCTTGAACGAGCACAATTTTTACAAGATAGCTATGATTCACCACCTCTTCAAAAATCTAATAAACATTATGACCAAGTTTATTCTCTGAATAATGAAAATAGTGGTGAAAGTTCAAAACTTTCTGATAGTTTTGTTAAACAATATGGTCCTTGTACATGTACACCTTTTATGGTAAAGAAAATAATTTCACCTGTACATATTCAAATTCAAGATTGCAATAATAATCAAGCATCACCTGTGTTAATTCATACTAACAGAATCTTGAAACTCCAGAAAAGAAATGAAGCATTGCTTCATCCTTCTTATTCATCTAGAAGTGCAACACATGATCAAACGACTGTTGATAGTGCATCTTCTTCTCCTGTGACACGGCATATGCCTACTCATACTACTAATTGTGATTCTCCTCAAATTCACACCACTTCGAAGTACCAACAAACATCTTCGCATTCACATAATTCAGTGCATTCTCAAACATCTGGTAGTAAAACTTCCACTGCAGTTCTAAATAAATCTACTCAAAGTAAAAAAAAATTATGATCTTCGTCCTCGCCGTCATAAACACTATAAAATATAAATTAATCTTCAATTTTATTTAGGATGCCTTTACCATTGTAAAAAATCTCATCTATGCTAGCTAGATTGGATTGTCAAATACGAATACTGACTGTTTATTTTTTTTTTTTTGCTTCTACCAAAGCTGCAGGCAGCATTTGTGTATTTTTTTATACTTATTTTTTTTAAGTCGCCTTCGCCTTGACACTGTGGAATTGTCATCCTGCAAAAGTATGTAAATCTTATTTTTGTTTACTATGTTGCTCACTGAAATATTTTCTTCAAAACCTTATTCATCCTTTAGAATTTATATGTATTGTAAAAAAAAAAAAAAGTGCTGATAACTCAGAATTTTTAATTTCAGTATTTGATTTAAATAATAAGAAAGATTAAGAAAAAAAATCAAATCAAATTTTTATAATTCAGTATTTTAGTTGGAAATGAAGTGTCATTGATTGCTTTATTTTGATATGGTATTTATCTTAAAAAAGTAAATTGTTATTGATATAAAATATAATATGAGTACATATGTCATCACTTTCCCTATTGTGACTTTTAGAGTAATTCAAAATGTTATTTTGTTCTTAATTATAATTCATGCATGTTCTAACAACTAACCTCTTTCTAACATCTAAAAATAACAATAATGAAAGTTATGCATGCTAATATTTCTATTGTTATTATTGGTGTATTATGTAAAGTGGTTGAAAATACATTAAACTTTTTTAAGTGTTTGAAAGTTCGCAAATTGAAAAAAGATATTTGTGTACATGAAAATTTTGTACTTTGGATCAAGAGATTACTTTAAGTCTTTACAAAAAAAAAAAAAAACATATATTTTACATGAAAAAATGTAACATGTTTATACTTACAAAGATTGTTTTAGGTCTTTACATAGAAAGTACTCATGTATTTTACATGACAAAGAAATAGTCACATATCTATTCTTACAGATGTTTGAATTAACATAATTCAATAAGCATTTCAGAATATGTGGTATAAATATTTTGTGTGATAATTTTTTGTAACACAAATGTTATTAAAGTTATGTGGTACTACATTTATGAGAGCTTAAAAATCCTCTCTTTGCATTTATTTTCTTTGAAAGTATTATTATTGTTGTTGTAGAATAACACGATATTAGTTAGTTATTCATCTAAGAAAAGTTGATTTCTTAAAAAGCGCTATATTTTTATATAAATATTTTTAATGAGAGTGTAAATATTCTCTCTTGACTATTTACTTATATTTTGAATTTATGTTATGGAAAATTCTCAGATGAATAATTTATTGAAGAATTCAAAAAAAAAATTGAAATGTAGTTCATCGACTGTGACTTGAAATAGAGTTGTGATTTAAAGGTACTACTTTGAATTATTGCTATTTTTTTCAAAAATACAAAAGGTTTTATTACTCATATATTGTAGTATATAGAAGGATGCAAAGTCATTATTAATATGATTGTCATTTTGTATTATATAATATTATTTGTTTATGTGTACATTATTACAATTTTCCCCCACTCTTTTAATATACACTGATTTTACTTTACAATGTGGTATTTGCTATTTCACATATCAGTGAATGAACTTTTAGTAACTTTATTTTAAAAGACTTTGTGTACCTTTGTCAGAAGAATGTAACCCAATATTATTTTTATTTTGTTTCTCATTATTTGAAGTTATATGTATATTGTATATGTATATAGTTTAGAAAATATTGGCTCAATGTCAAAATTATTAAATTTCTCCATCTTACCAATATTTTCTTTTGGGGAGGCCGGAGTAATATGTTGTGGTTACTTAGAACCACTGCCATATTTTTATTTAATTTCATGTAGAAAATATTTTTATTAATCTTGTATTAATTTAATTTCAATATTCGCATTCCAAAATTATTTTAATTCCCTTTTTTTCAACCTTCCCCTGTACATTTTTCTTTCTGGCATAGCATTTCATTCATTTTAAAATCATAAACGTCGTTTTGAAATCTGTACTTCCGGTAAAAGAATTATCTGGAAAGTTCCATATCTTTTTTTGCGTGAAGTCATTTCCTTTTGTAGCTCCACCCCTTAGCCAATAATATTTAAATCAGTTTAATTCGTAACTCTTTACTACTGTTTGGCATCTTATCTCAGTGAAATCTATCAAATTTCCTTTTTTTAAAGCAGTTTTTTATATACTTTAGCATTTCATTTTATGCCAATGCAGGGCACCTGTATGTTTGTTCCGCCAAAGTTGGCGTGTTTCAAGTATTATAGCAACTACCCTTTACTCCTCTTTTCGGAGAGCTCGTGCGCATTCAGTTGAGTTGGGATTTCAATGCAGAATGGCTGCCCTTTTGCCGTTCTGTGAAGAATTATGTCCGCGCCTGCATGGGTGTTCTGTCAAGGAACGCAGAGAATGGGTGGATGCCTCTTCCCCTTCTACAAAAATAATAGTAAGCGGATTTCGTATCTACAGTAAGAAATATTAAAAGTGCAAGAATATTTCTTTAAGATTGTGTAATCGGCTGCATAGTTTCGTCTTTTTTCTTTTTGTGGCAAGATTCTTTGATCAGTTACTTCTGATTCTTCAGTAAGATGTGGATAAAATTCTGTTGACGGCATTATTATTATTTTTATTCAAATGGTGCTTTTATTTCGAATCCTAGAATTGTGATGCTAAAAAAATCATCTAAATGCCTGTGCCTCCACACTCCCCAAAGGAAAAAAAAATATTTTATTTTCCTTAGTAAGAACGTAGATTGTATGTGTCCATCATAAAAAAAGTACATCTAAAAGAATAAGAGGTGTACTCTACGATAATGCGCTATGTTCTGCAAGAAAAATTGCTTCATAAATAAAAAATCTTCAAGGAAGATTTGCCGTCTGTTTATTTCCTTTCTGCAAAAGTCTCCATCATTTTCTGTTCTTTCAGGTCAATGTAGGTAATGCTTTTACCTTTTATTTTTTTGTTCTCAATTACCAAATGTATGATAAGTAAATTCAGATTTTTTTAAATTAATGACTGTTATGTCAAAGTGGTCTTTTGTGGCCGCAACAAAATGTTATAACACTATACGATTGATCCTAAAAAATGATTTCTAGGTTTTTAATTGGAATTTCAATATCCAAAATAACTTTACAATATTATTCTTTCACCTCCTACCTCCAAACATAACAACCACTAAAAATGTATTCTAAAAATCTATAAGAATCCTCTTTCCTAATTCTCGAAAATATAATTTTATCCCACAGTGGTTCGCTAAGATTTATTATGCAGGAGATTTATTATCATCCGGTTATGCAGGGTGCACCGGAACTCCACATACAATCTCATAGGACAGAAAGAGCACACTAAAGTAATAATAATTAAAAAAAACACTTATTTTATAGCAGAATAGGATTACAATCCATTTATTCAGTCAAAAATATACGGCGTTGCATACCAATCCGAACTCGGGCTTTTGAACATAGCTTAAAAAATAATATAGATAGTTTAACAAAATTTTAAAGAAACAAATGTTCTTTATGTAAATTTTATAGATATCATAAACAGTGGTGCAACTGCTCACCTATCGCATTCAAACAGTGCTTAAATAAAATCGAGATATTTCAAAATGTTGTTCGCATTACTTACGGTAACACTGAAGGAATTACAGTGTTCCTTCCGAACCTTCAGTGATTTCTTTGTATTTTACACAAAGCAATGTCTGTAATGCAACCATTCATATACTTTTGTTATTGAAATAATTTTGCCACTAATAATAATATTATTTCCTTTGCTTTAGCGTTTCTTCACAGGTGTGCAGAAATAATTATGCTCAATCAGATGAATTCAATCATTATAAGTTTTAAGTTAACAGCATTGAAATACATAAATGTAAGCAATAAAAATTTAATTGCTTAGAGCAATGAAAAAACTTTAAGAGATAAAATATAATAATTTTAT
Source organism: Maratus speciosus (assembly GCA_963932465.1). Lineage (NCBI taxonomy): Eukaryota > Metazoa > Arthropoda > Arachnida > Araneae > Salticidae > Maratus > Maratus speciosus. The sequence goes on from OZ010787.1 coordinate 55,098,130, forward strand.
GATCTAATAAAACCTAATTTTTGGATTTTCTAAAGAAGAAAAAAACATTTTCACACAGCATTTCGACGGAAGAAATATACCCATGTAAAATTATTTATTTTTAGATTATCTAAAAATAGTAAGTAGACTAATTTTTGGATTGTTCTTCTTGAAAAAAAAATAAGAAAATTTTAATACCAGTAATTACACAAAATGTTATAAATTTCGATAATTTATTGTTAAGCATTGGGGGCACAGACTTATGTAAACAGACTGGAAATTTCGAGTTGTCCGCAATGTTTCGTTGATTGATTGATTTAAGTTTAAAGGAACAAAGTCCTTTTAGGGACATGCTGCGCCAAGACAAAGTTAAAATCAAAATACAGAATTATATTTTAAAAAGTTAGAGTAAAGAATGTTCATATCAGATGTAAATTTCCAACTGGGCGAAAAATGTCCGGACCAGAATTCGAACCAGGGATCTCTTAGATGAAGCCGCCAATGCTCTACCATCTGAGCTATCCCGGACAAATCTGGTGGAACTTTTCCACCCAGCTAACCTTATTGATTATAGCATATGGCCTGAAATCTGGTTCCGCTCAACAGAATAAATCGCAGGTTATGGAACTCCATAACCTGTGATTTCTTCATATTCATTCATTATGCTCATATTCTTCTAAACAGTATTTTCATAATCTGCACATGAGTCATAAAATTATGATTTCATAGACTCTTCAACATAGTTTTGCAGCTGTTTGGCCATCAAAGGGGCGCTCATACGTGCAACAGTGCTAACCACGGCCCATACCATCGAAATAATCGAGGCCAGAGGACACGAGTGGTGACGTCATCACTAACCGACCGACTACTCTCTGATGTTCGAATTCACACCGCAAAATTTTGAATAGCAATTTCTTTTATTTCTTCTGGTACAATATCTATCCTCCCATAAAACAATAATAACTATTTAAACTTACTGCTGAGAATTCGGAATTCCTAAATAAAAATTCAGCTAGATGCGGAATGCCATAGTGTTGCCTCATCGAGCTAATTTTTTATTGGGGGGGGGGGGTCCAAATTGTCCAAATTCTGACCAGTAAGTTTAAATAGCTATTATTGTTTTATAAGATGATAAATATTCCACAAATAAAATAAAAGAAAATTTCTTTTCAAAATTTTCTGGTGTGAATTCCAAAACTAGTGAGAAGTCGGTCTATTAGTGATGACGTCGCAACTCGTGTCCTCTGACCTTGAGTATATCGATGGCAACACCCATACGGTCACAAAACACTTCTATGCCAGTGTCCATCCTTCACGAGGTGGCTAGTAAGAGCCGCTTATTTGGTCCCTAGACTGTGACAAGTCAGATGACCAGCCAATTAATGCATACAGGATCAAGATGGACCTCTCGTCTACTGGAAGCAAAGGTCAAAGCAGTGTGTTGGTTTCCCTTAACTGCCAGGATCCCCTTTTTAGGGAGACGGGTCATCATGCACGGCAAACAAGTGGGTGGTTAACGATTCTCCTTAACCCCTTAATTCTCGCTCCCGTGATATTCACGGGCTGTGTCTTTTATTCAGATTATTCAGATTTGTTTGATTTCCACCAGTTTTATAGAATAGTGCAATTGGCTTTATCATGGTATCATTTTTAACTGTCATTAAATGACGTGAACATATATTTTTTCAAAAAAAAGTGGTGCAAATAAGCAATTTCAATTTTTAAACTCTAATTTAATGCGACCGTTAAGGGGTTATGTCGATATACGCAGGATGATATCGGCTTATGGATAATATGGATAATTGCCCTCACCACCAAAGAGGAAACTACAGTGAGAGTGAAACAAAGTGAAACAATTAGACACGAGAATATATAGGAAAAATGAAATAGAGAAAAATCTCTTAGGTTCCCGGTGTTGCGAACCCCGTGAATGCTTAAAGAAAGCATCTCCTGTGAGGGGCCGTAATGGAAATTTATTTCAACATCAGATTCGCATAGACAGCAGTGATGTAACAGCATAGCTGCCAACTTGTACGGATTTTTGCTACCACTAAAATTTAATAGAAAATTTTGCCAAATTCAATCGCCAAATTGTAGTGAATTTTGATAATTAAATAAGCCAGAAATTCCTGTTAAAGTTTAGTGGTAGCAAAAATCCGTACAAGTTGGCAGCTATGTAACAGTGGCGCAGCAGTTGGGCTATTGTCACCACTAAATTTTTTTAGTATTGTTCACTTTGATTAAATCTAGCAAATTATATCTTGAAATAAGACGTAGAATACAATTAAAATTTAGTGGCGTCAATTGATTCTCTGGTGCTACACTGTTCCATTACTGACAGTAGTGTCGGCCGTAGGGAAACATTGAAAAGCTTGTCAACCATTTGGTATAGGCTACTGAACTTTTCTATTAACCCATTAAGGGGAAATGTACTTCTATTCCTAAAATGCTGAAATCATTGAGTGACACTAGAATTTACCTTAAATACCTACTTTATTTGAATGTAAGAAAAAACTTTATTCACATATTTAATAAAAAAAATTCATTCCAAAATTCTGTTGACAGTGTGGCATTTAGGGATTACAACGACGATTAAGAATTAGAGTGACGCAAAACTTTCCCAAATAACATAGTTATCATCGGTCATATAGATGCAAAATGTTATGAAAGCACACTTTATAAATTGGTCTGCCGAAGTTCAAGCTACAGCTGAACGTTGGTAGCCCTCGACTATCGGTAATAATGCTATTTAAACGTAATTTTAAAATAGAAATTAGCCTGGTTTTCGATAACATAAGTGAACCTTCAAAATAATTACGATAAAAATACGTCTGCAACGTGTTTGGCCGCTTCCATCGAAATACTCAAGGCCAGAGAACACGAGTGTGACATCATCACTAATCGACCGACTTCTAACAAGTGTTAAATTTCACACTGGAAAATTTTGAATAGCAATTTTATTTTATTTTATTTGTGAAATATCTATCTTATAAAATAGTAATAACTATTTAAAATTACTGGTGAGAATACGGAATCCCTAAATAAAAATTCAGCCATATGCGGAATACCACAATGTTGCCGCATCTGGCAGATTTTTAATTGCGGGAATCCAAATTCTCACCAATAATTCTAAATAGTTATTATTATTTTATATGATGATGGATATTCCACAAATAAAATAAAAGAAAATTGCTTTTCACAAATTTCCGGTGTGAATTCCAACACTAGTGAGAAGTCGGCCGACAAGGGATGACGTGACAATCGTGTCCTCTGGCCTTGTGTATTTCGATCGCAGCAGTTTGACTCCGGTTGCGGCAAGGCAGAGTTGAATGTCATTACTGTACTTGATGAATTCAAAATTTTCCATATTTTATTTTTTTTTTCCTTCTCACTTTCGGCAGTCCGGGGTCATTAGATTCTCCTTTATTTAATCTTACATAAACTATAGTTTTTCTTTTATCTGATAAGATAGAGTTTTTTACGGTCACCTACTGGACTATTTTCTTCATTGAAATACAGTCGCCGTCAAAGAAATAAGTGTGATTTAAATTTACTTATTGCTCTTACACTGCCATACAGTGGCGGTCAAAAGTTTCCGGTCAGTTAGATTCTTTGATTTGTTTGACAGAACGTGTCAGAGAAGATAAAGTACAATTGCTCCAAAAGTTAGGAATAAGCAAATTACCGCTGACCACGTGATCATTTTGATTGGATACTGAAGATACTTAATGCAAGGGGGGGGGGGGGATTCGAAATTCGCGTGTGCAAAAGTTTCTGGCCATTCGTCATCCGTTAGTTTTTGCTATCGGTAAAGTGTTTTTTGACCGTGTTTGTTAATTAATAAACGTGAATAACGTATTTGAAATTCAAAAATGAAAAGTTGAACAATTTATTGTTCCTAAACGAATGATTTGTTTGTCACTAAAGGGACAATCCTCACGTGAGGTTATGGCAAAGTTGTCGATTGGAAAATTTGCTGTGAACGATATTTTAAAAAATATAAAGATGGTCATGCCCTTCGAAACTTGCCACGGTCCGGGAGACCCCGGAAAACGACTATTCTTGTGGACATAATTATCAGGAGAAAAAGCAGTTGATGCCCCGCATAAAAATGCCGCTGCAATTCCCCGCGATTTACAGTGTTAAAATAATTTTGGAGTAAATCAGTCTACCGTGTCAAGACGCTTACGTGACGTAGGACTTTATAGAACAGTTGGTGTTAAAAAACCTTTCATAAGTAAAAGAATCAGAGGGCCCGACTGGCGTTTGCCAAGGAATACAAAGACTGGTCAAGTGAAAACTGGAAAAACGTAATATTTTCTGATGAATCGACGTTCAATCTTTTTGGGAATAATAACAGACACTACACCTGACTACCTAAAAACAAAAGATAAGATTCGAGATAGGATATTCCAACAATGAAGAAAGGCGGAGGACACGTTATGCTGTGGGGAGCATTTCCTGGAAAATGTGAGTGAATGTGCCTGAAATTTTAAATCCGGGGCGAGATGAATAGTGCAATGCATAAGGATATCTTACAAGATCATTTGCTGCCTTATTGGAGGAAAAATTGTGGTCGCAAGTATTTGTTTATCATGATAACGACCAAAAGTATACATGCAAGTCCGTGAAGCAGCAGCTTTCGCACAAAAAATTCCGCTTTTGAAATGGAAAACCCAATCACCCGATCTGAATCCAATAGAAAATCATTGAAACTAACTTGAAAACGTGTGGTGAATTATAAATATTCCAATTCAGCAGCATTTTCACAAAAATTGCAAGAACTGTGGAAAAAACTTAACTTTGACGATCTACAACCGTTTTTTGAATCGATTCCACGTTACTGCGCCGCAGTACTTATTGCTAAATGTATGAGTACAAAATACTAAATGTAAATGTTGTTGATCACTGTTATTTTCTGTTATAACACCATTTTTTTCCAAACTTGCGAAGGTGGCCGGAAACTTTTGAGAACTTGCGTTTTATTTTGCAATTAATTTTGTCAATTAAATTTATTAATATTTATTTTTTATTCCATAAATAAGTTCTTAACTGTTATGTCAATAAAGTGAATAAGAATCGCTTTGAGGTTCCTCTTCATATGGGTGTACTTACAAATTAACCAAAAATTTTATGTTGGCCGGAATCTTTTGACCGCCACTCTATATTGGTAATAACTACTTTATGATTATATTATTACGGTTACTGTAAGATAATGTAACTGCAGATAAATTACAGATATGCTATTTGACAGGTAGTTTTTCACAAGTTATGAAGTCCTTGTCTAATTTTGTTCATCCTGTCAATACCTTAGAGTAGAACTGCATACGAAGGAATTTCTGATACTGATTTATTTTTGGAGACTTGCATTATTGAAATTTTTCGGTTAATGTATGGCGAACGCAATGGATTAGCGTTTTTTTATTTATTGTGTTGAAATGTAATGTCATAGGATGTGGTATGGGACTTTAGCTCTTCTTTGTTTAGACAACCTGAGGGCCCACCGTGACTCAGTGGTTAAGGTCACAGCACTAATCGCTTGGGAGCATAGTTGGGATGAGGGTTCAACTCCCGCTTGCTCCGTTGCACAATCTTTGTGGTGCTCCGGATTGTAATTCTCTGGTGTAGTAAATTTCCTTGTGGCTATCCTGTCCTTGTACGTTGACGATGACTTATAACCGGACACTTGATGTCAAGTAGATAAGTCAGATGTATGTGTTCAACAAATAAATGAAATAAAACCTGATGTTTCTTCAGCAACATGATGTTACCATTTTAGATTATGATTGTTTTTTCTCATATTGTTCTTGTATTCTACGTTTTAAGTTTGGATGCTGAAGAAAATACGTCAGTTTTTGTTTTTAACAACCCTTAACGGTCGCATTAAATTACGGTTTGAAAATTCATATTGCTTATTGGCACAACTTTTTTGAAAAAGAAATAGTCACCTTATTTAATGACAGGTAAAATGATTCCATAATAAAGCCACTTGCACTATTTTATAAAACTGGTGGGAATCAAACAATCTGTATAAAAGTCTTAGCCCGTGAATATCACGGGAGCGAGAATTAAGGGGTTAAATTGCGAATTTTTTAATCAGAGGATAATATTTTCCACTGTGCTTTACTCTGGTCTGGTCCAAGTTTAACTTGCTTGAACAAATCCCTGTTATTAAATTTTAAACTGAATTTTTCTAAATTTTTTTAAGATTGTACAAAGTTTCTTTTAAAGTTATGCGATTCTTGAAACTTGAAAAAGACAGTTTTGGACTTCGAGACCTACGTTAAGATCATGTTCAATCAAAAGAACGTCACTCGACATTTATTTGAGAGATATCAGTCGAAAGTTCAAATTACAGCGAGAGACAAGATTACGGCCAACAATCTCATTGATTTCTTAGAATCAGGGATAATTTTTGTGTAATAAGAATTAAATATTTCCCTCATGAATGGGAACAACGTCATAAAGCTTCAATCATTGGCGCACTATCAGTTTTTATCAGTTACGTTCACAGTGTTGCCAGATTGTGGACATTTTTATCGCCAGATTGTTGATTGTCACCGCTTTATTGAAAAAGAAATATTCAATCTTTTAAAAAAAGTTAAAAATTCTGAAAAATAAGGGGAATTGTACTATTTTAAAAAAGTGGTGACAGTCAAATAATCTGAACTAAAAAGTCCCCAATCTGGCAACACTGTACGTTCATCCCATTGTAGTATGGGTTTGTCTTTTGAAGTCTGCATTCAGTGGCATATCCAGGGAGGGGGTTCCAAATGCTCCGGATACCACTAATATTATAATGTTTTCCTCTCCGTGATTAATATCAGAAATTATCCGATTCGATAAGGTAAATTTAACTTTACAAAATTAGTGGTATCCAAATTATTTGGACACCCCACCCTGGCTACGCCATCAGCTGCATTGATAAGGACGAAAATATGTCACTCCTACAGGCTACTGTTTTAAAATTCAAGAAAGGAAGTCGACCTGTTTTGAGTGCGTGGTCGAGACAGCTGTAGAAGAAGCCTCTGCTCGTTGTGCTCACTGCAAAAATAATTTTTGCTTTATCCACTTCTTTGGAAATACAAATGTGCCAAAAATTGCTTATCACCAATGCATGGCTGTGTAACAACCATAAGAAAACTTAAATCATACTTATTTGTTTGACGGCAATTGTTTTTCAATAAACGAAGTTTTGAACTTTGAACTGGCCTCCTGTCATTATTGAAACTTAATACCACAAGTGCAAGGTATCAAATTACTAATCTCAATGAGCCGAATCGAATAACCTATAAAAATCTAAATTCGGCGCCATGTGCTCTGTTACCTTTACTTCACAGCATTGAAAACACCCTTCGTTTATTGAGTAGGTAGAATCTGATTATTGAAAACACAGAATGTTAGAATGATTCCGATGATAATATTGAACATATTTACATACATAACAGCACTTTCTCTAAACATATTTGCTGTGAGAGTATATTTCAAAAATCGTTCTATTACCCCTGTTTAATAGTCGGTGTAAAGAGAATTCTTACCTTTATAGCTGAACACGATCTGAACAATAGCTACAAAATTGGGCCTCGTCGGAACCAAACACGTCTTCAGGCAGAGCTAGTTTTACTGTGTTTCTACAGACGGCGCTGCAAACACAGGTCAAATTTATGGTCTTGAATTTTCGTGTGTGTGTTTGAAGGATTAACCATTTTTTTTTTTATAATAAAATAGCATAAGTCAGAAAACGAATGCAAATTCAAAAGTCTTGAATAATTTTCCTACAAATTCCTTTAAAAGTTACTAAATTTAATACAAATGTTAATGGAAAATTGAACATGAAAACTTTATTTTAATTTATATTTATGCTTCCTAAAATCTTTTCCAGGCAAGACGTTTTGTGATTATATCTCTTTAAGGATTTCATTCCTACGAAAATGTTTCCGCTACTACAGAATATTCATATAATTAGTGCAATGAAGTTTTTCTGAATGTAAAGTGCAAAATGATTCAGTTTCCGCCCTGAATATATGAATATATATTTATTATTGTATATCATATCATATAAAAATAATTATTTTTAACGCGACATTAGCTATTTTTCTTAGATTTCAATTAAGGATTTATTAATGCAGCTTTTATTCTTATTATTTTGTATAATTATTTTCATCAAGTAAAAATTATCTTGCAAATGTGAAAGATATATTTTTTGCAGAAAAAACTCATTTTGAGTAACAAAGGGAGAAGCATTTTGTCTCTTTAAACTTAAACTAAAAATAATGAAAATTAAAATAAATAATTTTAACAAATGAATATATTTAAATCCGCTCTTAATCCTTCTGGACCAGCATCTCATACACAAATATTATTCGGTTGGCACCACCTGTTTTAAACTTGATTTCATTTGAATTGACTGCCTCTTAGGCAGGGGTTGCCCAGACAAGGAAACCAAATCTGTTGAGCATAGTGCTCCTCCCGGGCCCTTTTATTTACAGGGTTGCCACACTTCAGGGAATTTTCCAAGTGAAATATCAGTATTTGTTTGTAAAAAAATAAGTCTAGGTTAAACTGACGAAATTTCGCCTTATTTAAGGAGAGATTTTCTATAAGAAAATGCTGGTAACGAAGAATTTCCTGATCTGGAAACTCCCTGAAGGGTGGCAACCCTGATTTAGTTCTTTATAAAATACACTTTTTAGCGGGAGTTGAAGTCACCGAAAAACTCGACCATTTACGGCATTTCCATAAATGTAAGGCCGGCCATGCCAGGAATAAATCAATCGCAAACAAGGGACAGGGACTGAGATGGGCTTTTACAGAAGTGGGCCTCGCTACCGGAAAACAGGTTTCGCACGCGACAATGGGCAGAGAGGGAATCCATTAGGCTTGTTGGTGCGCCAGAGAAACACCTTTGTGACAAGGGAGCGTTTACCTGCCAGACTGAAACTCTACGAGCGACAGGGGCGATTGGAAGAATTGTGAACCGAAAGTGGGGTTCCCTACGTTAAATTAGAGAGATACATTAAGTGGTCATACATGCTTTTAAGTTTCCTTCTAAGAAGTGGGTGACAGAGGATATATCGCTCACCCGCAAGAAAAGTGACAAAAGTAAATTTCACAGGAGAGCAAAAGAAAATTTGTATGATTTTACAGTAACATGAAATTATAGCACTTAGCACTGCATGCAGGAATAAAAGCGCGCATAAAAGCATAAAACCCTTAATAATGAAGACATGAGGTGAGGTATTGGGGGTTGGGTAATTTTACCTCCCCACATAATCCACCCCTTTTCTGTGGCCACAAATGGACAGATAGCTTAATAAAATGATTTTCCGTATAACTACGCTTATGAAACTTGTTGTGTAGCAAGACGCACCTATGACAGAACTATTAGTGGAATAAAACGCAAAATAAATTTTTACGAGATGTGTCACCTTTCCCTGCGGATGAGCGATACGTGAGCCAATTTTTAGGGGTTAATGTATGTATCTGAGCTGCCATTGGGTTGTCAGTGCGCAGTGAATACGTGGATGTGACGCTGTATCACTCACATGAGTATTAAGAAGAGCAATTGAATTTGTATAGGTTTTGGCGGAAGGGTCCATGACCAGTAAGAAAATCTGTAGTGTGTGGGCTGAGGTAAAACAATACGTAGGAGACTATTAGAATTAGTGTATGAGTGTGTCGGTCTTTTGTTGAGGTGGTCCAGTGTATTTGCCAGTCTTTTAGTATATTGACTTTTAATGAACGTTTGATTCAGCTATGTGGGAGTATGAGGTAATGGTCAATGTTTGAGGTAATGTTTTTTTGTCGCTTCTTCTTCTATGGTGTCCGCCAGCTCGTTGCCCAAAAATGCCCTTATGAGCAGATACGTGAACAATATGAACTCGACTTAAGAGTGTTAATAATCTTTTGTTGACGTTAAGGTTCTGTGGGAATTTACTTCCAGCAGACTAGACAGGTTGTCGCTATATATCCATTGTACAGGGGTCGCATTATATAGGGATAATTTTATTGTTCCAACCAGAACACTTAATGAGTTACCTTCATGATCATTTTATTTGACATATTCTAAAGAAAGGTGCAATGAAGATATTATTTTCAAAATAGTGGTAGGAACAACAAAAGTTTCCCTATAGAATGCGACCTTTGATAGTAGGGCTGGGTTTGTTTGTGTGTGGATCTATTCAAGTGCTTAGAGCATGACATATAGTTTGGCATTGTATACCGTGTTGTTGTCATCCAGTCTGCAGAATAACTGGTGGCGTACGAGGTACCTTACGTGACACAGAAAGCTGATGCCACGCCAGTCGCTGTTCGAGATCCATTAGTAAAAAATTTTGGCATTGTAGCTTGTGTGTATATGTTGCGATTTGTATTTTCTTGGATGTGCGATTTTACCCCTGCTGGATGCAAATGCCATCCATGGTTCTTCGTTGAATAGTTATGGGGAAAAAATGCTATGATATCCTTTGGGTATTTGAAAGGTGTGGGAGTCTGCTCTTGTTGTATTCATATTCTAATGTTCAAGTGGTGGGTGGTTTGTCTGTAATTACATTTAGTGCGCTTGTTGAGATGGTTTTATATCTCCTTGATATTTGTAGTAAGAATGTTCTTTGTATTGATGTTAATTTTTTGTTAGTTTACCTCCCCAAACCTCCAGTTCCATAAGGAATAATCTTTTATATATATTTTTTTACTATATTTTAAGTATGTTATTTTTGATCTCCCACAGAATCCCCGAAAGGTTTAATGCGTTGTAATGGCGTTTAACAAATTTCAGTTTAAGTTCGTTGAGGTGTATTGTTCAGTTTTGATATTTATCTATAGTGACGCCTAAGATTTATCATGCGTGATAAATGGTGCATGCTAGCTCCGTTAATCCGCATTGTTGGTTCACCTTCTAGCATGCGTGGCGTGGCGAATGTTAGGACCTCTGATTACCCAGGTAATAGGTGTATGTGTTGTGCATCCAGTAGTTCGCTGAGTCAGTAGCGTAGCCAGAGGGGCGGGAGGTCCAAATCAAAGCGATATAAGTAAGCGTACAAACTTAATACTGGAATCGGGCGTAAATTAACATAGTTGCGCCATCTTGTGGACGGGGTGATAATCCGAATACGCGGGCTTTTAGTGTGACGTCATATATGACAGGATATCTACCATCTGCGAATATTTTCTAAATGTTTAGTCACTCATGGAACTGAATTTTGTTTACCACATTTATTGCAAAATAATGGCGTAGTGATTGGAACGTCTAGATGCACTTGATACCACGAAGTTTTCTTCGCCTTGCGAGGAACGTTTCAGCTATTAATCAAGGTGAAAAAAACTTTACAATTTTAGTGGTGTGAAGTAAGAAAATAGTTAGGTATCTTCCTGTAGTTTAACCCCGTCCACTGCATGGCGTGCGACCTTGATTGATGTGACCTCGCCTTTAATCTTGCGGTTACCTCTCCCATTTAACATAGGACGCTTACTTATATCGCTTTGGTCCAAATGCTCTTCATACCACTAAAATTTTAAAGTTTGTTTCGCCTTGATTTATATCAGGAAATTCTCTGATTAAATAGGGCGAAGAAAGCTTCATAAAAGTAGTGGAGTTAAGTGCATCTGGACCCCCCCCCCTCCTCTGGCTACGCCACTGCGCTAAGTGCCGTGTTTACTCGAACACTAGTCTAGCTTCAAACCCAAAAGAACTAGGCTGAACTCATTAGTAAAGGCATATGCGATAATGCCTTGACGCTTCAGCTCTATAAAATGATGTTCGCGATCAGTAGCCAGAGTAGAGATCAAGTTGTTAACTTTACATATTTAATCATAGTAATTCTATAATTAAATAGAGGAATTGTTGTTCTTTGATTACTGGTATCATAAACAATTGCCTCGTTAACTTTTGTGAAAATGCATATGTGCACCCATAGTCTAGAAGAATTAATGAAAATGATATATATGAGATAATCTCTCAAAACGTTAATGTAAACATAACACCAACAAGACTACAAAAATAAATACGGGAATGTAGTCGGATGATCGCGTATCCTGTTTCATAAATCTCCATATTGTTTTTAGTGTTTCTCATCTAAAATATGTTAAATTTTTATACATTTTCCAGTTTCCACATTTTTATGACAATGCTGTTATTATGACCGGAAAAGTAAAATCTTACTGAAAGAAAAGAACTTCATACTCTAGTCAGGTAACTTGGTTAATCTCATGCTCCGAAAACTTGTATACTTATCAATACTCTCACTGGACCATTTTTTGAAAACCAGTAATTTTTCACAGAGAAATTCGTGGTAGGTTTTTCTAACAATTGCAAGAAAAACGATCTTCCTGGTATGTTTCTACGAAATTTATAAAGAAGATTTTTCTCTAAATAAAAGTGGTGTTTAAAAAACTGTGAACTTAAACCCTTAACCCTTTCAAGTGCGGTAGTCCTACGGTGGGAAACGGCACCAAGAACATTTTAATAAAATTTTGCTTTTACAAAGAAAGTTTAGAAGAACAAATTAACAAATTTTTACTTTCTAAGTTCTTTTCTAAATTCTGATGTCAGTCAATCATTTCATCATTTTACGAACAAATTATTTGTGCCGGAAAAGGTTAACAGTTTCGTTTTTTTTTTTTTTTTTTTTTTTTTTTTTTTTTTGACACACTAAACAAAAAATCGAAACACCACTTATTAAGTACTAAAATGTTTGTATACAAGCGAAAATCTCTGCCAATTAATGAAGCGAATATTACTGTTAATAATTGGTGGTATCTAAAAGCTTTTAGTAACAGAGCAAACTCTTCTTGCCGGAGTGGCGTTCAAGCAAATCTGTAAAGTGATTATATAATAGCCATTCAACAACGGCTAAAACTTAAGGTGACTAGATTAAAGTACCTTCATAGTCAGAATAGTTAAAAAATTATTAGTTACACAAACATTTTTAGATTATAAGAAAATTAGAATCTAAACGTTTTAGTTGCCAATAAAGTAATTCTAAATTTTACAGAGCACCGAAAACACTTTAACAAGAAAGACAAATCATGCGTCAAGCATGGATTATCTAATAATTTCCAACACTTCCAGAATATTTTAACAATCGCATTTTAGTAATGTGAATAAGGAATCTACATAATTGTTTTAGAAAAAGCATAACATATTTGAAAACCAGGATTCAGTAATTACCGTCCATAGCCGGAGAATTACTTCAATGCTTATGTGCAGTCCTGCCTTTGGTCTATAAATTTATATATATTCTGAATAGTAGATTAAAATTTAGTTTAGTAACAAAACGCATAAGTGGGTAAAAACTCACCGTCAGCCTTTTTTTTAATAGGCGAAAAATTAATTCAATTCTTTTCTACAGCCCTGTATATGTACGGATTTTTATGCACGCCACGTATTAATCCAAAATTTATTCAGGCAAAAATACGCTTAAAATGAATGAAATTGCACTTTCACAAATTACCATCCATAAGAAGTCATTTATACAGTTCTTTGTGTGGCCCTATATATGATTTAATCTACAGTGCACTCCGGATTAGCCAGATTAATCACCGGGAGATGTCGCACGGACAATCGAGAAACACGGATAATCCGAAACTCCATTTTATTAAAGAAAAAATCAACATCATTATAAAAATATAAAAATTACTTACATTTGCATGCTGTATAACATCAAATTTTGAATTATCCTTTTTATATTTAGTGTTAAAAAAAAAAAATGTAATACATCTATGCTTCTGCTGTTTGTTCATCTCTTGTCTTATATCGGCACATACTTTACGAACCGCACTAATGTCACTGTAATCAAATCCTCTTTCTCCCATATTGTCTAACAAAGTTTCTACAGATTGTAGAGCAGAAGAATGAGAAATTGTATTTCCCTCCTTTAGTACATCTTCTTCATCAGTACTATCATTTCTATTAGATTTAACAACACAGAAACGATTCATGGTGGGTTATTTGCCGATTCTAGCTGACCAAAAGTCGATTTTTGAAAGTTTATCCTAGCGTAAATTATTTTTTGCCTGTTATAGTTCAATAGTTAGGGCGTTGTATCCTGCTATTGTTTTTACTATAAATATAATTCTATTGTCTATAGACTAGTGCAAAGTTGGTGCTTCTTAGTTGGGAATGAATTAATCAATTTGATTATAGTTTTTTAATCTGTTACTTGAAGCGGAATAAAATATACTGCTCAATTATGGACGCTTCTGAACAAAATATGGACTTTATTTTATCGTATTTATGTGCATAAATTTTGCACATATTAGCAGTTATTTCATATTTAATGTCGCAAAAAACTGTATTTTTTTTTACAATTTTTCAGTTTTAATATAGAAAAAGTTATATTATAAAGCACAATTAAGCTCAATTTTTGATATGATTAAATAGTTTAGATTATTACCTTTTCGTTCCAATTTAATTTGTCTGCCCTTAGGTGCCCCCCTAGTTTTTAGAATTATTTATAGCTTTCTTTCGAAATTTTACTTCAAGTACCATTTTCTTTTTATCAAAGACAGCAAAATTTAACTTAGTCACATAAATAAACTTTTGCAACATTATTCAACAGCAACAAGATTTAAAATATAACGAGAATGTGAATTTGGTTGAAAATGTTTTGTTTTTAGAGGAAAATTACAATGAAGAGCACATGAAGTTTTGCAAGCGCGAAATGTTTAAACTTATGACCAAATTTTGATAAATGTTGCCAGTTGTATGTAGATATCTCAGGACAAAATGGTGTAAAATATATTACATGGATGCAAATTTCGAGTGGTTAGAAAATTGATCCAGACAAATTCTCCAAATTCAGATTTTATACAATGCAAAACATAATGTAGATATTTTCTTATGATATCTTATGGTTCCCATTCTTTACATAAGGTTCCTCTGTGCAGAGATAAATATACAAAAGAATATACAACACAGCAATTTTCATTAAAGCTGTCGAATGTTTGTCCCGTATCTTAAATTTTAGAAAAGAAATTTTAGGATTTGTTATAATAACACAAAAATAATTTTATCACTTTAGCTTCCAAACCGTTAAGAAAGTATCATTAAAATTATCAAGAAGAATGTAAAATCATGCGTCATTCAGATTATGAAACATTTTTTAATGCATGCGGACTACTATAATAAAACTTCATAGCTTAATAACGTGAAAAACTATGTCTAAGTAATAATTTGTAAAACATGTAACACGTTTTAAAACGCAATTTCAACCGAAGTCGAAATACTAACTGAAAATTTTATACATACCTGTATATGACATATATATTTATCATATAATTCACAATATGTTAAAATTTAGAACAGTTAGTGAACGCATAGCACAGTTGAAAATTCCTTATCAGCAATTTCCACCAATAAACGGAAATGTACTTCAGATGTTTTGTGCAGCACTGTGTATGATATATAGAATTCATACACACTAAATAGACTGCAATTTTTATAATTTAAAAAAGTGTTCCACAGCTGAAAACACATTTCATCACTTATTGTTCATAGAGAGAGAAATATAACTGATTTATTTTGCGTGCCCCTGTATATGAAAGATGAATGCTATGCACATCATATTCAATAGTAAGCACTTTATAGAGCACATCGGATATATATATAAATTTAAATACTTTAGAAATAGTATAACATGAGCAAAATACACCACAAACAATTTTTCTACATAGAACATAATGTAATATAATTAATTTTAGTGTCCCTGAAAATGAACGATAAATGCTATCCATACCATATTCTATAGCAATCATCTTGTAGTGCACTTCATAGGTATGTATATAAATTTCAAAGTATTTGAAATTATGAAACATCATTAAAAAACTCCCAAAACGATTTTCCTCATAGGCCATAATGTAATGAATTTCTTTTGAATGTCCCTGTAATGAAATTATGACTGCTACATGCTACATTTTGCAACACGTAACATTAAATACCGAATATCAATAACATTTTTCAATTTCATGGCGATGCGACTGTATTGATGCTAAAAATAATTTTGGCCAACTAGAATAGGAAAATCACCCACCGTGCGATGTCTTCATCTATCAAATACTGGAAGCAGGGTCACATGCATCCTTTTGAAACCAATCTTTTAAATTTTCTTCATCATGATTTTCGAAACCTTCTAATGCATTTACTTGTTCAGTATTACATATTCTTTTTGAATATCTGAAGATGGTTGTTCATCAAGCGGAATAACATTTTTCCACGATCGGGATAACGTAGACACTTTTACCTTTGGCCATGCTTCTGATATTCCATATACTGCATCCATTAACGAATATAGCTTCCATAAGTTTCGTAGTGTTTTAATTCATGAATCAAATTTTTCAAAAGGTCAGATCTGTAGTGGCGTTTCATTGCTAAAATCACACCTTTATCCATAGACTGTATCGTTGCTGTAACATTTGGAGGGTGAAAATTACAGGTAATTAATCCGTCATCAGAGGCTAAGAAACTCTTATTTGGATGTGAAGGGGCATTGTCTAAAAGCAATACTGGTTTTGGGGCGGGGTAAGTCTTTTGCTTGTAAATGTGTCCTAACTTCAGGAACAAAACGTTCATGGAACCATCGGAGAAAAATCTCCGGTGTCATCAATGAGCCCTTTTGATTGAAATAAAGAACCGGTAAATTTTTTGGGTTCTTTACCCTTAAACGAGCGGCATTTCATAGCCTTTCCGATCATTACGAGTTTCATTTTATGCTCACCGGAAGCCTTTGCGCAACACATGATGGTAATGAGCTCCTTCGATGTTTTGTGGCCTGGAGCTGACTTTTCTTCCCCTGAAGCAAGGGTTTTTGCTGGGAGACATTTCCAGTACAATCTTGTCTCATCGGCATTATAAATTTGATCGGGAATCAAGTTTCTTCGTCAATAAATTCTTGAAATTTCCCACAAAACGATTCTGCAGCAGTCACATCCGCACTAAGACGTTCTCCTTGACCACTTAGCTGCCGAATTCCATAGAGTTGCTTGAATCGAGTGAGCCAACCAAATGAAGCATTAAAATCTCCTTCTAATTATAGTGCTTCATAGATAATCTGGATTTTTCGGAACACATGGCATCCGAAATAGGATACCTTCTGCTCTTTTTTGATTAAACCACTGTAGTAGAGCAGAATCTAAATCATTGCATATTGAGGTTTTCAGACTTTTCCGTTTCGAAACCGCAGATTCTTCATCACAATCTCTCGTGAAGGGAATGAGTTTTTCTTTGTTCCTTTTTCTATAACGTACAATTTGTACTCCAATTTGATAATCCTTTGCCAATTTTCTAGCTGAATATCAATTATCAAGTTTCTGAAGGATTTCAAATTTTGTTTAACATTTAAAACGTTTCGTTATCATTTCACACCAATCATTTTTACCAGTAAAAGATTTCATGCTATCAACTGATGATAAACAAGACGCAAAAGCTAAATAGCCCAGTGGTTAGGGAGTTGAATTCGGAATTAATTAGGGGGAAGCTGGAAATTGTTTTAATTCCTTCTATTTAGGTCTAGAATGAATATGCTATGTTTTCTCACTCGTACTAGGTGTGCATTAGCAAATATGTATAAATTTATAGTCAAAAAACACGTTTTTTGCATACCATAACAATATCTCAAAACAGCTAACTCTGTCAAAAACATTGTCAATACAATTGTGGTAGAGCTTAAAATTCTGAGTAAAATGAGTACCTATACTTAATATTTTTGTTGCACATTAAGGTCAGAATTCTACTTTAAAGTTTTAGACCCGTGCTCAGGGAGTTGAACTTAAAATTAATTCGGATAAAACTGAAAATGCTTTTAATCCCTTCAGTTTAGGTCTAAAATGAACGTACTATGTTTTCTTCCTCGTACTTGGGTGAATGTTAGAAAATATGTACATATTTATTTTTTAAAAACACGTTATTTTTAATTACCTTAACAATATCTCGAAACTTCTATTCTATAAAAAACCATCGTCAATACAAATGTTGTAGAGCTTAAAATTCTGAATAAAATGAGTACCATTATTAATAGTTTTGATCAACATTAAAGTCGCAATTCTATTTCAAAATTTTGCCTTAATCGCTAATCAAGAGCTTGAATCCAGCAGAGACCAAGTTAACTTAACAATATCTCAAAACAGTCAACACTATCAAAAACATTTTCAATACAAAAGTTGTAGAGCCTAAAATTCTGAATAAAATGAGTACCTACAATTAAAATTTTTGTTCAATATTAAGACCGTAATTTTGAGATATTATTAAGTTAACTTTGTCTCTCCTGGCTTCAAGCTCTTGATTTGAAATATTTTGAAATAGAATTGCGACCTTAATGTTAAACAAAAATATTAATAATGGTACTCATTTCATTCAGAATTTTAAGCTCTACAACAATGTTTTTTATAGAGTTGGATGTTTTGAGATATTGTTAAGGTAATTAAAAAAAAAAAACGTGTTTTTCGAAAATAAATATGTACATATTTTCTAACATTCACCCAAGTACGAGGAAAAAAACATAGTACGTTCATTTTAGACATAAACTGAAGGGATTATAACAATTTCCAGTTTTCTCCTAATTCATTCTGAGTTCAACCCCCTGAGCACGGGTCTAAAATTTTAAAGTAGAATTGTGACCTTAATGTTCAACAAAAATATCAAGTGTAGGTATTCATTTTACTCAGAATTTTCAGCTGTACAACATTTGTATTCACAATGTTTTGGACAGAGTTAGCTGTTTTGAGATATTGTTATGATATTTAAAAAAACGTGATTTTTGACTATAAATCTGTACATATTTTTTAATGCTCACCTAATACGAGGGGAAAAACTTAGCATATTCATTCTAGACCTAAACTAAATGGATTAAAACAATTTCCAGCTTTCCCCTAATTAATTCCGAATTCGGCCTTTTTTTCCCTCCCCTACCACTAGGGGAAAAGGAACACATGTGAAAGTGAGGGGACAGCTGAAAGGTTTTAGAAGATATTCAGAAGACAATGATAATATGTATCTTGGTGACTCGATTAATCAGAAGATTAATTTTTAAATTATATTTTACCAAAACTTAGCACAGCGAAATATGTTAAAAACGTCACCGCGAGAATAACTCATGAACACACTGCAGGCTTATTCCATGCAAACTTGTCATGTCTGTCACACAGCTGAAAATCGTTATGCTTGTTGGCCACCGTTATTTTCAAAAAGTTTGCTTTGCCTTATTCAATTGATGAGATATCTCCGATAAAATAAGTCACATTTTTCCGTTCTAAAATACTGGTAGCTGAAAATCGTAGTATGTGACAGACATGACACGTTCGCATGGAATTAGCCTGCAGAGCTTCTGAGATACGTACCACGTGATTAAAACCTCTCCGCAGTAATGCGGTTGGAAGGAATGCGCCGCACGCCATTGGCCGAATGAAAACTTTTCCTTGCTATCTTCGGGAGGGCCGAGAGAAAAAGCTGATCGCTACAGGCTATTGTAAAATCAACATTCCGATCCCTCCCATTCCTTTTAACCCTACCCGTCAAACAGGTTCCAGAGCGTTCGATTTTTCCTCCAGGCACAATATCATCAGAGATTCACAATATCATCAGATAAACCAGACAAGATTTAAAATTTTTTTGAGTCAGGAATGAGCACAGATAATCCGAAAATTGGATATTTCGTGCACGAATAATCAAGAGTATACTGTATTTTTTACAAAAATCTTTTCGTTTACTAATATAGGTCAGCTTGAAAATGCATCTCTCAAATAAAAACCACATTTAAACGCTTATATTATGTAATGCTTACTAATTCTTTAGTGTAACCCTGCATATGATCGATAGCACATATACATAGCCCATAGTAAGTCAAAATTAAATAATCTTAAACACGCGTATCATAACTGAAAACGAACTTCCAGCAATTATCGCTAATAGACAGGATACTTTGGGTACATTACTGTATTGAAATATTTTGAGTATCCAGTAAATGAACGATAAATGATGCGCACATAATATTCTACGACAAGTATCATGTAGTAAATCTCAATAATGTGTATCAGTTTCATTTTATTTTAAATAGTACACATAATTAAAATATCCTGCAAACTATTTTTCACCGTAGACCATTATGTAATGAATTATTTTGCGTGGTACTGTAATTGAATATAAAATTCTTTGTAACCCATATTCCACAGAATGCATGTTTCAGTGCATTTCATAAATACATATCAATTTCAGTATGTTTGAAATGGCGCAACATCATGAAATTGAACATGAAACGATTATTTCTCATTGACCTAATATAACTGAATACTTTTGGCTGCCCCTGTAAATGCACAATTAATACTAATCATTTTCAATCGAGATCATGCTACAGAAATCTTCAATAACATATTAACACTAGAAAGACGGTGAGCGGTCATTTTGACCGCTACCAAATGAATACATTGCGTTTCGAACCAGAATTTTTTTTATAAACCTAATTTAAAAGGTAAAAAGGGAAAAAACTAGTTAAATAAATAAGTTAATAATTAAAAATAAAAATTCTGGTACGAAATATTTTTTATAAAATTTGAGTAAATTTCCCCGTCTTTCTAGTGTTAAAATTACAGTGCAATCTGAGTATATTTACGGCAGTTATAGCATGGAAGGACGGACAGAAGGCCGGTCGGACAGACGGACAGACAAACTGAAGTCATAAACAATTTTCAACTGTGTTGGAAAGTGTTAAAAATGTGCACGGTACTGAATGTGCACAGCAGAAAATATGGATATCTGGTCACTTCACTGAAACTACATATGCACTAACTCATAGCCTCTCTACAGGACACATTCATAGGACACTGAATAATTAGAGTACCTGATGGAAATAATAATTTTCACGCACTTTAAGTTTATTTTTGAAGCAAAACACGACTTATTAACACGTTCACGCCGGCCCGGTGGGTCACGCTCGACTGTCTCCGGTTTTTTGCACACCATTGTTATTTTAGAGAAAATATTGTTCCTTTAAATCGCCCAATTGTTCTAATTAAATAAAACAACATTTTCTATACTAAAATACTGGTATCCAAAAGGCCGGAGACTTGCCAGCTCTAAGACAGTCGAGTGTGACCCACCGCGCCGGCGTGAACGTGTTAATACATAATAACCATATCATGTGATAATTATAAAACGAATAGCTAATCAGGGGTCGTCGTAAATATTGTTTTGGCTACGATTATTTCTAAACAATACTCTTTCTGCTATATTAATCTTGCAATTAAGGTAGTAATAAATTCCGAGGTGATTTCTTTTGCTAACGTTGAGCAAATGTTCAACGAAAATTTTCTCTGGAAATAAGGGTAGCCAAAAAAGAGCCCGTGTCTATCCTTGTAACCAAATGATCTCTAAAAATGTTCAGTGTGTATGAGAGTTAATGCTGAATTCATTTATTTTTCTTTTTGTCTCGATTATATACAGATAAATGATTATTTTTATTTTTTTAAATAACAGCTTTCACACATTTTAATCCTTGTGAATTTTGATTCCGAATTACATAACTTGCAGTTTTTGTACTTCTGCGTTAAATGTTTGAATATTTCTCTGGAGCAAAGTAATTTATTTGTGTGTTTTTACTTATTTTTTTTTTCTCTTGTGAGACATTTTAATGCTTTCGAGAGCGGTGGTCTCACAGCGTGGCCCCTAATATTAATTCCAAACTGACAAACGACATCAAGAATATTTTAATACAATTTTGCTTTTATAATGAAAGCTTAGAAAAGCAAGTTTTTATTTTCTAAGAAATTCGTTTGTAAATTCTGGTGTAAGTCAATTATTTCAACCTTTTACGAACAGAATTTTTCTGCCCCTTAAAGGGTTTTAACCGAGAGATATTCCTATTAAAATAAATTCAATTCTGAAAAGCAACCATAAATATATATCTTCTTAAATGTTAAAATATTTTATTTAGAATATTTAAACATTGTTCTGCAATTATAAATACATTATATTAATGCTTTAAAAGGTGTTTAAAACAATAAAAAAAATAAAAATAAAGCATACGCGCTATTAAAATAAACTTTCTTGTTTACTTACGAATATATACTTTCTTAAATTCAATATTACTTCATGTGAATTTATAGAAAAAAACAGCATAAAAACTAAATATAGATAATAAAAGATTTTTCAAAACGCTTTAGAGATATATTAATCATCAATATTTTCATTGATTTTACAATTATCTGTTAATTAATCTTAAGTTGTACATTAAATTTTTTATTCCATGGAAAATGCATATTTTTTTTTTTTTTAAAGAGAGTATTAAAAAATGCTTAATGATTTCAATTAGAACTCCAATCAATATAAAGTGCATCTTTTTTAGGGCTCTTTACTTAACCCTCTCAGGGGCAAATCACTTCTGTCCCTAAAATTTTAAAATCATTCAGAGACACCGGGATTTACAAACAAATTCATATGAAAATAAGTTTATGCTGATTTTCACGTACATTATAAAATGCAAAAATTAATTCCGAAATTCCGGTATCAATATGGCATATGGGAATTAAAATTAAGTGGTATATATAATATACGGGTGCCCCTCAAGGGGTTAAAATGCAAAAACGGAACCATTATATGATTACTCCTGTGTCTGTCTGTCTTTCAGTCACAGTCATTTTACTCGTAAACTATGGTACGTGGAAAGTTCAAATTAGGGGAAGTAATAAAGACTATTGTCCCACATATTTGCACATTATTAAACATTCACAGATATATTTAGGAAAAATAAAGAGAGGCTAATTATGTTACTTGTAAAATCAAATCCTTTCTTTTTATATCGAGTGGGGTATCATGTAAAAGCTTTCGTATCGCTGTACTCAAAAATACATTTCTTGTAATTATAGGTATTATATTTTTAGAGCAACCGTTGAAATTATGGTTCAAAGTTATGTTCCCCCCGCCCCCCTCTATTTCAGAATCTGCTGAAACTAAAATTATGAAAAAATTAGAGGTAATGGACGTTAATTTAAACCTTGCAGGAAACCTATAGCGGTTACCCTTGGTCACATAGTTTGAGAAAAGCGCATTTTTCCATTACACACAAATTTCGATTTGCGGGCATGCAGCAAATGTGTTGACTAACGCTGGATGCACCTATCGTAGCAGAAGTATAAAAGCATTGTTTATAATGATTTTCGAAAATAATCTTAGGTTATTAGCCGAGATATTAGCCCTTATAGACACGGACGGTTTGGACATGCATATTAACATCGTACTCTATGTGCCATCAGCTCTTAAAACCTATATAACTTTTAATGATATATTTGTGTGATGAAATACCCAGTAGGAGTATAAAAGAAACAAACGTCACATTGTTAAAAACAGACTAATTTAATTAGAATTAATCACATGAATACTATGGGATACGCGACTATTTTGCCTTGAGCGGATCTCTCAATGCGCTTCCCGTGAGTTTAAAAGGTAATTAAAAACCTATCTGGAAAAACGCGGCACGGACCAAGGCGACGTTGCAACTTTGCGACTTTCATTCGAAGTGCGCCCAGCACAACCCCCAAGTTTAAACTTTGAACGAGGGTTTTGTTTTAGCTACACTGTAAAAAGAAAAGATTATTACTACGCTGAATTTAGTTTTATGAAATGCCAAGTGAAGTTTAAATATGCACTACTTTTATTGTCAGTACTGAATTAAGTTCATCATAAACAGATTAGTATAAGAGTAGAAAAAGAGTTATACAGAATAGCAATATTTGATATATTTTTGGCTTCATATCTCTTCGAACTTTTATGGTATACCCATTCATACGTTTTTAGGATATACAGCTATGCCCAACTCTACGTTGTAGAGTTTTTCGAGGTCTTTTGGCAACGATTTTTTTTAATAATACAGTTAATAATTCATATATTTATTGAACGGAACTCTCTGAGCGGGAGTAATACTCGCACTTGACCGTTTATTTATATAACAAGAGAGTCAAACCCTTGCTTCTTGCGTTACAGAATACAAGTGAAAACGACTTTTTTCCATTGAAATCTCTAATAGATCTTTTCCATATATTTTTTTTAGAACACGCACTAATATTACCAAAAAGTTCTGTATTCAAATAATGTTTTGAAATTTATTAAAACGATAATATTACCGCATGCCATGGAGTTAATATCCGAAGAAACCGTCAACGATTCCAATATTTACACAGGGTTCCTACAGCTCAGGGAATTTCCCTGATTTTAGGCCAAATAAATACCAGTATTTTCTTAGAGAAAAACTACCCATATGCAACTACATGATTATACAAGTCGAGTTTTTCCTCATAAAAATGCTGGTAATACAGCTAAAACTGTCGGAAACCTTTCATCTTTACCATCAGCAACCAACCATATGAAACCATCATCCTTTTAGATTCCAATATTTTATTGTTTTAAACGTGTAATTCGATTCTATGTCTGTTAAATTTGTATTATTTTATTTAATTATTGATGCAGTTTTAATTTAGTTATAAAATATTAGCAAGAAACAAATGCTAAACTATTTATTTTGTTTAAAGTGCAAACTGAATAATATTTCGTACTCGGGCTGCAAGCGATTATAGACTTTTGAGAAAATCATGTTTGAAATTTATTTCAGAACCATATTAAAAATAGTAAATTGTGTTTTCAATAAAATTCATTTAAAAGAAAAACTTTTCCCCTATTTCACGGGGTAAAAATTGAAATTGTGCGATGTTTAGACGTTAGAAAAAAGTGCAGTAAAAGCTCAATTTCTCGGTTAGGTGTTGCCACTGTCAATATGGCGTACAAGTTTTTATTATAGAAAACACGTCTCTATTCGAAGTGTACACTGCCAATACTGACCATCACACGGTGCGTTACCACCGTACGCTGCAATAGAACGCCGCTGAAAATATAAAAGATGGCCCGGAGCAGGTCCAGTTTAGAGCCACCGCCACATCATGGGCCCTAAACGTGGGATCTCACAGGATAATCATTACTACCTGAGGACAAGTGAGGGAGACAATAAATTACTGTACCGCTAGCCATTAAAATATATAGATGTGGTTAAAAACAAAGAGTGGACACATTATAAAAAGTTGTAGTTCACAAAATAAAGATTAAATTTGTTTTCCAAACAAGGGTCGTAATCCATTTTTGCACACGAAAATACTCTACGTTCTAATATGAACATAAATATCCTACATAACATTACGTAAAATAAAGGTATTTGAATTAATTTTTTGATAAACTTAACTTGATTTGTGTGAAATGTAATGGCATCATGAAAAACGATGGAATTTTACAAGACTTTTTAACACTAGAACGGCGGGAAATTTTACTCAAGTTTTATAAAAATATTTCACATCAGAATTTTTACTTAAAACTATTTAACTTATTTATTTAAGTTATTTTTGTGAAGCAAATATTAATCGTAAATTATAAAAAGTTTTCTGGTTCGAATCGATATGTATTCGTTTGGCAGGGGTCAAAATGACCCCTCGCCGCCGTTTTAGTGTTAGAGTAAAATCCTATATGAATCGACTAGTACGGTGCTATTTAGATAAAGATGGTGGCCATTTCGGCCATTTGTTATGCTATGCCTTTATTGTGCAAAAAGAAAGATCTATTTCAAATTTCATTAAACCGTCGTCACTATTATTAAAAATAAATATACCAACAACCAGTTACCACTGCCCCCTGAATACGAGGCCTGATCGCTGACACCAAAATGGCGACAGCTTTTAAGTATTATTGGCTTATTAAATATTATTGGCTATAAAAAGCTTTAAAATATTATTGGTAGCAAAATTTAAGGAACCGTACACATGCTGAAAAAAATACGCCTTCAGCAGCCGCCATTTTTGTGCAGCGCTCAGGCGTAGTATTGAGGAGGCAGTTGTTTTACTGTCGCGTGAATCATTCGGCATGCGCATAAACATAGTTTCCAACAATTGAATATATTATTACATCAATTACCACCAGGAAGTTAGTAAAAATAAAAGAAGCAAAAGCAGAGTTGCCAGCCTTCGTAACATTTTTAATCAATTATCTTCAGAAAATTCGAAGTTAAAAAGAATTCTTATATTTTTATGGGGTTTGTTAATTAATTCTGACTGAAATAATAAACCTCTTTTCGATACAAAATATCTGATAGAAATTGAACGTTAAAAAATAAAAGTTGACAGCTGTGATTTTGCGCATAACCGAATGTTTCATACGAATAGTAAAATCATTCATTCTGCTCATCACAACATACAGTCATTTGACAGGTAAAAACTTAAAATATTTCAAACAAGTAATTTCTTCTTATCTTAAAATACATAAAATAAAAATAAGTTAAATAAAAAATTTAAATAGTTCTAAACAAAATTTCTGGTGTTGAATTCTTTATATGAAATTTGAGTGAAATTCCCGACATGTTCAGTGTTAATTTTGCGAACAAAAATCTTAATTCGGATTCGAGTGAGGTACCCTGTATTCTTAACTAAATAACTGGATTGTGACTCTAGTTTCCTACAAGCAGATCGCACTACCTCTATTAAATTAAAACTTTATATGAATCACCATGAAGACAAAAGAATACACAGAACGCGTTTCGAGGTGGGAATTTTAACATCCTGTCATCAGTCATTGCAAACACGTGTCCGTAAGGGGACATGGTCACAAATGGAGCTGTAAGGAGAAAAGAGGAGAGCTTACAAAGATTGCGACAGGTGGCGCTAAGTGAAAGGAAAACACCAATCCCAGAGGAACACATGCAGAAAAGGAACATTTTGCCAAAATTAAAGGGAAAATAAGGAAAAGAAAAGAGAAGAGAAAGCCGAAACGCGTCCTGTGTGTTATTTTGTTTTTATGGTTTAAAGTTTTATTATTTAATTGTGATTTATCGCCCAGTTTTTCAGTGCCGTTTCAAACTACCTCTACTTAAAGTTTGTGTAGACTTTTTTAATCACCGTGTATATATATTTTTTTTAATTTAAAGTTATATTATTGCCATATCGTCGGTACCATGTCAAACTATCCATTATGAAAACTGTGTTGCCAGTGGGCTACTTTTTTAAAATTCAGATTTCTTGATGGGCACCACTTTTCTGAAATGGTAAAATTCCCTTTGTTTTCGCCTTAATTAATATGTCATTAAATAAGGCAAATTTTACTATTTCAAAAAAATGTTGCCAATCAAGAAATCTGAACATAAAAAAAGTAGTCCACTAGCAACACTGTTTTCATATTGGATAATTTGATATGGTACCGATGATATGTGCAGTGCACTCCTTGTAACTTCCAAACTGTTTGTCACCACTGTTACAGATTGGGAAAATTTATTTTTAATATTTGAATTGCTGAAATCGTCGTTACCACATTTAATAGTTGAATCTATAGAATAACTGCCAACTTTTACGCTTTTTTCGTACCACAAAAATGTATAAAATTTTCCATATTTAATCGGCAAATTCTGCGATTCAACATGCCAAATATTTCTTTTAAGTTTTAGCGGTAATAAAAAAGCGAAAATGTTAGCAGCTATGTTACAGCATTTTTCCCCCATTAAATAAGGCAAAAAAATCTTAAAATATTGTGGTGGAACTCTACACACACTGTATTTGTTTTTGTATTTTTAAAAAGAAAATCGTTCTTCTGCGAAACTAACGATTTTGTGTTTTTCATCGCTAGAAAGATGTAGAGTTATTATTCCCGGAGCAGGTTATCGGTTATCAGATAAATTCAATTAATGTGACAACTTTAGCCTTAATCCCTTAATGGTCGCATTAAATTACGGTTTGAAAATTCAAATTGTTTATTGGCACCACTTTTTTTGAAAAAGGAATATTTACCTTGTTTAATAACAGGTAAAATGATACCACATGAAAGCCAATTAAAGTATTTTATA
Organism: Maratus speciosus; assembly: GCA_963932465.1. NCBI lineage: Eukaryota > Metazoa > Arthropoda > Arachnida > Araneae > Salticidae > Maratus > Maratus speciosus. The sequence continues at coordinate 55,125,954 of OZ010787.1, forward strand.
AAACTGGTAGGAATCAAACAAGTCTGAATGAAAGACACAGCCCGTGAACATGACCGGAGCGAGAATTAAAGGGTTAAATGTTTTCTCTCGATAAATTCATCTTCAAATGATTAATAATTGATGAGCACTCCAGTTATGGAAACAAGGATTCAAATATTTTCGACCTAATTCCATTTTCTTTTTGTTTAGTCTTTCATAATTTGTCCCGTAAAAGCACAAATTAAGTTATTACGTTAATTACGTAGATACCGATATTCACCTCCAGAATCATTTATTTAAAAGGAATTATTTTAAAGTGGATTAATTTCGAAAATTATGATTCAGTATCAATGCAGCATATATTTTTATTATATTTTATTGAATTGAGTACTTATTGCTAAACGTTTAAAATTATAAAATAAAATAAAATTAATTTTGTCCATTTAGGTATTTTCTTACTTCTGTTTCAAAATTTATTAGAGTTTGGGAACTTTTATCCTCAGAATAGCGGATCCCACGTGTGTATAATTTTGAATACTGCTATTTCCGAATAGCAATATCTGCCTCATTTAATCGCAAATTTTCTGCAATTAAAGTATTAGAATATTACTATTAGGAAATAGTAGTATTCTGGAGCAAGTAAACTTGGAAACCTTATTTACGAATAAACATTTCTATACTGCGTCAAGATGCATAGAGCTGCTTATATTTGTGCACAACTATTTCGAAATAATAATCTTTGCACTATTTAATGTATAATTCAGTGATTAACCCTTTCAGGGGGAAGACTTTTCTGCTCCGATTATGTTCAAATAATTAATTCACACCGCAATATACGAACAAATTTATTTACAAATAATCAAAAGCTTTTTTCACGCTTATTATGAGATCGAACTTGTACTAACAAATTACTGGTGCCACTGGAAATTTTGGGCATTAAAATTAACCGTTTGCAAACTGCAAACGGCGCCCTTCAAGGGAAACCGGGAGCACATGCATAGGGTACGGCCTATCCAGGGGGTTTAAATTCATAGCTGCCAAATTTTACCCTTTTAACTTACCGGTAAAATTCAATAATAAATTTCGATCTCTTAAATCGCCGAAAAATTCAATAGAATAATGTAAAAAATTTTATTAAAATTTAGTGGTATTAGAAAAGCGTAAAAGTTGGCAGTTATGGTATAGTTTTATTTTGTCATCAATAACTCCAACCGGGTAAGCTCTATCTCCGCCATATTAAAATACACAACTTTATACACCTTTTTCTCAGAAATGGTGAAATATAGAGGTCTAGAATTTTAAGAATACTTTGAGTAACATGCTTTACGTATTTTAACAGACCCTTTTCTTTCTAAGTGAACCTGAAAATTAATTATTAATTATTTATTATAAGGCATTTTTTAATTAGCATTTTTGGTAAGATTTCTCTGCATAAAATAAATAATTCTCAACAAATCATTAAATCCCTGTGTTAAAGTATACAATATAACATAATGAAAGTATTTAAAAAAAACCTGAGTTCTCAAGTTTATTAGATATTGAAAAAAAGGAACACAAACATGAAAAATCCAAGTTTTGAGAAAAAGCCAATTAATAATTTAAATGGCCCTGCTGTGAAGTACTCTTAAAAAGAATAAATAATTCCAACACTGTTTTTTTTTAAATTTATAAATATGTGTGACACATCGTTGGAAAGATAAAAGTTTAAACTGTTTAATGATATAAAAACGTAAAAATGGATTTTTTTTTCAAATTTCGCTTACCTGGTCCTCTTAAGCATTATTTAATCGCCCGGTAGACGTGCTATTATTTTTAACGGAAAAAAAATTCTCCCCGTCCCAAATTAGTTGCGACATTTAGGTCAAAAATTTTGTCCCAAATTAGTTGCTACATTTCAAGTGGGTGCAGTCATAAATAACTCCCGATGCAGTGTAGCAGATCAACATCATTTTGTAAGGACTCTACCACCAGTGTACCATAAAGATCATTTTCTTCCTAAAGAATTAAGGGTGTATTCCGATCCAAACTGCTTATTTTCTGATTCATTTTAAAATTAATTTTTGCTCTCAAACGCATCAAACTGGGAAATTCTCTTATTTAGAAGCTATATAATGTGCCGTGCTTCTTAATTTTTTTATAAATGCAGAAAATACTGTAAAAAACGCTGTCAAAGTTGGCGTTTTGAACCGAATTTTCCGAAGCGGGCGATCTGGGAATGAAAAAAATGGTCATACTGAGAAAATAATTGTTTAAAAATCAAATTCTAATTAATTGAGCTGAAAATGAAATCACACGGCATGTTAAACATGTCTTCAGAAATCACCCCAGCAAGTTTCATGTTTTTACTTTTAAAAATGAGACTGAAAATGTCTCAGAAAATTTCGAGCTGTTGAGGATGGAAAAATATTTTTTCGAATACACCCTTAACGATTCATTAGCTAGAAGGTAGTTTCATGCGATTACTGGTGGAAGAATCGTTACAAAATGGGGCGCGGCTTAAGAGTTTTTAAACTAATTTGGTACTTATTTAACCCCTTAACGCTCGAATTAAATTACGGTTGAATAATTCAAATTGCTTATTGGCACCACTTTTATGAAAAAGAAATATTCACCTTATTTAATGACAGTAAAAACGATACTTAAAATATAGCCAATTTCACTATTTTATAAAACTGGTGGGAATCAAACAATTTGAGTAAAAGACACAGCCCGAGAATATCTCGGGAGCGAGAATTAAGGAGTTAAGGAGAGACGTAGGTAATGCTTGGTAAGTAAATGTTGTTGATTGATAGCACAGCACCCTAAAATCTCTGAAATATTTTCAAACAAAATCATAAAATCAACAGTATCAATAATCAGTACAAAATCAATGAAATGTAGCAACTAATTTGGGACAGAGGGAGTAACTTATTTTACCGCCGAAAAATAAAAAAATAAATTCTGTTTAAAAAAGTGGTACGATAAAAAGCTTACAATTTGTCAGCTATGGCTAGTTTGCTACAAATGCAAGATATTCCAGTAAAAACAGATTTAACAAAAGAGACAAGTTCTAACAATAATAAAGTAGTGTTATAAGTAATTAAAAGTAACATAATAGGTAAGCTAAAAAAGTAATTAAACATATCAAAAGAGAAAATTAAATGTTAAGTAATTAAAAGTAACTTAAGAATTAAGGTATAAAAGTAATTATACATATCAATAGAGAAAATTAAATTTTAATAATATTTACAAGCAGAAAATCATATCCAGAAATAAACGTTTAAAGAATGTAATTCTTTTTTATTAATGGTGAAACAATAAGATTATTTCATAAAAAAATATCAAGCATGGTTGCATATAATGACACAAAAATAAGAAATTATGTTATTTTAATAAAAGACCTATTATTTTAAAAAATATATTCTGTTTACTCTCCTAACTTTATCATACGTGATTTTTTATGTTAGGAAGATATATTACAATTTACAACTTTTTCGTTTATTAACTTTTGGTATTGTTCTTTTACGACGTTTTACACTTATATAAGTTACGTATGTTTCGTAATATTACGTTATGTATAATTTTACACTTTAATATCATAAACGTTTTTTATTCAGCTGTTTCTTCTGAGTTATCGTGAAATATATAGTGGATACCGTTCCATTTCGGAAGTTTTGACACCATATTTTGGGACATTCTTCAAAATGCTTTTCGTTTGAATATGCGAAAAAAACTAATAATTCAGTGTAACACGTTTCAATTAATTAATACAGAAATAAAACTTGAAAATGTGAAGCAATTATTTAATATATACACTTGCTACAGAGGTTATTCAAAACAAATTTATCAAACACGCGCAAAAATGCATTGAAAGTCAGTCAAACTGATTTAATCCGAAGGTATACGTTAATATTAAGTTAAAAAATGACATAAGATATCAATTTCTTGAAATCCTTAAATTCATCTTATTATAACAAGTTTAAAAATTTGTAAATACAAAATACTATTTACTCAAAGGTATTTTTATTCACAAAATACAATTTACTCAAAGGCATTTTTTATTCACAATAAGATACTTTTAACACCTTAACACTAGAACGTCCAGCTGGTGTCATTTCGACATCAAACCGATGACAAAATGTCGATTCGAATCAGAATTTTTTTCGTAAAATTAATTAAATTGTAACTAGAGAAAACTCGGTTGAATAAATAAGAGAAATTGTTTTTAATAAATATTCTGATGTTAAAATATTTTTATTAAGATTGGGGAAATTTTCCGGACGTTCTAGTGTTAATTCTCGCTCCCGTGATATTCACGGGCTGTGTCTGTTATTCAGATTTTTTTATTCCCACCAGTTTTATAAAATAGTGTAATTGGCTTTATTCTGGTATCATTTTACTTGTCATTAAATAAGGTGAATATTTCTTTTTCAAAAAAGTGGTGTCAATAACATAGCTGGCAATTTGTGCGGATTTCTCTTATCACTAAAATTTAACAGAAATTTTTGAATTATTTAAACATTAAAATTGCTTGAAATTCGGTGATTCAATTAACTAAATTTTTCTATTAAATTTTAGTGGTATGAAAAATCCATACAAGTTGGCAGCTATGCAATAAGCAGTCTGAATTTTTAAACCGTAATTTAATGCGACCGTTAAGGGGTTAAAACCTGGTACTTACAAGCATATTTATGCTCATCATCAGGGCTAAAAATGATAAAAGCCAGGAGTTGAATCCTTTACACCAGATGGCCTGATCCAAACTTCAATCGATACTTGGATGATTGAAAAAAGTTCACGTTAATAACTTCCCTACTTAATCTCAGCATCTCGGACTTAAATCTCTTCTTAATAATGTTGGATTCCATCAGAACCTATCGTAGATGTCACAAGTTTAACCGGTGTCGAACATCTATGTCTAATCTAAATCAGGAGCAAGAAATTGTGATTAATTTTAAAGAAGCTAAAATAATAAAGATATTTTCAAATTACCAAAAATTAGTAATTATGAAGCCAAAATAAATTCTACGTCGTGTTAATTATGCTTGTAACGATACGGTATCTTACTTCATTCCAAAAATTTGGTATAGTATGCTGAGCCCCCACTTCAATAGAACATTGGAACAGCCCGACAGCATAGTCGCACCCCCTTTTCGACTTTGAAGTTTGGATCAGCCCATCTGGTATACAGGACTCAACCTCTGGCTTTTATCGTTTTTAGCCCTGATGATGCGCATAAATATGCTTGAAAGTACTAGGTTAAAACCTAATGTATCTTATTGTGCATAAAATCCACTTTTGAGTAATTTAAACAGTATTTTGTGTTTACAAATTTTTAAACTTGGTATACTTTAAGTTAAGATAAACAATAAGCTTCTGTCAGTCTCAGTGCCGAATTTGAGAAATATTTAAGACATATCAGTTTTGTCGTAAAACTTACGAAAGCGCGCCCGCTAAAATTTAACCGAAGACAATTGTTAGAAATTGTGCGATAAAATATGTCGAAGATTACGCTTTGCAAAATATTAGTGAGAAATCTAAAAGCACATCCAGAGTATTGGTACCACGAACGTACACATGTACGTACAAAGAGTTACAAAGTTCCTTCACAAATAAGTTTTTTTACTTGAATTTATGTCTTGACTGATTATTCACTTAATAAAATGCGAACGTAAAAAGACAAGAATGTTCAATAAACAATGACACAAAAATTTATAACATTATATCCTTCCTCACTGTCCAAATTTTGATGGTCCTTTTCAGTGTGTGAAAAAATTACTATATACCATAGCTGCCAAGTTTTCGATTTTCTCCTACCACTATTTTAAACAAAGATATTTGTGTTCTTTAATCATCGAAAACAAAAGATTAGAAAAGAAATTTTTTCTGATTAAAAATAGTGGTAGGGAAAAAGTGTAAAAGTTGGAAGCTATGATATATACATTACACTTTTAGCTAACGAGGGAACATAATTAAATTTCTTTTCAATGAATTATGCAAATAAAACGTATGATTATTTATCAATGTGCCTGCTGATTATTCATTATTAAAACACAATAATACTCAATAAAACTCAATTAAATACACTAATATATATCAATTTATTCTCAATATAACAAAAGACCTGTCTATCTCACAAAAACAAATCCATCGACTGACTGCTGAAAGAACGCACACGATAAAACACGTTGCCAAAATGTGATGTTTTTGTTTTTAATCCCTTAGTTTTTGTACTAATAAAACTTTTGCATTATGAAAAAATAGCATCAGAAATCGTTTGATGATTTACGTCTTTAATCCTCTAATGCCCATGCAATATTTCTGCTACCATATGTTCAACGTTAATTTCTAGCACGAAATTTCATAAATAAAGTATATATTAAGCCATTACAGCAATAATTGCACCTTTAGTTAATATTAGTTATGAATTTTGAATGCAGATGGAACACTAAATAAGAAAAAAAATTAGTTTGCAGCAACATGTCTAAGAAAAAGGACAAAATGGTATTTGCAGTGGTATGTTTTTGCTCGATTTTTCAAATATATTATTGAAATAAAATTAAATACATATGATATATAGGCATAAAAAGAGTTACTTCTGTTGGCTGCACAAAAAAGTTTAATGTAAATATCTTTTTTAATGGTAAAATGAGAAGCTAAAATCAAGGTAGCAGATCTGCTACCATGAGCATTAGTGATCATGAGTGCATGGTACAGTGATGGAATAGTTGCTCAGCAGTTGAGTGATTGTCGCCACTAAATTTTTTATAGTATTCTTCTCCTTTAAAAGTCTGAGAAAATCTATCTTGAAGGAAGACGAAGATTAACATTAAAATTTAGCGGTGTCAATTGATGCTTTGGTGCTACACTGTTCCATCACTAAAGGTAGCATTTTTTTCTACCATATTACTTTCAAAGGAAATTTGTATTTCTTAGTGTTAAATTTGTACTTAAACCTTTAATGCGCGATATTTTATTTTGCTCCGAAAAAATTACATATGATCCTCTGAAAGGTGTATTACACAGGAAATATAATGAAAAAAAAATCAGAGATACATTTTTCATATAATACGTCAATCTTTTCTTCTGTTGCACATCGGCAATATAAGTAAAAACTACTGTCGTGTGGCTGTTTTAAGCTAAAATAGTGCAAATTAATAAATAATTTAATAAGTATGTCTCCAAATACCTTATTTTATATAATTATTTATTTATAAATTTTAACAGTTAAATCTTTAATTCCCATAATAGAATACGCTCTAGAAATTACGTAGTTCAGATAATCAGACATCACACCAGAAAGTTTCATTTGTTCATTTCGCTTTATTTAAAAACGGAATGTCTGTTATAAATTAAAGCAAATATTGCTATTTTAATTTTCTGGTGTGAATTAGGTATATACAAATAAAAAAAATCTATTACATTCAAAACACTGCTGTTTGCATATATGCAAATCTGCGCACTAAAGGGTCAAGGTACTTTTTGTGCTTTTTATTTACGTGCTCATGTTGTAAAAACTAAATGCGATACATTTCCTTACATTATTCTTCTGTTATTAAAAAATGCAGAGTCGAAAGCCCTACTGATATAAAAGAAAAATCCATTATTTTGTGTGGGTCCAAGATGACCCAGCACAGTAATTCTAGGTATACAGGGCTGTAGATAAAAAAGTTCTCGTTAGATTTCAACTAAATTCATGTTAAGACATTATACTGACTATTTAGGAAAAGTAAAAATGTTTCAAATTTTTATTTTGAAAAACAACAGTGATACGAGTGAAAAATCACATCTTGGGTCGCCGATGACCCGCCTCTGTAATTCTAGTATTAAATAAATCCGAAATAAATTACCGTAATTTCCGGCGTATAATGCGCAGATCAAACAAACATTTTTCGTCCCAGAAAATTCTTTTAAAGAAATGTAACTTATCAGATCGCCGTAAAAGTTTGCATTCAATAAATAAATAAAATTTCTGGGTCGAAACAGAATTTTTTGATCCACGGATTTTCGCCGGAAATTACGGTAGTTAAAATTTATAATTTTCATATACGATAAAATGAAATTATTTTTGGCTTTACATTTTTGAACAAAATATTGAAATTCCTGTTTAATATATAAATAGAGAAAATTATGATGTAAATCCGGAATTAATATTTTTAACTTTATATTTGTAAGTATAAATATAGGCATAAATTCTAAGTATAAAACGTTTTTTGTTGAGCCGTATCACTCAAGTATATTATATTCAGGATGTTTCATCTGTGTAATATGTATATTACAGTAGCCGATCCCGCAGAGATCAACTGCATTGTATTTTGCTGTATTTTTATTTACTTAATTGTTGTGTTTATTGTGCGTTAAATTTTATTGTGCGTTTTGAATTTTTGGCAACAAAAAATAGGAAATCTTATAAGAAATGTCTGTTATCTTGTTCCTTTTTAAAAAATTAAAAATGAACTAATTTTTTTTTAGAATCCTGATTGCTTGTTTTTTAGCTCCGAAATACTTTAATACGCCTGTATATAAAATTTTACGATTCTAGCTTCTAAATTGTATACGAGGTACGGTCAAAAAATTCCCAGAATAGGTTAAAAATTAGAACAATAATTTTACCTTATTGACTTTCAAAGTAGTTTCCTCCTGCATTCACACACTTCTTCCATTGTTCGTATAACTGCTCAAAACACTCCTTGAATACATTTTTTGAGACGTTCTTCAGCAGCTTCGTCGCATTTTCGATCACCTCATCTGAATCCATAAATCGGTGTCCCTTCAATTTCATTTTCAGTCGTAGAAACAGTTAAATACCGTTGGTGCTAGGTCGGTGGAATAAGGAGTGTGTTTCAGAGTTGTAACAATGTGTCTGGCAAGTTAATATTTCACAATGAGAGCGTGGTAGAGCGTTGTCGTATAAAAGAAACCAATCGTTTGTTGCCCATTTTTCAGGTCGTTTTCGTATGATTGCATCTCGTAGTCGTTTTAGGATCTCCAGGTAAAGTTCTTTATGGACAGTTTGGACTTCAGGAATAAATTCGTAGTGAATGACGCCCTCGTACGCACTCGACGCCCTCGAACACGCTCAACATTTCCACCTGCGGTGGAAGAGGAGGGACGCCCAGTCCGAGGGTCATCTTCGATGTTTGTGCGACCTTCACGAAAACAGCTTATTCCACTCGTACACAGCCGGGTTTTTTTCAGGGCATCGTTTCTGTATGCTTTCTTCAGCACCTCGAGCGTCTCAGAAGGTGATTTCTCATGCAAAACGCAGAATTTGATGTTTGCACGTTGCTCTAAAGACGTCATTTCAAAATCACACGAATGAAAATTTCGCTTTGTCAGAAATGATCTGCAGCAAACCCCGACAGTATCGGAAATGAATTCCATATTCCTGTGTGCTTTCCTTATTAGTACTGGCAGCCTCCAAAAGAGATATTTCCCCTCCAACGAATACATGCGTGAATGTAGGCGACCATACCGGGAATTTATTGACTCTACTACGTATATTTTTAGAAAGATATAGACAAATTTACAAAATTCTATTTTTATATGTATTAGAGAAACAAACCACTCGTTGCCATGAACAAAAAATAAACGTTTTTTTTTTCTTTTTGCCGCTACATACTACTTTAGTGCTACATATATATAATTCAGGGCTTTGTACGCTTCAACGACTTTGAAGGACTTTTATTCCAGAATTTTTGTAAAGTAATATACTGTTTCATTCAATGAAAAGAAAATCTAGCTACAGATCAGTGTTACCAGTGGGCTACTTTTTTAAAATTCAGGTTTCTTGATTGGCACCACTTTTATGAAATGATAAGATAAGATTCCCCTTGTCTTCGCCTTAATATATCGATAGATAGGTGAATTTTACTATTTCAGAAAAGTAGTGCCAATCAAGAAATCTGAATTTTGAAAAAGTAGCCCACTGGCAACACTGCTTCAGACATAGTGACCAGTACTTTACGAAATGTCTGATACTAAAACACCAAAGTCCTCCGAATCCTTTGATGCGTACGAATCCTTTGATGCGTACGAAACATTTTTTAATTATTATTGTGTAAAATTGAATAAATGATGCAGAAAATAAAATGATATGAAAATAATGGATATATATATGAAACGTTGTATAAAATTCTGGTCGAACTAGTGAAATGTTGTAGATGGATGCATTAATTCATGAAAAAATGGCGGCTGGTGAAAGGTTGTGTTAAATTTTTGCATTCGACAAATCCAGTCAACTTACATGAAATTGCTGGTAATAGCTGAGATCGGCTAATTCCAATAGAGACAAGCATTCGTTTTGCTTTCGTATTATTAACCTCTTCGGTCCCGGGGCCCCAAACGGGTACTTTTTTAAAAATTCGTAAAAAATAATAAATAGCATTTATCCGTTTTAAAAACCAAAGACAACATTTGGGAAAGATTTATTTTGTAGAATTCCCGACAGATTGTCGTGCCATACTGTGACTGAACACATAAAAACACTTTCAAAATGGCTGAAAAGCAGAAAAGGTCGTCTCGGCCTACTAGAGTCGAGAATTTTCCCTTGTTTACCTCAAATAAAAACATTCTTTAATTAATTCTTTCATTTTTTGGTTTAAAGATAATCATTTAATATGATGCATGTTGATTTTAATGTAACATTACATATTATGTCCGAAAATTTGAACTTTGAAAATGAAGTATCCATTCGGGGACCTTGGAATTCAAACCACCATTCAACCCCTTATAGTTTTCTTTTCAGTGCGCTACTTGATTCAAGAGGAAATATAAGCTCTCCTTGTCGAAATTGACGGAGAGCATTTGGATCTTGACGATCCAGAATTTGATGATGAAAAACAATCTGAGAGTGATCCAAATGAGGAATTGACAGAAAATTATGATCAATCGAATAATATTTCTAAATTTTTTGAGCTTAGGAACACATTGCCTTTCGTTGATAAGTCAATTCAAACGGGGTAACAGAAAAGGGACAAACTTTTTATAGTCATGTCATTCCTAGCTTCTTTTAGAAAGCGCTGTCTAAATGTACCCCGAACCCAATGTTTGTCCGTTGATGAACAGATGATTCCGTTTAGTGGAAGATGCCCAGCAAGACAATATGTTCCCTCAAAACCAAATCTTGTTGGGTTAAAAATTTTTGTGCTTGCTGCACAAGATAGAATTTGTAATATACACATACGAAGGAAAGAAAACTGTTCTGGAAGCGGATACAAATTTTTATAGTCTATGAGGCACCGTAGTGAAGCATTTGGTTGATACAGTTCCTATTGTATCCAAGCCAACCCTACTATTTACTGACAGATACTTTACGGTCGGGAAATACTGAACTATCTGATAGATAGAAATACCTTTTTGACAGGCATAATGATTACCAACAGAACAAATGGAGTGGCTGTTACTTTACCGAAAGATAAGGAAATGATAAGAGGGACATCAGCTTCCAAAACAAGAAAAGATAATAAAGCCTGCTTGGTAAAATGGAAGAATAAAAAATCTGTAGTTCTTTTATCCTGTACATTTGGAGTAAAGCCGGAATCTTCTTGTGAAAGGTGGTCAAAAGAAGATAAATGCAAGATAGATGTTCAACAACCATCTATAGTTAAGTCCTATAATAAATATATTGGGGAGTTGATTTGATGGATCGACTAATTACTTACATTAGAATTTCAGCGAGGACAAATAAGTGGTCGATAAGAATATTTGTCCACTTCTTGGTTATGGCAACCTGCAATTCCTGGATTTTATACACCAGACATGCCAGAAAAATGATACACTTCAAAAAGATATCTTGCCGTTTGTTTGATTTTAAAAATTGTCCACAGCGGAGAGTTTAATTCGAGCTGACAACTCCGCCGAGAATATGCAAGTGAAAGCCCTCATATAAGTCAAAAGGTTATTCCTATTCCTGTGAATGACATGATGATTGATAAAGTTGGACTTTTTCCTGAGCATACAAAAATTAAAAATCACATGAAGTGTCGCAATCCGGGTTGAAAGGTAAATCCCGTGTCAGATGCATGAAGTGCAATTTGTTCTTGTACCTCCAAAATCGAAATTGTTTTTATGAATTTCTTACTAAATAAATTCGAATTATATTTTTCATATGTAAATAAATATAATATTCCATCTTTGAGTAGTGTACTGTTATTTTTTTAACAATATTTCTTCATTAAAATCTAAATCTGCATTTTAATTTTGGTGTTTTAGTTCCAAGGTACCCAATTGGGTACTTCATAATTTTTTGATATTCAGTACCAAGGTCCCCGATTGGGTACCACCTAATTTGCATATTTAAAATTTCCGAAGGAGAAAATTTTCTGCATATTATTTTTTAATACCTATATTATAATAAAAAAAACACTAAATTGTTAGAAAAAAGTTTGTTTTAAAAGCTGGGAATGAAGAGGTTAATCCGATGGTCCAGGATGATTAATCCAGGGCGTAAGTGTAGCAAGACAATGGATTTAGCAATCCGGCAGTTTCTCCATAAAAAACAGAGCCAATTGTCGTTCTAAGGTGTTTATTCATCAAAACAAGGAAACGTAAAAACAAGCCCCACAATATGAGAAAATTCGTAGGCTGGGGCATGAATACCTACATCATGCTATAAGATCTTAAAAGCAAACTTAGAATTCTACAAGACTGTTAGAAACGGGGAACATAGCTTGATGCACTTGAACAAGACAAAAATCTGAGCTACGAAGTCATTGCATTTGGCTTTTGTTAGAACACGCGGAAGGTGACAGATCTCGACATAGTACCGAAACGAAACAATCGGTGAAAGATGCACTTCGAACAGCAGACATCTAAACTAATGGCGCAAGAGAGGGAGTGGCTTAGGGGAATGAATCCCATACCTGGTAACGTAGGGATTGCTAGGTAAACAGTCTAGCGTCTAAAGAGTGCCGATAAACTGGATTTGTGGAATTAAGAATAGAAATAAAAATAGCAAAATGGCTTTTAAAAACATTCGAAAAAAAACTAACTCCTCTCAAAATATTATAGCTTGGGTAGCTGATAAAAATTTATGAACGAATTGAAGGTCTTAGATTAAGATTTCGAATCTGATAATTATTAATGTACGCGTTTTAAATTTAAAGGAAATTAGATAGGAATAATAATAGATATTATTAAGAAATAGGGAAACAATGAATATGCCGGAAACTTAATGAATATTGCGAAATAAAATTTTCATGTAACATATATTATATATATAAACAAAGAAATCTTTTTAGGTCATATCACATGTAAAATTGTAATTATTTTCACAAAATAAAATACTTTTGAAATATGGTAAAATCCTTCACATTTCATCTTAATCTGCCCATGATAGCACGTATGACACCATACATAAATCCTTTAAAATATAATAAAATCTCATTTTTTCATATTTTTACTTTATTTGACCCGCAACAGCAAAAATAAGACAATGTTTTTTCTCCATAGCAATTTCTTTTAGTGGGAATTACAGGGTTAATACCAGAACAACGCAAAATTTTATTTAGGTTTTTAAAAATGTTTCGCACCGGAATTTTTATTGAAAACTATTTAACTTATTTATTTAACCCTTTTTTTCTCTCTCTGGGGTATCTATTTAACTTTAAAAAAATAAATTTCTGGTTCGAGTCAAAATATGATTTGGCACAATCAAAATGAGCCTTTATCACAGCTTTAGTAGTAATTAATTTGATTTCTAGTGTGGTATGGTAATGATATGTGATTTTGCTATTGGATCACTTTAAGTTTTTTACAGCGTTTTCTTCCTTTTTTTTTCTTTTTTTCTTTTTTTTTTTTGTTTATTTTCGAAGAAGTCAGTGGTCAATTTTTTTATCTTGAGATTAAATTTTGAGTATAAATAAAGTCTGAATTTGTTATTAAACTCAAAGGGAAACGGTGATTCTTATTAACACTAGAACCACCGGCTACTTTACTCTTTTTTTATAAAAGAGTTTTACACCAGAATTTTTATTTAAAACTATTTAACTTATTTAAGTAGCCTATTTTTGTGCTTCATACATATATCATTTCTTAAGAAGAAAATTCTGGTCCGAATCGACTATTATCAATTTTGGCAAGGGTCAAAATGACCCCTAACGGCGGTTCGAGTGTTAACACATTTCTTATTATGGTTTGAACGTAACCCCTTGAAGGGCACCGGTAGGGGCCTCGCTAAAAGGGGTGGGGGGGTGGGGGAGAGCCTCCTCCCCAAATATTCGCGAATGTTATTACACTTGGCAAATTTACAAACTTAGTTGGCAATTTTTTTTTTTAACTTTAATAAAAACTACAATATATTTTCTATTTCTGATAGACTTTGCAAAAATTACAAAACTAATTAGGAATATTATTAAACTTTTAACAAATAAGAACTATATTACATTTTCTAACTGTGGTAAGTTGGCAAAATTGTAAAATGAATTGGCAAATACTGAAATTTGACTTGGCAATTTGAGGTTCTCTAACCCACCAATAAAAAGTAGTAGCGATGGCACTGGGTATATGTTATATACCACTTAATTTTAATTCCCAAATGCCATATTCAAACCAGAATTTAGAAATTAAATTTTGTTTCATATAATGTACGCGAAGAAAAGCTTTTACTAAGTTTCATATGAAGTTGTTCATAAATACCGGTGTGTATCAATCAATTTAACATTTTTGCACCAGAAGTGCTTTGCCCCTGAAAGGGTTAAATGAGTTAAATAAAACTTCGAAAATTAAGGAAATCTTCAAGTTTGTCATCTGTATGATATGTTGGCTGTACCATGTTTCCGAAAATACATGGTAATCACCACCGTGGTTTAAACATTTTTAATGTTAAATTCGATTTTACGTTTAATTAAGGTTTATTGTATATTTACTTTGAAAATAGTCCCAGAGCTCTTTATAATTCAATCAATAAATTATTAATACTATTGTTATGCAGGTGTCCCTGAACTAATGGGCCAAAACTTAAGTGTTTGTAGGGGACACTGTAACAGCATTACTGTAGAAGACACGGTATCAAAGTTTTCATAGGAATATATCCGCTCAAAAATTACTGTTGGTTGATGCAGATTTGAACACTTATTATAAACAGAACACTTGTGAATAATGCTGTCAATAAACATTCCTTTCATGTGTATTATGTTGTGTTTGAACTTCAACGTGTCGCTTGCGCCTAGACATTCCTATTCAATAAATAATTGTTACAAAGTCCTCGATAAACCCTTTCAGGGACAAAGTTTAACACTAGAACCGCCGGCTATTTAATCATTTTTCATAAAAAAGCGTTTACACCAGAATTTTTATTTAAAACTGTTTAACTTATTTAATTAGCCTTTTTTTGTGCTTCATACATATAACATTATCTTAAGAAAAAATTTCTGGTTCGATTCGACAATTATCAATTTTGGTAGGTGTCAAAATGACCCCTAACGGCGGTTCTAGTGTTAAATTAAACATTTTTTTTTTTTTAATTGAAGTTAAAATACTAATTATATTATAAGCAAAGAGATGAAACTTTTTTAAACAGGGTTAGCCTAAATGATTCATTCAAAAGACAGTTTATTGACAAGTATACGACGTACAAAGGCGGGTGATACATGAAAAATTACATACGCTCACCAACTTTCTGGTACATACGACAAATGTTCAATGTGTGAGGCCTTAGTCACCCGGCACACATCCCAATGGTAACGTAGTTCCGTCTATACGTTCAATAGCACGTTTCTGTCAATGTTCGTCACAGCAGCAGCGATGAGTCCATGCACTTGAGACACAGAACTGCCACACAGTCTGGCCCACTTGTTAAATAAATAAGCGGTCAAGTGCGAGTATTACTCCCGCTCAGAGGGTTCCGTACAATAAATATATGAATTATTAACTTATTATTAAAAAAATTATTGCTAAAAGAGCAATAAGACTTTGAAAAAAAACTCTACAACGTAGGTTGGGTATAGTTGCATATCCTAGAAAAGTATGATTGGGTATACCATAAAAGTTCGAAGAGATACGAAGCCTAAATAATATCAAATATGAAGCCAAAAATATATCAAATACTGCTACTCTGTATAACTCTTTTTCTACTCTTATCTTAATCTGTTTATGATGAACTTTATTCAGTACTGACAATAAAAGTAGTGCATATTTAAACTTCACTTGGCATTTCATAAAACTAATTTCAGCGTAGTAATAATCTTCTTTTTACAGTGTAGCTAAAACAAAACCCTTGTTCAAAGTTTAAACTTGGCGTTCTGCTATGCGTGCTTCAAATGAAGGTCGCAAAGTTGCAACGCCGCCTTGGTCCGTGCCGCGATTTTCCAGATAGGCTTTTAATTAACTCTTAAACCCACGGAAAGCGCATTGAGAGATCCGCTAAAGACAATGTAGTCGCGAATCACATAGTATATATGCAATTAATTCTAATTAAATTAGTCTGTTTTTAACAATTGACGTTTGTTTCTTTTATACTCCTACTGGGTATTGCACCACACTAATATATCATTAAAAGATTTTTAGGCTTTAAAAGCTGATGGTACATAGAGTACGCTGTCATTTTGAATGTCCAAACCGTTCGTGACTTTAAGGGCTAAAATCTCGGCTAATTACCGACGATTATTTTCGAAAATCATTAGAAACAATGATTTTAAACTTCTGCTACGAGAGGTGCTTCCAGCAAATACCTTTGCTGCATGCCCACCAATCGAAATTTGTGTGTAATGGAAAAATGCGCTTTTCTCAAAAACTATGTGACATAGGGTAATCGCTATAGGTATCCTGCAAGGTTTAAATTAACGTCCAGTACCTCTAATTTTTTCATAATTTTAGCTTCATTAGATTCGGAAATAGAGGGGGGGGGGGAAGCATATCTTTGAAACACATTGCCAACGATATCTCTGAAAATATAATACCTAAAATTTAAAGAAATGTATTTTTGAGTTCAGCGATACGAAAGGTTTCACACGATATACAAAGAAAAGATTTCGTTTTTTCAAGTAACTTATTTAGCCTCACTTCATTTTTTCTAAATATATTTGTGAATGTTTACTAATCTGAAAATATGTGGGTCAATAGTCTTTATTACTTCTCCCAATTTGAACTTTCCACGTCCCATAGTTTACGAGTAAAATGGCTGTGACTGACAGACAGGCAGACACACTTGACTAATCTTATAATGGTTCCGTTTTTACTTTTTAACCCCTTGAGGGGCACCGGTATATTATACGTACCACTTAATTTTAAGCATTAATATAATATGTATATAATTGCAGAGCGGGCTTTAAATATTCTAAATAAAATATTATATCATTTAAGAAGATATATATATTTATGGTTGCTTTTCAGAATTGAATTTATTGTAATAGGAATATCTCTTGGTTAAAATCCTTTAAGGGGCAGGAAAAATCTGTTCGTAAAATGATGAAATGATTGATTGACACCAGAATTTACAAACGAATTTTTTAGAAATTAAAAATTTGTTTATCTAAACTTTCATTATTAAAGCAATTTTAGTAAAACTAGGGGGCTCCGCCCTCTACGAATTACACTCGCCAATTCCCGTTCAGACACCTACTCAGCAAACTCTAAAAGCATACCAATTTGATCGGCTTTAAAAAAAATTCGGAAAGCTGAAGTATAATTAAAAAACAGTGGCGATCTCTATGATAACGGGTTGTTTTCATCTTTGTTTAAATCAGATCAGTAAAATATTTCAAAATAAGCTAAGAGGAAATTGATTAATTAAACAGAGTCTTTAACACCCGGTATTTTTTAACACCGCTATAAGGAAGTTCTTTTAAACAGTTTTGCTAGATTATAAGCTTTTTTAATTATGATTATTTGACTGTAAACACTTTTTTAAAATAGTATAATTCGCTTTATTTTTCAGAATTTTTAAATAATATTTCTATTTAAAAAAAGTGGTGACAATCAACAGTCTGAGGGAAAAAAGGGCTCCAATCTGGCAACACTGCTTTTAAATAAGACATTTTAAATTACTCGTCTTAAATCTGACGTAATTTTTGTTGAGATAATTACCAATAAGTAACATCTCAGTAAATTAAGTTAGCAGAGTGAATTAAGCAAATGGAAACGTTATTGCTTTATGTCCCAACCTCGGATGAAAAATACGTTAAGTTATTAAATCTATTATAACTAAATCTTTAAATGGAATTAAAATATCAAAACAGTTTAATGGAATTTACTTGCTGAAATATAAAATAAGAAAAAGGTCAAACTATTATGTGATTTAAATAACGAAAGACAAATTTAAAAAGAAACAAAAAACATTTATTTAAATTTAGTCAAAACAAAAAAACAAAATAAATTGACTAAAAGAATAAAATACATAAAACATACCTCAATCAGTTTTAACATTAGATGAAACTAACTATGCATTTACGTAAAGAACAAATTGCACTGAGTAACACTGCATGACACACTATTGCAGAAGTATAAAAATATAAAATAAAACATCTTTCAATTCAATGCTCCAGAGCTCGATAAATAATTCATTATTGAAAAGCTATACTTCATTTTAAACTAATTCCAGTGATATCATACAGCAGTGTAAAAACAATCGTCATTCCCACCAGGAAAACCGATAGATAAACAACAGTCCAGAAATACGATTCAACGTCGAGGAATTCGGAAACAGCTCAGCTGACACTCCAATACAAGAAACGTCTTCGTTTCGAATAAACACCTAAAAGGTTCTTGAGGATAGAGGTCACACAATGCAGCCTTCACTATTCCATCGGATGACTTAAAAATGAAACGTAGATCAGTTGATATCAATACGGAAAATCCAGGAAGAGAAAAACCTTAACCTTCACCGTGCGTTTCCAGTTCAAACAAGCCTCCATGCCGATAAAACATTAAAACCAAAAACACCTGCTCACATCATGCTGAAAGGGTAAATCCCAACTGGCCAAGAAACATGCTCAGTGTTGCCAGTGGGCTACTTTTTTAAAATTCAGATTTCTTCATTGTCACCACTTTTTTGAAACGGTAAAATTACCTTTGTTTTCGCCTTAATTAATATGTCATTAAATAAGGCTCATTTTTCCATTTCAAAAAAATGGTGCCAATCAAGAATCTCAATTTAAAAAAAGTAGCTCGTTTGGCAACACTGAACATGCTGGCCGAAGCATATTTATATGATTCGGACATGCGTACCAACTCCCGGCATATGCAAAACAGATGGCTTCCAGAATCATCGGAAACTTACGACGCACTCTACCGGACAACTAACGCCATTTCGTGACGATCGGGAGTACTGCTCAACTATCAAACATGGAATATGATCTCCGAAAACCGCGATGTTTTGAAAGACAGGCGACCGGCATAAGAAGATATGATTAAAGGTAAACTGTAACTAAGGATGAAAGCAAATCAAATAAAGGATTTTAAGGATATATAACTATGGAAAACAAGGATATGAGGTAAGTAGAATCTGTATTTATATTATAAATAAAGAAAGGCTGTTTCAGCTAAAATGTAAATAAGTTGTAGAGCTAAAGTATTACGGTGATAAGATATAGAGGGCTTGTTATTCCTAACAATTTTCACCACAGTTTTCGTTTTCCTTTTAATATTCACTTGAGAATACTTTTGTTGTTGAAAAGGAAATATTACTTGCGCTCTCTTAGAATTCACAAAAATTGTTTATCCCTTTGAGGGGCAAGGTACTTGTATTCGTAAAATGTTCAAATAATTTAGTGACACCAGTATTAACAAAAGACTTTGGTTGTAAACAAGTAAAAGTAAATTTTCGCGCACTTAATAAAGATGACATTTTCATCATAAAATTCTGGTGCCAATGTGGCAATTTGGGATTAAAATTATGTGATGCCGTGACGGCATCACCGCCCTTCAAGGGGTTAAAGAAGTATCTCAAAATATGAAATAAATATATTTTTAAATTTCAACTGCTTGCAACATTACTGTTTGGCCATTTTAAATATGACGTAATTTGCTCCATTTGCCGCATTTAACGCATATTAATGAATTTATTATATTACAACTTTCTTTCTCTTTGAAAATTCACGTGTAAATATAGTTTTTATGACTTAATTTTCTATATTTTCCTGCTTTTGAAACGTAATCATTTAACTCATTTGAAAAAAAATTATATTTATAATAGTCACGTGTAAATAAATTTAAATGAAAAAAAAATCCTCAAAAAATGAATCAAATTAAAAAAAATAATTGCAGCCTGCACACCGCAAACTTCTAATTTATAAAATGATTTAAAATTGATTAAATTCCTATGCGTGAAAAATAAAACACGAAAAAAACTCTAAAAATTGCACAAAATATCGCGAAAAATTAAAATACTTCTGTATGAATTCCGTATAAATTTTTGTGAAAAGAGGATAACATTTACTATGCAGAGGACAAAAATATATTTCCTATAGCAGACTTTGTAACATTCTTATTGAATTCATTTTACGATTGTCAAAAAAATTGCCACGAAACGTGAAAAAATCCTCCAAATTGCATAAAAATTTTCAAAAATTACTCTCTGTATTCCGAATAAACTGTATTGAAAAAGTCGCAACATTTATTACATAGGGCCAAAAGTTTAAAATCGGATATTAATATGGGAAAAAAGTCACAAAACACAAAAAAGAACGTGCTAAAAATTCAAACAATAGCAGAAGACAAAATTTATTTTGGTGGCTAAAAAATTGTAACAAGAATACTTTCACGAATGATAAAAATTCACCGCAGAACGCGGAAAATCGCTAAAATTCGCTAAAATTTTTTAAAAATCACAGAGGACAAAATTTACTGTCTAAAAGTTGTCCCGCATTCCTTTAACGAATGTCAAAAAATCATCGCAAAACGCGAAAAAACTAAAAATAGCATACAAAACTTCGCAAAAAATTCAAACATCGCCATATGAATAAACTTTCTTGAAAAGAGGTCAACATTTACTATACTGAGCTAAAACATTGAAAACCACATTCGTGTTACTAATGGGGAAAAATCGCAACAAACTAAAAAAAAAAAAAAAAAAAAAAAAAAAACATTAAAAATCGCATAAAAAATAAATGAAAAATGTGATTGTAATAAGCTTTTTTCCCCTTTGCCTTTAAAAAAATATATACCTCTATTAAAATACCTATTTAGTATAATCTTTTTTAGTATTAAAATGCTTTCCTAACATAAATGCTTAGCGGAGGGGGGGGGGGGGGGTTGGATTTAATTATTCTATTTATTTTTATTTATTTATTTATTTCACGAACGTAATTTTCAATATCTTCCTGCTTTTAATATGTAATCATTTAATTCTAATTTAAAGTTTTTTTCTATTTATAATAGTCACGTGTAAATCCTTTTTTAATTTGAAGGAAATATTCTTTGCGCTGTTTTTGAAATTGGCAACAATTTAAAATAATACACTTTTCTAAAAGATGTAAAAAATATCTCTCGAAATGCTGAAAATTTGAATTTAAAATGGAAATAAATCCTCAAAAAATGAGTCAAAAAATAAATGCAGTCTGCACACTGGAAACTTCTATTGTATATCCTCAGAAAAAAATATTACATTCCTATGTATCGTTTTTGCTCCTATAAAACTTTTTTAATGGAACGATTTTGACCAACTTTAACATTAAATATCTCTTTAAATATTTTTTCGATTTGAAAACTGTCTGCATCAGCGCAGTGTTGCCAGTGGGCTACTTTTTTTATACTGATTTCTTGATTGCCACTACTTTTTTGAAACGGTAAAATTACCTTTATTTTCGCCTTAATTAATATATCATTAAATAAGACGCATTTTACCATTTCAAAAAAGTTGTGCCAATCAAGAATCTGAATTTTAAAAAAGTAGCCCATCTGGGAATACTGCATCAGCGTGTTTATCAAACATTTCCCTATAATGCCACCGATTTTCATATATTTGTATGCAGCAGTTTTATTACTATTAACGAAGAAAGACACCCGGTCACAAAAAATTCAAAACCGGCGGCGGTGACAGCGTTAGTTACTTTTTTTTTTTTTTTTTTTTTTTTTTTTTTTTTTTTTTTTTTTTTTTTTTAGAATAGAGAGATATTGATGGTGGAAGTTGTCAATTTGAAATTAAAATTAGTTGGTCACGTAATATGACCAATGCCCTTCAAATATTAAGCAATCATCAAAATTATGTCTTTAAATAAAGAAAAGAATATTATAAGGAATTTCTGGTATGAATGCCAAATTTCACAAGTTTTAGAATTATCAAAAGTCCAAACTGATAGCCCTTCTACAGGTACTTTTGCATTCTATGTGTTTACACAGGATTAATATTTTTACAATTAGAGTATTAAACATAAAGATATTTTGATTAGAAACAATATCATTATTATATATAATACATTCATTTCTAATATAAACACGAATAAGAGAAAATATTTTTCTCAAGAAATGTAATATACATGACAATAGGTGGATCTTCCTGTTCAAAAGGCCAAAACTAGCAGCAACCAATGTGTTAAGCATTTTTAAAACGTTTCAGATAAAATTTGGAAGCCGTGGTAAAATCCATGGAACTATGAATAAACAGGATTTGACATATCCTCAAGATGGTGAAGCTTCAACTATAACCGGTTTTGAAGTGACTCATTTCCGCCGGTGCAAACTTCCATCAGTAAATTTGAATAGAAATTTTCTCCTTATTTAAATGCGAGTCATTCGATGTCACATCAACACATTTTTTCTCCCTTGACCCCTCAGATTTTAATGAAATTTGGTTTATCAACTGTCCTTACATAGTTATGAAAGAAAACACTAACATTATTTTTTAACCCCTTGAGGGGCGCCGGTATATATTATATACCGCTTACGATTAATGAAGTTTTACACCAGAAAAATGTTATTACATTTTACTTTTCTAACTTTGGTAGAAAAAAGACCTTAAAATTGCATTTATTTATTTTGAAATAGAATTTTTCAAAGATTCCGCTGTGAGCTCAACATTACGGGAACGCAATCACTTGCCCCTCAAGGGGTTAAATGTATTTCATTTTAATTTTACTAACAATTAAATAAAGCATTTTTCATTAAAATTTGCTACATCTTGAATTACTTAATTGCCATTTTCTCAAAAACTAAATGTGATACAAATTTGGTTTATGTATCATGTTAAAGCTCTTTTTATGACCTTTAGTTTGATATGCAACATGATAAAAAAATTAATTTAATTTTAAAAAAAATCAAATTTAAATTTAAATTTTAAATTTCTCAAAAAGTGACATTTTTAAAATTTTCAAAAAATTCTTAAATTGACTTCATATTTCTCTTGTACATTTCCCGAAGTTTTATGATGGGATCTCCATGGGATCAGAAGATACATGAAGTTGAAGTTCACATGTAAAATGCAAATTTTAACTTGTATTTCATTATCTTCATTTTCAACTGATGACAAGTAATGAAAAAATTATATAAATACCATAAACTAACATTTTTCACATTTTAAATAAATATTTCCATTTTCTAAATATATTAGAACATAAACAATAAGAAATGAAAAGTTGGATATTATTATTTGATAATTCACAAATATATATACCTTATAAACACTATAGATTCTTTTATATTAGAAGATTGTCTAATTTATTTTATTGTATAAATTTAAAATTTATTTTACTTTGTGAAGTATATCTGACACAAACATCTCATACATGAACTGATTCATTAACCGACTTCAAAAAGAAGGAGGTTATCAATTCGACCTGTATGTATTCTTTGCCCATGTTCACGCATAACTTTCTTAAATAGGAACCGATTTTGATAATTTTTTTTTGTTTGAAAGTGTAAGTCCCCCATTTGATCCCATTCCAATTTCCTCAAAATCTGATGATTAGAAATTTAAAAAAAAAATAAAAACTTTAAAATTCAAATCCTTTTTGAAGCAGTCGCCCGATTATAAGCGCTCATCTTTGATACCGTTACTCTTACAGAGATACGAGATCTTTCACCGTGCGAAAACTTAGCTGGACAAGGGCCGAGATCCAGATAGGTTTTTCGCTGGTTGTGAAATGAGATTGACCAATCAGAAGCTTGGAGTTTTGCGAACTTTTCGCTGTTTGCAAAAATGCAGGCTTCTGATTTGTCGATCTCCTTTCGCTAAGAGCGAAAAATCTATCTGTATACTGGCCTTTCTGTCATCCACCAAACCGGAAGGTCCACATAGACACAAACCGATATCGGAAGTCGGTGTCGAAAAATTGAAAATCAACCTTTAAAGTTCCTTATGTATTAGAGTACAAGTACAACACCTAGAATAAATAGTGTGGAAATCTGCTATCCAAACAGCACTAAAAAATTGTATCCCTTAAATGTGCAAAGATGCTGTAATCCAATGAGTCGATCGCAGCGACATCTGGGTTATATTTTCAAATTTCAATGTAAACATTGTACTATAACAGCGTCTAGACCAAGTTGTCTTGGAGTTTTATAAAATATCCTCAGATGTCGCTCCGATCGACTTTTTGGATTTCAGCATCGTTTTACATTTTAGGGATACAATATTTTAGTACTTTCTAATTACTACTGCTACTAAGTCTAGAATATATAGTGTGGAAATCGGCTATCCCAGTAATACTTAAAAAAGTGCTAAAATATTGGATCCCTTAAATGTCAAACGATGCTGAAATCCAATGAGTCGACCACAGCGACATCTGCAGGATATTTTCTATAACTCCAAGACGATTTGGTCTAGAAGCTGTAATAATAAGATGTGTTTACTTTGAAATTTGAAAATATATCACAGATGTCGCTCAGATCGGCTCCCTGGATTTCAGCATCATTGCACATTTAAGGGGTACAACTTTTTAGCGCTGTTTGAATAGCAGATTTCCACACTGTATTCTAGACGCTGTACTACTGCGATAGTAAGTCAGCATGTTCTGGATATTTGAATCTGGGGAAACAATGAGAACGGTTCAGGGTCTGAACCCAGTAGGCATTGTGAACATGCTTACAGCATCTAGAGATGGACCAAATTACAGCGTCTAGCATACATAGTGTGGAAATCTGCTATCCAAGCAGCGCTAAAAACTTGTATTCCTTAAATGTGCAATGACGCTGAAATCAAGGGTGCCGATCGCAGCGACATCTGCGATATATTTTCAGATTTCAAAGTAAACATCGTATTATTACAGCGTCTAGACAAAATCGTCTTGGCGTTTTAGAAAATATCCTGCAGATATCGCTGTAATCGACTCATTGGATTTCAGCATCGTTTGATATTTAAGAAATCCAATATTTTAGCCCTTTTTTAAGTATTACGGGGATAACCAATTTCCACACTATATATTCTAGACGCTGTAACTAAATCGTCTTGGAGTTTTAAAAAATATCCTGCAGATGTCGCTGTGATCGACTCATTGGTCTTTAGCATCGTCTGACATTTAAGGGATCCAATATTTTAGCACTTTTTTAAGTATTACTTGGATAGCCGATTTCCACATTATATATTCTAGACGCTGTAGTTACATAATAGAAGATGCCTAAGTTTGCTTTAGTTTGGACATAAGTTTCTCTCAAAGCACTTTACCGCGCTCTGATGTGTAAACTTTATTGATGGATTGCCAGCTTTTCCTCACCCAATTCCGTTGTCCGTAGGTATAGATGCGGACCTTATAGTTTACTGGATGAGGTAACTTTCCGAAGTGCGAAATCTTGTCTAGAAATGTTGCCGCATTCAGAAAACCCCAAATATCTAAAACGATGTAACCCTCATCGAAAGTGGGGATCAAAAAGCTTACAATTCAATAGCAAAGTGACCTTATACATCAGAGTTTAGCAAAGTGTTTCTATTAGTCGGTACACTGCCTCCATTTACAGTAAACATAAAAGTGCCTTCTTATGTGTAGCAGCACTGTCTTCGGTTATCCAATTCAGACTAAACACCTAATCATTGGCGCTCATTTCTGATGTCTTTACTGCCTATAGATGGGGAGTATTGGTATGATAATGGTGACATACGGAAAAAAATTATTGATTGACAGATTCTAGGCAAAAGCTATCGCCATGAATCTTGAAGAGTTTGCCATTATTGCCAAACTAATGATTGTTAAATTGTCCTCCACTCGTATAATCAAACTTGTCCAAGCGAAAATCGCTAAGTTCTGGAATAGAAAATGTCTAGTTTTGCCGTAGTGTAGGCAAACACGTAAATATAAACAGAGTCTGAGCATTGTATGTCACCACTCTCAAATAGAGGCACCTTAAATGAGGGAACAATTGATGGAGATTATCGGAAAAGAATAATGTAGAATTATGGACCACATGATTGGTTTATAGAATATATCTGACCTGTGTGCTTGGCGTCAAGCGCCCGCTTGTAAGTCATCGTCAATATACAGGATCGAGATAGCACAAGGAAATTTACAGCACCAGAGAATTACATCCAGGAGCTCCACAAAGAGTGTGCAACGGAGCCAGCGGGATTCGAACCCGCAGTCGCCTATGCTCTCAAGCGATTAGCAGTGTGATGCATTGACCACTCAGCCACGGTGGGCACTAGACCACATTTTCAAACCTGACAAGTTAACAGCTTTTTGGATGCCAGTATTTTAGTACAGAAATTTTTGTTTTATTTGACAGACGAATTTTTGAAATTTAAAAGGATACACTCTATAAAAATTACAAGTTTGTAAAAAGGCAGGCTACTCATTGGTCAATCTCATTTCGCTAACAACGAAAAATATATCTGGGTCCTGGTCAATATACTTGAAGAGTCAATACAAATATTACTACATAGTCTGCATTTTTCTTCTTGACAACGGAGTTCTACAAAAAATAATTCTTGAATGTAGACCATGGCTGAATGGTTGAGGCACCACACCGCTAATCGCTTGAGAGCGTAGTTGGGCTGCGGGTTCAAATCCCGCTGGCTCCGTTGCACACTCTTTGTGGAACTACCAGATGTAATTCTCTGGTGTTGTAAATTTCCTTGTGCTATCTAGATCCCCCACCCCTTCAAAGCTCAAAGTCCTTGTGCTATTTCGTCCTTGTATATTAACGATAGCTTATAAGTTGGCCCCTTATGTCAAGCACACAATTCAGGTGTATGTGAGCAATAAATAAATGATTGTAGACTGTTGTGAATATAAGGTACTTGTTTAAAAAAATATCAGAAGTATTAAATGCTAATAAAGTCAATACTTTTAATGAAATTATAAAGAATTTATTTAAAACTATTTGTTTAATAAATAGTTTTTGTAAATTATAATTTCTTAGACAAATTATTTACTTATTCAGCAGATGTTGAAATCCGGATAATTATGTGTTACGGTTGAATAACTAAAAAGTAGGAAATAAAATAATGTTTTCAAAAAAAAAATAACCGACTTCAAAAAAGCACTAAAAAGAATTAAATAATTCTTTAACCTGCTCTAATGACGAAGCGTTATCCAATAACCACACATCGGATATCATGTATCGGCATAAAATAGTTAAATTTAATGTATAGAATTTAATATCTACCAAACATGGATTTTCTAGAGAATGTTTTTTTACAAAAGATTAATTTACATATTTATGATTTAATTTACGAATATATACATATAAAAAGTAATCAATTACTTTAAAGGACACACTCTATAAAAATTACAAGTTCGTAAAAAGGCAGGCTTCTCATTGGTCAATCTCATTTCGCTAACAGCGAAAAATATATCTGGGTCCTGGTCAATATACTTGAAGAGTCAATACAAATATTACTACATAGTCTGCATTTTTCTTCTTGACAACGGAGTTCTACAAAAAATAATTCTTGAATGTAGACCGTGGCTGAATGGTTGAGGCACCACACCGCTAATCGCTTGAGAGCGTAGTTGGGCTGCGGGTTCAAATCCCGCTGGCTCCGTTGCACACTCTTTGTGGAACTACCAGATGTAATTCTCTGGTGTTGTAAATTTCCTTGTGCTATCTAGAACCCCCACCCCTTCAAAGCTCAAAGTCCTTGTGCTATTTCGTCCTTGTATATTAACGATAAATTATAAGTTGGCCCCTTATGTCAAGCACACAAGTCAGGCGTATGTGAGCAATAAATAAATGATTGTAGACTGTTGTGAATATAATGTACTTGTTTAAAAAAATATCAGAAGTATTAAATGCTAATAAAGTCAATAATTTTAATGAAATTATAAAGAATTTATTTAAAACTATTTGTTTAATAAATAGTTTTTGTAAATTATAATTTCTTTGACAAATTATTTACTTATTCAGCAGATGTTGAAATCCGGATAATTATGTGTTACGGTATGAATAACTAAAAAGTAGGAAATAAAATAATCTTTTCAAAAAAAAAAAAAAAATAACCGACTTCAAAAAAGCACTAAAAAGAATTAAATAATTCTTTAAACTGCTCTAATGACGAAGCGTTATCCAATAACCACACATCGGATATCATGTATCGGCATAAAAACGTGAAATTTAATGTATAGAATTTAATATCTACCAAACATGGATTTTCTAGAGAATGTTTTTTACAAAAGATTAATTTACATATTTATGATTTAATTTACGAATATATACATATAAAAAGTAATCAATTGCTTTTTGAAGTTGGTGCCAAACATTCACAATCGATAATGATTAAACAAATAATTTGCTGAAGATATAGAGCATTTTTAAAATTTTGCATAATATTTTCCATCATCACTTTATTCATGGTAATAGCTACAATATAATCACAATTTTACTATACTTAAGATAGGTTGGCACCAACTTCAAAAGTAATTGATTACTTTTTATATGTATAAATTCGTAAATTAAATCATAAATATGTAAATTAATCTTTTGTAAAAAACATTCTCTAGAAAATCCATGTTTGGTAGATATTAAATTCTATACATTAAATTTAACGTTTTTATGCCGATACCTGATATCCGATGTGTGGTTATTGGATAACGCTTCGTCATTAGAGCAGTTTAAAGAATTATTTAAGTCTTTTTAGTGCTTTTTTGAAGTCCGTTATTTTATTTATTTATTTTTTTTTTTTTTTTTGAAAAGATTATTTTATTTTTGATTCCAGATGGCCACCTTTATATTATACATGTTTAATCTTTCTTATATATACTTAATATGTCTACTAATATCACTTTAAAAGTACTTAATATAGATAACTTTTTAAATGCAGATAAAATATAAATATTATACTTTGCAATAATTTATGTAATAATTTAATGTAAATAGCACATGAAAATATGGTATAAAAAAGTTAAGTTATATTGGCAATGTCATTTTTACATACATATGCATATCACATTTTATGCAAAATGATTTTCTGATTTATATGAAAGATATTTGTGTCCACCTCACTATGTAAAATAAATTTTCAATTCATTTATCCGAAAATAAATTAGGCTTGATCTTTTCCTGACTGCAAGAAATCTGTAAACATTTTTCCAATCTTGTTTGCTTCATCCGGTAGCAGAGTATATGTACGACCAATTGGTGTAGTGGGGTTTACTTTGCAAATGACATCAGTTGATGAAATCCACAGAACATCAGGTACGGAAGGGTAAAAGAAAGAATGCGCTGGTCCAGGTGGATGAAGAAAGGTAACTTTTATTTCATTTTCATCTGCATTTTTATCTAAAATATAACACGGCCACCGTTCATCATTGTAGTAAAAAACAAGGTAGCTAGTTAATTTCTCAAAATCTAATTTTTCTCCAACAGGCATAATTACATGGGTTTCTGATAATTGTAAAAATGAAAATAACTTTGTTTTCATTTTCGTCCCACATGTTGAAGGGATAAAAGCATGAAAATTTCTAGTATTAGGTACTTCCACAGCCTGGCTAAGTCTTTTGTTCAAGGTGCTGCTCACATTTAATATAATCCTCCTGGGTAATATAAGAAAATTCCATTGTCTTAGATAAGTGAAATTTTAATCACTCATATAACTGAAATGGCGTAGTTATTTGGTCTTGGTAAGACCTTTGTATGCTTACTTTTGCTACTTCCCTTTTCACCGTACCTTCTACTCCATCACATGGTTCTTTGCCATGTGCTGTAGCAGAAAAGATTCTGCTTCAATTCCAAAATCAGTTTCGTGTTAGCAAAGATTTGTGAATTTTCTTTAAATTCTTGTACTGGGCTGCACTGCCATCTGAAAAATAGTAAAGTTTCTTCATGTCATTAAATTTAGATTTTAAAAACTGAATAAGTTTTTTTCTGAAATGTGTATATAGATATGGTATTATGTTCAAGACATTCTGAGATTATGACAAAACTACAATGCTTAATCTCATATTCTTCTTTAAAATATACTACAAATGGATGTATAGTGGCTTGCGAATTGTTCCAGTGGTACGATTGTGCTTCGTCCTGTACGATAAAGCTATAATTTTCGGAAAAGTCACAAATTACAGCCATTTCAGAAGTTAATAAATTTTCCTTATTGTAACTCATAAAAGCACTTTGTTGCTTACTAATGAAATCCTGATGAAGTAGAACCTGGAGTTTTTCACAGAATATGTTAATAAATTCTTGCACAGGCATCTGAACTTTTTCTAAGTTGCAGCGATCAACCGAAATCCATTGGCGAAAAGTTATCTTCTAAGATTTTTCTAATGCCATAAACACCAGGACAAGAGACACAATTTGAAAAATAGCAATCAATAGATGCTGGATTGAATACTATTTTCGTTAAACAATCTTTATAGCTTTTAATCTGACCTTTTGTGATGGAATTTATCTTGCAGTTTTCTATCATTAGCGTTACGTTGTGGTGGATAGCGTACATACAGACGGCATGTGTTCCACTTTGACCAGCTAGGACACAGTTTTTGGGACGCAACTCAGCAAATTTCGAAAATTCAACTGTGATGTTTGGATATTTTTCTTGGAAGAGCTTGTGTGCTTCTTTCAAATTGCAGAGCATTAATCTTTTTGAAACTTTCACTTTTTTACAGTCTTTGTCCATCATTCAAACACAGACTTTAATACCTGGCATTGGTCAACTCAGTACACCATTCTCATAAAACTCTAGAATTTTATTCCAAGTTTCTTTCGGCAAGTTTTTTTCCTGGTTTTTGATTTGTTGTAGACAAAATACCCTTCTGCTGCAAGAGTTTCTTTGGCTTGCCTAACCTGAAAACCTGGAGCTTTGAATTCTTTCATAATTTTTCTTATGCTCCAATTTTCTGGCAATAAAGTAAGTATCATAACTTTCATTTCCCTGCTTTCACAGTTTTGGTAGACATTCTTTAAATGATTCAATATTTCATTTTTTGAATCACTGTTTTGATCTTCATCAGATAAAGTGGCATTTCTTAATTATTTTCTTTTGACTGCTGATGTTATATTTTTCCTTTTTTGACTAGAATAATTCCTATACTTCGCTATTTTTCTGTTAACTAGTGATTCACCTAGTTCCACAAGTGACGAATTAAATACGTTCAAAGATTCATTTAAAGTTTTTTGATCACTGTCTTCAGATATATTACTTTTAGGTTTCAAACCACAGTAGTTGGTACTGGGAAGATCATTTGCACTGCTATCATTCTTTCTTTCCTACAAGTTCTTTCTGCAGTTAGTTCATACTTTTGAGTTTGCAGGCATTTCTGGAATTAATGCACACATCCATGGCGTAACAGTTCTTAGTCCTTTTCTTACACGGGAATGATGAGGTTTTTTGAAGGGATTAAAACAATTTAAAGTCCCAACTTCTCTAGAACCCATTGTGAATATTAAATACTATGCTAACAACAAATAAGCTTTGTAATTAACAAACTTCTACTGCATTAAAAATATAATTTGCAGATTGTTCAGACAAAATTACTATTATGAATATTTAAGTACCAGAACAACAACAAAAAAAATATGTGACAATGAACTCTTACAATACAAAGATGTAGATATGGACAAGTAATACCTACTAAGATCAGCCCTTATACGCATTTTATGCAATCAATCTAAAGAATCCACCCACAAACACTCTTTTGAAGTACTTTCTAGAACATTTATTATGCTAATTCTAAAAGAAATAATTTGTTCTGCATTATTAAAACCAAATAAGGGATCAATATGTTAATTTATGTGATAATTTACAATTCCAAAAGTTTATTTAATATATATATATATGTATAATTGGATACTATAATGCATCTAACAAACTATAGAAAATATTTTCTAAAAAACGAACATGGTATTGAAAAATAATTTAAAATTATCACTGTACATATATAAATTAAATTTCCTATATCTTTTACTCCCATAAAGATCCCATTATGAAACTTGGGGAAATGTAAGAACACAATATGAAGTAAATTTGAGAATTTTTTGAGAATTTTAAAAATGTCACTTTTTGAGAAATTTAAAATTTAAATTTAAATTTGAATTTTTTTTAAATGAAATTTAAAATTATTTTATCATGTTGCATATCAAATTAAAGGTTATAAAAAGAGCTTTAAAATGATACATAAACAAAGTTTGTATCACATTTAGTTTTTAAGAAAATGGCAATTAAGGGATTCAAGATGTAGCAAATTTTAATGAATAATGGTGTATTTAATTGTTAATAAAATTAAAACTAAATTTATTTAAAAAATAATTTTAGTGTTTTCTTTCATAACTATGTAAAGATACTTGATAAACCAAGTTTCATCAAAATACGAGGGGTCAAGGGAGATATTGCCCTGAAACTGTGTTGATTTGACATGCAATGACTCCCGCCTTATTAACCCCTTGGGGACGAGCCTATACGTACCGCATGAAGCGCTCAGAATCATTGTCTTTTCTCACCAGTAAAATTTTACTGTAAAATTGGCGTTATTTAATCAGCGCATTTTGTCGATTCAAGAAAACACAGATTTCTGTTTTTAAAAAACGGTGACATAAGATTAAAAATTTCGTAAAAGTCTCCCGTCCCGAAGGGGTTAATGTAGAATTTCAGTCGAAATTTACTTCCGCCCGCCATAGTCAGGCCATGCGTTTCCGCCATATTGTGACAGCCTAAAAAACCTCATACCGGTGTCAGAGATAGAGATTACAATCCCGGGATAACTTGCACCATTAAAAATCAATAGAAATTTTTATCATATCTGTGAGAGAAATTTTGAATGATGATGCCAGAAGCATAGTTGCCAACCTCCCGATTTTATTGATACCAATATTTTTATGCAAAAATACTTATTTTATATAATTGCACAATTTCTGCAATTAAATAAAGCAAAAGTTTTTGTAAAAATTTACTGGTTTTCAAAAAATCTGGATGTTGGCAACTATGCACTAAAATAAGTAGAAAATTTTATTCAAAATTTATTGGTGGAAGTTTTCTCTGACGGTCACCAGAAACTGTTGATCCTGTGCTAAAAATTATCCGCCATCTTGTGAAAACCTCCTCCATTACTTCACTCGCAACTGGTAGATACCACACTATATGTATCCGCCTCTTTATTCATAACTCCATCTTAAAATCTACATTTAGAGATATTAAAAGATAGTTTAAATATGTAAATAACTTTCATAAGCAGGGATGTAAAAATCTAGGCGCCAGAGGGTAATCTCGCACCACTAATGCTCGTGTTCACCATCTACCTCGACCTAGAAAACCTCGATCGAACGCTCAAATGAAATTCACGATAACGTTTGATTGGACATTATCAAGGAGACGTCCAATCAGGATTAAAGGTGCATACCGTTTGAGCGTTCGACCAAGGTTATCGGTATAACTCGGGTTCGAAGTAGTTGGCGAATACGAGCGTAAATTTGAATAGTTTTCTTTGCTTAAATTTTGTTAGCATTCTAGCAACAAAAAAAATAGACGAAAAATAACGAATAAAATTTAGTGGTGACAGACTGTACACTGCGCCTAGATTTTTACACCCCTGTTCATAAGTCCTTTTTTATTGAAATTTAAGATCAATTTCAGAGAAACATTTAAACATAATAACATTATGATGAAAAAATTAATATTTTCCTTCTGAGTGGAAATTTGCATATTAATCGTTAAATGATCAAAAGCCCCATCCAAAAATCCGACCGCATATTTTTGTGGTTTTTACTAAAATTTATTGACTATTGAATATTTCAATCGATTTTCCTGTTGAATTGTATTAATGAGAGTAGATTAATCCTGAATATTTCCCTTATCATAATGGATTGATTGAGCAACAGTTGATGATCATCCCAATTATTGAACGAGCTATTAGAACTCTTTTACAAAATTTTATTCTATTCATATTGATGTTCGATAAATTTCATGCTCGTTAATGTAATATTTTCTGTCTGAACTATTATACCAATTAGTTAACTACTCTATTCGGAGTGTTTTACGTATCTATTTGAGTTGAATTTAATAGGAAAACTTTTGTCTTGTGAGAATGCTTCGAATAATTTATTAAATATAAAGATTTGAAAAATATAAATATTTTGATCTGTCTTTATAATCCAGTTCTTAAAGTAAATTCGGAATTTAATTGAAGTCTTAATTTGACAAATATTTTAATTTAAATACTATTTTTAATTCGTTCGTTCTTCATATTTCGGGGGGATTCAAAATTAAAAAAATAAATACAGAATCATGAATGTATGGTATAACGTATACAAAGTTTTCAAGTATATAAAGTACATGTGCACTTGTGGCCTTAATATCATTATTTGCAAATATAAATCTTTGCCTTATTTAATCGCTGCCCTTTTTACAAAATCGGGAATTTTCTGCGAAAAATAAGGCGAAGATTTCTGATCGTAAATAGTGGTGCCCAAAAATAAGGACCTTAACACATTAAGCGCCACGTCAGTCACCGGTGACTGATACTGAACTTTTCATTCAGAACGTGTCATTCACCGATGACTGACGGTCTAAAATATGATATAAAAATAAAAATATATATATTGATTTAAGTAATTACTCAAAATTTATTTAAAATTTACTTATCTTTTATTTATTACAGGATTATACTTTCTTAAAAATTACTTAAAACATTGTAAATTTTTCAGCTTCGATGTCAGTTACGTGGCGCTCAACGTGTTAAACATACATGAGTATAGAAAGTAGTGCAGTACAGTTTTTACAGAAATACACAAAAAACCATGAGAGGGTTTATTTTTGCACATTATTTACGTATAGCAACAAGTAGCGCTTCGGTTGCGTAGAAAGTCCCGTAGTACTTCACGTTCAGTGATGCTAGCCAGTATAAAAAGTATGAGTTGCGAATAAAGAGGGGGAGACATATAGTGTAGAGTCTACCAGTTGCGAGTGAAGTAACTGAGGAGGCTGTTACAAAATGGCGGCTGATTTTTTACGTCGGATTCACATATTCTGATGACCACCGGAGCAAACTTTCACCAGTAAATTTTGAATAGAAAATTGCGCTTTATTTTAGAAGCTTAATCACGGAATTTTTTTTTTCAAATATGGTAAAAAATTCTATCCTCTTTTAGTGGTGGAATTTGGCTAGGATAATCTCTTTCACTGACAGGAGGTTGTTTAGGTGGTCACGATATAGCGGAAGCGAAGGGACTTACTACCGCCAAAATAAATTTCCACTAGTAAAAATTAATATCTGTTTTGGTCATAATTATGTCAGAAATTCTGCATTAATTACTCGTTTATATAAAGAGAAAATTGCTTCTCAAATTTACGGGGGTTTGCCCCGACGAAATATGCCACTGCCAAACCGGTTACACTCGTAGCTTCGACATTTTGAGACATGTCAGTTCCCCTTTGTTCATAGGTCCATGTTACGAACAGACGAGTTACGAAATGAGACAGACAAATAATTATGTTAGTTTTCAGATAAATTCATTTAAATTGGATAACTCTGTCCTTCAATTAAGTTTCAAATTACTTATTAATCGATGGACATACCAGTTACAGTAACACTGATTTGCATCTTTTCTATCCATCTACTTTTTTCTTATGTTGAATAAATTTTATGTTAATTGCTTAAGTAAGAAGAAGTAAATTATAGAGCTAATTAGTTAAAAAATCGTTTCGCGTTTTGCAACCTGTATTAAATATTGTTTTATCATTGTGATTAAGAATTTCATATAGTACCAAGTATGTTGCTTTTCGCGCTTGTTGCATTTAACATCAGTGTCTGAAAGTGTTAGATGTTATCAATTAAGACTTCTTTTAATAGTAAAAATAATTATTTTATATACAGGGTCATGTGCATACAATGTACATACATAAAAAATGTATGCACAATTTAAAAGATTTTAATGCAATTTTTTATTAACACACACTTTAGAATTCTGAAATGAACTGCAATAAAGAAAATGTTATAAACTAAACACCAGTATTCAAAATAAAGGCACTTCTTGCCCAGGCACTGCTAATAACGTGAATCAATGGCAGTGAAGTAGCGTCAGGGGTTACGGCTGGATCATATTACTACCAGTAGGGGAGATAGGGGATGAATGAGACATTTTCAGGAAAATATTTTTTTATTTTTTTTTAATTTAAGTTATTATTAAAATTATATATCACATTTCATACATTAGGTATTTGACAATACATATGAACAATATTTATTCTAGATTATGATTTATTCAGAAAAATATTATGAAATCAAAAAAACGTTCCTACCTGTCCCAATCATCCCCACAGCAGGGATGAATGGGACACAAAGATTTTCCTCCCTGTATTCAATTTTACCAAATTGAAATTTATAATTATAACGTTATATGTAATTATATTAGTAATATATGATTTTACAGCACGAATCGATGTATTTTTTTTTTTCAATAACTTCTTTTATTGCAGTTTTAACTTTTAATGCAAACTTCGGCTTTCAATCTGTTCTTTTTTCTC
Organism: Maratus speciosus; assembly: GCA_963932465.1. Lineage (NCBI taxonomy): Eukaryota > Metazoa > Arthropoda > Arachnida > Araneae > Salticidae > Maratus > Maratus speciosus. Next base: position 55,162,666 of record OZ010787.1, read on the forward strand.
ACTTATGAGGCATTTTAGGTTTGAAATGAAAGTTCAGAATATCTTTTAAATATGGCATAGCTAATACTTTTCAATCATAACTTATTAATTAAATGTATCTTAGAAACATGTAGAAATGAAATTACTGGGTGGATCGGAAAGTCGTGTCGTGTTGGAAAAATCAATTCGTATTGGGAAATTCTGCCTGGTAATTATTAGACATTAGATATCGGAATCAGTGTCTAATAATTAAATGATAGAATTTTCCGGTACGGTTTGATTTTCCCAACACGACACGACTTTCCGATCAACCCAATATGTTAGGGGGGGGGGGATTTATTTGTGCAACATTTCAAAATTCAATGTAATTTCCCCCATTTGATCAATAAACATATACTATTTTTAACAATTTTATCTATTTTGATTAAGTTATAGTACCAATTTTTTGATAATCCATTAATAATTATTACAATACACTAAATAACACTCAGAAATTTTAAAGAATAACAACTCATATAATACTATTTAGTACTATTAATTAACGTAAATTATTAATTTATCAACCTATATAATACTATTTAGTTAATAAATAAAAATTTCAACATCTTTAGGGATGAATGAGAATGTCCCATTCATCCCCATTTGAAATGTCCCAATCATCCCCATGATGCATATATTCACTTCTCAGCCATTTTGCCTCAAAATTTATTTTGTCCCAGTGGTTACTGTTCATTCATTTTAATTATCGATATTGAATCTTAAAATAAATAACTACAACATAGCTTAATTTTTTATATTGTATAAGATATTTCACATCTTCAAATATAAAAAAAACTTACTTTTAAGCAGAGATTTCAGAAAATGCAACTTTGAAGGAAAACGAAACCAGCAATGTGGTCCTACTTTTAGTTCTGAAGCACACTGTGGTATAGCCTTATATGGGGATAGGAAGCAATTTAAAATAAATGTTTATTGCCTGAAATATTGAGAACGTCCCATCCATCCCTTGTCCCATTCATTCCCTAGCTCCCCTACTTAATATATAGAAAAAGTGGCTTTATTTAAGCTTTGAACATTATACGATTAAACAAAGCAAAATTTTGCATGCACTAATACTGGTAATAAAATGATCCAGCCCCCCCCCCTCCCCCCCACACACACTCCAACCACGACTCTACAACACTGATCAATGGAATCACAAAGAAGCAAATTCAGTTTATTGGGTTTGAACACATTCTCTTTCAATGGCAGCTCTCAATTTATTAACCATTGTCGGTTTTCTCCTTAAAACTTCCCCTTTTATGACTCTCCAGAAAACAATCCGCTGACGTGAGGATCTAAATTTTCTCCTAAACTGTCCATTCACTTAATCCACGTTTTTGAACTTCCAATAATACTTTAGGATAATTTCTTTTGCTCAAAGTTTAGTCTAGTTTCAGCCATTATTTCTAGATAATTAAAACTGGAAGGTCACGAAGAACATCTCAGTTATAAGCAAATAAGTTGTGTATTTATTGTTATTGTTATTAACACATACATCTGACTTGTGTGCTTGACATCTAGGTCCGCCTATAAGTTATCGTCAATATACAGGGACGAGATAGCACAATGAAATTTACAACACAGAGAAATTACATCCGGGAGCTCCACAAAGAGTGTGCAATGGAGCCAGCGAGAGTCGAACTCGCAGACCTCTGCTTCTCTCAATGCTTGGCGGCTGACAGCGCTGTGTCCTAACCGCTCGGCCACCGAGGCCCCTAAGTTGTGTATAGATTATTTTGAAAATATCCTGTATTTGTTGCCATTAAAATTTCCTTATGGCCCAAATTTATAAAGGAAACTGCCGTCGCATGAAACTAATAATCATTATGTATTTCGTCATCATAAATAAAAATATATTTTATGTTTAGAACAGTTTATCTGGACCCACCGTCGCTGCGTGGTTAAGGCACCACACCGCTAATCGCTTGAGATTGCAGGTTGGCTGCGGGTTGGACTCCCGCTGGCTCCGTTGCACGTTCTTTGTGGAGCTCCGGGTTGTAATTCTCGGGTGTTGTAAATTTTCTTGTGGCTATCTCCTTGATGTTGACGATGACTTATAAGCAAACACCCAATGTCAAGCAAACAAGTAAAGATGTATGTGCTCAATAAATAAATACAGCCGAACCTCGCTATCCCGACACTCTAATGACCAGAAAAATATGTCGTCATAAGCGGAGTGTCGCGGAAACGAGAGTTGATAAAAAATGTTTATTAAAAGCTGTATTTTTAGTTAATTTAAGAAAACTTTAAATTCATAACTGTTCTTGCAGTTTTAAGCTATGAAACTTTATTATTAAACAAAATAAACACAAAAGCAAAATTGAAAAGAATAAAAATCAGATTTATGTTGACTTGTTTTTTTATTGTTACCTGAAATATTCATGAATTAAGGTTTTCTTATCCCTAGATGTGCTTCTTACAATTCTTTTTCAATATTACACAATGAATTGTAATCAATATTCGTTGTTTCAAAAATGGATGTTAGATAATTTCTGGTCGTTTCAATGCAATGCAATGCTTCAGTTTTAGTCAGATGAAAAACGTCGTGTAACCAACCACAAGAAAACGCCGCGTGATCAGAACAAAAAGAATGCGAGTAGAACGATACGTCTATCTTGAGCTTAAGTGGGGTCATTCGTGGTGCGTAGTTTTATTTATTCAGATAAAGAAGTGAAGTAAAATTTCTCATTTATCTCAGTGGGTATTTTAGACACTTTTGTGAAAAGTTTGGCTAAGACATTTCGTACCGCTTAATTTCCGTGCTTATAGGATGGATTATGAAAAATGGACAATTTTCCTGAACCGTCGGGATATCCGGAGTTGAAAATTATTCAACGACGTAAAATCCGGAGTTTATTTACATTAAAATCATATACAAAATATCGGGACATTGAAAAACTGACGTGATAAGCTGAGTGACGCGAAAACAGGGTGTCGGGATACCGAGGTCCGACTGTATATATATAAACAGTTTATCTGTTAACAGATATATTCAATGGAGCTAAGAATAAAGAGGAGGGGACAGATAATGTAGTGTCTACAGGTTGCAAGTGAAGTAACCGAGGAGGTTACAAGATGGCGGATGTTGTTTGTTTACATCGTATCAGGGACTGATTAAAGCCAAGGCAAACTTCCCCATTAAATTTCCACAGAAATTTTCCTTTTTTTGACAGAAATTCTGCACGAATAATGCGTTTAAATAAGGTGAAATTTTCTATCAAAATTTATTGTCGGAAGTTTGCCTTCGCGGTAATCAAATTCACTGACATTCACAGGGGGATTGTTTCAGTCGTCACACTATGGCGGAAACACAGGGCTTAAATGCGCCTTAATTGTAACAAAAAATTCGCATTCATAAGACGTTTAAATAAACAGGAAATTTCTATTCAAATTTACTTGTGGAAGTTTGCCCTGGCGGTAATCAGACAGTGGGCAACCGGTTACAGTTGAAGCTTCACCATTTTGAGGATACGTGAATTCCTTTTTATTCATAGTTCCACGATATATTCAGTTTATTTCACAGTTCGATCTTTGAATGTTTTCTTACAAGGAGAGGATCCGAGGTTGGTGTTACCGAATACGATTAACATATGTGTATCGATAGAGCGTAGTTAGTATATAGATATATGACCGACATAAAGCGTAACCCCCAGGGGGGTCTTAAGACAATAAGTCGCAAAGATTAAGCTACAGTTTATAATCGGATAAATATCCTTCTTTGGCAAGTGGTTCAGTAGCACGATCGGCAGTTTTGATGCTCGATTTGAGATTTTTCTACCCGGGTTCAAAAGTCCCGCTCGAACTTGTTTTTCGGAACGAAAATTTTTATCAATCATTTTCTAACCGCAATTGAAAAAAATATGTATAATAATTGAAAATTTACGAAAAATATGGATTGAATGTATGTTTTGTAGCATATAAGTGCTTTTTTAACTACGAATTTTGCATGTTTAAATATATAATGAAAAGTATAAAAAGAAAAAGAACTCATATTAACAAGGTTCGTACGGGTACCGTTATTTGCAAGGCAATATATCAGTATTTTTTTATTGAAAAATTAATCTAGTTTAAAAGGACGAAATTTCGCCTTATTTAAGCAGAGATTTTCCATAAGAATTTACTGGTACCGAAGAATTTCTTAATCTGGAAATTCAAGGACCCGTACGAACCCTGATTAAATATGTCTATAGACCAGAAGTTGTTTGTTGTTATTTAAAATTATTTACCGTTATTTCAATGAATAATCTACAATTTTTCACAGAGAAATAAATTAAAACAGTGATATAATTACGTGAATAATTATATAATTTTAATTTTGTTTCTTTTTTAAAGTATTTCGAATATTTGATGATTTTTTAATACACTTTTTAAAATTCTTAATATGGCTTTTTTTCGGATATTTGCTTTTGTAATTATTACCTACGTAATACTATTTTCAGCTATTTTTAAGCACAAAGACAGTTATTCTAACTATAATCATAAGAATCCAAAATTAAAAAAATTCACAAGTTAAAAGCTAGTTATTTAAAAACGATACATTTATTTCACTGTGAAAAATGGTAGCTTATTTATGCAAATAACAGTAAATACATCTTTAAATTAGCTTAATTTTATACTCTACAACAGTTCTAATTGACCTTTTGTTAGTTTGTTATTATTTATTTATTTATTTATTTATTTATTTTATCTTTACTTTTCATTAAATATATAAACATGCAAAGATTCGCAGTTAAAAATTTATTTATATGATTAAACTGCATTATACACTGCTCAAAACAATTAAAGGATATTTGAAGTTTTATATAAAATAAAGATATAAACGAAATTTTTTGCAGAAAATAGAAGAAGAGAATCACAAATGCAAATTTTTCTGGTTTTCAAACTGTGGAGTATGCAAATTCTGAGATCGACGTCAAAAACGTCGCTTCAGCGGCAGCGAATGAAATTTGACTTTCAACTGGATAAAAGAGAATGAAGACAAGGATGATCGGCATTCAGTGATTGCTTTGTTTCGATGAGTACGATGTCTCAGCGAAGTCATTTGACAGATTCAGAAGCTTTGAGAATTGTTGGTAGGTTAGAAGGGGGCCAAACTCAAGCCGAAGTAGCGCAAGCCATTGGAGTGTCACAAAGTGTCATTTCCGGGATCTGGAACCGTTTTTTGGAGAGTGAATGTGCAGTCCGAAGACCAGGGCAAGGTCGTAGACGGGCAACAACGCCCAATGAAGATCGGTATTTAGCGTTAACAGCTCGGAGACACCGAACTACGAACGCTACTCTTCTCCAACAACACCTTCGCTCGGCTACAGGCACCACGATTTCAACTCAGACTGTCCAAAACCGGCTCCATGCTGTAGGTCTGTATGCTCGCCGACCGATGGTATGTGTTAGATTAACATCAAGGCATCGTCGCGACCGCAGGGAATGGACAACCGAGCATGTCAACTGGAGGAGAAATGAATGGAGCAATATTCTGTTTTCTGACGAGTCCCGTTTTTCTGTGCATCCGGATAATAGGCGTATTTTCATCTGGAGGGACCGTGGCAGTAGGAATAATCCTGCGTTCGTGCACGAAAGTGTCAGATTTGTCGGTGGAGGAGTGTTGGTGTATGGTGGCATCTCCATTGACGGGCGCACTGACCTCTACATCATTCGAGATGGAGCTCTGACTGGTCGCCGATATAGGGATGAGATCCTCAGACCTATTGTAGTCCTTTACGCTGCAGCAATCGGAGATAACTTCATTTTAATGGACGATAACTGCAGGCCACATCGTGCAAACCTGGTGGAGGATTTCCTTTTCGAGGAAGGAATTGTTCGAATGGAATGGCCAGCGTGTTCTCCAGACATGAATCCAATCGAGCACGTTTGAGACGCTCTAGGAAGACGAGTTTCTGGCCGCCAACAACCCCCACAAACTCTCCAAGAACTGGAAAGAGCTCTTCTGGAAGAGTGGGACAGAATACCCCAACTCGTCATTAATAGCCTCATTGAGTCCATGCCTCAAAGGTGTTCAACGTTGCTGGCCGCCCGTGGAAACCATACCCCCTACTGAAAATGATTTTCTTTGAAGAAAACACCTTTTCTTATTCTTTTTTTCTCATATGCACAGATTGTGTTTTTTTCCTTTAGTACACAAATGCGCAATAAAATGCATTTTTTCTGCCAAACATGTGTAATTTATTCTCATATAACCTACTATGTCTGTCGACCATGTATCAATCAGCTAAACAGTTTGCCAGATACAAAATCCACCTAAAACTGCAATATCCTTTAATTGTTTTGAGCAGTGTATAACAATATTAAACAAAAAAAAAAATATTTCCGAAAAAAATTACTACGTAGACACTTATCCTAATTAAAAATCAAGAATCCCAGACTTTAGATAATCATATTAAAAATATAAAAGCACATTCTTAATAGAACATGAAATATTTGAAGTATTTAAAACAAAATGAAAATAACATATTTGTTCACTTATTTTAATTTATTTCTCTGTTAACACGTTCACGCCGACGCCTATATTCATGTGTTTCGCTGTGAGGCGGCGCTCGAATTAATGTTTTGCTTCATCTGGCCGCGCGGTACTTTCACTTATTCAGACACTGTATGTAATGACACGCCCTTCTCATAATTATTAAATTGAACTCGAATATAACAAGAAGAGTTAATTGTGAAAGTTTGGAAGTTCGTAAGGAGTAAGAAAATTATTTAGAGGCAGGATTTTATTGACTGCATATGAACGAATTTAATATAAAATATCTTAAAATCTAAAAGAATATGGACAACATGATATAAATGCATTTTCTGTAAGGTAGAAGCCACGCTCTTAGTCAATGGTATCTTTTGAATGAAAACGAGAATTCTTGTTTCCCGTCGTGAATGTATAAGTTTTATAGTATTGAATTGTTTTAACTACTGAATTTTCGAATATTCAAGTGTGACCCACCTGTAGAGCACGCCGTCTATAGCATAGTCGAGTGTGACCCACCTGTAGAGCACGCCGTCTATAGCATAGTCGAGTGTGACCCACCTATTGTGCACGCCTTAAATTTAATAGTGTAGTGTGACCCACCGGTGATGCACGCCGCCCGATGCGATAGTCAAGCGCGATCCACCGGTGATGCACGCCACCCGATAGGGCAGTCAAGCGTGACCCACGGGTGATGCACGCCGGCGTGAACGTGTTAAACATTGTAGATATTCATTGAAATACCTGAAATAATTTTAAATAATAACGAAAAATTTCTGGTCTATAAACATAAAAATATGCGTGTTTTTTATTATATATTTAAACATGCAACATTTCGTAGTTAAAAAAACACTTATATGCTACAAAACATACATTTAATCCATATTTTTCGTAAATTTCTATTATTAAACATATTTTTTCAACTGCGGTTCGAAAATGAATTACAAAAATTTTCGTTCCGAAAAACCAGTCCAAGCGCATTTGAACCCGGGCAGAAAAATCTCAAATTCAGCATGCCGCCGATCGTGCTACTGAGCCGCTTGCCAAAGAAGGATATTTATCTGATTATAAACTGTAGCTTAAACTTTGCGACTTATTATCTCAAGACCCTCTGGGGGTTGCGCGTTATGTCGGCCATACTAACTACACTCTATATACTAACTACACTCTACCGATACACAAATGTTCATCGCATTCAGTGACACCAACCTCGGAATCCTCTCCTTGTTAGTCAAATGAGTTTAACACTAGAACGGCGGCGAGGGGTCATTTTGACCCTTGCCGAATGAAAACATTTCGATTCGAACCAGAATTTTTTTATAATATAAGATTAATATATGTTGCCCAAAAATAACTTAAATAAATAAGTTAAATAGTTCTAAATAAAAATTCTGATGTGAAATATTTTTATAAAACTTGAGATAAATTTCCCGCCGTTCTAGTGTTAAACTGATTAGTAATCGATTGTCTCCAACGGGAAGAACATTCAGAACGTTCTCAGTGAATTCAAGTTCTTTTTAAAGTTCAATAAATCTGGTGTCAAAAGCTGTAAACCATAATTTATTACAGTAATTAGTTATAATAACCTTAACCCTAGAACTACCGGAAATTTTACTCAAGTTTTATAAAAACATTCTACACCAGAATTTTTACTTAAAACTATTTAATTTGTTTATTTAACTTATTATTGTCTGATTTATACATTTCGTTTGTTTTGAAGAAATTTCTGGTTTGAATAAATATTTTGAATGTACATGTCGGGTCCATTGGACCCTTCTGGTAGACAGAGGGTTAATTCGCATGCCGCACGTTATATTATAAAAGACTCAAAATAAAAGTGGATGAATTTAGAAAACATTCTTTCAGGGCAAAGCAGTGTACTTTTTATTATATTTAAAGGGATACATTTTTTATTACTTAACTTTGAAATTAATAAAAGAAACTAAAATAAATTTTGACCATTGCGATGTTTTACTACTTTAGTTCTAAAATTTGTATTAATAAACTTTCTTCATAAAAATTTCTGTAATATATGTTTGGACAGTTATGTACTTATTGAAAATGCAGAAGTAGAATTAAATTATAAATATTTCTTGCATTTAAAATTATTTTATCACATAACCTAATAAGAAAAGTCTTTACATTTGAAATGGGTAATTATTGTAGCTTGCATGAACATAAATAAGGATAAATATTATTTCTGAAATTGTTTTACCGTTTTTCAGATAAATTTATGCGACAACTCCATCTTTGAATGTTTTCTTAATCAGTTGAGCTGGAAAGAAATAGTAATCGATGAACACTCTAGTTTTAGGAAAAGCAATTAAAACCTTTCAGATCGAATTACATTGTAGAATTCTTATGTTGAATAGTTTTCATACTCGGTGTTACAATAAAGTAAATTACGTTATTATATCGATTAATTTGTCACTTACTGTACATAAACAGGTTTATGTTAAAGAGGATTATTTGAAAATAATAATGGTCAGTGACAAAGCTTTATATCTTTTGTTTTATTAAAATGGATCTATAATCATAAAAAAGTATGTCCCCACTAACTTTACTGCAAATACTTGTAAATAATTGTGACTGGTACCAATTGATTAATAATCATTATTTAAATCAATTATCAATTATACACACCGAAGATAGTCGTAAACCGTGCATACCAAAGAAGATAAACCTCTATTTACCAGTATACTGATAAATGTTTTAGAGTTTCTTTCTACCAAAAAAAAAGTAATGCGGCTGCAAACTATACTAGTATATAGGAACTAGCTGATCCGCCCGGCCACTGTTGCCAGTGGGCTATTTTTTTAATTCAGATTTCTTGATTGGCACCACTTTTTTGAAACGGTAAAATTCACTTTGGTTTTGGCCCTAATTACAATGTCATTAAATAAGGCACATTTTACCATTTCAAAAAAAGTGGTGCCAATCAAGAATCTGATTTTTTAAAAAGTAGCCCATCTGGCAACACTGCGCCCGGCATTGCCCGGATCTATTATAACAAATTTAAACAAAATTTAAGTTTGTATGATTTTATATCATCGGAAAATCTTTTAAATGAACATAGTTTCGGGGTCCCACAGCCTTTGGCAGCACAGGGTGTTTCAAACGAACTTAGTTTTCGGACCCCAATGCCTTCGGCTGAGTCTAGTGCATTCACAAGAATCCTCTTTCCGAACGAACCTGAGTGCCCGCTGCATATGTCAGATTATACTGGGAGTGCTCCGCAGGTGCCGGAGCGCTGTCATTGAAATACTCAAGGCTAGAGGGCACGAGTGAGACGTTATCACTAATCGACTGACTTCTCACTAGTGTTGGAATTCACACCGGAAAATTTTGAATAGGAATTTTCTTTTTATTTTATTTGTGCAATATCTATCAGCATATAAAACAGTAATAACTATTTAAACTTACGGGTGAGAATTTGGAATCCCTAAATAAAAATTCAGCTCGATGCGGAATACCATACTGTTGCCGCATGTGGCTGATTTTTTGTTAGGGGATTCAAAATTCTCACCTGTAAGTTTACATAGTTATTATTGTTTTATAAGATGATAGATATTCCACAAATAAAATAAAAGAAATTTGCTATTCAAAAATTTCCAGCGTGAATTCCAACACTAGTGAGAAGTCGGTCGATTAGTGATGGCGTCACACTCGTATCTTCTGGCCTTGAGTATTTCGATGGCAGCAGCCGTAGACAATCTAAAACCAGGTTGAATAAGTCAAAACCAGTAGTAATCGGGCCCATAGAACCCGAGGTAAGAATGTGTACTTTGGCGGTGAAAGTTGGGACTAAAATATGTGAAGCAATCGTAAGCTAAGTGGAATGAAGCAATTTCCGTCGAAATCAAGCTCATAGAAACCAAGAAATGAATGCACCGTTAATGTTCGAAAATGTTGGTAACTGAAATCTAATATAAACTTTCATAATAAATAAAGTAGCTGAATCGTAATCTAAGTTAAATGACCCAATTCCCATTGAAATCTGGCCAATAAAATTCCAGGAAAGGATGCATCCCCAAGCACTGCAAGATCACACCCTTTTGAACGAATTACCGCGATATCTAATTTACGAATGAAATCATCCCTCTACTCAAGTTAATCACTTACCTTTAATAGTAACCAGGCATGCGAGCGTTCCGACACAAATGACCGATTATTACCACTAAATTTTAATAGCGTTCATTGCTTTATTAAATATCAGAAATTCTTTCATTAAATAATGCTTGACATACTAGTAAGATTTAGTGGTAGTAATCAGCCATTTGGGTCGGAGCGTTCTCATCCCTGAATTACGCAATTTCATTTTATATCTGTTGTGAATAAAAGTAAGTTGATAACGTAAGTTGATTAACATTCGAAAACGTTGGTTGGTGGGTGTAATAAGGAAATTTTTTAGTAGTTTATAAAGTAGCCGAAGGACCCTAGAACTATGTTAAAGAAAATTGCAAGAGAATCGGATTATTTTTAAAGAAACTGTACCATGGGTCCCGAAAAGGCGATTAATATTCTAATAATATATATTACATTATAATAATTAAGCAAACGGTATGACTTAATCATAAGAGTAAAATTTAAAAAACAATGGGCCAAAATCGGGGGGGGGCTTAAAAAGGGCCATAAGGCCTCAATAAAAGTATAAAATTAAAGTGGCCCGAGTCTTAAATAATTAAAAATATGAGGCTCGGGTGCATCAGGAACTCGATTGGACTATCATCACCTAAATTTTCAGACTTTTACGTGTGGTAGATTTCACCAGCGATCGAACACAGACACACACAGAGACAGATACACGAAGCTGAAACTATCTTTTATTAAGTATAGATAATAAATGCTTTGCACTCTATATTCTATGAAAGCATGTTTTACCAAACATCATAAATTCATATCAATTTAATTATGTTTGGCATAGTGTAACGTCATTAAAATACATTGCAATCCATTTTTACATATTGACCATAATGTAACGGAATCCTGTTGAGTGTCCTGTAAACGGAATATAATTGCTGCATACTTCATTTTCAAAATGCAACATGCCATGGTAAATCTAAGTAATATATATCAATTACGTAGAAATAGAGGTACAGCCACGATAATTAGAGAAGGCAGACTAAGTGGGCAAGTATTTCTCTACCTTATTAAATAGCAAACTTTTGTGATTACCGTAGTTTCCGGCGTATAATCCGCAGACCAAACAATTCTGTTTGAACCCAGAAATTTTACTCAGTAGTTGAAGGCAAATTATTTACCTCGATTTATAAAGTTAATCTTATTTTAAAAAGTTTCTGGGTCGAAACATGATTGTTTGATCCGCGGATTATACGCCGAAAATTATGTACATAAGGCAAAACTTTTTATTTAAATAAAGTGGTTGCTTTTAACCAGGGATGAGATTTCCGCTTTTATGCACACCAGTATTTTTTTTATGGAAATTGTTGTTCTGTTAAAACTCAAAAAAGTTCCGATTAAATGAAATAACATTTTCTCTAACAAAATACTGGTGTCCAAAAAAGCGGAAATCTCATCCCTGCTTTTAACCGAAGTTATTAGGATGAGCGAAGCGAATTTTCTACTAGGCTAAACAAATTACATTTTGTCGTACATTTTACAAAAAAAAAAAAAAAAAAAAAAAAAAAAAACTATTCAGCATTTTGACTTGAAATTAAATATAAAAATAAATTATGATCTCTAGATTTGCACAATATTATAATTTTTTTTTTTTTTTTTTTTTACAGAATAACCTTAAAAATCTATTATTTTAATTAATTTATTTTACATGTTTTTCCATAACGGACGAATTTTTGCAAATAAAAAAGGAAACACGTATATTTTCAGAAGAAAAAATAAATCATGGAGTTAGTAATTATAGATAGAAACATGATTAATTAAATAAATAAAATATATTTTCATTATTCCGCCAAAATATATCAAAAACCGCTTTTTAAATTTAATTAAGGAAAGAAATATTTTTGGACTTGATTGAAATAAAATATGATCTGTAGATTCTGACAATATTATTTTCTTATCAAATGATTTAACAAAAAACAATATTATTATTTTGTTGAATATATTTTTGCATCAAAATTTCTCATTTTTTAAAATTATTTAAATGAAGAAAGGAACCTCTATATCTGCAAAGACGAAATATTTTAAATATTGAAATTAACTGCAGAATTTATACTTCAATCCGTAAAAGAACATTAAACTTTCTTATATTAAAAATGTATGTTATTTGAGAGGATAATATACATTTTAATAGAATACTTTATTAAGATTGGTTGGAAATGGCACATATTTTGGGGCTCATTCCTTTTAATCATATAATAGTTTCACGATTTCTTTTATAAAATTTTTTAAATACTTTTTTTATGAAAATTAAAGCATATTTTTAATGAATTAAAATTTGTGAAAATTCAATTATTTACATCCAATTATAAAAGTATTAGTCAGTGTTAAGATTTCAAATACACAATTTTTTTCTTACTATGCGAAATCATTTACGTAGACGATACTTACGCATTTTAAAAGAATTATATTATGATTGTTTTGTACAGTGGCAACAAAAGAATTGTAATAAAATAAAATTAATGATTAAATTCGTTATATAAAGTGTTATTCGAATTCAGGGTTTGAATAATAACAATAATATAATAAGTTAATAATTCCTAGTATCAACGAGAGCAGATTTCAAATGTTTTTCCAGAAAACAGGATTTAGAAAAAGTAATTTTCTTTAGGTTTTCTTCGAATTATATTATTCTAAGATTGCTATCAATGATTATTTAATGTGAATTACAAAGATTGGAAACATAACTATTTCAAACTATTTGAGAAAACATCAGAGGCTATTAGAAAATGTAAAAACATCTTTAAAAGAGCTTTTAGTTGAAAATTTAAAAATATTTTCTAAAATTTTGCTTCGAAAATATTGTTATTTATACCAGTCTTATATCATAAATAAAAAGTTCCGAGGAAAGTCTTAGTTATTTGGCTGAATTTATCTTTCTAAAATTAAAATGTGCCAAAACATAAAATAACGTTTTTGCTTAATAGAGATGCAAAAGTAATAGTAAAAAATATTGTTACTTTCAAATATTTATCTTATTAAATAATGCTTCGCGAATCCAAACAAAGCATGGTTTTTGCTAGTTTATTAATGATTGAACTGTAATTGATTCATATATATGCATTGCTGCACGGTGTAGGATTAAAAGCCTTTGAACAATTTTTAAGAACTACTTACATGGGGGCCACCTTACACGTTTTTAGTCATCATTAGTGTAATTACAGAATTTTTTATGCGGTTATTTTTAAATGTATAGAAGTTGTTGCCCTTTCATATATACGTTCTTCGAAAACTCCCTTAACTATACGCTTCTTTTAAAAGCATTTTATGTAGTGTGACTAAATTTTGTATAAATTAGCTTTTTTTGAAAATAATAGACGTTCAAGCATAAATAAAATAATTTTAGATGCTCAAATGTTAGCTGAACAAAATAGACGAACAGTGAAAAATTAAAAAAATACGTGATAATAGATATTTTAACGTAAACGGTACATTTAAATAAATAATTTCGCTTTATGTCCGCTTATATATCTATTTTTATTGTATACATGCTAAAGTTGATAGCATTATTTAAAAGATACTTTCTTCCATAACATTTTTTTTCTGTAGAACATTTATATTAAAAATATTAGAATAGTCATTCAAAGCTCCGTCGTGACTGAGATTGTTCGTGTTATAAATCAATATTTCCACGTTTCAAATATAAACATCCATAATGGTTTCTTCTTATTCAATAGAAATCATGACTGTACTAGAAAGAAATAAACTATGAATTTACGTGCAACAATGTAATTTGCTGGATGAACTTTGGAAAGAAAAGTATTAAGAATTAATGCTAAAGTGCTGTTATCCACCAACGTTATCGTTTACGTTGGAGGGTGTTTCTTACGATGGAAAAGAAATTATTTCTATATAGGAGTAAATGTTTGTTTAAATCAAAATGTTATTATCTGACTTATAAAATAAATATAATAAAATAAATTTCTTTTTCACACTATGCTTTCAGATTAACAGAATAATGACGTTGAAATTTAATGAAATATCCTCTTTTTATTTCAAAACTCTTTAAACTATGATTGTCATTAAACAAAGCATTTCCTGCGTACATATCGCATGCCTGAAATCAAAATATGCAATTTTTATTGGCGAAAAATATTTCTTTAGAAAAAAAAAATCAAAAGAAAGCCACATTTACAAATGTTCCACGAAATTTCTAAATGAGTCAAACCAATAATTATACTTAATTAGGAATTAGTCTCCAATGAAGAGAACATATTGGTGTATTTGTTTTAAAATAGTCAAATAGTAGTAAAATTGCAGTAAAATACTATGAAATTTGGGAGAGTCTTTTCGAATTTTTTAACCCTTTCAAGGGCTAGGTACTTGTATTTGTAAAATGTTCAAATATTTTTATTGACACCAGTATTAACAAGAGATTTTATTTGCAAACAAGTAAAAGTTAATTTTCGCGTACTTAATAAAGAAGTGTAACAAAATGACTGCCTTCCCTTATTTTTATAGCATATAGATGGCGCTGTTGCCACTGTCGGCAAAATATCCTGAGATATTTTGCCAAACATGAAGTGATGAAGTGAAGTGAATGTATAATCATGATTTGCGCGGGTTTAAGTAAAGTTTCGGCGTGTGTTCGAAATGTATCTCCCCTAGAGATGTTTTTATGGAAATATGTATGTTCCAAAGTTATTTTGCGCTTTCCGCGAATCTGTATATATTTTGTGTGTGTTTGTTATTAAAATGTGATTGTTTAAGTGTCGCACGAGTTAATCCTAACCCCCAACGACACAGAAGACATTTTCATCATAAAATTCCGGTGCCAGTCTGGCAATTTGTTAAAATTATGTGATGCCGTGACGGCATCACCGCTCTTTAAGGGGTTAAACATCGCCAGAGAAATTTAAATTCTGAAATATCGCCATTTTACATTATTAGAGGGACTGTACACATATGTATGTACACTTACAGTACCTTTTTCTGTTGCTTTTATACAAGTATATAATGCAAAATTCACAGGAAATTTTCTTATTTTAATTCGAGAAATTTTGTGGAGTGCACATGAAACCCCCCATGACTAACCCCCAATGACACAAAATGACGCCCAACGTGAAAAAATCTTCTTCAAAAACGAAATAAAAATGAACCGCTATATCAGGTTCAAAATTGTCATCCGGACAATAATGACAGTGGATAATTGTGTATTTGTCATCCTGACAAAGTAAGTTTGAGAAATCATTCTCAATTCTGTGAATGTGCAAGCATAATTTCAAGAAAGTGCTTTTGTTCTATAGTGTATATCCGCCCTGCAAGTGAATAAAAAGAATCAACTAGATTCTTAATTGTGAGAAATCGTCATTTCAAGAATAGTTTTAAAAAAAAGAACCACTTCGGTTCTAATGTGTGCATTCTTTTTGATAATAAATCAAGTAATTAGTGCTATCCTTATGGAATAATTATTTGTGGGGTATACTTCAAGCTTCAAAGTTCTCAAGGCGAAAGTGTGCTGTTAAATGTGGAAAAAAAATCTTTGAGTTTATTTCATAATTGTTCTTTGTGATCATCGAAAAGCCTTTAGACAGATCTAAAATGTTTTCGAAATAACTTTCAGTGTTCTACTATCGCCGATATTCTGTGTGTTTAAAAGAAATCTGAAACCGCCATATGAATCATCGAAAAGTGATTAGCTAAAGAAAGATAAATCTTATTTTATTTGTTTTGTTACCGGTAAAAAGTTGAATTTTTTTTTTTGTTTTTCTGTTTATTGCTGGCCAGCTGGTGGTTTATTTATTTTTAAATGCTGTTTTATGTATGTGGTTTTTTTTCTGTTTGTTTTTGTTCTTTTGATTATTATGAAAGATTAATTTTCTGAAAAAGAGATTTATATAATTTCTTTTGGTAATATTTTTTTTTCTTTTCTTTTTTCAATGCAATATTATTTGAGTAAATCAATTTTATGATTTTTTGTACTAACTGTGCACAGCGTAGTATATTAGAAAAGAAAAGTGATTTCAGTAATCGTCAATAATTATTTAGATTATTGTTTATTTTAAAGAAGTAAGTAAGTACTTTATTTTGATATTTTTGTTGCTTTCATATTTATTTGTGAATGAAAAATTTTTTCGCATCAAATTATCCATGGTATTTCATATACTTAAAATTTTATGATTTAAATATTTCTGACAGTTTTATACGGTAAGTTATATTGGTAAAAAAAAAGTTGCATATTAACTGATTACAATATTTTTGCATTAATATTTACATGAGCTCATGTTTAATTAGAGATAGATTTTAGTATGGTATTAAATTATTTTTTGCATGTTTCATCAATTGTTTATGAAAGTTTATGCATATTTACCTGTAAGGGGAAGGTAGTTGTTTTGGTACGTAATTATTTAATGGGTAAAGTATTGCATATAATTTTGTAATTTAAGCATAAATTTAACTTATTTGAGGAAAAATGGCGTTTCTTTCTAAAGGGAAAAAAATCGATTTATATAATTTGGCTATCGAATTAGAGCTTCAGGTAGATGCAGATGATAAAATAGTAGTCTTGCGTAAAAAAAATTATGAAGTGCGTCCTTTTTAAAGACGATGAACAGTTTGTAAAAGAGGCATTGATTGCTATCGTGGAAGATAGAAAAAAACAAGAGAGCATAGAAGAACAAAGGGTTGAGGACAAACGTATCGCAGAGGAAAGAGCTTATGAGTTAGAAAAACTTAAGCTGCAAGCTCAAAACCATACCGCGACAGCTGTTCCACAAAATCAAATGGACCAGATGCGTATAGATATTAAAAACATCCTACCAACATGTAATCCGGAAAAAGATGATATGTCGTTGTTCTTGAAATGGTTGAACGTCAAATGAAAATGTTAAACGTCTCCAAAGATTTTTGGGTCTCACAATTAGTCGTCGTACTTCCGAATGACATTGCTAAACTTATAGCAAGAGAGCCTGAAGAAATGTTCAAAAACTATGCACATATTCGTGACATATTGTTAAAAAGATTTAAATTAACAGCGGAGAAGTTTAGGGTATTATTTAGCCGACATCAAAAAAGAGAGAATTCTACTTGGAAAGATTTTTACTTTGAAATTAGAAATTATTTTGAAGGTTGGTTATCCGAATTAGAAGTTAATTCATTTGAAAAGCTCTCAGAACTAATAATCGCTGATCAGATTTTAAAAAAGTGCCCACCGGAACATAAAAATCATTATTTAGATGGTTGGGACAAACTAAATGACCCTGTCTTGTTGGCCGAAAAGCTTGACATATGTGAAAATATTAGACCCCCTTTTCAAAAATCAGCAAGTAATTCAAAATCGCGTGAAACACAGAAACATGTTTTATCTAAAAATTCAAATGGTCAGGAATTCTGGAAAAATCAGATAACCAAAAATGAAGCTAGCGAACATTTTGGAAATTACAAAAATACTTCTACCTCAAAATATACAAATTCACCCTTTGTAAACGATGATAAGCGTCCAGTTATAAGCTGCTATGGCTGTGGGAAACAAGGTTTTGTCAAAGCAAAATGTCCTAATTGTTCCCCATCTACGCAAGTAAAATCAGCAAATTTTAGTTCCCTACATCTCGAATCTTGTTATATTAATACACAGGCAACACCTATGTTGTATATAAAGGTAAATGGTATTACAGAGGTAGCTTGCGCAGATACCGGAGCTACACATTCCATTGCTGGGGAAATGTTGTTCAAGCTTCTCCGTGACCAAGGAACTTCGTTCGAAGAGACCAGTGTAAACATAACGCTCGCTGATGGCATACGAAAAGAAACTAACGTTCTTCAAGCAACAATCACTGTTGAAATAGAATGTCGTAGAACTAATACAACGATTTTTTCGTTACCCGGAGCCACCGGAAATAGAACATTGTTAGGCATAGATTTTTTGAATAAAATGGGGATTGTCTTGGATATGCGAAGCCAAAGTTGGTATTTCCAGAACAATCCAAGATATAAAATTCCTTTTGTTGATGATCCTTTCAAAACGACACCTGAAATTTCAACACCAAATGTCAAAGCTAACACAGTTATGTTAAGAGAAAATGAAGGTCAAAACCTATCTGCAATACAACGAAAGAGACTTAATGACTTGCTTGAAAAATTTTCCAATACCTTTCAACCAGGGGGAGAAGCAACACCCGTCGTCGAACATCACATAAACACTAGAGAACATCGTCCAATATCATTAACACCTTACAGGTTATCACCAGCTAAGAAAGAGTTGTTGAAAACAGAAATTGATGATCTTCATGCCAAAGGAATTATTGAGCAATGCGAATCTCCATATTCTGCACCAATCGTGCTCATTCCTAAGCCAAATGGTAGTGTACGTCTATGTGTAGACTACAGGAAGCTCAATGAGGTGACTATACCGGATACCTATCCACTTCCTTGTATGGACGATCTTCTACATCAGGCAAAGACTGCCCAGTTCATGACCACTCTGGATCTGAATGCTGGCTACCATCAGGTGAGTGTCTATGGGCCTGATCGTGATAAAACTGCTTTTGTATGTCCTCTCGGAACATACCGCTTTCGAAGAATGCCTTTTGGACTCCGTAACGCTCCTGCAACGTTTCAGAGAACGATGGATAACTTTCGCAACAGACACCCAGATGTAAATATTCTCTCTTACCTTGATGACCTCATTATTTTATCATCAAGTTTTGAACAACATCTATCTGATCTTGAAGCTGTTTTTCAAAGATTAGACAAATGGAAACTTTCTGCAAATCGAGAAAAATGCAACTTTGCATGTACCAGAGTAAAGTACTTAGGACACTGGATCACTCCAAATGGCCTAGAAGTTGATCCTGGGAAAATTGATGCTAATGTGAGGATCCCGCCTCCCAAGAATATAAAACAACTGCAATCGTTTCAGCAGACATGTTCCTGGTATCGCCGTTTTATACAAGAATTTGCAGAAATATCCAGACCACTTAGTAACCTCACTAAGAAGAATGTTGAATGGCATTGGGGTGCCGATGAAGAAAATGCATTTCAAACCTTGAAGCAATGCCTGGTTTCAGCACCAATATTGAAACAGGCTGATGAAACAAAACCCTTCACCATTCGAACCGATGCAAGCAATTATGCTCTTGGAGCAGTACTTCTCCAGGGTAAAGGTGCGGAAGAGCATCCGATTGAGTACGCAAGTAGATTACTGACTCCTGCAGAACGCAACTATCACACCACGGAACGGGAAGCTCTTGCTGTTGTCTGGGCTCTTAATAAATTCAGAGGATACATTGACGGAACAGAAGTTACTGTGGCATCCGACCACCAGCCTCTCCGATGGCTCATGAGCTTAAAGTCCCCTTTTGGAAGACTTGCCAGATGGGCTTTACAGTTGCAAGAATTTAATGTGAAAATAGGATACATTCCAGGTAAAGCGAACGTCATAGCTGACATGCTTTCTCGTCCTGCGTGTGATCATATCAGTAAAGAAGATTGTGATATTTGCACCATAATGATTAATATCCCTGCTAAAATGCCTAGTGATCTACGGGCTGAACAAATGAAAGATGAAGAATTAAAGAAAATTATTAAAAGTTTCGAAGATGAAGAAAAAACACTAGACTACACAAACTGGACTGAACGTGGTTATATTATGAACCAAGGAGTTTTATACAGGTATTCCCCAACTTCGGAATCTGAAGAAGCACAACTAGTAGTCCCCTCACATGAAAGGGAGAAAATTTTAAAAGAACACCATGACTCACCTACGGCTGGTCACTACGGTGCTGAAGGTACATTTAATTGAATATCCAAAAGATATTATTGGACTGGAATGCGTTCATACATTGCAGATTACGTCAAACATTGTGCTGAATGTAATAGGTATAAACCTTCTAATCAAAAATCATCCGGTTTGTTACAAACACCAGTGTATTCACAACGATTTGAAGTTCTATCAATTGATCTTTTTGGCCCTTTACCAAAAAGTAAGAATGGTAAAAGATGGATATTCATAGTAGAAGACTGTGCAACAAGATGGGTTGAACTATTTGCCCTTACAGAAGCTACTGCAGCACAGTGTGCAACTACGTTGCTCGAAGAAGTTATCCTTAGATATGGTCTACCCAGACTTATAATATGTGATAACGGACCACAATTTGTTACTAGTGTAATGCAACAACTTTGTTTTCTTTTAGGTATCAAACAAAACCCAACTCCCATATATCATACTCAGGCAAACCTTGTGGAGAGAAAAAATAGAGATCTCAAGCCGAGATTGGCTATATTAGTAGAGAATGACCACTGTTCATGGGAAGAGAAACTTCCAACAATACGTTTTGCAATGAATACTGCTAAGTGTGACACCACTGGAGAAACAGCAGAATTTTTACAATTTGGGAGAGAATTAAGAACGACAAACGATGTTCAACACGACATTCGTGCTGTAATTCACAATGACAACTTTGTACCTGAAATTACACCATACCTCAAGAAATTTGCAAACTTCACCAAAGACATTAAGGACAAAGTTGAAGCCAAGCAAGATCAAAGAAAGAAATACGCTGACCGTAAAAGAAAATCAGGACATTGTTTTGCTCCAGGAGACAAGGTTTGGGTTGACTTACATCCCGTAAGTAAAGCCTCTAGCAATAAGACTGCAAAGTTCATGCCTAAACGTGACGGACCATACATTATTTTAACTCAAAAATCGCCCACCACATTTGTTATAGCAAGAATGGACAATCCAAATGAACCTCTTGCTACATGTCATACTTCAGCTTTGAAACTGTGTAATGACTCTGACATTGTGCCTGTTGCACCTATTAGGAAACGCGGCAGACCACCTAAAAAAGTTACTGGTTCCTCACCGGGACGTCCGCGGAACCAGAGGGGGAGGTTGTAACAAAATGATTGCCTTCCCTTATTTTTATAGCATATAGATGGCGCTGTTGCCACTGTCGGCAAAATATCCTGAGATATTTTGCCAAACATGAAGTGATGAAGTGAAGTGAATGTATATAATCATGATTTGCGCGGGTTTAAGTAAAGTTTCGGCGTGTGTTCGAAATGTATCTCCCCTAGAGATATTTTTATGGAAATATGTATGTTCCAAAGTTATTTGGCGCTTTCCGCGAATCTGTATATATTTTGTGTGTGTTTGTTATTAAAATGTGATTGTTTAAGTGTCGCACGAGTTAATCCTAACCCCCAACGACACAGAAGACATTTTCATCATAAAATTCCGGTGCCAGTCTGGCAATTTGTTAAAATTATGTGATGCCGTGACGGCATCACCGCTCTTTAAGGGGTTAAATATCGCCAGAGAAATTTAAATTCTGAAATATCGCCATTTTACATTATTAGAGGGACTGTACACATATGTATGTACACTTACAGTACCTTTTTCTGTTGCTTTTATACAAGTATATAATGCAAAATTCACAGGAAATTTTCTTATTTTAATTCGAGAAATTTTGTGGAGTGCACATGAAATCAAATTTTGGAATTACATAAACCCCACCCCATCACTTAAGTTATAAAAAAATAATCACCTTACTACTTAAGGATTAAAGGAAAATTTTAATTAAATGTTATGCGTGCTAGTAAACTTAAAATTAGGCGATCATTTTTGTGATCTCGCGAAACAATTTTACGCATTTTAAACGCTCCAATTACGCGATATATATAAAAAAACAAATTATATTATAGCTTCAGATTTTTAAAAAAAATGTACCGAACAGGTTTTGGCAAAAATTAAGGGGGTCCGGGACACATTTTAAAATAATTTTCATTTATTGAGTTAAAATTCTGAATTTTTTTGTGATGATTAACCATATCATTTGTAAACAAACCCACATGATAAAACTTCTCATAATTTGTTTTTAAAATTTTAAATTTATTAAAAAAGTGGGGTAAGTAAAAATCGTTATAACTCGAAACGTTATTTATAGGAATTTATTTTGTTTTCATTTAAATGAACAGAAATATAAAAGCTTTAATTTAGATTAAGCATTTTTAAAAATATTAATATTAAAAAAAAATTACAAATATTTAACGAAAAAATTAAAAAAAAAAATGGTGCAACTTTTTTTTTAAATTATATTTTCAAAAGCAATTTTTTTTTTCAAATATGCTAAATCAAAATTAAAGTAAAACAATTGAAAAAGACATATTCCAAGTTTGCATCATTTATCTTTAACGATTCTTGAGTTATAATAATTTAAACATGAGAAATGTTGAAAAAACCCATCATGAAGAAAAACGCATTTTTACAAGAAGTCGTTTCCATGACATTATTTGAGAGCTAGATTTTGAAAACAAACCAAAGCGAAAAAATTAATATTTTTTGTTGTATTTAAGATAGAAACATGATTTAAAAGTCATTTTAAGCAGAAAAAAAGACATTTTTTTAATGCAATAAAATGTTTTTACAAAATTTGAAGATTTTTGTGTCCCGGACCCCTTAAAGGGTAGTTAGAAAAAAGTCTTTAATACTAGAAGCGGCAAGAGCAATCAGACTGCTATCAGATACATATAATTCGTTTTGAACTAGAAATTTCTTTTTTAAAAAATAGTTGAATATATATCTATATCAGAGATGAGAGCGCTCCGACCCAAATGGGCCCCACCAGTGGCTGAGAGGTTCTGCTCTCGAAGCTGGTAGACGGGAGGTGCTGGGTTCGATCCCAATCGTGCCCGTCGTCCTAATCGTTCGGAGTTTTCGTCGTTTTCTTCGAGCCATGGATTTCCATGCGTAAATACGGGTTAGGTTCATTTAGAAAGACCCCCCACGAAGGGCACTCCCCCTCGGGCCTATATCCCTAGCGTAGGTAATCGGCCATCAAAAAATCAACCAACCGATCCAAATGGTTGATTTTCACCACTAAATTTTAATACTATTACCGTAATTTCCGGCGTATAATCTGCAGTTCAAACAATTCTGTTTGGAACCAGAAAATTTATTCAGTAATTGAATACAAATATTTACCGCGATCTGAAAAGTTATATTTTATTTTTTTTAAATTCTGGTTCGAAACATGATTGTTTGACCAGCGGATTATACGCCGGAAATTACGGTATTTGCTTTATTAAATCTCAGAAATTTTGTTATAAAATAACTGGAGAAATACCATTAAAATTTAGTGGTAGCAATCAGTCATTTGGTTCAGAGCGCTCTCATCCCCGATATGCGTATCACACGAAAATAAGTTAAATAGATCAGTTAAAAAGCTTTAAATAAAACTTTTGTTGTACACAAAAATATCTTAAGTGAAATTTCCGGCGCTTCTAGTGTTATATTTCCCATTACAAAGAGAATTCCGAGACTTTGGAAAAATGACTCATTTTGGCGGAGTCTTCAGGAAAATCCTTCAAATGCATGTCTAATATATGCACGCTTTCTTATTAAATTTACTCTGTTCCAAATGACGGATTTTTGACCATTGGTCCTTTTAATAATTTCACCGCTTGGTTTATCCGTGAGAATTTATTTACCTTTGTTATGTCGGCTTAAATATTAGTCTAAGCTAAAAGTAATAGTGAAAAGTACTCCGTTAAACAATTTTTGCAATACAATTTATTTTTATGGATAAAATTTCCGTATACATTTACATGTTTCATATTCATCGACAGTAGCGTTAGTCTTTATACGTTTAGGGTTGATGAGTATTTTCTTTTCATTCTCCGTGCGAAGTTTTTACTACTAGTTCAAAAATAATAAGATAGGGTCACGAATTGCTCTCTTTTAAGTTAAGGGAGTCCGGGACACAAAAATCTTCAAATTTTGTAAAAACATTTTATTTCAGTAAAAATTTCTCGGTTTTTTCCTGCTTAAAATGATATTTAAGTCATGTTTCTATCTGAATTAGAACAAAAAAAATTATTTTGTTTTTGTTTGTTTTCGAAATCTAGCTTTCAAGCAATGGCTGCCACGGAAACGACTTCTTATAAAAATGAGTTTTTCTTCATGATAGGTTTTTTTTCACCATCTCTCGTATTTAAATTCTTATAACTCGAGAACCATTAAAGATAAACGGTTCAAACTTGGAACATATCGTTTTCAATTGTTTTACTTTAATTTTGATTTAGCATAATTGAAAAAAATATTTACATTTGAAAATGATTTTTTTTTAAATTGCACCACTTATTTTTAAATGTTTTCGTTAAATATTTTTTTTTATAAATAAATCTTTTTAAAAATGCTGAATCAAGATTAAAACTTGTATACTTTTGTTTATTTAAATGAAAAAAAATTGAAATTCTATAAATAATATTTCGAGTTATAACGATTTTAAATTACCCCACTTTAATAAATTTTACATTTAAAATTTTATTAAAAAAATGAGAAATTTTATCATGTGATTTTGTTTACAAATGATTAGCTTAACCATCACAAATTCAGAATTTTAACTCAATAAATAAAAATTATTTTAAAATGTGTCCCAGACCCCCTTAAATTTATTTTATTATACATCTGAGGTAATGTTTTTGTGTGTTTCTAAATACTAATCCGATCGTCAACAGTTCATTTCTGATTTACTTACAGGGCTCCCACAGGCGAATATATCTATATTCTGTTCGCAACACTATTTTTAAATAGACGGTTAAGCGCGAGTATTACTCGCGCTTAGAGGGTTCCGTACAATAAATATATGAATTACTCACTGTAGTAAAAAAGAAACGTTTCTAAAAGAATAATAAGACTTAGTAAAAAAAAATATATACAACGTAGGGTTGGGTATAGCTGTATATACTAGAAAAGTACGAATGGGTATACCATAAAGTTCAAAGAAATATGAAGCCAAAATAATATCAAATATTGCTATTCTGCATAACTCTTATTTAAATATTACCCTAAACTGTTTATGATGAACTCAGTTCGGTACTAACAATAAAAGTAGTGCATAAACCAGGTGTCCCAAAAATGACTGATGGTTTGTTAAATTCCATAACTTGCAAACGGTGACAGATATTTAAAAAATTCTTGCAAGAATGTTATGTAAGTTGTCAGGAGTTTTTATGCTGTGATTCTCAGTTTTAGTTACAAATAGCATTGATAGATGGCGCTGCAAGCAATAACCACTAAATCCAGGCTGGATTTTTCGGCCTCTCTCTTCTTCCATGCGAAAAAAGGAGATTAAAATGTATTGAATGGATCAAGAAATACCAAAAATCGGGTCTGGACTGAGCGCCTATTGCTCTCAGAGCCATCTATTTTTTGAAATTCGAACTAAAATCAAGAGTCGCAGTACAAAAACTCCTGACATCATACATAACCCTCCTTCAAGATTTTTTTTAATATCTGTCACCGTTTGGAAGTTATTGAATTTTAAAATCCATCAGTCATTTTTGGAACACCCGGTATAAAGTTCATTTGGCATTTCATAAAACTAAATTAAGCGTAGCAATAATCTTTTCTTTTTACAGTGTAGGTAAAACAAAGCCCTTGTTCAAAGTTTAAACTTGGTATTGTGCTAAGCGCTCTTCGAAAGGAGTCCGCAAATTGCAACGCCGCTTTAGTCCGTGCTGAGTTTTTCCAGATAGGTTTTTAATTAACTTTTAAAGAGACGGGAGGCGAATTAAGAGATCCACTCAGTGCAAATTAGTTGCAATCCCGCAGTATTTATGCGATTAATTCTAATTAAATTAGTCTGTTTTTAACCGTTTGACGTTTATTGCTTTTATACTAATACTGAGCATTGTGTTACACAAATATATCATTAAATGTTTTCTGGGGGTTTAAAAGCCGATGGTACATAGAGTACGCCAACCCTATCATTACAGCGCCTAGAAGATACAGTGGTGGAAAACGGCTATTCCTATAATGCTTTAAAAAGTACTAAAAACTTGTATCCCATAAATCTCCAACAATGCTCAGCGGAAATATGCTGATACGAGCGCCATCTCGTAACTCTTTTCAATATAAACACTGTGTTTTCAAAAATTATAGAATGTTAAATATCGGAAACTATAAATATAAGATATTTTGGTCTGTTACAAGCTAATTTAGTTAAGGAATTACGTAAAATAGGTTAAAGAGTCTCTTTTAGCATGACTATCGTTTTTAAATCACTACGATGGCGCTACGATCGACATCTTGTTATTCAGCATCGTTGTACATTTATGGGATTCAATTTTGTAGCACTATTTTGTAGCCGTTTTCCACACTGTATCTTCTAGGCGCTGTACTATCATTATGTATGTCCAAACCGTCCGTGTCTAACGGTTAATATGTCTGTTAATGACCGATGTTTTTAGAAAATCATTATCAACAATCCTTTTATACTTCTGCTAAGATGGGTACCTCCAGCGCTCTTCAACACTTTTCCTGAATGCCTGCAAATCGAAATTTGTATGTAACGGAAAAATGCGCTTTTCTCAAAACTTATGTGACCTAGAGTAGTCGCTATAGTTTTTCTGCAAGGTTTAAATTAACGTTTACTACCTACAATTTTTTTCATAATTTTAGTTTCAGTCGATTCGGAAATAGAGGAAGTTCAGAGAACAAGTTTTCGCACTAAATTTTTGAGGATATCTCTGAAATGTTAATACCTAAAATTAAAAGAAAAGATTTTTGAGTTCAGCGTTACGAAAGCTTGCACACGGTATCTCACACGATATACAAAGATATTTTTTTAAGTAACTTAATTAGCACCTCTACATTTTCCCTAAATATATTTGTGAATGTTTATCTGTAAATATGTGGGTCAATCGACTTTATTACTTCTCCCAATTCGAACTTTCTACGTTCCATAGTTAATGAGTAAAATGGCTGTGACAGAAAGACAGGAGTGATCTTATAATGGTTCCGTTTTCACATTTTAAGTACGGAACCCTAAAAATACATTTTTTAGTACGTTTCTCTTGCAAATGTTATCAAAGCTTAGGTAAAATATTTTGTTTTTTTAAATGTGGTGCGAAATAGAATTAAAAATTAGTCGCCTGTGGCCAGCCCTGTATTTAACCCTTTCACTGGCAAATGAATCCAGTTGAAAAAATGTTGAATTGATTGGCTGTCAACAGAGTTTAAGTACAGATTTGAAAATAAATGCTTTTCTTCAAGCGTTTTTTTTCTAAAATATTGGCAGATTTTCATCAGATGGAAATCAACATATCTGCATAATTAGCGTATATGAGTATTTTTCATATATTTCTCTCATTCAGAAATTCCGAAATTTTTTTTATCGTATGTTGTCACGAAACAACTGTCATTAAAACAAATTTATAATTTCTTATATGAATTTGGAATTTCTGAAAAACGAAAATCTTGAAAGCTAGTGACGTAAACTGTTAAGATGAAGTAGAAAGCATACTTAGCCCATTTGAAGGGGTTAATTAGCATTGCCTTCGCAACAATTAGATGTCAAAATAATATACAGGGTTATTTAAATGATGTACGATATTTTAAAACAGCATAATAAACTCATTTTGAAACATACACTTACCAAACTGGGTTTAAAATGAATGAAGAAACTAAAATATTCGCATTTTATTGAATTATGTTTGTTCTATGAGACTTATTACAGCCACACGGGCAATGTCTACCAAAGCACGATCTGAATAAACTGAACGAATAAAACTATTTTTGAAAATTTAAAGGAAAATAGTTATTTTAATGTAGGCAGCCCCCTTAAATCGAATATTTCGTTTGATATCCGTTTATACTTTACTTTCCAATTAATGTATGCTGAAGATAGCTACATTATTTTAAATGAACGTTCTTCCGAAACAGTTTTCGCAGAAGATTTATAGCAGGATACTAGAATAGTCATTTGAAATCCTGGCGTAACTGGGATTGTCAGAGAGATTAAAATAGTATTTTCAAGATGCAAATAAACATTTATAATGGTCTTTTCCTATTCAATAGGAATCATGCATGCAGCAGAATGAGAAATAAAGTAAGAAAAACAGTAGAACAATGTAATTTACAGAGTGCATTTTGGAAAGAAGAACATTAGGAATAAAATCTAAAGTGAAATAATCCCAGTGTATTACCGTTTATGTTATAGAGGTTTCTTTAGTATGATGCAAAAAAAGAAAACACTTTATCTAGGAGTTAATGTCTTAAAAGCAATTTAATTCTAGGCTTACATTTTCTCCAATTACGTATTGTATATATACGAGTGTAATTAGAGCCGCAAATTCAAGAGGTATAACTTAATTAAAACGTGAATTTCCGACTAGTTATCGAATCCTTTTGCGACTCAAAATTGTGAATTCCGCGATTAAGGAGAAACACTATTTTAAATTTTCGAAATAATTCGATGTTTCGAGGAACAAGTACAAGAAAAAGCAATATTTTATACGCATATTGCATGAAAATTATACTGCCTAAAAGTAGTGAAACTGTCGCTGGTAAGAATGGGCAATATATTATAGTATAAAATTATTTCGTTCCATATAAAAATTGTCTTTTATCTTTAAAAAATCCGAAATTAGTTGATACACAAATATTTTTTTTAGGTTACGTGTATTGCATTCAAATCCTGAAAAAAGGCATACTCTAACTACAGCGCCTAGAAGATAGTGTGGAAAACGGCTATTCCTATAATGCTTTAAAAAGTGCTAAAAACTCGTATCACATAAATCTCCAACAATGCTCAGCGGCAATATGCTGATACGAGCGCCATCTCGCAACTCTTTTCAATATAAACCCGTTTTCAAAAATTATATAATAATAGTTTCCGATATTTAACATTCTAAGATATTTTAGTCTGTTATAAGCTAATTTAGTTAAGGAATGACGTGAAATAGGTTAAAGAGTCCCTTTTAGAATGACTATAGTTTTTAAATCACTACGATGGCGCTACGATCGACATCTTGTTATTCAGCATCGTTGTACATTTATGGGATTCAATTTTTTAGCACTATTTTGTAGCCGTTTTCCACACTATCTTCTAGGCGCCGTACTCTAAACGTTGCTGTAAAACTTTTACGGTGGTCAAAATTAGCGGAGACCAGGGGAATTGCGCTACTCGGGGTTATGCCGCACCCCCTCCCTAGTTTAAAAACTAAGGGCAGTTTGAGATGGTGAATGCGCCTGCACTATAGCGGCCAACAACAGAAAAAGTGCCTAGAGTGAGAATGATTTTATTGTACGTCGTTAGTTTCTTCTACTGAGGAATTTAGTTTTCATCTAGTTCTTATTTTGGAACTTCAAATGAGTAAATAACTTTTATTGTAACATTAGGTATTTAAGATAACATTACCGTAATCTACATGCATTCGCCAACATTTTGATGCAATTTGTTAAACAAGTTCGGTTCTTCTTTCGGCTTTGCTGGGGATTTCAGCTATACTGTACTCTCGGAGTAATGCCGCCACCATGGCAAAGGGTGCATTTTGGGTTAAATTCTAAGCTTAGCACATAAATAAATCTAGATTAAGGACCATTGTAATTATTCATTATTCTGCTAAATTACATTGCTTTCTAAATATTTTCAGTAGGTTATGTGTTTCCTAGTATCCATTTTATGTATTTACTAGGTTATTAAGGAGTGGCGAAATTACCCCAGTATCCTGGGTAATCCCGCCACTATGCAGAGGTTGAATGAATTTTTTTTTTATGTGTGCTTACTTTACAGTTATGATTACGGTTAATTTATACAGATACTAAAGATCCTGATTCAACTTTAAAGTTTTTACTATTAAAGAATAACCATTTTTTTTAAAGATAAAATATTTAAATTCCCTTAAGGTGTCGCTATCCCCCCCCCCCACGGTCTTCCCTATCGCCTAACGAGTGGACCACACCAACTTAACTATGGCCAGTCCGGTTAAATAATGTTTTTGGATAAATAGATATGAACTGATGTATATGTACTAATAAAAACTGATAAAAGATTAATTTATAATACTTTTAGAGCCTTCTCGTGAAGAAAAGCCTTTTAACCCTCTTAGAAGCAAAGATTTTCTGCTGCTAAAATATTCAATTAATTGAATGGCATGATAATTTACGAATTTATTTGAAAATTATGTATTTTTATGTACAGTATGACAGTGAAATTAAATTTAAAAACTCTGGGTGTCATTTGTCGTTTTAGAATAATATAAATTGTTTGCGCAATGCAAAAACCACCCTCGAAAGGATCGAGAGAAAATCCATGCAACGAGATTTCGTGAAATTCTTTAAAATTGCGATTGCAGACTCTGATAAATAAAAAAAAATTGAAATTTTCAAGTATCCACAATTTAAAGCGACATGTATGCAATTTTAACCAATATACACACACACACACACACACACATAAAAATTACTCTGTGAATGATTCATTTGAAAAGAATTACGTATCAATGCGAAAGTAATTTTCATGTTAATTTTATGCGGTCTTTAAAATGGGGTTTGTGCTGTTTAATTTAAGAAAGTGAGATTTGTTATAAAATGTATAGATGAAAGAAAAATTATGAATCAGGCATAGATAATGAAACTCTTCCCAACATTTTCAGGATACTGTAATAAATTTTGTTATAGTTATACGGCCATTTAATAAGGGGAAAGGCGATAGCTATAATAAAAAATTTGGAAACAAATATGTAAACCAAATTTCAGCAAAGTATCTTAATTCTTGCGAGTAGCCCTGTATATGATATAGTTTTGCATATCTACCACACAGTACGCTAAAATGCAGTTCAGATATGAAACTCGTGAGACCGATAAAAATTCCCCTTCAACAAATTTTCGTTAATAAACTGAAATGATTTTTTGTTGCTCTATACATGATCTATAGAATTAATATAGGGGAAGGTGGCCTAAAATGATACTAGCGGGCAAAACAATCCACATAGGTTTTCTTCCAGACAGGCTATCTACAGGGTAACAAACTAGTTGTGCCAAGTGAAGAAGAAACAATGGCGGTATTCAAACGATCGCAGTATTACGCGTCTGGATAGAATTCTTTGAAAAAGTGGATTTCATAACATCGGTTATAAGCACTAACTTTCGTAGTTACTTTTATACATTCTTCCATGTACCGAAATATGACTTGGTTTACTTAATAGAGTATGTTTTTAGATGCGAATTGCACATGCTAAGTTTGTTATGTTTCTCGGCGTAATCCAGTTATATGACTACACATGGTCCATCTCTCCCGATACCCTAGGCAAGTAGTGTAACCCAGGACATTGTAGATATTTCATTGCCATTACAGTTTATTTAGAAGCCTAGGTGTTCCCCCGAGATTACACCATTACCAATATATCTACTGACGGTACTCATAAGTACCATTAAAATAACTTGTTATAAAATTCATTTAATACATCGATTAGATCCAATACAGTTTAGAATGAGTTATCGATACATTACTTTTTCTTGTTCCAAAAGCATTATTAGTTACACAAAATATTTTAAAAACGATGATTTATTTTGACTTTGAATCTTTTCAGCTTTCTTGGCTTTGAAGAGGGGGGTGGGGGGTTCAATTTGGAAATATTTCTATTTTAAGAACATTGTATTTGAACATTTCCTAATTCTACAAAATACTAATAAAAGTATATAAAATAAAAGATTTGAGTGGGGTCATAAATATCGCACATAATCCTTATAAATTCAAATTTAATCCTAATCGTTTAAATGAATATGTAAATCTTCTAATGTAATTTTAAATAATTCACGAAAAATGCTTTAGAAGATAAGATTTTTTGAATTCACAATTTAGTACATAAAGGGTCAATACAACATATCAGTTATTAAAATAGCAAACAATCTATGACAAGTTTTAAATTATTCTTGCAGGATATTCTACGCGTCACTTTGGAAAAATGACTAAAATATCAAACTTCCCTTCTAACACTTTCCAACAATATTGAAAAAGTTTATTAATTCGGTTGGTCTGTCCGTGCTCTAAAACGCGTAAATACAGTCTGATTGTCATGAAATCGGTATATATTAGGGTTTACTATGGCATGTTCGGTATTGAAAATTAAATGCGTAACCTTTTCGGTTCATTTACAGGAGCACTCAAAAGAATTCCATTACATTACGGTCTATGGGGAAAATGATTTTCAGTGTATTTTAATGATATCACAATATTTTAAACATTGAAATCTAGATATCACGCAAGTGTACTGCAACGTTCTTACTACTGAATAGTCCAGGCAATAGGGGATTTCACCTGGCAAAATTAATGGTAGTTCTGGAAATTGGCTTACTTTGTTTTTTGAGTCGCTGAATCCAAATTTGTAACTTCCCACCAAAATGTCCTCCGGCGACCCCACCAAGTTTTGGTAAAATGCCTCCCCCCCCCCCCCAAAAAAAAAGGTTATTAAAATAATAAACTTTATTATTTTACGGAAAACGTATCTAGAAATTCAGAAAGTAGACAAAATTTGCAACAAATTTGATGTATGACATAGGATGAAGGGGGAATCTGCCTCTGAACATGCCCCGCGGTGCTGCGTGGACTAAATTGTGCAATTCTACTTAACTACTTGCATCGTTTACATTCGTCCTCTCAACTCCCCTCCGAACTTCCGTATAAGGTTTTTTGTGTCGCTGAATCCGAATATGTAACTTCCCACCAAAATTTCCCCCGGCAAACCTCCAAAAAATTGATTTTTTGAAAAAATTTGGTTTTTGAGAACACCGCGCGGGGAATGCTCCGATGCAGCACTCTCCCTCCCCGTTCATCCTACGTCGTAATGTCATATATCTTATTTGTTGCAAATTTTGTCTACTTTCTGAATTTCTACACACTTTTCCCCTAAAACAAAAAATCTGTTTAAAAACAACTATTTTGGGGGTTGCGGGGGCGAAATTTTGGGGGGAGGGGAAGTTAAAAATTTGGATTCAGCGACCCAAAACTGAAAGTAAACCTTATAGGGAAAGTTCGGTGGGGAGATGGGAGGGCGGATGTAAACGATGTGAGTGGTTAAGTAGAATTGCGCAACTGAGTCCACGCAGCACCGCGGCGCATGTTCCAACGCAGATCCCTCTCCCCCTTTATCCTACGTCATAATGTCATATCTAATTTGTTGCAAATTTTGTCTACTTTATGAATTTCTAGATACTTACCTAAAACAATAAAAAAAGTTTAATAAAAACCTTTTTGGGGGCATTTTACGAAAATTTGGGGGGCGGGGGGGTGCCGGCGGATTTGGTGGGAAGTTAAAAATTCGGATTCAGAGACCCAAAAAACATA
The DNA here is from genome assembly GCA_963932465.1 of Maratus speciosus. NCBI lineage: Eukaryota > Metazoa > Arthropoda > Arachnida > Araneae > Salticidae > Maratus > Maratus speciosus. The sequence continues at coordinate 55,196,365 of OZ010787.1, forward strand.
CAGTAAGTCAATTTCCAGAACTACCATCAATTTTGCTAGGTACAGCCCCTATACGGTCTATTGCCTGGACTATAGGGTGTGCATAAAATTTATCTTTGATTTACAGGGACACAAGATTTTGGCTAAAGAAAAACTATTGAAGTCTACGAACAATAACTGCTGGAAGTGAGGTTTCATTTGCAGTGAAAGTTTTTAAATTCAACTATTTTTTAAATATTACCTTTGTATAAATTCTACACATCATATACAGGGTCACACAGAAGTTCACAAAAAACATTCGTTCATTGAAGAAAATTGCTGAATGGAAATTTCTAACTGTGCTGTATGTTTAACTGAACTGACATTTAGCATACTATGTCGTATATATACATACCTGTAGATGATAAATACAGCGCTGCGCAAAAATAATCTATTTTGTCGATGACCCATGGTAACAGAAATTTGGTTTTGAAGTACGTTATGAATTTTCCAAATGGTTCATTTAGACGATCTTTCACCTTAATAAACCTTAATCACCTTATAATAATCACCTTAGTTTTGATTTGGTACTCTAAATGGGCTGGAAGGTGTCTAATCTACGGTGCACGCATGATTTTTCATTCTTGTTTCGCTTAATTTGTATTTAGAATCTCCATAATATATTCTTCGAAAGTTACATCAAGGGCCCATGATTTTTTTTTTAAATATACATACAGGGAATTTCCCTTTAAATGTATCGGAATTCTCATCTTGAACCCCTTGTGATTTTTAGATTCCTCAATATCTGCAATACAAGTCTTGAAGGAAGATAATTTTTAAAAGCGGTAACGAAGTAAGAACGTTTGAGGAATGCTTCAAACCCTGGTTTAGTTTGCACGAGTCACACTCGTGATTAATGCACAGGCGGTTACATTTTCCTCAGCAAGATTGTTTGACATTTTGAAAATTTCCAGAAGCTTAAGGGATCTTTTACCTTTTAAACGCGGCGAAAATTAACGAAAATATTCAAAGTTTGACTTTGTCTATCTTCAAAACCTTTGTACATAAACATGAAATTTTGGATATGGATTAAACAGATTGTGCTTTGTAATATCCTACAATTAGAAATTATCAGCCTTTTACAGAATTTGTATTGTTGAAAACAAAATAGCACTTTTTTACTCCATTATGGAACTTCAAAATTTGGCAAAAATACTAAACAAATGTGTGTTTAAAATGAACTACTTTTAAGTATTTACAATGATAATATTTTTTAGTTATGACTATTTTTATTCTTCAAAAATAGTAAAACTTAGATTTTTACAAAAATATTTTTTTATATAGTTAATGAAATAATTTTGGCCGAAGAGAATCATTTTAAACACATTTGTTTACCGAAATTTATAAACCAAATATCATGACAATCCATACATACTTTCAAGATATTCATGCGCACAATAATTTATGGAGTAAAAAGGGGGGGGGGGGAAAGGCCATTTGATTTCAACAATACACAAGTTCTGTAAGAGTCCAATAATTTCTAATGGTAGCATATTACAAACCACAATACGTTTAACCCTTTCAATGGCAAGGCGCTTCCGTTAGTAAAATACTAAAATGAATGAATGACACTGGAATTTACTAATTTATTTGAAAATATGCAAAAGCATTTTTTCAAGTACTTACCAATACGAAAATTTTCAAATAAAAATTTTGGTGTCATTATCCCATTTAGGAATTAAAATTGGGTGGTCCAAAAATGAAACACCCCCCTTGAAAGCATTAATAGTCAAAATTTTATGTTACACCAGAAGGTTTTGAAGATCGCCTAATTCAAACTTTGAGTTTTGTTAATTTTTGGTCACGTTTCAAAAAGGTACGAGACCTCAATCTTCAACATATATGCAAGAAATTTTATACACAAGTGACAAAGCATACACAATTGAATCAATGGATTTTGCAATAGAATGAATAAGTTTTTGAAAATTAAAAAATTAGTGTAACTGAATTTTAGTATAAACAGGGACGTTTCATTTTTCTCAAAGTTCATACATATAAAAAAATATCCATAAATTTGCTAAGAATACACCTGTGGTTAGTGAAGGGTACAAGAAAAATGCTAAATGTTTAAAGTTTAAGTTTTAAAATCTAGCCAGGATATAAGTATTAGTGAAAATACTTTAATAATTTCATGATATATAGAGGTACAAATTTAACTTCCCTTAAGTAGACGTTCTTCTGAAAAACGTTTAGAAAATTAATTTCATTTAGCTTTAAACACGTCCGATATGCTCTCTAAACCATTTTTTCGTTCCTGCTAACATTAAATTCGTGACAACCAGCTTAACGGACCACTGACAACATGCAGATAAAAATTAACCCGGGAGAACGCGCGCATGCCCAGAATATGAATGGTTTTTGTTTTGCCACCTAGAAATACAAATAATCGTCAACTTATTTAATCCGACAATTTAGATAAAAGTTGAAGATTACTTTTAAAAAGATAACGGTGGCAATTGTAAAAACCGTACGCACCCCGGGTCTATCATGTCCGGTGCGCGTCCTCCGGGTTAAACACATTTTTCTTCAAATAAGCTTATTGCTATCTACGCTTGAAGCTTTTTTTTTTTTTTTTTTTTTTTTAAAGGGGGTGGAATCTAACTAGGCTTTATAATTCAGGTGTTACAATTCAAAACAATTTTTTTAAACGATTTTCAAAACTGGAAACAGCCACTATGAGAAAGTTTGATTTGCTAATTTTGACATTTGTCATCCAATTAGTTCGTTAAGAATTTATTTTCTGTTTGGGATTTTTATTTGTATCCTATTAAGACAATGTACTTCTACTTGGCCAGATAAACAGAATTTTGCTGTTTTTGGATTAGTGTTGTGCGTTGAAGATTGCAAGACTTACTACAAAATTAAAGAAAATTTTACATTTAACGCTTGGAGAATAGAATTCCTAAATTTAAAATGAAATTTCCCATCTGAATCGTAGTATACGTACACCCATTACAATTTGGTTTCACAAGCACTTTCGGCCAAAATTTTTTAATCAGATCCGATATTAAAGTATACAATTATATATAAAACACCTTCCGCGTGTAACTTTACAATGTATTGCCTAATAAGAAATCTTCATGAAAGTGTTTAGCGAAAGCTGTTGAAGCATAATTTTAATACAAACTTTAATACATTTCTTAACAGACCGGAAGCACAGACAACCACCTCATCGAGTTGGAGGCTTAAATTCCAGAATTAGCTAAAACTATTCCCATATTAAAACGCAATCAGTCTGCCAAGTCATACCTTGGAGAACACAAAAACCTGATTTTACCGGTTGATGTAGGTTTACCAACGTGTTTTCCCGCTCCTAGTCCGCTATGCTTTCATACCTTTGGGTGCCGGAAAACGCAATGGTAAACCTACGAGTCGACCGCTAAAATCTGGTTTTTAGGCATTTTCCACCAAGATATGACTTGGCAGACCGATTGCGTTTTAATATAGGAATAGAGTTTTAGCCATTTCTGGTATTTCAGCCTCCAACTCGATGAGGTAGTTGTCTCATGGTTCGTACGCCTCCTTGAATTTTGCAGACTAGAAAATATTTCGGCACTAGTATTATCTTACAGAAAATCTCGTAAAAGGCGAAATTTTTCGAGTTTAACATAGATTTCGTTTTCTATAAAAAGATACTGGTACTTTTCCTGGAGAAATAACGGGTATCCGTAAGTACCATGTGTCTGTGCTGCCGGTTCCCGGTCTATAAAGGACTACTTAAAATATGTCACGTTTGCGATTTTATGAATAAATCGGTAACATTTCTTTACTTCTTAAATATCTTTAGATTTAAAAAAGTTATTCCTCTTGTAAAATGCTTGAAAATTTGTATTAGTATTTTTCGAAAATCTAGCATTTGAGTTGCGTCACAGAAATAAGCGTGCAATATTTGATTTTTTACGAAAGTAGAAATTTGATTTGGATTGTCCGAAAAACCCCGGAAAAAAATTAACTATATAAATAAATTTTAAGACCCGACTGATTGATATCCAATTTTATTAAAATTAGAATATCGTGGTTGCCCCTGTTCGCTGAAGCTGAATTCAAATTTTTACATCACACGAAGTTACGCTACGCTATATAACTGACATGGATTATTCTCGGAGAAAAAAAAAATTACTTGCAAAACACGCTTCTAAAATAAAATAGTTTACCTACAACCCCCCCCCCCCCCTAAAAAGAGGAGGGACATAACGAGGAACTTTATAAATGTTCAAATTTTATTACATTCAAATATTAGTTCGACTTCGAATAAAATTTGACATACAACTGCAGTCACAGTTCAATCCAGTACGTGGCCAGATAATTCTAAAATGCCTATTCTATTTCCATGTCGCTATTATCTCCGTTTAGACTACCATACATAAAAAAGGAGATTAAATACAATAAGGTTTTTTTTTTCTAATTAAAAAATAAGATAGGCAGAAGATTATGTGCGCGCCCTGTAAATGGATTCGTCGTCATTTCAATAAAACTATTTCTAGATATGTGCGGGGAAGTGGTGGTGGATGCTGTACTTAATTATATAAGCCATCTAGTATCTACTAGCCATCTTTATTATAAAGCGTCTGTCTCCCATTGTAGTGGCAGGGTTGAGTTTTTTTTTGGGGGGGGGGGAGGAGCGGGGTGGTCGAACAAGATAATTGAACAAGATACATTTACATTTGAAAACTATAAAATTAAAGCATACTTTATCAAAATGCACTTGGAATATTAACGAGTCCTCCAATCACAATTTAACGGAATCTAATAACTGCTTAAGGATTAAAATTTCTCCATTATTTCTTACATGTATTGCATATGATTTTTCTTCGCAAATTATAAATTGATTTAGCTGAAGTTTAATAATATTAATATTTAAAGTTTATTTCATTTTCATAAATCTAGTAATTAAAGATTTTTTTTTATAGAAGTGATGTTATTCATTCAAAAACTAATACTTAAGGTGTTTCATGAAGTACACAGCGAATTGTTTTCAGCAAATAACAGGAAAATTTTATTGTATATCCATTTACAAAACGTAACTAATAAATCAGACTTAAAAATGCTTAAAGCTTTAACTATCTAGATACTTATCTTCAGCAATTTTCTTTAACATCTGAAAAACATCTAGATGGATCTAGAATGATATAGGAAATAAATTTTTCAATATCTCTTCAAGTAAAATGGCCGAAATTATGTATTGTAATGTAGATATACAAAACAGAAATCTCATCCTCAACACGAGAATATTTTTTTTTAGATACATATAATGTATCTATAAATTCACATTTCAAAACCACATGAAAATGTATCAGTCTTATCCCATTATTAAAGAGGTCTTGTTTGTAGGGAATAAGGGGATATTTCAAAAAACCCTAAAGTCCACTTTTAAAAATATACTAAATAGTGGCACAGGAGTGCAGATGGCAACCCTAAGACCTTGCAAATGAAAGGATTTTTAAAAGAGTTCAAAAGAAAACTATTTCACAAACAAAATCATTTGGGTAAGTCTCCCATTGTAAACCAAACTCCAAGTCAAGAACGTTAACTTATGAGTCTTCTAAAATAGCGTACATAAAACTTATAGGGACACTTTGTAACTTTAACCACTACAGACGGTTAAAAAGATTATGGTAAACTAACGTGAGACATTAGTTTTAAACCGATTACGGAGCAGGAAAGGTCACTATTTTTATATTCAATCTTGCAACACTTTACAAAATGTTTTTCTTGAGGTAGATTTCTCTTTAAAAACTTCCTAGTATAAGTAATAACAGTTTTCAGAAAATGATGTGAATAGAATAAAAAAGTATTGTGACTGCTATGTCCCGACACGTAGTCTAACACGATTTTAAACAAAATTAAACTGTTAGCACCATTATGTTATTGCTTTAAACAAATGTAAATATTCAAACGATCTTAATTTTCAAGTGTTACTTCAGCGAATTTAATTTGATTTTAGAATTCGATTAGAATCTGATCTAATTTATTGGAAGTTTTTTTTCTTTGAGTAATGTTTAACTATAACACAAGAAATGTCTGCAAAACATAACTTAATATGAATTACCATACAGTTTTATAACTGCGCTTTATAGAAATATTTTTATTTATAATTTTAAACTTATCTGGATATACACATTCTTGAAACGTTAAGGGTAACTGAAAAAATTCTCAGATTTCACACCATATCAATTTAGATCGCTAGTAAACTAAAAGTTTAAAAATATGACAATTGGGGGGGGGGGGGAGAGAATTGGTCAATTTATGCTTAAAATCTTCACTATAATTTTGTTTAAGCATTTTAATGCTTAACTTCTTTGACAAAAGTTGTCGCATGATACTGTGAGTAGCCATCTACCTTTATCTAAGGATGCATGAAAGGCTCGATAGGATATAGTTTCTGAACTAAACTTTATGCAAAACACATAATTAACTTATTCGAAAATCTAGTAATAAAGCTAAGTATACAAACTAAGGAAAATTCTATAAGTATCTATATTTAAGATTGACTATTTAAATTGAAAATTTAATAAAACTGTCCTGCGAGACAGTTTAAAGTTAAGGATTCAAAGTAAAGAAAGAAAAAAAAATTCATTTGAATCCGTGCCATTTTCCAAAGAAAAATTCAAAGAAAATTTGATTCAAATTATTGGCGCTATGCTTGAACATAGAAATATTTCATCCTGAAATAAATTAGCATAAAATACGTTGCAATACGCATACATTGAGAATTGTCAGCAAGATTTTCTTGGTAAGTGCAGAATCTAGAGAAATATGCTAAATAAAAATCAAGAGTTATAAATTCAAGACAATTATCTTATTTACAAAACTTTAATTAAAACACAAAACTCAAATTATTAACAATAAAAATCTTACCAAAATACCACAAACATTGAACGAATATTTACAAATGTAATTCAACTATTCTCCAATCATTACTTCGAGTCCTTTTAAACTAATATCAATGGATAAGAAATTTAGGATTAGAAAATCTTTCAGTGAGCAGGGATGTCACTAATGCAGAGTAGTTCTTTTACATTAAATTATTTCAAATACAACCGCTGCTATCCCTAAATTTCAAAGCTGTGTCTACTCAAAATTATATACTATTATAACTTTTTTTTCTTTCAAAGATCTACTTGACAGAACCACTTTCATTCAACTCATTTAAACATGTATTTGATGCCTGAAGTTCAAATACATCCAAGCTCTTATTACGGACTTTTAGAACTGGGGAAATTTTCACCTGCACGATTCTCTTCACTATCAGTCTCCCTTTTCTTTATTTCACAGGCAGTCTGACTTTGCTTTTCTTTAGCTGGACTCTTGCTTGGAGATTTACTAGCCTTTATTAAATCCCGTTTTTCTTTAGCTGGACTCTTGCTTGGAGATTTACTAGCCTTTATTAAATCCCGTTTTTCTTTAGATGGACTCTTGCTTGGAGATTTACTAGCCTTTAATAAATCCCGTTTTTCTTTAGATGGACTCTTGCTTGGAGATTTACTAGCCTTTAGTAAATCCCGTTTTTCTTTAGCTGGACTCTTGCTTGGAGATTTACTAGCCTTTAGTAAATCCCGTTTTTCTTTAGCTGGACTCTTGCTTGGAGATTTACTAGCCTTTAGTAAATCAACTTTATTCTGTTCATCAACTTTTATCATTTCAGGGCTCTGTAGTACTTGTTTAGCATCTTCACTTTCCTCGCTGCTCTTAAAAAATTCAGTTTCATCACGATATCTTTTTTTCAAAGGCACATCAAATTTATTGGTAGGCATTTTGTTTTTAATATTCATCTCGCATGCGACTGGTTTTTGTATTACTGGCTCTATAGAAGGCATTTCTTTTCTGGCGCTCGAATCTTTCAACGTTTCTGAGGCTTGTTCCGATGACTGAATATTTCCATTTGTTGTGCTATCGACAGAAGTACGTGATCCGTCGCCAATTTGTTCAGTCTGACTATCTCGTACACTTAAGGTTTCTGGATCTATTTCGATGTTATAAGTGAGAATGGAATCTTCGGTGCATTTTGTTACAGATATGTTTTTCACTAGTGATTTCACAGATAGAGTCTCGTTCTTCTTTGATATTTTCTGTTTTCCACACCACAACAAGTATGTTTTACGTTCCATTTTCTCTAGAATATGCTCTTTAAACATATTTTCATTTACTTTTACAAATTCAAGAGCTGTCAATTTTAAGTATTCGTCGCAATACTCATCGGCTAATCTTAAAATGTTGCATACTTTATCGAGTGTCACACTCTTTTGAAGAATTCTAGAACATTTTTCTTGGAGACGAGGTATTACGAATTCTTCTGCAGCTTTATAAACATCGATTATCGTATTAATATCAGTGACACTCAAAATAGCGCAATACATGTAATCTAGCAATATTTTAAATACCGTGGGGGATACTTTCGGAAAGCTTACGCTGTTTGTATTTTGTAACTTTCTTGCTAACAAATGTGAACGAGCTGATAGTATGAATCGATGAGCTTTTATTTCTTCCTTTTCAAATTTCAAAACAACGTCAGTATATTTCTTACTTTGTTGTAAAGAGAGCATGTTACTTACCATGTTTTCAAAAGACTTCTTCATCGAATATAAAACAGGTGTGCATGGTTTATATACAATAGAACTCTTTTTCCCTATACACGTTCTTACTTTAAGCCCTATACGAAGAGAGTCATTACTTAATAGTTTCAATGCGTTATCTCGCTCGATAAACTTGTCGATTTTGAAGACAGTTCTGGATTCTACAGAATTTAGCAAAGTTTTCAATACATTAACCTTCCCATTCTCTCTCATAACAGCACACTGGATACACAGATCATCCGGAATGTTTCCTTCAATGCATTCAACATGTATAGTTATATATTCACTATTACCATCTGTACCTCTAGGATAAAGATGAATCTGCCATGCTCCTTCATCAATGCCGCTACTTAAAATAGAGCTCGATATACATTTTAATTCCAGAGCGCTAAAGTCTGGTATATTCCACGGAAATGTTAGTTTCCTTATATCAATATTCGTATGTACTTTTACTTCTTCTGGGGCGTAATGTTCTGCTAGATCTTTTAAGTTCATTTCATTAACACAGTAGGCGAGAGAAAGTGACGGTTTTCCAACGACATCTTTAATATCGTGAGAATACATGTACTCCAGTATCTTCACTATTTCGTCATACTTCATATCTGGCATTTCGATAACATCTACATTTGCTTTAAATAGGTTTTCAAAATATTTACTATGTGAACATAACAAAGCTTTGTGAACCTTTACCTTTTTCCCATCTACATTTATTTCAGCATCGCAGAATTTTCTTTGATAGAACATCCATTGAAGGTCTTCAGATAAACCATGTAAATCAATATTCATATCGTCATGAAAACTTACCTCGGTGTCAACATCTTTAACAATCATTTCACATAAGATCGCCATTACACCCGAATTATATTCAAAGTCTTTTTGAAAATCGTATAAAGTACCAATATTAAATACATATCCATTACTTTTAGTAAAAATATGCTCTTCATGTGCTAAAGGATACTTTTCGCCAGTTATACCAATATAACACACCTTCCAATCAACACAAACTCTACTTGGTCCCTCATCAGATTTAGCTCTTTCTAGGTACAACATAAGATTTTTAACAGGAAGTTCAGAATCCGTCAAGTTATCAAACAAGGAGCACGTTAAATCAAACTTTTCTCTTTCGTGCCCTTCCAACTCTTTCCCAAATTCTAATTTTGAAGGCTCTTGTAACAATGAGTCAAAACTCTTCTCTTTTGCCTTATAACCGATATTTACTTTCAATTCTTCAACAAGACTCTTATGGTTTGATTCAGTTTGTAGCGTTAACGTCCATTTTGTGTCTTGAGCTTTGGGCCCCTTAATGGAAAATTCAGGAGTTCCAATTTTCAAATTATTTTCCCACAAAGCTCGGCCATAATTTTTTATTTCCCAAGTAACAATGCAGTGACCAAAACTTCTTCCACGTGTTGGCGAATCTGATCCCATAGCCATCGATAATACTTTAACTTTTAAATCCTTTAATGTATTCGGATATGACTCTTCAGCCATGGTTAAAACTTCAGCTTGTACATCTATGGGAGATGGATTTGAACTTTCATCCATGACTTACGCTTTCGACAATAAATCCTTTATCGCAAGACCCGCGATGTTTTCAAGATCTCCTCTTTTATATTTACCAAAGTGACGTAAAATGATGCAGGTGCGTTCCCAAACCACATGCTATTGGCCGGGATCCAGATAGATTTTTCGCTATTAGCGAAACGAGATTGACCAATCAGAAGGCTGTATTTTTGCAAACTTTTCGTTGTTTGAATCAAAGAACGAAAAGTTCACAAAAATGAAGGCTTCTGATTGGTCAATCTCGATTAGCTAACAGCGACAAATCTATCTGGATCCCAGCTATTATTACGCAACATCTGGGTCCAAGGTCTTACACTTTTCATCTCGTTATGTTTCTATATCTTATTTGATGTCACTATGACGAAACACAATTGCAAGGAAGAAGAGAAACTCCCTTTGCTCTCAAATCACTACGCCATGTAAATGTCACATACGACATCAAAAATATAACAGGATGATTATAGATTGAGAATCTGATTCTAGGCACTGCGATTTCTATATGATTAATATTAGAGAACGCGCTTCTGAACCATGTCATTACACATATTGCACTGTTAAAAATATCGGGAAAAATTACCTCTGTTTTTAAAGACTATATATATTTTCTAACCAATGAGACCGTTCCATAGGCGTTTATGCAGCGTTCTCATTGGCCACAAAAGAGATAGTCTTTAAAAACAGAGATAATTGTTTACGATATTTTTAACAGTGTGAACTGCAGTATAGCGGGGGGCCTCCGCGGCCGAGTGGTTAAGACACCACGCTGCTAATCGCTTTAGAGCGTAGGAGGCTTGTCGGGTTCGACTCCCGCTGGCTCCATTGCACACTCTTTGTGGAGCTCCCGGATGCAAAAATTCTCTGTGCTGTCAATTTCATTGTGCTATCTCGTCCTTGTATATCGACGATGACTTATAAGCGGGCCTTGTTGTCAAGCACACAAGTCTGATGTATGTGTCCAATAAAACAAACAAACAGTATAGCATATAGAATAGATTGTGTGGAAACCGGCTATCCCAGTAATACTTAAAAAACGTGTTAAAAATTTGAATACCTTAAATGTCCAACGATGCTGAAATCCGAAGAGTCGATCACAGGGTCATCTGCAATCTATTTTCTAAAACTGCAAGACGATTGCTTCTCTAGACTCTGTAATATTATGATGTTTACCTAGAAATTCGAAAATACTCTGAATTTTGGAGAAAGATTCGTGACAAAATACAGATTTCCTCCCACAAAGTAATATGGGTTGGATACATTCAACTTCGAATTTCTTTGAAAAATAAGGCGAAATTGCTACAGATTTTACGAATATATATTTTTTATTGAAAAAACTTCCCTTTTTATTTAATTTAATCCCAAATATTTAATTTGGTATTATATAAACATAAAATTTTATCTAATCTTAACAAAAAACATATTAAACTTTTGTTAAGCATTGCTCATAAACATATGAAAAATGTGTAGAAAAAAAAAAAAAAAAGTGCTAAAAATTTTGCTCTAATAAAAGTTAAAAAATAAAAGTTAAAAAAATGCCCCTAATATTAAACTAGTTGGATGTGCCAATCCAAAACTTTCTTCTATCCATGTATATTAATATTTCAAAATGTTGTTACAAATACAATAATTCATTTTTATTAGTTTTATTAGTATTTTTATTAGAATTATGCATAACTTCATACACTTTTCGATGGTACAATATTGAAAATGGCACAAAAATCGCTATTACAGCGCCCCCTACAGTCAGAATTTTTCCAAATTCAGGGAGGATCTTCTTGCTATGGCTAAAAACATACACAAAAAAATTGGTTCAATTCTATGCATAACTTCATACACATTTCGATGGTACAATATTCAAAATGCACAAAAATTGCTATTACAGCGCCCCCTACCGGCATAATTTTTCCAAATTCAGGGAGGACTTTCTTGCTATGGCCAAAAACATACACAAAAATTTGGTTCCATTCTACACTGTTAAAAATATCGTGAAAAATTACCTCTGTTTTTAAAGGGTATCTGTATTCTGACCAATGAGAACGCTTCATAGGCGTTTATGTAGCGTTCTCATTGGTCAGAAAATAGAGAACCTTTAAGAACAGAGGTAATTTTTCACGATATTTTTAACAGTATACGCATAACTTCATACACTTTTCGATCGTACAATATTCAAAATGCATAAAAATCGCACAAAACTCCCTATAACAGCTCCCCCTACTGGCGGAATCTTTCCAAATTCAGGGAGAACCTTGTTGCCATGGCCAAAAACATACACACAAAATTTGGTTTAATTATATGCTTAACTACAGCGCCTAGAATACCTAGTGTGGAAATATGCTATCGAAACAGTGCTAAAAATTTGTATCCCTTAAATGTGTGACGATACTGCTAAAATTTCAAGTGTCGATCGCAGCGACATCTGCGGGATTTTCGTATTACTAGTATTACATTGTATAGACTAGCAATTTCTTGCAGTTGTAGAAAATATCCTGCAGATGTCGCTGCGATCAGCATATCGCAGCAGTATCATTGCACATTTAAGGGATATAATATTTTAGCACTTTTTAAGTATTACAGGGATAGCCGATTTCAACACTATATATTCTAGGCGCTGTAGCATAACTGCATACACTTTTCGATTGTACAATATTCAAAATACACAAAAATTGCACAAAAATCGCTATTACAGTGCCCCCTACCGGCGGACTTTTGCAAATTAATGGAGAACCTGCTTGCCATAGCCAAAAACTTAAAAAAAATTGGTTCAATCCTATACATAACTTCATACAATTTTTGAGGGTACAATGACGACATACGGACACACGGACAGTCAGACATTTTCTATAAGCATGTTTTTTAGGATCTCTGACCCCTAAAACGTGTAGATCCGTCGAAAACCAAAAGTTGAAGAAAATTTCCATTACAATACTTTCTTCTATTGAAGATAGTAGAAAGTAAAATGTGCAAGGTTCATTCCTTGCGTGCATTGAAAGTGAGATGCTGTCGCGGAAAAAAAGTGATTTAGCACCTCATTCAATTATGGATCTTAGTGATTTACACATTTAAATGTCAAAGAAGTTATTGCTTCCATGGCAAGAACCCTTTTATTTTTTTATATGCGGCACCAACGATAACAAATTAGTATCGAAAGCACCCAAAGTTATTCCCGTAGACAACAATACAGTAAAATATTGTTATGCATAAAAACCACTTTTTCGATATCGGAAAATGAAACGACAATACATCGAAACAGGCCCTAAGCACTCAAGCTATAACGCCTATAATATATAGTGTGGAAATTGGCTATCCCTGTAATACTTAGAAAAGTGCTAAAATATTGTATCCCTTAAATGTGCAATGATGCTACTGCAATATATAGATCGCAGCGATATCTGTGGGATATTTTCTACAACTGCAATATATTGCTAGTCTATACAATGTAATACGAAAATCTTGCAGACGTCGTTACGATCGACACTTGTGATTTTAGCAGTATCGTCGCACATTTAAGGGATACAAATTTTTAGCACTGTTTGGATAGCATATTTCTACACTAGGTATTCTAGACGCTGTACTCAAGCTATGCACACAAATAGGTTCCACTGACATAAGATTTAAAAACGTCTAAGCTGGATTAAAGAGTTACAGCTCTTAGAATACTTAGTGTGGAAATATGCTATCCAAACAGTACTAAAAATTTGTATCCCTTAAATGTGCGACGATACAGCTAAAATCCCAAGTGTCGATTGCAGCGACATCTGCAGGATTTTCGTATTACTAGTATTACATTGAATAGACTAGCAATTGCTTGCAGTTGTAGAAAATATCCTGCAGATGTCGCTGCGATCTGCATATTGCAGCAGTATCATTGCATATTTAAGGGATATAATATTTTAGCGCTTTTTTAAGTATTACAGGGATAGCCGATTTCTACACTATATATTCTAGGCTCTATAACTGAGTTCATCTAAATTGATTTTTCGCTCTTTTATAAACGATACTGACCACTCAGAAGCCTGAATTTTGCAAAAGTTTCGCTCTTTTCGAAAATTTCGAATCTTACAATCTACAATCTCGAAAAATATAGGCTTCTGATATGCCAATCTAGATTCTAAAGTACCGCAAAATCTATCTGAATCTCTGCCATCCTTCATTTAATGGAGGTACTTCGATATTTTTAAAAACTGCGCATCTGAATAATAGTACAGCGTTACAGCGTCTAGAATACTCAGTGTGGAAATATGCTATCCAAACAACGCTAAAAATTTGTAACCCTTCAATGTGCGACGATACTGTTAAAATCCCAAGTGTCGATATCAGCAACATCTGCGGGATTTTCGTATTACATTGTATAGACTAGCAATATCTAGCAGTTGTAGAAAATATCCTGCAGATGTCGCTGCGATCTGTATATTTCAGCAGCATCGTTGCACATTTAAGGGATACAATATTTTAGCACTTTTTTAAGCATTACAGGGATAGCCAATTTCTACACTATATATTCTAGGCGCTATAACAGCGTCTAGAATACCTAGTGTGGAAATATGTTATGCAAACAACGCTAAAAATTTGTATTCATTAAATGCGCGACGATACTGCTAACATCCAAAGTATCGATCGCAGCGACATCTGCGGGATTTTCGTACGACATTGTATAGACTAGCAATATCTTGCAGTTGTAGAAAATATCCTGCAGATGTCGCAGCGATCTGTATATTTAAGCAGTATCGTTGCACATTTAAGGGATACAATATTTTAGTAATTTTTTACGTATTACAGGGATCATAGATTAACATACAAGATGGGACATTTCCATAGAGCATAATAGTAATGCGATTGCGATCGTAGCGCCTTTAGTGACAATGGGGAAGAAACTTCCCATTCTTGTAAAATTTTTATTATTGAGTATCTACCTTATACTGATCTTTCTTTTTTTAATGTTCCATGTTTACGTTTTCAATAGAATCTACAGAATCTTACACCGATACATGATCATAGAATAGATATTCTGTTTTATATGTCTAATATCTATTCTATGTTCATGGACGGATATATGCTTTTTTTGTTGTTGTTGTTGTTACATGATGAGTGAACTATTTAAGTGCAACGATAAACAGGGTAAAAATTTCGTCTTAAAACTATATATGAAGTAAATATGATATATTGAATTTAAAACTACATAAAGTAATGGTGTAATATAAAAATATACGAAGTACTGCACTCTACAAAGCCCAGAAAATTTCATAAATATTCCCATTCGGTAGGAAATTTTTATAGCCGATGTATTATTAACCTTTAACTGATGTTACCGGTCTTACAGACCGTTGCTTTTTTCAATTTTCATAGTAGTCCAGGCAATAGGGAATTTTACCTAGCAAAATTAATGGTAGTACTGGAAATCGGCTTTCTAGATGTTTTTTCGGTCGCTGAATCCGAATTTGTAACTTCCCACCAAAATTTCCCCCGGCAACCTCCCCAAATTTTGGTAAAAAGCCCCCCAAAAAGGTTTTTATTAAAAAAATCAAATATTGTTTTAGAGAAAAAGTATCCAGAAATTCAGAAACTAGACAAAATTTCCAAAAAATTAGATATATGACATTATGACTTAGGACGAAGGGGAAGGAGGGATCTGCCTCGGAACATGCGCGCGGTGCTGCGTAAACTAAGTTGCGCAATTCCACTTAACCACACACACGTTTACATTCGCCCTCCCATCTCCCCTCCGAACTTTCTCTATAAGGTTTACTTTAAGATTTTTGGGTCGCTGAATCCGAATTTTCAACGCCCCACCAGTGGCCGAGAGGTTCTGCTCTCGAAGCAGGTACACGGGAGGTGCTGTGTTCGATCACAATCGCGCCCGTCGGCCTAATCGTTCGGAGTTTTCGTGGTTTTCTTCGAGCCGTGGATCTTCCATGCGTTAATACGGATTAGGTTCCCTTAGAAAGACCCCCCCCGGGCCTATATCCCTCGTGTAGATAATTGGCCGTCAAAAATCAACCCAACCCAACCCGAATTTTCAACTTTCCTGCAAAAATCCCCCCCCCCCCGAAACCACCCAAATAGTTGTTTTTAACCTAAATTTCTTATTGTTTTAGGAGAAAGCATTATGAAATTCAGAAACTAGAGAAAATTTGCAACAAATAGGATATATGACATTATGAATTAGGATGAACGGGGAGGGTGAGGGCTGCCTCTGAACATGCACTGCAGCTCTACGTGCACAAAATTATGAAGTTCAGGCAATTGGGGATTTTATCTGGTAAAATTAATACTAGTTCTGGATTCCGACTCACTTTATGTTTTTTGGATCGCTGAATCCGAATTTGTAACTTCCCACCAAAATTTCACCCGGCAACCCTCCAAAAAATTGATATTTTGAAAAAATTTGGTTTTTGAAAAAAGCACGTGGTGAATGTTCCGAGGCAGTCCCCTTTCTCCCCGTTTATCCTACGTCATAATGTCATATATCCTATTTGTTGAAAATTTTGTCTAGTTTCTGAATTTCGTAATTCTTTTCCCCTAAAACAATAAGAAATTTAAGTTAAAAACAACTATTTGGGGGGAGTTCGGGGGGAATATTTTGGGGGTAAGTTAAAAATTCGGATTCAGCGACACAAAAAACTTAAAGTAAACCTTATAGAGAAAGTTCGGAGGGAAGATGGGAGAGTTAATGTAAACGTGTCAGTGGTTAAGTGGAATTGCGCAACTTAGTCCACGCAGCACTGCGGCGCATGTTCCGAGGCAGATCCCCCCTTCCCCTAAATCCTAAGTCATAATGTCATGCATCTAATTTGTTGCAAATTTTGTCTACTTTCTGAATTTCTAGCTACTTTTCCCCTAAATCAATAAATAAATGGAATTTTTTAATAAAAACCTTTTTTGGGGGCTTTTTACTAAATTTTGGGGGTGTTGCCGGGGGAAATTTTGGTGGGAAGTTACAATTTCGGATTCAGAGACCTAAAAAACATCTAGAAAGCTGATTTCCAGTACTACCATTAATTTTGCTAGGTAGATACCTGGACTATAGTTTAACTTTCTAATTTCAGTTTATCTACAAATACTACTGAAATTTTGTTTCGTTTTGAACTTTAGTACTAACACCAGAGACTTTTGAATAGGTGAATTTTAATTATAACACTCCTGTACAAAAGGTTTAGTACAAAAACAACATCCTATGAGTTAATATCGGCCTTTATTCATCATTCGATGGAGCGGTCTCTCAGACCACTTCACACTAGTTATGTGACAATTTCTGTGACATTAGTTAAAGGTTAATTTATGAAGTTTAACGTATTAAACAATCGTTACAATAATCTTTTAAAATTTATGCATTTTCACTTTCTTACAGCTAAAAAAAATATTGTTTTTAATGTAAATAACGTACAATCAATTCAATAATATTTATAATATTAACATATAAGAAATAATAATAAAATTACCGATGGGGAAAAATTCTTTTAGACAAATTTTTAGAATTATATAAATCTAACAGCTAAAAATAAATAGAGGTACTGACATTACACTCAATAAAGTTTTATTCGATATGAATAACATAGCTGCCTACTTGTACGGATTTTTCATACCACTAAAATTTAATACAAAATTTTAGTTAATTGAATCCCCGAAATTCAAGAAATTTTAACGTTTAAATAAGACGAAATTTTCTATTAAATTTTAGTGGAAAGAAAAATCCGTACAAGTTGGCAGCTATGGAATAAGTTAACACAATACCTGAATTTGATTTTTTACAATTTAATCTCATAAACTGTCAGG
Source organism: Maratus speciosus (assembly GCA_963932465.1). NCBI lineage: Eukaryota > Metazoa > Arthropoda > Arachnida > Araneae > Salticidae > Maratus > Maratus speciosus. The sequence goes on from OZ010787.1 coordinate 55,214,286, forward strand.
GTTCGAACGGGTCCTTGAATTTACAGATTAAGAAATTCTTCGGTACCAGTATTTTCTTATAGAAAATATATCCTCGACTAAGGCGAAATTTTGCACGTTTAAACTAGATTTATTTTCCTGTAAAAAAATACTGATATTTGTCCTTGAAAATAACGGTACCCGTACGAACCCTGAAACTTGCACACTTACGTTATTAACAGAAATTTGAAGGGTTTTTCTTTTATATTATTACTCTAATTATCATCTTGTAAGTTTAAGATGAACAATAAAAGTACGGTAAAAAAAGCAGCTAAATAAATAAAGCAAGCATGAATAGAATATCGTCAGACATCTGCTGACCTGCTTCGTTTTAGGAAAGAATAGATATTAAAAGCATAGAGCTTAAACATATTTCTTCAACATACGTAAATTTCGGAGGATTGTTAATTCTTCCCCCTTGTCGGTAGTGACGCTAGTAGGGGAGACCGGGGCTAGTAGGCGCAGTTTTTAGTTATTGATTTTTATTATATTTTTATTTAAGTTTTTAACAAACTTTAACTGCACTTTTAAAGAACAGTCACTTGGCTATAAATACCCGGATAATACCCGGAGTTTTGAGCTTGTAGCTTTTGTAGTTTATGTTTATCGGAAGCCTAAAGTAAAAGGAAAAGTGTTCGTCAACCTACCCTGTCACGGGGAAAGTTGCCTATACCTATGGGGTAAGTTGGCACACGCTTTATAAAAATTTTAATGAAACTCAAATAAGACACGCTGTTAAGATAAATCAATTTCCTTATTACCAGTAGGTTTAATCAAAGGCGTTATCACCGTACAATGTAAATTCTAAATTATACAGACATAAAAATAATGAGTAAAACATTAACACTGAGTAACTTTTATCCTACTCGGTATCATCATCAGAGTTACAGTTGTCACAAATAAAAAAAACGTGTGTCTCCGTTTGGGTAAGTCTCATGTGCCCAAAATCTTGCATTGCAACCACTTTTCTCTTTGTTTGTTGTATTTCAAGCTACCAGCACACACCAGATACCGAGCCAACTTACACCGTGTTCAATGCGCCTACTAGCCCCATAATAAATTTCTTCACAAAAGGGAGACGTAACCTTCTAAACATGAATAATCCAAGTAAATCACATACGGTGTAGGTGCAATTAATTGTACACTAAGAAAAACTACACACGTTAAATCGCAATTATTAAGATAAGTATTAGAAATTCAAAAAAGAATGAAGCAACGAAAAATTACTTATGTGTGCAAAAAACAGAAAAATCGTAATAAATGCCCACTGCACGTAGGTAACGGTGCAAAAATACAATGGAAATTGTAAAAAGCAAGGAGAAATGTACTCTGTGACTGGTTACGCAATCTATCCACAAGCAGGCGATTTATGATGAGTGCGCCTACTTACCCCTGTAGCAAACTAGCTCCGGTCTCCCCTACTGTTGCCATTACAGATTTTGCCGTAAATGTCCTATCTTGGTCCTTAATCTATGACAGGGATAGCCAATTTTCACACTATATATTCTAGGCGCTTTAATAATAGGGTCTGTTCAGAAGTGCATTTCACGCCGCGCGCGCGCTCAGAAGTTTTTGCCGTGGTGTAGGTCTTATCGAAGAAAGAAATTTTAAAGTAATTCAATTATTTCGTTATTTTTATGGTTCAAAACAGGTAAAATCATCGAGTATATTTCTTTATCCTTCCAAAACACGGTTTTTGTAACAGAAATACATGGCTAGGTTCACTCAGATAAAATCCAAAATATTCAGGAAAAGCATCACGTGACCTACTTCATCTACTTTAGCCCGTTCAGAGTTTAAAATTTGCCAACCAACCCCACCCAAACTTAGCGCCTGAGACCCATAATATTTTTCTGGGCGATTTGATCAGGTGATTGTGCGTTTTGTGTTTTTGTTTTATTCGTTGGTCTTTGTTTGGTAGGTTGATTGCTATAATTCAACAATTCAATTGGTGATCTACAAATTTTAACTTTTTAACAAATTTCTTTTTATTTGTATAAAAATGATTTATCAGTTGCTTTATATTTTACAAATAGAATGCTGTTAATAAACCAAGATTATGATATCAACATATTACGAGATTTATTTGTAATCCACTATACTGGATGGATTTCTATGAAATTTGCACTGTTAGTAAGACAATTTTTCAGAGAAGGTTTTAGTACATATATTTCTTATTTTATGATTGCATATTTTAATACCGTGTGGATAACAGACCCAAATACATTATAAAACATGAGAAACAAATGGCACTCAAAATCATGTTAGCATAAGCAAAATACTTACCTTTATACTTTCAGTAAAACATTTATAAACATTCTAATCATACTTTATTCACTACAAAATTAGACGGCAAACCCAATATATTTTATCTCTTTAAAAATATATATGTGCAGATATTTTTAGTTAAAATAATGTACGTCTATTACATTTTATTTTTATAATATTTCCCATGTTGATTTTAACACCGTAAAATATGATTTGCATCCTAGTCTATATAAAAATTCACACCTAAAGTATTCAAAAAAAAAAAAAAAAAAAAAAAAAGAAAGAAAGAAAAACATCAGGAAATTATCCTACGCGTAAAAGGATATTTTCGTATAATTTTTATTTGCTTAATATATATATATATATATATATATATATATATAACCATTAATTAAACATTACCGACCATCATCAAAAACCGCAATATTGTGAAATGACAATAAAAATGGATACCACAAACCTATAATATAGAACTGTATGTATAAAATAAAGTGCCTTATACATAATTACAAGAATTAATATGGAAGAAAAAAAAGAAGAATATGGATACCGAAAGAAAAAAAAATAAAAACTTATATATTGAATTACGTTTTCAAGAGTACAGAATTCAATGATATAAGCAAATCGGTTGTTTTCTGTGAGAAAAAAGCTAAAAGCTTATTTTTTTTCTCCTGTACCCAAACAACCAATATGGTTAAAAAAATAGTTTCAAGATGAAAACAGAACATTATCAAATGGCATGAAATGGAAAAAACAATGCAACCCTTTAAATATTTAATTTATAGCACAAAAAAATAAATAAATAAATATATATATATAAGTATATATATGTTGCAGGTTGCTGTCGACTTTTGTGAGATACCGACGACTTTCTTATATATCGACGAAAATGTAGAACAGTAATCAATATTAATTACTTTGTCAACCCTCCGTCATCATGAGATAACTGGAGCGCAGTCGTGGTGGCGAATAGTAGGCATGTTCAAGAAAACATTGGGTGAATTTCTCCTTCAATGAAAAATAGAGGCATAAAGAATTTAACGTGGTTTATTTGGCAGACACATATCATAACATTTCCAGTAGCTTATCCATCAGCTCTCGAATAATCTTTGATACACTTCATAATAAACTTAAGATGTTAAATGTATTAGAATCTACACATTAAAAGTCATCCACCCCAAGTGACGTGGACTTATTAAACAACCGAAAAACGTGAAAATCTCTCGCTCCTCGTCGATGTTACAGTATAAATACTCAAAGAAACAGAGCGCAGACGGATACATTACTAGTGAAAGAAAAAATCCCGTAAAAGTAGACGGAAGGACGCGATGAGATGCAGAATATGATAGGACTTATCTCCGGGGGAAGGGGGAAACCACGCGTGACGATGTGAACTCTTTAGCCTCGGCGTTAGAATCATTACGCAAACAAAAGTTGGCGGGAGGCTATCCATGGAATTATGGGAAATAGAATATCAGAGAACAAATGCTATTAAAAACATTCGAAACAAAAATAGTTTAGTTTTAGAATAAAATGAAAATAGTAATTTAATGGGTTTTATAAGATTAGACGAATGGATTAAGGTTTTTAGAATAATAAAAGAATACGCATTTAAAGCATGGAAAAAAAATAAAAGATATTTAAGATATTATTAAAGCTAAGTAAAAAAAGGGTAAATATTAAGAATTTGGAATAGTTTTATTACGATAAATAGGGCGAAAATTTATATTATTACATATATATACAGTGCGTCCACGTATAATCTGACCGACCTTTATTTTCGCAACCGTTGGTCCTAGATGCATACTTCAAATTACAAAAATGGTCACAATTAGGTGCAGGGTTAAGATAAAAAAAAGTTTGAAGCGTAAAAACAATTTAGTGAAGAATTACAGAATCTAAATTTTATACGGTCCCCCGGTCCTATAAGTTATATTTAGTAAAATTTCCCTGTTACACTGGCATGTAAGACAAAAAAAGTCCCGTTATTCTACGATTAAAATTGACCTAGTAATAGCTATGTAAAGTTGAAGTATATTTTTTGCTGCATATTAGGGGTCATTCACAAATTGAGTAGAAATATAATTTCGTCAGACATAAAAAAGAAATGGTTGAGAGTAAAATTAGTATTGCAATATAAATTTGAAATCTTTAATCATTCTGAAGTATTACTGAAAAATGTACAATTTGTAATGAACATTATAAGAGGATAAAAATAACAGATTTTTTGTTAAATAAAAGGATGAAAAAAACAGCCTCAATTCTTTACAAAATGATACATATTTTAAAATGCTGTTAGACTACACTGTCTTTCAAATTTTGGGTTGTGGCATGTTTTTTAGCTTTTGAAAATTGCTTGTTATGTATTTTTTAGCACTGAATCCAAAAACGACCTTCATTTTACACCATCACGTCAGGAATTTTCTCAAATCGCAAATTTCAAAGTTAAAAAGCTAAAATTTAAAACTGATCCCCCCACCCTTCCCAAGCTCATCGGAATCCCGACCTGCTTAGATGTAAGAATCCCAGTATAAGCCAAACAATCTAATAAATTATTGAATTAAATAAAATTAAACTGAATTAAAAAGTTTACATCTATTTTATTGTATCAGATTTTTCGCTATTTTTTAACCTTGAAATTTACGATTTGCGAAAAATCTTGGCATGATGGTTAAAAGTGGAGGTAATTTTTTTATTCAGCGTTAAAAAATACATAAAATGTAATTATAAAAGTTAAAAAACACAACCATCGTAGGTTTATGTTATCTAATCTAAAACGCTTTCTTAAACTTCTTGACGGTAATCTATCCGAATTTTTTTGTCTTACCCTCTAATATAAGTATGTATAAGATGATAAGAGTCGAAAATCAAAATAATATTGCATTGTCATCGGATTTAAGTCAGTATGTAAAATTTAACTTCGATCGGACATCTGAAATTGAGTTAAAGTTCGAGTACAAATTTTAAACTGGAAAGACGATCATTGCAAGTTAAATGAAACCTTATGACCCTACCTTATGAAAATAACATAATTTTAGTTAAAAGAAATCATAGCCTCAAATCCTTACAAAATAAAACATATGTTAAAATACAATTATTTTAACTAATCTGAAACTTAACTAATAAAAGTTAAGCGTAATATTTGTACGATTTCTTTCAAAGCGCATATACCTTGAAATAAGTTTAAGTACTTTATACACGACCCCTGAAAGCATGGTCGAAATCATCTGTTTTTATATGCAAAAAAAAGGTATAAGTCATGCATTTCATAGTTTTATAACTCGGTCAATTTAAATGTTAAATGAATAGGACTTTTTTGTCTTACTTGTTAGTGTCACAGTAAATTTTTAGTAAATATCACTTATAGGACTGGGTCACCGCATAAAAATTTAAATTTTGCATTTTTTTAATAAATGTTTTTCTTGACCCAAATCCCTTTAAAAATAATTCTTTACCTTATTTAAACCATTTTTGTAATTGTAAATATGCATCTAGGACCAACGGTTGCGAAAATAAAGGTCGGTCAGGTTATACGTGGGCACACTGTATATCACTTTGAAACGAAACTTTGAATATTAACACTAGAACCGCGGGACATTTTACTCAAGTTTTACAAAAATATTTCACACCAGAATATTCATTTAAAGCTATTTAACTTATTTCTGTTAGTTATCTTTGTGCAGTATATATTTAGCTTATTTTGTAAAGAGTTTTATGGTTCGAATCGACATCGATTCATTTGGTAGGGTCAAAATGACCCGTCACCGCGGTTCTAGTGTTAAAAGGCGTTCAAATGCAAAACTTTCAGCGCGAATTACCTCATTTTCTCGTACTTAAGTAAGTATTTTATTATTATAATAGAACTAGGGGGCTTTGCCTCCAGCAAACTACGCTCGCCAACCCCCTTTCAGAACGCCAGAATCTGAAAACACGCTAATTTGATCGGTTTTAAAAATATTAGAGAAGATTGAATTATACTGAAAAAAGTTGTTCAGATCTCCCTGGAAACAGGTTTTTCATTCAATTCCCTTTGATTGCGAAAAGTTATGCCAAATCAGTTGTTATTAAGACATCCAATGTTTGTTTTCGTGTTTGATTAAAGATGATCTGTTAAACATTTGAAAAGAAGCTAAAATAAAAGGAGTTAAGAGTACAGAGTCTTTGTCTCCCGGTATTTTAAAACAATTTCTATAACAATAGTCTAAGTGATGTTACTATCATCAACAATCCCGGGCGGACCACTCAGCTTTTTATATTCCAAGTGCCATTTTGGTACTATAATGTTAACCAGGCACAGGTGATAAGTCGCCAAATATTATTCTATCGCCATCATTTCATCTATATTATAATAGTCTAAGTTATATAACCGCCATAAATGAATACGGTCTGGTCCCTTCACTTTTCATATAAAAGTTTGACATAGATATCATATACGGCTCCACATTGGCACGATTTTTTTTCCGACGCCAATTTGGGGAAAACACAAACAGCATAAACAACAACATACGGCTTACCATGTCAAACAAAATAACGATACTTTGGCGCCAGTTAAGGACCCGTTACGTATATGGTATTGGCGTCAGAAAAAAATCATGCCAATATGGGTCCGTATACGACATCTGTGTCCAAAGTTTTCCATTTTGATTAAAATATCAATTTTTTTTTCGAATAAAACTACATAAAAGTTGCCATGGTCGCAAAGAATTCTTGGTACTGTTACGCTCTCCGGGTGCAAATCTCGCCAATAGCTTTTTTTCCCACTCGCCAGTTAGCATTTTTTTTTCGAGCGGTAAATTAAAACATTGCTTTGAAGTTGAAATTAATTATCATGGCTTGTTGCCTTTTTTAATATTTGGCCAGATGTCATATACGTCGTTTTTGGTGTGATTATTTTACGAAAATTTGGCAAAAACCTCGTTTTCGAATTCCAGTTACATATGTATTTTTGGTACTACTTAGTTTTCCCGTCGACAAAAATCTATCACCAAACTATAAGATTAAATGCGAATAATGGTTAATGTATGTAATATCGTAAATGACACATTCACTTGGCTTTAAGCAAGTTACATGTATTTACGTCATCAAGTGATTTTTGTTTCGACGTTTTATTTGTATATATATTATTGTTATACCATTTTATTTGTTCTTTCGTTACTTAAAATAAAAATTATACCAATTTCTATAATTTGGCGAAATTGGTCGATGGAATAACTAAGTAGTACCGTATTTTTTAATTATTTTCTATTATTCTTAGAAGAAAATAACCAAACAAATAATTAATAACTATAGATCAAAACAATTTATATAATTTAAAAAAAAAAAGAAAATAAAAGTAAATAAACATTTATTATTAAATAAAGAACAATAGCCGGGTTACCATGTCAATCAAAATAATGCCATTTTGGCGCCAATTCGGTACCCGCATATGACATCTGTGCCTAATTTTTTTTTTCGTTTTGTTTAAAAAAAAAAGAAAGAAATAAGTGAAAGCCATCAATTTTAAATGTTTCAGTTTTAAATGTAACATTTAAGTTTTGTATTTTATATAAAATGGATGAAAGGATTATATTTTAAATGAAATACAAAAAAATGCGACGGGAAAAATGGTTGGCGATTTATTGCCTGCATTCTGCTAACATAAAAATACCGAGTTCTTGATTTCTCTATCAGAATCTTTTGGTTTGGCGAAAGATTGTTCTAGTAAATTGAATTATGAATAAAATTAACATGATACATTTCTTAGCATACATTTAAGGGAGGCCAAACTGGTCGCCAAATTAGTTTAAAATAATAACCTTTTCTAAAGTATGAAAAAAAAAATATCTGTTATGATTAAAATTTGAGTTACCATCATTAGAGAAAAGTATTTAAAATTAGAAAAAAATTAATGTCTCAAAAACTAAGTCGAATTTAAAAATTCTAATACCACTTTTGAAATCTGCGGATTAATACGGATTTTTGGTGTTAATGTCATCGCAAAGTATTCCATATTTTAGGAGAAATCGCCGTGAAACATAATCAGTTGTTTAATCAGTCGTTTCATAGAATCGTTTCATAAATTCGTTTCATTTCAACCGTTTCATAATATCCGTTTCATAAATTCTTTTCATTAGGATTTTATATATATAGGGTAGATTAAACTTGCTTCTGTATAATAAAAAATATATATATCTTTATCCAAAACATCTTATTTGTTATGAAAAATATAAAGCAACCAATAATAATAATAAAAAAAAATGAACACAATTTGGGGTGGGAAGGTGTCGAACCCATTCGTAACTTTGCCCCTTTTACAGCGTGTACATTATACAGTGTGGAAATCTGCTATCCAAACGGCGCTAAAAAGTTGTATCTCTTAAATTTGCAATGATGCTGAAATCCAGGGAGCCGGTCGCAGCGACATCTGCGATATATTTTCAAATTTCAAAGTAAACATCATGTTATTACAGCGTCTAGATCAAATCGTCTTGGGGGTTTAGAAAATATCCTGCAGATGACGCTGTGATCGACCGCAAGTTAAATTTAATTAGAAACACCACGGAATAGGGTCTTATATTATCATGTGAATTTTCATATGCATTTTAAAATCGCAAGTAATGGCAATGCTATTTTTATCTGAACCATGCTGGAAAAAAAATTACCTTTGTAAATTACACTCAATTTGATATTCCACAAAAATAATTTTAAGAATTTTAAAATGTGGCATGATTTTATGTCCTCAAAATCACATACATTTTTGTAATGTTTTCCAAAGTTTAAGAAAGATATTCTAACTTAATTCCAGTTATGGGCTTTTCTTATTGTGAGCTGAATATAAATGGAAGACGGGAGATGAAATATCCATTAGACGGTCATAAAAAATGATTCTAAAACCTCTGTGTCATCATTTATTTAAAAGAAAACACTAAAGAAGCGCTTTCAAATGTATAATACAAGAATATATATTAGCAACAGGATAATTATATACATAATAAGGACAAATACCATTTCTACATGCAAATAAGTTCATTTGGGTATTTCACTAAAATGTCTGTCTGAATGCTAAAAAGAAAAAGGACAACTACAAGATATTGGCTACATATATCAGTAAGTGTAATATTGGCGCACAGATGGAGCCTATTCTTAGACAGCATTTTTAATTTGCAGAAAATTTGCAGCAGCATTGCTTTGAAAACCTGTAAAGTTGCAGCAAGTTCAGCATGACAAGACTGAAAGTTTATAATAAGACTGCAGCAAGATAACGCAAACACCGAAGTCAGCACACTTTGAACTTGCAGCTAACTTGTCGTGCAAGTTAAATTCATGCTGTATCAAATTTATTGCAAATCAACGGCAAACAAGCAATCAAAAGTACCGCAAAGTAGTAATTTTTCTATGCCCAGGGATGAGATTTCCGCTTTTTTGCACACCAGTATTTTGTTAGAGAAAATGTTATTTTATTTAATCGGAACATTTTTGCGATTTAAAAGAACAACGTTTTCTCTAACAAAATACTGGTGTGCCAAAAAGCGGAAATCTCATCCCTGTATGGCCCACTGTCTGTTTATAACAGTTACACTATAATCTTAACCCCTTCAGAGGTGTCCATAGTCCTGCCCAGTTCTATTAATGGGAACACACCATCAGAAGGTGCATGTATCGTTTTCATCACCATAAACAAGTTTAGGTAATATTTACACATTCCAATGCGAGCCTTTTTTTTGGTATTCGATAAATATAGCGTTTAGAAAAAAGCGGTACCAACCGAATAAAATTTCCGGAATTACTGCGTATGCGCTGATTGTCTATTCTCTCAAAAGAGGGATTTTTTGCTTTCGTTACTTTTTTCTTTCGTGAATTAAAGACAATCGTGCCATCAGTTTCACAACAAACTATACATGCAAGTGGGGGATGGTATACCTTTCGGGAAATTTGCTGCGAATTTCTCATTTCAAATTTCTTACGGCAAGATAATGTCAGAAAAAATCAAACTTGTTGCTAATGTTCATGCTATCTGGATTGACATCATTAAATTTTAGTAGTATTTTTCGGCTTTTCTATTGACAGAATTTCTGAGTTTTTATTAGGCTAATGTCAGACGGACGTCTTTTTGTACGCTCTTTTCCTTACGTATTATCCCTACGCAATACCGCTAGCATTGTGTAGGGATAATCCGTAAGGAAAAAGCGTGCAAAAAGACGTTCGTCTGACATTAGACTTAGGCTAATGTCAGACGGATGTCTTTTTGAACGCTTTTTTACTTACATATTATCCCTACACATTGCCGCTAGCATTGTGCAGGGATAATACGTAAGTAAAAAAGCGTGCAAAAAGACGTCCGTCTGACATTGGCCGTAAGGTAAAGAATACCCTAAGAAATTAGTGGTGTCAATACGCTCCACCCCTGCGCCAATTTTCCACCACTGACATATATATACTTACATCCCAAACATCTCACTTATTACTTGACTACTGTTTGATCTTAAAAATTCCCTGTTCAAAGCCATAAAATTAATAATTAACAGTTAAAACCAATGGAGTCATGAATAAAGCGGAGGAGACATATAGTTAGTTTACTAGTTTCGAGTGAAGTAACTTTGGAGGTTGTCACAAGGTGGCGGCTGATTTTTTATATCGTATTATCAGTTACATCAGTTTCTGATTACAGCCGAACTAAACTTCCACCAGTAAATTTTGAATAGAAAATGTCTCATTATTTTAGCGGCTTATTCATACAAAATTTCTCTCACCAATAAGGTAAAAATTTCAATTTATTTTTACTGGTGGAAGTTGGACAGGGTATTTTAAGCTCTCTCACTGACACACACAGGCAACGTTGGCGAATCTGGCAAATTTTTTATTTAGAAATATTTAATTCACACTAGAAAATTTTGAATAGCAATTTTCTTTTATTTGAATTATGGTATATCTATCATCTTTTAACCCTTTGAGGGGCAAGCAATAATGTCTCTGTAATATGAAATTCTCACCGGAATAATCGAAAAATTTTATTTTAAAATAAGGAAAATCGATTTTTTAACATTTCGCCCACCAAAGTTAAAAATATAAAATTAAGTTAAATATTTCTGGTGAGAATCTCGTTTAAATTAGGTGGGATATAATATATCCCACTGCCCCTCAAGGGGATAAAGTAAAAACAACTATTAGAACTTACAACTGAGAATTCGGAATGCCTATATAAAAAATCAGCCAGATGCAGCAACACTGATGACAGGAGGTTGTTTAGGTTGTCACAATATGACGGAAACGAAGGGCTTGACGACCTACGAAGTAAGGTAAAAACATGTAAAAATAACATTCCACACACAATAACATTACACAAATAACATTCCACATGTAAAAATAAAAACAAATTTTTAACCATAATTGAGGACCCTAGAAGCCAAGGGTTAGAAGTGACAAAATTGAAAAAATTGAAATAAGTGCACAGAAGACCTGGAAATATGCTTTTTTTTTCTTTTCTGGTAAAGAAATATAAGTGATTTTCTAATTATGTGTTGTGTTTCAGATACCAACCACTTTTGCCAAATAATGATCAATATTGATTAATTATAAATTTAAAGAAAATTGCACTCTACGTTTTTCACATTTATGGAAATAAGATTTCAAAGACCATTGTGAAACAAGCAGCAGTTTCCTATTTCAATTCAGTCAATTATTATTGACGTTCAACTTTAGTCAATTATCTTTGAACTCATTTTACTCCAAATCGAAATTTTGTCAATTTTACCACTTGGTGTCCTCAATTATGAACGAAATTCTGCATTAAGAAGGCGTTTAAATTAGAAGAAAATTTCTATTCAAGTTTACTGGTGGAAGTTTTCCCCTACGACAATGAGTCACTGCAAAACCGGTTACAGTTAAAGCTTCATCATTTTCAGGATATTTCAATTCCTCTTTCTTTACAGGCTGCCAGACTGGACTTTTTTTTTCATTTCAAAATTTCGCATTCACACCAGAAATTACCTATTCTACTCTACTCTTTATTTACTGACAGGCATTTCATTGTAAATTAAAGTAAAAATTCTTCTTTAAGAATTTCCTGTGTGAATCAGTGCTGCCAGTGGGCTACTTTTTTAAAATTCAGAATTCTTGATTGGCACTACTTTTTTGAAATGGTAAAATTTCAATTGTTTTCGCCTTAACCTCTTCGTTGCCTGGGTCTACATATGTGGACCTCCGTTTTGCTTCTTTTTATTAATGATACTCGAACATAATTACAATTTCGATATCAGAATAATATGTTTCGAAGTCTAAGGTTCGAACTAATGCAAATAAATTAAAAATCTCGATGTCAAGTCAAATGCGAGAGAAATAATTCAGTAATAATCAATAATATTGCATTAATACTCAGTAACGAAGGGGTTACCCCTTTCGGTCGCAGAGTAATTCCATTTATAAACTGATGAAATGATGGGATGGCACCAGAATTTATAAACGAATTTATTAGAAAATATGAAAGGAAAATTTTAATTAAATATTCTTGCATAGCTGCCAACCTTCCACTAATCTACCGTAATGTCTGGATTAATTTAACCCAGGTTAACCACATTACGAGCCAGAAAATTTATTTCATGAATTCTTACTTGTTTAATTCCAAGTTTCTACGCGGAACATATTTATTTTCATTTCTTAAAAATATTTTTGGTTTGAAACGTATTAAACTAGGGTCAAATTAACGCAAGTATGACGGAAGATTAGTTTGAGGTTGGCAGCTATGTTCTTGGTGCCTTTTGTCAGTTTTGGAATTGAAATTAGGTATCTTTTTTTTTAAGGACATCGCCCGCGAAAGAGTTTATTACTATGTCATTAAATAAGGCGATTTTTATCATTTCAAAAAAGTGGTGCCAATCAAGAAATCTGCATTTTAAAAAAGTAGCCCACTGGAAACTCTGGTGTGAATTCGAAGTTATTTTTGTTAAAGTAAAAGCTAAACTTGCAACCCTGTTTGTTCATATTTCCATGTTAAACCAGGCGTCGTGAACATTTTAAAAGGAAGCCTTCAATTATGAGGGTTAAATTAAATCCCTAAAATTGCTGAAATGATTGATTGGCAGCAGGATTTTCAAACAAATGTATTGCAAAATAAGTAAAGGCTTTTCTTTAGGTACATTATTAAAGTAAGTTTTTATTTCAAAATTTTGGTGTGAATGTTGTATTTTGGAATAAAACTTATGTGGGATATATTATATCTACCGTCTTTCAAGATGTTAACCTTCTCGCTGCGTAATCGTTTTATCAAAATAGCGTCAAAAATTGCGTATTTAACCCCTTCGTGACGAGCGTCTTTTAAGAATTTTTATTCTATTGTCACCGTTTTTTCAAAACAAAAACTTTTGTCTAATTTAATCGGGAAAATGCTCCGATTAATTAAGGCAAAATTTACAATAAAAAAATAACTGGTGGGAATAATCAAGGAGGGTTAATTAGACGGAAAAATGAATCTCCGAGAAAATCTCGGGTTGCGCAGCGAGAGAGTTAAATGTAAATGTGAATATCATTAAAGACTTTTCACAAAAAACCATTTCATTGCACCAAATCGTACTAGCTAAAATACACCAATTGACCGTGGACACAATTACTGAAGATTACTTAATAGGTTTTAAAATCTCCGCATTGTCGAACGCGTTGCAACTGATAAGAAACGGACATGAAGCTTAACCCTTTGCACACATAAGTCCAGTCTGACTGGACATCATATTTCTTCGCAAAAATTGTTTTTGGCACCAGTAATAAAGGAAAATAAAACTCTCCTTATTTACTTAGAGCATTTTTGAAATTGTGTACTTGAAGGAAACTTCATTCAGAAAAGAGGTGTCAACCGAATAAAATTTGTATAAGGGACACCCGAGTCAAAAGGGTTAAATGCCTACGTAAGTTAAGCGGTATGTGTTCAGGAAGATGAATTACATACCAACAAAAAATATACGAAATATTGCAATGATCGCGAAGAGTTTTTGGTGCTTTTAATACTAACCGAACGCTAATCTCGCCAATTTTTTAACTCGCCAGTAGCACTTTATAATTTTCGCGTGGTAAATTAAAAGCAATGCTCTGATGTTGAAATTAACTGTCTTAGATAATTGTGTTATTTATTGTTTTTGTTTCTTTTCTTTCCTTTTCTTTTTTTTATGAAATAAGTGAAAGACATGGACTTTAAATGTTTGTGTTTTAAATTAAAACTATGTATTTGAAACAAAATGAGTGAAAAGATTGTATTTTAAATTAATAAAATACGAAAAAATGCAACGGGAACAATATTTGGAGATGTATCATCTACAGCAGGGGTCGTACTTGTCCAGAATTTTCAAGAACAGGAAATTATTCGGTACCAGTATTTTCTTATGGAAAATATCTTTTTAAATAATGCGAAATTTCGTGATTTTAATCTAGATGTATTTTTCTATAAAAAAAAATACTGATATTTAACCTGAAAAATTCCCTAAAGCGCAAGGTTACCAGCTTGGGCTCCTTTTTTTATTCCGAAAATTCAAATTCATACCGAAAGTTCCAGAAGAAGAAAATTAATTTATGTAATCACGAAATTTCCCGTGTTAAATAAAGCAAAAAAAATACCACTTTTAATTTCTGGTATGAACTGGAACTTTCAGACTAAGAATGGAGGCGAAACTGCAAACCTGCTGAAGCGTACGACTCCTGCTGCAGCCGGCTAAAATAAAATACCGAGTAAGGTTAGTTGGGGCAACAAAGACATGATTTTACAATGTGACTCTGGAGCTTCTGACAATTCAGCTTCAAAAAGCTAATGTTCATTTCAATTAAAGTCTGAACTTCTGTAAATGTGTTCAGTTAGGTTCCCTCTATCAGACAGAAATGCTCAAAATTACATTTTAATCTTTAAAAATATAAAATTATGCATATTTCATCTTTCTTTCCTCATGGGTCCAGTTGCCCCCAAAAATGGGGTAACTGGACCAGGGGCGAGTAAGTTCCACACGTGTTTATATTTTTTCATATCGGATATCAGGTCCTGTTTGAAAAAGTGTAAACAACTTAAAAAAATTTAAACCAGGCAGATCATGTAAATTATATGTCAGTAAACAGCGTTGTAAGGGAAACCTTTGCTGTCAGTGTGCCTAAAAAAAGCACTAAAAGTGAAAATATTTGATTTATTTATACCAAAAATATAAAACTTAAGTAAGTACTTATGTACTTTAGTATAGATAATAAGTATAAAAGTCACATGGGTATTTTAAGGTAAAAATAGCAAGGTAAATCTCTGAACAAAAGGCTACGTAAGTACTTAAGTACTTTATCTTTATGCAGGGGTCGCATTATATGGGGAAAACCTTATTGTTCCTTGAAGAAAGGTTCGATGAAGATATTATTTTCAAAATAGTGGTAGAGACGATAAAAGATTCCCTATAGCATAGCTGCCTACTTTTATGCTTTTCTATTACCACTAAAATATTATAGTAAATATTGTCTTATTTAATCGTCGAAATCTTATGATTAAACAAAACTAAAATCTCTATTAAATTTTAGTGGTAGCAGGAAAGCGTAAAAATTGGCAGCTATGCCTATAGAATGCGACCCCTGTGTATAGGACAACTTGAAGGTCTGGCTATCTCGATTTCAGGGGCAAGGCATTCGTAAAATGTTGAAATAATTTAATGACACCAATATTTAAAGGAGAATCTATCTGAAAACATGTAAAAGTATATTTTCGCGTACTTAATAAAGGTTAAATTTTAATTATAAAATTCAGGTGCCAATGTGGCAATTAGAAATTAAAATTAAGTGATGCCATAACGGCATCACCGTCTCTCAAGGGGTCAAGAAATTTGGTTTGATACCACTCAATATGCTTTTTTTTTATTTCATTAAGTTATTTTAATAAGGTATTCTATCATTTTCTTTATTGTGAGCAAAAACCAATGGAGAAATTTACTTCCCGTAGTAAGAGAAACACAAAAAAAATTATTTATAACTATTGGAGTAACTGGTCCAGCATGGCCCAGTTAACCCGGATACATGTCCCAGTTACTCCATTCTTGAAACATTAATGGGGTAACAGGGACACCGGGCTTACATTTAAAACATGAAGTAAATATGTATAGATACCTAATAATATTAATGTAGTTATATGTCTAATCTTTAAAAAAAAGATTGTTTAATAAAAGTACTTACAGTATTTTAATAAAAATCCGCGGAAATTCAACCATATTGACGTTGTTTTAAAAAAAAAAGAAACATAAATTTTTGACAACCTATCACAGCAAAGTGAGAGTTATGATTGAGTTGATACACGTTGTTTTAGGAAGTAGAGATAAAGGGGCATTGCTCACAAAAGCTAAAACTTAAAAAACACTAACAGTTTTTTATAAAATAGCCTATGGCCCAGTTACCTCGTGGTTCCAGTTACCCCAACAAACCTTACTTGGTTTCTCTATCACAGGGCTGCCACAGGCGACTATTTTTATATTCTATTCACACCACTATTTAAAAAAAATATATATAGTATGTGTGCTAATTTTGCAAATGTTGTCATACTGTATATCAAAGATTTTTATTTTAAGAAAGTGGTGCGAGGTAGAATTAAAAAATAGTCGCCTGTTGCAGTCCTGCTATCAGAATCTTCCGTTTAGGCGAAGGATTGAGCAAGTAAATTATGAATGAAAGTAACACAATTCAATGGTTAGCTTACATTTAAGGGAGAAATTTGGTTGCCAACTGGTCGCCCAGGATGGCTAGTTTGCTAAAAAATCGTTTGCGGTGTATTTTAACTATGTTACACTGTTTTAATCAAATTGATATACCTTACTGAGAAGTACTACACAGCATGTATTTTGTACATTATTGAGTACGTAGAATTTGTCGTTGATTTATAGATACACTAAAAATAATTCGGTTACAGGATTGGGTATTAGTATAGCTGCCAACTTTTACGCTTTTATGCTACCACTATTTTTTAATCAGAAAAATTTGCTTTATTTAATCCTATGTTCTCTTTGGTTAAATGACTGAAATTTCTCTGGCACCTATCAGTGGCGTACCCAGGATTTTATTTCGGGAGAGGGGGGGGGGGCTGACTTAAATTTCCATAAACTTCTATATCTTACGAAACGCGTTGAATTGTGTTGTAAACAGAAATCATTTTTGACAATAAGGCCGTAGCCAGAGTGGGGGGGGGGGGGGGGGGGGGATGGGTTGCAGTAGGGATGATTCTGTTCCGAATTTTCTGTAATGTTTAAGGTATGAGGTTCCATTTAAAAAAAAATCGGTCAACAGTCCCAAAATTCGGACTAAAAAAATATATCGCAATTTTTGACAAATGGTCGGCGAAAAATATCAACTTCATCAATCGTTCGAAGGAAAAAAATCTCAAATCTCCTTAAAGGATCGCGGAAAAAATCCGGAATTTTGTCAAAGGGCTGCCGATAAAATGCAAATTTTGTCAAAGGGCCTCGGATAAAACTCAAATTTTGTCCAAAGGCCGTGAAAAAATGCAAATTTTCACATAAGATCGCGAAAAAAAGTCAAACGCGGAGGAAACGCGAATTTATTCAATTGACCGCTGAAAAAACTCAAATTTCGTCAAAGGGCAGTAGAAAGAAAGCTAATTTCGACAAATGATCGCGAAAAAAAAAAAACACGTGTTCCTTCAAAGGGCTGCGGAAAAAATGTGAATTTCGTCAAATGACCGCAAAAAACCCCGTGAATTTCGCCAAAAGACCGCAGAAAAAAATCGTCAAAGCACCACGAAAAAAACGCAAATTTCATTAAACAGAGGCAAAAAAGCGTGAATTTCGACAAAGAATCGCGAAAAAAACGCGAATTTCGTCAAAAAGCCGCTGAAAAACACAAATTTCAACAAAGGATCGCGGAAAAACAACAAGGAATCGCGGAAAGAAACGTGAAATTCGTCAAATGGCCGCATATAAACACGAATTTCGGCAAAAGACCCCCGAAAAAAAAAACACGAATTTCGTCCAAAGGCTGCGGTTAGAAACGCGAATTTGACAGAGTCGCGAAAAAAACACGTATCTCCCCAAAGGATCGCGGAAAAAAGCGAATTTCGTCAAAGCATCGCAAAAAATGCGAATTCCATCAAAGTGCAGAGGGAAAACGCGAATTTTGTTAAACAAACTCAGAAGAAGCTGGAATTTCGACATAAGATCGCGAAGAAACGCGAATTTCGTCAAAAAGTCGCGAAAAATGCAAATTTCGACGAAGATCGCGGGAAGAAAGAAAATTTCGACAAGGAATCGCGGAAAAAACGGAAATTTTGACAAAGAACCGCGGAAAAAAACGCAAATTTCAACAAAGCATTGCGGAAAAAACGTGAAATTTCGTCCAAGGGCCACGGGAAAAAAGCGAATTTCAAGAAAGGATCGCGAAAAAAGGCACGTATTCCGCCAAAAGGTCGCGGAGAAAAGGCGAATCTCTCCAACGCATCACAAAAATGCAAATTTCGTTAAAGAGTCGCGGAAAAACACGAATTTCGTCCAACGGCCGCAGTTAGAAATGTGAATTTCGACAAAGAATCGCGAAAAAAAAAACACTTATCTCGCCAGAGGATAGCGGAGAAAAAGCAAATTTCGACATAAGATCGCAAAAAAATACCAATTTCGCCAAAAAGACGCGGAAAAACGCAAGTTTCGACAAATGATCGCAGGAAAAACGCGAGTTTTATCAAAGAGCCGCAGAAAAAATGCAAATTTCGTCAAAAGGCGCCGAAAAAAACGCGAATTTTGTCAAAAAGTAGCGGAAAATGCAAATTTCGACAAAGAATTGCGGACAAAACGCAAATTTCCATAAAGAATCGCAGAAAAAACTCGAAATTTCATCAAAGGGCCGCTGAAAAAACGCGAATTTCGTCAAAAAGCAGTGGGAAAAGCTCAGACTTCGACAAAGTGTCGCGAAAAAAACGCGCATTTCGTCAAAGGGCCTCGGAAAATGCGGATTTCGTGATAGAATCTCAAAGAACCACGAATTTCGTCAAAAGGCCGCGGAAAAAACGCGCATTTCGTCCAAGATCCACGGGATAAAAACGTGAATTTCGTGAAAGCATCGCAAAAAATGCGAATTCCGTTAAAGTGCCGCGGAAAAACGCACATTTCGTCAAAAGCCGCTGAAAAAACGGAAATTTCGACAAAGGAGTGCGGAAAAAACGCTAATTTCGACAAAGGATCGCGGAAAAACGAGAATTTTTCAAAGGATCACGGGAAGATGCGAATTTCGTCAAAGAGTCTTCATAAAAACGCGAATTTCATTAAAGGGTCGTGGAAAAAACACAGCGGTCTCTTTAGAAAACGGCACATATAGAAACAACTATATTTATTAATACAGGTATAGTTTTTAAGCGGAAATAATATACTGAACTAACGTTTCAAAAGTCTGGTTAACCCGAACCCAACTTGCAGGAATGTACACTCAGCCTGAAATTGACCAGAAATGAAAACCCAAGTTAATGAAAACCAAGAAACAGAGTTAACCCAAACTGCAACAAAAATAATTAGTGCCGGGAAGGGAACCCCCGTAACCCCCTCTGCTGTAACCTTTCAGAAAATTTGCTGTGAATGTCAGAATTTTTTTAAAACTCAAAATCACCCCTGGGAGGGGAGGGCTACGGTTCCGATCCTGAGGCCGCCTTACTACGAAATAAGTTGAAAAGTGTTAATGGGTTTTATTTTATATACTTTCATTTAAAAGATAGACATTGTAACTTACAATCTGTAAAATTGTTCTCCCCACCACTGAAAATAAAGTCGTCTTCACCTTCTTTGGGTAAGCTGTGGTGTATATGTAGACTAATATGTGACTAACGAGAATGATTAATCCGCGGTAAAACAGAACACTAAATTGCAAATTTATCTCAAACAGAAAGAAAAAAAATTAGCACCTTTTTCATTTCATTTTCGACTATTTCGATGGAGGACCTGTAACCCCATCAGTCCCCTTCCCCTCGTTGGGTAAACTGTAGTGTAACTGTTCGCAGATATGGGACTAAACAGAATGGCTAGTTCTTTATATTGCAGATTGAGTTTGAGTTTGAGTTGGGTGAGCTTTGGGATCTATAGCAACAAGGCTTTTATCCCGAAAGATCCAAAAATCGAACCACAGACGAAAAGTATATCTCGAGCAGAGAAGTGAATAAGCACATGAATCAAGAAAAAGCAGAACAGCATACCACTAGAACCGATCAATACTATGGAGAAAAATTAGAGGAGAAGCACGGAACCCATGACAGGCACAATTTTTTTTTTATAAAACACACAAAAGACTTACAGCACTCGCTATTCAATACAGCATTATCCCAACATCGGCTGCGCTGAGACCGATAACTAGGACAAAGAAATAAAACGTGCTCCAAGGGGTCAGACACACCACACGGACGGCAGCTACCGTCAGTAAGAAGCTTGAAACGGGCTAACATCGCAGGAGTTATCAAAATTCTACAGAGGAGCCGAGTAATCAAAACATCATCCCTCCTATTGCCGGCCCAACCATGAGTGCGCTTAACACTGGGAATGTCCCCGTGCGACGAGAAATATTTACCAGACTCATACAGCTGACCAAAACGCACCTTGACCTTCATCTTATAGAAATAGATTAAATCCTCCGGAGCGATCCAATCAATCAAAATGTCAAAATCCCTTACATTCCTTGCAAGAAAGTCAGCCTTTTCATTTAAGGGGATCCCCCGGTGACCCGGAACCCAGTACAGATGAATAGAAGGAGAGAGAGACGACACCCAAATGATTTTATTATGCAGCCAGATGGTGACCTTAGGAGACTTAAGAGAGATCAACTGAAGAGCAGAGAGAACAGACAAGCTGTCCGAGAGAATCAAGACCGGACGAGACAGAGAGACTAACTCATCGATATCCATGCCAATAGCAAGAGCCTCCGCAGTGAAAATAGAATTCACCTGGGAAACCCGGTACCCAAAATGACCAATAGCCGAACAGCCTGCTATCCCAGTGATCGAAGTTGTCTTTGATGCATCCGTGGCAATGATTTCCCAAGAGCCCGAGAAATTCTCGATAAATTCCGAAAACAAGGGAGCCAACGTGTGAGCAGCCATATTCTTACTCTGTAAAGAAAGACCCGAAGTAACAATATGGATCGCATACATATTCATAGGCAGAGGGATTTGAAAGCACAGAAGGTGATCTGGACGGCAATTCAACTCATTAAAAGTATCAGAAACACAAGAGATATTAGCAGTGATCGATGCCAGACTCGCATCCCGTGCCTCGCACAGAGGAGACCAACTACCCAAGGCCAGGTGCTTGATCCAGAATCCAAAAGCCAAAATACCAATCCTGTCGATAATAGGGAAAGCATCAGCGTGTTTTCTTAATACTAGGTTAGGGGTCCACTTTGGCAGACCCAACGCCACCCTAAGGGCGCTCGTCTGAAGAACCTCCAGCTTTTGGAAATAGGAAGGACAGGCTAAATTAAGGATAGTAGCACCATACTCCATGATACTACGAATGGATGCGGAAACCAAGGTGAGCAGGTGGAATGATCTTGCACCATACCTTTTCCGAGCCAAAGACTTTAAAATGTTTATTCTGGAGAACAGTTTCTTCCTGAGGTATTCAGAATGTTTACGGAAGCCACCCCGTTGAGCCACATAGAACCCAAGAAACTTAATTTCTGAGCACCACTCGATGATTCCTCCATTGACACTGAAATGAGAATCGCAATCCCCTAATCTTCTCGATAGGTTGATAGCCTGAAACTTATCCGGTCTTATAGATAACTTCCAATAGTTGCACCACTGCATGATCAGCCTTAAGGCTTCTTGCAATTTAGACCAGCAGGACTCCAAAGAAGCACAATCACAGTAAACAAAGATGTCATCTGCATAGATTAAAAATTTGATGCCGAGGCCCTCCAAAACTTCAAAAAAGTCAGCCATAAAGATTGTGAACAGAGTAGGGCTTAACACCGCCCCTTGAGGAACCCCTCTACGAATGCTCCGGGTAGACGAAGTGACACCTCTCCAAGTAACTTTAATGGATCTGCCGGATTAAAAGCGGTGGAGCCAGTGAATCGTCCGGCCAGATATGCCGATTTGAGCGCACTTGTAAATTAACACGTCAGTATAGACCGAATCATATGCTGCCTGAAGGTCAAGAGCAACCCCCAAGATATACTTCTACTCCCTCCTAGCCTGTTGAATATCGAAATGCAGCATCGTCAGCGCCGTATGGCTATCACGAAATGGTTGGTAACCCAGATGTCTACTATGAAGGATCTTATTTTCAAGGAGGAGGCGAGTAATCCGCTTTGAGATCATCCTCTCGCAGATTTTGCACATGACCGAAGTCAAGGCTACAGGGCGATACGAGGAGGCATGTATTTTTAGTTTCCCAGGTTTAAGTATCCGCAGAATCACAGCAGAAGTCCAACTCGACGGGATGTCAACGGAGGTCCAACTTTCGTTGAAGAGCTGCAACAAACGTTCAAGCGCGAGGTCATCTAATCCTTTAAAAAGCGCAGCACTAATTTTGTCTTCTCCAGGAGTGGAGATTTTTGTGCGATGGATGGCATCTTTCAATTCCGGTAACGTGAAAAGGCCGTTGAGAGAGGAGCTGCCTTCTTCCCCATATGTGAGAGAAATTGGCTCATGATCACAATCCGCACTGAAGTGGTCGGCCAAGATTTCGGCCTGAGACCTCGCATCTTCACCAAACGAGTCGGCACACTGTAGGAGAAAATGGGAGCTAGCGGGGGTGCTCGAGCGATTCTTAATTTTTTGAAAGACTTTATACAGGAGACGAGGGTCCCTTGCATCGCTGCACATCTTATCCCAGAACCGCCGCTTAGACTCTCTGACAACCTGTCGAAGCTTAGCCGAAGTCCTCTTGTACTTAATAAAATAATCACTTGAGACCAGTAGACGGGCCCTCTTCAACAAAAACTTCTTCTGCTTGCTGAGGTTACTGCACCTAGTAGTCCACCAGACCGGGAGGCACTTCGACGGACCAGGACGAACAAAGCTGA
Source organism: Maratus speciosus (assembly GCA_963932465.1). NCBI lineage: Eukaryota > Metazoa > Arthropoda > Arachnida > Araneae > Salticidae > Maratus > Maratus speciosus. The sequence continues at coordinate 55,237,554 of OZ010787.1, forward strand.
ACTTAGACATAGCACTATGGACCATCGACTGGAAGGCAACATAGTCAATTTCAGAAAGAGAGTGAAGGTTGTTATTGACTTCCCGGCAGATAAGCGACCAATTACAAAGAGTGGAACGAGAGGAAGAGGCGGCGACCGAAGGCCAATCGAGATAGCAATCGGGAAATGATCACTATCATACAAATCCTCATCCACAGACAGCGTGGAGCAAGCATAAAGGTCCTGAGAACAGATCGACAAATCAATAAGAGATGAGGAACCATTAGGAGCCATGTGCGTGTGCTCAGTAGTATTCATTAAACAAAATGGACTGTCCGAGATCCAGTCAACAAATTGCTCACTGGCGCGGGACGACACCGGGGAGCCCCACATCGAATGGTGAAGACTAATGTCGCCCAAAATAAAAGAACTACCAGACAAAGAGCGACAGATTTCATCAAGGTCAGACACCACCAGACCCGACGAGGAATAGCTATTAACAATACTGAGCTGCCCCTAGTTCAAGAAAACCTGAATACCCATCACTTCATTGGACCAATTGTAGTTTGCGAGGTTCAGCTGCTGAGAAGACCACGCGGAGTTCACCGCAATGGCAAGACAACCACCCGGGCGGTCCACCCTATCCAAACGATATACAACTTTACCGGGGATAACCAGGGACTTGTCTGAAGATAAGAAAGTCTCTTGGAGAACCAAAATATCCGCAGAGGCGAACAGAGGACTCTTGAGCCAGGGGTCTTTATTCAAGATACTCCTGCAATTCCATTGTACAATATTAATACCCATAGGGCCACAAAAAGAAAAACAGCTGTACTAAAAAGTACGAACACCAAAACCAATAAGGCGACTGCCCCTAGCAATGACTAACATAAAAGTACACAATAAACCCCCCAAAAACATTTTTTCCCGCAAGTTGATACTCGCAATCGCCAGCAATAAAACGATAAAAGAAATCAGTCCGTAAGGCAAATGCTACCTCATCTGAGAGCCACTGCCATGACTGTGTTTTTTTAGTCTCTCAGGTGAGAAATCTTTCCACTTTGCCATACAATTTACGAGCATATTGCTCATATCCGTGATAGCTTCAATCACTTTCTCTGATTGTTTGGTAAAAAAGATGAACTATAATTTTCAGCATGGCGTTGGTGCGAACTTCAGTGATTTTTTGAAATTCATCCACCTCTGTTTTCTGGACACTAGCTATTTTGGCATAGGACTAAACTTCATATTTAGGAGAGAATTGTCGACGAGCATCTATGAAAGACAAGAAATTCTGGCATTTGAATCGTAAAAGCTCGACTTCTTTAAGTCGAACCGGACACTGATTAAAATCCGATCTGTGCTCCGCACCGCAGTTGGCACACGAAAGAGGGGATGAGCAAGGACCATCATGGTGAATACCACAGGTAGCACACAGTTGTTCTGATATGCAACGAGTAGTATTATGGTTGAACTTAAAGCATTTTGAGCATTGGCGTGGCCGGTCAATAAATTGCCGTACGCACTGGACGGAAAACCATGTTTTAATTTCAGACGGGAGGGAAATACCCAAAGTTGTAAAAAGCACCGGGGACGTTTCATTTTTGCTGTCCTTCTTCATAAAACGACGCACTTCTAAGATGTGTAGACTGTTTGACTCCTCTATCTCCCGAGCAATATCTGCTAGTGAAATATCGACTGGGATATTGAACGGTAAGAATCTGATTGAGATATTTTCCCATAACACTCTGGAAGAAACCTGAACACCAAGAAATGAAGATATTTTACAAATATTTCTGGCACACGAAACGTCCTTGGTAGAAAAAATCATACATCCAGCTCGAGTGAATTTCACATTATCAATTTTCTCAGAATTCTGGACTTTTGACCGTATTTCGATTTGAACATCCCGAGGGTTACGTTTAGGGATTGCAGCTGACTCTGTGCTAGTTAAAAAGATGTTAAAGTTCATACCTCCATTATCCGCTGCCTTTAACAACAATTCTTCAACAGAAGCAGAGGAACGAGCGAATAAAGGGTTATTTTCAACAAATTGAGCACCGCCATCCACCGCTTCAGTCATATCCATATTCGCACTCTCATTTCCGGAAACTGACTCAGAAACATTATTTAATATAAAATTCTGCATTTCAGAGCTCGACATAGCAACTTCATTTATTACCGCATTAATGATTTCTGGCCTCGAGTCAGGAACCACTTTAATAATAGTCATACTCATAACTGTAGGTAGACCTGCTAGACTACATAACACAAACAAAACCGGGGAAAAACTCCAAATACAGCCCGAAATTTAATGCAAAAATATAACCAAATACGCTTACCCCAGTTGCAGACACAAATATAATAACTAAAACACACCAGCGTATCAAACCACTGCAGAAATTACAAAAGGAAAACACACAAGAACAGAACACCGGCCGCCACGTTGGTTTACGCCCCCCACTTGAAAGCGAAGAGCTCACCCACACGTGCACGTACAAAACATGAAAAAACCAAATCGTTTCTATATTGCAGATAAGAAATTTACAAATTTATCTCAAACAAAATGAAAAAAATCAGCATTTTTTTCATTCATTTTCGACTATTTGGAGAGGGGGCTGCGACCCCATTACCCCATTCCACTTCTTTGGGTATAATGTAGTGTCACTGTGCACTAATATGGAACTAAAGAGAAGAGAGTGGCTAGTCTGTTGAAGGATACGGTATAAAATACAAATTTATCGTAAACACAAAGAAAAAAAAAACACTATTTTTTTCATTTCATTTTCGACTATTTTGGAGGAGGGGGCTGAAACCCCATTAGCCCCTTTCACCTGTTAGGGTATAATGAGGTGTCACTGTGCACTAATATAGAACTAAAGAGACGAGAGCTGCTAGTCTGTTGAATGATAGGGGAAAAATACAAATTTATCTCAAGCAAAAAGAAAAAAAACCAAGCACTTTTTCATTTCATTTTCAATAGTTTTCGGAGGGGGCTTCAACCTGCAACCTCATTTGCCCTCTTTCATTTTTTTGTGTATAATGTAGTGTCACTGTGTACTTATAATAAACTAAAGAGAAGGGAGCGGCTAGTCTGTTGACTAATAAGGGGGAAATGCTAATTTATGTCAAACAAGAAGGAAAAAAAATCAGCACTATTTTTTCATTTCATTTTCGACTATTTTGGAGGAGGGGGCTGTAACCCCATTAGCCCCTTTCACCTGTTAGGGTATAATGAGGTGTCACTGTGCAATAATATGGAACTAAAAAGAAGAGAGCGGCTAGTCTGTTGAATGATAGGGGCTGCAACCCGATTAGCCCCCTTCCATTTTTTTAGTAGAATGTAGTGTCACTGTGTACTAATATGGGACTAAAGAGAAGGGAGCGGCAAGTCTGTTGAATGATAGGAGAAAAAAGACAAATTTATCTCAAACAAGAGTAAGGAAAAAGAAGCACGATATTTTCATTTCATTTTCGACTATTTGCGAGATGAAGGTGCTGTCATTCCATCACCCCCCCCCCCCCATCTTGTAGTATATTGTGATGTCAATGTGGACTAACATGAGGTTAACGAGAATGGCTATTTCTCTGTATGACAGAAGAAAAAATTACAGATTTCTCAAAAAAAGTAAGGAAAAAACACTTTTTTCACTTAATTTTCGAATATTTCAGGAGGAGACGGGGGGGGGGGATGTAGCCTCATCAGTCTCCTTTCTCTTCTTTGGTGTCAATGTGGACTAATATGGGACTAATGAGAATGGATAGTCCGCTGTATGACAAAAAAAAATTAATTTTTTTTCCAAAAAAGAAGGGGAAAAATCCCAAATTTTTTCATATCATTTTCGAAAATTTCGGGGGGGGGGGCTGTAGCCCCATCAGCCCCCCCCTTGGGTACGCCCATGGCACCTATGGTATTAGCTGTAACTATTGGATGTGTGTTTTATCTGTGACATGCATTTAAAAATTTAACTAATTATTAGTGTATTATGCGGTATGTAGATCATATACAGGGCTTCACGAAAGAAATCGTACATATTTACGGCTATGGACAGCAATTACTAAAAAGAAGTTTATACTTGTTTGTGTTTTTGTAATGTTATTTTAGATATCACATTTCACAGTATGAATTTCTTACCAAAATCCCGATTGTGTTGAAAAGTATTTCATAATATATGCCATGATGCCCGATTTCTCCCTCCCTGATTTTTCTCAGTAATCACCACCAGAAACGGCAATGTATCTTGTTCTTTGCGTAGCTCTGTATATTAATATGTTTATAGTTACCAAACTTTTATTACTAAACTAAATATAGCTCATCAGGAAAATGCATAACACAATTAAAAACTACGCTTAAAAGTAATTCGCTTCCTAGTCACAAATACTTACGAACACTGTGTAGCATGTATATTAGCAAAATGTACACTAATAAACGTAAATAAACACTACGTGCTATGCAAAAATTTAGTTAAACTTCAAAAAGGGAAAAAGTTGAAAACGAACTTCCAGTAATTATCGCTCCTAGACAGCACGTTTACGGAATTATTTTTTGTAATCAAATTATTTTATGTGTCCCTGTAAATGAACGATAAATGTAATAAAATCAGCCTTTTCAGAAAGTACTTTCAAGGGCACCTTAGTATACATGTAAATTTCATTATCGTTGAAATAGTGTAAAATCATTCAAATACACTACAAATGATATTTACCCCATAGAACATTATCTAATAGAATTATTTTGTGTGATCCTGTAAATGAATAATAAATGCCCATATTGGACAGAAAGTATCTTTTATAGCACTTCATAAATGCGTGTCAATTTCATTATGTTTGAAATGGCGTAACAACATCAAAATGCACGTGAAACATTTTTCATCTAATCGTAATGTAGCGGAATACTTTTGACTGACCTTGTAATCGAACTATGTGTGCAATACTCTTCATTTTCAATAGAGATGGTGCTATGGTAAACATCAATCACATATAAAAGTTACAGGACTATCCGTTTAGATTTATGAGAGTTAGAGTACGGGCAGAAAACACAGAAGCCATAAAAACTTTTAAATTACGGTGGAAAGTGGTAAAAAAACATCTAAAATTTTATTTAATTATCTTTCCATTACACACCTCAGAATACCAAGCTTATTTTTCTTCCGCGGAAGTGTTTTAACTACATATAATAAACGAAATTTTATTAAGCACAACGTATTATTTCAAGAAATAAAAGAAAATATATTTTTAACAAAATAAACATATTTTTAATCTTTACATACAAATTTAACATATCTGAAGTAATGTATCCTTATGGAAAATCTAAACGTTGCTGGGAATCTAACAATTCAATAATGTTAGAACTTAATGGATTTATTTCTCAAACTTTTAGGGATTTTTCTCAGACATTGGGATTCCCGTTTTCAATTTTTAACTATGCAAAAATCTCGCATATAATTAATTTAATTTTTTTAAATAAAATCTTCCGTTATCTCCGATGAAATATTAAATATCATTTATGAAAATATATCTACTGAATCAGAGTATTTATATACAAAAAAATGGTTTACTCTGGAGCATGTCATTTAATCCTATCTAAGATTTCGTATTATGAGATAAATTTTGAAATATTTTTTCATGCATAGACTGTCGCCATATACAACGTAGTTATTCAAAGAATACAAATCATAATACTTTTTCCTGATAATACATTTTTATTTAATGAAAGAAGCGTTTTCATAATTGAGATAAACTAAAACTATAAAAAGAATATGAGTAATATATCTACTCTAGTGAATATTCTAATCCTATTTTGTTGTTAAAGATATAATAATAAAACTTATACGTTATGAAATACCATCAAATTAGATTTTTTTCTTTTGTCAGGAATTTTAAATCAATTTATACAAGGTGCGTCAGTATCAGCTCACCAAGATTTTATTTAATAATCTTCAAATTAAATCTTCTACGCTTTTTAAATATATGCTAAAATAAAGTTTAAAACATCTAAATTGTATAAAATTTTGTTTTAAGACATTCGCATCCTCTATAAATGTATAGCGTAGCGTCTAGCTAATATTTTATAAAGGTAGTCAACGGTTGAGTGTGTTTTAAGATTTTGCGTGTGCTCATGGTTGCCTGAATTTTAAAATTTGAGCGTGAATGAGCTATCTATTAAGTCATTTCTTAACACCATACAGACCGCTGACGCATTTATGCGTCATTTATAAAACTGTCATTCAGAAATTCTAAATTCTCCTCAGAAAGTTTGAATAGTTATTTTTGGCTGTTGTAATGGTAGATAATTTGCAAATAAAAGAAATTATAATTAGTGTTAAAAATGTGAGCTTGAATTTCTGTATATTAAACTTACCACATTTGGAAACACTTTTTGCGGCTTGTACAATGTTAAGATTTTTCAAAGTGTATCTAAATCATTAATAAATTGATTTAATAAAATAGTCCATTTTTGAACGCCAAATTCACCTTTGTTTATTATATAAAAATATTTATAATGCTTCATTAAAACACATTACTACATAGGTGTAATAAAATGTATACAAATGTTTTCAAAATTAAAAAAAAACTAATTAAATGGCCTTTTTTTTTTCCTTTTTCTTTCTTTTTTTCTTTTTTATCATTTTAACATCTAATGTTTTTAATTTTCAAAACATATGTATATATTTTATCACACATATATAGTAATGCGTTTTAATGAAGCATTGTAAATATTTACATGTTTTTATATTTTTGTGTCTAAATCTCCAGGAATCTGATAGCCAGGGTTATATTGTGCAATGATATGATATTTAAATTATATACCTGCGGTTGTTTAATGACTGTATATAGTGCGGTAGTAGTTGGCTAGCGGTAGGAGTTAGATTCCATGTATTTAGACCAATATCGCCCATAGTGGTAATAATATCTTGATTTTCTCCACTTTTTGTTTTGAAAGTCGAATTTTCCACCTGCTGAGTAGCCCGTGAAGTTTCCAGTGGTGTAGCGCAAGTACAGCGTCTAGAATACCTAGTGTGGAAATATGCTATCCAAACAACGCTAAAAATTTGTATCCCTTAAATGTGCGACGATACTGCTAAAATTCCAAGTGTCGATCGCCGCGACATTTGCGGTATTTTCGTATTACATTGTATAGACTAGCAATATCTAGCAGTTGTAGAAAATATCCTGCAGATGTCGCTGCGATCTGTATATTTCACCAGCATCGTTTCACATTTAACGGATACAATATTTTTGCACTTTTTAAAGCATTACAGGGATAGTTAATTTTGACACTATATATTCTAGGAGCTATAGCGAAAGTTTTACCTTAGAGGTTACTAGGAACATGTGCGTAATAATATTTCACTTTTACTCTTATTGTAAAATCATAGAGACAAGAACCCATTTAATTATTTTACACTCTGTTTTATATCATTATTTTCTTATGATTATCAGCGCTTAAAAGTTTGATACCTTAATATAAGTACAATGGAAAATCCTGGAGAGAAAGTGGTAGCTTGCTCAAAAAAAATAAATAAATAAATAAATAAATAAATAATGCATTGTTATCCATAAAATGAAAACAAGTAACTACGACTGTAAGCAGAAAATTAGATTTCTGACTTTAGATCCCGCCTGTAATGAGATAAAATCTTTTTAAAGAAATTTACTGTTCATATATTCATTCTTACGCAATCTTTCTAAAGTGACAGTTCACAGTGTATGCTGCAGACATATGTGTTTGCTTTTTCAATTCTAAAAATTGCTTTTTTTTAAACTTCATATTTTTATAGAGAATATTGGCTAGTTCCATGGATTTTTGTAGAGTAAGTAAAATAGCTGACAACTGCTATGCTTGTCACCCACCGTTATTTTCGAAGAGTTTTTCGAAAATAAGTCACTATTTTTCCGTTCTAAAATACTGGTAGCCAAAAATCGTAGCATGTGACTTACACGACAAGTATTCATGGAAATATCCTATTGCAATATAAAATAAATTTAGATTTATTTTGCTACTTAGTAAAGGGATTTCATATAAGACGTAAAATCGTTTCATTTATAAACCCTTTCAGGGGAAATGAACTTCTATTCAAAAAATACTGAAATGATTGAATGACACCGGAATTTAAAAACAAATTTATTTGAAAATATGTAAAAGCTTTACTTCATGTAATTAATAAAAGGAATATTTTCAATTAAATATTCTGGTGTCAATGTGCCATTTTCGGATTAAAATTAAGTGGTCCAAAAATGAACCACCGCCCTTGAAGGGGTTAACCCTTTGAGGGGCAAGCAATTGCGTTTTGTTTTATGCTGAATTCCCACCGGAAATTTAGAAATATTTTATTTTAAAATAGGGAGAAGCAATGTTTCAACACTTTCCGTCCAAAGCTATAAAAGTAAAACTTAATTAACCCCTTAACGTTCGAATTAAATTACGGCTGAAAAATTCAAATTACTTACTGGCACCACTTTTATGAAAAAGAAATATTCACCTTATTCAATGACAGGAAAAACGATATTAAAATATAGCCAATTTCACTATTTTATAAAACTGGGAGGAATCAAACAATTTGAGTAAAAGACACAGCCCGTGAATATGACGGGAGCGAGAATTAAGGTGTTAAATTTTTCTAGTGCAAATCTTAATTAAATTTAGATGGGATATATCTCAACCCCCCGTCAAGGGGTTAACCCCTTGAGTTGCGGAGGGATATATTTTATTCCATATAAGTTTAAACAAGATTCGCACCGGAAACTTTTAAATAAATTTTATTTTTATAACTTTAGTGAAAAAAATGGGGAAAATTGCTTTTCCTTATTTTGAAATGAAATTTTTCAAAGATTCCGGTGTGAATTCAACATTACATTAACACAATCATTTGTCCCTCAAAGGGTTAAACATGCAGTATCCCTATTTGTAAATGAACTATTCTTAGTTCTTGTTAGACTCTCTCAGGGAAAAACAAAAATAAGACAATAAAAAGCTTTAAATGAAATTTTATATAAAAAATAATCTCATAGTCAGTAGGTATTACATTCTGCGGAATACCATTACAAATTTGAGTCAGTTATATTTGAAAGATAAAATTTAGATATATTGAAAATTTAATTACAATTAGATAAGTATTTGTATAATTCCACGACCGAAATTCAAATTATCTCTTAAATGCATAGGGTAGAATGCGTTCATACATGCGTAGAAAATTTCATAATTCAGAGAATCGGAATTCATACCAGAAAATATAAATGGTAAATTTCGGTTTATTTAATAACGAAATGGCTGTTATTAAAGGGAGTGAAAATTTCTTTTTTATTTTTCTGGTGGAAATACGGAATATGTGAATAAAAAATCCAATAAATAGGAACAATTATTGTATCATAAACGATACCATATGCATTTAAGGGTTAAAGATTTTGTTAATTTATGAAACCTGAAATGCTATTATGTCGTTTACTATCTTTTTCACCAAATAGAAAACACTCATAACCATTTTTTAATTCTTATTCCAATCCAGTCATTCGTTTATACCATCATACCAAGATTATTGCTACGAAATATTTACCGCTTTTCCAAGTTTGTTTAAGGCTTAAATAAGGTATCGGTATTTGGGATTTTAATAAACACCCTTGCCCCCAATGTAATATCTAGAAGTCTTTTATAAGTACCCTCAGAACTCTCACTCAGTCTGTTTTTGGAGGCTACTTTTTTTTAAGAAAATCTCCTTTATAAATTTCATTGAAACATACTTCGGAAGGCGTTTTTGTTACTTTTGTTTCAAAAACCTACCACGAATGTTTCTTTTAAAAAATACTAGATTTCAAAAAAATGACCAGTGAGAGCCCTGTATTCTATAAGATTATTTCCAACAGTTGCATCAGTGCAGGGGTGAAAAAATCTAGGCAGCAGCTGCCAGTATCTCATGACAGAATTACTCCTCGGCGGAAAGGGGTCAATTAGTTGTGAGATTTCAAGCCTGGTTGTTTTATCATTTTCATGTAAACTAATTTACATTTTTCTTTAATTCATCTACGAATGGTATCCGTCGACACAGAAAGCTCTGACTAACTTTTAATGTGATTAGGAATCATCATTTGTCTAGATGCCAGTTTATGGACAATTCTATAATCTCGTTTTCATGCCACACGTGGCCTTCCAAATCTATGTTTTGCTTTGAAAGAGTCACCCTTAGATAGTACTTGATTGCCAGACTTCTATGGACGATTCAAAGTAGCTGAAATTTCTGCAACAGTCTTCCCTTTCGATTTCTGCTTCCATGCTTTAATTACTTCATCTGACTGAAAATTTCTAACTCGCGGCTTCTTCACTAACCGATACTATCGCGAGGGGCACTTAAATACTTCATGCATGTGACGTCATAAGTTTGAAATTTGCGTTTTTCCGTGAACAGTTGCCAAAAATCACAAAAGTGTCTAAAATTTTGCAATATGCAAATTTCACTTTTTTTCAGTTAAATTAAATAATATCCTACATTAAAACCGTCATTACTGTCCTAAAACTTTTCATATATATTTAAAAATAAGTACAGCCATTTTTATAACCCAAGTGTTCGTATTTTTTATTTAATCACCAGCGTCTAAACTTTTGCTGAGGACTGTATATGCCAATTATTAATGTTCTTTTTTTAATTATGAGTATATAAAACCAACGTCTATAAACGTCTGTCGAAACCGTAAATTAACGCTTTAAATAAATTTATTGTTTCGCAATAGAAATAGTTTATACCCAAATAAACAATATATATACTTTTATTGGAAAATAAAATGCGTGATGTCGATAAATTGACGCCTTTACTTAGATACAATGTGAATAACAATAGCCTATAGATTTTGTTTAATTAAATTATCTCCATTAATTCAGAATATAGAGTTTATATTGTTAGATTTAATTATGCGTTTAGCTCAGTAAATATAACTAAATTAAAGTTTTCTGCGTTGAAACATTTTACATATATTTCGGTATAAATTCTGTACTCTTAATTTTCCTATTGGATTTCGTACTTATGAAAATAATATACGGGCACTTAATTTGAAAATTTACTCATTACTTATGTTACTTAACGCATTTGCTTTGGACAATATTTCATTATTGTCCAAATATAGTTGTATAAAGCAAAATTATATTCTCAGAAAAGGAATCATTTGAATCTTGTATACATTTCTTATTATCTTAATTAAAAAACCGACAAATGATCAACATTCATTATTATTATTGAAGTGGATAATTGCTTTTACATGAGTATATTCCGCCAATAACACAAGCCGACGATGGTTTTTAATATTATTTATTGATTTTCTGTATTTTTCATTTGCTGAATCCAATTGAATACAGTGTTCCCAGTTTGGCCTCCATTTTTATTTCTAAATTTCAAATTCACACCGGAAATTTTGAAGGAAGAACCTTTAATTTATGTAATCACAGACTATTTAAAAAAATAAAATATACTATTTTTAATTTCTGATACGAATTCGGATTTTCTGAATAAAAATAGAGGCCAAACTGGCAAGCCTGACTGGATAATATTAATTGTATCAAAAATATTATTTTGCATCTTATTTATTAATATTGGTGTATGCACTAAAGGATAAACTGATACATTTATTCTCGCGCAAATTGCGACACAAAATCACTTGGGTAATTGCCCGTTTAGCACAGGTCTGTAGAATATAATATTTGCTGTTCGCTAGCTTGTTACGTTACTGAATTAATTTTTTAATCCTTAAGCACTTTAAAATTGCACTTTATGTAAGGCGCCTGAAAGTTTCAACATCTTACTACAAAACGTTTATATATATATATGGGGGCACAGAGGGGCTTATTTTTGAGAATCACTAATTTTGAATAGTAATATTCGCTTTAATAAATAGGAGAATTCTTCGAATTAATAAGAGGCAAAAAATTAACTCAAAATAGTGATAGGAAATTTCGGTACCTGCCAACCTTCATATTCTTGAGTGAAATATATTTCAAACCAGTAATTTTACATAATAAATTAAATTCATTAACTACCACATAGAGGCGCCGACATAACAGAGAGAGGGAGGATAAGGAAAACTTCCGCTGCTAATTTTAAAACTTATCTTTTGTTTTAATAATTCCAAGTGTTTAAACAGGTAAAATTGTATACTTATTAACCCCTTAACGCTCGAATTAAATTACGGTTGAAAAATTCAAATTGCTTATTGGTACCACTTTTATGAAAAAGAAATATTCACCTTATTTAATGACAGTAAAAACGATACTAAAATATAGCCAATTTCACTATTTTATAAAACTGGTGGGAATCAAACAATTTGAGTAAAAGACACAGCCCGTGAATACGACGGGAGCGAGAATTAAGGGGTTAAGCGTACGAACTTGATGCTGGAATCAGGCGTAAATTAACACAGATGCGCCATCTGGCGAACGGGGTTGATAATCCACATACGCGGGCTTTTAATGTGACGTCATATATGACAGAATATCTACCATCTGCACATATTTTCTAAATCTACAGTCACTCATGGAATATGAACCTTGTTTACCAGATTTATCGGTAAACCAGATGCACTCAACACCACGAAGTTTTCTTCGCCTTATCTAATCGGAGACTTTTCAGCTATTAATCAAGGTGAAAATAACTTTACAATTTTAGTAGTTTACTCCTCTTTAATCTTGCGGTTACTTCTCTTATTTAAGATAGGATGCATAATATGTATGCAGTTTTGTTAAATAGAACGATTAAAACATTTCAAAATTATTCATTTCAGTGTACCAGTTTTGCTCACATTAAGTCGGCGTCTATGGTACCACAAAGAAACAAGAAGGATTTTATTAAAATCAATATTCGCTTCAAAATAAAATATAAAAATATATACAGGGTGGTTCAAATTAAAGTATCCCGCTTTGGGACGCCCTAGCGAGAGAAGCAGTGGATGTAACGTCTTCATATTTGGAGGATATACATATCAGACTACGGGAAACTGATTGGCACAAAAAAATAGTTCAAACAAAGGCCGATAGGGAAAAATGTAGCGCTACGGGTTGGGTTGAGTTGGGGCTGATTTTTGACGGCCAATTATCTACACTTGGGATACAGACCCAAGGGTGAGTGCCCTCCGTGGGGTTCTTACTAAGGGAACCTAACCCGTATTTACGCATGGAAATCCAAGGTTTCGAAGAAAACCACGAAAACTCCGAAACGGTTAGTCCGACGGGTGCGATTGGGTTCGAACCCAGCACCTCCCGTCTACCAGCTTCGAGAGCAGAACCTCTCAACTATTGGTGGGGCATGTAGCGCTACGATCGGTTTAATGTAAGGAAAATTTAACACGACCAAGGGTGTAAACATCTAGGCTCCAACGGGCTGATTTCCACCAATACATTTTATTAGTATTATTCGTTTAAATTTTATTAGCATATGCTCGATTAATTTTATTAGTATTCTTATTAGGCGAAGAATACTAAAAAATTAGTGGTGGGAATAGGACCATTTTCGCCTAGATTTTAACACCTTTGAATATCACGCAACCAATAAAGAACAGAATACGAGATCTCGGTAATTAACTTAATTATTACATTTTCTACACACAAACTGACGATCCTAAAAAACTGTTAGCGACAGCACAAACGAAAGACACGTGCGTGGTAACAAAAAGTTTTTCACAAGTCGGATTCAATATGCCCACATTGCTTCAGGGCCAAAACGTGAAACCATGTCACCTCATGATCCGTAGCGGCATGTAACTGATCGCGACCGATGTTGCGCACTTGCAAGAGGATCTGGTTGTTCAAATCCACAAGATTTCCTATGTTTCCTCGAAATACTTTAACTTTGAGGTAACTCCATAGCCAAAAATCACACAGGGTCAAGTCAGGTGAACGTGGGGGTCATCCTGTAGGAAATGCAGGGTTGATAATGCGATCGTCCGTAAAATGGCATTGCAGCAATTTTTGAACTTCACGTCCAATGTGAGGGGGCGCACCATCTTGTTGGAATGTTGTTGTAGCCAGGCACCCACGCTGCTGGAGTTTAGGAATCACCACACTTTGCAACATGTCCCGATAACGTGCTGCAGTTACGGAATAGGTTTTTGGTCCCTGAGGATTGATTTCCTCAAAGAAAAAAAATGGCCCAATCAAACGGGTCGCAGTTAAGTCTATCCATGCATGTAACATGCTGAGAATGCAGGGGCCTTTGTTGGATATGGTGAGGATTCTCAGTAGACCAGATACGGCAGTTTTGTGTGTTCATTGTTCCGCACATGTAAAAGTGAGCCTCATCGATCCATATGATGTTCCACGGCCAATTCTTATCCACCTCCATCCTTGCCAAGAACGTCAACGCGAACGTTTCACGAAGATCGTTATCACCAGGTTTTAATTCTTGGAAGCGACGAAACTTATACGGATAGGCTTTGAGTGCTATACGCAGTGGCGGCTCGTGCCAATCTTCACTGGTGGGGCCCGGTCCTCATAACATATTGTAAATTTTTCTGTATTAATATTTCTTGTTTAAACATGAGAACAAATTATTTAAAAATAAAATTAAAATAGTAATCTTACTTTTGTAAATAAAAATTTTATTATTTTTTCAAGTAATCAACGTTAATTTCAAATTTATCAAATTAATTACAATTTTTAACACACCATTAATTGCCATTATTAACATTGAACATACTTTGATCAATCATCATTTAATTAAAAAACAAATATACAAAATAATAATAATAATAATAATAATCTCACAACGTTACAGAAAAAAAATATTAACTTTACTTGCAAACATTGAAACTATTCAGAAATGAAAATTTAGTACATTATTTAAATAAAAGTTTGGTATGTTTTTAGATGCGCAAATCTTTCACTAACTTTAAATTTAATTACCATTATTCACATTAAACTTACTCTGGTCAAACATTATTAAATTAAAAAACAAATTCACAAATCAAACAAAAAATAATTATCTCATACTTTAATAGAAAAAAATACATATTTTTTTGCAGAGATTTAATCCATTCACAAATTAAAACTTAATGCATTATTTAAATAGAAATTAAGCACGTCGATTTTTTCGACTAGCAAATCTTTCACTTACTTTTACATCAAATTCTGATATTGTACTAATAAAATCTTTGTGGACTAAAAGAACAGCAAGAGTGTGCTTAATCGTTCCTGTCCCATAGAGTTTTTCAAAAATGTTTTAAAATTTTCTCTCATTCGCTCTTTAACTCCGGTATGACACCCGCTCACAACAGCGCACCGTCATATGCTTGCGCAACGAGCTTATCTTTTAAATAAAACTTTTCTAAATTTTGAGTTAAGATTTTAGTAAGTCCCTCTGCTGTTTTATCATAGACATCAATGAATTGAACAAACCTTTTCAAGGGTTTGTTATTTTTTATATATCGTAAAATGATAACAAATTGTGAAGCGCAGCTTACATCAATATAGTTTCGTCAGCTTGTAAATCTTCAAAATTAGAAGCAGAAATCTCATTTTTAACTTCATGCATATACGTTTCATATATACAATCCAACAGCTCATTCTGTATAGTTTTTGAAGTATTTTTAGATACTGTAGCATTGTTTAAATGGTCTTCCAATATAGTGTCCAGTTTTGAGGTTTATGTGACCAAATCTAAAAGCATACTTCGGTTTACGATTTAGCACATACCTGTTCTTCTCAACCATTTCTTTATGTTTTTGTAATGAAATCCTGTAACCTTCATCCAACTGCGCTACAATATTGACAGTTCCGAAGGTTTTATAGTTAATAGCCCTATTTAAATGAGTAGTACTCATTTCATGTTTTTTTACTCTTTCAGAAAAATGCTTCAAATCGTTACAGCCAGCCATACTCCATAATTTCACCCCTCCAAACAATAAACAATAAAAACAGAACAAAGCTTTTTTTTTCTTCACTTGCTGAAATCCACAGAAATTTTTGATACCACTGTGTAGAGAAATAGAGTAGTTTTTCCCCATCCTTTCGTTGCATTTCAAAATTCTTCGCTTGATAAGGTCCCAGGCGGTTAATTTCAAGTTTTTCTTCGAAATTCATTGTTGAAAAGGGCATAATAAATCATCTACAGAATTCATTTTTTTATTTCAAGAATTTAAGGGTGTGCTCGAAAAAATATTTTTCCACCCTCATCAGCTCGAAATTTTCTGGGACACTTTCAGACTCATTTTTAAAAGTAAAAACATGAAACTTGCTGAGGTGATTTTTGAAGAGATGTTTAAGAGGCCCTGTAGTTTCATTTTTCGCTCAATTCATTAGAATTTGATTTTAAAACAATTATTTTCTCAGTAGGACCCTTTTTTCATCCCCAGATCTCCCGCTTCGGAAAATTCGGTTCAAAACTCCCACTTTGATAGCAGTATTATTATTTTTTTTTTTGCAATGTTTTCTGCACTTTTCAAAAAATCGACAAGCACATCACATTATGTAGTTTCTAAATAAGAGAATTTGCCAGTTTGATGCGTTTGAGAGTAAAAATCAATTTAAAAATAAATCAGAAAATACGCAGTTTGTATTGGAATACACCTTAACAATAACATGTGTCTCCGTTTAAAGAGAGTACAGAGTACTCAAAGATCGTGTAATTTAACGATTATGCAGCAATAGTAATACAAATGTCGCCAAATATTTTTGAGAATCCCCGTATAACAGAAGCTTTGCATCAAGGGCACACTCGCCCAGTGCCCCACATTGCAAAAAAATACGGAAGATTTAGCTCTAAAAGAGCAGTACATCGCCAAAATTGAATGACACGTGAGGGAGGGAAATACTCATTATCGCGCCAGATGGGCACAAATGTCTTGTGCCCAGATACCGTAACCTTGGTGTTCAGAAGTAAGTAGTGGCCAGTAAAGTGATTTATTGCCTCTGAGAAAGAAATAGATGCTGAGAGTCGATAACGAAGGAGTGGGCACGATGTAAGAAGGAGTTTCTTTGCAATATATTTTCAGTAAACAGTTCTTTTTTTATTAAGATTTAAATTAAAAATATGAATCAAAATTTTTTAAATGAACAGAAAATTCTAGTGGGGCCTGGCCCCTGTGGCCCCAATGGACTGGCCGCCCCTGGCTATACGCATGCACCTCCAAAAGGTAGTGTAGGCAAATCTAATTGCATTGATACGGCTCGAACACTGGATACTCCTGCTGTGTTTGTACTGGCCTGCTCAATAACAGCGGTTGCGACATCATCCATCACCTGCGGTATTTTTCTTTCGCCCTCGGCCTGCTTGAACTAGATAACTACCAGTTTCCTCAAAGTGTTTGACCATTCGTCGAAAAACACATGGTGGACCCGTACGCAAAGATTTCTACCGTCGGCACAAACGAAGCGCTTTGGCAGCGTTATCGTCATTTTGGTAAAAAAAGCTTTGGCAGTAAAGCACGTTCAGGAAACGAGAGAACCATCGTGGCGGTCTCAGAATGTTTCGAACCTATTCGCCATCCTTTTTATCTGTTACGACGGAACTTTAGCTCGCCTCTTATGAGAATGTTTTTCTCAGGTACTGCGCGAGCAAACAAATAAGCACACAATACAAGGTGTCGGTAATTACATTTTTTTAAAAACTCCCACCACTAAATTTTTAGTATTATTCGCCTAATAAGATTAATAATAAATTTAAGCGGAGCGTATACTAATAAAATTTAAACGAATAACACTAATAAAATTTATTGGTGGGAATCTGTCCAGTGGCACCGAGATGTTTACACCCTTGGTCATGTTATATTTTCCTTACCTTAAACCGATCGCAGCGCTTCATTTTCACCTAGCGGCTTTTGTTTGAAGTATTTTTTTTTTTTTGCATCAATCAGTTTCCCATTGTCTGATATGTATAGCCTTCAAATTTGAAGACGGTAGATCCACTGCTTCTCTCGCTAGGGCATCCCAAACAGGGATACTTTAATTTGAACCACCCTGTATTTAGAACCAGAAAATATACTTAACATATTAAATCAACCAATTAAGTACCACAGACATGCAGAACTGTTTGATTACAATATATTTTGGCTCACAAAATGTGTGACAGTTGACAACTGTGCCTGTATATATATACAAGGGGACAATAAATTCACTTTCAGAATAAAAACCTTCATAAAATTGATAAAATAAGCACTGCCTTTCCACAAACATTAAAATAAAGCAATAAATTTATTGTATGCAAAACTAGTCGCCGAGTTCCAATATTCATGGAGTACGCAGCTGTTAATGGAGTTATCCACTTAAATAATAGTAGGAATGCTGACGATTTATCAGTCGTCTAATTAAGAAAATATTAAATGTTTACGAGATATCAGTGATTTATTTTCTGATAATATAATTTGCTTTATTAAAGAATGAAATATCGTCCAATATAATCGCATTAAGTAAGAAAAGTAAAAAGTAAATTTGCAAATTAAATTTCCTTATCTCAACTTTAATAAGTAGAAACTCCAACTGCAAAATTAAGACTACTGAATTTATGCCGAAATATACGTCAAATGTTTCAACACGACAAACTTTAATTCAGTTAAATTTACTGAGCTAATCGCATAATTAAATCGAACAATTTAAACTCCTTATACTAAATTAATGTAGAAAATTCAATTAAGCAATATCTATAGGCTGCTGTTGTTTAAATAAATAAGTTAATTTATCAGCCCGATATATTTTATTTTCTAATAATGATATATGTTTTATAAAATAAACTGTATCTAATGCGAAACAAAAAAAAAATTATTTGAAACATTAGTTTATGGTTTTGGCAGAGATTGATAGACCTTTGCTATACAGATAGGCTGTACAAATGGCTATAGAGATAGACGTTCGATATAAACAATGGAGTTATGAATAAAAAGGGGGGACATATAGTGTACTGCTTACAAGTTGCGAGAGAAGTAACTGAGGAGATTGACACAATGTGGCAGCTGATTCTTTACACTGGATCAACAATTTCTGATTACCGCCGGAGCAAACTACCACCAGTAAATTTTGAATAGAATACTTTGCCTTATTTAACCCTTTCATGGGCAGACGAATTCTGTCCGTAAACTGTGAAATAACCATGAAACTATTAATAAAGAGGAACTGACATATCCTTAAAATAGTGAAGCTTCAACTGTAACCGCTATCGCAGGAGTTGTTTACCGCCAGTGGAAATTTCCACCAGTAGATTTATATAGAAATTTTCAACTTATTTAAACGCCTGATTATTACAAAATTTCAGTCATAAATAATGGTAGAAACAGATTTTCATTGGAGTTTACTTTGGCGGTAGTTAGGCCCTGCGTTTCCGCCATATTGTGACAACTAGGGAAACAAGCTGACAGTTTTACAAGGCATACTCACACCAGTAAAAACAAATAGAAATTTTTACGACATTTTTGAGAAAAAATTTCGTGAATAAGACGCTTAATTAAAACGAAATTTTCTATTAAATTTTACTGGTGGGACGTTTGCCCTGGCGATAGTCAGAAACTGAATATCCGATTTAAAAAAAAACAAACAGCCGCCATCTTGTGACAACCTCCTCAGTTACTTCACTCGCAACTGGTAGATAGTACACTATATGTCTCCTCCTCTTTATTCATATAACTCCATTGAAATAACTGACTGATACCAGAACATTCAAACGAGGTACGAAAGCGATTCAAACGAACTTAGAAAATAGAAACCCGCTAATTTGCACGTTAATTGCGAAGGCAAAATTTTATTAAAATACTCTTGGTGCCATTTGTCAGTTTTGGAATTAAAATTAGGTGGCTAGACCGTCTAGTCATCGCCCTTGAAAGGTCTAAGCGGCTTTTTGTTTCACGAGGAAAATTTCTCTCATAAATATAGTTAAATTTTCTATTTTTTTTACTGGTGGCAGTTTGCCCAAGTATTATAATATTTTTCACTGACATTGGGAAGAGGTTGTCTAGGTTGTCACAGTATGGCGGAAATGCTCGATCTGACTATTGACGAAGTAAACTTACACCATGAAACATTAATATCTGTTTTTGCATTATTTATGGCTGAAATTTTACATTAATAAGGCGTTTAAATAAGCAGAAACTTTCTATTTATGTTTACTGGTGAAGTTCACCCCGGCAGTAATCAACTTCAGCGAAAGCGGTTACAGTTGAAGCTTCACTATTTTAAGAATATATCAGTTCCTCTTTATTAATGGTTCCATGCTAGGTTGCCAGTTTGGCCTCTATTTTTATTCAGAAATTTGTAGTTAATTCCAGAAATAAAGAATAGTTTTTTATGCTTTATTTAATGAGATACATTTATTCATCACTTACACTAAAATTCCTTCTCCAAAATTTCCGATATGAATTTAAAATTTCGGATTAAAATTTGAGGCCAAACTGGCAACCCTGGTTCCATGTGGCAGTACAACTGGGATCACTCAGGGGGTGGCAGATATACGCACGGGCTGGTACCAAAAGTTCAGAACCAAATAATTTCAAAAGATAAAGTATCTATTTACTTTTTAACAGGCCGCGGCAGCTTCCCGTCTTTCCTTTATAATATCGGTAAAAAAGATGACGACCTTTGTAAATGTGGTGGTCGAGGAGACCCGATGCATTACATTTTCGGCAACTGCAAATTCATGAAGTTTAAATTTCACAGAACAGAAACGACAATCCTTCAGGACATCCTAAAAATAATTAATGACCCGGCACAACTTAAAAAACTTTATGCAAACTACGATATTCTCAATAGCCACTATTCTTTTATTCAATATAAATACATTCAATAATTACCTCTTCTGATTGCCTGTGGTGGACATGTAATGGGTCCACGTGGTGTATGGAAGGGTGTTTTTGAGATTGTTTTATTTTTAAGAACTTAAATACCACTAGAAATATTGTAAATATGAATAAATATTTTTGCTTAAAAGGGTGAAAAAAAATGGAAAAAAATATTTCTTATCAAATGTAAAGATGAATGTAAATACTTATTTTTTTTTCAAATAGTACGTAAATTCCAAAACATATAAATCATAATTGTAATATATTTCTAGGCTCGCCCTGAAACAATAGGGTAGCCAATTGTGATTGGTAAAGAATCGCCATCTTAAATAATAATAAATTTTCACAGGCGGTCCGGGGACACGGCACTTGCCTCTTGTGCTCTCTTCGGCGTGTCAGGCGGGTCGTTCTGAAGTCTTCTTTCCCGGAGACTGGGGTTCTGGGCTTGTTTCCGCAGGTAGTAAAACTTTTCCCTGCCCTGGGCTTGGGGGTTACACCTAACCATAAGCCAAAAGCGGGTTCCCAGGGTGGGTGCTTACTTACTTACTTACTATAAATATAATTTTGAATACACATGTTTTATCAGAAATTTTACTTCATAAAATGTAAGGTTTCTACGGCAGTATTTATTGGACTTGATATATAAAATCAAAATTCGTAGCAACTGGGATCGACTGTAATATGCAACCAAACCCAAGACCACAACTCCTGGTGTTTTGCCATCTATTACGTTCGATAATACACTCCGGAAAGTGGCGTTCACCGGCTTAGCGTCTAACACGTATGCGGCCATCATGGTATCACAAATTAAAGCGTGATTCGTCAGAAAAGACCTCTTGTTTCCAATCTGCACGCCAGTCTCTATGTTCATGAGACCATTGCAGCCGCAGGCTTTGTTGGTTTTGAATAAGGTAGATCCTGTATAAAGAATTTCTTGCACGCAGTCCACGGTGCAACAGACGTCGACGAATTGACGAAGCAGACACTGATACACTTGTAGCAATTGACCAATGTACTGCCAACTGTCTAGATGAAGCTGTACGGTTTGTCAGTGCCATGCGAACCATGTGTCTATCATCGCGAATTGATGTTACCGTTCGGGGTCCACTCCGATATTTCCGAGTTGCCCGATCCTCATCGGTCCACTGATTCCAAACTCGAATCACTCTGCTGCTGTTACGCTGCACACGAGCTGCTATTGCGCGGTAGGAAAATCCTTCTTCACGAAAGCTGATTATTCTCAACCGTCCAAACTCCGTCAGTTGTTGAAATGTTGCCCTCTTTCGTCGAAGAGCCATAGTTAAGTCTTACCAAACGTTTACCACTAACCCATAGACAAATTTCACCGTCCCGCTACAGCGCTCAATTTATACGGTTTCAGGAACAGTCCATAGGGCGCTACATGGCCCACGCATACATGGTGACCCTAAAATTGGAATCATTTGCATAACACACTATACTTTGCATTCTCTGTCACTTTCAACTCAATCGCGTCATTCTTTCATGGTATTGCAATTTTCACAAACATGAGTGTATTTTGTTTTTCGTTTGTCTTCTTTTTCTCTGTTTCTTCTTCAAAAATTCTTTAAATTAGCTGAGTTTTCATATTTTTTAGAGAATTGAGGCAAACAACAATAATTAACTTTGGAATGCTATCAGTTTCAAGGTACTTATGATCGCTTTGATGAATTTCAAGTAAGCAACATCCAACTTATCAATATACTGCATAAAATATTGCAGATATGTGATTGTGTTTGTTACAGTAATTTATCTGAACTAGAGATATAGGCCGAGGGGGAAGAAGATTACCCTCCGCCACGGTCTTTCTAGTGGGACCTAACTTGTATTTACGCAACGTTAAGCAGGTTCGGAGAATTCCATGGTAAATTAAAAATGGTTTGTCCGACGAGCACGGTATGGGATCGAACCCAGAACTTCCCTTCTAAACAACTGCTGGGAAAAGAGAACCTCATAGCTCAAAAATGTCCGAAATCAATACACTCCATCTTGTGTAAACGTTTGAATGGAATAGCCAGATGTATGAAGAAACACGCACAATTTATTGCATAAATACGTACTTACCTCAATATATTTTGATATCATCGCACACAAATAAAAAAAAAAAAACAAACTGTCTCACCGTGATAAAAAGTTAATATTCAGTATGTTCGAAAAGTTCGCCATTTCTCTCTATACACGTTTGTATTCGTGATGGTGATTCTGCATGCACACTTCTCAGCATGGAACGTCTATTGCAGCCTCTTCAATACGACGACATAGATTTAACCCTTTCAAGGGCGGTGGATAGACGGTCAAGCCACCTAATTTTAATTCCAAAACTGACAAATGGCACCAAGAATATTTTAATAGAATTTTGCTTTTGTAATGAAAGTGCAAATTAGCAGGTTTTTATTTTCTAAGAAATTCGTTTGAATATTCTGGTGTCAGTCAAATATTTCATCATTTTACGAATAGAATTCTTCCGTTCCTGAAAGGGTTAAAAAAATTTAAATGCATTGGAACTTAATTTTTTATAAATATTACAGTACAGTACAACGTCACAGTCTTCAATTCAGCAATTCTACATTTCCGAAATGTGAATATGCAAAGTAGAATCGCCGCTCACCGATGTCGGACATTTTTGGGCATACAGGCGACGATTTATTTTATCCGTATGAACCAAATGTCGTTTCGTACTAATTAATTGATGCTCTAAAACTTTCTAACTAGAAATTTTGCACTATCCTTTTCGTTTTCGATTTGCAATGCCTACCTTCTAAATTTCGCCACTAAGGGCGCTGCTGTTGTTTGTATTAAGTCGGGCGTAGTCGCTTTACTATACCGTTACCTCACTTGCATAGCTATAGCTCTCTGCGTTCGAAAGTATTTTCAGGTTAAAGGGACTTTTTTATACACACTGTAGTTATCGTGGAAAACACAGAATAGCTGAGATCTACATCCAAACCTTGTCAGCATTTATTTATCTCAGGGTCTAATAGAATATTAACTCTGATGAAATTTTGTGCATTAATTTTTGAGACAGTATTATGGAAATCTTGAAAAGTACAGAATAGCAGCGGCACCTGATGGACATTTAAGCACAATGCATGTAAAGGTCTAATTGAAGCTGAAGTTTGATAAAATTCAGTGCATTAGTTCTTCAGATAGAGCTGTCAGAAAATTTGCTTCACACACAGACGGATATATATATTTTTTTTTTTAAATAGTCAAATCTTGTTCAGAAAATCCAGAAACATGTAAATAATTCAGAAAACGGAAGTTAAAAATTGTCACGATGCAGTACAGTACACCAGATGTCTCATCATTTTTCCTTCCATTTCCGGCTTCTAATTTAAAATATAAATTTAAAAATGCAGCGAAGGTGGTACAATATAGAGACAGACCGCTACACACATAATCTATTATTAAGTTTTTCCCATTTAATTTACTCTAGATTATCGTTACCTTTATCTTTTTTTTCTTTTTTTTTTACAAATTACGGCCCTTTTCAGAAATACATTTACCATAGCTGCCAACTTTTACGCTTTTTTGCTGCCACTGAAATTTAAGCCTTTTCTCGCCTGGTTTAATCGTGAGATTTCGACGATTAAATAAGGAAATATATACTATAAAGTTTTAGTGGTAGGAAGAAAGCGTCAAGTTGGCAGCTGTGCCTTTACGACATAAGTAAACGTTAATCACCTCTTTGTTTTTGTGGTTTTCTTTCCTTCTCACTGCACTATGTTCTAGGTTGTCCTCTGACAGCTTACTATCAAGTTAAAAAACACAGAAATATGCCAATTACCAACTGTATTAATTATATCACTGAATGTCCCGTACTCACAAACAGAATAGATTCACTAAAGAAATGTATAAAGAAAAACTATGTCATTTTCATAAATAATTATCCGTACTTCTCAGACATATATTCAGAAGACGACATCTGATCCATTTAGTCATTTTCCATGTATGCATTGTAAATAGTTTTATTTTATTATATTTCACTCTTTTTTTTTTCATTATGTCTGCTTTGTTTACTTTGTTATACTTTGGCTTTTTAACCACTTAATTCTCTATCCCGTAATAATCACGGGTTGTGTTATTCAGATTGTTTGATTTCCAACAGTTTTATAGAATAGTGTAATTGGCTTTATTTTGGTATCATTTTACCTGTCATTAAATAAGGTGAATATTTCTTTTTCAAAAATGTGGTGCCAATAAGCAATTGAATTTTTAAAACGTAATTTAATGCAACCGTTAACCTCTTGAGGGGGCGGTGTTGTATATTTTATCACACCTAAGATTAATGTGATAAATGGACCCGATGGGTACATTCGAAATATTTATTCTAACCAGAAATTTCTTTAAAATAAACTAAATATGTAAACCAGACAATAATGAGTTAAGTAAATAAGTTCAATAGTTTTAAATAAGAATTCTGATGTGTAATATTTTTATAAAACTTGAGTAAAATTTTCGGTAGTTCTAGGGTTAATTTAGCTGCTGTGAGAACGTGACCCTATTTTGCTCTTGTGATTTTGCACACGTGCTTTATTTTCATCTTAAATTTATATGATTTATTTGATTGACTATGGCTTCTGTAGTAAGTTTACGTGCTATTGCTGATGTGATTAAGAAATATCAGGAAATTTTCTAGGAATAAGGAGGTATCTTTAGAATGTTTACTTATAAGCCTATTTTGGGAAATGAAGGTGATGCTAGCAAGTATTTTGTGCTTGCGCTTTTTCGGGAATAAGGTATGTTAATAATTTTATGCATATTTTGTTGTAATGTTTTATATTAGACATTTATTTTATATTTCTCATGCATGTGGGCCTTACGAGTTTCGCGCATTTTTGAGATTGCTGCACAGCTAGTTTGCTGAATCCACTGATTATTTTTCGCTTTATGAACGTGAAGGGTTCATACGTGCATTTACTAACTACCGCTTTAACAAGTTTCTTGCATTTTCTAGATTGCTGCACAACTAGTTTGCTGAATGCAGTGATTTATTTTTCGGTTTATGAACGCATAGCTTTCATACGTGTTTTCTTTTAACCCCTTAATTCTCGCTCCCGTCATATTCACGGGCTGTGTCTTTCACTCAGATTGTTTGATTTCCACCAGTTTTGAAAAATAGTGAAATGGGCTATATTTTAGTATCGTTTTACCGGTCATTAAATAAGGTGAATATTTCTTTTTCATAAAAGTGGTGCCAATAAGAAATTTGAATTTTTAAACCGTAATTTAATTCGAGCGTTAAGGAGTTTCCTGCGTTTATCTGATTGCTGCAGAACTAGGTTGTCGTATAAAGTGATATATCTATACATTCTTTAATATTTACATTTTATTTTTGTTAAGCCTAACATGCGAAAAAATCGCTACTTGGCGACATTTACTACTTGGCGGAAAAGGGACTTTCACGCCAGCAAAAAAAATCAAAGATTGCGACCTCTGGAATACATCAAATATGTTCCTTTTTTAAAAAATATTGGGACAAATATTATTTAAAAACAGTCCCCAGTGGCAGTCCTGCTGTAACTCTTGCCCAATCTGTATATCGCACAGAAACCTGAAATATCATGTAACTGATATGTATGTCATTGAGGCTTAATATCAGTTTTGCCAGATTGGGGACTTTTTTGTCACAGATTGATGATTGTCACTGCTTTTTTGAAATAGAAATATTCGACCTATTTAAAAATACATTAAAAATTCTGAAAAATAAACGAATTATACTATTTTTAAAAAGTGGTGACAGTCAAATAATCTGAATTAAAAAATTCCCAATTTGGCAACACTGCTTAATATGGCATGTTCTCTATTGAAAATGAAATATGTAGCATTTATGTCTTGTTTTGAGGAACGACGACTTAACGTGGGCGACGGTGAATAATCAGGAACATTTCCACTACTAAATTTAAAATATTACTTTTTTCTTAATTAAATAAAATTACTTAATCGGATTAAAAAAAAACTTTTAAAAATACTGGTGAAAGAGACTATGCTTGATGGCCTCTTTCATCTCCGTAAAATAACCATTGTACAGGAACGATCAAAAAATTCTCTTACATATTTGTATATAGAGAAATATTGTTTACGGGAAATTTTGATGATGTTATATTCTTTTAAACGTAATGAAATTCATATGTGTTTCTGAGATTTCTACTAAAACTTGCTTTCTGTGGAAGATACAGTGAAAAACATTTATCATTCATTTACAGGGTCACACAAAACATGTAGTAAGTGGTGATCATTTATTTTCTATCACCGTACTTTCATTGCTCTTCCTTTTTTACATTCTTCTATATACATAGGAAAAAAATATTGGAAGAGGAAAAAGAAAGAGAAATCCGAACAGTAGTCTGAGCACCAAGACTGTTAAACTGTTCTCCTATAGACGGCCGAAACCCATCTGTGTGTCCTTTTTTTAGTCAGAAGCTTTAATATTTTCAAATTTTACTATTTTTATGATCAGTTTCTCCACTCGCATTTAAGGGGAAAGGGTATGCTCTATCTCGGCTGTATTAAAATACACCAACTTTATGTACCTTTTTGTCAGAAATGGTGAAAGATAGAGGTCTAAATTTTTTAGAGTAGTTTGAATAACATGCTTTACGTATTTTAACAGACCATTTTCTTTTTAAGTGAAACTGAAAATTAATTATTAATTATTTATTTTAAGATATTTTTAAATTAGCATTTTTGGGAAGATTTCATTGCCTAAAATAAATAATTCTCCACAAATCATTAAATCCCTGTGCTAAAGTATGCCCTATAACATAAGTATTTAGAAAAATTTGAGTTCTGAAGTTTAATAGATACTGAAAAAAAGGAACACAAAAATGGAAAAAAGAAGTTTTGAGAAAAAGTCAATTAACGCTGTGAAGCAGTGTTGCCAGTGGACTACTTTTTTAAAATTCTGATTTCTTAAATTGGCACCACTTTTATGAAATAGTAAAATTTGCCTAATTTAATAACATATTAATTAAGGCGAAAACAATGGGAATTTTACCATTTCAGAAAAGTGGTGCCAATCAAGAAATCTGAATTTTAAAAAAGTAGCCGACTGCTGTGAAGTGATCTTAGAAAGAATGAAAAAAATCCAAAACTTTTTTTTAATGTATAAACATGTGTAATACATCGTTGAAAAGATAAAATTTAAACTATTTAATGATATAAAAAAGTAAAAATTAATTTTTTTGGTTGAATTTCGTTTACCCGGTCACCTTAAGTCACTTAACCCCCCCTTAACCCTCTCGCTGCGTAATTGTTTTATCAACATAGTTTCAAAAATTGCGTACTTAATTCCTTCGCGACGAGCGTCTTTTAAGATTTTTTATGCTTTTGCCATCGGTTTTTCAAAACAAAAATTTTCGTCTGATTTAATCGGGAAAATGCTCCGATTAGATAAGGCAAAATTTACAATAAAAAGTAACTGGTGGGAATGATCAAGGCGGGTTAATTAGATGGAGAAAATGCATCCCCGATGAAATCTCGGGTTGCGCAAATTTTGCTACTTCTACGTTTCCGGAGTAACTCTTAGGTTGCGCAGGGAGAGGGTTAACCCTTTGGGGGTGTGTGGGGAATAGTTGTGTTTCTGTAATGTCGAATTCACACCGGAATCTGCAAAAAGATTTCTTGCAAAATATGGAAAAGCAATTTTACGACTTTTTTCCACCAAAGTTAGAAAAGTAAAATTTAATAAATATTTTCTAGTGCAAGACTTATCATATGCAGGTCTGAAACCTGGTCTGAAACCAGGTTTCAGACCAGATGCTGTAATCATCAAGGTTAGCTGGGTGAAAAAGTTCGACCAGAATCGTCCGGGATAGCTCAGATGGCAGAGCACTGGCGGCTTCAGCCAGGGGGTCCCGGGTTCGAATCCTGGTCCGGACATTTTTCGCCCAGTTGGAAATTTACATCCAATATAAGAGAGATTGCAATATTTAGTATTTCATACGAAATCTACCTAAAAGTATACCACTGGGGATAATGGACCAAGTTTCCAAATGCGCCAGCATCTTTGCTTTTTATTTCCGACCATGCATTCTCTAATGAAAGTTGTTTCTTTGGATGTGTACTATCACATCTTAAAGTTTTTCCCATCTTTTATGAAACACCCAGTATATCATTTTTTATGGGCAAGATAACTTCCATAATTCTGAATAAATCTCTTCCAAAGTGATATATAAAATCAAGTGGCAGAAAATCTCGGACAAGTTAATGGGCAAAATTGGAGCAAAGGGGTAGAAATAGGGAAAAGCTTTGTGAAAACAGAAAAAACACAGTAGCTTCTTAATTATAACACATATCAAATCAGTTTAAAGTTATTATTACTTCTAGGTAAAGGGGCAAAAATTTTATGTATGACAGATTTTTGATATAATTAAAAATGGGCTCAAGGGGCGAAAAAATAGGGTTTTAAGAAAAAAAATTCATAACTCCGTCAATTCACAAGATATCAAATCCGATTAAATTTATTATAAATCTCCTTAATATTATCTACAACTCTTATATTGACAAATTTTTGATAGGACCAACTCTTACAGTGAAACAAAATGAAAAATAAAACAAAAAAAGGGTGGTGGTGAATAAGAAAACAATTAATAACTTCGTCATGAAATTAAAAACTCCCAAAATGAGGCCAGATAAAATTGTTAAACTGAGTTTATCTCTATCTTGATTTAGTTTTTGTTGGTGAAATTAGTACTTAACTTCGAAATCTACCTGTGCCTGTAGGTAGGGCCGGCAGGGATTTTCTTAATATTAAATATGGATTTTATTATAGCGTCTAAAATTTTAAACATTAATTGCTAATAAATGTGCATTTTTTAAAAATATTCGTGCATAATTTTCCGGGTTTTTTTAAAATTGAAATTCCAGATTTTTTTTTTTTTTTTCTGAAACAAAGATATTTTAAAAATTACCGCCGCGCAAAAAATAAAATAAGCCTTTAATATGGCCAAGCAAGGGGAGTTTTGAATAAATTCTTAAAAGAATGAAAAGCGCTATATTCAACTTAGAAATAAAGGACAGCTTCAGATATACCGTAATTTCCAGTATATAATCCGTGGATCAAAACCATCATTTTTCGAACCAGAAATTTTTAAAAATAATATATAGCTTATCAGATCGCAGTAAATATTTGTCTTCAATTACTCAATAAAATTTCTGGGTCCAAACATAATTGTTTGATCCGCGGATTATACGCCGGAAATTACGGTACACTTGCAAGGAGAGGGTCCGAGGTTGGTCTTACCGAATGCGATGAACATTTGTGTATCGATAGAGTATAGTTTGTATATAAATGTATGAGCACCATAAAGCTCAACCCCTAGGGGTTTTGAGAAAATAAGTCGCAAAGTTTAAGCTACAGTTCATAATCGGATGAATTTTCTTCTTTGGCAAGCGGTTCAGTAGCGTGGTCGGCAAAATGCAGCATTTGAGTTTTTTCGGCCCAGGTTAAAATCCGGCTCAGACTTGTCTTTCGGAACGAACATTTTTATCAATAATTTTCGAACCGCAATTGAGAAAATACGAATTAAATGTATGTTTTGTAGCATATAAGTTCTTTTTTAACTATGAAATTTTGCATGCTTAAATATACAATAAAAAGTTAAAAATAAATAAATAAAATAAAATAAACGCTTATTTATTTGTCTATACACCAGAAATTTTTTGTTGTTATTTAAAATTATTTACAGCTATTTTAATGAATATCAACAATTTTTAACAGAGAAATAAATTAAAATATGTGAACAAATATATTATTTTCATTTTGTTTCCTCATTCAAATACTTCAAATATTTGATAGTTTATTAAAAATATGCTTTTATATTTTTAATATGAATTTTTAAATCTGGGATTCTTGATTTTTAATTAGGATGAGTGTCAACGTAGTAATTTCTTTCGGAAATTAAGTTTTTTTCTTGCTAAATATTTTATAAAATGCAGTTTAATTATATAAATAAAATTTTTATGTGTGAATCTTTGCATGTTTACATAATTAATGAAAAGTAAAGATAAAATAAGTAAATAATAACAATAATTAAACTAAAAAAAAAAGTCAATTCGACATTTTATAGACCATAAAATTAAGCTAATTTTAAAATTTATTTACTGTTAATTATATAAATAAGCTACTATTTTTCACAGTGAAATAAATGTATCGTTTTTTACCAACTCGCTTTTTAACTTTTGAATTTTTTTAATCTTGGATTCGTATGATTATGGTCAGAATAACTGTCTTTGTACTTAAAAATAAGTTCTAAAAAGATATTGAATTGCTCAAAATAGTTATTACGTATGTAATAATTACAAAAACAAAACTCCGAAATAAAAAAAAGTCATATTGAAATTTTTAAAAAAGGTATTAAAAAAAGCATCAAATATGCGAAATACTTTTATATAGAAACAAAATTAAAATAATATAATTATTCACGCATTTATGTCACGCGCTTTAATTTATTTCTCTGTGAAAAATAGTAGATTATTCATTCAAATATCTGTAAATTATTTTAAATAACAACAAAAAATTTCTGGTCTATAGACATAAATGCGTTTTTTTTTTTCTTTAAATCTACCTCAGGGGTGACCTACCTAGCTCCTTCAAGTAACCATTAGTTTCAAATAGATATCTCTGTAATTTTTTGTAGGACAAGATTTTTGGATAGACGAGACATTTTACAGGTTGATATTCACGGTGGTATGCGATTTTATATTTCATGAAAAATTTTAGTATTTCGACAATAAATGGCATTGTTGCAGATAATATTACGCGAGGCTAATAAAAGAAAAGACAGGCTACCGCGGTGCACCAATGCAGGTGTACGAATAGAGCATGACGTCACTCTAGCGGTCTGTAAAAAAAGGTATGAGGAATGCACCGCGGTAGCCTGTTATTTTCGTTAGACTCGATATTACGCAGGTGACGTCACCTTATATTGGTAAAAAAAATGTAAGATTAGTCTCAGATAAAAACACTCCCTGTGAATTCTTTTTCTGGCGTTATCCACCACCCCCTGAATACTGCCTACGCGATGAAACAAAAAATGACGGTTTTGTAAGCGGATTATTTTAAGCATTTGTACAGTCCCCAGAATTTAGACACCTGTGTTTTATAACAGTTTATTTTGACTTATTTAATATCAGAAAATTAAGGTGTAAAAAACTTTTAGATATTATTCGTGTTCAAATTCAAGGACTTGTAGGAACTTTGAATAAAATTTGCTTACGTCTGCCGACATTTTTATGTTAGCGCGTATGCCTTTTATTTAGGGGACGGTGCGTTAACTCAGGATTGAGAGTACAATAAAATACCACACATTTTAAATTTTTCTTCTTTCGTATGCAGAGCGATTATAGTTTGAACGTGTTCAGTACGTGTTAAAGTTGTTACCGCACACTAGCGCCACCTTGCGACCGGCGTTCAAAATAGAAATGACATGCGAACGTACATTATATAAATTTTGTTCGGACACATCGTCGGTACCATGTCAAACTATCCAATATGAAAACAGTGTTGCCAGTGGGCTACTTATTTTAACTTCAGAAATCTTGACTGGCACGACATTTCTGAAATAGTAAAATTCCCCTTGTTTCCGCTTTAATATGTCATTAAATAAGGCTAATTTTACTATTTCAAAAACGTGTTGCAAGTAGCCCACTGGCAACACTGTTTTCATACTGGATAGCTTGACATTGTACCGACGGCATGAGCTCCACTCTCCTCTCCTACCATGAGTTACCAGTAAAACAGCCGCGGAGGGAAATAGAACCGCTACAAATTGTACGCTGGTCATCAAAATTAAAGGATAATGAGAAAAAAATATGCTCACTAAGTTAATGTTGCAACCAATGCCCAATGTTCCAGTTATTTATGTTAATTAAATACTATTGAACTCAAAATTTTTCTTCCGCGCATACGGTAGTGTTGGAAATATGCAAATTAGATGATTGACAATGTGATGAGCAATGGACGTATGTTGGAATGCTGGTCTTTAGTGTTGTTTAAAGTGAATGTGGAGTCTGAATGTGATCAGTATTCAATAGTTATAGCTCTAAGGCATCATTTATGTAAATGTCAAAAGTGGTGAATAATTGGTAGAATTCAGGAAGGTCAAAAACCAATGGAGGTAGCTCAAGATTTGAATATCCCCCAAAGTGTCATATCAAGAGTTTCTAGCCGCTTTTTAACACTGGATCTGTGGATAGACAGTCTGTTCAAGCAAGATCAAGAGCAACAACTGCATCCGAAGACCGTTTTTTTCTGTCATTAAAGCTCGAAGAAACCGCGAAGCGACTACAAGAAATTTTGTTTGAGGCATTCAGGCTGCCACTTAAACTTGAATTAGCCGTTCTACTACTGCACAAAGGCTTAACAAGGATGGACTGTATGCAATAAAATCAATAGTTGTGTCCACTCCATTTTCCAAAGGGGCCCGTTTAAACTGTTGCCCTCGTCAAGTTCAATGGAGACAAGAAGACTGGGCTCAAGTATTGTTTTCTGACGAGTCCAAGTATAGTGTGAGCACTTATTCTAGGCGTACTTTGATCTGAAGAAATGAAGAAAGACGCAACTTGCACTTCTGTTGTCCGTGAAATATCCCGTTCGAGCCCAGTCTTCTTGGATCCATTGAAAAGGGTGACAGCAACAGCTTAAACGAGCCCCTTGGCAAGCTGGAATGAGTGGGATACAAACTTTTGGTTTTCTCGCATACAGTCCATCCTCTTTAAGCCTTCGTGCAGCAATAGAACAGCTAATTCGAGTTTTTGTGGTAGCCTGAAGGTCTGAAACCAAATCTCTTGTAGTCGGTTTGCGGTTTCTTCGAGCCACAATGGCAAAAAACGGTCTTCGGATGTAATTGTTGCTTTTGATATCCCTTGACCAGGTTCTCTATCAAAGGATCCAATGCTTAAAAATCGGCTTATTAAGAAGTAATGATTGTTCTAATGGGTGCTTATAATATTTCTAAAAAAAGGTTCACTACTGTCTTTTGCATACTAGAAGTGGATTCATTAGAATAAAACGCGATCGTCCAGTTGCCTCGATTAATCATTTACATATGCGCTGTGAATGTACACTAATAACCCGATCCTAGTGGGTGATCAAGCTGAGAAGAAAAAGGAAAGAAAATACAGTACCTCCACTCTTGCAATGAAAAACTAACACTTGCATATATTTTAAACAAGGAAGACTTTTATTCTTTCAGTAAAAGGTATGCAGGTGAAAGGTGGGGTCCACTGCTCGGCATCCGATGATCATGAAGCATGTGTGAGACTAGACATCAGTCTTGATTTTCACTAAGGATCTCCTCAATAATTTATGTAAATGCACGCTAAAAACTAGTTGAATAAAAGTATTAAGAAGAGAGCCCTAGGAGAGGAGACTTAGCCTCGTTATAAAAATATTCTCTAGCAAAAAGAAACACGGCATTTACTTCCGACATTACCGGCACATCCGGAGCACGAGGCCCACGGAATGCGCGGCGAGCTAAAACCGTATGACGCTGTACCAGTAACTGCACTATATCTGACTGCTAGGAGAAAGAGAGAACGCTTTTAAACTCGCGCGCGGCAGCTAAAGGGTTGCCGTAAAAAGGCGAGAGCGCGCCAAGAAAAGCCAGGAGCGAGACGACCTCGCTAAAATGGCGCAAAGAGGATCGCAAAATGCGATTTACTAAACATCGCATGCTGAAATGAAAACAGTGCTTAAACTGAAAATGGGAAATGAAACCAGTAAATTTAAAACAGAAAAGGTTAGATTAAATAAATAAGAGATGTTTAAAAGCAAGATTAATTAAACTGCCTGGGGAAAGGAAACAAAATATATTGCTACACAATATATTACACCCCAACAAACATTGAAAAAGAACTTTTAGTCCATAGCTATAAGAGCTGAAGCAAGGTCTGAAACTCCAATGCTTTATTGCAGAAATAAAGTTGATTTCTTCACACTAAGAATTCCAAACAAGATGCAAAAATGAACAAAAGGACTAAAAGTGACTGATATTGAACTAAAGGAGACAGGCAATTAAATGGAAAACAATTAAATGAAATGACTGAAAAAGAACTTACCCAAAACAAGGTAAACAACAAACCCGAAAAGAAAAATTGAAGTTGAGAGAATACCGGAGGATCGTCAGATGCCGTCAGGACTACACGGGGAACAGACGTTACCCTACAGGTGGGTAGCTTTGAAAAACAATTAGTACATGTACACAAATGTTGAGAAAAATTACAGTTATACCTTATTAAACCTATATAAAAAATTACATTATCATAAGTTAAAAAGAAAGAAAAGGGGGAGTGGTACCACAAAAAAAAATAGGAAAGGTCAAAACATTATATACAAAGTACTGATCGCATGAAAAAGACTACTCACAACATGGGCAAAACTGCATAATCCTAAGAGCATACTTCCTATCGAAAAATTTTAAACACATACAAATATAAACACACTGCTATAGCAATAAAATTTAACACCAAAAAGTGATAATCAAAAGTAAAAAGGTGTGTGTGAGCTCACAAATTGAAACAATATGTACGTACACAATTTATTAAACCATGGTAAAAATTGATAGACTAAAAAAGATTTTGTAAACATGTATGTTTACATGAAAATAAATATTCACATAGAATATTCTTACTTTTGTTTACATCTCTTTTGAGATTTTGCTAGCATGTTACTATTCTGAAAAATTTGTAAAATGTAAGTATATCTTTTTTTTTTTTTAAACACAAATTTTAATATTTTCTTGTAAGCACATTCTAGAGAAGAAACATAACATGAGAAGAACATAGACACATAAAAGAAAAATTAAAACTTTTCCTTTTTTTTTTTTGAAAAAATTCAAGAAAATTTTGAAAATTCAAAAAGGTTTTGAAAATTCACTAAAATTTTGTCAACAAACAAACACTGGTAAAAAAATTCTAAAATATTATTACAATACTCAAAGCATTATATTATGTCTATAAGTATCATTGACATGATACATAAAAAATGAGTTATTCGCAAGAATGGTTGAGAAAAAAATGATACCCGTAAACTATTGTAAAATTTAAAAAAATGTAAAGAAAGTGGAAATGTGAAACAAACATGTTTCATGAAATATTAGTCTAACGACTACATTGTGACATGAAGTCACCACTGGAATGTTGCTAGAAATTGAATCTTAAAAATTGAGAATGATACCAAAAATGCATTAAAAAAATTTACAGCCTACTAAATAACTAACAATGTGACACGAAGTCACCATTAAAAAATTTATTGCAAAAATTAACTTTTTGAAAAAAGTCAAAATGTAACGTACAAAAAAATTTTCATTTTATTCTTTTTCTTTTTGTACTTCGCCCCACCAGTGGCTGAGAGGTTCTGCTCTCGAAACTGGTAGACGGGAAGTGCTGGGTTCGATCCCAATCGCGCCCGTCGGCCTAATCGTACGGAGTTTTCGTGGTTTTCTTCGAGCCATGGATTTCCATGCGTTAATACGGGTTAGGTTCCCTTAGAAAGACCCCCACGAAGGGCACTCCCCTTCGGGCCTATATCCCTAGTGTAGATAATCGGCCGTCACAAAATCAACCAACCAAATCTTTTTGTACTTCAAAATGTGACACAAAGTCAGTCACCACTAGTAATTGAAAAATGTGCAATCTTGAAAAAGAGTCAATTTTTTTTTTTTTAAATGTGCCCAAAAAAATTGCATTTCGCTACAATTTTTGGAAAACGGTGTGACCACTATAGTCACTACTGGAATATTGTAAAAATTTAAAGACAATTATTGCTAAGTTTAAAAATGCATTTGAATCTTATAACACTACACTATAATTGAAATGTGACAAAGTCACCACTAGAACCTGTTGAAAAAATGCATTATAAACATAAAACAGCAATCTATACATATCTATTAAAAAAAAAAACTGAAAGTGTTAAGAACAAATTAATTTAAAAGAAATATGACAAAAAAATTCACCATCTGGCTGCAGATGTTAGATGTATTGAACAGCATCCTTAACAGTGGCGTGGCGTGAAAATTTTCGGTGGTCATCGCAATTATTTAAGTTTGTGGTGAAAAATTATTAACTCTAAAATTCAATGGTTGAATGTTCAAAAAAGAAACTTTAAATCTTACCTTCACTTATACATGAACTCCAAATGTTCTGCTAAAACTGGATCGTAGAGTTTTAAAAGCTTATTAAGAGTTTTAAAATATTGCTTGGTCATCGCCGCATCCAGCGATGACCGGACGCCACGCCACTGATCCTTAACTATGTCAAACATAAGTTGCAAAAAAACAAAAGGATTATTTAAAAATTATAAGACAGATAACCTAAACTTGTAGCTGTAAAAATATGCTGGTATCAGAAGATAGTATCACTGCTTGTAAGATTTTATGCGAAGAAAAAAAATGTTCTGTTCTGCTTGAAAGAGTTCAAACTAGACACTGGACGTAAAAGTCACAACAGTTTCATTCTATTAATATTGTTCTGTATTTTATCACACAACAAACTTTTTATAAAATACTTGAATTTTTCACAATTCCATGTCTTCTCTGAAATGTTAATTTTGCGAACAGTATGAAATAGCATGGTGACATAACACTGATGAGTAGAAAAAAATTGATGAAAACACTTGAAGATGCTGATGAAATTAGACACTGTAGAATCAACTTGTAGCTTAAAAATTTTTGGAATGTATAGTTTCGAAAAGAAAACTGGATACAGTTCCATATGATATGATACACTGCTGTAAAGGCATTTCACTAAACTGGTATTCTTCTGTTTTCACAAACTAGTAATCACTATTTAACTTTTATAAACATGGATAAAACATCCAAGTAATTAAATCTGTGTCATAATGGTTGTATAGACAAACCATATCTGTATAAAAAAAATACAGCTGTATGTGATAAATTACGTTTACTTGAATATTTGCATACATCTCGCAATAGCATGCAAACTAGAGTTCAGACTGCACTAATCCCTATCGTGAGACCTGAACCCATATAAATTCATACGTAAGGTCACATATATTTTTGAAATAAATTTCAACTGTGACACAAAATATAAAAAAACTTGAAATTATTTAAACCATTCCTTAAAATAAAAATTGACTATTTAAAATTTTGCTATAAACATGGATATGTTTTGAAGAAAACAAACTGCATCATATAATGGCTGACTACGCAGACCACACAAATTCTGTATTAAAATACAGCACTCTAATTTTCTATTGTAATGAAAGAATTCTTGCACGTATCCTCATAATGCAAGAAAATTTTTTTCATGCCGCACATAAGCCCAAATAGTGCTAAACATGAAGAAAACAGTTCCATATGAAATGGACACCTAATATATGTATGTGAATTTTGATG
Organism: Maratus speciosus; assembly: GCA_963932465.1. Lineage (NCBI taxonomy): Eukaryota > Metazoa > Arthropoda > Arachnida > Araneae > Salticidae > Maratus > Maratus speciosus. Next base: position 55,275,638 of record OZ010787.1, read on the forward strand.
CAATCTTGAATTCTTCTACTTTTATATCTGCTTTTATAAGCATTCTTAAAAATATCTTGAGAAATAATTGTATTTAATATTTAAATTCATGAAAAATAAAACTTTGCACTGAATGCTGTGACAAGATCTGACTGCTCTCTAAAATAGCTTTAAAACACTTGAATTTTGTCAGTCTTCCACATCACACAATACAAAACAACACTTAAAATTTTCTTTTTAAAAAAACAAAATCTTCTTACTTGAGGCAAAAAAATTACTTAAAATGTAAAACTGTTGTAACACATCTTGACAGAGCACAAAGTGCTAAAATAAGGCATAATCTTGTATTGCATTTCTATCTATTAACATCCATCATTTGAACTATTAAATCTTGAAAAAAAAACGTTATAAATGTCGTAAGAGACATCATATTTTCTCATATTCACTAAAATTTTCATTGCAAATTAAATATTTGAAAAGAAAAAAAAATGGACTTAGAGCAAATACTACACGTGTATAATATTTCATCTTATTCAGCAATTTATCTTCATGTATTATTTATTTCTATACTTTCACAAACTGCCACATTATTATTTTATTTATTCTTTTTTACTTAAACTATTGTTCGAAATTCTTTTTTTTGAAGAGGAAAAAAAAAAAAAAAACCAACTGGAGCACGTGGTCGCCGATAAAAATGATGATGCAATCGCTATAAGACTTAAATCCGAATGCATCCATTAAAATACACTTGTAAAAATGAAAATCAGTAAAAGAAAAAGCTGGAGTAAATACGATTAATCAGTAAAATTTGTTATATACATAAAAAGTCATTGAAAAACTTATATTTCTGCTTGATCACTCAAATGCACTGTCTGTGCACCTGGCACTAGCACCATTTATTAAGAAGTAATGATTGTTCTAATGGGTGCTTATAATATTTCTAAAAAAAGGTTCACTACTGTCTTTTGCATACTAGAAGTGGATTCATTAGAATAAAACGCGATCGTCCAGTTGCCTCGATTAATCATTTACATATGCGCTGTGAATGTACACTAATAACCCGATCCTAGTGGGTGATCAAGCTGAGAAGAAAAGGGAAATAAAATACAGTACCTCCACTCTTGCAATGAAAAACTAACACTTGCATATATTTTAAACAAGGAAGACTTTTATTCTTTCAGTAAAAGGTATGCAGGTGAAAGGTGGGGTCCACTGCTCGGCATCCGATGATCATGAAGCATCTGTGAGACTAGACATCAGTCTTGATTTTCACTAAGGATCTCCTCAATAATTTATGTAAATGCACGCTAAAAACTAGTTGAATGAAAGTATTAAGAAGAGATCCCTAGGAGAGGAGACTTAGCCTCGTTATAAAAATATTCTCTAGCAAAAAGAAACACGGCATTTACTTCCGACATTACCGGCACATCCGGAGCACGAGGCCCGCGGAATGCGCGGCGAGCTAAAACCGTATGACGCTGTACCAGTAACTGCACTATATCTGACTGCTAGGAGAGAGAGAGAACGCTTTTAAACTCGCGCGCGGCAGCTAAAGGGTTGCCGTAAAAAGGCGAGAGCGCGCCAAGAAAAGCCAGGAGCGAGACGAACTCGCTAAAACGGCGCAAAGAGGATCGCAAAATGCGATTTACTAAACATCGCGTGCTGAAATGAAAACTGTGCTTAAACTGAAAATGGGAAATGAAACCAGAAAATTTAAAACAGAAAAGGTTAGATTAAATAAATAAGAGATGTTTAAAAGCAAGATTAATTAAACTGCCTGGGGAAAGGAAACAAAATATATTGCTACACATTACGGCTTGAAGCTCTTGATATGACACTTTGAGGGATATTCAAATCGTGGTCGACCTCCATTTGTTTTTGACCTGCCTCTATTCTACCAATTATTCGCCACTTTTGACCTTAACTTAAATGATGCCTTTGAGCCATAACTAATGAATACTTATCACAATCAGACATCCCATTCACTTTAAACAACACTACATACCAGAATTCCAACATACGTCCATTGCGCACCACATTCTCAATCATCTAATTTGCATATTTCTAACGCTAATATATGCGCGGAAGAGCAATTTTGAGTTCAATAGTATTTAATTAACATAAATAATTGCAGCATTGGGCACTGGTTGCAACATTAACTTAGTGAGCATATTTTTTCTCATTATCCTTTAATTTTAATAACCAGCGTACTTATATCACATAGTCCGTCCACTGATCTTAACTCAGCGCAAGTTTCCAACCTCGGTTTTATGCTTGATCTACTTGCGTTAAGTATGCATTTGGATTATTATTTCATAATTTCTCTTTTTAATTTTTCTGGTGTCAACTTTTCATTTTACAGTATACAAAAAGAGCACCATACGTTAGCCCTTTAAGACTCGATGTATTTGTAAATAAAACTTGTCATGCCTGTAGAAAGTAAAACATGGACTGCAACCGCTACCTGTTGATAAAAATTGGTACTTTATTCTAGCTGCAAACGAGAACGATCATTTGATTCTAGTTTTTATTACATACGACTCAGAAACAAAAATTTAAAAGAATGTCTAACCCGCACGATCGTGCGGGTTGGGTTTTAAAGGGTTAGAGGGCACTATCGCAATGTTGCCAGATTGGGGACTTTTTTGTCCCCAGATTGTTGATTGTCACCACTTTTTTGAAATAGAAATATTCGGTCTATTTAAAATAGATTAAAAATTCCGAAATGTAAGGCGAACTATAATATTTAAAAAAAGCGGTAACTGTCAAATAATCTGAATTAAAAAAGTCCCCAATCTGGCAACAGTGCACTATCGTCAACTTGCGAAATTTCTTCCATTCATCTGGTCAGGCTTATTATTTAATGGCTTTGTTCGTATGGCAATATTTGGATTACTTAATTTAAAATCACTGTAATTAACTAAGATGAATAATACTATACGAAAATAGTGGTTTAAAAAAATGCGATTCTATTATTTCCCTGCAATGCTTGGCTACCTACAGTGATGGTACAGTGGCGCAGCAGTTGGGCATTTGTCACCATTAAATTTTAATAGTATTCTTTGCCTTAAAAAATCAGAAATTCTATCTTGATATAAGACGAAAAATACTAAAAAAAATTAGCGGTGACAAATGATTCTATCCTGCTACACTGTTCCATCACTGCTACCTATAATCACATGCTTAGAGAGGAAGTCCCCAGCCTTCAGTTGTATAAAAGGCACCATATAGCAGAAGGCTACAATACTTTGAATACCAGGCCTACGCAGTAACACAAAAAATGTCGCCTCTCGTAAGCAGACATTTTTGGATTTCACATGGCCAATAAAAGTGAGTTATACTACTTCCGAAAGGTAACATTCAACTAAGATAACCAGTGAAAAATAATTGGAATGCTGAGAAAAATCCGCCTACGAGTGGCGCCATTTTTTTTATTCAGCACATTCATGGTGCTGTAACGCAGCTATCACTAGCCCCTAAATACTTGGTCTGAGCACTGACTCAAAAATGGCGGCTGTCGTTCAGATTTAGTACGGTATCTTGAATTTGAATTCTAATAATTTTTGTAAGTTTTTTTCTTCTTTATTTATTTGAGATTAAATAAGTCACGGAATACTTTTGGAAAATACTGGCGCCTAAATTCAGGGGACCATAAAAACGCTTTACAACGTTCACGCCGGCGCGGTGAGTCACACTCGACTGTCTTAGAGCTGCCAAGCCTTTGAACGTTTTGATACTAGTATTTTAATACAGAAAATGTTGTTTTATTTAATTAGAACAATTGGGCGATTTAAAGGAGCAATATTTTCTCTAAAATAATAGTGGTGTGCAAAAAGCCGGAGACTTGATAACTTTTAGACAGTCAACTGTGACCCCCCGCGCCGGCGTGAACGTGTTAAAAGATCCGCCTACGCCAAAGCAAGGCTGAGTTTTTTTTTGCTCAGCCTTACTTTTTATAGCACGCTGTTCCTTTTTCCCTATTTTGCACTGAAGAAGAATCTCGCTAGTATATTCGAAACAGATGTTTGCTGCTTTTCATGTATTATTTGTGCATTTTAAACGTTGGTTTTTCTGCTTTCTAACAATGAAATTATTTAGATAAGAGACAGACAGACGAACCGAAGTCCAAAACACATTTGACTATGTTGGAAACTGTTAAAAGGCTGCATTAATGAAAATAAGTTTTTTTTTATTTCTTCCATTTCATCAATTAAATTCAATATCTGCGTTGAGAGCATGACATATTTTATCATTCACGCTATTAAAAATAAATCTTAAAAAATAATTGTCGAAGGAATGATTTTTTATCTTTTAAAAAATTGGACGGAAAAAAAATTAAAAAGTATATCCTTTTACAAAGATTCAATTTCTTCCTATAAAAAAGTTATTACTTTACGATCAGTTTTCTGTTATATCAGAAAATGGAAAATCTCTTGAGATAAAACGAAATTAATATATTTTTGCATATAAAAAATCCTTGTCCTAAGAATTGAGTCTATGGTTTAAAGGATTATAATTTGTCGATAAATTTTATATTTCGTTTAAACTCTCTATTTTTCGTTTCCTAATTACATACCTTTCAAAGTCATTGTCGCATAATATATCTACATTTTCATAAACAATAACCTCCCCTACCCCCACGGTTTTTAAGTGCTAGAAATTTCGAATATTTTTTTCCTTTTTAACATAAAAATTCTGGTTATTGAAAAGCGATTTGTATTCGCTATTATTAGTATTGTCTGAAAAATTTTGAGCCCTCTATTTGTGTTTTAGAAATAGGAAATGAAAAAGAAATATCAAACAAGTGTTCGCTTGACGTTTAAATTACCGCATATCATGTGCGGCGCCAAAATTCAACTGGAATTCCCCACCGTACGGTACCCTTTGGCGAGATCGCGATTGGCTTTCAAATAGCTTGACGCATGTACTAAACAGTCATAACCTCGAAACAGTTGCGATGTTGAAAACAAGTGCGGAATATAACCCAAGAGCCGCGATTATAGAAAGTGTTCGCGCTGGGAGCTCAGCGACAGAAATCATTCGATTCTTCGGGTACCCAAGATCGACTGTGTACCATGTCGTAGCAAAGTATAACGAGTCGGAGAAGTCCAACGAAGGTATTGCATCGTTTTGCAACGAAGGTTTTGCTGTCGGAAAACGTCGACAGCTTTGGTCCAAAGAATCCTGGCCTCCAACAGCTGAGATTTAAATCCTGTGGACTTCTATGTATGGAGCGTGATTGAAAGGGTTACGAACAAGTCCAGGGATCCAAACGTCGCCTCACTAAGAGCCGCTTTTGAAGCGGCATTCGCTGATATGTACCGTGCCGTATTACAACGGGCCTGCGAGCGCTTCAGTCCCAGACTGGAGGATCATTCAATCAGGGGAGGATACATTGAGTAAATGTGTTCTCTATGACCTTACCAACAATTTAGTCAAAAATAATTATACAGTTTTCCACTTTTGCAATAAAATTTTATCTTTAAAACAATCTTCCATTTGTCCGGATTGTAGCGCCGCACCCGGTATATTCGCGTAAAAGCCGACCCCACATTTCAGAGAGATATCAGACTGAATACCAGTATTTTTAAAAATTTATCTTCGCCTTATCTAACCTATGAAATTTCAAAAATTTCCTGTTATTATATAAGGTGAATATAACCCTTTTTAAAGACTGGTATTCAATATGTTATTCCTCTCGAATTTAGGGTCGGCCTATATGCGAGTATATGGGGCATTCTCAAATTCTTTTAACTTTTGGGGGAAAAATCTGTTGAAATAAAACTTGCTAAAATAACATTTTAATCTGATAGACGAATGCCTTAATGATTCAAAATAAAGAAAAAATGGTCAGCAGCGAAAATTTTTTAATTTAACAGAGGTTTAAGTTAAACTTGCGAGTTTAATTTTTCTTACCATTTTAAACCTTTAACTTTTTATTTTTTTCTAAATTTTTACTTATAATGAATTTGCATAGTACCCACAGGACATTCAAATAAGAAATAATAACAATGTGCTACTTTTAATACAGAATTTTTGTATAACATTGTCTTAAAGGGGTGTTAAAGAAGGGACGGTAAAGTAAAAAAAGCAGATGGTATTGGGAAAAAGGGAGGAGCTTTACACCAAATTAGCAATGCAAATTATCAATGCAAATTAGCAATTATTCTATAATAATCATAATCATAATAGTAAATATCTTAGTATAATAAAATTAGCAATTATTTTTTAATAAAATCAACAACATACCATGAAATTACTCAAACGTATGTAGATCTTTACACAATTGCTTTTTTTATCTCTCGTATGACCCCAAAAAAATCTTGAAAATAATTTTTTGAAAATATTTATTAGAAGATATGGTTTTTATTTATTTATTTATTTATTTGTACATTTTTGACAATAAATACTCGCAAAAAAATTATTATGCTTCATTAACGTTATCAAACTGATTTCGCCTCTGCTTTAACCCTAGAACTACCGAAAATTTTACTCAAGTTTTATAAAAATATTGCACATCAGAATTCTTATTTAAAACTATGGAACTTATTTACTTAACTCATTATTGTCTGGTTTACACATTTAGTTTATTTTAAAGAAATTTCTGGTTAGAATAAATATTTCGAATGTACCCATCGGGCCCATTGGACCCGTCTGGTAGACGGAGGGTTAAATGTTTGCGTGCTTTACCTACTGTAAATGCCTATTTTTATTTATTTATTTATTTATTTATTTATTTATTTTTTTTTTTTTTTTTTAATTCGCGAACTTTCTTTAATGCATAAAGAAATTATTTTTTCTCCACGCACTTCCTGTTACAGAATAAATTTATGCTTCATTCCATCATATTGAAAATATTTATAAATTTCGTAAACGTTATGGCAATAGTAACTAACTACTCATCAGGTGGATGTTTTGTATTAAGATATCAACAACATTTTTTAGTAGTATTTGTCATCTTATTTACTGACGTGTTATATAAAGCCCTTGTTCGATGTTAGTGGTAGCATTTTTAAATAGATCTTCCAATCTATCAACACTGTGTACTTTTGTCAATAAATGTGTAACAGGTTTAACCCCTTAACGGTCGCATTAAATTACGGTTTAAAATTTCAAATTGCATATAGCAATTCAAATTGCAATTTTCAAATTGCACAGCCCGTGAATATGACGGGAGCGAGAATTAAGGGGTTAAATGAATAAGTAAAAGATTATAACAAGACAAACTAGTAAACCTTCAGCTTTTTAAAAATAGAAACACATACTTCGAACCAAAAATTTTATTTAATAAAAAAATGAAATGAATTTCGGATTATTATTGCATAGAAACAATACATATTTAATTAAATAAATTTTATGGTTTAAAGTATACTTTTTAATTAAAAAAAGCGGAAATTTGGCAAGTATGAATAAAGCATCCTCTAAATTAGAGGTTGCCAACATGTGGCCTGTGTGCCACCAAGCTACCATTACTTTAAAAAAGATAAATTCAGTATTTTAGTAAGTCAGTCAGCATTTTAGCCCAAACAAGTTTAATGTTTTTAACCCTCCGCTTACCAGACGGGCCCAATGGACCCGACAGGTACATTTAATATATTTATTTAAACCAGAAATATCTTTAAGATATACTAAATATATAACCAGACAATAATAACCCTCATAGCATGCATGGTCACGGTGACGTCGTTGTGACGTCACTGTAAGTCACTGTGGTCACGTCACATCTGTGACCAAAATGCCACCCCTCAGTGATGTCACATTGTGACTGAGATGTGAACTTCTTAAAAAACTTTTAAAAATTACGAAAATTCTTTAAAACATGTTATTTACTGTAAAATTATGTTTTCCTGACAATTAAAAAAAATTGTGAGGTCACTGTTATGTCACTGCTTTGTAACGTACGTCACGTCACATATGTGACAAAAAAACCACCATATTGTAAGTCACAGTGTGACAAAAATATGAACTTCAAAAATCTTTGAAAATGAAGAGAAATATTTTAAACAGTCACGAGTTACATGGCATAAGGAATAAAATATATTAGTGGATAGCAAATGGTAAATTCTCTCACTAAAGGGGAGAGGGGGGGGGGCATAATAAATAAAGTGCACGGTACAATCTATAATAAACTAAATTTTCAGGCTATATTTTATCAATTTGATATCTAAGATAGTGAATGTATACTTTTTCATGATTTCAATTTTATCTAGCATTTGGATAATATAATTAGAATTAGGAATATTAAATTTATACACTTTACATATTTAGTTTGCTGGGAGGAAATTTATTTATTTATTTCTTTTTTTACCGACCAGGATTATTCGAAACACTTCTGTGGTTTCAAAATAAAAAATTTCTATTACAGTTAAATCTGCACCTTTTAATGAGCACGTAGAAAGAGTATTCAGAGTTTAGTCATCTATGCATTTCTTGCTTTAGAATATTTTTATAATTTGTATTCAAGTCATAAATTCTACTTCTTTCAGACTTTTTAAATAAAATTAGCATTTTCCGAAAATAAAAGAAATATACAAAATTTGTGCAAAACAAACTTTACTTTAGAAAAAAAAAGAAAAAAAAAGGGGGGGGGGGGTCGTTAAATGGGCTCGTTATTACCATTAAATTTATTTTTACACCTTTTGAAAATTTAAACAATGGTATATCTAATAAACTCTAATTATGAATATTATTATTATAATTATTTAGAAAAATGAACTTTACAATACATTTTAACTTGTATTATTTGGTACGGATAAAAAGAAAAGGTTAAATACATTGGACATTTCTTCAAATACAAAATTTTAATTAACCGTACTTTCAGAAAATTACTGCGCATTCAAGTTTCATATCTCTTGCATGCAAAAACAAATAGTCTGTACCAGACCATCTGCTTGAAAATCGTCTGCCTACAAAAAAATAAACATGAGAAGACGCGGGAAATAAATAGTTCACTGTTTTTAGAACATCACCTTCACCACGTCTACAACACTTTAAGATAAGGAAATGACCATTTTTGGATACACGGATATTAATAGAACGTATATGTAAGTTTTATTTAATTTAAATATTTTATTCCTGATTTGTACATATGAGGTAAATAGTTTTATGTTATATTTGTAAGAGACTGATCTTTAACTGTTAGAAGCAATATTTTAAAATTCGATAACTGCAAAGAAAAATATCTTAATCTGCCATCGCTAGAAAAAAAAAACTGCTCAGAGACTGCGCATGCCTACATTCATACTGGAATTAATATAAACATTAATTTACTCTTATTTGAGATTGAAAGTGTATGGAACGATAATGATTTGGAATTATTTTATCGGCTTCTTACTATTTTTTGATTACTAACACTTATAGTTATTATTATTTTGGGGTTAAATATGATGTTCGATTATCATAAGATTACGAAACTGTTTCAGATTAGAAATTAACATTATACTGGGAAAATGTACCTTTACATATTACAGTAGTGAAACATTTGAAAGAATTTTCTTTTAGTGATAATAATATTTTAAATTATCTTTCAAAATCCTAAATCTTCAAACCAATGTTTTCAGATTTAACATTTGACGAAATTATAAAATAATAGGAATTCCTTATACAGTATCGAAATATCTTTGAGATATTGTTAAATCTAATAATGCATTTAATTTATCTATTGAGTTTGCTGTTGTTTAACCCTAGAACTACCGAAAATTTTACTCAAGTTTTATAAAAACATTTTACACCAGAATTTTTACTTAAAACTATTTAATTTGTTTATTTAACTTATTATTGTCTGATTTATAAATTTAGTTTGTTTTGAAGAAATTTCTGGTTTGAATAAATATTTTGAATGTACATGTCGGGTCCATTGGACCCTTCTGGTAGACAGAGGGTTAATAGTACAATTATAAATCCTAATTATTATTTTTAGTGTTTTTCAAATTGGTATATTTATTTTTTTAAATTGTATGTAAGCATTTTTTCTGTTTGTGATTTTAATCAAACATTTAATTATAGACATTCTGAATCGGTTATTAAATTTTCTTCTATTGTAAATTCGTTTTCTACGTTTATGATACGCGGAATTATTGGCACTAAAAAGTAAAATATGATATTTAAGCATTGAAACAAAGTGTTTTTCATGCCTGATGGGAAGTTATAGATTAAACTGCTTTAGTATATATTTTTTTAAAGTTCATATAATACAGGATACATAATATAGGACACAAGTTGAAAAGTGCTTATGACTTCGGTTTGTCTCTCCGTCTGTCCGTCTAGCAGTCTGTCCGCACTCTAACTCTCGAAAATATACTCGGATTGCCCTGAAATTTTTGGATGTTATTGACGTTTACCATAGCACGGTACCTATTTGTAATGAAGTTTGTAGCCTGCTTTGTTCATTTACAGGGACAGCCAAAAGTTTTCCGTTACATTACAGCCTATGGGAAAAAATCGTTTCAAATGATTTTTTTATGATTTTACGCACGCTTTCAAACAGAATAAAATTTATATGCATTTATGAAGTGCACTAAAATATGCATTCTGTTGACTATGCGTTGCAAAGAATAGTTATTGTTCATTTACAGGGCTAAAAAAGGAATTCAAATACATAATGATATAGGGGTGGAGGGAATTGTTTGCGGCATACTTTAATTATGTTAATCTATTTCATATATAATGAAATTGATATATGTCGCTGAGGTTTACACATTACATACTATAAATTATTTCATGTATAATACGAATAATACGTATATAGCATTTACAGGGACACACAAAATATTTCAGATACTATATTGTATCCGAAGTACTGTTCATTAGCGATGATTGCTGCAAATGTATTTTTAATTATGATATGCGCTTTTATGATTCACTATATTTATGCATAGTATATGGTGTATATAAATGCTATAATTCCTATACAAGGCTACACAAAAGTATTCGTAAGGATTACTGGGTATGGGCGCAAATTGCTTAAAGGTGGTTTTTAAATGAGTTATGCTTTTTTTTTTGCTGAACTGCATTTAATTTACCAAGAAATGTTTGTAGAATATAGATAAAACGATATACAGGATCACGTAAAGAATTGGATACATGGCCGTTTATAAATTATAATTTCTGGAAATGTGATTTCAGCAGTTTTAAGAGTGACTTAGTTTGAATTAAATTTTAACTAAATAGTGGCGTGTAATAAAGATTCTAGGTAAACTACAGCGTTGTACAAAAGTATTCAAGTATGTTTCCATACATCAGTATAAATTGCTGAAAAAGAATTTCAACCAGTTAGGCGTTTTCTTGCTAAACTAAATTTTCCCATTATATAGTATATATACACTTAAAAAAATGGGAAGTCAAAATTGAGTAAAAAGTACTTAATTTTAAATGCGTCACATACTCAAAATAGCTCCGATCCAAATGTACTCAAAGTTGAGAAACACATGTACTCATTTTTTATTCATTGGTTGTGATCAAATATGAATCATTATGTACTGCCCCCCTTCCCCCCAAAAAAAGAAAAACCTAAAATTTAAAGTAAAAATGTACTGACATTTATTTCCCGTTCAAAGTTCTTAACAAGAAATGTTTAATTGATTATTTATTAAGAAAAATAGCAAAATTCTAACAAGATACTCAAATCGAATATTTTTATGACAAGAGCATTATTTCCAAGCACTTTTAAATTATTTTTAAAATGCTGTGCATAATTTAATACTTACATTAATAAACATCATTTATGCCGCCATAAATGAAATGAACCATTACAGGGTACAAAACTATTCGTTTGTTTGGGTTTGATAACATGTGATGTTTCAAAATAGAGAAAGCATGGGTTCATTTTTGATCCAAAAATATTCAATTCGATATGAGTACGTCGGTTTACTTATTTTTGAGTACTTCATTTTTCTCAGTGTATCAACCTACAGATCAAATACAGGGCTGTTCAAAAGAATTGGAAAACATATTTGGCTATGGACGGTAACTGCTGAAATCAATTTTCAAATGTTTTATGAATTTTCTAAAATGTTTACTTAGCTATCTTATTTACGTCATTTCCCTAAATTACGATGTGTTGTTAAAGCATTCAGAAAGTGTTGGAAAGTATTTTATAATCTATGATTAACGCATGATTTTTCTTACTCGTTTTTTTCTATTTCCCAGATCAGTCTTTTCCTATAAAACATACCAAATCTATTTAGCTCATATTCACAAAATACAATATACACGGGAATAAAAAATTTAAATAAATATCGCTTATCATGCCGCTCTATAAATAATAGTTGTATTAATATCCGTGAGTCTCCATGTTCGTATTTAATAAAGCAATGACAAATCACAACAAATTAAAAAATTTACACATTCTAAATATCAAGCTTGAACTCAATATCAAGCATAGAACTTAATATCAAGCATAGAACTGAATAAAAAAATATGTCAGTTGATAAGCATTGTTTTTTAAGTGGAAAAATTTAAAATGATTTAGAAGAATAGGACTCCAAAATAGCGATATTTTGCTAAAAAGTACGGTAAAAAGATAAGATTTTATATTTACAGCAAAAGGTTATTTCAAAATTCCTCGCTGTATTAATACTTAGAAATTTTTCCAGAGAGAATCCTTCGCCTTATATACAATATTTCAAATGAAAATCAAATATCAAATTAATTGCTTAAAAGGCGCAAAGTCCAACATAGTGAAAAAGATTCCAAGCCGGGACTCTAACCCGAGCCATCAGTATAGCACACTGACATTCTACCGACTAAACCACATAGAACGACGCCCAGTCTGTAAAATTTCTCACTATTATAGGTTGGCAAGGCTAGAAACGCAGCACAAGATGGAATATTTATCGTGAGCCACCGACATGGGGTAAACACGAAACTTAATGAAATCCAGCATCGATTGAAACTACATTAATAATTGGAAATTTTTCCAGGGAGAAACATTCGCCTTGCATACAACATTTCAAATTAAAATTGCCTTTTAAGCAATTAATTTGAAATTTGATTTTCATTTGAAATATTGTATGCAAGGCGAATGGTTCTCTCTGGAAAAATTTCCAAGTATTAATATAATTTCAATCGATGCTGGATTTAATTAAGTTTCGTGTTTGCATCATGTTGGTGGCTCACGCTAAATATTCCATCTTGTGCTGAGTTTGTAGCCTCGCCATCATGTAATAGTGAGAAATTTTCCAGCCTGGGTATCGTTCCATGTGATTTAGTTGGTAGAATGTCAGTGCGCTGTACTAATGGCCCGGGTTCGAGTCCCAGCATGGAATCTTTTTCACTATTTGCGTCTTTTAAGCAATTAATTTGAAATTTGATTTTCATTTGAAATCACAGTGTTTATGACAAGTTCGTCACAAATGACCCATATTTTACAAATTGGTCACAGTGTGACTTCAAAGCATTGTCACTTTCGTCACCGGTTCGTCACAAAGTTAATGCGAAAATAGTCACAAATGACACACTTTTCACAAATTTGTCACACCGTGACTTCACAGAGTGGTCACAATGTGACGTCACAAACGACCTCTAAAACGGCCATAACGACCTCGCATTCTAGTCACTATGACGTCATATCGACGTCACGTGACGTCACATCGACGGTCACAAAATCACAGTGTGACTTCACAACGACGTCGCCGTGACGTCACCATGCCTTACGGGAAGTTAAATTGTTTTAAATAAAAATTCTGATGTAGAATATTTTTATACAACATGAGTAAAATATTAGGTATTTGTAGGATTAACCCGAGTATGTGTGAGGTAATTTCATATAAAAAAAGGAAACAAATTAATTTCAGATATTTTATTTAAAATCATAATTTTGAAGAACGATACCAAGAAATATGCACATAGCTAAATAACATTTATGTACATTCATTTAATTTTATCTATATGTTCTGAAAGAAAATACAAAACAACATAAAATCTCTATTTATCCGACTTTTCTTTGCCTTTTTCATCGATTTTTCACCAATTGAAGAAGAAAACATCTATGATAGATCAGCCATAATCCGATTTATGAGGTTTCAATTCGTCGACATGTCACTGAAATGGAGCTATGGATAAAGAGGAGAAGACGGATACTGTAGTGCCTCACAGTTGCAAGTGAAGTAAGTGAGGATGTATTCCAGGGGTGTCAAATTGTGGCCCGCTGCATACCAGTAAAATTTTATACTTATTATTGCCTATCTAATCATCGAATATATACGAATCAAGAAGTCGGCTATTTCTTTAAAAAGTAGTGGTATCCGGTGGGCCACTGTTTGGTACCCCTAATGTAGTGACAAGACGGTAGGAGTTGTTTGTTTATATCAGACCAACAGAGCCTGATTACCCCTGGGGCAAACTTCCACCAGTAAATATGAATAGAAATTTCCGTCTTGTTCGCGTTCTTCACGCAAAAGTTCTGTAAAAAATAAAGCAAAAATTTATTTTCGTTTTTACTTTTAGAATTTTGTCACGGTGGTACTATAAGGTGGTCTTTCATTGATATTGACAAGGAGATCCTTTTTATTGTCATAATATTGCGGAACCGCAGAGCCTAACTATTTTCGTGACGAACTTCCACTATTAAAAATGAATATATATTTTTGCCTCAATTTTGACCGAAATTCTGTATGAATAAGGCATTTAAATAAGTAGATAATTCCTATTCAAATTTAATGGTGGAAGTTTGCCCTGGCAATCAGCGCCTCTAGGTCCATTTACAGTCGAACATTCACCATGTTGGGGATAGGTCAATTCCTTTATATTTATAGTTCTGTGTCTCTGGTATCTGAGTACCATAAAACGGAAGTTACGCGTGAACAAAATGTTACTACAAATGTTTCTACTTTGCATTGATGATACCAAGTAGAAATAAATGGAGAAAGCCAGTTGTTCTACTTTACACAAGCAATCGATAATTTCAATAAAATTTCCCTGATCTGCCGTCACCCTGACCACTGTGGTTGCTAGAACGATCAAGACCAGTGTCTCTATTGATTTGTTTTTGCAATCATCTAGTTTTACTATTCGGTTTCACAAACTAACGAAGGGTACTCGTTAATGCGATTTCTCTTTTTATGCTCACTCAGTACGATGGCGATTTTAGTGGTCAGGGTTCTCCATCATTCGTTTTATATCTAAATTTCATTTCAGATAATTTTGGGTATATTTCAGGTAATCATTAAAGTGATTGTAGTTCTTTACGATTACTTAGTAAATAGCCTAATTGTTTAGCTTCCAAAATTTACGTTTTTCTGTTACCAGTACTTTTAATTGCAAAATATATATTATTAAATCGAAAAACTCTTCGATTGAATAAGTCAATACATTCTTTTAAAAAAATGCGGTATGAAAAAAGCGTAAAGGTTCACAGATATGATTGGCATGGCACTACGAATAAAGAGGTATTGACTTATCCTCAAAAGGGTGAAACTTCGAGTGTAATCGGTTTCGCAGAGAATCATTTCCGCCGGTGTGAACGCCTTATTAATGCAGAATTTCAGTGAAAATTATGGCCAAAAACATATATTCATTTTTACTGGTGGAAGTTTAGTTCCGCGGTAGTAATGCCCAGCGTTTCCGCCATATCGTGACAACCTAAACAAGCTCCTGTCAGTGTCAGTGAAAGATAGTATAACATCCGGGCCAACTTCCACCTGTAAAAACAAATCGAATTTTTTACCATATTTCTGAGAGACATTTTGCATGAACAAGCTTTTAAAATAAAGCGAATTTTTCTATTCAAAATTTACAGGTGGAAGTTTGCTTCGGCGATCATCAGGAACTGTTGATCCGATGTAAAAAATCGGCAGCCGTCTTGTGACAACCTCCTCAGTTACTTAGCTCGCAACTAGTAGTTTAAACACGTAGAACAACATCTCTCCTCCTTATCATTCATAACTCCATTATGATTAGGATGGTTAATTAACACTAGAAAGACCGAGAATTTTACTCAAATTTTAGAAAAATATTTCACACCAGAATTTTTATTTTAATTTATTAACTTATCCATTTAACTAGTTTTTTTCTTTGTTTCTTTCAAACTGTTTTATAAAAGAATTTCTGGTTCGAACCGAGATATATTCATTTGTTAGCAGTCAAAATGACTCCTCGCGGGCTTTCTAGTGTTAATTACTACAGAGGTGTCCAACTGCAATTCGTAGGGCGTAGAGTTAACACTATTTTCTTCTAAAATAATTAGCTTTATTTAGTGACATAAATTTCGTCAGTTAATAAAGCGAATATATTAATTTAAAATAGTGATGATAAAATGTTTTCATGTAAAAATATTGGACACTTCTGGGTTAATTGATGTCACTTAAAATTAAATTTAGTCAAAAACTTATATCTAAATGCATTTTTTTTATAAATTATATTAGGCACATCATAGGAGGTCCAACTGTGCAAAGGGGTTAATACTTATAAATTGGCTTACCAAACTGGCGCTCAGGAGTGGGCATTTCAGCAATAAATATGTCAGGTATTCTATATTTAAAGGGAAGAAGTAAATTTTATATAAGGTTTAATCCCTTCGGGACGAGCGTCTTTTACAGAATTTTTAATCTTTTATCACCGGTTTTTCAAAACAGAAATTTTTGAATAATTGAATCGGGAAAACGCTCGGATTAAATAAAGCAAAATTGACAATAAATATTTACTGGTGAGAATAATCGTGGATTTTGAGCACCTTACGCGGCACGTATACCGGTCGCACGTCAAAAGTTAAGCCCTACATAATGTATTAATTGCATAAATTATGTTTTAAACATCGGTAAAAAAGTTTCACAAGTTATAAGGAAATGAAAGTGCACTTTAGTGATAATAAAAGTGCAAATGAATCATCTAAGCGTTGTTTTTTCACGTAAAATTGATTAAAAAATTTTTCCATTTATATGTTTGAGTAGCGAGTAAAAATTAATTCGTAATAACATAAAGTTTGTTCAAAATATCAGCTTCTTTTTCTTTTTATCGACAGTGATTCGTGCAAATGAAAAATGTAATTATGATAGATAACATAGCTCACCAAATCCAAGAAGACGTGTCTTTCACGTCTAAATTAGTTTGTATAAAAGTGTATGCAGCCCAAACATTGAAATTGATTATTTTTATGTAAAACCCATGTCTTATCTGAAAACAACTGCATCGATATTCTAAAACTTGGTTTTCTCACATCAATGTTACAACCTCGTCACAGAATAATTTTCCTTTTTAGAATACAAAGCTAATTTAATTATAAAAGTGTCGGACATGGCCACGTTATTAACCCTTTCAAGGGCAAGTAACTGCGTTTCTGTAACATTGAATTCACACCGGAATATTCGAAAAATTTTCTTTCAAAATAAGACAAAACTGGTAAATTTTAATTAAAAGTTTCTGGTGCTAATCCTGATGAAAACTAGGTGTGATATAATATATCCCACCGCCCCTTAAGGGGTTAAGCCTGGATTCGGCGAAAAGCCGGCATTTATGCCTTCTTCTAACGACTAAAATTGAATAGAAATTTTTGACTTAATTAAATGTTGAAGTCAGTGATTAATCCCTTCTATGATATGTTAAATTCTGTCCCACTTTAATGTTTTTCTCAAATGACACAACGGCACCAGAGTTTTGAATTAAATTTTTGCCTTTTCTAATGTACTTGAAGAAATTTTTTTATTTATTTTCGAATATAATTGCTCGCAAATCCCCTTGTCATTCAATCATTTCAACATTTTTGTAACAGAAGTACTTTGTGCTATAAACAGGCAATGAGGCAAAAATATCTATTTATGATCAGTGGTAACAAAAAAGGGTAAAAGTTGGCATCTATGCAGATAGTACGATGAACTAGATGTGTAATATATTAGGCAAACCTTTGGCACGGCAAGCAAAGGTATCCGGGTTTGAAGCCTGGTCAGGACATTTTTCACTCTGTTGGAGTAAACCTCAACTGCGCCACTCCAATTTTGAATAGGATTAATCTTAGTTGAAAAATCTTTCCTTCTCTTCATTATTTATACATACTTTCCAACTTCCGACTTAACTTCCGTAAAATGTGAGTTAATTTAAACCAGGTTAAACATGTTTCTAACCGGAAAATATTTTAGATGTGTAATTAGCTGTTTAATTTCTCGCCTCTGAGAGGAATTCTTTTTTTATATTATTTCTTTATAAAAAATTCTCGTTCGTAACATGTTTAACCTGGTTTAAACTAACTCGCATTTTACAGAAGTTAACCACTTCTAGGGCAGTGGTTCATTTTTGGACCACTTAAATTAAACCCATAATTGCCATATTGGCACCAGAATTTTGGAATGAAAATTTTTCTTTTATTAAGTACGCGAAGAAAAGCCTTTAGTTATTTTAACATAAACTTGTTTGTAAATTCTGGTGTCAATCAATCAGTTCAGAATTTTACGAATAAGGCGAAAGTTGGCAAGTAGGTTTGGATGGGATAACTGGACCCACGAGGTAACTGGACCATAGGCAATTTTATAAAAAACCGTTGATGTTTTTTAAGTTTTAGCTTTTGTGAACAATGTTCCTTAACCCCTTCAGGGGCAGTGGTTCATTTTTGGACCCCTTAATTTTAATTCTTAAAAGCCACAATGGCACCAGAATTTTGGAATGAAATTTTTCCCTTTATTAAGAAAGTGAACAAAAGCGTTTTCATATTTCGAACTAAATTTGTTTGTAAATTATGGTGCGATTCACTGATTTCAACATTTTACGAATAGAAGTACCTTGCCCCTAAAAGGGTTAATCTCTACTTCCTAAAACAACGTGTGTCAACACAATCATAACTCTCTTTTTGCTGTGATACGTTGTCGAAAATTTACGTTTCTTTCTTTAAAAACAACGTCAATTTGGTTGAACTTCCTTGGCTTTCTATTAAAATACTGTAAGTATTTTTATTAAACAATCTTTTTTTTTTAAGATTAGGCATATAACTACGTTAATATTATTAGGTATCTATACATATTTACTTCATGTTTCAATTGTAAGCCCGGTGTCCCAGTTAGCCCAAAAATTTTTCAAGAGTGGGGTAATTGGACCATGTTGGATCCATTTACCCAATAGTTATAAATAATTTTTTTTTTTTTTTGAGTTTATCTTACTACGGGAAATAAATTTCTCCATTGTTTTTTGCTCACAATAAAGAAAATTATAGAATACCTTATTAAAATTACGTAATAAAATTTTTGAAAACCATATTGGGTGGTATCAAACCAAATTTCTTAACCCCTTGAAAGGCTGTGATGCCGTAATGGCACCACATAATCTTAATCCCTAATTGCCGCATTGGTACCGGAATTTTACAATGAAAATTTCACCTTTATTAAGCACATGAATATACACTTTACCTATTTACAAATAAATTCTCTTGAAAATTCTGGTATCATTAAAATATTTCAACATTTTACGAATACAAGTACCTTGCTCCTGAAAGAGAGATACCCAAACCCTGAAATTGTACGATACAGATGAAGTACTTAAGAACTTACTTAGACATTCGTTCATACCCTTACGGAAATTTCTTATAGAACTCTATAAAAAAATTATAGAAAAAGTATTATAGAATCCTGTAGAATTATATCCGTTTTTCTATAAGCCAGTTTCACAAAAAGTTATAGAAATATCTATAGAATTTCTATAAAGTATTCAAATATATTCTACAAAATATTCGAATAGCGTCAAAAGGCAGCTAAATCCATGTGGTCATCCTCCCAAGTACTAACCGCGCTCGATGCTGTTTGGCTTCTGTGATCGGAGGTGAATAAGTACTTACTGGGCATTCTACGGGTACTTGTTGTGTTTTAATTCTCATTAAACTATTTCAAGTTTTATTTCTTTTGTGATTTGGTTCCCAGTCATTAAAACATGAATAGAAATTATTGTATTGTATAGAGATCATATATGTTTTGCTCGCTGTACATTCATTATACTGATTCATTTTCATCTGCGTAAACTGTGAAAACCGAAATCATTTGTACTTAACAAACTTTTCATTTGTACAATCAACTTAGAAAACCAGATTTAAGGAGAAAAAAAAGTACGTTAAAAGAAAGAAATTATTTATTTGTTCATTTATTTGTTTATTTTATTGGTGGTAGTGGTGCTATATTATTTACAGTTTCAAAAATGAACTTCACAGCTTAAATCATGTTACGATTATTCATTTCAGATTTCTGTTATAATTTATTAATCTTACGGCATCAGACGCGGGGTAATAAAAATAAGTCTTATTTTAATATAGACTTAAAAAAATAATTAAAAGTCTAAAAAATTATTATTTTTTAAACTTGAAAGGTAACTGTTTAAATAATTGTATACTTCAGATTAAAAAAATTAATAAAAAAACATATTAATTAACTATAATTTAAATCAATGTAGTTCGACTGATATATTATTACACTAACAATTGAATCACAATGTATTAGAATTATGAATTATAATCATATTAAATCTATGGAGTACATACTAAACTGGTGCGTTACAAATTTTATTATTATTTTTTTTTTATTTTAATGTACTATATATATTGATAAATATGTAGCTATAAAGTTTATTAAATTAGATGAATTACCATTAGTGAATAAAGTTTATTAAATTAGATGAATGTTTTTATGAAATTAACAGCAAATTAATAAATGATTATAAAATTAAACGACAAATTAATGAATCATAAATAAATATATTAAACTGATGTATTACAAATTAATCACGATTATTATTATTATTTAATTTTAATATATATGTATTCATAAATTAGTACACATAAATTTTAAAACACCAAAAATATGCTTTTTTATTTAAAAAAAATCTATAGAATCGTTAGTCTATAGAATTTCTATAAGTTTTATAGTGCTTTATAGAAAAACCGTTCTATAGAAAAAAAATTTAACAAATTCTATACAAACATTTTCTGTAGAAAATGTATTCTATAGAACTCTTCAAAACTCTATAGAAACAGTATTCTGTGGAACGGCTATTCTATAGCACTTGTAAAGAAATCTATAGAGTTCTATACAGCTCTATGAACTATTTTCGTAAGGGTAGATATACCTTGTTATTATTTTCCTTAAAATACACATGTAACTTTTATACTTATTACCTATACTAAAGTACATAAGTACTTCAGGGTTCGTACGGGTGCTTGAATTTCCAAAGTAAGAAATTCTTCGGTACCAGTATTTTCTTATGAAAAATCTCTGCTGAAATAAGGCGAACTTTCGTCCGTTTAAACTAGATTTATTTTTCAATAAAAAAATTCTGATACTGGACCTTGAAAATAGCGGTACCCGTACGAAACCTGTACATACTTAATTTTTATGTTTTTGTTATAAATAAATCTAATATTTTCACTTTTAGTGCTTTTTTAGACACATTGACAGCAAAGGTTTTCCTTAGAACGCTCATTATTTGATATATAATTTACATAATCGGCCTGGTTTAATTTTTTTTAAGTTGTTTACACTTTTTCAAACAGGACCTGATATCCCATATGAAAAAATAAATAAATAAATAAATAAACGCGTATGGATCACAGACAATCCTGGTCCACTTACCCCATTTTTATGGGGCAACTGGACCCATGAAGAAAGAAAGATGAAATATGCATATTGTTTTATTTTTAAATATTAAAATATAATTTTGAGCATTTCTATCTGATAGAGGGAACCGAACTGAACACATTTACAAAAGTTCAGACTTTAATTCAAATGAACATTAGCTTTTTGAAGCTGAATTGCCAGAATCTCGAGAATCACATTGTAAAATCATGGAACAGTTTCCCCGCGTAACCTTATGTAGATATGTGATATTTGACAAAAACGTAAGAGATATCTATATAAAAGAAGATATCTTTGATTTGTGGTACTTACAAAAACGTCTGTAAAATACAGTGGGGCTGTGTAACCTGAGAATTACCACTTTTCAGGCTATCATCTTGCGCAGGGGTGTAAAAATCTAAGCGCCTGCGGGTAGAATCTCACAACTAAATTTTTTTAGTTTTCTTCACTTAAATAATATTAGCATTCTTAGAAAAAATTAGACGAAATATTAGACAAAAAATAACGATTAAAATTTAGTGGTGAGAGACTGCATGCTGGTACCTAAATTTTTACACCCCTGATCTTGCCTATATTAAAGGCAGACATTTTGCGCTTATATTATGGGGATATTACTATTCGGAAATAGTTATATTCTGAAAGATAAGTAATCTTTAATAATTTAGAGACTCGAATGAAGTGTTTAAAAATAAAACTTCAACTAAAGAACTTGATGAATTAACAATAAAAAAGCTTGGATTTTTATACATTTGCTAAATCAGTGTATATTGGGAAATGAAATATATACAGGGTGTCCGGTCTCAACGGTGTCCAATGGCTAATTCCTAAACCGTTAGTCACAGACATATAGTTCCAATTGCAAAAATGTTTTAAATCAGGTAAAGAAATATTTTAAAAGCTATTTGGGTCAATAAAAACATGTCTTAAAAAATTACGAAATTTAAATTTTTATACGGCCCCCCGGTCCTATAAGGTATATTTAGTGAAATTTTCCTTTTACACTGACATGTAATACAAAAAAAGTCCCGTTATTCTACGATTAAAAGTGACCGAGTGATAGCTGTTTAAAGTTGGAGCATATTTTTTGCTGCAAATTGGGGGTCATTCACAAATTTAGTCGAAATATAATTTCGTCGGATATAAAAAACGTTTGGGAGTGAAATTAACATTGCAATATAAATTTGAAATCTTTAATTATTCTGGTATATTAATGGAAAATATACAATTTGTAATAAACATTTAAGAAGAAAGAAAAAACAGATTTTTTGTTAAATAAAATGATTCTAAATTAACAGCCTCAATTCTTTACAAAATGATACGTATTTTAATATATTATTAGATTGCACAAGCCTGCAAAAGTTGGGTTATGTCATGTTTTTTAGCTTTTGATAATTGATTCTCATATATTTTGTACCGCTGAATCCAAAATTGACCTTCATTTTTAACTATCATATGAGGATTTTTCGCAAACTGCAAATTTCAAAGTTAAGAAGTTCAATGTTAAAATTGAATTTCCTCCCCCATCTCATCGCACCACTCAGCTGTTTAACTGTAAGAATCCCAGGATAAGCAAAAATATCGAATAAATTTTTTAATCAAATAAAATAAAATAAAATAAAAAATGTTTTACATATGTTTTATAGTATGAGATTTTCGCTATATTTTAACTTACACATTTACGATTTGCAAAAAAATTGTAACGTGATAGTTAAAAATGTAGGTCATTTTCAGATTCAGTGCTAAAAAGCACGTAAAAATCAATTATCAAAATTAAAAAACCACAACCATCTCCTCTACTTTATAGTATTCAATTTTCGTTATTCTTTAAATTTGAAAATTTATGATTTGCGAAATATCCTGACATGACGGTTAAAAATTAAGGTAATTTTCGGATTCGGCGCTAAAAAATACTTAAAAGTTAAAAAATCCAACAATCGCAATCTTGTATTATCTAATCTAAAACTTTTTCTTAAACTCCTTGGCAGAAATCTATCCGAAATTTTTTGTGTTATCCTGTAAAATAAGTATAAATGGTAACCACCGAAAATCTTAATAATATTAGATTGTTATCGGATTTGCGCCAGTATGTAAAATGCAATCTCGATCGGATATTTAAAAGTGGGTTAAAGTTCGAGTACAAATTTTGAACTCGAAAAATTACATACGATTGTTGAAGTAACATAAAAACTTATAAAACATCATAATTTTTGTTAAAAGAAATCTTAAGAGAAACAGTCTCAAATCCTGACAAAATAAAACATATGTTATTTTAGCCAATTTGAGACTTAATCATAGTACTTGTAGGATTTTTTTTCAAAGCGCAGATACACATGAAGTAAGATCTTCGAATACTTTAAACGCTTGGTATATGATCCCTCAAAGCCAAGCAGAACTCATTTGTTTTCAGAGTAGAAAAGTGGCATAAGTCATGCATTTTTAAAGTTTCACAACTCGCTCAGTTTTAGCGTTATATGAATGGGACTTTTTTTGTCTTGCTTGTCAGTGTAATAGGAAAAAATTACTAAATATAACTTATAGGACCGGGGGACCGTATAAAAATTTAAATTTCGTAATTTTTAAGAAATGTTTTTATTGACCCAAAAGCGCTTTTAAAATGTTTCTTTACCTGATTTTAAACATTTTTGTAATTGGAACTATATGTCTATGACTAACGGTTTATGAATTAGCCATTGGACACCGTTGAGACCGGACACCCTGTGTAGGGTTTAAAAATATACATGGCAGTTAAGCAAATGTCATACGGACGTCTTTTTACACGCTTTTTTTACTTACGTATTATCCCTAAATTGTAATGCGGCATTGTGTAGGGATAATACGTAAGCAAAAAAGCGTGCAAAAAAACGTCCGTTCCTACATTAGCCTAAAAATATGCATGACATTTAAAACATTAAAATGAAGTTCATCCTGGATATACTCTTCTGAGCATATAAGGTATGATCTATTGATAAGTGAATGAAAAGCAGTCATTTTATAATTTGAGGGGCGGAAGCTCTAAAGAGTATTACACAGTCTATTCTGACGGGTTTCCGATAAACTTTACTCTTGAAGGTATTATTGTCTTTAATCAGTAAGACAAGATACGGTAATGTGGCATTATATTCTAATTCAACGGTGAATTTAATATTATTGCCAATCTCATTAATTTCTGTGAGAACATCAAATAGAGCCTGTTGTCCAAACTCCCAAGTAACAAAATTGTCATGAACATAACGTAATCATATGTTTGGCCTTGGTTGGGTGTTTTAAACAATTTTCTCTTCCAGTGGTTGCGTCTTGAACTCTGTCGACAAGCCGGAAATGGGAGACCCTCTGGGTGCACCACTAATTTGCCTATAGAATTGCTTATTAAAAAATGAAAAAAATACTATTTAACCCTTCCCCCTCATTTTTCAGTTCAAGAACTGTTTTGATATTTATTTTTTGGTATCCTCATTTTTCCCAGTATGTGTCCGCGCGTGGCGCCACTAGTTGGTTTTTCCCCCATGGTTCTCTCTTTTGTACTTATTTCTCTTTCATGTTTTCCCTCCATTTTCATCTGGTTGGAATTCGAGCCTTCGACGGTTCATTCTTGTAATCCCTTGAGAAAGACCAAGTGGTTTTGGCGGAAACAGTTGGGAAGATTTTTAATATCGTTTTAATGTTTTTAATGTCATGCATATTTTAAGTGTCATGTATATTTTTAAACGTTATGTATATTTCATTTCCCAGTATACACTGATTTAGCAAATGTATAAAAATCTTAGTCTTTTTTTGGCTTATTGTTAATATATTACTGACGGTGTAAAGCCCACTTTTAAAGTTTTTAAATACTAGATCCCGATAAGTTTGGTCTTATCAAGCTATGCTATTGGCTTTAGTCTTATGTTTTTATATTTTAACTCATATCAGAAAAATTCATTAATTATATACAGAAAATATAAAACTAACTGTCAGATGATGTCACCTCTTTCAGAATATTGATTATCACTCTGGTAATACAACTGTCATCCAGTTATAGTTTGAAAAAGTTTAGCATAGCTTTCACAATGCTTAATAGTAGACGGCAAGCAATTAACCACAGGGGTGCAGAGAAGCAATCGCAATTAACGTTTAAAACTATCTTACCTATAACTATTTATCTTTACAGGTAAAGCATTGGCACAGCAAGCCAATGAATCCAGGTTCGATTCCTGGTCTGGACAGTTTTCGCTTTGTTGGCAAAATCTCAACAGTAATACTCCATTGAATATCTATCTTATCTATTTCTATTTTTAAAAGCTATGTTCAGAAAAAGTAAGACTTATTAAACCTAAAAAAAAAGAGTGAAATTTGCCTTGCTCAGTTTGTTAATTTTTCTATTATCATACTAATAAAAATGTTTTAATGCAATAAAATAAAATGATTAAACAGTAATTTATATTTTTAGATAAAATATTTTTATATTTTTTATACCGAGTGTGTCCAAATTGTAGGTCACAGCGTTATCACTATTTTCTTATAAAAGAATTCGTTTTATTTAATGACAGAAATTTTGTGACTTTTTAAAATGAAGTTTTTTATTTTAAAATAGTGGAGACAAATTGTTTTTAGATAAAAATGCTGTGCATTTCTGTTTTGAACGTTCTGCGTAAAAGAAATATGAAAAGTAACAGTTTACAAAAATCACAAACATATTACCCTGTTTCACATTAACCCATTTTTTCAAAGAATTATCTCTTGAGGCAGTAGAGTGAAACATTGAATTGAAACATTGCGAACATTCAATATACAATGTTTATACTTCCAATTTTTTTCTAAATAGCATGTGGCGCAGGTAATATTGATATTTTTTTCAAAACTCGAAATCAAGTAGTTAAAGTACCAAAGTAAAAATTTTTGGAATTTTAAGCATTTTTAGTAAGTGACGAAAACGTAGTCACCATCGCTGAAGTACTCGTTAAAATTACTCGAAATTTACTTTACCAAGTAACATATAATTTTTTTTCAATTTTTTATCTTTATAAAATATATATATATATATATATATATATACAGGGTGTTCCGTTAAAGGGGTCCAATATTAATAGGGGTAATAGAGGAGATCACATGGAGCATAAATCAGTATATAAAGCCTGGTCGGATCTCAATAGTTTTCAAGTTACAGCAAATAGAATGAAAATTCGGAAAATTGTAAAAGAACCCTCATTGCTAAACTATCGATAATGCTACATAAAAACGAAGCACATATTTAGAAAGAGCAGAAAAAAACCTACAAAATGACATCAATTGTATTAAAATAGCAATATTTATTGACGAGTTGCAAGCCCTGAAACAGTGAAAAAAGTACGAAATCCAATATACATCAAAATAGTTAATCGTTAATTCCAAAAAGACAACTCTAGCTACAACAAGGAAATTGTAGTAAAATTTGGTCCATTCCGAAAACTTTCGAAAAAGCTTACAATGAACCATATCGGTTTAATTGTGTGAGAGAAATTAATCAGTTTCTTAGTTACAACTCCGCTTTCTTTGACACTAGCAAAGGTTAAACTCCGCCCATCACGATTGGAAACACCGCCTTTTTAATTACTCTCAACTATACATTTTCGATCATGCTTCTTCTGAGATGCAACATTTTTAATTATTCAAGAGTTGAATGAACCAAAATAACTTTACAATAATAGTCTACATTTTAAAGTGGTCTTTTATTGATATAAAGCTTAAGTTAAATTCTTTAAAATTAAACTGGTGGTGAAAATTCGGAAATAATTAAAAATATTGCGATTTGTAACTATGCAAGAAGTTTCAGTACATGTTTTACAAGGACAATTATTGTATGTATATGTGCATCATAATTTATGATAGGAAATAATAATAACAAATAGCATAATAATTTTATTAATTATAAATTTAAAAAATACACTAAATTTTAAATTAATTCATACAAACTTTGTAATTTACAATTTGAGTACACCACAGTCTGTGACTTACAAAATACTGTGCCAAAAAGTGTTGAAAATAAAAGAAAAATGACAAATAAAGAATTACATTCCACGTACTTTATGACATATGTGAAGCATAGTCTTCTGGCCTGCGCTGCACAGTTCAGTGTCGGAAGGCAGACGAACGGACATTATTATAATAGGTGTTCGAAGTTGCGCCCATTAACAGAATCGCACAGCCGACAGCGACGTCGTAAAGATTGGCGAACACGCCGAAAAACTCCGACGGAGTTGGGAATGTCTCCTGCAGCGACAACGATTCGCGCTAGTAAATCCTCCGGTGTATCCACAGGCGTTTCATACACCAGCGATTTAAGGTGTCCCCAAACAAAAAAGTCTAACGGATTGAGGTCTGGAGAGCGTGCAGGCCAAGCAACAGGTCCACTGCGTCCAATCCATTTCCCAGGATATGTTGAATTGAGGTGATTGCGAACACCTATGAAAAAATGTGCCGGTGCGCCATCGTGCATAAACCACATATTGTGGCGCAATGTTGCTGGCACATTTTGCAGTAACTGCGGTAAGATATCCCGTAGGAAAACCAAGTACGTACTGCCATTGAGTACATCTGGGAGTAAATATGGTCCTATGAGATAATCGCCGAGGACACCTGCCCATATGTTCACACTGAACTTTTGTTGTGCGTTCGACGGGAAAACAGTGTGCGGATTTGTATATGACCATGTGTGCATATTGTGCGTGTTTACCACGCCCTTTCTCGTAAATGTTGCTTCATCAGTAAATAAAATATTTTCCAGAAATTGTGGATTATTTTCTGTTACATTAAGCAACCAGCGTAGGAATTCTGTCCGCTGAGCACAATCTGTTACTGATAACAGTTGTACCCTCTGCACATGAAAGGGGTGCATGTTTTCTGCACGCAGAACACGCCACACACTTTGGTGAGAAACACCGACTTCAGACGCAGCAGCTCGTGTACTCGTGGAGGGGTTATCTTTAAAAATATTCAGTACATCTTCTTCCATTGCAGGTGTTCGTACATGTCGAGGTTTCCCTGCATCAATGCTTGCTGTATTAAACGATCCAGTCTCCCGTAATCGTCTATCGATGTTTATGAAGAGTTTCGAACTTGGGCAACGTCTCCTTGGAAATTGCTCACGGTACATGCGCTGTGCTAGACATGTATTTCCATGAGCTTGCCCGTACATCAGATGCATGTCCGCATATTCTTCGTTAGAGTATTCCGGCATAATTATTATACATCAACTTACTACAATCCCACTTACAACAGCCTCCCTTTAACATAACGCCCACTGATGACTGATGTTTTATTACACTTTTCTTCCTATACACATAGAAAATTTGCATAAAAAGTACTTCTTCTTCATCATCCTGAAAGTTCATGGAGGAAACGCAGCAGTCACGGAGTTTGCTTTAAGACAAGGCGAGAGCTGCACAATATGTCATTCACTTGACCAGACTGAATAATGAAAGGGTATTGATAGAGGTTGATCAGAGATGTATAATTGAAAGATATTAAAACGGGGTGTTTACAATCGTCATGGGCGGAGTTTCGCCCTTTCCGAGCATGCAACAGTACAGAGTTGTAACTAGGGAACTGCTTGATTTCTCCCATACAATTAAACTGATATGGTTTATTGTCAGCTTCTTCGAAAGCTTTCGGAATGGACCAATTGTGAGAGAGATTTCGTCCTGGAGCTTTCAAGAACGCAGATATCTGTTAAGGTATGTTGATAATTTTATGTATATTTTGCTGCTTTAAGAGTTTTTTACATTTCGAGATTGCTAGAAAGCGAGAACTGCTGAATTTTAAGAATGCTACACCGGGAGAACTGCTGAATGCAGAGATGTTTTTTTTCGGTTAATGTGCGCGAAGCGCTCATACAAGATTACTGATTGCCACTTTAGCGAATTTTATTATTTACATTTTATTTTCGTTAAGCGAAACATGCGTATAAACCGGTGCTTGGCGACATTTACTACTTGGCGGAAAAGGGGTTTACACGCCAAGAAAAATTCCAAGATGGCGGCCGTGGGAACTTATGACATCTGTTCCTTTTCAATTTCATGGCGATGCAATTATATTGACGCCAAAAGTAATTTTGGCCAGCTAGAATCGGCAAATCACCCACCGCGCGCTCATGCTGCGCCTCGCGCTTTTCCTTTTATCCTCTCTATGGGGTTCATCTCAGTGTCCTCTTTTATTTCGGCGGTTAATAAGGATGGAAATTTAAGGCATATGTATTTAAAACATTCCCCTTCTTTTGGCAAGGCTTTGACAAATTGCTTTGACAGATTTTCGCTATTTTTTGACATTTTAAACCCTTTGGGACCGGCGGTTTTTACACAAATTTTATTCGCTTGGCACCACATTTAAAAAAAAAAAGTTACATAAACTGTCACGACTATCACGAACATCACGTTAAACAACCACGAAAATGCTCTAATTAACCCCTTAAGGGTCGCATTAAATTACGGTTTAAAAATTCATATTGCTTATTGACACCACTTTTTTGAAAAAGAAATGCTCAGCTTGTTTAATGACAGGTAAAATGATACCATAATAAAGCCAATTACACTATTCTGTAAAACTGGTGGGAATCAAACAAATCTGAATAAATTGAAAAAAAGATGCAGCCCGTGAATATGACGGGAGCGAGAATTAAGGGGTTAAAAAACTAAATATTACTTTTATTTTTATTGGTGCCCAAAACAAATTCTGTATGCTGTTTCAGAGGGTGCATATATGTACCCATGGTCCCGAACGGGTTAACTATGAAATATACGACATGAAAAAAATTCTAACGTTATGGTTAGAAATTAAAATCGTTCTCGGATTCAGAGCTAAAAAGTACATACAAGTCAATTATCAAAAGTTAAAAAATACAACTATTAAACCTATTTTATAGTAACCGATTTTCACTATTTGTTTAATTTTTATCTTTGATATGTACAATTTGCGAAAAATCCTGACAACAAATGAAGGTCATTTTCGGGTTCAGGGCTACAAAATACATAAAAATCAATTATTAAAAGTTAAAAAACACAACCATTGCAGGCTTGTGTAGTCATTAAATAAATCATATTTGTTTAAGCGAATTCATATATAAAGTACCAAAACTATGTCCATTAATAACACGAAATGTAAAAAAGAATTTTTTTTTCATGCGATATGACTATTGTTTCAGAATCATTCATTCTCAACTGCTGTGTTGAAACATTATAAAAAATACATCATAGTCTCAGATCACGATTTTTCTTAACGCTCTTTCAAGCCATTTCTCGGGTTGATACAGAATACAAATTTACAAGAAGAAAAAAATTCGAGAAAGTCTAACTAACTCATCTTTTCGCAGAATACACCCCTGAGAATTTCCTTTTTAATATTTATACGTGCACGTGAATAATGTGCATTGTGTCAGATAGTTATTCCTCATTGAAATTGAATACTTAGTGATATGAAGTGGTAATTTTGTTAATATTTTGGGAAAAGATGTTCATTAATTATGTCGTATTTAACAAAATTGTTTTCAATAAAAATGAGAGATTTCATTTTTTATGGTTTCAATGCATAGCTGCCAACTGTTACGCTTTTTTATTATTACTAAAATGTAAAAGAAATTTTTGACTCATTGAGTCGTAGAGTTCGCTGATTAAATATGGAAAAATTTACTATTACATTTTAGTGGTAAGTTGGTTGGTTGATTTTTGACGGCCAATTATCTGCACGAGGGATATAGGTCCAGGGGGGAGTGCCCTTCGTGGAGGTCTTTCTAAGGGAACCTAACCCGTATTTACGTATGGAAATCCATGGCTCGAAGAAAACCACGAAAACTCCGAACGATTAGGCCGACGGGCGCGATTCAGTTCGAACCCAGCACCCCCCGTCTACCAACTTCGAGAGCAGAACCTCTCAGCCACTGGTGGGGCAGTGGTAAGAAAAAAGCATAAAAGTTGGCAGCTATGAAAGTGAAATTATAGAAGAAAGAAAGAAATATTATACTTTCCAACTTCACACGTAAACTGTTCAATATTTATTGAAGTCAAGTGAATAAATTTTGAACCAGAGAAGGTATTGAATAAAATGCATTCGGTCTCTTCTTTGTATTTATTTCATTTTATTTATTAATTAAAAAGTTCAGTTCCAAACATGTTTATTTTACATGGGTCAAATTGAACAATTTTATGTGTTTGAGGTTGGCAATGCTTAAAAGAACATTATCGAATTATGACAGATACTTTTTATAAAGTTTATATAAAACTAGTTTTTTACATAAGTTGTTATTTTTATATTAAGTGTTTTACGGACAACAGGGGTATCAAACTGTGGCCAGCCTGATGCCACTAATTGTTTTAAGAAACAGTCGACTCCTGGAATGGAGATTCGATGATTAGATAAGGCAGTGATTTTGATAAAATTTTAGTGGTATCCGGCGCGCCACAGTTTGACCATAGTGACGTAGAGTAATTACGCAGGATGTGACAATATATAGCAGGTTCCTAATTCAGTCAACAGTTTATTTTCAGTGTCAGAATTACTTATTTAACTTTTTATTGAACTGATTGAAGATTGATAAAATATATTTCTTCAAAACTACATTTCCGGAAAGTATTTTTACGCCATAACTTATCTAAATGTTGAAATGAATTAGATTTGTTTCCCCAAAGAAATACCACTATTGAATTTTGTATACCATCACTTCCGAATAGTACAAATTCGCATTATTTTATCGAAGATATTAAGTGAAATACAATATTTGGAATGTTATTTGGGTGTTAGTCTTGTGAAAAACTTGAAAATATTGCATAAAATTGAAACAAACATATTTTCATCACCGTTGCTTCTACAATTAGCGCATTTTAAGGGAGCTAAATCTGTAAACTATGTAACATCATTAACGCTTTCAGGCGCATGGAACTATAAATAAAGATGAACTGACATATCCTTTAAATACTGAAGCTTCAACTGTAACCGCATTCGCAAGGCCTATTACCTCCAATGGAAATTTTCTGCATCTCTAAACGCCTTATCAAGGGAAAATTTCAGTCATAAATAATGGCAGCAACAGATTTGCAGTTTTATTGGTGGAAGTATACTTCTGCGGTAGTCAGGCCCTGTGTTTCCGCCATATGTGACATTCGGTGAAAGAAACTGACTGTTTTACCAGGCAAACTGACACCACTAAAAATAAATAGAAGTTTTTGCCATATTTATGAGAAAATATTTCCATGAATAAGACGCTTAAATAAGATAAAATTTTCTATTCAAATTTACTTGTGGGAAGTTTGCACCGACGGTATTCAGAAACCGTAGATCCGATTTTTAAAAAAGCAGCCGCCAACTTGTAACAACCTCCTGACTTACTTCACTTGCAACTCGTAGACAGTACACTATATGTCCCCCTCCTCTATATGCATAACTCCATTTTCTTGTGCAATGCACTTCCATTGCTAAAATGATTACATGAATGAATGACACCGGAATTTATGAACAAATTTATTTTGAAATATGAAAAAGCTTTATTTCACATGCATAATGAACGGAAAATACTTCTACCAAAATTCTGGTGCCATTTTGGCATTTGGGAATCAAGTTGGGTGGTCCATGTAATGGAACACTGAGCAACAAAGGGTTGCGCTTCATTGTATGGTCCATTTCATAAATTTTGTTATAGACACGCCGCTGTTTACGACAGTGTTGCCAGTGGGCTACTTTTTTTAAATTCTGATTTCTTGATTGGCACTGTTTTTTTTTTAATGATAACATTCCCCTTTGTCCTGAGTAAACCCGTTCAGGACCGGTAAATTTTACACGAATTTTATTCGTTTGGCACCACGTTTTGTTAATTATTTGAGTTGGCACCATTTTTTTGAAATAGTAAAACTAGCTTTATTTAATGACGTATTAATTAAGATGAAAACCAGGGAAATTTTACCATTTCAGAAAACTGGTGTTAATCAAGAAATCTGAATTTTAAAAAAGTAGCCCACTGGCAACACTGGTTTACGAAGATATCGTCAATAAATTTTTAAATAGGTAGGTCTAAAAATTCATTTGTTTAATGTTCCCAATATATTTCCGAATACAAATTTTTGCCTCATTTAATCACAGATTTTACGCACAAATTGCATAAATTCTGGATTAAATAAAGGTATGTGGGGCAATGAAGCTAGAATGGAACTGTTTATTCCTTACAGAAAATTTCATCTCATTTAATCGCAGGAAATCTGCAATTAAGTTAGGAAAAAAATTAAATTAAGGAAATAGTGATTCAACGCTGTCCACAGTCTGACCGCACTAACAAACCGAAAGACTAATATGCACAAGTAGTAGTGCTTAAAGGTAAGAACTACATTGATCCCGGACAAAACTTTAAAATTGTAAAGACTTAAATCAAGGTGCGTTCAGATACCTACTTTTTACTACCACTAATACCAGAGTTCTGTGTTTAAACAAGACAAATATTAGTATCCGTAGATAGACTTTAAAAAGCTTCAATATTTGGTGAATATTTTGCAATGACTTTAATATAAAGTTTAATGTTTAAGGACACATAAAACGGTTCAAATTTTTCAGTTTACAATTATTGTAAAATATACCCTATATATATACCAAAAAATACAGTTGAAAGATTATGGTGCTAAATGCTTATGGACCTAAAAGATTATGGCGTTGGAAGGCTTTAAAATAATATATTTTAAGCACTGTGGGTGTAAATATAGTTTTCTGCTCTTTTTTTCGAAATGTGTATTTTATGCTTTGGTACACTTTTCTAAAATTCTGTTTCAAATAAACAATCGAAACTTTCCAAAATTGTGTAACTAGAGTGTTTTTTTTTTCTTTAAATATCTATCATTATTGATCTGACTGAAAAAATCTTTTAAATAATGAAAAATATGATTTTCAAAAGTTTTCTGTCACATATTTTTTATTTTATTTCTTTTAATCCAAAATGAAAATTGCTTCTTATTAGTCTCAAATACAGTATTGCCAGTGGGCTACTTTTTTAAAATTCAGATTTCTTGATTAACACCACTTTTCTGAAATGGTAAAATTCCCCTGGTTTTCGTCTAAATTAATACGTCATTAAATAAGGCGAATTTTGCTATTTCAAAAAAGTGTTGCCAATCAGGAAATCAGAATTTAAAAAAAAGTAGCCCACTGGCAACACTGCTCAAATTGTATATTTTCTGATACCAAAATAAAATTTAAGGTGATATAGTGAACAGTTTTTTAGAAAAGCGCACCATACGAACTTATTGTTCAAAATTTTCATAGAGATACGTAAAAAGTTAATTAGTTCTTGAAAACTAATTTATGCCTGAAATTAATTTCTTTTGATTTATATATGGGCTATAATGTGTATATTTACTGTAAAAAAATTCATTTCTATCTCTATTTTTAAGTAAAATAATCTTAAATATTTCGCAATAACTACTTAATTTTACTTTTCGAGATGTTCCATGTGCCCTAATAG
Organism: Maratus speciosus; assembly: GCA_963932465.1. NCBI lineage: Eukaryota > Metazoa > Arthropoda > Arachnida > Araneae > Salticidae > Maratus > Maratus speciosus. The sequence continues at coordinate 55,310,591 of OZ010787.1, forward strand.
AAATACAATTAAGAGGGTGGATAAATTATGTTTAGTTGATATTTTATAAACTTTTTTTTACACAAATTGCCTTTTGCTTTCCTGTGTCAAAAATAAACTCAAATAAAAATTAATAAAGTATTATTTTTAAATGCTTTCTATGCACAACCATATAAATATCTATGAAAAATAAATTATTTTATACAAAACTTTAGTATCTGGGAGCTTTACGAGTAAATTAATTTAAAGAAAATGATGGAAATTATTCATGAGTATTTCCTCTGTTTCAGAGACAATTTACAATTAAAGTTAGTTTTCTTTACATTTAAATCAATAAAACGTATAATTTAAAATAGAAAATAAATTACTTTTTTAAAAATTTACTAAAATTTTAATAAATTAAACAAGGAATGCAGATTGAAAACCTGTATTCAACTAATTAAATTGAAATTGCATATTAATTTTCTTTAGTGTGTAGTAGAGTACCTAGATACTTTTTTATAAGATTACACTAGAGGACTAGGTTTAAGATTTTGGACATTGAAAACCCAGTTAAGTGAGTTTCGGCAAAGGAACCCCTCCCCCTCTTTTCGTAAAGCGAGATTTATTTTTGATAGTATCTGTGAAATCCACCCGCTACACTGCTAATTCCCTGCTTATTTTTAAAAATAAATTGTTGTGTTTTGCTAAAATCTGTGTCATAGAGTCCTTTCAAATTTACAGCCCGAAAGTATTTCACATGATTTTAAACATTTTATCAGAAATATACTATTATATATATATATATATATATATACATTGCAAACAATAAAAAAAAAAAAAAATAGGTGAGAATTTAAATAATCTGCACGCAAAAAAAAAACAGCTCAAGAAACATTTGAAAAAGGCTATTTCCAGTGTTGTTATCCATACACATACATTATTATTTAACACAATTATACTCAATTTTAAAGAAATTACTCTGAGAAATTCTCATTAACCCCTGAATTCTCGCTCCCGTAATATTCACGGGCTGTGTCTTTTATTCAGATTTGTTTGTACCCAACCAGTTTTATAAAATAGTGTAATTGGCTTTATTACGGTATCATTTTAACTGTCATTAAATAAGGTGAATATTTCTTTTTCAAATAAATGGTGCCAATAGGCAAGTTGAATTTTTAAAACGTAATTTAATGCGACCGTTAAGGGGTAAAAAAAAAAATAATAATAATAAAATATCAAAATAACACATCGCAGGGCTTCCACTTGTCCGCTTTTTTGGAAACCAGTAATTTGTTAGAAAGAAATTCGTGGTAGGTTTCTGCAACAGTTGAAAAAAAAAAAAAAAGTTTTCCCGCTATTTTTCTGTGAAATTTATAAAGAAGATTTTTCTTTAAATAAAAGTTGTGTTAAAAAACGGACCGAGTGGGAGTACTGACATAAACACATTGGTAACAGGGAACGATAATTCTCATGTTTATTTAATTAACCCTTTCAGGGTCAAAGCACTTCTGTTGCTAAAATGTGATATTGACTGATTGACACCGGTATTTATGAACAAATTTATATGGAAGTAAGTAAAAGCTTTTCATCGCGTACAGTTTAAAAATCAAAACATAATTCGAAAATTCTGGTGCCAGTGAGGTATTTTGGAATGAAAATTAAGTGGTATTTGTAATATACCGGTGCCCTTCAGGGGGTTAAACATCATTGACTAAGCGTGGCTTCTGCCCTACAGAAACTGCATTTATATCATGTTATTCATATTTTCTTAGATTGCAATAAATTTTATATTTTATGTGTACATCCAAAGATATTTACTGATGCATAAACTTGATAAAACTATCTGGGAAATATATTTACGAAAAATTTCAATAGAAGGCAGAACTACTACTGTTTTAATCCCTTTAATGGGTGTCTATTAATTTTCGACCACTTAATTTTAATCCCTAAATGTCACGTTGTTGGCACCAACAGGGCTCCCAAATGGTCCGCCAACAGAATACCAATATTATTTTAGAAAAATTTTCTTTTTAGATTTTTCTCACAAACTGCCCAGGAAGCCCATCTGAAAGTTAATTCTAGCGCAAACCCGCCATAAAATTTTCTGTTAAAATTTATTGGTACGCAGTTGGTGGACGATTTGGGAGCCTTGCACCAACAACCTGGAAGGAAAATTTTTCTTTTATTAAGTACTTAAGGAAAATCTTTTACTTATTTAAAAAAAACGCAAATTCTGGTGTCATTCAATCACTTTAGCAGTAGATCACTTTCCAATAGAACTACTTCGCTCCTGCAAGGGTTAGAAAACATATGTTGTACAAAATTATCAATTATACGCAAAAGCTTTCGCACAAAGAGCACGGGCAGTATTGTATTAAACCTTAAATACGCGATTTTTTATTTTGTTTCGAAAAAAATTACATATAATACTCTGAAAGGTTTATTACACAGGAAAAATAAGGAAAAAAATCAGTGATATATTTTTCATATAATACATCAATCTTTTCTTCTGTTGCACATCTGCAATACAAGTAAAAACTACCTTCGTGTGGCTGTTTTACGCTAAAATGATGCAAATTAGTAAATACTTTAATAAGTATGTCTCCAAAGACCTTATTTTATATAATTATTTATTTTATAAAACTTAACCTTTAACCCTTTATTTCCCATGATAGAAGACGTTCTAGAAATTACGTAGTTCAGAGAATCTGACTTTACACCAGAAAGTTTCAGTGGTTAATTTCACTTTATTTAAACCATTTGTGCCTGGCGTCCTAATTTTGTGACGCTTTCTTAAAAAGATTCCCATTACAAATTGAATTATGATATCCTTTCAAAACTTAGTAAAATATATCCTTAGTATTTGTTTTCAATATTTATCCATAAATGGCAGTGCATTTTTAAGAATAAAAAGGTGAAATAAATGTTTGTTGTAGCGCAAAGTTGGATTTTCTTGAAATAAAACGGCGTGTAGGAAAACGTAAGATATTTCTTTTATTTTTTTATCAATCATTTTATAAGTGGTATTAATTATAAGATGAAACATTATTTTAGAATATGTATTTTTGCATTTTTTCAGATTTCTATTTTTTTGCTCTAATTTGAACCTTTATATATCGTCCCAATTTTGGGACGCTAGACACGAATGGATAGGGGTTTTCTCCGTTACTGTCTATGCATTAAATGTATGTTTTATGCCATTTATTTTGTTAAAAAATGGTTACATACCACTCGGGTTATTATTCGGTTATAAAATTATTATTCGGATCATTATTTGGCTATTCTTTGTTATTACTATAGGGGGAACAGGGGCTGGGCTCTGTTCAAGAACAAGACACCCACCCCTTCCTACCCTTAGCTATTGGCTTAGTAAAAAATTATATCATACCGTTATGTTTTGTACTTGGTTTAGCATTTGACATCCTGAGATTACTAAAATATATACAGCAGAACCTCGATTATCCGATGTAATTGGGTCCGAACCGACAGCGGATAATCAAATTTTCAGATAATCGAGAATTTATCAATAATCATCTAGTTTAATATGCAACATCGTCATCGAACTGCCATTAGGACTATTTAAACTGATTAATAAACATCTAAATTTAAATTATACATGAAAATAATTTTATTTGTTTAGAACAGGGACGTGTACACGGGGGGGGGAGGGGGGTATAATCTTCACGGGATCGGATCTTGCGGGAGCTCAAGCTAATTTCAATGGAATTCAAAGAAAGGGGAACCAAAATGCTTATCTCTACTCGTGGTTTGGAAGGTAATACTTCCATACACAAGGAATGTGAAAGTAAAAAAAATAAAAAAACGTTGGAAAAAATTCAGGATATCGACATCGGTTTACAGAGAGTTCCGGTTACACGAGGGTCGAATAATCGAAGTTATACTGTACCATATATACTCGTGTGTAAAACGAAGAATTTTTGACAATATTCTGCAAGTAAATTGGGGGGGGGGGGGGTGCACTTATACGCTAGTCAATTACATAAGCCAAAAAAAAAAAATAATAATCCTTCGAATACTGCAAAAGTCTGATTTTTTATGTATAAAAATAATAAAATAATATATAAAATATACAAATATTAATAATTTATTATTAAAAAAATTTCAGTGATTTGTTTTTGTTTACTTACTAATTTTTCGCATTAGTAAGTGAAATCTTTTGGTTTGATTGTGTGCGAAATTGAAGTAAAAAGTTAGGGGGTCGACATACGCGAGTTTTTGCATTCAAAAGTTAATGGGTCGGCGTATATGCGAGTATATAGGGTATATATACTCTATTAGTAATTATTGATTATTATAAATTTTTACTATATAAATTTTACTATGCCAATGGCTAATGGTGAGGAGGAAGGGGGTCTTGTTCTTGAGCCGACCCCAACCCTCCCCCCCCCCCCGTTATAGTAATGATAAAGAAAATTTTATAGTCAAGTAATAACCCGAATGATATATAACCTTTTTGAAACATATTAAATGTCATAAAACATAGATATAATGCTGAGACAGTAACGGAGAAAACCCTTACCCTTCCGTGCCTAGTGTCCCAAAATTGGGACGTTTAGATTTTTATATGTTAAATAAATATTTTTTCAAAGATAATTTTTTTATTATTTTTTATGTCCCTTTTACACCATTTACTATAATTAAGCACAATATCGATTTGAAAAAAAAATTCAGGCACTAATGGGTTAAATACGGAATGGCTGTTTTTTAATTAAAGCAAATATTGTTATTTTAATTGTCTGGTGTGAATTAGGTATATGCGAATAACAAAATTCTATTAAATTCAAAACAGTGTTTTTTGCGTATATGCACAGCAGCGCACTAAAGTGTTAAGACCTTGAAGGCCGGTGGTTCATTTTTTGGACCAATTAATCCTTTGAGTGGCAAGTAATTGTGTTTCTGTTAGGTTGAAATCACACCAGAATTTTCGAAACATTTTATTAAAAATAAAGAAACACTAATATTCAGTCCTTTTTCTTTTCAACCACAGTTATAAAAGTAAAATTTTATAAAAAAATTTTGTTCTAACTATTGACTAAACTTAAATGGAATAAAACATACCTCACCGCCATTCAAAGTGATCAATTTTAGTCCCATAATGCCACATCGGCACCAGAATTTTGGAATTCAAACTTTCCTTTTATTAAATACTTGAAGAATAACTTTTACTTATTAGCAAATAAACTTTTATGTAAAATATGGTGTCAATCAATCATTTAACTATTTTGCAAATAGAAGTTATTTGCGCTTGAAAGGCTTGAGTTTCTAGATCCAATTTCTGCCTAGGACATTTTTTACTCTGTTATAATTAAAACTTCTTTCGTAATCAGAAGATTTGTTTAAAAATTAATTATAGTAGATTATGAAGTTTTAATCTCGCAAAAACCAAGTGAATGATAGTTATACAGGGTGATTCTAAATTCATGGTGCAAACATTAAGTGTTGGTACAGGACACTGTAACAATCATTTATTATGTAGGAATGTGAGGGCGCTAGTGACGCGTTGATGTACGAACAGCAGGGGACCAATGTGGCTCTTTTTTAATTTCAAAATTTCTCATTCTTACCGGTAAATTCCTATACTATTCTTTTCTTTATTTAAGACAGACGTTTCATGATTACATAAAGAAAAACATTCTTCTTTGAAAATCTCCGGTATGAAATCGAAATTTTTGAATTAAAAAAACTGGAAATTTTCAAAGAAGAATTTTTTCTTCATGTAATCATAAAATGTTTGTCTTAAGTACAGAAAACCTGCGAACAGAAGTACCTGCGAAAATAAATCTGTATGGAATTAACTATTAAGTTAAGACTATTTTAGTAAAAAAAAAATATATTATTTAATGATAGAATTTTTATGATTAAATAAAGTGAAGATTACCTTCCGAAATGTATGGATACAGTATCTACACTATATGGCCAAAGGTGACCGGTCACTTGCGATTTTACACGTTTTGTTAAATATCTAGAAAAATACATGAGGAATTAACATGAAACTGCAGGTGTGTAAAAAGTATAGTATAGGTCATATATCTGCGTGAAGATTTTTTTTCCCGAAACCCCATAGGGGACCGCCAATAAATTGAATAAGAACGAATATCTTTTGGATAACCGTGTAAAAACTAATGTAGCAAAAGAGTTCAAACTCGATATTATTAATAAGTTGCTTATTGTAATATAGTGTGTTCATTTTTATGAGGATAGAATGTATACTCGTAGAGAAATTAAGGTTTTTATAAAAACAGTACCAAATTTCGCCAAGTTTTTTGCTTATAATTTGCAGAGTTTTTAATATAAAAAAAAGTTCGTTTCAGAAAATATGATACACAAAATTGTACATCATACTCCGCAATCAGAATTACAAAGTAATAAAAATTCGATGAAAAATGAGCAGATTTACTAAAAAATGTTTCACTGCCGCAAGCGCTAATGCAATCAAAATATAATGTGCATAATGTATTAGCTAAGTAAATCGTGCAACTTTTGTAAAAGTCTCTAAATTATAGCTTGAAAATTCTGAAAATTATCGTCGATAGTATAAGGTCGAAATCCGTTGTTCCCAAAAAGAAGCAAAAATATGAGGGGTTGTATCAAATATCTGTTGATTAATGCCAAGATAGCGTACACAATATTGCACGTACTACTATATTTGAATACAACCCCTCATCTTTTTGCTTCCTTTTGGGAACAACGGATTTCGAGCTTATTTTATCGACGATAATTTTCAGAATTTTCATGCTATGATTTTGAGACATTCACAAAAGTTGCTCTATATATTTAGCTAATACATTATGCACATTATATTTTGATTGCATTCGAGCATGCGCAGTGAAACAAATTTTAGTAAACCTGCTCATTTTTCATCCAATTTTTATTATTTTTTAATTCTGATTGCAGAGCGTTGTGTACAACGTTGTTTGTCATATTTTCTGAAAATAACTTTTTTTTATATTAAGAACTCTGCAAATTATAAGGAAAAAACTTGGCGAAATTTGGGTCTGTTTTTATATAAACCTTATTTTCTCTACGGGTATACATGCTATCCTCATAAAAATGAACTCAGTATATTACAATAAACCATTTATTAATAATCTCGAGCTTGAACGTTTTTGCTACATTAGTTTTTAAAGGGTTATCGAAAAGATATTCGTTCTTTTTCAATTTGTTGACGGTCCCCTATGGGATTGCGAGAAAAAATCTTCACGAAAATTTATGACCCATACCTTACTGTTTACACACCTGCAGTTTCAGGTTAGTTCCTCATGTAATTTTAAAAATATTTAACAAAACGTCTAAAATCGCAAGTGACCGGTCACCTTTGGCCATAGTGTAGAAATATACAGGGTGTCCCAGAAGTAATGGGACAAACTTTAAGGGGAGGTAGGGGACACCACAAGGATTCAGATTTGCATAACAACCCAGGGTCGGAAACGCTTTCCTGTCGCGGTAGTGACGACACAAAACACAAGGACACGAACAGGGAGAGAAAACATGTTTATTATTCTTAGTACTGCAAAAATGCCGGGACAATGCTGGAAAGTGTTGAGGAACATGTTGCACGCATCATGGCAGCTGCTGGGGAAGTCCAGGGCACTCCCAGTATTTTCGAGAACATTAGATCTTCCATACGCCGGAGATGCGCTTCCATGCATCACGGTCCGGGGTCGTAATTTCGAACACCTACTTTGATGACGATCGTTGTCCATTTAATGTTCTTTCTTCTTATTTTTTTGATGTACTAATTATAATAAAAATGTTTTCTCTTCTTATTCGTATCCTGTCTTTCTTGTCTTTTGTGTCGTCACTACCGCGCCAGGAAAGCGTTTCGGACCCTGGGTTGCTATGCAAATCTGAATCCTTGTGATGTCCCCTACTTCCCATTAAAGTTTGTCCCATTACTTCTGGGCAACCCTGTATAGTGCGGAAATCATGGATATCAGTATTGTTTTGGAATGTAGCAAAAATTTACATTTTCTTAGGTGGCGCTACCATCAAGTCATTGCTTGAAAGTGTAAACACTAAGCGTTAGTTTCAGCGTCAAGAAATATCTGGTGCGAACTGCATTTACTGCATTTAAAATATAAAGTTATTAAGTGTGAAGTTATTATTATTTTTTTTTTTTTTTTTTTAGAAATTCCGAATTCTCACCAGAATGTTAATAGTTGTTTTTACTTTATAAGGTGATAGATATTATACAAATAAAATAGAAGAAAGTTACTAATCAAAATTTTCTAGTGTGAATTCATAATTCATAAATATAAAAACCGCTTTCAAATCGGATATTTCATACATAATGACCTAATACATCCCAGATTTTTGTTTATGCCTAATGCATCGCGTATTGCAACTCAAATCTTTGTACTTCTGTTTTTCACAAAAATTATTCTTTTAACCCTTTCAGGGGCAAAGCAATTCTATACGTAAAATGTGGAAATCATTGAATGACACCGAAATTTATAAGCAAATTTATTTAAAAATAAGAAAAAGTAATTAGTCGCGTACTTGAGGAACATTTTCATGCAAAAAATCTTGTGCCAATGTGGCATTTAGGAATTAAAATCAGGTGGTCCAAAACTGAACCACAGCCCTTCAAGGGGTTAAAAATAAGTTTCCAGTAGTATAAATAGTATCATAAATATCTAAAAACACACTGGATTTCTATTCATTCCTAGCAATAAACTCGATCGTCGCGTCCTCTTGTGAAAATTTAATTTTTTGGATATGGTTTAGTTTGTTGATTTTCACACTATAAACTCCTAGATACTGTAGAATGGTAACAAATGAGTTAAAGCAAAACGTTTTAAGACTTGTATCTGCTAACTTTGGCAGTTAATGTGACATAGCTGCCAATCTCCGGATAATCTTCCGTAATATGCTGATTAATTTGACCCAGGTTAACGATGTTTCTAACCAATGGAGTTATGAACAAAGAGGAGGAGACAAATAGTATACCGTCTACCAGTTGCGAATGAAGTAACCGAGGAGGTTGTCACAAGATGGCGGCTGCTTTTTTTAAAATCGGATCTTCAATTTCTGATTACCGCCAGGGCAAACATCCCACGAGAAAAATTGGATAGAGAATTTCTTCTTAGTTAAGCGTCTTACTCATGAAAATCTTTCTTAAAAATGTCATACAAATTTCTATTTATTTTTACTGGTGTCAGTATGCATTGTGAAACTGTCAGTTAGTTTCCCTGGTTGTCACAATATGGCGGAAACGCAGGGCCTAACTACCGCCAAACTAAACTCCTACCAGTAAAAATGAAAATATTTTTCTACCATTATTTATCGCTGAAGTTTTGTAATAATAAAGCATTTAAATAATTTGGAAATTTCTATATAATTCTACTGGTGGAACTTTCCACCAACGGTAAACAACGCCTGCGATGGCGTTTACAGTTGAAGCTTCACTATTTTAAGGATATGTCAGTTCCTCTTTATTAATAGTTCCATGTTGGGACCAGAAAATTTATTTGATAAATCTTCATTTATTTAATTTCGGGTTTCTACGTGGAACTTATTTAACTACATTTCTTTAAAAAAATTTCCTGGTTCGAAATGTGTTAAACCTGCGTGAAATTAACCCCCTTATTACGGAAGATCAGTTGGATTTTGGCACGTATGATGCGATAAAGACAGTAACTCAATTTCAGTGCAAAAAAATAATTAGTTTTGCAGGAATATAATCTAATAAAAAACTCACTGCAATATATTTATAATTCATAATATAAATTATCCCTAACTTGAAACTTATAATTAGGAGCAATAAAGTACATAAAACTAATTCACGTTTTCATAATTCATAACATGTATAGGATGGAACCTAGTGGATTTCTTTTGACAGCATTAACCTAACATATACATGTAGAAATTTAGATATAAATTCTAAATTCTGATATTAATAATCAAGTATACTTTCGTGTAATTTAAATGGAAATTTGTTAAACAGTTAGAAGTAGGAAAATTGAATTTTCCATTATACATTAACCAAAACAGTTTGCCTACAGGTGTAATTAAATAACCCTGTATTTGGAACTTTGTGGAACAAGTAGAATATGATTCTATCACTATTTCATTAGACTTACACAAATGAATTTCACAGTAAACTTTCACCAATGTATAATATTTCTAAATATTAATAATTTTATATTTAAAATTTATTGTGTTCGATATAAAGAAGCTTTGAAATATAATTTATACAATTATAATTCTTCCTTTTAAAACACAGTATTTTTTAAATGTTATAATGAGAAAATATTTCATCAGAAGCAAATATATATAGATATATATCTGCGTAATGTACAAATTACATTTAGGTTTAGTAACGAAATACGTTATTATTAACGAAATACAATTGAATTTCTAATACCAAAATTTTCGTATAATAACGCTAACATTACTTAATATTTGAATGTGTATAATTCAAAAAGGTGATTTTTTTTTTTTTTTTTTTTTTTTGTAAATAATGGCATTAAAAATTTAATAGTGAAATTATTGTGGGAACATGGAGTATGACGAATTTTCTAACATTTTGAACATATAAATCAGGGCTGACGAACGTTTACCAGCGAGATCAGTGTTGCCAGTTAGTCTGAATTATTCATAATGCTACGACTATTTAAGAACAGTAAAATTCATTTTATTTAATTAAATATTAATAAAGACTAATATTACTTTTGGAAAATAGTGGTAGTTTTTAGAAAGTAGAAACATCTAATTGAAAACACTGCGATGGATATGACAACTATTTTGATATTTTTAATAGCAATCTTCCCATTCATTATCTAACAGTGACACCTCTTACAAAAAAAATAGTTCTTTCTATATAATTTGGACATGGGAAACGAATATGGCATTTAAAATGATGAGTTAGCTAAGTGTTATGAAATAGGTTGATATTTAAATAAAAAACTATGGATATTTACATATTTTTATTAGATAATATGTATATCATATATTATAATTATAACTTTATAATTAACCTGTACATTTGGTGGATTAAATGTAATGATAATTCTGATTGTATCTTATACTAGAAAAAGAAACGCTTTTCTTGGATTCGTGAAGCATTATTCTTTTCGACCAATAAGTGTACGTTTTCTCGGCATTTTTTATAATAGAACTAATACATTCCATAAATTGTTTTTAAACGGCAGACATATGAAAAATAATGATAATAGTAATTACTTTTTAATAGTAAATATGTTTCATTTGGTTCAATTTTCAACATTGGAATTCAAATAACACTTTATATAACGAAATTAATAATTAATTTTATTTCTTTACAAGTCTTTTGTTGCCACTTTACAAAAAAAATCATAATATCATAGCTGCCATCTTTTACGCTTTTCGGCTACCACTAAAATTTAATAGATATTTTCTCCTTGTTTAATCGTGAGATTTCGATGATTAAATAAGAAACCATTTCTATAAAATTTTAGTGGTAGGAAGAAAGCGTAAAGGTTGGCAGCTATGTAATATAATTCTTTTAAAATACGTAAGTACCGTCTGCGTAAATGATTTCGCATAATAAGAAAGAATTCTGTATTTGTATTCTTAACGCTGAAAAATACCTTTATAAATGAATGTAAATAATTGAATTTTCACAAATAAGAAAATAATATTGTCAGAATCTACAGATCATATTTTATTTCTATCAAGTCCAAAAATATTTCTTTAATTAATTAAATTTAAAAAATAGTTTTTGAGATATTTTGGCGGAATAATGAAAAAAATATTTTATTTATTTAATTAATCATGATTCTATCTATAATTAATAACTCCATGATTTATTTTTTTTCTTCTGAAAATATACGTGTTTCTTTTTTTTTTTCAAAAATGCGTCCATAATAGAAAAACATGCAAAATAAATTAATTAAAATAATAATTTTTTAAAGTCATTCAGTAAAAAAAAATAATAATAATATTGTGCAAATCAACACATCATGATTTATTTTTTCTTCTGAAAAGATACGTGTTTCATTTTTTATTTGCAAAAAAGCGACCATAATGGAAAAACATGCAAAATAAATTAATTAAAATAATAAAATTTTAAAATTCATTCACTAAAAAAATAATATTGTGCAAATCAACACATCATGATTTATTATGTTTTATTTCAAGTGAAAATACTGAATAGTTTTTTTTTTTTTTTTTTTTTTTTTGTAAAGTGTACGACAAAATGTAATTTGTGTAGCCTAGCAGAGGATTTGCTTCGCTCATGCTAATTATTCATACCATATAGATTTTTACTTTTATAAGTTCGTTTACCAGTAATACTATATCTTACAAAATTAAAGCTATTAGCAAAATTCTAAGGTCATATTCAATCTTATCGACTCAAATAGTAAACACTGACTGTAGACTACAGACAGGAAAACTGATTTATAGATATCATAACAACACCGTTCTGCTATTTTTTACTATATAAGTTCGTATAGCAGCATTACTGTATCTTAAATATCAATTTTCTCAAAAAAAATTTTCAAATCAAATTTCTTAAACATTTTCTGCTACTGTTGGAAATTGTTTCATAATCTATTCCGGATGCATGATTTTTCGATGTTTTTATAATAAATTATAATGCAGCAACAGGTTTAATAGAGTTTTTTACATAAATATGATATTTTTTTTCTCGAATATAATACAGGGTGGTTCAAATTAAAGTATCCCTGTTTGGGATGCTCTAGAGAAAGAAGCAGTGGATGTAACGACTTCATATTTGGAGGTTGTACATATCAGACCATGGGAAACTGATTCGTGAAAAAAAAATTGTTCAAACAAAGGCCGCGAGGGGAAAATGAGGCGCTGAGATCGGTTTGGATATATGTAATATTACCAAAGGTGTAAACATCTAGGTGCCAATAAGCCGATTCCCACTAATAGATTTTATTAGTGTTATTCGTTTAAATTTTATTAGTATATGCTCCGATTAATGTTGTTAGTATTCTAATTCGGCGAAGAATACTAAAAATTTAGTGGTGGGAATTTTTAAAAAAAATTTAATTACCGACACCTTGTATTCTTTGCTTATTTGTTTCGCTACATTTTCCTTACTTTAAGCGGATCGCAGCGCCTCATTTTCCCTTAGCGGTCTTTGTTTGAACTAAAAATGTTTTGCACCAATCAGTTTCCCATGGTTTGATATATATATCCTCCAAATATGAAGACGTTACATCCACTGCTTCTCTCACTAGAGCGTCCGAAACAGGGATACTTTAATTTGAACCACCCTGTATATATACAGGGTGTCCATAATTAAACGACCCTAATTTAAAGTTGTCTACAGACAAAACTATTGTTCATAAAGTTGTGAAATTTTGTGAAAAACATAATAAAGAGATGGGTATTTATTTAAGCTAAAAAAATATAAATAAAAATAGTTCAAAATTTTGTCACCAGAGGGCGATTTTAAATAAATTACACATTTAGCATTACGACAGTTAAAAATTTTTATTTATTAACTTAACCTTATTCTAACGACCGCCTTTCACGACATGTTCCTAGCATTTCCCAGAAGACACTGTGGTCAACCGTGGAACATGCTATCTTACGATTCCAGATAGTATCTGAAAATGATGACCGTCATGCGGAACATGTATTGTTATAACAAAATTTGTTAAACTATCTTAAATGAATGCTAAATGTGTAATTCGTTAAATAGCGGCCTCCTATTTTTTTTTCCGCTCAAACAAATTCCCATACTTTTATTATGTCCTCCACAAAATTTCACAACATTCTGAACAATAGTTTCGTCTGTAGACACTGTCTGTTAAAATAGGGTCGATTGATTATGAACATCCGGTAAATAAAATTTCTAAACTATCTTAATGCTAAACGTGTAATTTATTAAAAATCGCCCTCTGGTGACGAAATTTTGAACTAGTTCTATTTACATATTTTTTAGCTTAAACAAATTTTCATCCCTTTATTATGTATTTCACCAAGTTTCGCAACTTTATGAACAGTAGTTTTGTCTGTAGACAATTTTAAAGTAGGGTCCTTTAATTATGGTTACCCTGTATATACTATTTCAAGAAATCTCATACTTAATACATTTCCGTTGATACATGCCACACATGTCATTAACCTTAGACTACGGTTCGGGATATATACGTCCCAGTGGACTATTTTTTTTTTTAAATCTACTCATAACACTTTTTGAAAAATAATTTCTGCCATACATTTAGACTGGTATACATTTAAAAGAAAATTCTTTCATAAAGGAACATTTTTGTGTATTTGGTACGATTAAATATAAAAATTGTCGCCAATGCTGGTCCGTAATCAAAAGCTTATCAGTGAATTATTTTTATTTTTAATATTATTTCGATATATCTTTTGGATATTTGCAACTTAAAAATGAATTGCGCCGAAATGTTTTTTTAGAAAATGAGGATACCAAACTATTATAGCCTTAGATAGCGACATTACTAACGTATTAGCATAGCTATATTTCTATAAGTTCAATTCATCTTCCATACAAATTTTAACGTAATATAATATAATATATCAATATAAATCAAAGGGGATTGTGTTTCTCGATTTTTTAAACGTCATTTCCGAATAGTAATTTTGCTTTAAAAACCCTGCGATTAAATTAGACGAAGATTGCTTTTTGGAAAGGTGATCATATTACACAATACATAATTGCTAAGTCTCCCAGTTTTCTGGGCACCACTATTTCGGATTAGAAATAATTGGATTCGGATAATAATTCGGATTAGAATAAATTGTTTTATTTAATCGCAAAATTCTGCTATTACATAAACGAATAATCTTACCTAAAAACAGTAGTACTGAAAACTCCGGATACATTGCAACTTCGAACAGTGTTGCCAGATTGGGGACTTTTTTGCCCCCTTGATTGTTGATTGTCACCGCGTTTTTGAAATAGAAATATTCGGCATATTTAAAAATAGAACAATGGAACAATGTAATCAGCATTATGGACTACCTAGTTGCGTTGCAAATTTACATCCAGTGGAAAGGTGATAGTGTTGCAAGGACATTAGGGAGCTTTAAAAAAAATAGTGATTAGACGTGGCTGGTAGCCACAAAATTAAAATTACTTAAAAAGTTAAGAAAAGATTA
This sequence comes from Maratus speciosus, assembly GCA_963932465.1. NCBI lineage: Eukaryota > Metazoa > Arthropoda > Arachnida > Araneae > Salticidae > Maratus > Maratus speciosus. The sequence continues at coordinate 55,325,663 of OZ010787.1, forward strand.
ACAAAAAGTAAAAAGTACATGAATACTAGTATAACATGATATGAGAAAGAATAAAAAAGGAAAAGAAAAAAATTTAAAAAAAGAAAAATTCCATTAGTTCCAAAAAAGCAAGGAAAGGCGAAAAAGCTACCGAGGGTGTCCCATAAAAAAAACACTCTTATCAAAGACCATGCATTAGAAAAAAAGAGAATAGAGTGCTATATTTATAGCAGAAAAGCAATATATATATATTTACTATAAACAGGATAGAACAAACAGAAAGGTTAAGTAAAGCAGAAGATGAGGAAAACTCAGTCTTCATCATTAAGCAAAAGCGAGTATTTAGGGCGTTTTCTGTTAGTGGGGTCGGATACCTCGTATTCGGGTAGTTCCGCTATAATTTGGTTGGAAGATTGTAGACAGATTTATAAAATTTTTTTGATAGTTTATGAATACGCTGTTTTAAGGAGGTGGTTTTTAGATCCCTGCGGATAATGGTATTACGAATGTAATGATGACCATTACGGATATATCGAAGATTTTTGTTATGAGCACGGTACAGATAGTCCATACTAGTTTTGCATGCGAATCCTCAGATCGGACAAGCATAGGTTAATATAGATCTTATACATGCATTATACAAAATAAGTTTATTGTGAATAGAGAGTGTGTTACTTTTGAGAAGAGGAGAGAGGGCTTGGGAGACACCAGCAACTTTGCCTCGAATGTTAATAAAGTGCTTTTTCCAGGTTAGTCTTCTATCAAGGGTAACCCCCAGATACTTAGTTTCGTTAGTCCATGGAATAGCAGTATTGTTAATGGCAATGCGATTGGGAAAAGTTAGTTTTCTAGAAAAATAGACAGGTGCTTTTTCTTGCTCGTTGAGCTTAACACGCCATAGCTTACACCAGCTAAGGAGTTTATCAATGTGTTTTTGTTGTATTTTTATACAGTGAATGGATGATGTGCAGAGGAGTACATTGCCGTGTCGTCCGCGTACAGGGCAAGATAAGTCCTCAGTGTTCTTGGGATATCGTTAAAAAATATGTTAAATAATGTAGGGCCGACGATCGACCCTCGCAAAATACCAGAGAGAATACGGTAGATAGTGGAAAGTATTTTATTAAGGCGGATACAAAAGGTGCGGTCGCTAAGGTAAGAATGTATGAGAAAGATGAGTCCAGCATTAATACCAAGCTTAATTAATTTGTATATAAGGCCTATATGCCAGACCTTATCAAATGCCTTAGCAACATCAAGAAAGTCAGCCGCAGCTGGTGTTTTCGTGTTGAGTTTTTCACTCAAGAATTCCACAACACAAAGAAGTTGATGCAAAGTAGAATGGTTAGCTCTGAAGACAAATTGCTCTGGAATGAGAATGTTCTGTTCGTCTAGAATGTCATGTAGCTGGGACCTGATGACTTGCTCAACAACTTTGCTAATAGAGAGTAAAAGAAAGATGGGACGATAGTTAGTCGGATCTTGAAGATTAGAATGAGGTTTAGAAATAGGTGCAATAATAGAAGTTTTCCAAGCTTTAGGAAAGTAGTGAAAATGAAGGATAGCATTGGTAAGTTTAGTAAGATAAATTATACAGTTGCAAGGAAGATTTTTAAGAGCATAATTAGATATATTGCCGTATCCAGGGGCTTTTCTATTTTTAAGATTTTTGATGATATTTAAAATTACTGTTGGTTGAATTTCCGGGAGTGGGTTCGTGGGAGGGGTAGCTAGGAAATTTTGAACAGTTTCATCGACTTCAAAATAATGATTAGGGCTAGCAAGGTAAGGATTAGGGGAAAACTGCTCGGCATAGGACCTGGCAAAAATTTCCGCCTTCTCTTTGTCCGTGTATGCCGTGGTATTAAAGACAGTTATAGGGAGAATGGTATAATAATAATTATTAATATTTTTCTTAATTTTCCAGAGAGAGTTATCTTGAGGGAGAAAGTTGCTCCATTTTTTTTTGCTTTTCTTTAGAAATTAGGTTTTTAATTTTATTGTTAAGCCGGTTAATCATGGGCTTTAATGTAGGATCTCTTGATTTCTGATATAGCCGTCGGATGTCATTACGTTGCTTACATATGTTATGAATATAGTTAGGCAGGGTCAAAGAGTTGTTATGTTTAGTATATTGATAAGTAGCTTGTTTTTGAGCATTAGTTATAACATTTTGAAAGTTATCAACAGCATTGACAATATCATCAGTGTTAGTAATATTAGGGAAAGTCAGGACAGAGTTAGAGAGAATAGTTTTGAATTTACTCCAATCCACAGCCAATGAGGGGGGGGAGAGGGGGTCAACAAAATCAATTTTAAAAACAACTGGAAGGTGATCAGAGCTAAGGTCATATATAACTGTATAAGTAATAGGAAAAGCCAAATTTTTTGAAATAGCAAAGTCAATTATGGAGGGACGTGCTCTACCATTCACATTATGTGTAAGGGTATTAGGTGCATGTAAGCTTAGTCCTAGGTGAGTGATTAGGTTGTGTAGTGAACTGCCACGACGGGTGGTTGAATGACAGTTCCATTGCCGGTTATGCGCATTATAATCACCTGCGATGAAACAGTGCGTATTTCGTCAGAATAGCTGTGTAATGTCGTTGACTGGGAATAAACGTGAGTGTTTAGCGTATAAAGAAACAAAGTTAATATTTACCTGTGGCAATTGTACAACAATTCCCGTATAGTGAAGACCTGTGTAGTGTGTATGTAGATTGCTGGGTAGGGTAGTGTGGTATGTGATGTTTCATGTAAATGGCAGTTCCGCTCTGAATGGATCCAGGACGGGGGTATGGTAAAGCTTGTAACCAGAAATTTTAATACTTTTACTAGGTTTGTGCACCTCCTGAAAAAGAATCATATCTATATTAGGATGATTAGAAACAAAAGAGCGAAGTTCGTCAATTTTGTTATTTAAAGCAGCACAATTCCAGGATAACACCATAAAAGATTTAAGATGAAGACTAGATATGGTTGGGGTAGGAGAAATTGTTAGCCAGTTTGTCAAACTCTTGAATAATAATTACCAATTTTTCCATGGGATTTTTATACTTTTTAGTTTGATTAGAAATATTTTTGATACATTTTATGAATTTGGATATTTGCACTCGATTGATACTCGGAGATGGTCGTCTTTAAATTCAAAGCACAGCACGTATGCTGGGCAACCACCCGATCCATTTTTTAATACACTTCTTTCAAAAGATAAACTTCTTAGAAGGCATACCATACAACAGGTCTAGAATGGAATAATGTCTTTCAATCAACTTTCCTTATCCCTTTTGCACATGTTGCTGCCTATCTAACATTAACTGTCTCCTCTTACCAACACCTAAATATTTCTTTGTTTTATAAAAAACTTTTTCGGTTTTCCTATTTTTCTAAAAACCTAATTTCTCAAAATCTACTGAAACGGATTTCAGACCATTAACATAGGTTGTATAGGTATTAAGGGCCCATAAGTGTTAATTTTGGGGCATTTTTTTGTTTGCCACTTTAACCCTTTCCGGCGCAGTGTGTCCAGTCTGGACACACCTAAGTTTAATTCCAACCTTCCAAATGGCACCAAGAATATTTAACAAAATTTTGATTTTACAGTGAAAGCTTAATTTAAGGAGTTTATATTTTCTAAAAGAAATCGTTTGCAATTTCCGGTGTCAGTCAATATTTTCTCATTTTGCGAATAGAATTTGTCTGCGCCGGAAAGGGTTAACCGATTAAATACGGAATTATTTTTTCTCTTTAAAATGCAAAACTTTCATTTCATACCAGATTTTCAGAAAAGAAATATTTAATGCGCACAATTTCCATCTTTGAGCAACCAATAATCCACGTGTAACACAGCCACATGCTTATCAACAACGATTTTCTGTGAATTTGTGGGCGGGTATTGTTAATAATTATTTGATTGGCCCATACCTACTACCAAAGAGGCTGGATGGTCGCTGTTACATTATTTTTTTGCAAAAAGTTTTACCAGAACTGCTGCAAGTTGTTCCGATCGCCATCCGTAACCGGACGTGGTTTAAACATGATGGAGCGCCCGCGCACTTCACCAATGATGCGCGCAGTTACCAGAATGCCACATTTGGGAAGCGATGGATTGGGCGTGGTGGACCAGTTCCTTGGCCGCCACGATCTCCCGATTTATCGTACCTTGATTTCTTTTTATGGGGGAATCTGAAGAGTCTTGTTTATGAGACTCCAGTTGACTGAGACGAAAATCTACTTGCTTGCATATCCGAAGCTGCTGCGCGTGTGTGGGAAATGCCTGACATCTTTAGAAGTGTACGCCAATTGTTCCACCGACGCTGCCAAGCATATATCACAGTTGGTGGACACAATTTTGAACATTTATTGTAATTTTATTGTATGCATTATTATTTACTTGTAAACTACATCGTAAATAAACATTTTATCTTTTTTATTCATGTATTTCGTTTGATAAGTTTGCCAGTTTTGCGCTTTTTTTAAATTCAAAAATTTCGATTATACACCAAAAATTTTCAAAGAAGAATTTTATTGTAAAGTAATTATGAAATGTCAAGAAAAAGATAGCATAAAAATTTTCTGATATGAATGAGAAATTTTGAAAATTAAAAAGAGGCCTAATTGCCCCTCTTGTGTTTTTACCTTTATGCGTCTCTTGATCCCATACATTCCTATACAATAAATGGTTGTTACCGTGCGGTCTACCTACCCTTAAAGTTTGTACCATGAGTTTAGAAACACCCTGTATACATATATATACATTCATTTGTATTAGATTGCATTCATTTTATTTGTATTAGAAACATGAATACAGAAAATCTGCAACATAAAAGATTTGCGCCCTTTGGCGTGTTTTAGAGTTAAAAGGATAAAGACATGCGATATTGTTAATAGTCTGCTCCACTTTTTTGAAATAGTAAAATTTGTCTTATCTAATGGCACATTAATTAAGGCGAAAACCAGGAGAATTTTGCCATTTCAGAAAAGTGGTGCCAATCAGGAAATATGAATTTTTAAAAAGTGGCCCACTGGGAACACGGTTTTCATACTAAATAGTTTGACATGATACCGACGTGTTGCCGGCATGTTTCTGCCTTTTTACCAGAAACCCCTTTTATGGGCGTTTCTCTTGCTTTTCCATTATGTAACAAAAATATTTTCTGTATTTTTAATTATATTACAAATGAATGTATATAATAATGGTACTGCTTTAAAGAAGTATTTATAATTTATATGTATAATACGCTAATAGCATACATACGAATATTGCGTATATTTTTGAGAAATAATGTAGAATATAATATGTAAAATTGCTGCTCTTGAAATTGAGTTACTCACAGGGGTGTAAAAATCTAAGTGTCAGTGGACAGTCTTTCCCCACTGAATTTTAATAGATTTCTTCGCTTAAATTTTATTAGCATTCTTACAAAATATGTAGACGAAATATTATACGAAAAATAACGAATAAAATTTAGTGGTCAGAGACTGCCAGCTGGCGCCTAAATTTTTACACATCTGGTATCCAAAAGTGTAGATGGTAACTTTTAAGCTTTTCTTCAAATAGCTAAAATTTAATAGTAACTTTAGCCCTTACTTAATTGCCTAATTCGGCGATTAAAAAGAGACAAATTTTTTTGTTAAATTTTACTGGTAACAAAAAAACGTAATATTTCGCAGCTATGCAAAAGGTTCGGATTCCCGTGAGCCGTCGGCAATGTGTTAAAATTGTTCGTTTTCCTTATAAAAATGTTAAATTTTGCTCTGCTTTATCTGTTGTACCATATAATTTTCTTACCTTAACCCAGGGGGTGTCCAACCGTCGCACGCCAGATACCACTAAAATTTTAAAGTAACTATTGCCTTATCTAACATGGTTCGAACGGATACCGTTATTTCTCCAGAACTACCAATATATTTTTATAGAAAAAAAATGTAGGTTAAACGCACTGAACAGTAGAGCAGCCTTTATGGGGTTTCCTAGCTGTTAGCAGCTTAACACCCAGACTGAAGATGTCATGTCTTACTAATTAATGAGCCATTGGGAATAAGTAAAGGTGTAGTTGTTAAAAGCTGCATAAAAAATAAGAAAAAATATTGAGGATAGAATCTAAATCTATGAACTTACTTTTAAGAGATAAAAAATTAAATTTAAGTCTTTTAACCCCTTGAGGGGCACCGGGCATATTATATACCACCTACGATTAATGAAGTTTTACACCAGAAAAATTTTATTAAATTTTACATTTCTAGCTTTGGTGGAAAAAAGCCGTAACATTGTTTTTACTTATTTTGAAATAGAATTATCAAAGATTCCGGTGGGAATTCAGAATTTCACAAACGTAATTGCTTGTCCCTCAAGGGGTTAACACAGATAAAGAAATAAGAATTATATTAAATATAGGTGTAACTGTAGTTGCAACAACTACTACAGAAAAGATAAAAGAAAATGTGAAAAAGATTTAAAGTTCACACTTGTTCAGAAGTAACACTCGCCAAGCTACGGCAGGAAAAGCAGTAAGGGAGGCAGCAAGGCCACTTTCACAAAAAGAGACACTAATAAGGGCGATATATATAGAAATATATGTAGATAAGGTATTTTTTATTTTTTTTATTATAAAGTAAAAAGTATTAGAAATATATATAAAAAAAAAGACAGAAAGCAATCTGATGCGGTGAACACAAAGCTCACGGGGAGTCCAAAATTATGGTATACTTAGGGCGCTTGCGATGGTGGGGCTTGAAGGCGTCGTAGTCTGGTAGTTCTGCTACGATATCATTAGGAAGATCATACAAAGTAGTATAGAATGATTTAGCAAGGTTTTTGATACGTTTTCCTAGCCCCTTAATTCTCGCTCCCGTCACTATCACGGGCTGAGGTGTCGTTCGTTACTTCTCATGCCCGTCATATTTCCGGGCTGGAGATTTATTACTGGAAAAAACTTCTGAAACCAGAAAAATTTAACTGGCATTTCGATGTGAATATCAGCATTTGTGTTTGATTCTTGGCGCCGATTGCGATGCTGGTCTTTGTATTGCATGTTTCAAAATATATCACCAAAGCGATATAAGTAAGCGTCCTATCTTAAATGGGCGAGGTCACGTTAATCAAAGTCGCACGCCACGTAGCAAACGGGGTTAAACTACAGGAAGATGCCGAACTGTATTCTTACTTCATACCACTAAAATTGTAAAGTTTTTTCCCCTGGATTAATAGCTGAAATGTCTCTGACAAGGCGAAGAAAACTTCGTGCAGTGAAGTGCATCCGGACGCCCCTCTCACTACGCCATTATTATGCAATACATGTGGTAAACAAAATTCAGTTCCATGCGTGACTAAAGATTTAGAAAATATGCGCAGATGGTAGATAGCCTGTCATATATGACGTCACATTAAAAGACCGCGAGGGTAACGAGAAAGACAGGCTACTGCGGTGGGTCCGATTCTTCTTTTTTTTACAGACCGCTGGAGTCACGTGATGCTCTTTTCGCACACCTTCATTGGTGCTTTCGAGCATCACGTGACCTCCAGCGGTCTGTAAATAAGAAGAATCGGACCCACCGCGGTAGCCTATCTTTCTCATTAGCCTCGAAAAGCCCGCGTATGGGGATTATCACCCCGTCCACAAGATGGCGCAACTGTGTTAATTAACTCCCGATTCCAGTATTAAGTTTGTACGCTTACTTATATCGCTTTGTATATCACCCTCAAAAAGTTATTAATAATCAAAATTTAATGTATATTATATTACTTCAAATATTATTTGTAAAAATTTGTTTGATGATGATAAATAATGATCTAAGATGTGAAAAATAAAGGTCTTATTCGCATTAGTTTGTAACGTGTAAAACAAACATTAAAACACAGAATTCTCGCATGATGGCTTTTCCACAAATGTGATTTTGTTCTATAACATCTTTTTTTTTCGCCTTAAAAAAATCTAATTACATATTTTATATAGAAACCTTATAATTATTCAATTTCTGTAATAAAAACAATGATGGTTTTTGATGGTTTTTCCAAATATTACGCGACCGTTAAGAGGTTAAAATGATGGGATTAAGGTCCCTACGGAAGGTAGTATTGCGCAGGTAGCGGGAAACGTTGCGAACAATGCGAAATAGCTTGTTATGTAAACGACTAAGATTATCCATGGTGAATGGATTATCCATGGAAGATTTTTGAGAGCAGTATTAATAATTTTATCGTAACTTGGGATCTTGCATTAAAATTGCTAACACTGCTCTCAAACATTTTCCTCCTAACTGTATTATCTATATCACAGACCTTAATAACTCCATTTTTAAATTCAATTATTTCCCCAAACCTTGGAAAAATTCTATCATTTCGCCTATCCTCAAGCCTGGAACTAACCTTTCTGATCCTACCAACAACAGACCCATTTCACTTCTACCATCTCTCAGTAAAGTCATTGAACGTGTCATTAGGGCCCAGTTGCAGGACTTTATTCAGCACAATAACAGGGTTCGTACGCGTACCGTTATTTTCAAGGCCAAATATCAGTATTATTTTATAGAAAATAAATCTAGTTTAAACGCTCGAAATTTCGTCTTATTTAAGGAGAGATGTTCTATAAGAAAGTACTGGTACCGAAGAATTTCTTAGTCTTGAATCACAAGGCCCCGTACGAACCCTGAATAACATAAAATTTCGCATTCTTTTAAGAAGAGATTTTCTATAAGATAATACTGGTGCCGAAAAATTTTCTGGTCTGCAAAATTCAAGGAGGCGTACGAGCCATGTCTAATCATCGAATCTCTGCGATTCACGAATTCGACTATATCTTTAAAATAATAGGGGTACCTGGCGTGGCAGCGTTTGACACCTCTGTCTTAACTCATTAACTGCCGCACTAGCTTTGTGCTACAATTCGTGCTTCATATTGATATTTTATTATAAATGCGGTCAGAATATTGACAAAACTGAAAAAAAAAAGCTTCGTTTGTTTAGGAGTTATAAAACACATCATCAGCAGGAAATATATAAAAAATATCCATCTAATCGTATATTCATATCACACAAAAAACAAAACAAAAATATAACTTATAGTTAAGTTCCTTATTAAGAACAAGTGATGGAATATCAAATTTTAGATATTTATAAAGTATTTCAAGGCACTTAGGAAGTATAATCGCCTTGCATATCTTGAAAAGAGTCAATGACATTCTTTTATCACTTTCGACACAATATTTTTTTAATATAAAAAATTCCGCCTGACAACTAAAATAATTTAATTAGTTAAAATAAACCTTCTATTTTTGAACGACAATATTCTTCTTGGTCCAAACGTATATTTTAATGCAGATAAAAAATGCTTAAAAAAAGGTTCGTTTTCGCACCATCAGTAGGGAGTGGGTTTTACGTTATATTGCGTGAAATTCGCTAAAAATGCGCCTATTTTCTAAGAAAATACTGGTATGTATCTGATCGTCATGTTGAAGGCAGGGAAATTCCCTGAACTATGGGAATCCTGTTTACTCTTTAACCCTTTCAGGGGCGGTGGTACATGTATGAAACCACTTGATTGTAATTCCCAAATGCCACAGTGTCACTAGAATTTTGGTTTAATAAATTTCCGTTTATTATGTTTGTGAAATATAGCTTTTTCTTATTTCCAAATAAATCTATTTCTAAATACTGGTGAAAGTAATTTATTTCAACGTTTTAGGAATGGAAGTGTTTCGCCCCTGAAAAGGCATTCACGCGTCCGTGACTTTCACGGGAAGTGTAGGCTACTTCAACAAAAAATTAAGATTGTTTGATTCCCAGCAGTTTTTTTTTCAGATAATTGGGGTTATTCTCGCATCACTTTATCAGCCAGTAAATATGGTAAACATTTCTACTTCAAAAAATGCTGTGGCAGTCAAACAATCTGAATTTTTAAAAAAAGTAGCCTACATTTATCGGGCACGCCGCTTAAAGGGTTAATAATGTTTTGAAAAACTCACGTGTTGTGATGTACCTATAAATATAAGAAGAATTAGATTACGCAAAAGGGGGGGGGGAATGTTGATTTTCAGGCGCGATAAATATGACGCCATTGAAGTGGCAAGAAGACAGTGATTCGTTCGTCGATATAAGAATGAAAATGATGTTGAAATGTTTAAAAAAATCATAACACTAATAATTTATAACCACCAGTTAGCAAGTAGAATAGTTGATGAAATCTTTATATTCAAAATCAATTAGATTATTTCTTATTTTTTAATTATCATTGTTTTCTTTTTAAATACATTTAAATAAATGTGAAAGAAAAGTAAATAACCCGAATTTCAATTCGCATTCTTTGTTTCTCTTTTTTCAATAAAAAAATAATGTATGTACTGTTACAACTGAATACTTTTTATTGGAGGGGAGGGAAAGTTGTCTTCAATGTTGCATTAACACTAGAAAGACGGCGAGGGGCCAATTTGGCCCATTCCAAATACATATATTGCGGCTCAAACCAGATATTTCTTTATAAAATAAGTTTAACCCTTACAAAGATAAAAATAGGTATATTAATAAATAAACAGTTTTAAATAAAACTTCTGGTATAAAATATTTTTATAAAACTCGATTAAAATTTCCCGTCTTTCTAGTGTTAATGTTAAAATGTCTGGGGTAAGAAGCTTCAGCGGTTCAAAGAATTAGACAAATCATGTACCCTTACCCACCACAAACAAATTCTGCTTTCCCCTTTGTCCCTTCTAACAGCTGACAGAATTTAAACTTTAATTTTTAGTATGTCCTATTTATTACTCTGTAATGACACCAAATATCAATAATCTAATTTATTCCCTTCTTTACCCCCACCTGCATACAAAGCACAGAAATCTTTAAAATGCTTTTTTTTCTGTCTTTTTTTATTTATTCAATTGATGGAACAATTAGTCGTTTACCTAAATTTCCCTTAATCCCTCAGCATAAAGTTTTAAGCTATTAGTCTTACTTTTTTAAATATTTATGCCTTACTTGCTACTTTTTAGAACTATACTTTTTAATTACTTTATTACTGAAAATATGCTATTACTTATATATCATCCGTGTATTTATAGCAGAAGTTTCCCTCATTTTCTGCTACTATTAATGCTGTTAATCATTGAGCAACTGGGGGAGCAAGAAGTAATGGGATAATAACCAGTAGTGCTTAATCTAATTATATTACTATGCCTAAAAACATGCCTAAACTTTTGTGAAGGCCCGTAAAAAATGGCTTGAGAATATTCTTGAGAATTATAGATTTACAGATGGTTAAATAATTTTAAACAGATGAACAAAAGCAATTCGTTTTGATATAGAATATATTGAATCAGGTTCATCATATAATATCATTTTTCCACTGAAAATATTTTCAATATTCTATATTTTATCTGCAGAATTTATAAATATATTTTTAAAATATTGTAAAATTATAAAAATCATGTTCTTCAGAAAACATATTATACATTCCAGTGTAAAAGCATAAATATTTGCTTTGCTTTTACTTTAACTGGAAACGTAAATAAATAGGAGAAATTGCGAAAGTACTACTGAAAGTTTTCCGTTCAAAATGATAAAACGAAGTTTCTGAAATGGAAATATAAACGCGTTGTACCCCGAAGATCTAAAAGAAATGTAGACGAAATATGAAATATTAACCATTCTTCTCGTATTTACAAAATTCGCTTCAAGAAAAGCTTTTAGTAATTCCTCGCATAAGATAAATTGTCCTTAAATCACTTTCATAGTTTTGAAGCTTAAGGAATTCCTTATTTTTAAGCAATGTTGCCAGTTGTTCGCTTTGTTCGTTTTTTAAAACAAAAATTCTAAATTCTAATACTATTGCATATTAATACTTTTCAGTTTTCTTAACACCAGAACTACCGTGATTCGTTATTTTGACGGCTATCACGTGAATATGTTTCAGTTCAAACTAGAAATTTGATTATGAAATAAGTTTAAAAGATACAAAGAAGAAAAGCGTTAAATAATAAAGTTAAACTGCTTAAAATCAAAATTCTGGTGTGAAATATTTTTATAAAACTTGACTCAAATTTCCGGAAGTTCTAGTGTTAATGCCAGATTAAATAAGGCAAATATTACTATTCGAAAATAGTGGTGCATTTAAAAAGTGACTGCCTGCGTACCTTCCAATTGGCAACACAGTTTCTGATGTGTTTACCGTACGCATTCACGTATAAGCCATCACCCTCAAAAATTCCTGAGGAATAACAAGTTGAATGCCAGTAATTCAAAATAGTATTTTTTTTATTTTTTACCCGGATATTATTTAATAACTTTCAGCGTTTATATAAAGCTATATAACTATTCAGAAATATTGGCATTCGATTCCTCTCAAATTTCGTGGTCGACTGATCAGAAATATGTATTGGTAATTGATTACTCTCAAATTTGGTGGTCGACTTATACGCGACTATATAGGTACAGTCGTGGGGAAAGGAAAAGTAACCCCCCCCTACTAACTTCTCAACAAATTACCGTAGAAGAAAGTTACTGGTACCGAACGATTGGAAATAAAGTCTACTTTTAAATGATGTATATAAAATTTGCTTAGGGGCCATCTACATATTAAAATGAACCATAACTTTATTTTTTTCAATAGCAGTACACAATTCTGACAGCATAAAGGAATTCTACATCATTTAATTGGCCTAAAAACAAATTTTTATGCAATTCGAACCATAAGTTTCCGAGAAATTAATTATTTTAAAACGAGCGTATTTTATGGGCTGTATCCAAATTGAAGTTCGGTACTCGATTCTTAACCGAGAGAGCCCCCTTCTTGATCAAGGCATCTTAAGCGTCACTCAAGCAGTCAATGAAGTCTGCCAGATTACAGGATAGCTTAAGAAATTTCAAAATATCTAGTCACTTCCATCATAGACAGCCCCTTAAACCACCATTTTGCCGTCTTTTAAGCATAACTTGAAAACTACTTGGAAGAAAAATGTGAAATTTTTGATTTCCATAAAGCAGGACTTAATAAATCTAAATCCATCAAAAAAATTGTAAGTTACAATACATAATTTTTTCGAATATTAATTTCATAATTCATATCATAAAATTATAAAAATTGCAAATTCAACGTATTTATGTTTGTGTATATTGGTATTATTTCTACACAAAAAATTAGCACATTAGGAACATAATTTCAGTAGATATAAATAAAAATATGAAAATGTAATTTAACATTAGAAGCACTAAACTTTGAATATTTATAATTCAAAAACTTATTATTCAAATGACTTGAAATTTGGTCTCTAGGCATAGTTTAAACCGAATATTTGAAATATTTCGTTAAAATTGGGTATTGCCATTGAAAAAATGAAGTTTGGATTCGTTTTAATATGTAGACATAATGTACACTGTAATAATGTAGCAAATTTTATATGCATCGTTTAAATGTAGACTTTATTTCCAATCGTTCGGCACCAGTAACTTTCGTCTACAATAATTTGTTGAGGAGTTAATAGGTTGTGTTTACTTTTTTTTTTTCCACGACTGTACGTAACTACCAACTATTTTGCCTTTTGTACCACAAAATTTAATAGAAATTTCTATCGTATTTAATCGACAGATTACAGCGATTAAAATATCTAATATTTACTTTTAAATTTTTGTGGTACAAAAAAGCGTAAGTATTGGCAGCTATGTAGATATTCCTATTAAAATTATAACATTGCATAGCTCAATGTGGGCAGACTGGGGTATTTTTATTCAAAAATATATCCCTTTTTCCGACTAATAATCTTCGCCTTTTTTTACCCTTATCACACAACTTAAATATATTTAGTTTGCAATATTAGTGATGACCGTAATAAATTAGAATATTTTTATAACAAAAGCGATTTTTCAATTAGACAATTAATCTAAATTAGTCTTTTTCTGTAGGATACATATTACACAAGTTTAGTTACAATAAAAAAAACTAGTATGTTGTGGCCTTCACAAAACTTTCTTCTCTCTCATACTTGTCAATACTTCAAAATTCATTATCACAGTGCATCTATGCTCATCATGAGTATTCTAAAAAGATGAAATTCCGTGCATTAGTTCTTAAGATATTACTGTTCCTGAAATCGTGTAAATCCATCAAAATGCAGCATAGCAGCGCCACCTATTGGGTGATTTACACCAGAACCTAATTATCATCATCTTACGTCAATGTCTAACTGAATATGAAGTTTGGGGAAAATCCGTGCATTAGTTCTTGAGATAGAGCTATTGCGCAAATCATGACAAATGCAGCATAACAGAACCACCTGTTGAGCGATTTAAACAACCACATAATCAGCATCAACATTTATCAAGGTGTACTTAAATCTGAAGTTTGATGAAAATTCGTGCATTATTTCTTGAGATAGAGTTATTGAGGAAATAGTGCAAAATGCAGCACAGCAGCGCCACCTATTGGGCGACATTCACCAACTCGTAGTCAGCATCATTTCATATCAAAGAGTAACTGAATCTGAAGTTTGATGAAAATGTGTCCATTAGTTCTTGAGATAGAGCTATTGCAGAAATCGGGGAAAAGGCTGTATAGCAGTGCCACCTTTTGAGCGATGTACACCAAAATGTATAAAATGTCAATTCATATCAAGGATTAACTGATTCTGAAGTTTGGTGAAAATTGTTGCATTCGTTCTTGAGATACAGCTATAATGAAAATTCAGAATAGTGCAGCATAGCAGCGCCACATGTTGAGCGATTTGCACCAAAACACTACCAGCACTAATTCATATCAAAGTATACTTGAATCTGAAGTTTGTTGAAAATCCAAGCATTAGTTGTTGAGATAGAGCTATTGCGGAAATTGTAAAAACTGCAGTATAGCAGCGCCACCTGTTGAGCGATTTACACCAAAATGTACAAAACTTCAATTCGTGTCAAGGACTAACTGAATCTGAAGTTTGATGAAAATCCGTGCATTAGTTCTGGAGATTAAGCTATTGCGGAAATCGTTAAAAAGGCTGCATAGCAGCGCCACCTGTTGAGCGATTTAAACTAATCAGCACCAATTTATATCAGCGACTAACGGAATATAATTTTTTATTAAATTCCGTGGATTAGTTCTTCATATAGAGCGCCCACAAAATTTGTGTCACATACAGACAGACAGACAGACTAACAGATTCACAGACTCACAGACAGACATTTTGTAAAAACATGTTTTTCGGGTTCTCTGACCCCTAAAACGTGTAAATCCGTCGAAAACCGAAAGTCGAAAATTTTCACGAATCCAATACTTTCTTCTTGTAAAGATAGAAGAAAGTAAAAAGAAATCAAAAACTTTAAAGTACATAAAATAATATTGATATTTTCGAATACCTACTACAGTTATGAACAGATAAAGTTATAAATTTACATTTATTAAATAATCTAATCGATTTTCGAAATGCAGTCTTTTTCGGACATAATAATTTTATATGCATAATAGAAATTGGACCATTTAATTAATTGGTATAACAATGAAATATTCATAATTACCGCAATGAACATGAAATTCATCGACCATGAATGTATATATAATGAAATTTAATAAAACAGTTCTTAATAGCTCCTCCTGAAATTGGAATGATAATTAATTACTAGCCATTTTAAGTTCGATTGCTTAAGGAACCACTCCATAATAATGTTATCATATTAATTGGATTTATCCAGCAATCGGCTGAAAACCGAAATAATATTAATTTTATGGAAAATCACAAAATATGCTCATTTGAAATTCTTGAACAGTTCCGTTTCTGATAATAAAAATAAAACACATATACAAGGAATTTGCGGTCAAATTAATTTCAATTAAAAGTAAATGATTTCGTTTGTCAATCAAATCAATATAAATTACATTTGTTTTTATATTATTATTTTCCAACTTTTGCCTTATTGTTCCAAGTATTTTATAATAGATATCTACGTTGCTTTTAATCGAAAAAATTCTGCTATTAAATAAAGTAAAGACTTCTTTGAAGAAATTGTGAAAACAAAGAAGCAGACTTGCAGTGGTGGAAAATTGGCGCAGAGGAGGAGCCTATTGACACCACTAATTGTTTATTGTATTCTTCAGCTTAATAAAAACTTGGAAATTCTGTAATTAGATAAGCCGAAAAATAGTACTAAAATTTAGTGGTGTCAATAGGCTCCACCTCTGCGCCAATTTTCCGCCACTGGACTTGTCAAGTCTCCGACTTTTTGAACACCACTATTACCTTAGAGAAAAGGTTGTTCTTTTAAATCTATTAGATGTTCTAATTAAATAAAAGAACATTTTCTGCATTAAAATACTGGTGTCCAAAAAAAGTCGGAGACTTGGTAGCTCTGAAATAAGGGTAACAGTTAGCAACAATGGATATTTTACGTCATTTTTAAACACATCGTTGGGAGATAATGTTGCAAATTTAGCACATATATTATTCCAAATACCTACTAGAATTTTTGCTTTATTTATTCATAGACATTCCATTTTTATATAAAAAAGATTACTATTAAAAATTTTGATTCAATAATACTGGTGTCAATGTGCCATTTAGTGATTAAAATAAGGTGTCTCAAAAATGAGCTACTGCCCTTCATGGAGTTAAGTTTGCGTTTCCAAAATTCAGACTTTTCAGGGATTTATAGCCTATCGATCAATCGTTTTGTTTTAAAAACCATGTAGTATCGGAACCATCGATTGCAGGATGTCATCGACAATTGAAGTGCCATAATAATGCCACAAACTTTATATTAATAATTAATTAATTTTTAAAATTTTTTAAATTAATGAAATTTTGTTTATCCATGTAGTTGATTCAATATTTTGGCATTTTTTCTAGTCTATTAATTATTTTCTAAAGATTTTGATTGTTAAATTAATCAGTTTGCGTAAACAATTAAATAAGTAAAGGATCGTTCATTCAAACATGTTTCACAGTAAAAATTATTTGTTTTTTTTAAACGTAAACAATTGGAACAATGTTGTGGATCAGTGTTGCCAGATTGGGATCATTTTTCTCCCCAGATTGTTGATTCTCACCGCTTTTTTTAAATAGAAATTTTCGGCCAATTAAAAAAATGGATTAAAAATTCTGAAAAAAGGGCGAATTATGCTATTTTAAAAAAGTGGTGTCAATCAAATAATCTGAATTAAAAAAGTCCCCAATCTGGCAACACTGTTGTGGATTTACGTATATGCAAGATAAGCTTTAAAATGTTTTCAGAATGACGCTGAAAAAACGTAATATAATTTGTTTTGCATTAAAAATCTTATTAGGTTGTGTAAAAATATGTAGACTGTTGGAACACTCTGTGCACACTGATTAACTAATGATAAAAATTGTTTAAAATAAACATTTAATTCCAACATACAGAGAAAATTAGATATTGAAAATATAATAGGCATATATGCCGTGTTTGTATAGTGAAAGCACCATGATTCTGAGTTCTTGTGGTGCAATTTAAGATTAATATATTATTATATCAATTAAAATTGCATGATTTAAATTTATTACGCTGTGTGATTTTGGAGCACAAGAACTGTATAAATCACACGGGGATTATAGGTGACCTGGTGAAGTTACACTTTAACTTATAATGCGGCCGCAATTTATAACCTATCCTGCGGAAAAAACATCAATTTCTAAAATAATAGTTAATTAATTAAATACAAAGCATAAATTGAAGCGATTAAAATTTGATATAAATAAAAATTTATTTACATGTATTTACACATTATAGAGTTGAAAATTAAAAGATCCTGAATACATCAGGCTGAATAAATACATGAGATCTACAATTGAATTTAAGAATAATATTTAAATGCATAATTCTTGAATAAATGCGAACGGTGCTATTCCCGCTCAACCTTCGATTGCATAAAATTTTACAATCCTATGGAAATACAATCTTAATGGAAATGTTAAATGATACCTGTTCCATACCTGACGATCACCAATGATTGAGTCCTTCACTGATATCTCTCAGTGGTTCAATTGCATACTTATTCATCTTGAGAAGAGCTCAGATACAGTAGATCCATAATTTTGCTGACCACTATTTGTGATTCAAAATTTTGAGAGTTGAAATTTTTTATTTGGAGATATTCCTCCTTTAAAATATGTGAGCAGCATTGCTGAGGAAACGCATCGTCATAAGATGCTAATTTTTGTAGAGAGAAAAAGTATCTCTTCGTTCACTTCAAGAATCAGCGTCAGAATCCCAGCAGAGTGGGGAGAAAAAAAAAGTCACATTATTTTTGAAGAGAGGGAGTAACTTGTATTCTGTGTTTTTCAACCACTGAAAAAATACCTTTATTTTAGCGTCAGAATCCCAGCATAGTGGGGAGAGAAAAAAAAAGTCACATTATTTTTGAAGAGAGGGAGTAACTTGTATTCTGTGTTTCTCAACCAATGAAAAAGTACCTTTATTTTTTTCATTGGGTGTGTGATTATCATGTGGAAGTTGTCACCTACCCACATTATTATAATCCACACATAATTTTAGGAAATTTGCATGTTGACTCATCCCTTTTGACCCATGACCTGAGTGTTCCACTTCACAATTATTTATCGCTTCCTGTTGAGAACTCATCCTGTTGATCAAGTCCTTTTTCAAGTTCCTGACTATTTTTTAAATGCCATTATAAAGTTTTAATCATTTTATGATATTATTTCATAGTCCAATTTTTGTTTGATTAAGCCATAGCATGTTTGAGAGTGATAATTGTATTAAAACAATCCATCATAGACTGTTTATAATTCAGGACTCGTGTGGTTCCTCATTTAGTGCATCACTAATTCTTAACAGTAAAATGTGTTTTTTTAATGGCAGAAATTATTTAATTAATGATGAAGAGAATTCGGAAATAGTTGTACTCTATTGTAGGCGTTAACGAGCCCAGAGTTACAAACTGTCATTATTTTTTTTCTAAACTTAATACAAACACAAGTGCCAAACTTTTAGACTTTTGAATATCATTATTTCCGATTATAAAAATTCAGCTTATTGAATAACAAAAATTTGCAATTCAAAATGATGTTCAGTACTTCTGAAATAGAGATACTCAAAATTTTAAAGGATTGGCGCTTATGTAAAAGTTTTAGCTTACGTGTGTGAATTGAATTTATGTCTTTCAGAGGCAAAGCAATCCTGCTCCTAAAACATTGAAATGATTGACTGCAGCCAGGATTTATGAACAGGTTGATTAGAAAATAAATAAATGCTTTTCTTCACATTTGTTATAAAAGAAAATGTTTATTCAAAAATTCTGGCAGTTGAGATAATTGCGTAATTTTGGCAGTTGAGAATTAAAATTCAGTGGTATAAATAATACATCAATGCTCTTCAAAGGGATAAATACTAGTAAATCTGCAGATCAGGAGCCTCACAGGGCTCGCAGCGTTCCTAAAATTTTCGCACTTTGCTACCAGTATTTTAAATAAGATTTCTTCGTGGTAGATTTCTTTAACATCTGTAATAGAATTATACAATAAAGATTATCGTTTTAAAATAGTGGTAGGAAAGTGCGAAAATTTTAGGAACGCTGCGAGCCCTGAGCCTCATCGTCAGCTCTGCAAGTCATTGTTTTTAATACATTTTGCGTAATATTCAAGTTTCTACAAACCGCAATTTAAAGTTTTCAAATAACGTAAATATTTAAAAGGGGAGAAAATACTTCGAGATTTTCAGACATTAGAAGCGTTAAATTAAACACGCTATTATGTAATGATATACAGAAATTCTCATGAGCTACTTATTCTGGAAATATTTTAGGTAATAAAGTAGGTTTCTTCAGGGAGTCTTGCCCCCCCCCCCCCGAAACTCCCATAGTCTCATTAAATTTATATTTGTAATTTATATTTGTAAATTTCTATTGATTATCCTAATGGTTATCAAATATCTTAGATTTCTTTTTACAGTGTGATTTTTAAGGATAAGCAACAGTTTTGACAAGCATTTTACATTATGCTGTCCCTTAATATCCTACTTCTTTTCAGTATTTACTTGTCATCTTTTATTTCCGCCAGCCGGATTTTCTGCTTATTCTTTCGTAGTCGGAATTATTTGAGTGATTTTTTTTATATAGATTACAAGTTGTTACCGATGACTTCGTTCACGTAGCATTAATAACAGATAAATGCATTAATTAACCAAAAAATGTCACTCTTCATAATTAAAAACATATATAATATACCAACTCTTTATCACATTTTATAGAAAAACATGTGGAATTTCTTATATGCATGGCCTTGACATATCTCACTTATAAAAATATGAAATTTTGTACCAATTATTATAAACAACTGCTAAAAGAATGTGCAGCCAATGTAAAAAACAAGGGCCAAGTAAAATCGTAGAAATTGAGGAATCTTTCTTCGTAAAACGAAAAAATAAAACTGGGAGAATACTACCACTACAAGTATTTTAGGTGGTATTTGTGAAATTTCTGTATGTATTCATTGCATCCTATAAGACTTTAACGAAGATCCATCATTACAAAAATATTTAACAAAGCTTTTTTTAAAAATAACGAAATATTTTTACAGTTTTAAAGATAAAAGAAATGTGGGATAAAAATCCTGTTACCAAACGTCTCCAATGTACGTCGACCTTTCGAACCTTAACCCCTTAACTGTTTTTTTTTTGTTTTTTTTTTTTTTGTTTTTTGACACACTAAATTAAAAATAAGGACTCGGCACCACTTTTTGTTTACTAAAATATTTGGCTTTGTACAATCGAAAAAGTTATGCCATTTAACAAACCAAAGATTACAGTTAAAATTAAGTGGTATCTAAATGCTTTTTGTATCGCAGATAGCAAACTCTTTTTGCCCGAACGCCGTTTTGGCAAATCGGTTAAGGGGTTTATTGCGATACCGATGGACAGAAAATGATTTACTTTGACGCAATCATATTAAAGGTTTGGGTTTTATGAAAGAAAATGTAATTTCCTTTTTTAAAAATAAAGAAATTTTAATCCACATTGTCTAAAATGAGGCGGCTTTAAAAATTAACATCCGTCATAAAAAAAATATTTTTTGAGGCAATCTAGTTCATTTTTAATTTTTAAGAATGAAAATATTTATTTCTCGATATAATGACGTCATTTTTATATGCATAATTGAGCGGTGCTTAATTTCGACAGTTACTATGTTTTTGCTTTTCAAAGTTTTTTGTTTTATTTACATTTATGTTTTATTTAAATTTAAGTTAAAAATTAAACTTTTAGTTAAACGTGTGTAGACGATAAACCGTAAAGAATCGATAACATTTTTTTTATAATAACAAGAATTAATATCATAACACAAAATCCTTTTATTCGAACATCAATGCTTATTATTAACATTATTTTCGATATAGGACATCAAATTATCTGCTTTCCGTATTTCCGTTTTATTTGTAATATGACGTCGTATTCTATTTTTCGTTCTTTTTTTTTATTTACTTTTTTCACATGAAAATCTTTCAGCTCAAAATTAACTGTTTAGGAGAAATTTTCATTTTCTTGGCAACGGTAAAGAAAGACTTTAATTTTATAGAAAAATGTAAATTTATTCTTCATGAAATTAATGAACTTTTGAATTTATAAGCAAAATATTTAAATTAAATAAATAAAGCATAACCTGTTTTCATTTCTGGATTAAAATCCATCTAT
The DNA here is from genome assembly GCA_963932465.1 of Maratus speciosus. Classification (NCBI taxonomy): domain Eukaryota; kingdom Metazoa; phylum Arthropoda; class Arachnida; order Araneae; family Salticidae; genus Maratus; species Maratus speciosus. The sequence goes on from OZ010787.1 coordinate 55,347,267, forward strand.
ATGTAGAAAAACAAAGGCTTTAATTTATCCCTTTCGACTTTGATTTGACTTCAAACAACTACACGTATTATGACATTTACGATATTTAGTTGCTATGCAACAGATTAAAAGAAAAAGAAAAATGAAATATGTACATTTAAAAGAAGTAAATTTATAACAGAAAATGTTTTATATTGTTGGAACACATGTATAAAACCCCTCCATAAGTTATACACCGAATTTAAAAACTCTGATAAAGGTATGAACAAATTTCAAACTAACAGGAATAATTAAAGTCCCGTATTGGAAAACTTCAGTATCTGTAATTTACCATTTAAATTCATTAATTAAATGCGTTATTTTCTTTCAACGAATGAAAATTTGAAAATCGTCTGAATTGCCATAGTAAAGCATTATGGCGCAAAATAATATGTTCAGTATTTTCCGAAGGAATGAAACAAATATAACAAAAAACTATACAGCTAAATCCGGATACCTAACCAACATGCTTACATTATTTCAAGCTAACGGGATGCTTTTTGCAGCAGTTATCGTGGAACACACAGACTAACAGATTATCAGACGGAAACCAAAAAAATTTCGTCTCTCCACAGCAAGTCCACAGTGTCCACACTGACTGACGTTTCGGCAATTATTTATGTACTTCTTTTTTTAATTCTGCAATCTTTATTCTATTTCCTTGATCTCCCAGTTTTCGAATGCTACTAATTTTCAATAGAAATATTCGCATTATATTATACCAGAATTCCAAAAATGTATAAAGAAAATGTAGTATAACCACGTTCATGGAAGTAACGTTTTCTCGCAATTTACATTTTTTCTTTACTCTCTTTGAAATATGTAATCAGGGTCAGATTACTACAAGCACAAATTTCTAGAAGTATTTTAGTACAGAATTTTTCGCCATGCTAAATCACAGAATTTTCTTAGAAAACAAAATTTTCTTTTATGTGTACTGGAGAATGTTTGCCTCTGCTGCGCAAAAAAAGGGTTTCACTGTAATTTTTCGCAATTTTATCCTTTCTCTATTAGTTTCCTTGAAATGTGTAAAACCGGTGTTCTGTGTCATATCTGTAAGAAAACATAAGTTGTATTCAAATATCAGAAAATTTTGAATCTATGTGCTGTAATGAAATACCCTGTCAGTCACTGATTAAAAAACATTTACATCAAATAGATTTTGTCTATGCCTCTAAATTACTTTTACAGCTGGACAGTGTGATTCAAAATTCTACGCACAAATTTTAAGCCGTGATTGAGCTCACCAGTAGCGCAGCGTTGGGTGGGTGGGGGGGGGGGTTGTTAGGCTCAAATCATTTTACTATCAGTATTACTGTGTCAGGACTGCCACAGGCGACTATTTTTTAATTATATTTCACACCACTTTTTGAAGGCAAAAACTTTTATATGCGCTGTTACAACATTTGCAAGAAAAATATACCACAAAATGCATTTTTTAAAAATATTGGTGCGAACAGAATATAAAAATAGTCGACTGTGGCAGTCCTGTTGTATGCTAAATCTTGCTTTGTCAATTCGTATAACGTTCAATGATTAAATAAAGCCGAATTTTGTATAATCTAGTTCTGGTAGTTTAATAATCGAGCCTCCCACAAACGTTACGCCACTGGAACACACTCCAACGAACACTATTCCACACAGCGGGGTTTACACTGTCAGAAATACAGGATGTCATACACCAGTTCCATTTCGGTATTTTACATAAATTTAAAACAAAAGGCCTTTTAAAGAAATTGCTAAAAGGTTCCTTTTCTGTCTCTCAAACGTCATTGTCAACAGATCATCTGTTATGATCTTGAACTCTTTAAAGATTTTACATGGTAGTTTGAATCATCTTTACAGTCGTAGGAATAAAAGGTAAATATGTATTTTGTGAATAGATATACCCTCTGCTACAAATTACAGTATAAAAAGGAGAGTGGTACCAATCGTGGTAATAACATCAACTAAAAATTTGGCTTAGGAAATTATATACATACAGAAACTGCATAGCTGTCAACTCTCACGCTTTATTGTACCGCAAAATTTGAATAGAAATTTTGCCGATTAAAAAAAGGCAAAAAAAAAAAAAAAAAAACAATTATTTTTTTGTGGTACAAAAAAGCGTAATAGTTGGCAGCTATAGAAATTTTAACAAACCTAACAATTTTCAATATTATCTCAAAATTGAATTTGAATCTAAATACTGACATATTTGGATTCTTTGGTAAATTTCACATTCGGACAGTTTTGCCAGTCCGCAATTTATAATAATTAAAAAAAAAAAAAAAAAAAAAAAAAAAAAAATCAGATTACTATTGAATGCTATTTATTTTTTGAAATACTAATGTAGGCCTTATTTACAGGGCCGAGATTTCCGACTTTTTGCTTACCAGTATAATCTTAGAGAAAATGTTATTTTATTTAATTGGAACATTTTTTCGATTTAAAAGAACAACATGTTCTCTAAGATTATGCTGGTATGCAAAAAGTTGGAAATCTCACTCTTGTATTTAACAACGTATTAAATAACGGTATGTTAATACGATGATTTGCTGCAGAGATAGTATGGTGGTATACATTTTTCCATGCCTGTACATAAAGAAGTACGATGGGGTAGTTTTATGATTTATTTTTCCTAACACGGTACCTTATTTCATGTAAACGTCTAGCGTTCTACGCATTATAATTAACCTGTTATTTAAAACTCACATACTTCAATCTGCATTTTGAAAGTTTGAAGAACAATGAAAATTTAGTTCTTCCTATTTATCGATTACATGGGAACATCTACATATCGATTACATGTCCTGCGGGTGATTCTCAATACCACCTTAAGAACCCATACTAGTCACTCGGAAAAAGTCAACGCTAACGGAAAGTTTATGGGAGCGTTATTTTCAAATTTATAATAGTTTTATTCTGTAGTCTTCTAAAATTTTTAAATAGTTTTTTTTTTTTTAATATTAGGATAGTTTGAATTTCAGAACCGGTTCAAACCGGTTCCGAAAGTAAAAGCAATTAAAAAAAATATGAAACCAAAATAAAAAAAAAGTAAAAACTAGCTCGGTGTTGTAAGATCGTCCTCAGCTATTCTATGCAAAAAAAAAAAAAAAAAAAAATAAATAAATAAATAAATAAATAAATAAATAAAAAATAAATCATTCGAAAGTATCAAAATTCAAGCGAGACATTTGAAAATAACTTCCCTATAGGATTAACATTATCATCCGGGTCTTTTTGAGTGACTAGTGTAGGCTCTTGAGTCCACTTCAGTCACGGCAAAAAGTAAAACGCTAATGTAAAGTCTATAGGACCGTTATTTTCAAATTGCTCGCTTTGATTTTTATGTTTTTGGATGACTTTTTGCATAGGATAGCTGAGGACGATCTACAACCGGGCTAGTTTTTACTTTTTCGATTTTAATTATAGATTTTTTATATTAAGATTGTTTCAATTTCAGAACCGGTTCCGAAAGTTAAAGTAATTTTTAAAAAAATCTAAAACTAAAATCGAAAAAGTAAAAACTAGCCCGGTTGTAGATCGTCCTCAGATATCCTATGAAAACAAAATCATCCAAAAATATTAAAATCAAAGCGAGAAATTTGAAAATAACGCCCCCATAGACTTTACATTAGCGTTCGAGTTTATCCGATTGACTAGTGTAGTCTCTTAACCCTTTCAGGGGCAAGGCATTTCTGCTCTAAAAATGTTCAAATATTTAATTCCCACCGCAATTTAAGAACAAATTTATTTGCAAATAATCAAAAGCTATTTTTCACGTATATTATGAGATCGAAAGTGTACTAAAAAAATTCTGGTCCCATTTGTTAATTTCGGCATTAAAATTAACCGTTTGCAGACTGCAAACGGCGCCCCTCAAGGGGTTAAGAGTCTACACTAGTCACTCAAAAAAACCCGGATGATAATGTTAATCCTATGGTGTTGTTATTTTCAAATATCTCGCTTGAATTTTTTTTTTTTTTTTTTTTTTTTTTTTTTTTTTTTCATAGGGTAGCTGAAGACGATCTACAACCGGGCTAGTTTTTACTTTTTCGATTTTGGTTATAGTTTTTTTTGTATATATATTAGGATAGTTTCAATTTCAGAACCGGTTCAAACCGGTTCCGGAAGTAAAAGTAATATTTAAAGGCTACTTTTTGAGGAATGATTCCGGGAGCAGGATCCCTAACGGCAGCTGGCACTAATTAATACCCGACCACCGAGTGAGCAGGTTCCTGATTAATGAACTTCGTATTCTCCTCCGTATGTTTCAGGGTCGCTTTAGCCGCCCCCTTTTGGGTTCTAATTGACGATATGGGGTCTTTCGATACCGGTCCGGTCTTCTCTTAGTTTTATGGATTACTATATTAAAAATATTGAGTTCGCTAAACCAAGGTGCCTAGTTCTTATACAATTGTCAAATATGTTTTTTGCTATATTTAATAGAGAAAAAAAATATTACAAATTCCCAATTAATCCCTGAAATAGTTTTAATTTCATGGAAAATATTAACCCATTAAGGACTAGCGTTACCATATGGTCACAGCACAGCTGTGAACCCTTTTGCTGTTTGTATACCAGTAATTTATAACCAAAATTTTCTCTTTCTTTAATCACAGAAACTCTGCTATAAAATAAGATAAATATTGCTTTTCTGAAAAAAGTGGTACGAAAGACAATTTTTGTGTTTTAAAAAGAAAATATAATTCCGTCTTTAATGGGTTAAGCAAATGTTTATAATCACAAATAGTTGCCACAATCCTTGGTAATTCTAAGGAATGTACGGGTACGCACCTTCCTAAATACAACCCTATAATTTTGCTAAAGTTAATTCATCGCCTTGTAAACACTTAAAATCATGACAAAAAAAAAAAAAAAAAAAAAAAAAAAACTACAATCCACAGAACAGTACTGTTTATTAAGACTTTTTTTTAATTTATTTAGCAACCATAAACATACTATATAAAACTTTCAAATAACGGCGTAAAATTACATTTACTACAAAGCATAAATTTTACAATTTAACACTAGAACGCCCGGAAGGAGTCCATCCGACTCTGACCATATCATTAAATGTCAACTGGAGCCAGAAATTCTTTCATAAAATAAGTTAAATTTAAATTACGCAGATTTACGTTAAATAAATCAATCAAATAGTTTTAAATAAAAGTTCTGGTGTCAAATATTTTTATGAAACTTGAGTAAAACTTCCGGGCTTTCTAGTGTTAATATATCAATACAGATGGAGATTTCCGATAAACAATTTTTCTTATTTTATACAAGGAATAATAATTTTCTTTTGCTGGTTGAAGAATATATTATGTGTTATTCAAGCATGTTGAAATACGACATCTGGAGTTGAAAATTCAATTAGCATTTACATTTTACTGTTAATGATGAAAAGGTTTTAAAGTAACATGTTTCATCAATGTTAAAAATAACTTTACTTAATTTAATGATATATTGAAAGCATGGAATTGCAATTAATGCAATGTAGTAAAAAGCTAAACAATTGAATTTTTCGGAAAATTCAAAGTAAATAGAAACCAATTAAAATTACTGAACATTGCTTGTTAAACATAATTTTTATACCATTCCTTTTCTAACTCGTTGGAATTTTGGTTTATTTTAAGTTTAATATCTTTCAAATGAATTAATTGCATTGGAAATATTATTTTCGCTAGTTATTTGAAATAAAGCCTCGTAAATAAAAAGAAAAATGTTTGTGGTATATAAATCCTTTTATGTACAATGTACAATTTTCTATTTTCACCTTTGAAAAATATTTGAAATACTTTTATTTTGCTCACACTATATGTATTAATAGAAATAGATCACACATAGCATTTATTAAAATATTTTGTTAGTAGATTAAGTTTTTCAGTTATTACGAGTTATAGAAATTTATTAGAATTTCTCTGAACATTTCTCTGAAAATTGAAACTTCTTAAAACTTTAGCTAATTCGAAACAAAAAGGAGGATTAAAGGGGAGGACAACAAAATTATCAGGTTTGCTTTTGACAGATTTGGAAAGATTAGATTTATTAGACGGTCTATTGAATTTCTTCACAGCATTATTAATAACAGAAGGATTGAAACCTCATTAGACAGCAACAGTTTTTAAGTTAAGTTAATACCGACTCGGAACAAATTTTGAGGGCACGATTTACATACGTGTAAAAAAACACCGATTTTTTGGTTGACAGGATAATTTGAGAGAGCCAGCGCATTTAAAAGTTTTTGATGGCGTTTTAAAAAGATCTTTTAGTTCTTATTGATTCACACCAGTCTCAACATATTTTCTTTTATAATTTTTTCTTTAAATAATAACGGAAGGCCTGAAATTAAATTAGATAAGATTACTATTCTGAAATACAGGTCTGATTAACCCTAGATAAAGTTCTACTATTTTTCTCGAAAGAAATTTTGGAATTATGAAACCGCAGAATTTTGAAATTAAATAAAATGATAAAGAGAGTACGAAGTTTGCTTCAGAATGAAATTCTGAAGGTTCTGCGGATTTTAGTTTAGTCCAGTAAGTACGTTATACATATATTATTTTTAACTCAATCACACTGATTGGTAAAGTTATGGTACGAATTCAATTTTCCCAACTGAGCGAAAAACTGATATGATAACTTTACCAATATTTCATAGGACAACCTTAACATTTAGTATGATAGTGTTAAAAATAATAGTGTGCACTGAAACAAAATGAAGTACTAAAAAATGAGTAAATCGATGTACTCATATCGAATTAAGTATGTGTGGATATAAAAAAGAACCAGTGCTTTCTGAAGTTTGAAACAACACGTTATCAAAGCCAAACGAAACGATAATTTTGTACTTTATAAAAGTTTATTTCATTCATGCCGGCATAAAATATGTTCATTAATAGGAAATCAATGCAATATACTCTGGAAATTTGGGAGTAATAATACATTTTTATTCCTACTGATGGAACTATATCTTGCGTTTCCTTTATAATGAGTAAGATTACGTTGCGTTATTGTTATGAGTGATTCATATATTCATGCGCCGTCAACGTCAGTCCTGTCTGCATGCTAAGTGAAATAGATTTGTTCGTAAAAAAGAAATTAGAAGACTGAGATTTTTAAATATTTCACTGATAAATTTGAAAGAAAGTGCTGTTAAATATTCGATACATTATTTTCTAATTTTATGTAATCACAGTGGTGGAAAATTGGCGCAGAGGTGGAGCCTATTGACACCACTAAATTTTTATGGTATTATTCAGTTTAATAAAAACTCAGAAATTCGATCATTAGTTAAGAGGCAAAATGCTACTATAATTTAGTGGTGTCAATAGGCTCCACCTCTGCGGCAATTTTCCACCACTGGTAATCAGTTACACTTTCTATAAATATTAATGTAATGTACTATATGTTAAATTATTCGCAGTATTTTAAAATAATTTAAAAGTGCGTGGAAGCAATGTTCTTGTGTTACAAATATTTAATTTCGGTATCTTGATTATAGTTTTAGTATTTTTCTTAATAAATAATCAATTAAATGCTTCTTGTCAATAATTCTGAGCATGAAATAAATGTCAGCACATTTTTACTTTAATATTTAGTGAATTGGGTTTCAGGGGTGGGGGAGTTCCCTTGACAAATTTTTTTTTTCCCACCATCTAACGTAATTTAGTTTTGAAATTATTTTATTAAATGTCTTAAAGCCTATGTTTTTATCGTATTTTGTTTTTGCATGTGTTACTAATTGGCCATCTTGGACTCCACCTTGTTTTACTTCATATGTTTGTGACAAGAGCATTGTTTCCAACACTTTTAAATGATTTTATAATACTGTGCATAATTTAAAATTTGCATTAATTTAATACTTACAAAAAGTACAGCTGATTACACAAAACAAGAAAAAAATGTATTGAATGTTTAACAGAGAGGACTTACTTTCAAAGTTCATATTTGATTACATCGTCGGTACCATGTCAAACTATCCAATGTGAAAACAGTGGGCTCCTTTTATTACATTCAGTTTTCTTGATTGGCACCACTTTTCTGAAATGGTAAATTTCCACTTGTTTTCGCCTTAATTACTATATTATTAAATAAGATTAAATAGGGCGAGTTTTACTATTTCAAAAAAGAGGTGCCAATCAAGAAATTTGAATTTAAAAAAAGTAGCCCACTGTTTTCACATTGGACATTTTGACATAATACCGACAACATCCATGAGATCAAAAAGGAATACATAACACTTCATATTTGAATACATCCATGAGATCAAAAATGCAGGGCTCCCAAAAAAGCGGACTATTTGGGAGCCCTGCATTTTTGATCCGCTTTTTTGAATACCACTATTTTCTTCGAAAAAATTTCTTTTTAGAATTTTCTTTCAAATTTCGCAGAATCCACGGACCGAGGTTAATTCTAGCAAAGATATTGTAGAAACCTACCATGAATTTTTCTGCAAAAAAATATTGGTATTCAGTTGGCGGACCATTTGGTAGACCTGAAAAAGAGTACCGTAATTCCGGGTGTATAAGCCGCGGGTAAAATAAGTCTGTTTCAAGCCAGAAATTATATTTAATATATATTCTCAAATAAGTTCAAAGATTGAATAAGCTATATTTTGAGAAATAAAATTTCTGGTTGGAAACAAAATTATTTGAGCCGCGGCTTATAAACCAGAAATTACGGTACATAAAAATTCATATTTTAACACATCCATGGAATCAAAAACGAGTGCATGTGTTTCTCAATTTTGAGAACATTTGGGTCGGAGCTATTTTGAGTATGCGACGTATTTAAATGTGTGTACTTTTTACTCAACTTTGAGAACCCGTTTTTTTTTTCAGTGTATCTACTAGTGTTGTCAGGTGTTTCGCGTAAATCGGCGCACCAAATGATCTGGACACCAATAATTTCTTACAGTTTATTTCGCCATCTTTAAACAATGGAGTTATGATTAAAGAGGAGGAGACATATAGTGTACTATCTACCAGTTGCGAGTGAAGTAACTGAGGAGGTTGTCACAAGATGGCGGCTGTTTTTTGTTAAATCGGATATTCAGTTTCTGATTACCGCCAGGGCAAATGTCCCACCAGTAAAATTTAATAGAAAATTTTGTTTTAATTAAGCGTCACATTCACGAAATTTTTTCTCAAAAATGTCATAAAAATTTCTATTTGTTTTTACTGGTGTGAGTATGCCTTGTAAAACTGTCAGTTTGTTTCCCTGGTTGTCACAATATGGCGGAAACGCAGGGCCTAACTACCGCCAAAGTAAACTCCTACCAGAAAAAATGAAAATATGTTTCTACCATTATTTATGACTGAAATTTTGTAATAATGAGGCGTTTAATAAGTTGAAAATATCTACATAAATCTACTGGTGGAAGTTTCCACTGGTGGTAAACAACTCCTGCGATAGCGGTTACAGTTGAAGCTTCACTATTTTAAGGATATGTCAGTTCCTCTTTATTAATAGTTCCATGCTTTAAACACAGTTAATTCTGCCATTAAATAAGGCGAAGGAAATTATTTTAAAATATTGGTGTGCAGATCAATTGGATCCCCGAATTACGCAGGACATCTAGCAACACTAGTATCTATTTACCCTTCGTTTAAATGGAGTTCCATTACCTGTACTGTATTCTATTGAGCTGTCTATGTGCAGACCACGTGTTATTGCAAAAAGATCATCTGAGCAAGATCTTTCCGACGGTTTTCAGCCCAGATAGTTCAAACAATGGAGTTATGAATAAAGAGGAGGAGACATATAGTGTACTATCTACCAGTTGTGGGTGAAGTAACTGAGGAGGTTGTCACAAGATGGCGGCTGCTTTTTTAAAATCGGATCTTCTGTTTCTGTTTACCGCCAGGGCAAAATACAACCAGTAAAATTGAATAGAAAATTTCTTCTTAAGCGTCTTATTCACGAATTTTTTTCTCAAAAATGTTGTAAAAAATTTCTATTTGTTGTTACCGGTATCAGAATGCCTTGTAAAACTGTCAGATTGTTTCCCAGGTTGTCACAATATGGTGGAGACGCAGTGTCTAACTACTGCCAAAGTAAACTGCTACTAGTGAAAATGAAAATCTGTTTCTACCATTACTTATGACTGAAATTTTGTAATAATCAGGCGTTTAAATAAGTTGAAAATTTCTATATAAATCTGTTTGTGGAAGTTTCCACTGGCAGTAAACAACTCCTGCAATATCGGTTATAGTTGAAGCTTCACTATTTTAAGGATATTTCAGTTCCTCTTTATTAATAGTTCCATGGTTCAAACGATAGAGCATTGACAATGCACATCAATATTCTGGGTTCCAGTCCCGGCTTGGGCATTTTTTCGCACAGTTAGAAAAATTGCATTCGTATTTTATACATATGTTATTATGTATTTATTCTCTTTCTGACTAGACAAAAGGAATCTGTTTGTTTTAATTTTCATCATTATTGACAATAAATCGCATTATTTGGTGATAGATTTTATTTACCAAACATAATTAACTAGAATGTATACATGTAATGTTATAGTTATTATTTACAATGTTTTATTTTACTATTAAATTTTAGTGGTAAGAAAAAAGCGTAAAAGTTGGCAGCTATGGAAACCCTGTAAAATTTGCCCTACTAATCAAAACTAATAGTTTTCAAATGCAGAGGCAGAGAGTCTTCCTGATTACTTTTTTCTCTATCTTTAAACAGTATTTTAAAGCCATTATCTTAAGGATAGTCTTTTATTGAACATGCTACAGAAATTTGCCGAGTAGTTTATTGGTTTAAAAAAGTGCCCACTAAGAAATACATAGGACGGTCTGACATTGCCATACGGTGTGAATAATGTATAGTTCTCCAGCATGTAGAGTACTGTATCAATTTAGCGAATTTAAATAAATATATTTTAACCCTTTCCGGCGCAGAGCAATTCTCTTTGTAAAATGATGAAATGATGTACTGACACCAGAATTCCCAAACGAATTTATTAGAAAATAAAAACTTGCTTATTTTTTTCCGTATACTTTGTAAAAGGAAAATTTTAACTAAATATTCTTGGTGGCGTTTGTCAGTTTTGGAGTTAATATTAGGTGTTTTTTTTTGTGGACACCACCCGCTAAAGATTTAACAAGAACTTTACTTAATAAGTTAAACCAATTACCTAGCTCCCAATTTTTAGAATTTCTTATTACTCGTATAATTTTAGAGTTAATTTTCCTTAATTTTCCTCGTCTAAATCGCTTTTTAAATAAGGAAACTGTTTCTATTACATTTTATTAGTAAAAAAACATAAAATCGTAAAACATGGCAGCTATGGCAAATGTTTACCCGAATATAAATAAGATACTTTTATTGTGTATATTTAGCTCGAATAATGAACAATGTGGCCATAATTAAACTGAAAGTACTCAGCCTGTTCTGTAGCGCGATCTAATTGTGAGAATGGAGACAAATTTTGTAGGAAGTTTAAATAATACGAGTGACGAAGGATACCGCGAAAAAACAGTTCCAAAAGTTACCTCTGAGAGGTATATGGCTCTGGTTCTTTTTACGGAATCCTTCATTCTCCCATGTGTTTTATCATCCTACAAAATTAGGCTCCAATCTCGCAATTAAATTGCACTACAGAATATGCTCAGAACTGTCAGTTTAATTATAGCCACCTTATATATTGAATTGTTCAAACTGACACATTACTCCGAATGATTTTGGGAGGTACTGGGTTCGAACCCAATCGTGCCGTCTGCGTAATCGTTCGGAATTTTGGTGGTTTTCTTCGAACCATGAATTTCCATGCGTAAATACGGGTTAGGATTCCTTATAAAGACCCCCACGAAGGGCACGCACCCTCTTGGCCTATATCCCTCGAGTAGATAATTGGCCGTCAAAAATCAACCCAGCCCAACCCGAATGATTTTTAATATGCTATAAGTCTAGAATGTAACCTGGAGTAAGTGCACGATAGAAAAGAGTAAGTGTTTCTTATTTCCTGTTTTAACAGGTATTTCAAAACCGTAGATTTTTATCGCACATGCGACAGAAATCTATTAAGAAGTATATTTGTTTAACCTTCCTACCCTGAATAGGTCTAATCGACCCACTTCTATAATTCATTCCATTCGATTGGAACCAGAAATTCTTTCATAAAGTAAAATAAATAAAAGACACCGAAAACAAATGTTAATAAATACATTAAATAGTTTTTAAAGAAATTTCTGGTGTGAAATGTTTTAATTAAAGTTTTTATTAAAATTTTAACAGGGTAGGAAGGTTAAAAAGTGTTTAATAAGAAATAAATAGGACGTAAGTGCATGATAGAAAAAGTGCATATAAAATCCTAGCACAAGGTTACTGAACTGTCATAAGTAGGACAATCTCAGGTAAAATCGAGTATTTCAAACCACAGCGCTTAGCGGGTGTGCTGATAATCAAGTGAATTTTAAAATTATTAACAGAAAAATAAGAATTGAGTAAAATTTATAATAACAAAAGGTCCAACTGGATTTTTTTTTAATACCAGTATTCTTAAATAATAAATTGTGCAGCATAATTCAATTGAAATTGTCGTAGGAATATATTATGCTTAGATTAGATTAGATTAGATTACTGCTTAGAAATTGTCGTATGAAAACGAGCTAGTTGGACTACTGGGTAATTCAGAGCTTCGTATAAAGTTCTTTAGCTTTTAATCACTGATTTTTAATGCTGTGACGCTTATCTTTTCTTGATAGTGCTGCTTTTAATAATATATTTGATATCACAATTGGCTGTTTACTTTACTATTAGCAGAGCTGTAATGGGTCAGGGAATTATTCAAGGAGAATACCAATCAACAAGATATAAACGTTAAGAAGCAGGCATAACAAAACCCACAACGGAACAGTAGTCACCGCAATTGGAAGACGTAAATGGTGATTGTCAGATTCACCCGCCCCGAAACCAGGTATAAAACCCGTTTAACTATGACAACCCGGCAGGAAGGGACCTGGTCATCGGTTAGAAGGAAGAAAGAAAGTACTTTTTAGAAAAACTCCTCTTATGTAATCGCGCGATTACAAAAGGCGAATTTTTCTATAAGGAAATACTGGAATTTTTCCTGAAATATTCTCTGCCCCATAGCAACCCTATATTAGATATGAATTATTGTAATTTCTGGCCTATAATCCGTGGATCAAAGATTCATGTTTGGACCCAGAAATCTGATTTCATAAAATCTAACTTCTCAAATCTCGGTAAATATTTGACTTTAATTAATAAATAAAAATTCTGGGTCCAAACATGATTATTTGAACTCCGGATTATAGGCCGGATATTACGGTACCATATGTAGTAAATTACTCATTAATCTAAATAACATGATGTAGTCGAATAAAATTATTGCACATTTAGTTAAGAAGAGATACAATGTAACACAAAATAACGTACCAGAAAGCTACATTGCACACAGTAACACATCGGGAGAGATATCACATGAAGCGTACCATACATAATCCATTTTTTGACAGTGAGAAAATGAAAAAAAAAAACGAAATTTATTGATCTAACGAAGCGCCCAAATATAGTTAAAAAACTATCAAAACGTGTGAGAGTACAACAGAGAGTCGGAGTTCATACCGGAAATTCAGGAAAAAAGAATATTTACTTTATGAAATCATGAAATGCTTGTTATTAAACAAAGCAAAAATTACAGTTTGGAATTTCTGGTACAAATTCTTAATTTCGGAAGAAAAAATGTAGCAAACTGGCAACACTGTTTTAAACGGTTTTTCTATGGAAACTCATTTTCTACTCTCAAAATCGTTTCATGACATAAAAGGCATAAATAATTTGCAAACTAATTCAAATATATCCATAGTTGCCAACTTTTAGGCTTTTCTCGTATCACTAGAATTTAATAGTAAAATTTTCCATATTTAATGAGTGAATTCTGCGATTCGATAAGTCAAAAATTTCTTTTAAATTTCAGTGGTAAGAAATAAGTGTAAAAGTTGGCAGCTATACATCTTTGTGTATAATTGATTTCGCAATAAAGTATTTTCTTCTGTTATATTCAGTAATTAAAAATATTTTTTTTTTGTTTATTTACTCTCATATTGTAAATAATGCAGATAATGTCAGTATAAAAATTATCAAATTTTCGAAATAAAGCAATTGCATATAGCATCGTTAATAGGTTTTCAAAATTAAATTGTTAATTACTGAATGGAATCACAATATTTTAAATTACTTTGTTTAATTTTTAAGTGAACTACACAATGAAAATTAACAAAGGCGTGCAGAACAAGTAAAGATTATATGTCACAGTATTTGTAACTGTTGTTTTTAAAATGCGATAAGCTTATATTAGAATGTTACTGGCTTTAAAGATTATTTAATTTTCTGAAAATATTAAATTCTTAACGTTGATTATTTATTAAATAGCTTATTAACTGCTTTCTTCTTCAAATAATGAAGTAAACATATTTAGATTATTTCTCATTTCTAAAGTTACGACAATGATTTATCTTAATTAACAGAATATAATTAAATTTTTAAATTACTAAAGTTTATTTTTTTGTTGATAATACAAATATATATTACCAAAACTAATAACATTTGTTGAAGTCATTCTGTTTTTGAAATTTTTATCTAGATTCATTGTCATATTTAACTACCACATTTTATACATAGATAGCTAAAATATATTAAGAAAAATTTTGACTTAAGTAAAATGAGTTACTCAGCTCGAGTGTTGTGAAGAAAATTAATTTCAATAATTAATTATTTAAGAATTAACAATTCGGGTATTATTAATAAAAATATTTCAAACATCTAAATAGCTTTTTTGTTAGTTTCACATATTCATAACAGTTGAAAATTACAATTATGATGTTTATCCCGGTATTTGTCTGCTATTCAGTTAAGTTGTCTTAATACAAAAACTTTAATGACAAAATAATGAATTCTATTGAATATAATTGTTGGTTTAAAAGTAAATATGTTACAAAACGTGTCTGAGTGAATTTATAATATTTTAAATATATTCGTCAGTGTCATATCTAATGGGAAGTAGAGGGGAAGTAAGGATCCCCATATTTAAAAAAATTCCCTTAATTTAACTTTATATTTTTTTTTCCACTTATTAAACATAAATTCTAAGAAAAATGTTCTAACCCTTAACAGTCGAAGTACTCTTCCCAGGACCGGCATCTCTTGCACGAATTTATCAGTTTCGCACCATTTTTTTTTTTTAAGAAACAATTTTACTTTGACACACATGTGCAAGAGAAATATACTAAAACATTTACTTTTAAAATACAGTGATGTGAATAGAATATAAAAATAGAATCATGTATATAACGCTACCATCCGTCAAGGGTTAAGATTCCGAATAAATTAAACTGCATACAGGCACATCGCAACCCATGGAACTATAAATAAAGAGAAGCTGACATATCGTCAATTTCATGTCAAAATTTCCAATATGAAAACAGTGTTACCAGTGGGCTACTTTTTTGAAATTCAGATTTCTTGATTGGCACCACTCTGAAATGGTAAAATACCCCTGGTTTTCGCCTAATTAATATGTCATTAAATAAGGCGAATTTCAGTATTTCGAGAAAGGGTGCCAATCAAGAAATCTGAAATTTAAAAAAGTAGCCCACTGGCAACACTGTTTCACATTGGCTAGTTTGACATGGTACCGACGATATCGTCAAAATGGTGAAGATGCAAGTGTAACCTGTTGAGCACGGTCTGATTACCGTCGACGCAACATTCCACCAGTAGATTGAAATTGAAATTTCCTTTTAATTTAAATGTCTTATTCATACGAAGTTTTTGTCATGATTAAGGCGGAAATACCTATTCTATTTTACTGGTTTAAGTTTTTCCGGCGGTAGTCAATCATTGTGGTTCCGCCATACTGTGACAATCCAAACAATCCCCTTGTCAATGTCAGTGAATTTGATTACCGCCAAGGCAAACAATTTTAATAGAAAATTTTGCCTCATTTAAAATCTTTCTGAGTGCAAAGTTTCTGTCATAAATAAAGAAATAAATTTCTATTCCTTTTTAGTGATGGAAGATTGCCTTGGAATTAATCAGGCCCTGATCAGCTATAAGCAAACAACAGCCACTATCTCGTGACAACCTCCTCAGTTTCTTCATTTGCAACCAGTAGACACTACACTGTCTTTCGCCTCCCCTTTATTCACAGCCCCATTTCGCAGCCAACGCAAAAGACAGGCCATAACACTCCACCGATCTTTACCACTTTTCAGCCTAACTTTATCACAAGGCAGTTCAAGAATTGAAGGAAACCAGCCTATCCTGATCGCCAGACACTCGAGATGAGTGCAATTATTCCAGCCTGTCTCTCTCGTTAGCTGCGGATGCATACATATTCCTGTGTATATTATTTTATTAATACTATATAATTATATACGAGCAATTCTACAAAAAGTGGCGGAATTCTAGGACTGACTTCTATAGGCGATACAAATAATAAAACCCCTATAGGTTTTCTCACTACAGTCGTGGACAAAAGTTTAGGACCACCGTGTAGAAACTAGCGTTTTTACAATTGAAACCACTGATAACGTCATAAATCAAATCGATTGCGTCAGATGGCGTCATTCCATCTGGCAGGGGAGTACTGTATTCACTTTTCGCTCTATCTTTGAGTAATAAACGCCGCAGATGCAATTGTTGCTTGTTTTACAAGTTTTTAAAATCTATGAAAAAGGGTCGAAAATCGTCAGTTTCTGAAGTTCAACGCGCACACATTGTTATTCTTCATAATCAGTCGTGGCCAAAAGTTTAGGACCACCGTGTAGAAACTAGCGTTTTTACAATTGAAACCACTGATAACGTCATAAATCAAATCGATTGCGTCAGATGGCGTCATTCCATCTGGCAGTGGAGTACTGTATTCACTTTTAGCTCTATCTTTGAGTAATAAACGCCGCAGATGCAATTGTTGCTTGTTTTACAAGTTTTTAAAACCTATGAAAATGGGTCGAAAATCGTCAGTTTCTGAAGCTCAACGCGCACAAATTGTTATTCTTCATAATGAAGGATATTCTGGACGATTAATTAGTGAACTAGTAAGACGTAGTAAGAATGCAGTTCACATTACGATCAAGAAATTTAAAGAAACAGGGACTTATGTTGATGCCAAAAGGTGTGGTCGACCTCGTAAAACCACACCAAGGGATGACCCTGTCATTAGGAGAATAGCAGTTCGATCTCCAATGAGTTCCGCAAGCAAGATACTGTCAGTACTGCTTACAAAAGGTACGGATGTCAGTCGTAGAACAGTAAGTCGGCGTTTGTTCGACGACTTTCATTTAAAATCCCACAAACCTACGAAAAAACCCAGGATAACAGCGGCCATGAGAGCTAAGCGCTTGGACTTTGCCAAGAAACATGCCAAATGCACAATTCGTCAGCGGCAACGGGCTTTTTTTCGGACGAATCTACTATACAGCAGTTTCCTACACGCAAGTACTATGTCCGTAGACCTCCTGGACATAGCTGCCAACATCTTCCGCTTTTTCAGACCACAAAAATTTTATAGTAAATTTTACCATTTTAATTCGCCGAAATCAACCGATTAAATAAGGCAGAGTTTTCTATTAAATTTTTCCGGGCCGAAAAATCGGAAAAGTTGGCAGCTATGCTCCTGGATAGTGATTCCATGAACGTTACACTTTACAGACTGTTAAACACTCACCAAGTGTCATGATTTGGGGCGGAACATCAGTGGACGGAACGGCTGCATTGTTCTTCCTACCACCGGGAACGACTATGAATGGCAAAAAATACGTGGATTTGTTAAAGGAGAAGTTAGAATTACACATGGCGGTTCATAAATGCACAATTTTTATGCATGATTGGGCACCATGTTATCGCTCTAAAATTGTTACTCAGTTCTTGAAGACGAAGAAAATTCAAATCCTTGACTCGCCTGGAAACAGTCCCGATCTGAATCCAATTGAAAACTTATGGACTCTCACACAATGTCTCTAAGAAACAGCCAAAAAGTGCTAAGGAACTGAAAAAAGCAATTAAGGAAGTCTGGGTGAAATAATTATCAGCTGCATACTGCCGAAGTCTGGGAGAGAGCATGCCAAAAGTTTGCAGGCCGTAATAAAAGCTAACGGCGGACCAACAAAATATTGATTTTTCTGTAAAATTTGTGTTTAATGTATGTGATTTATATGCGTAGAAATGTAATATTAATGTAATAAACGGAGTTTATAATTTTACTGACGAGTAAGTATTCAATTTATTGTCTGGATCTTAATTTTCAGTGATGGTCCTAAACTTATGGCCACGACTGTAAAATATATTATTTAGCAGCTGTTTTTGTGCGCAGTAAATATGTTTAGGTTTTCTTGATGGATTTTAATGAAAATTTGCTAAAATATCATGAAAATATCACGACCGTTACGCGTACACAGCGTGTTGTGATAAATTTATAAGGCGATATCAATGCAATTTCACAGCTGTTCGTCTTAAATGACTTAACCCTTTAATTCTTGCTCCCGTGATATTCACGAGCTGTGCCTTTTATTCAGATTGTTTGATTCCCAACAATTTTATAAAACAGTGTAATTGATTTTATTATGGTATCATTTTACCTGTCATTAAATAAGGTGAATATTTCTTTTTCAAAAAAGTGGTGCCAATAAGGAATTTGAATTTTTTAACCGTAATTTAATGCGACCGTTAAGGTGTTAAAGACTCCCGATTTCCAAAAAATCCTGTTTTAAACGTATTCAATGTAGGCCTCCTACTCGGTCCGTTTTCTGAACACCACTTTTATTTAAAGAAAAATCTTGGAGAAATCTAAAGGAAGAGCGTTTTTCTTGAAATTGTTGCAGAAATCTGCCTCGAATTACTTTCTAAAAAAATTACTGGTTTTCAAAAAACGGAACAGTGGGAGCACTGTCAGTGGTTTACATAATGTAGTAGCTGATCAAATTCATGTAACCCTTCTTGGTGTGGATCGTCACAGATAATATATTTAGTTCTTTGAACCGCTAACAGAGCGCTATACTTTGAAGAATGATGAGTTCCGCTACACGGATACGGTCTGATACAAACGAGTTATGCCATTTCCCGTTGCTCTGCTGACCGAATATTTCTTTCATGTAAAGCTTAAATATTAAGACACTTTTCTTACAGAACGTCACTCCTGTTAGTCTAAGATAAACAATTCAAACTGATTTTTTCAATGTACTAACTTTTTACTTAGCTGATTCAAACAGCATTATGGTAAAACCAATTTTTTTTGTGCTTTTCAAGATTTTTGTCCGTCCTTTTTTATTATCCAGATTTTACTAATTAACAATAATATGGTTTAAATATATATTTAAGCTGCACAAAATTAGCATCCGCACAGAAAAAAATCAATTTTACAATTAAAATATAACCTTGCAAAGTCATATCTAACGTGAAAAATGTAACCTCTTTTACTGGACAGTATTTGCTTAATTTATGATACAAATATTTCAGCAAAAAATAGAACTTTTATATATTACTTTAGCAAAAATGTCCTTTAGTTCAAAATAATAGTTTTAGAAAGATGAATAAATAAAATTTAATTATCATTACATGTGTAATTTTATCTCGTTTAGAAAAAAAAAAAAAAACTAAGTTAAAGTTCATAAATACCACTTATTTTAGTTTTAAAGAAAATATTTTTTTTTATTGTATTTAAAGTGCATAACATATTCTTTATTTTAAATACATTTGGTTTATTATCAGTTTACAATTATTAAAAAGAAATAGAAAAAATCTTCAAGTAACAGACGTTACATCCAGTAACAGAGGCTAAATCCAGTAACAGAGGTTACAAAAATTTATAAGATGTAAACAAACTGACTTTTTAGCAACTAACAAAGACACGCTGAATAAATCAGACATAATTTTATTTTCCAAAGACATTTCCACAAATTTTAACACTGCAATTATTTTTCAAATACGTCAACATGGTGGGGAAACTTGTAAAATAAACTGTCCCCTTCTGTACTACAGTTGGCATGGTCAACTTTTCTGGATCTGTTCGAACTGTATGTATGCAATATGATTTTCATCTAATTTAAAAATAGATAATGCATCATCACAAGCTTTCAAAAACATAACTTGCACTTCACCATCTTCTAAATCATCTTGTGTAACGGCTATGTAGTAATACTTCATTTTTCTCTTTTTTTCAGTTACAAATTCTACTAGTATGAATGTTCTTTTAATTATTTTATCTAGCGTTACTTCTTTAATTTAATTTTCTTCAGCAGTAGATTCAAGAACTTGAAAACTTGTTTTCTTAGGAGACATTTTTAGATCTGGAAAATACTACAAATAAATAATACATGCTACTGCAAAAATAAATATAAATAAGTAATAAGAATGACAATAAGTAGCACAAAAAATGTATATTCTGGGATAAAATGTAACCTCTGTTATTTGTATGTAACATCTGTTACCAAAAGTTGTAACAGAGGTTACTTGTAACAGAGGTTACTTTTAAGCAAAAACAATTTTTTTTCTTAAATAACAATATTCTAAAAAATAACTATGTTATTTATATAAACTTATTTTACTTAGTGTTTTGTGATTTAAAGAGAAATTTTATTTTTAAAACAATATTTAAACCTAAAATTGTAGTAACAGAAGTTACAAAGAGAAAACACACTCACCTTAGAACTTCATAATACTGCTCTATACTCTAAACATGTGGCAGACAAAGTGAAAATGGCACTTGACTTCTATTCTAGAAAGTTCTTTGAGCAATGCAGATTAGTAGCGCCCTTTTTTGGACCAAATTTTTATTATTTATTCTGCTAAATGTAAATAAAGTAACAGAGGTTTCATTTTCATGGACAAATGTTAAATTAAACTTATGCAGTTACAAAATACATATCTTAATTCATTAGTACAAATTTATTAAACTACTATATCTGTTATTTAAATAAAAACAGATAAATATTGTGTTGTTCTTAATATTGAGAATTATAGTCTGTTTAAATTTGTCTCTCTAGTCATTCGGACAGCTAATTTTCATAGCTAAGAACAGATAAAGTGCATGTGCAATAAATACAATAAAATTGGCTAGAGCATATTTCATACTAGTTAAGAATAGTTTTTTCTAAAAGATGGCATGAAAAAATTGGAATTTCTTTGTATATTAAATGAAAAAAAAAATATTAAAATTTTTGACATGAAAAGGACATGTATTTTTGGTTTCACCCATTAGGACCTCTAGCTGTTTCTGGAGTGCGTGGGTGTCTTTTAGTCACCATATTTAGTTATTTTGGTAAAGACCGCCCCATCCGTTTTTTTTACTAAAACACTTAATATATTTGAATTTGAACTTTGTTAAACCATATTTAAATCACTAACCGATAAATGTGTCTTCACGAAGTGGAGGTAGGTACCAATATTTAGTTAAAACATTTGAAAATAAAGGCCGTCACAGGGAACACCGCCCCCTGAATACTAGGCCAGAGTCCTGAGACAAAAATGGCGGCTGACGAAGGCGGATTTTTTTAAACGTATGTACGGTCCCTTAAATTTTGACACCAGTATTTTATAAAAGATTTTTTTTACCTTGTTTAATGTTAGAAATATAAAGCTGAAAAATCTTTTAAAAATTATTGGTACCAAAAATTATTGGTTTAAAAATTATTGGTACTACACGCTCAGTGTTGCCAGATGGGCTACTTTTTTTTAATTCAGATTCTTTATTGGCACCACTTTTTTGAAATGGTAAAATGCACCTTATTTAATGACATATTAATTAAGGGGGAAACAAAGGTAATTTTACCGTTTCAAAAAAGTTGTGGCAATCAAAAAATCTGAATTTAAAAAAAAGTAGGCCACTGGCAACAATGCACACGCTGAAAAAATTCCGCCTTCGGCAGCCGCCATTTCTGTGACAGTGCTCGTGCCTAGTATTCAGGGGGCGGTGCAGGGAATGTAACGGCCGTAACAGAAAATGTGGAGACCAACACAGAAAGGTCATTTTTCAAGCTGGTTGGTCACCAATAAAATCAAGAATCCGTGACATAATGTGCAAAAAGGTTTTATTCTACAGAGGGATTTGGGTTCTTCGAAGTAAAAAAAATGTGGTTGTAACCATGCGTGTGACTTCCTCTAAAAACTAATTGTATTCAGTAAGAAATTATTGGAACCTCTGAATCTTTCCTGTGTCAACAAGTTGATCGCCTTTGAAGATTAGGAGCCAAAATAAACCCAACATTATATGTTAGAGAAATATTTTCACCGTGATATGGCACGTGAAGGGCTTTACAAAATCTAATGACCAAGCTGTAGAGAACTCCTAATTTTTATAGGTTCTTAACACTTTGTTGACTGTTCATGAGTATAATCGTGTTTCTAAAACGATACGTGTTTGACTAACGGAGAGCGTTCGATCTTTTTTCGCTTATGTTATTTTTCTTGGGAAAAATATCAGCCAGCTTTTATCAGAAAGATTGCGTCTTTATACAAAAAAATCTGGACATTTGTTGTTAGAAAATACAAAATTTCATATCAAATTCACACATTTTCAAAATTGTATTCATAGATAAACTGGAAAAACTTGTAGGGAAACGAGTTTCAGAAAAGCCATTGTCTGGAAACAAAAATTTAATTGAAAATTGACGGTCAACAATGTGTTAATGTATCTTAAAGTACTTATTCTTGAAAGTAGAGATGTTTTCCTATCCACACAAACCATGGGTTTCAAGTATACACGTAGAAATATTTCCTCCTTACCCAAATGTCTAATCGGCCCTTTTTGTAGAATTTCCCATACATATATGAGAGCTTGTGTTAAATCAAATGTTAGTTTAGTAATAGTTAGTAACCAATCGTTAGTTTCTTCGGGAAATTTCTTTAATCTATTAACGAAGAGTTTATTTTATACTTCTTTTGATGCCTCGGTACCAGTTGACACCAGTTTTTCCATATTGTAACTTTAACCCACTTAATCTCTCGAAGTTTGAGATTAGGTAATAGGAAAATTTCCTTACTAAAATACTAATTTACCTTTAAAAGTTTCGTAATACTTAAATGGCAAGTTTTCTTGCCAACCGGCGTTAAAGAGTTAACTCTGCACTACACGAATGTTCCTTTTAAAAGTATGTATTTTTATACTCATGTATAGATTTAGTTACCACAAATTAATAAGAGTAATTATTTGCCTTATTTATCGACAGACTCCTTTTACAAAAATTTCATATAGAATTCTATAGAAAAAATTATTGATAGAGTGTTATGCAGAATTATAGCCCGTTTTTCTATAAGCTTGTTTAACTAAAAGCTATAGAAATATCTGCAGAAGTTCAATAGAAAAGTAAGTAGAGCTTCTAAAAAATATCTGTAGAAATAATAGAGTTTCTATAAAAATATTCGAATATATTCTATAAAATATTTGAACTTCGCCAACAACACGCTGCTGTTTGCAGGTGGTCACCCTCCGAAACAATAACGAACACTAGACGCTACTTGTACTTCGGTGATCGAACTTGAACGTGTATTTTCAGCTCGGTGCATCCGTTGACCATTTCTAGACTCTTATTATATTATTTCAACTTTGTTTCTTTTGTGATTTGCGTTCCCATTCATTAAACCTATGTATAATTTACGCCGATTCTCAAACTGTGTCAATTAGAAAACCAGATTTAACCCATTAACCCCTTAAGTGCCACTGACGTATATATACGTCAGTCCAAAATATTGCCCTTTATACTGCGCTGTACCCGTAAAACCACGCCCACGGCTTTGGATTTAAAAAAAAGAAAAAGAAAAAAGTCTTTGAAGGTGTTTTTGAAAGACTGACCTATTTCAGACGATAAGGGGTAGAAGGAACTACCTTCATAAAGGCTATCGCACTGAGCTAGTGACGTGAAAATACAAGGGAATATATTTCCATATTTGACAAGGCTCCACCCTTTTTGCACACCACTATTATTTTAGAGAAAATATTGTTTGGTTTGCCGTTCACTTTCGCCTTTCTATCGCATTGCTATTTTGATGTCACTACCTCAGTCTCATAGCTTTAGCCGTGCAATTTCTCGAATTATTTAGAATATCGTAAGAGTATGCCCGATACTGATGATAGTGACTAGCCCTTCAATGACAAACTCCCTCCCTATGAGACAGGATCATTCCATTTCTTTGGCAGGTGGGGAAATGTAGAGCAGTCAATTGAAATGGTGGCTCCATCTATCAATTTCAAATTGATAGATGGCGCCGCTATATCCGCTATAAAATACAATAGCGGAACATTGAAGATATCATTTTTGTTTTGTTTTATTTATTATTTTGTTATTAAATAAAATATGAGAAATCATTTTTTTTTATTATTGAAATCGGATTTTTAAAATTCAAATCTCACTAATGTTATCTAGTTTAGCTGCAGTGATAGAGTCTCCTTGCTAAAATTATGTAACTACAGAAATACAATTGGAGCAAGATTTAGCTAAATTTTGCTTTTTTGGCGAAAAATAAAAGTAAGTAAAGTATCTAGAGCAGATTACTAAAATTTTTTTGTATTCGATTTCATAATTTTTAACTTTAAACTATCTTAAAATTGGTGAAAAATAAAAGTAAGTAACGTATCTAAAGCCATATTACTGAATTTTTTTTGTATTAGATTTCATAATTCTTTAACTTTAAACCAGGGGTGGTCAACAGTGGCACGCCTGATACCACTAAAATTTTAAAGAAAAATTCGACTTCTTGAATTGCAGAGATTCGATGATTAGATAAGGCAATGATTACAGTAAAATTTTAGTGGTGTGGCGCGTGCCACAGTTGGCCACCCCTGCTTTAAACTATCTTAAATTTTTTTTCATTTGTGCCTCCCCTCCCCCCTCATTATTTTTTTAAGTCAATATTTTATTCCTCCTAGTCGTCATCAAAATTAGTCGAAGTTGGCCTTGAAAAAGGTCTTATGGTTATAAAATCATTAGACATAGCGCAGGCTTAATCAAAATATCAAAACGAGGCAAATACGGATCCTATCGGTTCCTACTACATTCATTCCCTTCGTACCACACGCCGCGATCACTCCCTACCTTTCCCCACCTGCTAAAAAAATGGAATGATCCTGCCTCATAGGGAGGGAGTTTGTCATTGAAGGGCTAGTATGATAGTGAGTTGGAGGACGACTTTCCGTCATCTTCTGGATCAGAGACGTCAGAATATGATATGTCAGATGAAGAGGATTCAGATAACGACTATTCTCTGATAGATGCCAGAAACTGGGTACGATTGGTTATAAAAAATTTACCTATGCCACCTTCACGGTTTCCATTTTCGGGACTACCAGGAATAAATAAAAATGTAACAGATGTTACGAACCCACTTTTATTTTTTGAATTATTTTTTGATCAGAAGCTGGTGCTTCATATTGTTACAGAAACTAACCGTTTTCCAGACCAGTATAACAACCAGCATCCTGGAAAAGAGAAATCAAGGGCGAATTTGTGGCGTCCAACAACTTTAGAAGAAATATATTTTTTTTAGGTATACTTATTCTGTAAGGAATACTTGTAAAACCTCACGTTGCGCTTTACTGGTCTAAGAACAAATTGATCGAAACTCCAATTTTTGGGAAATTTATGAGCCGAAATCGCTTTCAACTTATCATGAAATTTCTGCACTTTTCTGATAACAGTACTTTTGATAAAAATTCACATCCAAATCCAAAACTAAGTAAAATATGGCCTGTTTTTTCTGACATGATAAAGAAATTTTCAAGTGTCTATACACCTGAAAGGGACCTGAGCATTGATGAAAGCTTGATGCTTTTCAAAGGCAGGCTATCGTGGGTACAATACATACCAATGAAAAGAGCTCGCTTTGGATTAAAACCCTTTGTACTTGCTGAAGCAGAGACAGGATATATTCACAATACGATCGTGCACACAGGGCAGAGTACAATCTTTGATAAAGAGTATGAGAACTATGGAGTCGCAACAAAAGCAGTGATGACGCTTATTGAACCTTTTTTTGGGAAAAGGTTATTGTGTAATTGCGGAGAATTTTTATCTCTCACCAGAATTAGCAGACCTTCTTATCCAAAATTCAACTGACGTATATGGAACTCTTCGTCCTAATCGACGTGATTTGCCGGAAAATTTCAACAAACTTACTTTGGAGAAAGGCGAAATAGCCTCTTTCCAAAGAGACAAAATTACCGTGTTGAGATGGCGTGACAAAAAAGATGTTTCGCTTCTTAGTTCTATCCATACAGCAAATTGCTCTGAAACTGAAAAAAATGTCATGAAGCCCAGCTATTGTTATAGATTATAACTGGAAGATGGGTGGGGTTGATAGAGCGGATCAGGCACTAGTTTGTTATTCAACAACACGAAAAAGACAGAAGAGGTATTATTTAACAATATTTCGCCATCTATTATATATGGCTATTTGGAATGCCTTCACATTTTAAAAGAAACAACTCCGTAACGTTGATAATTACATCTTCCGCATGAATTTGGTGGAACGTATATTTGAGAAATTTCACATTACTCCCCCACAACCTGCAAAACGACAGAAATTAGAAAGTGGCTGTCCTTTACGACTTTCTGCTAGACATTTTCCGGACTTAGTAACATCAACGTCTTCAAAGAAAAATGCATCGAGAAGATGTGCGGTTTGTTCAATGAAAAAAATTCGCCGTGAATCCCGCTATCAATGCACTGAATGTGATGTTGGTTTATGTGTCCAACCATGTTTCAGGATATATCACACGGCCACTAAGTTCTAACATCTTTTTTATCATATTGTTACACTATAATTTTACATTTTTGGTATAATTCTTGTACATAATTTTTGTATTTTCGTTTCTTTTTATATTTTCGTGGAAGTACACAATGTTTATATTAAAAGCTTGTCTCTTATTTCCCCCAATATAGCGCATAACTACATGCACCTATTTGGAAAACTGTGGCACGGGGACTGAATCTCGTAAGTTTTTCTCGGAAGGTAAGACATTACAATAACTACTAATTGTTTAATATTTTACTTATGACAGTAATTTTTGCTCGTGTTGCAGATGTGCAGTACAAAAAAAAAGTTGACGTTATACGAAAAACACATCTCTGATTTTATCATTATTTTTGCAGTGCAATAAACTTTCCATTAAATCACATATCATTTTTTTTTTGAAAAAAAAATCAAATAATGCATAAAGACATGACATAAAGAATCCGACTAAAATGAACGCAAGAAAAACTTTTTTCGTATAATGAAACGAATAGAACCAATATTGTTACCAACAAATTGTTGGTTCTAAAGCGTACTTATTTATCGGAAGAGAATCAATAAATCATATTCGAAAAATATGAATTATTTTCCTAGATGAATTTTTACATAAAAAGTTTTTTTTTCGGAAATATGGTTTTGTTCACGTAAAACTCACTCCTGACTCTTTTGTTCTAGATATATACAATAGTTTCCTATCGGTAGCTTAAGGGCACAGCTTTCAGTTATTAGTGAATCCACAAAAATTAAAAATTGAATGGAACATCTTCTATCTCTCAATGATTATTTACAGAGTTCGCACGCTCTTAAGCCACGCCCCATTTTATAAGGCCACTAAGTTCTAACTGTGGCATTGGGGAGTGAATCTCGTAAGTTTTTCTCGGCACGTAAGGGGTTAACGAACAGCTTCTTTTACACTTCTTTTAATTCTTCGACACCAAGTTTTTCAACATTGTAATTTTGAATTATTTAATCGCTCAAAATTTGATATTTAATAATGTGAAAATTTCCAAACTAAAATATCGGTATTCAAATTTAAAAGTTTTGCTCACCTTACGTGGCAAGTTTTCTTGCCAACCGGATTTAATGAGTTAAGGATCGATAAAAGCCCGTTTAAGGAGAGAATTTATTTAATTATTGGTTTACTTATTTATTATTGTGGTGGTGATTAAAAAAAAATAATGAATCCTAAACTAATTAACTAGCATTTAACCCTCCGTCTACCAGACGGGTCCATTGGACCCGACAGGTACATACAAAATATTCATTCAAACCAGAAATTTCTTTAAAATAAACTAAGTATATAAACCAGACAAAAATAAGGTAAATAAATAAGTTAAATAGTTTTAAATAAAAATTCTGGTGTAGAACGTTTTATTAAAACTTGAATAAAATTCCCGGTAGATCTAGGGTTAAATCAGTAGTTCGACTGATATATTATTACATTAACTACTACATCACAATCTATTAGAATTGAATTAAATTAGAATCATATTAAATCTATGGGGTATAATTATACTAAACTGAAATTTACAAAATAAATTATTTTTTAAATTTCTAATATATAGATGTAAATAAATAAGAACACGTAAATTTTAAAATACAAAAAATATATAAGGTCATTGTGTCTAAATGCGACGTGATTCCCGATAGTTTTGTCGCATTTAGGGTATATTTAAGATATTTTTAAGAAATATATATATTAATAAGTAGAACATTGTTGAATACTGTACCTTTAGTTCAAAACTAACTTGTTTCGTAAAATTTGAATCGTTATTGTTACTATAAGCCAACAATATACCATTGTCGTATTTAGGTCATTTTTGTCGCATTTACTGCAGTTAAATCCTAAATGATACATTCAATGTCCTAAATGTGACAATGCGATTTACACATGTAATTTCATCTTAAAATATTCATTTAATTGCTATACATATTTTAATTACTTAGTAAAGAGCTGAAATACCTCAAATTGAATGTTGAATAGCTTATTATTGAACAATTGAATAAACTAATAAGTTACATAAAAAATCATAACGGTACATAATCTTGAATGCATTTAACTTAAGTACCAAAGTTAACAGACTTTTAACTTTGACCATCGATAAAACAGGAAGCAATTAAGCCTCTCGCTGCGTAAATGTTTTATCAAAATAGCTTCAAAAATTGCGTACTTAATTCCTTCGTGACGAGGGTCTTTTAAGATTTTTTATTCTTTTACCACCGGTTTTTCAAAACAAAAATTTTCGTCTGATTTAATCGGGAAAATGCTCCGATTATATAAGGCAAAATTTACAATAAAAAATAACTGGTGGGAATGATCAAGGTGGATTAATTAGACGAAGAAAATGCAGAAAATGCATCCCCGATGAAATCTCGGGTTGCGCAAATTTTGCTACTTCTACGTTGCCCGAGAAACTCTCGGTTTGCGCAGCAAGAGGGTTAATGACTGACTGATACAACAAGTTTTACCAAATATTTTAACCCATTAACCGCCAAAACTATTACGATAGAAATATTCAAATTTCTGGTTGAAAGTAGTTTCCCACCACAAATTCTGTAAGGTAAATTTCGCTTTACTAAAATAGCAAAATTTCTCCCAATAAATAAGAAATTTTTTAAGTTCTAAAACAGTGGTGCCAATGTAATTAGTTCATTGCATGAGCAATTATTTTGACTGTTGCGTGAACGCAACGTCAGCGGTTAATGGGTTAGGTTCGCTTTTAACGCATTTTTGATTTTCAACTTCCGTGTAAGCCTTAATTTTTCTTTTTGATATTTGAATGGTGTGGATCTATATACAATTAAAGTTTGAGTTGTTGAAGCTTTACTTCCAGGTTGTTTTAGTGACTGAATTTAGGTTTTTAACAATTTTGTTTTCTAAATGCTGTTTTTGATTTTTTACGCTTTAGTTATTCTCTCTTTTTCATATTTTGATGCTGCTTTTGCTTTTTCAGTGTACTAATTTGTTTTCCCATATTATGCTACAGTTTTTAAACATGCAGCAAAGTTTGACTCTACGGACCTTCGTGGTTTTTGGGTTGGATTTTGAATTGTCTGAAGAACTGTTTCCACCAAACGACCTTTATATGCGGAGGACGGATTAGTTTCCTCGATATACGAAATCTCAGGAATGCCCCACGGTTCCATTTCAAACGAGCATTTGGCATCAACAAAGCACTGCATGGGATGGCACTGTTTACGTCCAAGGTACACACCAGACCGTGGCAAGCGTGAGCCCAAACATGTTAACTGAATTTATATTTCAACGTTGCTTTTAGTGAAAACTGGTGGCAATGAAGATTTGCATAAGCAGATTTAAAAGATCACATTGGAAGCATATTTGAAATCAGATAAACATTTTAACCTGTGGCGTAGCCAGGGTGGTGGCCCAAATGATCTGGATACCACTAATATTCAAATGTTTTCTTCGTATTAATGAATAGCAGAAAATTCTCAGATCTAATAAGGCGAAGAAAACTTTACAAAACTATTGGTATACAGAGCATCGGGAATCCCACCCTAGATACGTCACTGATTTTAACCTCTAGACTTGAAAACAAATGATAAAGTTTCTCGTATATTCCAAAGACGTTTGTTCTTTTGAAACTTTTTTATAAGAATTGCAGCATTTCTTAAAAATTCTTTTTTTTTTCTTTTTAAAACATTAGTTTCATAATTTCTGTCATTAAATAAATTGCTCTTCAGAAATAGTGATGGCAGTTTGTCCACTGGAACGGGTTTGCCATCCCTGCTTTACAAAATACAGATTTGTTTTATGAAATTTAAAATGTTTAATAATTTTCGAAATTGTTTACGATATTTTACGGATTTTTCCCGGATTTGACTAACAAATAAAAATTTATTTTCCCACCAGTTTACATTAAAAGTATCGTTCAGATATTTATTTCTCTCTGTATCTCAGACTTTATGCTGTTACCGGGTGAAAACGACTCGTCCGTAATCCGTGATACTTCGTTGTGAAACACTTTCGTTACGCTGCATATCCAAAGCAATATAAGTAAGCGTACAAACTTAATACTGGAATCGGCCGTGAATTATCATAGTTGCGCCATTTTGTGGACGGCGTGATAATCCACATACGCGGGCTTTTAGTGTGATGTCATATGTCATAGGATATCTACCATCTGCGCGTATTTTCTAAATCTTTCGTCACTCATGGAACAGTATTTTGTTTACCACCTTTAATGAAATATAATGGTGTAGCAACAGGGGCGTCCAGATGCTCTTGACAGCACGAAGTTTTTTTCGCCTTGTCCAAAATACTTCAGCTATTAATCAAGGTGAAAAAACTTTACAATTTTAGTGGTGTGATGTAAGAAAACAGTACAGCCTCTTCCTGTAGTTTAACCCATTACCGTCTCAGTACTCAAAACCTCTGGACTGATTTCGTGACGTACCAAATGAAGATTAACCCCTTGAAGGGCAAGCAATTGCGTTTGTGTAATGCTTAATTCTCCCTGGAAATTTAGAAAAAATTTATTTCAAAATAAGGCAAAGCAATTTTACGACTTTTCTCCACTAAATTCAGAATACTAAAGTTTCCTAAATTTTTTCTGGTGCAAATAATGATTAATCGTAGGTGGGATAAAATATATCCCACCGCCCCTCAAGGGGTTAAGGGGCGGCGGTATATTTTATATACCACCTGCGATTAATCAGGATTTGCACCAGAAAAATTTTAGGAAATTTTAGTTTTCTGACTTTAGTGAAGAAAAGTCGTAAAATTGCTTTTCCTTATTTTGAAATAAAATTTTTCTAAATTTCCGGTGGGAATTCAGCATTACGCAAACGCAATTCCTTGCCCTTCAAGGGATTAATCTTCATTTGGTACGTCACGAAATCAGTCCGGAGGCCTTGAGTATTGAGACGGTAATGTTTAACCTCGTCCGCTACGTGGCGTGCGACCTTGATTGATATAACCTCGCCTTTAGTCTTGCGGTTACCTTTCCCATTTAAGATAGGACGCTTACTTATAGCGCTTTGCTGCATGTCTTTATTTGGAAATCGTTAGAAATGTTTTAAACTAACTTAAGATTTTTTAAATTATTCTGGAACGTTCTACTTTTGGAGGATCAACTTGAAATTCTTAATTTATTGACTCAACACAGCTTATTTAAACACAATTTCTGCTTTACACATAATTTTAACCCCTTCGGGACGAGTGTCTTTTACAGAATTTTTATTCGTTAATCACCGGTCTTTCAAAACAGAAAATTTTTGCCTAATTGAATCAGGAAAATGCTCGGATTAAATAAGGCAAAATTTACAATAAAAATTTACTGGTGAGAATAATCACTGATTCTGAACATCTTACGCGGCACGAATATCGGTCGCTTCTTCCCAAAGGGTTAATGCAATTTATGAAAATACCATATAAATATACCTCATTTATATATTTTAAAAATCTCTCCGCATTCAAAGCCGAAACTCTTCTGCTTTTTCGCACCACAAAAATTTAATAGAAATTTTTGCCTAATTTAATCGGCAAATTACAGCGAATTAAAAAGCTAAAATTTACTGTAAAATTTTTGTGGTGCAGAAAAGCGTAAGATGTTGGCAGATACGTCGCATTTAGGATATTATCTTTGTCGCTAATAGGCAACTGAAGAAAACAATTTGCCTAAATACGCGGAAAAATTAGAACTCAAATCTGAAAACTTTTCTTGTTTTCACGAGCTAACTTTGCTGGTAAATTAAACACACATGGTAGCCATTGACGTCCGTAATTTTATTTGATTTTCAAAGTTAACAGAAAAAAACTTGAACCAATTTCGGGATTTTTTATCGCATTTAGGAAACACTGGGCACTATAAAATGAGCGATGTCCATTGAAATGGGAATTTGTTTAATATAGAACTTTTTAAATATAGATAAATGTTTGGGATTTTGTTCATTAAGTTCGGATGCCTCATTATACAGCATTTATTTATAATTCTTGCCTTAAGATTACAAAGAAACGAACATTATCGCATTTAGGGATCATCACATTTAGGTGCACTGGCCTAATATAGTTATGGAAAAAAAAATCCGTAGAATCATTAGTCCATAGAAATTCTATAAGTTTTGTGTGCTCTATAGAAAGAAATCTACAGAACGCCCATGAATTCTATAGAAACATTTTCTTTACAAAAAGTATTCTATAAATCTTTTCAAAACGCTATAGAAAGGTTATTCTATAGAACTTCCAAAGAAATATATAGAGTATGCAGCTCTATGAACTATTTTTGTAAGGGTTTGCTGATTACATAAAGCGAACATTTTTATTTAACTATATATAATATATAATTATACAATAAATATAGTATAATTCATACAGTGATAGCTTTGAATTGAATTTATTTATTAAAAGTTACAGTTTCATTGATTCATACGTGCAACAGCGCATAGTAGAGGGCTAAGCTTTAAAATTAAAACTTGACTTCCCCGGTTATTAAAATCTTCTTTAATTTGCAAAATATTGAATCGGAAATATTATAATATTTAAATCCAGTAGTTTTATCAGGGTAACAGGCCAAATAAATATGTTTCGACACTCATGTTTTATTTTACCCTTTCTTGGGCGGTGGTTCATCTTTGGACCGCCAAATTTTAATTCCTAAATGCCACATTAGCGCCAGAATATTGGAATGGAAATTTTCCATTTATTAAGTACGTGAACTGAGAAAAAAGGAAAAAGGTCCACCATTGTTGTCGTGTGCATTTTTTTAAGCTCCTGATTTAAAGTTCTTTTTATCGGTAAATATCTGATCCAGTTCTGATTTTGTGGCATATTTCTTTTATATATGTTAATGTACTTATCTGATAAAATTTATGTTTAATTTTATAAACTATTTCTTTACTTAATTTAACTTTGATATTTTTCGTTTCTATCCGGCTCGCCGGTAGACACGCCATGTTTAAGTGCCTTTTTGTTTTGCTATTTTCTTATATTAATTATTCATTTAACTGTTTAAACCCCTTCTGTAAAGAAGTATACTTACATTCTCTTTCTTATCGCTGTATTAGTTTTCTATTTACTGTATTTATTTAGCAATTATCTATTTTTCAAGTTTTTGCTTATGGGCGGGTCACATTTCGTCTACATTTGTTATGGTGGCCATTTTGTAGCTGTGTTGTGTTGAGTAGTTTGTGTGCTGTCTTTCAGTATTTATTTTTATCTGGTTACTTGTGTTTTGCGTGTTGTCTAGTTCTGTTACTGGTTTAGTTGTATCTCTCGCATCTTTGGAGTACCGTTTATAATTGTGGTTATTTTTGGTTTATTTGCGATCACGTGTCAGGGTTGGAGCCTTTTAAATTTTTCATGGGCAATCTTGCTTTTGGTCTTATTGAGTATATAGTGTTTATGTTACTAATGGAGTTGTCATAGTTACGGTTGAATCGGTTGCAGTATTATTAGTTTAGTTGTTAAATTATTTTTGTATATATTGGTTACCTCGGTGATTTTGATTATTAGTAGTAATATTATTGGTCTAACTGTGCTGGTTTGTCTAACTGTGGCCTCCTTTGTTGGTAGGCCGGTTACTGAGCTGTGTCATTATCAGTTTGTGTCACATGAGTAGGGACTTTTTTTGTATCTGTAGTATTGTGTGATTAATTGGCTGATTTCTAGTGGATATTCATTGGTGATTGGATTAGGCTGTCTACTTTGTCATTCGGTTGGATCAATAGGTTTGTTTCAGACCATTGGTCCGTACTACATAAGGTGAAAGTTTATTCTGACTGTTACCGGCCCTTGGTGGATCGTCGGTAGTTTGGTTTTCATAGGGTAGAGGGTCATTTGGTGTGTTTTGTCTTTGTTTTTCTTGTGTTTTAGAGTACTTTTGGTGCCTTTCGGAGTAATTATGGCTAATGATGATGTAGATAAATGGATCAAAGAGGTTGAGGGAAAGAAATTTATAACACTGGTAATAGATATGCATGCTAAGATTATGGATCTATTGGAATATAAAAGATCAAAGGATCACAAAATTACGATGCCTTTAGTGGCAAATATAAAGAAGGCCATGGATTTTCTACTTAAACAATGTACCGAAATTAGTGAGGAGAGTAAAGTGATGAAAACAAGATTGGAGGACAGAGATGAATATACAAAGATGTTGAGTGACCTGGCGCAGAAAATCACAAGACCATCTATTGACTCGGTTGATGAGATGCCGGTCAAGGAAAAGGAGACACAACAGAAGAGAAGGGAGGAATTCTCTGTAATAATAACACCTAATACTGAGAATCAGGATATGGATGTGGTTAAGGATAAAGTTAAGGAAATTTGTAAAGGCAGAAGTGATCTCCCGACCCCTAATGACGTAATTGTTACAAAATCTAATCAAGTTCTTCTGAAATATCGTAATAAAAAAGAAGTTGAGATAATGAAAGATTCGCTAACGGAGGCACAGGAAATCAAGAATATGGCAAAGGTAAATGTACCGGTTAGGCGAAGGGACAGAGTATTGATCCTAAGTGTGGACCCAAAGTTAGATGAGGAGGAGGTCGGGAGAGAGGTTGAGAGGCTTTTGCGGGGAATGGATGCAGATATATCTAGTGGCAGTTTTAAAGAAAGACTGTTGACTGCTCATCTTGAGGGTACTACACGTTCTCTTATTGAAGGATTTTTATATAAGTCGGATGCTGAAGTAAGAATAATAAGAAAAATACAAACGAAACAAGGAAAGAATAACTGGTTGTTAGATGTGGATGCCGACAGCAAACAGGCCCTCCTTGGACTCCGCCGCATCTGCATTGATTTTGAAAGATACCGCGTGGTTGAGTTTATCTCAATCACGCGTTGTTTCAAGTGTCAAAAATTTGGGCATATGGCAAATAAATGTAGTGAAGCAACCCATTGTGTAAAATGTGCCGGAGACCATGTGTTGAAAGACTGTAAATCGGAAACCTTATGTTGCGCCAATTGCTATTTCAACGATGCTGGTGGAGAATGTAGTCACAGGGCAGATAGTAGTGGTTGTCCAGTCTTCCTGAGTTATAGGGATGGACTATTGCCGAACCGTAGTTAAGGGCACGCTTGGTGGCCCCTCTGTTTGTAATTTGAATGTGTTGCAAATTAATCTTCACCACTGTAATGATGCAAATGAAGCTTTATTTAACTATGCTATTAATAATAACATTGATATAATTTTATGCCAGGATCCTTACATTCTTGATGGTACTGCCCCTGGTATTCCACCAGAATGGATTATCTTTTATTCTAACTCATTTAATGCTGCTGTCATTTTTACTAATAGGGAATATGCCACGATCAGTAATTTGGTATTAGATAATGCTGTGTTTGTATCTTTAAATGTAAATAATGATAAAATTTTCATTGGTTCGCAATATTCTCCCCCAAGCGGAAATATAGATAAAGACTTTGAAGATATTGGCGAACATTTCCAGAATTTTGACAAAGTACTATTAGCAGGGGACTTTAATGTTCCATTACTGGACTTGGGATATACTTATCAATCCGTGAGAACTGATGTGTTCCTGGAACATCTCTTGGAGAAAGATCTGCGGATTATAAATGATACTGATGCCGCTCATACATTTGTTCAAGGTTCGCTGAAGGGTAGACCCGATTTAACATTGGGAGGTCTCGAGATCTGTGGAAAGATTGAAAATTGGTATGTCGACGAAAAGAATTACTCATTCAGTGACCATAGATATATAAGATATTCTCTGGGTTACGTTGCCTCTAATAAGACGAATCAACGATACATGACCAAAAATAAGAGTTTCAGAAAATTCAATGATAATATTAAGAAAAAGGAAGATTACTGGTTGAACGAACTCCTGAAAATTAAGAATACAGAAGACTTGGAAAAACATGTGAATCAATTCGTGGAAGAGGTGTCCGATATCAGAAGGGGATGCTTTAGGAAAGGAAGTCTATCACATAAACCAACGGTGAAATGGTATTCAGAAGAGTTAAGGATCGAAAGAAACAGAGTTGCTGCCATGTATAGAAGGTGTGTTAAAAATCCGGAAGATATAGATATGAGAGAAACCTATAAGAAATATAAAAGGGAATACAATAGAAATGTGAAGAACGCTAAAAGAGAATCGTGGAAAAATTTTTGTCAGAAGACAAATCAGTCGTTTGGAAATTTATACAAGTATATTTCTGGTAAGACGAAGAAATGTACAGACTTCATATTTACCAGATTAGAAGAATCACAACCCTTTGATACATATGATGATGTGGCAAGGACATTGATGGCAGAACACTTTGGTATTGACGAAGTTCCAGGGAATATTTATGAGTTTATCTCGGATAAGATCGAAGAAGATGGATTTATGGAGGTAACAACGAGAGAATTGAAATACGTAATGAGCAAACAAGAAAATAATAAGGCACCAGGCTGTGACGATTTAGATGCTTTGATAGTCAAAAATATTTGTAGAACCAATATGAATTATGTCAAGAAACTATTTGGAAAATGTCTGAAACATGGTCACTTCCCAGAGGCATGGAAATCTGGTAAGGTGATTTTCTTCCGTAAAAGGAACAAAGATGGTAGGTCTGCCAGGTCATACCGACCGATAACTTTGTTATCGGTCTGTATACAACATGTATTTTTGGTAAGCTCCTTGAACGGTTAATTAAAATTAGAATTATGCCGAAGCTGGAAAAAGAAGAATTTTGGGATAATGGTCAACATAGATTCAGAGAAAGAAGGAGCACTATCACAGCTTTGGAAGATCTAAGAGAAAGAATTCGCATAAATCTGTATAATTATAAATATTTTGCAATGACGTCGGTTGATATACAGGCAGCATTTGATGCGGTGGATTGGCAGATATTGGCTATGTTGATAGATGGGTTACCAATAGCTCAATACTTAAAGAATATTCTGAAAAATTATATATCACGTAGAAGAATAGGATTTAGTTTCACGTATGGAATTATCTGGTATATATTATTTAAAGGCTGTCCCCAGGGAAGTTGCCTTGGTCCACTTCTCTGGTTGATCGTTGCAGACTACCTATTGAAGAGATATAGATTAAGACATGGCGATATATTATCCTACGCTGACGATTTCGTAGTTTTTGCAGGTGCAGACACAAGAAAAGAATTAGAAGAAGAAATGAACAAACGCATAGCATGGTTTGCAGAAATCTGCGAGAATTTACATTTAACAATAAGCAAGGAAAAATGCGAAAGTATTTTATTTGGCAGGTATTTGTTAGAAAACAGGCATCCTATTTTCAAGATTGGAACATCATCGATATCCGTAAAAGACTCAGTTGTATACCTCGGTGTAACTATTGACAGTAAATTAAATTGGAGTAGACACCTTGAGAAAGTAAGAGAGGAGGTGAGAAATTTTACTTCAAATATAAAGAAAACAGTGCAGAGAGATAGGGGATTACAAGCATCATATAGAAAGATTTGGTATAATTCTGTGATAGAAAAACAGATAATATATGGTGCGGAAATTTGGTTTCCAGATTTGAAAGTGGATGCACTTAACCCTCTGTCTACCAGAAGGGTCCAATGGACCCGACATGTACATTCAAAATATTTATTCAAACCAGAAATTTCTTCAAAACAAACTAAATGTATAAATCAGACAATAATAAGTTAAATAAACAAATTAAATAGTTTTAAGTAAAAATTCTGGTGTAGAATGTTTTTATAAAACTTGAGTAAAATTTCCGGTAGTTCTAGGGTTAATAAATTAAGATCATGCCAGAGGCTTGGATTATTATCAATTATCACATCATATAAAGCAGTCTCTACGGACGCTTTGTGTGTATTGGCTGGTGTTGCTCCATTACACATTTCACTCAAACATTCTGTGGTGAAATATAGAACTATTCATGGGAAGGCCAGCATCATAGAGAATGGAACATAGATCAAGAAAGATAATATTATGATCAACTTGGTGACAATGGACTACCCAGATTATGGAGCTCTCAGTAACATTCATATCCCAGATAAGGATAGTCTTGAATATCAGGGAATTAACATGCCATTAATATATACAGATGGGTCAAAAATGGCCAGTGGAGTAGGCGCCGCATACACAATTATTGTAAATGGTGAATGTATCTTGGATTATAAGATCTCTTTAAATATTTTAAATAGCATATATCAAGCTGAACTGACTGCGATAAAGTATGCAGTAGATTGGGTAATAAACTCGAATTATAACAGTGCTGTCATTTTTACTGACAATAGAGCATCAACTTTGGTTATACAGAGAAACTTTCCTGCAAACGCCATTGTTAAAGAAATCTATGATAATATGAAAAGTCATCCGGAAAAAATGGTCACTATTGGATGGACCAGAGCACACGTTGGAAACGTGGGGAATGAAAGAGCAGATCGTTTGGCGAAAGAGGCAACAGATTCATCAATGGCTGACATAACTGCTGATGTATTATTTCCAATTTCTTTAGTTAAGAGAATCTGTAGTGAGAATACCATTAGACAATGGCAGGAAGAATGGACATCAATTACCAAGGGTAGAGACACCTATAAGGTTATCAGGAAAGTAAATATCGATTATGTGTGTACGAGTCAAGTTATGCAGTATTTTATAACAGCACATGGTAGTTTCCCAGAGTTCCTTTTTAGGATTGGAAAGAGAAGAAATGCACTTTGTGACTGTGGCACAGTGGGTAATGTACTGCATTATTTGTATGGACGCTGTCCTTTTGTCCCACATTTCTTCAACTTTGACAACTCGTTAAGCATCAGGCAAAATCTCAGGAGAGTAATATTTGACAAAGACAATTATAAGAAACTTTGCAATATATACAATTCTTTAAACGAATTATATTCGTTTATTAGGTATAAATTCTGAGGCTGTAATTAGCTAGAATTGCGTTATAAATTGAGAACATTGTCTTTTGATTCAATGTAGCATGTGCAATTGAACACTGAGCAATTCAATTGAACACTGAGCTTGATTTTCAATAACTTTGATACAAATATATATCTTGTTGAGGAACATTTTGGAAAAGTCAACATATTTAATGTCTGAGAAGTACCAGCATTTCAAGTGACTTTAATTTACAATGTGTCTCTCTCTCTGTTCTGTGGTGCTTTGGGCATTTCATATACTTAATCCCATTGTGATATGGACCTTGAACATTGATGCTTGCCTTACAGTATGTTGTCATTTCAGTGTACTTCAGTGTTCTTTTTATGAAGTTCTTCATAAGTTTTAGGTTACCTATAAACATTTCAGGCCGTGTTGGCAATCCTGTTTTAATGTTATTTGGTCTATATTTTAGTTGATGTTCGTAACCTGTAAACCATCTGTAACCATTCCTGTAAACCACCATTTTTGTTATTTTGTTGCATGGCTACCATAAACATGCGTATTTTGTATTTTTTTTATTTATTTTTTTTTTTTTGTAACATAGCGAGTTTTTATTTATTAGCATATTTGAATATGCCATTGCTTCACTTTAGTAAGTTCTAATGTTGCCGTTGTTCGGGTCCGTTCGGGCTGTGGTAGAACTGGATAGTGGTGCGTTCTTTTTTCCCGCCAGGACATTAATTCCATTAACCTCGCGGTTGGCGTCCTGGTTGGGTGTCCCAAGTACGTGAACTGATGGTCTTTTATAACTTGTATTGACCTAAAATGTCTGTTTTACTGACTTAATATTTTATCTTGTCTTGATTGTTAGTGTAAATAGCACTTAGATTTAAGATCTCTTTATACAGTCTTTTGTAACTGAAAATGACTTAAAATTTTGTTTTGCAGTTTCATTCAGTCTTAGTTTTAGTTTTTTTTTCTTTTTTAATAGTAACTAGGGTTATAGTCATATGTTTAAAACTTGCACATGACTTTAATTTTTGTAGTTTATTTGCTAGGCAGTGTGTGTCATATTTTTCTGACTTTTTAGTTTTATAAATTGTCGCTGATCCCGAGTCTGTTTCTGCGGCTGGGGCTGCGTTTGATGGTAGAGGACGTTTTTCTGCCAGGGATTCAGGGCCTTTGCCATTATTTGGTTGGCTCCCTGGTAGAGTGATCAAGTACGTGAACAAATGCTTTTGCTTATTTTGAAATAAATTTGTTTGTAAATTCTGGTGTCATTCACTCATTTCAGCATTTTACTCGTAGAAGTACATTGCCAATGAAAGAGTTAATAAAAGAAGTTAACTTTCTAATGCCCATGGTAGAATACTTTCCAATGCGTAATTCCGAGAATCGGAATTTATAACAGAAAACTTAAGTAGTAAATCTCGGTTTATTTAATAACGAAATGTCTGTTATTAAATAAAGCAACAATTTCTATTTTAAGTTTCTGATGTGAATACGGAATATGTGAATAAAAAAATTCTCTAAATCGGGAACACCGATGGTAGCATATACGCTACCATGGGCATTGGAGGATTAGAAAAATGCCGTGCAAAAACGTAGGATTTTTATTAAATTTAATTTCGTGGGAAAATATATTTATATGGTTTAATAGTTCAATTATTTCCGATGGTGAAAGTTTGCCCCAGAATACCATTTACAGGAAAAAAGTTATTTTTTTACTGGCTTTTCAGAATAATGACACCGTAAAAAATTACACTAAAATTGTTCCCTCGTAAAAGTTTCAGGTAAGACATTTTCCATTGGTTTAATACAGAGTCACTGTTGCACGTCCGCTACGTTTATATATATATATGTGTATGTGCGTGTGTGTGTGTGTGTGTATACAGGGTGTTTCATAAACGACGGGCAAAATTTTAAAAGGTGATAGTACACATCCAAACAAACAACTTTCATCAAAGTATACTAAAACGCATAGGTGATGGCGCATTTGGAAACTCGGTCCAGCGTTGCCAGTGGGATACTTTTTTTAAATTCAGATTTATTGACTGCTACAATTTTTTTGAAATTGCGAAATTCGCCTTATTTAATGACACATTAAATAAGGTGAAAACAAGCCTGATTATCAATTTAAAAAAACTGGTGGTAATCAAAAAAATTTAATTTAAAAAAAGTAGTTCACTCGCTACACTGACTTGGCTCATGCAAACGTTAAAGCTATCCTATTGGGCTAAAACCTATTGTGAGGTATTGGGAGAAGAATAACACTAATAGCATGAAAATGTGATATGGGGAATAAGAAGAAATCGTATGCAAAATTTCGCCTCGATTAATACATAAAAGCTGCTGGTCCGAGTGTGCAACTGTCAATCGCAGTAGGAACGTAACGGAAGATTTTGCCCTTCACTAATAGGAAAAATGCTGATATGCATTTTATCTAAGAAACTGCAAATGGAAATTGCTCAGAGGCTCAACGATTGTACGAAGAGGGGTTTCCCACCTTGCTTTTGTCACTTATTCGTTCTTTGCTTGTTTTTGCCTCGCATAACAACACATCTAGTGTTGCCAGTGGGCTACTATTTTTAAATTTAGATTTCTTGATTAGCCCCACTTTTTTGAAATTGTAAAATTCGTCTTTTTAATGACATAATAATTAAGGATCAAACAAGAGGAATTTTACCATTTCACAAAAGTGGTGCCAATCAAGAAATCTGAATTTTAAAAAAGGAGCCCACTGGCAACACTGAATATCTCCCTCAGCACCTTTGCGTTTTAATTCTGACCATACATTCTTTGATAAAAATTGTTTTTTTTTATGTGTGCTATCATCTCTAAAAGTTTTGCGCATCTTTAATAAAACACCCTGCATATATAATTATACAGATTTCTTCATTGTTATTACTGTTGGAAAAAATTATAATTCGGCTTATTTACTCTAACATTAAATAAGACGAATATTTTTAATCCAAAAGATTGGTAGCAATCAATCAATTTGCAATAAAAAAAAGTAGCGGTCAGCGAATTATGTACACGGTTGGCAGTATTGGTTAATATTAGTCATTTGGTATTCACATTCAACCAGAAATTCAGAATAGTACTTTTTGCTTTATTTCATGACTGACGTTCCGCAATGGCATAAAGCGAAATTTAATATTCCTAATTTCTAGTAATTTTTTTTATAACAGTATTTCCCAATCCGACAATCCTGCTTTATAAATTGGTTTTCAAAACAAATATCTAAATGGAATAATAAAATTTTAAATTAACCTGTTAAAATCATCTGAACAACTGAAAGAAAAATATTTGTAAATTGTTGAAATGCGCTAGGCGAATAATAAATTGTTACATGCTTTAATAGATTTTTCCATTTTTGGAAAATATTAAATTGATGTATTGAATATTTATCAAATCCTTAATTGTCTCTTTCTTCAAAAAATAAAATAACCATATATGAATTCTTTCTCTTTTGAGGAATTACGACAATGGCTCATCTTAAATATATAATTAGCAGAATATGATTATTTTTTTAATTAATATTAGTTTAATATTTTATATCAAAGAAAAATACATATTTATATAGCAAAATATAAAAAACTTTGTTGACGTCATTCGGCCTCTGAACTTTTCATTAGTTTCATTATCGCAATTAACATGTTTCTTTTTTAAATTGATTGCTTATATAAATTGAAAAGGAAGTGGTGCAAAAATAAGTATTTATTTGAGTAAAATTAATTAGCCAGTTTGAATTTTGTGACAGACAGTGTTGTTTGACAGAAATTATATTCAATAATATTAAAATATAATCTTTTATTTTTAATATTTCAAACAAATGAAGGTTATTAATAAGTTCAAACACATATTTCTCATATGAAATTTACTTTTAAAATAAAACTTTCATGAATACTTCATTAAAAGTTTTGATATAAGGCGAGTTATTTGAGAAGCCTTATTGTTTCGAAAAAACGGGATAGTTATGATTTTCAAGTGCAGCATCTGTAAATTTAAACCTTGTAAAATTTTCGCAATGTATGCATTAGTTGGACTAATGAATTTTTCTTAATCTCTGAATAAACGAAACTTCTTGCTTTACGTATTATAAGGAATTTATTCCAATTTAACACAAATGCAGTATACGAAGAAAAATCTAATGATGGCCATTATACTCCAATTCTAAAAATTTGCAGTATAAAGCTTATTGTATAAAGCTCATGGAGCAATCTTCTGGTGATGGAATCATGTAATATTCCAAATTTTTTTCATATATCTAAGAGTTAAACTTTTCTTAGACGATGCATAACTTTCCAGGTCCTTCTGCACTCAGGCAACCCTAAACCATGACACTAGAAGCAAATTTTACAGAACTTTTAAGACATTCTTTATCAAATGCTTCTTGCTTCATTCTCCAGAGATTTTGTTTTCTGTACACGAGATTCAAACTTAAATTTATAGAGATGTGTTAATGTTCTTCCTGAACGAAACTTCAACTCCTTTATCTTTCCATTTTTGGTGCAAGAATCGTACACTTTTAAAACGGTTTTTCGTAAATATACGCTTCATTTTCCTGTCATCTGTAGCAGATGTTTTTGGTTTTCGGCCGCCATTTCAGCGATAATTTTGAAATTTTCCATTTTTTTTAATATTGTGTTAGTATTTTACTAATGCTTGATTGCGAACAATGTAAATAATTTCCTATATAACATTGATTTTTATCGTGCCGATACAAGTTAACCATACGAAGTTTAATAGATTCAGGAATATCACTCACACGATCCATTTTAAGACGAAAAAGCAAACAAACTACAAAAAGAATACCGATTTTAAATAAAATCGTATGCATTTAATCAATGATGCCACCAGTTATGATTGGTGATAATTAAAGGAGAATTAATGTGAAATATTCTAATATTTTGAATCACTTGAATAACTATTCTAATATTTCGG
Organism: Maratus speciosus; assembly: GCA_963932465.1. Lineage (NCBI taxonomy): Eukaryota > Metazoa > Arthropoda > Arachnida > Araneae > Salticidae > Maratus > Maratus speciosus. The sequence goes on from OZ010787.1 coordinate 55,391,759, forward strand.
CTCTTCAAAATAATTTTTTTGAATTAAACTTTTCAAAAATAATGTTAATTTTAAGATAATAAATAAGTTTAATCAACAGTAAGTTCTTAATAAAAATATCGTTTGCATATTTGTATCAAAAGACATTAAATCACCACACGATATTTTAAATTTGTAAAAAAAAGCAATTATTCTAATATTTTGAATATGAACTGTAATCCCACTCTAATTTTTATCCTCATTATTACACAAAAATATTAAGATATACGTTGAAATAAGAAATAGTGTAAAATACTTTTGCACCACAATTTCTATTATGAAAGGAATAAATATATTCTTTAGAATTGCCTAAACATTATCTGCGGCTTCTTGCGTTCAGTTATCTAGAAAGTTGAACAGTGTTGAAGCACACGTGCCAGCTTTTTATCTTTCTTAAAATCAGATGAAAAATTTAACCAGAAGTTTTACTTCGTAAGTAAATTAACTATATACTACATTATGTAAGCGGCGCATATATTTAACCCTTTGCACTCGAGGGCTCCAGACAGTGTTGCCAGTAGGCTACTTTTTTTAAAATTCAGATTTCTTGATTGCACCACTTTTTTGAAACGTTAAAATTCACTTTGTTTTCGCCTTAATTAATCTGTCATTAAATAAATGGCACTTTGCCGTTTCAAAAAAGTGGTGCCAGTCAAGAATCTGAATTTTAAAAAAGTAGCCCGTCTGGCAACACTGGCTCCGGAGCGGACACATAATCTTTCTTTGCAAAATTTGTTTTTGGCACCAGTAATAAAGGAAAATAAAATGTAGCTTATTTAATCAGAGCATTATTGATTTTGTGTACTTGAACGAAACTTCTTTTAAAAAAGTGGTGCCGATCGAATAAAATTTGTGTAAGAGACGCCGAGCTCAAAGGGTTAATTAATAGAGCTGTGAATATAGAGGAGGAGACTTATAGTGTACTTTCTACCAGTTGTGAGTGAAATAACTGCGGGGGTTGTCACAAGATGGGGGCTGATTTTTTACATCGTATAACAATTTCTGATTACTGGTTGCTAACTTCCACCTGTAAATAAGAATAGAAAATTTCGTCTTATTTAAGCTCCTCATTCATAGAAATATTTCCGTACTAACATGGTAAAATTTTTTATTTGATTTCACTGGTGTCAGTTTTCTCAGGTAAAGTGCTTTTAGCTGACACTGATAGGAGGTTGTGTAGGTTGTCACAATATGGCGGGAACGCAGGTCCTGACTACCACCAAAGTTAACTACCACAAGTAAAAACTAATATATGTTTCTGCCATTACTTATGACTGGAATTTTTCATTAATAATGCGTTGAATTTAGGAGAAAATTTCTATTAAAATTTACTGTTAGGAGTTTTTCTTTGCCGTAGTTAACCCCTTGCGAGAGCGGTTACAGTTGAAGCTTCACTATTTTAAGGATATGCCAATTTCTTTTTATTAATCGTTCCATGGTTTAATTAAATAATTTTATGTTTCAATATATCTTTCTGACTTAACCTTTTGCACTCCGTTGTCGCCGCTAAGGCTACATCATATTTCTTTGCAAAATTTGTTTTTGGCACTAGTAATAAAGGAAAATAAAATTTGCCTTATTTAACCAGAGCATTTCTGAAATTGTATACTTTAATTAAACTTCTTCTAAAAAAGTGGTCCCTACCGAATAAAATTTGTGTAAGAGACGCTGGAGTCCAAAGGGTTAAATAATGATAGAAGTTGGCACAGACTAAAATGTAGCATGCTAGTTTCATTAAATTGGTGAAATAAGTTCAGTTCATGTTGTATAACTACATTGTTGCCAGTTGGGCTCATGGTTCGTACGGTCCTTGAATTTCCAGACTAAGAAATTATTCGGTACCAGTATTTTCATAGACAAAATCTCTCCTTAATCGAGGCGAAATTTCGCGCGTTTAAACTAGATTTATTTTTGTATAAAAAAAATATTGGCATTTGGCCTGGAAAATAACGGTACCGGTACGAACCCTGTTGCTACTTCTTTATTCAGATTAGTTTGATTGCTACTACTTATTCAAAGTAAACGTACGCTACAGTTTCTGATTACAGCCGGGGCAAACTTTTCACCAGTAAAATTGAATAGAAAACTTTGTCTTATAAAATCATCTTATTCATAGCAACACATTTTCACAATTGTGGTAAAAAATTCTATTTGTTTTTACAGGTGTCAGTTTGCCTGGTAAAACTATCAGTTCGTTTCACTGGTTGTCACAATATGGCAGAAACGCAGGGTCTGACTATCGCCAAAGTAAACTTCCACCAATGAAAATTAAAATCTGTTTTTGCGATTATTTTTGACTGAAATTTTACATTAATAAGATTTTAAATAAGGAGAAAATTTTTATATAAATTTACTGGTGGAGGTTTTCACGGGCAGTAATCTACACCTGCGAAATCGGTTACAGTTGAAGCTTCACTATTTTAAAGATATGTCAATTCCGCTTTATAAATAGTTCCATGGGGACAGAATGAATTATTTTACTATTCGAATGAATCATTCTGTCTGGCGCAAAAACATAGCTGCCAACATTTTTTTTTTTTTTAATTCAATCACTACCTAAAATTTTCATCGAAACACAAGTTTCTTATTTCAATTAGAATTAATTTAAGAATTCCACAAAAACATGAAAATTCTTTTTACTTTCAAAATTTCTAAAGGTAATTGATTAAAAAAAATTACGATGGCTGGCAACTATGCTTTTGTTTCTTTTCATTTTACGAAATTTCTGGTGTTAACCCCTTGAGGGCCACCAGTATATATTATATACCACCTACGATTAATGGGGTTTTACACTAGAGAAATTTTATTAAATTTTACTTTTCTAACTTTGGTGGAAGAAAGCCGTAAAATTGCTTTTACTTATTTTGAAATAGAATTTTTCAAAGATTCCGGTGGGAATTGAGCATTTCACAAACGTAATTGCTTGCCCCTCAAGGGACTAATTAATTAAAAATATACACAAAAGTTGGTAACTATGTTTTTGTGCATGCCCAAATGATTTATTCGTATAGTAAAATCATTCATTCTGCCCATTCCTAGCTTAACCAACAAGAAAGATGCAGTTATAGCGATATCTATAATACTAGTCAGCTAGGGCCACTATTGACAAGGAAAAAACGATCAAACTTCAAAAATTAACGAATATTAACCCTTTATCGGGCAAGTCAATTCTGTGGCTGAAATGCTGAAAAGTTCATTGCCACTAGAATCTACAAACAAATTTATTTGAAAATAAAATGCGGCTTTTTTAATACCAGGCATTTTAAAAACAAAATATTTTACTAGAAATTCCGGTGCGAGTCGAACAATTTTCAATAAAAATTAGATGGTCAATACATTACCATTGTCCGATAAAGGGTTAATGATATGCTTTTAATATATATTCTTTCATTATTAGGATGAGCGAAGTGGAACCTCTACTAGGCTACACAAATTACATTTTGTCGTACACTTTACAAAAAAACTGTTCTGTATTTTCACTTGAAATTATACATAAAAATAAATTATGATCTATAGATTTGCACAATATTATTATTTTTACAGAATAACATTAAAAAAATTATAATTTAAATTAATTTATTTTACATGCTTTTCCATTACGGGCGCATTTTTGTAAATAAAAAAATGAAACACGTCTATTTTCAGAAGAAAAAATAAATCATGGAGCTAGAAATTATAGATAGAATCATGATTAATTAAATAGTTTCACGATTTCTTTTATAAAACTTTTAAAATACATTTTCTTATGAAAATTATCGCATATTTTTAACGAATTAAAATTTGTGAAAATTCAGTTATTTACATTCAATAATAAAAGTATTTTTCAGTGTTAAGAATTCAAATACACAATTTATTCTTAATACCTGAAATAATTTACGAAGACGATCCTTACGCATTTTAAAAGAATTGTAATATTAATATTCTTTTTTGTAACGTAGCAACAAAAGAATTGTAAACAAATAAGATTAATTGTTAAATTCGTTATGTTCGAGTTCATGAATTTAATTCTAAAACCACAATTAAAAATAATTATTCGATTTAGTAAAATATTTTACTACTAATCTGCCTTTTTTAAAAATAAAATTTAATTTATCATGTTACTATGGCAGCAGACGATAAAAACTATATCTTTGGAATAAGGGAATAAATAGAATACAAAGCTTTGTTGATGTTTGTGATAAAATGTGTTTCTTTGTTTTTAAAAATTTTTAATAATTAAGCGCAATTAAATAATCTCTAATTATTTGCATGTGAGGTAAAAGAATTATCGCAATACCCGCTAAAGCTTCTTATTATTGCACCGTGGTATACGTAATATGTATATCTCTAATTATTTGCATGTGAGGTAAAAGAATTATCGTAATATCCGCTACAACTTTTTAATATTGCAGCGTGGCGTACGTATGTGCAATGCGTCTTGCAATAGAAATGTAATTGTTGTGGTAAGAATTTTATTATGAATTTTTAGTTGTTGGCAGCTGCTATAACGAAAAGTGTTTAAATTTGATAGGAAATTACTAAAAATTGGGTGGTTGTTTTATTAATTAAATGTTAAATATAAAATATTTCGATTCCGGGTTGCTTTAGTTGCCTCGGCCGTGTTTTAATACACATGTACATAACATTTCACAATTCTGGCTTCCAAACTGTGGATTTGTATAGCATTACAGACAGACAAATTTTCATTTTCATATACAGGGTGTTCCGTTAAAGGGGTCCAATATTAATAGGGGTAATAGAGGAGATCACATGGAGCATAAATCAGTATATAAAGCCTGGTCGGATCTCAATAGTTTTCAAGTTACAGCAAATAGAATGAAAATTCGGAAAATTGTAAAAGAACCCTCATTGCTAAACTATCGATAATGCTACATAAAAACGAAGCACATATTTAGAAAGAGCAGAAAAAAACATACAAAATGACATCAATTGTATTAAAATAGCAATATTTATTGACGAGTTACAAGCCCTGAAACAGTGAAAAAAGTACGAAATCCAATATACATCAAAATAGTTAATTGTTAATTCCAAAAAGACAACTCTAGCTACAACAAGGAAAATGTAGTAAAATTTGGTCCATTCCGAAAACTTTCGAAAAAGCTTACAATGAAGCATATCGGTTTAATTGTGTGAGAGAAATTAATCAGTTTCTTAGTTACAACTCCGCTTTCTATGACACTAGCAAAGGTTAAACTCCGCCCATCACGATTGGAAACACCGCCTTTTTAATTACTCTCAACTATACATTTTCGATCATGCTTCTTCTGAGATGCAACATTTTTAATTATTCAAGAGTTGAATGAACCAAAATAACTTTACAATAATAGTCTACATTTTAAAGTGGTCTTTTATTGATTTAAAGCTTAAGTTAAATTCTTTAAAATTAAACTGGTGGTGAAAATTCGGAAATAATTAAAAATATTGCGATTTGTAACTATGCAAGAAGTTTCAGTACATGTTTTACATGGACAATTATTGTATGTATATGTGCATCATAATTTATGATAGGAAATAATAATAACAAATAGCATAATAATTTTATTAATTATAAATTTAAAAAAGACACTAAATTTTAAATTAATTCATACAAACTTTGTAATTTACAATTTGAGTACACCAGAGTCTGTGACTTACAAAATACTGTGCCAAAAAGTGTTGAAAATAAAAGAAAAATGACAAATAAAGAATTACATTCCACGTACTTTATGACATATGTGAAGCATAGTCTTCTGGCCTGCGCTGCACAGTTCAATGTCGGAAGGCAGACGAACGGACATTATTATAATAGGTGTTCGAAGCTGCGCCCATTAACAGAATCGCACAGCCGACAGCGACGTCGTAAAGATTGGCGAACACGCCGAAAAACTCCGACGGAGTTGGCAATGTCTCCTGCAGCGACAAAGATTCGCGCTAGTAAATCCTCCGGTGTATCCACAGGCGTTTCATACACCAGCGATTTAAGGTGTCCCCAAACAAAAAAGTCTAACGGATTGAGGTCTGGAGAGCGTGCAGGCCAAGCAACAGGTCCACTGCGTCCAATCCATTTCCCAGGATATGTTGAATTGAGGTGATTGCGAACACCTATGAAAAAATGTGCCGGTGCGCCATCGTGCATAAACCACATATTGCGGCGCAATGTTGCTGGCACATTTTGCAGTAACTGCGGTAAGATATCCCGTAGGAAAACCAAGTACGTACTGCCATTGAGTACATCTGGGAGTAAATATGGTCCTATGAGATAATCGCCGAGGACACCTGCCCATATGTTCACACTGAACTTTTGTTGTGCGTTCGACGGGAAAACAGTGTGCGGATTTGTATATGACCATGTGTGCATATTATGCGTGTTTACCACGCCCTCTCTCGTAAATGTTGCTTCATCAGTAAATAAAATATTTTCCAGAAATTGTGGATTATTTTCTGTTACATTAAGCAACCAGCGTACGAATTCTGTCCGCTGAGCACAATCTGTTACTGATAACAGTTGTACCCGCTGCACATGAAAGGGGTGCATGTTTTCTGCACGCAGAACACGCCACACACTTTGGTGAGAAACACCGACTTCAGACGCAGCGGCTCGTGTACTCGTGGAGAAGTTATCTTTAAAAATATTCAGTACATCTTCTTCCATTGCAGGTGTTCGTACATGTCGAGGTTTCCCTGCATCAATGCTTGCTGTATTAAACGATCCAGTCTCCCGTAATCGTCTATCGATTTTTATGAAGAGTTTCGATCTTGGGCAACGTCTCCTTGGAAATTGCTCACGGTACATGCGCTGTGCTAGACATGCATTTCCATGAGCTTGCCAGTACATCAGATGCATGTCCGCATATTCTTCGTTAGAGTATTCCGGCATAATTATTATACATCAACTTACTACAATCCCACTTACAACAGCCTCCCTTTAACATAACGCCCACTGATGACTGCTGTTTTATTACACTTTTCTTCCTATACACATAGAAAATTTGCATAAAAAGTACTTCTTCTTCATCATCCTGAAAGTTCATGGAGGAAACGCAGCAGTCACGGAGTTTGCTTTAAGACGAGGCGAGAGCTGCACAATATGTCATTCACTTGACCAGACTGAATAATGAAAGGGTATTGATAGAGGTTGATCAGAAATGTATAATTGAAAGATATTAAAACGGGGTGTTTACAATCGTCATGGGCGGAGTTTCGCCCTTTCCGAGCGTGCAACAGTACAGAGTTGTAACTAGGGAACTGCTTGATTTCTCCCATACAATTAAACTGATATGGTTTATTGTCAGCTTTTTCGAAAGCTTTCGGAATGGACCAAATTTTATAACATTTTCCTTGATGTAGGTAGAGTTGCATTTTTGGAATTAACGATTGACTATTTTGCTAAATATTTGATTTTGTATTTTTTCACTGTTTCAGAGCTTGTAACTCGCCATTAATTCTCAATATTCTAAAACAACTTATGTCATTTCGTAGGATTTTTTCTGCTCTTTCTAAATATGTGCTTCGTTTTTATGTAGCATTATCGATAGTTTAGCAATGAGGGTTTTTTTACAAATTTCCGATTTTTCATTCTATTTGCTGTAACTTGAAAATTATTGAGATCCGGCCAGGCATTATATACTGATTTATGCTCCGTGTGATCTCCTCTATTACCCCTATTAACATTGGACCCCTTTAACGGAACACCCTGTATATTAGATAAAAAAATTCCAAGGCAATTCTTAGTTATTTGACTGAATTTACATTTCTCAAATTAAAATGCGTCAAAACATAAAATAACGTTTTTGCTTAATAAAGATGCAAAAATAGTGTAAAAAAAATTGTTACTTTCATATATTTATCTTATTTCTAGGGGGCTCTGATATTAATCAGAATCTTATATTAATCGTGCGTAGATTGCAAGCTACACACGCCAACCCCCGTTCAGACACCGCAGAATCTAAAAGCAAGCTAATCGGATCGGTTTTAAAAAGATTAGCGAAGATTGAATTATAATGAAAAAACCTGTAGCGATCGTCCTGTAAACGGATTTCCATTCAGTTCCCTTTGATTGCGAAAATTTAAGGCCGAATCAGTTGCTGTTAAGACAACCAATGGTTGTTTTCGTGTTTGATTAAAGAAGATCAGTTAAACATTTGAAAAAAAGCTAAAATAAAAAGAATAGGTAAACAGAGTCTTTGCCTCCTGATATTTTTAACAACGTTATAAAACGATTGACATAATACAATTTACTACAATTTACTGCTTTAACCCCTTTAAGGGCGATGGTTCATTTTTGGATCACTTAATTCTAATTCTTAAATGCCACATTGGCACCAGAATATGGAATGAAATTTTTCCTTTTATTAAGTAAGTGAACAAAAGCAGTTTCGCATTTCGAAATAAATTTGTTTGTAAATTCTGGTGTCATTTACTGATTTCAACATTTTACGAACAGAAATACCTTGCCCCTGAAAAGGTTAAACGCATATTAATGTATTTATTATTTTAAAGTCCCATTTCCTTTTTAATATTCACGTGTAAATGCAATTTTCTAGACATAATTTTCAATATTTTCTTACTTTTAACACGTACTTGTTTAACAGTAATTTTAAAGGGTTTTTTTTCGGTTTTTAATAGTCACGCATAGATAAAATTTTAATCGTAAGGAAATATTATTCTTTGCGCTGTTTTTAGAATTGAAAACAATCTCTATAATAATAGCCTAAGTCATGTGACTATCATCAACAGTTCCGGGTGGATCCCTTCGAATTTCATATTCCAGGCGGCCATTTTGGTACTTTAATATTAGCCAGCCACAGGTGATAAGTCGCCAAATATTATTCTATCGCCATCTTTTGACGTATATTATACACTGCTGGCCATTAAAATTGCAACACCACGAAAAATTGAAAATACAAAAAAGATATTTATTGTACGTAAGCAAAATGGCATGAAAACAAAATGATTAAATTTGTAATCAGTTTGGGGGTTTACAAGGGTACAAAAGTAGAAGAAACAGCTGCTTCCCCTGGCAGCTGAAACGGCCCTTATCCGGTTAGGCATGGAGCCGAGCTGGGCTTGGAGGACAGAAACGTGCTATTCATTCCATGCTGCTTCAAGTCTATGCCTCACTTCATCAACTGTATTAGCTGGAGAAGGGTGGCGGGCTAGTCTCTAAGCAATTCATGACCAGATGTTTTCAGTGGGTGACAGATCTGGACACCGTGCAGGCCAGGATAGCAGTCGAATACCCTGTGTATCGAGGAAGGTCAGAACACGACGTGCAACAAGTGGTCTGGAGTTATCTTGCTGGAAGATGGCGTTTGGCAGGCTTCGAAGACAGGGCACAACTACTGGACGTAAGATGTCAAAAATGTACCGATCTGCGTTCAAATTACCGTCGATCCGAACTAGAGATGTCCATGTCGTGTACCCAATGGCTGCCCGAACCATCACCCTATGTGCAGGGCCCCTGTGCCGATATCGAATGCAAGCAGGCGACAGGCGTTTTCCTCGAAGCCTCCAGGCAAGTATACGGCCATCAGAATACAGCACGTACAACCGGGACTCGTCTGAAAAGACGACATCGTGCCAATCATGCATCCAGCTTTGTCTTTCGGCGCACAAGAGTCGCCGACTCTCTCTATGCTGCATTGTCAAGGGAAGCAGCTGCACTGGTCGCCGTTCTGACAGTCCACACTGCTGCAAACGTCGTCGTACCGTACGAGCGGATACTGGGTGCGCTTTAAACGTGCCCATTTCCTGACTAATGGTTCATGATGTGGTTGTACAGTTTTGCAGGGCCGACCTCACAATATGTCTGTCCTCTCCGGCGTTAGTCATGGGAGGGCGTCGAGATCCTGCATGCCGTTCAGTATGACCCTCAGCAATCCATTGATTCCATATTTGCATGACAGTAGTTGGATTTCGACGAATGCAACGGGCGATATCACGGAAAGCTAATCCACACTCTCGATAGGCAACGATACTGCCTCTATCGAATACCGACAGTTGGTGGTAAGCATTTCTTCTTATTATTCGAGGTATAACACGATATTCTGAGCAAAGACCGACCTTACAAAGCGCGTTCCGAATGAGAAATCCACTACGCAACTTTTCTTTTATGCAGTGCTTCAGATGTCGTTTCTCCCACCTGCCTCGTCTAAATGCGCTAAAATACTAATCATTTGCATATTCCAACCTCTTCTTCCTTTCATGTGATTTTGACGTTCGTCAGATCATTCCTTCCTGGTGTTGCAATTTTAATGGCCAGCAGTCTAATAATCCAAGCCATATAACTGCCACAAACAATTACGGTCTGATTCCTTCACTTTTTATATTCCAGGCGGCCGTTTTGGTACTTTAATGTTAGCCAGCCACAGGTGATAAGTCGCCAAATATTATTCTATCGCCATCATTTCACTTATATTATAATAGTCCAAGCCATGTAACTGCCATAAAAAATTACGGGCCGATCCCTTCGCTTTTCATATAAAAGGTTTTCATTTTGATTGAAGAATTAAAATTATTTTTTCGAATAAAACTACATAAAAGTTGTCATTATCGCAAATAATTCTTGATACTTTTATGTTAGCCGGGTGCAATTCTCGCCAATAGCTTTTTTTTTATTTTTTGAGTGGTAAATTAAGCTAAAAAATTTTTTTTAAATGCTATTGACGAAATTTGTTCATGGCTAACATAAAAGTACCGAGAATTCTTTGCGATCTCGGCAAATTTACTTTTACTCAAAAAATAATTTTGATTAAAAATAGCCACCTTGCATATGAAAGGCAAAGGGGTCAACCCATTATTGCTTATGACAGTCACGCGACTTGGACTATTATAATGTAGATGAAATGATGGCGATGGAACAATATTTGGCGATTTATCACCTGCGCCCGGCTAACATTCAAGTGCCAAAATGACCGACTGGCATATAAAAAGGGAAGAAGTCAACCCGAACTTTTCATGATAGTCGCATGATTTACGCTATTATTATAGTGATTTGACACAGGTGTCATACACGCACCGGGTTTGGCGAGATCTTTTTTTAAAAGACAATTTGACGGAAACTTCGTTTTCGATTGCCAGTTACATATGTATGTTTAAATTATCTTCTATTATTTTTAAAATGAAATAATAATAAAGAAAAAAAATTTAATTAATAACTATAGAACAAAACAATTTATAACATTTCTTTTATATAAAAAGAAAATAAATGTAAATAAATATTTATTAATAAATAAGCAACAATAACCGGGTTACCATGTCAGGTAAAATAAAGCCATTTTGGCGCTCGGGTGTGAATATGACATCTATGCCTAATATTTTTCTTTTCGTTTCGTTAAAAAAAAAAAAAAAAAAAAAAAAAAAAAAAAAAAAAAAACATTCATTTTAAATGAAAGTTATTTATTTTAAATAAAATGATAATGAAATGCAAAAAAAGCGACGGAGAAATGTTTGGTGACTTATTACCTGCGTCGCGCTAACATAAAAATACTGAGTTCTTCATTTCTCTATCAGAATCTTCCGATTTAACGAAAGATCATTCAAGTAAATTGAATTATGAATAAAGTTAACATGATACATTTCTTTGCATACATTTAAGGGATGCCAAACTGGTCGCCAAATTAGTTTAAAATAATAACCTTTTCTAAAATATGAAAAAAATATCTGTTATGATTAAAATTTGAGTTGCCATCATTAGAGAAAAGTGTTGAAATTAGCAAAAAATTAATGTCTCGAAAACTAATTCGAATTTAGAAATTCTAATACCAGTTTTGAGATCTGCAGATTAATACGGATTTTTGGTGTAATTTCATCGTATAATATAATATTCTATATTTTAGGAGTGAAACATAATCGTTTGCTTAATCAGTCGTTTTATAAAATCGTTTCATAAAGTCATTTTATAAATTCATTTCATTAGGATTTTATGTATAAAATGTATAAATAATGCTTCGCGAATCCAAACAAGACATGGCTTTTACTAGTATTGTATTCTTTCTGATGCAGACGATTCTTTCTAAATACATTCTTGGCACGTTGCTTAACACTAGAAAGACCGAGAATTTTACTCAAATTTTAGAAAAATATTTCACACCGGAATTTTTATATTAAATTATTAACTTATCCGTTTCACTAGTTTTTGTCTTTGTATCTTTTAAACTAGTTTTATAAAAAAAATTCTTGTTCGAACCGAGATATAGTCATTTGGTAGCAGTCAAAAAGACTGCATGCGGGTTACCTAGTGTTAAGGGGTCTCAGGACTCTTAGGCTAATGTCAGACGGACGTCTTTTTGCACGCTTTTTTCTGTTCATATTATCCCTGCACAATGCTAGCAGCTTTGTGTAGGTATATGTAAGGAATAAGGCGTGCAAAAAGACGTTCGTCTGACATTAGACTTTGGCGAATGTCATACGAACGTCTTTTTGCACGCTTTTTTTCCTGCATATCATCCCTACACAATTCCGCTACCATTGTGCAGGGATGATATGTAGGGGAAAAAACACGCAAAAAGGCGTTCGTCTGACGTTAGCATTATGCTAATGTCAGACGAACGTCTATTTGCACGCTTTTAGTTGTTTTATGAAAAAGAAACCCCTTCACTAGCTCGGATTTCTTTTTCATAAAACAACAAAAAGCGTGCAAATAAACGTTCGTTTGACACTAAGTTTCAAAATTTTCGAAATTTTAATTTTTTGAGATATTAAGCTTCTAACTTTTCTGAACATTTTGATATACTAGATTAATATGCTGTAATCTTCAAGGTTAGCTGGGTGAAAGAGTTCGACCAGAATCGTCCGGGATAGCTCAGATGGCAGAGCACTGGCGGCTTCAGTCAGGAGGTCCCGGGTTCGAATCCTGGTCCGGACATTTTTCGCCCAGTTGGAAATTTACATCTAACATTTTGATATAATTGTTTCCTTGAAATTCCCATTAGAATAGAAATTATGGCTTTTAGAATTATATTTTAGTGAAATTATAATAATGTTATAACTAACCAGGGTAAATGCAAGTACATTAAGATATTAAATTCAAATTTCGCGAAAAAAATTAGCGAAATAAAAAATCATACTGCAAAACAAACCCTAAATGTGAATTATTCATCACGATAATTGAAAGCTTTCTCTTGAACCCAACATGCAAATAGCCATTTCCCCCTCAAAATATCACCCAAAGTTTTGTACCTTTATAACATTAAAAACAATCTTTATTCTTATTTGTTTTTTCTCTAAAAAACTTCAGTTTTTCAAGTGCAGAAGCTTTATTATGAAATTTCAGTTTTTCAGCTGTGTGTACTGAATTACATAAAGAATAAATAATTTTACGGGCCATGTAGAGTACATTACTTTGTATATGTTTACAGTATACCTTTGATTCATGTTTATTTTAACCCTTTCAGGGGCAAAGTATTTCTGCTCCAAAAGTATTTAAATAATTAATTCACACCACAATTTAAGAACAAATCTATTTGAAAATATTCAAAAGCGCCTTTTCACGTATATTATGAGATCGAAACTGTAGTAAAAATTTACTGGTGCCATTTGGCATTTCGGGCAGTAAAATTAACCGTTTGCAGACTGCAAACGGCGCCCCTGAAAGCAGTGTTGCCAGACGGGCTACTTTTTTTAAATTCATATTCTTGACTGGCACCACTTTTTTGAAACGGTAAAGTACCACTTATTTAATGACAGATTAATTAAGGCGAAAACAATGGGAATTTTAACGTTTCAAAAAAGTGGTGCCAATCAAGAAATCTGAATTTTAAAAATGTAGCCTACTGGCAACACTGCCTGAAAGGATTAACACTAGAACGCTCGGAAATTTTACTCAAATTTCATAAAAATATTTGACACCAAAATTTTTATTTAAAGCTATTCTACTGATTTATTTAACGTAAATCTGCGTGTTTTAAATTTAACTTATTTTATGAAAGAATTTCTGGTTCCAGTTGACATTTAATCGCATGGTCGAAGTCGAATCGACTGCTTCCGAGCGTTCTAGTGTTCACTACAAATACAGAGGTCGCATTCTATAGGGAAAATTTTATTGTTCCTACCACTCTTTTGATAATAATACCTTCATGGTAAATTCCTATAGCGTATTTCGAATAAAATGATCATGAAGATTACTTATGAAGGGTTTTGCATAGGTGCTAACTTCAAACTAATCTTCCGTAATACTTGAGTTAGTTAGACCCTGGTTTAATACGTTTCGCACCAGAAATTTTTTTAAGAAATGAAATTAAATATGTTCCACGTAGAAACCTGGGATTAAATAAATAAACTTTCATGAAATACATTTTCTGGTTCGAAATCTGGTTAAACTGGGTTTAATTAATCCAGACATTACGGAAAATTAGGGGAAGGATGGCAGCTATGGTTCTGGTAGGAACAATAAAATTTTCCCTACGTAATGCAATCCCTGCAAATAGTTGTCGTATTGACTGGATTACATTAAAGACGGTTTTTTAGCTTATTATTATTATTATAACTTCGCAGTAATATTGTTAACCAATAATTTACACACTCACGCAAAAAAAGAGATAAACAATTAAGTTTTTTTGAAAACGTAAGCATGTAATTTTTTTTTTTTTTTAGGAAGATCATATTAACCCATTCGTGACGAGCATATTTATACTTCTTTTAATACTTCGACAGCTTTTGACACCAGGTTTTCCATATTATAATTTTGACTTATTTAACTCTTAAATCATAGCTGCCAACTCTTCCGCTTTTTTAGACCAGAAAAATTTAATAGAAATGTTTCCCTTATTTAATCGGCACTTTACGGCGATTTAAAAAGGTAAAATTTACTGTAAAATTTTTGTGGTCTAAAAATGCATAAGATGTCGGCAGCTATGCTTAAATGCACAGCCATGGATATCTGCATCACTTTTTATTTAACTCCTAGCAACCGTTATATTTATAAAGGAATATTAATCCTGTAAAAGTTACAAAAATAGGCTACTAAATAAAGTTAAAAATCTATCTTAAAATTTCTGATGTCCAATCTTTAATATAAAAATAAAAACCACACTTTTAAATGAATAATTCATGCATCTAAGGGATAAGTTTTACAAAATAAAAAATTATATAAAATAAGGTATTTAGATCCATATTTATTAAAATATTTATTAATTTGCAATATTTTAGTTTTTACTTGTATTGCAGATGTGCAACATAAGGAAAGTTTGACGTATTGTACGAAAAATATATATCTGATTTTTATCGTTATTTTCCCTGTGCAATAAAACTTTTTGACAATCATATATAATTTTATTCGAAGCAAAATAAAAAATCCTGCATTTCAAGGATAATTTCTCAAAATTCGAGATGACACAAATGGAAAATTTACGTCCTAAAATATTGTTTTTAAAATTTAAATTACTTGTGTGCCTTATGTGGCAAGTAAACTTCCCAATGGTCGTCAGTGAGTAAGTTTAAGGTAGACTCTCAATAATCGTGATGATCATAACGAATGATTTTGATATTCGAATGAATCATTGGGGTAAGCGAAAAAGCATACCTGCGAACCTTCGTATTATTTGAATAAGTTAACCCTTAAATGCGCGATTTTTTGTTTTGTTTCGAAAAAATTATATATGATTCTCTAAAAGGTTTATTACACAGAAAAAATACAGTCATTCAAGGTAACTTTGATCCGCATTTTCTCTATTTTCATATGCCACAATCTCATTTTAAGAATGTTTCTTGTTTAGAATGTATAAAAAATTAGGCGGAGCTGCCATTGAATTTGTTGCTTCAGCAGAGTTCGTACGCATCAAGGGATTCAGGAGATTTTAACCATAGAACTATCAATAAAGATGATCTGTCATATCTTTAACACTAGAAAGACGGGAAATTTTACTCAAGTTTTATAAAAAATATTTAAAACCAGAAATTTTATTTAAAAATGTTTAACTTATTTAATTAACCTATTTTTTTCTTTAAATCTTTTATGTTTATTTTATAAGGAATTTTCTGGTTCGAACCGAAATATATTCATTTGGTACAGCCCAAAATAGACCCTTGCCTTCATTCTATTGTTAAAACAATGAAGCGTTAACTGTAACCGCTTTTGTAGGGGTAACTTACCGCCTGTGTAATTATCCACCAGTAAATTTATATAGAAATTTTCTCCTTATTTAAACGCCTTACTAACACAAATTTTCAGTCATAAATAATGGCAGAAACAGTTTTTCATTTTTACTGGTGGAAGTTTACTTTACGGGAAGTCAGGCCCTGCGTTTTCGCCATATTGTGACAACCATTGAAATAAACTGACTGTTTTGAAAGACAAAATGACACCAGTAAAAGCAAATAGAAAATTTTACCATATTTGTGAGAAAAATTTTCCATGATTAAGACGCTTAATTATCACGAAATTTTGTATTTAATTTTACTGGTGGGAAGTTTGACCTCAGCGGTAATCGGAAACTGCAGTTCCTATTTAAAGGAAGCAGCCGCCATCTTATGACAACCTCCTCAGTTACTTCACTTGTGACTGGTAGAGAGTACACTATATGTCTCCGCCTCTTTATTCATAACTCCATTATTTTAAACCCTTCGGGACCGGCGCCTTTTACACAAATTTTATTCGGTTGGCACCTCTTTTTTTTTTTAAGTTACTTTTACTTAAATAATCACGATCATGCTCTAATTAAAGGAAGCAAATATTACTTTTATTTTATACTGGTGCGACAACCAAGGGCTGTATGCACTTTTGAGGGTGCATATATGGTCCCGAACGGGTTAAGAGTGTTGGTACCAGAAATTGCATAAAGTACTGGTCGCTATATCTGAAGATAGAATTTTTTTTTCATTAAATAAGTCCAATATTTAATACGAAAATCCTGGTAGAAGGTTCTTGAAGCGTTCGAACACTGTTGAAAGTGTAAGCAAGCGTTAGTTACAGCGTCTAGAAATATGTGGTGCAAAATGCACTTAAAATATTAGGTCAATAAATATGAAATGTCCGATTTGAAAACATTATTATTATTATTATTATTTTGTAATTCAGAAATTCCAAATTTTCATCAGAAACTTTGGATAGTTATTTTTAATTTAGAAGGTGATAGATATTCCACAAATAGAAGAAAAGAAAATTATTATCCAAAACTTTCCGGTGGTCATTCGGAATTCCTAAATAAAAAAGCCGCTTTCAAATCGGGCATTTCATACTTAATCCATATTAGCCTAGCGTTGCCTCAGAGTTACATGATATCTGTCAATACGCTTGTTGTTTGCGCAGCAGTAATTGTGAAGAGAAATATAAGCTCTCTTTGGTGACAAAAACTCCGTGATAAAATAAGACAAAAAAGTGTATTCTGAAAAAGTGGTGTGAAATGAAATATTTCGATTTTAAAGAGGAAAATAATTTGGGCTTTTATGGGTTAATGACCGAATATATCTCTGAATTTTCGTTTATTCCTAATGTATAGCGTATTACAACATAAACCTTTTTTAGTTCTATTTTTCGCAAAATTTATTTTTCGAAAATAAGATCTCCTTAGTAATTGAATCAAAAATATCTAGAAACACACTGGATTTCTGTTCATTCGTAGCAAGAAACTCGATCATAGTGCCCTCTGTGAAAACGTAATATTTTGAATACGGTTTAGCTTGCTGATTTCCACACTATACTTCTAGGAAACTGTAGCTATGCTATAGTCTTTCATTTTATGTTGTAAAAAACCGAAAATTGTCGATTTTGCCTTCAACCCTCTCGCTGCGTAATTTTTTTAATCAAAATATGTTCAAAAATTGCGCACATTACATTTCAATCAGGCTAAATCAGGGCTGTCACAGGAGACTATTTTTATATAATCTCGCACCACTAATTTAAGAAAATCAATTTTTCACTATATTTCTCTTGTAGATGTTGCTAAACTCTATATAAATTTTTTTGTATTTAACATGTGGTCCGAGTTGAATTAAAAAATAGTCGCTAGTGGTTAAAATGTATCCCCCGAAGAAATCTCGGTTTGCGCAAATTTTGCTACTTTTATGTTGCCCGATGAAATCTCGGGTTGCGCAGCGAGAAGGTTAAACACTTCAACGATGGCTTATGATATTTTTTACGCCAGTTAATTTTGATAAAGTTTTGTTTCAAAATTTGACTTTTATAACATCGGCAAAGCAATTCTGTAAGATTCCTGTAAAATTCCAAAATTCTGGTGTGAATTCAACTGTACAGAAATGCAATTACTTGGCCTTGAAACGATTAAGGAAATTATTTATATGTGAACGAGTGTACCGCATAATAAAATTATTATTTAAGAAAAACGTTTCAGAGAAAAATAAATTTTTTTTTATTGGGGAACAAAATATTAATATTAACAAACACTCGAAAAGATATTATTTGTGCAATTTCTATGGTGCGTCCACCCCTAGAAACTACAAGAATTTAAAGTGTTACTGTTTCAAATCAGAAACTTTCTACATAATTTTCGGCCAACTTTTCATAATTCCCAGCGATTAATTGGGCGAAATATTCTTTATAAAAAATGTGGTAGACAGTACTCACCCTGTATTTCTTAACCTCTACATATATTATTTGACAAAAGTTTTATATCTTTGGTTATAAAAAAATTATATTTTAGTTATAAAAACAGATTTATGCAAATGATTAAAATCCATTTGAACACATTCGCGGCCATTGACATGCATTCACGTCATTTGCATATATGTAACTCCGTCTACGGACTTTCCTTTGCTATTTTCTATTGTATATTTTTCTCAAAAATATGTACACTATTCATGTTTGTACAGTCGTGTATAAAAAAGTAAACACCCCCTACTAACTCTGCAACAAATTATAGTACAATGAAGTTAGTGAGACTAAACGCTGGCAAATAAATTCTACTTTTACATGATGTGTATAAAATTTGCTTAGGGGTATCTACAACATAAAACCAGCCCAAACTTTATTTTTTTCAAAAGCAACACTCAATTTTGATAATATATATAAAATCTTCAGTTCAAACTATGCCTATATCCGAAATTTTAACTCATGTGGATCATACGTTTTTGAATTATAAACATACAAATTTCAGAACTTCTAATGTTGAATTACGGTTTCATATTTTTATTTTGTCCTGAAATTATAATCCTAATGTACTAATTTTGTGTGTGGTTATAATACTAAAAAAACCAAAACATAAATACATTGAATTTGTGATTTTTATAATTTTATAATATGAATCAGGAATTACGAAATAATTATTCTAAAAAATTATGAATTGCAACTTACATTTTTTTTGCAGGCAATACATTCGATGACAGCGCCATCTAAGAAAATGTAATATTTTGGATACATTCAAAAGCAGTACAGGTATATGCGATTTCCACACTATATACTTTTAAATACTGCTGTCTGGTGTCTATCAGCTTCGAAAGAAGTACCGTAATTTTGCGCGTATCCGCCGCACCTCAGATAACACGATATCCTACCAGAATTAATTTAAAATAAAATGTGACTTGCTTCTTCTTAGCACTTATTTCCCTTCTTTTTTTCAATAAAATTTCCTGTTTGAAAAAGACTTAACTAAGCCGCGGTGGACGATGTCACAAGTGAGGACGTTGTCACAAGATGGCGGCTGTTGTTTGCTAATATCAGACCAATAGATCTTGATTACCGCCATGGCAAAAACTCCGCAGTAAATTTAAATAGAAATTTTTGCCATATTTAAACGCTTTATTCAGGCAAAATTTTTGTCTTAAATAATACAAAAGTTTCTATTCATCTTTACCAGTGGAAGATTTCCCCGGCAGTATTACAATCTCTTTCGCTGATATTGACAAGGGGATTATTTATGTCATCACAATATGGCAAACCACCGCACTCTGAATAGTAGGGCTCCAAGCTAACACAAAAATGGCGTCTGCCGTAGGCGAATCTCTCTTAGTATTTATATTTTCCAAGAATTTTTATACTAGTAACTTCTTAAACCCTTGAAGCGCGGCTGTACATTATATATACCACTTTATTTTAATTGAGAAATGCCACTTTGGCACCAGAATTATGGAATTAAGTTTTGCTTCTTTTGATATACGCGAAGAAAGGCTTTTATTTACTTTCATATAAATTTGTTCGAAAATCCCAGTGTCATTACATCATTTTAACATTTTAGCATCAGAATTACTTTTTCCCTGTAAGGGTTAAATTATTCTTCGCCTCTATTTAACATTTAAAAAATGGCAAAGGATACTTGTAGAATAAGACTGGCATTAAAACTCAAGGGATCGTATAAACGCTGGAAAGAATCCGACAACGATAGCCGCCATTTTTGTTTCAGTGCGTAGTCCTAGTATTGAAGGTGATCACAAGTGTGACTACCACACGGAAAACTTCCACCATAAAAACCAGTATAGATATCTTTGCCTTAACCCATTAAGGACCAGCATGTTTTACAGGAATTTTATTCAGTTCACACCACTTTTTATTAAACACTTACTTTTAATTTATGAATCCCTGAAATGTGTTAATTAAAAAAGACAAATTCTACATTTCTCTTTTACTGGATCAAAAAAATTTAAAAAATCACAAAGACAATGTTGCGAAAACGCAACATCAGTCTTTAATAGGTTAAAATAATACGAAAACATTTGAAAGAGTTTCCGCATGAATAAAGAGTTTAATTAAGCAGAAAGTTTCTATTAAAATTTACTAGTGGAAGTTTGTTCCGGTAGTAATCAGTCTCTTAGGAACTGGTTACATTTGAAACTACATCATTTTGAGGATATGTCAATTCATCTTTATTCATAGTTCCAGTCTGAAAACATTTGAAAGTAAAATATTTGAGTTGTGTTAAAATAATGCTTTTGTTTAATTTAACAATATATTGAAAACATGATAATGCTATTAATAAAATGCAGTATCAAATGCAGAACATTAAGTGAATCGGGTAAGCGAAATTCAACCAAAAAAATCGATTTTTACTTTTTTATATCATTAAATAGTTTAAACGTTTACCTTTTGAACGATGTATAACACATGTTTCTATATATAAAAAAAAGTGTTGGATTTTTTCATTCTTTCTAAGAGCACGTCACAGCAGTGGAATACTTTTTTTAAATTCAGATTTCTTGATTGGCACCACGTTTCTGAAGTAGTAAAATTCCCATTGTTTTCGTCTTAATGAATATGTTATTAAATAAGGTGAATTTTACTATTTCAAAAAAGTGGTGCCAATCAAGAAATTAGAATTTTAAAAAAGTAGTCCAGTGGCAACACTGTTTCACAGCTTTAATTGACTTTTTCTCAAAACTTTGATTTTTCAGGTTTGTGTTCCTTTTTTTCAATATCTATTAAACTTAAGAACTCGGATTTTTTCTAAATACTTATATTATGTTATAGTGCATACTTTAACACAGGATTTAATGATTTGTTGAGAATTATTTATTTTAGGCAGTGAAATCTTACCAGAAATGATAATTTAAAAATGTCTTTCAATAAATAATTAATAATTAATTTTCAGTTTCGCTTAGAAAGAAAATGGTCTGTTAAAAGACGTAAAGCATTTTATTCAAACTCCTTTAAAAAATTTATACCTCTACCTTACACCATTTCTGAGAAAAAGGTACATAAAGTTGATGTATTTGAACATGGCCGAGATAGAGCTTACCTGGTAACCCCATAACCCGTTGAGGGGCACCGGTATATATTATATACCACCTACGATTAATGAAGTTTTATATTTAGAATAGTTATAATTAATCTTAAAACTTATTTGTTTTCAAAGGGTTCCGCAGGTAGTAAAACTATTCCCTACCCTGGGCTTGGGGGTTACACCCAACCATAAGCCAAAAGCGGGTTCCCAGGGTGGGTGCTTACTTACTTACTTACCAGAAAAATTTTATTAAATTTTACTTTTCTAACTTTGGTGGAAAAAAGCCGTAAAATTGTTTTTATTTATTTTGAAATAAAATTTTTCAAAGATTCCTGTAGGAATTCAGCATTTCACAAAGGTAATTGCTTGCCCCTCAAGGTGTTAACATTATGTGTTATTGAGAAAATTCAAAATAAATAGAAACCATGTAGTATTAAGATTGAAAGAGTGCAAGGTATATATTTTACATCACTCCTTTGTTACACTGTACGTTTTCAAGTTTATTTTTGTTTTATTATTTTGCGAAAATAATTAGTTCCATTGGGGATATTACTATCGTTACTTTTGAAATAAACATTTCCTACTTAGTAAACAACGACTTGTAGGATGCATCGAAGTCCTTTTTGAAACAAAATTCAATTTTCGGTTTTCGAGTAATTTTTTGCTATTTTGCTGAATCTAAATGTATGAAACGAAAAATTTCACACAAAGTGTTGATTAAAATACTTTGTTAATGTATTATTCTGATCCGTTTATTCGAGATATGGAAATAAATTATAATTTCCTTAGCTATAATTAGATCTGAAAATTTTAAAAATAAACTATTTCGCTGCCATCACATAATTTTAATTCCTAATTGCCACATTACCACCCGAATTTTTTTTTAATTGAAAATTTCACTTTTATTAAGTACGCGAAAATATACTTTTACTTGTTTACAAATAAATTTTCTTGTAAGAACTGGTGTCATTCAATTATTTCAACATTTTACGAATATAAGTACCTTGCCCCTGAAAGAGTTAATTAACAAATTTCAAATTCATAAAAAGTCGCTTGTCACAAATGGTTTAAGGTTTGTGACGAAAACGCAAGAAGAGTAAAATATTCGTAATTTTATCAGAAGGGTGTTTATTATACAATTGAGATTTCCTTTGTATAATTTGGTACAAATAAATGATCAGCAAGATGTAACATTCCATGTTATCAACTCCGGCGCTTATTGGTACGCCCAAAGAGGGAAGATACAGATATAAACTAAATTTGTACATAAATTTTCTGTTATTTAATCGCAGAATACTGCGGATAAACAAAGCAGAGATTTTTATTAGAAAATCGAGGAATCCGTATATTCCCTTCCCACGATCCTCTCTGGATGTACAGTCGTAGAAAAAAAAGTAAACACCCCCTACTAACTCCTCAACAAATTATCGTAGACGAAAGTTACCGGTACCGAACGATTGGAAAACGATTGGAAGTCTATTTTTAAATGATGTATATAAAATTTTCTTAGGAGACCATCTACATATTAAAACGAATCCAAACTTCATTTTTTTTCAATAGCAATACCCAATTTTAACGAGATATTTCAAATCTTCGGTTCAAACTATGCCTAGACACCAAATTTGAAGTCATTTGAATAATAAGTTTTTGAATTATAAACATTCAAAATTTAGTGCTTGTAATGTTAAATTGCATTTTCAGATTTTTATTTATATCTGCTGGAATTATGCTCCTATTGTGCTAATTTTTTTTGTAGCAATAATACTAATATACCCAAACATAAATACGCTGAATTTGCAATTTTTATAATTTTATTATATGAATTATGAATTATGAAATTAATATTCGAAATAATTAGGAAGTGCAACCTACAATTTTTTTGATGGATTTAGATTTATTGAGTCCTGCTTTACGGAAATCCAAAATTTCCCATTTTTCCTCCAAGTAGTTTTCAAATTATGCTTAAAAAACGGCAAAATGATCGTTTAACACTAGAACGCCCGGAAGGAGTCGATTCGACTCCGACCATGTGATTAAAGGTCAATTGGAACCAGAAACTTTTTCATAAATAAGTTAAATTTAAACCACGCAGATATACGTTGATTAAATCAATTAAATAATTTTTTAAAAAAATTCTTGTCTCAAGTATTTTTATGAAACTTGAGCAAAGTTTCCGGGCGTTCTAGTGTTAAGGGGCAGTCTATGATAGAAATGAGTATATATTTTGAAATATATTCTGCTATCGTGTAATCTAACAGGCTTCATTGAATTCTTGAGTGGCGCTTCAGGTGCCTTGATCAAGAAGGGGGCTCTCTCGGTTAACAATCATGTACGGAACTTCAAGTTGGATACAGCCCTTAAAATACGCTCGTTTTAAAATAAATAATTTCTAGAAAACTTATTTTACGAATTGCATAAAAATTTGTTTTTAGGCTATTGAAGAGTGTAGAGTTCATTTATGCTGTCAGAATTGTGTACTTCTATTGAAACAAACAAAGTTATGGTTCGTTTTAATAAGTAGATGGCCCTCTAAGCAAATTTTATATACATCACTTAAAAGTAGACGTTATTTCCAATCGGTCGGTACCAGTAACTTTCTTCTACGATAATTTGTTGAGGAGTTAGTAGGGAGTGTTTACTTTTTTTTTCCACGACTGTACCTTTGGTAACACTACATGTCAAAAGCGATTTGTATTCTGCATCTTTGTAAATTCTGTGAATTCCAAAGTTTATTTTTCCTATAAATGATTAACAGAGCTTTCTAAAAGTTCCCGTACTGACGATATGTGTATTTATTTTTCACAAAACAACAAAACGTAAAACGATTACTTTTATGCTAATGATAAAAAGAACGTTTAACATCACGCAGGAAAAAATACTGAACTTACATTTATAATAATTTTCAAAATGTACACCTATTTAACCCTAGATCTACCGGGAATTTTATTCAAGTTTTAATAAAACGTTCTACACCAGAATTTTTATTTAAAACTATTTAACTTATTTATTTACCTTATTTTTGTCTGGTTTATATACTTAGTTTATTTTAAAGAAATTTCTGGTTTGAATGAATATTTTGTATGTACCTGTCGGGTCCAATGGACCCGTCTGGTAGACGGAGGGTTAAAGAAGGCAAATCTGAATGCGTTTGCGCATGTTTGTAAAAACGAGTTTTAACACGTTGGGAGTGACTTCTTCTATCCTTTGAGTAATGGTTCGTCCTTCCACTCATTTGCCGAACCTGCATTACGAAATCGTCGAACGAGCCGATATAACGTATCTTTACTCGGTATTGCACCATTTAGATATTTATTTCGCAAAACATTTTTGCACCTTTCATGCGATTTACATTCAAAATAAGTTTCGAGCAGCGCAATTCTCTGAATGCGTGATAAACTCATTTCACTATGAAGAACAAAATAACACAGAACTTTTTCTCGCACAAATTGAGCGAGAAAAGAACGAAATGATAAAAACTTAACCCGGGAGGACACGCGCCGGCCCTGATAGGCTCGGAGTACGTACGGTTTTTACAATTGTCACCACAATCTTTTAAAAAGTAATCTTCAACTTTTTTTTATCGCAAAATTCTCAACGATTAAATAAGGTGACGATTATTATTTCTTTTTATTGGTAACAAAGTAAAAACCATTCATACCCTGGGTATCCGCGCGTTCCCCCGGGTTAAGAATCTACGATGAAATTCAATATTTCAAAGAAAGAAAAAAATCACGGACAATGAGTTCTTTAAGTTGAGGTACGGGAACTTTTAGGACATCCGGTATAATCGTACCAGCTAACATCAACGCGTTTTTCTTATCAATAAAATCTATTAGTAAATTTTCCCTAATATAATTGCCAAAATTCACAACTGAATAAGCTAAGAATTTATGTTAAGTAGTCCCAGAACTATTAAACATGGGAAAAATGAAAAAAAGAGACCATTTTCAACATTTCATATCTTAAAATGTATATCATTTTAAAACACATTTTTTATTGAATTGAAAGATATAAGTATGCTCTTTCATTTCTTGTATTTAAAAAAATTTAATATGCAGAATGACAATTTATAGGGGGCTCCAAACTGTCAGACATCTGACGAGCAGAAAATTGGTATAACAACTTATGCGCAGGATTACAAAATAAATATTGCAACTAGAATGAAAATTTTTTGCACTTACTTATACTTCAGATTGTAATAATTAACCCTAGATCTACCGGGAATTTTATTCAAGTTTTAATAAAACGTTCTACACCAGAATTTTTATTTAAAACTATTTAACTTATTTATTTACCTTATTTTTGTCTGGTTTATATACTTAGTTTATTTTAAAGAAATTTCTGGTTTGAATGAATATTTTGTATGTACCTGTCGGGTCCAATGGACCCGTCTGGTAGACGGAGGGTTAACCTGAAGCTAAATAAATTTGTATTTAAAGCATTTTTATATTTTTAATACAAAGTTGTATTTAGCTAATACAAAATTTTGAAAATGTCAACACAATAATCACCTAAAAAATATTTTTTGGAACAATAAAAAGGAAATTTTAAGTTTAGTTTATACAGACTAATATGAAACATCTGTTTTGAAAATTTCCGGAAAAAAATATTCAGACGTTTTTCAGATATCCTGCGCGTTATGCCCAAAAACGTCATCTGCAGAAAAACATCTTCAAAGTTTCGGAAACGCCGCTTCAGCTATTGAGCTAATATATTTCTAAAAGTCATAATTTCTCTGCTAATGGGAATTTCAAGGAAACAATGATATCAAAATGTTCAGAAAAAACAGTAGTTTAAAATTTGAAAAAATTAAAATTTCGAAAATTTTGAAGCTTTAACCCTCTCGCTGCGCAACCTGAGAGTTTCTCGGGCAACGTAAATGGGGCAAAATTTGCGCAACCCGAGATTTCATCGGGATGCATTTTTTCCGTCTAATTAATTCTCCTTGAACATTCCCGCCAGAAACTTTTTATTGTAAATTTTGCCTTATCTAATCGGAGCATTTTCCGGATTAAATCAGGCGAAAATTTTTGTTTTGAAAAACTGGTGACAAAAGAATAAAAATTCTTAAAAGACGCTCGTCGCGAAGGAATTAAATACGCAATTTTTTAAGCAATTTTGATAAAACAATTACGCAGGGTTATGAGTCTGAGACACCTTAAATTTAACACTAGAAAGACGGCGAGGGGCCAATTTGGCCCACTGGAAATGCATATATTGCGGTTCAAACCAGAAATTTCCTTATAAAATAAGTTTAACCCTTACAAAAATAAAAATAGGTATATTAATAAATAAACAGTTTTAAATAAAAATTCTGGTATAAAATATTTTTATAAAACTCGATTAAAATTTCCCGTCTTTCTAGTGTTAAGCAGAAACAAAAGAGCTTAAATGTTTGCAGCAATGTAAGTTAATTTCTTTTTCTCTGCCAAAATTTCATAACAATATTTTTTTCATTAAAGACCTTAATTGACATTGATTGGTAGCAGTTTTTTTTTCTTTTGGTACCAGGAATTTTTGGACGAAAAGGCACACAATTACCATTATTTATTATCATTTACAGTGTTTTGCCTATACATTGTAAAAAGAAATTATAATAATTCAACGTGTACTTTCAAAAAATAAAGTCATCGCTGCCAAATTTTGTGCATTTTTTTCTTTACCCGTACAAATGAATAGAATTTTTTCTTTTATTTAATCGTAGTTTTCCGTAATAAAGTAAAATAAATTTTACTAAAAAAATATAATGGAAACAAAAATGCATAAAAGTTGACAGCTATGATAAGATTACAAAGAACATAACTTTAGATTTTTTTTTTCAGATGTATGTTTTAAATACTTTTACTTTATTATAAATATTTAATTACCAGAAAAAAATGCATAAAACTATTAATTTATTTTCAAGAATGAAAAGAAAACTAAAGTCTGGCACACGACTTACACATTGTACCCCACTTTCCACCCCCCGCAATTTAATGTTGAATTCTTAATGTTAGAGTTCATTTCAAACAAATAAACCTGAATAATAAGAGATACAATGTTCGTTTCCTAAATAAATAATTATAACAAGAAAGGATTCTACCGTCGTCCATGTCTATAAAATAATTTATGGCTACTATAAAATATATGTGATGAAGACGGAGTTATAGTTGTGTATTCTAAGGAAAGGAAATGTAAAGATACTACATTAAATCACCTATGTATGGGAACAAGTAACTAAAGATAACATAATGTTTGAGGAGAAGTGAAAAGCATACGGATGAGTAGGATAAGTAGCGAAAAATGATTATTTGAAGTAGTCAAATAAAATTACCCAAATGATTAGCTATATAAAAATACATTTTTTAGGGGTTTTTTTCTTACCACTATTTTTTAATAGAAAAAATTGTCCAATGTAATCTCATATTTTCTTGGTAATAATAAGGTAAACTTTACTATAAAAAATTAGCGATAAGAAAAAGCATAAAAGTTGGAAACCTCAAACACAATTTTTAACTTATTTAATCAGGGATTTCTGCGATTAAGTGAGACAAACATTGCTATTAAAATTTAGTAGTATTTAAAATCCACAAAACCGTGCACCTATGCAAATGTGTACAGTGAGTCCGTAAAGTCATGTTGCATGTTTGACCGGTCACAGGAAATCAACGAAACTAGATGGAAATGTGAAATCTTCACCAAATAAAAGAAAAACTCTCCAAGTTTCATACCTGTTCAATGCAGTTCGATGTGGCCTCCATTTGTTTCCCTACATACATCTAAACTATATTCAAGTGCTTTCCACACACAGTTAAGGGCGTCTGGTGTAACAGAGTGATTACGTCGGTGATTCTCTGTTTCAAATGGAAGCCACATCGAACTGCAATGAACATGAAACTTGGAGAATTTTTCTTTTATTTCGTGAAGATTTCACATTTCCATATTGCTTCGTTGATATCCTGTGACCGATCAAAAGTGCACCATGACTTTTCGGACACACTGTATGTGTAGAAATACATAATATATACACTGAAGAGCCAAAACCTTATGACCACCTACCTAATAATGCGTAGGCCCACCTTTTGCCCGCAATACAGCTGGAACCCGCTTGGCATAGATGCCACAAGTAATTGGTATATGGCCGGAGGTAAATTGTACCAGATGATCGAACAGCGGTTATACATATCCAGGATATTCCAAAATGGTTGTTTTAGAGCTCAGGGCTGCAGTTACATGACACCTAAAATGTGCTCTATCGGATTAAAACCCGCCAATTTAAGCGGCCAGGACCTTAACTGGAATTCAATATTATCTTCCTGGAACCAGTCTAGCACAATTCAAGTCCCGTGACATGGAGCGTTGTCTTGCTCGAACCCTCTATTTCCATTTCGGTAGACAGATAGCATGTAAGGGTGCCAATGGTCCGCAATGATGTTCAAATAATCTGCGACTTTCATGGTCTGTTCTACCACAACAGGTCCCAGAGACGCCCATGAGAACGTTCCCCACAGCTTAATATCGTCACCACCGGTCTGTGTATGACCGGTTGCATACGTGTGAGTAACAGTTCGCCTAGAAGACGCGTACCTAACACGGCCATCGACGTGTTGAAGGTTGAATAGTGTTTCATCCGACGAGACAACTCTCAGCCTATGATCCATAGTCATGTCATGATGTTCTCGGACATAGTGTACGAGTATTTGGCGATGATGCTTGGTCAACGTAAGCAAGAAACGTCCCACTCATGAATCACATGAGTGGGACGTTTCTTGCATAGTCTAACATTCAATAACGTCAGCTGAAGTGTGTACTCCGAAGGAATTCTACTTGGATCTGTATTGTATTGGGAGGGCAGTTGAGTCAGTCTCTGGTGCTGATTTTGATTTACCAAGAGGGGGGGAGTCTCCAACGTCCTTTTTATTTGATAACGCATAGGTGCCAACCTCAAACTAATCTTCCTACTTGAGTCCTACTAAAAAGTCCTTCTAAATCCTACTTGAGTTAATTTTACCCAGGTTTAATACGTTTCGCACCAGAAATTTTTTAAAGAAATGAATTTAAATATGTTCCACGTAGAAACCTGGAATTAAATAAATAAACATTCATGAAATAAATTTTCTGGTTCGAAATGTGGTTAACCTGGGTTTATTTAATCCAGACATTACGTTAAAATTAGGGTAAGGTTGGCAGCTATGATAACGCCTAAACGCCCAACGCAATGGCTTCTACTGATGGCTTCACTGCCATTCATCCAATTTCTATAAGTACTAACAACGATATGTTACGAACAACCCATGAAACGTGCAGTTTCGGAGATATTCGTTCTCAGTCGTCAGGCAACTGAATTCTTACCCCTGTCAAAGTCGCTTAGATCAGCAGCCTTTGGCATCACAGGCAAAAGTAAGCGCAAAAATTATTCCTCACACTCCCTGGCAGCATTTAAATACCATTGCCACCTGATTATGTGCCCTCCGCGTCATCCAGGCAAGTTCATTGCAATATGTGGTGATGGTCATAATGTTTCGGCTCTTCGGTGTATATCAGGGCTCCTACGTTTCAGGGTATTTTCCAGGAAACATATTAGTAATTTTATTAAAAAATAAATCTAGATTTAAATTTCGCCTTATTTAAAAAGAGATTTTCTGTAAAAAATACTGGTACCGAAGAATTTCCTGGTCTGTGAATTCCCAGACCTGTACAAACCCTATATACGTACCCAGTACGGGATAAAAATGTGATCACCCCTACTAATTCTGACGCAAATTATCGAATAAGAATGTGTTTGGTACCAATCGATTTGTAATAACGTCTACCAATTAATGTTGTACTTAAATTTTGCCTACGGAGTCGTCAAACTAGAGAAATTGTACCAAACTTGAAAATCTTCAATACCGTCAATTGAGGCTACTTTGAACCACTTTTTCCTGGTTCCACTAACATTTCCATTATTAAAAAATATCAGTTATGATTTTTCAGCGTCGAAATTGAGTTGTAAACAATTAACATTAAACAATGAAGCAAACTGTATGGTTTTAAAGAGGCAATTTTTTATTTATTTTATTTTTTAATTATCGTTAAAGTTTTGAAATAAAGTAGCCCCTGCTGGGGGCTTTTTTGGTCCATTCACTTAGTTTCATATAATTGAATACATTTGATATGTTGGACTATTGAAACCCCCTTGCAATAGGATCTGCTAATGAATTAACACGAGAAACAGTTTTCGTCATGTTATCCTCAGCAACTGGAACAAAAGCAATTAAGGTAACATTTTGCTACAGTAACATTTGAAAAAATTGTTCTTAAAGCCTTTTTTAAGCGATTTTGGTTGTATAAAAGACATTTCTAAGTATCTGGGGCTACTTCGGACCAAACCAGGCTTGGCACAAAGTAGCACCGAAAAACTAGTTTTCATGTTAGCTTTATGAAAACGTAAACATTTTATGTCAAAATAAAAAGTTAAAGGAAAAACTATAATCACACATGTTTTACAGGTTACTAAAGGTAATATTTTGGCACTTGACTTATTTATAGCTCTTATCCAGATTGTTTTACTATAGAAAGTTTGGACAGTTAAAATCTACACACGAAAACAGTTGTTTACGAACACATCCATTGTTGCCGCTAACAAAAATTAAAATTACCCCCAAACTATTCAAATATCCTATAGTAGGGTATAAAAAAATTTTCAAGGGCAAAACTCTCAATTTACCTTTCATTGTTTGTTCAATACGAAGAATAAACTAATTTTTTATGTGATGGACCAAAGTAACCTCGCGAGGACCAAAGTAGCCTCGGTATACGGTACTAAGAGATGATTTTCGAAGTCGTATTTGGATTTTCCAGTAAAGTTCGTCTTTGAGTATCAAACGGAAAATCATTCTGCCGAGTGGTTTAGGAATTATGCTGGGTTAAAGTTTCGAATTATTATTATTAACCCATTTTCGGCCAAAAGTGCGTAAACGCACCATTTCAGTAAATATTTTTTTATTAACACTGTGACAAATATTTTTCAGTAAATTTATTTTTGTTTTATTTTTAAGGGTTCTGGTGACATCTGTAAAATATCAGTAATTCCATTGGAGTAAACACTTTCTGTTGAGAAATTTTCAAATTACGCTAATCTTTTAAAAGTGAAACGGTTACTGACAAATTCGACTTTTTGAAAATGTATTTTATTGTTCTGCTTGAGATTAATCATATGTTTTTATAATGGATTAAAGTTGTAAGTTCTGTAAATAAAATAATAATAAAACAAATGTCATAAAAAATTAAAAAAAAATTATTAATTTTAAATTTAGTGGTGCGTCAGCACACCTTTGAACGAAAGCATGAAAATGCCGAATGCATTTTATTTCTGAAATAAAATATTATTTTTCATGCACTAAACACTTTTTTGTCTTAACGAATGTAATTTAAGCATATTTCAATGAAAATAATACCACATTTCATAAAGTTTCTATGCTTGTCCTAAAATGGGTTAAATTCAAATTTTATTGTTGCTAAACGGATTACAATATTGGTAAATTTTTAAGTATAATTTCAAAATTACTTGATGGAATGAACTGTAATTTTAAATTCTTATATTTGAAGCTTTTGGAAAAGGAATTTTGGATTTAAAAAAAATCCTACGTTACAGTTAATATTTAGTGGAAAATTAATTTAGAAATATATATATACGTTGCAAAAAAATTACTTTAAGGAAAAATATACTTTGTAAAATACAAATATTTTAACATTAGAAGGGTCGTGAGGGGTCATTTTGACCCTCACCATATGAATATATTGCGGTTCGAACCAGAAATTTATTTATAAAATAGGTTTAAAAACACAAAGAAAAATGTTAAATAAATACGTTAAATCGTTTTAAATAAAATTTCTGGTGTGAAATATTTTTCTAAAAGTTGAGTAAAATTTCCGGCCTTTGTAGTTTTAACCCTTTCGCGAGAGGTGTCCTTAAAAAAAGACACCTAATTTTTATTTTACTGGCACCCGGAATATTTAATTTAAAGTTTCCTTTTATAACATACTTGAAAATAAGCAAGTTTATATTTTCTAAAAAATTAATTTATTAATTCTGGTGTAAGTCCATCATTTCATGAATTTTAAAACAAAATCACTTCGCGCCGGAAAGGGTTAAGAGAAATTGGGTTCCAATAGTTTCTAATGTGCTAATCCAAAATCGCCGCTCATTCCACCAGTAAGGTTTTGAGTTATACTTGAAAACATACCCAAACTGCAATTAATTTGGCTAAGATTAAAAATAAATTTAATATTAAGAGTTTTAAGGTTTAAACACGTAGAATTCCTAAGTTATGAAATGGAATGACTTCATGTTTGGAAGGTAATATTTACTGCGGAATCCGAGTATGATGTAAAACTGAAGTGTTGGTAATGAAATTCTTAAAGTTTTGAACAATTTAACTATGTAGATGGTCAACTAAGCAAAATTTATGTATGACATTAATTAGTAGGCATTATTGCCAATCGTCTGGTACCAATCTTATTTTTATACGATCATTTGCGACAGAGTTAGTATGGGATACTCTTATTTTACAGGACTGTACGTTAAATTATCTCAACGAGTTAAAAATATATTATCGCCATATTCGAAATGAAAAAGGTTACACGGTTATGGTAAACAGTAAAATTGCATCTAAATTGTGGGTCTTCAGCCTGTTTCCCGCAATCCACCAAGCTAGTTCTAGTATTTTAGAAAATAAATTTTTGCCATATTTAATGACAAAAACTTTGCGATTAAATAAGGCGACAAATATCATTCGGAATTTATGGCGGCAAATGACTTTCAAACAAAAAGATTGGAGATCCTTAATCTAAACTAGTGGTGAACAATTATTAGCCCGCGGGTCAACCAACTACCACCATTTTTAAAAAAGAAAAGTTTTGCTTCTTCAATGATAAGACCTTTTCGTGGAAATAAGACACAAGTTACATTTTCGAAATTATCGACTATTTATTTTATTATCTTTTCAGCCAATATTTGAATTGCATTATTACGTTATTTAACAAAATGAATTATTTATTTACCTTTCAATTACAGTCGGATGTTTATAATAATGATACTATTTCTGATAGATGTATATTACACTAATTTTATAAATAAGACTATTGGATTATTGTG
This sequence comes from Maratus speciosus, assembly GCA_963932465.1. Taxonomy (NCBI): domain Eukaryota; kingdom Metazoa; phylum Arthropoda; class Arachnida; order Araneae; family Salticidae; genus Maratus; species Maratus speciosus. The sequence goes on from OZ010787.1 coordinate 55,425,479, forward strand.
TATATTTTTTAGAAATAAAATATTATATAAAATTCAAATCCACAGACGACTATTTTTTATTATATTTTGCAACTTTTTATCAAAACAAAATTCTTTTACATACACTTTGATAACAATTGCAAGAGAAATATACTGCAAAATGTTTTTTATTTTAATAGTGGGGCGAGCAGAATAAAAAAAATTTCGCCTGTCGAGCCCCAAAGCGTTATAAGTAAGCAAACAAACTTAATGCTGGAATCAGGCGTAAATTAACACAGTTGCGCCACCTTGCGGACGGAGTGATAATTCACATACGCGGGCTTTTAATGTGGCACGTATTTTCTAAATCTTTGCCACTCATGGAAATGAATTTTGTTTGCCACATTTATTGCAAAATAACGGCGCAGTGATAGGAGATATCAGATGCACTTAACGCCACGAAGTTTTCTTCCCCTTATCAGAAGCACTTCAGTTATTAATCAAGGTGAAAAAAACTTTATAATTTTAGTGCTGTGAGTAAGAAAACAGTTAGGTATCTAGCTGTAGTTCACGCTCCATCCGCTACGTGGCGCATGACCTTGATTGATGTGACCTCGCTCTTAAACTTGCGCTTACTTCTCCCGTTTAAGATAGGACGCTTACTTATATCGCTTTAGTCGAGCCTCGCAAAACGAGCTCCCATCTCATATCTATAGAGTCAAACAAATACAAATGCATAGCTGCCAACCTTCCACTAATCTTCCGTAATGTCTGGATTAATTTAACCCAGGTTAACCACATTTCGAACCAGAAAATTTATTTCATGAATGCTTATTTATTTAGTTCCAGGTTTCTAGGTGGAACATATTTATTTTCATTTCCTAAAAAAATTTCTGGTTTGAAACGTACTGAACCAGGGTCAAATTAACGCAAAGTATTACGGAAGGTTTGTTTGAGGTTGGCAGCTATGCAAATGACGTTCACGTCAGCTAGTCCAGGCAATAGGGAATTTTACCTAACAAAATTAATGGTAGTACTGGAAATCGGCTTTCTAGATGTTTTTTGGGTCGCTGAATCCGAATTTGTAACTTCCCACCAAAATGTTCCCCGGCAACCTCCCCAAATTTTGGTAAAAAGCCCCCCAAAAAGGTTTTTTATAAAAAAATCAATTTTTTTTTGTTTTAGAGAAAAAGTATCTAGAAATTCAGAAAGTAGACAAAATTTCCATCAAATATGATATATGACATTATGACTTAGGATGAAGGGGAAGGGGGGATCTGCCTCGGAACATGCGCGCGGTGCTGCGTAAACTAAGTTGCGCAATTCCACTTAACCACTCACACGTTTACATTCGCCCTCCCATCTCCCCTCCGAACTTTCTCTATAACGTTTACTTTAAGATTTTTGGGTCGCTGAACCCGAATTTTTAACTCTCCCCCAAAAATTTCCCCCCCGAAACCCCCTCCAAATAATTGTTTTTAACCTAAATTTCTTATTATTTTAGGGGAAAAGCATTACGAAATTCAGAAACTAGACAAAATTTGCAACAAATATGATACATGACATTATGAATTAGGATGAACGGGGAGGGTGAGAGCTGCCTCTGAACATGCACTGCGGCGCTACGTGCACTACATTATGAAGTCCAGGCAATAGGGGATTTTATCTGGCAAAATTAATACTAGTTCTGGATTTCGACTCACTTTATGTTTTTTGGGTCGCTGAATCCGAATTTGTAACTTCCCACCAAAATTTCACCCCGCAACCCCCCCCCCCAAAAAAAAAAAAAAAAATTGATTTTTTGAAAAAATTTGGTTTTTAAGAAAAGCGCGCGGGGAATGTTCCGAGGCAGCCCCCTCTCTCCCCGTTTATCCTACGTCATAATGTCATATATCCTATTTGTGGCAAATTTTGTCTAGTTTCTGAATTTCGTAATGCTTTTCCCCTAAAATAATAAGAAATTTAAGTTAAAAACAACTATTTGGGGGGGGGGTTCGCGGAGGGGGATTTTGGTGGTAAGTTAAAAATTCGGATTCAGCGACCCAAAAAACTTAAAGTAAACCTTAAGAGAAAGTTCGGAGGGAAGATGGGAGGGCTAATGTAAACGTGTGAGTGGAAGTGCAATTGTGCAAAGTGGAATTGCGCAAGTTAGTCCACGCAGCACTGCGGCGCATGTTCCGAGGCGGATCCCCCCTTCCCCTTCATCCTAAGTCATAATGTCATATATCTAATTTGTTGCAAATTTTGTCTAACTTCTGAATTTCTAGATACTTTTTCTCTAAAACTATAAAAAATTGATTTTTTTAATAAAAACCTTTTTGGGGGCTTTTTACCAAAATTTTGGGGGGTTGCCGGGGGAAATTTTGGTAGAAAGTTACAAATTTGGATTCAGCGACCCAAAAAACATCTAGAAAGCCGATTTTTAGTACTACCATTAATTGTGCTAGGTGGAGTCCCTATACGATATCTATTGCCTCGACTAAGCGTTCAGGAATCTGTTCACATGGGACTTCTTCAAGAGTCTTACCACTTAGTCATGTTGTTTTACTCAACACATTTGATTGCTATTACCCATTTCAAATAAAATCATTACCCTTATTTAATGACAGATTAAATATTTTCATTAACAAAATGACAGCAATCATATAATCTAAATGCGGCCAAATTTCAACACTGTGGCTGCGGTCCATTAAATACCATTATTGCTGGCAATTTATTTAAATTAATATCCTAATGGATTTTTGAGTAATTTTTAGTTCATATAATGGCAAACATTACGGTACAGAAATTTTGGTAGGGTGGTAGGTTTTTTAAAATTAAAAACTAAGTAGCTATGAAACACAGGCTAGCACTATTTTAGAATAAAGAAAATTAAATTACAGTAAAGTTCACCTTCAATAAAGCAATGGATTACCTATTAGATTTTGTTTTGAAAACGATTTTAAAGTAGTGATGGGCAGAATGAACAATTTTACTGTCAAATGAATTATTCGTACATGCGCAAAAACGTACTTTCCAAACTTTGTATATATTTTTAATCAAATACCACCAGAAATTTAGTTAAAAAAAAAGAAAAAAAATCATAGTTGCTAACTTTCGTAATTTGCTTAATATTTTCTTCAAAAATTTTGAAAACTGATTAATTTCTGATAGAAATTGAATATAAAAAAAAGATTTGCAGCTATGCTTTTGCGCATGCCCGAATGATTCATTCGAATGGTAAAATCATTCATTCTGCCCATCACAATTTTCAAGTTGTGATTTATAAATCACATATAATTTTTAATTAGCTGTTTTAGTTTTTTAAATATCCCTTTCTACCATTCATTGATCAAAATTGTATGAACTTTTATTTAAACCCTAATTTTCCTCTTATAAAGAAATAACAGATCTAACTAAACATTTCTGCGGTTAAATGCTTCCAAGCAAAGTCTCATCTTTAGCCACCCATGAATTCAATCAGCGAAGTTAGATAAAAAAAAATATATAAATGAAATATCCCAATTGTCGAGTTAAATTTGCTCCTTTAACGATCATTATACGTTTTCTTTATGCAATAATTTCTCTGGGATCCATAATGAACGAAGCGTCAGTTTCTTTTTATTTTGCCTAGCTTTTCTTTCCCATGGGTTGTTGAAATTTTTGAGCAACGGATTATTTGGCTGAGGTTTCGTCATTCTGAATTATGAAGGTTTTCATTCCGTTCAAAATTATTCACATGCTTTTTAACGGTTATCTGATGATTCATGCTGTTTCGCTAAATTTAGTATGCAGGGCTCCCAAATGGTCCGCCAACTGAATACCAATGAATTTTAACAGAAAATTTTATGGTAGGATTGCGCTAAAGGGGTTTCCGGGGCGATTTGTAAGAAAAATCTAAAAAGAAAATTTTTCTAAAATAATACTGGTATTCAGTTGGCGGACCATTTGGGAGCCATGAGTATGCCAATAAACTTAAAGAAGAATTTGCAGCTTTGATTTTTGTATCATTCCTTCTCTGACCGCCTGTCTACAAAGATGTAGGCTTTTTGTCTTTATATGAGGATAAAGGCACCACCCAAATTCCTATATTTGATTTAAACTGCATCTGTTCAATTCAAGATTTTAAAAAGACTGTAATGTTTCCTACAGACTAGTTCCCCCTTGCTTCTAGGGAGAATTTTATTTTCAGAAACTGGACTTATTATTTAAATGTCACGGCAAAATAATAACACGGAACCTATATTATACAATTAAAAAGGTTAAAGACCTCTGTGTTAATATCGTGACTTATGACTTTTACGCGATGTAATATGCAATTACATACCACTTTTCTGAAATTAATATTCCATTTATAAATTCCGAAATTAAACAATCCGATTTTTTTCCGAAATTGTGGTAATTTAACTTAATTTCCGCACATCGCGTGTAAATGACAGTTGTACTGTATCATATTTACCAACTTTTACAATTGTTTTTCTTAACATTAAATTTAATGGCATATTTTGCCTTATTTAATCACCGCACCGATTAAATAAGTCGAAAATTCCTATTAAATTTTAGCGGTAAAAATAAAATCATAAACGTTAGCAACTACACTTCATTTGAAATCAAATAAATATCACATATATACTAGACACAACATCGTAAATGCATTTTCTAGATATATTTGGCTTAAAAACTCCAGAAGTTTAAGAGCCATCATTAGCATATTGAAAACAGTTTAAATAATGGCTTTTAGAATGAAATATTAATAGGTTTTCAAAAATAAATAACTAATTACTGAATGAAATCATAAAATTTTAATTTATATTTCTACTGTTTACGTGAACTACTCAAAGAAAATTAACACTGAGATGGAGAAAAATTAAAGATTGTATATCACGGTACCTCTGATTGTTGTTAAAATGCGCTACGTGAAACAATAAAGAGTTATTCGCCTTGACAGAATTTCCCATTTTTTGAAAATATATATTTTTTAAATTGATAACTTGTCAAATTGCTTATTAACAATCTCCTTCAATAAATAAAATAATCATGTTCAGAATTCCGCATTTTAGGAAATACGGAAACGCTAATCTTAAATATATAATTAACAAAATAGCATTTTAAATATTTAAATTACTAACAGTTTAAATTTTGTTTCGAAAACAAATATATTTTTCCAAAATTAATAACCTTTGTTGACGTCATTCTGCTTCTGAAATTTTTATCTAGATTCAATGTCACAATTAACTAGTTTCTTTTTCACAACGATTGCTAAGATAAATTAAGAAAAGAGGAATGTAAAAGTAATTTCGATTTATTTAAAAGGATTTAGTCAGTTTCAATTATGTGGCAGAAATTAGTTTTAATAATTTTAAAGTATTATTTAAAAATTGTTTCAAACATTTGAAAAGATTTTCATTAATTTTAAAAATTAATAAAAACTTAAAAATGATAATTGTGATTTTTTTTCCGAAACTATTGCGGTAGAGTGTTATCTTGTCGTAACTCAACATTTTTTATCAGAAATTAATGTCCCTTTTTGGTTGTAATTGTTGCTTTCGATGTAAACACCTTAGCAAATGTATGTGTTTGAATTGACCCCTTAATTCTCGCCCCCGTGATATTCACGGGCTGTGTGTTTTATTCAGATTCTTTTATTCTTACCAGTTTTATAAAATAGTGTAATTAGCTTTATTCTGGTATCATTTTATCTGTCATTAAATAAAGTGAATATTTCTTTTTCAAAAAAAGTGGTGGCAGTAAGAAAGCTGAATTTTTAAACCGTAATTTTATGCGACCGTTTGGGGGTTAATTAAATGTTTTAAATTGCGAGCACTGGATGCATTATTTCTACTAATAAAGCCAGTAGAGGATTGTGTTTCGCTGTTTCGGGGTTTCATCTTGTTACTATCAACAGTATTTTCGAAAACAAAACTTCGGCTTTCTTGGGGGCTCGTATGCATATTTAGTTTTATAAAAAACTTTTCATATCTACTGTAATTTCCGGCGCATAACCCGCGGATCAAACAATCATGATTCGACCCAGAATTTTTAAAAAATAAAATGTTACTTTTTAAATCACGGTAAATATTTGTCTTCAATTCCTGAATAAAATTTCTGGGTTCAAATAGAATTCTTTGGTCTGCGGATTATACGCTGGAAATACGGTATTAAGATTAGATCTAGAATGATATTTTTATTCTGTGATTTTAGATTGTAGGAAATTCGTAGGAAATTAGTAGGAATTTAGTAGGAAATTAGTTATCTATAAAGCCCTATATAGTCAGTGTTGCCAGATTGGGGACTTTTTGTCCCCAGATTGTTGATTGTCACCGCGTTTTTTAAATACAAATATTCAGCCTATTTAAAAATTAGATTAAAAATTCTGAAAAATAAGGCGAATTATACTATTTTAGAAAAGTGGTGGCAGTCAAATAATCTGAATTAAAAATGTCCCCAATCTGGCAACACTGTATATAGTTTAGTACCTTTCTATTGTCATATCATATTTTCCCGAAAACAAATTCGTATTGCTCTATTTTCAAAAAACATCAAATATATGAATTATAGTATGTTTTGAGTCTTGTAAATATTGAGAAGCGCATTTTGAAAATTGTGTGATAATGCGGGTAAAAGTGTCCAAATAATGATGTAACAATAATTTGTAAACAAAAACAATAATATGCACCTGGAAATTCATAAATATATCGTTTAGCCGTCATATTTATCTAAAACGTACATTTATCTTTAAAGGGGTCCGGGACACAAAAATCTTGTAATCAAATTTTGTAAAAACATTTTATTTCATTAAAATGTTCTCGGTTTTTTCCTGCTAAAAATGACTTTTAAATCATGTTTCTGCCTTAATTAAAACAAGAAATAGTAATTTTTTCGTTTTGGTTTGTTTTCAAAATCTAGCTTTTAAGCAATGACTGTCATGGAAACAACTTCTTGTAAAAATGCGTTTTTGTTCATGATGGGCTTTTTCAACATTTTTCGTATTTAAATTCTTATAAGTCAAGAACCGTTAAAGATAATTGGTTCAAACTTGGAACATGTGCTTTTCAATTGTTTTACTTTAATTTTAATTCAGCATATTTGAGAAAAATATTTACTTTTGAAAATATGATTTTTTTTTTCTTTAAGTTCCATCATTTTTTTTAAATTTTTTCGTTAAATATTTTTAAATTTTTTTTAAATAAATATTTTTGAAAATGCTGAATCCAAATTAAAACTTATATATTTCTGTTTCTTTAAATGAAGAAAAATTGAAATTCTATTAATAATATTTCGATTCATGACGATTTTAAATTACCCCACTTTTTAATAAATTTAAAATTTTAATTTTTTAAAGAAAATATGAGAAGTTATATTATGTGATTTTGTTTACAAATGATATGGTTAACCGTCACAAAAAATTCAGCATTTTAACTCAATAAATAAAAACTATTTGAAAATATGTCCCGGACCCCATTAACATGGATTGTTTCATTTTTAAATAATTTGTATCTAACTAATGTATCACTTACACTTCATGCTAATTTATATTTCTACATTTTTGTGGTATGAAGAAATTAAAAATTCAATAAAATTACGGTACTGCTATTGAACCTTTAAAAGCGGTGTTAAAATTTAATTTGCAGATGGTCCTTTATAATAACAAAAAAAAAGAACATAGAGAATATAGAGGTTTACATGATTCAGTGGTGGAAAATTGGCGCAGAGGTGGAACCTATTGACACCACTAAATTTTTATGGTATTATTCAGTTTAATAAAAACTCAGAAATTTGATAATTAGATAAGAGGCAAAATACTACTATAATTTAGTGGTGTCAATGGGCTCCACCTCTGCGCCAATTTTCCACCACTGCATGATTTAACCCTTCTAGTACCATTGGGGTATTTTTAACACAGTATTTTTTTATTGCGAAATTTTTAATGTTTCGAACCAGACAAAAATAATATTTTATGCTTAACCCCTTGAGGGGCAAGTGATTGTGTTCATGTAATGTTGATCTCGCACCGGAATCTTTGAAAAATTCTATTTCAAAATAAGTAAAAGCAATTTTACGGCTTTTTACAACCAAAGTTAGAAAAGTAAAGTTTCATAAAATTTTTCTGGTGTAAAACTTCATTAATCGTAGGTGGTACATAATATACCGGTGCCCCCCAAGGGGTTAACGTATGAAATCAAATAGACACGCCTTAGAAAGCAATTACATATAATAAAAATAAATTTCTGGTTCAAATCATGTAAAACTAAGCATGCTCATAAGCTATTAAAACCTGGTACTAGGATTGTTAAAAAGGTACTTCCCTTTTTAAAACTCATGAGAACTGTAGTTAAAGCCATCGTTTTGATTATTTTTATCTACTGAAGTGCGCTACTATCGTCTATTTCGGTCACAAAAAAAATTATGGCAGATTTCACTGACATTTTCAAGAGAAATATATTTCAAAATATCAAATTTTGTATTCTTTTCAGTAAAATTTATTTGGAATTCATACAGAGATTTTTGAATTTTTCGATAATTTCTTATGCGATTTATAGTTTTCTTTTGCGTTCCGTGGAGTTTTTTTGGCATACTTAACAGGAATATGGTTTCAAATTTTTAGCCCTATGTATCTTTAGCCCTAAATTTTGGACTTTGCGATTTTTCAGTTTTTCTGATGTTTTTCATGCGATTTGTATCGTCTTTTAGTGTTTAGCAGCAATTTTACCACTCAATTCAATCTGATTTCAATCTTTTAGTCTAAAAAATTAAATTTTGTGGTCTGTTTAATGTAGTTTATACGCAATTCGTAGAGAGATTTTTTAGCGATTTTTAGCTTTTTTGCGATTTGCGGCGATTTTTTACATTTTCTAAAATAATTTACTTTTAATCTTTCAGGCCAACATAATAATTTTTTATCTATGAATTTTTTTAATTTTTTGCTTGAAACGGCGGTTTTTTCCCCATAAAAAAAGGATTTAGTTTCAATATTCTAGCCCAAAATAGTAAATTTTACCGTCTGCAAAAATTTTTAAAGTGTGTCAGCAAAAATGTACTCATTGGATTGATTTTGTCAAGTACAACCATCCCTAAGAACTCACCCAACTATCTCCGTGGAAGAATATTTTGGTTTTCTTATGAATCTTGTTCAATTGTTCTCTTCAAAATTAAGTATCCATCAGGGTTTATGCGTATCAAAGATTCACTGTGTTTTAGAATGGAGTTATGAATAAAGACAAGGAGACATATAGTGTACTGTCTATCAGTTGCGAGTGAAGTAACTGAGGAGGTTAACACAAGATGGCGGCTGCTTTTTTAAAAATAGGATCTACAGTTTCTGATTACCGCCAGGGCAAACTTCCTACGAGTCAAATTGAATAGAAAACTTCGTCTTATTTAAGCATCTTATTCGTAGAAACACTTTCTCACAATTGTGGTAAAATTTTCTATTTTTTTTCAGTGGTGTCAGCTTTACTAGTAAAACTTTCTGTTCGTTTCACTGGTTGTCACAATATGGCGGAAACGCAGGGCCTGACTATATCCCCAAAGTAAACTTCCACCAGTAAAAATTTAAATCTTTTTCTGCCATTATTTATGACCGAAATCTTACATTAATCAGACATTTAAATAAGGAGAAAGTTCCTATATAAATTTTCTGGTGGAAGTTTCCACGGGCGGTAATCAACACCTGCGAAAGCGGTTACAGTTGAAGCTTCACTATTTGAAAGAACTGTTAGTTCCTCTTTATTAATAATTCATTGGTTTTAGGTGTTTTAGTATCAGAAATTTAGTAAAGTACTGGTCGCTATATCTGAAGACAGATCTTTTTTTCGTTAAATAAGGCAAATATTACTTTACAAAAATTCTGATAAAAGGTGCTTGAAAGTCCTTGAAGCGGAAGAACCCTGTTTTCGAATACATATTTAAATTATTTCTTAACCCCTTGAATGGTACTGGTATATTATATCGTGGAACTCTTAATAAAGTGGAAATGGCATATCCTGAAAATAGTAAAGCTTCAACTGCAACTGCTTTCGCAAATGCTGATTACCGCCGAAGGAAATTCCACCAGTAAATTTAAACAGAAAATTTCCTTTTATTCAAACTCCTTATTACTGCAGAATTTCAGTCATAAATAATGGCAGAAAACAGATATTCATTTTTACTGGTGGGAGATTTCTTTTGCGGTACTCGGGCTGTGCGTTTCCACCATATTGTGACAACCTAGACAACCTCCTATCTGTGTCAGTGAAAAAGATTATAATAACTGGGAAAACTGACACCAGTTAAAATAAATAGAAAATTTTAGCCTATTTGTAAGAAAATATTTTTATGATATAAGTCTCTTAAATAAGACGAAAATTTCTATTTAAATTTACTGGCGGAAGGTTTGTCCGGGTGGTAATCAGAAACAGTTGATCCAATTAACAAAAACAGATTCCATCTTGTGACAACCACCTCAGTTACTTCACTCGTAACTGGTAGACAGTACACTATATTTCTCCTTCTCTTTATTCTTAACACCATTTATTATATATACCACTTAATTCTAATTTACGTATGCCACATTTCCACCGGAATTTTGGAATGAAGTTTTATTTTTATAATGTACGCGAAGAACAGCTTTTACTTACTTTCATGTAAATTTGTAAATTCCGGTGTCAGTCAATCATTTTAACATTTTAGGAACAGAAGTGCTTTGCCCCTGAAAGGGTTAATGCATAGCACCAAACATTTATATAGCTGCCAACCTTTACGCTTTTTTATTACCACTATTATTTAATAGTAATATTTTCCGTTTTTAATCGGCGAACTCTGAGATTCAATAAGTCAAAAATCTCTCTTAAATTTTAGTTGTAATAGCAAAGCGTAAAAGTTGGCAGCTATGCATTTACGTTTTTTACTACGAAACTTTTACAGCAAATTTTGCTTATTTAATCTCCGCAATTTGCGATTAAATAACTCAAAAATTTCTATTAAAGTTTAGTGGTTAAAAAATTGCAATATAAAAGCACCAAATTAGACAGAATGATTAATGACTTAATTTGTAACCTAGAAATGTTCTATTAATTATGATGAACATTTCTGTAACATTTTTAGTACCATATGGCCACATCGAATTGCCTGTCGAAAGAAGAACCCCCATTTGATAAAGGCAAAAAAATAGTTGCTCTGCAGCTACATCGGGGTCATAGAGACCACCATTTCCGAATAGTAATATTTGCTTTATCTAATGACAAAAGTTCTGAGATTACACAACGTTAATATTTCTATTTAGAAATGATGCTATTTCTACGGCCTGCAGTTGATTGTTGGAAAACTTTGAGCTACATCAAGCATTGAAAATTTAAATGTAGGTTCGTAATTTTTAATTTTCTTTTAAAATAAGCATTTCATTAAAGCACTGATAAAAGAATATCCCGTGTGGGATATCATGTACAGGGTGATTTCTTTTTAAGTTGTGAAAGTAAAACCCAATAACAAAAGAACCACTGATTCAAATGACCTAACATCTCACCAGTATGCCAAAGCAATGGGAATTTTTTAGGCTGTGTTAAAAAAAACTTAAAATCGCACCGACAGATAGCGTTGTATATGCATTCAAGTCAAAAGAGGAGCTTGCGAATGACGCATGCACAGTGGCGATAAAAACTTGAAGAAAGCACACCCCGTGTTCACTATTCTACGGATATCCTTGCAATGACTGTGCCACTGACGGACCGTTGCGCACAGTTTCCGCGTCTGGTGGATTTTCTGTTTAGAAATTTTTAATTTACACCATAAAAATTTAAAAAGTAATTTTGTTTTATTTTTTAAGGAAAATCTGTCATATTGTAAACCAAAAATAACTCTTAAAACTTTCTGGTGAAAATTCGGAGTGTCAAATTAAAAAATCAGCCACATGCGGCACAAGTGAAAATGCGTTGTTAGTGAAACTGTATTATCAGAATAATGACAGCGCAGCAACTGCTCTTAGCAGATTTAGGACACTTAAGAATTTAAGAAATGGTCCAATGACGACAGAAGGCCTACGGAAGATGGTTTTCAAATTTGAACAAACTGGTTCAATGAGCCTAAACCCCGGTAGAGGAAGGAAACCAGTTTGTGTGACGGCTGTGGAAAGCGTAGCTACTGCATTAGAAGAAGGATCCAGCAGTGGTGCGGGAAGCGGCAGTGCACAATGCATTGCCAGAACTTTGGACATAACGGTCAGTACGGTACATAATGTTTAGAGAAAAATTATGCGATGCTATCCGTACAAAATAACCCATGTTCAAGAATTGCTTGCAGCAGACCTTCCAAAACGAGATTATTTTGCTTTGCAATTCCTTGCACGCATGGAAGTGGACATCTGATGGCCCTACAACTTTTGTGGACAGATAGAGCACCTTCAGAACGCAGTCAATACACAGGATTGCCGAATATTGGGCAACAGAAAATCAGAAAATTTCTCAAACTTTACTTCTTCATTCCCCAAAGGTGGCTGTGTGGTGCGGGTTTATGACAGAGTTTGTGGCTGGCCCATACTCTTTCGAGAAAGTCACTCCTGCGGGTCCTGTTACATGCACCGTCAATGCCAACAGCACCGAATTTCTGTTGTCCAGTTACACAAAATTAATAATTACAAAAAATCTGTTCGATAAGAAATATGCACTAGAAAAAAAATCTGTTCGATAAAAAAATATGCACTGGAAAAATATTTAAGTTCAATAAAAATATTAAAAGGATCAAAGTATAAAAAATATTTTTTTTCATTTTCTGAACACAAACTTATTATTTTTAAAGAAAAGTTTTTTTCTAAAGTCCAACATTTTCTTTTTTTTTTATTCAAGCCTGAAACATTCTTATTAATTTTATAAAAACAAGACTAAGAAAACAGACAAAAGATATTATGTAAATATACAATTATTCAGATCTAAAACTTACAATGATAATTGTAAGAAATCATTTTCTTCTTGTGATTCTTGGTCTGCTCCAACATACATTTTTTGTACAGATTCCAATAATTTTGGGATAATTGATGAATCAAAAAATTCTTCTTGACCAAGTACATATTTAAAGTCAACAGTTAAGTTTTTTTTTAACAATGTCTTTTGCAACATCACGCATGTTGATGGAATAAAGCGCACTGTCAGAGAACTCTAACCATTTTTCAGTTCGAGTTTTTGTTACACAGTCATGCATAAAAGGTGCTTGATAAGACTCACGACATCCGAAACAGTTTATCAGTTCCCAAATTTTTATAGTCATGGCAGCAACCAAACACTTAGTCAGGGAATCAACGATTTCCAAATACGCGTCGGGGTTAGATGTTGGGTTAAATTGCAAATCTGTGTTGTCCAGTTCTTCATAAATATAGTAAGATATTGAGTATGTGATTAGTCCATCTTTCAAACGATCCGTGATATTGCACATGTTATCAACTACCTTTTCAAGCTCAGCAAGTGTTAGTACGACGTGTTCAGGTACGAATTGCATATTCATATTTTTTTATTTGGAAAAGTCTTTTGAGAACGTAAAGTTCCACACCATCCTTCACTTGCTTTGAAATGCACAAATCTGATTCAATAATTGTCATCTTTTCTGAAAATTTGGGATTTAATATAGTCTTGATTTCACGACACAAGGATTGCCAGACTTTGGGAGTTAGAGATACACCATCTTTAGTAGGCTGTAATTCACCGTCGGGATCAACAATATATCGTCTAATGTGAACTCGGGTTTGCCCCAGAAAATAATTCACGGAAAGAAAGTTTTCTCCACCTAGGTATTTCATGTCCTTCGAATTATGCCCTTTAACCTTTTCTACAAATGATTGAACCTAAAAAGAAATAAAGAGAAAGACCCAAAATAAGTAAAAATAATAAAAAATAATTAAACTTTATTATTATGAATTGAAAAAATTTTAATTAAAAAAAATCAATTAAAAAACTTACCGTAGTTTGGTAATTCTTCGTTTTCTTGTTGCTTTCTTTAATTTCAACAAGTTTACGCTTGCTTTTGTTGGTGTGAAGTCTGTCTTCCATGACGAAAAACAATAAAAATAACTAAAATAAAAGCGAAGATAAATCACAAGACAACAAACGATGGTACACACTCTTGAGAATAATCTAAGCGACTGACAAATACAACTGATGCCATTTGTTGAATCAGAAACTTTTTTCAGAATCGGTTATAGTTAATCGGTTTCTAAACAACTCATCTTGATATTTTGCTTACAGTTTAACCTTAAAAACAACTCAACTTTGCAAACGGTCCTCGTAATTGCTTGTCTAGGGTGCAATCATCACATGACGTCACATTCACGTTCGAACATATTCCGTTTTTGATTGACAGGTGGACACACCCCCTTCTATCGTACTCCTAAACGATCCAGTCACGTGACACCCCCCTTTTCCTCCCCCTCAAAATATCCAGCAAAAAAACAACTCAAAATCCAGCAAAAAAAAACAACTCAACCTAAAATCCTCGTCCTCCTATACGATCCAGTCACGTGACCCCCTTTCCGACCTTCCTTCCCCCTCCCCTAGCATAATCAGCAAAAACAGCTCAACATTCAGCAAAAAAACAACTCAACCTAAAATCCTCGTCCTCCTATACGATCCAGGCGCGTGACCCCCTTTCCGACCCCCCCTTCCCCCCTCCCCTAGCATATCCAGCAAAAAACAACTCAACCTTCACCCTCGTCCTCCTATACGATCCCGTCACGTGACCCACCCCCACTTCCGGTTCCACCCTCTTTTGATTGACAGCTGCCACGCCCCATATGACGTCACTTCCGCCGCCCGTAGACCTCTGTATACTATAATCTCTGTATACTTTGTAATAGTTGTCCAGTTAACACTCCAGCTGCGTCAGTTTCTGGGTAGCCCCGTATTTTTGCCAGATGGTGCTGCTCCACATATTGGCGCACAAGTTAAGGATTTTCTGAGGAGATCATTCGAAAATGATCAGATTATAATCCGCAATTTCCCAACAGCCTCGCCAGCTCAATCTCCTGATCTCAATCCCTGCGATTTCTGGCTCTATGGGTACCTGAAAATACTGTGTATTGTGGTGGTGTTGCGAACTTAGCTGATCTGAAGGCACGCATTGTGCACCAGATCCACAGTATCCAGCCGGATACTCTTCGCTTTGTTGTGGAACATGCGATTTCACGTTTCCAACTTGTAGCTCAAAACGGTAGATACCACATTCAAAACCCCTTATGCGTTAGTTGCCCAGTTCCGTACTAATGCTTTACTCCATATTTTTATTTCGTTCTGGTTCTGCGAAGATACTCACAGTTCCTTCTCCTAATTACTGCATTCTGTATGTTTTTGATATGCTTAATAAAGTTTTTTTCTTCTTAAAGTACCGTCCATTCTTTTCCTCCCACTGATGATATTCTTTGTTTCTTTTAACACTAGAAAGACGGGGAAATTTACTCAAATTTTATAAAAAATATTTCGTACCAGAATTTTTATTTTTAATTATTAACTTATTTATTTAACTAGTTTTTTCCCTTTTTACCTTTTAAATTAGGTTTATAAAAAAATTCTGGTTTGAACCGCAATGTATTCATTTGGTAGCGGTCAAAATGACCGCTCATCGTCTTTCTAGTGTTAACTTACAGCGCTATCTGTCGATGCGGTTTGAAGATTTTTTAACCACGCCTAAAAAATTCCCATTGCTTTGAGAGCATACTGCGGAAAGTTCAGGTCATTTGGATGAGTGGTTCTTTTCTTACAGGGTTTTACTTTCACAACTTAAAAAAAAAATCCTGTGCATATTTACCAAATAACTCATGTTCGTTTATCAAGGAATAGATAAAAGCTCACCAGATCATTTAAAATTATATTAATTATAAATAGGTTCTATTAGAAATTATAATATTGTATGGTAAATTATTTATGTTTTGTGTTTCTTATCCCTCCGCCTACCAGACGGGTCCAGTGGACCCGATGGGTACATTCGAAATATTTATTCTAACCAGAAATTTCTTTAAAATTAACTAAATATGTAAACCAGACAATAATGAGTTAAGTAAATAAGTTCAATAGTTTTAAATAAGAATTCTGATGTGTAATATTTTTATAAAACTTGAGTAAAATTTTCGGTAGTTCTAGGGTTAAAAAGAGTGTTTAGATGGGGTGTGTCCAACATGCAGTTCTCGGGTCGAGCAGGGTTGCCAGTTTGCTCCCCCCCCCCCCCCCCACTTTTATTTGGGAAAACCGAATTCGTGCCATAAATAAAATAAAAAAGTTTTTTTCTCTATTTAATGACAGAAATTTCGTGATTATTTAAAGTAAAGATTCTTCTATCACAATTTCTGGTGTGAATTTAAAATTTGGAAATAAAAATGGAGGCCAAACTGGTAACCAACGGGTGCCGGGAGCTATCAGTATTTCTGAGTAGTATAATTATCACAAATGTCAAAATTCTGCATTTAAATAAGAAACCAATTACTATTTCATAATATTAATCAGAAGGGACCTGGGAACAGATATCTTTCCGGGACCGCCATCTTGGAATTTTTCTTGGCGTGAAAACCCCTTTTCCGCCAAATAGTAAATGTCGCCAAGCACCGATTTATACGCATGTTAGGCTTAACGAAAATAAAATGTAAATAACAAACAAAACTCGTTAAAGCAGCAATCTCTAAAAGTCGTATGAACGCTACGCGTTCATTAACCGGAAAAAAAAAAGTCACTGGATTCAGCAAACTCCTTCTGCAGCAATCTGGAAAATGCACGAAACTTGTTAAAGCGTCAATCACTAAACGCCGTCTCAACACTACGCGTTCATTAACCGAAAAAATCGTCACTGGATTCAGCAAACTCCTTCTCCAGCAATAACAAAAATGCACAAAACTCGTTAAAGCAGCAGTTAGTAAATGCACGTATGTTGCTGTGCACCAATCTCCGAAATGCATGAGAAATATACAATAAACGACGAATAGAAAACATTACTATTGCCGTAAATTCCCGCGTATGCGCCGCGGCCTAGTTAAGTCTTTTTCAAACCAGAAATTTTATTGAAAAAAAAAGAAGTGAAATAAGAGCTAAGCAGAAGGAAGTCACATTTTACTTAAAATAAATTCTGGTAGGAAATTAAATTATCTGAGGTGCGGCGGATACACGCGAAATTACGGTAAATAAAACAACAAAATATACATAAAATTATCAACATACCTTAATAGACATCTCCTTTCTTGAAAGCTCAAGCACGAAATACCTCCTAGCATCACCTTCATTTTCCAAAATAGGCTTATCGCTACGCATTGTAAACAAAGCTCCTTTATCATTCAAAATTTCCTCATATTTCTTAATTACATCAGCAAGAGCATTTAAACGGATTACAAAACTCATGTCAATCAAATACATCCAATAAATTTAGCATAAAAATAAAAAGACAGAAAGCTAAAGCACGATATCAAAACACATGCATAAAATCCCAAGCGAAAAGGGTCTTCTCAAGCACAATCTCGTTGAAAAACGGGTTTGCCAGAAAATGTCACGCCAGAACACACACGTCACACAGGTTCCATATCGATAAAGATCGCCAACATAAAATAGCCAAGAAATCTCAAAACATCCAAGATGGCGGCCATAGGAATATACGGCATCTAAGCCAACAGGCAGAACATTCGGATTTCATAGTTCAGTTTAAGGATCTGAAATGGATATGTATTTTAATTATCGTATTTTATACAATATTTTCAAACATTAATCATTCAGGATTTTACTATCAATGAACGGTTTTAAATAGATTATATATTTCGAATTTTCTAACTATATAAATACGAAATTTATGTGAAGTAAATTTCAGCGTTTTTTTATATTTTCTGATAGGTCATACGCGGAGTGATAAATGTGTACATCAAAGGTATATACCCGCTATCAGGAGTTCAAAAATCTAGGCGCCAGCGGGCAGTCTCTCATCACTAAATTTTATCTGTTTTCTTCGGTTAAATTTTATTAGCATTCGTACAAAGAATATAGACGAAATATTAAACGAAAAATAATGAATAAAATTTAGTGGTGACAGACTGTCCGCTGGCGCATAGATTTTTACATCCCTGCTCACTATGATTTACGAAATGTATTCTCACAATACTATTTACGAAATGTAGTAGCCCCTTCTTTGATGACAAAACTTTTCCGAATAAATACGGTAAAAATGTCAATTCGGAAAAGTGGTAGTACTGAGGGCCTTGCAGTGAATACTAACGAAAGTTGTGTTTCTAAAACGAATGAAATTTTATTCAAATCTCTTTGAATAAATTTATACAATATATCTCTCTAATAGAAACAAAAAAATAAATGAAATATTTTAAAATAGCGATAAAAGAGGCATAAATGAAAAGTTTTGAATCATGAAGTTGAAAATAAATGTTTCAGATTGAACGAACGTGGTATGAAAGGTAATTTTTAAATGATTTCGGAAGCATTTTGTCACAAGGATATAGAAGGATTTCAAAATGTTTTAGGTACCATTTCTCTATTCTTTATTCGTAAAGTGTAGACTCATTTATACTTTGAAGATATTTTTTTTCAGATATTCTATTTATTATGAAATCATTGAAATCATGTTAAGGATATCTGTAGGAAGAATATTTTTTAATTCACTTTCAAAGATGTTATTTTCTTTAAAAAATAGCAGCTTAGATGTTTTCGGTTTATTTTCTGCCTGCAGTATAAAAAATCATTTTAAATTTAAAAAAAAAAAATCAGCATTTCCACATTTGAAGATGAGTTAGGATTTATTTTCAGGAACGGTTGGTTAAGGGGAAAAATTCTTTTCATGAAACTCAAAAGAATAGCGAAATACATTTTGAATAGTATTCGTAAAAATGTCTTCCCAATTGGATTTTATTATTTTTAGAAATTTTGAGAAATGTCAAGTAAACTCAATATTATAAGCGCATAATGTTATCGTAGTAAGAAAACCCACACCACCAAATGCTATTTTATCACGAATATTTCGCATTGAGATTCGAGAAGCAATGTTGACAGTTCGCATTTTTTAAAAATTCAGATTCGCTGGAAAGCCATCAATTTTTTCTAGAAATAATATTTACCCTTTTTAATGACAAATTAAACAAAGGGAAAATAAGACAATATATGCAGGGCTCCCAAATGGTCCGCCAACTAAATACCAATAAATTTTAACAGAAAATTTTATGGTAGGTTTGCGCTAGAATTAACTTTCAAAGGGGGTTCCGGGGCGGTTTGTTAGAAAAATCTAAAAAGAAATTTTTTCTAAAAAAATATTGGTATTCAGTTGGCGGACCATTTGGGAGCCCTGTATATGGTTTTTCAAAAAAGGGATTGCAATCAAGCAATCTGAATGAAAAATAGCAGCAGATAGGCCAAACTAGCGAGATGTACCATTATTCTAAGAATTGTGTTTTCGTTCAGAAAATGAGTATCGTAATTTCGCGCGTATCCACCGCACCTCAGATAACTCAGTTTCCTACCAGAATTTATTTTAAATAAAATGTGACTTAATTCTGCTTAGCACTTATTTCACTTCTTTTTTTTTTTTTTTTTTCAATAAAATTTCCGGTTTGAAAAAGACTTAACTAGGCCGCGGCGCATACGCGGGAAATTATGGTACATCATTTTAAGAGTTAGTGTATAGAATAATTTCGGGATTTATGCTGCACATTTATTTTTATTTGTGTATAAAGTCCCATGGTGGACATAAAAAAAACATGCTGTGCTATTTAATGTTCAATATACAACGCGTGTACTGCGACAAAAAATTTCAAAATAAATTATTAATATTAAAGAAAAAAAAATTCTAAATCATTACACTGCGGTGCGTCACCCGCACATTCAGGCTGAGAGGCCGTATTTGTGCGGTAGTTATTCCGCGCTTGTAATAAGAACAGAATGAAATTATAAATAAAAGTATTTAAAAAAATAATCATATCTGGACTATAATTAACGATGCAATGACAAAATGAAACTAAATGAGTACAATGAAACCTATTAGTTGATTCAAATTAATAATTGTTGCCTATTTTCACTATTAAAATTATCGACTTATTTTTTTTACATTAAATTTTAATTGTCTTTTCAGCAACAACGTAACAACAATATATTAGAAAGAGAAAAGAAAAAATGTAAAATTGTATTTACATAGTTTATTTGTTAACCCTTTCGGGACCGGTGGCTTTTACACAAATTTTATTCGTTTGGTACAACTTTTTTTTTTTTTTTTTTTTTTTTTTTTTAGTTACCTTTACTTAAATAATCATGAAAATGCTCTAATTAAGCCAAGCAAATATTACTTTTCTTTTTTACTGGTGCCAGAAACAAATTTTGTTGGCACTATATGAAAGTGCTTATATGCACCTATGGTCCTGAATGGGTTAAGGGACCTGTTTCTTCGACTACAAGTAACAGAAAAAGTGTCTAAAAAGTACAGTCTCTATGCAACTACATTTAAACACATGATGCAAAGAAGCCAATGACACTTCCTCTATTTTGAGTAGTTTTCTAAACATTCTTTGCAAAGAACGTCTGCGTTACGCGTAATCCAATTTTTCATTATTATCATCTTGACTAGCATCTTTCTTGCCCTTCTTACTTCTTGCCCTACTTTATTTTTTCCCTTTTTCTCCTTTGGTTTTAGTAAACTTTATAACATGCCTAACATGGTTAGTCTGTGCTAAAAGAAAAGGAAAAGTTAATAACACTTAATCATCCCGTACAAAAGAATTTGCGGCATGTATACCGGAATAGCAGTGCGGCATGTATCCCATTTTGCATGGTGCAGTCATCGGCCATCACAGTTACCTGTCACCGCTAAGGGAAATGGCGTAACCATACACACAGTACTCTATACAAACGCTACACTTAATTTTGACTTCGAAATCATGCATGCATTTAGTAATTGGTGTATGAAAAGTATTAAAACATAACGTGTTTAAAAGTTTGGACAGTGAAAACATGCACTTATGTCATATTAAGGATTGTACATCTACAAGTAAACATCGAAATGGGACTCACGCTATACACTAGTTAAAATAATCTCATTGCGCACCTATACTGTGAGTTTGACGACCATCTATTGATAATTACAAGAAATAGAAAGGCTGCGGCATCTATCCCGTATGCAGCGACTCTCCCGGAGTTACTCTATATTTAAAATTGTTCCAAGTTTCATTTTTCATGGAAATTACTAACCCTTTTTGGGAAAACAGAGTTGCCAGGTCTACGGATTTTCGCACATCAGTATTATCTTAGAGAAAATGCTGTTCTTTTAAATCCACAGAATGTTCTAATTAAATAAAACAACATTTTCTATATTAAAATACCGGTAACCGAAAAGCCGGAGACTTGGCAAAACCAGGAATATTTTTTTCCTCGTTATTTAATGAAAACAATTCTGAGACTGAATAAGGCGAAGAAAACTATTCGACAAAAATGGTGGAAATTGCCCTTCTGGCACATGAGTTCGCCGTCTATGGCAGAGAATGAAATGTAATTTTGCGACGGAGTATATTTTTGTAAAATCAGCTTCGGCGTTCTGTTGAAAATGTATATTCTTTGATGGCCATCAGGGTTTAGATGGCCTTTTTTTTTTGTGAGCACTTTACCCACAACTGTTTCCGAATACTAATCGTCATCTTATTTAATAGCTGAATTTTCTAGTTTAAATAATACGAACGTAAATATTTGGAAATATTGGTAATAAAATTCATTTAAAAGGAAATACCAGAGAAACGATAGTTAATTTTAAAATGTCGAATGAAACACTTGACGTTTTAAATCGCAATTTTTGTCACAAAAAGAAATTCTTAAGTGGATAAATATACTTTAAAGTAGTTTTCTCTGCCAAAATATTTTTTATGAAAAATACACTGTATGGCCAAAAATCATTCGACACTTTCCATTTCATACGTTTTATGTTTTTTTTTTTTTTTTTTTTTTTTTTTTTCGAATTTTCCGAAAAATTCTTGGCGAAAATTAGAGACGAAATCATTCAAAATTTTTCAAGATATCAAAACATCCGGCATTTTGTAGCTATCAAGAATTCTGTAAACGTCGTGAATTCTCTAGACGTCAAGAATATCTCTAGATATTGTCTAAACCAGAGATGCCAACCCACCTCGTATTTTATTACCACTATTTGAGATCGTTAATTTTTATCTTATTCAATCGCAGAAAATCATTATTAAATTATTCGAATAGTTTTATTAGATTAATTTTTAACACAATTATTCAATTGATAAATAAATCATAACAGTTGCAAAGTTCCAAGTGGGAGAAAAATGTCCAGGCCTCGATTCGAACCGGGGATGTCTTTGCTGAAGCCGCCAATGCTCTACCGACTGAGCCATCCAGGGCGAATCTGGAGGACTAATGCACTGAACTAAGCCATTAACTAAGAACACAACATCTGGTCTGATATCTGAAACAGCTCAACAGAATAAATCGAAGGTTATATTTTGAAACTGCAGTAAACGCTGCATGCGTAATTATATTAGATTAATGTGTAACACAATTATTTAATTGGTAAATAAATCATAACATTTCTAAATTTGTAAGTGGCTGAAAAGAGACCGGGCCTGGATTCGAACCAGGGATGTCTTGGATGAAGCCGCCAATGGTATTGAAGCTGAAAGAGTAGGAACCCTGTTATTGCAGGGCTAATACACAATCCATTTTTTGATTACTTATATTTTTATTGTTGTTGTTGTTAAATATTTTTTAGGTTTCTTTTGCAAATTTCAAGGGTCGTACTTCTCCTGAAATTTCAGGACCATGAAATTCTTCGGTACCAGTATTTTCTTATAGGAAATCTCTTCTTAAATAAGGCGAAACTTTGCGCGTTAAACCTAGATTTATTTTTCTATAAAAAAATAGTGATATTCGTCCTGAAAAATCCGCTGAAGCTTACGACCCGTGAAATTTTGTAGCAACGTATCTTGGATGTTATTTTTAGGGCAAATGTTGTAAAAATCTATCGCGAAAATTATTCTTCGAAGTCATTGGTATTAGGGCTTCCATCTGGTGCGTTTTGTTTCTCACCATTTCTTTACAAAAAAATCTTCCTTATAAATTTCGCAGGAACTTGCCTCGAAGAGCTTTTTGTTGCAATTGTTGCTAAAACCTACTATTACTTTTTTTAAATACTAGATTACAGTGGGAGACCGGCTTATTTATAGGTCGGTCTGTTATATCCACAATTAAATTGCCATATAAGTACTAGATTAATGAATTACATTTCAAAAGAATAGGTTTTAAAACGATTATATACAAATCAAAATTAATCCAATAAGGAAAAAAATATTCTTTTAATTCCTGGAAGATGATTTCTATATTTAAAATAAAATTTCAAACAGTTTGAAATAATAACTGTTAGTAATTTATTCTTTAAGTTACTGATAGTTAAAAATTTTCATTGACGAGGAAAGGTATTTCCTTTTCACTCTTCTATACGTAACTCTTTTACTGGCAAAGAAACTGCTAAAATGTTGAAACGACTGAATGTCAACAGATTTTAAAAAGACAATTTAAAAAATAACTTAATACATTATAAAAAGAAAAATATATTCAACAGTAACCATTTTTTTATAGAATTTTACACCTTATATAAGTAAATCTTCAAAAAATTCCATTTTTAGAGGATCATGTATATGAAAGAACAGTACAGGGTATCCGAAAATTCCTGGACACATTTGAAAATTCAATAAAAAATCAAGTAATTGTCGTACAGGAGTGCGATTTGGACTAAAATGCTACTCAGGATGATAAGTTTTCTTCAAGCGAATGAAAATAATTAGTTCTAAATTTCGATCGTAGATGGCGCTGCTTGTCCGTGTGTTTGATTTCAAACATGCGTTTTTTCCGAATTTCAGATAATTTTGACACTGTGACACAGAAATGGCAACATCCAGGGCTGGGAATCGTCGTTTCTGTGTCACAGCGTCAACATTAATGAGAAATTCAGAAAAAACGCATGTTTGAAAGCAAACATATTGACATATGGCGCCATCTGTGATCGAAATTTCCTATAAAATAAATTATTTTTACATTATCCTGTACCAACCATTAAAGTTTGTACCAGGAATTTAGAATCACCCTGTATAAAGAAATCTCATGTTTTTACACGTTGCATCATTTTATATGTACAACGCATGTATATTCATGCCGATCAAGAAATCTAAGTTATCTAGGATAAAGTATTTTTATTATATATATGTGTTACAGTTTTCATTACGCTATATAATATCAGGAATCAAAAATTAAATAAAGCAAATAAAATTTTGAAAAAAAAAAAAAAAAGTTGCATTTGAAATCCGTAATCTTCTGCATCTATGACTATGCGAGAATACGAGATGAAGATTTTAGTTATGTTAATCAATCCTCTCAGGGAACAGCAATTCTGTTGAAAAATGGTAAAATGATTTATCGCCACCAGAATTTGCGAACAAATTGATTTTAAAATAAACAAATTGTTTTATTTTCCCCATGAAATCATAAAAGCAAAATTTTGTCACAAAAATTTGGCTGCCAATTGGCACGTTGAAATTAAAATTAAGAGTTGTAAATAATAAACCACCATCTTTCAAATGATTAACACTTTGAAAAGCAGTGAGATATAATATATCCCACTTAATTTTAACTTCCAAATGCCACATTGCCACCAGAAATTTTTAAATTAAAATTTGCATTTATAATGTACCCGAAGAAAAGCTTTTCCTTATTTTCAAATAAATCTGTTTTTAAATTCTGGTGTGAATCAATCATTTCAACATTTTAGAAACAAAAGTACTTTACCCCTTAACCCTAGAACTACCGGAAATTTTACTCAAGTTTTATAAAAACATTCTACACCAGAATTTTTACTTAAAACTATTTAATTTGTTTATTTAACTTATTATTGTCTGATTTATACATTTAGTTTGTTTTGAAGAAATTTCTGGTTTGAATAAATATTTTGAATGTACATGTCGGGTCCAATGGACCCGTCTGGTAGACGGAAGGTTAAAGGGGTAAAACGCTTCGGTAGGCGTAAAGCATATTAATATTTTTATTTAACCATCTCATTCATAGAATAATTATTAAAGAAAATGTAAAATTCATGGCTTCTATAATTTAACATAAACAAGGATAGTTGATTAACACGTTGAATGCCAAGTCTATTTTGTGTGTATTTCCGTTTGGGCCACGAAATAAGATTCCCGTTACACAATCTATAAGTGTCAGTCACCTATGACTGACGCGGCCTAAACGGGAAGTTCAGCGTCAGTCAACGGCGACTGACGTGGCACTTAACGTGTTAGTGAAAAAAAAAGGTCAAAAAGTTAACCGGCTTTTTTCCAGATTTTAAATTACGAGAGTGTGGCTAGATTAATAAATGCTTTTACATTTGTAAATTAACTCCATACATGTCACGTGCAGTGTTTCGACTGGGCTATATTTTTTAAATTCAGATCTCTTGATTGGCACCACTTTTTTGAAATAATGTAATTCCTCTTGTTTTAACCTTAATAAATCTGTCATTGATTAATGCGAATTTTACCATTTCAAAAAAGTGGTGCCGATCAAGAAATCTTAATTAAAAAAAAAGTAGCCTACTGGCAACAATGGTCTCGTGAATGGAAACATCCTATGAGATTATATTTTTTAAAAAAAACATAGCAAACTGCACATACGAGGGATATCAATAAGTTTTTGCCCTCACATAGAAGTAATTGAGTAAAATTTATGAAATTGCTACATTGTATTTGTCCTTTTCTATGTAGTCAACATGCACATTGACGCATTTCTGCAAACGGTATTTCAGAAAGAGGGGGGAGGACGTATTCCAGGAGGTGCGGTAGTGGACCCGAAGGGGGCATTTTTCTAGCTTGTGCCGACCCCCACATGTGACATATTGTTGGAAAGGCCTGTGACCACTTATTCATGTTATGCACCCCCGAGACAATCCCCCCAAATTCCCCCCGGGGGCATGAATGGTGTCCGCAAAATTTAGAAAAGTGCCCCGACCGGAGGGCAGATTTGGGGGAGGGGTTCAGGATGTGCATAACATAAATAAGTGGTTACAGGACTTTCCAACAACATGTCTCATGTGGTGATCGGGAAAAGTTAG
Source organism: Maratus speciosus (assembly GCA_963932465.1). Taxonomy (NCBI): domain Eukaryota; kingdom Metazoa; phylum Arthropoda; class Arachnida; order Araneae; family Salticidae; genus Maratus; species Maratus speciosus. The sequence continues at coordinate 55,451,492 of OZ010787.1, forward strand.
AAAAATGTCCCCTCTGGGACTTCTATCGCGCCTCCTGGAATACATCCTCCCCCCTCTCAGTGTTACCAGTGGGCTACTTTTTTTTAATTCAGATTTCTTGATTGGCACTACTTTTTTGAAACGGAAAAATCCCTTTGTTTTTGGCCTTAATTAATATGTCATTAAATACGGCACATTTTACCATTTCAAAAAAGTGGTGCCAATCAAGAATCTAATTTTTAAAAATATAGCCCATCTGGCAACGCTGCCCACTCTTTCTGAAATACCATTTGCAGAAATGTGTTACTGTGACTATACAAAAAAGGACTAATACAATGTAGCAATTTCATAAATTTTACTCAATTATTTCTATGTGAGGGCAAAAACTTATTGTTACCCCCTCATATTTTGTTCTTTCTCTGTATCACATAAAAACATCATATGAAGTTCAATAAAGTTCTAAAATAGAGCACTAGATATTTCTTAAACGTTTGCAGCTATGAAAACTATTGTTTGAAAATAGTGATAGCCAAAATATTTTTACACAGACCCTGTTATAAATTTTACGACATAGTCGTTTTCTAATTTAGTTATAAATGAAAGATATTTAAAAATTTTATTTCATTTATTCTTACTGAACATTTTAAACCTTTTTTAAGTGCGAAATATATTTTTCATCAATTTAAAAATAGTTCATGAATTAAAGATGAATTCATGAGTTAAATTATGATAAGGTTCAAGTATTTATTTTGAAAAGTTTAAATTTTATTTCGAGTTGCATAAAAATACGGTAATGCTTCGAATATATGAATAAAGGACAATAAAATTAAATTTGATACTTGTTTAAAATTGAAATTTAATTTAAATGGTAATTTGGTTCTTATTTGAAATATCATGGAGTGACATGATACGGTTTACTATTTTTTAAAAAATCAATACACCTTTCCTGAAAACTATACATTGTTTAATGCGAGCAAAACTATAGACTATAGTGGTGGAGGAATGCACATTTTTCAAATATTTGAACACCTTAATGATGAATGTATAAAAATCACTTATGTTTGTTATTAATCTTTAATAATCACGTAACAAAACACTAGAACCATTTGAGCATAGTAAAAAAACTAGTCGGGTGTGCCAATCTCAAAACTTTCTCCTATATCATACAAGTTAATACTTCAAAGTTCGCTATCCAAATTAAATGACATTCTATGCCCATCATGAGCATTATACAGATATAGGTTCGTTGAATTATGTGGATTTAAATCGGAAATATATGTATCGCACTTTTCAAACAAATCATTGAATTTCAGCCTGCAACCAAAATTCCCAATCCCAAAAAAGCGACACCTGTTGAGAAGTATACACCCAAGCCTAATAAGGATCTTTTTATGTCAAAGTGCAACAGAATATGATGTTTGATTAAATTCCGTGCATTAGTTTTTGAGATATAGCTATCGCGAAACTCGTGAAAAATGTAGCATAGCAGCGCCACCTGTTATATGATTTACTCGAAAACCTAATCAGCACCAACTTATGTCAAGATTTAACATAATATAAAGTTTGAAGAAATTCCGTGCATTCTTTGTGAGATATGACTATCGTTAAAATCGTGTAAATAGTGAATAATACAGCATAGCATCGCCACCTGTTCGGCTATTTACACAAAAAGATAATCAACAACATCTTACGTCAACGTTTAACTGACTCTGAAGTTTAATGAAAATCCGTACATTAGTTTTTGAGATAGAGTATTGCGGAAATCGTGAAAAATGCAGAACAGCAGCACCTCCTGTTGGGCGAGATACGCCAAAACCTAATAAGCAACAACTCATGTCAATGTAAAACTGAATCTGAAGTTTGATTAAAATCCCTGCATTACTTCTTGAGATTAGTTCTTGCACAAATCATGTAAAATGAAGCATTGCCGCGCCATCTATTGGGCGATTTACACCAAAACCTAATCAGTCGTAATTTATATCAACGAGTAATAGAATCTGAAGTTTGGTGAAAATCCGTGCATTAGTTCTTGATACATAGCAATTGTGGAAATCGTGAAAAATGCAGTATAGCAGCGCCACCTGTTGGGCGAATTACAACAAAAACTAACTGAAATTTTTTATTGAATTTCGTTCATTAGTTCTTGAGATAGAGCACCCACGAATTTTTTGTCACATACAGACAGACTCACAGACAAACACTTTTTAAAAACAGTTAAATCGTATTGGGGACCGTCGGAAACAGGAAGTAAAAAATTTTCGCGAATCCAATACTTTCTTCTTATAAAGATAGGAAAAAGTAAAAACTATTAAGAATATTTAGAAAAACACCGCAAGCAGTTAAACAGTGGCGTAGCCAAGGTGGGATCCACAGCCTCTAGATACAACTATTTTAAGGAAATATTCTTGGCTTCATCCAATAGCAAAATTTTCAGTGATTAACCCCTTAATTCTCGCTCCCGTGATATTCACGGGCTGTGTCTTTTATTCAGATTGTTTGATTCTCACCAGTTTTATAAAATAGTGTAACTGGCTTTATTATGGAATCATTTTACCCGTCATTGTATAAGGTGGCTATTTCTTGAATATTAAATACGTGAATAATCACATTGCTAACAAGTCGTAAACCAACTTAGTGAAAAATGTCCAAGCCGGTTGCACCCTTACCGACTTATATAAGTGAGAGATGCCAAGCTGGGCATCGTCCTTGTGGCTTAGTCGTACAGCACTGGAGATGTATTCCAGGGGCCCGGGTTAGATTCCCGGCTTGGACATTTTTCACTAAGTTGGTTTACGACTTGTTAGCAATGTGATTATTCACATATTTAATTTAATTTAATATTCAATAATTTCAAGAGTAATTTCACTGCTGAGAAGTAGTTGAAAAATTAATTAAAAAAGTGCATATTTCTTTTTCTAAAAAGTGGTGCCAATAAGCAATCTGAATTTTTAAATCGTAATTTAATGCATCCGTTAAGGTGTTAAAGAAGGCGAAAATAACTTTAAAAAATTAGTAGTATCTAGAGCATCTGGACCCCTGCCCTGGCTACGCTGCTGGAGGTAAATGCCAGGGTTGCCAATATGGACTTTTTTTAATTAAGAAACTTCAAATTCTCACCAAAAATTGCAAGAGGAGAAATTTTACTTTAAGTTAATACAAAATGTTTGTCATTAATTAAAGCAAAAATTACTCGTGGATATTTCTGGTGTGAATTAGTAATTTCTGAATTTTAAAAAAGGCAAAAGTGGCAACTCTGGTAAATGCGCACTTCTAAAAACCCTAGTGCAGTATTACAAATGACGTATCCCGCAGCTCTAATGCTTTTTTGTAACAGATATCTTCACCTTACTTAATCGCAGAATTTCTGTCATTAAATAAGGCGAATATTAATTTTGCAAACAAAGAATACTTTTCAGAAAAGTAGTGAGCACCACTGTCCTAGTGTGCAGGAGTGTCCATATATTTTGAATATTTAATTCTATGCAAATTTTGAGTTCCCAGTGCCGGCTTTTAACTCCTTGAAAGGCACTGATATATAATGTATACCAATTAATTTTGATTCCACAATGACACCCGAATTTTGGAATTAAATTTTGCATTTATAATATATACGGAGAAGCGCGTTTATTTATTTTCAAATAAAGTTGTACGTAAATCCTTGTGTCAGGCATACATTTCAATATTTTAGAAACAGGAGTGCTTTGCCCCTGAAAGGGTTAATCCGCTAACTACACAGCAAGAAAGCGCTATTTTTCAGAAATGACCACAAGATTTACGTTTACAAATGTCACTACAAATTAAAACCACACGCAGCCCGTCGAAAACGTGAATACTTTGATTACACCATCTTTTTCCTTCCTTACAATTCCTTTTCCTTCTCCTTTCCGGCAGTGTTGCCAGTAGGCTACTTTTTTAAAATTCAGATTTCTTGATTGGCACCACTTTTCTAAAACGTTAAAATTCCCTTTGTTTTCGCCTTAATTAATCTGTCATTAAATAAGTGGTACTTTACCGTTTCAAAAAAGTGGTGCCAGTCAAGAATTTGAATTTTAAAAAAGTAGCCCGTCTGGCAACACTGCTTTCCGGTGCCAGTAATAATTTCTTCCTCTAATCGCCGCCCCCTGAATACTAGGCCGGAGCAGTGTTGCCAGTGGGCTACTTTTTTTAAATTCAGATTTCTTGATTGGCATCACTTTTTTGAAATAGCGAAATTTGCCTCATTTAATGGCATATTAATTAAACCGAAAACAGTGGGAATTTTACCATTTCAGAAAAGTGGTGCCTATCACGAAATCTGAATTAAATAAAAGTAGCCGACTGGCAACACTAGGCCTGAGCGCTTACGCAATAATGGCGGCTGCCAAAGGCGGACTCTTTTTGCGTGTGTACGGTACCTTGAATACTGTTACCAATAATTTTTTTAAGTTTTAGTTGCTTCACTTTTCTGAGATTAGCCCATTAAGGGGACCGGGTAAGCGAAGTTCAACCAAAAAATCAATTTTTACTTTTTTATATCATTAAATAGTTTAAACTTTTATCTCTTCAACGATGTATTACGCATGTTTAACATATGAAATGTGTTGGATTTTTTCATTCTTTCTAAGAGCACTTCACAACAGTGGGCTACTTTTTTAAAATTCAGATTTCTTGATTCGCACTACTTTTCTGAAGTGGTAAAACTTTCATTGTTTTCGCCTTAATTATTATGTTATTAAATAAAGTGAATTTTACTATTTCAAAAAAGAAGTGTCATTCAAAAAATGAGAATTTTAAAAAAGTAATCCACTGGCAACACTGCTTCACAGCTTTAATAGACTTTTTCTCAAAACTTCGATTTTTCAGGTTTGTGTTCCTTTTTTTTAATATCTATTAAACTTACTAACTCGGATTTTTCTAAATACTTATATTATGTTATAGTGCATACTTTAACACATGGATTTAATGATTTGTTGAGAATTATTTATTTTAGGCAGTGAAATCTTACCAAAAATGCTAATTTAAAAATGTCTTTCAATAAATAATTAATAATTAATTTTCAGTTTCACTTAGAAAGAAAATAGTATGTTAAAATATGTAAAGCATGTTATTCAAACTATTCTAAAAAATCTACACCTCTATCTTTCACCATTTCTGAAAAAAAAGGTACATAAAGTTAGTGTATTTTAACATGGCCGAGATAGAGCTTACCCGGTCCCCTTAACCCTAGAACTACCGGAAATTTTACTCAAGTTTTATAAAAACATTCTACACCAGAATTTTTACTTAAAACTATTTAATTTGTTTATTTAACTTATTATTGTCTGATTTATACATTTAGTTTGTTTTGAAGAAATTTCTGGTTTGAATAAATATTTTGAATGTACATGTCGGGTCCAATGGACCCGTCTGGTAGACGGAAGGTTAATTGGCTTTTTATTTAATTGGAACATTTGGGCTATTTTAAAGAAAAAAATTTCTCTAAAATAACAGTGGTATGCAAAAGCCGGAGACTTGAAAACTCTGATACTGGTAGTAAATTGATACAGTCACACATCCCCTGAATACTAGGCCTCAACGCTGACACAAAAATGGCGGCTGTCGTAAACGAATTTTTTCAGCGTGTGTACTGTCCCTTGAGATTTGGTACCAATAGTTTTTTTTTTAAGTTTTTTCCGCTTTATTTTTCTAAGCTTAAGCAAGTACAAGAAATCTTTTATAAAATACTGGTGTCTAAATTTAAGGGATCGCCTTAAAAAGTCCGCCTTCGGCAGCCGCCATTTTTGTGTCAGTGCTCAGGCCCAGTTTTCGGGGGGCGGTGCTCCAATGAAGACAAAAACATATTTTTACGTGTCACGCTCTCAATGTGTTAGTACGCGAGGGAAAATTGAGGGCTAAGAATGAGAAACGCTGAAAATATCAAATAATCGAAAATCCTTTTTTTTTTTTTTTTTTTTTTTTTTTTTTACGAAAAGATGTCTTAAGTGCCACGCTTAACAAACAGGAGAATGCTTGAAGTGGTAACGCTAGTTGTAATAGTTCAATCAAGTCGGAAATTTTTGTCCAAACGTGGCAAATCATGTGCTTTCGCCTTCTTTTTTTTTTTGCTCCCTTGAAAATTTTCATCTTTTGGACTTTCAGCGACTTCCATTCTTAGACCTTATTTCTCGAACATTTCGAACACCTTTGTAAAACAATCACGAAATTGTTAGACGAATGTAAAGTTTTGAAACAGTAACAAATTCAAATTTGCACACACACACACACACACACACACACACACAAAAAAAAAAAAAAAAAAAAAAAAAAAAAAAAAGAAAAAGAAAAAAGGTCAAAGGTGGTATGAAATTTTTAATTCACCAATTGCATTTGTCTTTAATGCAATCGTATATATTTTTTATGGCGCACAAGATAGCATAAACAACACTCTAAACACAACTGAAATTATCAGTGTGCTTCACATCAGTATGCTGTACGAATGTGCACTCTTATCGCTTGCGAACCCTTATACCGCCGTACCCTAGCATTTTATTCGTTTTCTTTCTTACACCGAAGTATTAAAATATTATTCTTAACCCCTTAACTCTTTAAGGGGCAAGGTACTTCTATTCGTAAAATGCTGAAATCAGTGACTGACACCAGAATTTACAATAAAAAAATTTCAAAATAAGCAAAAGGTTTTGTTCACGTACTTAATGAAAGGAAAATTTTCATTTCAATATTCTTGTTCCAAAGGGGTATTTAGGAACACAAGCGTCTAGCGATCACACTTTTACATTGTGATCCTGCGGGATCAGCGTGCTCCGCGCATCAAAGCGGTGCCGCGCATGATGTAGCGATGTTTGTGTAAAATAACATTCTAAGCAGTTTTCGTTAAGGAACTTTATGGTGTAGTGGTATGACATTCAACTTTAGATTAGATGGCATGGGTTCGATTCCTTACGGAGCTAAATAAATGTTAAGATTGCTTTAAAAAATTAAATTTTTTTGAAGATAAAAGTTGAAAATTTATATTTTTCAATATTTGTACCACTATTAACAATTTTTTTTTTATTGTGAATTTTCCAAATATTTGATATGGTGATCGTAATTTTAACAGATTTAATGCCTTTAGTATCCATCTAGTGGTGTAAAGATAAGCAAATCATAAAGAATGTTTTAAATTTAATAATAATTAAATATTTTTTGATAATTTTAAATTTAATAATTTTAATTTTTATCATCATTTTAAAAGAACTTTTAATTTTGAATAAATAATAATTGTTAATATTTTTTTCATAATTTTAAATTTTATAATGATTTAGTAATTTATTTATTTTTTTTAATCATTTAAAGGCACTTTAAATTCTGAATATAATAAATTTTATAATGATTTAGTAATTTAAATTTTTTTATCATTTAAAGGCACTTTAAATTCTGAATATAATAAATTTTTATATGTTTCTAGTAATTTTATGTTTAATAATTTAAATTTAATATTTTTTCATAATGTTTAAATTGTATTTTTCAAAATTTTGAATTTAATAATTTCAGTTTTTTAAATTTAAATTTAATATTTTTTTCACAATGTTTAAATTGTTTTTTTCAAAATTTTGAATTTAATAATTTCTGTTTTTTAAATTATAATTTAATAATTTTTTCGTCCTTTTAAAATAATTTTAGAGTTTAATTAATTTGAATCAAAATAAAATACTAATAACTTAAAAACTAAGTGGCATTAAATCTGAAAACTACGATCACCATATTAAATATTTGGAAAATTCAATAAAAAAAAATAAAAAAAAAATTGTTAATAGTGGTACAAATATTGAAAGATATAAATTTTCAATTTTTCTCTTCAAAAAAATTAATTTTTTAAAGCAATCTTGACATTCATTTTCATTCAGCTCCGTAAGGAATCGAACCCATGCCATCTAATCCGAAGTCGGACGTCATATCACTACACCATAAAGTTCCTTAAACGATTTTTGTTTAGAATATTATTTTACACAAACATCGCTACGTCATGCGTGGAACGATATGCGCGGAGCACGCTGATCCTGCAGGATCACAGGATCAAAATGAAAAAGTGTGATCGCTAGACGCTTCTTTTAGGAATCTATATAAAGTGGTCCGAAAGTGAACCGTCATTTTTGGACGGTCCAAATATCACCGCCCTTGAAAGGGTTAAGCGTCTTGCCCGATAAATGTAGGTTACATTTCTTTTAAATTCTGACCCTTTGATTGCCACCACTTTTTTGAAGCAGAAATTTTCACCTTTATTGGCATAAAAAATTATGAAAGATACAGCCAATTACACTATTTTAATAAACTGGTGGGAAACAAATTTTCTGAATAAAAAAAAAAGTTGCCTACACTGCTTGTGAAAATGGCGGGCGCGAGTATTAAGGGGTTAAATAAATATTGAAATACATTAACCCATTAACCGCCAAAATTATAATGTAGAAATTTAAAAATTTATTGTTGAAAGTCGTTTGAAACCACAAATTCAGAAAGGTGATTTTCGCTTTATTAAAATAGCAAAATTTCTGCCAATAAATAAGCCAATTTTTTAAGTCCTAAAATAGTGGTGGCAAAGTAATTCATTTAAGAATGAGCAATTATTTTGACCGTTGCGTGAACGCAACACGAGCGGGAAATGGGTTAAGAACGTAATTGTTAAAAGAAACACCGATTTCTTAAATAGACACTCGAAATATGCAGATATCATTCAACTTCAAATTTACAACAAAAAAAAAAAAAAAAAAAAAAAATCAAAACTGGTATGGAATTTTGCATTCACCTGTTGCCTTTATTTTCAATGCAATCATATATTTTTTTCTGGCGCACAAGCCAGAATTGACATCACTCTAAACACAACTGAAATTATCAATACGCTTCACACCAGTACGCAGTACGAACGTGCTCACTTATCGACTGCGAACCTTACACCATAGCTGCAAACTCTTTCGCTTTTTGGAACCACCAAAATTTAACAGAAATCTTTTCCTTATTTAATCGGCCAGTTACGGCGGTTTCAAAAGGAAAAATTTTCTGGAAAAGTTTTGTGGTATAGAAAAGCTTAAGAGTTGGCCTTACACCGGCGTACCCTAGCATTTTATTTGTTTTGTTTGTTATACCGAGGTATTAAAATAATATTCTTAAGTCAATATTGAAATATAGCAGGAAAGTAATTGTTAACCCTTTCAAGGGTAGTTGTAAAACGGCGTGACCATCTAATTATAATTCCAAACTGACAAATGGCACCAAGAATATTTTAACAACATTTTGCTTTTGTAATGAAAGCTTAGAAATACAAAATTTTTTTTGGAAGAAATTCTGGTTTCAAATGAAAATCAAATTTCAAAGTAATTGCTTAAGAGGCGCAAAGGCCAGCATTATGAAAAAGATTCCATGCCGGGACTGGAACCCGGCCATCTGTATAGCGCACTGACGTTCTACCGACTAAACCACATGGAACGATACCCAGCCTGGAAAATTTCTCACTACTAGAGACCCGGCATGGAATCTTTTTCACAATGCTGGCCTTTGCGCCTCTTAAGCAACTTCGAAATTTGATTTTCATTCGAAATATTGTACGCAAGGCGAATGTTTCTCTCTGAAATAATTTCCATGTATTAATATAGAAATTCTGGTGTCAGTCAATTATTTCATCTTTTTGAGAAGAGGATTTTTCTGCCCCTAAAATAATTACAAGAAACGCTGATTTCTTAAATAGACGCTCGAAATATGCAAGTATCATTTTCTTTTACAATTTACTTTCTTGTAAAGCTTAAAGAAATAAAAAAGATCTTATTTCTCGAGAAAAAAAGGATACGAGATTAACAGAAAAATTTTATGTATTCCATTTCCGAAGTTCTCTTATTTTAAATATTATATTCAATTTTTCGATTTATTTCCTGTATTAAAGTGCGTTTCGGCATGGAATTTCCAATTTTTGACTTCATATATAATTCAAAATTTGATTGAAATAAGATTAGTTTAACAAAACGAATTACAAAATGTAAAGTATTTCAAATAAAATTTTCAGCAAAACAATTTGAAACGCAGTATAAAATATCACGCAAAAAATTCACATTTGAGCGTAACATTTCGAATAACTTCTGTATTTTCATTTTGTCTCATTTACATTCGTTTTTATAAATTCAGTGTGTTTCATTAAAAATTTTATGGCTTTCGTATGTAAAATTGAGTTTCCCTACGCGTACATTCTGCAAAATGTAAACAATTCGAAAATTATTTTAGTTATCATGCAGACATACATTGTTCATATATTCAAAATCTGGCCCCAAACTTATCATCTATCAGCCAATTTCAATTTCATGTATATTGAGAGTAAACAATACTGTTAGAGATTACTTTAATTTTAATAGAAAATATCATGGGAATATTACTAGCTTTAAAATATTTCGCAGATTCGAGTTATTACCCATTATATGCCAACAATTGCGTTTTATTCTTACCCCTAAAATTCAGTAGTAAGTTTTAACTTATTTAATTGCCGAAATCTGTAATTAATCCCTTGAGTACGTCGTCGAAACCAGTGAACGGCTTCCAGCTACCACCAGTGTTGCCGCACCTGGCAGATTTTTATTTAGAAATATTGAAATCACACAAGAAAATTTTGAATAGGAATTTTATTTTACTTTATTTATGGAATATCCATCATCTTGTAAAGCAAAAGTAACTATTAAAACTTATTGACCTAGATAGCATGCACATTAGAGGCAAGTTTGATTTTCTTCTGATGTTATCTTGCCGGGAAAAATTTGATTTGACAAATTCTCAGCTAATCTCCCGCAAGGGAGACCATCACCCACTTGCACGAGCAGTTGTGAAACTTATGCAAGACTGTTTTTAATTCACGAAAGTTACGACAGCAAAAAATTCCTCTGTTGAGAGAATGGACAATCAGCACATGCGCAGAAATTGCAGAAATTGGGTGCTACTCAAAGGCAAGACACACACATCATTATTACCGTTATGGAATCTCAATTTCATTGATTGGTTACGATAAGGAACCCAGAAAGAGGTATTTAAAATTTTAACTGTTCAAATGTAGTTTTTTTTTTTTTTTCTGTAAAATAGCATTTTATCTATAACCTACAACTTATTTCATATAAACTTTCTTACAAATTAAAAAGCTATGTTCACTTACTAAGTTATGTTTAGGCCTTTGGTCATTTCAAATTTATGTTGAAAAAAAAATTTAAATGAATTTTTCTCAATATTATTGGATTTTTCTAAAATATCGTTTTAATTGATATGTATTTATTTATTTATTTTTGCATTTACAGTTATGGAAACTTGTCGCAGAGGTGGAGCCTATTGACACCACTAAATTTTTATGGTATTATTCAGTTTAATAAAATCTCAGAAATTTAATCATTAGTTAAGAGGCAAAATGCTACTATAATTTAGTGGTGTCAATAGGCTCCATCTCTGCGCCAATTTTCCACCACTGCATTTAACCCCACTAGAGTCTATGATTTTTAACGCTTTCGGGACTGCATCCCTTACATAAATTTTATTCCGTGGACCCCGCTTTTTTTGAACGCTTTACCTATGAGATACTAAGAAGAATCTAATTTAAAAGTACAAATATTACCATTATTTGTCAATGGTGATAAAAACGATGCATGCACCTTTTAGCAATGCGTATGCATCAATAGACCTAAAGTAGTGAAACTTATAGTGTGGCATAAGAAGATTACTACTTTGCAATACGTTTGCAGCATTTTTGACAAGACAAACTTAATTTTCTACTAGCTTGCAAAAAATTCGTAGTACTTTGGTCATGACAGAACTAAATTTTCTACTTGTTTGCCATTAATTTCCAATAAATTTGATACAACAAGAGTTTAACTTGAACGACAAGTTAGCTGAAACTTCAAAGTTGACTTCGGCGTTTGCGTTATTTTGCTGAAGTCTTGTAATAAACGTTTAGTCTTTTCATGCTGAACTTGCTGTAACTTTGCAGGTTTGCAAAGCAAGAATGTTGCAAATTTTCTGAAAACTAAAATTGCAATGTGGGGATGATATTTCGGAATGCCTAAATAATAAAAACAGCCAGATGCGGCAACACTGAAAACCACGTACATTGTCGTCGTTACGCACGTACGTTAAACCACGTACGCATCGTTCGTGGGCGTACTCAAGCGGTTAAATTAGACAAAAATGTTTAACCATTGATCTATTAAATTTTAGTTGTAACAAAAAAGCATAAAATTTGGTAGCTTTATTAACCAATTTCCTTCTTAAATTATTTCTTTGGAAAAGAAATGATACATTATAAAAATGGAACTAATACATTCAAATTAAATAAATTAAATAAACAAATGTTCATTTATTCAGTTTTTAACCCATTAAACCTTTCCGGCACAGTGTGCCCGGGCCGGGATATCTAATTTTAATTCCAAATTTACGGAGGCACCAAGAATATTTTAGTAAAATTTTGCTTTTACAATGAACATTTATTGTAACATGTTATTAATTTCTAAAAAAGTCGTTTTAAAATTCCGGTGTCAGTCAATCATTTCATCATTTTACAACAAAAATTGCCTGTGCCGGGAAGGGTTAACCACCAAAAATATAATGTAGGAATTTAAAAAATTATTGTTGAAAGTCGTTTGAAACCACAAATTCAGAAATGTAATTTTCGCTTCATTAAAATGGCAGAATTTCTGCCAATAAATAAGCCAATTTTTTAAGTTCTAAAATAGTGGTGGCAAAATAATTCAATTAAGAATGAACAATTATATTGACCGTTGCGTGAACGAAACACCAGCGGGTAATGGGTTAAATGTCTCCATATACCGTAATTCCATGCGTATACGCCGCAGCTCAGTTAATTCGATCTCCTACCACAATTTGTTTTAAGTAAAATGTGACTTCCTTTTGCTTAGGATTGGTTTTACTACATTTTTTAAATAAAATTTTCGGTATTAAGCCGCGGCATATACGCGGGGAATTTCGGTACTGGTCTCCCGTTTCTATAACGCTACACAAGAAAAACCTTTCTGGTAGGTTTCTGTTGCAGATGGTTTAAAAATGTATCTCATAAATAAATATATATAATTATTGTTCGAAAATAGTGGTATTCAAAAAACGTACCATTGCGACACCTGCCTGCAAAATTCCAAGCTATGACAATGACAGAAATAGTTGTATAAAATTTTAGCAATACTTTTAGAATTTCTTTCACTTCAAATTTTTTATAGAACATGCTTAATTTTAATTTAATTTAATTATTTTTATAAAAAGCTCCATTCAAAAACGTAAAATACGGCAATTAAGGAAATATTTGTAATAATAGATCTACGAACGTTATTTACATTTATTTTATTATTATACGAAAGGCTTTTAAAGCAACTTTTCTGGTTACAGTTTTATGCAATATTTTTTATAAAAGTTTTACGGCTATTTATTCAAGGCTGCCACAGGTGACTATTTTTATATTCTGTTTCCACCACTATTTAAAAAATACTTATTTGAAGTATATTTCTCTAGCAAGTGATCTCAAAATGTTTGTCAAATTTTTTGTTTTTAAAAAATGGTGCGAGATAGAATTAAAAAATAGTCGCCTGTGGCAGCTCTGTTTATTTAATGAGCTTTGAAATCAGTGATCCGAAAGTAGTAGAAAAGTTAAAACTCACCCAGCAAGTTTAAATTTTCTTCTGATATTATCTTGCCGTAAGAAATTTGACTTGACAAATTCGCAGCAAATCTCCCGCTAGGTATACCATCATCCACTTGCATGTGTAGTTTGTTGTGAAACTGATGGCAAGACTGTCTTAAATTCACGATAGAAGTGACGATAGAAAAAAAATCCCTCTGTTGAGAGAATAGACAATCAGCACATGCGCAGAAATTGCAGAAATTGGGTGCTACTCAAGGGTAAGATACACACATCATTGTTACTGCTAAGGAATATCATTTTCATTGATTGGTTAAGTTAACCTTCCTACCCTGTTTAAATTTCACACCTAAATTGACTTTAAAAACTATATAATGTATTTATTTATATTAGGTTCCGGTGCTTTTTATGCATCTTACTTTACGAAAAAGTTTCTGATTCGAATCGAATGAAATGAATTACAGAAATGGGTCGATTAGACCCATTCAGGGTAGAAAGGTTAAGGAACCCAGAAGAAGGTATTTATTATTTTAACACTTCAAATATAGTTATATTTTGTAAAGTAACATTTTATCTATAATCTACAACTTATTTCATATAAATATTCTTACAAATTGAAAAGTTATGTTCACTTACTAAGTTATGTTTACGTCTTCGACCATTTTAAATTTATATGGAAAATTTTAATTTTTAAATGAATTTTTTCAATATTATTGGTTTTTTCTAAAATATCGTTTTAATTGATATTTGTTTATTTATTTTTGCCTTTAACTCCCTTCGAGTCTATGATTTTTAACCCTTTTTGGGACTGCATCGCATACAGAAATTTTAGTCGGTTAGCACCACTTTTTTTAAACGCTATAGCTATCAAATAGCAAAAAAGACTCTGTCCCAGAGTTACAAATAATATAGACCGGGCGCCGGCAGCACATACAACCACCTAATAGAGTTGGAGGCTGAAGTTCCATAATTAGTTAAAACTCGATTCCAGTGTTAAAACGCAATCGATCCGCCAAGCTTTAACTTGATGGAAAACACTTAAAAACCGGATTTTAGCGGTCGATACGTGGGTTTACCATTGCGTATTCCGGCACCCAAATGTAAGAAAACATGGCGGACTGGGAGCAGAGAAATACAATGGTAAACCTACGAGTCAACCGATAAAATCGGGATTTTATGTGTTTTCCACCAAGATATGACTTGGCAGACCGATTGCGTTTTAATATGGGAATCAAGTTTTAGCTAATTCTGGAATGTCAGCCTTCAACTCGATGAGGTGGTTGTCTCGTGGTTCGTATTCCTCCTTGAATTTTGCAGACCAGAAAATTTTTCGGCACCAGTATTATCTTATAGAAAATCTCTTCCTAAAAGAAAGCGAAGTTTTGCGCGTTTAACCTAGACTTCTTTTTCTATAAAAAAGATACTGGTAGTTTTTTTAGAGAAATAACGGTATCCGTACGAACCATGTGTCTGTGCTGCCGGTCTACAGTATTACCTTTACTTGTTAATGGTGATAAAAATGATGCATGCACGTCAATATGCGTCAATAGACCCTCTTCGAAGGGTTTAAACTTATAGTATAACAGTTGTAATCGGATAGAGTGGCATGACAAGATTACTACTTTTCAATAAGTTTGCAGTATTTTTGAGTACTTGTTTGCCGTTAATTTGGAATAAATTTGATACAGCAAGAATTTAACTTGCACGACAAGTTAGCTCAAAGTGTGATGACTTCGGCGTTTGCGTTATCTTGCTGCAGTCTTGTTACGAGCTTTCAGTCTTGTCACGATGAACTTTCTGTAAATTTGCAGGTTTACAAAGCAAGACAGCTGCAAATTTTCTGCAAGCTCAAATTGCTATCTGGGCAATAATTACAAATTGACCGGACGTGGACGGCGCGGCGGTGACAAAAATGATTACGTCATCGAGTTTTGAGATAAAATTATGATGTAGGAGAAGAATATTGAAAGTACATGAAAATTAGCAGGTGTGCCTTATCTTATATTGTTAGGATATGGGCAGCTGGAGACACCAATATGCGATTTAGGTGCTACTGTCAAGTCACCGAGTGTCGATATGAAATTAGTGTCAAATTAAAGTTTAAACCAATTCTTTTATAAATGCATTGAACTGTCTGAGAATATCCTTCTAGGACCCCACCACAGAGTAAAATTTATGTCAGATAATGACATCATATAGCCCAATTTAAACTCTATAGAAATGATATCATACATCACATTGTACTAGATATTACAACGAGGTCGAGTTTCAAAAATTACAAAGGAATAGATATTAATAGAACATTAAACAATGGCTAGTCCGTCTCGGCATATCTTGGTACATCATGAAGCTGAAGCAGACGTCAAATTTTCATTTTTTGTTTTTAGAACTATGACGCTGTTGATATTAGGCATGAAATTTTAACTTTTTCAGGGGAATGGTACTTCTAAAAGGCTGAAACGAGTGAGAGACATCAGAATTTACAAACATATTTATTTAAAAATAAGCAAAAGCTTTTGTTCACGTACTTTATAAAAGTAAAATTTCCATTGAAATATTCTGGTGCAAATTTTACATTTAGGAATTAAAATTAAGTTGTCGAGTAATAAACAACCGCCCTTGACGGGGTTGAAACTACAACCAACGGAAATTTTACTCAAGTACTATAAAAATATTTCACACCAGTTTTATTTAAAACTATTTAACTTATTTCTCTGTGAAACATTTTAAACTTATTTTATAAAGAAATTTCTGGTACTAGATACTGATTTGTACATTGCAAGTATTTCAGTCTGCCTCGTAATCAGAGTTGCCAGTGGGCTACTTATTTTAATTCAGATTTCTTGATTGGCACCACTTTTTTGAAATGGTAAAATTCACTTTGTTTTTACCTTAATTAATATGTCATTAAATAAGGTACATTTTACCATTTCAAAAAAGTGGTGCAAATCAAGAATCTGATTTTAAAAAAAGTAGCCCATCTGGCAACACTGCTCGTGATATCTTAGTTTAATGTGAACAGAATGAGGAACCAATTCTGCGTTTTGGAGGTTCTATAACATCGTCGAGTTTCAGCAAGACATTTTATCATGTTATAGACATCTATTAGTAGAATGCAAATATTCAGTCTGATGTTTTAATTTTTTATGGTTTCTAATGCGATTTTTAGATTTGTTTTCCTTTTATGCGATTTATTTACGGATTGCAACGCCGATTGGGTCAGCTAGTTAGTAATAATGAACCGTCATATATAGAACAACAGTCAGCAGTGGCGTACCCAGGTAGGGGTTCCAAACGCCCTGGATACCAGTAATATTGCAAAGTTTTCTTTGACTTGATTAATATAAGAAATTTTCCGATTCGATAAGGCGAACATAACTTTACAAATTTAGTGGTAACCAGGGCATTTGGACCCGAACCCTGGCTACGCCACTGACACTTAGCGCAGCATCGAAGTTTATTTTTGATGTTATAATACAAAATAACTTAGCAATAATTTCCTTCAACTGTACCGATATATTTTGCTGTCAATAAACGCATTCGATCCAGAAAATATATTTAATAAATGACGTTTTTTTTTATTTTATTTTTTTGTGCAAATTACTATTACAAAGATTGGGCGAAATTTTTCCGGACTTCTAGAGTTTAAATTAGTGATGGGCAGAATGAATGATTTTACTATTCCAATGAATCATTAGGGCATGCGCAAAAGCACAGCTGCCAACTTTTTCTTTTTATTATTCAATTATTACCAGAAATTTTATATCGAAAAAAACATTTCTTATTTTAATTAGTGAATTTAATTAGTAGTTTAAGAAACCTATAAAATATAAACATTCTTTATATCTTCAAATATTCTGAATATAAACGTTTAAAAAATTTTCGAAGCTTGACAATGTTACTTTTTTTATTTACTAAATTTCTGATGGCACAGCTGCCCACACTTACGCTTTTTCAGACCAGAAAAATTTAATAGAATATTTTACCTTATTTAATCGACCGATAACGGCTGTTAAAATGGGTAAATTTTACATTTAAATTTTTGTGGTACAAAAAAGCGTAAGAGTTGGCAACTATGTGGTGGCATTTGATTACATTAGAACGCCCGGAAATTTTACTCAAGTTTCATAAAAATATTTCACCCCAGAATTTTTATTTAAAATTATTTAACTGATTTATTTAACGGAATTCTACGTCACTTAAATTTAACTTATTTTACGAAAAAAATTCTGGCTCATATGGACATTTAGTCAGCGACGACCATCTCGGGAACTCAGCTTTCGCTTTAGAGCGTTAGTGCAATCCCACATCCACTTTCCTCCCGACTCTCAACCAGAGTTCAATAGGCAAGTGTCGGGTCCCTGTTTAAGCTGCTGAGATTTATTTCGGTTACTGTGAGGTTTACATTTACAATCACATTTGTTTCTGACATTATCTTGTCGTGACAAATTTGAATTGAGAAATTCGCAACAAATTTCCCGCAAGGTATACTATCCCCTACTTGCATCAGTAGTTTGTTGTGAAACTGATGGCAAGACCGTCTTTAAGTCACGAAAGTGACGAAAGCAAAAATTCCCTCTGTTTTAAGAATAGACAATCAGCACATACGCAGAAATTGCAGAAATTTTATTCGTTTGACACCGCTTTTTCTAAACGCTATACATGTCAAATTCCAAAAAAGTCTCGAGTAGTAAGGTACAAATATTACCTTAACTTGTTTATGGTAATGAAAACGATGCATGCGCCATTTGACGGTGTGTGTGCGTCAATAGAGCTATTAGGCTTCTCCGAAGGGATTAACCCCTTCACGGTCGCTTAATATTTGAAAAAGCCATCAAAAGTGTACCTATTTTTTTTATTAGAGAAATTGAATAATTATAAGGTTTCTAAATAAAATATGCAAGTAGTTTATTTTTAAGCCGAAAAAACAATATTTTATATCTATATTCATATTTGTATAAAAGCCATCATGCGAGAATTATGTGTCTTAACCTCTTAAGCTCCGCCTCCGATAAATGTAGGTTACTTTTTTTTATTATTCAGATTGTTTGATTCCCACCACCGTAGTTTACGGCAGATAAAATGATGCGAAAATAAAGCCATTTACACTATTTAAAAAAAACTGGTGGGAGTCAAACAATCTGAATTAAAAGATAGTATCCTACATTTATCGAGGGCGGAGCTTAAGAGGTTAAGACACATAATTCTCGCATGATGGCTTTTATACAAATATGAATATGGCTATAAAATATTGTTTTTTCGCCTTAAAAATAAACTAATTGCATATTTTATTTAGAAACCTTATAATTATTCAATTTCTGTAATAAAAAAAATAGGTACACTTTTGATGTTTTTTTCAAATATTAAGCGACTGTGAAGGGGCTAATATTCCAGTTATCATCAGAAAGGCTTGATTCATCAGAATCCATATCAAAATGTCAAAAATATTACAAATCTAAGACAAATCTATGGCAAATTATAGATCGTACAAATCAAACCATAGAGCTAATATTCAAAGACTTCAAATGGAAATTCCAGTTCAATTTTTCTGGTTTCAGAAGTTTTTTCCAGCAATTAAATCTCCAGCCCGAGAATATGACGGGCATGAGAAATAACGAACGACAGCTCAGCCCGAGATATTGACGAGAGCGAGAATTAAGGGGTTAAACTAATAGTTGTAAACAGGTAGTGGGGCGTGGAAAGATTACTATTCTGCAGTATTTTTGATTACTTTTTTATTGCAATAAATTTGATACAGCATGAATTTAACTTGCACGACAAGTTAGCTGCAAGTTCAAAGTGTGGTGACTTCGGCGTTTGCGTTATCTTGCTGCAGTCTTGTTATGAACTTTCAGTCTTGTCATGCTGAGCTTGCTGCAACTTTGCAGGTTTTCAAAGCAAGACTGCTGCAAATTTTCTGAAAATTAAAAATGCTATCTGGGACAATGTTGAACATCACAATTAGAAACACATTACAACACAATATCAAACACCTACTAGTTACAATTTACACATACTAGAGTTTGGAGAGACGCACAAGGTAAAAGTTCAAAAGTGATAGAAGTTTCAGGCACCCTGCTAATAACCCGTTTCTCCTTCCATGTTACACCCAAGTGATGGATTCGGACTAGAAAGGCTCTGGATTTGAAAAGATGTACCCGTTTGTTTCTATAAACTTCATGCATTGTATGATCTTATTGAGTATTTGCGGTTTCTCTTTTACGTCCCGCCACCAACTTGCTAAATTCATACGTGTGTGTTTTTAGTCGAATCGACTCCATCCGGGAGTTCTAGTGTTAAAAATATATACAAAGGTTGGAACTGTTTTTGCGCATGCCCGAATGATTCATTCGATAGTAAAATCATTCATTCTGCACATCACTAGCATAGCTGAAACTTGTACGGATTTTTTCTACCACTAAAATATAACAGAAATTTCTGCCTTATTTAATTGTCAAAATTCATTGCAATTCGGCGATTGAATTAAGCAAAATTTTCCATTAAATTTTAGTGGTAGATAAAATCCGTACAAGTTGGCAGCTATGCACTAGTTAAATATGTGTCTTTTTTTTGTGTTTCATATATAATTTCATTTTTTCCTGGCGTAAAACTTGTTTATTTAACCCCTCGGGGACGAGCGGCACGTATACGTGCCGGAAATAGGCCTAAGGATCCTCGTTTATCCTCAACAGTAAAATTTTACTGTAAAATTTGTCTTATTTAATCCGAGCATTTTCCTGATTTGAATAGGCACAAACTTCTGTTTTTTAAAACCGGTAGCAAAGTAATAAACATTTCGTAAAAGGCTCCCGTCCCGAAGGGGTTAACGTAGCTCACGCAGCACAATTTTACGGAAATTATTGTTGTATATATGTGTATGTTGGCAGCTATGAAAAGGCATTTTGCTTCTTTGTCGTTCTTTAATTTGTTAAGAATATTTTCCGAGGTCAAGGATTTTTATTCAACATACGGCAACATGTCACACTTCTACGAAAATTATTGGTATAGTGGCAGACATGTAATTGTGATGTTCATTCAGAAAAAAAATCACGTTTTAATTTAATGCTTCTAAGCTCATAAATATTAATTAGAGCCTAACACATATGCGGCTTATAATGTGATTTCTCGTCATCTCGATATCCGCAACTGAGCATACGGCGTTCGTTTTGTATTTTACATGTTACTTTCATTCATAAAAATGTTCATAATAGAGTAAATAAAAACCTTTCAAACCAGTAGCACCAGAGCAATCATATTTTGAGCGTGTTCAGTACGTGTTAAACTTGTTAGCGCACAATAGCGCCACGTTGCGGCCGATGTGCAAAAAAGAAATGGCCTGCAAACGTACATTATGTAAATTTTGTTCGGATACATGAGGACCAGTATATTCTCCTACCATGAGTTATCAATGAAAACGCCACGGAAGGTAACAAAATAGCTAAAAATAGATCTTAGATTCCGTAGTCCATTCCGCGGACATAAATTCCTCAGTTTCCAACGCCAGTTTCCAATCGAGGATCCACGTTTTTCCCACTTGCCGTCAGATATATTTTGAATTAATATTTCACAATTTCACCTATAGTTTTTCTGGTGTAAACTTTTCATTTTACAGTGTGCAAAAAGAACACCACACATTAGATGGCGCTATTTTCAACTTGCGAAATTTCTTTCATTCACCTGATCAGGTTTATTATTTAATGGCTTATTATTTAATGAGTAGCACTTATTTAGTAAAATTTATCCTGTTTATTAGTAGTCCTTATTTTATTCAATTTACTAAGGAAAAAAATCTAATGAAAAACTTGTTGTTAACACATTAACACATCTATCAACACACCAAAATATACCGTTATCGTCTTTGACAAGTAAACACGTCTGAAAACAGAATTTTTTTTTAAGATACACATACATTTTAACTTCTGAATTAAAATCTTTAAATTATTTTTCATACATTAGACAGAGTTGACTACACTTAAATTAAAAAATATATAAAAACATTTATTTAAAAACTAAAAATACAAAAGACGTTTCGCTGTGCAAATGCACAGCCTCATCAGTAAACAATCAGCTACAACAGAATATCGAAACATGTTCTGGACACAGTCAAAATCAAGGTTAAAATTAATCATTTAAAAACAAGAAATATTCCATCGGGATCGCACCGGATTCGTTGAGTTTATAAGGGTATAATTTTGTAAACCAGCTCTCCATGAACAATCTATAATGATAAGTGTTGCAATTTCTCTTCAAAATTAAAGATTTTTTTTTCTACGATATTTTGTGGTCCTTACTTAATAAAGTATTTTCAGTAAAATTTCCGGATTGAAAGAGAATAGAGTCATGAATAAATAGAAGGAGACATACATGGATTGGGGTTTCACGTTCATGCGACTAGAGGTGTATCTCGTTTCTCGAATATCCACAGCTGCGGCACGTATGCGTGGAATACCTGCCATCTTTGGATTTGTATGCCAATCGCTCCACCGACGCTGCCAAGCATGAATAGCTGTTGGCAGAAGCAATTTTGAACAGTTATTATAAACATTGCACTTATCAACGACGCTGTCATTAAACACTTTGTTTTCCTTTCGTGTCTTATTTCCAGTGTTCACGCCTCACCGCGTCACTTACGCACATATATTCCTATAGAAGAAATGGGTGTTACAGTGCCCTGTATCAACCCTTAAAGTTTGCACCATGAGTTCGGAATCACCCTGTATGTTATATTGTTCTTATTTTTTAGTTTGTAAGTCATTTTGTATTTAAGTTTGTACATTGAAAGATATTTACTGATGCATAAACTTGATAAACCTATCTAGGAAATCATTTTACTAAAGACTTTTAGAAGAGGGAGGACCTTCTACTGTTTTAAAAATGGAGTTATGAATAAATAGGAGGAGCCATATAATGTAGACATCTACCAGTTACGAGCATGGAACTATTAATATAGAGGAACTGACATATCCTTAACCCTAGAACTACCGGAAATTTTACTCAAGTTTTATAAAAACATTCTACACCAGAATTTTTACTTAAAACTATTTAATTTGTTTATTTAACTTATTATTGTCTGATTTATACATTTAGTTTGTTTTGAAGAAATTTTCTGGTTTGAATAGATATTTTGAATATACATGTCGGGTCCATTGGACCCTTCTGGTAGACAGAGGGTTAAAATGCTGAAGATTCAACTGCAACCGCTTTCGCAGAGGTTGATTACCGCCTTTGGAAACTTCCACCACTAAAATTATATAGAAATTTTCTCCTTATATAAACGCCTTAGTAATGCAAAATTTCAGTCATAAATAATAGCAGAAACAGATTTTCAGTTTTACTGGTGGAAGTTTACTTTAGCGGAAGACAGGCTCTGCATTTTCGCCATATTGTGACAATGGAGTTATGAATAAAGAGGAGGAGACATATAGTCTACTGTCTACCAGTTGGGAGTGAAGTAACTGAGGAGGTTGTCACAATATGGCGGCTGCTTTTTTTTTAAATCTTATCTTCAGTTTTTGATTACCGCGGGTGTAAACGTCCCACCAGTAAAATTGGATAGAAATTTTCGTCTTATTTAAGCGTCTTATTCATGGAATTTTTTTTCACAAATCTTACTAAGATTTCTATTAGTTCTTACTGGTTTCAGTTTGCCTTGTAAAACTGTCAGTTTGTTTTCCTGGTTGTCACAATATGGCGGAAACGCAGGGCGTGACTACCGGCAAAGTGAACTGCTAACGGTAAAAGTGAAAATCTGTTTCAACCATTATTTATGACTGAAATTTTGCAATAATATGGAATTTAAATAATGAGAAAATTTCTATATAAATTTACTGGTGGAAGTTTCCACCGGCGGTAAAGAACCCTTGCGATAGTGGTTACAGTTGAAGCTTCACTATTTTAAGTATATGTCAGTTCCTCCTTATTATTAGTTCCATGATTGTGACAACCAGTAGAACAAACTGACTATTTTAACAGCAAAACAGACACCAGTAAGAGCAAATAGAAAAATTTACCATATTTGTGAGAAAACATTTCCATGAATAAGACGAAATTTTCTACTCATTTTAACCTGTGAGAAATTGGCCCCGGTGGTAATCAGAAACTGTAGATCCGATTTTAAAAATATCAGTCGCCATCTTGTGACAACTTTCTCAGTTACTTCACTCGCAACTGGTAGACAGCACACTATATGTCTCCTCCTCTTTATTCATAACTCCATTATTACGAGCGAAGAAAATGAGGAGGTTGTGAGAAAATGGCAGCTTGTTTTTTCATCGCATCATAAGTTTCTGATTGCCAGAAAGGAAAAAATTCCACAAGTAAATTTTGAATACAAAATTTATTCTTATTTTAGCGGCTTATTCTTGCAAGATTTCTCCAACAACTACTGAAAAAACTTCTATTCGTTTTTACTGGTGTAAGTTTTCCGCGGTATTATAATTTCTTTAACCCTTTAGCGGGCGGTGTCCACAAAAAAAGTACACCTAATTAAAATTTTCCTTTTATAAGGTACGGGAAAAGAACTAAGTTCTTATATTTTAATAAATTTCCTTATAAATTACGGTGTCAGTCCATCGTTTCATCCTTTTTGAAAATAGAAGTACTCCGCGCCGGAAAGGTTTAACACTAGAACGCCCGGAAATTTAACTCAAGTTTCATAAAATATTTTACACCAGAATTTTTATTTAAAATTATTTGACTGATTTATTTAAAGTAAATCTGCGTTTGTAAATTTTAACGTATTTTGAAAAAGAATTTCTGGTTCCAATTTACATTTAATCATATGGTCGGAGTCGAATCGACTCCTTTCGGGCGTCCTAGTGTTAAATGACACTGACAGGAAGTTGTTTAGGTGATCACAATATATTAGAAATGCGGGGCCTGACTACCACCGAAGTAAACTTCCACCAATAAAAATGAATGTCTGGTTTTAGCAATAAATATGACTGAAATTTTGCATTAATAGGTGTTTAAACGCTGCCATCGAAATACTTAAGGCCACAGGACATGAGTGTGACGTCATTACTAATCGACCGACTTCTCAATAGTGTTGGAATTAACACCAGAAAATTTTGATTAGCAATTTTCTTTTCTTTTATTTGTTTAATATCTATCATCTTACAAAACAATAATAACTATTTAAACTTACTGGTGAGAATTTGGAATCCCTAAATAAAAATGCAGCCAGATGGGAATGCCACAGTGTTGCCGCTAGTGAGAAGTCGGTCGATTAGTGAGGACGTCACACTCGAGTTCTCTGGCTTTGAGTATTTCGATGGCAGCGGTTAAGCTCACATGTGTTTGAAATTCGTATAATTGCTTTTTACAAAGTAAATAATCAATTAACAAACACCGTCCTATTTTTCTATTATGTCATTTAAAGTCGCCATCGCTATTAAAGCTATAAATTGCCAGGTACGTGCACGGAACTATTAATAAAGAGAAATTGACATATCCTTCTAGTGAAGCTTCAACAGTAACCGCTTTCTCATGGTTTGATTACCGCCGGTGGAAACTTCCACCAGCAAATTCACATATAAATTTTCTCCTTATTTAAATGCCTTATTAATGCAAAATTTCAGTCATAAATAATGGCAGAAACAGTTTTTCATTTTACTGTCGAAGTTTACTTTGGTGGAAGTCAGCCTCTACGTGTTTGCAAAACTGTGACAACCGCAATATTGGCAAAATTGTGAACACGCTTTATTTTGCGAATATTGAAACGAACTCATTACGCCAGGCAAAACAACCAACTGAGAATTTGAATAGAATCTTCTCGTTTAAACGCTTTATTAATGCAGAATTTAAGTCATAATTATGGCCAAAAATAGATATTTATTTTTACTGGTGGAAGTTTACTTCGGTGGTAGTCAGGGCCTCCCTTTCTGCCATATTGTAACAACCTGAACAACCTGCTGTCAGTGTTAGTGTAAGAGATTATAATATCCGAGCCAAATTCCACCAGGAAAAATGAATCGATTTTTTTACGATATTTGAGGGAGAAATTTTGCAAGAGTAGGCCGCTAAAATAAAGCGAAATTTTCTATTTAAAATTTAATGGTGGAAGTTTGCTTCGGCGGTCATGAGAAACAATAGATCCGATGTGAAAAATCGGCCGCTATCTTTTGACAACCTCCTCAGTTTCTGCACTCGAAACCATAGCTGCCAAGATCTGCCGCTTTTTTTGTACCACAAAAATAGTATAGTAAATTTTACAATTTTAAAACGAGATAATCGGACGATTAACCCTTAAATGCGCGTTTTTTATTTTGTTTCGAAAAAATTATATATGATTCTCTGAAAGGTTTATTACGCAGGAAAAAAAAAATTAGAGATAGATTTTTCCTATAATACTTCAATCTTTTCTTTTGTTGTACGTCTGCAATACAAGTAAATACTACTGTCGTGTGGCTGTTTTACGCTTAAATAATGCAAATTAGTAAATATTTTAATAAGTATGTCTCCAAATACCTTATTTTATATAATTATTTATTTTATAAAACTTAACCTTTAACCCTTTAATTACAATTACAGAATACGTTCTTGAAATTACGTAGTTCAGAGAATTTGACTTTACACCAGAAAGTTTCAATGTTTATTTTCGCTTTATTTAAATACGGAATGTCTGCTTTTTAATTAAAGCAAATATTGCTATTTTAATTTTCTGGTATGAATTAGATATGTGCTACTAAAACAAATCTATTAAATTCAAAACAGTGTTGTTTACATATATGCAAATCTGCGCACTAAAGGGTTAAATAAGGCACAATTTTCAATTACATTTTTTGTGGTACAAAAAAGCGGAAGTGTTGGCAGCTATGCGAAACTGATAGTCTACACTATATATCTCTCCTTTATCCATAAATTAATTTTTTAAAGGGACCGGGTAAGCTAAATTCAACCAAAAAATCGATTTTTACTTTTTTATATCATTAAATAGTTTAAACTATTATCTTTTCAACGATGTATTACACATGTTTATATATATTCAAAAAGTGTTGGATTTTTCCCATTCTTTCTAAGAGCACTTCACAGCAGTAAGCTATTTTTTTTTTTTATTCAGATTTCTTGAATGGCACCACTTTTCTGAAGTTGTAAAATTCCCATTGTTTTCGCTTTAATTAACATGTTATTAAATAAGGCGAATTTTACTATTTCAAAAAAGTGGTGTCAATCAAGAAATCAGAATTTTAAAAAAAGTAGTCCAGTGGCAACACTACTTCACAACTTTAATTGACTTTTTCTCAAAACTTCGATTTTTCAGGTTTTTGTTCCTTTTTTTCAAAATCTATTAAGCTTAAGAACTCAGATTTTTCTAAATACTTATATTATGTTATAGTGCATACTTTTACACAGAGATTTAATGATTTGTTGAGAATTATTTATTTTAGGCAGTGAAATCTTACGAAAAATGATAATTTAAAAATGTCTTTCAATAAATAATTAATAATTAATTTTCAATTTCACTTAGAAAGAAAATGGTCAGTTAAAATATGTAAAGCATGTTATTAAAACTACTCTAAAAAATCTAGACCTCAACCTTTCACCATTTCTGAGAAAAAGGTACATAAATTTGGTGTATTTTAACATGGCCGAGATAGAGCTTACCCGGTTCCCTTAACTTTAGAACGCCCGGAAATTTTACTCAAGTTTCATAAAAATATTTCACTGCAGAATTTTTATTTCAAATTATTTTACTGATTTATTTAACGTAATTCTGCGCCGCTTAAATTTGACTTATTTTATGGAAAAAATTCTGGCTCCAATGGACATTTAATCATGCGGTCGGAGTCGATTCGACTCCTTCCGGGTGTTCTAGTGTTAAGTAAGGTAAATAAACAAGTTTACACCAAAGAGTTTTCTAAAAAAATGAAGTTAACACTTTGAGCTCTGGGGGTAAATTTCTTCAAAATGCCCAAATGCCACATTGGCACCAGTATTTTGTAAACAAAAGATTCGTTTTATTATGTACGCGAGAAAATGCACTAATCTATTTTTAAATAAATTTGGCTGATTATTCGGTGCCAACGTGACATTTGGAGATTAAAATTAAGTGGGAAGAAATTCACCCATCAGAGCTCAAAGGGTTTTACGCAAGAACCATAAATAAACAAGATACAATTAACCAAAGAATTTTTTCTGGTTCGAAACATGTTTATTTGCTGCAGACTGTATGGGAACGGTTTTACGGAAATTATCAGTAAGTTGCGTTATTCTTATACAGGTTTGCCAGTTTGGCCTTCATTTTTATCCCGATATTTCGACTTCAGACCGGAATGTTTTGAAGAAGAATTTTTACTTAAAGTAATCAAGAAAAGTTTTGACGTTAACTAAATCTGAAAATAATTTTGCATTTTTTAGCAGTGTTGCACGTGCGCTATTTTTTACAAATTCAAATTTCTTGATTTGCACAACTTTTTCGAAATAGTAAAATTCGGCTTATTTAATGACTTATTAATTAAAAAAGAAACAAGGGGAATTTTAGCATTTGGGAAAAGTGGTGCCAATCAAGAAATTTGAATTAAAAAATATAGCTCACTGGCAACACAGTTTTTTAGTGTGAATTCGAATTTTTTAACCCTTTCAAGGGCAAAGCACTTCTTATGCAAAAATATTAAAATTATTGACTGACACCAGAATTTATGAGAAAAAATATATTAAGATAAGTAAAAGCTTATTTTCACGGACATTAAATTAGGCAAAGTTTAGTTTTAAAATTCTGGTGTCAATGTGGCATTTAGGAATTTAAATTAAGTGGTATATATAATATACGAGCGCCCTTCAAGGAGTTAAAAAAAAGTTGAGGCCAAACTGGCAGCCCTGTTTTTACGTACCAAATAAACATGTTTTGAACCTGAAACTTATTTAATGGTTGTATCTGTTTCACTTACAGTTGTTACATAACTTCATTTATAATGAAAAATTACTGGTGTGAAAAGTTGACATCGTGATTTGACAAAGGTCAGATTTTACGGAGATTATTATTAATTTGACACCTACAGCATTAGGTTTTAACACGTTCACGCCGGCACGGTGGGTCACACTCGACTGTCTCAGAGCTGGCAAGTCTCCGGCCTTTTGGATACCAGTATTTTAATAAAGAAAATGTTGTTTCATTTAATTAGAACAATTGGGCGATTTAAAGGAACAACATTTTCTCTAAAATAACAATGGTGTGCAAAAAGCCAGAGACTTCACAACTCTGAGACAGTTGAGTATGACCCACCGCGCCGGCGTGAACTTGTTAAATAACTATATTTTCTAAAATTTTAACCTAAATACGCTTTGTTTGCATTAGATCCTTGGTTGTTTCTTAATATTTGGATAAAGTTATATTTATGATTTACATATGATCTATAGTTTCTTCCTATTTCGATTTAACTCCCTGAGGGGCGGTGGAATATATTTTATCCCACCTACGATTAATGAAGATTTGCACTAGAAAAATTTTATTAAATTTTACTATACTAAATTTGGTGGAAATAAGTCGTAAAATTACTTTTTCCTATATTGAAATAGAATTTTTCAAACATTCCGGTGTGACTTCAACATTACAGGAACATAATCACTGGCCCCTGAAGGGGTTAATTAATGGCCCCTCGATAAGATTATGCATTTCGATTTTTTTTAAATAATCATTTTAATTAAGGGAGTAAGTATAAATTTTGAAAAGTACTTGTTTAAATTTAGAATGGAAATGTTTCTAATTTACAGTTTCTAATTTTTAAGCAAGAACTTTAAAGAAAACTAATGTATACGTGCAGCATAATTAGATCCTACGTATCACAGTTCTATAGTATTCGGTTTTAATTGCTTTATATCAAACAATAAAATATTATTCGCTTTGATAGACTTTTTCATTTCTTAAAAATACAAATTTTCCAATTTGATTATATATCATACAGGTTATTGTTTGTCTTCTTCCTCAAACAATAAAATAATCGTAATCAGATTTTTTCTTATTTCCGTAGTTTCTACAACAACTATTTCTTTCAATATTCATCTCAAATGTATAATTAACCAAATATGATTAAACATTTAAATTTCTAAGAGTTTATCGATTTTCCGTTACAAATATGAATATATTTTAATAAAATCCATTTTTTTTTCTTTGATGGCAGGTTGTTTCCGTTATATTTACCTCGATTCATTGTCACAGTTAACTAGTTTCTTGTATAGAATAGATTGCTAATAAACATATGGATGGGAGGATCCTGAAAATAAAATTGTACTTAAGTGAAGTTAATTAGTCACAAATAAATTTTACTTAAATTAATGTAATCATTTAAAAATATTTTAAAGCATAAGAGAAGATCTTAATTTTTAGAATTATTTTAAATTAATAAAATTTAATATTACAATATTGGTAGTACTGAAGAAATGTTTCAGCCTTCAGTGCATTAGTTTTAATGAACTATTAATGCATTCTTTTGTGAAACTGCTCTTTTCAAGATAAATATTTTATTAACAATTTATGATTTAAATGCCCATTTCTAACATGTATTACCTAATTACGCACTCATCATATCGACTGTACCATGTCAAACTATCCAATATGAAAACAGTGTTGCCAGCGAACTACTTTTATTAAAATTCAGATTTCTTGATTGGCATCAGTTTTCAGAAATGTTAAATTCCCCCTTGTTTTCGACTTAACCCCTTAATTCTTGCTCCAGTGATTTTCACGGGCTGTGCCTTTTATTCAGATTGTTTGATTCTCAACAGTTTTATAGAATAGTGCAATTGGCTTTCTAATGGGCCTGTGGTAATTTTACCTGTCATTAAATAAGGTGAATATTTCTTTTTAAAAAAAGTGGTGCTCATAAGCAATATGAATTTTTAAACCGTAATTTAATGCGACATTTAAGGGTTTAATTAACACTAGAACGCCCGGAAGGGGTCAATCCGACTCCAACCATATCATTAAATGTCAACTTGAGCCAGAACTTCTTTCATAAAATAAGTTAAATTTAAACGACGCAGATTTACGTTAAATAAATAAGTCAAAAAATTTTAAATAAAAAATGTGGTATCAAATATTTTTTTGAAACTTGAGTGAAATTTCTGGGCATTCTAGTGTTAACACATTGCAGACAGGCATTTTTTAGCAAATCTGAATTTTAAAACAGTAGAAGCTCCTCCCTGTTCAGAGAGTCTTTTTTAAATTGGTGTTCTAGATAGCTTTCCCAAGTTTATACATCGGTAAATATCTTTCAATGTACGAATTTAATATAAAATCTCTTACAACCTAAAAAAAATATCGACAACATGATATAAATGCACTTTCTGTAAGGTAGAAGCCACGCCTTTAGTCAATGATGTTTTTTGAATGAAAACGAGAATTACTGTTTCCCGTCGTGAATGTGTGAACCTCTTGAGGGGCGGTGGGATATATTTTATCCCACCTATGATTAATGAAGATTTGCATCAGAAAAATTTTATGAAATTTTACTTTTTTAACTTTGGTGGAAAAAAGTCGTGACATTGCTTTCTCTTATTTAGAAATAAAAATTTTCTAAATTTCCGGTGGGAATTCAGTATTAAACAAACGCAATTGCTTGCCCCTCAAGGGGTTAATACGTCATTAAATAAGGCGAATTTTACTATTTCAAAAAAGTGGCGCCAATCAAGAAATCTGAATTTATAAAAAGTAGCCCACTGGCAACACTG
This sequence comes from Maratus speciosus, assembly GCA_963932465.1. Taxonomy (NCBI): domain Eukaryota; kingdom Metazoa; phylum Arthropoda; class Arachnida; order Araneae; family Salticidae; genus Maratus; species Maratus speciosus. The sequence continues at coordinate 55,482,750 of OZ010787.1, forward strand.
TTTTTATTAGATGTGTTATATTGGATAGTTTAACATGGTAAGGACCATATCGCCTCCGTATTTAGTTTTGCAATGCGTCCCGCGTAAATCGGGACTCCAAATGCCATGGACACCAGTATTTTAAAGTAATTTTCTTTACCTTATCTAATGGCAGAATTATTTGCCATTAAAGATGGCGAAATAAACTATAAGAAATTTTTTATGACGAGAGCATTTGGAGGCCTGATTTACGCAGAACACATAGCAGCACTATCTGTATTGCACTTTGAATATTTTTAAATCTCTCAAGAAAATAAAATTCATTATTTTTTCCCGCAGGCCAAACAATCGCGTTTAGAACCTACAAACTTGCTTGTATGATTTCTTATGAGCAGAGACTTTAATACTGAAAGATAGATATAGATGGCAGCACTACGAGAATTGAAAATGACTGGTTTTCTCTGCCTTAAAAATAGAAGACTTTATTCAATTTTTATTCTTATTACTTTAACTCTTTTTTAATTTTAAAATTCCTATTATCCTTTTTCTGTATTATATGCATAATAATCTTGTTTTATTTTCTTTTATTAGATAAATTTTATTCTGTATTTTGATGGTCATTTGCGGACCTGTAATAGAACATTCCAATGTTTTGATTCTTGAGATGAAGTCGATTAATTCGAAAGATGTTACTTATTCAATTAAATATTCTGAATGACAAACTCAATCGTATTCATTTTAATAAATTTCTGTATTCTTTAAGAAAATAGTAATCTAGATTCACCCATTCAAAGTCGTCAAAGTTCCTGCAGAATTTAACATTCTTTACGATCTTCATTCCCAAGAAAATAGCGTATTCAACGATGAAGGACTTCGCAGCAAAAAAGGTACTGTTGTGAATTCAATTTATTCTATTTATACAAATAAAGTCTGTATCAATTATTCGTTTTAAATCTACACATAAAAAAAGGTTTGGTCCGTCGGAAGCCTAGGAGATAACTAGTGATAATCGTATTTATTTAATTTATTATAATGAAAACCAAAGCAGAAACTGCTGCAGAATCAAAATTTATTTTTACTGTTAAAGAAATAAAGAGATTTAGCGCTCAAGTTACTGAAGCAATTGAAAATAAAAAATTAAAATTAATTGAAAAGCTAAAGGCTGAATTGATAAGTTTAGAAAATGATTTTAAAAAATCTTATTTTGGCGTAGCTGAAGAAAGTGTAAATTCGTTATACGAGTCCTTTACTGAAGCTAAAGATATTGTTGTTGATGATTTAGTGAAAATTGAACAATTTTTAGAAAATCAAGGCGTAAAATCACAAGAAAATCAAAGTGCAGCTAATAATAGCTCAAATATAGGATTTAGTAATAACGTTCTAAAGCTTCCTAAATTCGAGTTACCCATTTTTTATGGAGATGTCACTCAGTGGATTAGTTTCAAAGAGATATTTTTGACTTCAATTCATAATAATAAATCTCTTTCAGATCAGTTAAAATTTTCGTATCTTATAGCTAGTGTTAGGAATTATCCGTCGAAATTAATATCCGGTTTTTCAATTTCTGGTGAAAATTATAAAGAAGCTTGGGAAACTCTAGTTAATAGATATGATAATCGTAAGAATTTGGCATATTCATTGCTGTCTAAATTTGTTAATGCCAAACCATTGAAATCACCCACGCAGAAAACTATTTTAGAGCTTTTGGATACGTGTAATGAAGTTATTAGAAACTTAAAATCTTTGAAATTTGAATTTAATGAATTTGTTGATTTGATTTTAGTGTATATAGTACAAAATAAATTTGATGAATCCTTAAAAAAGCAATGGGAATTATCCTTAAATAATGATTCATTTCCAACTTATGATATGTTGATGACATTTCTCGAAAAACAGGCTCGTAGTTTGCAGAATTGTAACTCTGAAATTTTTAAAGGTGAATCCAAATCTAATCAAAAATTTGAAAGTAAGTTTCAACATTTTTCAAAAAAATCTGTCGCCAATACAGTCGTGATGGATAATGTAAATAAAACTGCAAATCTGTCATGTGCACAGTGTAAAGAATCGCACCCACTTCATAAATGTCCAGAATTTTCAAAATTATCTCTTGATCAACGTTGGAATTTGATAAAATCAAAAAAGCTCTGTACCAACTGTTTGCGATCAAATCATTTGTGTCAAACTGTCTTATTAGTACTACTTGCAAGCATTGTAATTATAAACACCATACACTTCTTCATCGTGATCAAACTAGCCCTGCATCACAGAATATGTTCAGGCAGCAAGATCGTGTTACAACACCAAATGCTGTTGTTAATTCTAATGAATCTAACTGTTTAAGTTCTCAATCTATCAATGAAAATTCTCAAACATTGTTGGCTACTGCCATTATAAAGGTTAAGTCTAAATCGGGAAAATTCATACCTTGCAGAGCTATGATAGATAGTGCTTCTCAAAAAAGTTTACTTTCAAAAGCTTGTTGTAGAAAATTAGGTCTTCCATCTAGGCCTACAAATCATAAAATCTCAGGAATAAATAATTTAGTCGCAGAAACGGCTCTTCAGGAAGTTACTTTGACATTCTCTCCACATTTCAATAATGAAACTTTTCACTTAGATGCATTAGTTGTTAATCAGATTACTACCAATTTACCAAATTTTGTGATTACAACTAAATATTGGCCACACATTGAAGGATTGAATCTTGCTGACCCTAATTTTCATTTGTCCAGTCCTATTGATATACTTATAGGCGCAGATTTATTTGCTAACATCATAATAGGGGAATCAATTCTGGGACCTAAAGGATCACCGAGTGCTGTTAATTCCAGACTGGGTGGATTCTTTCGGGGATCATTTATTCAAATGAATCAAATCAAAATTCATTTATTAGTTGCCATGCCACTACACAGATAAGTTCTCAACTACAAAAATTTTGGGAACTTGAATCGGTTCCTACTTCTGATCCAATTTCTCTAGTTGAAGATAACTACGCGAAAACAGTTTCACGTTCAGAATCTGGAAGATATATTGTAAATCTACGCTTTAAATCTAAACCTGTTCTCGGAAATTCTAAATCTCAAGCCTTAAAACGTTTCTACTTCTTGGAGAAAAAACTTCAAGAAAACCCCTTGCTTAAAGAGCAGTATTTATCCTTCATGCGCGAGTATATCGACTTAGGGCAGATGGAACTTGTTCCAGATTCAGAATTTTCAAATCCTGATCATTTTTATCTTCCACATCACGGGGTGTTAAAAGAAGATAGTTCTACAACTCGGCTAAGAGTTGTATTTGATGCATCTGCGGTTGGTTCAGAAGGCCGCTCCTTGAATGATTATCTAGAGATAGGTCCAAAATTGCAACCAGAAATCTTTCCTCTACTGTTAAGGTTCAGAATGCATCCAATCGCCTTTAGTTCTGACATCGAGAAAATGTTTAGGCAAATTCTCGTCAATCAAAATCATGTAGATTATCAACGCATTCTTTGGAGATTCAATTCAGATGAAATTATTAAAACATACAGGCTGTTGACCGTTACGTACGGAACTTCTTGCGCTCCATTTTTGGCCATTAGGACATTACACCAATTAGCAAATGACAATGAGCAAAATCGTAAAGAAGCCTCTCAGACAATTCGGAAAAGTACGTACGTAGATGATTTACTTTCCGGTTCGGATTCAAAGGAAAATGCCCAAAAAATAGTAACTGAGTTAATCGAAATTATGAAAAGCGGAGGTTTTAATCTACGTAAGTGGACTTGTAATGATCCAGAAGTAATTGCTCATTTACCAGATGAAATGAAGGCTTCATCGCAAAAGGTAATTCAGGAAGATGATACCGTTAAAGTCCTCGGACTACTTTGGGATTCTTCCAAAGATGTTTTACAAATTCGTTTCAATGATTTTAACCCTAGATCTACCGGGAATTTTATTCAAGTTTTAATAAAACGTTCTACACCAGAATTTTTATTTAAAACTATTTAACTTATTTATTTACCTTATTTTTGTCTGGTTTATATACTTAGTTTATTTTAAAGAAATTTTTGGTTTGAATGAATATTTTCTATGTACCTGTCGGGTCCAATGGACCCGTCTGGTAGACGGAGGGTTAAAGAAGTAAAAACAAAAAGAGATTTGTTATCAGTAGTGGCTACAATATTTGACCCCTTGGGTTTCCTAGCTCCTACTACAATAAGATTAAAAATCATGCTGCAAGATATTTGGAAAGATAAGATTTCGTGGGATGAAGAAATCCCAGACTCCATACTACAGGTTTGGAATGAGTTTTTATCAGAAATTCATTTGCTAAAGTCAATTGAAATACCCAGATATATTAATTCTTATAATCAAAATGATGTCCAAATTCAGTTACATGGTTTTTGTGATGGCTCAGGTAAAGCTTATGCTGCTGTTACTTATTTACGTCTTGTTACTCCTGACGAAGTATTTGTAAATTTGATTGCAGCTAAAACTAAAGTAAATCTTTTAAAACCTCAAACACTGCCACGTATTGAACTTTGTTCTGCTCTTTTATTAGCCAAGTTATGCTCAGTCATCATCGATACTTTGCCAATAAATTTTGACAATATTTATCTATGGTCAGATTCCCAAATCGTTCTCAGCTGGTTAAAATCACCTCCTTTAAAAGGAAATCAATTTGTTCTAAATCGAGTCTGTCAAATCCAATCGTTAATGCCTTCCTGTGAGTGGAATCATATCCCAGGTATTCTAAATCCTGCAGATTCAGCTTCTAGAGGTATTTCTCCGCGAAAGCTTCTTCATCATTCGCTATGGTGGCATGGGCCTCCATGGCTGCTATCAAATGAACAAATCCCAATACCTTTGTACAATCCTCCGATATCAGAGTTAAATTCAGTAATTAAATCTGTCAGCAATGTAACTCAAGTAACTGCCCTTCCAGACTTTATTCTTAAGTTCTCCAAATTCTCTAAGTTATCAAGAGTCACAGCGTGGTGTCTTAGATTCATTTATAATGCTAGGCATAGTGCTACAAAAAAATCTGGAAATCTGAGTGCACAAGAAATCTCTGATTCTATTCAATGCATTGTGAAATTAGTACAAAGTTCGGAATTCGGTACAGAACTTAAATTATTAAAAGAAAGAAAACCCTTACCAAGCAATAGTAAATTATTATCATTAAATGTGTTTTTAGATTCTAGTGATATTATTCAAGTTGGTGGTCGTTTGTCACAACATCAGACATTAAGTTTTGATAGAAAGTATCCTATGCTACTTCCGAAAAATCATATTATTACTAAGTTATTGATAAATCATGCCCATGAACAACATCTACATGCTGGTACACAGCTAGTACTTTCTATATTACGCCAACAGTACTGGTTTGTGAATGGTCGTTCTACTGTACGACAAGAGCTCCACAAATGTGTGCTTTGCAAACGCCTTAAATCTCAAGCTTGTCAACAAAAGATGGGAGACCTTCCCATTGACAGAATCACCCCAATCCGTCCATTTTCCAAGGTGGGTTTAGACTTTGCAGGACCCTGTTTAACTAAACCAAATTTGCCAAGAAGTAAGATCAAAATTAAATCTTATATAGCAGTATTCTTCTGTATGTGCACTAAGGCGGTACACCTTGAGTTGGTATCAGACTTGTCTGTGCAAGCCCTGCTAGCAGCCTTGAAGCGATTTATCGCGCGTTGAGGTCTGCCGTCCGATGTATATTCAGATAACGGTAAAAACTTCACAGGTCTGGCTAATCAGTTAAAGAAGCTATTTCAATATTTGAAAGAAAATGAAGTTCAAGGATTTCTTTCGAGCCAGAAAATCAATTGGCATTTCATCCCTCCATATGCACCACACTTTGGTGGGCTATGGGAGGCAGCTGTAAAGCTTACTAAAAATCACATTCTAAGAGCATGTAAAGCTAGTGTATTGAATTTCGAAGAATTAACTACTTTGCTATGTCAAATTGAAAGTTGCATAAATTCAAGACCCTTAACCCCTATGTATTCGGATCCATCAGATCCGCGTGCATTAAGTCCAGGTCATTTTTTAATAGGAGTACCCCTCCTTGATATTCCAGAATCTTCAAATCCCAGAATTCTAACATTAAATGCTCGGTGGCGCCTGATAGAAAAAGCAAAGAATCAATTTTGGTGTAGATGGTCGCGTGAATATCTTCAACATCTCCAACAGCGTCCAAAATGGACTACTCCACGAGCTAATTTACGAGAAGGAGACTTGGTGATTGTTCATGATCGATTTCAGCCCATGAGATGGAAGTTGGGCCGCATTCTAAAGGCTTTTCCTGGACCGGACAATCTTGTACGAGTTGTTTTGATAAAAACAGCTGACGGTGATATCAAGCGTCCCATTTCAAAGGTGTCCCCTCTCCTGCCGGGGGCGGAGGATGTATGATTTCTTATGAGCAGAGACTTTAATACTGAAAGATAGATATAGATGGCAGCACTACGAGAATTGAAAATGACTGGTTTTCTCTGCCTTAAAAATAGAAGACTTTATTCAATTTTTATTCTTATTACTTTAACTCTTTTTTAATTTTAAAATTCCTATTATCTTTTTTCTGTATTATATGCATATTAATCTTGTTTTATTTTCTTTTATTAGATAAATTTTATTCTGTATTTTGATGGTCATGTGCGGACCTGTAATAGAACATTCCAATGTTTTGATTCTTGAGATGAAGTCGATTAATTCTAAAGATGTTACATATTCAATTAAATATTCTGAAAGACAAACTCAATCGTATTCATTTAAATAAATTTCTGTATTCTTTAAGAAAATAGTAATCTAGATTCACCCATTCAAAGTCGTCAAAGTTCCTGCAGAATTTAATATTCTTTACGATCTTCATTCCCAAGAAAATAGCGTATTCAACGATGAAGGACTTCGCAGCAAAAAAGGTACTGTTGTGAATTCAATTTATTCTATTTATACAAATAAAGTCTGTATCAATTATTCGTTTTAAATCTACACACTTGCTATTTTCCAATAATATATTTTCTATTACTTAATCTCTAAAATTCTGTGATTGGATAAGTTGAAAATGCTGGTAGTCAAATGTCAGAATTTCGAACACCATATATGGCACCTAACCATGCGGATAGGTGCAAAAGGTCTAACCATATATAATCTACATTTGAATAACTTTTTTGGGGGTATTGTTGACACAAGTGACTGGATAAAATTCGTAATGTCATCTTATGAAGGAAAGTATACAAATACAATTTCTAATTTACGAATTTCCTATGCTTCGGTCATCAGAGATACGATGATTTCTAAACATCTTTCACTTAAAAATTTTCATTTTAAAACTGAAATCAAACCAAACGTGAGAATAAGCATACTTTGAAGAACTGTCGTATACCAAATTAAATTTGATGTTTTTAAACTTTCGTAGACCACATGTTAACATAGCTACCAACATATCGATAATTTTCGTAAAAGTAAGTCAGCTTGACCTAGATCAAATAAATATGTTTTATTCCGAAAAATGTCTTAAAAAATAAAATTACACAAGAAAAAAAAATCGCTTAAAAATTTTTTACTGTTTCAAATCGACCTTATCTGATGCACAAGACATCGGCAAAGTTTTACGGAAATGTCTACTAGCAGCAGAGCCGCAAAACCAATAATTTTCGTAAAATTCCATCACGTTGACATCAAATAAACACGTTTCAAACCGAACAATTTTATTAAATATTTACGTGAAATAAAAGGCAGAAATAAATATAATTATAAACAGATTAAGCTAAATAATGCTATAAAAAGGTGATAAAATATCTTTATTTAGATTGACGTACGTTTCGTCGCACAAACGGCGGCATTTTCAAAATCATTCATGATAGAAATACTTTCACATACTTTCTATAGCATTATTTATCTTAATCTGTTTATAAGTGATTATTATATGTGTTGTTATAATTATAAACATTTTTTCTGAGTTGATACGTGATTATCCGCAGCCATCGAAATACTCAAGGCCAGAAGACACGAGTATAACGTCATCACTAATCGACCAACTTCTCACTAGTGTTGGAATTCACACCGGAAAATTTTGAATCACAATTCTATTTTATTTTATTTGTGGGATATCTACCATCTTATAAAACAATAATAACTATTTAACTCCTTAATTCATTCTCCCGTGATATTCACGGGTTGTGTCTTTTATTCAGATTGTTTGATTCCCACCAGTTTTATAAAATAGCATAATTGGGCTTATTTTGCTATCATTTTACCGGTCATTAAATAAGGTCAATATTTCTTTTTCATAAATGTGGTGTCAATAAGCAATTTTAATTTTTAAACCGTAATTTAATGCGACCGTTAATGGGTTAAACGTGCTGGTGAGAATTTGGAATCCCCTAATAAAAAATCAGCCAGATTCGGCAACAGCTGTGGCATTCCGCATCTGGCTGAATTTTTATTTAGATACTCCGAATTCTCACCAGTAAGTTTAAATAGTTATTATTGTTTATAAGATGATAGATATTCCACAAATAAAGTAAAATAAAATTGCTATTCAAATTTTTTCCGATGTGAATTCCAACACTAGCGAGAAGTCGTTGATTAGTGATGACGTCACACTCGTGTCCTCTGGACTTGAGTATTTCGATGGCATCGGTTTATCTCGTCTAGAATATGTCTATAAAGTTTTACAGAAATTATCGTTTGGTTGTTAGGTATGTTAACAGATGCGCGGTTCAGTCTACGCCGGAACTGCAGTCTGTTTCAAAATTATAAGACCAGAACATATTTTGCTATTTAGGTAATTAAAGAAATATTTCAATCAAAATAAAGAATATTTTATGTTAGTTCATCATGTTTTCAGTAAAATGTAGCAACTTACACAAATGAAATTAATTTGGAAAAAATAAAACATCAATATAACAAAAAAGTGTCAAAAAGAAAACTCTTACAAAATTATCGGACCACCTGTGGAAAAGAACAGTTTTCTCAAATTTAGTAAGATGTTGCTCCACCATTTCTCTGAATAACTTCAAACACACGATTTTACATAGAGTTAATTAATTTTTTAAAGAACGATTTCGAAATGTTTTCCCATTTCTCCATAATGGCCATTTCTAATTCATATGTTGAATGATACTGTTTGTTATTTTCACACACTTGGCGAGACAAATAACCCCACAAGTTTTCTATGTGGTTTAGGTCAGGGCTTCGACTTGGCCAAGGTAAAACATCAATCGTTTCTCTTTTAAGCCACTCTTTTGTTGATTTCGATGAATGACTGGGAGCATTATCTTGTTGAAACTTCCATTTTTCACCTCCTAAAAGTTGTCCGAAGAGTATCAGACTTTGAAATAACATTCCTTTGTAACAGTCCGAGTTCATTTTCCCTTCAACTCTTTGGAGATCACATTTTCCTGCATATGAAAATGTGCCCCACACCATAACGGAGCCGCTTCCCATCTGCCTACTGAAGAACTCGTGAGATCTTTGCCTTAAATCACGCCAGTAGTAATTATTGCCGTCTGGACCATCAAGATTGAATTTTTTCTCGTCTGAAAACAATATATTTCTCCATGCAGAGTTCCAGGACATGACATTTTTTGCCCACTTAAGACGAGCTTCTTTGTGACGTTTCAGTAGTAGTGGTTTACTTTTTCATTTGCGACGAATAACACCAGCATTAGATTTCAAACTTCGCCACACGGTTGCATGTGATACCTTTTTAGTTATCTGTTGTGCTATTTTACGAGTCGACTGGTATTTTTTCGTTGCCAGTTTGACAATCCGCCTATTATCACGATCTGATAACTTCTTTTTACGACCAGATCATTTATGCGTTCTATACAATTCTTTTTTACTTAAAACATTATGAATCGCAGTTTTACAACGATTAAGAATCTTACTTATTTCACGTTCAGACTTTCGTTTTCCTTTGTAGAACCACGCTCTTCTCACTTCTATTTCAGACAGCTCACTACGACAAGTTATTTTACTAATAAATTCAAAGAATGAGATACAATTCAGAATTTCTCCATTTTATTCTTCTTTTTCAGTTTTGCAGATTGTTTAGGCTACAGTTAAACTCCGAGTTCAAAATAAAATCGTCTGCTTTATTAATAATATAAGAGTGATCTTATATTTATGAAACAGCGGATTTGAGTAAAATCGTTTGGCATAAAAAAAAAAAATATATATATTCAAAATTTTTTCCCTGAGCTAAATAAACATTATAGAGTTATTTCTTTACATTCAACTACTTTTAAATTCAAACTAATATTTTCTTTGTTGAAAAAAGGTGAAATTCTTGGTGGTCTTATAATTTTGTAACAGACTGTATAAGTAAACACTCAACAGAATACAAAGGCATAGAGAGTAATTATTTGACTATATTTCCAAATAATAATCTTCATGTTATATTGCAAAAAATACGATTATTCAAGACAAACGCTACTATTTGGAAATAGTGACCTTTACACACTAATTATTCTAAAGCTGACGTTCGCAACAGCTACAAAACTAGACTAGCGCCAGTGTGATCACTTCATTTGGCTACCATTATATGGTGACTCCTTCTACTCAAAATGGGCAAGCTTTTTCCCACCATTCTTTCCGAACAGTAATCTTTGCTTACTTAATAATACAAATTGCTATTAATATAGAATAAGTATTACTACTTGGAAGATATATTGGGAAAAACATGTTCAGTTTTAAACGAAGGATTCGACCCTAGTACCAATATTTTCAAATACCCACCAGTGGCTGAGAAGTTCTGCTCTCAAAACTGGAAGACAGTAGGTCCTTAGTTCAAGCCCAATCGTGGCTTTCGGCCTAATTGTGCGGAGTTTTCCGTGGTTTTATTTGAACCTTGCGTAAATACGAGTTAATTTCCCTTATAAAGATGGGCCTATATCACTTGTGCAGATAATCGGCCGCCATAAACTACACCAACACCGATATTTCCTATCTGTGAAAGAACATTGTAATGATTCCTCTTACAAATGTTCCAGAAATCTACCACGAAACATATTGCTTAGAAAATATGGTAGGCTAAACATGACCTCACAGACCTCTGTTACGTCACTTTTCAATTCTCGTTCAAAATTTCAAACCAGAACATATGAATAATCTCACTACCTTTTCCTGTTATACTTGCAGGAACACAATTAGAATGTATTTTATGAAGTGACAAAAATAAATTACTGGAAATACACAAGGACGGAAAATTTGATTATTTAACTTCATTTATAAGGTGAAACGACCAATTTTATCTCAATATTACAATATTTAACAAATACTGAGGCTCTAAGCTTCAGTTCATTGTGCAATAGGAATAAGAAATACAAATTAAGATTTCCACTGCATGTATAGTTCAGAAAAAAGAAATATTTAAAGATTTGAGTATACAACAATTACGAGAAACTAAATGAAACAAATCTTACATTGGACATAAAGCTTTTTACCAGCAGGTCTGAAATATCATAAGAAACAAGAAATAAGTTTATTCCCTATTACACGAATATGCAAGGAAAAGGAAAAAAATAAAGCAGGTTTATTATTAACCTTTTGATTATGTACCGTGACATATACATCTAGACCTCGTTGCGACCAAACAAAAATTTTGTCCACCCCTATTTCTGTACAACAGTATAAAGTTTAGATTTATATTGAAAATGTCGCAGAACACCGCTTCGTGGTGAGTTTTTCCTCGTAATTTTTGTAGTATTTGTAGTAATCTGCCACGAAAATAATATTAAGAAATTAGTGGTAGCCAATAAAGAGACCACTTCCAAACCTGTATATCCCGCTGACTAGGGAAGTGAAAAAAATGTTAAGGGCCGATTTTGACGGCAGTGGTATCATTGGAAAGATTTCGTCGTCGGGAGTAAAAAACTCAATAAAACTACCCGTCGCATATCTGCCGTTTTCGAGTTATCCGAATATTTATGTCACACAATTTGTTTATTTATAACAGTGTATTTATGCTGTTACAATTGTCATGTCGTTAAACGTATAATTTTTACTGTTAAAAGGCTTCCTGTTAAATTAAATAAAAAAAAAATACTTGGAAAAATATGAAGAGAAGTTAATGGCTGTAAATGAAGGATTTCCACAGGTGACAATTTTTATATTCCATTCGCACCACTATTTATGAAAAAATAAATTTTTTAGTGCATTTCTTTCGCATATGTTGTGAAAGTACATGTAAGAGTTTTATTTGTGAAAGTGGTGCGAGATGAATTAACCCCTTGAGGGGCTAGTAAAAGCAATTTTAAGGCCTTTTTCTTTCCACCAAAGTTAGAAAAGTAAAATATAATAAAATTTTTCTGGTGTTAAACTTCATTAATCGTAGGTGGTATATAATATATACCGGCGCCCCTCAAGGGGTTAAAAAATAGTTCCCAATGGTAGAATTGTAAATGTATTGTTTCGTGTGCTGTGTGTGTGTTTGTTGATGCTGGATATTTGGAGTGCTCACTGGTGGATGTGGTTTTCTATATAGAAGTGTGCAGGAAGGCATTTAATAGCAAAAATTATGCATTTAACGACATAACAAACGTTACAGCATGCATGCATTATAATAAATAAACAAATTACGTAACATAAGCTGACAACTATCTCGAAAACGGCTGAGATGCGAAGTTCCATTGCGTTTTTTACTCCCCACGACGAAATCTTTCCAACGATACCAATCTCGTCAAAATTGGCGCGTAACACTCCTTCTAAATATCCTCTTATGGAGACCTTCTTGTTAGTATACATAGCAGTGTTGCCAGTTTAATCTATTTTTTTAATCATAAAATCCAATTTCACACTAGAAATTGCGAATAGAAAATATTAGTTAACACTAGAACGCCCGGAAACTTTGCTCAAGTTTCATAAAAATACTTGAGACAAGAATTTTTTAAAAAAATTATTTAATTGATTTAATCAACGTATATCTGCGTGGTTTAAATTTAATTTATTTATGAAAAAAGTTTCTGGTTCCAATTGACCTTTAATCACATGGTCGGAGTCGAATCGACTCCTTCCGGGCGTTCTAGTGTTAATGCATAGCTGTCAACTCTTCCGCTTTTTTGTACTAGTTAAATTTAATAGAAATATTTGTCTTATTTAATCGGCAGATTACGGCGATTTAAAAAGGTAAAATTTACTATAAAATATTTGTGGTACAAAAAAGTGTAAGATGTTGGCAGCTATGGTTAATGACACACATTTCGTGATTACGAAAAGCAAAAATTCTTCTCAAGGTATTTTCGATATGAATCCACAATTTTGAATTAGAAAGGATCTAAATTGGCAACCCTGATTCACATGAATGATTGCATAGCTGCGAAATTTTACGCTTTTTTCTTACCCTTAAAATTTAAGAGGAAAAAATGTCTTATATAATCGACCGAATCTGAAGATTAAATAATGCAAATATTTCTGTTAAATTTTAGTGGTAACAAAAAAGCGTAGAGTTGCCAGTTATGTCTTTGTCGGATCTCACTCGAGCAGTGTTGCCAGTGGGCTACTTTTTAAATATTTAGAGTACTTGATTGACACCACTTTCTTGAACTAGTGAAATTCCGTTTCTTTCTGCCTTAATTAATTAAATAAGGTGAATTTTACTATTTTAAAAAAAAAGTCGTGCCAATCAAAAAATCTGAATTAAAAAATGTAGCCCATTGTCAACACTGCACTCGACATATAAGTGGAAAAGAGTAAAGATTTATGTTCTTTAGATGTAAAAAAATTCAAAGTCAGATGATTTTTTTTTTTCACAAAAGTAAAATAAGAAAATTTTCTACGAACACAGGGATATTTTTGTTTATGCATACAGATTAATATAAACTAAAAGATTATTGGCGAAACAGGCGAGCAATCATAGGGGAACGAAGGATAAATTGGTCACTCTAAGGTTTAATGAATTTTCCTGATACCTTTTTATTCAGTAAAATGCTAGAAACAAATACCAATAGTAACTATAATAACTGTAGTTTCAATTGCTTTTTACTTAAAAAAATTATTTTAAGATGTACACGCTACTTTAAAATACATTTATAAAATGGCCATTTTGTACGACTAGGTTGGGGAAAATGGCCAACATTTGTAAATGAACGAATCACATTGATTCAAAATGAATATTTAATCAATACAAGATAAATTTAGCACACATTAGGAATAAGTATCACGTTTTGTAATATTTTAAGTATTAAACAGTTATGAAATAAAGTAAACAGTAATGAGTATCAAAATGATGAATGAAGGAGACCAAGGGCACTCAGCAGACGTACATACTGCAAATGTCGAGAGTATGTCTTTCTCTGAATACGTTATTGCCCCGAACTGTCTTCTTTTTGTAATAAAAGGCCAATTCCATGGAAATTTGTCATGTCTGTCACACAACTGAAAATTGGTATGCTTGATGGCCACCGTTATTTTCGAAAAGTTTGCTTCGCGTTATTCAATTGATGAGATATCTCCGATCAAATAAGTCACATTTTCCGTTCTAAAATACTGGTAGCCAAAAATCGTAGTATGTGACAGACATGACAAGTTTTCATGGAATTAGCCAAAATACTTTTGAGTACTATTTTGTTATGAACAATGAATAAAAAAACGTTTCCGGGTAAAGTAGCTAACTGGCCAGTTTGCCCGATCTCTTTGTAGCACTTTGTCCGGAATAACGCCATTACAAAAACTGTGGTCAAGCGTCTAATCTATAGGGTGTTCCAAAAATAACGATCCATTTCTGTAAAAACACTAATCTTTTGATTTCTTTCACATGTGTTTGAAGAAATGCTGTCCTTAGAAGAAAGAATAGTCATCGTTTCCTTGAAACTGGGTGATAAAACATTTGAAGAGGTGCGTCAGCTATACCATCGAAAATACTGAAAACAGCCACTAACAAGGGCCAATATCAGGCTACTTATGAATAAATTCAGACGAACCGGTAGCGTGGCGGATGAAAAACGTCCTGGACGACCATCAACGTCTGTGGATACCGTCAAGAGCATTCGTGAGGCAGTTGAAAGGAGACCACGTGCTTCTGTTCGTCGGAAGAACCCCGAATTGAGAATTCCTCAAACCACTGGTACAGCTGGCGCTCCACTTCCTATGCTTTATCACCCTGTTTTCAGGAAACGGTGGCTATTCTTTCTTCTAGGGAGACCATTTCTTCAAACACTTGTGAAAGAAATCAGTAGGTTAGTGTTTTCAGGAAAATGGATCGTTATATTTGGAACACCCTGTGTAAGACTTAGCGCCTTCAAACACACATCATTTAAAAGGTTATTTCATGCTGTCCAAACAGCATAAGAGCAAATAATTATAACACAGCATTTTATTTAGCTATAATCAATGAATTATACCCTTGCCTAAAATAAAAAATGCGAAAAAACAATAAAATGATTTAAAACTAGAAACATGTAGCCTTCCGCTTCAAAATCGCAGACAACATTGCCAGCATCTGTGACGACTGTTTCTCCCATTTTCAGCGTGGTGAGGTCATTATACAGCTGAAAAGCTCAAATGGCCACTTTGCCCTCACTGGTCACTTTACCCTTCTTTCCCCTACATCATTGTATGTGTTATTAAAAAAAAATAGAATTTTTGTTCATTTTGAAATAATAAAAATGAAAATGTATGTTAAAAATTGAAAACCATGCCATTTAAAAGATTCATTCTTCCTCTTTTATACTTGCCAAACTTTCCGTTCTTTTAGTATCGCTATTTTGGGGAACAAATATTAGCTTTAAATAATGGCAGATATTTTTGGTTGAATAAGAGGAAGATTTCTATTTGAAAATAGTGGTCTAAAATGTAGAAACCGTGATATGCCTGTACATTTTTTTCACCTCTTATTAAAGCAAAATAAAAAAAAAAGTTATTATTCTTGTAACTGGTTAATTTACTTTACTTAATTGCTCTGAATTAACTTAAAAAAAATAGAAAAAAAGCATGCTTGGTGGCTTTAAACGTGTCTTAAGTATCCAGGGGGCGAAGAGGTGCTTATTTTTTAGTACTGCTATTTACGAATAGTAATTCCATTTAAAACGCCGGTAACACGTGGTTTCGTTAAACCTGCCATACAAAGCAATCCTTCCATGATCTAACACATTATCAAAAATGCAGGAACGTTCCTCCGAGGGAATTGGGTGGCTTACTATTTACAGGGAATATTTCTTCGAAATACCAGGGACTTTACTGAATAATTCTGAAACGCTCTTCAAAAATACCACTGAAATTCCGGTGAAACATCAAGAATATTCCTGTTCATTTCACAGGAATGTTACAGATTTTTCAGTGAAACGTTCCAGAATTACTCAGCAAATTTTAAGTTCTTTGTAATTAAAAGTTTCTAGTTACTTTAAATATATATATATATATATACAGGATGATTCCGAGTTCATGGTACATATTTTAAGTTCAAACTAGCTAGCTTCGCCCGCTAGGGGGCCCCTCCTTTTATCGGGGCCTCTAATAATATGAAATCTCGAAGCGAATGAACCTCGAACTGGGTCTCCACTGCCTATGACACCGTACAAATATTGACTTTTTATGTACTTCATCTGTTTTCGTCTGTTACTTCATATTTGTTGTACTTTTTTCTTTTTTCTATTCTTAGTTTGTTGTTTTAGAGTAATTTCTCGTCTGTTATTTTCAGTTTAGTTTATTATTAGCTTAGTAGGTTTTTTTTTCTAAATAAAGTATAATTTTTTGCTGTCGGGCTGGCAGAGGGCGGTGTCGCCCTTCTCTGCATTTGTATTTGTTTTGAAACAGCTTACTTTATCTTATTGCGTCTCTTTTTTACTCACTTGCCGTTTGTTTTTTTTACTCACTTGCCCAAGCTTTGTCGTTTTGTTGGATGCCGTTAGGGAGTTTTTTCCCCGGGATATTAAACCAATAAACCTCGCGGTTGGGATCCCGATGGGGCGCCTTTTTCTGCCTACGACACCATGTAGTAGGCATGCTCCACACGCACTGCAAAATCTTCTAAAAGAAGCCTATCGCACTCGAATGAACCTCGAACCGTTTCCCCGCTGCCTGCGGCACCGTATAACAGGCGTGCAAGGTCCCACCTTTAAAACGAATCATTAAGCTACGTTTGGACTATCCTGTAAAAGATCGTCTAGAAAAAGCCATATATTTTATCTTTGAAGTAAGGAGGAGTATACTTTTTCTACGCGATTTTCTCCCCAAACAACAGTCATAAAACTGTCAACGTGGGTTGGCGTCCAGTTTCGTCATGCAACTCCCTATCCTTGTCCTGCAAAACCCATTAGCCATCAAATGCTCCGACTACTGGGAACAAACGTGCAGAAGGGTGTCTGCAAGTAACTAGATGGTGCGTGCGCAGCCTTAATGTATACGTAAGGCTGCGAACGGACGTTCCTTCTAGTTGCGGTCAGCCGTCGGTTTTATTGGCCTTGCCAGTCGGTGCGTTCGATGTATAATGGGTTTTGCAGGACAAGGAGGGACAACTTTCTGGACAGAAAATGGACACCAAGTGCGTTGACAGCTTTATGACTGCTATTTGGGGAAATAATTGCACAGAAAACTATCACTCCTTTTGTCAATTCGATATAGTTTAGGTTGTGTTCCTTCCCATTCCACTTAAAAAGGTTGCAATCATTTGGCGATGTGAAATAAGCAGAAAATAACTTCACATTTTTTCCAAGTGAAATGATGGTATTTTATTTTTGATCGTTCAATGAAAAAAAGAGAGAGATAAAGAACACAATGAAAACAGCAAATAACAAGTAAAAAGATTGTTTGACTTTTCAAAACAGCACATTATTTATTTTTCATCGCATTGATTAGTTTCTTACTGCAAATCAAACACTATAAAAGTTTATTTAATTTATATTATTAATTAATATTATTAATATAATATAATTACTATCAATGCATTTTAATTAATAATCAGTAAAATTACGATCTTTTGCAGGATCGTCCAAACGCAGCCTAAATCTCGAACCGAGTCCCCGCTGCCTAAGGCACTGTATAGCACGCGTTTACTGTATAGCAGGCACTGTATAGCAGGGGAAGGGGCACCGGTGGTGCATAACATGAACAAGTTGTCACAGACCTTTTCTAACGATATGTCACATGACGTGTATCGTTAAAATTTCAAAATGTGCCCCCCGTGTGGGCAAACCGCGCCCTCCCCCTGCCTCCATTTTTGACACGGCCTCATTTTTAAAATTTTTGTTACAGGCTATATCTTAACAATCTTAAAGTTTCAAGCAGGTGGCCCTGTTATATTTCATAATTTTGTTCGCGTCTCCTCCCCCCCCCCCAAAAAAAAATGTCACGCGCCATTTTTTTTATAATTTTTTATCATGTTTTATAAACTATCTTAAAGTTTAAAACAATTCGGATTGTTAGAGTTTCTAATTTTGACAAAATCGCGTTACGTTAGTTCCACATTCCACCACCACGAAACGCACTGTATTCTTCACAAACTGTATCTGAACGAAACTCAGTTAAATAACCTATCAGTAGATATATTACCTTAGCGGGTGGCGGTCCTAAGCAAGAATTTAAGATATTTGTTGAAATTACTATTAGAAAATAGAGGTATCAACACTTAAGAAATTTTTATATTGAATAAGTAGCATTTATCTGAGGACTTCGTCAAAAAACCGCACCTAAAACGGCAGGAAACGCTGAGGTTTAAAAAAATTCTAGCGCTCTTCCCCCTCCCCACTACCTTAAATTTCACGTGCCATTCTTTATTTAAACTCTTCCTTATGTGTTATAAACTATCTTCAAGTTTGAAACAGATCACCTTGTTAGATTTTCTACTTTAAATGAAGTGGAGGTAAAAAAATCACGTGACGGCCTTTTAAAAAATTAATTTAATAGAAATAAACCAATTAGTGCAATAATAATCAATATCTCAGCTTGTAATTAAGATATAAGAATAATTTTTAGAATTTCTGAAAGGTGATTTTTTTTTGCGCCGCCCTGTGCAAGTTTGGAATTTTTACGCCCCTTTAATTCCGAGATGGGAGCCCCTTTTAAAAATGCTGGTGTAAAAAAGCACATGACTATTGCTTAAATTGCGTCTTTGTAACCTGTTGAAAGGAAAGTTTTAAAGAAATTATCCAATTAATGAAATAATAATAAATATATCGGCAACAAATGTAGAAAGGGTCTTGAAATTGAGATTTTTGAAATCAGCAAAAAATTCTACGCCCGGATGTATAAAAATTTTATCTAAAAATTTAATAATTTAAAAGTTTTACATTCGTTTTAAAACCACCAATATCAGCTGGTTCCAGTCGTCTGCAGATCTCCCGTCCCTCGGAATTGAAATCTATTTCTACCTGTCTTTCGAATGAAATAAAAGGAATTTTCTATAGATCGATTTTTAGAGGATTTTTTATGTTCTATATTTTGCAGAGAAATTATTTTTAGAATTTCTGAAAGCAGATTTTTTCTGCGTCCATCTGTGTGATTTTGGAATTTTTAGGCCCGCAAGTTGGTGAGATGCGAGTTGATTTAAAAAGGGCCAGTTCGCTTTTTGGATCAGATTTCGCGTGTAGGCCTTATTATCTGGCAACCCACGGAACTATTAATAAAGAGGAACTGACATATCCTTAAAATAGTGAAACTTCAACTGTAACCGCTATCGCAGGAGTTATTTACCGCGGATGGAAACTTCCACCAGTAGATTTATATAGAAATTCTCAACTTATTTAAACGAATTATAATTACAAAATTTCTGTCATAATTAATGGTAGAAACAGACTATCCTTTTTACTGGCAGGAACTTACTTTGGCGGTAGTTAGGCCGTGCTTTTCCGCCATATTGCAACAACCAGGGAAACAAACTCACAGTTAGTTTTACAAGGCATACTGACACCAGTAAAAACAAATAGAAATGTTTACGAAATTTTTGAGAAAAATGTCCATGAATAAGAAGCTTAACTAAGACGAAATTTTCTATTCAATTTTACTGGTGGGATGTTTGCCCTAGCGGTAATCAGAAACTGAAGATCCGATTTTAAAAAAGCAGCCGCCATCTTGTGACAACCTCCTCAGTTACTTCACTCGCAACTGGTAGACAGTACACTATATGTCTCTTCCTCTTTATTCATAACTCCATTTGGCAATCCTTAGGAGAACTCCGTGAAATCTTGCGGTTTCATTAAAATTAAAGCTTTTGTTTAATTATGAGCATTTTCCATTCTTTTAATTGTGGTTAATTAGCTCGTGGCTCTTTTAATTGCTGCTAGATTTTCTCGAAACCGAAAACTCGAAGTGCCCGAGAAATTGACCTTTTTTATAGCTTTCTCGCCTCTCTGAGTGCCCAGATAAAAAAGTTTATCCTGTTTCAACGCAAGCTGCACAAACGGACAGACGTATACTAACATTAATAGCATAGGTAGAGGACACAGTGATAATCATTTATTGTATAGGAATGTATGGGCGCAAGTAACGTGTTGAGGCACAAACACAGGAAAGACGCATTAAAAGAATCACTGTAAAAAAAATAATAATAATAAATCCGGGAACATTCTTTAGATATAATGGGCAGCTGGGTTGCCCATTATTTCCAAGGATCATTTCTTGTAAATAAATTAAAATATAAGGAATACATTCTACTAAAAGATGAGTAAGCTTCCTACGAAACACCAGGAATGTTTGTGTTTACTTTTCAGGAAACTTCCCTTATTGGGTGAGTGCAAATGTTCTACCCGTTTTTTAGCGAAAACAGAAAGGCGGAGAACATAAAAAGTTAAGTACCTATCAATTCACGCATGTACCATCATTATGTATGACCTCTTGCAATCAGTTTGGCAGTAAGTTAATCCCACGCCGATAAAACTACTCTGTTTTACAGTCAAAATACTGTCGCAACGCCGTTTTTACTGTCTCCACATCGTTGAAGGTTCGGTGAGCAAAGGCGTTGTGTAACAAACAAAAAAGGTAAAACATCGAAGGTGCAAGGTCGGGGCTATACGCTGGCTGAGAAAAATGTTCCAAACTAAGGCCCAGTAATTTTTGCCCAGAGTTCTTAAAGCAACATGAGGGCTGGCTTTATCGTGTTGAAAGAGAATCCCTCTGCGATTGATGAATGCTGGCCGCTTAGACGTAAGTTTTGCTCACAATTTGTCCAATTGTTGAAAGTAGAGGTCTGCCTTGATAATTTGGTTTGGTGCGATGACCTCCTAGTTGATTGTTCCCCTAGCATTAAACCATACACTGAGCAAAACATTTTTGGAATGGAATCCTCCTGTTTAGGTCGATGGAGTACCCTCTGCAATATCGGCACATGGTCCTTTGATGCTTCATATTACGGTATAGTATCCGCTTCTCATCACCCATTACAATTCGCTTCAAAAATGGTTCCCTACTGTTACAGGAAAGCAAAGAAACAAAGATGCTGATCCTCTCTTATCGTTGCCTTACTGAAAGCTGGTGTGCTACCCACTGATTGAATTTGATGACGAAGCCAAGCGCATGCATCTGTCTTTTGAGTGTTGTTCTGTATACCGAGAACGTTTCGGCTAATTCTCCGACTGTTGGGTGTGGGGAATTTGCTATGGCTGTGTCCAGATCCTCGTCAAAACCACTGATGGGCGCCCAAAACGGGCATGATCTTTACAGCTCCTGTGTCCGTCCCGGAACTTCCTAAACCAACGGTAGCAGGTGCTATCGTCCACGGCATCTTCTCCATACACATTAACAATGCTGGTTTCAAGCTCTGGCTGCTGTAGCGGCTTTATCATACTCGTACTGTAAACAATGTCTGACGTGGTCTGGTTTCTTGCTATGTTGTTTCCCGTTCTGCATGCGTTCTTCTGACAAATGTTGTGCCTATACATACTCTACTGCTCTGCGTGTTATTACCCACTTTTCAGACCTCGAAACATAAGCTGTAATGACTGTATTCCACTTAACATTTACATATGCTCAAAACGGGTAGAACTTTTGCACTCACCCAATACATTGCAGCGCAACGTTTTGCTTGTCAACAGAAATATTTCTTAAAATTCTCCAGAAGATTCTAGATTTATTCAGTACACATCCTGTTACATTCAACAATCCACGCGAACGCACATCTTTTACGTCTTTGGCACGCACCTTTCCAAGTAAGCACTACACTGAAAATGCAGGTGAAATATATTTCAACATTGCTTTTAGTGAAAACTGGTGGCAATGAAACTTTTCGTTAGTAAGTAAACGTAGCGTAAAATTACTACATCTTAACCTTTCAGTTGCAGGGCACTTTTATTCGTAAAATATTAAAATAATCGACTGACACCAGTATTTACGAGGCAATTTATTTGTAAACAAGTAGAAGTATATTTTCGCTTACTTCATAAAAGTGAAATTTTCATAAAAACTTTCAGGTGCCAATGTGGCAATTAGAGATTAAAATTATGTGATGCCGTAGCGTCACCACTGCCCTTCAAGGGGTTATACATACATAGGGGTTATACAGTTAAATAGTTTAACCTTTAAAAAGTAAAACAAATGGTAACGTTCCGCGTATATTCCAGAAACACTTGCTCTTTTCAAGCCTATTTATAATAATCAAAGCATTTCCTGAAATATTCTGGATTTCTACTTTAAAACATTAACTCCAGTACTTTTGTCATTAAATAAGTCACTATTGAGAAACACTGATGGTAGTTTGACCCTCTGGCATAGGGGTTCGCCACCCCTGGTACACACAATACGGGTTCCGTTTTCTTAAAGTTAAAATGTTTAACACCTTTCGAAATGGTTTACGATGTAATAATTTTCCCTGCTTTTACTTACTAAGAATAAATTCTATTACCACTAGTTTAATCTGAAAGCCTTATTCATATATACACACACACACACACACATACACACACACACACACACACACACATATATATATATATATATATATATATATATGTATTTATTTATTTCAACTGCATATTTGGACGTAAATTGGTAGCGGATAAAAAAAAATAAAAAACGCGCTCCCTTATAAGTGATATTTCTTTATATATCGAGAATTTACGTTCTCAAGTTGTGGTTCCTAATGGCCTGTTTGCGCTGTTATATGTATATAACTAGACATATTTATTAAAATTTGCTGAGTAATTCTAGAACGTTCTACTGAAAAATCTTTAACCTCGCTAGTGAAATGAACAGGAACATTCCTAATGTTTCACAGGAATCTTATTAATATTTCTGCGGTGCTTTTCAGAATTATTCAGTTAAGCCCTTGTTATTTCGAACAAATATTCCTTGGAAATATTGGCCAAACCTTCCTCCCGTTATTTCTAAGGATCGTCCCTGGATTTTTTGTTGATGTGTAATATCATGGATGACTTGCTTTGTATGGCAAAGATGGCGAACCTGCGTGCAAGCGAGCTATTATTCACCAATACATCCAAGTAATACTAGTCGACTTACTTAAAGCCAGAAGTTCTGATAAATGTGTTTCTGAAAAGGAAATTATGTTTTTTTTTTTTTTTTTTTTTTGCAACTTATTTGGTTATTATAAAAACGTACAAAAAGTGAAAAAGTTCATTGATTATACGCGGAACGTTGTTATTTTTCTTACAGTGATGTTTATTGACAGCATTTTTCACACGTGCTATGTTTACAATAACAGTTCATAATTGCGTCAACTGTCAGTTACACATGCTTGGCAGCATCGGTGAAGCGATTGGCTCAAAGATGCCAGGTCACTGAAGCGACTGGCGTACAGATTCAAAGATTCCAGGTGTTTCATGCACGTATGTAGCAGCAATGAATATTCAAGCGACGAGACTATCAACAGAGTCAACTGGAGTCGGACAATAGACTCTTCAGACATTCTTATAAGATGTAATCGATGAGTCTATAAAACAGGAGTTCAGGGGAGGTGGGAAGGACTTTTCCAGAACCCCAAGGCAATCAGTTATCTTATTTTTCTAAAAGAAGTTTTTTTTACCAGAACACTATATTCCCTTGCGATTCGTAATCGGCTGTTATTTTACCCTTAAATGCGCGATTTTTTATTTTGTTTCGAAAAAATTATATATGATTCTCTGAAAGGTTTATTACAGAGAAAAAATAATGAAAAAAATCAGAGCTACATTTTCGTATAACGCGCTAATCTTTCCTTCTGTTGCACATCTGCAGTATAAGTAAAAGCTACTGTCGTGTGGCTGTTTTACGCTAAACTATTGCAAATTAGTAAATATTTTAATAAGTGTGTCTCCAAATACCTTATTTTATATAATTATTTATTTTATAAAACTTAACCTTTAACCCTTTAATTCCCATGACAGAATACGTTCTAGAAATTACGTAGTTCAGAGAATCTGTCTTTACGCCAGAAAGTTTCAATGCTTAATTTCGCTTTATTTAAATACAGAATGTCTGTTATTAATTAAAGAAAATATTATATTTTAATTTTCTGGTGTGAATTAGGTATATATGACTAAAAATATCTATTAAATTCAAAACACTAATGTTTGCATACATGCAAAGGTGCTCACTAAAGGGTTAAATATGATTGGATGCCAGTCCATTTTAACACTCTTGTGTATAATTACATGGATACCACTTCTGAGGTGTGACGGATTGGGATGCGTGTTAAGCAATTCCAGGAGGATCTCATCAGTTAAATATCCGTTGCTGCTGCACATGTGCTTAAAATACCTGACATCTTTGAATCTTTACGACAATCGCTCCATCGACGCTTCCAGGAATGTATTACTGTTGATTGGTGCAATTTTAAGTACTTATTGTAAACATAGCACTTGTCAATGACGCTCTCAATAAATATTCCTTTCATATCTTTTTCTCTCTGTGTGCCGCAACGTGTCATTTGCGCTCATAAATTCCTATACAATAAATGATTGTTAAAGTGTCCTCTACAGTGTTCTCAAGCAGTGTAGGCTACTTTTTTTTTAGATTGTGTGACTCCTACTAGTTTTTTAAAACAGTGTAATTGACTCTGTTCTCGCATCATTTTATCTGCCATTAAATAAGGTGAACATCTGTACTTCAAAAAAGTGGTGGCAATCAAACAATCTGAATTTTTAACCCTTTCAGGGGCAAGGCCCTTCTGTTTGCAAAATGCTGAAATGAGTGAATGGCACCAGAATTTACAAGGAAATTACTTTCAAAACAAGCAAAAGCTTTTTTCACGTACTTAATACAGGGAAATTTTTCATTCCATTATTCTGGTGCAAATGTGGCATTCAGGGATTAAAATTGGGTGGTCCAAAAATGAACCACCGCCCTTGAAGGGGTTAAAAAGTAGCCTATACTTATCTGGTGTGACGCTTAACCCTTTCAGAGGCAAGCAATTATGTTTCCGTAAAGCCGAACTCACACCGGAATTTACGAAAGTATTTAGTTCAAAATAAGGAAAAGCAATTTTTCAAATTTTTTTTAACAAAGTTTAAAAAGTAAAATTTAAATAAACGTTTCTGGTGTGAATCATGATTAAAATTAGGTGGGATACAATATATCCTACCGCCCTTCAAGGGATTAAAGGATTGAAAAAATTCTAATCTAAGAATATTTTTTTTTTTTTTATAGAAATCCATTTTTGTTTTAAATAAGCAAATCCAAAATCACAGCTCATTATGCCAAGAATTTTTAAAGTTAGGCTTTAAAAACTGCCCTCGTTGAAATCTGTTTTGCAAAAATTAAAAAGGAATTTAACATTACGCGTTCCAAACTTTATATATGCATAATTCGTAAACTACTTCAGATAATGACTTCACTTTTGGCGAATGAAAGTAAAATTCCTCGAAGAATCCAAATATGTTGCCGAAATTGGAAGTTCGTGTTGAAAATTTCAAAGTTTGTTAGTACGTCAATGCGTAAACTACCCCCAAAGATTATTTTTTAGCAAAAATTCAATTAAAACGTAATTCCCAAATGACTGCCTATTTTTGTTTTTCTCTAAGACAATTTTGTCATTGAAAAAACATGTTTTTTCTTTTATTTCTAGTTGTACATATAACTGAAAGTGGAATTTAAGCAAGTAAGAAAAATAATTCGTACAGCATAGATTATGAAACACTTTCCAACACTCGTTGAAAGACTTAACGAAACTTCGTTACTAAGGGAAATAAGGTATATAAGATAAATAAGTAAACACTTAAAAATCTGATTTCAGTAGTTACCACCCATAGCCAAATATGTATTCCAATTCTTTTGAATAGCCCTGTATTCCACCTGTATGTTGATATATATACTATATAATGGGAAAATTTAGTTTAGCAAGAAAATGCATAACAGTTTGAAATTCATCTTTCAGCAATTTATACTAATAGATGGAAACATACTTGAATACTTTTGTACAGCCCTGTAGTTTACCTAGTACCTTTATTACACGCCACTATTTAGCTAAAATTTACTTCAAACTAAAACACGCTTAAAACTACTGAAATTACTTTTCCAGAAATTATCACCCGTAGACAGTCATGTATCCAACTTTTTGCGTGGCCCTGTATATCATTTTATCTATATTCTACAAATATTTCTTAGTACACTAAATTCAGTTCAGCGTAAAAATGCATAATTCCTTTAAAACCCACCTTTAAGCAATTTATGCTCATACTCAGTAACCTTTATGAATTCATTTCTGTAGCTCTGTATATGAACTATAGCATTTATACGCACTTTATAGCATGCATAAATATACTGAACAAGTAAGTAAGTGTGATCACAGATCACACAGAGGGTTTCGTTTAATATTCCTTTCAAAACACTTTATCCTGTTGAAAAATCTGTTAGTTCCACACTTCGCAACCAGAAACGCACTCTATTCTAAACAAACCTCTATCCGAACGAAATGCCGTTTTATATATTATCCGTAGATATTTTAGTCGAGGGGATTGGGCCGATAGCACCTGAGATAAGTAGGCGCCCCTGGCGGTAAAAAGTAGAAGTAAAATATGTAAGGCTATGGTGCATAATATGAAAGAATGGTCAAAGTGGTGTCGGCAAAAGTTGGAAAAGTGCTCCCCAGGTGAAAAGGGCGGAGGTTAGAAAAATTGCTTAAAATACACAAGTTAAAGCCCGGAGGAGTAAATAATATAAGACTTTTTGAAAATTTTATGATTTGCCGTGTGGTCTGAGGTATTCAGCTGTACGTATGCAAAAATTCATGTGTCCAACTTAATTGGTGGCTCTTTTAGAAAAAAGTGCTTAAAATACATATGTGGTAGCTCAAAGGGTTAAACGTAAGACTTTTTCAACATTTTATGATTTGTCGCCTGGCCTTAGGTGTTCTGCTATAAGTATGCAAAAATTCAAATCTCCAATTTAATAAGGGGCTCAGTTAGAAAGAATTACTTAAAATACGCATGTGGGAGCCCAAAGGGTTAAATGTACATTTTTTTCAAAATTTTATGATTTGTCGTATGATATGTGGTGTTCAGTTATAAGTATGGAAAATTTCACGACTCCATCCTAAATAGGGGCTCACTTAGAAAGAATTGTTTAAAATAAATATGTGGGAGCTCAAAGGGTTAAATGTACGGCTTTTTCAAAATTTTATGATTTGTCGTTTGATGTGAGGTGTTCAGCTATAGGTATGCCAAATTTCACGCCTCCAACCTAATTAGAGACTCACTTGGAAAGAATTGTTTAAAATACACATGTGGGAGCCCAAAGGGTTGAATGTACGACGTTTCCAAACTTTTATGGTTTGTCATTTGATGTGAGGTATTCAGCTATAAGTATGCTAAATTTCACGCCTCCAACCTAATTAGGGCTCACTTAGAAAGAATTGTTTAAAATACACATGTAGTAGCCCAAAGGGTTAAATGTATGACTTTTTCAAAATTTTATGATTTATCGTATGATGTGGGGTGTTCAGATATAAGTATGCAAAATTTCAAGTCTCCAACATCTATAGTTTCTGAGAACGGGTTCTGTGACAGACGGACAAACAGACAGACAGAGGAGCGAGACGAATAGTGTTTCGTCAGATGAACGAAATCCTAAAAAAACGCTTATTATAATTAATAAAAGAGAAAAGTGCCCAGCTAAACTGATGGCATTGAGCTCACAGGATATTCACACTAATTGTATATTATACTCTTATTTTAAAGAATAATGCCCCTCAAAAAAATAAGTGAAGGGGAATTAGCCCCCGTTTCCCCCTTTATACTTAACCAGTGAACCTCCAAATCTAATCAGGGAAGCTCCTTATCATAATAAACCGGTATACCAAATTTGGAGCAAATCGAATAATCCTGCAAAAAAAAAAAAAAAATTATCTAAATTAAGGGGGTGGACTAGCCCCTCTTTATCCTTAAACAGTGAATCCCCAAAACGAATCAGGGAAGCTCCTTAACATAATAAACCGGTATACCAAATTTGGAGCAAAGGGAATGATTCTTCATGAAAAACCCTTTTATCTGAATTAAAAGGGGTGGACTAACCCCCCTTTTCCCCCTTTATCCTTAACCAATGAACCCCCAAAACTAATCAGGGAAGTTCCTTAACATAATAAACCGGTATACCGAATTCGGAGCAAATCGAATGATTCTGCATGAAAAACCCTTTTATCTGAATTAAGGGGGTGGACTAACCCCCCTTTTCCACCTTTATCCTTAACCAATGAACGCCCAAAATTAATCAGGGAAGTTCCTTAACATAATAAACCGTTATACCAAATTCGGATCAAATCGAATGATTCTGCATGAAAATCCATTTATCTGCATTAAGGGGGTGGACTAACCCCCATTTTCCCCCTTTATCCTTAACCAATGAACTCCCAAAACTAATCAGGGAAGCGCCTTATCACAATGAACCTAGCAAAAAAATTTGAAGCAAATCGGATGTTTCTATCAAGAATTATCGCGTTACGTACATACATACATATATACATACATACATACATGTAATATATTGCGGGGACCCGCCATCGGGAGATGCTCTGATTCGGGGTGACTACGGGCACTTTCGAGCATCGCGGCCCGCTCCGGACGGCCGGTACTGTGCAGGGGCGAACCGTGGCTGGTTCGTCGAACGGTATGGTTCTCTGGTAGTCGT
The DNA here is from genome assembly GCA_963932465.1 of Maratus speciosus. Taxonomy (NCBI): domain Eukaryota; kingdom Metazoa; phylum Arthropoda; class Arachnida; order Araneae; family Salticidae; genus Maratus; species Maratus speciosus. The sequence continues at coordinate 55,511,695 of OZ010787.1, forward strand.
GGCCATTTCCTGGTGAGTAAATATGAGTCCAAGTAAAGGAGATTGAGTTCGTTTGGACCTGGTTTTTATTGGGCCTTATTCCCATTACATATGATCCTTTAAATCCGAGGTCCAGATGACTTAAGAGTTGACGCGGCCCGATTTCCCCCAAGTGCGCTGCCGGTGGGCGGCAGTTATTTTAGCACTTCATTTTAGTAAAAAAGCCACGGGTTTTTCGTTGTCCCGTCTTAAATATCGAATATTTCCGCTAGAGTGCGGTACTACAGAAATAGGACGTGATCTAATTTCATAGGCTAACAATTATCCAGGCATTATGACGTTTTATGTGTTCGGCATCTGGGATCATTAGCCTCACCACAAAAACGGAGAATTGCGTTTACCTCAGCATTTTTATTCTTAAAGATAGATCAATTTTGAAGCCTGAAAGTAACAATTGTAGGGTAGGAAAACCAAGTTAACAGGGGCAAATCAGACTTAGAATACGGCATTTCAAAAGTTAAATAAAATTTGGGAGTTTTAAATGTAGTACTTTTACTTTTAAACTTTAAATTTTAACAAGGTTTAAGTTTTAAAAAAGGTTTAATCTTTATCATTTCATATCCCCCCCCCCCACTAAAACAAAGATCCACAGGGCTCGCCTGCAAGACCTGTGGGTCTTATGCTAAGTTTTAAATTAAACCCAATTTTTAAATTAAAAGAGCAGTTTTTAGCTCACAGGCTATCAAAGCCTGATAACTACTCATACCCAGGGAGTTCAGTTGATCCGCAACTAGGTATCCCATTGACAGTACACCAGTTCCAAGCCTGAGAGCTAATGTGCCCGCCCGTTCTGTATGTATGTATGTATGTATGTACGTACGTACGTACGTATGTACGTAACGCGATATCTCTTGATAGAAACATCCGATTTGCTTCAAAATTTTTTCCTAGGTTCACTGTGATAAGGAGCTTCCCTGATTAGTTTTGGGAGTTCATTGGTTAAAGATAAAGGGGGAAAACGGGGTTAGTCCACCACCCTTAATTCAGATAAATGTGTTTTTCATGCAGAATGATTCGATTTGCTCCAAATTTGGTATAACGGTTTATTATGTTAAGGAACTTCCCTGATTAGTTTTGGGGGTTCATTGGTTAAGGGTAAAGGGGGTAAAATGGGGTTAGTCCACCCCCCTTAATTCAGATAAATGGGTTTTTCATGCAGAATCATTCAATTTGCTCGAATTTGGTATACCGGTTTATTATGTTAAGGAACTTTCCTGATTAGTTTTGGGGGTTCATTGGTTAAGGATAAAGGGGGAAAAGGGGGGTTAGTCCACCCCCTTAATTCAGATAAATGGGTTTTTCATGCAGAATCATTCGATTTGCTCCGAATTCGGTATACCGGTTTATTATGTTAAGGAACTTCCCTGATTAATTTTGGGAGTTCATTGGTTAAGGATAAAGGGGAAAAAACGGGGTTAGTCCACCCCCCTTAATTCAGATAAATGTGTTTTTCATGCAGAATGATTCGATTTGCTCCGAATTTGGTATACCGGTTTATTATGTTAAGGAACTTCCCTGATTAATTTTGGGAGTTCATTGGTTAACGATAAAGGAGGAAAAACGGGGTTAGTCCACCTCCCTTAATTCAGATAAGTGTGTTTTTCATGCAGAATGATTGGATTTGCTCCGAATTTGGTATACCGGTTTATTATGTTATGGAACTTCCCTGATTAGTTTTGGGGGTTCATTGGTTAAGGATAAAGGGGGGAAAACAGGGTTAGTCCACCCCCCTTAATTCAGATATATGTGTTTTTCATGCAGAATGATTCGATTTGCTCCGAATTTGGTATACCGGTTTATTATGTTAAGGAACTTTCCTGATTAGTTTTGGGGTTCATTGGTTAAGGGTAAAAGGGGAAAAGGGAGGTTAGCCCGCCCCTCTTAATTTAAATAAATGTGTTTTTCATGCAGAATGATTCGATTTGCTCCGAAGTTGGTATACAGGTTTATTATGTTAAGGAGCTTCCCTGATTCGTCTTGGCGATTAATTGGTTAAGGATAAAGGGGGGTTAGTCCACCCCCTTAATTTAGATAAATGTTTTTTTTTTTTTTTTGCAATATTATTCGATTTGCTCCAAATTTGGTATACCGGTTTATTATGATAAGGAGCTTCCCTGATTAGATTTGTAGGTTCACTGGTTAAGTATAAAGGGGGAAACGGGGGCTAATTCCCCTTCACTTATTTTTTTTGAGTGGCATTATTCTTTAAAATAAGAGTATAATATACAATTAGTGTGAATAGTCTGTGAGCTCAATGCCATCAGTTTAGCTGGGCACTTTTCTTTTTTATTTTTTTTTCGAATTTTTTTGCCTCTAAAGCCAACTGGACCCATTTACAGCAATTATATTACACAGGTGATTATCTGTAGACCTGGAAATTCACAAATACATAACATCAACACAAATACTTACTAAAATAATAAAGAAGTTACTAAATACTACATATGCTGCTTTCTTGATGCAAATGCTAACTGCTAAATAACACGTACTGGACAATCTCGAGACATAGTATTACTAGAAATAAAGATGGCTTACAATATGAAAAAAAATGTTCGAAGAAAATAAAATGTCCGGTGGTTGTTTACTAAAGTCCATCTCACAACCACTCTTTAAGTTCTTGCTCATATTGTAGCCTGTAAACATTTTTTTTATCATATTTAACTTATAAATATTAAAATACATAACATACAAAAATTCCAGATATAAAACACAAACTGCATAACGGGCAAAAAATTCAAAAGTAAAATATTTAAAAATACACATTCTTCAAATACACCAAATCTTCAAAAAATATCAATAAAAATATGAATTTAATAAATGCAGTATTTTCAAAAATTGTTATTGAGATAAAATTACTATAAAATATAATACAATAATAACAACAACAAACAATGAAGTTTTCGTATTATTCTGCTTTTCTGTTTTTGCAGGGCTTAGCTGCTTATGTGGTGCAGCCTTAGGGTTATGCTCATGGTAAAACAAAACTAAATTGTGTCAAAATGAAAACTACAGCAAAGGTGCTGAATCTGTGTGGTGTACAAAATGAACTGGGTAAAAATACAGATATACCAGGACAAGCGAGCAGGTAAGTTGCTGTGTGCAGACTGAAGATGGACTTCTTCAGTGGCGTCAACAACCCACGGTTGCCCTCCCTAGTTCTATCTGCATCTTTGCCTTTCTTAACCCATTTTAATGACAAAATTGTTCTAAGCCAAAGGGATTTTACTGAGATATGAAACAAGGCAACAATTTTTTTTTTTTTTTTTTTTTTTTTTTTTTTAATAGCTAACTTTATTTTATATGTCCGGACTTCTAAAAAATCATCATTGGTTACTCATATGCTCCTCATCACAAAAAGAGAATTGCTACCGGTTTATCTATCACTATTTTGGCCTGAATCTGACTGAGCATGTCTTTCTATATGCTTACCTGGACTGTTATGCATGACACTTTATTACGCTAAAAACTTCATTATACATTCTGACTTGGTTCATGAAAATATTCAAATATTCTGAAAATGCACTATAACTGGTAAAAATCTACGGTATGTGTAAATAGTTGGACATTATCCTTCTACCTTCAAAATATTAAAGTATACTTCCTCATAATAACAGTGTAATAATATAATGAATAATAATAGTAGTGATAATTAAACACACATACAAAAAAAAAATAATATTATAACTCTAGCAAAATTGTTGAGTCGCTGACAAAAAAAATTCTCAAGAGATTCCTTAAAGCTTAAAAGGAGGAAAAACAAACATTAAAATATACAATTTTTTGCATGACCCCTGATTTTCCAGGAGGTTCATACTTACCTGGATTATGATATTTAAAATATAAAATATTTTTACATATTTACAACGTAGGCTTTTCACTTCGATTTGTGCCATGGGGAAAAAACGGCGCGCGACCCTCTCATATTCAACTGAACCTGACTCTTTTTGGTTAAAACACAGAAATATTTAGACAAGAGAACAGGGAATCTATCTTTGGCAGACTGAAAACAGCATTTTTTCAGTGGCTCCGATAAATTCTAGCTGATACTTTGTCAAACAGTCCTGTATATGATCGTTTTCTGAACCATAAACATTACAATATCAGGAATATATAAAATATGACTATGTTTTAGAAAAATCCTAAATATAGTAAAAAACATTTCAATTATAGTTACTTAAATCGTAATTCTATACATAACATAATAAACACAATATATAAAATTCAAAATCCTTAAGAAGATCTATATCTTTTTATAACAAAAATACACATTTGTAAAAAACTAAAAAAGAATGTTGTAAATAATAACTTTCATGCAACCCAAAATTCAAACTAGTTTTAAAACTGTGGATTATGTTCAAAAACGGAATTAACCAAACAAAAGTTCATTTTTTTTTTTTTTTTATTAAAAACAAACTTTAAATTCTTACCTCCTGTATATGACATATCCTTTTAAAATTCCAATGCACGCAACAACAGCAAAAAAAAAAAAAAAAAAATTATACCCCTGTGAGCGCGAAAATATACGTTATCTGAGGTTTCTCATACGCACACACACACAAAAACAAACAGATGTCATAAAAACTTTAACACACTAATAATAATAAAAAGTTCTGCGTAAAAATCACTCTTTTTCTCTTCTTTTAAAGTCCGCATGTTTCATGCGATGATAAGAGACGAAAACGCTGACCTCTGTCCTTGAAAACACAGCTGTTCGTGTTTGACCGATATCTGTGGATCGGCAAATGAATGTTTCTTTTTCAAGTAGAGAAAGGGCTTGTTAGTTTTCGATCTCACGTAAAATCGCGCTTTCTGAAATTGTCGTTTAGTTTAGTTGGTCAGTTTAGTTGGTTACAGTGGCCAGAAAAAAAAGTTTCTTTTCCGAAGGGCATGTAAAGTTTCTCCGTAATATCCAAACTCTTTTTGCCTTGTGAAAATGTTCGTGACCGATCGCAGATCTCTCGAATCTTCCTTTTCGTTTTAATAGTTTATTCACAGTGTTTTTCAAGCACGATGGAAAGTTTTCAGACATATTTCACTTAGGCTTGGGATTTCCATGGCAGGACTGTGCTACCGACTTCCTGTAATACACTGCTCAAAACAATTAAAGGATATTGCAGTTTTAGGTGGATTTTGTATCTGGTAAACTGTTTAGCTGATTGATACATGGTCGACAGACATAGTAGGTTATATGAGAATAAATTACACATGTTTGGCAGAAAAAAATGCATTTTATTGCGCATTTGTGTACTAAAGGAAAAAAACACAATTTGTGCATATGAGAAAAAAAGAATAAGAAAAGGTGTTTTCTTCAAAGAAAATCATTTTCAGTAGGGGGTATGGTTTCCACGGGTGGCCAGCAACGTTGAACACCTTTGAGGCATGGACTCAATGAGGCTATTAATGACGAGTTGGGGTATTCTGCCCCACTCTTCCAGAAGAGCTCTTTCCAGTTCTTGGAGAGTTTGTGGGGGTTGTTGGCGGCCAGAAACTCGTCTTCCTAGAGCGTCCCAAACGTGCTCGATTGGATTCATGTCTGGAGAACACGCTGGCCATTCCATTCGAACGATTCCTTCCTCGAAAAGGAAATCCTCCACCAGGTTTGCACGATGTGGCCTGCAGTTATCGTCCATTAAAATGAAGTTATCTCCGATTGCTGCAGCGTAAGGGACTACAATAGGTCTGAGGATCTCATCCCTATATCGGCGACCAGTCAGAGCTCCATCTCGAATGATGTAGAGGTCAGTGCGCCCGTCAATGGAGATGTCACCATACGCCAACACTCCTCCACCGCCAAATCTGACACTTTCGTGTACGAACGCAGGATTATTCCTACTGCCACGGTCCCTCCAGATGAAAATACGCCTATTATCCGGATGCACAGAAAAACGGGACTCGTCAGAAAACAGAATATTGCTCCATTCATTTCTCCTCCAGTTGACATGCTCGGTTGCCCACTCCCTGCGGTCGCGACGATGCCTTGATGTTAATCTAACACATACCATCGGTCGGCGAGCATACAGACCTACAGCATGGAGCCGGTTTCGGACAGTCTGAGTTGAAATCGTGGTGCCTGTAGCCGAGCGAAGGTGTTGTTGGAGAAGAGTAGCGTTCATGGTTCGGTGTCTCCGAGCTGTTAACGCTAAATACCGATCTTCATTGGGCGTTGTTGCCCGTCTACGACCTTGCCCTGGTCTTCGGCCTGCACATCCACTCTCCAAAAAACGGTTCCAGATCCCGGAAATGACACTTTGTGACACTCCAATGGCTTGCGCTACTTCGGCTTGAGTTTGGCCCCCTTCTAACCTACCAACAATTCTCAAAGCTTCTGAATCTGTCAAATGACTTCGCTGAGACATCGTACTCATCGAAACAAAGCAATCACTGAATGCCGATCATCCTTGTCTTCATTCTCTTTTATCCAGTTGAAAGTCAAATTTCATTCGCTGCCGCTGAAGCGACGTTTTTGACGTCGAACTCAAAATTTGCATACTCCACAGTTTGAAAACCAGAAAAATTTGCATTTGTGATTATCTTCTTCTATTTTCGGCAAAAAAAATTTCGTTTATATCTTTATTTTATATAAAACTTCAAATATCCTTTAATTGTTTTGAGCAGTGTATATTGCGGGGAACCGCCATCGGGAGATGCTCTGATTCGGTGTGACTACGGGCACTTTCGAGCATCGCGGCCCGCTCCGGACGGCCGGTACTGTGCAGGGGCGAACCGTGGCTGGTTCGTCGAACGGTATGGTTCTCTGGTAGTCGTGGCCATTTCCTGGTGAGTAAATATGAGTCCAAGTAAAGGAGATTGAGTTCGTTTGGACCTGGTTTTTATTGGGCCTTATTCCCATTACATATGATCCTTTAAATCCGAGGTCCAGATGACTTGAGAGTTGACGCGGCCCGATTTCCCCCAAGTGCGCTGCCGGGGGGCGGCAGTTATTTTAGCACTTCATTTTAGTAAAAAAGCCACGGGTTTTTCGTTGTCCCGTCTTAAATATCGAATATTTCCGCTAGAGTGCGGTACTACAGAAATAGGAGGTGATCTAATTTCATAGGCTAACAATTATCCAGGCATTATACGTTTTATGGGTTCGGCATCTGGGATCTTTAGCCTCACCACAAAAACGGAGAATTGCGTTTACCTCAGCATTTTTATTCTTAAAGATAGATCAATTTTGAAGCCTGAAAGTAATAATTGTAGGGTAGGAAAACCAAGTTAACAGGGGCAAATCAGACTTAGACTACGGCATTTCAAAAGTTAAATAAAATTTGGGAGTTTTAAATTTAGTACTTTTACTTTTAAACTTTAAATTTTAACAAGGTTTAAGTTTTAAAAAAGGTTTAATCTTTATCATTTCATACATACATACGTACGTACATACATACAGAACGGGCGGGCACATTAGCTCTCAGGCTTTGATAGCCTGTGAGCTAAAAATGCATTTCGAGCAATCATTACTAATATACAGTAATTCGAATACAATATAGTATCTGAAATCTTTTCAAATACGCCGCAAACAATTTCCCCTATACCATTATGAACGGAATTCTTTAGTGTGGCCCTGTAAATGAACAATAACTATTCTTTGCACCGCATATTCAACAGAATGCATATTTTAGTGGGTTTCATAAATGAATAGCAATTTTACTATGTTTGAAAGAGTGTAACACCATTAAAAATCATTTGAAACTATTTTTTCCCATTGGCCGTAATGTAACGGAAAATTTTGACTGTCCCTGTAAATGAACTAAACATGCTACAAACTTCATTTGCAATAGAGATCATGCTATGGTAGATGTCACTAACCTCCAAAATTTTCAGAACGATCCGAGTATATTTACGAGAGTTAGAGAGCGGACAGACGTACAGGCGGCCAGACGGACAGACAGACAGGCGGCCAGACGGACAGACGGACAGACAAACCGAAGTTATAAACACTTTTCAACTTTGTTGGAAAGTGTTAAAAAGATAAACGATGCATTTTAAGTTTAAAAGCCATCATTATCTACCAGTATTTAGAGAATTTCACATAAGCAGTAAAAAAGTCAAATTACCTTTGAAGTTTAATTTTTAGAGGAAACTAAGCTGCAACAGGTCATTAATTTTTAAAGACTTTTCATACTGCAGTGTTTCAAATCAATTTTCTTCCGTTGTTGAATAAATAATGCTAAGTGAGAAAAGCTGAAATTGATTTTAAAATATTGAAAGTGTTTATTGTTTACTCTGAATCTCATATGTTTTATGTAATCAATTTTCTTAAATTACAATACCGATAAACGAATCTATTATGTTTATAGCGAAAGTAAATATTTCTCAGTCACTTTATAGTAAAACGCGCTTTAGGATTTCATCGACTTAAGTAAGACTTAAATGGGGATATTAGAAGATTTTACTAAAAATAATCCATTATTTTAAGTAGCGAATTTCCAAATTCTAACATTCATACAATATTTTTTTGCTGCAACTTAAGAAATATAGAATATTTACAGAAGAATAACAGACTATGGGTATGATATGTGAAATATATCTTCTCCTGCAAATGACAAATAAATATATCTATTAAAAGTGGCAGTCTATGTCAGTGTTGTCTCCAACACCAGTGTCGAAAATTACTATTCAAGCAAATTCTATTGACTAGTGCGTGCTCTGAATTTTCCAAATTTCCCAGTTTTACCTATGCAATTTCCCTTGCATAAAGTTTTTGCATTCATTTGAAAAAAAAAATTACATATGTATTTATGTCATATATATTATACCGTACATTTTTTTTCTTTCTTTTGCTTGTAGCAAATTCTATATTAAACACGTATTTGGGACTTTTTTCTAGCTGCATAAACAATGAAAATCTCTAAGCTCATAATAATCAAAAAGGAAGTTTTGTTACATAGAAAATCACTGGTCACTATTTCACGTAAAATATCTATAGAATTTCTTAATATATTTTAAAGAGAATATTTTATAAAATATATACTTATTATTGAAATGAAAATGATACAATACAAGCGTACTCGTAAATTAGGAATTTAGAGTTTTAATAACATTTATTTTAAAGTGTTTTTTTTTTTTTTTCAAAAAATAAAATATCCATAAACTAACTGCGACAAAACAATATGACTACAAACTTTTTTTTAATAAATTTCGGTTCAATTTAAAGTAGCAGATGTAATTTATAAATCCACGACGATTAAAAATGAAATTAAACGACTTAAAAAATGAAATTACACGACTTAAAAATGAAATGGAGCTATGGATAAAGAAGAGGAGACCGATAGTGTAGTGTCTACCGGCAGCAAGTGAAGTAACTAAAGAGGTTGTCATAAGATGGCGGCTTTTGTTTGTTTGAATTTCATAGGGACCTGATTAACTCTAAGGCAAACTAGAAGAATAGATAAAACAAATAGAAAATTTTGCTTTATTTATAACATAAATTCTGCACGAATAAGGCGTCTAAATAAAGCGAAAATTTTTATTAAAATTTACAGGTGGAAGTCTCCATTGGCGGTAATCAAATTCACTAACATTGACAGGAGGATTGTGTGGGTTGTCAAAACATGGCGGAACCACAAATCGTGACTACCGCCGGAGCAAACTTCCACCAGTAAAAATGAATATATATTTTTGCCTTAATTATGACAGCATGATTTTGTGCGAATAATATGTTTAAATGAAGAGGAAATTCCTATTCAAGTTTACTGGTGGAAGTTTGCCCGGACTTTAATCAGGCCCTCTGCAACCGGTTACAGTTGAAGCTTCACTATTTTGAGCATGTGTCAATTCCTCTTTATCCATAGTTCCATGAAAAATAGTAAGGGTTCAAAAAACTATTGCGCGCATTTTATTAAAAGCACATTTTTAACTCATTAACCCTTTATCTACTGACGGTACTTATAAGTACCACTCACTTTAAACTTTTATACCATAGTGAATATTACTAATATTCTAATGGTACTTTGCAAAAAAGGCACTTTTAACTCCACTTTATCCGAATACATGGCAGCAGAAGTTCTATTAGAAGATTTGTTATTTTAGAGAGGAATGAGGCAGTCGATGTAATTTCTGCCGACATATTCTACAGATTGCCACGCTCGTCTTTTCATTGCTGCAAACACAGTAAAGGATATAAGATAAGTGTTGGATATTTTTTTATGTGTTCATTATGATCTTAGAATACAATTTGATAAGCTATTTTAGATGAACGGTGTATGTATTTGATTTAACAGTTGAATTACTCGGTGGTACTTATAAGTACCGCCAGTACACTGCGTGTTGTAAAAATACTTCTTATTTACTTTTCGTCTGCTTAGTTATACATTGTTTTCGTCTGCTTTAAAATGTAATTACTAAAATGTAGTGTAGTAATGATTTCCCTGGTATTTGTTTTGTTTTTTTTTTATAGGAAATCGTAAAAGTTGTGGCACAGGCTCGTTTTTGCTATGCTAGAAATGGCATATGTAAATTCATATATTGCATATATGGAGATGCGAGAGAACATCTTGTCCCTGGAATATAGACGTCCCATAACTAAAGCAGTGCTAACAAGATAGAAACTTAAAGAAAAATAGTTTTTTAACCCTTTCAGGAGCAAAATATTTTCAATTTTACAGTGTTGAAATAAATGATTGGCACCGGAATTCGCCAAACGATTTATTTGTAAATAAGAAAAGTCGATATTTCATATACTTGTTAAATGGAAAATATTTTCTGGTGCCAGTTAAAATACCTTGTGGGTTTTCTGTTATGATATTTTAGTCATAGTGTACTGACGATACTTTAAAGTACCACTTTAATTAATTACCTCTAAATAATTAAATTTCTCACGGGTGAGTATTTTTTTTATAGTTATCCTTTAATTTTCATTGTAGTAACTGAAAAAAAATATTACATGAAAAAAATTGCAGTAGATCATAATGCCGTAGATAAAGGGTTAAAGCCGGTTGGCAAGAAAACTTTTCATGTAAGGCGAGCAAAACATTTAAATTTGAATACCAGTATTTTAATTTGAAAATTTTCACATTATCTAATCTCAAATTTTGAGCGATTAACTAATTCAAAATTACATTGCGGTAAAAACTGGTGTCGAAGAATTAAAAGACGTGTAAAAGAGGTTCGTCCTTAATGGGTTAATATTTAGAGAGAAACGATTTTAAGTTTTTCTTTTAAGCTTTCTTACATAGGGATCTCCAGATATGTTTCCAGTCATAACTAATGAAATTAAAACGAACAGAAACTATTTTCCCTTCACATGAATGATCCTCGAACAATCGAATTTTTTGTATATTTAACAGTAGTATGACCAATAAAATAACTTAACCCATTAAGTACCAGCATGTTTTACAGGTAATTTATTCAGTTCACACCACTTTTTGTTAAATACTTACTTTTACTTTATGAATCACTGAAATGTGTTAATTAACCCTCCGTCTACCAGACGGGTCCATTGGACCCGACAGGTACATACAAAATATTCATTCAAACCAGAAATTTCTTTAAAATAAACTAAGTATATAAACCAGACAAAAATAAGGTAAATAAATAAGTTAAATAGTTTTAAATAAAAATTCTGGTGTAGAACGTTTTATTAAAACTTGAATAAAATTCCCGGTAGATCTAGGGTTAAATAAGGCAAATTTTTCTTTTCTCTTTTACTGGTATCAAAAAAAGTACAAAAATCACACATATGTATAATGTTGCGAAAACGCAATGTCAGTCTTTAATGGGTCGCCGCCACCTGAATATTAGGACTTAGCACTGACATAAAAATGGCGGCTTCCCATGGCGGATTTTTTTCAGCGTGTGTACGGAATGGAGTTATGAATAAAGAGGAGGAGACATATAGTGTACCGTCTACCAGTTACGAGTGAAGTAACTGAGAAGGTTGTCACAATATTGCTGCTGCTTTTTTTAAATAGGATCTACGGTTTCTGATTATAGCCGGGACAAACGTCTCACCAGTAAAATTGAACATAAAACTGTGTCTTATTTAAGCATCTTATTCATAGAAATGCTTTCTCATAATTGTCGTAAAAATTTCTATTTATTTTTACTGGTGTCAGATTGCCTAGTAAAACTTTCAGTTCATTTCACTTGTTGTCAAAATATGGCGGAAACGCAGGGTCTGACTATCGCTAAAGTAAACTTCCACCAGAAAAAATGAAAATCTGTTTCTGCCATTATTTATGACTGGAATTTAAAATTAATAAGATGTTTAAATAAGGAGAAAGTTTCTATATAAATTTACTGGCGGAAGTTTCCACTGGCGGTGATGACTACCTGCGAAAGCGGTTACAGTTGAAGCTTCACTATATTAACCCTTTGCACTCGAGGGCTCCGCTGCGGAGACATAATCTTTCTTTGCAAAATTTGTTTTTGGCACCAGTAATGAAGGAAAATAAAATGTACCTTATTTAATCAGAGCATTTTTGAAATTGTCTACTTGATCGAAACTTCTTTTACATAAAAAAGAAAAGTGCCCAGCTAAACTGATGGCATTGAGCTCACAGGCTATTCACACTAATTGTATATTATACTCTTATTTTAAAGAATAATGCCCCGCAAAAAATAAGTGAAGGGGAATTAGCCCCCGTTTCCCCTTTATACTTAACCAGTGAACCTCCAAATCTAATCAGGGAAGCTCCTTATCATAATAAACCGGTATACCAAATTTGGAGCAAATCGAATAATCCTGCAAAAAAAAAAAAAATTATCTAAATTAAGGGGGTGGACTAGCCCCTCTTTATCCTTAAACAGTGAATCCCCAAAACGAATCAGGGAAGCTCCTTAACATAATAAACCGGTATACCAAATTTGGAGAAAGCGAATAATTCTGCATGAAAAACCCATTTATATAAATTAAGGGGGTTGGACTAGCCCCCCTTCCACCTTTATCCTTAACCAATGAACCCCCAAAACTAATCATGGAAGTTCCTTAACATAATAAACCGGTATACCAAATTCGGAGCAAATCGAATCATTCTGCATGAAAAACCCATTTATCTGAATTAAAAGGGGTGGACTAACCCCCCTTTTCCCCCTTTATCCTTAACCAATGAACCCCCAAAACTTATCAGGGAAGTTCCTTAACATAATAAACCGGTATACCAAATTCGCAGCAAATCGAATAATTCTGCATGAAAAACCCATTTATTTGAATTAAGGGGTTGGACAAACCCCGTTTTTCCCCTTTTATCCTTAACCAATGAACTCCCAAAACTAATCAGGGAAGCGCCTTATCACAATGAACCTAGAAAAAAAATTTGAAGCAAATCGGATGTTTCTATCAATAGTTATCGCGTTACATACATACATACGTACGTACATCCATATAAAACGGGCGGGCACATTAGCTCTCAGGCTTTGATAGCCTGTAAACTAAAAAGTGGTGCCGATCGACTAAAATTTGTGTAAAAGACGCTTAGCGCAAAGGGTTAAGAATATATCAGTTCCTTTTTATTAATAGTTCCATGGTTTACGGTCACTTGAATTTTGGCACCTGTTTTTCCGCTTTATTTTTCTTAGATTAAACAAGACAAAGAAATCTTTTATAAAATGATGGCTGCCGAAGGCAGATTTATTTTCAGCGTGCATATGGTCCCTTGAATTTTATCACCAGATTTTTTCCGCTCTATTTTTCTAAGATTGAACAAGTTAAAGAAATCTTTTATAAAATATTGGTGACCAAAGTTAGGGGACCGTACATATGTTTAAAATAATCCGGTTTCGGCAGCCGGAATTTTTTTGTCAGTGCGTCGGCCTAGTATTCAGTGGGCGGTGAATGGGTTAACAAGGAGAAAACACTGTTAAGTAATACAGTAATCCCTTAACCCTTTAATTCTCGCTCCCGTCATATTCACGGGCTGTGTCTTTTTTTAGATTTATTCAGATTTGTTTGATTCCCACCAGTTTCATAAAATAGTGTAATTGGCTTTATTGTGGAATCATTTTATCTGCCATTAAATGAAGTGAATATTTCTTTTTCCAAAAAGTGGTGCCAATAAGCAATTTGAATTTTTAAACCGTAATTTAATGCGACCGTTAAGGGGTTAACATTCGCGGGTTTTGAAATAAAAATGCAGAACATTTCAACATTCGCACCACTTTTTAAAGAGAAAAAATTTTACATACGCCATGACAACATTTAAAAGAAAAGCACAATACAAGATGTATTTTTTTAAAATAGTGGTGCGAACAGAAGATAAAAATAGCAGTTTTGCGGTCGCGGTTCTAACAATCGTGGAACCTAACCCTCCCGAATATTCAGAGATTACTGTTTTCACTAAACTTTGAGATTTGAAACCTGTAGCTTAAATCCACAGCTACTAAAGCGTTACGTTGAGTATATATTAAAATCGATTCACGATGAGAAAACAGAAAACAAAATGTATTATTTCTCTTTTGCTATATAAAAATATTGGTGCAAGTACAATAATTGTAAAGCATTTGTTAAGTTGTAAATATATCATTTAAAGCTATTCTAAAATCCAAAGGAGATACTTTGCGACACATTTCTGAATTCATTTTTATTTAGAATATGGGAAACTGGTAGGTATTCTTATTCATATAACCAAAATGATCGAATGGGGGTTTTCCATTTTTGATAAAAGCAAAAGATCTTTCAGAAAATGATGCCGAAGTTGGTGTTTTGGACCGAATTTCTAGACGCGAGGGCGCGGGAAAAGAAAAAACATGTCGCACGTACGTGACAAAAGTCGCTATACGTAATTTATTAATAAAAAAATGGAAAATCCATTCGATTCCAAATCGTTTCAATAGTCAGACCTGTAAATTTTATGCATTTGCGTTAAAATTTTGTCAGAAAATAAGAAGTAATGTGAATAAGTTTCGCATTTTTTACCAGAGAATTTGAGAACCACCTTAATATTACCTATTCACTAAAAGAAAACACTCAGGTTTTTACTGATTTCGTCGAAATTTTCACAGATTTCATTTTCTAAAAATATTTTTCAACCAATCCGAACGTTTCAAAATTTTATAGATGATATAAATCTGATGTATTGAGATGCTCTAAAAAGGCTGTGTTAAAATACGGATGTTCAGTCACTTTTAGCATAGCAAAAATATAGTCTCAGTCAGGCGCGAAGTGACCTGTGTTCGCCGGTATATTTGAAAGAGTTAAAAATCAAATTATTTAAAACAGATTAATCCATCGATTACAATAAGGATTCATCTTTAAGAACATGTGTTTGGTTTTACGGTACCTATAAAATTGCGCCCTGGAGGGGTGTTGCAATAAGGATAAAAAAAATTCGGAAAAACGATTATTTTTGAATTTTCTTTTCAAAGGGTTAACTGTGATATCTCTTTTAATTGATTGCGGCATTTGAGAAGTAACAGTACAATCTTTCACAATAAGTCTTTTGTTTTTAACTTTACTAAGCGGTTTGGCAGGTGGAAGTTAATAAATAATGACAAAATACCCCCCCCCCCCAAAAAAAAAAAAAAAAAATCTTTGTTTTCTATCTTCATTTCCTGCCGATACGTAAATAGGGCATCTACTTATGTGCGAGCACTTTTTCCTTCTAGAAAGCATAAAGATGAAATTTTAACCCCTTGAGGATGCGGTGGGATATATTTTATCCCACTTACAATTAATGAAGATTTTCACCAGAAAAATTTTATTAAATTTTACTTTTCTAACTTTTGTTGAAAAAAGTCGTAAAATTGCTTTTCCATATTTTGCAAAAAATCTTTCTGCAGATTCCGGTGTGAATTTGACATTACAGAAACACAATTACTTGTCCCTCAAGGGGTTAATGAGAGATCTTTGTAAAATGTAATTAATAACTCAGAAAATTATTAGAAATTTAAAATTCTGAGTCTCAGGTGCACCAGATTAGGCCTTGGACTAACCTCATACAAATTGTCAGCCTTTTACAGGCGGTAGATTTTCCTATCCATTGCATATACACACAGCGAAACTTTCTTTTATTAGCATAGATTATATTATAATATTATATAATACTATGTTATTCATTTTATTTTATGTTATATTATTTATTTATTATATTATTTTCTATTGCCTATTTCAATTGCTTTATTTATATTCTTCACTTATTTAGCCAGAAATTGTAAACTGATATAATGTACAATAAAATCAAAACACCGTAGGCTAGTTCCATGGGTTTTTGTAGTGTAAGTCACATATCTGATAACTACTATGCTTGTGTACCACCGTTATTTTCGAAAAGTTTGCGTCGCCTTATTCAATTAATGATATATCTCCGATAAAATAAGTCCCATTTTCCCGTTCTAAAATACTGGTAGTCAAAAATTGTAGCATTTGACTTACACTACAAGTACTCGAGGAACTAGCCTGTACTAAAACTAGTGCCGTAAGGAAGTTTCACATTTTATTAATATAAACGTTTAAAAACACGCAAATAATTAGTTAAAAGGTAATCCCCCACCCCCCTCTTTCTGGAGCGGTGGGCTGAACTTCGCCTGCACGTGTGTAGTATTTTATCTTGTTTTATGTATGTCTTCTTCTATTCCAATCAATCATCTTCCCCCTTGAAAATGAACGCGTGTGCGTTCGAAAGATATATGTTTCTAGCACCTTTTAAGTAATTATATGCATGTTTTTTTAGCTTTTATGATATAATCATGGCTCCCAAATGGTCCGCCAACTGAATACCAGTATTATTTTAGAAAAAGTTTCTTTTTAGATTTTTCTTACAAATCGCCCCGGAATCCCCTTTGAAAGTTAATTCTATCGCAATCCTACCATAAAATTTTCTGTTAAAATTTATTGGTATTCAGTTGGCGGACCATTTGGGAGCCTGTATAATGTATACAACAATCATAAATATCAAATGTAATATATAAAATATACATAAACATTAAAGGAAGTCTTGAAGTTATGAGCCAAAAATCTTCGAAAGTCCGTTTTTAACATTACATGGATATTATTTATCCGATTGCAGATATAATATCGTACAATGCCCAGGCACGTGTCTTTTAATGGCAAAATTCCATAATTAAAAATAATTTTTGTTTTAATTCAATTTGTTAAATCAAGTTTTGCAGATTGAAGTTACCAGATATTGATAATAATTTTATTACAATAGAAAGCGAGAGGAAATCGAGAAATAGCAGTTAACTTATATTCTTTATTAGAAACATTAACCTGTCTTATTCACCCAATAAATAAAAATGCAATACGTACATTACGTACTAGCGCTCCATTTTAAATCAAACTTGTCGCCATGCTTTTGTATTACTGGCTTTAATTTACATTGTTTGACGACAGTTTTTTTTAATAGAAAGTGGTCGACAGCGAGATGGGCAAGTACAAAATAATTTAAATAACATAAACAGTATTGCACTCTATCTAGAGAACCATACATCTTATCGCAAGGTCCGCACACTCCTTGGGATTTCCAAGGAGTCTGGCACCGCTATTAACCGCTTGCGCTCTATCGCTGTTAGCGGGTTTATGTCAGTATTCACCAGTGTTGCCCATCCGGCAGATTTTTTTAATAGAAATTTTGAATTCACACCACAAAAATTTAATTGGTAATTTTCTTTTACTTTATTTATGGAAATTCAATCTTTTTGTAAAGCAAAAATAAGAGTTAAAACTTTTTGGCGAGAATTTGGAATGTCTAATTATAAAAACAGCCAGATATCATGAAGTACGCTGCGTACGTCAGTGTCGGAAATGAAAAATAGCATGACGTACGCTGTGTACGACGCTGACGAGCGCTGACACAAAAATGGCGACTGCCGAAGGCGGATTTCTTTTAATCCCTTGAGTGGCACCGGTATATATTATATACCACCTAGGATTAATGAAGTTTACACCAGAAAAATTTTATCAAACTTTACTTTTCTAACTTTGGTGGAAAAAAGCAGTAAAATTGCTTTTACTTATTTTGAAACAGAATTTTTCAAGGATTCCGGTGGGAATTCAGCATTTCACAAACGTAATTGCTTGCCCCTCAAGGGGTTAAAGTATGTAAGGTTCCCTAAATTTGTGCGCAATATTTTGTAAAAGATTTCTTTGACTTGCCTAATCTCCGAAAAATAAAGCGGAATAAACTTAAAAAAATTATTGTTGCCAAACTTAAAGGGACCGTACACACACTGAAAAAAAATCAGCCTTCTGCAGCCGCCATTTTTGTGGAAGCGCTCAGGCGCTGCCATCGAAATACTCAAGGCGAGAGGACACGAGTGTGACGTCATCACTAATCGACCAACTTCTCACTAGTGTTGGAATTCACACCGGAAAATTTTGAATATCAATTTTCTTTTATTATATTTGTGGAATATTTATCATCACTTATAGAACAATAATAACTATTTAAACTTAATGTTGAGAATTTGTAACCCCCTCCCCCAATAAGAAATAAGTCAGATGCGGCAACACTGTGGCATTCCGCATCTGGCCATCGGTATTTCAATGACAGTGGCTCAGGCTTAGTAGCTTCAGGGGGCAGTGGCAAGAGGTTAGTGATGATTAGAAAATTTATACCGTGTCTTTAAAACACAGAATTCGCAATCACCTCCTTTATTCACAGATTTTCAAATAATTTTCTGCAGTTAAATACGACAGACAAAATTGTTAAATATTTATGGTAGAATTGCACGAACCCTCTAATCGTAACAAATATTTAATTTAATAATTATATATTTTAACGCTATAATCAACTGTAAATAAAATTACTTTCGTTTTTTAGCATCAATATTTGTTTTGACCAAAATATTTTTATCCTGAGAGCATGGACGCCGACTTAACGGGAGCGATACTGCAAGTCATGCAAACGTCCACTACTAATTTTTAAGTGTTATTTATGTCTTAACCCATTACCCGTTGATGTTGCGTTCACGCAATGGTCAAAATAAATGCACATATTTTAATTATTTACATACCCACCGCTATTTTTCAATTAAAAAATTGGCCTTACTTAAAGACATAAAATTTTAAAATCTTACATAAAGAAAATTATCGTTCACAGTTTGTGCTGTAAACGACGTTTAGCAAAAAAATTGAAAAACTCAACCTTAAAATTTTGGCGGTTAATGGGTTAATTAATCATAGAGATTAAATAGGACAAAGAGCTTTCTAAATTCAATGTTAGATATAAGGTCATCGTGCCTAAATGCAACGCAATTCCTATAAGTTTTGTCACATTTAGGGAATATTTGGCATTTTGTTAATAAACATATATTTTAATAAGGTTATTTCCAAGAGTAACGTGCAGTGTAAGTTACGTGCAACGATGCTTGGCTACTAGTATTTTAGAACGGAAAATGTGACTTATGGAAGATATCTCATTAATTGAATAAGGCCAAGCAAACTTTTCGAAAATAATGGTGGCCAACAAGCTTAGCAGCTATCAGCTATGTGACGTACACTACAAAAACCCTACAAAACTTTAAACATAATGGTATGAAAAAGGATCACGGGGGTGCACTACGACATGTTTTTAGATTATGGAGTGCGTAGAATTTATCGTGAATCTACTGAGGCGAATAAAAAATTCGGTTAACCCTCCTCCTACCTGAAGGGTCCAATGGACACGACTGGTGCATTCAGAATATTTATTCAAACCAGAAATTTCTTTCAAATAAACTAAATATATAAACCAGACAGCAATATGTTAAATAAATAAGTTAAATAGTTCTAAATAAAAATTCTGGTGTAAAATATTTTTATAAAACTTGACTAAAATTTGAAGTACTTCTAGAATTAAATGATATGATTGTTAAAATATATGATCGGCTAAGATTGTTAAATGATATGATCGGCTATGATTGATAATTTCTGGATGTACGTTTTCCACTATATATGAGCATGAGCTTTCGAACTTATATCTCATTTTTAGTATATTACGTGGTGTGTATGAATTTTATAAATCTTATACAGGGATGCACGAAAGAATTTGCACAATTTATAGGATATGACAAACAATTGTTGAAATGGAGTTTTAACGAGTAATGTGTTTTTTAAATGGAGTGTTTGTATACCTCATTTCATTGTATGAAAAAATCAAATTTCTTAACACTATTAGTGTTCGAAAATGTTTCATAGTCTATGCATAATGCATGATTTTACAATCTTGTTTGTTACTGGTGTTTCTCCAAAGACTGTCTATTTACTTTGTTTTCAAACATTCAAAAGTTTTAAAACATACTCAAAATGTCATTTTTTCATTTGGCATTATCTTTTTAACTTTACATTATACGAATTTACATCTCCTCTCTAATCTCTCCAACACTTCATGAATTCATTTTCAGTACTATTAGAATAGTATAATTAGATTTTTTATATAAAAAGACTTTCAACACATCAAAGCGTGTAGCAGAGCTACCAGTAATGTTGAAAAGTATTCGTAACCTTTTTTAACACTTATCAATCCCATGTCACATCCCACATGACATCGATACTTTGTCGTATCTGTCGTATGGTACCAGCCTAGGGAATGGGGTTATGAATAAAGAGGACGAGACATATAGTGTACTGTCTACCACTTGCGAGTGGGGTAACTGAGGAGGTTGTCACAAGATGGCGGCTGCTTTTTCTAAACCGAATTTAAAGTTTCTGAATACCACCGGGGCATACCTCCCACCACAAAAATTGAATCGAAATTTTTTCCTTATTTAAGTGTATTATTCATGGAAATATTGTCTCACAAATATGGTTAAAACTTCTATTTGTTTTTACTGGTGTCAGTTTGACTGGTGAAACAGTAAGTTTGTTTCACCGGTTGTCACAATATGGCGGAAGCGAAGGATCTGACTACCGCAAAAGTAAGCTTACACCAGTAAAATTGAAAATATGTTTCTGCCATTATTTATGACTGAAATTTTGCAATAATAAGGCCTTTAAATACGGAGAAAATTTATATATAAATTTACTGGTGGAAGTTTGCCCCGGCGGTAATCAAACCCTGCGAAAGCGGTTACAGTTGTAGCTTCACTATTTTAGGGGTATGTCAGTTCCTTTTTATTAATAATTCCATGGTCTAGGGGCCGAGTGGTTAAGGCACCATGCCGCCAATCACTTGTGAGCGTAGGTAGTCTGTGGATTTGACTCCCGCTGGCTCCGTTGCACACTTTTTGTGGAGCTCCCGGCCGTAATTCTCTGATGTTGTTAATTTGTTTGTGCTATCTTATCCTTTTATATTGACGAAATTATTATGTCTGATTTGTGTATTTATTTCTGTGTATAAAAATAAAGGATCATTCGAGGTGACAGCCATTGTAGCTATAGGCCCCAAAGAATTCCCCACTTTGGTGGACTTCAAAATGTGACCAGCCTCTCTTACACGAAATTTATTCGATTGGCCCCACTTTTTTTAAGTATCACTTCCACTAGAACTCTGGTAACATGTGCAAGAGAATTATACGACAAAAATTATTTTTAAAATCTAGTGGTGCAAAAAAGATACAAAACCAGTTGTTGGTGGCAACCCAGCCAATATTGACTGAAGAAAAATTAGAATCTAGTACCGAATCATGTATAAAAAACTAGCGTCCGATAATGGTTTTAATAGCAGGATTTTAAATAACCTCCGTCTAATATTAAATAAAGCACCTATTATTGTACGGAAAAAATGGTGGCTCTTCGGCCGCTCTTCAATTGTTGCGTTGTTATAAAAAAGTAAGTTATCTAAACAGTTACTATCTTAATATTTTTCACGTAAAGCAAATTTACTGATTTTAAGGGAGCATGTGCGTTTCGCTTAAATCCAGCAGTAATGTAGAGTTAGCCTATGCTGCATCAGTTTACTACCATTACTATTATACACTAAATTTGGCTTTATTTATCCATATAAAGTTTGAAGATTAAATAAGGCCAGATATAGTATATAATAACACTGATAGAAAAATTATTGAGCAACCCCTGAATCCACGCCACTGGAATCCAGAACGTTGCTATTTTAGTATAGATTTACATACCTGCCAACATTTACGCTTTTTTCTTACCACTAGAATTAAATAGTAAAGTTTTCACATTTAATCGGCGAACTCTGCAATTCAGTAAGTCAAAAATTTCTGTTAAATTTTATTGGTAAGAAAAAAGGGTAAAAGTTGGCAGCTATGGATTTATACTCAGTGATTATGTTGAATACCCCCATTTGCAGGTTTGATTTTTATAATTGCCAAAGATGTAGCTAAAATTTCCAAAAATGCTGTATACCTATTAAGTCATCAATATTTTAAATATCACTATTTTCGAATAGAATTATTATCTTTACTTAATGATAGAAATTTTTGATTAGATAAGATGAAAATTACTTGTCGCCAATAGTGGTACTCAAAATAAGCAAGACTTCACAGGTAACAATCTGTAAAAATAACAAAACACAGATGTTAGAAAGAAAGAAAAAACTAATATCTTCTCACCACCCCTTTCTTTATCTCAAGCAATCTCCAATTTTCTGTTGAAGATTAAATAATTAAGATTAAAAAAATTAATTTTATCTCTTAAAGGTTACATTGCTCTAAATTAAAGCTATTTTTCATCGTTTTTCCATTTGAAAATGAATTTTCTTTTAAGAGTATAAAAAAATCTAATCTTGATAAACATCGGATATCATAAAAGAAACCTTTGTCTTTTTCACCGCTATTCATTTAGCATTTAGCATCTTCTGTTTTTCCCCCCCGGAAACAATCAATCCATTTACACTTTAAAGTAATCTTTTTTGAAATTGCTATCTATCATGAAATAATAATTGATGATAAGAGTTTAATATGTGGTGAGGAGAAATTTTAAACGAATCTAAAGAAATACTTTTATCGTTTTGTTCAAAGTATAAAGAATTGAAGTAATTTCCGCTTCTCCTTACAAATCTCATTGATTGAATTCTCAGTGGTGCATATAGTGTAGCATACTGTAATAAAATAAAATAAAAATTAATATATTTAATACAGAATCCTTAGATATTTTTTCCTTTAAAGTAGTGCATATATTGTAGTATACTATTTCAAATAAAAGAAAATTAATATATTTAATACTCAATGCTTAAACAGTTTTTTCGTTAAAGTGGCGTGCATATATTGTAGTATAAGGGAGACTAGGGAGGGTTGACCATACGGGAGGTTTGACCCACCCATCAGTTTTCATATTTAAAGGAATTTCAGAGCTTTATCAATAGGTGTCAACCAAAGCTACTGGAATGCTCAAACAACAGTCTCTGTTTCATACAGATAATCGAAACAGGTGTGGAAAAAATCAATTGTAAGACGTTTTCAACCTAAAAGGTATGTTTTATAGAAATATTTTGTAAGCTTTTTCAGATAAAATATATCATAGAAATTTAAGTAAATAGGTTTTAAGTAATGCAGAAATATAGAGCTTTCATTCCAGGAATAAAGATTACACAGTAAGTTAGGCTTAACATAACAATGTGCTAATCTTTAGAAAAGAGCTATGTGGGGAGGCTTGACCCAGTCAATGTGAGGGAGGGTTTACCAGATGTTCAAGGCTCCCTTAACACATTCACGACGGGATACGAGAATTCTCGTTTTCATTCAAAACACATCATTGACGAAGGGCGTGGCTTTTACCTTACAGAAAATGCATTTATATCACGTTGTTCATATTTTTTAGATTGTAAGACCTTTTATATTAAATTCGTACATTGAAAGATATTAACCTATATATAAACTTTGCAAACATATCTATTACAGAACACAAATTTACAAAAGTCTTTCAGAATAGGGAGGAGCTTCTACTGTTTTAAAATTCAGATTTGATAAAAACTTCCCATCGGCAATGTGTTAATTAAGGGGTTTGGGGAATATTTTTACTATACACTATGCATAATGAAAGATTAATGGTTATATATAAAAAGGAATGTAAATTTATTCTGCAAAGCTACAGAAAAATGGGGTGACGTAAAAGAAAACGTTTAAAACTGATTAATGAAAGATATGAAAAGTTGCTATAGTATCCACTTAACAAAAAAAATTAATGAAATATAAATGGCAAAGTTGATAGGAACTTTTTTCCATTTAAATATTACTTACAATAGGTAAATAGAAACAGTGGAAAAGACTAGAAAGGACTAGAGAGTACGAAAGCAGAAGTCTTAACCGTTTTAGGGGCAGTGGTATGTTTATGAAATCACTTAATTTTAATTTCCAGACGCCACATTGGCACCAGAATTATGCTAAAATCTTTTCCATTTAATGTGTATGTGAAATATAGCCTTTTTTCAAATTTCAAAATACATTTTTTTTTTTTGTATATTCCGGTGCCAGTTATTTATTTCAACATTTTAGTACTGAAAGTACTTTGCCCCTGAAAGGCTTAAAAGATGTCAATGATAAGTTAAGTACTCACGCGGCTGCAAAAGAACATAGCATTGATCGAAAAACTTTATGAAGGTACGTAGACAAATTTCAACATGATGAATAGAGATGAAGCCAAACTATGTGATAGCTAGAGTTTCGGTCGAAAGTCACAAAAAGTAGGACAAGGCGACAAAAAAAAGCGGGACAGAGTCTACTAAATCCGGACATTATAATGCATAAAACTCTATGAAAACGGAACCTGTCTCTAGTGGAATACTGCGTTAAATGTTAAAACTTCATTTTCCATGCTGTACAATTATTCCTGCTCAGACAAAATCGTGTCCTCTGATATGCTATTGCGCCTAAACAGGTTTCTTTAAGCATCATATTTTCAAAAATATATTTTTATAATAATTAAAACATGTATCATAAAGTTATTTAGCCTTTTTTTAAACTGATTCTATTTCTCTTCACAAATATTTCAATACAAAGCAAAGTGGGTCAAGCCTTCCATATAGTGGGTCAACCCTCTCATATGTGGAGAGCCTTGACCCATTATTTTCTCATGATTAAAATCAATCACTTTTCAAATTTCTTATATATTACACTTATGTAGCAATTTTATTTTTATAACTGATTGTATAACGAATAAAATGATATATAAAACTTTATTCTACGTCAATATTTAAAAAATAAAAAATCATTTTGTAAAAAGTGCGTCAACCCTCCCTAGTCTCCCCTACTGTAATAAAATAAAATAAAAATTAATATATTTAATATTGAATACTTAATTCTTCTTTGTTAAAGTGGTGCATATATTGTAATATACCGTAATAAAGTAAAATAAAAACTAATATATTTTATACTGAAAGCTTAACCCCTTCACGGTCGCTTAATATTTGAAAAAACCATCAAAAGTGTACCTATTTTTTTTATTACAGAAATTGAATAATTATACGGTTTCTAAATAAAAGATGCAATTAGTTTATTTTTAAGCCGAAAAAACAATATTTTATAGCCATATTCATATTTGTATAAAAGCCATCATGCGAGAATTATGTGTCTTAACGTCTTAAGCTCCGCCTCCGATAAACGTAGGTTACTTTTTTTTATTATTCAGACTGTTTGATTCCCACCACCGTAGTTTACGGCAGATAAAATGATGCGAAAATAAAGCCATTTACACTATTTAAAAAAAAAACTGGTGGGAGTCAAACAATCTGAATTAAAAGATAGTAGCCTACATTTATCGAGGGCAGAGCTTAAGAGGTTAAGACACATAATTCTCGCATGATGGCTTTTATACAAATATGAATATGGCTATAAAATATTGTTTTTTCGCCTTAAAAATAAACTAATTGCATATTTTATTTAGAAACCTTATAATTATTCAATTTCTGTAATAAAAAAAATAGGTACACTTTTGATGGTTTTTTCAAATATTAAGCGACCGTGAAGGGGCTAATATTCCAGTTATCATCAGAAAGGCTTGATTCATCAGAATCCATATCAAAATGACAAAAATATTACAAATCTATGACAAATCTATGGCAAATTATAGATCGTACAAATCAAACCAGAGTCCTAATATTCAAAGACTTCAAATGGAAATTCCAGTTCAATTTTTCTGGTTTCAGAAGTTTTTTCCAGCAATTAAATCTCCAGCCCGAGAATATGACGGGCACGAGAAATAACGAACGACACCTCAGCCCGAGATATTGACGGGAGCGAGAATTAAGGGGTTAAATATTGTTCTCGTTAAAGTAACCTATTATTAAGCTTATGAGGTTGAATATATGTTTAAGATTTTTCAACTATGCATAACTTTACCTAAGGAAAATTAATCCTGTTTGACGATGATAGTCTAAACATATCTTTATTTAAAAGAAATTGTTAATTTTTTCTTTTATTCATCTCAGTAACCTCAAAGAAAGTTTTAATAGAATTCAATGTCTCTCAAAAGTCCCTTATGGAGTAAATTTTAAAAAATCAATATTTCTGAGCATCTCTTTATGAGCATTGCCAGTTGGACAACATTTTTTTTATTCCAATTGCATTATTGATATAATTTTTTTTTTTTTGAGATTGTAATATTTGTCTTATATAATCTGCCCTTAATCTACGTAATCTGGTGCATCAAAAAATTTTCAGATATGTGTTTCTCATCTTCTAAAAATATACTGATCGTATATTAGCTTGAATTGTTGATTAAGTTATTTTTTAGACATATTTAGCTCTCAATTGCCACGCGCACATTATTGGTATTTTATTATATGAATGAGTAATACCGGTTTTAACTTAAACATAGCAGTGGTCTGAATACCGGCTACCTACAGTAGTCTAAATACCGCCTAGCCGATATTTGGACCTCTCTCGGTTGCTCTGCTTGAAGGGGAGGAAAATAAATTAATTTAAATAGTTCCATAATTAATAAATTAATTTAAATGGTTCAGAAATAGTTCCAGTCCCATTTCGCAATATGAAAAAAACAACCGTGGCCGTAATTCTTCAGGACCGACACTGGTTACCGGATCACTTTCCAAAAAAGTGTTGTTGGACACTGCAAAATTGCCTGTAATAAATGTGAAGAGCAAAAAAAAATATGGATTAAACCAGGCGAAAGAGGCAGAAATTTGATTTTAACACTCTCGGTGCGCAACCCGAGATTTCCTCGGGCAACGTAAAAGTAGCAAAATTTGCGCAACCCGAGATTTCCTAAGGGATGCATTTTTTCCGTCTAATTAACCCTCCTTGATTATTCCCACCAGCTATGTTTTTTATTGTAAATTTTGCCTTATTTAACCGGGGCATTTTCCTGGTTAAATTAAACAAAAATTTTGTTTTGAAAAACCGATGACATATGAATAAAAATTCTTAAAAGACGCTCGTCACGAAGGGGTTAAATACGCATTGTTTAATAAATACGCATTGTTAAATACGCAATTTTTGAAGCTATCTTGATAAAACAATTACTCAGCGACAGGGTTAAAAAAGTGAAAAAAGAAAATATCCAACAGAGGTTATGATAAATTTGTGCCTTCTGCATGGGTGCTTTCTCTGTGGACAAGAATGGGGGAGGGGATTCTGGTTTCAATGTTAAGAATGCGATATGTGGGCTGATAGGAACTATACCGACGCAGAGAGTGATATTATGTTTTTGATTTTTTCACATAAAATAATTCTCATTTCAATCAGCAAGCTCTTTTTTTTTGTTTTACACGTTCAAAATGAAAATTAGAAACATAATGCGAAGAAGACTGTGAGAGATAGTCATAAATAATTTTAGAAATTTGACAAAAATACTTATTTATTAAAAATTGTGTATTTTTTCTGTGCATAAGAAATGTTATTAATCAATACAATTTATTAAAATAATATTCTTATTGCTTAATAATTGCCATTAGCTCTATTTGTGTGATCTTTTGGGAAAAACAACTTAGGTAGCCGGTATTTAAACCAAAATTTGAAGACTTTCGGAATTTTGCTTTTTATAAACAGAAAACGCCTTTTAAACTGATTTTTTTTTCTCTATACAGGTGTAAAATATGTCAAGGTACCCTGCTGTGTCATTTTATTTTATTAATTTTGAAAATTATATGATCTAGATTAAAAACAAAAGTGGTAGCCGGTATTTGGACGTTTTCCTCTACTAATACTTTCTGTCAGCAACGCACTTCTCAGCACATTTATCGATCATTTAATCAGAGTTGAGAGCGCTCCGACCCCAATGGTTGATTTTCACCACAATTTTTAATAGTAGTTTTTGCTTTATTAAATCTCAGAAATTTTGACATTAAATAAGGTGACAAATACTATTAAAATTTAGTGGTGAAAATCAGCCATTTGAGTCGGCGCGCACTCATCGCTATTTAATCTTTGAATTTTTGTCATTTACCCATTTGCATTACTGGTGCAGACACGGGAGACTAGGTAGGGTTGGCCATAGAGTAGGGTTGACCCACCCATAAGTTTTCATATTTAAAATGATTTCAGAGTTTTATCAATAGGTGTTAAGCAAAGATACTGAAATTATCAAACAATAGTCTTTATTTCATGCAGATAATCGAAATAGGTTTGGAAAAAATCAATGGTGAGGCGTTTTCAACCTAACAGTTGTGTTTTTTAGAAAAACTTCGTAAACTTTTTTCAAATAAAATATATCATAGAAATTTAAGTAAGTAGGTTTTAAGGAATGCAGATAATTCTAGCTTTCATTCCAGGCATAAAGATTGTACAGCAAGTTACGCATAAGAACATAGCATTGATCCAAAAACTAGGACGGTATGTAGACAAATTTCACCAGGATGTACAATGAGATGAAGCCAAACTATGTGACAGCTAGAGTTGTCAGGCTGAATATCACAAAACGTAGCACAAGGAGACAAAAAAGCGGGACAGTGGCTCCTAAATCCGATCATGATAATACATGAAACCCTACGAAAACGGAACCTATCTCTAACGGAATAGTGTCTTAAATGATAAAACTTCATTTTCCCTGCAGTACAATACCTGCTCAGACAAAATCATGTTTAACCCTTTCGAGGGCGGTGTCCTTAAAAAAGGATACCTAATTTTAATTCCAAAACTGACAAACGGCACCAAGAATATTTAATTAAAATTCTCCTTTTATAACGTACGTGAAAATAAGTAAGTTCATATTTTCTAATAACTTCGTTCGTAAATTCTGATGTCTTTCCATTATTTCACCAGTTTATAAACAGAATTATTCCGCACCGGATAGGGTTAAAACAAAAATTTTCTCCCCGAACTTGCGATTGCGTCTAAACAGGTTTTTTTAAGCATCATATTTTCAAAAATATTTTTATTATAATTAAAGCATGTAGCATAAAGTTATTTTGCTTTTTTTAATCTCATTTTATTTCTCATCACAAATACTTCAATATAAAACAAAGCGGGTTAAGCTTCCCATATAGTGGGTCAACCTTCCCATATGTGGGGAGCCTTGGCTCATTATTTTTGTCTTCATTTATTTAATTTTTTTTATTAAATTTCTTATATATTACATTTATGTAGCATTTTATTTTGATAACTGATTGTATAACGAATAAAATGATATATAAAATTTTATTCTACATTCAGTATTTAAAAAATAAAAAATAATTTTGTAAAAAGTGGGTGAAGCCTTCCTAGTCTCCCCTATGCGTCATTTCAGGGATTTATTTCTATACAGCAATTTGACGTAGTATTATTTTCTACATTAAATTGCGGCGTTTCGAGATTATTTAAAGTAAAATTTCTTCTTTTGGAATTCCTGAATAAAAAAGAAATTTCTGAAATGCACGCTAATTATGCAAATACGTTAAATAAAGCAAATGATACATTTCGAAAATAGCGCAGGCCGCGGGATGCACACCGCTGCCGCGGGATGCACACCGCTGCTGCGGCAGCGCATGAACAAAAGTAATCTTGCTCGGTCCGTTTTTTAAATATA
Source organism: Maratus speciosus (assembly GCA_963932465.1). Taxonomy (NCBI): domain Eukaryota; kingdom Metazoa; phylum Arthropoda; class Arachnida; order Araneae; family Salticidae; genus Maratus; species Maratus speciosus. Next base: position 55,541,450 of record OZ010787.1, read on the forward strand.
CCTTTTTTTTCAAAGAAAGGTCTTCTTTTTAGATTTTTCTTACAAATTTTTTCGAAAACCCACGGCGAGACCCCCCCCCCCCCCATTTTAATTCGAAGCGGCACCATGAACATTTTAATAAAATTTTGCTTTTATAATGAAATTCATTATTACACGAACATAATTTTTCTGCGCCGGAAACGGTTAACCCATTAAAGACGGACGTTGCATTTTCGCAACATTATGTTTGTGATTTTATTAATTTTTTTTTTTATATTACTATAACAGAAAAGGGAAATTTTCATTATTTAACACGTTTCAGTGATTCATAAAGTAAATGTAAGTGTTTAACAAAAAGTGGTGTGAGTTGAATAAAATTAATGTATTGTAAAACATGCTGCTTCTTAATGGGTTTAACCGCTGCCATCGAAATAATCAAGGCCAGAGGACGCGAGTGTGACGTCATCACTAATCGACCGACTTCTCAATAGTGTTGAAATTCATACCGGAAATATTTGAAATGCAATTTTCTATTATTTTATTTGTTTAACCCCTTCACGCTCGAATTAATTTACGGTTTAAAAATTCAAATTGCTTATCTGCACCACTTTTTTGAAAAAGAAATATTCACCTTATTTAATGACAGTTAAAATGATATCATAATAAAGCCAGTTACACTATTTTATAAAACTAGTGGGAATCAAATAATCTGAATAAAAAACGCAGACCGAGAATATCTCGGGAGCGAGAATTAAGGGGTTAATATCTATCACCTTATAAAACAATAATAACTATTTTAACTTACTGGTGAGAATTTGGAATCCCCCCAATTAAAAATCAGCCAGATGAGGTAACACTGTGGCATTCCGCATCTGGTTAATTTTTTATTTAGGGATTCCGAATTCTCCCCAGTAAATTTAAATAGTTATTATTGTTTTATAAGATCATAGATATTCCACAAATAAAATAAAAGAAAATTGCTATTCAAAAATTTCTGGCGTGAATCCAATACTAGTGAGAAGTCGATCGATTAGTGATGACGCCACACTTTTGTCCTCTGGCTTTGAGTATTTCGATGGCAGCGCACAGCGGGACGTTTCGATGATCTAGGTGGACCAAATCCATTTATCCGATTATCTCGGAATTTGACAAAACCGCGTGTGCTAGCAGCTGAATGTGTGTAGTTTTGATATCCGTACGAATTTTATGAAAAAATCAGAGGTCTTGATTAATTTTGACCGTAAAGAAGTCATTTGCGCAGTTGGTTTGAGGGAGTTTCAAAAGTTTCACTAGCTTCCTCTAAGTTCGAAAGCACGTCATGACAATTCTGTTTTATATGAAAAAACGAGTTTGCTGAAGATATGTCACAGGTTTGTCAAAGTTAGATTTAACCCATTTTTGTTTGAAAATAAGCGATATTAAACTCGCTTAACCGCTTTTTTTAAAGATTGTAATTTTGGATGATCCTTGATGTTGTTTACAAATTTCATCTTGACTTTTAACATATTATTCAGCATTATTCACCAATAAGCATTTTTAAAATCAAAGTGCCATTCCTAAAGTATTGAAAAATTAAAAAAACGCCTGCAGATGCCTGCAAATCATTAAGTTTTTATTGATAAACAAGCATCATATTAACTCGCAGTGCATGTATTAACCCTCCGTCTACCAGACGGGTCCATTGGACCCGACAGGTACATACAAAATATTCATTCAAACCAGAAATTTCTTTAAAATAAACTAAGTATATAAACCAGACAAAAATAAGGTAAATAAATAAGTTAAATAGTTTTAAATAAAAATTCTGGTGTAGAACGTTTTATTAAAACTTGAATAAAATTCCCGGTAGATCTAGGGTTAAGTTAATATTGTAAGTCAAATTTAAACCACTTTTAATTATCCTATTGAGTCGAAACAATGAATTCACGTGTAATTTGAATGATATTTAATTATTATTATAATTTAAAGAACGTAGAAGTTTGTTTAGAATACTGTTTCTACTGGGCTTCACAAAAATTTAGAATAAAACTTGCAAGTTTATTTTAAATCAATTTCAATAATCTGATTGAGCTGAAACTTTGCTGAGGATATGTAGTTCTGATGACAATGCAATATTATTATAATTTATGGAACGTAGCAGTTATGCTATTTTACAGGGCCACATGAAAGATTAATTTAAATCTTTCAAGACAATTTTAAACCACTTTCAATTATCTGATTGAGCAGAAACCTTGCCTACGTGTGTTTTTCCGATGACATTTCTATTAAATTATAATTTGATGAACGTAGAAATTATGCATTTTATACAGAGGCACACAAAAGATCGCAGAAAGTTTGTTGCTAAAAAGCAGAAAATTTAATTAAATTTCAACAAAATGACTATAGGTTATGGAGATACAGAACAGCATCTTTTAAATTGAAAACAAAATGCATTGCAGTTGTATTTTTTTACAGGGACACATAAAAAATTCGGATGTATTACCGTCTATATGCAGGAATTTATTTCAAATTGATTAAAATTTATACAGGTTATTTATTCACACAACAGCATTTTTTCAACCGAAAATAATTTCGGTAGAATTTATATGTTTTACAGGGTACCACAAAACATTAAAGATTTTTTAATATGATTTTATTTAAAAAATTTTATTTCTCAGGATGACTACACAAATTCTGAGTAGACAAAAATACAAAAAAGAAATGAGTGTTAATTTACATATATGCATTAAATTATATTTTACTTAATTGTAGAATAAGTATGTTTAACGCATTATTTGTAATGCATTATACAGGATGCACACTAAAGTCCCACGCTCTTAATTGCCGAACGGTTGCAGCTATAGTCATGAAAGTGGTGTCTAGGTATAGTAAAGTGGCTATGTGCTGCCTGATGAGACCGCTTCCAGCGCCACCTGATGCATAACAGCTGAGTTAGTATTCCTATCTCGAAAACGAGATTCATGTTCAGAACGAAATTCATTTATCGTTCATGTTTACAAGGTCTCCTTTCGAACTAAATCGATGATGCTCTACAAATTTGTCATTCACTTTCATCCCTTATGTCGAACCGTTTTCGCGATAGGAACGCTAATGCCGCCATTTTGCACCAGGTGGCGCCGCAAGCGGTCTCCTCTAATAGCGCACAACCTCTTTAATATACCTAGACACCATGTTTATGAATATAAATGCAGTCGTTCGGCAGTTGAGACGGTGGGCACCCTGTATTTTTATTTTAAGACATTGTTGTTAAATAACCAAATATTTATCACTGTTTGAGTATCTTATTAGTGATGCATTAAAAAAAACAGCAAAAGCTAATTAAACTTCAACGGAAAAATTTTGTCCACCTAAATCGTCAAAACGTCCCACTGTGCAGCGGTTAAACGCCCTAGTCCTACCCTTTGAGACCCGTTGGCCGATGTCTTTAACATGAAGGAAATTGTTTTCAAATTATTCCTGTGGGATTTTCCGTGATCGGGGCTGCACTTCTTGCCGGCACTCTTTAAGGAAAGGGGTGACCATTCCTCGCTGTGACGTCGACTGGCCCACCCACTGTCCCTTCTAACGCGCCAGAGAAAAATGAATAAGGACGAAGACGCCACTATAATCCAACCTATTAAATGACCCAGCCTGACACGACCGCAGATTTCTTTCAATTCAAGAAAATTGTTTTTATTTTTTTTTCTGTTGGAATGCTGAGTGATAGCGACTGCATTCCTTCGCAGCAGTCTTTACCAAGCTGAAGAGAATTTCCCTAATGTGGTTTTAAATTTCATTTATAATAAAAAATATTTTACCTCTTTTTTTGTTTATTTTAAATCAGTTTACGAAGGAGACTTGGCCTCCCTTGATAACGATTACAAACATCGTCTATTTTATCTTGACAAACTTGTCTTAAAACTTGTGCTAAAAGAAGTTTAAAAATAGTGTTTAAAAACATTAATTTTAAAATACTAAGCATCAGCAATTGATAAACAGGTCTGAATTAAGGATTCATAACTTCAGCGCAGCAAGTCCGGTTAAGTGTATAACATATAGAGAGTTTACCGTACCTATACCATAGCTGAATACGGAAGGTATTGGTATGTTGACAACAATATCTCTCAACCCTCTCGCTGCGCAACCCGGGATATACTCTGGCATGCACTGTTCTTTCTAATTCATACTATTTTGTTACTGCCGCCAGTTATTTTTTTAGCGAAAACTTTATCTGATTTAATCGGGACATTTTCCCCGATTTTAATAGCCAACAATTTCTGCTTTAAAATACCGGTGATAGAAGATTAAAAATTCTGTAAAAGACGCTCATCGCGAAGAATTACTTACGCAGCGAGAGGGTTAAAGGGACCTGCCAAATTTCTTTATAATTCACTAAAACTGTACGGATATCTTCTGCAGATAAAAAAAGCAAGTTTGAACTCAATTTAGAATCATTTAATAAAATGTATGTTGTTTCTTAGTGATTCTTATTAATTTCATTATTCTGAAATTTTACGGATTTATTTGACCTAGTCAAATTGGCACGGTTTTACAGAAATTATCGATATGTTGGCTGCACGGTTGCCAATTTGACCTCCATTTTTATTTTAAAAATTTAAATTCACACCGGGAACTTCGAAAGAAGAATTTTTACTGTAAGTAATCACGAAGTGTCCGTCATTAAATAAATCAAAACATACTATTTTTAATTTCTGGTGCGAAATCGTATTTTCTGAATAAAAACGGAGGCTAAACTGGCAGCTCCGGTTGGTTGCTTATGCTTTAATACAGGGCTGCGACTGTTTTTTAATTCTATCTCGCACCATATTTTTTAAATAAAAATGTTTCACATACACTTTGACGACATCTGCAAGAGAAATATACTACAAAATTTATTTTCTTAAAATAATGGTGCGAATACACTTTAAAAATAGTCGCCTGTGGTATAGCCTTGTTAACGTAGCTACGAGCATATCGATAATATCGGATATTATCTATGTGTTTGTAGCTATGTTAACAGGGTTGCCACCGGCGACTATTTTTATATTCTTTTAAGGATTATTCTAAGGATTTCAGTGTGACCTAGGTCAACAAATAAAGTTTTGCACTAAAAGATTTTCTTTATGAGATTACAAAAGAAATACAAACAAACAGAACACATTTTAATAAATAATTTTTTATTCTTCAAAACGTGCTTATTTGCTACAGAAACTCTCGGTACAGGTATTATCGGAAATCCCATCAGTACGTTGGCAGCGATAATTCATTACATATTTTTTTTTCAATCAGTTTTGAAAATTTTTATTCCAAAGTTATACTTTATATACTTTAATGAAATAAACATTTTTGTAGATGTTCTTCTTTTTTTTTCATAGTGCAACATTATTTGCCTCCTCCTACTATTAAAATCTATCTTTTTAACATAGGTTTGAACATACATATATTTTGCGGAGCATTGTGTCAACTCAACCTAAACGAAATGAACATGTTTTAGACTGGAAATTGTACTTAAAATGTGGTTTTAAATAAAATCGAAAAATAAAAAACACACGATCGATTTATTATGGTTTCAACATTCTCCGTAGCATTCTGTAAAATCGACTTAGGCAAATAAAAATGTTTGAAACGGGAAATATTAAAAATTTCCATTACCCCCTTAAGCACCACGATGTACTTGCGTACGTCATGAAATCTTCTATTACAATACCAGGACGTATGTGCGTACGTCCTCATTTTAAGTCTAGACTACAATGTTCTACGCATCTGTTTTTTTTTTTTTTTTTTTTTTTTTTTTGCGTGTCTAAATGCTATTGTGATTAGTTTTGTACGGTCTTTATAGCATAAACATACATAGCTTTTTTCTAAATTTCTGTGCTTTATTGCAATGTAACAATAATTCAAAACACTTACGAAATGTACACATGTAATAATTCGTTTCGAGCCTTATTTCTGTTTTTATAATATAAATAAACTTTTATTTAATCTCCTCACATTATATGTAACTAAATAATTCACATGTATTTAAAAATGATGACATAAAGTACTTCTTGACGAAATTTAACCCTTAACGGAAATGCTTTAAATACATGATTCTATTTTCTTATTCTGTTCGCACTACTATATTTTAAATGTAAATTTTTTAGTAAATTTCTCTTGCACATCTTGATTCTATTTTCATATTTTGTTAGCACCAATATATTTTTAATGTAAATTTTTAAGTAAATTTCTCTTGCACATCTTGTCAAAGTACATGTAAAAGTGTATCTTAAAAACAAGTGCCAAGCGGATAAATTTGTTTAAGGGTGCCAATGCCGCTTATATGGCGGCATTGGACCGTTAAGGTTTAATATAACTGGTGTTCAGAATACCATCACTAAAATGAATCTGGTGCTTAAGGGTTAAAGCATAGCTGTCAACTTACCGATAGTTTCTGTAAAACTGTAAAGAGATATTCTCTTGCAAATAAGAACGTTTTAAATCGGTAAAATTATTTTATTAAATTAGTCTTTTTATGATTTTATTCAAGTACATTTTTTAAACAAAATATTTTTAATGTAAAACATTTCATATGACCTAGATGAATTTGACCAAAATTTACGGAAATCATCGGTATGTTGTCAGTTATGGGAAAATATTTACCTACTTACACATAACTTCCGTAAAACTGTACCGATATCTCTTGCAGTAAAGGAACACGTTTCGAACCAGCAAAATTATTTACTAAATATGACTTGTTTAAATTTTTTCTTTATATAATTTTTTTTATTACGTATTTTTCCGGTGTAAAATCCGCTTATTTGACCTACGTCACGCTGAAGCAATTTTACGGAAATTATCGGTAAGTTGGCAGCTATGTGAGTAGTAATAGGCAAAATTAGTTATTTTGATATTCAAATAAAACCTTCGGACATACAGAAAAGCATAACTTCTAACCTTCGTGTTCCTTTTAACCCTTTCAGGGGCAAAACATTTTCATTCCTAAAATTTTTAAATAAATTAGTGACACCGGAATTTACAAACAAATCTGTATCTAAATAAGAAAGAGTTGCATTTCAAAAATATAATAAACCTAAAAATTTGTCATTAAAATTCTGGTGTAATTGTGGCGTTTGGGAATTAAAATTATGCAGTTTCATAAACATACCACCACCCATCAAATGTTTAATCAATTAACATTTAACCCCATGAGGGGCGGGGGGATATATTATATCCCACCTAATTTTAATCACGATTTACACCAGAAACTTTTAATTAAATTTTACTTTTTAAACTTTCGGGGTAAAAAGTTGAAAATTTGCTTTTCCTTGTTTTGAATTGAATGTTTTCGAAAATTCTGGTATGAATTCAACATTACAGAAACGCAATTGCTTGCCTTTGAAAGGGTCAACAGTCGAATCACTCCTCTGCGGCACAGGCATCTCCTACACGAATTTATTCGGATTGCACCGCTTTTTTTTAAGAAACATTTTTACTAGCACTTTGACAACATGGCCAAGGTATATTGAATAAAAAATAGTCCTTTAAAAATATAGTCATGTTTATAAAAGTTGGGCGGTTATTTGCCAACACTTAACCCCTTCAGGAGCAAAGCACTTCTGTTGGTAAAATGTTAAAATGATTGATTGACACCGGTATTTATGAACAACTTTATATAAAACTAAGTAAAAGCTGTCCTTCGCGGCATTATATGAAACAACATTTAATTTCTAAATTCTGGTGTAAATGTGGCATTTGGGAATTAAAAGTAAGGGGTGTATAACATTTACCGGTCCCCTTCAAGGGGTTAACCGCAAGGAATTAAAATCAGAAATTTTGTAAAAGAAAATAAATTAACAGCTACACAAAAACTCATTTTTGTGTGGCTCCTAATTAATTTTTTTAATAAAATTTCTTGTTGTAATTGATTAAAAAGAATACGAAGGTTGGCAGCTGTGCTTTCGCGCATGACCAAATGATTCTTTCTAATATCAAAATAACTCATTATGCCCATCCATCGCCCCCTGAATCCATGGAATTATTAATAAAGGGGGGGGGGGCTGACATATTCTTAACCCCTTAACAAGTCGCTTAATATTTGGAAAAACCATCAAAAAAGTACCTATTTTTTTATTACAGAAATTGTATAATTATAAGGTTTCTATATAAAATATGCAATTAGTTTTTTTTTTTTTTTAAGCAAAAAAAAAAAAAAAAAAAAAAAGATGTTATAGAACAAATTCACATTTGTGGAAAAGCCATCATGCGAGAGTTCTGTGTTTTAATGTTTGTTTTACACCATCAAATTAATGCGAATAATACCTTTATTTTTCAAATCTTAGATCTTTATTTATCATCATCAAACAAATTTTTACAAATAATATTTGAATTAATATAATACACATTAAATTTAGATTATTAATAATTTTTATGAGTGTTATATATTTCGAAACATGCAACACAAAGTCCAACAGCACAATCAGCGCCAAAAACCAAGCCCTATCGTTATTATTCAAAGATTTCACACTGAAATGCCAGTTAAATTTTTCTGGTTTCAGAAGTTTTTTTCCAGCAGTAAATCTCCAGCCCGGAAATATGACGAGCACGAGAAATGACGAATGACACCTCAGCCCGTGATATTGACGGGAGCGAGAATTAACCCCTTGAGGGGCACCGGTATATATTATATACCACCTACGATTAATGAAATTTTACACCAGAAAAATTTTATTAAATTTTACTTTTCTAACTTTGGTGGAAAAAAGCCGTAAAATTGCTTTTAATTATTTTGAAATAGAATTTTTCAAAGATTCCGGTGTGAGTTCAACATTACAGGAACACGATCACTTGCCCCTCAAGGGGTTAAGGGGTTAAAATAGTGAAGCTTCAATTGTAACCGCTATCGCAGAGGTTGTTTACCGCCGGTGGAAACTTCCACCAGTATATTTATACAGAAAATATTTCTACTTATTTAAACGCCTTATTATGGCAAAATTTCAGTCATAAATAATGGTAGAAACCATTTTTCCTTTTTACTGGTAGCAGTTTACTTTAGCGGTAGTGAAGCCCTCCGTTTCCGCCAGGGACGTTACAACCTGGAAAACATACTTTTACAAGACAAACTGACACCAGTTAAATCAAACAGAAATTTTTACCACTTTTTTGAGAAAAAAATTCCCGTGAATAAGACGCTTATGTAAGACGAAATTTTCTCTTTAATTTTACTGGTGGGATGTTTGCCCCGGCGGTAATCAGAAACTGAAGATCTAATTTAAAAACAGCAGCCGCCATCTTGTGACATCCTCCCCAGTTACTTTACTCTCAGCCAGTGTTGCCAGTGGGCTACTTTTTTTAAATTTAGATTTCTTGATTAGCACCACTTTTTTGAAATAGTAAAATTCGCCGCATTTAATGGCATATTAATTACAGCGAAAACTATCGGAGTTTTACCATTTCAGAAAAGTGGTGCCTATCAAAAAATCTGAATTAAAAAAAAAGTAGCCCATTGGCAACGCTGCTCTCAGCTAATAATCAGTACACTGTATGTCTCCTCCTCTTTATTCATAACTCCATTCCTGAATCCTGGATTGAACGCTGACACAAAAATTTTGTGTAGCGAACAAAAAACACATTTTGTGTAACACATTCGCTGCCATCTACGAGAATACTCGCAGTTACAGAGCTGCGACTATTTTTATATTTTATTTGCACCATTATTTTTTAAATTCAAATTTTGAAATATATTTCTCTTGCACATGTTGGCAAAATTTAAGTGAAAGATTTTTGTTTTGAAAAAGTGGTGCGAGATAGAATTAAAAAATAGTCGGCAATGGCGGTCCTGTTGTTAGCAAACTGGGATTCATTGCAAGCTACCAGATAACTCGTTATTGATCTCCTTATCTAAAACGCCGATTATAAACATTGCCAGTGAAAATACATGCAATTTTTCATATGCCAACAACGAATATGTCCATGTAAATATATTTTTTGCTAAAAGTAATGTGTTATATATGTATTTCAATACCAAAGCACCAGAGAATGATTTAACCCTCCAATTCCCATGATAAAATACGTTCTAGAAATTACGTAAATTAAACTATATGATTTCCTACCAGAAAATTTCAATAATAAATTTCGCTTTATTTAAACACGGAATGTCTGTAATTAAATAAAGCAAGTGTTGCTATTTTAAATTTCTGGTTGAATCTTGAATATCCGAATTAAAAAACCCATTAAATTCGAAATACTGTTAGTAGCATATAATCTACCATGGGCATTACAGGGTTCAACCCTAAACTGTTTTTTTTTTTTTTTTTTTTTGACACAATAAATTAAAAATAAGGACCCGGCATCACTTTTTTTTACTAAAATATTTGAATTTGTACAATCGATAAAGATATGTCATTTAACAAACCAAAGATTGCAGTTAAAATTAAGTGGTGTCTAAAAGCTTATAGTATCGAAGCTAGCAAACTCTTTTTGCCCGAGCGACACTCGGGAAAAACAGTTAAACCCCTTGAGGGGCGCATGATTGTGTTCGTGTAATTTTAGATTCAAACCGTAATTTTTTAAACATTTTATTTCAAAATAAGGAAAATAAATTTTACAATATTTTTCTACCAAAGTTATAAAAATAAATCTTAATTAAAAGTTTCTGGTGCGAATCTTGATTAAATTTAGGTGGGATATAACATATCCCATCGCCCATCAAAGGGTTAAGGGGTTAAAAGCATAAAAATGCAGACATGATCTTGGCGTGTGTGAATAGATGCACCCTCTCAGATGTGGCAGCGAGCGTTTTAAATCAAATTTCAATTCCAGTATCTATGAAATAATATTCTTTTGTTTTAAATATAGTGTTATTGGACTGAAGCACGAGTTTCTTATAAGTATGTAACTACAACTTAGAAGATACGTAGAATTTTTTTTAACTTCTTATGTAAAAGAAATTCTTTTCAAAATGGGTTATCGATAAAATGTCCTACTAAAATAAATACAATTTTATTTTATTTTATCTTATCATTAAATGTGAGTAAAAAAAAAATCGCAAGATAATTTAAGCGATAAAAATGCATTAACACATATTTCAATTGAAAATTATATCTTACATGATTCTTAGCGAAGTTCGCTTGTTCATCATTTACTGATCGACCAGTAGCTTACTTCTAAGGCATTTAAGGACAGCGAATGTAATTAGGAATTAAGTTTTGCCCCGGGATGTTTCGACGAATCGCATAAAGATTATATCTAAAATTTGGAATATTAAACATCATTATCGATTTTTTATAACTAATTATATTAGGCGTATAATTTTGTCATTACACAAATTGCGATTTCAAATATTTATCTGGTAAAATGATGATTTATTATCAACATAACAAGTTTTAATAGCGATGCAGTGTATATCTCAGGGCAATTGTTAATTGCATGTAAATTTTCTGTAATAATTCTGTAAGAGCTATTGATTTTACGTATTCATTTTAAAGGAAATAGAAAACGTAAGTTCACTTTCCAATTTCTGGCTTTTGTCGAGATGCACGATTAAAAGGATGTCAAAAACTTTCTTTTAATATAAATAAAACACATGGATAATATAGTTAATAATCGAAGTCTAAATAAATCTATAATTAACATAAGATTAACCTATTTTCCTAAATTTGTTAGGTGTAGAAATTAGTTGATCTATTATTGAAATTCAAACAAAACCAAACATTTATTTACCATGCTGAAGTATTACAGTGTTAATTTACTTTCAATCCAATTCCATCAGAAAAGTGCACAATCAAACGAAGAGATATGAGGGTGTTTAATACAATGCTATGCCAGTGGGCCACGTTTTTTAATTCAGATTTAGTGATAGGTACCGCTTTTCCGAAATCGTAAAGTTCCCACTGCTTTCGCTTTATTTAATATGCCATTAAATGAGACGAATTTTACTATTTCAAAAAAGTGGTGCCAATCAAGAAATCTGAATTTAAAAAAAGTAGCCCACTGGCAACACTGGCAACACTGCTTTAACCCTTGACCTACTGACGGTACTTATAAGTACCACTCACTTTAATCTTTTATACCATAGTGAATATTACTAATATTCTAATAGTACTTTGCAGAAACACACTTTTAACTTCAGTTTATCCAAAATACATGGCAACAGTAATTCTAGGTTTGTTATTTTAAAGAGGAATGGGGCTATCTTTGAAGCAGTCGATGTGTTTTGTGCCGACATTTTGTAAAGATTACCACGCTCGTCTTTTTATTGCTGCAAACACAGTAAAGGATATAATATAAGTGTTGGGTGTTTTTCATGTGTTCATTATTATCTTAGAATACAGTTTGACTAGCTATTTTAGGTGAACTGTGTATGTATTTGATTTAACACTAGAACGGCGAGAAAATCTTACCTACTGGAACGGCGAGAAGGGGTCATTTTGACCCCTCGATGAAACTATTGAAATAACAACGCTAAAATAATTTTAAAAGCCATACATTGGCAAAAATATGTAATTTACGTGTATTTCATAATTTATATTTAATATTATTCAATAATTTATTGAATTTTTAAAGTACTGTATATGTAACGCCTACAGGGCGATTAATTGGATCATACTACGACTACTCAAAAGCTCATTAATTTGATATAAAAATCGATTTAAAATTAATGTTTTCACAAATTAAAACTAATGTTAACTAAAATAAAACATAATTTATAAAATAATATATATTTATATTTTCATCTACTTACTCGCCGAATGATTCACTCTCTAAATCCATAAATGAGAAATATGTTCTGTTGTTTCCGTTATTTCATTATAAGTGTAGCTGAATGGTTAATATGTTAAGCATTCTGTTTCAATTTTATTTAATGCTTATAATACTCCAAATTTTACGCACGCATTAGGAATTAATTCAGTTGTATCCAAAAAAAAAAAAAAAGCAATTTTTCCAGCACATTTTCCGCACACAACTTTGAAACATGGTGCGCAAAATTCTTGAGATTTGTTTCCATTGCATGTCTGTACTTGACATTTTTTCTCTTGATATCTATTTGATTTTCGTGTTTTTTTTTTTTTTCTGAAGACCCAGGAAATATCTTTGGGAGATTTGAGACCATAAGATTCATTCTGAACACATCTGCTAAATTTAATAGAAAATCTCTTCTACTGATAGGCTTGCCTGTTACACTTTTATAAATTATCCAGGCGTTTAAAGCTGCATGATCCAAAATATTGAAAAAGATATGTACAGGCCATCGTCTAGAAGCCGATTTCACGGAGTATTTTCGGCACATCTGATCATGGATATCCACACCATACTTCGTTGCGTTGTAATATTCTATTGAATCGGGCAACTTCTTGAGACCGTCTTCAGTTTTTACAGTAGAATGTAATGAGCTAAGTAGAAAAACACTTTTTTTTCTTTTGGCTTGATAGATGGTAAGTGTCATATTATCACATTCCACTATCTTCGATGAATAAAGAGTACTGCGCATATTTTTCAATGATATAGGAATTTCTCTTCTGTTCTTTTTCATTGTGCAACCAAAGTTGTATTTTTAGCTTTTAACATTTCTGCTAATTTGATATTAGTAAAATAGCTATCTGTCGTAATATTCCTCCCTTCGTTTAGATGGGGATCTGTTAATTTCATGACAACATTTTCCGATAAACGTAATTAAGGATTGGCTGCTTCATCCTTTTCTAGATAAATAAATTCATTCAAGAGGTATTTAGTATCAACGTCAACAGATCAACCAAAATTTTATTCCAAATTTATCCGATTTATTTGGCGTATATTGCGTAAATTTATATCTATCCTGAGATGGGGACAATTGTTCATCAACTGTAATATTTTGTCCTGGTCGGTAGCATGTTTTGCAATTTTCAATAAATTTATTCCACATTTTAGATGCAAGAGCAAATTTAGCAGTCTGTAGTCTGCTAGATCTTGTTGTCTTTTCACCAAACCTAAAAAATCTTTTTCTTTCTTTCAATCTATCTCTTGAGGTAGTTTCTTTTCAAAATAGTATTCCTCATGCCTTGGACGACAATGAATATAAATCTAAACCCTTTTTTTTATTGCTCCTCGAACATATAGTATAGCAACAAAAGCAGCTTCGAGTACAAAGAGTATTTTATTAAAGGGGTCAAAATGACCCCCGTCCGCCGTTCTAGGAATACAAGCCCATATTTCAAAAACTAACAAATCCAGAAAGCTGAATTTTTCTTTAGAAATATATGTTATCTATTTAGGAAAAGTCAAAAAATTTCAAACGATTTCGCCCAAGCAAACAAAAGTAATCAACGGACGAAAGCACTCAGGTGTCAAAATGACCCCTACCGCCGTTCTAGTGTTAACAGTTGAATTACTCGGTGGTACATATAAGTACCGTCAGTACACTGGGTGTTGGAGAAAAACTTCTTGTTTACTTTTCGTCTGTGTAGTTATCCATCGTTTTCATCTGCTTTAAAATGTAATTACTAAAATGTAGTATAGTAATGATTTCCCTGGTGTTTCTTTTCTGTTGTATTGTTATTTTTTATAGGAAATCGAAAAGTTGTGGCACCGGCTCGTTTTTGCTATGCTATAAATGGCATATGTAAATTCATATATTGCATATGTGGAGATGCGAGAGAACATGTTGTCCCTGGAATATTGACGTCGCATAACTGAAAGACTGCTAACAAGATCGAAATCTAAAAAAGAAATAGTTTTTGTTAAAGCTTTCAGGAGCAAAGCCTTTTCAATTCTAAAGTGTTGAAATAAATGATTGGCACAGGAATTTGCCAAACGATATATTTGTAAATAAGAAAAGCCTATATTTCACATACTTATTAAATCGTAAATATTTTCTGGTGCAAGTTGGAATACTTTGTAGGTTTTCTGTTACGATACTTTAGACATAGTGTACTGACGGTACTTTAAAGTACCACTTTAATTAATTACCTCTAAATAATTAAATTTCTCATGGGTGAGTATTTTTTTTATGTTTATCCTTTAATTTTTATTGTAGTAACTGAAAAAAAAATATTACATGAAAAAAATATCAGTAGATTATGCAGTAGATAAAGGGCTAAAGTGTTCAAACTCTTCCGATTATCATGTTTAGTATCTATAATTATACATGAGAAGTGTACTCTTCTTAAACTTCAGATTAAATATTCATGGTTTTTCTACTTGAATGGCAACGAATTTTAAACGAGGTAACATTTTCGGTATCGTTTCTTGTATTTATAACTATTCATTAACCCTTAAACGACTGAATTTCTCTTCGGTCTAGAAATTGCGTAATTCAGAGAATCGGAATTCATACCAGAAAAATGTAAGTAGTAAATATCGCTTATCTTAATAAAAAAATGTCTGTTATTAAATAAATCAAAGATTTCCATTTTAAATTTCTGGTGTGAATACGAAATATGCGAAAAAAAAAAAATTCACTGAATCGGGATTCTATCATAAATGATACCGTAGTCTTTTAAGGGTTAACATTCCAAATATGACCAAAGTGTTGGGCGATTTTAAGCGATTTATAAAAGCAAAATTTACCATTCTGAAATAATGATGTCCGAAAATTAAATAACGTATACAGGGCACACTCCTCATAATGTTTTTAAAAGTGGATCCACCCCGGCAATCAGCATGCAGTCCTCAACAGGAAATCGAGACCTCTATCTCCTGACTACTATCCAGCATTTAAACATTAGATAACAAACTTGAATGAGATTATAAGTAAAAGCATTCAGCAGCAATTAATGTCTATTGGATATCACAGAGAAATATATAATCTTGATCGTCGACTTATGCCCCCCCCCCCCCTCATTGTGTTCGCAATTATAACTTCCCGGTCATAAGTGGATCTCAGATAGAAACCAGAATGTTTTCGAATAAAATCGGAATTAACAAAAACAATATTTTTAGAAAACTTTATATGCCTTCTCTATTTTTTTTCTGAGTCATACTTTCAGCAATTCCAGAATTCTGCCAACTCTTCCGCGTTTTTGTTCCAGAAAAATTTAATAGAAATATTATTTGAATTATTTAATCAGAATATTACTGCAATTTAAAAAGGTAAATTGACTATAAAATTTAACCCTTTTTGGCGCAGTGGTCTCACGTAGGGACCACCTAATTTTAAGTCCAAATTTACAAATGGCACCAATAAAATTTTAATAAAATTTTGCTTTTGCAATGAAAGTTTAAGGTAAGAAGTTTTTAATTTCTAAAAAAAATTGGTTTGTAAATTCTAGTGTCAGTCAATCATTTCATCATTTTACGAACAGAATTGTTTTGTGCCGGAAAGGGTTAAGAGATTTTGATTCAATTTTGTATACATAAATGTGAAGCCGTGAGAGCACGCAAAAAAATTATTTCAATTTTTAGTGTAAGCTATATTCTCAAAATAATAACGATTTTAACAAATTGTAGACAGGCAATTTTTATCAAATCTGAATTTTATAATAGTTGAAGCTCCTCCCTGTTCTGAAAGTCTTTTTTAAATCTCAGTTTTCTGGATAGTTTTCTCCAGTTTATGCATCGGTAAATATCTTTCATTGTACGAATTCAATATAAAATGTCTTACAATCTAAAAAAATATAGACAACATGATATAAATGCATTTTCTGTGAGGCAGAAGCCCTACCCCCTTTAGTCAATGAAGTGTTTTCGAATGAAAACGACAATCCTCGGTTCCCGTCGTGAATGTGTTAAATCGTTGCCATCGAAATACTCAAGGCCAGAGCAGTGTTGCCAGATGGGCTAGTTTTTTAAAATTCTGATTCGTGATTGGCACCACTTTTTTGAAATTTTAAAATGCGCCTTATTTAATGACATATTTATTAAGGCGAAAATAAAGGTAATTTTACCGTTTCAAAAAAGTGGAGGCAATCAAGAAATCTGAATTTTAAAAAAGTAGCCCACTGGCAACACTGGGCCAGAGGGCACGAGTTGTGACGTCACCACTAGTCTACCGACTTCTCACAAGTGTTGGAATTCACACCGGAAAATTTTAAATAGCAATTTTCTTTTATTTTATTTGTGGAATGTCTATCATCTTATAAAACAATACTATTTAAAATTACCTTATAGAATTCGGAGTCCCTAAATGAAAATTTAGCCTGATGATGAATGCCACAGTGTTGCCGACATCCGGCTGATTTTTTATTGGGGGGGGGGTTTCCAAATTCTCATCAATATGTTTAAATAGTTATTATTGTTTTATAAGATAATATATATTCCACAAATAAAATAACAGAAAATTGCTATTCAAAAGATTCCTTTGTGAATTCCAACACTATTGAGAAGTCGGTCGATTAGTGATGACGTCACAACTCGTGTCCTCACACCTTGAATATTTCGGTATTAAATTGTAGGATCAAAATGAAAAGTTTCATAGCAATATAAAACGAAAGACCTCAAACTTCTAATCTTTCTACGATAACCTGGAATATGGTTTCACATTCCTCAACATGATGTTTGCACGCAACATGATGTGGGCACATGGATACATTACCGATTGCTTTTGCTCGAATGGTCGAGGGCCAATTCTCCCGTTTTCTGAGTACCACTATTTTCGAATAGAATTATTAGCTTTATTTAATGACAAAAATTCTGTGATTAAATAAGATGTCAAACTCTGTTTAGAAATAGTGATACTCAAAATTGAAAATGGTTAAATTATTGCGAATTAACCCACCGCGTCAGGACTCATGAAGAGTCGCGATGTGTCGAGAGTGTTTGTAACACACATGATTAGTAAACGTATTGTTTTACAAATTTACATAGGACTTTTGGTGGTTGTTTTTATATGTCCATAGATATCAATCCTTTTCTTCAATATTTACCAAAAGTTCTATGTAAAACCCAGTTTGCAAAGCGTGTAATTAAAGAAAGACAAAATACAAGGAAAAAATAACATAATCATAGTGCGTTAATAAACATCAAGTTTCCATAAAAAATAAGACTAATTTTTTTATAAATTTAATTTAAACATTAATTGTAAGAGTTGTATATCAGTAAAATTTTTTTTAGTTATTTGGCTGTTTGGACTAATCATCGAGTTCTAAAGTAAAGTAATTTTCACAAATTGTATGTGATGCATCCTTTTCCTGCCTCTCGGCGCGCCAACCACACACCAGAAAAATTACTCTAATGCCATCATAAATTAAATGTATCTCATATGCAGCTACCGAAATGACTGAAGTGAAACCAGAAGCCGTTACACAATTGGCGTAGCCAGGAAGGGTGCAATCAGCGTTGCCAGATTGGGAACTTTTTTAATTCAGGTTAATTGACTGTCACCACTTTTTAAAAATAGTATAATTCCCCTTATTTTTCGGAATTTTAATCTTTATTTAAATATGCCGAATATTTTTATTTCAAAAAAGCGGTGACAATCCACAATCTGGGGACAAAAATGTCCCCAATCTGGCAACACTGGGTACATTACACATCCTCTGACAACCACTAACTTTGTAAGGTTATTTTTGCTTTGTATTATCTCTGAATTTCAGCCGAAGAGGTAAAGAAAATGTCTTTAATCCTTTCAGGGGCAAAGTCCTACTGTTCGTAAAATACTGAAGCGATTGAATGACACCACAATTTACAAATAAACGTATTTCAAAATGAGTGAAAGCTTTACTTCACGTACTTGATAAATGGGAAAATTTCAATCCAAAATTCTGGCATCAATGTGACTTTTGGGATTAAAATTAAGTGGTCCATAAATGAAATACCGCCCGTGAAGGCAGTGTTTGCCAGTCGGCTACTTTTTTAGTTTAGATTTCTTGACTGGCACCACTTTTTGAAAATGGGAAAATTCTCGCCGTTTTCCCCTTTATTAATATGCCATTAAATAAGGCGAATTTTACCATTTTTAAAAAGTTTCGCTAAAGAAGGTGTCTGAATTAAAAATAAGTTAGGCCACTGGCAACACTGCTTGAAGGCGATAAAACGGTAGCATTCAGAGCATCTGGACAAGTGTTGCGAGGTGTACCGCGTAAATTGAGGTTTCAAATGCTCTGGATGCTAGTGTTTTAAAGTAATTTTATTCGTTTTATCTAATGGCAGAATTATCTGCGATTAAACTGTAAGAAATCAGTGGTGTCCAGAAAATTTGGAGCCCTAATTTACTCAGACACCTGCATCATTAATCTGGATCCTCACACCGGATACACAGTGGAGTATTTGAGATAACATTCGACCAAAATTATTTTTCATGTGTTTTAAAATTAAAACCTTTGTTGTTTACTAACTATTTAGTAAATAGACTTAATGAATGTTATATACACATAAATGTATGCATTTATTTAAGATATATATATACGGGGTTAACATAAATGAGTGACCGGATTTAAAAAGAAAATTATTTTCAAAACTATCATACATATTGTAATAAGTGATGTATGAAAAGAAAGAAGAATATTACAAGTTTTTTTTTTTTTTTTTCAGTTACAAACAGTGTTGCCAGATGGGCTACTTTTTTAAAATTCTGATTCTTCATTGGCACCACTTTTTTGAAATGGTAAAATGCGCCTTATTTAATGACATATTAATTAAGGCCAAAACAAAGGTAATTTTACAGTTTCAAAAAAGTGGAGGCAATCAAGTAATCTGAATTTTAAAAAAGTAGCCCACTGGCAACACTGGTTACAAATGTTCGATGTGCGAACATTTTGTAACACTACAATCTTTAATCAAGTTCGTTCCACACATTTGGAAGTTTTGCACAGTCAACTATTCATAATGCAGCATTGATACATTAAAACACTAAATAATGCAGCACTGATGTAAGTGCATCAGTACTGCATTACACATAGGTTAAAAAAAACTTTCACTTACAGTACTGCCTATGAATGTTCTAATCCAGAAATGTATTTTCAGTTGTGGTATGCGTTTTAAAGTTTAACTAAATTATTGCATATTACGTGATGTCTATAAATTGCATAGATCATATACAGACCTAAACAAAAAAATTCGTAATCATTATTGAATTGCTTAAGCGAGTTTTTAATAGGCTTTTACATTTTCTAGCTACTATATTTAGTATACTAAGATATAATTGTAGAATATAAGTAAGTTTATATACATGCCTATGAAAAAAAAGACAGTATACATTGCTGTTTATGGGTGGTAATTTCTGAAATTGCGTTTTCGTTTGTTTTATATGTTTTCTAAATTAATTAAATTTTCATTTAATTTTAGGAGTTTATTAAAATGTATAGATAATATACAGGGCTGTACAAAAATCTTCGAGAATATCTACGTCTATTGTCGGAAATTGCTGAAGGGGAATTTTCAGAAATATTGTGCGTTGTCTAAAAAACCTAAACCTGTGTCGCTACTATCCATTGAGTTTCAGGGCCTACAGTACTCAACCCTGTAATTGGCTTTTCATATGTGTTGTGGGTTTTATTGTTAGTTTCATGTTTCACCTTTTAATCTTTTGAGCTCTGCTGGGTGTATTTCTTAAAAATACCCAAATGTCATATTGGCACCAGTATTTTGCAAACAAAAAATTCAGTTTATTATATACAAGAAAAAATGCATTCATTTATTTTCAAATAAATTTTATGGAAGATTCTGGTACCATTGTGACATTTGGAGATTAAAATTATGTGGAAAGAAATTCACCCAGCTCAAGAGCTCAAAGAGTTAAAACCGTGAAGTTCCCTTATAGTATTCTAGAAGTGTTGGAAACAGTTTTATAATGTACGTTTGATGCATGATATTTCTTTGTTCTTGTTAGGAAGTTTTTCCTGTTTTGAACAAAAACAAAAAATAAAAAGATACAAACCGAAATGACGCCTGCTAGAGAAAATATACATTTAATAAAATTAACATTCTGGTTCAAATCATGCAAATTTAAGAACTCTCATCAAATAATATATCCTTGCACTAAGAGGGTCAATATCAGAACAATTTGAATTCTCCTTTACGTTTAAGATATGTTCTTATTGATACAAGTAGGCTAATACTCACATACTCAAGTCCTTAATTGCGCTTTTTCTCTTTTTAAGTGCAAAGGGGAAATATGTTCTTGATTACTTTAAGGATTCGTCTGCAATTAAATTTAAATTATCTTCTCATTTTTAATGATATTGGTTCATCAAAAATGATAAAAATACGTAATTTATTTGCTATTAAAAGTAGATTACTTTAATAAATGCTTTAATAATTTAATGATTTCTTAACTAAATTGAAGTAATTAAAATATTTCCTAAAAATTTTGTAAAAAATTGAAATAGTTGTGAAAACGCTCGAAAAAAGTAAACGATTTTTTATCTTAAAATATCGTTTTATTGCTAATGTAAATTACACTACTATAAATCTCAACAGTCATCTTTTTAAGGACCAATACTAGATACATACTGTTATTGTATGAAAATTAAATTGTAAGAAAAAAATCTGTTGATATAGTTAATTAAAATCATTAAGTGCACGTAAGTGTTAATAATGCGTATAAAACGCTGTTTTCAATTGATTTTTTTTATGGAAAATAATAGATAATTATTATTTATTGATAACTTTTGTTGGAACAAATGTCATAAATTCCCAGGGCCACCATCTTCGAATTTTTTTTGGCATGAAAACCCCTTTTACGCCAAGTAGTAAATGTCGCCAAACACCAGTTTATACGCATGTTAGGCTTAACGAAAATAAAACGTAAATAATAAACAAAATTCGCTAAAGTGGAGATCAGTAATCGTTGTATGAGCGCTACGCGCTCATTAACTGAAGAAAAACATCACTGGATTCAGCAGTTCTCGCTGTGTAGCCCATCTTAAAATGTAAAAAACTCGAAAGGCAAACAAATATACATAAAATTATCAACATACCTTAACAGACATCTGCTTTCTTCAAAGCTCAAGCACGAAATACTGTCATAGCATCACCTTCATTTTCTAAAATAGGCTTATGAATACGCATTGACACACTGTAAATAAACCTCCTTTTTTCGTCAAAATTTCCTCAAATTTCTTAATTACTTCAGCAAGAGCGTTTAAACGGACTACAGAAACCATAGTCAATCTAATAAATCCAATAAATTTAACATAAAAAAAAGAAAAATACAACACGAAATCATACCACATCCACAATATCCTAGTCGAAAATGACCTTCTCAGGGGTTGCCAGAATACGACACGTCAAACACACACGGCACACGGGGTTCCACATATCGATAAAGATCGCCAACATAAAATCGCCAAGAAATCTCAAAACATCTAAGATGGCGACCATCCGGGAATATAACGCATCAAAGCCCTTTTGTTAAAGGGAGGGGCAATGTTTGAAATAGTTCAGTTACCGTTAAAAGTTTAGTGCGTAATATTAGTTGCCAGGAAAATACTAAAACTTTTTGTGAATACCACTATTCTTATAGAGAAATAGTCGTCCTATTTAATTAGAGAAATTTTGCGACTAAAATAGGTGAATAACTCGGCAGTACTCGCTTGCCGGTCTTTTTGCTGCCCACATTAACTCCTTAACTTTTTTGCCCGAGTGTCGCTCGGGCAAAAAGAGTTTGCTATCTTCGATACTAGAAGCTTTTGGATACCACTTAATTGTAACTGTAATCTTTGATTTGTTAAATAGCATACGTCTTTCGATTGTACAAAGCCAAATATTTTAGTAAAAATAGTGTTGCCGGATCCTTATTTTTAATTTATTGTGTCAAAAAAGAAACAGTTAAGGGGTTAATTATTGTCCTCTAAGCCATCTCCCATTATAAATACAATAGTGAAAGTTTATGTAGCTGACCTTAAATGTTTCTCCATTATCTTAGTAAAGTTACACTGGCCTCCAAAAGTTAAGGTACAGGGGCTGGATGCTTTCAAGTGCACACGTTTTGTCGAATACCTACAAAAATTATTGGCGAATTGTTCTTGAACTTCTGGGATGCAGTGTTGCCAGTGGGTTACTTTTTTTAATTCAGACTTCTTGACTGGCACCACTTTTTTGAAACGATAAAATTCCCTTTGTTTTCGCCTTAATTAATATGTCATTAAATAAGTCAAATTTTACCATTTCAAAGAAGTGGTGCCAATCAAGAATCTGAATTTAAAAAAAAGTAGCCCACCTGGCAACACTGCTGGGATGAAAGAACATGTTTGATTTCATATTTCTTGGTGAAGATTTAGGCGGGAGGACAATTAGAGGGCTAATAATAAATTTAATAATAAAACAATATTTGCAATAAAACCTATGCAATAGAAAATGCTGGAAATGGTTTGTCACTGTGTTAAAAGGACTATTTGGGGTCTTGTTCAACGTTTGTGTGCATTTGTGTAAGCATTAGCACTCATATTCGTGAAGATGTTATTGTGTCTGTGAAAAATTCAAAAGCTTTTTGCTTATAGCATAGAGAGTTTTCAACCAAATTTAACACAACTTTCCAAAAACTTGTCAAAGAATAGTAGCAACAGTATACTGCAATTAAAACATGAATATATTGAATATTTGATGAGATATGGGCATTTTTATGAGATAATTTTTAACTGCGCATGTGCGGAATATTTCATAATTTTTATTTCATAATTTGGCATTCAGTATTTTGGGACAACTTCTATAAAAAGTCCAGTCAAATTTTGTGTAAACTGAGAAAAATATAGTGAGCTGATTGAAAAGTTGTGGAAAATCCCTTATAATAAAGCTATTTTTAGGAAGCAACTCACTATATCGAATCTATCTTTGTGAATTTACGCGATATTTGACTGGACTTTTTATATAAGTTGCCCTAAATAGCTGACTACTAAATTATATAATAAAAGTTTTAGGATCTTCCACGCATGCGCAGTTAAAAATTATTTCATACAAATGCCCATATCTCATCAAATATTCAATATAGTCATGTTTTAATTGCAATATACTGTTGCTACTGTTCTTTGTCAGGTTTTTGGAAAGTTGTGTTAAATTTGGTTGAAAACACTGTATGCTATAAACAAAAAACTTTTGATTTTTTCACAAAAACTTTAACATCTTCACGAATATGAGTGCTATGCTTACACAAATGCATAGAAACGTTGAACAGAACCCACATAGTCACTTACCACTGTGACAAACCATTCCCAGCCTTTTCTGTTACATAGGTGATCGCAAATTTTATTTTATTATTAAATTTATTATTAGCCCCATAATTGTACCCCCCGATAAATCTTCACCGAGAAATATAAAATCAGACATGTCCTTTACATCCTAGAAGTTCAAGAACAATTCGCCAATAATGTTGGTAGATACTCGACAAAACGTGTGCAATCGAAAGCATCCAGTCCCTGTACCTTAACTTTTGGAGGCCAGTGTACATGATATTCTAGCATTTTGTTCAGTCTATATTGATTTGAAAAGTAAAAATTCGTTGAAAAGACCAATACATAATCACTAATGTCAGTTCATACTCACCCTTTTCCAAATATTCCATAGAGCATGTGAAAACTGACTAATATCACTAAAGTGAAATTTTACTATTTCATTGAAATATAACAAATTAATAATTATTGAAAACTGTTTGATATTCTCCTTTTTTCCATGGAACTATTAATAAAGAGGAACTGAAATATCCTTTAACCCTTAAATGTGTGATTTTTTTATTTTGTTTCGAAAAAATTATATATGATTCTGTGAAAGGTTTATTACACAGGAAAAATCATGAAAAAAATCAGAGATATATTTTTCATATAATACGTCAATCTTTTCTTCTGTTGCACATCTGCAATACAACCAAAAACTACTGTCGTGTGGCTGTTTTACGCTAAAATAATGCAAATTAGTAAATACTTTAATAAGTATGTCTCCAAATACCTTATTTTATATATTTATTTTATAAGACTTAACCTTTAACCCTTTTATTCCCATGATAGAATACGTTCTAGAAATTATGTAGTTCAGAGAATCTGACTTTACACCAGAAATTTTCAATGGTTAATTTCGCTCTATTTAAATACAGAATATCTGTTTTTTTAATTAAAGCAAATATTGATATTTTAATTTTCTGGTGTAAGTTAGGTATATGCGAATAAAAAAATTCTATTATATTCAAGACAGTGTTGTTTGCATATTTGCAAAGCTGCGCACTAAAGTGTCAAATAGTGAAGCTTCAACTGTAACCGCTTTCGCAGGGGTTGCTTACCGCCAGTGGGAACTTCCACCAGTAAATTTATACAGAACTTTTCTCCTTATTTAATCGCCTTCTTAATGCAAAATTTCAGTTACAATTAATGGCAGAAACAGATTTTCATTTTTACTGGTGGGAATTTACTTTGGTGGAAGTCATGCCCTCCGTTTCTGTCATATTGTGACAACCAGTGAAACAAATTGACTGTTTTACCAGGCAAACTGACACCAGTAAAAGAAAATAAAAAAATTTACCATATTTGTGAGAAATTATTTCCATGAACAAGACGTTTAAATAAGACGAAATTTTTTATTCCATTTTACTGGTGGGAAGTTTGCCCCGGCTGTAATCAGAAACTGTAGATCCTATTTTAAAATAGAAGCCTCCATATTGTAACAACCTTCTCGGTTCAACTCTCACTGGCAATTGGTAGACAATACACTATATGTCTCATCCGCTTTATTCATAATTTCATTCTTTTTTCAACTCGCAAGAACCGGCCGTAATAAGACCGAACGCGACCACTAGCGTCCTAAAAAAAGCGACTAATTTGGGGAAGGGGACTAAAATCTACGCACCAGCGGGCAGTCTCTCACCACTAAATGTTATTCGTTATTTTTCGTCTAATATTTCGTCTAAATTTTTTGTAAGAATGCTAATAGAATTTAAGCGAAGAAAACTAATAAAATTTAGTGGTTTAAAACTGCCCGCGTGCGCCTAGATTTTGATACCACTCATAGCGGCCAATGTTTACGCTTTTGTGCTGCCACTAAAATTTAATGGACATTTTCACCTTCTTTAATAATTAGATTAAGACGATTTGATAAGATTATATTTCCTGTAAAATTTTAGTGGTGCGAAGAAAGCATAAAAGTTGGCAGCTATGCACACCTATTCTCCGGTACCACACTAAAATAGTGCTATCTATATTATAAAGGGAAAACGTATCTGTGCCATGGAACTACTAATAAAAATAAACTGACATATCCTAAAACAATGAAGCTTCAACTGTAACCGTTTACGCAGGGGATGACTACCGCCAGAAAAAACTTCCACCAGTAAAATTAAATAGAAATTTTCTCTTTATTTAAACTGCCTATTAATTCAAACTTTCAGTCATAAGTAATGGCAGAAGCAGCTATTCATTTTTACTGGTGGAAGTTTACTTTGGCAGTAGTCAGGACATGCGTTTCCGCCACTTTGTGACAACATAGACAACCTCCTGTCAGTGTCAATGAAAAATATTATTATACTTGGATAAACTGACACCTGTAAAAATAAATAATTTTTTTTAGATATTTGTATGAAAATATTTCTATAAATAAGGCTGTTAAAAGAGACGGAATTTTCTATTCAAATATACTGGTGGGAAGTTTGATATGGCATATCAGAAACTGTTGATCTGATAAAAAAAAAAAAAAAAAAAAAAAAAAAAAAAAAAAAGCTGCCATCCTGTGACAATCTTCTCAGTTACTTCACTCGCTACTGGTAGAGAGTACACTATATGTCTCTCCCTATTACTTCATAACTCCATTATCTATGCACGACGCTGACATCATTTGAGAATGGCAACACTTGTCGATAAAATTTCGCTTTTTCAATTTTTGCTACTGCAATTATTTTAAACTTCGCATATATTAAATTTTTACATCGTCGTACAGGGGAAAAATTGTACTTTCAAATGAAGTTTCGTTTGAAACCTGTATCAGAATTTACTTATTTTTTTATGGATTTTTAAATATTTTTTAAGCATGCATTTTTATATTCTATCTCTATCGCGTGCAGGCTCTGATTATGGAATAATAATAACAGTGGTGGAAAATTGGCGTAGAGGTGGAGCCTATTGACACCACTAAATTATAGTAGTATTTTGCCTCTTAACTAATAATCAAATTTCTGAGTTTTTATTAAACTGAATAATACCATAAAAATTTAGTGGTGTCAATAGGCTCCACCTCTGCGCCAATTTTCCACCACTGTAATAATAACTCTTTCACACTAAAAATAATATAAAGAGTCGAACTTTTTTTTCCGGCTAATATTCGAAATTAAAACAATTTAAGTAAATAAATATATAAAATAGAATAAATAAAACATAAATTTAAATATCTACAATCGAGCAATTTTAATTTTTACATCGGCGCGCAGTGGGACGTTTTGACGATCTAGGTGGACAAAATTATTTCCTTGAAGTTTAATTAGTTTTTTCTGGTTTTTCGAATGCATCACTAATAAAATACCCGAACACTGATAAATATTTGGTTTATTTAATAACATTGTCTTAAAATAAAAATATAATGCATTACAAAGAATGCGTTAAACATACTTAAATCACTATTAAATAAAAAAAAACAATTTAATGCACACGTGTAAGTTAACATCCATTTCTTTATTTTTGTCTACTCAGAATTGCATGAGAAATTTGTATAGTCATCCTGAAAAATAAAAATAAAATTAAATAAAATCATATCTTAACAAACAAGTTTTTATATTTTGTGTGACCCTGTGAAAAATATATATGCTGCCCAAATTATTTTTAGTTGAAAAAATGTTGTTGTGTAAATAAATAACCTATATAAATTTTATTCAATTTGAAATAAAATTTCTGCTTATAGGCGGTAATAAATCCGATTTTTTATGTGGCCCTGTAAAATAAATATAACTGCTACGCACTTTATTTTCAATTTTAAAAAATCTATTGTGTATCTCAATAACGTGTAGTAATTTTATTGAAATTTAATTAAAATTTCTGTTTATAAGCAACAATCTTGCTGCAATCTTTTCTGTGGCCCTGTAAAAAATGCACAATTGCTACGTTCGTCAAATTGTAATATAATTCAATTGTTATCGGAAAAACACTTTATTTTCAATATAAACATATGTAGGCAAAATTTCAGCTCAATCAGATAACTGCAAGTTTTTTAAAATTGACTTGCAAATTTTGAACTAATATTTTGTGTGGCCCTGTAAAAAAAGGGGGTGACTGCTAAGTTCCATAAATTATAATAATATTGCAAAGTCATCAAATCTACATATATAATATAAATTTCAGCTCAATCAGATAACTGGAATTGGTTTAAAATAAATTTGCAAATTTTAAACTAAATTTTGTGTAGCCCTGTAGAAACAGTATAACGTCTACGTTCTTCAAATTATAATAATATTGTATTGTCATTGAAACTTCACATGTATTCAATGTTTCGGCTAAATTAGATAATTAAATTGTTTTAAAACTGACTTGCAAGATTTGAGCTAAACATACATACATACGTTGCAAGTTAATATAAAGCTTGTTTATTAATAAAAATTTAATGATTTGCAAACTTTTGCAGGAGTTTTATTAAGTTTTCAATATTTTAGGAATAGTACTTTGAATTAAAAAGTAATGCTTACTGCTGAATAATGATGAATAATATCTTAAAAGTCAAGATGAAGTTTGTAAACAACATCATGGATAATCCAGAATCACAACCTATGAAAAAAGCAATTAAACGGGTTTATTTTCAAACAACAATAGGTTAAACTTTACCCTGAAAACCTGTGACATATGTCCAGCAAACTCGTGATTTCAAATAAAACAGAGTAGTCACGGCGTGCTTTCGAACGTAGAGGAAACAAGTGCAACCGTTGAAACTCTCTCAAACCAACTGCCCAAATGGCTTCTTTACGGTCACAATTAATCGACACCTCGGATTTTTTTTACAAAACTTGTATAGATCTCAACGAAAGAGACATTCAGCTACCAGTCAGTGTTGCCAGTGGGCTACTTTTTTAAAATTCAGATTTCTTGATTGGCACCACTTTTTTGAAATCGTAAAATTAATCTTATTTAATAACATATTAATTAAGACGAAACAAGGTGAATTTTACAATTTCAAAAAAGTGGTACAAGTGATGAATCTGAAATTTAAAATAGTAGCCAACTGGTAACACTGCTACCAGTATACGCGGTTTTGTTAAATTCCGAGATAATAGAAAAAATGAATTTTGTCCACCTAGGTCATCAAAACGTCTCGCTGTGCGTCTTATAACAAAAAAAAAAATACTTTCAAATTAAATTTCTTTGAAACGTGTATCATAAGTTACTCACTTTGTATGGCTTTTTAAATATTTTTCAAGCATGAATTTTTTTAGTCTATCGCGTGCAGACTCTATCACGGAAGAATAATAATAACCAATTCACACTTAATAAATAATTCAGCATTTATCGCCGGCTAATATTCCATAATGCAAGGCTCCCACTGGTCCGTTTTTTGAAAACCAGTAATTTTTTAGAAAGAAATTCGTGGTAGGTTTCTGCGACAAATGCCAGAAAAACGGTCTTCCCGCGATGTTTCTAAGAAATTTATAAAGAAGATTTTTCTTTAAATAAAAGTGGTCTTCAAAAAACGGACCGAGTGGGAGCCCTGCATAGCAAAATTAAAAGCTAATAAATAAATAAATAAAGTAAAATAAATAAAACATCAATTTAACATATATGCAACAAAATTGCAAGTCTCCGGCTGTGGGATTTGATGCAACATCCACCATACAGCGCAGATATGGTCCCTTCGGATTTCTATCTCTTTTCACATCTACGGCTACATCTTGATGGCGCAATCTTCAATTCAAATGGGGAGGTCATAAATGAGGTCGATCACTTTTTGAACTCGCGCACGCCACAATTCTTCGCAGAAGCGATTGAAAATTTGCAAGAACGTTGGCAGACGATTGTAGATTAGAACAAAGAAAACTATCTACATTAGCTTTGCCGTTTTCGTATGTATTTATCAATTTACAATGAAAAAAGTTTGGCGGAAAACTTTTTAATCAACGTAATAATTTCCTGTCCTAGTTACAAATCAAACTGATTCAATTCCCACTGGTGAGTAAAATGTTTAATGACAAAATAATAGGAACTGTTCAGTATTAAAAAATAATAAAATTTTCAATAATCCATATAGTGTAGTAACTATTTTTATGAAAATTTTTAATTAAACCTTTCAAAAATTTCTTTATAAAATAAATTTATAAGAACTACTTTCAAATATCACTAATTAATATTTTCGAAATAAGCCAAAGTTCCTTTTAAATCCACGTAAATTAATTTCGTTTTATATTTATTTGCTGTTAAAGTTTAAAGAACGAGTGATAAAAAATAACGTATTCCGGTGAGAAAGATAAACGTTTTAAAATCTAGAACAATTCTATGTTCTCTATGTTCTTTCTGAAAATAAGCTTCTGTTAACGGTAGAAGACGTCCAATATTAATAAATATCATTGCGCCACTACTTCAGGCTAGAAATGTTTCACTACTACCTTTTCTAGAATTAGAAATCATTCTATGATTAAATGAAGAGATTGTAATATGTTTTACGATTAAATACACGCCCCCCCCCCCCGCCCCAACGCAAGAAAAGCGGAAATTTTGGTAAAAATATACGCACTGTGTTTTCTTTCCTTTTTTTATTAAATTTAATTAGTTATATATTTTTGAAAATATAATCTGTCATTAATGATAACAGACAAAAACAGTTTGATATCCACTAAAGATACAGTTTAACCCATTAACGACGAGCCTCTTTTACTCCTTTGAGGGACAAGTAATTGTGTTTCTGTAATACCCAATTCACACCGGAATCTTCAAAAATTTTATTGCAAAATAAGGAAAAGCAGTTTTACTACTTATTTCCACCAAAGTTAGAAATGTAAAATATAATAATTTTTTTCTGGTGCAAATCTTCATTAATCGTAAGTGGTATAAAATATATCCCACCGCTCCTCAAGGGGCTAAATCTTCAACACCAGTTTTTCCACATTGTAATTTTGAATTGTTTAACACTAGAACGCCCGAGAAATTTTACTCACAGAATTTTTATTTAAAATTATTTAATTGATTTATTTAACGTATACCTGCGTCGTTTAAATTTAACTTATTTCGTGAAAAAAATCCTGGTTCCAATTGACATTTCATTACATGGTCGGGGGCGAGTCGACTCCTTCCGGACGTTCTAGTGTTAGTCCTGGGCAATTTGAGATAAGATAATGTGAAAAATTCCAAACTAAAATACTGGTATACAAATTCAAATATTTTGTTCGACTTACATGGCAAGTTTTTTTGCCAACCGGTTTTAATGAGTTAAGTCAGCGCTGCTATTGGCCACCACTTTCTTAACCCCTTGAGAGGCAAGTGATTGTGTTCCTGTTATGTTGAACTCACACCGGAATCTTTGAAAAATTCTATTTCAAAATAAGTAAAAGCAATTTTACGGCTTTTTTCCACCAAAGTTAGAAAAGTAAAATTTAATAAAATTTTTCTAGTGCAGAACTCCATTAATCGTAGGTGGTATATAACATATACCGGTGCACCTCAAGGGGTCAAAACAAAAATCCTTTACATTCGCTGAGAAAACAGGTACATAATAAATATAGTATATATATTTTTTAAATAGTGGTACGAATAGAATATAAAAATAGTCGTCAGTGGCAGCCCTGGTTTAAAACCCATTACCCGCTGGTGTTGCGTTCACACAACGGTAAAAAATAAATGCGGCTGCTTAAATTAACTATCAAGCTACCACTATTTTTGAATGAAGAAATTTATCTTATTTAAAAACAGAAACTTTGATCATTAAATAAAGCGAAAGTTAACTTTCAAAATTTGTTGTGGCAAACGTTTTTCAGCAAAAAGTTGAAAATCTCTATCTTATAGTTTCGGCGGTTATTGGGTAAAGTGGATATATAAAAGAATACTTTTATCGTTCTATTTTGAGTATGAAAATTTTAAGTAATTTCAAGCCCTAGTTACAGGTTTAAGTGTTTGAGTTCTCAGTGGTGAATAAAGTGCTTAAACAAAATTGCAAATTAATATATTTTATTTACTGAATGCTTTAAAAAGTTTGTGATTTTTTTTTAAATGTATACATATAGAATGTTCTAAATCTCAAGAAAATTTCAATTTTCTGTAGAAGTTTAAAGAGCACGATCAGTATTAAATTTATATCTCGAAATAATGTTTTGTTGGAAGTTAAAACATTTTCCCTTAATTTTTTATTTTTTAAAATGAATTTTTCGTAAAAGATTCAATCTTAATTAATATCTTATACCGTATATCATAAAAGAAATCCTTGTCTTTTTCAACGCTTATCAACTAGCTTCTCCTCTTCCTTGGAAATAAAGACTCCATCTTCACTTTCAAGTAGTCTTTTTTTCTATAAACTTACTATCAGTCATGAAATAATAACGGACAATAAAACTTTAATATCTGATGAACAGAAAATTTGAAGGAACCTAAAGAAATTCTTTTATCTTTTTGTTACAAGTGTGAAGAATTGGAGTAATTTCCTGTTCTAGTTCCAAATCAAAATAATTAAGTTCCCAATGGTGTGTAAAATACTTTAATAAGAACAAAAGAACAGAAAAAGTATTCTTTAACTTTACTGAATTCATGCTTCGAATAAATTTGGTTAGAATGTTTTTTAAAGACAGGCTGAAGGTATATCTTAAAACTTTCATTTAATCATATCTTAAAATGGGTTTCTTTATAATAAATTTGAAAGAATAAGTTTTAATCTTGTCTATGGAACGAAAATGAATAAAAATGTCGAATAATCACAGCAGTACGATGACTCTTTTTCAGAGAAGTTTTAGCGCTATATTTTAAGTATTTCTTTATAAATTAAATTTTTGAAACTATTTTCCAGTAATGGTGGACATAATTAACCCTTCATTGCACGACGTGCCACATCTGGCACATACCTAAAAACACTGTAATTCTTATTATGTGCCATAAATATGGCCAATATAATCTCTATCCCTGATTAAGAACAGTCCAAAAAAATGGAATAAAAATTAGTTTGTCCTTGTCAGATGGCTGTATTTGATAAAAAAATAGAATTTTTTCTTCGGAAACAAAAAAAAAATTTCGATCAAGCTATTAAGGTAAAATTTACTTTCATTACTTTTACTGCATACTTAATAATATTAATATAAACAAAGTGGCAGAGTGTTAAGCAGATAAAATTGATTAATTTAAGCTTATTTAGTTGTAAAATATAGCAATACAATATTTAAAAACCCTAATTGTGTACATAGGGTACACGCCATAAAATATCAAATTTTAGCTGAAAATTTAAAATTTAATTTTTTTTATTATTTTTCCCATTATAAGAACGATATATAGAATTCAAATAATTTTTTTCATACAAATAGAAAAAATCGTACAATGAAGGGTTTAATGGCTTTAATACTGATATGAATCCCTCGGTCATGCGTAAAACCATAGCTGCCAGCCTTCACATTCATTTAATCAATGAGAAACCAGAAATTTTGTAAAAATAAATAAATTAATTAATTAATTAATTAATTAAGAGTGCTGTGCGCTTACGAATGTCCGAATGATTCATTCGAATGTCAGAATCCTTCAATAAGCCCATCACTAGGTTCGAGCATACCACCCTTTAAATAACAGGCAACAGCTCCCTGAATAGTAGGCCTGAGTGCTGACACAAAAATGGCTGCTGCCGATGGCGGATTTTTTTTTCTGCGTGTGTACAGTCCCTTGAATTTTGGTACCAATAATTTTAATAGTTTTTTCATCTTTTTTTTCTAAAATTAAATAAGTCAAAAAATATTTTATAAAATAGTAGTGTCTAAATTTAGGTGGCTGTACATACGTTGACAAAAATTCGCCTTCGGGCGCCGTCCTTTTTGTGTCAGCTCTCAGGCCTTTTGTTTCGTTGATTCAGGGCGCTGTGACCAGGCCTTCGCACTGACGCAAAAATGGCGGATATAGTAGGCGTTTTTTTTTTTTTCCAGCGTGTATACGGTCCCTTCAATTTGAATACCAATAATATAGTTTTCATCTCCTTATTTTTATGATATTAACTAAGTGAAAGAAAACTTTTAGGGAATACTAGTGTCTAAATTCAGGGACCAGTGTCGAGCCTCCCTAATTAAACTTTTAATATTAAGCCAATATAAATTGCCTTTTTACAACAACACAACTAAATTAACTTTTTTAAGGGCAAGTAATTCTGTTATTGTAATATTAAAGTCACACCAGAGTGTTGTAACAATTTAATTCGAAAATAATTTAACTTTTTAACAATATATCTTTTTCATTTAAGCCATAACCATCTGAATACTGGGCCTACGCGTTGATTTAAAAATGGTAACTGTCATAGCCGAAATATTTAAGCTTCTGTGACAGTGTTGCCAGATAAGCGAGATTTTTTTTACATTCAGATTGCTTGATTGATTCTATTTTCTCTTATCTAACTCTATTTAATCTCTCTTATTTTTCTCTACGTTTTACACGTATTTTACAAAACAAAAGAGTACTTTTTAAACACGTAAATTCCTTTATACTTATTTTCTATTAAAAATCAAAGAACGAAAGAAAAAAACAAGATTGTCTGTTTCGGAGATAAATAATTTTAATCTAAAACATTTCTGTATTATTTTTCCGTCAGAAAATAAGTTGCTGTTAAGGATGTGAAAAAGAAATCTTTATAAATATATATAATGTATCAGAAAGTAGATTCTTGTTTTATTTTTGTTTTTTCCCTAACTGTATCGTTTTTTCTGTTCCTTTCATGGAAACGAAAATTTTATTTATTTATTCATTTATTATTTTTCAAATTTCAATCTGTAGTGATTGACGATAGGAGATTAAAAGTTTAATATCTGTTAAAGAGAATTTTCTAAAGATTATGTAATCAAACACATTTATTGTTTAGTTCTAAGGTTTAACCCTTAAATGCATGATTGTTTTTTTTTTTTTCGAAAAAATTATATATGATTCTCTGAAAGGTTTATAACACAAGAAAAATAATGAAAAAAATCAGAGATACATTTTTCGTATAATACGTCAATCTTTTCTTATGTTGCACATCTGCAATACCAGTAAAAACTAAATCATTGCAAATTAGTAAATATTTTAATAAGTATGAATCTAGATACCTTATTTTATACATAATTTTTTTATTTTGTAAAACTTAACTCTTAAATACATGAATTAATATTTTAATTATATTTTTTACTATTATATTAAAGATTAGACACCAAACATTTTAAGATAGAGTTTTAACTTTCATGTTTTTGTAATATTTACATGTTTAATATTTCTATATAAATATACTGGTTGCCAAGAAGTAAATAAAAATATAATGTAGATATGCATCAATATGCATTTAAGGGTTAAAAGGGAATAAATTAGTCTTAAATCTTCAAAGAATTCGCTATTTCGACAAACATACTGCTGAAAGAGCAACATTTTCTGCACATTATAAAACAAACAGCATAAAAATATACGTACAATTACTATATAATAATTGTACTAACAATCAATCAAACGCCATCAACAAAGATGTGCTCTGCATCTTCAGTTCCATCTTATCTATGATTTTTTTTCTTGCATAAAACGTTTGTTAGCTTTTGACAGAAAATATATGTGTTTTATTGCATTAGTAGACTTGAAATTGGTCTTAAATCTTCAAAAAATTCGTTGTTTTGACAAATATACACACGAAACAGCAACATTTTCCGCGCATTTTAAAGCAAACCGCATAAAAATATACCTACAATTACTATGACTATAAATATATGGGTTATTCTCCATAAATAATAACTAATAAGTCATTCCCGCACACATTTTTTTTTTTTTGGATTCTTTAGCTGATGGAAGTGAGGTCATTTTATATAAAATAAAAGCGTGTATTTTAAGTCTTAAAACAGAAATATGTTTTTGGAAGTGCATCATTTTCACTCCAGCAGCTTTGAAACTATTCACTGGTGTAAATGCTTCACTTTTGAAAAGAACGTAATTGAAATTACACACTGATAAATCTCAAATTTTAACAAACATTTAGAAAGTCTTTATAGAAAAACAGTGACATTTAGGTTAACATAATATTTTTTTGAGAGTTAGACTAACCAATATAAGATGCATTTTTTATTGTAACTAATTTTGTAGGTTTATTATAAATTAAAGAAATAGTTCATTCTTAAACATTTTCTTTCGTAAATTCGACGGGTTTCACATCGCAATAATAATAATAATTCTTTTTTCCTCATCGGGGGGCGACATTAATCTCTAAAAAAGCTGGATTTCTGCTTCCTGTCTATTGTTTAATTTTGTTATTTTATTCGCACACTTTTAAAAAATAAATCTCTGTCATTGGCTTATGGCAGTATACTTCAAAGAAAACCTATCACAAAGAAATCATTTGTAATTTGTGTAGTGAATATAAAAATAGTCATCAGTTCTAGCCCTATCAAAAGGTTAAGTACCACCCACTGAATACTATGTCTGAGCGGTGACACAAATATGGTGGCTGCCGAAGGCGGAAATTTTTTAACGTAGATATGGTCCCCTTAATGTGGACACCTGTATTTTATAAAAGATTTCTCTGACTTGTTTAATCTCAGAAAAATAAAGCGGAAAAATCTTAAGAAAATTATTGGTACGAATATTTAAGGGACCATACACACGCTGATAGAAATTTGCCTTCGGCAGCCGCCATTTTTGTGGCAGCGCTCAGGCCTAATATTCAGGGGGCGGTGGATTAAGCTATATATTAGGACATTTATTCATGCACGAACCCGTAATACCAAAGGTCCGAAAATTTAAAGAAAAGTGTAGGGCTCACACTTTTTTCATAGAAAATTGCCAGTCAACTATATTCCAATTAAGATATATTATAATATTATAATATGTGAGATGTTTGGTATGCATGTATGTATAGACGTTAGTAAATATGTTTCTAAGTAAATTAGCAGCCACTTATGCAGAACTGCGGAACTGAAACTAAGAAAGTATGAATGTGTGTAAGTTTGTTAGTACGCAAGTATACTTGTATGATAAGATGATTAATAAATTATTTAATATTTTATTTGATCATAATTTAGTGCGCTAACCAATGTACGAACACCATGCATTATCCCATTCTTTTTTCAGGTTTTACATCACGATCTTCAGTGCGAGTACGGACAAGCTGATCAAGCCCGCTATTGGGAGTGTTGTGCAAGAGTAAGGCATCCCATCCCTCTTTTTCCCGTTTCTCTTCTTTAATTTTTCTTTTTTTTATTTGCTAAATGAACAAAGTTAACCCCTTGAGGGGCGGCGGGATATATTATATCCCACCTAATTTAAACAAGATTCGCACTAGAAACTTTTAACTAAATTTTATATTTTTAACTTTGGGGACGAAATGTTGAACATTTGCTTTTAATTATTTTATAATAAAATTTTTCGATTATTCCAGTGAGAATGCAATATTACAGAAACATTATTGCTTGCCTCTCAAAGGGTTAAATAGCAATAATGAAACAGCAAAAAAAATAATAATAAAGTAAGCCACTAAACAGCGCTGCAGAAATCTTCGAAAAGTTACTTGTAAGGTGGATCACTGCAATGTGGTGATCAGGCGAATTTCGCCCCGCGGACGGGTATAAAACCCATTATGTTAGGCCCTCAGCCTGGCAGGTAGGGTACCTGGTGAGGGCTATTTTTTGAAAAAACAATTTTGGAGTTTCTGGATTTTTTTGAAAGAATATGTTTCATAACATATACATAGTTGCCACTACTTGCGCTTTTCTGCACCACAAAAATTTAATAGTAAATCTCACCTTTACTATAACGTTTTTGTGGTACAAAAAAGCGTAAGAGTTGGTAACTATGCTCATATATTTTTTATTGACTCAAAAATAACGCAATACAAGTAAACATTGGATGTTGCAACTTACAATAAAGTGTACTTTAAAGTGATTTATCTCAAAATGAGTTCAGAATTGCGCGTGATATACTCTGGAATTACTTGATACTTTTAACCCTTTGTACTAGAGAGGTGACTCTTACTCACAACTAGTGTTGCCAGGTGTACGCGTAAATCAGAACTCTCAATCTGTGGACACCACTTATTTCTTATAGTTTATTTCGCCATTATTAATTGCAAATAGTTCTGCCATTTGATAAAACTAAGAAAATTTCTTTAAAATACTGGCGTCCAGAGGCATTCGGAACTCCGATTTACGCAAGACACCTGCAGCACTACTGGTGAGTGAGAGTCGCCTCTCGAGTGCAAAGGGTTAAATGGTATTTTTGAAAGAATATGTTTCATAACGTCTACATAGCTGCCAAAACTTACGCTTTTTTGTACCACAAAAGTTTAATAGTAGATCTTACCTTTTTTATCCCTTAAATGCATAGTAATGCATATCTGCATCACTTTTTATAACTCTTAGCAGCCGCTATATTTGTATAGAAATCAGTGTTTCCAGTGCGCTACGTTTTTTAATTCAGATTTCATGATTTCCACCACTTTTTTCAAATAGTAAAATTCGCGTTATTTAATGACATATTAATTAAGGCGAAAATAAGGGGAATTATACCAATTCAGAAAAGTGGTGCCAAACAAGAAATCTGAATTTGAAAAAAGTAGCCCATTGGCAGCACTGATAGAAATATTAAACCCTTAAAAATTACAAAATGTGCTACTAAATAAAGTTAAAAATCTGTAAAAAAAAATTTCTGGTGTCTAATTTTTAATATAAAAATAAAAAACACAATTCTAGAAAAATAATTCGTGCATTTAAGAGTTAAGTTTTACAAAATAAAAAAGTATATAAAATAAGGTATTTAGATTCATACTTATTAAAATATTTACTAATTTCCAATATTTTAGTTATGACAGTAGTTTTTAGGTGCGTTCGTAATTATATAAATATATAGCACGTAAAGTCGTCGTTCAGTCCGTCCGTCTCACAATGGAGTATTTGACACAAAAACCTGGCCAAAAATGCAAAAATTAAAATTTCGTCAACAATTGTAAAAATCATATTTTTTAATAGCTAACTAATTGGTGCATCACTCTATGTTTATTTTAGGAACCTGAGTTATATCAGGTAGCTCCTGGCCTCAGAAGACGAAGTTGCTTTCTGAGAAGACGTGGATTTTGTTGTTTTTTGGCATTGTTGTTATGTTTGAATATAATTTTGTTGTGGCTCAATGAATTGTTGAATTGAAACTAAAAATAGCTTACGTGTTTAACAAAGGTCAGAGCTTAGTGTTAAACATTGAATGTGTAAAAGGGTTATTTTTAACCCCCTTGTTGTTATGTTTAAAAATTCAAATTGCTTATTGGCACCACTTTTTTGAAAAAGAAATATTCACCTTATTTAATGACAGGTAAAACGATACTAAAATAAGGCCAGTTACACTATTTTATAAAACTGGTGGGAATAAAAAAATCTGAGTAAAAGACACAGCCGTGAATATGACGGGAGCGAGAATTAAGGGGTTAAAGCATTTTTGGCTCTAATTTAAAGATATCGAAAGCTTTTTAAATATGTGCCGCGCTTTGCCCGGGCATGTTTGAACTATAATCGTATTAGTTATAGTCTTGAGAGTCAATTACTGCAAAAACATCTTCCGCATATTGTTGCCATTTTTTATATAATTTTTTTTTTCGTGATGACTATTTAAAAGCTATGTTTTGCGGCCACCGAATTGAAGAGATAAAAACAATATATTTTCTGTCGTATTGCAGGTTTTTAGCTCACAGGATATTACCTGAGAGCTTTTGCACCTACATATTCTGTCTGTCGGTATGTATATACGTATGTAGGTACAGTCGTGGAAAAAAAAGTAAACACCCCCTACTAACTCCTCATCAAATTATCGTAGAAGAAAGTTACTGATACCGAACGATTGGAAATAAAGCCTACTTTTAAATGATGTATATAAAATTTGCTTAGGGGACCATCTACATATTAAAACGAATCCAAACTTCATTTTTTTTTAATGACAATACCCAATTTTAACAAGATATTTCAAATCTTCGGTTCAAACTATGCCTAGACACCAAATTTCAAGTCATTTGAATGATAAGTTTTTGAATTATAAACATTCAAAATTTAGTGCTTCTAATGTTAAATTACATTTTAATATTTTTATTTATATTTCCAGAAATTATGCTTCTAATGTGCTAATTTTTTGTGTAGCAATAATACTAATATACCCAAACATAAATATGCTAAAATTGCAATTTTTATAACTTTATGATATGAATTATGATTTATGAAATTAATACTCAAAAAAATTGTGAATTGCAACCTACAATTTTTTTGATGGAATTAGATTTATTAACTCCTGCTTTATGGAAATCCAAAATTTCACATTTTTCTTCCAAGTAGTTTTCAAATTATGCTTAAAAAACGGCAAAATAATGGTTTAAGGGGCCGTCTATAATAGGAGTGACTAGATATTTTGAAATTTCTTTTGCTGTCGTGTAATATAACAGGCTTAATTGACTTCTTAAGGTGCCTTGATCAAGATGAGGGCTCTCTCGGTTAACAATCGAGTTCCGAACTTCAATTTGGATACAGCCCTTAAAATACGCTCGGTTTAAAATAATTAATTTCTCAGAAACTTATGGTACGAATTGCATAAAAACTTGTTTTTCGGCTAACTGAAGGGTGTAGAGTTCATTTATGCTGTCAGAATTGTGTACTGCTATTGAAAAAAACAAAGTTACGGTTCGTTTTAGTATGTAGATGGCCCCCTAAGCAAAATTTATCTATATCATTTAAAAGTTTACTTTTAAACTTTATTTCCAATCGTTCGGTACCAGTAACTTTCTTTTACGATAATTTGTTGAGGAGTTAGTAGAGGGTGTTTTCTT
This sequence comes from Maratus speciosus, assembly GCA_963932465.1. Classification (NCBI taxonomy): domain Eukaryota; kingdom Metazoa; phylum Arthropoda; class Arachnida; order Araneae; family Salticidae; genus Maratus; species Maratus speciosus. The sequence continues at coordinate 55,582,148 of OZ010787.1, forward strand.
TTTTTCCACGACTGTACGTACATACGCACGCAACTCGATATCTTTGGATAGAAATATCCGATCCCCTTCAAATTGTGTATACTTATTTATTGAAAAAGGGTTCCCTAATTAGTTCTTGGGGCTCATGTGTGTAACATAAGGAGAGAAAGGAGGGAATTAACCCTTTTGAGGGTGGTGTCCTTAAAAAGGGACACATAATTTTAATTCCAAAACTGACAAACGGCTCCAAGAAAATCTAATTAAAAGTTTCCTTTTATAATGTACGTGAAAATAAGAAACTTCATGTTTTCTAATATCTCCGTTTATCAACTAAAAGGAGCAAGCCATACAGTAGCGAGACCCTACAACTTCTTCTTCCAGCAAGGTCTGATGGTAGTCCTGATAAAAGCCAAGACGAGAGTGATGAAGAATATGAAGAAGAGTTCTGAAAAATCATTTTGAAACTGGTAATATATTAAATACATTCAAAAACTAGCAATCTATACTATATAGACTCCACTTTACAGAACGTACTATTAAATATAACACTATTAAACATAAATTAAGTGCAATAATTATTATTAAATGTAATGTAAATGTAATAAGCATTATTAAATGTAAATAATAAGTTTTATATATATAGTAAAATTAAATACATTTAATTAAACATTAATAGAGAATAAGACAAACGTATCAACAATTACTTTCCTCTAAAAAACGGTAAATAGTTAAGGTTACAAGTCGCTCAACTTCCAAACTCACTTCGGTAATGTTAAATCCATGGACATGTGATTTATTCGTATTTTTAAAATATCTACTTAGTAAATTAATATTTTAACTTCTTTTTTCTTTGTGCTCTTCTTAAATGATGACTCTTTTTTTTTCTTAATTGTCAAAATATTTATAAAATGTATATTTATTATTATGTGAAGCGTTAAAATCTTACTTATTCGTCAGCTTTTAAGTTATAAAATATTAAACTAAGCTATGGGTTTGTATGTATACTTCATAGTATGCTAAAAGTTAGTTCGGTGAAACGCATAGTACAGTTTAAAATGTCCATTCAGCCATTTCCGTGAATAAACGGAAATGTACTTAAGAACTTTTGTGCAGCCCTGTATATGATCTAATGAATGTATCCACACCAAGTAATATTTAAAAAAATTGTTCTACTTTAAAACGGCTATCACAACTACAAACGCACTTCCAGCAATTATTGGTCATAGACTTCAATAGTTAAATGTATTCTTCAGCCATATTCTTTTGCGTGTACCTGTAGATGAACGATATATTCTACGCACACCATATTCTACAATAAGTGCCTTAGTACACCTTAGTTATGTATACAAATTTCAGCACGTTTAAAAGTGGGATATCATTAAAATACAGAGCAAACGATTTTTCCCCATAGACCATAATGTAAGGAAATTCTTTTGGGTGTCTCTGTAAGTGAACCGTAAAGGGTACAGACTTCATTTACAATTCCAAACATGCCATAGTGATACCCAATAATATCTAAGAATTTCAAGCCAATCGGACTATATTTACATCGAAAAATATTTTTGACTAGGAATTCGGGTCAAATACACCACTGTGCGTCTGTTCGTCTGTCTGTCCGTCTCTCCGTCTGTCTGTCCGCATATAACAGAGAAAAAACTACCCAGACGAATGGTCTGAAATTTTAAATATATAATTGTTGCAAAACTTTGTCAAGTTATTTCAAATTTTATGAAAATCGGATGTATAGTTTAATTACAGGGACAGTCAAAATTTCCCGTTACATTACGGCCAATGGGAAAAAATTATAGCAAGTGCATTTTAATGATGTTAGAGCCTTCCGAATGGTCTGAAATTTTAAATATATAATTTTTGCAAAATTTTGTCGAGTCATTTCAAATTTTATGAAAATCGGATGTATAGTTTAATTACAGGGACAGTCAAAAATTTTCCGTTACATTAAGGCCAATGGGAAAAAATTATTTCAAGTGCATTTTAATGATATTTCAGCCTTTCGAACAGAATGAAATTGATATGCACTTATGAAGTGCACTAAAATATACATTCTTTACAATATGCGGTGCAAAAAATATTTATAAAACTAGTTATAGTACGAACGCACCTCATTTGCCACATTTGACGAGCAATTTCCAACTTGTTACTTTTATTGCACGTGTGCAACATTAGAAACGGTTGACGTATTATACGAAAAATGTATCTCTGATTTTTTTTTCCTGTGCAATAAACCTTTTTTTGAATCATATATATTTTTTTCAAAACAAAATAAAAAACCCTGCATTTAAGGGTTAATTGCCGTAATATGCCGATACAATAATTCAAAAATTATTATAAAGTTTTTGTAGTACAAAAAAAGCGTAAGAGTTTGCAGCTATGCGTATATATATATATATATATATATATATATTATTTAATTTTATTTTTATTTATTTATTTATTTATTTTATTTTATTTTATTTTATTTATTTTTTTTATTTTTTTTTTTTTTTGCTCAAAAATAAACCAATACAAGTATAAATTGGATGCTTCAAGTTACAATAAAATATACTTTAAAGTGATTCATCTCAAAATGATTTCCTTTAGAGTTGCGCGTGAGATACTCTGAAATAATTTGATACTTTTACATGGTATTTTTAAATGTCAAAGACTGAACATAAACATGCTTATCCTTTCACCTTCAAAATATAAATCATGCATAGATAAAGTCCGAAAAAAAAAACTTACTATGCTTTCAACTTTATTATAGAAATAGATATTTTCCTAAATTATACGCATGTTTATGTTCCTTCTCATGACATAGATATAATCTATAAACCTGTGAAAGCTGTATCTAAAAATACTCGATGGTTCAAAAGAAATCTTACGTGTCATTAACGAAAAAAAAGAAAAAAAAAGAAAAGATAAAAGAAAAGAAAAGAAAAGAAAGAAAAAAAGAAAAGAAAGAAAAAAAGAAAAGAAAGAAAAGAAGCACATTTTCAACATTTTAAGATAAACGGATTTAAAGTATTCTTTTAAGCACTGATAATATATGGATTATATATGTTTCTTGTCAGAACTAGCGTAATTACAGAAATTGTTCATGCGGTTTATTTAAAAATGTGAGTAAATGTTTTCTTTATCATATTAAACGTTCTTCCAAAGTTGCATTTTTTTTTTTAAGATTTAAGGTACTATGCCCCCTTAAGAATTGGATTATTTACGCTCCTGGTTACAAATCAAAATGATTTTATTCTCGGTGGTGAGTGATATCTTAAAAAAAAAAAAAAAAAAAAAAAAAAAAAAAAAAACAGAGAAAATTAGTATTCTTTTAACAATATTTGATGCTTCAAGAGAAATCTTAAGCGTAACTGAAAAGCGTAACCTAATGTTAAAAACACATTTCTAACACACATTTTACGATAAACAAATTTAAAGTACAGTAATTTCCGGCGTATAAACCGTGCTCAGATAAATCTGTTTCCTGGCAGTATGTTTTAAAAATAAAGTCTCACTTACTTCTGCTTAGCATTTATTTAATTTCATTTTTTAAATATAATTTCTGGTTTAAAACGAGCTAACTTAACCGCGGCTTATACGCCGGAAATTACGGTATTCTTTTGACCTTTTGTTGCTCAGTGTTCCATTGCATGATGGTACACCCAACTTGATTCCCAAATGCCGCAATGGCACAAAAATTTTGGTAGAAGTATTTTCCGTTACTTATGTATGTGAAATAAAGTTTTTTCTTGTTTCCAAATCAATTTGTTCGTAAATTCCGGTGTCACTCATTCATGTAATCATTTTAGCAATGTCAGTGCTTTGCGCCTGAAAGGGTTAAACATTTATTATACAGGGTGATTCTAAATTCATGGTACAAACTTTAAGTGTTGGTACAGGACACTGTAACAATCATTTATTGTACAGGAATATATGGGCGCAAGATACACGTTGAGGTACAAACACCAGGGGGCATATTTGGCCCTTTTTTATTTCAAAATTTTGTGTTCATACCAGAAAATTCCTATACTATTCTTTTCTTTATTTAAGACATACATTTCATGATTACATAAAGAAAAATTCTTCTTTGAAAATTTCCGGTGTGAAATCGAAATTTTTGAATAAAAGAAAAACCTCCATTTTTATTTCTTTTTTATGTGTTTCCTGTCTTTAACAGATTTGTTAGTTTTACGTTTTTTTTAATGCAAAAACTACGGTTTTATACTAGAAATTTTTAAAGAAGAATTTTTTTTATGTAATCATGAAATGTCTGTCTTAAATAAATAAAAGTATAGTATAGGAATTTTCTGGTATGAATGAGAAATTTTTAAATAATAAAAGGGCCAAATTGACCCCGTGGTGCTTGTACCTCAACGTGTCACTTGCGCCATACATTCCTATACAATAAATGATTGTTTCAGTGTCCTGTACCAATCCTTAAAATTTGCGCAATGAATATAGAATCACCCAGTATATGGATAACCTAATATGCTTCTTGTAAGAACTGGCGTAATTATAGGAATTTTTTATGCAGTTTATTTTAAAATGCACGTAAATGTTTGCTCTTTCATATACGCATTTCTCCAAAACTCATATTTTTTGAAGATTTAAAGTAGTATGCCACCTTAAGAATTATGGCTACTTTCGCTCCTGGTTACAATTCAAAATGATTTGATTATCAATCGTGAATAATAACCTTTATATAAACCTGGAAATTTAATATTATTTTTCCAAAATGCTTACAAAAAATTTCCATTATTAAGAGTACACACAATGAATGAATGTTAGGTTGGGGCAGGACTATGAGTTTGGCCTATTTTTTATTCAGAAATTCCCAAAGCGTATCAGAAATTTCAAATAGTAATTTATGAATTATTTAATGAAGAGATTTCTTTGTAACATAAAGTTCTGCTTTCGAAATTTCCTGTAGGAATTTTCAATTTCTGAGTAAATCAACAGGCCAAACTGGCACGCCTGGATTGGAGAATTATTCTGTGTTGCAGAACCGACCCCTGAATATTAGGCCTACGTGCTGACACAAAAATGGTATCGTATGCCTGTTTTTTTTTTTTTTTTTTCACCGTATGTACGGACCTTCATATTTAAATACAAACGATTTCTTAACGGTTTTTCCACTTTATTTTTCTGAAAATTAAAAACGTCATCGAGAACTTTTAGAAATTACTCATGTATAAATTCAGGGGGCATCACACATAGCATTTTTAGTTTGCAGAAAATTTGCAACAGCCTTGTTTTGGAAACCTGCAAAGTTGCAGCAAGCTCAGTATGACAAGCCTGAAAGTTCATAACAAGACTGCAGCAAGATAACGCAAACGTCAAACTCACCACACTTTGAACTTGCAGCTAACTTGTCGTGCAAGTTACATTCATGCTGTATCAAATTTATTGCAAATAAACTACAAACAAGTAATCAAAATACTGCATAGCAGTAGTCTTTCCATGCCACACTATAAGTTAAAGTCCTTCGAAAGGATCCATAGAACTCACCGTCAGAAGGTGCACGCATCGTTATTACCACCATAAACAAGTTAAGGTAACATTTGCACTGTTCAATACAGCATTTTTTTGGTATTTGAGAAGTATAGCGTTTAAAAAAAGCGGTGCCTACCGAATAAATTTTCTGCAATTTCTGCGTATGTGCTGATTGTCTATTCTCTCAACAGAGGGATATTTTGCTTTCGTCACTTTCGTGAATTAAAGACAGTCTTGTCATCAATTTCACAACAAACTACTCATGCAAGTGGGTGATGGTATATCTTGCGGAACATTTGCTGCGAATTTCTCAATTCAAATTTGTCACGGCAAGATAATATCAGAAAAAATCAAACTTGCTCCAAATGTTCATGCTATCTGGGATACGACCGCTTAAAAAAATACGCCTACGGCAGCCACCATTTTTGTGCCAATGCTAGGCCAATTATTCAGGGGGGGGGGGGGTTGCAGTTGGAATGACATCCTTGTCACACCCGCTACACATGAAAATTCTGTTTTTCTTATGAAAATTTAGTTTTAAAATATCAATGCTGCTGTTTAATTCCTTGAGAGTTAACCCCTTATTATATCCCATCTAATTTTAATTACGACTTGCGGCAGAAAATTTTAATAAAGTTTTACTTTTATAAGTTTGGTGAACAAAAGCTGAAAAATTGCTTTTCCTTATTTTGAAATAAATTTTTTCCAAATTTCCGGTGGGAATTCAACATTACAGAAACACAATTGCTGGTCTCAAAGGGTTAAAAATAGATGTTTTGGTAATAATATCATAAGACGAAACGCAATTTTTTACCTTAATTCAACATAAAATAAATAATGTGAAAATTAAAAAGGTCCACAATCTTACATATCCCTTTAAGCCCCAACCCGCACGATCGTGCGGGTTAGACATTCCTTTAAATATTTAGTTCTGAGTTGTATATAATACAAACTCGAATCGAACGATAGTTCTGGTTAGCAGATAGAGTAAAGTATCATTTTTTATCAACAGGCAGCGATTGCAGTCCATGTTTTACTTTCTACAGGCGTGACTAGCTTTGTTTACAAATACATCGGGTCTTAAAGGGTTAAAAGGCGACTAATGCAGGGCTCCCAAATGGTCCGCCAACTGAATACCAATAAATTTTAACAGAAAATTTTATGGTCGGTTTGAGCTAGAATTAACTTTCAAAGTTGAATCCGGGGCGGTTTGTAAGACAAATCTAAAAAGAATTTTTTTCTAAAATAATATTGGTATTCAGTTGGCGGACCATTTGGGAGCCCTGCTAATGTAATGAAAAAGATGTTATAAGTTTAAAATATACATTTTATTTAAAACTTCTTAGTACTTTCAAGCCTTCCAGGCTCATTATAAGAGAATATCTTATTAACTAAATGTTGTTTATTTATTCAAATACGTCACTTTGTTTTGAAAATGAGAGAGCCAATAATTACTAGAGTTGAAAGCAAAATAAACTGCTACTGCTACTTTTACTTTCAACTCTAGTAATTATTGGCTCTCTCATTTTCAAAACAAAGTGACGTATTTGAATAAATAAACTGCATTTAGTTATTAAGATATTCTCTGATGATGAGTCTGGAAGAATTGAAACTACTAAGAAATTTTAAATAAAATGTATATTTTAAACTTATAACTTCTTTTTCATTACATTAGTCGCCTTTTAAGTAAGATTGTGGATCTTTTTAATGTTCACATTATTTATTTTATTTTAGATGTGTTGCTTTTACATAAAAATATAAATTTAAATGTTTGAACTAGTTACCCTTTATGTACAAAGATAATATATGTGTAAAATTATTACACACCCCCTTATGGATTTGGCGAGAAACGTAGATGTAAACGATAAAGAAAAATTAATAACTCTCGAAAAAAAAATATTGCTGTAAATGGAAACCGTTTTTATCCCTTTTTACTTTAGAAAATGAATTTTCTGAAAAGAATTGAATGAATCCAATCTTGATAGATATCGTATATCATAAAGGAAATCTTTGTCTTTTTCACTGCTAATCATTTATCTTCTCCACTTCCTTTTTTAGAAACAAAGAATCCATCTACACTTTCAAGTAGTCTTTTTTTTTATTCTATATTTCATGATATAATTACTGACAATAAGAGTTTAATATCTGGTGAACAGAAAATTTAATGGAAAACATAATGGATTTTTCTTATCTTTTCATTAGAACTATGAAGACTTGAAGTAATTTCCTGTCCTGGTTACAAATCAAAATATTCCTAGCGGTGAATAAAATACTTTACTAAGAACAAAACAACATAAAAGGTTTTCCTTGACTTTACTGGATTCTTGCGTTGAATAATTTTTTGTAAGAAACATTTTTACAGACATATTCAACGCATATTTTAGAATTTCAATTAGTCATATTTTAGCCTGGGGAAATTTTTTTACAGAAAAAAAAAGAAAAAAATAATCTTCTCATTATGGAAAGAAAATGAATAAAACCTTCGCATATTCATGGCGGTAAGCAAATTTTGAATGGAAGTTTTAGTGATTTTTTCAATTTTTTTTTATAAAGTAAATTTTTAAAAACTACTTTCGATCATACCTAATTAAACTTTTCTGAAGAAGCGTATAAGTTTTCAAATATTTTAGTAGACGAATGTATTTTTTAACCCATGTGAATTAACCCTTACCTGTGGCATATTCTTCTGAGAAATATATCAAGAATGAAAACAAAAAATATGTTTATTTTTGAGAATTACAACACAAAAATGTTTCAAATAAGTTATTAAAAATAAAATAAAGAAATACGATATTTAATATTTTCACATATATGAAAAAATTAATTATAGTCATAATTTACTTAACCCTTAAATGCGTGATTTTTTATTTTGTTTCGGAAAAATTATATATGGTTCTCTGAAAGGTTTATTACACTGGAAATATATTGAAAAAAATCAGAGATACATTTTTCATATAACACGCCAAACTTTTCTTCTGTTGCACATCTGCAGTACAAGTAAAAACTACTGTCGTGTGGCTGTCTTACCGTAAAATATTACAAATTAGTAAATATTTTAATAAGGATGTCTCCAAATACGTTATTTTATATACTTATTTATTTTATAAAACTTCGCCTTTAACCCTTTAATTCCCATGATAGAATACGTTCTAGAAATTACATAGTTCAGATAATCTGGCTTTACACCAGAAAGTTCCAATCGTTAATTTCGTTTTATATAAATTCGGAATGTCTGTTATTAATTGAAGCAAATATTGCTATTTTAATTTTCTGGTGTGAATTAAGTATATACGAATAAAAAAAATCTATTAAATTCAAAACACTGATGTTTGTATATATGCATAGCTGTGCACTAGAGGGTTAACCCCTTCATGAGCGGTGGTCCCTTTTTGGACCACTTAGTTTTAATTCCTAAATGCCACATTGGCACCAGAACATTGGGTTGAAAAATTTTCCTTTTATTAAGCACGCGAACGAAAGCTTTTGCATATTTTGAAATAAAGTAGTTTCTAAATTACGGTGTCAATCATTCATTTCAGCATTTTTCGAATAAAAGTACCTTGCACCTGAAAGAGTTAAGTATTACCACCAGAGCTGCCAACATTTGCCCTTTTTTCCTACCACTATTTTTAATCAGATAAATTTGCCAAACTTAAGCCAATGATGTCGATGATTACATAAGAGAAATTTCTCTGTTAAAAAATAGTGGTAGGCAAAAGCGTAAAACTTGGCAGCTATGTGCAATGTATTGCATAGCTGCCAACTTCTAAGCTTTTTCCTACCAGTATTTTAGTACCTTTAGCACCAATAAAAATGTATCTTATTTAATCCTGTGTTTCCGATGACTATATAAATCCAATTTCTCTGTTAAAAAATAGTGATAGGAAGAAAGGGTAAAAACTGGCAGCTAAGATATGTTATACATTTGCAGAAGGAAAACTAGCTGAAGGAGTACAATGACTTATTTTTCTCCTTACCGATCGTAGTTCAGGGATTCGAAGTATGGCGCATTTGAGTTACCCGAACTGGATTCCAGCAATACAGGCAAGAGGTTAAGAGGGCCGCCTAAATGTAAAAATTATAACCATGATAAATTATTTTCTTGTCAAATTTTTAGTTATTACATATAACGTTATTTTAGATTACCGAAATTGATACTTTTTCAAAAGAATGCATTTACTCAAATCTTACCTTCATATATTATTTAATTCATTATATTTATTCAAATTTTCATTCATTTATGCAATCGTAATCCATTGAAAATTTTTCAATTTTGCATGTATTTCGCATGAAAGTCGTTAACATGGCTTGTTAACGTAGAATTTTGTATGAAGTATGGTTTTTAAAACAGTAAAGGCTCCACCCTCTACTGAAAGTCTTTGGTAAATTTATTGCCTAGATATAGTTTTCCAATTTATGTATCAGAAAATATCTTACAATGTACGAGTGTCATATAAAATATCTTACGTCCTAAAAATATATTGACAAAATTCTGTAAATGAATTTTCGGAACAGATGTCATAAATTCCCGGGGCCGCCATCTTGGAATTTTCCTTGGCGTGAAAACCCCTTTTCCGCCAAGTAGTATATGTCGCCAAGCACCGGTTTATACGCATATTAGGCTTAACGAAAATAAAATGTAAATAATAAACAAAACTCATTAACCCTCTCGCTGCGTAAGTAATTCTTCGCGATGAGCGTCTTTTACAGAATTTTTAATCTTTTTTCACTGGTTCTTTAACCCTTTGGGGACGAGAGACCGGTATTCGTGCCGCGTAAGGTGCTTAGAATCAGTGATTATTCTCACCAGTAAATTTTTTCTGTAAATTTTGCCTTATTTAATCTGAGCATTTCCCCTATACAATGAGGCAAAAATTTCTGTTTTTAAAAACCGGTGGTAGAAGATTAAAAATTCTGTAAAAGACGCTCGTCTCGAAGGGGTTAAAGCAGAAATTTTTGACTATCGTATTCAGCGAAAATGTCCTGATTAAATCAGACAAAGTTTTCGCTAAAAAATAACTGGTGGGAATAACGAAATAGTATTAATTAGACGGAAAAATGCATGCCCGAGTACTTCTCGGGTTGCACAGCGAGAGGGTTAAACTGGCAATCACTAAACGTCGTATGAGTGCTAGGCGCTCATTAACCGAAAAAAAATCACTGGATTCAGCAAACTCGTTCTACCGCGATCAAAAGAAATGCACGAAATTCGTTAAAGGGGCAATCAATAATCGTCATATGAGCGCTATGCGCTAATTATCCGGAAAAAAAAATCACTGGGTTCAGCAAATTCCTTTTGCAGAAATCACAAAAATGCACAAAACTCGTTGAAGCAGCAGTTAGTAAATGCACGTATGTTGCTGTTCCCCAATCTCAAAAATACACGAAATGCAGGTGAAATATGCAATAAACGACTAATAGAAAATATTACCATAAAACGCAGCAACAAAATATACATAAAATTATCAACACACCTTAACAGACATCTGCTTTCTTGAAAGCTCGAGTACGAAATACCAGCTAGCATCACCGTCATTTTCCAAAATAGGCTTATGAATACGTACTGACGCACTGTAAACAAACCTCCTTCATTCGTCAAAATTTCCTCATATTTCTTAATTACTTCAGCAAGAGCGTTTAAACGGACTACAGAATCCAAATTCAAATACATCCAATAAATTTAACATAAAAATAATTGACAGAAACATACAACACGATATCACAAGGAAAAACAGCCTTCTCGCGTACTCGCAAGAAATTACACAATCTCGATGAGGAACACGTCACGCCAGAACACACACGTCACACGGATTCCATATCGACAAAGATCGCCAACAAGAAATCTCAAAACATCCAAGATAGCAGCCAAGGTAATATACGGCATCTAAGCCGAATTTTCAGTAAGGTAAAAAGCCACGCCCTTATCCAATGATGTTAGGTCAATATGTTATTTGAGTAAAATATTTGTAATTTATTTTCTGTACTTCCATAAAATGTAATATATACCGGCCTATGAGCGGTCACGTTTTTGGCCACAACTTTTTTTTTTTTTTTTTTTTTTTTTTTTTTTTGTAGCAGATTATTACAAGAATTGCAATAAAAAGCTCACCGCGAAATGGGCTCCTACGACAGTTTCTAAGATAAGTATAAAACAAAAGTTTTCCTAAGAAAATAGTAGTGGTTACAAATTTTGATTTAGTTTCTAAAAGAGATCACGTCGAGGCCTGCATATATATATATATATGTTACGTTATTAGATCTAATTCCGCGATTTCTTTATCTTATTCTAAATTACTACTCTATAATCACTAAATCCTTTTTCTTAAATAATCTCTATCGTTAATTCTGTTAAATTCCCTTTAATTTAATGTCTCACTTGTCTAATCCACTTAACCTTCCGTCTACCAGACGGGTACATTGGACCCGACATGTACATTCAAAATATTTATTCAAACCAGAAATTTCTTCAAAACAAACTAAATGTATAAATCAGACAATAATAAGTTAAATAAACAAATTAAATAGTTTTAAGTAAAAATTCTGGTGTAGAATGTTTTTATAAAACTTGAGTAAAATTTCCGGTAGTTCTAGGGTTAAATATTACACTTTTAGTATCTTTAAATTAAATGTTCCATTTCTGATATTTTACTTTTAGAATGTTCTTTTAGTAACCAATTTTTTTCCCTTCCGAGAATTTTACTTTCTCGGGCGTATTCCGGTTTTTCCTTTTTTCCTTCAAATTCATCCACTTGCTCTGTCAGCATCAGCACTCTTTCCATGGCGTGGTATCCTTACTTATTAATTGGTTGAGAGCGCGACCTACGTCATATTTGTATTACTACGCTAGACGCACAAAAAGCGGATGCTCGCAGTGTTACATGAGATTTTGGTCGTATTTCCATTTGTCATACCATCCCCTGGTTGCCGTCCGATGTATTCTATTATATACAATTTGCTTAACCCTAAATTACAACTATGGAGCGATGGCTAAATATCTCGGTGGAAAATGTACCGCCGAAAGATGTTAAAGTAAAATCCTGATTCGACTTTACATATTGTCTCAATTATTCTGGAGAAACTACACTGGATTAATTTGTTCCATGGCCTTCACTCGTTGACTGCAACAACTTTCGAACAACCATGCTGATCTACTACAGAAAATTTCTTTACTAGCTTATCCTAATGCACTATTATTCAATTACTATCTATCGAAGTTAACTCAATTTTCGAATCATCATACAACATCAACGCCGTAACCTTTAACACGACAGGATTTCAAGTTTTCGTTATGTATATATATGTATATACAGGGTGTTCCGTTAAAGGGGTCCAATATTAATAGGGGTAATAGAGGAGATCACACGGAGCATAAATCAATATATAATGCCTGGCCGGATCTCAATAATTTTCAAGTTACAGCAAATAGAATGAAAAATCGGAAATTTGTAAAAAAACCCTCATTGCTAAACTATCGATAATGCTACATAAAAACGAAGCACATATTTAGAAAGAGCAGAAAAAATCCTACGAAATGACATAAGTTGTTTTAGAATATTGAGAATTAATGGCGAGTTACAAGCTCTGAAACAGTGAAAAAATACAAAATCAAATATTTAGCAAAATAGTTAATCGTTAATTCCAAAAATGCAACTCTACCTACATCAAAGAAAATGTTATAAAATTTGGTCCATTCCGAAAGCTTTCGAAGAAGCTGACAATAAACCATATCAGTTTAATTGTATGGGAGAAATCAAGCAGTTCCCTAGTTACAACTCTGTACTGTTGCACGCTCGGAAAGGGCGAAACTCCGCCCATGACGATTGTAAACACCCCGTTTTAATATCTTTCAATTATACATTTCTGATCAACCTCTATCAATACCCTTTCATTATTCAGTCTGGTCAAGTGAATGACATATTGTGCAGCTCTCGCCTTGTCTTAAAGCAAACTCCGTGACTGCTGCGTTTCCTCCATGAACTTTCAGGATGATGAAGAAGAAGTACTTTTTATGCAAATTTTCTATGTGTATAGGAAGAAAAGTGTAATAAAACAGCAGTCATCAGTGGGCGTTATGTTAAAGGGAGGCTGTTGTAAGTGGGATTGTAGTAAGTTGATGTATAATAATTATGCCGGAATACTCTAACGAAGAATATGCGGACATGCATCTGATGTACGGGCAAGCTCATGGAAATGCATGACTAGCACAGCGCATGTACCGTGAGCAATTTCCAAGGAGACGTTGCCCAAGTTCGAAACTCTTCATAAAAATCGATAGACGATTACGGGAGACTGGATCGTTTAATACAGCAAGCATTGATGCAGGGAAACCTCGACATGTACGAACACCTGCAATGGAAGAAGATGTACTGAATATTTTTAAAGATAACCCCTCCACGAGTACACGAGCTGCTGCGTCTGAAGTCGGTGTTTCTCACCAAAGTGTGTGGCGTGTTCTGCGTGCAGAAAACATGCACCCCTTTCATGTGCAGCGGGTACAACTGTTATCAGTAACAGATTGTGCTCAGCGGACAGAATTCGTACGCTGGTTGCTTAATGTAACAGAAAATAATCCACAATTTCTGGAAAATATTTTATTTACTGATGAAGCAACATTTACGAGAGAGGGCGTGGTAAACACGCACAATATGCACACATGGTCATATACAAATCCGCACACTGTTTTCCCGTCGAACGCACAACAAAAGTTCAGTGTGAACATATGGGCAGGTATCCTCGGCGATTATCTCATAGGACCATATTTACTCCCAGATGTACTCAATGGCAGTACGTTATTGGTTTTCCTACGGGATATCTTACCGCAGTTACTTCAAAATGTGCCACCAACATTGCGCCACAATATGTGGTTTATGCACGATGGCGCACCGGCACATTTTTTCATAGGTGTTCGCAATCACCTCAATTCAACATATCCTGGGAAATGGATTGGACGCAGTGGACCTGTTGCTTGGCCTGCACGCTCTCTAGACCTCAATCCGTTAGACTTTTTTGTTTGGGGACACCTTAAATCGCTGGTGTATGAAACGCCTGTGGATACACCGGAGGATTTACTAGCGCGAATCGTTGTCGCTGCAGGAGACATTCCCAACTCCGTCGCAGTTTTTCGGCGTGTTCGCCAATCTTTACGACGTCGCTGTCGGCTGTGCGATTCTGTTAATGGGCGCAACTTCGAACACCTATTATAATAATGTCCGTTCGTCTGCCTTCCGACATTGAACTGTGCAGCGCAGGCCAGAAGACTATGCTTCACATATGTCATAAAGTACGTGGAATGTAATTCTTTATTTGTCATTTTTCTTTTATTTTCAACACTTTTTGGCACAGTATTTTGTAAGTCACAGACTGTGGTGTACTCAAATTGTAAATTACAAAGTTTGTATGAATTAATTTAAAATTTAGTGTCTTTTTTAAATTTATAATTAATAAAATTATTATGCTATTTGTTATTATTATTTCCTATCATAAATTATGATGCACATATACATACAATAATTGTCCATGTAAAACATGTACTGAAACTTCTTGCATAGTTACAAATCGCAATATTTTTAATTATTTCCGAATTTTCACCACCAGTTTAATTTTAAAGAATTTAACTTAAGCTTTATATCAATAAAAGACCACTTTAAAATGTAGACTATTAATGTAAAGTTATTTTGGTTCATTCAACTCTTGAATAATTAAAAATGTTGCATCTCAGAAGAAGCATGATCGAAAATGTATAGTTGAGAGTAATTAAAAAGGCGGTGTTTCCAATCGTGATGGGCGGAGTTTAACCTTTGCTAGTGTCAAAGAAAGCGGAGTTGTAACTAAGAAACTGATTAATTTCTCTCACACAATTAAACCGATATGGTTCATTGTAAGCTTTTTCGAAAGTTTTCGGAATGGAACAAATTTTACTACATTTTCCTTGTTGTAGCTAGAGTTGTCTTTTTGGAATTAACGATTAACTATTTTGATGTATATTGGATTTCGTACTTTTTTCACTGTTTCAGGGCTTGTAACTCGTCAATAAATATTGCTATTTTAATACCATTGATGTCATTTTGTAGGTTTTTTTCTGCTCTTTCTAAATATGTGCTTCGTTTTTATGTAGCATTATCGATAGTTTAGCAATGAGGGTTCTTTTACAATTTTCCGAATTTTCATTCTATTTGCTGTAACTTGAAAACTATTGAGATCCGACCAGGCTTTATATACTGATTTATGCTCCATGTGATCTCCCTATTACCCCTATTAATATTGGACCCCTTTAACGGAACACCCTGTATATACATGCATATATACAGGGTGTTTCTAAACTCATGGTACAAACTTTAAAGGTAGGTAGAGCACACAGTAGCAATCATTTATTGTATAGAAATGCATGGTACCAAGTGACGCATTAGGGAAAAAACACCAGGTGGGCAATTAGGCCCCTTTTTTAATTTTCAAAATTTCTCATTCATACCAGAAAATTTTTATATTATCCTTTTTTCGACATTTCATAATTACTTAACAATAAAATTCTTCTTTGAAAATTTTTGGTGTGAAATCGAAATTTTTTAATTAAAAAAAGGCGCAAAACTGGCAAACTTATCAAACGAAATACATGAAAAAAAATGATTAAATGTTTATTTACAATGTAGTTTACAAGTAAATAATAATGCATACAATAATATTACAATTAGTGTTCAAAATTGCGCCCACTAACTGTGATACATGCTTGGCAGCGTCGGTGGAACTATTGACGTACACTTCTAAAGATGTCAGGAATTTCCCGCACACGCGCAGCAGCTTCGGATATGCGAGTTACTAGATTTTCGTCTGAGACAACTGGAGTCTCATAAACAAGACTCTTCAGATGTCCCCATAAAAAGAAATCAAGGCTTGATAAATCGGGAGATCGCGGTGGCCAAGGAACTGGTCCACCACGTCCAATCCATCGCGTCCCAAATGTGGCATTCAGGTAACTGCGCACATCAGTGGTGAAGAGCGCGGGCACTCCATCATGTTGAAACCACATCCGGTTACGAATGGTGATCGGAACATCTTGCAGCAGTTCTGGTAAAACCTGTTGCAAAAGAATAAGGTAACAGCGACCACCCAGCCTCTTTGGTAGTAGGTATATGCCAATCAAATAATTATTAACAATACCCGCCCACAAATTCACAGAAAGTCGTTGTTGATAAGCATGTGGCCGCGTTGCATGTTAGTTGCCCAAAGATGGAAATTGTGCGCATTGAATACAACCTCGCGTTTAAATACTGCCTCATTTGTAAATAGATATATGAGCAGTAAAGTCTGGCTACAATACATGTTGCTGCAAAACCCACTGTCAAAAGTTCAACCGCAGAAGATAGTCTTCCTGATTCAGAGTTTGTACACGTTGAAAACGGAAGGGATGAAATCAATTATCATTTAACACTCTCCAAACGTTCGGATGACTCACACCTAAATTCTGTGCAACAGCTCTTGCACTTGATTCGGGCTTTTCACTCACAAAATTCAAAATAATTTCTTCCGGACTTGCACTGCGTACAGCTCTTTCTCGCCCAGTTTCCTTTCTGGTGTCGTGGAAAGAACCTGTTTCAAAAAGCTGATTGTATAAGCGCTGAAACATTGTATGATCAGGCATTCTTCTGTGAGGAAACTGCTCCTGATACATTCGTAGGGCAGCTCTGGCGTTGCCATTTGCAAGACCATACATGAAAAGCATATCGGCTTTTTCGGCATATGTAAAGTCTTCCACGACGAACGATAGCACAATTAAAAATGGAGATTTCTTCTACTTGAATGCACGGTATTGAACGCCGACCAGTCACTTACTGCCCTCTACCGCCAGCGGAATCAACCAAAAACTCCGTTTCTATTTCAAAAAATTTCTATTTCTATTTTCAATTTTAAAAATTTCGATTTCATACCAAAAATTTTCAAAGAAGAATTTTATTATTAAGTAATTATGAAATGTCAAGAAAACGATAGCATAAAAATTTTCTGGTATGAATGAGAAATTTTGAAAATTAGAAAAGGGGCCTAATTGTCCCCCTGGTGTCACCTTAATGCGTCACTTGGTCCCATACATTCCTATACAATAAATGATTGTTACTGTGTGCTTTACCTACCATTAAAGTTTGTACCATGAGTTTAGAAACACCCTGTATATATATATATGTGTGTGTGTGTGTGTTTGTGTATCTTTTTCCTCACAACTAAATTTTAATAGCAAAATACGACTGATTTAATTTCCCAAATCTGCGTTAAAGAAAGCGAATTTGTTCTAATAACCACTTCCCTGACAATTTTTTTTTTTTTTTTTTTTTTTTTTTTTTTTTTTTTTTGCAAAATTCAGTCAATCATCAGTCAATTCACTCAATTCAGTCAGTGCAAAATATCATCGTATTTTTTATTCCATTCTTAAATATAAGGAAATAAAACAAAACGTAATATATAGGTTTTAAGTTGAATTTTTAATTTTTCGCAAGTGTTCACCCTCTCAGGGGCCAGCAATTGTGTTTCTGAAATGTCGAACTCACACCGGAATTTACGGAAGAATTTAGTTCTAAATAAGGAAAAGCAATTTTTCAACTTTTTTCCATGAAAATTAAAAGAGTAAAGTTTAATTAAAAGTTTCTGGTGGGAATCTTTCTTAAAATTATGTGGGTATAATATATCCCGCCGCCCCTCAAGGGGTTGACCCTTTATCTACTGCATTATGATCGACTGCAATATTTTTCATGTTTTTTTTTTGTTTGTTTGTTTTTGTTTTTTTTCAATTTAAAGGATAAGCATAAAAAAATACTCACCTGTGAGAAATTTCATTACTTAGAGGTAATTAATTAAAGTGGTACTTTAAACTGCCATTAATACACTATGACAAAAATATCGTAACAGAAAACACACAATGTAGTTCAAACGGTACAAGAAAATATTTTCGATTTAAAAAGTAAATGAAATATAGGCCTTTTTCTTATTTACAAATAAATGTTTTGGGAAATTCCGGTGCCAATCACTTATGTTAACACTTTAGAATTGAAAATGGTTTGCCCCTCAAAGGGTTAATGGATTAACCCTTTATGTACTGAATTATGAATTGTTGAAATTTTTATCTTCTAAAGCATTTTTCATGAATTTTTGAAACTACATTAGAAGATTTACATAATCATTTAATAAATTTTAGAAGGATTGAAGGATTTAGAAGGATTAATTAAATTTGATCTCATGGGGATTCTGTGCAATATTTATAACCGCACTCGAATCTTTTATTTGAAATATTTTTCTTAATATTTTGTAGAATTAGGAAATGTACAAATATAATGTTCTTACAATAGAAATGTAGAAATATTTCCGAATTGAAAAATCCCCTCCCCCTCCAAAAAAAAGCCAAGAAAGCTGAAAAGATGCAAAAGCAAAAGGAATCATCCTTTTAAAAATACTTTTGTTTTGCGTGTAACCAATAATGCTTTTGGAACAAGATAAAGTAATGTATCTGTAACTCATTCTAAACTACATTAGAACTAATCGATGTATCGAATGAATTTTATAGCAAGTGATTTTACCGTCAGTATACGTACCGTCAGTAGATAAAGGCTTAAACAGAACTAAGCATAAATAAAACTTTGTGCGAATTGCAATAAAAAAGCTCACATCTTTAACAACGATTTTTACGCACAAATAACGTACAGAACGACAAAAAAATGCCATACGATCGTTTCAAGGATTCCTGGATCCCCTTCCTCAGTGAGAGAAAGAAAAAGAATTAAAACGGGTTCGAAGAACCCCTCGGTTTTAGCCCCGAGTAATGGCTTATGGACTGATTGAAATGGCGGAAACAAGAGTTTATATATTCTAAAGAAATGATGTAATGGACAAGAACTAATTAAAAGAGAGTCACTGCGCAGGATCCCTCCACACCGGCTAAAGAAAAGGGGTGCTGGTCGTATTATTTATCAAGGAGGAAGTATGTTTATGAATATAGTGAGCTTCGTAAAAGTCCAGACTGTAAACTGTGTTACATTTTTGAATACTTTTAGCTTTTGGATAATTAAACTGGTGGTTGGAATTCCAACAATGTTTCGCTATTGTAGATTTCTCAAATTCCTGCTTTCTAACGTAATTCCGGTGTTCTTTCAGCCTAATAACTGTTTTCAATAATGGAAACTAAACGAAACGTTTAAAAGGAACCATACATTGCCTTTATGAAGCGTTATGAGATTTAGTCAAATGAAAGCGTAACCGTGTTTGTAGAATTTACACAAACCAGATATACCATTTGTGAGTACTGTACAGCACTTTATACTTTCCACTGCGACAAAAATATGTTACCATACTTAGCTTTTGTTCAACGATTAAAAATGGGTTTTACACCTCCAGTTTGAAACGTATGTCGGAAATTTTAGAAATTTTGCGCATGAATGGTTCGCCTTTTTAACTATTTTAACCACTTAACCCTTTCAAAGGTGTTGGTATGTTTAAGAAACCATCTAATTTTAATTCACAAACGCAACAATGGCATCAGAATTTTGGTAAAATATTTTCCATTTAATATGTATGTGAAATGTAGGCTTTTTCTTATTTGAAAAAAACATTTGTTGGTAAATTCCGGCGCTATTCATTTATTTCAGCACTTTAATATTGAAAATGCTTTGCCCCTGAAAGGGTTAACTGATTTGCTCGTATTCCGTAGGGACAAGAACAGTTTGCTTGATCCATCACTTAACCCCTTGAAGGGAGCTAGTATATTACATATACAACTTAATTCTAATTCCTAAATGCCACATTAGCACCAGAATTTTAAAACTAAATTTTGCATACTTTAATGTACGTGAAAGTAAGCTTTTACCTATCTTAATACATTTTCTCTCATAAATTCTGGTGTCAGTCAATCATTTTAACATTTTTGCATCAGAAGTCCTTTGCCCTTGAAAGGGTTAAAGCTTTTTGATAGCACTATTTTTTTAAATTACAATTTCATACTATTTAATGACAGAAGTTTTAGACTAAATGTTACGAATAATTTAGTTTAAAAAAAGTAGTGTTTATCTGCTATTTTCAATTTATTGTATCGAAAAAAAAAAGAATCACTTAAGTTGTTAAAAAGTATAAGTTACAGTTTTTCATTTCTATAAGTCTCTAATTGTCGACGTGTTAATGGAACTGCCCGATTAAATCTATCTAGTTTGTTTAGATTGTTCAGTGCCGATTTTTTCCAATTGAATTATGAAAAATTAAATGATTATGAAATCCAATTTCTTCGCTTACAAAAATTTCGGAAATTTGTGTATTGGAATAGCTGATTCAATTCCGGTTATTAATATTCGATAGTCAGTGGGAACTATAGAATGCTTTAACCCCTTAATTCTCGCTTCCGTGATGTTCACGGGCTGTGTCTTTTATTCAGATTGTTTGATTCCCACCAGTTTTATAAAATAGTGTAATTGGCTTTATTATGGTATCATTTTACCTTTCATTAAATAAGATGACTATTTTTTTTTTTCAAAAAACTGGTGCCAATAAGCAATTTGAATTTTTAAACCGTAATTTAATGCGACTGTTAAGGGGTTAGAAAACAGCATAAATAAGCATAGTTTTCCGCTGTGAGTTCATTTTTTAAAACCATTATTTTAATGACTCTGAGAATTTATCAGCTGAATTTAAACACAGAATGGATGCATCGTCAAAACCCCATTTTATATGTAGTATCACGATTTTGCCGTTTAACTCGTCCGATACCTCTTCAGCTTTTGTTGGAAAATCCTTTCCGTTGAGTGCTCTACTAGGCTTTGCATTGAACATCCGAGCATGTTTGCGAAATTTTTTATATCACTAGGATAATAATTTTCCTTCGAAAAAACTTTTTGTTTATAACTGTGAAAAATATCCTGTCCAGATTTTTTTTCGTTGCAGCTCTAATAACCTCGCACTGGTATTTGGTAAATTTAGCTTATCACTTTAAGACCGGGAGTTTTTTTGGTAGAAATGGAAAGTTTGGGTGGTTTCTCCTTATCGATAGGACTGTATTTGATTGAAAAAAAATATTTAAAAAAATACCCAATGTCAGGTTAAGCCAAGGGAGGATCCGCACAATTGTGCGGGCTCGGTCTTAATGCAGCCGTTTTTGGGCTAAATCTATACAATTGTGTAGTTTGGGATTATGTGTGCAAATATCTAAAGATAAAAGTTTAAGCAAAAAATGTTGTTGTTTATTGAGATAATTTTCATCAGCCACAATGAAAATGTTTGAAAAAATTTTTGTTTTTGGACAGACCACTACAATTTCATTTTCTGAGACGTGCTCAATGCTCGCACCCCTCTTAAGAGCCGTTGACAAACGATAAGCCCTTCACTTCGTTTGGATTGCGCCTGATCCTTCTAATTTCTTTTTTTAGTTTTTCCAGCAGCGGTAGTTTGTTGAAATACCGATCGAAGTACATAAACCTAGGTTTGAACCAGAGTGAGGACTACAGAAAGTTCTAAGCCCAGATCCCTGTGGACTAGGTCTGCACTTTCCCCCTGGTATACTACAAAATTTAAAACTATCCCAGGTGATACTATTAGAATAGAGTGTGGTTTATTTTTTATGTACTGCTTTACTGAAGCACGTCCTAAAAAAAGAAATCATCTGCTCATCTATGGAAATTTTTCCCTGATCTCCTGGTAAATTCAAGCAGACACTACGGAATCTGTCGGGCATTTGCTGAACTTTCCATGATTTATTATTTATTCCTGGTGGTTTACTTGCTGTGTCGATAAAATGGAATGAATTTATCAAACTTATAAATCTATCTCGTGATTTGCATGTAACTCATATAAAACTTATAAATCATATATGGCATCTATAACTCAGAGCAGAAACATACAGTTCGTTACATGTGCATATTATATATATAATACTATCAATATTAAATAGAAATCATGAACAGTACAAACCTATTAATTTAAAATTAATCCGATTTAAAAATGTAATTAATACAAAATAAATTGATAAAAACATAAGTTTAAAAAAATCACTTAAAAATAAAAATTTTACATATTAGGAATTGTGCCCATATTGGAAATGGTATAACCCGGACCCGCACAATTGTGCGGGTCATTTGTTGTTCAACATTTGTAAAGCCTAATTAAATTTATCAAAGACAAAATCAATTAAAATCATGAATAAAGTATATGAAAAGAAAAATTAAATCTAAGAAAACACTAAAAATCATATTTAAAAGAAATTACGACAATACATACTTTTTTCTATTGATGTCAGATGATATAGTCTTTTTAAAAGCAGAAAATCTAACCTTGTATTGTAGTTTTTGCCTCCTAGTTGTGTCTTATCAAAACATCTGAAGCCAATTAACTCATAAAAATGTGAGAATTTGGTTTTAAATCTCACAAAAACAGGAAATAGTCATTCTCTTTTACTTAGTATCACCCGCACAATTGTGCGGATCGGGGCTTAAAGGGTTAAGTGAAGGGGAACAGTGTAAAATCATTGCTGAAAACGCGTCACTTTTCACGTGCGTTCGATGAAGAACTTGCGGCCACGGTTACCAGTTTGGCCTTTTTTAATTAAAAAATTTCGAGTTCATACTGAAATTTTTAAAAGGAGAATTTTTATTTTAGGTAATCATGAAAAGTAATCTAGAAAAGAATATTATAGTGAATTTCTGGTGTGAATGCGAAATATCTGATTTAAAAGGAGGCCAAACCGGCAAGACTGCTTGCAACATCAATCGGGCCTCTGTAGGGCTGTCACAGCTTGATTACCGGCGGGGCAAACTTCCATCAGAAAATTTTAAAAGAAATTTTCACCTTGATGAATAGGGCAAATTTTCTATTTATTTTTACTGTTGGGAGTTTACCCCGATGGTATTTAGGCCATGGGTGTGACAATCAAAAATCGTTTATTTCACTTCGTCTTCTGTCACTGCACTCATCGAAACTTATTTTTGGTTTCCATCTTCACTGAAAAGAACCCTCTGGATCACCATCATAAAATAATTAAACGAAACCTCACCTTCCATCCAATCGCTTCTACCAAAACATAGACCTGTTGCGAGAAACGTCCTTCAAATTTTTGTTAAAATGCGATTCAAACGTTTTTGCAGTTGTTCACACAGCATGGAAAATTTGTTTTGCTCAAGTGCTGAAAATGAGCGGAAACATAGTCTGGAATATTTCCACCACTCAGCAGCACTTCACACAGGGAACGAAATGGTATTTTAATGAGTTCCATAACACAGTCGCGAAATCTTCAGTAACGTGATGTCAGCAAACTGTTTCAGACTAGCACGAGGGATGTAGTAAGGGTATATGGGGGCATACGCCGTATACCCTCTGTTTCTTTTTTTTAGGCACATCGTATACCATCTGTTTCTCAAGAAAGCTATAATAAATACACTGTAGGGTATACGCTCTGCCTTGATCGCATACTCTCTTTTTTTACGACTACACCACTGATAGCACTGCTTTTACACGATGGTTGAGTTGTTGGTGGTAAGAAACTTTTGTTAGATACGTTTCCATTTCTTAATTTCTATGATGCAACTTGCAGGGTTGCCAGTTTGGCTTCCATTTTTGTTTCGAAATTTCAAATTTACGCAGGAAATCTTGAAATATGAGTCTTTACTTTAAGAAATCACAAAATTTCTGTCATTAAATAAAGCACAAAATACTGTTTTTAATTACTGGCATGAATTAGAATTTTCTGAATTAAAATGGCAACCCTGACAACTTGATACAGTGATGTCATGCTTTCTGGTTGGTGTGTCTTATATGCATTTAAACCAGTGGTGGCCAACCGTGGCACGCATAATACCACTAAAATTTTATAGTAATTATTGCATTAGCTAATAATCGTATCTCTGCGATTCAAGAAGTCGCCTTTATCTTTAAAAAAATAGTGGTATCCGGCGTGCCACGGTCGGCCACCACCGATTTAAACTTTTGTTTCCCAATTGGCAACATTATAGTGTTAATTTTTTTGCAGCTGATTGGGCAACGGACCTATGAATAAAGGGGAACAGACAGTCTAGTGTCTGCTCGTAGCAAGTAAAGTACCTGAGAATGTAGTCAGAAGATGCCGGCGGTTGTTTCTTTATATCGGATCAGGGTCTGTTTAATGCCAAGACAAATTTCCAGCAGTAAAAAATATTACTAATTTTTGCATTATTTATGACAGACTGTTTTCACAAAAGAGGCGTTTAAATAAGGCGAACATTTCTATTAAAATTTACTGGTGAAGTTTTCCTTGGCGGCAATCAAATTCAATGACATTGACAGGGGGATTGTTTGAGTTGCCATAATATGGCGGAAGCGCAGGGCTTGTCTGCCGCCGGAGTAAACTTAAACCAGTATAAATGAATAGATATTTTAATCATACAAATGATCGAAATTTCGCAAAAATAAGATGTTTAAATAAGTAGAAAGTTTCTATTCCAATTTGCTTCGTCTGTAATAAGGCCTTGGAGAATCGGTTACAGCTGAAGCTTCACCATTTTAAGTATAGGTCAATTGCTCTTTATTTATACTTCCATGTATTGGGCATATATTTGAAAGGTGTTTTCAGTAAGAATTCAGGTCATCATGTGAGCAGCCGAGCCTTACTACCGGCAGGGCAAACTTCCATCAATAAAATTTAAAAGAAATTTTCTCCTTATTTAAACGACTTAATTATAAACAATGTCTGCCATAAATAACGCAAAAATTTCTGTTCATTTTTATAGGTGGAACTTTGCCCCATTGTTAATTAGACCTTGGTGAGTTATTTGCATAGGAGTCAATCTCAAACTAATCTTCCGTAATATGTGCGTTAATTCGACCCTGGTTCAATACATTTCGTAAATGCATTCCACGTAGAAATATTGAATTGAATAAATAAAAATTCGTTAAATAAATTTTCTGGTTCGAAAGTGGTTAACCTGGTTTAAATTAATCCAGATATAACGGAAGATTATCTGACTGCCACACCGCAGATCCAGAGTTCAACACCCGACTGGGCAAGGTTCACTCAGCCTTTCATCCCTTTGGGGTCGATAAAATGAGTACCAAGCTTGCTTGGGAACTAAACACCGAGGGTCTCACGTTAGGCTGACCACCTGGCCGGGACGCATGCTGCATAGCACATCGGGGCCCAAGGTCAAGAAAACAGAGATGGGCACTGTCGGCCCAGATTCTTCTTGATTGTTTAGCCACAGAGTTTAGTTTAGTTAGTAGTTTAGTATTACGGAAGATTAGCTGAAAGTTGGCAGCTATGTAATTAAAATAATAAAACTTTGTAAAAAATCACCATAAAATAAAAACAATACATAGGACGCGTTTCGAACTAAAAATATAGCAGTTCGTTTCAGCTACAGTAAACACGTGTCCGTAAGCGGACAAGGTCAAAAATGGACTGAAAGGTAGAGAATGTTTCAAAGAATGCGACAGATGGTGCTAGCTGAAAGGAGCACATGCAGAAGAGAAAAGTCTTGCCAAAAGATAGAAGAGAAATTGGTAGGGAAAAAATAGAAATAAAAGAAATAAACAAAATTAAAATAAAATAAAAGACGCAAATTTAAAAATATAAATAATAATAAATAAAGAAATATAAAAGAATAAAACAAGAAAAACCAAAAGATAATTTTTTTAACAAAATAAAAAGAAAAGAAACAAGAGAAGAGGGAAGAGAATTACAAAAGTAATTTCCACGCTGGAGATAGGAAAGGAGATGATGGGAGATCATTGACAAGATTACCAGAATTTTTAGAAATAAAATATGCTTCATGAAAATCCAAGTGAGAGGGAGAGGCAGGGGAAGAAATAATTTTGGCCATGGAGAAATTGAAACAATGACTGGAAGATCAACAGTGAGAAGCAATCGAAGATTTAGAGATTCATTGATTTGCAATATACCTCTGATGCTCCCTTAATCTGAATTTTAAAGCTCTCTTTGTTCTCAGTAGGAATATGATCTTTTAGAGAAGATAATTTTGGTTTTTTCTTGTTTTATTCTTTTATATTTCTTTATTTATTATTATTTATATTTTTTAATTTACTTCTTTTATTTTATTTTAATTTTGTTTATTTCTTTTATTTCCCATTTTTCCCTATCAATTTCTCTTCTATCTTTTTGGCAACACTTTTCTCTTCTGCATGTGCTCATTTCAGCAGGCCTACTTGTTTTTAAGTTTTGTTACGTAAATTTAAATTAATTCTAATAAAATGTTGTTATGTTTTGACCTGTGCAATAGTTTAGGGAGCTAATATTCAAGATTTATGCTGCTTATACAAAAAGTGATGTTACCAGTTTTACCAATGTCATTTACAAGATGTATTATACATCTACTAATATGTCATTCTATAGTTTCAGTTAATTTAACTAATGTTGTTCTCCAATTTTCAATTTTAATATTTTTTTTGTTCCTGAGAAGGTAGCCATACTTTTTGAATTCACGTCATGATTATATGTCTTTTAAGCATAGTTTCAGCGGTTTGGCCTCTGCTATTGCAGGTGAAGAATTTTCTAAGCCTACATGGCCATCCTACTGCTTCTAATAGGCAAAAAGCCCCAATAGACAAATGCCCCAATTCCAAATAATTACAGCTGAAAAAAGTATAGATCTTTCTTGAATGCATTGTAGATGAGAAAAATTGCCACGCCATGTCTGAGGCTAATGGAATTTTTTTTTAAGCTTCTACAATTAATTTTATTCGCTATTTTAAAATGTGAATATTGTATACCTTAATTCTTCATATGGTAATGAAATATTTGAACGGGTTGATTGTGACTTTTTGTCTTCTATTTAGAAGATAAGTACCCTCAAAATTCCAAAGTTGTATCTTTGACAATAAACGTACTCGAAGGGGATCAAAATTCGGCTAAAATTGACAAATTACCTAAAGTCTAATAAAGCAAACTTTCTGTACGTGCTCAAAATTTTGTTTTCAGAAAGATTCAAACAGGGATTAATTAGTCAACTATCAAAGAACAGAAAACCATTAACCCTCTCGCTGCGTGATTGTTTTATGAAATTAGCTTCAAAAATTGCGTCCTTAATTCCTTCGCCACGAGTGTTTTTTAAAAATTTTTATTTTTTTGCCACCGGTTTTTCAAAACAAAAATTTTCGTCTGATTTAATCGGGAAAATGCTCCGATTAGATAAGTCGAAATTTACAATAAAAAGTAACTGATTAGAATGATCAAGGTGGGTTAATTAGACGGAGAAAATACATCCCCGATGAAATCTCGGGTTGCGCAAATTTTGCTACTTTTACGTTGCCCGCGACACTCTCGGGTTGCGCAGCGATAGGGTTAGAAACAACGCTTTAATAAAAAAAATCACTTCTGGTATTTCTGCCACCTCGGTCCCAATGTGAACCATGCCAAAATGTATAAAAACATCGGCGTGCTATCGTGATGGTTCCCGTTCTGTGCGTTTTAAATTTTGTTCTAAGTTATCAGCCCAGTCTGACCATGGTTCATGGACGAAGCTTTGGGATTAATGTACACAAACCGGATTATATTACTATAAAAAAAAGTCTTAGATTTGGTGGCCATCTTTACACTAGTACTATGTCGACAGTCATCTATCTATATTCTTACACCGCCTACTAGACATTCACTTACACTACTACCAACAATATTGGAAATCTATAGGGCCGCGACGCCAGGTTTCAAATTTTGATTTAAAATTTTTGGTTTTCATTTGGCCAACATTCGTACATAAAAAGGAAATAAACTGTTATACAGTCGTGGGAAAAAAAAATAAACACCCCCTACTAACTCCTCAACAAATTATCGTATAAGAAAGTTACTGGTACCGAAGGATTGGAAATAAAGTCTACTTATGATGTATATAAAATTTGCTTAGGGGGCTATTTACATATTAAAACGAACCATAACTTTTTTTTTCAATAGCAGTACACAATTCTGACAGCATAAATGAACTCTACACCCTTAACACTAGAACGGCGGGAAAATTTACTCAAGTTTTATAAAAATATTTCACACCAGAATTTTTACTTAAAACTATCTAAGTTATTTATTTAAGTTATTTTTGTCCACCTCATATTAATCTTGTATTATTAAAAATTTTCTGGTTCGAATCGACATGTATTCATTTGGCAAGGGTCAAAATGACCCCTCGCCGCCGTTTTAGTGTTAAATTAGTCTAACAACAATTTTTTATGCAATTCGTACCATAAGTTTCAGAGAAATTAATTATGTTAAAACGAGCGTATTTTAAGGGCTGTATCCAAATTGAAGTTTTTTACTCAATTGTTAACCGAGAGAGCTCCTTTCTTGATCAAGGCACCTTAAGCAGTCAATTAAGCCTGTTAGATTGGGTTATAGGGTAGCTTAAGAAATTTCAAAATATTTAGTCACTTCTATCATAGACGGCACTTTAAACCATCATTTTGCCGTTTTCTAAGCATAATTTGAAAACTACTTGGAAGAAAAATGTGAAATTTTGGATTTCGATAAAGCAGGACTTAATAAATCTGAATCCATCAAAAAAATTGTAGGTTGCAATTCATAATTTATTTTAATAATAATTTCATAATTCATATCAGAAAATTATAAAAATTGCAAATTCAACGGATTTATGTTTGGGTATATTAGTATTATTGCCACACAAAAAATTTAACATTAGGATCATAATTTCTGAAGTTATAAATACAAATATGAAAGTGCAATTTAACATTAGAAGCACTAAAGTTTGAATGTTTATAATTCAAAACCTTATTATTCAAACGACTTGAAATTTGGTGTCTAGGCATAGTTTGAACCAAAGATTTGAAATTTCACATCAAAATTAGGTCTAGCCATTGAAAAAAATGAAATTTTAATTCGTTTTAATATATAGATGGCCTCCTAAGCAAATTTTATATGCGTCATTTAAAAGTAGACTTTATTTCCAATCGTTCAGTACCAGTAACTTTCGTCTACGATAATTTGTTGAGGAGTTAGTAGGGGTGTTTACATTTTTTTTCCAAGACTGTACATATTTACAAATTTATTTCAAAGAGAACGTGATTAATTTGATAATTATCAATTTAAATTTACGTTGAATATGTTTCCATTTTCGTGAGAAATACACCTTAAGAGCAGTAAAAGTGCTTGCAATTTTAAGATTCAGATAAATATTTTAGTTCTTTTTATAAGTTTCAAAGTACTTTCATGCCAATTCATATGAGATTGTGTAATATTAAGAATGTGTTAATTACTAAAATGATATTAATTTAACATTAAAGACAGATTAATCTTACTTTTCCTTAAGTGTTCGCATCAAAATATTGTGCAAGAAATGTGTAGCGAATGAACTTACGAATTTCAGAACCTTACTTTAGTAGCACTTAAGACTAAAAGTTTTCGCTATAAGTGAGCAATCAAAGGGAAAATTTATTTTACGAAATCTATCCTCAGATGTTTAATATATCGAGTAACAACGTAAATAATAACATTTTTTTTATTGAAATACTACACTTTGAGAAGCGGACAGAAAAGGTAAGTATATTATTATATCACTTATTGTCGATTTAGCTACTTATTTTTTGTTGGGCTGTATGCATATCTTTTATTATATTTTATGCAGGTAAGACATATATATAATCATCATTTAACCCTTCAGCTGACGCATGGGCGCAAATTTTACGGACAAGGAGATATTTCTCAAATACGTTACTCAAATACGACACTATCTAAAGTTCATTGGTATAAAATTGGCTGAACTGAAATCTTCCCTTTGTATTAAATGAAGTTTCTTCCATTTCTAATGCAATATAGTGCGTCTTTGATAAAATTGATCTTTTGCGAACCTTCTATCAAATAGATATATTAATTAAATATTTCATGTTATAAAATTTATTTCTGTAATAATGTAATATATATGTGTTACGCAGTTTTATTATTTTGTTTTACACGTTCAAACGAAAAATAATTAATATATATATATTTTTAATTATGTTGCAAAACCGGTAAAAATATAGAGGTATTCAATAAATATCTGACGACAATCCAGATTAGTAAATTGAAGATAAAATATTTCGTATTGGTGAGTATAAAATTTCCAAAATGTCAAAAAGATTGACAAAATAAAGTTACACAATGCAATATCTCTTTCTTGTATTAAGTGTTTTCAAAAAATACAGGTCATGAAATTGGGTAATTTGTTTGAAAAAAGTAACTCTGTTTTTTAACCCCTTAACGGTAGCTTTAAATTACAGTTTAAAAATTCTGATTGCTTATTGTCACCACTTTTTTTGAAAAAGAAATATTCACCTTATTTAATGTCAGGTAAAACGATACCAGAATAAAGCCAATTACACTATTTTATAAAACTGGTGGGAATCAAACAATTTGAATAAAAAACACAGCCCGTGAATATCATGGGAGCGAGAATTAAGGGGTTAAGCAATAAAGTTTAATATATTTTCTTTATTGCATTAAATCATGTTTGATATTTATTTTTTAATGAAATAATCTAATTGTTTTAACAAAGTTTTTCTTATTCAAACGTATATTTCACAAAATGCTTTTCTTCTTGTAAATATTATTAAAATTTTATTTTCTCGATTGATATGTATAATTGCTTTTCTATGTTATATCCTTTATAACTATAATGAAAATTTTAGCTCGCTTACTGAAAGTTTAAGAGAAAATGTTGTGAATGCTTAGTTTTCTTCGGACTGTTGAATAGTGATAGCAGATTTTAAGGTTTGAAAGAAAAAGATAGAAATTTATCATTTTTAAACAAAGGGCATAGCCTAAGCATTGGACTTTGAATCAAATTTCCTGATTTTTTACCCCAAGTGTAGCTACCTGTCTGACAATATATTTCCCCTATTATCACCCTATAAATATTGATATTTTATGAGATAATAATGTTTTTTCGATTTTTTGAGGAACGGATTTTCTCAAAAACTGCTGCACGGAATTTCATGTAGATACCAAAGGTGCATATCTGGTAATTCTTGTATAATTTTCTGTTTAAAAAAACTGTGTGAAATAGCAAAACAGAAATTTACAAAAATAAAAATCATATCTTATATTTATACGAAAATTACCATTTTCTTGCAAAAAAATCCCTTACTATATTATATATAAATGCCGAAAGTGTGCGTTGGGTATAACATATAAATATTTTCAAAAATATGTGTAAAAAATACATAAAATTCATTTAAAGGCATTATTTGGGGCGGAGCTATTCAAATTCGACATCCGAAGAAATTTTGGAATAAACACTTACAGAATTGCTGTATTTCAAATTTAAATAAACAAAAGGACACCATTCTCAACGCTGTATATACTGGTTCGATATTAAAAATTTGGCGTTATTGTCGCAGACAACGATAGGGAAGACTATTTTTCGTATGGAAACAAACTACATTCTTCGATATCGAAATGTAATGACAGTGATCTTAACCAATTTAAATGAAAATGTTTTTTCACCAGTTTTGATTAAAAGTACTTACAGTTATTAATATTTGGAAATTTTTCCAGAGAGAACGTATGGCATGGAATATTTTTCACTAAGTTGGCCTTTGCGCCTTTTAAGCAAAAATATTCTTTAATTTGATTTTCATTTGAAATAAAGTACTTACAGTTATTATTAATTTATTTTATCTTTCTTTTCTTTGTATATTTACTGGCTTATATTATTTAAATTGTTATTTTTTAGTAAACAGTAACGTAATACGTTAACACATTGCCACTTTTTTTTTTTTTGATGATAGTCACTTTTCTTGAAAGTCAGGCCTGAAGCACTGCTCCCGACTATGTATTTTCATATACTATGTTTATAAATATATTTTCAAAAAAAAAAAATAGCTGTGTCTTTACAGTATATTTTAATCTCCTGATATTTGTTCCACCGATTTTTAGACTAATATTTATTTATGAAAAAAAAACATTTGGCTTTGATGCCTTATGTTCCCTCAGCCGTTGATTTGAATTGTTTGGCGATTTTTTGTTGGCGTGTTGGCGGTATTTATAGATATGGCAACCTCGATATGTGGAAGCCCGTGTGACGTGTGTATTCTGACGTGTTGTGTTCTGGCAACCCCTGAGAAGTGGTGGATTTTGTGGATGTATTTCGATATCGTGTTGTATCGTTCTGTCTTTTTATTTTTATGTTAAATTTATTGGATGTATTTGGCTGACTATGGTTTCTGTAATCCGTTTAAACGCTTTTGCTGAAGTAATTAAGAAATATGAGGAAATTTTGAGAAGAAAAGTAGGTTTGTTTATTGTGTCTCAATACGTATTCATAAGTCTATTTTGGAAAATGACGGTGGTATTATGAGAGAGATTTCGTGCTGGAGCTTTCAAGAAAGCCGATATCTGTTAAGGTATGTTGATAATTTTAGGTATATTTTGCTGCTTTAAGAGGTTTTTACATTTTGAGATTGCTAGAAAGCGAGGACTGCTGAATTTTAAGAATGCTACACCGGGAGGACTGCTGAATGCAGTGATTTTTTTTTTTTTTTTTTTGCTTAATGTGCGTGAAGCGCTCATACAAGATTACTGATTGCCACTTTAGAGAATTTCGTTTTTTATGTATATTTTGCTGCTTTAAGAGTTTTTTAATTTTGAGATTGCTAGAAACAGGGATGAGATTTCCGCTTTTTTGCACACCAGTATTTTGTTAGAGAAAATTTTGTTCTTTTAAATCGCAAAAATGTTCCGATTAAATAAAATAACATTTTCTCTAACAAAATACTGGTGTGCGTAAAAGCGGAAATCTCATCCCTGTAGAAAGCGAGAACTGCTTAATTTTGAGAATGCTACACCGGGAGAACTGCTGTATGCAGTTACGTTTTTTTTCGGTTAATGTGCGTGAAGCGCTCATACAAGATTACTGATTGCCACTTTAGCGAATTTTATTTAGCATTTACATTTTATTTTCGTTAAACGAAGCATGCGTATAAACCGGTGCTTGGCGACATTTACTACTAGGCGGAAAAGGGGTTTTCACGCCAAGAAAAATTCCAAGATGGCGGCCGTGGGAACTTATGACATCTGTTCCAAACATTTTTATCTCATCAAATATTAAAGGGCTCAAAGTTAAAGAAATCATATATATTAACCCCTTGAGGGGCAAGCAATTACGTTTGTGAAATGCTGAATTCCCACCGGAATCTTTGAAAAATTCTATTTCAAAATAAGTAAAAGCAATTTTACGGCTTTTTTCCACCAAAGTTAAAAAATTAAAATTTAATAAACTTTTTCTGGTGTAAAACTTCATTAATCGTAGGCGGTATATAATATATACCGGTGCCCTTCAAGGGGTTAAAACGTAAACCTGATTCTGTAAGTTCGGTAAAAAAAAAAAAAAGGCAGGCATTTGCGCATGCGTGAAGTTAAAATTACTAGATCGCCCCTTTAGGGAGGGGAAAGATTAGGTCTGGTTTGCCGAGTGGTCTAAAGCACCAGTTTAAACCTCTGAACTTTCGTGGACGATGCAGGTTCGAACCCAAAGCCCGGCAACATGATTTCTGTAACATTTTTGTCGATAATTCATTTCGATAACGACATGTTTTATTAGGAGGAGAAGTTATATGATTTTGATTTTATTATTATTATTATTTGAATGGTTTATTATTAAATAAAGTTTAACAATCAAAAATATTTTGAAAAAATAATAATTTTACATTTAAAATATTTAACCTAAAATATTTTGCATGTAATCATAAATAAATAAATTGAGTTGTTCTACAACTTTTGTTTTCTGACCATTATCAAGAATATATGTGTAAGTCAGTAAAGTTTGGCATTCTTTTCCGTAAAAAAATAAATAAATAAATAAATAAATAAAATAAATAAATAAAATGGAAAGACAGGAAAATATTCATATAAGAACTATAAAATAAATTATCTTGATATACATGGTTTAATATTTAAAAAGTGAAGAAAAAGTATAATAAAATTCAAGTAATAAAAATATATATTATAAATCGTTAGTTGCATCAAGTTTCAAAATTAGGCTTTTAGAGAATGAGACTGATATAAATAAAATTCATGGCAGCTTTTAAAGGTCGTGTAGTTAAAAAAATAAATATAGATATTGTTATTTAAAAAAAATGAGGCCGTAGTAAGTAAGAATAAATGCTCTGCCCAGTGTTTTTTGGTAAATTTCTGATAAAAGGCAAGCATGATTGGTTGTAAATTACAAACTTAAAGTTCTTTCACTTCATTCAATAGGTTAGAATGACAGCACCCTCTAGCTCGCCTTCAAGAAATAGGAATCACTTATGCAATATAAAAATTTGTCACGATTTCAATAATTAATTTAAAAACAACTAATTAAAACTTTAAGATTTTTTCTAATGGAACATTCAAGTTATTTACCGTCAAATCTTGACGGGTACTATGTAGTATATTTTTAAATAAAAAGTGTTGTCGGCTTTAGAGTTTTTTATTTTACTCAAATTATGTACCAATTTTCCTTAGTATTACCTTCGAATTAAATAGCTAAAAAAATCTGTCATTAAATATAGCAAAAATTGCAAGTAGTATATATCTTGAATAAAAAATCGCTTTTTACTACCACAATCTGCACCATCTCATAAATAAATGAGCGCAATTGGCTCAAACCATAGCTGCCAACTTTTACGCTTTCTTCCTATCACTAAAATTTTACAGAAAATATTAACAGATTTAATCGTCGAAATCTCATGATAAAACAAGGCGAAAATGTCTATTACATTTTAGTGGTAGCAAAAAAGCGTAAAGGTTGGCAGCTGTGCTCAAGCTCTAATTATATAACATCTTTATTTTATTACAGAGACTCGCGCTTATAAATGACGAAACTACTTATTCTTATTACTCTTCGTTAAAAGTGATGAGAAAAATTATTAAATATAAGTCATAGTACAACCACGATATCTCGAATCTGTGGGAAAGAGAAAAAAATTCGAGATATAGAGGTTTCAAGTTATCAAGGTTTGACAAAATTTAAAAATCAAATCTCACAAACTGCTTTTTGCTGTAAAAAATAAGATTTGCCAAACACTACACATAATCTACTAATAATTAACAAATTACGCTTCTCAAAGTTTTAATAATTTCAAAATTGTAGTATACACAAACTTGTTTTGATTAAATAATGTCCAATTCGTCAGTAAGAAATGTGAAATTGGATATTGTTCAGACGTTTCTCACAATTTGGGCTCAATCATCAACTTTGAAGCTACGGATTATCTCCTAGTTGAATGGTTGTCGATGGTTGTCCTGGTCGAAACTTCGAAGTCGTGTTTGGCGGCAAAAATTTAACAGCGATATTTTTTAGCGTTGGAAGACTAGAGTGGGCTTTACAATTGCCTATGAATAGGTGAACATGTATTTTACTTTTAGCCATTTTTTTACGAATTCCTGCTGCTTACGGAAGTCTGCTTAACTCACGGATACTAATGTAGCCTCAAATCCGGATGTCCCCTGAGCTTAAGTGCTTTGGGAATAATCAGACCTTTTTCCAGGTAAGTGGAGCCTTAACTATGTATTGAAAACTCTCTGTGAATGTTTTCTCTTTAAATGGAGACCTCACACCAGTCTATAGCTTTATTAGTTCCTGAGTTATGCAAAAATTTGTTTAAAGCATTTTGCCTATGCGGTTTCCATGTTAAAATTTTATCTTGCTAATATTTAAATTTCTACTATTCAAATCATCTGCAATCATGTTTCTGTATTATTTTCTATCCAATGTTATCATTAAAATAAGTTTTGGAGAATCTGCATGGTGTATTAGTGGTTACTGAATCTATTGAATTACACCATCCTAAGCCTTCTTTCTCTGTATACTCGCACGCCGTTACTTTAAACATAGCAGTGACAGCACCTGTTGATTGGCTCATAATTTCTTAATTACCATCAAGACTACCTTAACAGTGTTTTTTAGAGTAATTATTACACTGGAGTACTTTTTATATGGGTTTTATATATGAATACCACATTTTTATAAGCATTTAATGCGACAGCATTTGTAACTTTTGCATCGTTTTTACATTTCCCATAGGTTTAATTTGTGATATGTACTGGAATTCCCAACTCTTTATAGTAAACATCCTTATTTAATTGCTGCTCTTATTTATTATGTATGCTTTTCATGTCTGATGACGTTTTCTTGCGTCTCGTATTTTATACACCATGATACATTTTAAGTATTATTGTTCGAACATCCTTCTATTCATCCATATCATTAATTCGCCCATACATACAGCGAATTACTTGTCTTCATTTAGTAATTTAAACTATTTTCACTGATAAAACTCATTAAATCCGGTCATGGAATCTCTGTTTTTTCCTTCTGCTATACTTTTGCTGTTTCCGAGCATTTTAGAACTATTCCGTTTGTTATACTGAAAGTAGTCAACTTCTGATGTTTTCACTTTCAAGCCCGGTAATTCAAAACCACAATTTCAAGACTAATCAGAAATCGTCTAAAATCTGTAGACGTAGAAGCAGAGAGAGTTTTGTTGCCGTCGTCAATAAATCTTATTTAATGATTTAGAAAATGTTTTCGCTTTATCTCTATATTAGTCACTTTATTGGACTTTAATGATTATTTGTAGATTCTTAAATTCATGCAATTATGTGCTGTTAACCTAATTGTAAAAATACGGTAAATATATACAGATATATTTCATTTGAAATCAATTATAATATTGATTTTTTGATTATTTTTAGTAAAAAAGAAATTTGAAATTTAAAATGAATATCAGTAAAAAGATAGAATTTTATACTACATTTACTTGCATAACTAGATTTTGCACTTAAAGCTGGCATCAATATTTACCGAATCACAATGCAGAGTTGGACTTTTTCTAGAAGGAGGACTTGATTAAAGCATGGGCAAACTTTGACATGTCCCCCCACCACCACCACCACCTACGATTTTAGGTGCCTCAAATTCGATATGCAATTTTTTAAAGCTTATACGTTAAATG
The DNA here is from genome assembly GCA_963932465.1 of Maratus speciosus. Classification (NCBI taxonomy): domain Eukaryota; kingdom Metazoa; phylum Arthropoda; class Arachnida; order Araneae; family Salticidae; genus Maratus; species Maratus speciosus. Next base: position 55,619,522 of record OZ010787.1, read on the forward strand.
TGTTTCGACATTGTATATTGGTTATAATCAGTATTTTGAACATAAAAAGTAGAATAAGATTAAAAAAGATACAAAAATTTTTAAATACAGTAAAAACTCTTAATCGCGGGCACCTTCGGAACGCTGAATCTGTCTGCTATTTGATTGTGTTATCTTTTATGATGTAAATATATATATTAAAAAAGGTGAGTGTTCGCTAAAGACAACTGTTCATATGAAGGCTTTGCAGTAAAATCTCCATAACGGACACTCCTAAATAAAGGACACCGCTATTTAGGAATCACCTTTTTTTATTGAAAATACGCACAATTTTTATCACTTTTACCTCGCAAAAGCAGACACCTCCGAACGTCGAACAAATTCCACGGTTCCGAGGTGCCCGCTGTTGAGAGGTTTTACTGTATTAAGACAAATATTTTTTGGTTTTAACCTTATTCTACTCTAGAAATTCATAATATTGGTTAATATTAAATATTGGTTAATTAATATTGCAATATAATAAATATTGAATCGTATTGATTATAGTGCAATGTCGAAAAAGATTTCAATTATCAGCTTTACGAAAATTGCATACCAAATTTTGGAACCCCAAAAATCAGGCTGTGTGGGGGTGGGGGGTGGGGGCGGGGCAGGACCCCAGGATTCAACGTGGTCAAACATGGCTGCACATAATGCTTAAGAAAAAATGGCTGCGATTTAGACGCTTGAAGTGTCTGAAATTCTGGCCCAAAAAGTGTCTGAAAAAATTAAGACATTTTAAAATGTTTGAAAATTGAACACTCCATTTCAGACACTTAAGTGTCTGAATTTCAGACATTTCAATTTACAGTATGCCAATGTGGCATTTGGGAATTAAAATTAAGTGGTATATATGATATGCCGCCACCATTCAAGGGGTTAAATGAACTTTTTGTATTTTTACACATATCTTTGTAAATATTTATATGTTATACCCTACTCACACTTTCGGCATTTATATATAATACAAGTACATAACCCAGTCAAAAATGACGGAATGTTGATTTGTGTTTCATTTTCATAAGACTTTACATAAACAAACAGAATGAAGATTTTTTTATTGAATTTTTATTATTGTTTGTATTGTAGAAAAGTACATTTTAAAAATGACAAATGATTTCTACAAATATAAATGATGAGGATATTTTTTATTCAATATTAAATTTCTGGAATAGTTCAACAATTGGACGAAACAAACAGCAGTATTTATTGCAACAATAATAATAACTAGCAAAGTGAAACACGATTTCTGAAGATTTTACAAAATATTAAAATTAAATATCCAATGCGTTATTTTTATTTTAATATATTATTCTTATAAAAAGAATGAATCTCAATAACGAATGACTCAATCAACTGCTTTCAATTAGCGGTGGATCAAGACACAGAATTAAGAGATAGGGTTAGTTGGGGCAACTGGGCCATGATTTTACAATGTGACTCTGGAGCTTCTGACAAATCAGCTTCAAAAAGCTAATGTTCATTTGAATTAAAGTCTGAACTTCTGTAAATGTGTTCAGTTAGGTTTCCTCTATCAGACAGAACTGCTCAAAATTACATTTTACTATTTAAAAATATAAAAAAATGCATATTTCAACTTTCTTTCCTCATGGAACCAGTTGCCCCATAAAAATGGGGTAAGTGGACCAGGAGGGTCTATGTTCCATATGCGTTAATTTTTTTTTCATATGGGATATCAGGTCCTGTTTGAAAAAGTGTAAACAACTTAAAAAAATTTAAACCCGGCATATCATGTAAATTATATGTCAATATATGTCCCCTTTTAGGACATTGGACGTCTCATTTAGGATTTAACTGCCGTAAATGCGAAAAAAATGACCTAAATACGACAATGGTATATTGTTGGTTCATAGTAAAAATAGAGATTCAATTTTTACGAAAGAAGTTAGTTTTGAACTAAAGGCACAGTATTAAATAATTTTCAGCTTCATAAAATACATATTTATTTGACGAAATGCCAAATATATCCAGGGATGAGATTTCTCCGCTTTTTTGCATACCAGTATAATATTAGAGAAAAATTACTCTCTTAAATCGCAGTATTTTCCGAATAAATAAAATTACATTTCCTCAAAGATTTTACTGGTATGAAAAAAAGCGGAAAAATCTCATCCCTGTATATCCTAAATGCGATAAAACTATGGGGAATCGCTTCTCATTTAGGTACAATGACCTTACATCATTTTACGTCCTGCATTTTTTTTTTTCTTTAATAAGAAACTCTAATTTCAATCAAAAAATCTTTCATTTATATTGATTGTTGATAGATTGCGCGAAAATAACGTTTAAAATATACGGAATTTCCTGTACAATTCAGGCCGAGGGCGCTAGTGTAGCGAATACAGCTTGTACTTTCAGATAACTGACTCCATTTTCACAAAATCATAAGTCGGTATGGAAAAGTGAAAAACGCATTTCAAAATACTTAAAGGCTTTAACAATATACTTTTACAAATATTTTAATAGCAGAATGAGACGTTAACCTGTTTTTCCTTTTTAAATGAAACGATGTAAGAGTCGCTCATTTGTATCTAGGTGGAATTTGTAGATCTAAATGGCAACAGTCTTCGTTTGTTTATATCTGCTTGTCCGTTGTTTATAGTAGCTGGTTATCCGTTATTAGGTGCGTTCGTAATTATATAAATACGTAGCACCTATAGTCGTCGTTCAGTCCGTCCGTCCGTCTGTCCGTCCGTCCGTCTGTCCGCATGTAACAGAGCAAAAACTACCCAACCGAATGGTCTGAAATTTCAAATATATGATTGTTGCAAAATTTTGTCGAGCCATTTCAAATTTTATGAAAATCGGATGTATAGTTTAATTACAGGGACAGTCAAAAGTTTTTCTTTACATTACGGCCAATGGGAAAAATTATTGCAAGTGCATTTTAATGATATTACAGCCTTCCGAATGATCTGAAATTTTAAAGATATAACTGTTGCAAAATTTTGTCGAGCCCTTTCAAATTTTAGGAAAATCGGATGTATAGTTTAATTACAGGGACAGTCAAAAGTTTTTCCTTACATTACGGCCAATGGGAAAAATTATTGCAAGTGCATTTTAATGATATTAGAGCCTTCCGAATGATCTGAAATTTTAAAGATATAACTTTTGCAAAATTTTGTCGAGCCCTTTCAAATTTTAGGAAAATCGGATGTATAGTTTAATTACAGGGACAGTCAAAAGTTTTTCTTTACATTACGGCCAATGGGCAAAATTATTGCAAGTGCATTTTAATGATATGAGAGCCTTCCGAATGATCTGAAATTTTAAAGATATAACTGTTGCAAAATTTTGTCGAGCCCTTTCAAATTTTAGGAAAATCGGATGCATAGTTTAATTACAGGGACAGTCAAAAGTTTTTCTTTACATTACGGCCAATGGGAAAAATTATTGCAAGTGCATTTTAATGATATTACAGCCTTCCGAATGGTCTGAAACTTTAAAGATATAATTGTTGCAAAATTTTGTTGAGCTATTTCAAATTTTAGGAAAATCGGATGTATAGTTTAATTACAGGGACAGTCAAAAGTGTTCCGTTACATTACGGGGAATGGGAAAGAAATATTGGAAGTGCATTTTAATGATGTATCAGACTATGCGCTTTATGAAGTTCAAAAAATTATACATTCAGTACAATATGGGGTGCAAAAAATAATTATAAAACTAGTTATAGTACGAACGCACCTCATTTGCCACGTTTGACGAGCAATTTCCAACTTGTTTTTAATTTAGAATTAAAAAGCATTATAATTGGATAGATTTTTAAAGACTTCGAGAAAATAAAAAAATATAGATGTGATACAAAGCAGAGTACGTGTATATTTTGATAAAAGGCGGGGTCCTATCTCCCTGTCCCAGGACCATATGTCCATTCTCCAGACGACCCGATAGCCAAACCCCGCGACGCGTCCCGAAGGTCACCGCCAGACGTGACCCGTCAAGGCTGCCCTTCACACAAACTCCAGCCAAGCCGACGCACTTCCCAGCACACATCACGCCGGCTATTCCCAAAAGAGAGATGAATTGGTCGCATACGACAAGCCTCACCCCCCAGCTAGAAGAGCCAAATGGTCCCTTCTCTTGGTTACCGGACCCGGTACGCCCCGACAGCCCACAGAAACCGAACACCTATAAAGGAGTCGGGCCCATGAACCTACACGAGGTTTCCCGGGCAGGAGTTACTTTACATAGGGCTCACAAGATCAACTACCATTATCCGGCAAAGACATATATGCGAGCCAACCGATAGGAGAGGGAGGTTCTCCTAGCTAGTAAGCCCCGGAGGGTCGGAGAAAATCCCTCCTGGCGTCAAAGACGACGCCTCGCTCGGGGGATCATGAAGGTGCTCCTAACGGACCCCGAGAAGACGAAGTAACTCCACCTCTGACGACAAAGACATCGCCTCGTTTGGGATTTTTCTCCCAATCTGTTCGCTCAACCTGTGGAACCCCTCGCGGTTCGACGCTGGGAGTCAAAGGAAACCAAACTAGGTGCCGCTAGCGACCCCAGTTGGTCACGGAAAGCTCCACCTAGACGGGATAGACCCCGCCTCGCTAGGGGGTTGGAGGGTTCGGATTCCCACCAGTCCCCCACAACTCGACTCCACCCGAAGGTGGAGAAGCCGCGGGAGACCGGCAAGAGACCGGCCCCCGCTACCTTACCTCATGGCCGTCGAGAGTACCCAAGCAAAAATGCTCATGACCCCGTGCAGTGACCGACCGCTACCTGTTAGTTGCGTTCGAAAATTAGTTTGAGGCACCGCTAGATCCTCACCACTGGGTGCGGCAACCTCCAGTAGCGCAAAGACACGCAGGATCAGGGTCGGACCAAGAGTTCCTCCAAGGTTCGAAGCGCCGCCGCGTTAGTCGGGAAGGCTCCGGTTCGCTGCGGAGATAGTGTTCAATGGCGGACCTGCCGGCCGATCCCCTCCTAGTGTTTACGGCACGACATCGGGCAACCAGAGCCATACTGGCCTCCCTCTGAGACCGCTTCCTGGTTTACGAGGCCACCACCAAACCCTACCCACCTTAAGGTCGGCTCACAAGTGCTCCAGCTCCGGATCTTGGTGGGATGAGCCACCTGACGCAAAAAAGTACATAAGGAGCTGTCCGAACACCTCACACTTCGGTTGCTCCGTGAGATCCTGCATGGCGATCCCGCGAGCCCCGTTGTCACTAGTGAGTCACCGAGACCTTTCCTCTACAATGCCCACTCTCTCACCTTAGGCTCCCTCTTAGGTAATTGGTGGATGGGGTCCTGTCACATTTGCTAGTCTTTGCCCAGCGACACCGTCCGGCCTAAGACCGGCACTGGGATCGACCTATGGACCGTTGCAATCCGGCTTGACCAGAGAACCCGGTTGCCGGGGGTCGAGAGGGTTTCGTTCCGAAGACCCACGACCCATGCACGACGTCCGTTACCCGCGGCCACCGGACTCGAGGCCTGTCGACCGCGAGCCTCTCTAGGAGATTTTGATTCGTCCACATCCGGTCCCCTCGCATTCGTATGCAACGAACTCGGCCGGGCTCCGAGTCTCCTCCCCCACTTAAGGGGTCGGTTTCGGACCACCCGGAGGGGCGACCACGTATATTTTGATAGGTTGAACAATCAGAAATCTTACAGCCTGTTGAATACTTAAGCCTAACATGGACGCGATAAGTTTTTTCGAGGATGGGTAAGAGCAGCAATCGTCACCTTAGCGTATTATATGAATAAATAGGTGCACAGATGAGGAATTGTTTTACAAGAAAATTGTAATTTTCGTATAAATATATGATATGATTTTTATTTTTGCAAATTTTTGTTTCGCTATTTCACACAGTTTTTTGAAACAGAAAATTATACAAAAATTACCAGTTACGTTCCTTTGGTATCTACATATCCTCAGTTAATGGCATGAAATTTCGTGCAGGAGTTTTTGAGAAAATCCATTTTTTAAAAAATTGAAAAAACATTTTTATCTCATAAAATATCAATATTTCTAAGGTGATAATAGGGGAAATATATTGTCAGATAAGTTGCCACACGTGCGGAAAAAATCTGGAAAGTTGATGCAAAGGCATGTTTCCAATGCTTATCCGGCGATGCCCGTTATCAAATTTAACCCCTTAACGTTTCAAATACGGTTTAAAAATTCAAATTGCTTATTGGCACCACTTTTTTGAAAAAGAAGTATTCACCTTATTTAATTACAGGTAAAATGATACCATAATAAAGCGAATTACATTATTTTATAAAATCGGTGGGAATCAAACAATCTGAATAAAAGACACAGTCCGTGAATATCATGGGAGCGAATATTAGTTCTTACAACTAAAATTTAAAGAACATTTTCTCTTATTTAATCGTCCAAATCTGCAATTAAATAAGTAAAAATTTTTCTTTTAAATTTTAGTGGTAAGAAAAAAGCGCAAATGTTGGCAGCTATGATTGTGGAATATAGTAGTCTCAGATTAAAATAAATACCTGTTGTACTGTACAATCTCAACATATTTATGTCTTTTAATAAGGGGGACTTCAATCGCGCCGCATTTTGAAGAAAATTTTAACTCTTAAATGCATGAATTAGTCTTTTAGAATTGTTTTTTCTATTTTTCTATTAAGGATTGGACGCTAGAAATTTTAAGATAGATTTTTAACTTTATTTAGTAGCATATTTTTGTAATTTTTACAGGATTAATATTTCTATATAAATATAAGTGGTTGCAAAGAACGTTATTTATTTATTAAAAGATAAATAAAAAGTGATGCAGGTATGCATCACTATGCATTTAAGGGTTAATTATTTTTATCACAAAAGTCTTCCTACTCTATGCCAAGTTTTATCGTGCAAACTGCACTCCGATATGACTTTCTTTTTCTTATGAATTTTTAAAGTTTATATCGACTTTTCGTGCACTTTGTATTGCTAAAAACTAAATAACTTTTAAACTAGAAAATATATCATAACCAAATACTGCAGAATCATTTAATACGAAATCACTTTCAGTATAAATGCGATTCTTCATGAAATTGAAACCATTAATATAGTTAGTTCTTGGTAGTAGGTAAAGTATCCCCATAATATATGGTATCTATCAGCAGATGGATATCGCTCAAGTTTCCACTTCTGTAATGTAATGAAATTATATCATGCTCCCACATCACGATTTCCATTAAAGCATTTTTTTATACATTTTTTTCTTTCATGTATAGCATACGAAATTCTAAGAAAAAAAAGTTTTTGGAAATGTCCATTCAACAAATTTTTAGAGATTTCCGTTTCAAATTTCTTGTTTCATACTTAAATATGTGTCCGCTAGTTATATAACACATATTTATACATATTTATAAAGAAATTATAACACATTATTACTGTTATATAGTAATAATTAATATTAGTAGAAATTTTATGATCGATGAAAATTGAATAGTTATATGAAATTAATATGTTTAAATATGATTTAAGTATGGAAAAAGTAACTTAATATATTTTAACCAGAAATATTTCTTTATTGTTACAAATAGATATTTTGGCTTAATACAACAACGAGGATGAAAGCGAGAGGAGATATTTCGGTGGAAATATGGAAATATAGCAAAGACGAAGCTGTTTACTCTCCGAATTTTTTAATACTACTGTTTTCGGATGTTAGTTGCGTCTTTTTGCGCAATCTTATGTGTTTTAGATACTTCAGTAGGGGTTGGACACACGCGACCCACACAGTCTTGCCAGCTGGCTACTTTTTTTAATTCATATTTCTTGATTGGCACGATTTTTCTGAAACTATAAAATTCCCCTTCCTTTCACCTTAATTAAACCCTTAACGGTCGCATTAAATTACGGTTTCAGAATTCTAATTTCTTACTGGCACCACTTTTTTGAAAAAGAAATATTCGCCTTATTAAATGACAGGTCATAATAAAGCCAATTACACTATTTTATAAAACTGGTGGGAATCAAACATTCTGAATAAAAGGCACAGCCTGTGAATTTCACGGGATCGAGAATTAAGGGGTTAATATATCATTAAACAGAGTTGCCAAGTCTCCGGCTTTTTTGCACACCACAAAAATCGTAGAGAAAATGTTGTTCTTTTAAATCGCCCAAATGTTCCAATTAAATAAAACAAAATTTTCTGTAATAAAATACTGGTATCCAAAAAGCCGGAGACTTGGCAGCTTTGCATTAAATAAGACGAATTTTACTTTTTCAAAAAAATGGTGAGAATCAAGAAAGCTGAATTTTAAAAGAGTAGCCAAGGCAGCACTGGTCCCATATAGGGTACATATTGTTTTATTCTTTTACTACTAGAACATATTAGTCGTAAAATTTGCCTTACTAACTCTTAGAATTCTTGTAACATATTTTGGGAAAATAAAGCTAAAACTTATATATAGAATTTATGGGAATAGAACTTTAAATGTAGCTAATGACGCACTTCCTGAAAGGGTTAAGTCGACTGAGAATCTTAAACTTTTCTGTGTTTGTAGATAGTTCTTGAGATTTTGTTATAATTATGATCAGGTCAGCCTGAATTTGCCGCTGGCTTATGCCTTTTTCCTTAGTACGTTAGTGTAGCGAGGTTTAAAGAGTTAATAAATTGACTAAAATGACAAATAGAGTGACAGAAGGAAGCTCCCTTTGAATATTAATCATAGTAAAGCATTTTCCATGATTGTAGGTATATTGATTACTGTCCTTTTCTTCCCCCACATTACGGAAATACAAAGTGGCCATAACTAAACTGATGGTACTCAGCGTGTTCTGTAGCGCGATCTGATTGCGAGAATGGCGCCAAATTTTGTAGGAAGATTAAACAAGACGGGGGACTAAGGATTCCGCGAAAAAAATTACTTGTAAAAATCACCGCCAAGGGAATATGTGGCGGTATTCGAAAAAGAGAGTTTCAAAAAAGAAGAATCAATACTGAAATAAAATTACCCTTTATTTAGCACATCCAACTCAGGTTCGATGTGGCCGCCCTTTTCGTGGACCACATATTGCATTCTCTGCACAGCATTTACAACAGCAGAGAATAACATATCTGCAGGAATCTCCCGTACACTTCGCGATATGTTATCCTTCAACGTAGCCAGGTCCTGGACACCTCCATGATAGACCTTGGACTTTAGGTAACTCCATAGCCAAAAGTCGCAGGGTGTGAGATCAGGGGACCGAGGTGGCCATGCAGTTGGAAAACAGCGGCTAATGACTCTTTCTGTTGCGAATGTCTGTCGTAGCAGCTGCTGTACTCGCAAAGCAATATGTGGGGGGGGGGGGGTGCCATCGTGCATGAAAATTATTTTCTCCAGGCACTGTCTTTGCTGAAGTGCCGGAATAACAAAGTTGCTTAGCATTTGGCGATATTTGTCTCCGGTAACAGAGCAAGTTACAAGACCTGTAGGAGTAATGTTCTCATAGAAGAATGGACCTGTGATCATATCTGCTGTAAAACCACACCAAACAGTTATCTTTGGTGAAATTTCTTTGAATGGTCTTGGTGACTTGTTATCCAAATTCGGCAGTTCTGGGTTTTTACAGTTTCATTCAGGTAAAAATGGGACTGATCTACCCATAAGATTTTTCAGGACCAAGGATCATTCAACTCCATTCTGGCAAGAAAAGTGAGAGCAAAAGTCAATCGCTTATCATGGTCGGTGTGACGTAACTCTTGTACACGGCTGATCTTGTACGGATAGAAGTAGATAATCTTTCGAAGCATTTTCCATACCGTACTATAAGGCATATCCAGATTCCGTGCTATCCCACGAGCGATGGAAGCGGTAGCAATATTGTATGGTGCTCTGCCGACAATCATCGCTGCCAGTTCTTCGATTGTATCCTGTGATACGGGTTTTATTCCTCTGCCACCGCCCCCTGAATACTAGGCCTGAGCGCTCACACAAAAATGACACAAAAATGGCGGCTGCCGAAGGCGGATTTTTTTTAGCGTAGATACGGTCCCTTAAATGTCGACACCAGTATTTTATAAAAGATTTCTCTACCTTGTTTATTCTCAGAAAAATGAAGCGAAAAAAACTTCAAAAAATTATTGGTAGGAATATTTAAGGGGCCGTACACACGCTGAAAAAAATCCGCCTTCGGCAGCCGCCATTTTTGGTCCAGCGCTCAGGCCTAGTATTCAGGGGGCGGTGCCTCTGCCTGACTGAACATTTAGAGAACCTGTTTTCTCAGACTTCTCAACCATTGCTTTTAAACCATTAACTGACAAATGACCGTTACCTTTACGCATTTTTTTTGGTTTCTATAAGCACGAAGAGCGGCTGGCGCATTGCACTAGTTGAGCTAAAAGAATTTGACTAGTAGAGTCGCTCGACTAAAGAAGGAGACATTATGAAAGATAACTTTCAATGAAATTGCTTCTAACAGTAGCACATCACCTGTTAAAGCCAAACAAGTTGGCACTGGGCCAAAAGATGTAACGTGAAATTTGAATAAACAACTTCTTCTGCTGCTGTTGCTTTCTTTGGGGCTCTGTAAGTGAAATTGCAGTAAAGAAACTTTAGCAGTGTTTATGTAAATTTTTAGCTTTTTATAAACTGTTACTATTTTGAGCTTGGATTAAATTGCTAAATTCATTAAATAAAAAGTAATTTTATTTCACTATTGATTCTACATTTTTTGAAACTCTCTTTTTCGAATACACAGCGCCACATATTCCCCTGGCGGTAATTTTTGGAACTATTTTTTTCGCGGAATCCTTCGTCCCCCGTCTTGTTTAATCTTCCTACAAAATTTGGCGCCATTCTCGCAATTAGATCGCGCTACAGAGCACTCTGAGTAGCGTCAGTTTAATTATGGCCACCTTGTACATATCGCCAATAGAGTAATTATATCAATAGTATAATTTTTTTGTAAAAGAATGCATTTCGTCACGAAATTTATTGCATACATCCGTATATGCTGCATGCTTAAATTAAAGATTTTCTAATCACCTGCAAAATATAATCTCTTGTGATGACGTCACATTTGACGTTATAAAATGCTTGTAATGAATGCGAATAATCGTTGTCGGCAAAATTGCTATTTGATTTTAATTTTTGCAAAATCCTGTGTTGCCAAATATATTAATTAAAAATTTTTTATCGCACAAAAAAATGCCTTTGTCAGGACTAATTTATCTTAAATAGCATTTATACCTATTTCTTCCATTTTCATGAATTATTGAAATGTGAAAAAAAATATGGATACCCAATACGCTGTCTATTAAATTGGTTACATACTTCAAGCCATCCATAGCTGCCAAGTTTTACGCCTTTTCTCAACAACTATTTTTTGACAGAGAAATTTGCCTTATTTTATCATCGAAAACATAGGATAAAAGAAGGCAGCTATTTCTGATCAAAAATAGTGGTAGGAAAAAAGCGTAAAAGTTTTCAGCTATGGCTATCTAACCTGGCTCCCGCGGATTACCAGAAATTTCATACAGAATTCTCTATCATTAATTAATCGGATATATTCGGATATGAAACAAGGCTAATATTTCTGTAATAATTTTATGGTATATCGCGGACGCCAGGTTGGACAGCATTGATATACATTACTTCGTAATTTCTATAAAAAGTATAAACAAACACTTCTTCTCATGTGCAAAATTGCTGCAGATATGGAGAATTTTTATTCAGTTTTTCTGCGGAAATATTTATTCTCTGATTACCAAATAACAGACAAACTCAAAATTATTAAAATGTGAAATCTTATTAATATTTCGTGAAGTTATTTTGCTCCAGCAACAGTTATTTTAAAGCATATTAAAATATTGAATAAACTGGAGTGGTACGATAAAAAATGTATTAACTATATGTTAAAATATAAATGTATTAACATATTAGCATGTACTTAAAAATGTATTAACAACACCATATAATACGGAAAATACAGAAAAAATCTAAAGAACTTTGTGATTTTTAAGGTTTCGTTCATCTGACGAAACCCTATTCGTCTCTCTCCTTTGCCTGTCTGCGCGTCACAGTGCCCGTTCTCAGAAACCATACATGTTGGACACTTGAAATTTTTAAAAATTATAGCTAAACACTTGCGATCAAACGACAAATCCTAAAATTTCGAAAAAATCTTATATTTAATCCTCTGTGCTCTAACTTGTGTATTTTAAGCTTTTTTGTCTAACTGAGCCCCTAATTATGTTGAAGACCTGAAATTTTGCAAAATTATAGCTAAACACTTGTGATCAAACGACAAATCATAAAATCTCGAAAAAGTCTTATATTTAACACTCTGGGCTCTAACTTGTGTATTTTAAGCTTTTTTTTTCTAACTCAGCCACTAATTAAGTTGAAGATCTGAAATTTTGCATAATTATAGCTAATCACTTGCGATCACACGACAAATCGTAAAAATTTCAAAAAGTCTTATATTTACCCCCCCCCCCCGGTCTCTAACTTGTGTATTTTAAGCAATTTTTCTAACACAGCCCTCTAATTAAGTTGGATGTTTGAAATTTTGCATACTTATAGCTGAACATTTGCGATCACGTGAGAAATAATAAAAATTTCAAAAAGTCTTGTATTATTAACCCTCCGGTCTCTAACATGTGTATTTTAAGCAAATTTTCTAACTCAGGCCCTAATTAAGTTGGAGACATGAAATTTTGCATAGTTATTGCAGAATACTTTCAGTCACACTAAAAATCATAACATTTTCAAAAAATCTTATATTATTTACCCTTCCGGGCTCTAACTTGTGTATTTTAAGCAAAATTCTGACTCAGCCCCTAATTAAGTTGGAGACTTGAAATTTTGCATACCTATAGGAGAACACTAAGTCACACGGAAAATCATAAAATTTCAAAAATTCTTATATTAATTAACCTCCGGGCTCTAACTTGCGTATTTTAAGCAATTTTTTATCCTCTCCCATTTTCACCCGGGGGGCACTTTTCTAACTTTTGCCGACACCACTTTCACCACTCTTTCGTATTATGCACCATAGACTTACATATTTTAGTTCCACTTTTTACCGCCAGGGGACGTCTACTTATCTCGGGTGCTATAAACCCGATTCCCTCGACTAATATATTTACGGATAGACAGGGTTCGTACGGATACCGTTATTTTCAAAGCCCAATATCAGAATTTTTTCTGTAGAAAAATAAATTTAGTTTAAACGGACGAATTTTCGCATTATTTCAAGAGAGATTTTCCATAAAAAAATACTGGCACCGAAGAATTTTTAGTCATGAAATTCAAGCACCCGTACGAACCCTGATAGAGGTTTGTTTAAAATAGAGTGCGCCCCCCGGTTGCGAAATGTAGAAATAAGAGATTTTGCAAAAGGATAAAGGGCTTTGAAAGGAATATTAAACGAAACCCTCAGTGCAATCTTTGATCACACTTACCCACTTGTTCTTCATTGCTTTATAATAATATAGGTGGCAGAGTCCTTACAAAATAGGGCGTTGCTTAATAGTGCGCGAACCCTGAAAAACGAAACAGTTGAGGGGTTAATGCTATATAAAATTTTCTTGAGCCATCTTTGAAATTAAAAAATGACTCTTAACCCTTCCAGGGGCGCCGTTTGCAGTCTGCAAATGCTTAATTTTAATGCATAAACTGACAACTACTGGCACCAGTAATTTTTTAGTACAATTTCGATCTCATAATAGACGTGAAGGAATGCTTTTAATTATTTTCTAATAAATTTGTTCGTAAATTGCGGTGTGAATTAATTATTTGAACATTTTTGGAGCAGAAATGCCTGGCTCCTGAGAGGGTTAAGCATTTAATCACCGCCCCCTGAATAATAAGCCTGAGCGCTGACACAAAATGGGCGGCTGCCGAAGGCGTATTTTTTTTAAACATATGTACGGTCCCCTAAATTTTTACACCAGTATTTTATATTTAAAAAAAAATAGACTTGTTTAATCTAAAAAACAATAAAGCGGAAAAAACTTAAAATTAATGGTGCCAAAATTCAATGGACCGTACACAAGCGGAAAAAAAATCCGCCTTCGGCAGCCGCCATTTTTGTGACAGCGCTCAAGCCCAGTATTTAGGGGGCGGCCCCCTGAATAATAAGCCTGAGCGCTGACACAAAATGGGCGGCTGCCGAAGGCGTATATTTTTTAAACATATGTATGGTCCCCTAAATTTTTTCACCAGTATTTTATAAAAAAAAAATAGACTTGTTTAATCTAAAAAACAATAAAGCGGAAAAAACTTAAAATTAATGGTGCCAAAATTCAATGGACCGTACACAAGCGGAAAAAAATCCGCCTTCGGCAGCCGCAATTTTTGTGACAGCGCTCAAGCCTAGTATTTAGGGGGCGGTAATTTCATGATAAATTAAATCTAATTATTAAAACCTATTGTGCTCTGTGACGTACACCATGCTATTTTGGTCATTTTCGACAATGACGTACGCAGCGTACATCATGGTATCTGGCTGGTTTTTTAGTTAGACATTCCGAATTCTAACCAGAAAGCTTTAATTCTTATTTTTACGTTACAAGATGATTGATTTTCCATAAATAAATGAAAAGAAAATTACCAATTAAATCCTTGTGTTGTGAATTCAAAACTCCTAAAAAAAACAAAAATAAAAAATCCGCCAGATGCGATAACAATGGTGGCTAGTGACATACATCCGCTAACAGTGCCAGGGTGCAAGGGGTTAATGAGAATTTTCGTAAACAGATAGATTAAGATAACAAGAATTCTGCGGATAAAAAATAAGAGTTACATGTTTCAAATAAATTTCCGTTTTTCATTTTATCTTTGCAGTTATCAGTTAGAAAGAAATTGCTCTTTATATGAATATCACAAGAAAGTATTGTAAATGTAAGATGTGCTTTAGTGTTGTTAAGAGATTCATAAAACGTTTATTAGTCTACTAAAACACTAAAAGAAAATTGCGCAAAATCCTAAAGATTAATTTTATTTTAGCAGAGGAACTTTTGATTCTAGCAATTGATTTATCGTACTGTTTCTTGGGTATATAAAATGTTTTTGCGTAATACATATTATGTTAATGTGTCAGATTAATTAACATAAAAAGATTTTTAATAATTAATTCAGCAAGATAACGCATTTATTTAACCTATAGCAGGGTTGCAAGCACTACGCCACAAAGCGATATAAGTAAGCGTCCTATCTTAAATGGGATGAGTAACCGCAAGATTAAAAGCGAGGTCACATCAATGAAGGTCATGCGCCACGTAGCGGATGGAGTGTGAACTACAGGTAGATACCTAACTGTTTTCTTACTCACACCACTAAAATTGTAAAGTTTTTTTCACCTTGATTAATAACTGAAGAGTTCCTGGCAAGGCGAAGAAAATTTCGTGGTGTCATGTGCATCTGGATCCCCCCTTACGCTACGCCATTACTTTGCAATAAATGTGGCAACCAAAACTCATTTCAATGAGTGACTAAAGATTTAGAAAATACGCGCCACACTAAAAACCCGCGTATGTGAATTATCACTCCGTCCACAAGATGGCGCAACTGTGTTAATTTACGCCCGATTCCAGCATTAAGTTTGCACGCTTACTTATATCGCTTTGACTACGCCACAAATGGCTGATTGCTACCACTAAATTTTATGCAGTGGCGTAGCCAGGATTTCGTTTCGGGGGGGGGGGGGGGGTCCAGAATTTTTTCTTCAAGTTATATATATAGTAAAACCTGTCAAGATAAAATCGTAAATATTGCTGAAAAATTCCGTTTTACACAGGTTTTCGTGTTATCAGGTGTATTTGTATAGTATTCTTTTACGTAGCACGGAACATTTCTGTTTAAGACAGAATTCCGTTATAGGGAGGCTGCATTTTTACAAGTTTTGTGTATTTATATAAATATTATGTCGTATGAATAGAATAAAACGTGTCAAAATAGTAATTCTCTATAACAGAATCCTGTCTTTAACTGAAGCGTTACTTGGTCTGAATATGAATTGCGATACAATTAAATTTGCTGAAAACCTGTCTGACAGGGGATTTTCATCGTTCTTTAGTGAAACCTGTGAAAGTGGAATATTTCTATAACGGAATCCTGTCTCAAACGGAAGAGTTTCAGAACCCTGCGAAACGAACAATAGATCTTATTGAGGTAGTGTATCTTAGAAGCATAATTAATTACACTTCTTTCTATGGAAGCCTGTCTAAAATAGAACTCTTTACCAGTCCTTTTGAATCTTGTCTTTGACTGTGTATGTATAATAGAAGTATTTCGAGTAACTTTAAGAACTTAGGTATATCCTTATTTAATTTGTTAATTTTAAAAAAAGCATGGATAAAAAATGTAAGGCCAATCTCTATAACTGCAACTAATAATACATTGAAGTTACATTAATATTTACCAATGAAAAATATTCACTATGATGTAAAAAGCTGAGCGCATACTGAAGAGTTAAATTCAATTAACCCATTCGCTGTCATCCACGAGTATACTCGTGGCTTTAATTTATTAATTACTTTGTCACCACTATTTTAGAATTAAAAAAATTGCCTCATTTATTGGCAGAAATTTCGCTGTATTTGTAAAGCGAAATTTAGCTTTCTGAATTTGTGGTGGCAAAGGACTTTTAACAAAAAAATTGAAAACTATTACGTTATGGTTTTGGCAGCAAATGGGTTAAATCAAGTTTCATATTACATAACATTTGCCTACAATAAAGTTAGGATCAAGTGGTTAAGTTTAAAACAGCAATTTCCATGTTTAATTTCTTGCCATTGAATTAAGAACTTGTGCTGTAATAGATATTGGATAATGATTTCACATAAGTGTCAATCGCATGAGCCGTTCATGCGATCCGCCGCGCTCCCCATGAGAGTTTTAGAGATAACACAGATAGCATGAACGTTAGCAGCAAGTTTGATTTTTTCTGATATTATCTTTCCATGACAAATTTGAATTGAGAAATTCGCAGCAAATCTCCCGCAAGGTATACCATCACCCACTTGCATGAGTAGTTTGTTGTGAAACTGATGCAAGACTGTCTTTAATTCATGAAAGTGACGAAAGCAAAAAATCCCTCTGTTGAGAGAATAGACAATCAGCTCATACACAGAAATTGAAGAAATTTTATTCAGTAGTCACCTCTTTTTCTAAGCGCTATACTTATGAAATACCAAATAATACTCGAAATGAAAATTACAAATATTACCTAAACTTGTTTATGGTGATAAAACCGATGCATGCACCTTCTGACGGCGCTTTCGCATCTATAGACTTGATCAGGTCTATGGACCCATTCGAAGGGTTTAAACTTATAGTGTGACATGTAAAGATGACTACTTTGCAGTAAGTTTGCAGTATTTTTGATTACTTGTTTGCCGTTAGTTTGCAATAAATTTGATACAGTATGAATTTAACTTGCACGACAAGTTAGCTGCAAGTTCAAAGTGTGGTGACTTCGGCGTTTGCGTTATCTTGCTGCAATCTTGTTATGAACTTTCAGTCTTGTCATTCTGAGCTTACTGATGCAACTTTGCAGGTTTTCAAAGCAAAACTGTTGCAAATTTTCTGCAAACTAAAAGGGATATGTGGGAAGGTTTTAAATTTAAAAAAAGATCTTGCATTTTCCGCTACAGAAACTAGTAATGTAAGAAGCACACACATCAAATATAGTTCATGCTGGAAAAAGCAGTTTTATTACAATTGTCTTATTCAGCCATAATTCTTTTGGGGTTTCCATGTTTCATGTCTCGCCACTTTTGATACCAGATTCCATCTAATAGTTGCTTCCGATATCTGGTCGTCTTTAAGGAAGTTAAATTTTTGTAATAAGTTTATTTGTGATAGATTAGCATTATTTTGGAAGTATTAGAATGTGTAAAAAATGGTTCATGGTGGTTTCTGTTTTTGTACTTCCCAGACAATTTATTTTAGATGGTTCGAAACAGTTTTAGAACATTTTCCAAGTTCAGCAGTAAGTTTCAGACTGGTCGGATTTATGCAGCTCTGGAAGGGGCACTTAGGAGTTCCGTGGAAGGGGGTAGCGCCTTCTAGACCATTAATAATAATAAAATTCCGAATCTTCCGATTGCACCCTTAAACAACTTGACAGGAGGATCAAGAATCTCATCTCTATATATTTAAGCATTCACAGTTGCACTGGTAAAAATGTGTCGGTCACTGCGGCCATTCAAAATGATGTCCGTCCATACCATGATTCCACGACCTTTTTATCGATGCCTTTCACGGATGTTTGCAGCCTTATTGCGTGTGATTTTCTCCCTCCATATGCTAACACGTCTGTAGTAACTCTGTCTACAAAATCGGGATTATTCGGTAAAGAGAACTCGTCTCCAGTCCGTGGTACTCCAATGACGATGATCTCTGCACCACTTTAACCGGGCGCATTTCGCTACCGGAGTTAGTGGAACACAAATCATTGGTTTCCTTGCATGCAACCTGTCACTCACAGTAAACCAGGATAGTCGAGTTCTTGTTGCGGCAGCAAACTCCCTGCAATCTGAACTGACGTAAATTGCCTATTTCTTTTAGCAATCGTTGGCAAATTACAGTCCTGAGAGCCTATTGTGGTGCGTTTTCTACCTTGACCTTGTTGTCTGTGGACATTATACCAGTGTCTTTAAACCGATTCCAGATTCTTGATATGACGCTTTTGGCTATTTATATGTCTTTACAGACCCCTAAGAGGGCCTTCCCTGCTTCCATTCTCCCTATCGCACGCAATTTCTCAAAATCGGTCAAATGTCTTCTGGACGACATATTCCACCTACTAGAAGCGAAAGTTTTACCTAATTATAAAATTAGACTTCAAATTACCCACGTGCGCTCCTTTTCACACGTGAACCGAAAGAACGGGCTGAGGCTGAAAAATTTGCATATATTTCTGTAGCGAATATTAATCCCATTGGACTACGTGATAACGTTGACATTGAGTACCTTTCTGGAAGTTCCCTTAATAGAATTAACATAAAGCACTTTTTTATGGTTGTTCCTTTAATTTTTCTCGCCAGTGTATTTTGAAAGTGGTAACAAATAACCAGTCCAAAAATAAAGTTACTTTTATTAATTGCAGGCAGCAGATTTAAAGTAATTGTTAATATTGTCCGTTATAAAGTGAACAAAGATAAGGGTCACAAAACTCAACCAATGTACCGTTACTGCGTTCGTATAAACTCGTTCTTTCCCATAAGTGTCGACAACAGAACCCCATCGAAGTCCAAGATAAAGAAGTTTTACGTTTAATCTAGTTACAGTAAATTTGTGTAAACGGAATAGCAGGTATACTTTCAATAGTTATCCTTCCGTCTCGGGACATTAAAATGTTTTTGTTTATGAGAGGATTCCGTGTTTTCAGAAAACCTGCCAAGAAGGATTCATAATTGGAACAAGTTTCGTTTCAGATAGGTTTGAAGTGTTGGCAAGCACAAATATATAGTGTTGTTTTCGTTGAAACTTGAATTGTTTTCCTTTGAGATAGGTCATCTTCACAGATTTTCCTGTAATAGATTTATGCTCTTCAGAGGTGGTGTTATAGCAGCGGTTTCCAAGTTTTGGGGTAGCATACCCCTGGGGCACGTGGCGGGTCTGCTGGGGGTATGTGAAAGTAATATTGGTAATGGCAGAAGTCACAAAAATGTTAGGAATATCAATGTAATTTGCATCGATTTATTATATGGTTGTGATAAGAAGATTACTAATGAAAAAAAGCATGTTTATGTTATCTCCTTGAGTGGAGGGGGGGGGGGGCGTGTTTATGAGAAATGGGGGTACTCCGAAATGAAAAACCTAAGAAAGTGGTACGTGAAAGAAAAAAAGTGAGTACGTTTTAGCAGTTTTAAGGGATACTGTGAAAACGGAAAGTGTTTATATCGGAAACCTGTCTAAACCGGAAAAGTTCATAGTCCCGAAGAAAGACACGCCTTTGAATTATACCTTCTAAGACGAACACCTCTCTAAAGCGGAATTTTTTATAGATCCTTTGTGATTCTGTCATAGCAGTTTTTACTGTTGTATTTGTATCCGTGATTCAGAAAACCAGGTCTACTTTCGGGGGGGGGGAGGGTCCGGACCCCCTGGACCCCCCCCCCTTGGCTACGCCACTGGCAGTATTCCTTACAAAACTGCATACATATTAAGCGTGCAAACTTAATGCTAGAATCGGACGAAATGAACACAGCTGCGCCATCTTATGGACGGTGTTGATAATCCACGTACGTGGGCTTTTAGTGTGACGTCATATATGACAGATTATATATCATCTACGCTTATTTTCTAAATCTTTACTCACTCATGGAATACGAATCTTGTTTAACAGATTTCTTACAAAACAATGGCGCAGCTAGAAGGGGGTGGGGCCAGATATACTTGACACCACGAAGTTTTCTTCGCCTTATCCAATCAGACATTTTTCAGCTATTAATGAAGGTGAAAAAAACTTTACAATTTTAGTGGTGTGAAGTAAGAAAACAGCTAAACATCTTCCTGTAGTTCAACGCCATCCGTTACGTGGCGCTTGACCTTGATTGATGTGACCTCCTCTTTAATTTTGCGGTTACCTCTCCTATTTAAGACAGGACGCTTAACCCTTTAGTACTCATCTTTGCAAATATGCAAACAACAGTGTTTTGAATTTAATAGATTTTTTTATTCGTATGTACCTAATTCAAACCAGAAAATTAAAATAGCGATATTTGCTTTAATTAGTAACAGACATTCCGTATTTAAATAAAGCGAAATTAACAATTGAAACTTTCTGGTGTAAAGTCAGATTCTCTGGACTAAGTAATTTCCAAAACGTATTCTATCATGGGAATTAAAGGGTTAAAGGTTAAGTTTTATAAAATAAATAATTATATAGAATAAGTTATTTGGGAACATACTTATAAAAATATTTACGAATTTGCAATATTTTAGCGTAAAATAGCCACACAACAGTAGTTTTTATTTATATTGCGGATGTACAACAGAAGAAATGATTGACGCATTATATAAAAATGTATCTCTGATTTTTTTTTATTATTTTTCCTGTGTAATAAACCTTTCAGAGAATCATATATAATTTTTTCGAAACAAAATAAAAAATCGCGCATTTAAGGACTAATATGTATGCAGTTTTGATTCCTTACCTTATTTAATGACAGAAATTCTGAGATTAAATAAGGCGAAGAATACTATTAAACTTTAAGGGTGAAAATCGGCCATTTGCGGCTCAGCGCTTTCTTCTCTGCTGTAGGTTACAAGCATTACGGATTTTGAATATCATTAATGCTGAATATCATAGCTGCCAACTCTTCCGCTTTTTCAGACCACAAAAATTTTATAGAAATTTTTGCCTTATTTAATCGGCAGATAACGGCGATTTAAAAAGATAAAATTTACTATAAAATTTTTGTGGTCTGAAAAAGCGTAAGATGTTTGCAGCTATGTGAATATTAATCACCGATTTATTTAACCCCTTAACACTTTCAGGGGCAAAGCATTTCGGTAGCTAAAATGCTGAAAGGATTGAATGACACCAGGATTTGCAAACGAATTTATTTTGAAATACTCTCTCCGTCCCAAATCAGTTGCGACGTTTAGGTCGAAAATTTTGTCCCAAATTAGTTGCTACAATTCAAGTGGGTGCTGGGTTCAAACACAATCGCACCCGTCTGCGTAATCGTTCGGAGTTTTCGTGGATTTCCATGCCTAAATACAGGTTAGGTGCTCTTAGAAAGACCCCCCACGGAGGACACTCCCCCCTTTCGGCCTATATGCCTCGTGTAGATAATTGGCCGTCATAAACACAACCAACCATTTCAAGTGGGGGGATTCATAAATACCTTCCGATGCAGTTTAGTAGAAGACATCATTTTGTAAGGAATCTACCACCAGTATACCCTAAAGATAATTTTTTTCCTAAAGAATTAACGATTCATTAGTTAGAAGATAGTTTTATGCATCTGCTGTTGGAAGAATCCTTGCAAAATGGTGCGTGGCTTAAGAGTGTGTGAACCCTGGATTTTTAAAACTAATTTGGTACTTATTTAAGGGGGAAACGGAGGGGAATGCTTGGTAAGTAAATTTGTTGATTGATAGCATAGCATCCTGAAATCTCTGAAAAATGTTTTTAAAAAAATCCTAAGATCATCGCTATCAGTACTCAGTACAAAAGTAATCAAATGTAACAACTAATTTGGGACAGAGGGAGTATGCAAAAGCTTTTCTTCACGTACATTATATACAGCAAATTTTATACCAAAATCTTGGTGCCAATGTGGCAATTGGTTATAAAATAAACTGCGATATTTTATATCCCACCGCCCCTCAAGGCGTTAATTCTCGCTCCCGTGATATCCACGAGTTGTGTCTTTTATTCAGATTGTTTGATTCCCACCATTTTTATAAAATAGTGTAAATGGTTTTATTATGGTATCATTTTACCTGTCGTTAAATAAGGCGAATATTTCTTTTTCAAAAAAAGCGGTGCTAATAAGCAATTTGAATTTTTAAACCGTTATTTTATGCTACCGTCAAGGGGCGAATTGAATTTTATCATTCAAAAAGTTGAATACTTCCATTTTAAAATAGTGGCATTCAAAATCCGTACTCCGTGGCATCTGCATAGTTGCCAACTTTTAGGGGGGGGGGGGTTTACCACTAAAATTTAAAAGAAAATTTTCACTTATTGAATAGCGGATTTCTCTAATTAAATAAGGGAAAATGTTCTTTTAAATTTTAGTGGTAAGAAAAAAGCGTAAAAGTTGGCAGCTATGCATCTGTGATTTAATGTACCAATTATTGAAATTTTATTTTACGTACACTCAACAAAAAATGCAGAATAAGATACATTATTCCTAAAAAAACATACGTCATTTCGAATTTTTTACTCAAATGAAACTCAATTTATTAAAACAATATTTAGATTAAACATGCTAAAATAATTCTTTCATTTGCTTTTTCAGAAATCGAAATTGTCTTTTAGAATAGTAGATGCTTCGCTTACGTAACGTGTTTTACTTACGTGCACATTTAAGTGTAAAAGTAGAAATTCACAAGGGAATGTTCTGAGAAATGCTGAGTCACATACTTTCTATATATTTTTTCCTTTTAGCAAATTTGTATGCTGTATAAAAAAAAAAGAGAGAGAGCCGCCGTGAGATAGCGTTAACGAAAATCGTGATCAGGAAATATGATATATATATTGTAACAGCTCATAGATGGAGTTTTAGAAAGAATGATTTGGTAACGGTGGACATGTATATTTTCGTGTATGTATTTGTATATGATGATGTGCACGCATATGTATACTTGATTAAACAATAATAGAATCTATGGTTTTATTTTATTAATAGTCTTTACTGTTACATACTTACCTATACTGATAATTGATTACACAATCCTGCGATAGTTTTCTTTTTTAACTTTTAATAATTGATTTTTATGTTTTATTTTATAGCTGAATCCTAAAATGACTATAATTTATAGTCGTCAAGTCAGGAGTTTCCTCAAATAGTAAATTTCAAAGTTAAAAAGTACAATACCGAAAATCTCATGCTATGAAATAAATGTACTGTTTGTGTTTTTTAAATTTTTATAACTGTTTTTTATGTACTTTTTGGCACTGAATCTGAAAATGACCTTCTTTTTTAACCCATTAACAGCCAAAACCATAAGGTTGAGGTTTATAACTTTTAAGCTGAACTTCGTTTGCCACCGTAAATTCTGAAAGATAATTTTTGCTTTATTTGATCTTAAAATTTTGTGTGTTTAAGTAAGGCTAATTTTCTAATTGAAAAATAATGGTTGATAATTTAAACATGCGCATTTATTCTGACCGTTGCGTCAACGCAACACCGCCGGGTAATGGGTAAACCATCACATCTGAAATTTTTGAAATTTGTAAATTTCAAAGTTAAAAAGGAAAAAAATAGCGAAAATATGATACTATAAAATAGATGTAAAACGTATTTCTATTCAAATTTACTTTATTTTATTCAATAATTTATTCGATCTTTTTGGCTGAGGATTCTTAGAGCTAAATAGCTCAGGAATCGGATGAGGGGGATGGGAAGGGGTTTATTTATAACTTTGAATTTTTTAACTTTGAAATTTACGATTCGAGAAAAACCTTGACATGATAGTAAAAAAACAAAATCATTTTCGGATTCAGCGCTAAAAAACATGATACAAGGCTAGTTAGTACAAGGCATTTACAGGCTAGTGTTATTAAGGTTATTAGAATGCAAGATTTTTCCTAGTCCAATTTTTTTTTTCAGTAACCTTCATACAGTCAGCGCTGTTTGACCAAAATTCAAGATAAGTAGATTAAGAGAACTTTTTGAAGGGGTGGTGGGATTTATTTCAAATAATAAAATACTTTATTATATAATAAATACAAATAAGCTTACCTTCAACCATATTTTATTCTGTCAATGTTTATTTATTTTTTAACCCTTTGAGGGGCAAGTAATTGTGTTTTTATAACGTCGAATTCACACCGGAATCTTTCAAAACTTTTATTATATTAAAGAAAAGTGATTTTGGGAATTTTTTCCACCAGAGTTAGAAAAGTAAAATTTAATAAAATTTTCCGGTGGAAAACGTCATTAACCGTAGGTGGGATAAAATGTATCGCACCGCCCCTCAAGAGGTTAATTTACCTTGAATTTTTTTAAATCTGAAATCATCAAAAAATATTTAGATAAAAATTCCAAATTAAGAAAAGACACCTTGCCTAAACCCCTTTTCCAACCTCTTTTATGCGATTGCCGCTATACACCAAGAGCCGAGAATTAATTTTCACACTCTTGAAACAACTCAGTAATAAAATGATACATTGTAGAAATGTAACGCCCCGGTGTCAAAGTGTAGCCTGCGACATTCCGCTAATTTTTATAATAAACTTCGCCTTATTTAATGGCACAATTTTTCAAGATTAAATAAAGCAGAGATTACTATCCGGGTTCGTATGTTCAAGGGATTCAGGGGAGTTCAGGTGTTTTTGTGTCAGAAATTTCGTAAAGTACTGGTCGCTATATCTAAAGATAGATTTCTTTTTCATTAAATAAGGCAAATATTACTTTACGAAAATTTTGGTAAAACGTCCTTGAAGCGTACGAACCCTGTACTATTGGGTCGTTCGGAAAGTCGTGTCCGTTTGAGAAAATCAATTCGTACCAGAAAATTCTATCATTTAATTTTTAGACATTGATTCCGATATCGAATAGTTTAAAGTGAATGGTACTTATAAGTACCGTCAGTAGATAAAGGGTTATATGTGTTACCGAAACTCCTTTTTCCAGCTGCCATTTTCGTGACGTCACACTTTGTAGGCATATTCAGAGAAATTGGACATTGACAAAATGTCCGCCACCTTAGTTCCACATTCGGTGGATCGCCCTTGATGTAGAACACAATAATGGAGCTATGAATAAAGAGGATGAGACAGATATAGTGGTGTCTACCGGTTGCGATTGAAGCAACTGAGAATATAGTGGCCTGATTAACACCGACGCAATCTTCCACCAGTAAATCAGGTAGAAAATTTTGCCTTATTTATGACAGAAATTTTGCATGAAGGGGTTTAAATAAGCAAAAACGGCATTTATTTTATCGAAATAGCGTGAAAGTAAAATGACATTGTATCGCACTGAGATGTAATTTTTATAAAAGTTGTATAAACAATTATGCAAAAATGCTTCAAAGCGCAATGGTTAAGAATGCTGAAATTGTTAAAACATCGAATTTCTCGAATCTCCTGACATGTCAAAACCTAATTGAAACAGCACTAATAAACTATCGATAAAACACAACTAAAGTAATGAAACTTTGCATAAATCACCTTAAAATCAAACCAACATTCAGGACGCGTTTCGAACTGGAAAATATGCATAAATAAGTCACCAGCCAATGAAAACACGTGTCCGTAAGGAAACAAGGTCACAAATGACCTTGTTTGTGATCGTGTCCTCTTACGGACACATGTTTATATTGGCTGATGACGAGCTGTTATATTCCCCACCTCGAAACGTATCCTATGTGTTCTTTTGATTTTATGGTGATTTCTACAAAGTTTTAAATGTCAAAATCTAGTTTCTCTCCATTCGGATTCTCGACGGTCAAGTTTTTAGTCTAGAAGGTCCTTGTTTATGGCAACGGTAACTACGACATCTCGCACACTTGACATGCTAGATCCTACTGAATCGTGGCATTGCAGTCTCAAGAACGGTTTTAGTATGCGAGTGTAATCGCGCACTATGTACTAATTTTTACGGGATCTTGTACCTGTGATCATACAAGGGCAACAAGGCTAAAAATCTTTCAGGATGGAAAATCGTGCCTTATTTAAAGACAGAGACTTTGAGATTAAATAAACCAAAGGTTATTTTTCGGAATTTGTGGAGGCGAAATATTTTCAGAAAAATGGGTGAGGACCCCAATGACAGAGGTAAAAGAAAATCCAAATATGTATGAAGTTTTATAATTAACAAAACAAGTTTCTTTGACCCTTCCCGGAACAGTGGTCCCACTGCGGGACCACCTAATTTTAATTTCAACTTTACAAACGGTACCAAGAATATTTTAATAATTTTTTGCTTTTCTGATGAAAGTTTAGAATAACAGGTTTTTAATTTCTAAGAAGTTCGTTTGTAAATTTTGGTGTCAGTCAATCATTTCATTACTTTACTAACAAAATTTTTCTGTGCCGGAAAATGTTAAATCTCTGTTTACGGTATATTAGAAATCTTCTTCTTTAAATGTTATTAAGCATCTCAACTGCCTTTATCTTACTGTGTACTGTTAATTTTTAATGAGATTTTAAAAGCTTTATAAAGTTATTTACAAATTTATCTTTACTCTATTGTCCCATGCGTATTAAATATATTTAAATATACTAGTTTTTTTGTTTAATTTAACACTATGTACCAGGAAAAATAAAGCTGTTTCTTCTTAAATAAACCCTCATTAGTTTTATTTGTTTTCCATACTACTGTGTTTTTTAAAATAATCTGAAGGAATTCAATATAATAATGTAAGAAATTTATTTGATTGTTGAATATTTCGTAGCCATAAAAAACAAAATTTTATTGCTTGATTATTTTATAAGAAGATTATTTTATCTTATTTATCGTAGTAAGATTATTTAAACTCATTTTTCGAATCTCTTGGTATTTGAACAAATAAATATTAGATTTTCTTGTTAAATCGTAATTTTGCTAATTATAGTAATATGTTTATCCATGCAGGATTTTTTGAAACTCTTTCGATGATTTCTTAGCTAATTAAGAAGTAATTCAGTATGAACTACTTTTTATTTACATTTTTGATTGCACAAGTAATGAAATGTGCTTTCATACTCATAGCTTTATATAAAAAAGTATTTAAGAAGCTTTCAGATTTTTCAACAAAATTTTTTTAGTAAGTTTAAAACAAATTTTAATCACAAAAGATTTTAATAAGCACATGATTCGAATGACTTAATTTCTAATAAAAATGAATCTGTGAATTATATGACAAAGAATTTTTCTTCTATTTTAGGTAAAAGGTAAACTTTTCTAATTAATTTCATGAATACAGAATTTAAACCAAATCATATTTTCATTATTTTCTACATGAGACTGAATACTAATGATATGCGTAGAAGATAGTTTTCTTGTTCCTACAGAAAATAAGTAAACAAGGCTACAATTTCAATAACAAAAGGTTGGATAAAAGTGTGAAATAATTTTTCAAGTATTTTGCCTGGTCCCCATTAAAAATAATTTTACTTAAAAATCTGTTAGATTTTTTTTTCATTTTATCTACGTTTAGTTCAGTGTTGCCAGTGGGATACTTTTTTTAAATTCAGATTTCTAGATTGTCACCACTTTTTTGAAACGGTAAAATTACCTTTGTTTTCACTTTAATCAATATGTCATTAAATAAGGCGCATTTTACCGTTTCAAAAAAGTGGTGGTTATCAAGAATCTGAATTTAAAAAAAGTAGCCCATCTGGCAACACTGGTTTAGCTTGTAAATAAGGTAATATTTAAACAGGGTTCGTACGCTTTAAGGACTTTTATCAGAATTTTCGTAAAGTAATATTTGCTATTATGATTATAATGATTATACTATTAATAATGAAAAATTTTCCATCTTCAGATATAGCGACCAGTACATTACGAAATTTCTGGTTCTAAAATGCCTAAAATCCCCTGAATCCCCTGATGCGTACAAATACTGTTAAAAACATCTTAGTGGGGTCTCATTACTGAGTTTTTAGAGCGCTAAATGCATGGCTCCAACTCCTACTTTTTTTGTTACAACTAAATTTTAACAGAAATCTTCGCCTTATTCAATTGCAGTATTTCTAGGACTGGATAAAGCAAATATTTCTATTAAAAATTAGTGGAAAGAAAAAAGAGTAAAAGTAATCGTCATGCATGTGGTCCCCTAAAAGTCAATCACGACCCACCCACCGTTCCCTGGATAAAACGCCTACGCTCTTACAGAAAAATGGTGGCTGTCGTAGCCCAATTTTTTTAAGCATTTGTGCGATCGCCTGAATTTAGACACCAGTATTTTCTAAAAGTTTTCTTTGACTTATTTAATCTCAGAAAAACAAGAAAGGGAAAACTTTAAGAAATAATTGGATTAAAATTCAAGGGACCGTATAAATGCTGAAAAAAAATTCGCCTACGACAGCCGCCATCTTGCTGCCAGCGCTCAGGCCTAATATTCAGGTGCCGGTGAACCGCAGTTAAACAGTTTAAATTTCAGTGCACAGTTGCCAGTTTTGCCTCCATTTTCATATAAGAATTTCAAATTCACACCGAAAATTTTGAAAGAAGAAGTTTTACTTTAAGTAATCAAAAAATTTCTGTCATTAAATAAAACAAAAATAACGATTTTTATTTCTGGCACGAATTCGGATTTTCTGAATAAAAATGGAGGCTAAACTGGCAACCCTGTTTCAATGTAATTTTTTAACTTATTAACTCATTGGCGACGGTTAGTTTTCCTTTTTTAAGAAGCGAATGAATTTTAATAAGCGTTATACTTGTAAGTTACATTATTTTTTTAACGTTTTTCTCTGCTCGTGTTTATAGTTATAAATGAATACATACAAAGTATTGTTTCTAATGAAGTATTTATATTTATAGTATTCTAATGGAAAAATACCAATTTTGTGTACATTTGTTTTAGAAATAATGTAACACATAAAGTACTAAATTACCGTTTCGTGAGCAGAGTTATACATGTCCAAAAGACGTGAATCCGCATCTCACGTCAGCATTGTATTAACAGTTGTTGATTCGCTATTTAATATGAAATTATCTATTATAATGCTGTTTTGTTTCCACTCTATATTAAAATAGTCTTCGATTATTTAATCTGAAATTTCTGCAATTAGATTAATTAAGGAGAAGACATTTTCAACGTTTCTAAGAAGGAAACTACATAAAATTTGGTAAGAATAAAAATACCAGTATATTCGACTCCGACAAATAACGTGTTAATAGATATCACTCCGTACCAATTTCAGTGTAAAGATTTTTTGTATTTTTCGTATTGGGGAACTTCAAGTTACCATCTACGTAGTTGGATGAAGTGTCGATTGAAGGTACTTTTAAAAGGACAATGTTCTGCTAATAATGCATGGCTGCTAACTATTAGGTTGATGCAAAAGTTCTGTCGTATTTTAATACCCGATAATTTTACTTATAGGAAAAATCAGGCGTTCCTATTTCATTTCATTTTTGTAAAATTTCTTACAGTGCTCTCTATACAAAAATGCTGATTTCAACTTCAAGGAATGTGCGTAATAATTCTATTACTACTCACTACTGCTCTGCTTATCCTCTTGTAACAGGATCTTCAAAGGTCACAAAGAAGTATTCAATATATTAGTACAAGCTTCCTGCTAATGCGAATGTGAGGGAAATGCTTTTGCAAAGTGATGATTACAGACAGAAAAGACTACTAGGATTAATTATTGATCGTTAAAAACCATTAACAAATACGATGATTAACTAAAAAATGCAAGAAAGTTTCAAGTTGAAACGAATAGCATTTGTATTCGTTAGAAAAGTAACTGGACGTGCAAATGTTATTAATTTTTTTACGGCATACAGGCAAATTTTTAACATGTTTACGTTTTTCTTTTCTTTGTGTGAAATGAGAAAACATTAACATATTTGACAACGTTTACCCTTTTTTTACCACTATTTTTACATTTCTGGCTTATTTAATCCAATAATATCTATGAATAAACAAGGCAAATACGTCTAAACAGAAATAGTGGCAATAAAAAACGTAAAAATTGGCATTTGTGCATTCCGAGAAGCTCTTAAAATAACTATTATAACCCGTCCAAACATCACTAATGCCGGTATTTACCATCTACCTCAATCTAGAAAACCTGGGTCGAACGCTCAAATAGTATTCATGATTAATCTGATTGGACTTCGGCCGCAATCATGCCTAATCAAGTTAATAGGGATTTTCAATTGAGCTTTTGAACCAGGTTTTTTAGGTTGAGGACGATGATGAATACAAGCTTAAGTTAAACTCATAAGGTAGAAGTTTCAACAGACAGTGAAAGCAGCGCGCATTAACTGTATTTAACATTTAGTGTGAAAATATTGTTTATGTTCCAACCGATCGCCGGTGTAACTGACGATAACTTATGAAATGTCTCTCCGGCTTGGCTCCTGGTGCCAAAGCACCATCCTTACTCAGGCTCTGGCTGACAATTGGTATCACTAACAGAATTACTATGCACTTCCAGCGTTTCTCGTATTGACATTGCATTTGATAAAAAGCAATTACCGTAATTTCCGGTGTACAGCCCGCGGATCAAACAATCGTGTTTCGACCCAGAAAAATTTAAAAATAAAATGTAGCAAATGTGATGTTGTTGTTATACCTCATTTTTATTCAGAAAATCGGAATTCGTGCCAGAAATTAAAAATAGTATTTTTTGCTTTATTTAAGGAGAGAAATTTTGTGATTATATAATCACAATATAATTTATATATCACAATATAAATATATATATTTTGTGATTACATAATCTCAAAATATATAGTACAGGTTCTTTTTTTCAATTTTCCGGTATAAATGCGAAATTTCGAAATAAAAATTGATATCAAACTGGCAACCCTGTTATACAAGGCAAAAATACAAAAAGAACGATTAAGGGGCAAAAACAAGGTGGGAAACCGCTCTATGTACAATCGTTGAGCCTCTGAGCCATTTTCCTTTGTAGATAAAATGCAAATCAGCCTTTTTCCTATTAGTGAAGGGCAACATCTTTCTACACGTTCCTACCGCGATTGACTGTTGCACATTCGGATCCGCGGCAGTTATGTATTAATCGAGGCGAAATTTTTCATACGCGTTCTTCCTCTTCCCTATATCAAATTTGCATGCTATTAGTGTCGTTCTTCTCCTCATAACTTGCAACAGGAATGGCGCTTTTACGCTTGCATCGACCAAATTTCGAAATGCGCAAGAACAGTTGCGTTTTATTTCCGACTACAAATGAAAATGGCTCAGAGGCTCAACGATTGTACGGAGAGCGGTTTCCAAACTTTCTTTGACCACTTAATCGTTCTTTCTGTGTTTTTGCCTCGTATAACAGGGTTGCAGTTTGGTCTCCATTTTTATCTCGAAATTTCACATTCATACCAGAAAATTAAAAAAAAGAATCTATACTATATGTAATCACAAAATTTCTGTCATTAAATAAAGCAAAAATACTATTTTTAATTTCTGGCACGAATTCGTATTTTCTGAATAAAAATGGAGATCAAGCTGGTAATTCTGTCGTATAACAACATCAATTTTGGTGCCCTCTAGCTCATTTGATTTTTATTTCCGACCATGCATTCTTTGGTGAAAGTTGCTTGTTTGGATGTGTACTATCACCTCTTAAAGTTTTGACCATCTTTTATGAAACATCCATGCAGTTAACTATTGGGTCGATCGGAAAATCGTGTCATGTTGGGAAAATCAATTCGTACCGGAAAATTCTGCCCGGTAATTAATAGACATTAGATATCGGAATCAATGTCTAATAATTAAATGGTAGAATTTTCCGGTACGAAATTAATTTTTCAACACGGCAGGACTTTCCGATCGATCCAATATAAAAAAAATACTATCGATGCTTGCAATATTTGTGTCCAAGCAGCCAAAATATTTAGCATTATTAACCCGGGAGAACGTGCGCATACCCAGGGTATGAATGGTTTATATTTTGTCACCAATAAATACAAATAATAATCGTCACTTTATCTAGTCCGAGACAATTGTTAAAAATTTTGCGATAAAATAAGTTGAAGATTACTTTCAAAAGGATAGTGGTGGCAATTGTAAAATCCTTACGCACTCTGGGTCTATCAGGCCCGGCGCGCGCCCTCCCGGGTTAAAAGTTCTTGGTTATGTACTCGAGTTAAATGAGAACACTTTGATAACGCTTTGTGAATTGACTTTTTATTAAATTATGTTCCTAAGAGTTAAAACTAAATTTATCTTTTAACACGTTGAGTGCCACGAAGACTGCCAGTGAAGCGCTGAAAAATTTACAATGTTTAAAGTAATTTTTAAGAAAGTATAATCCTGTAATAAATAAAATGTAGGTAAATTTTAAATAAATGTTCAGTAATTGCTTAAAACAATATATATCTTTTAAGTTCTTTATCATATTTTAGACGTCAGTCATCGGTGAATGGCGCGTTTTAAAAGGAAATTTCACTGTCAGTCACCGGTTATTGACGTAGCGCTTGTGTTAAGTAAGCTTTCATTGCAAAAAGTAAAAAGCTACCTATTACAGTCATCCGAAGGAAAGCAATTCCTCAAAATGTTGATATATTTACACCGATCATGACCCCAGTTCCCAAAACCACCCTCCGTTCAAATACTGATTCCGAAAATTCTGCCTTGCTTCCACGAATGTTTCCATTTTTTTTCAATGTTTCCAATGTTTCTACTTTCTACTGTCTTTACAAGAAAGTATTGGATAAGTGAAAATTCACAAATTCCGGTTTTCGATGGATTTACATGTTTTAGGGGTCAGGGATCCCGAAAAACAAGTTTTTAGAAAAAATGTCTGTCTGCGGGTATGTCTGTGAGTCTATGAGTATGTCTGTTAGTCTGTGAGTCTGTCTGTCTGTGTGTGACACAAATTTTGTGAGTGCTCTATCTCAAGAACTAATGAACATAATTCAAAAAACTTTAGATTCAGTTAGTCCCTGATATAAATTGGTGCTGATTACTTTTTGGTGTAAATCACCCGGCAGGTGGCGCTGCTATACTGCATTATTTATGATTTCCACAATAGCTATACCTCAAAAACTAAAGCACGGATTTTGAGAAAACTTCAGATTCAATTATTCCTTGATACAATTTGGTGCTCACAACTTTTTGGTGTAAATCGCTGATTGGAGGCGCTGCTATGTTGCATATTCATGATTATCGCAATACCTCTATCGCAAGAACTAGTGCACGAATTTTCATCAAACTTCAGATTCAATTAGCCCCTGATATAAATTAGTATTGTTTAGTTTTTGGTATAAATCGCCCAATAGGTGGCGCTACTATACTGAATTTTTCACGATTTATGCAATAGCTGTATTTCAAGAACTAATGCATGAATTTTCATCAAACTTTAGATTCAATTAGTCCCTGAAATAAATCGATCCCGATAAGTTTTTGGTGTAAATTGACCAACAGGTGCGACTGCTATGCAGAACTTTTCTCGATTTCCGCAAAAGTTCTATCTCAAAAATTAATGCACAGATTTTCATCAAACTTCAAATTCGATCAGAAGTTGACATAAGTTGTTGCTGATTAGATTTTGGTGTAAATCACCTAACCGGTAGCGCTACTATGCTGCCCTTTTCAGGAAGTATTAACATGTATGAGATAGAAGAAAGTTTTGGAATTTCGACATCCGACTAGTTATGATACACAGTGTTTACTATATTTTCAATTCCTTGTCTCGCTTGTTATGATGATATGTTTACATTTTATAAAAGATAAAACTTTATTTTTAATTTGCATTTTCACCATTGTTGATGATTTGTATTGGTTTTTAATGGTTTTATACATATGTATATATCTGTCTATCTCTCTTTATATATATATATCTGATATTTGTCATATTGTAATTCTCGCATTTGTGAACCGATTTGGATGCAACTTAGTGTGTGTATAGTAGATAACAATGTCTCAACCGAGTTCGTTGACCAGCTTCATCCGCCATCTTGTTTTAAAATGGCGGCCATAAAAGTTTTTAAAATTTAAAAAGAGGTGTAAAAAAATTAAAATTTGAAAAAAGATTTTTTTCTACTTAAGTTCCTTGAGACAAGGATTCTGAGCATTTTTTGTTTCGTTTTTATCTTTAAAAACAGCTGAGATATAGCAGTTGGAATTACTAGGGTGGCTGACATTTTGAAACACTCTGATAGTTGTAATACGATAGCATGCGTATGGATTAACCGATTTGAATGTAAAATTAGTTAAATGTAAAAGCGCATACTGAATTTTAAAACGCACATTCCAGCAATTATTACTCAAAGACAGTACTGTAACCGATTTTTTTTGTGTGTCCTTGTAAATGAATAAAAAACGCTATGAATGTCCAGTTGTAACGTAATCGTAGTGAAATTCCATGATGTACATCTGTTCCATTACATTTGAAATAGCGTAATCTCATAAAAATACTCGGCAAACGATTTTCCCCATATACCATAATGTAATGGAATTCTTTTTAGTGCCCTTGTAAATGAACTGTTAATCCTACATACTCTATATACAGTACGAAACATGTTTTGGTGACCCTAAATAACCTTTATCAATTGTGTGAAAATCCGAGTATATGTACGTGAGTTAGAGCATGGGCAGACGGCCAAATGGCCAGACAAACCGAATGCATAAACACTTTTCAACTTAGTTGAAAAATGTTTAAAATGACCGAAATATAGCAGTTTGAATTTCTAGAGTGGCTGACTTTTTGAAACACTCTGATATTTGTAATATGATAGCTTACGTATATATTAACCGATTTGGATGTGACTGAGCATGTGTACAGGACAGACACTATATGGCCAAAGGTGACCGGTCACTTGAGATTTTAGACGTTTTGTTAAATATCTAGAAAAATATATGAGGAATCAACCTGAAACGGCAGGTGTGTAAACAGTATAGTATAAGTCATATATTTCCACGAAGATTTTTTTCCCGAAACCTCATAGGGAACCGTCAACAGATTAAAAAAGAACGAATATCTTTTGGATAACCCTGTAAAAACTGATGTAGCAAAAGCGCTCAAATTCGAGATTATTAATAGGTGGCTTATTGTAATATACTTCGTTCATTTTTATGAGTATAGCATGTATACTCGTAGAGAAATTAATGTTTTTATAAAAACAGTCCCAAATTTCGCCAAGTTTTTTGCTTATAATTTGCAGAGTTCTTAATATAAAAAAAAGTTCTTTTCAGAAAATATGACGAACAACATTGTACATAACACTCTGCAGTCAGAATTAAAAAATAATAAAAATTGGATGAAAAATGAGCAGGTTTACTAAAAACTATTTCACTGCGCATGCTCGAATGCAATCAGAATATAATGTGCATAATGTGTTAGCTAAATGTATAGAGCAACTTTAGTAAAAGTCTCAAAGACATAGTTTGAAATGTCTGATAATAATTGTTTACAGAATAAGCTCAAAATCCGTTGTTCCCAAAATGAAGCAAAAAGATGAGGGATTGTATCCATATATCCATTGGTTAGTGCCAATATAGCATACACAATATTGCACGTACTACTGTATTTCGATACAGTCCCTCATCTCTTTGCTTCCTTTTAGGAATAACGGATTTTGAGCTTATTCTATAAACGATTATTATCAGACTTTTCAAACTATGTTTTGAGACTTTCACAAAAGTTGCTCTATACATTTGGCTAACACATTATGCAAATTGTATTCTGATTACGTTCGAACATGCGCAGTGAATCATTATTTGGTAAACCTGCTCATTTTTCATACAATTTTTATTATTTTTTCATTCTGATTGCATGGTATATTGTACAATGTTATTTGTCATATTTTCTGAAAAGAACTTTTTTTTATATTAAGAACTCTGCAAATTATAAGCAAAAAACTTGGCGAAATTTGGGACTTTTTTATCAAAACCTTAATTTCTCTGCGAGTATACATGCTATCCTCATAAAAATAAGCCACTTATTAATAATCTCGAATTTGAAAGCTGTTGCTACATTAGTTTTTACAGGGTTATCCAAAAGATATTCGTTCTTTTTCAATATGTTGACGGTCCCCTATGGGCTTTCGGGAAAAAAATCTTCGCATAAGTATATGACTTATGCTATACTGTTTGCACACCTAGAGTTTCAGGTTAATTCCTCATGTACTTTTCTGGATATTTGACAAAACGTCTAAAATCGCATGTGACCGGTCACCTTTGGCCATATAGTGTATGAAGATGTCAACCAAGTTCGTAAGCCAGCTTCATCCGCCATCTAGTTTCAAAATGACGGCCATTTAAAGAAACTTTAGGATAAAAATAATTTGCAAAATTAGAAATTGAATATGATTTTTTTCTTAAGTGTTTGACCTTAATATAAGAATTCCGGAACATATTTTGTTTCGTCTTTATCTTAAAAAAGTTCGAATTTCTGGGGTGGAGACATTTTGAAATAATCTGATTTTTGTAATACGATGGCATGCGTATTTATTAACCGATTTCCATGTGTCAAAGTATGTGTACAGGACATGTCAAGGTCTCTACCGAATTTGTTAGCCAGTTTCATGTTCTATCTTGTTTCAAAATGGCGCACATAAAATAATTAAATTTTCAAATTCAAAAAGAGGTACAAAAAATTAGAAACTGATAAAGCTTTTTTTTAAGTCTTTGATTTTGATACAAGGATTTCAGAGAATTTTTTTCCGTCTTCAGGGCTCCCACTGGTTCGTTTTTTGAACAGCAGTATAATTACAGAGAAAAATGCTTGGTAGGTTTCGGTAACAATTGGAAGAAAAACGGCTTTCCAGGTAAGTTTGTACGAAATTTATAAAGGAGATTTTTTCTTTTAAAAATAGTGGTGTTCAAAAAACGGACCAAGTGGGAGCCCTGCGTCTTTATCTTTGAGATATAGCAGTTTGAAATTGTAGGGTCTGGCATTTTGAAACAATCTGATATTTGTCATGCGACAGTACTCCTGTATATTAACCGATTTCGATGTGACTAAGCATATGTATAGGAATTACCAAGGTCTCGAAAAAATTCACAGGTTAGCCTCAGCTGACATGTTATTTTAAAATGGCGGGCAGTTTAAGCTATCACTAAATTAGGAGACCAAACTTAAAACTCTCTAAATGAAGCGAACTTGGATATAGCTGACAAATTTGGCGAAATTATCATTCATATCCAGTACTGGCGAAAACTGGTATTGAATCTTCTATAATCAGGTTCCACTAATTTAGCTTCCTGTGTTTGTGTAAAATAAACTGCATTTTTTAAAAAAGGGAATATCGAAGCACCTTTTACACGCGGCACAGGCCGGAAGGGCTTTTTGCATTATACAGTAGACGCTCGTTTTTACGAACCTCTTTTTCACGAACACTTGCGATTTTACGAACTATAGAGTGGTCCCGAATACGCTCCCATAGAAGCAATGCAATTTTTCGCTCCCATTTACGAACTACGGATTATGAAAATCTCTTTTTTGCGAACTCAGCTTTCATACTTCTGCATTTTTTTAAAAATATCGGAACGCAGTGTTACGTCAATTAAACTTTCAACAGGTGTAATGAGGCATTAGGTGCATTCCAAGAATGTGTTGTTTTTCCCAATCTCTTTCGGAGGGAGAGGCCATAGCAACAATTTCAAGTGGTGGTTAAAAGCACTAAGGTACTATTTTGAAGGGAACAATAACTGTGAAAGTATTTCAATCATAGGTAAAATGGAAACATATATTTTTCAAAATGTGATTTAAAAAAAAGAAGATGAGCGATTATTGCCATTCCTAATTTTGTATCTATGCTTCCATCGATGTATTTTCACCTACTAAGTACTAATACAGTCTGTGTTTTCATATTTATTGTTTTCAAAGCATGTTTCTGTGTACTAAAATTATTTTTTTTGTATAAATTTGCATTTATTTCTTGTATATTTAAAAATACATGCATAAATTTATTATATAATAAATAATCTTGAAATACTGCTTCATCTATGAAGAGGGGGCAGTTTAATAAAATTAGATAAGAATAAAGTACTTATTCATATCATTTTTGGTGTTTTTCTATTTTACGAACTTTCTATTTTACGAACTATTTTAGTGTTCCTTACAGGTTCGTAAAAACGAGCGTCGACTGTATATTCATTTGTAGTGCTTTTTTATATATTTTTTCCATGCCTCTTTTGTACATATGTTTTATTTTTGAACTGAATCGTCATCTTTCATATGTTCCTTGTTTTTCTTAAGGAATTAGCAATTTAAATGATACAAAAATGTTCCATAATTCAGCTTAAATTCCAAGATAAGAGTGTGCAGTTTTTAAGAATGCTTTATTAAGGGAAAAATTTTAATTGACCAATTTTGTATAGGTCAAAATTAACATTTTTACCCACTGGCCACTGGCCAGTACACTGATTTTTTTCACTGGCCAGATTTTTTTAACCACTGGCCAGTAACAAAGTTATGTACGCTCCATACAAAATTGTGTTTTTTCTAGCAATCAACACTGTAACCATTCGATATCATTACACAACAGAAAAATTTTATTTTTACTATTAATTGCAATGAAATAAATTCACAGGAAAATTTCAGAAAGGTTACAGCAGAGGGGGGACCCCACCCCCCCTCGGCACTACTAACTAATATGTATTTTTCTGCGACCATTTAAAGAATTTTGCATTTTTGCCGCGATCTTTTCACAAAATTGCGTTTTATTCTAATCTTTTAACGAAATTTGTGGGTTTTTTCACCATTCTTTGAAAATATTTGCATTTTTTTCAAGATTTTTTGACGAACTTTCCGTTTTTTAGGCTTTTTTGACGAAATTTGCGTTTTTTCCGCAATCTTTTGATGGAATTTGTGTTTTTTGCCGCGATCTTTTCTCGAAATTTGCGTTTTTTCCGCGATTTTGTCATGAATTTTACGTTCTTTTCACGAATTTTGCGTTTTTTCAGCGATCTTTTCACGAATTTTGCGTTTTTCCACGATACTTTGAATAATTTTGTGATTCTTTTTCGCGA
The DNA here is from genome assembly GCA_963932465.1 of Maratus speciosus. Classification (NCBI taxonomy): domain Eukaryota; kingdom Metazoa; phylum Arthropoda; class Arachnida; order Araneae; family Salticidae; genus Maratus; species Maratus speciosus. Next base: position 55,658,750 of record OZ010787.1, read on the forward strand.
TTCTTTGTCGAAATTTGCGTTTTTTCCGCGATCTTTTCTCGAAATTTGCGTTTTTTCAGCGATCTTTTCACGAATTTTGCTTTTTTCCACGTTACTTTGAATAATTTTGTGATTCTTTTTCGCGATTCTTTGTCGAAATTTGCGTTTTTTCCGCGATCTTTTCTCGAAATTTGCGTTTTTTCTGCGATCTTTTCTCGAAATTTGTGTTTTTCTGCGATCTTTTGACGAAATTTGCGTTTTTTCCGCGATTTTCTCACGAAAGTTGCGTTTTCTCCGCGATCTTTCATGAATTTTGCGTTTTATCCGCGATCTTTTCACGAAACAGGCATGAGATTGCAAACAGATGAAAAAAAAAAAGAGGAAAAGCGCGTGAAATGGGAAAATGAAATTTAAAATAACGCACGTATCAGACAATCAAAGGTTATTTTATTCGCAGTAAAATTGTCAATATTTTTATTTAAATCCTACTTTTTTTTTTTGGGGGGGGGGGGGGTCAAATTAATAATTTATGCAAATACTGTAAGTAATTCTAAAATAAAGTTTTTATTTTAAGTTTATTCTGATGCAATGTTTTACACAGCAATCCTAAAATTTCAATTGGACAACTAGCTCACAGTTAATAAACATGGCAGCTCATGTTTAACCTTCCGTCTACCAGACGGGTCCAATGTACATTCAAAATATTTATTCAAACCAGAAATTTCTTCAAAACAAACTATAAATCAGACAATAATAAGTTAAATAAACAAATTAAATAGTTTTAAGTAAAAATTCTGGTGTAGAATGTTTTTATAAAACTTGAGTAAAATTTCCGGTAGTTCTAGGGTTAACCTACCACTCAGCTGCAAGAAAAATCTGGTGAAAACATTAATGTTGCAGTACATTTCTCATGATTTGTTGAAATTCGTGTTTTTTCCACACCCCTTTAACACTATTTGTTTTTTTTTTTCTCGATTTTTGCACTTCCCCCACGATCTTTTGACAAAATTCACGTTTTTTCGACGTTCTTTTAACGAAATTCGCGTTTTTTTTTTCGGTGATCATTTGACGAAATATCCGTTTTTCGGCGATTTTCTTCACGAAATTCACGTTTTTTCGGCGATCTTTTGACGAAATTAGCGTTTTTTCGGCGATATTGAGACGAAATTCCCGCTTTTTTAGGCGATCTTTTCACGAAATTCCCGATTTTTCTGCGATCTTTTAGCGAAATTCGTTTTTTCTGCGATTTTTTGACGAGATTCCCGTTTTTCCGCGATCCTTTGACAAATTTCGGGTATTTTCTGCGATCTTATGACGAAATTCGCGTTTCTTACGCGACCTTTTAACGAAATTCGTTTCTTTTGTGATCTTTTGACAAAATTCCAGTTTCTTTCACGATCTTTTGACAAAATTCCTGTTTTTCCGCAATCTTTTCTGAGAATAGGCGTTTATTCCGAAATATTTTGACTAAATTCGCGTTTTTTTGCGATCCTTTGACAGAATTCGCGTTTTTCCGCGATCCTTTGACAGAATTCGCGTGTTTCCTTGATTCTTTGACGAAATTCGCGATCTTTTGGCAAAATTGAGAGGGTCTTTTTGTGGTCCTTAAACGAAATCCGGGGTTTTTCGCGATCTTTTGACAAAATTCGCATTTTCCTCCCAAATCTTTGACAAAATTCGTATATTTGCGTTTTCCCGCGATCTTTTCACAAATTTTGCGTTTTATCCGCGATCTTTTCACGAATTTTTCGTTTTCCAAGACCTTTTCACGAAATTTGCGTTTTCCCGCGATACTTTGAAGAATTTTGTGATTATTTTTCATGATTCTTTGTCAAAATTTGCGTTTTTTCCGCGATCTTTTCACGAAATTTCTGTTTTTTCCGCGATCTGGTCACGAAAGTTGCGTTTTCTCCGCGAACTTTTAGGAAATTTGCGTTTTTTCCGCGATGTTTTGACGTAATTCGCGTTTTTTACGTGATCCTTGGGCGAAATTCACGTTTTTTCGCGATTTTTTGACGGAATTGGTGATTTTTTTCTACGAACGATTGACGAAATTGATTTTTTTCGGCGACCATATCGAAATTAGCGATATTTTTATGTCCGAATTTTCGGACTGATGACGTTTTTTTTTTTTCGAAACCGAATGTCTTAAATTTTTGGAAAATCCGAGACAGAATCATCCCTGCTACTTTCTTTTCTTACGTTCGGGAGAATCGCCGATTTGGACACCGTAAATTCCGAACGAATTTCACCCCTTTCCTCCCTGGCATCGATCTTTCAACTATCGCGTTTGGCGAGTGGTGTCCATTGAGTTTGGCGAGTGAGGACAATAAAGTTAATCGCCACGTTTTAAGTGTTATTCGACGCCTGGCGAGTAGCGAGTGCTAATTTTGTGCTATACAATTTTGTGCAGCTGGGTCTTATGAAAATTTAAAAGGTTAACTTTTTAAAAGTTAATGGATTATTTGATTAACATACTCTTATTTTCTATTTTATTTTGAACACTTTTGCAATTTATACTGCACTCAAACAAATTAAAATTTAAAGCGTGATTCAGACATTTTGGTACACCCTATAGAGCTTTAATATTGTCAATGCTGAAACATTTTTTCGACGATGCATTAAGCTTGAACAATCCTGTATTTTTGTACTTATGATTTCATGAAACAAAAACAATGGAATATCTAAAAGTAACTCTAAAAAAAAAAGATTTTTTCTACTCTAGAATAGCATTTTTGGAACAAAATAACCTTATTTTGAAATATCTTTACTATATGTCAGCTCTTTTGGTATTATATAAAAAGAAGTATATATGAAAAAGGAAGCATTATTTGCTTGGCTTACGAAAGTCTTTTTAAAAAAGAAGCTTTAATGCGTGTTCGTATATGATAGAGGCAAATATGTTTTTGAGATCAATTTTATACTTTGAAAAACCCGTATATGTATTCCTTTTATCACAGAAAAAAGGACAGTGGGAAAGGTTTAGAGATGCAATTGGATAAAATAAAAAAGTCATGCTCTGCTTTAAAAAAATCATTATGAAAAATATTTTGGGAGAAGGATCAGAAACACAGTGATTCAGTTTAAACTTCTAACTTTATTGGTCTCCGATTACGAAAAGAGTTGCCTTCCATCAATCTTTTCGAATGGTAATTTTCACCTTTTTTGAAAGTCTGCTTTTTTGTCAATAATTACTGTTCAGAAATAATGGTGGAAGTTTTCCTCTGCATTAATCGGGCTCTGTACATTATGTATTTGTTAGTACAATTTCAAAGTTTTCATATATTTTTAATTAGCTTTTAACAGTAATTTTCTCTACATACAGAAGACTTTTGTAGAATTCATAGGTATGCATTACAAATATATGGAAACAAAACAAAGTGAAGTTAAAATTTTAGAAGAATCTTTATTTTAATTTTGAAGTTCATTTTGGGAAGATTTCGTCTTGAATGAGATTGTGGCTGGGATTTTGGCTAAGATGTGTTATTATCCCTCCCTCCGTCATCTTGGGTTTTTGGCGATTTTTATCGCTTTGGTAACCTGACGGTTGGCGTCGAGTGATGTGTTCTGGCAACCCTTTTATTACGACGCGAGATCCGGCATTATCGCGGGAACATTCATTTCAATCCTGGATCTTGTTGCTGACGGATTTCCACGTGCTATCACTGACCAGGTTGTATCTCTCTTTTTTTTTTTTTTTTTTCAGTCTTCAATTTAGTGATTTTTTTTATTGCTTTTGCTCTTATGGCTTCCTCGATTTGAGACGTCATCGCTAAATACCTAGCCTTTTTCCGCACTTCTGGAAATAGGCCTATTTTGGGCAAAGAAGGCGATGGTAGTAGTTTGTCTATTACGGAGCTAATCCGCGACAGAGATTTGTTTTTTACTTAAAAGAAATTGGGTTGATTAAATCCAGCATGTGTTGCCGTGAATGTAATGGAGACATGAAAATCCGTAAAAGGACGCAACTGTCTGATGGTTGCACGTGGATTTGTCGTATTAAGAGAATCTAATCTTATTTTTGTATTTTTTCGGAATTTGTTTGCTTAATCAAGAGAATTTAGAGAATTTAATCTTATTTTTGTGTTTTTTTTTTTCATGTTTAAAGTAATCTAGAGATACCACCTGGTTAATTTTATAGCTTATTATAATCCAGAATTTAATATTTTTGTATTTTTTTTCCGAATTTGTCTATTTAAAGTGTTGTGTATTTCAAATGTAAAAAAAAAAAAAAAAGGTAAGTAATCTAGAAAATCTAATAGTTTTATTTGTGTATTTTTTCCTGAAATTTTGCTTTTAATTACATTGTTACATTTTCTTTATTGTGTTTTCTAGTGATTTATGTGCATGTTAGGCTTAGCGAAAAAATATGTAAATGAGACAAATTTACATTGTTTTTGTTAAGCCTAACATGCGCATATTTTCATCATTATTTACATTTTTTTCGTTAAGTCTAACATTCGCATATATCGCTACTTGGCGACATTTTGTACTTGGCGGAAAAGGGGTTTTCACGCCAAAAAAAATCCAAGATGGCGGATGGAGGGATAATAACACATCTGTTCCGGGATTTTTATTTTTTAGCATTAATATAGTGTAAAAATATGAATTAAAAAAAATTTCGTAGATTGCTAGAGGTAATATATGAATATTATATTTTTATTCAATAAGATTTGTTTTAGTAATATCGATTTTTTTCCATTTAATTTTCTTAATTAAAATATCTTTTAAATGGGTTCATTTAAAATATATTTAAAATCCGAATATTTATTTATAAACAACTTTATAAATTCAACTTTATTTAATTTTATTCAACTTATTCAACTTAAAAAAAATAAACTGTGAGTACTTTTGAATGAATGAGAAATGTAATTGTTATTTATTTTGAAATTCGAAAACTTTTTTGTCTTTTTTAATTAAATTAGAAATCTTAATTTATAGAATTTTGTGTTTTTCATTTTTAAAATAAATTCGGATTTATTATTAATAGACCCAATACGCATGCGTGCTAGGAATGAACGGAATTTCTCCCTCTCAGTGATGGAAAATTGGCGCAGAGGTGGAGCCTATTGACACCACTAAATTATAGTAGTATTTTGCCTCTTATCTAATGATCTAATTTCTGAGATTTTATTAAACTGAATAATACCATAAAAATTTAGTGGTGTCAATAGGCTCCACCTTTGCGCCAATTTTCCACCACTGCCCTCTTTTCTAGACGTTCGGGAAGAATTCAGGGTTAAAACACGTTTTGTAGGAGTACGGAAATTATTTGTTAAAAAATGAGGAATAATTTAGTGTATATTGCGAGTTTTTCTGACAGTGTAGTGCCATATAGTCGGGTGCTAGGGAATATCTCATTTTTGACTGAATTTAAACCTTTAGTGCGCAGCGTTGCATATATGTAAACAACAGTGTTTTGAATTTAATAGATTTTTTTTTTTATTCGTATATACCTAATTCACATCAGAAAATAAAAATAGCAAGATATACTTTTATTAATAATAGACATTCCACATTTCAATGAAGCGAAATTAACCATTGAAACTTCAATTCAACTCATTTAAGCTTCATAAAATAAATATATAAAATAAGGTATTTGGGGACATACTCTTTAAATTTGAATTACTTACTAATTTGCAATATTTTAGCGTAAAACAGCCACACGACAGTAGTTTTTACTTGTATTGCAGATGTGCAATAGAAGAAGAGATTGACGTATTATATGAATGTTTAGTTTGTTTGTTGGACAGATTATTTCAATTTTTATTTTTGTTTTTATGTTTGCAAGTTTTAAATTTATTTAATATGAACAAATTCATAGTTTCTAAAAATTTTTATATTATTGAGTACAGCATAAGTAATGCAAAATTGTTTTCCACAATGAAGTTGATGCTAGAATTTATAGATGCTTTTTTATGACCTCATTTCCCGATCTTCACTCTCTTGGGGTAAGAACGGATATCCTGCTTGAGATAAAACCATACTAGGAAACAAGACTTATAGAGCGTGCAAAAAAAATCTTCGAGAAAAAGCAGTTAAAACTATTTACACACGAATGATTATAACTTTTCAAAGGTTGATAAAGACGTGAACATATTTTTTACATTTTTTCAAATTGTAATGTAGATAATATCCTTCTGTTTTTAAATGTTAAATCATTAGACTTATAATTGAAAGGATGTTAGTTAAATTAATTACTTAAAAATGCAAAATAAAATACTTCGTTCATTTTCAAAAGAACGCCAAATTTTTTTCATTTCCTATAAGATTAACAAACCCATAGACAGGATGAGTTTACTTAAAAAAAAAAAAAAAAAAAGTTTTCATTAATATAAGCATGTTAAATAAGTCATATATATATAATGGGCGTACTATGCAAGTATATGTGCAGATTATTTATGGAAAGTTTCTTAAATTATGTTGGAAACTGGCTTTAAGAAGCAACTAATGAGATGGTATCCCATTTCACCATTGCATTCGACTAATGGCTTATTTAATAGAAATACTTCTTTTTCTGATGTACAAAAGTCTAAATTTTGTTTTTTAAAAATATCAATTACGATATACATATCAAAGTACGATTTGTGAGAAAAAATGCTATTTTTAGAACCCCATTAGAAATATATAAACAATTAAGAAATAGAGAACTTTTCATTCATATATAAATGAGTTTCCCTGAACTTTGAAGGTAATGTACAGTGTTGCTAGTGGGCTACTTTTTTAAAATTAAGATTTCTTGAATGGCACAACTTTTCTGAAATGGTAAAATCCCAATTGTTTTCGCCTTAATTAATATGTCATTAGATAAGAAGAATTGTACTATTCAAAAAAGTGGTGCCAATCAAGAAATCCGAATTTTGTAGGCAGAGCATACAACAAAAAACAATTTTTGTGTAGAAAAGAAGAGTTGCAAAAATTTTACTCAGTCAAAAATATGGGTATCTCACTCTAATACGAACCCAATTATTGTTCACAACTGTTATGATAACGAGGCTATTTTAACGAAGTTTGAAAACAGGCTTAGGTCGCTTTATCTATAATGTGATGTCATTAGGAAAAGTGCTGGATGGTTGATTGGGGTTTAACGGCACAAGGTCCCATTCGGGACATGCTGCGCCAAGAAAAGTGCTGGAAGAACACGTTTTGGTATTGAACACCCTACGTAATGAGAACTTCACACTGAAACATGGTACATCTAGTTCAGCGTTGTTTAATTGCGGATGATGGCCATTTCAATCAATTCTGGTGATGTCGTTACATTGCAAAAAGGAAGATGAGTCTGATGCAAATTTCTATATCTTCATTGTTTCTGAAGGTATGAACAAAAATCCCGGTTTAGATTAGAAATGCTCCGTATCTTTTAATTTGCATTCTTAATTCCCTACACAAAATTTGTTTCTTGCCGTGCGCTCTACTTCCTCTCGATATTTGTTCTCGAGTTCCAGGCAAAGTCGTTTTTATATTACGCCTGAGAAGATGAATGGATGAAATTTCGTAAGTTGAAAATACCGGGTGTCCCAAAAATTACTCATGGATTTTAAAATTCAATAACTTGCAAACGATGACAGATATTTAAAAAAATTCTGCTGGAGGGTTATGTATGATGTCAGGATTTTTTTTACTGTGATTCTTGATTTTAGTTTGAATTTCAAATAATAGATGGCGCAGAGAACAACAGGTGCTCAGTCCAGACCCGATTTTTGGTACTTCGGGATCCATTCAATACATTTTAATCTCTTTTTTCTGCATGGAAGAAGAGAGAGACCAAAAAATCGAGCTGGATTTAGCGCTTATCACTTGCAGCCCCATCTATCGATGCTATTTATAACTAAAACTGAGAATAGCAGCATTAAAACTCCTGACATCTTACATAACACTCCTGCAAGATTTTTTTTTAATATCCATCACCGTTTGCAAGTTATTGAATTTTAAAATCCATCAGTTATTTTTGGGACACCCGGTAGCTCCATTTTACGACTGGTTGTCTTTTTACATGCTGGAAAAGGAAAAGTTTAAACCAGAAAAATCACAAAGTGAAATTGAAAATTATTAATAGAGAGGCAATTAGGTAATCACCCGTCATCAAGCAGGGTTGCCGAAATAATCTTTTTTAACTCTGAAAGTTCCCTGTAATATTATTTTCTTTATTTAACCGTTTGGGTGGCACTAGTATGTTATATGTTTCACTTAATTTTAATTCCCAAATTCCGCGTACGCACCAGCATTTAGGTATTGAATTTTCTCTCGTGTAATGTATGCGAAGAAAAGCTTTTACTTCCTTTCATATAAATTTCTTCATAAATGCCGGTGTCATTCAGGTTGTCATTTTAAAATTTTAGAAACTTAAGTACTTTGCCCCTGAAAGGGTTAATGACAGGCATCACGTGTTTGCTTAACCCTTTCAGAGGCAAAGTACTTCTGTTGCGAAAATATAGAAATGATTAAGTAACACCAGGATTTATGAACAAATTTATTTGAAAATAAGTAAAAGGTTTTATTCACGTACATTATAAATGCAAAATGTTGTTCCAAAATTCTGGTGTAGCTGTGGCATTATGGAATGAAAATTTAAGTAGTTTATGTAATATAACGGCGCCTTTCAAGGGGTTAAAGTAAAAGATCTTTCAGAATTTCCGGAGGGAAATCGAAATTGTGTGCAAAGTAGCGCTCATGTATGCGAACAAAATTTACATGCGGACACTGGCCACAAAAAACAGTGGCGCTAGTGTGCACTAATAAATTTAACATGTGCTGCACATGCTCTAAATATAAACGCTCTGGCTCCAAGGTACCTATATAACGCTGATGGCGAACCCGCATGACTGAAGGCCACCACTTTTTCGAAAAAACATTCTTCCACTTATGTAATGAAAAGAGTCTGAGTTTAAAGCGAAGAAAACTACTCAGGAAAAATGTCGGCAGATCGCCTCCTGGCACGCGGGTTCACCTTTCACCGTCTCTGCTGTAAAATTTAAAACTGAAATGTTTATAACGAGTTTGTGAAGAGGTCATTACATTTGGATACTACTATTTTCCCTTTGCCTTATTTAATCGCAATTTTGCGATTAAATAAAGTGAATATTAATATTCAGTAGTAGGGATACTCAGATGTAAGCATTTTTATGTCTCGTTTTATCATCCAATCAAATAAAACCAAAATTCCTTAGAAAAAGTGGTACAAATTTTAAAGGCATCCCACTACATTTAAGTAGCCCATTTTTTGCAAATAACACAGATTTGTTTGCATGAATTGCAAGATCGTAAGATTAGCGATCCAAAACAACTTTTATTTACTTCGTACGATCATTTAAGTGTAGTTATGAATGGTTAAGTTTCGACTCTTAAATTGAAAGTGTGTATTTCAGTTACCGGAAATGTGTATTTAAGTAACTTTAAATATCTTGAAATACTGGTATAGAAAAGAATTTTTAAGCCCTTCGTGACGTGTTTAAGATCGTGTAGCAAATATGTGTAATAGGCTTTCCGAAATAAAAACAACAAATGCATTTTCTGAAAAACATGAATATCCTTAACAGTAAATTACAAAAAAAGTTCTGTCTCAATATAATTACATTTATGTAAGATGGATCACCTATAATTTATATGATGTTGGGAGTGTAATTAACTGTCAGTTTAAATACATGTAAATTTCCAGAAATTTTAAAGCCATTTTTATGCACACAGAAAATATATGAAAAGTTGCCAAAAAGAAAGTTTGAATGTGTTTTTTTTTTTTTTGGTTTTTTTTTTCTGGAAGATTATTTTATAGGGCTTCCATTGTAATTCATTACGTTTTTTAGTAACTCAAATTCTATATTGAGGAAAAAAAATTGTAAACTATTATTATTATTTTCAGTACGTAATAAATATTCCATTATTTTCCCTTAAAATTGTAAAAATTAACCCATTACCCACTGGTGTTGCGTTGACATAACGGTCAAAATAAATGCGCATGCTTAAATTATTTACCTAGCTACTATTATATTTGAATTAAAAAATTAGTTTTGATGTTTGATGTTTGTTTAGTTACTGCAACTACAAAATATCAAGTTGGGCAGAAAAATTTTTCAATAATTCTTATAAACGTAATAATTTATTGCAATTTAAAATATTTTTCACTTTAACATTTTTTCATAATTTTAAAATTAATAATTTTAAACAATTGAAAATTTTTGATCTTTTAAACAGTTTCATTTTAAAAATAATTAAACTCTTTAAGCTCTCTTGATTATTTCCTGGGGGAGACGACATTTTAGTTTTCATAGGGGAAGGATGATGTAGAAAATTGTTTAATTATTTATTATTACAATAAAATATCAAATGAGACAAAATACAGGGGTCCGTAAAGTTTGCAAACAGTCGAATAACTCAAGAAATTCATATAAGATTAAAAAACGAAAAAATACGTGTTAAATATTTTTTTAAAAGCTATTCCATGATACGAAAGTTGACACCCCACCCCGACCACCTGGGGGTCAGAGGCGTTCCAACTTTGAAATCTTTAATGATTATCCCCATTTTTTATTTCGGATTCGGATTATACGGGAAAAAATGCGCAACTTTTGCTTTTAACATTTTTTTTTTCTAATCTTTGTAGATGACGGTGTAAGCCAGCAAAATGTGTCAGATACATATTTTGCTTTCTGAATCATGTTTGCAATCACGAAAAGTTATGGGCCAAAGCTTTCGTCGCCAAAGTGGTCCCCTCAGCTGGAATTGTATTTGTCGAAACTATCAATGGAGGTTGTTTCGATGACAAAAGTGCTTTATATGCTTTTGCCAAGAAAATTAACAGAAATACATGGTGGTTCAAATTAAAGTATCCCTGTTTCGGACGTTCTAGTGAGAGAAACAGTGGATGTAACGTCTTCATATTTGGAGAATATACATATCAAACCATGGGAAACTGATTGGTGAAAAAAAATTTAGTTCAACCAAAGGCCGCTAGGGGAAAATGAGGCGCTGCGATCGGCTTAAGGTAAGGAAAATGTACCGAAACAAATAACCAAAGAATACAACGTGTCCGTAATTAACATTTTTAAAAATATTCCCATTACTAAATTTTTAGTATTCTTCGCCGAATAAGAATACTAACAAAATTAATCGGAGCATATACTAATAAAATTTAAATGAATAATACTAATAAAATTTATTGGTGGGAATCGGCTTGCTGGCACCTAGATGTTTACACCTTTGGTCATATTACATTTTCCAAACCTATCGTAGCGCCTCATTTTCCCCTAGCGGCCTTTGTTTGAACAAAATTTTTTTTTGCACCAATCAGTTTCCCATGGTCTGATATGTATATCTTCCAAATATGAAGTCATTACATCCACTGCTTCTCTCGCTAGAGCGTCCCAAACAGGGATACTTTAATTTGAATCACCCTGTATATTAAATTAGATTTCTATTTGTGTTTTTATTTTATCCATTCAATCCATTCTAATAAATAAACCTTCGTTTTTTGATATTTGATATTTCAATGCATAAAGATGCCCTTTCCTATTCCGAACAGAAATGAGATAGTCTTTGTTATTTGTTAGAGGTAGGCGTGGATATTCTGCATCTTCGATGGCTTCTGCTGTTTTTTTTTTATACTCTAAATCGTGGTGAGGATGTAAGTGCATCGATTTTTTTACTATTACTATAGAGTAGCATATAGAACAAAATAAAAAAAAGTACATATAACTTTTGTGTGTGAGTGTGCTGGCGGAACAAAGAATGGGGAAGAACTGTATATTTCAGGTGGTGGTGGGATTGGAGATTTAGATCATTGATTAGTTACTGGAACCAGAAAATAACAAGTATGGCAAAAAAAAATTCGATAATTCTAATAAATGTAATAATTTTTTGTAAATTAATATATTTTTTCACTTTAACATTTTTTTTCATTAATTTAAACAATAAAAAAATTTTGATATTTGAAACTATTTTATTTAAAAAATAATTTAACTCTTTGACACTGTCGGTATTTGTGATGCATATATGCATCGTCAAAAGGTACATGTGGAATTTGTTTTGGGCTCCATTAATAAATGAATAATAATATTTGACTTCTTTAATTAAAAGATTTTTTGGTATTTCACAAGTAAAGGGGACAGTTTAAAAAACACGGTCCAAATAAAATTTGTGTACGCGATGCGGTCTCGAAAGGGTTAAGATGTAATGATTATTTACTGTGGTAGACGACGTTTTAATTTTTATAACAGAAGGATAATGTAGAAAACTATTTATTTATTATTAAAATAAAATAACAAATGTGACAAAAAAGATAATCTAAAACATAACTGGCAGAACAAATTAAAAACAAATCAGTTTATTTCCTACATTTTTTTAAATCCGAGAATGGGCATTTATTAATATATTTCATTCAGTTAGTTTTACGTTCAATGTTAAATTTTTGTAACAAATAAGTTAAACCAATTGAACATTTACAAAAAAAATCAAACAATGTGATACATAAAACCCATTAAAAACTTAGAATCCGTTAGAAAGAAATCTAAATAAATTTTAGACTTTTCTCATTTTTAAGTTGCAAATATTTGTATTACAGATTTTGTATTATGCTTATGATGAGTGTGTACAAATTGATAAGACGCATGTAAAATGTAAGCAACATTTTAAAAGTCTAAGATTTTATTCGATTTAATTTGAAGGGAACCTAAGTTTTTAGGGTATTTAAGTTATCATATTGTTTAAATTTTGTTTTTATTTTTTAATGTTCATTTGGTTTAACCCTTACAGGCGCGGAGTAATTGTGTTTATAAATTGATGAAATGATAGACTCACATCAGAGTTTATGAACGAGTTTATTGGAAAATACGAACTTGCTTATTTTAAAGTACGTTATAAATGGAAAATTTTAATTAAATATTCTGGGTGCCACTAAAATAAAAATTAGGTGTCCTTTTTTAAGGACACTGGCCGCAAAAGGGTTAATTTATTTGTTACAAAAATTTAACATTAAACGTAGGACTAACTGAATGAAATATATGAATAAATGTCCCTTCTCGGTCTTGAAAAATGTAGGAAATAAACTGATTTATTTTTTATTTGTTCTGCAAATAACGCTTTTGTTTCTATATTTTTTCACATTTGTTATATTATTGTAATAATTAATAGATACTTAAACAATTTTCTACATTATCCTTCCCCCATGAAAATTAAAACGTCTTCTCCCCCAGGAAATAATCAACAGTGCTTAAAGAGTTAAATTATATTTTAAATTCAAAAGTTTAAAGATTAAATTTTTTCAATTGTTTAAAATTATTGGGTCGTTCGGAAAGTCGTGCCCGTATGGGAAAATCAATTCGCACCGGAAAATTATACCGTTTAATTATTAGATATTGATTCCGATATCTAATGTCTAATAATTACCAGGCAGAATTTTACTGTACGAATTGATTTTCCCAAACGGACACGACTTTCCGAACAACCCAATAATAAATTTAAAATTATGAAAAAAAATGCTAAAATGGAAAAATATATTAATTTACAAAAAAGTATTACATTTATTAGAATTTTTGAATGTTTTCTGCCCTACATGCTAGTCAGTAGTTGCAGGACTTAATCAATCATCAAAACCTATAATCCCACCTCCCCCACTTGAAATTAACGCTGCTTCCCATCCTTTGCTCAGCCAGCACAAAAACATTTTATATGTTTGTTTGTTTTTTGTCCTATATGTTATTCTATAGTAATAATTAAAAAAAAAAATCTCATACACTCCCATCCGGCCCCGAATTAAGTGATTTTTTTTAACAGCAGAAGACGTCCAAACACAGAGTATCAACACACCCCGCCACCAAATAATGAAGACTATCATTTTTCTGTTCGGGAGGGGAGGTGCATATTTACTCGTTAAAATATCAAAATGCGCAGTTTATTATTTAAAAATGATCGACTGGATAAAAATAAATGCAAATAGAAAGCTAATTTAATATATTTCTATTAATTGTTATGGAAAAAGCATATAAAGCGCAATGAAAACAATCTCCACTGATGGTTTTCGAGAAACACTATTTCCGCAAAAGACGGCAACTTTGAGGTTAAAAGTTCTGGCCAATCAGATTTCGAGATGTCAAAACCTGGTTGGGAAAACCAAAATATCAGATTGGCAACTAAGTTCCCGCAGTTTGTTTAAATACATTATATCTACCGGAATCTGTATCCTGTTTTTTTTTTTTTATCGAGTTAATTTATGTTAAATTTCAGACCATTAAAATGGAATGTTAACTGTAAAATGCAAAGTGGGTTGACAACTAAATTCCCGCCGTGTTAATAAATATGTGATCTACCGAATCTGTATTTTGGATTTTTTTGATCGAGTTAATTTAAGTTTAATTTCAGATCATTAAGTGTTTGCTCTCGCATGTCCAGTCTGATTGGATATCATCAAAATTTGTTTTTTTCACCAGTAATAAAGGAAATAAAATTTACCTTTTTTAATTAGAGCATTTTTGAAATTGTGTACTTGAACGAAACTTCTTTTTAAAAAGTGATTTCAACCGAAAAAAAATTGTGTTTGAGACGCCCGAGTCGAAAGGGTTAAAATGGAATGTCAACTATGGAATGCCAACTGGGTTGGCAACTAAGCCCCCGCCGTTTTTTCTTTAATTTTTTAAATGTTTATTTTTCAATGAAACATAACAAATAATTAATCAAAATTATATTCTCCCTTGTTGTTTACAACTTCTTCCCAACGTTCAACAAGATTTTCAATAGCACTTTGGTAGAAATCCCCCTGTTTCAACTCGAAAATGTCATCCCACCAAGCTCTCAATTCTGCGTTAGTATTGAACGAGACTCCGCGCAAAGCATTTGAACTAGATCGAAAGATGTTGAAATCCGTTTGTGCCAAATCAGGAGAGTACGGCGGGTGTGGCAGAACTTCCCAGCCATGCGTTTGAATGGCTTCCTTGGTCATATTAACGATGTGAGGGCGGGTGTTTCCGTGCAGCAAAAGAACTCCATGTTGCCGATTATTAGGTCTTTTCTCTTAAATAACCGTGTTGAGTCGTTTCATTTGTCGAACATAGAGTTCCGCGTTGACCGTTTGGTTCCGTTCAAGCAATTCGTAATGGATAATTCCTTCCTAGTCCCACCAACGCACAGCATCGTTTTACGGGGATGAAGATCTTGGTTCACGTGCGGTGTCGCTAATTTACCGGGGATAAGACATTCCTTGCGCTGCGTCATATTAATGTACAGGCACCATTTTTAGTTGCCAGTAACGATTCGGTAAAGAAATCGTTGCTTGTGTCCATGAATTGAGGGATGAAAAGTAAACAAACCAGCCGAGATTGTCGCTCGTTGATTTTTTTTTTTTCACTTAAAGCATGGGGAACCCCTGCTCCACACTTCTGAATCTTTCCCATCGAGTGAAGATGCTTTTCTATAGCAGTGTGGGAGAATTTCATTTTCTCTGCCGCTTCCCTTGTCGTTTGACTCGAATTTTCGTGCAAAAGTTGTTTTAATCGCTTATCATTGAACTCAACTGGACGGCCAGAACGAGATGCGTCTTTGAAGTCAAAATTTCCATTTTTGAACTTGGAGGGTTGCCACAAGCGATTATTTTTCAATTCTAACTGGCACCACTTTCTCAAAACAGAAATCATTAACACGCACGTTGACAACATTTGTAAGAGAAATATACAGGGTGATCTTTTTTAAAGTGACAGTGTTTGGAGCGTCCTGTAGCGCGATCTAATAGCCGAAATAGCACCAAACTGGGTATTTAGACTAATCAAGACATGGGAAAAATGATTCCGTTGAATAATTTAGTTCCAAAAATCGCCGCTAGGGCATTTTGTAGCGCTTTGCAATGTATAAAATGTGAGAAAAGAAAAATACTAACACATGCAATCGTACAGTTAAATTATTAATGTTTATTTACTCATTAACTTCCCCGGTGAGGAATTAGACCACCTTCAATATGAGCACCTTCCTCAGAAATAACACCGTGCATTCTGTGCGCAACGTTCTCCACAGCCGTACGTAACATATCACGAGGAATATTCCGCATCCATTCATGTATTTTATTTGGAAGGATTTAAAATCATCCAAAATTTTAAATTTCCATTCATTGAAAAGGGGGATAGGTTTATTGAATTTGTAACTTAAATTGAGTATGAACATACCAGTGGTGGAAAATTGGCGCAGAGGAGGAGCCTATTGACACCACTAATATTTTATAGTATGCTTCACCTTAATAAAAACTCAGAAATTCTGTCATTAAATATGCCGAAAAATACTACTCAAATTTAGTGGTGTCAATAGGCTCCTCTTCTGCGCCAATTTTCCACCACTGACATACGTAATTCAGATTTGAATAGGTTGAAAGATTTTTTTTAATTCATCTTCTTGTTTAATCTAAATTTAGTACCATACTTCATTAACCTATTCAAATCTGAATTACATATGTTCATACTCAATTTAAGTTACAAATTCAATAAACCTATCCCCCTTTTCAATGAATGGAAATTTAAAATTTTGGGAGATTTTAAATCATTTCAAATAAAATATATGAATTATTCTTCTACTTGCACTTACAATAGAATAAATACAAATTTAGAAAAGGAAATATTGAAATTGAAAAATACCTTTGTTTTTTGTTCAGTCGATAAAGCATCTAACAATTATGTAGTTATTTGAAAAAGCTATTATACTAATATGATGTCACCTACAGTTTGTATAAATCTACAATTCAGACTCTGATTAAGAAACATCTGGCCTTTTCAAAAAAGGTTTATATTCCTTTGCCTAAAGTAAAAAAATTATCTTTCCTTTTCTTTTCGTAACACCTAAATTTCATAAAATACCAATTAAGTACAGATTTGTTTGTAGTAATGTAAACAGTATTGGAAATGGATTTAATCGCGAATTTGAAGAAATGTTAAAAAGGATTTTGAATATCCTAAAATTTAAGTATAATGATACTAATACGTATTGGATTATTTTGAACAGTTATGAGATCAGAAATGAATTAATTAAAAAAGATATACAGTGTATTCAGACATATGATTTTGAGAATCTTTTCACAAATATTCCTATCGCAGGGTTAAATGATGTCCTATTAAAAGTTGTCGATTTAAGCTGATACTGATTTAGATTTTAATTTATTTAAATTATTATGCAAATTTTGTTTATATAACAACTATGTTTATACAGGTTCAAATATTTATTTACAAAATAATAGAATAGGAATGGGAACAAGTTATTCTTCAACGGCAGCTAACTTATTTTTATTTTTTTATGAATTGCAATTTTGTAGTGTCAATAAAGATGTTAATTTTCTGGCTTTCAGATATATAGACGATTTAATAATTTTGAATTGTGGACGCGATTTTTTGGGGATTTCATGTAACATTTATCCTGATATGCTGGTCTTGAAAAAAACAAATGAAAACAATAGTGCTGCTGATTATCTTGATTTAAAACTAAACATTTCAAATGGTATACGCATTTCAATATACAATAAACGGGATAACTTTAATTTTGAAGTTAACCAATTAGTTAATTGGAGTTCAAATATCCATAAACGCGTTTACGTCAATATTATAATAGGTCAGATATTTCGCTACTATAAACTCTGTTCGAATAAGCGTTTATTTTTTAAAGAACTTTTTAATTTAACCAGCATTTTGTATTATAAAAATAACATACCTTTGAATTTCATTAATAAATATACTAGTTTTAGAGACAGTCTTCATTTTTGAGTAGTTGCTATGCGATTGACAGCTAATGATTTGTATTACTTAAAGCCTTTTTTGGACGGCTTTACAAGGATGTCTGCAATTGTGTGGCAACAGACATGGAACGAGCATGGACAGATTTTGGATCACTGGAAGTTGGTTATTGTTTTTGTGGCTGTGTGGCTCGGATTTGGGTAAAATAATTTTATTGCTGTTTCAGTATATATAACACATACGTTTTAAATCAGTTGCTTCTTCGAGATGTACTGTTTATTGTCACGTCGGGCCCGATGGGGGATTGTTCGCGATATGCTTTCAATTGTTTTTATGCATTTGATTTATGCTTTGCGACACTCTGGCCAAAACCCACCGCCACTACTGAATAATAGTTTGTTGTGAATTGTAATTAGTCTGAAACATTGCTCTGCTTTTTTTAAATGCCCACTACTGAAGAGGCCACAGCTTTTTGGTTGTTTTTTCTTGTTCGGGTTATATCTGTCAAAATTTCTTAGATGTTTTGGTTATTCTTAGTTTAATTATGGTGCAAAATTCTGAGTCTGCCGAATGCATTTAATACATAATGCGCTATATATATATATATATATATATATATTCATTTTAGTAGCATAGCGTCACTCAAAATTCGATATCAGAATTTTTAGGAACCATATTTAACACGTTGAGTGCTACATCAGTCACCGGTGACTGACACTGAACTTTCCACTTCGGCTGCATCAGTCATCGGTGACTGACACTTATAAATTGTATAACGGGAATCTTATTTCATGGCCCAAACGGAAAGACAGAAAAAATTGACTTGGCATTCAACGTGTTAAGATTCGTATAGTCATAAAATAAAGTGCCGCATCAAACTTTTAACCTGTTAAGGGTTTTGTATTGATATCGTAACTTTTTGGGGGTTAAGGATCAAAGGATTAAAAAAAATAAAAGATCACTGCAATCAGTACATAGCACTGTCCAAAAAGTACACTTCCATAGGTCACATTGGATTAAATTTTCTTAGAAACAAAATAAACTTAATGAAATTCGAAAATTTAACAAAAAGTGCAAATGAAAAATAGAATACTTTTTTAATGAATTAAAATACACAAACTTGCAAAACATCTTTGAAAAGAAAGCTAATTAAAATATGCAATATTTTTTCTGGACACACATTTATAAAAAAAATGTCAAAATACATAACACGTAAATATTAGAAAGGAAATAAGCATTATAATTCATTTTTAATTTATTCCCATAACAATAACAAAATTTATTTTACGCAAAGTAAAAAAGTTATTGAAATAAATAAAATTAAAATTAAAAACAGTCAAATTTTTCATGTGCGTGTCTATATTATAACAGAAATTCCTCAAATGTGCATCTCAAATTCAATATGGAAATAAAGAAATGAAAATCTGTATCATATCCTGAAATATGATCCAAAAGTTAAGATTTGAATGCTTAGAAAATTAAATATTACTTTAAAAAACAAAAAATCATGACAACGGGGAAATGTAACATTTACTTTTGTTACACAAGGAACACCTGAACATATGATTAGTAATTTGGGCCTCCGGTAGATAGTTAAAAATACATTTTATTTAAAGTAAATATTATTATAAGATGATGTCTACAGAAATTTAATGAAAAAGTTCCCTGATATTTCCTTGATTCAATCTTTTGTTGTTGTTGTTGTTGTTTGTTTGTTTGTTTGGTACTGCCATCTAATTGCTTTTTGACAACTTGAACTAGTTAAATGCATATTCAAGAGAGGTCGCCACCAGAATTTATTTCAGAATACATCCAAAGCACCGCCCCCTGAGTCACCCTACGGTCCCTTAAGTATTCCTACCAATAATTTTTTTAACTTTTTTCCGCTTCACTTTTCTGGGAATAAACAAGGTAGAGAAATCTTTTATAAAATACTGGTGTCAACATTTAAGGGACCGTACCTACGCTAAAAAATCCGCCTTCGGCAGCCGCCATTTTTATGTCACTTTTGTGTCAGCACTCAGGCCTAGTATTCAGGGGGCGGTGATCTAAAGAAAGGCTCCTGTCCCGTCAGGCGAGGACACGTGAGGGCTAATGCTAAACCCATGGGAAGATTCTTTTCAAATATCTCGATTGCATCTCGATATGTTTATATATATATATTACTATATATATATATATTACTATATATACGTATATATATATTACTATATATATATATTTGCAGTGGATGGAGGAGGATCCCTAATCTGCTCTTTTTAAAATTTTTCGATTTTGGTTGCAGATTTTTTTTATATATAAAGTTACTTTCACTTTCAGAACCGGTTTCGAAAGTGAAAGTGTCATCTTAAAAAGAAAAAACTACATGCAAAATCGAAAAAGTTAAAAAAGGGCATATGTAGGGATTGACTTCAACTATCCAACGTAAAAAAAAATGAAAAAAAAATGAAAATGTTGGAATGCGAACGAGTTATTTGAAAAGAACCTTCCCCTACGCTTAGCATTAGCTCGCGAGTGTTTTCGCCTGATGGGACGGAAGCCTTAATAAGGCACTCTGAAAATTTTTCGTTGTAAGGGTGTACTGAAATCCAAACTGCTTGTTTTCTGACTCATTCATTTTTGCTCTCAAACGCATCCAATTGGAAGGCCCTCTTATTCAGAAACTATATAATGTGCGGTATGGGTAGATTTTTCTGATACAGGCAGAATATATTTCAAAAAATGCTGTCAAAGTTGACATTTTGAACTGAATTTCCCCAAGGCGATAGTGCTGGAAACGAAAAAAATGTTCGTACTCAGAAAATAAATATTTATAAATCAAGTTATAATTGATTGAGCGAAAAATAAAAACACAGGTCGCTTTATATATCTCTTCTAAAATTCCGGCAGCAAATTTCATGTTTTTATTTTTAAAAATGAGTCTGAAAATGTGTCAGAAAATTTAGAGTTACTGAGCGTGGAAAAACATTTCTTTTTTTAATACAGCCTTAATATTCGAGATAACATCGCGGGCCACTAAAATAAATTCGACGGGCCATCTGTGGTCCGCGGAAACGGATTAAAGACTACTGCGCCTAACGTTTCAACGCTTAATTATTTTAAAAATAGTTTATGAATTAAACAACAAAGAAACAACTTTAAAGAAGAGTATACGAAAATAAGAGGTTAAAATATTTAACTTTTTTATGACAGAAAAATACCATGGACATTGGAGAAGAAAACTATCTGGTCTCTAACGAGTTTATCATCAAGATATCACAAATAAACGTGTGGATAAATCGCAGCTGTCCAGTTTTTCAAAAGTTCTGTTTTCGTAAATAAGGTGTTTCGCGCATGTGCTCGAAGTTCTGTGTTGGGAGTTTGGGATTTATTTGTTTGATTATGTTTTGCTTGTGCTTATGTTGATATGGTGCGGACATGTGAAAAGTGTAACATAAATTTCACTCCTCAGGCTACTTTTTATAGGCATCGTAGGTTGTGTGTCATAAACACACACAAGGATGTTTTTAAACTTAATTATTTATTCATTAGTTTTTAGGCATACTACATGTGAGAGTTGAGAAAATAAGGGATTTAATAATGTGCAAATAAATCCGCCAAAATATGCCAAAGCACTTTTAAATTGTAACAATGAAACATTTATAGAAAATAAATTATAAATAAATAAAAAGAAAAGTGCCCAGTTAAACTGATGTCATTGAGCTCACAGGCTATTCACACTAATTGTATATTATACTCTTATTTCAAAGAATAATGATCCTTAAAAAATAAATGAAGCCCCCGTTTCCCCCCTTTATACTTAACCAATGAACCTCCAAATCTAATCAGGTAAGCTCCTTAACATAATAAACCGGTATACCAAATTAAAGCAAATCAGATAATCCTGCATGAAAAAACATATCGCTAAAAAGGGGGGTCTAACCCCCTTTCCCCCTTTATACTTAACTAATGAACCTCCAAATCTAATCAGGAAAGCTTCTTATAAGATTGAACATAGAAAAAAAATCAAAGTAAATTGGATAATTCTGCATGAAAATCCATTTATCTGAATTAAGGGGAGGGGACTTGTCTCCCTTTCCCCCTTTTATACTTAACCAATGAACCTCCTAATCTAATGAAGAAAGCGCCATATCTGAATAAATCGGTATATCAAATTTGAAGCAAATCGAATAATTCTGCATGAAAAAAACTATTTATCTAAATTAAGGGGGGAGACTAGCCCCCGCCCCCTCTTTATACTTAACCAATAAACCTTCAAATTTAATCAAGGCAGCTCCTTAACATAATAAACCGGTATACCAAATTTGGAGCAAATCGAATAATTCTGCATGAAAAACCCATTTATCTAAATTAAGGGAGGGTAGCACCCTTTCCCCCCCTTTATGCTTAACTAATGAACCTCTAAATATAATAAAGGCAGCTTCTTAACATAATAAAGCGTTATACTAAATTTGGAGCAAATCGAATAATTCTGCATGAAAACCCATCTATCTAAATTAAGGGGGGAGTAGTGCCCCTTTACCCCCTTCATAATTACTAATGAACCTCCAAATTTAATCAGGGAAGCTCCTTAACATAATAAACCGGTATACCAAATTTGGAGCAAATCGAATAATTCTGCGTGAAAAACCCATTTATCTAAATTAAAGGAGAGGGGACTAGCCCCTCTTTCCCCACTTTATACTTAACCAATAAACCCCCAAAACTAATCAGGGAAGCGCCTTATCAGAATGAACCTAGGAAAAAAATGGAGCAAATCGAATGATTCTGCGTGAAAATCCCATCTATCTAAACCAAGGGGGGGGGGAGTAGCCCCTCTTTCCCCCCTTCATACTTAACTAATGAACCTCCAAATTTAATCAGGGAAGCTCCTTAACATAATAAACCGGTATACCAAATTTGGAGTGAATCGAATAATTCTGCGTGAAAAACCCATTAATCTAAATTAAAGGAGGGGCTAGCCCCCTTCCCCCCCCCTTTATACTTGACCAATGAACCCCCAAAACTAATCAGGGAAGCATCTCTATGGTCTTATCAGAATGAAACTAGAAAAAAAATGGAGCAAATCGAATGATTCTGCATGAAAAACCCATTTATCTAAATTAAAGGGGTGGACTAAGCCCTCTTTCCTTCCTTTATACTTAACCAATGAACCCCAAAACTAATCAGGGAAGCGCCTTATCAGAATGAACCTAGAAAAAAAAATGTGAAGCAAATCGGGTGTTTCTATCAAGAGTTATCGCGTTACGTGCATACAACATACATTGTACATACATACATACATGCAGAACCGGCGGGCACATTAGCTCTCAGGCTTTGATAGCCTATGAGCTAAAAATGAAGGCTGTAATATTAAAAAAAAAAAAAAAAAAAAAAACACTTTTATCAAATAGTAGTTAAATATTAATTACTTTACAATTATATATACTATTATAAATAATTTAGAATATAATTATAAATAATTTAGAAATCCGAATAAGAGAGCGTAAATAATGTTTAAATTTTTCTTTCGCTTTCAATTTCTTAAAAAATAAACAGAGCAGAAATGATGTATTTTTAATAAATTCGTTTGCTTAAACTTTCTAACAAATGTACTAAAAAAACATAGAAATTTTTATAATCGATTTCATTTTCCACACCAAAATAATGTATTATTATGAGAATTTGGGGAAAAAAACATGAATTACATTAAAAATGTTAGGAGATATTTTCAAGAGGAATATTGGATGTTTATTAAAGAGTTTTTTTTTTTTAACTCACTTATTACATTTACTTATTAATAATAAGAAAGTTAAAGAACTAGACAGCAGTAATAATATAAAAACTTTGCAATCAAAATTTGAGATACCACCGAAACAGTAAAGAATGAGATTTAGGTATTTAAACACTTCTTCCAGATCAATTGAAAACGTATGACGTAAGTACAAGAACTCTTAAATTATGTTGAATAAATCATATATAAAAAATAACTAAAGGAAAACATAGTAAAAATATTAGCATCAAATTCGGTCAAAATCACTATTCGGCGCATCCCTAAGTGTGTTAAACACACTATTTTGTTGTAAAGATGAGCAAGTTACAAATAAAAAGAGAAAACTTTGGTTGGATCAAAAACGTGAACGCAGGGATGTGATTTCCGACTTTTTGCATACCAATATAATCTTAGAGAAAATGTTATCTTATTTAATACCCAGGTAGCACACGGATATTGGCCGATGTTCCTACCAATATCGGCGGATATTTTGAATGTCAGTGAATGTCGAACATCCAATTTACGACATTCGCCGATATTTACTGACGTAACTTAAAATTAGTGTTCAAAATAAAGCATTTACAAGAATTGTTTGTATTATTTATAACATTGTAATATAGAAATAATATGCTGCAAAATAAAATTTAACAAGTTTGCGTTTTTTTAAGAAACATAATTTTTTAATACTTCATTTTGAATATCTGATTTACATTGGCCAATGTTGTAAAACTGATATCGCAGTTACAACATTCAGCGGTATCCAGCGACATTCATAGGAACTACCGGACATCTACAAATATCTGTTGACATCCGTATCCGGCGAAGTTCGTAAATGTGAACTGAAGTGAACAAACGGCCCTACAATATCGCTTGGCTTTCGCGGTAATCCCTAATCCTTTGTGCTTTGACTATTGTTCGGTACCCCTTGCCTTTTGTCGACTCATTCATATTTTTATACAATAGAAGCTGTCTGTAAGTTTCATTTTTTCTGTTTCACAGCTCTTTAAACATAAATATCAGAAGCCCTTTAACAAGGATCGTAAACGGTAAGTAATGTCATTTTTTCTTGTTTCTTTAAAAAATAAAATGCATGTATAAAGGCATGTTCTGTAACGTGTATGCTTAAATATGCAATTTTAAGTATCATATATCAGTGGTCGATGTAGAGTTTTCCCTTGGAATGCGTTTTGCGAAATATAAAGTTATTTTTATGATATTTATTATACTTTCGTGAAAACTAGTATTTTGTAACGAAAAATGAAAATGCAGTTAATCAACTTCTAATCGAGACTCTTTTAATGTCTTGTGAAAGTTTTCTTTAGTGAACTTCTTTTAGACCTAACAAAATTAAAATAATTAATGACGAGTATATTTTTTTTTGTGAAGGGACTTACTTAATTTTGTGAATTTCCTAAAACCCCCAAAATTTTGCCTGGATATTCTAGCGCGATGTAATAATGTATAGAATTAAATTACAAACATTTTCAGGTATCTACATGTATCTTTTGTAATACATGTAGCATGAGCGGATTAAAATATATATATATATATAGAAGTCCAATTATTTTCATTGATATACCGATATTAGGTGTACTACTTTGTATAAAAAACTCAGTGTTTCTGATCATTGTGGTCTTACGCTTTACAAATAATTTTAAAAGGAAAAGAAAACTGATATTGAGGATTTTTTTTTAAGTCAAAACTTATAATCTCTGCATTGTTAGTTAATTTAAATTATATTAAACAAAAACATAATTTGAAGAAGAAATTTAAAAAAAAAAAATTATTTCCTACATTTAAGCCCGAGAAAGGACAGATATTAAGTTATTTCATTCAATTAGTTCTACATTTAATGTTAAATTTTTGTAACAAATTAGTTAAGGCAATTGAAGATTAAAAAATAAATATAAAATTCATACAATATGATGCTTAAAACACTCGAAAAAATTAGATTCCGTTCAAATGAAATCGAAATAAATCTTAGACTTCTTCCATTTTTAATTGAAAATATTTGTATTGCAGATTTTGTATTATGTTTATGAGAATTGTGCATAAAATGATAAGATGCATGCAAAATACAAAACTTAACTAATTTGTTGCAAAAATTTAACATTAAATGTAGAACTAATTGAATGAATTAACTTAATATCTATCCCTTCTCGGGCTTAAACAATGTAGGTAATAAATTGTTTTTTTAATTTCTTCTTCAAATTATGTTTTTGTTTAATATGTCGAGTTTTTTAATAACTGCTGCACTCAGACGAATGCATTTCAAAATTAATAGAGAGTATCATCATCAGGCTTTGATGTATGCGGTATTGCATCCTAATGTGGGATGCAGTTTACCAATGTGTAATTCAAAATGTTTCACCACTGTAGTAATGCAGGTTGCGGTAGTTTGGACAAAAACTTTTAATCTGAACGTAAAAAATCTATAATTACAACATAAAATATTAATTTCACTTAAATTTAGATACCTTATTTCCCACTCAGAAGCGCTATGAATGTAAATGTAAATTGTGTTGAATCCTTAATACTAATATTTAACAATATTATACCTGTGATACAGTAAAAAATAAAAGTTTTACTTAAATTTTTAAACCTTATTCTATAAATAGTTCTCATCTCGGAAAAAAAAACATTTTAAATTTAAGTTATTTAATTCCCCACTAAGTTCGCTACCTGCGTAAAAATAGCTATCCAGTAGAAACTTTTTACTAAAATATAAACTTGACCAAAGCAAAAACTTATTCTGAAAATATCCATTTTATTTCCACTATGACGCCATATTCACCTTTTTAAATTTTGAAAACAAAAATTAGCTCAATTTAATATTTCACGTGAAAATCTTTCAACTAAATAGAAATAAATTGTTATTACGGTTTTAGAAATTTTTGCAACAATGAAGTAAAAATGTTACAATTTCTATGAAAAATGTCAGTTGATTTTCAGTGAAAAAAGCGAAAATTGGAATTATTAAGAAAAATATTTGAATAATGTAAAAAAAAAAGAATTTGCACATGTTTCTCTCTGGGTTATAATTCACCCATATGCAAAGGCATTTTACCATTCGTTTTGGCCCTGACGTCAGGCAAACTTTTTTACACTGTAAATTTATAATACCATTAGAATTAGTAAAGAATAAAAAATGAGTGGCATCAGGGACAAAATGGTGGGAAGAAAAAATGAAAAAGTTATGATCTCCATAGGCTTTTCCATGTTAAATTAACATTGAGAAGTGACACTGGAAATAAATAAGTATTGTGCTGCTGCGCAATACTTAAATAATTTCCAAAATCCAAATTAAAGTAAAAATACATGATGATGTGCCAATAGGAATTTCTTAAATTATTTTTTAATTAATAATAATTATTATATTCCAGTTTTTTTTTCAATATTAATCTATCAACAACATTTAACCATTCTCATGGTCTCATTTCCCAATATGGATCAAAATTTAATTGTAAATAACATAAATACTTCAAAACACCCAAAATTCCAGTGGACACACCACAAAAAGTAATAGATATAAATTGTTTTTTGCTGTATTTAGAGCCAGAATTTAATGAAAGCATACTAATGAAACAAAATAGTTATTTTTCATTATATTTAACAAAATTAGGATATCAATAATTAACTGTTTAAATTATGATTATCACAAGATAATATTATGGTTATTTGATTAATATTTAATTTTTAGAACCAGAATTTAATGAAAGCATACTAATAAAACAAAATAGTTATTTTCCATTAAATTTAACAAAAGTAGGATATCAATAATTAAATATTTGAGAATTATTAACTGTTAAAATTATGATTATCACAAGATAATATTTTGGTTATTTGATCAATATTTAATTTTCAGTTTTAAAATACTAAATGACAGGGGGTTTACAGTTATCAAGTTATTGAGACTGTGTAGGGTTTAGAGGGGTAATAAAAAACAACCTGAAAAAAAGTTTTGAAATATTAATGCATATATTTGTATATTTCCCACTATTTTTAACAGTTAAAACACCCAAAACTATTTGATATATTACTTGTAGTAACTAGAACTTCTGTAACTTAATTTTTTTAATTTAAATAAGTAGAGATTGAGCCCTATGACCGCCTCCCCCCCCCCCCCACTCTTTCTACTATGTCCATAAACAATAATATTCTCTGCTCCCTTATTTGTTTTATTAATTGCCAGATTATAAAATATGTAAGGCAGAGTTATGATTTTTTTTTTTTTTTTTTTTTTTATTGAAAATTTTATTTACATGAAATTAAAAGCAGCTTTTTATAAAAATTTTGGTGTTATTATATTCTGGTAAATGCAATTTTTAAAAATTAAATTTGATTACTTAGGTTGTCAGTTAACAGATTTTATGCACTTTACTGAAATTGCATTTTTAGCAATGTCTACACGGTGTGTCCATTACTAGAAATTGGCTAATTAAGCATTCAGTATTGGACGCAGGTCTTCACCTTAAAAATGAATGAGATTTTGTAAATGGCCATTATATAAAATTCAAAGTTTTCTACTCCTGTCAAAATAAAAACATGCAAATTTTGCAAGAAAGATAAAGAAGATATACTATTAGACTATTTAATAAATGAATTTATTAAACTCTTAGCATGTTCATTACGTTTTTCATTGAAAAACAGTGGAACTTTGAAACGTTTTTTGCTTCCTGATTGGTTTGATTTAAAAAGTGTCAACAATAATCCAGGTTATAAAACATGCAAGGGGAGGGGGGGGGTTATGAAAAAAAATATATGCTAAATTTTTATTGGTTATGTTTTATAAAACAAAAACATTGAAGGGTGTCCATTACTGGCACATCTATCCTAGTTTCTTGAAAGCCATTGATTTTTAGGTTTTTTTTACAAAAATTTAATTTTGGTTTGAAATAATCCTAAATTACTTTTCTAATTCATATTTAACATTAGATGGAATAAAATTTCAAATGTTTTGTAGAAATATGCTCAGTATTGAATCTATCTGCAGATTTTTTTCTATTCTGCTGATTAGCTGGCTTAGCTTAATATTTAGTAAATTTTGCTTTTGACAAATGTCATTTTTTAAAAACTGAATATATGATTATTATTTTGCATAGCTGAATGATTATTTAATAATTGGTTACTCTATGAATGCTCTCTCATTCTGTTTTAGCACTTCACCGTCATACTTGATCCAGTTTATTCACCTGTATCTGTGGATTCTTGAATTTTTTTCTGAATTGAAAATGCCAGGTATGAAAAATATTAAACGTAAAGATAAGAAGCAAATTGAAAGTGCATTGCTTCAAGAACAAGTAAATGATTTGGTAAAATCTGCAAAACTGCCTCGTTGTGAAACTGATGCTGTAGAAAGTGCAAATCCTGTTAGGTAGCTTAAATTGGGTCTTTTAATATATAGTTTTATTTATTTTTATATGTATATTTTTTACATTGATTTATTATATTAAAATGCATCATTTTCTTTTGACTAATTTATATTTCTTTAATAGTTCTGATAACCCGAGTCTCTCTAAAAAGAGTTTTTTGTCTGAGGAATCGCCAAATTATTTTTCATCTGAGGAATCTGAGAGCGATTTTTCATCTGAGGAATCAGCAAGTGATTTTTTTACTCATCTGAAATACAGGACGATGCACTTTCTAGTATAAATGAATTTAGTTTAGCATCAGCTTCATCAAATGAATCTTTGAGAAATAAACTTAGGTATTGGTCAGTAAAATATAAGGTAAAAAATAATGCTGTAAGTAGTTTATTAAAAATACTAAAAGACTATCATCCAGATCTTCCTACTGACAGTAGAACCTTAAAGCAAACATGCAGAAAAAGTGACATTAAAAAAAAAAAATGGAAAAGAAGAATACTCCTATTTTGGCATTAAGTCCTATCTTTACAAACTGGATTTAAAAGAAATTTGCCCTGATGAAAAAACTATGCTGAGAATAAATGTTGATGGATTGCCATTATGTAAAAGTACGAGGGCACAGTTTTGGCCTATATTAGGTGTAGTGGTTTCGAACTTGAAACTGTCCCCATTTGTTATTGCTTGCCATTATGGGGAATCTAAACCAACATCCTTGGACACCTTTTTAAAGGATTTTATTTCTGAGGTTAGGGATTTGAAAGAAAATGGGTTTATGCATAACTTTACATTCTATCACTTTGATATTTTAGATTTTAATTGTGATGCACCTGCAAGAGCATGTGTTAAATGCATTAAAAATCATAATTCATATTATGGTTGTGAAAAGTGTCTGCAAAAAGGAGTTGTAGTTAATGGGCATGTAAAATTTTTGGAAATAGACAGCCATCTACGATCCGACAGTAATTTTTTTTCTTTGGCCCAACCGCAACACCATGTTGGTAAAACTCCACTTCTAGACATAGTTTTTCCAAATTCAGGATTAGTATCAAAATTTCCACTGGACTGCATGCATTTAGTTGATTTGGGAGTAATGCGTAAATTACTTTTTTATTGGATGCGTAATGGAGAAAAGAAAACAAAAAGGTAGTCTTCGAATTAGCCAGAAGAATGTAGACCAAATTTCTGAAAAACTTGCTGTTTTTACAGATTTAATGCCCCATGAATTCAGTAGAAAACCAAGATCCTTAAAATTTATTGATACGTGGAAAGCGACTGAATTCCGAGAAAAATTAAATTCAAGTGATAAAGTACTGTAGGTCTTATTTTCTCAGATTAATTTACTTTGAAAGACTTTGCCAGCTTATAACTTATTTTTTTTTTCAAAAAGGTTTTTGTATTTTTTCAAAATAAGTAATAAATGTTGCAAAACAATGAGTAGTAAAAGTATTAAATTCACAAAATTTATGCCTCTAGACCAGAATATCCCCTTAATAAGTCAAGGAGTTTATATGACTGGACAAAATAAACTATGAAGTATCAAAATAACCAGCATAACGCATAGAAAATTTAGCTAAGATTTATCATTTTAGATTCTCAAGGTTTTCTTTCAAAGGACAAAAATGATGAACCAGCTCAAACTGTGTTATGTAAGTAATTTTAGTATCTATTTTGAAATGCATTGAGCAATAACATTTACTGAATTAATCCAAGTATGTGACCAGTGTTCTGAGTATAATAGAGATGCACTATAATGACAAAACGATTTGTGATATGAAGCCAGTTATCATTCAAATCATTCTGCTTGATCAAGACAAGCTTGAGGAACAAGAGCTGAATTCATTGGACAGGGGGAAATTTTTCAAAACAATTTGCAAGTGTTTGGCTGAATTGTAACTGGTTTTAGGGTTGCAGTTTTTGGCTTCAAGCAAAAACTGCACATTTCATCTTTATTAAGGGGACTCTTCGCTCACTTGAAAACACCCGCTTGGTAATGTTAAACCTATAGGCAGGTTATTTTTTAATTTCTCATTTAAAAATATTGCCATTTAAATGAGAAATTCAAAAATAACCTGCACATAGGTTCAACATTACCGAGCGGGTATTTTCAAGTGAGTGAAGAGTCTCCTTAATCTTAGAACTGCGTGCATGTCAGACTTAAAATATAATAGGATTGCATAGTGTTTCTTTCAGGTATCTCTCCAAGAGAGTATGCCTCTCCCTGGCAAAAAAGAGTAAACTATCTGTATTCTTGCTACAGGTGTCCATCTGTTCTAAAAGATCTTTCCTGGTTTTTGTTCTGAAAGAAACACTGATTGCATGTCAGTTAAATTTTGGAGATTTTCTGTCTGTAAAATATATTAATTTTTTTTTTTTTTTTTTTCAGATAATCGCATGTTTCAAGTGCTGGAAAAAAATCAATAAAAAGGTGTCTGAACTAAACTGTAAAGTAGACTGCCTGACCTCAAAAGTGGAAAAAATTACAAGCAACTCTATACACAAGCCTGCTGCATTTGAATATCTACCGGAAGATGTCAGTTTACCTGTAACATCATTAGAAGAGCTGGATGAACTAAATAACAAATTAAAAAATGATAAAGAATTTTCTGCTATCGTGGTAAAAACAAAAAAAAAGTGCCTCAATAAACATTAAAAATTAATTGTATAATGTAATAATAATAATTTGCAATTTTTCTTTCAGGTCCGCTTTCTATACAATTCAGGAACTGGTGAAACTGGACGCTCATTTATATTGAGCTTAACAAGAAAGGTCCTTGCGCAGGAAATTGCAATGCAATTTAGCAGATATGGCAGAAAAGGGAAAAAGCCTTTCATAAATTATATGGAAACGCTTAATGTAATATTGGGTAAATTTAAATACATATTCTGTTTTCCATTACTATTTTTTCCTTTTTACCTATTAATAAGTAAGTATATGTCACATGTTTCTTTTGATACATATTTGTGTACTAATTTTTCAATAGATATAAGTGACCATCATGTGAAATTTTTGCATTATATAGATCATTGTTAAATTTACTTTATAAACTTGATACAAATATGCCTGCACCCAATCATTCACTGTATTACTCATTTTCAAAAATTTGTATTGTAATAATAGCAATTATTTCATTAAAAAGCTGAATTAAGGAGATAAAGTTGATCAAATTTAGTATTCTAGAGAATAGCATTTTTTTACAATGCGAAAATACAGTTGCTTCTTAACAGAAAAATTCATTGTTTACACCTGAGAAGTTGTGCATTATAAAGATCTTCTACTGTGTATGTATATATATGAAAAAATTAGTTTTTAATGTAATTTATTTCCGAAATTAACTTGCAGGTATATGTAGTGGAAAGTTTGTCTAAAGGCAAATATTATATGAAGTCTCTCATTTTATCCTTGCAATTTTTGCTTATATGCCTATTGAACCCCCTTTTCTTCAAATATTTGTCTTAATTCAATAAATTGTTGAGCACTTACAGAATAGAATTCAATTCAATAAGTCACTATCCTTATACCGTGTTTGTTTGATTCTAGGATATCCTTAAAAATAATTTTTATCTTACTCTCATGATAAATAGAATATCTTGCATAAATTAAGGTGCCAAGAGCCACTAGTAATATTAAATTTCAGGCAAACAATCAAATTTAAATGATTTGTATTCAAAGACAAATTTTGAGATCTGTATCTCTATTTCTACGATGTGAATCATTCATATGTGTAGATGCTTTTTTCCCCTTGTGATTTAGACCTATTAAAACTAATAGTGTTTTTTATTTCTTTGTAGCTGCAGCTTCTTTAAAATTTAAAGGAGCTGAAAGGGAAGGCTTGGCAGAGATGTTTGGGAAATCATTAGCTGGTGCTTCGGACTGGAATAAAAGGAAGATTCGGCCATCAGATTACACTTTAGTAGACTGATCCTTAACCTTTACTGAAACTGAATAAAATCTTAAAATATGAGATTTTTTGTGATATTATTTAGGAAAGCTTAATTTGTTAAAATAGCACAATTTACATACATATTTTTAATTTGTGAAGTTATGGATATTAAATATAAATATTGATTCCTGCATCAATAACTTTGAATTGAGAAAGTCTTAACTCTTCATTCACTTGAAAACACTTGTTTGCTAATGTTAAACCTATGGGCAGGTCGTTTTCGAGTTTCTTGTTTAAATTTGAATATTTTTAAACTAGTATTTGCATAAGATAATTTAGCTCTATTCATTTTGTACTTTTCGATATTCGTTGCAGATTTTTTCTAGTGAAGGCATTTGAAACTAGTTCTGAAAGTAAAAGTACCTTAAAAAGAAAAACTGAAATCGAAAAAGTAGTAAATAGCCATATTAAAAATCGACTTCCTATTAAAAAAAAAAAAAAATCATTTGAAAACATTAAATTTAGACAAGAAATTCCAAAACAACCTGCCCATAGGTTTAACATTAGGGAATGGTTGTTTTCAAGTGAGTGAAGAGTCCCCTTAAAGAGCATTTCCTTTTGTGTGTATTAAATTTTGAGTTTTTATTTCTAATTTGCATAGCTACCAACCTTCAATTTTTTTCCAATGAAAAAAAAAGTACTAAATTTTTAAAAAAAATTCTGATTTAAAATTATATTTGAAATATTGTTTTGGTAAATATTGAAAAGTTAGCAGCTGTAATATTTCTATTTTTTCTTTAATTTAGAAGCATGTCTAATTTTATGAAAGTATCGAAATACAACAGGAGGATGTTAAATGTGTCTAATCAAACAAAATTTTTTTAATTTGCCCAATTGTATACAATATTCCTATAAAAATAGAAGTTCACTGCAGAAAAAAAAGGCAGATTGCTAGTCAACAATAAGTTACTGTTGCAGCAGAAATAGGATACTAGTTCAATAGTAAAATGTCATTGTTCTAAGAGATAAAGGTACCAAGTTTAGTAACATTTAAAAAAAAAATGCAAATTTAACATTAATTTCCAGTGGTTTTATGACTTGCAGATAAATAGAAATCTGTCGTAAAGAAAATATTTGCGTAGACTATTTTTAAAAATGGCAGGGTGCTACATTCTACAACAAAAGATGAAATCTCTTACTCAAATCCGAACAAGTTTACCTTTCTGGTGAAGTTTGTAAAATTACACACTGTAAAATCTTGGGAAAAAAAATAATTGAAGAGTGTTTTTCGTTTCGTTGAAGGACCTATTTTATTGAACTTTGTGAAGTATTATTAAAAGTTTATTTTTGTATGAGCCTACACTGACAGATTTATCGTTTTCATTTTGTTTTATGTATTTATTTTTTCTTTTTCATGGGATACCTGAGTCATTCAATGTTGTGCATTTGTACTTTTTTATTTTGGTTACAGTTTTTACAAAACTGAATATTGACCTCAAGTATCCTATGCAAAAAAAAAAAAAAAAAAAAAAAAAAAAAAAAAAAAATCAAAAGGATTAAAAATGCAAGTGAGAAATCTGTAAAGAGCTTACATAGGATTAACATTTGTGTGAGCGTTTCTTCTCGTGATAGTGTAGGCTCTTAATACAACAAAAGTATGTATAAGAATAACAACCTGAAAAGTTTTCTCCCAATATAAGATCTTCAAAATTTGCCCAGCAACTTTGGAATACAGAGACATTGCTAATATGTGATCATAAATTAACGCTAGAACGTCCGGAAATTTTACCAAATCTTAATAAAAACATTTTAGAACCAGAATTTTTATTTAAAACAATTTCACTTATTTATTCAACCAAGTTTTCTATAGTTACAATTCAATTAATTTTACGGAAACAATTTTGGTTCAAATCGACATTTTGTCATTTGATCGGTGCTGAATTGACACCAGCTGGACGCTCTAGTGTTAATATAATTTTAGATTCATTTAGTCAAGGGTTGGTTGGTTGTATTTATGTCGACCAATTATCAGCACGTGGGATATAGGCCCCAAGGGGGGGAGTGCCTTCCGTGGAGGTCTTTCTAAGGGAACCTAACCCGTATTAACGCTTGGAGAACCAAGGTTCGAAGAAAACCACGAAAACTCCGAACGATTAGGCCGACGGGCGCGATTGGGATCGAACTCAGTACCTCCCGTCTACCAGCTTCGAGAGCAGAACCTCTCGGCCACTGGTGGGGCTTTAGTCAAGGGAATATTTTGCACAAGTCTACTGAAAAGTATAAAGCAACACAGAGAAAGAATGAAACACAAACAATTTATAAATAAATTTGAAATAGCTTTCTTTTCCTGTTCAAACTAATTTGTTGCTATTCTTGAAAGTTATTCCCAACTATCAACACAAAATTAAAATTGTAGAAAAAAAGAATGTGGAAGAATTCTCTCACTTGCTGTGAAATACATTTTTATTAATTTTTTTAAAACTTTTCAATTAAAAATATTTGCTTACAAAAATCCAAAGTTACACTATCCTATAAACTGCTCAAAAATAATCTGACAGATCATATCTTCCAAAAGCTGTTATAAAACAGTGAACTTAATTTTTTTAATATGAAAAAGTTGTTTAAGGAGAAGGAAAAAAAAACTGATTATTCGCAAAATAGATAATTTTTCCAGTCAAAAGTATGACTAAAAAATCAGCTGCTATCAACACCAAGTCAGAGATGGTTATCCAACTCCATAACTGTGTACAGTAGTATGAACTTCTAGAAAGAAATTGTTATGATGCCTTTTAAATGATCAATTCCAGGTACTTTTTTTTTTCAAAAAATTCTCTGAATTGGGGGGGGGGGGGGAGAGAGAAAAAAAAAAAAAGCTTTAAGCTTTGATACCTGATCAAAACGTGATGTATATTGTGAACTAGTATTTTCTTGTCCAGCATAAAATAAAACAGAGTTGCTTATAAGCAACTTTGTTTGCAGAAAAGCGTAAAAAGGAATTGTTAAAGTAAATAAGTTCCTAACCAACTTTTTTGACTTATGGAATAACCCATAAGTTTAAAATCGTAACTTCCAAAAAAGTTTTAATAAAAGTCTTACTCCTGAAAAAGCCTGAAATTTGTAAGTAACAACATTATGCAATGTTTATTTTTAATATTTACTCTATTTTAAAAAGAGTGAAAGTGTAAACTGTTAGAATATATTATTAGCTACACAATTAAGTAAAATGGTTGCATAGAAGAGTTCATGCACTAAAAGTTAATTGTCTTGATCTTTTGCTTCTAGTAACACTTTTTCATGGCCATTGTTTGATAATGAATACTTTTTTTATGCACCATATAAATTAGTACTGAAAATACTATAATAAAGTACCAAAACAATTTAGCTTTATAATGCATACTCTGTCATACTTATTTTAGCCACTATTTAACTAAGTATGCTTTATAATAAAAAAAATTAGTACAATTGGAGCTTTTAGATTATTTTTTCTCATATCAAAAATAAAATTTTATTTTTTCTTAAGAAAATAATATAATTTTCAAAAATAAAATTGCTTTTTTTTTTTCTAAGAAGAAAAAAATAATTTTTATTTTTGATGTTATGGAAAAATATTCTAAATGTACTACATTTAAAGTATTTTTATTTAAATAGTGGCTAAAATAAGTATGACAATGCATACATTATAAAGCTAAATAACATTCATAAATATTAAATAAACATTGCACAATGTTACAACTAGATATTCAGGAATGCAAGAAACCAACATCATTCAACATTAAAAATACACATTTAAAAATATCCACAAATATCAGGGCAAAATATTGCTGAATCTCAGAAAATGATATTCAGGAATGATGGAAAATGATGTTGCTGAATGTCTGAAAATGATATTCAGGAATGATGGAAAATGATGTTGCTGAATGTCGGAAAACGATATTCAGGAATGATGGAAAATGATATTGCTCAATGTCAAAAAATGATGTTTACAGATGTCGAAAAATATTGGCCAAAGTTGCCAAATATCGAAAAATGATATTCCTGGAATATCATTTTAGGGGGGGGGGGGGGTCATTTAATATTTTCCAATATTAGATTTTGACATTGGCCAACATTGTATTTTGATACTGGCCGAAATCTTTGTGCTACCTGGGTAGGAACATTTTTGCGATTTAACACAGCAACATTTTCTCTAAGATTATACTGGTATGCAAAAGTCGGAAATCTCATCCCTGTAACGATATCAAAAGACAACCTCCTCCCCCCCCCCCCCCTAGATATAACTTAACGATATCATACTCCATACCCCCTGCCCCCCGCCCTCACTCCTAAAATGATAACGGTATACTATATGCATAGCTCCTTATCTTATTTTATCGATAGATGGCAGCACCAAACAGTTTCCTTAAATTTTTCCCATTCTAGTTTAAATATATTCTGCATTTTGCCGACAGATGGCCGTACCAATCATTTAGCTTAGTTATTTCTTCTTTATGATTTGGTAAATTATAAAAACAGAAATATTAACAGAGGTGCTGATAAATAGTTTATATAAAACGGTATTAGGCCTAGAACAGAGGAATTTTATAACCGAGAATGAACTAATGCCATTATATTGAATTAGGGAAAAAATAATGCCAGTAAGCCCTAACTGACATACTTAACACTTTGAGGGGCAAGCAATTGTGTTTATGTTACGTTGAATTCACATCGGAAAGTTTGAATAAACATGTTTCTAAATAAGGAAAAGCAATATTACGTCTTTTTCCCTATTGGACTTAGAGATCTGCACGGGCCGGCCCGTGGCCCGAAGCCCGAGCCCGGCCCGCGGGCCGGTCTCGGGCCGATTTTCATTCACGGCACTCGGGCCAGGCCGGACTCGGGATTCACTCTTCTCGGGCCGGGCCGTACTTTATTTCTGAAGGCTCGGGCCGGGCCGGGCCCGGGCCATACTTTATTTCTAAAGGCTCGGGCCGGGACGGGCCTAACTTATTTCTTCTGTACAGAGTCGGGATTGGTTTCATTCCTAGTCTTCACGGCCCAAGCTTTTCAGTCCTAGTTTTGACTCAGCACGTATGAAAATCATTGTCTCAGCTCCATTCAAAGATGAGTCAAATTAGGCCTGGCCCAAAAATTTTTGCAAAAAATGCATACATTTTTAAATTGCCATTATTCTACACTTAAACATTAAAATTTATTCTTTTTAAAAAATAGTATATTTCTACGCTTATTAAAATATAGCTAAATTAAAATATAGTAAAAGTGTGTAAAGGAACCTGCCTATGACGGAACCCTGTTTTAAACTGAAAACCGTGTTGATCCATGCAAAATTAATATACTAATACGTAAGAAAACAATATATGATACATTTACACTTGCTAAGAATGGAACTTGTCTATAAAGCATTTTTTTTTTTTTTTTTTCTACCCCATTCCGTCTTAGAAGATTTTACTGTATAGAATTTTTCAGATTTTTGGCATACATGGAATACATGTATGTTAATGCATGGAATATGGATTAACAATATTAATGATAACCTAAACATTTACATACAAGAAATAGGGATTCGTTAAAAAAATAAATATCGCAGTCTGTGTCACTTCTTTAAAAGTGAAGATTATAAACATGAGAATAAAAAGTTAAGATAAATATTTTTGGTCAGAGCTACCTCGTACGAGACAAATTTTTAACCAAATCGACCTAAAAATCAATGTTTTATAAAAAATTCACTCGGGCCGGGTTTTTTTTTTTCTCGGGCCGAGATTTTAGCTTTTCCGGGCCGGGCAGGGCCGGGCTCGGGCCGATATTTTAACTTTTTTCCGGGCCGGGCCGGGCTCGGGCCGAACTTTTAATTTTTTTATCGGGCCGGGCCGAAATTTTTTTTCGATGAGTCGGGCCGGGCCCGAGCCTGGAAGTTTCGGCCCGTGCAGACCTCTATGGACTAAGCAGATAACGTAGTTCAATATTACATATTTTATGATTACATATTTTAAATTTAAAAATAAGTGGGCATTAGAAA
This sequence comes from Maratus speciosus, assembly GCA_963932465.1. Lineage (NCBI taxonomy): Eukaryota > Metazoa > Arthropoda > Arachnida > Araneae > Salticidae > Maratus > Maratus speciosus. The sequence goes on from OZ010787.1 coordinate 55,697,431, forward strand.
ATTTGTAAAATTCCCTTCGTAAATATACTTTGAGGGGGGGGGGGCAAAATCCATGAACTAATGCCATTATATTGAATTAGGGAAAAAATAATGCCAGTAAGCCCTAACTGACATATTTAACCCTTTGAGGGGCAAGAAATTGTGTTTATGTTACATTGAATTCACATCGGAAAGTTTGAAAAAAGTCCTTCCGGCCAGTGCCGGGAGGAAGAGGTAGCTTTCATAATCCTTATTTAAAAAAAGCCAACTTATATCATGCAAACACACGAAGCTCAATGTAGTGGAAACCCAATATAGGAGATTCAATACTAATTTTTATCAATATAATGAATGAGAATTTCGCGAAATTAGTCAGCTTTATCCAAGCTGCTTTTCTTTAAAGTAACTTATATTTGGCTGCCAAATTCGGCAATTTCTTAAAGTGCCTGTCATTTTAATACAACATGGTGGATGAGGCTAAGCAGTGAACTTGGTCGAGACCTTAGTAATTGCTGTGCACATGCTCACTCACATCGGAATCGGTTAATATATAGGAGTGCTGTCGCATGCAAAAAATCAGATTTTTCAAAATGTCACCCACAATAGAAATTGAAACTGCTATATCTGAAAGGTAAAGACAAACAAAAAATGCTCCTGAATCCTTATATCAAGATCAAATACTTAAGAAAGAAACCTTTTTCAATTTCTAATTTTTTTGCACCTCACTTTAAATATATATATATTTTTTAATTTAATGGTCGCCATTTTGAAACAAGATGGCTGATGAATCTGGCCAGAGAATTTGGTCGAGGTGTTGATGTATACTATCCACATGCCTTCTTACATCGAAATAGGCGAATACGTGTGTTATCGCATGACAAATACAAGATCGTTTCAAAATGTTAGCCATGCTAGAAATTCAAAGTGCTATAAATCAACCATTTTTTAAGATATCAACAAAAGAACAAATTTTCAGAAACAAAAACTGCTCCGGAATCTTTGTATCAAGGCCAAACACATAAAAAAAAATCTTTTTCATTTTCCAATTTTTTAATACCTCATTTTGAATTTTAAATTTAATTTTTTTTAAATGACAACCCTTTTGAAACAAGATGGCGAATGAAGCTGGCCAACGAACTCGGTCGAGACATTGGTATGTACTATGTACAGACCAAGTTACATGCAAATAGGTTCATAAATACGCCTGTTATCGCGTGACAAAAATCAGGTCGTTTTAAAATGTCAGCCACAAGAGAAATTCAAAATGCTATTACTCAGCCATTTTTTTTTAGATATAGACGAAAGAAAAACTGTTCCGGAATCTTTGTATTTTGTCAAACACATACAAAAAAAATCTTTTTCATTTTCCAATTTTTTGGTATCTCATTTAAATTTTTAATTTTTTTTAAATGGCCGCCATTTTGAAACAAGATGGCGGATGAAGCTGGCCAACGAACTCGGTCGATGTATTTGTATGTACTATGTACACACCAAGGTACATCCAAATCGGTTCATAAATACGCCTGTTATTACGTGAGAAAAATCAGGACGTTTCAAAATGTCAGCCACGCTAGAAATTCAAAATGCTATAACTCAGCCATTTCTTAAGATATAGACGAAACAAAAACTGCTCCCGAATCTTTTTATCAAGGTCAAACACATAAGAAGAAAATATTTTTTCAATTTTCAATTTTTGGTACCACATTTCAAATTAAAATTTTTCTTAAAAATTTAAATGGCCGCCATTTTGAAACAAAATGGCGGATGAAGCTGGTCAACGAACTCGGTCGAGAGATTGGTATGTACTATGTACACACCGAATTACATCCAAATCGGTTCATAAATACGCCTTTTATCGCGTGACAAAATTCAGGACGTTTCAAAATGTCACCCACGCTAGAAATTCAAAATGCTATAACTCAGCCATTTTTTAAGATATAGACGAAACAAAAACTGCTCCGAAATCTTTGTATAAAGGTCAAATACATAAGAGAAAAATATTTTTCCATTTTCAATTTTTTGGTACCACATTTCAAATTTTAAATTTTTTAAAAATTTTTAAATGGCCGCCATTTTGAAACAAAATGGCGGATGAAGCTGGCCAACGAACTCGGTCGAGAGATTGGTATGTACTATGTACATACCGAATTACATCCAAATCGGTCCATAAATACGCCTTTTATCGCGTGACAAAATTCAGGACGTTTCAAAATGTCAGCCACGCTAGAAATTCAAAATGCTATAACTCAGCCATTTTTTAAGAAACAAAAACTGCTCCGGAATCTTTGTATAAAGGTCAAATACATAAGAAAAAAATATTTTTTCAATTTTCAATTTTTGGTACCACATTTCAAATTTAAATTTTTCTTAAAAATTTAAATGGCCGCCATTTTGAAACAAAATGGCGGATGAAGCTGGTCAACGAACTCGGTCGAGAGATTGGTATGTACTATGTACACACCGAATTACATCCAAATCGGTTCATAAATACGCCTTTTATCGCGTGACAAAATTCAGGACGTTTCAAAATGTCAGCCACGCTAGAAATTCAAAATGCTATAACTCAGCCATTTTTTAAGATATAGACGAAACAAAAACTGCTCCGAAATCTTTGTATAAAGGTCAAATACATAAGAGAAAAATATTTTTCCATTTTCAATTTTTTGGTACCACATTTCAAATTTTAAATTTTTTTAAAATTTTTAAATGGCCGCCATTTTGAAACAAAATGGCGGATGAAGCTGGCCAACGAACTCGGTCGAGAGATTGGTATGTACTATGTACATACCGAATTACATCCAAATCGGTTCATAAATACGCCTTTTATCGCTTGACAAAATTCAGGACGTTTCAAAATGTCAGCCACGCTAGAAATTCAAAATGCTATAACTCAGTCATTTTTTAAGATATAGACGAAACAAAAACTGCTCCGGAATCTTTGTATAAAGGTCAAATACATAAGAAAAAAATATTTTTCCATTTTTAATTTTTTGTTACCACATTTCAAGTTTTAAATTTTTTTAAAAATTTTAAATGGCCGCCATTTTGAAACAAAGCGGCGGATGAAGCTGGCCAACGAACTCGGTCGAGACATTGGTATGTACTATGTACACACCGAATTACATCGAAATCGGTTCATAATTACGGGAGTTACAGTGTGACATAGGTCAGATATATATATATATATATATATATATATATCAATTTTGAACGGAGGGTGGTTTCGGGTTCTGGGGGTCATGATCGATGAAAATATACCAAAATTTTTTGAAATCGCTTTCCTCCGAACGGCTGCAATAGGTAGCTTTTTTGTAAAGAAAGCTACCTAAAACATGTTTCTAAATAAGGAAAAGCAATATTATGTCTTTTTCCCACCAAAAGTTAGAAAAGTAAAATCAGGGCCGAAACTAGGGGTGGGTGGGAGCAGAGTGGGCATGTGCCCCGGGCGCCAGTACGAAGGGGTGCAATGAAAATTTTGTTTGTCGATTTTTCTCACGTCTATGTTTAGCGCTGTATTGTTAAAATTGACCTGCCTGAAGTATAAAAGCCAAAGCATAGAAAAACCAAAAGATGATACGGCAGCTGAATTTTTTCGATTCCGTTTTCAAGATTTTAATGAATCAATATTGGGCTAAGCAGATAACGTAGTTCACTATTACATATTTTATGATTACATATTTTAAATTTTAATATAAGTCGGCTATTAAAAAATTTGTAAAATTCTCTTCGTAAATATACTTTGAGAGGACGGGGGGGGGGGGGGGGGCAAAATCCATGTTTGCCCCGGGTGCAAAAAAGGCTAGTTTCGGCCCTGTGTAAAACTTAATAAAATTTTTCTGGTGCAGATTTTCATTAATCGTAGGTGGGATAAAATATATCGCCCCTCAAGGGGTTAAATAAAACCGTAATCGTAAAAATGTTCTGTGTATATTTAATTTTATAAGATTAAATGCTTGTCTTTGCTGTTGAATTACTTAATATATTATTTATACTTTTTTATAAATATTATGATTTGTGATTTTATTTTATTTAAATTAACAGCAATTGAAAAATTACAAAGGAACTGATAATAATCCTATTTAAATGACTGCTGGACAGATAATTACACTTGTCTATTTCCTATTTAATTTACACCCAAAATTGTTAATTTGTCCAAATCATCCTAGCAACCTCATAGTAAATCGGTATATAATTTTATATACCTTAGATAAATTCAAATAACATAAGTGATCGTAATTACGTAATTCTAGTATAAGAGCAACGCGAATAATTAATAATATTAAATTATAATCCGCGTAAAACTGTAATTATTAAATTTAATTAATTACGAATAAAATTAAGAATTTGCGTTGTGATTTATTTAGACGAACTCTTCCACTTATAAACTAAATTTAAGCTGTAAAAATACGTTGACACACCTTAAACATTTATCAATTAAATAATTACAGAAACTTTTTAAAACTTGATTAAATATTTTATTTACATTGAACACAACTATATACATATACACATTATATTAATTCAAAAAAAAGAAAGCAACACTTTTGTTCGCTGCTCATTATTACATGTATATTTAATCTTTAAAAAAAAAAAAAGAAAATGTTTTCATTTCCTCTTATTATTATATATTTTTCTTTTTGCAAAAAAAAAAAAAAATAATTCTCTTTCATTTTTAAAATACCTTAATTATATTTAATTATTGGTTTTGTTGGATCTCAGATTGCTCTCTACCATAAAATATCATAAAAGGATATTTATAATTTCTCATATAATTTAATGTGGTAAAAGAAAAAGATTAAGGTAATACATTGAATCATATACGGGATGGTGGGCTTTATTCATCAAATTCAGAGCTGTCGCGTTGCTGAGGATCATATCCAAATGTCATCCGGATTCATCTTCTTATCAGAGCGGCGAAATCGGGATGGCAGGATGCCTAGCTACGGACCGCAGTAGAACAATCCATTTTATTTCAACTCCAGGAAGACATCATCAATTAGGCTTGCTTAGGCTCACTCCGATATGTCCATCTCGCCTGGGCATTACTAGGGCTCTCCGGATTCATTACATGGGCTTTCAGGATAGCTCCTGCGTCTTCGACATCTTTTTTCAGACTCTCTTTTTCAAACCTTTTTCTTCTGGCACATCAACTCTTGGCAGTGGGTGGAACTATTTGTCTAGTCCTCCCTTATTGGATGTGAGAAGATTTTGCATTATCCTTCGATAGACCTATTAGCTAACAGTCTGCAAATGGCCCCTTACATATATTTTAATATTATTATATGCCTTAAAGTTTGGGTGGTCTGAAAAGCCATAAATTTATTCCAACACTTTTATTAAGGCCATAAATTTATTCCAACATTTTCATTATTTTACGATTTCTAATTATACACCACTTTCCACTGGCTTGTCATAAAACGACACCATGGCGTCTGGCTATTGTTGTTATCTGAGATCCGAACTATATTCAACATTATACATTCATTTTACAATAAAACAATTTTTAAAAAATATATATTTAATATTTAAAATCAAGTTAATAATTTTTGTATGAATTTACCCTCCTATTTTAGTCGAAAATATAATTATTATAATTTTACACTCATAATTATGTTTTATAAAAAAGAATTTGTACAAACAGAAATAACAAATTACGCAACTGTATTTTGACTTAACCAACATTGGTGCGGGAACATATTATTGTTATATGTTGCCCAGATATGTTGCCCAGCAATGACTTTTAAAAAAATGGTCAATATTTACATGTGAAATTAAGCACCGAACTCGCGATCTTAAGATGACTGCTCTTAACCGCTCGGCTGCATCTGTTACAAACTTTTATCTCCAAAAGTGAAGAAATAAGAAGCACGTGTATGAATACAGTACAGACTTGCCATTCATTTTCGGTGAAATTCCCATAGAATGGCGGAAAAATATAGTCCTATTTTTCATGCGGATTATGTAATGAAGAAGAGTCTTCCTGGAAAAAAAAAAAAAAAACGAGGTGTTCTTCGATTCATCCAAAGCAGATTCATATTATATATTAATTTTAATAAGATCACCCAGGTCATTTTCGGAGGGAAAAAATGCGAATTATATAAGAAATAAGAGTTTTCCCGGAAACAACTGATACGTTATTTCTTTCATCTAAGACAAATTCATACTATGTATCAAATTAAAGAAAATCGCCCAGGCCATTTTCCAGAAATGGAAATTAGGAACTTGATCCATCGGATTTACTTTAAAAATGGGTATCGAGATTTCAAAATATACTGTACGTAGATACGTAAAAATTTCAAAATAGGATTAGATACCAGGTATAAAGCAGTTTTTAAATAAACAGAACAATATGCGCTATAGTATTTTCTGAGTCATGAAGTGGCGACTTTTCGCGTATCCTTTGATCTCGAGTTAGGTGTATATATGAGCTCCGCCATTATTAGAATTTTAGGCTTAAGGCTGCGTCAATCTGGAATACTATCGTCTTCCATGATAATATATAAATTACACGGAAATAAATTAAATAAAAAAGTTAAATAGTTTTAAATAAAAATTTTGGTGGGGAAAATGTTTATAAAACTAGAGTAATATTCTTGGTATGTTTCGTGTTTTCAAGGATTTAAATAAAAATAAGGTATTTTAAGTATTCCGGGAAATTTCCAAACAATTAGAGCGCAATAATTTAATATTAAAAAGTAAATGCACTTAAATAGGTGAGTGTAGACTCTCAGCAAGATATTACGCTTCTTCACAAAATTCCACTTAATAAAACGAGCCCTTTCACAAAATTACTTTCATTAAAACAGGCCTCTTCACAAAATTTCATTCCATAAAAACGCAGTCTTCATTAATTATTTTTATTTTGTTATGTTTTAATGTGCATAATTTGCAAACAAAATAAGTTCACGAAAATGAGAAAACTTTAGAGGGGGAATTAAAGAAGTTACTATTAATAAATGCTTGGTTCGAATTTGAATAACAGGATTTCATCTTTCATTAAAAATTGTTATTTTTTACAAATATAATAAATTTCACAAAAATAATTTTTACCTTTCGCAAAGTGATCCACAAGAAAAAAAGACTGGATTGACTTTTGATTTTCCTATGAAACTCTGGTGCCAATGAGGCATTTGGGATTAAAATTAAAAGATCCAAAAATGAACCACTGTCCTTCAAGTGGTTAAATTTCCTCCAATGGAGGCTTTATACAAGAGTTATTCCGGATCTCACTGCCACAGTAGCAATTTTGCCAGTTTTGTCTTTTTTTAAATTCAGAAATTTCGCATTCATACCTGAAATTCTTTATAATATTCTTTTGGTTATTTAAAAAGACACATTTCGTGATTGTATAAGGTAAAATTTTTTCTTTTAGAATTTCTGGTGGGAATTTGAAATTCGTGAATTTAAAAAGGCCGATCTGGCACACCATACACAGTACAGAATTTCTTTTTTCTTGTTCATGTAACAAACTTAAATCTGCTACTTGCTAACTAAACTACTTTCAATTGCCCATTGTCAAAATTATGCACTCAGCTATGTGTACAAAATTATGTACAGACTTTGAGTTAAATTCTGCTTCAAAAACTCATAAATTTTTTTAAACAGAATTTATCTTAATGTTAAAGAGGTCTGACTCAGTTATTAACATTAATAATCTGCTTTCTTGAAGTTTTTCTTTTTTGAAGTTATTTAAGTTGGATGGTTGGATTGCGGCTGTACAGGCGCTTTTATGCTGACGTGTTCAACACAGTATGTTTAATTTTAACTTTTACGAAATAATAAGTATTTTCTCTTTTGGACCGAAGTAAGACACTGATGATGGCCACAGAATGGCTGAATCTTGTCGGTTTTAGACTTTTAAAATTTTATTTAATGCTTTGAAAGTTTTACTTTTTGTGTGTAGTATACGTCTTTTAGTAAATCTTTTTGAATATGTAATGTAATGATGTTAATTTCAAGACGTAACAGGCTTTAATTTATTTAAAATTACCGATACTCGGCTATAAGGGATTATTTAACAACTTTTAGGATTTTCACGTCAGAGAGGCTCCGGCTGGACAGAGAACTTTTTAAAGTATCTTTTCTGCATAAATGTAAACAGTTTGGTGTTATTCCGAAGTTTTTAAGGGTAAAAAACCGCCTAGACATTCGTCGTTTCGCAGTTAAGAAAAAATTTGAACTTTCATGTTTGAATTCACTGATAAGAGAAAAGCATGCTTATATTGATAAGTTATCATTGAATACATTAGACTTTATTTTAACCCCTTGAGGGGCGGTGGGATAAAATGTATCCCACCTAATTTAAACAAGATTCTCACCAGAAAATGTTTACTAAATTTTATATTTTTAGCTTTGGAGGAAAATCGTTGAAAAATTGCTTTCCTTATTTAAAAATAAACTTTTTCGATTATTCCGGTGAGAAATCAATATTTAGAGTGATTTTTGCTTGCCCCTCAAGGGGTTAAAGTAGCCAAAATTACTAAATATGATGATTTAAATAGTAGGATGAGCTCTTTTTCAAAGTTTATGAAATATCAAGATTTCACAAAAAATAATGTACAAGACAGAAAATTGTTTCACTTGATTTGTAACAAGAAAAGCCCCCCCCCCCCCCCAGTTCATATTAAACCTATCGCATATTCGAATTATTCATCTAGAATTTTTTCATCTGAAGAAAATGAAGCTCTATCGTTGGGACCTAAATTTGCTTTTCCTGCTATTATGGATGTCAACTCTTAAGTGCAGGAATTTTTTATTTTGTGTCGTAAAAAATATATATGATTCTCTGAAAGGTTTATTACGCAGGAAAAATAATGAAAAAAATCAGAGATATATTTTTACGTCAATCTTTTCTTCTGTTGCACATCTGCAATACAAGTAGAAACTACTGTCGTGTGGCTGCTTTACGCTAAAATAATGAAAATTAGTAAACATTTTAATACATATGACTCGAAATACCTTATTTTATATAATTATTTATTTTATAAAACTTAACCTTTAACCCTTTAACCCCTTGAGGAGCAAGCAATTACGTTTGTGAAATGCTGAATTCCCACCGGAATCTTTGAAAAATTCTATTTCAAAATAAGTAAAAGCAATTTTACGGCTTTTTTCCACCAAAGATAGAAAAGAAAAATTTAATAAAATTTTTCTGGTGCACAACTTCATTAATCGTAGGTGGTATCTAATATATACCGGTGCCCCTCAAGGGGTTAATTCCCAAAATGGAATACGTTCTAGAAATTACGTAGTTCAGAGAATCTGACTTGACACCAGAAAGTTTCAATGGTTAATTTCGCTTTATTTAAATACGGAATGTCTGGGTTTTTTTTTTTTTTTTTTAAATTAAAGCAAATATTGCTATTTTAATTTTCTGGTGTGAGTATATGCGAGTAAAAAATCTATTAAATTCGAAACAGTGTTGTTTGCATTGATGCGCACAGTGTTGCCAGTGAGCTACTTTTTTCAAATGAAGATTTCTTGATTGCCACCACTTTTTTGAAACGGTAAAATTACCTTTGTTTTCGCCTTAATTAATATGACATTAAATAAGGCGCATTTTACCATTTCAAAAAAGTGGTGACAATCAAGAATCTGACTTTAAAAAAAGTAGCCCATCTGGCAACACTGGATGCGCACTAAAGTGTTAAATGAGTTATTACAGGCTTTGAATCTACATTTCAAGACATTCCGGAGGATAAAAGACAGGAGACGAGGCATGTTTTATTTAGACTGATAAAGAAATACAGGTTTAAACCTAATAAGCTACAACATTATAAACAGACTATTAAGATGCTTAAACAGGACTCTAATATTATATTTTTGAAAACAGACAAATCGAATGAAATCGCAGCTCTTGACAAATCTGATTACATTGTGAAAATGGAAACCTGTATCCCGGAAATGGGTTGTCGTGTTTTAAAAAAATACGTTACTAAAGCGCGGGAATTAATAAAGATGGCTACTTGGTCAGATTTTATGAAATCAATTTTAAAGGTTAACCCCACGGGTATTACTCCAGGTATCGTAGGGAGAGTTAACCCGAGATTGCTCGCGCAGGGTATGTCATACCCAGGCTGGGCACGGTTATTACATTTCTCACCACTAATTTTCGAAAAGTAATCATCAAATTATTTTTGTGAGCAATGTCAACGATTGAATAAAATGACGATTTTTGTTTTAATTTATTGGTGGCAAAGTGTTAATTGTTCATATCCAGGATATGCGCGAGCATTCCCGGGTTAAGGATCATAAACGAAGCATTCCTCATAGACCATAGCTTCCAACTTTTACGCTTTTTTCTTACCACTAAAATTTAATAGCAAACATTTCCATATTTAATCGGCGAACTCTGTGATTCAATAAATCATTTTTTTTATTATTTTAGTGGTAAGAAAAAGAGTAAAAGTTTGCAGCTATGTCTTGGACTCGTTGTTCCAGATGGGTCGCCTCTTTTTATTTCAATGAAAGATCCTATGTTCCATTTCTGAAATCCATTCTCCCTGTATCCAGTGTTGCCAGTGGGCTACTTTTTTTAAAATTCAGATTTCTTGATTGGCACCATTTTATTTGAAATAGTAAAATTTGCCTTTTTTAATGTCAAATTATTTAAGGAGAAAACAAAGGTAATTTTACCATTTCAGAGAAGTGGTGCCATTCAAGAAATCTGAATTATAAAAAAGTAGCCAACTGGCAATATTCCCTGTATCCAATAGAACCGTTTGCTCTACAGAGGAATTCATTAGTAAAAATAAAGATGTTTAGTTAAATCGAGGTACGATTATTGCATGTCTCGATATAGTATCCCTTTTTCCATCCATCGATACTAAGATTGTTTTAAGTATAATTTTTACGATAACTAATGAAATTGATAACTATAATGATCGAATTAAAAATTCACTAAAATCAGGACTCAGTCTCTTGGTTAATAGTACAGTCATTCAGGGTAACTTCGAACCATGGGGAACCACTTTGCACCACCTCCTATTTTTCAATATTTTTGACTCCAAAAGACTAAATATTCTCCAGAACTGTGCTCTGTTGGAAAGGTCTAAAGTGGGATTTCTAGTCTTTATTTTTTAAATTAAATTAGCAACATTATGCGCAATTAATAGCATCATCTAACTATAATTATTAAGATGCTACTTGGCGCAGAATGATATAAATTTAAAAAGCAACGTTAAAAACGCCAGAATAAGCAAAAATTCCGCAGACTAGTTTCAGTAGCGTTTAGTGTACCGTCCTCAGTGCAAAGAATAAAGGAAACTTGCTCATTTATATAGAGGAGAAGCGGATTCAACTGAGAAGTTCATTAACCAATGTGGAAACAGGAAAACCTGGATACCAGACAATGGGAAAATAGTTAAGGTAATGCCACCAGAAGTGTGAAAAAATTGCGTCCTGTCGAGTTATACAACTCATGGGGTATCTATAGCATTAATTGCCAGTGCGGTCTTTCCTACATTGGACAAACAAAACGGGGTTTAAAATTTCGTATTAAAGAACACCAACAATATATTCAAAAACAGGAAACCAATAAATCTTCAATTGCTAAACATTGCTGGGTGATGAATCACTCTTTTGATTTTAATTCAGCCAAAATCATCTCTAAACCCACTTCTGTACACGAACTTAACTTTTTTGAAGAATTTCATATCTACAAAAATTATGAACATATTGTTAATAGCAGATCTGTCAAGTCTCCGGCTTTTTGGATACCAGTATTTTAATATAGAAAATGTTCTTTTATATAATTGGAACATTTTGGCGATTTAAAAGAACAACATTTTCTCTAAGATAATAGTGGTGCGCAAAAAGCTGGACACTTGGTAAATCTGTAATAGCGGATTTGCTATTCCCCCTTTATCAGATTGCTGGAAATATTTCGTAAAATCCTCATTTGCTTAATCACTACCATTTTTTTTTCACATTTCTGGTGGCAGTACCTTTACTATTCTCCCATCGGCTGGTACCCAGGTTTTCCTGTTTCCCCATTGGATAATGAACTTCTCAGTTGAATCCGCTTCTCCTCTATATAAATGAGCAAGTTTCCTTTATTATTTGCATTGTGGACGGTACGCTAAACGCTACCGAAACTAGTCTGCGGAATTTTTGCTTATTCTGGCATTTTTAACGTTGCTTTTTAACTTTATATCATTTAACTATTTTTATGAAGTACTGTTTCGAAGAAAATTTTGAATGCTGTTTTGAAGTTGTTGTAATTCAATTAAATTTTCATAGTAAGTAACAATATACTCATTTATAAGATATATTATTATCTAAATGTTGTAAATGTGTTAATATTTTGTGATTATTTATTTATTAATAGTTAATAAAATGTAAAATAAGAAGGCACTAACATTTTACCACATTTTCAGGGTAACTTTGAGCCGGCTCAAATTTATACTGATGTTTATAATTTACTGATTATAGGTGCTACTGCGAAAAATTTCCCATATTTGCCGAAAGTGTGCATTAGATATAACATGTAAATATTTTCACAAATATGTGTAAAATACATAAAATTCAAAAGGCGTTTTTCGGGGCGGAGCTAATCAAATTTGACATTTCATACATCCGACATTTTTTTATTCTTGTTTGAATAATACTAGTACTAGTATGTATAATTGTAACTATGGATATATTATTGAGAAAACACTGAAAATTGTTTTTCACTGCATTTTTATGTTTTATATGAACAATAAACAGTTTTTTTTTTTCTAAATATTCATGGTTCTCTTCTTCCACTTTTCTTATGCATAATATTTGTTGTAATATAATAAATTATACAAATCTTGTGATGTTGGGAAATGTAAATTCGGAGTCTTTACATATCTGAAAACATTTTTGGGGGTTTAAAGTTGTCCTAACTATAATACTTTTTTTTATAATGAATTATTTTAGATAATATTTATCATATGGTGCAAAGTTACTCTAAATGGCTGGGTAACTTTGAACCAGGTTAAAAATTAATTTTATATTGCTTTTATCCTTATTATTCCTTAATTTTTGATAGTCAAACAATAATTTAGGATCATTTCTTCTCTTTTATGCCCCTAGTTGCAACAATATTCTTAAAATAAGAGTGTAGCATATAAAAATAGAGAAAATGCGGATCAAAGTTACCCTGAATGACTGAAATATTTTTGTTTTTAATCCCTTCGCGACGGGACCCTTTTACGAAATGTTTATTACTTTGCTACCGGTTTTAAAAAACAGAAGTTTGTGCCTATTCAAATCGGGACAATGCTCGGATTAAATAAGGCAAATTTTACAGTAAAATTTTACTGGTGAGGATAAACGAGGATCCTTAGGCCTATTTCCGTCACGTATACGTGTCGCTCGTCCCCAAGGGGTTTTAACAATATATTTTATGACCGGACTAGGAAGACGCCTATGGGCTCTCCAATATCGGGATTCCTTGCAGAATTTATTTTAAGACCTTTGGAAGACGATATTTTTTTTTAATTTGATGGACCTAAACCTGGTTTTATGGTAAGGTACGTAGATGATGTTTTCATCTGTTGGGCACATGTAATGCAAGCTTTGAATGAATTCCTTGAGGAAGTTAATAAATTGAATTCAAATATAAAATTTATAATGGAAATGTAAACTGAAGGGAGGCTACCTTTCATTGATGTGGTTGTTTTAAGGGTAGATCAAAGTCTTTCATTTAACGTTTACAGAAAGCCGATCAAGTCATTCCATTGCAGTCTGATCATTCGTTTAACTACAAGATTTAGCTACAAGCGCTTTTCTGTTATGCTCCGGTACATCCCTCCAAACAGAACTTAATTTTATTAGAGGAATCTCTGCTGAACTTGGTTTCTCTGCAAAATTTATTGATAAAATTATTGTAAAGCATATTTAACCCCCCTCTCAACATTCAAGGCGATTTTAAATCCAAAATATCTTCAGAAAATTTGATTATGTCACAGGTATTTACGAAAGATTGAAAAGTACTTCAGACCGTTTAATAGTCACCTTATAGCAATTCTCAGACCTAAAATTTTAAATTCACTTTCAAGTAAAATTGACCTTATCTCCCCTCTGAGTTTAGCTGGCGTTTATGAAATTCCAATTATTTTAGATAACAGTCAGAAAATGTATTATGTAGGTATGACAAAAAGAAAATTTGGGAACAGATGTCATAACTTCCCGGGGTCGCCATCTTGGAATTTTTCTTGGCGTGAAAACCCCCTTTCCGCCAAGTAGTAAATGTCGCCAAGCACCGGTTTATACGCATGTTTGGCTTAACGAAAATAAAATGTAAATAATAAAGAAAATTCGCTAAAGTGGCAATCAGTAATCGTTGTATGAGCGCTTCGCGCACATTAACCGAAAAAAACATCACTGCATTCAGCAATTCACGCTGTGTAGCATTCTCAAAATTCCGCAGTTCTCGCTTTCTAGCAATCTCAAAACGTAAAAAATTCTTAAAGCAGCAAAATGTACATAAAAAACGAAACTCGCTAAAGTGGCAATCAGTAATCGTTGTATGAGCGTTTCGCGCACATTAACCGAAAAAAAACATCACTGGATTCAACATTTCTCGCGGTGTAGCATTTTCAAAATTCAGCAGTTCTCGCTTTGTAGCAATCTCAAAATGTAAAAAACTCTCTTAAAGCAGCAAAATGTACATAAAATTATCAACATACCTTAACAGACATCTGCTTTCTTGAAAGCTCCAGCATGAAATATCTCTCATAACATCACCGTCATTTTCCAAAATAGGCTTATGAATACGCATTGACACGCTATAAACAAACCTCCTTTTCTTGTCAAAATTTCCTGATATTTCTTAATTACTTCAGCAAGAGCGTTTAAGCGGACTACAGAAACCGTAGTTAATGAAATACATCCAATAAATTTAACATAAAAATAAAAAGACAGAGCGATACAACACGATATCAAAATACATCCACAAAATTCTAAGCTATAATGAGCTTCTCAGGGGTTGCCACAACACGACACGGTCACAACACACACGTCACACGGGGTTCCACATATCGAGGTTGCCATATCCATAAACACCGCCAACACGCCAACAAAAAATCGCCAAACAATTCAAAACAACGGCTGAGGGAACATAAAGCATCTAAGCCAAAATTTGAAACAAGATTGAAAGAACATAAAGCAGATATAAAATATGGTAGACAATCCACAGCTCTTGGAAGATTTTGTTCCAAAAATCAGATTAAAGCAATAGATTATGAAAATGCAAAAATTATTTGGCCGTGCACTTATCCTTAAAAAAGTATAATTAGAGAATCCATAGAAATCGAATTAAGAATTGGAGACGTTTCTAATGAAGGAGTTTCTTACGGTATACATAGGTTGTGGTTAAATTTTTTGAAACAGTATTTAACTCAAAGTTAAAGAGGTCTGACGCAATTATTGAAATTAATTATTTGATTTCTGAAAGTTTTTCTCTTTTGAATTTGGATGGTTGGACTGCAGCTGTACAGATGGCACCGTTTTGGGGGCGCGTTCAACACAGTATGTTAATTTTGACTTTTATGAACTAATAAGTGTTTTTCTCTCTTGGACTGAAGTAAGACCCTTATGATGGCCAAGACGTAACATTCCTTTAATTTATTTATATATATGAGTTAAAGTATAAGCTTATTACAATGAAAAAAATTATCTAAACTTACACATAAATCATTTATAAACTACGTTATAATATCTTTATTTTCTTAAGAACTGTAACTTTCTCATTAATCAAAACATTTATAATAAAAAAATATGTAATTATTATGCATTAAAAATCAAACAATAAACCTTCCCGTCTTTTCTTTTCGACACTTCAGAGAAATTCGAATACACTCCATTTTTCAGACATAAAAAGCTTGCGGACTGACTATGATTATAATACCATATATTTAAAATGAAAAGCAACGAATAATTAAGTAAATCATAAGTTACTTTCCTTTTTTCCAGAAATTTTATTTGCAATACAAGAAAAAATCCTAGTGCGGTATGTGTAATCTATTCTTAAACGTGGAAAATATAGTGTCACGCCATTTTCTGCCCTGGAGAATAAATAATATCAAAACTTGATAGAAATTCAAATGAGGCAAATTATTCATTATTTATATAAAAAGAAAAAGCCATATCGACGAGTTTTGAAACTTTATTATTCCTAGAAAAATAATCAGTTATTCTCAAACATCCGCAATATACAGTACCATTTTGCTGCTTAAGAAAAACAATTGCTTAACTTCTATCACTTTTTTAATAAGTACTACAACTGAGCTTACATTATTACACATTAAAAAAGGCGAAATATACTCTTTCCAAAAAAGTTGTAGCAATTAAACAATCTGAAAGAAAAAAAGTAGCCCACACTTTTAAAAATATCGTGAAAAATTACCTCTGTTTTTAAAGGCTATCTACTTTCTGACCAATGAGAACTTTTCATTGGTATTAATTTAGCGTTCTCATTGGTCAGAAAATAGAGAGCCTTTAAAAACAGAGGTAATTTTTCACGATATTTTTAACAGTGCAACTGGCATAATTGGTTTTACAATGGTATGTAAATGGCAACATGCAAGAAAGAAACGTTCGGTGAAATTGCTAAGAAATTTTTTGTAAGGTATTCAATTCCATTTCCATATGTCCCAGAATATGCTGAATATTAGAAATTATTTCATATTAACATTTTGATTAGGAACCAGGACTGGAGACTATCTTTTTACACAATCGCACCACAATTTACGAAAAAAAAAAATCTTTTTGGTAGATATTTATTGCACATACATTTACCGCCGAAAGTCTGCGTACAGACGATCATCTTCCACGTTCATGCAACCATCACTAAGTAAATGGAGTCTTTCTGAATCAAAACAACTTTTATTGATTCCTCTAACGTCTTAAATTCAAATAGTACAAACAACAATCACCTGATCGTTACATAAAATAATACAAAAATTCATAACTTAAGAACGACATAAATCGTGTCCATCAAAAGTCTGCGTGCACCGGAAAAAACATTTATGATAATGGATTGTAACTAAAAGTTAATATCTTATAGGGTATCTCCTTCTTTTATAACCTCTCTCAACCTATTTGGCATGGATTCAACTAGCTTAGATGTCTCTTCTATGGTTATTTTGTTCCACTCTTCTAGCAGGACAGATTTGAGCATTTCTTTTGATGTTATTACGTACTCGCTCATTCTCCGCTCGAGTAAATCCCACAAATGCTCTATTGGAGACTGGGGTAGTGTATGGAGTTGGTTTGGCACATGGAAGAGCAGCCATGACCTCGCAATATACGTCATGTGCTTGGGGTCGTTGTCCTGCTGAAAGTAAAGATCATCTCCCACCACAAATTTCTCGGCTCTTGCCTTGTGATTTTTCTTCAATATGTTCAAGTAATCAATTTTGTTCATTGTTGATTCAATAAACTCCAGATTACCAACCCCACTGCATCTCATTCACCCCCAGACCATACCACCTCCTCCTCCATGCTTGACAGTCGGAAAAAGATTCTCTTGCTTTAGCTCTGTATAGGTTTTCCTCCAGACATATTTTCGTACTTTGATGCCAAAAATACAAAATTTACTTTCATCTGAATATATTACCTTTTTCCAAATATCATGTATTTTGTTTAGGTGTTCTTTGGCAAAGGCCATTCTCTTAGCTCTGTTCGCTCGAGAGATGAATGGCTTCTTTCGTGCAACTCGGCCATGATAGTCATGTTTTTCAGTTCTCTTCGAATTGTGGTTAAACTCACATTTTTTTTTTTTTTTTTTTTTTTTTTTTTTTTTTTTTTTTTTTTGCAATCTCTCAGCAACACCTTTAGCTATTTGTGATGCTGATAGTCTTGGATTTATTTTTACAGAGCGTATTACAAAGTGAGATTCTCGAGGCAACAGTGCAGAAGGGCGGCCGAATCTTGGCTTGGACGTTAAAATTCCTGTTGATTTGTACTTCATGATCACTTTTTGAATCGATGAATGTCTCCTATTAACAGTTTCAGCAATTAATCTAAGAGATTTCCCCCTTTTACAAAGATCTATGATGACCTTTCTTTCAGCAATATCAATCTCTTTTCTGTTACCTCCCATGGAACCATACAAGGATTCAAAATCTCAAATCCTAAATAAATCATAGTAGAAGCCTACAATTACTTATAAAAACATGACTTGATTCAATTATCTCACAATAGAAGGCCTTTAAAAGCTTTATTTTATAAGTGTACGCTGACTTTTGGCGGGGGCGGGGGGGTGGGGATTGGCGATTGTTTGGCGGTCATTCTTATTTTTTCATGTTAAGGTCTGTTTTCCTGTTGTTGTTTGCATCAGGTAAGCTTGAAGAATCAATGAGAGGTACGTTGATTTTCCCAAGCCAGATTGCAATAGTAATTTTAGCATGAATACGTAATATGATCACCTGTACGCAGAGTTTCGGCGGTAAGTGTACGCGAGTGTGCTTGAAATGGCAGCAATCTTACGAGTGGTAAGAGAGTAATACAAATAGAATACACAATTAGTGGCTGAGACGTCTCGACCCATTAGTCAAAATGTTATATTGGAGACTTCATGACGAAAGTCATTCAAAATCATTTTAAAACTAGTCATTTCGTATAGTACTACTCCAATTCGAAACATTAGAATAATGAAAATAAAGCACACAGTCATTCGAGATTTACATTTATTTCGGTAGAAATGAATTCTTGACAATCACAGCATCACATTCTACATATTTTATAGATGAATATAACATAGAAAAATTTGTATTATAGTACAAAGCTTTTTTATAATGAATTTTTTTTCAAAAATTCAAAATAATAGAATAGTTGTCACAGCGGTTAAAAAAATTAAAATAACACAGAAAAAATAGTATAATTTATTTAAATGAACAACTTTGTGACTAGTTAATATTTAGTGGTATCTCACTGGGCCTTAACACTTTACTGCCCATGGTAACATATTTGCTACCATCAGCGTTGACGATTTAGTTGATTTTTTTTATTCAGAAATTCCGTATTCACACCAGAAATATAAATTAGGAATTTAAAATAGAAATTTTTGAATTAATTAGTAGCATCCCTTTACGGTCGCTTTAAATTGCGGTTTAAAAGTTCAAATTGCTTATTGGCACCACTTTTTTTGAAAAAGAAATATTAACCTAATTTAATGACGATAATAAGTCAATTACATTATTCTATTTTATAAAACTGGTGGGAATTAAACATTCTGAATAAAAGACACGGACCGTGAATATCACGGGAGCGAGAATTAAGGGGTTAAGTAAACCGAAAGTTGCTATTCTATTTTCTGGTATGAATTCCGATTCTCTGAATTATGCAATTTCTAGAATGCATTCTACCCTGGGAATTGGAGGATTAATAACAGGGTTTGTACAGGTACCGTTATTTTCAAGGCCCAATATCAGAATTTTTTTATAGAAAAAAAAGATCTAGTTTAAACGGTCGAAATTTTGCCTTATTTCAGGAGAGATTTTCCATAAGAAAATACTGGTACCGAAGAATTTCTTAGCTTGGAAATTCAAGCACTCGTACGAACCCTGTAATAAGGTCACGTACACAATCAAGCATACGAGTACTATTACTGATGTTTGGCACTCATCTTTGCTGATATTTGCCCAAACCGATTTCACACTTTTTGCGAATTCATTTTTGTCCTTTGGAGCTACATCCTGGAGGTGTTTCTTGATTAAATCGCAGATATTCTCCATGGGGTTTAAATCGGGACAATTGCTTGGCCAAGGAAGTAATTTGATTTTTTTTCTTAAGCCAAGCAGTATTCAGCTTTGACGGATAGCAAAATGCAGAGACTTTTTGGAAGATAAAGTCATCCTCAAATAGATATTTCGATGATTGAAGCATAAAATGCTCCGGTATGCTCTATGTATACTTCGGAATTTACCCATCTTGTCAAAATGCATAGCTTTCCTAAGCACTCAGCACTCTTACACCCCCAAATCATGACAGAAGTGTTCAACTTCACTGATCGTTTCAAAGCAATTTCTATTAACACCTTGTTACTTTTTTTGACACAAAAAATTAAAAATAAGGACGCGGCACCACTTTTTTTTACTAAAATATTTGGCTCTATACAATGGAAAATGGTATGTCATTTAACTAACCAAAGATTACAGTTAAAATTAAGTGGTATCCAAAAGCTTTTAGTATCGAAGATAGCAAACTCTTTTTGTCCTAGCGGCACTCGTAAAAAACAGTTAAGGGTTTAAACATCTAACTTTCCAACGCCAAACACGGTTACCTTGATGACCTGTCAAAGAACAAAACATCGATTCATCACTAAAAATTAGGCTATTCCAGTCCTGAAATCCCCATTGAATCTGTCTTTGCACCACCACAATCTGCCCTTTTTTGTTTACAAATCTTCGGCATACGTGATTGAAAATCATGCTCGTGGACTTGTTGAAGTCTGGTAGAATTTTAGGCATCCTTTCTTTGTTCTCGCCATTTTCTACTTATGAATCTTAGGCTCCTGAAGCGGCTTTTTCTCACGGTATGTTTCAGCTGTCTGTCTTTTTTTTAGTGTGGTTATTCGTTTACGACAACTATTTGCACTATTATTTTTTTTATTTTGATTTTCAGAGTAATATTTCAAAACTTTACTCACAGTTCCTTGAGATCAATTCATTTTTCGACAATACAAAACATGGTGACAAATAAAGAAAATTAATGATATTTTAAAATTTCGATTTAAAACGCTTTTTTAAATTATTCTTCATAACTAACGTTTCAGATTTTTTTTCTAGCTGATGTAGATCCGCTCATCAATGCATTCGAATTAATTCAGATAAAGTAATATACACGGTAATCAGTGTTGCCAGATTTGGGACTTTTTTAATTCAGATTATATGAATTTGCACAGATTTTTAATTCTGTGCGGTTTTTCCTCACGGTATGTTTCAGCTGTCTGTCTTTTTTTTTTTTTAGTGTGGTTATTCGTTTACGACAACTATTTGCACGATTATTTTTTTAATTTTGATTTTCAGAGTAATATTTCAAAACATTACTCACAGTTCCTTGAGATCAATTCATTTTTCGACAATACAAAACATGGTGACAAATAAAGAAAATGTAATTAAAACATAAAATTAATGATATTTTAAAATTTCGATTTAAAACGCTTTTTTAAATTATTCTTCATAACTAACGTTTCAGATTTTTTTTTTCTAGCTGATGTAGATCCGCTCATCAATGCATTCGGATTAATTCAGATAAAGTAATATACACGGTAATCAGTGTTGCCAGATTGGGGACTTTTTTAACCCTCCGTCTACCAGACGGGTCCATTGGACCCGACAGGTACATACAAAATATCCATTCAAACCAGAAATTTCTTTAAAATAAACTAAGTATATAAACCAGACAAAAATAAGGTAAATAAATAAGTTAAATAGTTTTAAATAAAAATTCTGGTGTAGAACGTTTTATTAAAACTTGAATAAAATTCCCGGTAGATCTAGGGTTAATTCAGATTATTTGAATTTGCACAGATTTTTAATTCTGTGCGGTTTTTCCTCACTGTATGTTTCAGCTGTCTGTCTTTTTTTTTTAGTGTGGTTATTCGTTTACGACAACTATTTGCGCGATTATTTTTTTTATTTTGATTTTCAGAGTAATATTTCAAAACTTTACTCACAGTTCCTTGCGATCAATTCATTTTTCGACAATACAAAACATGGTGACAAATAAAGAAAATGTAATTAAAACATAAAATTAATGATATTTTAAAATTTCGATTTAAAACGCTTTTTTAAATTATTCTTCATAACTAACGTTTCAGATTTTTTTTCTAGCTGATGTAAATCCGCTCATCAATGCATTCGGATTAATTCAGATAAAGTAATATACACGGTCATCAGTGTTGCCAGATTGGGGACTTTTTTAATTCAGATTATTTGACTGTCACCACTTTTTTAAAATAGTATAATTCGCCTTATTTTTCAGAATTATTAATCTATTTCAAAAATGGCCGAATATTTCTATTTCAAAAAAGCGGTGACAATCAACAATCTGGGGACAAAAAAGTTCCCAATCTGGCAACACTGGCAGTAACATACTTTGAAATCGCATGTGACGTTATTTTCTATGCAATTTTTTTGGAAATGTAAATATTTTTACTTTATACATAGAGCGCGTTCACGGACCGCAACCTGAGTTACATAGGGTTACACATGTGTAACCCGAAGTGTTCAGAGACCGATATCACGTACCTTTTTTTGCGAATTACCCGTAGCGTTCAGAGTCGGAAATTAACCAGACTTCGGGTACCTCACATTACCTACAGAATTTTGTTGGGTAAAGTGATCACGTGGTTGGGAAATTTGATATTTTTTCTCATTTTATAGGTTAACTGTGACTGTTAACCGGAATATTTCAGTTTAGATTAGTTTTCTAGAGCAGTTTTGGCTAGTTAGTGCATAAATCTTACAAAATATAAAAATAAGCACATAATTTAAACATACCATTTTTCCCACCGAATGAATGCATCTCCGATTCAGCCTAAAATTGTTAGCAAAATCTCTATCAGACATTGTTGCGACAGTATTTTCCACATAAAGATTAATTCTTGGAACACTTTCCCTTCTAAGAGGAGTGTTAATTGGGAAAATGTTATAATTTTCCTCATCTGAGGAATAATAAAAAAAATATTTGCGCTATCAAAAGTTCAGCTCCCGCTATGTTTGTAAATGTAAATGAAAAACACCCACAACTTTACCCAAAAGTGTTCAGAGCCGTTTTAACCCACCTTACACTGAGGAACCAATATGACGTCATTGCCCAATTTTCCACCGACCCCTGAATACTAGGCCTGGGGGCTGACACAAAAATTGCGGCTGATGAAGGCGGATTTATTTTAACATAGGCACGGTCCCTTAAATGTAGACACCAGTATTTTATAAAAGATTTCCCTGACTTGTTTAATCTCAGAAAAATAAAGCGGAAAAAAATTAAAAAAATTATTGGTACGAATATTTAAGGGACCGTACACACGCTGAAAAAAATCCGCTTCGGCAGCCATCATTTTCGTATCAGCGCTCAGGCCTAGTATTCAGGGGGCGGTGAATTTTCCGAGAATTCCGTTTTTCGGTCTGTGAACGCTCTCATATTTAACCCTCCGTCTACCAGACGGGTCCATTGGACCCGACAGGTACATACAAAATATTCATTCAAACCAGAAATTTCTTTAAAATAAACTAAGTATATAAACCAGACAAAAATAAGGTAAATCAATAAGTTAAATAGTTTTAAATAAAAATTCTGGTGTAGAACGTTTTATTAAAACTTGAATAAAATTCCCGGTAGATCTAGGGTTAAGGAGGTATATTAATCTTTAAAAAATTAGTTTTATTTTTTTTTTTTGGGGGGGGGACACGTATATGAAATAGAATTATTTTCAGTGCATTTTAAAAGAAACAGTACAAATAAATTACTAAAATTACGCCAGATATGACTAAAAATATGTGACGAATTCTCAATAAATAATTATTAAAAGATCACTGCCACGCCCATGCATTGCTCTCAGAACGCAAATACGCAAGCTGAGTTTTCGTAGGGCCTAATTCTGAACCCTATTGTTGCAATTCGATATCGAAGTGAGAAAATAGTTTTTACGACAATGAATTTTTACTTCATAAATACGTAGTTCCACCTGTGTCATTATCTTCCCATAAACTTTTTGTAAGATTTGGACAGACAAATATGTATTTTTATCATATGTTTGATAATATTTTTTTACATGTAGCAATTTTGGACTGTTAAAGTGTATTACCGTATATTCATGATCAACTCTTCATTCAAAACATGTCTAGTTTGTGTACCTGGATATGTGAAGTATATGATAACATATTATACCAAAATATTTTAATTATATTTAAGCCATATAATATGAGACATTTTTTTATCAGCATAACAATAGTGCTGTACATAAACAACAAAACTGAAAATATAAATATATCCTTAAAGAATATTTAAAAGACACTGTAGTAAAGTAGAACATATTGAGCTATACAACTAAAATTATTATGTCGAGAAATTGGAAAGTATTAACTCTTGCAGACACAAAAAGCTTTGATCAAATATAAGGGTCTTCAATCGTTTAGGCTCAAATCTTTGCGGACAACTTTTAGGCTTTTCATCTTACAACAACAACAACAACAACAACAACAAAGAAATTTTTGCCTTATTATTTCCTCTAAATCTGCGATTAAATAAGGCAAAATTTACCTTTCTATTTTAAAGGTAGGGGAAAATGTATAAATATTGGCAGGTATTTAAACGTCGTTTGAATCCAAAAATTCCGAAAAGTAATCTTCTCCTTATTTAATCATTAAGTACCTGTCCATTGTTGCCAGTTTGGCCTTTTCATAAATTCCGAAATTTCGTATTCATATCCGAAATTACCGAATTTTTTTTTTTTACCGTATATACTCGCTTATAAGTCGACCCCAAATTCGGGAGGAATAACAGACTGAAAACCAGTATTTTAAAAAAGTTATCTTCGTCTTATCTAAATGCAGAATTTGCTGATATTAAATAAGCTGAAGACGACTAAAAGAAAATACTGGTATGAAACATATCTTTTTACGAATTTAGGAGTCAACTTATACGCGAGTATATACGGTAAGGTATTTATTTAATGACAGACATTTTACTACTGCGTAAAATAAAAATTCTTGTTTGAAAATTTCCGGGGTGAATTCGAAATTTTTTAATTAAAAATAAAGGCCAAACTGGCAACCCTATATCTATCATTGAATAAGAAAGTTTTCTGTATAATAACATACTGGTATATTAGTGTACCGCGAGCCAGATTCGAAGACCCCTAATCAAAGCCATTGTATAATAAACCTGAGAAGATGAATGGAAGAAATTTGGAAAGTTGAAAAAGTTTTTTACGATTAATGTTCTTTTTGCATGCTGTAAAATGAAAAGTTTACACCAGAAAAATTAGAAAGAGGAACATTAATTCAACTAGAAAGTAACACTACATTAAGCATCGATTCTAGATTGATACCTCAATCAGTGAGATGATTTATGGAATCCAGTAATTATTTGTACCTATTCTCTTTACCCCACTGCTTATACTTTGACTACTATCGTCGTAGGAGAGGAGAATGCGCTCATGTATGCGAACGAAATTTGTATATTGTATGATTGCATCTTAATTCTATTTTGGATACTGACCGCAAGAGTGGAAAGTAGCGCTCTTGTGAGCTAACAAATTTAACACGTACTGAGCACGCTCTAAGTATAATCGCTCTGCCTCTAATCGAATACATATTTTAAGCATAGAAGGGTGAAACCAAAAATACGCGTGCTTTTCATGTCCAAAACTTTAATAATTTTTTTTTCATCTAATATACAAAGAAATTCCCATTTTTTATGCCATCTTCTAGTAAAAACTATTCTTAACTGGTATGAAATATGCTCTAACCAATTTTATTGTATTTATTGCACAATTTATGCACTTTATCTATTCTTCGCTATGAAAATTAGCTGACTAAAGAGACAACTTTAAACAGACTACAATTCTAAATATTATGAACAACACAATATTTATCTGTTTTTATTTAAATAACAGATATAGTAGTTTAATAAATTTGTACTAATGAATTAAGATATGTATTTTGTAACTGCATAAGTTTAATTTAACATTTGTCCATGAAAATGAAACCTCTGTTACTTTATTTACATTTAGCAGAATAAATAATAATAATAATAATAAACAAAGGGTGCTACTAATCTGTATTACTCAAAGAACTTTTTAAAATAGAAGTCAAGTGCCATTTTCACTTTGTCTGCCACATGTTTAGAGTATAGAGTAGTATTATCAAGTTCTAAGGTGAGTGTGTTTTCTCTTTGTAACTTCTGTTACTCAATTTTGGGTTTAAATATTGTTTTAAAAATAAAATTTCTTTTTAAATCAAAAAACACTAAGTAAAATAACTTTATATAAATGACATAGTTATTTTTTAGAATATTATTATTTTAGAAAAAAATTGTTTTTGCTTAAATGTAACCTCTGTTTCAAGTAACCTCTGTTACCACTTTTGGTAACAGATGTTATATACAAATAACAGAGGTTACATTTTATCCCAGAATATACATTTTTGTGGTACTTATTGTCATTCTTATCACTTATTTATATTTATTTTTGCAGTATCATGTATTATTTATTTGTGGTATTTTCCAGATCTAAAAATGTCTCCTAAGAAAACAAGTTTTCAAGTTCTTGAATCTACTGCTGAAGAAAACTAAATTAAAGAAATAACGCTTGATAAAATAAAGGAACATACATACTAGTAGAATTTGTAGCTGAAAAAAAAAGAGAAAAATGAAGTATTATTACATAGCCGTTGCACAAGAGGATTTAGAAGATGGTGAGGTGCAAGCTATGTTTTTGAAAGCTTGTGATGATGCATTATATATTTTTAAATTAGATGACAATGATATTGCATACATACAGTTCGAACAGATCCAAAAAAGTTTGCCCATGCCAACTGTAATACAGAAAGGGGCCAGATTTTTTTACAAGTTTCCCCAAGCTGTTGACGTATTTGAAAAATAATTGCAGTGTTAAAAATTTGTGGAAATTTCTTTGGAAAATTAAATTATGTTTAATTTATTCAGTGTGTCTTTGTTAGTTGCTAAAAAGTCAGTTTGTTTGTTTGTTTACATCTTGTAAATTTTTGTAACCTCTGTTACAGGATTTAGCCTCCGTTACTGGATGTAACCTCTGTTACTTGAAGAATTTTTCTATTTATTTTTAATAATTGTAAACTGATAATAAACCAAATGTATTTAACACAAGGAATATGTTATGTACTTTAAATACAATTTTAAAAATATTTTCTTTAAAACTACAATAAGCGAGTAATTAAGAACTTTAACTTAGTTTTTTTTTTTTTTTTTTTTTTTTTTTAACAAGATAAAATTACGCATGTAATGATAATTAAATCTTACTATTTATTATTCGTCTTTCTGAAACTTGAATTTTGAACTAAAGGACATTTTTTCTAAAGTAATATATTAAAGTTATATTTTTTGCTGAAATATTTGTACCATAAACTAAGCAAATACTGTCCAGTAACAGAGGTTACATTTTTTCACGCTAGATATGACTTTTCAAGGTTATATTTTAATTTTACAATTGATTATTTACTGTGAGGATGCTAATTTCGTGCAACTTAAATATATATTTAAACAATATTATTGTTATTTAGTAAAATCTAGATAATTAAAAATGACGAAAAAAAATCTTGAAAAGCACAAAGAAAATTGGTTTTACCCAGAACTATTAATAAAGAGGAACTGACATATCCTTAAAACAGTGAAGCTTCAACTGTAACCGCTTTCGCAAGATCTGATTACCGCCGGTGGAATCTTCCGCCAGTAAATTTATATAGAAGATTTTCCCTTATTTAAACTCATTATTAATGCAAAATTTCAGTCATAAATAATGGCAGGAACAGATCTTCATTTTTACTGGTACAAGTTTACTTTGACGGAAGTCAGACCCCGGGTTTTTTCCATATTGTGACAACCAGTGAAACAAACTACTGTTTTACCAAGCAAACTGACACCAGTAAAAAGAAATAGAAAATTTTACAATATTTTGAGAAAGTATTTCGATGAATAAGACGTTTAAGTAAGACGAAATTTTCTATTCAATTTTACTTGTGGGAACTTTGCTCAGGTGGAAATTAGAAACTGTAGATCCGATTTTAAAAAAGCAGCCGCCATCTTGTGACAACCTTCTCAGTTACTTCACTCGCAACTGGTACAGAGTATAGCGCCTAGAATATATAGTGTGAAAATCGGCTATCCACGTAATACTTAAAAAAGCGCTAAAATATTGCATCCCTTAAATGTGCAACGATGCTGCTGAAATATGAAGATAGCAGCGACATCTGCAGGATATTTTCTACAATTACAAGATATTGCTAGTCTATATAATGTAATACCAGTAATACGTGTAATTACTAGTATTACATTGTATAGACTAGCAATATCTTGCAGTTGTAGAAAATATTCTGCAGATGTCGCTGCGATATGCATATTGCAGCAGCATCATTGCACATTTAAGGGATACAATATTTTAGCACTTTTTTAAGTATTACAGAGATAGCCGATTTCCACACTATGTATTCTAGTCGCTATAGTACAAAGTACACTATATGTCGCCTCCTCTTTTTTCATAACTCCATTTTTCTGAGTTGGATTCACTGTATTTAACCACCGCCCACTAAATACTAGTCCTATGCGCTGACAAAAATTGCGGCTGTTGTAGGCGTATTTTTTTAGCATTAAATGGTCCCTTTTTTAATACCAATAATTTCTAAAAGTTTCCTTCGCATTATTTTTTTTTTAATATTAAATAAGTCCGAGAATTTTTTTAGAAAATACTGCTGTCAAAATTCCGGGAGCAGTGTAAAAACTTAAATAAATCTGCCTACGGTAGCCGCCACAGGGTTGCCAGATTTGGCCTTTTTTTTTATTCTGAAATTTTACATTCACACCAGGAATTCTGTATAGATTATTTTCTTTATTTAAGGACAGACATGTCTTGATTACATAAAGTAAATATTCTTCTTTAAGAATTTCCGATGTGAATTCGAGATTTTTAAATTGAAAGTAAAGGCCAAAGTGGCAACCTAGGCCGCCATTTTTATGTTAGCACGCAGGCCTAGTATTAAGAGGGCGTTGGTAATAGACTCCTATTGCAGATGTCAAAGTAATGTACAGTCGTGGGTGAAAAAAAAGTAAACACTCCTTACTAACTCTGCAAAAAATTATCGTAGAAGAAAGTTACTGGTAGCACACGATTGGTAATAAAATCTAATTTTAAATGATGTATATAAAATTAGCTTAGGGTGCCATCTACATATTAAAGCTAACCATAACTTTGTTTTTTTTCAATAGCAGTACACAATTCTGACAGAATAAATGATCTCTACACACTTCAATTAGCCTAAAAACAAATTTGTATGCAATTCGAACGATAAGTTTCTGAGAACCTAATTATTTTAAAACAAGCGAACAGGAATTCTGCTTTTTTCAGAATTTAGTGTCGCCCTCGGCCCATTACTTCATTTTCTTCTGATGGACTGATGGCTTCTATTATTATGAAACAGCCATTATAAATGAAGAGTTAGGTGAAGATGAAAGAGCAGCCGCAAAAAGTTAGAACTCTGATTTTCTGGTCAGAATAGGGAAAAAAATGGCCATTTTTTTTTTTTTTTAAATCTGTCGGTTGTCTTTCATCTTCACCTAACGCTTCATTTATAATGACTGTTTCATAATAATAGAAGCCACCAGTCCATTAGAAGAAAATAACTCGGTTAAGCGGGACGCTACTGCAGTACAAAACCTATTTCAATTTTAAGACTTAAAAAACACGTTTTATTTTATGTAAAATGACGTCATTCACATCCGCTTAAGAATTCCACATTTACGATCTACTCTTAAACATCTACAGTAAAGCATGTATAGCACAGCACTATCGCGAAATAATGCACAAATGCAGCAAAAACATACCATCATTCAAGAAAACCGACAAAAAAAGGCTATCTAATGATTCATAGATAAAATTAAGCATAGTTTATAATAGCTCCATTGTTTTAACAGAAATCATTCGTTTATATTTTTTTCAAAATAGCACGTATTTTAATTACATTTTCTTTCGGTTGTTATGAGAAAATGGCAATAAAAATATATAATTACTATTTTAAAACTATTTTCCTTTTACTTTCTGCAGGATTGGAGTACTTCTTTTGCCAATATTAAGCAAATGGCTCTAAAAACTACAAAAAAATTAATATTTCAAAAATAAATGGAGATACAGTTTTTAAAAAAAATGCAATTAAAACAACTTTTTTTTCCCATTACGACGGTATAAAATTCGAAAATGTGCGATGCTTAGAAGTTTAAAAAATTGCTAATTGCTATAGAGTATTTAATCGTACTGCTTTGTTTTACGGCTGGCTTCTGTAAGGAAACGTTATTTTTTGGAATACACAAAATAAGCTGGGAGAAAAATATAGCATACCATACAAGGGGCTAATAAGCGTATTTTTGGGGCTGTATCTTAATTGAAGTTCGATACTGGATTGTTGAACGAGAGAGTTCCCTTCTTGATCAAGGCTTCTTAAGCGCCACTCAATCAGTCACTGAGGACTGCCAGATTACAGGATTGCATAAGAAATTTCAAAATATCTAGTCACTTCTATCACAGATACTACCCTTAACCCTAAAATGCGCGATTTTTTATTTTGTTTCGAAAAAATTATATATGATTTGCTGAAAGGTTTATTACACAGGAAAAATAATGAAAAAAAATCACACATACATTTTTCATATAATACGTCAATATTTTCTGCTGTAGCACATCTCCAATATAAGTAAAAACTACTGTCGTGTGGCTGTTTTACGCTAAAATATTGCAAATTAGTAAATATTTTAAGATGTATGTCTCCAAATACCTTATTTTATATAATTATCTACCCTATATATATAAAATCCTAACGAAACGAATATATGAATCGATTGATTAAACAACTGATTATGTTTCAAGCGATTTCTCCTAAAATATGGAATACTTTGCGACGAAATTAATACCAAAAATCAGCATTGATCCGCAGATCTGAAAACTGGTATTATAATTTTTAAATTCGAATTAGTTTTCGAAATATTAATTTTTTTCTAATTTTATATTAATTTTTCTAATGATGGCAACTCAAATTTTAATCAAACACATATTTTTTTTTTCATATTTCAGGAAAGGTTGACATGGTAACAGGCTATTGTTGTTTATTTGATAATAAATGTTTATTTACTTTTATTTCTTTTATAAATTATATAAATTATTTTGTTCTATAATTATTAATTATTTTTTTTTATATTTCCTTTAGAAAACAATAGAAAATAATTAAAAAATACGGTACTACTTAGTTATTCCGTCGACCAATTTTGCCAAATTATATAAATTGCCAAAACACTCGCCAAATTATACAAATTGACATAATTTTTATTTTAAATAACGAAAGAACAAATAAATTAGTATAAATATACAAATGAAAAGTCGAAATAAAAATCACTTGATGACGTAAACACGTGTAACTTGCTTAAAGTCAAGTTAATGTGACATTTACGATCAACCATTATTGGCATTTAATCTTATAGTTTGGCGATAGATTTTTGGTCGACGGGATAACTAAGTAATACCAAAAAGGCATATGTAACTGGTATTTGAAAACGAGGTTTTCACCAAATTTTCGTAAAAAAAAAAATAATAATAATAATAAATAAAAATAAAAATAAAAGTTCACGCCAAACCTGCTGTGCGTATATGATATCTGGCCAAATATTACAACTCGAAAAAAAAAAATGCTAACTGGCGAGTTAAAAAAAAGCTTTTGGCGAGATTTGGATCCGGCTAGCGTAACAGTACCAAGAATTCTTTGCAACCATGGCAAATTTTATGTAGTTTTATTCGAAAAAAAATTTTTGATTTTTTAATCAAAATGGTAAACTTACGGTCCCATATTGGCGCGATTTTTTTCTGACGCCAATGTCATATACGGAACGGGCACTTAACTGGCTCCAAAGTATCGTTATTTTGCTTGATATGGTAAGCCGGATGTTGTTGTTTATGCTGTTGATGCGTTCCCCAAATTGGCGTCGTTAAAAAATCGCGTCAATATGAAACGTATATGACATCTGTGCCAAACTTTCATATGAATGGCGAAGGGATCAGACCGTATTTGTTTATGGCAGTTAATGACTTGAACTATTATAATATAGATGAAAAGATGGTGATAGAATAATATTTGACGAATTATCACCTGTGCCTGGCTAACATTAAAGTACCAAAATGGCACCTAGAATATAAAAAGCGAAGTGGTCCGCCTGGAACTGTTGATGATAGTGACATGACTTAGGGTATTGTTATAGAGATTGTTTTAAAATACCGGGGGACAAAGACTCTGTATACTTTATTTATTTATTTATTATTTTTTTAGCCTCTTTTCAAATGTTTAACTGATCAAAAACGAAAACAACCATTGGATGTCTTAACAGAAACTGATTCGCCCTTAAATTTTTGCAATCAAAGGGAATTGAATGGAAACCCGTTTACAGGGAGATCTGCACAGCTTTTTTCGGTATAATTCAATCTTCTCTAATATTTTTAAAACCCATCAGATTAGCGTGCTTTTAGATTCTGCGGTGTCTGAACGGGGATTAGGGAGCGTAGCTTGCAAGGGGCAGAGCCCCCTATTTTATTTTATAAATCTTAACGAACCCTTTAATTCCCATGATAAAATACGTTCTAGAAATTACGTAGTTCAGAGAAACTGACTTTACACCAGAAAGTTTCAATGGTTAATTTCGCTTTACTTAAATACGGAATTTCTGTTGTTAATTGAAGCAGACATTGCTATTTTAATTTTCTGTTGTGACTTTGGTATATACGAATTAAAAAAATCTATTAAATTCAAAACACTGTTGTTTGCACACATGCAAAGCTGCGCACTAAAGGGTTAAACCATCATTTTGCCTTTTTTAAAGCATAATTTGAAAACCACTTGAAAGAAAAATGTAAACTTTTGGATTTCCATAAAACAGGACTTAGTAAATCTAAATCCATTAAAAAAACTTTTAGATTGCTATTCATAATTTTTTCGAATATTAATTTCGTAGTTCATAATTCATATCATAAAATTATAAAAATTTCAAATTCAATGTATTTATGTTTGAGTATTTTAGTATTATTGCTACACAAAAAATTAGCACATTAGGAATATAATTTCAGGAGATATTAATAAAAATATGAAAATGTAATTTAACGTTAGAAGCACTAAATTTTGAATGTTTATAATTCAAAAACGTATCATTCAAATGACTTGACATTTGGTGTCTAGGGATAGTTTGAACCGAATATTTGAAATATCTTGTCAAAATTGGGTATTGCTATTGAAAAAATTATTCTTCTACGATAATTTTTTGAGGAGTTAGTGGGGGTGTTTTCTTTTTTTTCACGACGGTACCTCGAATATTTTAAATTCCAATGGCGAAAGAAAATGTGGAATAATTTGGGAATGTACAACCGCAAAGTAAATTTGTCTTGTTAATCAATCACGAGCGTGACTCGCAATTAATTCATAAATGACGGGGTTAAATAATCGTTCTAAGTACACAACTATTTTAAATAAATAAAACCACAATGAGTTAAAATTCAGTAATAAATTACGGCGGCAGCTATTGAAGTTATTCTTGCAGGAGAGTCATATATGAATTCCGGAATTTGATTTCTATGATTCCTTGTATTAGTTTCAAATATCATATACCCGATAGACAGCTCAGTAATATCCCAGACTGTAAAAGTGCGCAAAGTAACTTTGTAATTTTGAAACACTAACCATTCTATTGCATATCAACAACTAAACAGAAAGAATTATAAAATCTGAGAGAAATTTTATCTATTTTTATTTGTTAGTTTGAGCGTTTTAAGAATTCGACACGGCGCAGCGCCATTTATGTGTGATATTTGTAATTAAAACCAGAAAGCGTACTAAAGAAATTTCCTATTTCATACATTAATATTCTGCAAGAATAACTTCAGTAACTCATACCAGACAACATTCCATTTTTCTTTTAAATCAAGTACACATACTTTCAATTATAAATTGTAAATAATAAATAAAATAAAATAACTACCTCATAGAAACAAACACATTTTACAAATAATTTTTTGGTTCCATATAAGAATTTTAAATTGAAGAATTTTGGCAACTCTGGTGTCGTCAATTACTTTTTATTGCGTTTTATAAATAGTCATGATGATGACAACTGTAAATGTAAAGCATGTATCACTATAACATTATATAAGCACTTTTTTATTAAAATTTAATTTTATTTCAAGATTCAAAGCGGTCTAGTCAAAACTGCACAGCAATAGGTATTTTGAGGGGGCAACGAGATGGAAAAAAGTTATAGAGTGAGTGGTCTTGGTTAAATGTATTTATTTGTTATTTGCAAGCAAAGGGAGTGTAGCAATGATGTACTCGCAGTTGAGTATTGGACGATAGTACGAGAAGTACCCATAGAGTCAAGAAAAATAATAGAGATGAAGTGTGGTAGCTGGAGGTGACGCCAAAAATGTAACCCTAAAATCCGCTCCGTTCGGCCCAAACACAATCACGTGCTTTCGCAAAAAAAAAAGAAAACTTCTAGTAATACAGTTCTTAATTCATAATACAATGAAATGGTACTTTAGAATGCTTAACCCATTAACTATGAATCTCCTTTACACTTCTTTTAATTCTTCGACACCAGATTTGCCACTTTGTAATTTGGATTTATTAATTCGCTCAAAATCTGAGATTAAATAATATGAAAATTTCCAAACTAAGATACCGGTATTCAAATTTAAAAATTTTGTTCGCTTTTCCTGGCAAGTTTTCTTGCCAACCGGTTTTATTGAGTTAAATATAAGACGATCATTTTCATTTAGAGGGAAAAAATGCACGGGAGATGTCAAAGAATTCGTCTGTTCGACGTGCTTGTTTTGTTTTGGCCGAATGAGGGCCTTTAAATTTGAGCGATAACGTGCATCATAGTACAAACCGTTTGTACGGCATACTGCATCTCTATCTATCTCTTTCCTCCATGGAAGTACTATATGAAATGTAAGGTCTGATCAGTGATGTTCCTGACAAATGTGAGATGACATCTTGTAGATGGCTGATCATCGCTACTAGCAATAGAGCCTTGCCAGCGTTTTTCTATTTCTTCCTTTCGGGGATCATTTATCGGAAGTTATGCGGGGAATTTTCATCGTTTCAGAAAAATAATCCTGATCGTTCTGGTATTCGTTACCGTCTGACAAGGAGAGGGCCAACCTTGTTAATCACAGATTTTGATTATTTTAATATATGTTGCAGGGTAGAGGCCCCTTAATGTCAGGTTCAACGGATTTTATCCAATGCTCCTTAGTTCTTGAGATACCGGGGGGTCTAATATTAGTACACAACTTAAGTACTTACTTTGCGACAGCAATGATAGGTTAGTCGTAGCTCAGTTGGTATGGTGTTTACCGTCTGATTCGCGGGCCCGGGTTCGATACCTGAATGTGCTACATTTGTTTTTCTCATTTTTTGTTTTATAAATTTACGTGTAAGTATAACTTAATAATCTCATTGTCAATTAAAATTTTTAATATTGTATATCAATTATAATTTTAACCTATTTAATTTTTTACTTTTAACTAAATAGTTGTAATAAAACATCATAAAACTGTTATTTTTTTTTAAATCACTTTTAAAATGTATTTCATATATTCTTTATCGATGCAATGATATTGAGCAATTGTGACAATTCGTGATTATAAAGAAACATCAATTACGCATTGCTTTAACAAAGGAAGTCAATGCGATAATACTGTTATTCTGTTTTTAAAGTAACAAGCATAATTATATTAAAAATTAGCATCAGAATTAAATTACAACCGATTTTTTGCATATTAAAGATTTTTAAATTTGTAATACGTATGCTTGCGATTTCAATTATTTTGCTTTCCCCTTTCTGCTTTTATTTTTATTTTATTTGAATATTCCTTTTTTATCATAACTAGATGGCACCACAACAGAATTTGTCACAATTTTGGAATTTTTATCATTCAATAATAGATCCAATTTCTTTTTAAACCTCTTTAATGGATGAGAAATAATTGTTTACAAATAAGAAATGATAAATTTAAGTTTGTTAACTAATTTAAGATTGTTAATTAATGTATGATGTTAAAATTTTTAATTGAAATTATTAAATTATAATTACAACTATATTTATAAAACAAAAAATGAGAAAAACAAATGTAGCGCATTCAGGTATCGAACCCGGGACCTCGGATCAGCCGGTAAACGCCATGCCAACTGAGCTACGACTAACCTATCATTTTAGTTCCGAAGTAAGTATTTATTTTGTATACTAATATTAAACCCCCGGTTTTTCGAGAACTAAGGGGCATTGGATAAAATCCGTTGAACTTGACACTAAGGGGTGTCTACCCTACAACATATATTAAAATAATCAAAATCTGTGATTAACAAGGTTGGCCCTCTCCTTGTGAGATACGTCTAGTTGAAATGTAATTGGTGCTAATATCTAGTGCTGTCAGGTGTCCCGTGTAAATCAGGTCTCCAAATGCTGAGGACACCACTAATTTCTTACCGACATATTTAATCCATGGAACTGTTAATAAAGAGAAACTAACAGATCCTAAAAATAGTGAATCTTCAACTGTAACCGCTTCCGCTGGGGTTGATTACAGCCGGTGCTAAGTTCCACCACTAAATTTAAGTAGAAATTTTCTAATTACTTAAACGCCTTATTAATGCAAAATTCCAGTCATAAATAATGTCAAAAGAGCTATTCATTTTACTGATGGAAGTTTACTTCGGCGGTAGTCAGGCCCACCATTTCCGCCATATTGTGACAACCTAGACAACCTCCTAGCAGTGTCAGTGATAAAAATTATAATACCTGGGCAAACTGCCAACAGTAAAAAAGGAAAGAATATTTAACAATATTTATGAGAGAATTTCCATGAAAAACCGCTTAAATAAGGTAAAATTTTCTATCCAAAACTTACTGGTGGAAGTTAGCTCCTGCGATAATCAGAAACTGTTTATGCGATGTAAAAAATCAGCCGCCATCTTGTGATAACCTCCTCAGTTACTTCACTGGCAGCTCGTAGACAATGCACCCCCCTCCCTCTATGTAGCCTCCTCTTTATTCATAACTCCATTCTTAAATCGCATGTAACCCTGCCATTAGATAAGGTTAAGAAAATTACTGTAAAATACAGGTGTGCAGAGCATTTGGAGCGCCGATTTACGCGGATCACCTGGTAACGCTACTCGCATCGTTTAGTTCTGTGTGGCTGAAACGGCATTAACACTTAACCCCTTGAGGGGCAAGCAAAAATATCTCTAAATATTGAATTCTCACCGGAATAATCCAAAAATGTTATTTTTAAATAAGGAAAAGCAATTTTTCAGCGATTTTCCTCCAAAGTTAAAAATATAAAATTTACTTAAAATTTTCTGGTGTGAATCTTGTTTAAATTAGGTGGGATATATTTTATCCCCCCTCCCCTCAAGGCGTTAACGGACGGGGAATTTTTCAAAATGAGCTCAATATTTAGGTTTACGACTGTCACTACAAATTAAAACCTGCTCATAACCAAACGGAGACATGCTTGGATAACACATTCTTTATTCTTACTTATAAAATATCCGGTACCAGTAATATTTTCTTAATCCAATCCACAAAAACATAAATTTACGTGACCCGTCCGTTAAGTGTTAATGTAGTATTTGCTGAAGACGAGTCCCTTGACTTCTTCCTTCTTTTTGCGTTTAATTCTCCCAGCTGTTGCATTTGGTCCTTTTTGCGAATGCGCTAATTGTTTTTTAATCTAAATCTAGCAGTGTGTTGTGGCATGAGATAATGACACAATCCCAAATTTTATTGCTAGGTAGAATTGCCAACTTCTCCTTCATATTACCCGGTAATTGATTCAGGTAGCTGAGTTATCCTTTCAACATTAAATTTTTCTTGTTGAACGTTTTTTTTTCCTTTTGTAAAATCATTAGTGTGTTTTCACCTTGCTTGTAAGATTTATCTATTTTGGCTTCAAATCTCCAAAGAAAAGAATTATTGGTAAGAAAGTAACTATGTGTGATTGGTACACTTCTCTGATTGGATGAACCATTCGGTCGGTACGGTGGATCTTAAGCATACCAAACCGCTCGAAATCTGAGATTCTCAACTGGGCTACCATCGTGGTCTGATGAGGTCGGTCGATAGCTTTGCATGTAAAGCACGAAGCAAAAGGTCAAACCTATACTTTCGTACTTAACTACCCTTAATTCTCGCTCCCGTCATATTCTCGGGCTGCGTCTTTCACTCAGATTGTTTGGTTCCCACCAGTTTTATAAAATAGTGAAATTGGCTATATCTTAGTATCGTTTTTCCTGTCATTAAATAAGGTGAATATTTCTTTTTCATAAAAGTGGTGCCAATAAGCAATTTCAATTTTTTAACCGTAATTTAATTCGAGCGTGAAGGGGTTAACCTACTTCTAATTCTCAACGCGCAATTGCCACGTACCCTAGAGTAAAAATTAGTGACACACATTTTCCAAACACTTGCCTGAGTGGTAAGACGTTATTGTCACGTTAAAAAAGACCATATATGAATAATTCAACATTGGCGGAGTTTCCTCTTAATCCTCACAACTTTGAAGAAAATCCTTTGCTATCTATGTGCTGAATGGAGTTATGAATAAAAAGGAGGAGACATATAGTGTATTGTCTACCAGTTGCGAGTGAAGTAACTGAGGAGGTTGTCACAATATGGCGGCTGCTTTTTTGAAATCGGTTCTTCCGTTTCTGACTACCGACAGATCAAGCATCCCACCAGCAAAATTGAATAGAAGATTTCGTCTTAAAGAAGCGTCTTATTCACGGAATTTTTTTTCAAAAATGTCATAAAAAATTCTATTTGTTTTTACTGGTGTCAGTATGCCTTATAAAACTGCAGGTTTGTATCCATGGTTGTCACAATATGGCGGAAACTCAGGGCCTAACTACCACCAAAGAAAACTCCTACCAGTAAAAATGAAAAATTGTTTCTTCCACTATTTATGACTGAAATTTTGTAAAAATAAGGCATTTAAATAAGTTTAAAATATCTATATAAACCTACTGGTGGGAGTTTCCACCGTCGATAAACAACCCCTTTGCTAGCGGTTGCAGTTGAAGCTTCACTATTTTAAGGATATGTCAGTTCCTCTTTATTAATAGTTCCATGATGTGCTGCCACCACCGATATGATTACGTGATATCGGTCACGCTCTGAGAGGATTGTTTAAATGAAAACTAACTCATTCAATTAACTAAGTTAACAGTTTATTTACACACTATTTACAAAACACCAAACACTTTTTATACCTAAAACTCGGATGTAGGTGATCCGGTTCAACATTAAATTAAATACAGTAATTGCTGGCTGTGTACTGTTAAAACTACCTTATATCACTCTCAATCTACACTCGTTAAATTAGCTTTACCGGAGACTACTCTCAATCTTCCAACACATGGGCTCTAAGCCTAAGCCCTGCGAGCTTTACTCAACCCTAT
Organism: Maratus speciosus; assembly: GCA_963932465.1. Taxonomy (NCBI): domain Eukaryota; kingdom Metazoa; phylum Arthropoda; class Arachnida; order Araneae; family Salticidae; genus Maratus; species Maratus speciosus. The sequence continues at coordinate 55,736,625 of OZ010787.1, forward strand.
GCTCTATCTAAGAGCTCTACCCAGGAACTCACCTTGCGCCTTGCGCTCTAGCCTTCAACTGACTATCTCCCAGCCAAAGCGACTGCTTCTAGCAACCCCCTGCTTTTTCTGAACTCCTCCTCTTTCCCCAACATAAAACCGGGTTTTCCACTCTGACCCCAATGTCAGCTCTTTCCCTCTCTGGCGAAACCCTTGTCTCCTTATCTCAGGCAGGCACCTGAATAGCAGGGCAAACCCCTTTCTATTATAACTACTTCCCTTCACCCACTCTGTCTACCTCACCATCCCGGATTAAGTTTTAGATAAGAAAAGAATGTTACTTTGCAATTCTCAGTACACAGACCAACGACATGAATACAATATACAAGTAAAAAGAATAATATATAACCCCAGTTCCAATAGCAGATGTTTCTCAGAACCTGACGAACATCATTTTGGTAGAATTGTTAACGTCAACATTCAAATGAAGTTTAAGTTAATAAATATATTCAATTAAATATGTAATAATAGGTAAATACTGAACAGAAAAAGAAAAAGTTTCATTTTATATAATTTAAAGCTGAATAAACTTTTAATTTTGTTAAGTAATATAATTTTGACGAAATGCGTCTGGCCTTTTCAAAAATACCAATTATCACTGTGTTTGACTAACGCATCATCTCCATTTACATCTTTCTAAATTTAATTATTTCATGAGCTTATTATCTATAACTTATATCATTTGAATTAAATTGTTCTTAATTGAGATCATGCTATTTGAAGTTAATTGGAATTGCGAAGTTCATAAAATTATGCCTTTTGTAATAATTAACATTCTCTTAGAATGTAAATTAATTCATATCTTTTCAATTTATTGAAGCGAATTGATTTTAAAATTTCTCCAATTTATGCAGTTTTGCTCGAAATTAATATTTAATTCATTAACTATTCTTCGAATTTTTTAATTTACATGTGTGAATTGTATGGAATATTTTTTATATAACTGACGCTGATTTTCATATTATCTGGGGAAAAGGTAATGGGATTTAATGGCACGTAAAATTTTGAAAAACAATCTAGTTAATTCTAAGGTATTACATTTTTACAAAACTTTTACATTTTAAGGATATTTTGCTCACATTAATCTCGTAGTTAAATTAGTGTTGCCTGGTGTCTCGCGTAATTTGGGGCTGTAAATTCTCTGGATTCCAATATTTTAAAGTAATTTTCTTCGCCTTGTTTAATGGCAGAATTATCCGAGATTAAAAATGGCGAAAGAAACTTTAAGACATTAGTGGTATCCAGAACATTTGAAGCCCTGTCTTACGGGGAACACCTGGCCACATTATACACTAGTCACGCGAAAAGACTCAGAAGCTAATGTTAATTCTATGGGGAAGTTATTTTTAAATTTCTTGCTTGGATTTTAATATTTTGAATGATTATTTTTGCATATGATAGCGGAGAACGATGGCTAGTTTTTACTTTTTTGATTTTGGTTTCAGATTTAAAAAAAATTACTTTCACTTTAGGAACCGGTTGAAATCGAATCTGAAATTGAAACTATCCTAATATAGAAAAAAAAACTGTAACCAAAATCGAAAAAGTAAAAACTTGTCCGGTTAGAAATACCTTAGCTATTCTATGCAAAAAAATCATTTAAAAATATTAAAATTCAAGCAAGATATTTGAAAATAACATATCCATAGTCTTAACATTGGCATTCTCGTTTCTTCGCGTGACTAGTACGGACTCTTAAGGGGGCATTCTACTTTTAACCCTTTTATAGGCGGTGGTATATTTCATATAGGCCATTTGTCAAATATGATGCCAAATTGGCAAATAGCACCCAGAACATTTTAACCTTTTGAGGGGCAGTGGTACGTTTATAAAAACACTTTATTTTAAATCCACAATGGCACCAGAATTTTGGTGAAAAAATTTCCCCTCATAATGTATGCGGAGTCTAGCTTTTTCTTATATTCAAATAAATTCCTTTGTAAATTCCGGTGTCATTTATTAATTTCATGATTTTAGCAATGGAAGTGCTGTTCCGCTGTCATCGAAATACTCAAGGCCAGAGGAAACGAGTGTGACGTCATCACTAATCGACCGACTTCTCACTAGTGTTGGAATTCACACCGGAAATTTCTAATAGCAATTTTACTTTAATTTATTTATGGAATATCTATCATCTTATAAAACAATAATAACTTTTTAAACTTATTGGTGAAAATTTAGAATCCCTCCCCCCTCAAAAAAAAAAATCAGCCAGATGTGGCAACACTGTGGCATTCCGGATATGGCTGAATATTTATTTAGGGATTCCGAATTATCATCAGTATGTTTAAATAATTATTATTGTTTTATATAGGGATGAGATTTCCGACTTTTTGGACACCATTATAATCTTTGAGAAAGTGTTGTTCTCTTAAATCACAACAATGTTCCGATTAAATAAAATAACATTTTCTCTAAGATTATACCGGTGTGGAAAAAGTCGGAAATCTCATCCACGTTTAAAAGATAATAGTTATTCCGCAAATAAAGTAAAAGAAAATTGCTATTGAAAATTTTCCGATGTTAACTCCAACACAAGTTAAAAGTCGGTCGATTAGTGATGACGTCACACTCAGTACTTCGATGGCAGCGGTTTTGCCCCTGAAATAATGAATAAATTTATAATGCGCGAGCAGAAAAATATTTACTTGTTTTCTAAATCCATTCGTTCATAAATTCTGGGGACAATCACGTATTTAAATATTTTATCAACATAATTACTTTGTCCCAGAGCTGCCAAGTCTCCGGCTTTTTAGATACCAGTATTTTAATACAGATAATTTTCTTCTCTTTAATTGGAACATTAATTTGATTTAAAAGAGCAACATTTTCTCTAAGATAATAGTGGTATGCAAAAAGTCGTAGATTTGGCAATTCTCTTTGCCCCCTGAAAGGGAAAAATCTTTAAAAAAATACATTTTTTAAAGTAGATGTACAGGAAAGAGAAACATATTTTGTGCATTTTAAAACAAAACACATAATGAAATTTTTATAATCATGGCAGCTATGACTAGAACCATATCAGCTGATCCCTATGTAAGCAATGCTTAAACGAATAATTTAAAATCATTTATCTCAAAATGTACAAAATGGACTACCATTCGATCCGGTTCTTGAAACATTTAATGTTTTTAGATGCAATCTTCACGATTTATGGATTATATTTGTATCTTAACACTGAACCTAACATATGAATATTTTAGCAAAATTTATATTTAAAAAATAAAATTGAAAATATTGCATTGTTTTCAGTTTATCTATGCATATATTTTTGGGTGAAACAATAAATAATTTTGTTTCAGTCTTTAGAAATAGACATAATTCCTAAAGTCTAAAAATATCATGTACCAACGTCTAGAGATAGCTTCCAGGTAATTCTGAAAGAATACCGCTCCTTCAATACTAGGACTACTCGCTGAAGCAAAAATGCCGGTTGTCGTAGGCGGATTTTTTTTTCGGCGTTTGTACGGTCCCTTGAACAGATTCCTAATACCAATAATTCCTAAAAGTTTTCTCCTCGTTATTTTTTTAGATTAAATAAGTCAAAAAAACCTTTTAGAAATTACTGGTGTCTAAATTTAGGGGACAGTACAAATGGTTAAAAAAATCCGCCACTGACAGCCGCCATTTTTGCGTCAGAGCGCAAAGGGGCGGTGGAAAGACCTAGTTTGATATAAGTCACTTTAAAAAATGTTTTATTAAAACTTAAAATATCCAATTTTCTAATGTAATTGTATTAGATCACTTTTGTGTCAATATTAAATACATGCTTTGTGAGACATACGCTTTAAAATACAGGCTGTCCATAATTAAACGACCCTACTTTAAAGTTGTCTATAGACGAAACTATTGGTCAGAAAATTGTGAAATTTCTGACGGACATAAAGAAGGAATGGAAATTTGTTTGAGCGGAAAAAAATTAGTTCAAAATTTTGCCACCAGGTGGCTTTTTTAATGAATTACACATTTTAAAAAGTTTTTACGCTTTTTTTTCAGATTAAATAAGAAAAATATACAGACCGCCACCTGAAAAAAATAAAGCGTAAAAACTTTAAAAAAAATTATTGGTGTTCGAATTGAACGGACCATACAAACTCTAAAAAAAAAAAAAAAATCCGACTACGACCGCCGCCATTTTTTTCACAGAGGTCAGGCTTAGTATTCAGTGGGCGGTGGCTAAATGTGTAATTTATTAAAAAACGCCCTCCGGTGGTGAAATTTTGAAGAAAAATTCTTTTTCGCTCAAACAAATTCCTATTCCTTCATTGTCCGAAATAAAATTTCACAACTTTTTGACCAATAGTTTCGTATTTAGACAACTTTAAAGTAGGGTCGTTTAATTATGGACACACTGTAGATTTAAAAATTAATACATATTTTCTATAAAAAAAATAGAATATCCACTCTTCGTTTAATCGTCATATTTTATTTTCGGATTAAATGAGGCAATTGTTTCTGTTAAACGGATATATATACACATAGATACAGAAGGGAAAAAACGTAAAAGTTGGCAACTATCCTGATATGGTTAAAAAGGTGATACAATTATCCAATAACGAATTCATTTAAAGTATTTCAATTAAAATAAGAAAGAAAAATCATGCGTCAAGCATATATTATGAAATACATTCCAGCACATTCAGAATAATGTAACAAAACTTCGCCGTTTGATATGATGAAAGATGGTGTCTAAATAACAATTCAGTGAACGCATTTGAAAACCACCTTTTAGCAATTACCACCTATATTCGGAAAAATATACGAATTCTTTTGTACATCCCTTTATATGTTCTATAGATTTCCATATATACTACATAGTATGCAAAAACTTAGTTTAGTTAGGAAACGAATATCGCAGTTCAAAATGTCCCTTCAGCAATTTCCGTCAATAAGCGGAAATATATTCGATTTTTTTGTGCAGCCCTGTATATGATCTATTTAATTTTTACATGCCAAGTAATTATCCCATAAATAGTTAAATTTAAAAAGACACACACCACAATTGAAAACGCATTTCCAAGAACTATTTCTCAGCGTAATGTCACTGTAATGTAACTGAACTGTGTACAGTATTGTAACTTAACTCTTTTGTGTCTCTGTAAATGAATTATAAATTTTATGCGTACCAGATTCTACAGTAATCATTTTGAAGGCCACCTCAGTGATGTACATTAACTTAAATATATTTGAAATAGTGCGGCAGCATTAAAATACACTGGAAACGATTTCGCCCTACAATGTAAGGAACTTTTTTGTGTGGCTCTGTAAACGAACTGCAAATACAAGCTACACACTTCAATTTGAATTCTGAACATGCCATGGTAAATTTCACTAACACATTACATTTCAATCAGGCTTTATTTTTGTGTGCGTTAGAGCACGGATAGATGATCAGCCCAACCGAATTCATAAACACTTTCCAACTACGTTGGAAAAGGAAAAAAAACAGGCTGTTTACGCAATTTCCAGACTGTTTTCATGGTGCTTTGTATTTCTGAGATTAAATAAGTTAAAGAAAACTTTTTGAAAAATACTAGTGTCTAATAAGTACCACCCACTTTAAACTTTCATCCCATAGTGAATATTACTAATATTCTAATGGTACTTTGCAAAAATAATCTTTTAACTCCACTTTATCCGGATGCATGGCAGCAGTATTTCTAGGTTTGTTATTTTAGCGAGGAAGGTGGCTGTCTTTAAAACTGTCGATGTGTTTTGTGCCAACATTTTGTACAGATTGTCACGCTTGTCTTTTTATTGCTGCAAACACAGTAAAGGATATAAGATAAGTGTTGGATTTTTTTACGTGTTCCCTATGATCTTAGGGTACAATTTGACTAGCTATTTTAGATGAACGGTGTATGTATTTGATTTAACAGTTGAATTACTCGGTGGTACTTATAAGTACCGTCAGTACACTGGATGTTGGAGTACACATCTTGTTTACTTTTCGTCTGACTAGTTATCCATCGTTTTCATCTACTTTAAAATGTAATTACTAAAATGTAGTATAGTAATAATTTTCCTAGTATTTTTTTTTTCTGTTTCATTATTATTTTTTATGGGGAATTGAAAAAGTTGTGGCATCGACTCTTTTTTGCTATGCTAGAAATGGCCTATGTAAATTCATATATTGCATATGTGGAGATGCAACAGAGCATGTTGTCTCAGGATTATAGGCTTCACATAACTAACGGACTTCTAACAACATCGAAACCTAAAAAAAAAATAGTTTTTTTTTTTAACCCTTTCAAGGGTAAAGCATTGAAATAAATTACTGACACCGGAATTTGCCAAAAAATTTATTTGTGGATAAGAAAAAAAGGGTATATTTTACAAATTATTAAATGGAAATTATTTTACCACAATTCTGGTACCATTTGAAATACCTTGTGGGTTTTCTGTTACGATGTCTTAGTCATAGTGTACTGTCGGTACTTTAAGGTGCGGGAGATTCTCAAAAGGTGGGATCATTAAACGTTAACTATATGTAATTTTTTTAATTTTCAAATTTAAGGCCAATTTTTTTAAATTTTGTCTTTAAATATAATATATAAATATTTTTAATAGCATGTCTACAAAATTATACACAAACATTAAAAGACAGCAACTATTCTGCAAAAATTAATTATTAAAGCAAGTAATTAGCAGTTGTGTACGTTACAAATTTTGGACATTTTTTCGCATGTACGTTACAGATTTTGGGCGTTGATCTTAGTATTTAAAAAATTCTTAAGACTAAGAATGTAGCAAATGTGTCTGTATACATATATATATGTACAATTAACATTTTGTTATCCAGTAATAATAATAATAAAATCAAATGCTTTGTTACGTACGTTACTTTCGGACATAAGAAAATACAGAAAAATTCCTTATAGAAAAGTCCTTCTATCTTCAAAAAAGCAATAAATCAGCCTGCCATCTCTTAACGAAATTATCAAAAAATCATCCGTTTCCTTTATGCATTCGTTGTTTACCATTAGAACCACCTGGAAAAAAGTTAAACTCTTTTTCTTGGTGATATATTGGAACAGTTAACGTTATGAATGTCCGAAATTGGCCTCTTTAGCATATAATAATAAAATTTTAAGATATTTATACAAAGCTTTTACAATAAATTATGTCACTTTCTGTCTCTGAATAGAATTAAAAACTCAATGTAAAAAAAAAAAGTCCATGATAATTAAAGTTATGACTTGTGCCCAGTGCCCACCTTTTGAGAATCGCCCGTACCCCTTTAAATGATTACCTCTAAGGAATTAAATTTCTCACGGGTGAGGTTTTTTTTTTATGTTTATCCTTTAATTTTCATTGTAGTAACTGAAAAAAAAAATTACAGGAAAAAAAATGGCAGTAGATCATAATGCAGTTAGATAAAGAGTTAAACAGGTTTCCTACACTTTCAGATTATGTATCAGTAATTTTATGTAAAAATATTCGTCTTATATGAGGGGTGGCCCACTGTGGAACGTCGGATACCACTAAAATTTTACAGAAAAAGTCGAATTCCAGAGATTCGATGATTAAATAAGGTAATGATTACTGAAAACTTTTAGTGGTGTCGTGAGTGCCGCAGTTGGCCACGCCAGTCTTATATAATCGTGCGATTGCAAACTATGGATTTTCTCAAAAAAAAAAAAAAAAAAACACTGGCGTGTATCTGGCCTACACTCAGGTAAATTCCCTGGCCTATAGGAACCCTGTTAGAATTACATATTACCGTTCTTATCTCTTAACAGAATTTAAACAAAGATTCCGGAAATTAATGTGAGCAGTAATAATGGATGGCTAAGTAAATTAGAAATTACGCGTCTTTCATTCGTTCTCAAATTTGTACAATTGGAGAAATAAAAGCGAATAATATATAAGGTAAGGAACTATGATCCATTTTTACTACTCAAAAAATGAGTAATGTCACGACATTTGCTGCTCTAAAAAATTAATATGCAGTCACTTACGATAAGGTAAATTATGCATATTTACATAAAGAATAATAAATCACTTTGAGAACTCAGACAAGAGCTTTTAAACATTATATTTTGTTAAGTAGTGGGAGATTATTATCAAATATATATTTTCCTTCAGTAGGAAAGAGTGACGGAATTGAAGTTAGAAGTAAACGGTGTTTTTCCCATTTTTTTCTGTACGTATATTACTTAAATTTACTCTGTATTTTTTCAAAAAAAATATATTCGTAATTTTGAGTTGAAAAAATAAAATAAATAAAACATATATTTTGCCGATTTGTAAACGAACAAACAAAAACTGACATAATACAGTTAAGTATCATTTGTTATATATGTGACTGCGAAATCTAAACTTAAGATCCATCTTTGGAAACATCTAGTTCTATAGTTTCTATCGCATTCAATAACTTTTAGGGCAAAGTTTATGCCAAACTTTTATTTCAGCCATTTTTAAAAGAAAAATTGCTTGACCATCAAACGTCATAGCTATTATGAATAGGGGCAATTTTCTACAGGCAGATTATAAAATGTTGTCCATACAGGGAGTGAATTTTTCATCCAAAACCCCAATCAGAGATAAACATTTTGCAAAATTATTCAATAATATGGTTGACACAGGGAAATTTAATAGGGAAATTTTAAGTGGAACCGTGGGCAAGAACATATCGCACATACGCAAGAAAAGTGACACATCTCGCAAAAATTCATTTTGCATTTTATTCTACTAATAGCCCTGTCATAGGTGTGTCTTGCTACACAAAAAGTTTCATGAGTTTTGTTATATGGAAAATCACTTTATTACGCTATATGTCCACAGAAGAGGAGTGGATTGTGTGGGGAAGTAAAATTGCCCAACCCTCCAAACCTCATACTACGTCTTCATTCTTAAGGGTTTTATGTTTTTATACACGTTTTTATTTGTGCATTTCGTATCCTAAGTGCTATAATTTCATGTTACAGTAAAATCATGCAAATTTTCTTTTGCCTCACCTGTGAAATTTACTTTTGCCAAGATGTGTCACTTTTCTTGCGGGTGAGCTATATATTAATCAATTCAGTTAGAGAAAAAAGACATATTTTGGATATAAAACGTAACTTATATCTAAAAAAATCTTAAAATGAGGTTGTTATTAAATAATTGCGCAAATTAGTGAACACAACATTATTTTAGCGACTTATTTGTGCCAACAAAAGGGTGATAAATAGTAACTAAAAACCAGGCCTCGGAGCAGTCACTTTTTTAGCCACCACTAATTTTATGAAATTAGTTTTGTGACAGATTACTGGAAGAATTGCAATAAAAGGCTTACCATAAAATGGGTTTCTGCGACGGTTCCAACAGAAATTTAAAATGAAAATTTTCGCAAGAAAGTACTGCTGGTAAAAGTTTTGATTTAGTCTCTATAAAAAGAGACCGCTCCAAGGCCTGCTAAAAACCGATTCTCCTTCCCACTTTTGCAAAAGAAAGCGAGCTTTCTTTCGGTTTGTACGCGGAGAAACTGCAGTTAAAATAGGTTCAAAAGTTATTATTTCGAAAACTTGTTGAATCTGATTTTAATTTAACATGTCCGCGACCGTGAACGAGAATTCTCGTATTTATTAAGACATCATTGACTAAGGACACAACTTTTAACTTACAGAAAATGCATTTATATCATGTTATCTATATTTCTTTAGATTTTCTTCATTGCAGCCTTTATATTTTCCTCAACCTTGTATGCACGCTTGAATCGGTGTCCTTTGAAAACACATTACTCTCTCACCGTACACCTGCTAGAATATGTGCAATGTTCCTGTCGGAGATTTCTCCAAAATCTATCAGAATTTGATTTTCGCACGTTTTCCCTTAACCCTCTCGCTGCGTAATTGTTTTATCAAAATAGCTTCAAAAATTGCGTACTTAATTCCTTCCCGACGAGCGTCTTTTAATAATTTTTATTCTTTTGCCACCGGTTTTTCAAAACAAAAATTTTCGTCGGATTCAATCAGAAAAAGGCTCCGATTAGATACGGCAAAATTTATAATATAAGTAACTAACTGGTGGGAATTATTAAGGCGGGTTAATTAGATGGAGAAAATGCATCCCCAATGAAATATCGGGTTGCGCAAATTTTGCTACATTTACGTTGCCCGAGAAACTCTCGGGTTGCGCAGCGAGAGGGTTAAACGCCATTTCTGGTTTCGAGGAACGAGAACAATTTCTGCTCACTGACACGCATTATGTGGAAATACAATACACTGCGGACGTACTTATTTATCCTTTCTTATACGTATATGCGAACGTACTTATTTTTTTATTATTCCTTGTCAAATCTTGCTTCACACACAGTGTTGCTATTTCGCTACATTTTTAAAATTCAGATTAGTTCATTGTTATCACTTTTTTTTAATTAGAAATATTCTCCTTATTTAATTACATATGAAATAATGGAAAAATAAGGCGAATTATGCAACTTCAAAAAAGTTGTGGTTACCTTGCAATCTGAAATTAAAAGAATTGGTGAACTGGCAAAATTGGTCAAATGTGCATCTATGCTATAGTAAAATAGTTTTTTTCACCATAAAACCAGGTAGGGGATGTTACCAAAAATTCCGAAGTTTTTCACCTTAGTAGTAGTAATACATTTTTCTAAAGTTTCTTTATTATATTTATATTTTATTAAATTTTGCTTCTTAAATGTTTATATTTATTTATGTTATATTTTCATAAGTTCGTAATACATTTCATGAAACGTACTTTAATCATTTTTGTGGGAAAATTCATGCAATAGATTTACACTTTTTTCTATAAATGCGTACCATGTTCTGAGATTTTGTAAATTCCTATTGTACTTTGTTATTTTACTGTTTTACTCTTTGAAAATGGTGTAAACTGGTTAATCTAAAAAAATAGTAAAAATATTTTTAAAAAAAGTACTCGTTGGCTTTCGTAGGTTTAGGCCACGTGGTCCAGTTTATCATTATTTTGAAAGATCATTATTTACCTTTTTTAATCGCAGAAACTTTTTTCAAATTCTAGGCTAAATAAAGCAAGGATAACTTTTTGAATAATCGGTCAAGTGCGAATTTTACTAGCGCACAAAGGGTTCCGAACGACAAAGACCTTCTACAAAGTTTAAACATGGTACTTTGCCAAGCGCGGTTTGAACGGAGGTCGCAAAGCTGCAACAGCAACACCTTACTTGTCCGTGCAGCTGTTTTCTAGATAGGTGTTTAATTAATATATAGGCTAATTACTTTTCTAAAATCCTTATCAGCAATCCTTGAATGATTTCGTTTCGATAAGTAGCTCTAGCACAGCTCAACTATCTCGCTGAGCGCACGCAAATCGAAATTTGTGTGTAACGGGAAAATGCGATTTTCTCAAAAACTATGTGACCTAGGGTAATCATTACAGTTTTCCTGCAAGGTTTAAATAAATTTCTAATACCAGTGTTGCCAGATTGGAGACTTTTTAAATTCAGATAATTTGACTGTCACCACTTTTTAAAATAGTATAATTCGCCTTATTTTTCAGAATTTTTAATCTATTTTTAAATAAGAGGAATATTTCTATTTCAAAAATGAGGTGACAATCAACAATCTGGGGACAAAAAAGTCCCCAATTTGGCAACACTGTCTAATACCCCTAATTTTTTCATAATTTTAATTTCAGAAGACTCGGAAGAGAGAGAGGGAGGCGTATTTCTGCAGTACATTTTCGACGTTATCTCTGAAAATATACCTAAAATTAAAACAAATATATTTTAGAGTTCGATGTTACGAGATCTTTCTAACGATACCCCACACGATTAATTTTTTTTATAATAAATTTACATTTTATAATAAATAACAATCCTCCTTCCTAAAGGGCATAGCCGGATAAGAATTGGAAACATGTCTTTCAATCAAATTTCCTGATTTTTTTTCCCAGATGTCGCTACATATCTGACAACATATTTCCCCTATAACCACCCTATAAACATTGATATTTAATGAGATAAAAATGTTTTTTCGATTTTTTAAAATGCAGATTTTCTCAAAAACTGCTGCGCGGAATTTCATGCCATTAATTGAGGATATATACATACCAAAGATGCATAAATAGTAATTTTTCTATAATTTTCTGTTTATAAAAACTGTGTGAAATAGCGAAATAAAAATTTTAAAAAAAATAATAAAAACCATATCTTATAGTTATCCGAAAATTACCATTTTCTTGTAAAAAATTCTCACATATGCCCGTATATTCTATATAAATGCCGAAATTTTGCGTTGGGTACTACATATAAATATTTGCAAAAATGTATATTAAAATTATTGAAATTCATTTTAAGGCGTTATTTGGGGCGGAGCTACTTAACTTCAACATCCGAAGAATTTTTGAAACAAAGTCAGCAGACAATATGTCAACGGATGTATTTTAGATTCCATTAAGCATATAAGCCATGTTTTTCAACATCATGCTCATTTTGATATCGACAGTGCTGAGAATGTTGCTCATGTGTTCATTAAAATTTAAAATACAGCAATTCTGTAACTGTTTATTCCAAAAATTCTTCGGGTGTGGAAGTTGGAGTTGCTCCGCCCAAAATAACGCCTTAAAATGAATTTCAGTAATTTTAATATACATTTTTGTAAATATTTATATGCTGTACCCAATGCAAACTTTCAGCATTTATATAGAATATACGGGCACATATGGGGAATTTTTTACGAGAAAGTGGTAATTTTCAGATAACCATAAGATATGATTTTTATTTTTTTAAAATTTTTATTTCGCTATTTCACACAATTTTTATAAACAGAAAATTATACAAAAATTACCATTATTGTATCTCTGGTATCTATATATCCTCAATTAATGGCATAAAATTCCGTGCAGCTGTTTTTTAGAAAATCAGTTTTTTTAAAAAATCGAAAAAAACATTTATATCTCATTAAACATAAATATTTATAGGGTGGTAATAGGGGAAATATATTGTCAGATATGTAGCTACGTCTGGGGGAAAAAATCAGGAAATTTGATTAAAAGGCATGTTTCCAATGCTTATCCGGCTATGCCCTTTTTCCTAAAAATATTTGTGAATGGCTAATAATCTACAAATATGTGGTTCAATAGCCTTTATAACTTGAACTTTCCACGTCCTACAGTTTGAGTGAAAAACGGCTGTGGCAGACGGGCAGACAGACTCGCGAGAGGTATTATAACGGTTTCGTTTTTCTTTTTAAGTGCGCAACCCTGAAAAGGTAGAAAACGACACCCTGTGATTTCATTCTGTGTAAGTCACTATTTAAAACTGCAAAATACGTCAATTTTAAATGATGTTATTATTAAAATATCACTAAGCTTTGTTGAAAAAAGGTGAATGCAAATTAGTAATACCGTGCGTTAGAAAAGTAATATTTCAATTTTTTGGATATAATTACATAGAAATTCATTAAATTGCATCTTACCACGTACATACCCATACTTTGAATATTTTTTGAGACGTACAATTATCCAAATCTAAATATGTGAGCGAAGGTGGCTAAATAATTTTATCTGGATAATGGAGATACTTATTTATCTTTTCATGATAAACCTTTATCACGTCTGGATTTCAAAAGATTACATAGAATCTTCATGAACTAAAATATCTGTAGGGAATTAAGTATTTTGAATAACTATTTATTTTAAATGATGTAATTACCACTTTAAATCCCTAAAGAAATAAAATTAGAATAGGAACGTTATGTTAAGAAACAAATAATTATCATTTAATCTAATGTTTGAATGGGAATTTTAATAAGTTTCAAAAGCAATCGTTCATAACTTATTGGCCTCCATTTGCATAACTATTTAAAATTTTCCTCAATAAAATAAATATTCAGGTTTCTTCCAAAACAGCATGCTCAGTTAGTATTTCAAATAATAAAAATGAATAAACTGTAACTAAGTGCCATTAGTATCAGAATAAGACGGACATCCCAATTAAAACAGCAGGAGTAATTGTATTTTGGGATTTTGAATACCACTGTTTCCGAAATAAAATGTTCGTCTTTTATAAAACCAAAAATCTGCGATTAAATAAGATTACTATACGATGAATACTATTCGAAAATAATAGTATTCAAAGCGCCAGAACATCATTTCTCCCGAAACAATATTATGATTATCAACTTTAAGGAATAAAATGCCGTATAATCTAAATACAGCGCAGTGATACTTACTGTTATTTGCGATAAGTATTTTCTCACCACTATTTGAAAAAGTTAATATTCTGCTTATGTAATGACATGAAATCTGCGATTAATTAAAGCGATGATTTCTATTAGGTAAAAACTGTAGTTCCTTCAGACGCGTAGTGAGTACCATTGATTTCGGCAGTGATTTGTATCATTTTTTTTTCACTTGAATTATCTAAGAACACCTCAAGAAGCACAGAGATTGATTTCATCAGTTAAATGGGAATAAATATATTTTAAAATAATTTCATGGAAAATGGTTGTTACATTTGATTTCTTTTCAATTTTGTTTTCCGCTGTTCGATTATCCATAAATTTTAGCTCCGTTTATATTAATTCTAACTAGAGAAAAAAATTCTTATGGACAGTTTAACCCTTTCGCGGGCGGTGTCCACAGAAAAGGACACTTAATTTTAAGTTTTCTGGCACCCAGAATATTTAAATAAAATTTTATTTTTATAACGTACACGAAAATAAGCAAATATCTATTTTCTAATAAATTCTTTTGTAAATTGTAGTATCAGTCAATCATTTTACCCTTTTACAAGCAGAATTACTCCGCGCCGGAAAGGGTTAAATCAAATACTCCCTCCGTCCCAAATTAGATGCGACATTTAGGTCGATAATTTTGTCCCAAATTAGTTGCTACATTTCAAGTGGGTGGAGTCATAAATAACTTCCGATGCAGTTTAGTAGATCGACACCATTTTGTAAGGACTCTACCACCAGAGTACCATAAAGTACCATAAAGCATTTTCTTCCTAAAGAATTAACGATTCATTAGCTAGAAAGTAGTTTTATGCGATTACTGGTGGAAGAATCCTTACAAAATGGGGCGTGGCTTAAGAGCGTGCGAACCCTGGATTTTTTTAAATAATTTAGTACTTATTTAACCCTTTCAAGGGCAAAGCACTTCTGTTGCTAAAATTGTAAAATGATTGATTGATACCGGTATTTATGAACAGCTTTATATTAAACTAAGTAAAAGCTTTTCGTCGGATACATTTTATGAAACCAATTTTAATTCCTTAATTCTGGTGTGAATGTGACATTTGGGAATTAAAATTAAGTGGTATATAACATATGCCGGTGCCCTTCAAAGGGTTAAGGAGAGACGGAGGGAATGCTTGGTAAGTAAATGTTGTTTATTGATAGCATTGCACCCCGAAATCTCTGAAAAATGTTCAAACAAAATCATAAAATCATCAGTATCAATAATCAGTACAAAAGTAATCAAATGTAGCAACTAATTTGGGACAAAGGGAGTATATAATTTTTAACCGATTTAAAAAATAAACGATGTTAACTTATGTTCCTCCAAAGAATTATTAAATTGAAAACTCAGGGCTCCCATTCGGTCCGTTTTTTGACCACCACTTTTACTTAAAGAAAATCTTCCTTATAAATTTCGTTGAAACATACCATGAAGACCGTTTTCTTCGCAATTGTTGCAGAAACCCACCATGAATTTCTTTCTAAAAAGTTACTTTTTTCAAAAAAGGGACCAGTGGGAGCACCGAAAACTATTGTTTTGGGAACATTTATTTAGCCGCTCCCTTTTTCAGGTATAAGTAGCATACTGCATTAGAAATATCGAGGAATGCTTTTGGGATATAATCGCCAGCTAGATTCCCAAAATGTTTCAATGTGCAATTCTTGAAAATTGTCAGAAGCATCCAAGAAGCTCAACTGACATACTCCTGTCGCCAAATTTGAGGAATTTTCAAACTAAGAAAACAGAATTTTCCAATAAAAAGATATTCGGTAACTGGTTCCACATTATTTTCAGGGGTGAGTTATAAGAGTGGCTGTGCCGGTAACCATGATATCATTATTATCTTCGTCTTATTTAATGATAGACAAAATTATAGTTGAATGTTCTAATGGATATTTCTAATGTTTTACGATACGCCGCGTTCAATAATACCGTGTTTTTACCCCCTCCCAAGTACTAGGCCTGATCAATGACAGAAAAATTGGGACTGTCGTAAGGAGATATTTTTTAAGCGTTTGTACGGTCCCCTGAAATTACACACCAGTATTTTCTAAAAAAATTATTCCACTTTTGTAATTTCAGAAAAGTAAGGACGAAAAAACTTTTAGTACTTATTGGTATTCAAATTCAAGAGACTGAACAAACGCTGAAATAAATCAGCCAACGACATCCGCCATTTTTATGTAAGCGTGTAAGCGTGTTCAGGGGGCGGTGGTTTTTACTATCACGTAAAGTTTTCACGCATCACGTTAGTCTTTTTTCACAGAAGAAAAATATCTGTCCTAAAATCATGGAATAATGAATTAAGAGGAATTGACAGATCCTAAACTCCTCAATTCTCGCGCCTGTGACTTTCACGGGCGGTGTCGGCTACTTTTTTTTTTATTCAGATTGTTTGATTCCCAACAGTTTTTTTTTTTTTAATATTGTAATAGGCTTTATTCTTTCATCATTTTTATCTGCCATAAATAAGGTGAATATTTCAACTTCAAAATTTTGGCAATCAAACAATCTGAATTTTAAAAAAGTTACCTACAATTATAGGGCGCGACGCTTAACCCTTTCAGGAGCAAGAAATCGTGTTTCTGTGATGTCGGACTTTCACCGGAATTTACGAAAGAATTTTGTTCAAAATAAGGAAAAGCAATTTTTCCGCCTTTTTTCCATCAAAGATATAAAAGTAAAATTTAATTAAAAGTTTCTGATGCGAATAATGATTAAAATTAGGTGGGATATAATATATCCCACTGCCCCTCAAGGGCTTAAGGCATTAAAATGATGAATTATCAACTGTAGTCGGCTTGACAGTGGCTCATTACCGCTAGGGCAAACTTCGACCAGAATGTTTGAATAGAACTTTTCTTCTTATTTAAACGCCTTATTAATGCAGAATTTCAGTCATAATTATGGCCAAAACCAGATGTTAATTTTTACTGGTGGATGTTTACTTCGACGGTAGTCAAGCACTGTGTTTCCGCCATATTATGAGAACCTAGATAACCTCCTGTCAGTGAAAAATATTGTAAAACCTGGGAAAACTGACACCAGTAAATTCAACTAGAAAATTTCACTATATTTATCAGAGAAATTTTCCTTGAATCATTATGGTTATTAATGGTATAACTTCAACTGTAACCGGTTTCAAAGTGGCTCATTGCCGCCGGGGCAAATTTCCAGAAGAAAATTTGAATAGAAAATTTCTCCTTATTGAAACGTTTTAGTAATACAGAATTTCAGTCATAAATATCGTCGGTACCATGTCAAACTATCCAATATGAAAAAAGTGGGCAACTTTTTTAAAATTCAGATTTCTTTATAGGCACCACTTTTCTGAAATGGTAAAATTCTCCTTGTTTTCGCCTTAATTATTATGTCATTTAAAAAGATTAAATAAGGCGAATTTTACTAGTTCAAAAAAGTGGTGCTAATCAAGAAATTTGAATTTTAAAAAAGTAGCTCACTTTTTTCGCATTGAATAGTTTGACATGGTACCGACGATATGGCCAAAAAGAGATATCTGTCTATTCTGACTAGTGGAAGTTCAGTTTGGCATCAGTCAGGCCCTGAGTTTCCTCTATATTGTGACAACCTAGACAACTTTCTGTCAGTAAAAAGAGATTATAATTCAATAAAAGAGATTATATTACACGGGGCAACTTCCACCAGTAAAATCAAGTAGAATCTTTTACCATACACTTGACAGAAATTGTGCATGAATAATCCTCTAAATTAAGGAGAAATATTCTATCCAAAATTTACTGGTGGAAGTTTTCTTCGGCGTTAATCGGAATCTAATGACGCGCTGAAAAAATCAGTCGCCATATTGTTAATCCCTCCTCTGTTACTGCACTCGTAACTGGTAGACTCTACACTAAATGTCTCCTCCTCTTTATTCATAACTCCACTCCTAAAATAGAAAAACACACTTTATTATATTTACAGGCAGAACGATTTGTTAATATATTATCAAACTCTTCCTGCTTTGTAAATTAGTAAATCAATCTAAATTTCATTCAGACAGACACAGTGTTGCCAGTGGGCTTCTTTTTTAAAATTCAGATTTCTTGATTGGCACCACTTTTTTGAAATAGTAAAATTCGCCTCATTTAATGGCATATTAATTACAGCGAAAACAATGGGAATTTTACCATTTCAGAAAAGTGTAGCCCGCTGGCAACGCTGGACAAACATAAAATGCAAAGATTACATTTTATGTAACACATATGAAAAAGTATTTACTCATGTTTTCCCGTACAATATTCATTTTGCTAATTTTACATTGCAAGTTCCTTCCTATTTTGTTTAGAATATACCCCTTAACCCCTTGGGGATGAGCGACACGTATACGTGCCGCATGAAGCGCTCCGAATCCTTGTGTTTCCTCACCAGTAAAATTTGCCTTATTTAATCAGCGCATTTTTCCGATTCAAGAAGACACAAATTTCTGTTTTTAAAAAACGGTGAAAAAGGATTAAAAATTTCATAAAAGGCTCCCGTCCCGAAGGGGTTAACCATAGCTGCCAACTTTTAGGCTTTTTCGTTACCACTAAAACTTAATAGAGATTTTCGCCTTGCTTAATCGTGAGATTTCAATGGTTAAATAAGACACTATAAAATTTTAGTGGTAAGATAAAAGCGTAAAAGTTGGCAGCTATGCTTTAACCTATTAAAGACTGACGTCGCGTTTCCTCAACATTATGTTTGTGACTTTTGCATTTTTTTTTTTTTTTTATACCAGTAAAGGAGAACAGTAACATTTGTCTTATTTAATTAACACATTTCAGTGATTCATAAAGTAAAAGTAAGTGTTTAACAAAAAGTCGTGTGAACTGAATAAAATTCCTGTAAAATATGCTGGTCCTGAATGGGTTAATAAAGAAGCTTTTGGTTTGCCTATGCTATATTTTTCAAAAAATGTAATAAAATATATCTATTTAATTTCTTTTAAGTTGTTGTTAAAGAAAATAGCAGCAAAACTAGTTATGCAACATAAATTTTATAGTACAGTATTAAAATTTTTGTTATAGTTAATTTAAAGTATTAACAATGTTATTGTATTATGTTATTCTATTTTGTATGTTTTGAATGTAATTTTATTATTTATTAATTTAAAGAACTATATATTAATTAAATGCTATATTTAGTTTTTGAGACCTACAATAAGCGTGAACTTTGAATATGAAAAACAGAAGTTTACTTCTGTTTATTCTGTTTATATTAAATACACTGATTAATTCATTTTTAATATATTTTTTATTAGAATAAAATATAACTAGATTTTATTATCTATATTAAATGTTAAAGAGAACAAAACTTGTCAATTTGATAAATATTTATTTTATTATCGTATTGATATATTCACAGCATACATAGAATTAATTTTTCTAGCAAAAATAACTCATCTATTTTATTTTTTCTCTTTTATATTCAAATTTCAAAAGAAAACATCGATGCAGTATTCCATTTTTAATTTTATAATTATTTTTTTTTTAATATTGAAAAGTTATGATAAATAGAATCGAGTATAATTTTTACACTGATTTCAAAGCAAATAAATTTTCTTTTTGTATTCTCTTGGTATTTGAATAAATAAATTGAGGATGCTTTCGTGTTATTCGTAAAATTGATTAACTAAAGTAAATTTATTTGTCCATATTAGAGTCTTTGAACGTTATCAATGACCCAATGTCTAATAATAAAAAAATATCAGTCAGAAAAAATATTTTACTTACATTTTTAATTTCCCAAGAAATCTGGAACTAAATTAGGATTTTTAACAATTAGTTTTGAAAGAAATTAATAATTAAATAACCAAGAAAATTACAATTTCAAAAATCAGTTTTTACCCGACTGCCAAGAACGGTTATGTGTTTCACGTGTATCTGGGTATGTAGATTTCTTTATGCCCTCGAAACATCCCAACGGCTGGGTGGATTTTAATGAATGAGGTCTCTGTCGATTTGTCTTAACCGGCCGATGATTATAGGGTAGGTTTTGTTTTTATAAATTCAAAATGGCGGCCGTAAAATACAAAAATGGCGGTAGACACGAAAAAATTTTTTACACACCAAATTGAGTGGTATATCCTTGGATAGGTCTTTCAAAATGAAGACCATGTTTCATTGACTATTTTACAGGCAGAAGCTCCGTTTAAATATTACACAACCTGGAAGTAGTGTAGATAGGATCTCTAGCCATCTCTCTGTAACTCTAATCATCATAAACATCTATAGGCCTCATCAAAACAGTGTTTATAAATAGGAACTAACAATTAAACACAACTTAAAAGTCATCAATACAAGAAAATAAAAAAATATGTAAGTAATATAAAAAATAGTTTAACATTGATGAGAAATAATTAATTAGTTCGCTTTTTACGCAGTGTTTTTTTTTTTTTTTTTTTTTTTTTTTTTTTTTGATATTTTAAATTTAATTCGAAACGTTTTTCTATACATTAATAATCAAAAATGTTTAAGTGTAAAAACTTAACCCTTAAATGCATGATTTTTTATTTTGTTTCGAAAAAATTATCTATGATCCATTGAAAGGTTTATTACACAAGAAAAATTATAAAAAAAATCAGATATACATTTTTCATATAATACGTCAATCTTTTCTTCTGTTGCACATCTGCAATATAAGTTAAAACTACTATCGTGTGGCTGTTTTACGCTAAAATAATGCAAATTAGAAAACACTTTAATAAGTATGTCTCCAAATACCTTATTTTATATAATTATTTATTTTATAAAACTTAACCTGTAAATCTTTAATTCCCATGATAGAATACGTTCTAGAAATTACGTAGTTCAGAGAATTTGACTTTACACCAGAAAGTTTCCATGGTTAATTTCGCTTTATTTAAATACGGCATGTCCGTTTTATAATTAGAGCAAATATTGCTATTTTAATTTTCCGGTGTGAATAGGTATATGCGAATAAAAAAAATCTATTAAATTCAAAACAGTGTTGTTTGCATATATCCAAAGCTGCGCACTAAAGGGTTAACACACTTCTAACGGGAATCGAGAAATGTCGTTTTTATTTTTAAAGTATCATTGACTAACGGCGTAGCCTCTACCTTACAGAAAATGCATATGCAGGGTGGTCCCGAATTCATGGTACAAGCTTTAAGGGTAGGTAGAGTACACTGTAACAATCATTTATTGTATAGGAATATATGGGAGCAAGTGACGTGTTGAGGCACAAACACGGGAAAAATATATAAAAGGAATGTTTATTAAAAGCGCCATTGACAGGTGCTATGTTTACAATAAGTTTCCAAAATTTTATCAACCAACAGTAATACATGCCTGGCAGGGTCAAAGAAGTGATTGGCATACAGCTTCAAAGATGCGATGTATTTCAATCACACATGCAGCAGCAACGGGCATTCAAGACATGAAAGTATTAACCCCTTGAGGAGCACCGGTATATATTATATACCACCTACGATTAATGAAGTTTTACACCAGAAAAATTTTATTAAATTTTACTTTTCTAACTTTGGTGGAAAAAAGCAGTAAAATTGCTTTTACTTATTTTGAAATGGAATTTTTGCATGGAATTGAGCATTTCACAAACGTAATTTCTTGCCCCTCAAGGAGTTAACCTTTAATTGCATGAATTATTCTTTTAGAATTGTTTTTTTTATTTTTATATTAAGGATTAGACACCAGAAATCCTAAGATAGATTTTTAACTTTATTTAGTAGCATATTTTTGTAATTTTTAGAGGGTTAATATTTCTATATAAATATAGTGGTTGAAAGAACTTAATTTATGTACTAAAAATTAAATAAAAAGGTGATGGAAATTTACATCACTATGCAATTAAGGGTTAAGCCTTTCAGGGGCGGTGGTATGTTTTTGAAACCACTTAATTTTAATTCCCAAACGCCACACTGACACCAGAATTTTGCTGAAATATTTTACTATAATATGTATGCAAAATATGGCCTTTTTCTTTTTTCTAAATAAAGTTGTTGGTAACTTCCTATGTCAATCATTTATTTCAACACTTTAGGATTGAAAATGCTTTGCCCCTGAAAGGGTGAAAAGGGCCTCTGAAGGGGGCCCCTGCTGTGGAAGCCCTAAAGAGGAACTGATATATCCTTAAAATAGTGATTCTTCAATCGTAACTGCATTCACAGAGGATGATTACCGCCGGGTCAGACTTCCACCAAAAATTTTAAATATAAATTTTCTCCTTATTTAAATGCCTTTTTAATACAAATTTTCAGTCATAAATAACGGCAAAAACAGCTATTCATTTTTACTGCTGGAAGTTTACTTCGCCGGTAGTCAGGCCCTTCGTTTCCGTCATATTATGACTTAAAGAGGACGAAAATTTCTATGCATATTTACTGGTGGAAGATTGCCCCGTCGGTAATCAGAAACTGTTGATACGATTTAAAAAAAATAGCCGCCATCTTGTGACAACCATCTCAGTTACTTCACTCACAATTGGTAGAAATTACACAATATGTCTCCTGCTCTTTATTCATAACTCCATTATTCAAGAGACGAGATCGCCAACAGAGTCAACCGGAGTCTCACTAACAAGACTCTTCAGATGTGCCCATAAGAAGTAATAGAGGGTCAATAAATCGAGAGATCAGGGTGGCCAAGGGACTAGTCCAGCACACCAAGGCTGGCAGTTGTTATCACATTTTTCTGGAAGAGTTTTTACCAGAACTACTTCAATATGTTCCGATCGCCATTCGTAAGCGACTGTGGTTTCAGCATGATGGGGTGCCACACAATTTTAGCACTATTGTGTGCTATTACCTGAATGCCAGTTTTGGGGCGCGATGAATTGGGTTGTACATTAATGCACTCAAGGAGCAGATTTGGGCAAATTTGTAATCTCAATTATCGCCAGTGTAATTACAGGTTAATTGCATGTAATTGATTATAGTTACACACATTCAAACACAGAAATTTGGTCAAATAATGTGATGGGGGTGGTTCCGATTATAGTGCTGAAAGAATTTTGTACGACATGTAATTTTAACTATAATTAATTACATACAATTAAACTGCAATTACATTGCAGATAATTGGGATTACAAAGTAGGACAATTCCGTCCAGGAGTTTTTCGTTGCTCGAATATCCATAGCTGCTGTAAGTATGCGAGAAATACTTGGCATATTTGGAAGTGTATGCCAATCACTCCACCGACGTTGTCAAGCATTTATCACTGTTGAACAGTTATTATAAACATTTGCACCACTACGTCGTTTACGCCCATGCATTCCTATATAATAAATTATTGTTACAGTGTCCTGTACCAACGCTTAAAGTTTACACCATGAATTCGAGATCACCCTGTATATCATATTGTCCTTAATTTTTTAGTTTGTAAGTCATATTATATCTAAGTTTGTACATTGAAAGATATTTACTGATGCATAAACTTGAGAAACCTATCTGGGAAATCAATTTACGAAAGACTTTCAGAAAAGGGAGGACCTTCTACTATTTTAACTCTTTCAGGGGCAAAGTACAGGGTGGTTCAAATTAAAGTATCCATGTTTGGGACACCCTAGCGAGAGAAGCAGTGGATGTAAAGTCTTCATATTTGGAGGATATACATATCAGGCCATGGGAAACTGATTGGTGAAAAAAAATAGTTCAAACAAAGGCCGCTAGGGGAAAGTAAGGCGCTGCGATCGGTTTAAGGTAAAGAAAATGTAACATGACCAAGGGTGTAAACATCTAGGTGCCAATGGGCCAATTCCCAACAATAACTTTTATTGTATTATTAGTTTAAATTTTATTAGTATATGCTCCGATTAATTTTATTAGTATGCTTTATTAGGCGAAGAATACTAAAAATTTAGTGGTGGGAATTGGACTATTTTCGCCTAGATTTTAACACCCTTGAATATGACGCAATCAATAAAGAAAAGAATACGAGGTGTCGGTAATTAACTTTATTATTACATTTTTCTATACAGAAACTGGCGATTCTAAAAAACTGTTAGCGACAGCACAAACGAAAGACACACGCGTGGTAACACAAAGCACACAAAGTTTTCACAGGTCGGATTCAATATGTCTACCTTGCTTCAGTGCCAAAACGTGAAACCGTGTCAGCGCATGATCCACAGCGGCGGGTAACTGAACGCGACCGATGTTGCGTACTTACAAGTGGATCTGGTTCTTCAAATCCGAAGATTTCCTATGTTTGCTCGATAAACTTTATCTCTGAAGTAACACCAAAGCCAAAAATCACACGGGGTCAAGTCAGGTGAACGTGGAGGCCATGTTGTAGGAAATGCACGGCTGATAATGCGATCCTCCTTAAAATGGCATTGCAGCAATTTTTGAGCTTCACGTCCAATGTGAGGGGGCGCATCGGAATATTGTTGTAGCGAGCCCCACACTCTGCTAAAGCTCTAGAATAACCACATTTTGCAACATGTCTCGATAACGTTCTGCAGTTACGGAACAGGTTTTTGGACACTGAGGAGTGATTTCCTCAAAGAAAAATGGCCCAATCAAAAAGGTCGCAGTGAAGCCGATCCACACAGTAGCATGCGGAGAATGCAGGAGCATTTGTTGGATATGGTGAGGATTCGCAGTAGACCAGGTATTGTAGTTTTGTGTGTTCACTGTTCCGCACATGTAAAAGGGAGCCTCATAGGTCCATATGATGTCCCACGGCCACTTCTTATCCACCTCCATCCTTGCCAAGAACGTCAAAGCGAATGTTTCACGAAGATCGTTATCACCATGTTTTAATTCTTGTAAGCGACGAATATTTTACGGATAGGACTTGGATGCTATACGCATGCACCACCATACGGTAGTTTATGGCAAATCCAATTGTCTTGATACGGCTCGAACACTGGATGCTCCTGCTGTGTTTGCACTGGCCTGCTCAACGTCAGCGGTTGCAACATCATTCATTAGTGGTGTACCGAGTAGTGCTTTGGCCGAGTAGCCGAGTACCGAGTACTCGGCCACTGACTACTCGGCCGAGTACCGAGTACCAAATACCTAGTAGTTGGGTAATAAGGGAAAAAAACGCTGATGTGCACATAATGTGAGCTTAGGTGTACATATGTGTACATATATATATATACCTGTGCGTACAAGTACATATATATAATATACATATATAGTATATATAAAGTAACTAATTAAATTTGAAATTTATTTGTGCACCTTTTAAAGACAATTTTTGACAATTGAAAACAGTAGCAAAAAAAGAGAATTGACACATAACAAGTACAATTATTAACCAATATAAAATTAAAACATTCTTCAACCCTCTAATTTATCCCGATAC
Source organism: Maratus speciosus (assembly GCA_963932465.1). Lineage (NCBI taxonomy): Eukaryota > Metazoa > Arthropoda > Arachnida > Araneae > Salticidae > Maratus > Maratus speciosus. The sequence goes on from OZ010787.1 coordinate 55,762,135, forward strand.
CTGAAATCTGTCTATCAAAAATAAAAATGTTTATTGGTTACTGTAACAATTCAAAACATTTCATATTTATTTTGTAATTGTACCTTATTTTCTTTTGATTAAAAATAAAAGAGAGAAAAATACAATGAGAGGTACAAAAAGCGATACAGGATTTCTTAATCAGAGGTAGGCGAAATTTATAGTAGTAAAAGAAATGCCCTGTCTACTGATAATGTACAACGTTTGGTGTTTTTGTACCATTATTTGAAATATAATAAATTTAATTATTAATCTTTTTTATTACATTTATTGTATTTTCAGTTTCTTTATCCAAAATAATGGTCTTTTCTGTTTTCCTATATATTTAAAAAGAACTTATTTTTCTTTGTATAAATGTGAACCTAAATTTTAATCTGGAATTATTTTATGAGGGTTTTTGTTCTTAACTTTTTCTATATTTTGTAGACATATTGTTAAATACCGAGTAAATAGTTTTATGAATTATTGCATATATTATACATTGATATTCGAATAACTTTTTACAGATCAGTTTTAAATTCATATCATATGCTTAAAAAATGAAATTCTTACAACTACTCGGCAAATTGGCCGAATAGGCCGAGTACCGAGTATTTACCGAGTACTCGGTACGGCTCCAGATATCTCGATAACGTGCTGCAGTTACGGAACAGGTTTTTAGACCCTGAGGAGTGATTTCCTCAAAGAAAAATGGCCCAATCAAAAAGGTCGCAGTGAAGCCGATCCACACAGTAGCATGCGGAGAATTCAGGGGCATTTGTTGGATATGGTGAGGATTTGCAGTAGACCAGATACTGTAGTTTTGTGTGTTCACTGTTCCGTAAATGTAAAAGAGACCCTCATAGGTCCATATGATGTTCCACGGCCACTTCTTATCCACCTCCATCCTTGCCAAGAACGTCAAAGCAAATGTTTCACGAAGGTCGTTATCACTATGTTTTAACTTGCCTTGATACGGCTCGAACACTGCTCCTGCTGTGTTTGCACTGGCCTGCTCAACGACAGCGGTTGCGACATCATTCATCACCTGCGGTATCTTATTTTTCGTCCTCGGATTGTTTGAACTGCAAACCCAGCAAACACATACCTTTCGGCACACGATCGGACCACAACGGGCAGTGTAGGCTAAGTGTCGGAATGGGCACACTGGTTTTGGAGAACTGTCGGCAGCATGTCGGCAACTGAAACTTAAGAATCTGCTTTTTCGACTGCGGGTTACCGTAATCGGTCCCCTAAATGGAGTTATGAATAAAGAGATGGCGACATATAGTGTACTGTCTATCATTTGTGAGTGAAGTAACTGAGGAGGTTGTCACAAGATGGCGGCTGCTTTTTTTATCGGATCTTCAGCTTCTGATTACCGCTAGGGCAAACATCCCACCAGTAAAATTGAATAGAAAATTTCGTCTTAATTAAGCGTCTTATTCATGGATTTTTTTCTCAAAAATGCCATGAAAATTTCTATTTGTTTTTACTGGTGTCAGTATGCATTGTAAAACTGTCAGTTTGTTTTATGTTTGTTTACTGCTGGTGGAAATTTCCACCGGCAGTAAACAACTCCTGCGAGGACGGTTACAGTTGAAGCTTCACTATTTTAAGGCTATGCCAGTTCCTCTTTATTAATAGTTCCATGGTCCCCTTATGGTTATATATCGGATAGCAACTTACGCCGTCAAGTGATTCAGGACCGATATGGGATTTCTAATAGTGGCCTGATTAGGTTTGCCGACATCGGACCGAATTAGGAATTTTTAGTCTTTGCCGACATTTTTTTTTTCTTTTTCTTAATATTGTTTGAGTTTGAGTTTTTATAAGAGATGTATATTTTATGTATTTCATATAAAATTCTAACAGTGATAAACAGAAAAAATGTCTAAAAAGCTTATATTTATTTATTAAAAAAATTGTTATTGAATTCTTAAAAAAAAAGGACTTACAATTATGTGAATCACCAAAACAATTTTTTAAATCGCTCCTTAAAATTATTATTCATTATAGACTTAATCTTAGAAAGAAAAGAAAACTTCATAAGTTAATTGAACTTATTTTCTAATTATATATTCTTTTTAAAAGAAATAGTTATGTTTATTTTATTTAAAAATTAAATTATTAAAAAGTGTTTAAAATTATTTTACAAACTATGAAAATATAAAAAAACTACCCATCTTATTAGCATTAAAATTTAAAAGAAAGATTCAGAAATCTTCCACTTCTAAAAAATTGTTTACCAGAAAAAAAGATAAATTAATATTTCTATTTTATTTTAAGATTAAAAAATTTTGATAAGTAACAAATTACTATTGCAACATAATCATTAAAAAGATGTTCTACTTTAAATCATCAAAAGACATAAAATGAATTCTTATTCTAATTAAAAGTTATTAATTACCAACTTATTATTTATTAAAATAATTTTTACCATGTTAAAAATATATATTTTATAAATTAACGCAACGTGTGCATTTGCATTATACTTCCTAATAAGAAAACTTTATTAACTGAATAAAACCTCTCTAAAATAATTTTATTTTTTTAATATTTAATTATTCTTAATTTATGAGAAAAACCAAATCGTTTGCTTTAACTAATTCGCTAAGATATTTATTTCATTCATTTAAATATTAAGTTAACTTTTAAATGCACGCGCATAAGAAAATTACAAATAAATAAATAAATAACACTTCAAAATTCCAATTTTCCTATCTACCATTTACCTACGACAAACTATCACTTATCGAAATGTCTTCCCCTTGTTACCTGATAGAATCTTCCCCGCAACAAGTCTCAGTGGCCAAGTGGCCTTCTGTCCTTGGGGTCCTCGGATCGAACCCAGCCTCTTCCCGCGCCGAAATGCGTTCCTTTCAAATATGGATTCCACGATGGCGCCATCAAAAAAGTTTTTTTTTAATTCAAGGTGGTGTGGGACTGCGGCCGACATTCGTATGGATAGCTATCGGCGTGCTGTCGGCATAGTGTTCTGTCGATACCGGACCAGCTGCGTGCCTCATGAATCGGGCCACATTCGCGGGGCGTATCAAAAAGATACGGAAAAAGTAATGGCAACCGGTATCGTGCCAATCAGGTAGTGGCAAGCGGCTATCGGCTGATTGCTTACCGATAGCTCTGTGTTTGCTGGGATGTTACCAGTTTCCTCAAAGCGTTTGATAATTCGTCGCAGAGCACATGGTGTCACTGGACCCGTACGCAAAGTTTTGTGCCGTCGGTACAAATAATATAATTAGGAATAAAGAGGAGGTGACATATAGTGGACTGCCTACGAGTTGCGAGTGAAATAACTGAGGAAGTTGTCACAAGATGGTGGCAGCTTTTTTTAAATCGGATCTACAGTTTCTGATGACCACCCGGGCAAAATTCTCACCAGTAAAGGTTAATAGAAAATTTCGTCTTATTTAAGTGTCTTATTCATGGAAATATTTTCTCACAAATATGGTAAAAATTTCTATTTAATTTTACTGGTGTCAGTTTGCCTGGCAAAATAGTCAGTTTGCTTCACTGGTTGCCACAATATGGCAACAACGCAAGGTCTGATGTAAAATTTAAATCTATTTCAGCCATTATTTTTGTCTGAAATTTCGCATTAACAAGGGATTTAAATAAGGAGAAAATTTCAACATAAATTTACTGGTGGTAGTTTCCACCGTATTAATGAACCCCTTCGAAAGCGGTTACAGCGGAAGGTTCACTAATTTAACACTTTAATGCATAGGGTAGAATGCGTTCCCGAAATTTCATAATTCAGAGAATCGGAATTCATACCAGAAAATATAAATGGTAAATTTCGGTTTATTTAATAACGGCTGTTATTAAATGGAGTGAAATTTTCTTTTTTATTTTTCTGGTGGAAATACGGAATATGTGAATAAAAAATCCAATAAATAGGGAACAATTATGGTATCATAAACGATACCATATGCATTTAAGGGTTAGGGATATGTCAGTTCCTTTTTATTAATAGTTACAAGCTACAAACGATGCGCTTTGGCAGCGTTATTGTCATTATGGTAAAAAAAAAAAAAGGCTTTAGCTGCAAAGCACGTTCAGGAAACGAGAGAACCATCGTGGCGGGCTCAGAATGTTTCGAACCTGTTTGCCTTCCCTTCTATCTGTTACGACGGTTCTTTAACCCGCCTTTTATGCAAATTTTGTTCTCAGGTACTTTGCGCGTAAGCAGATAAGCACTGAATACAAGGTGTCGGTAATTAACATTTAAAAAAAATTCTCACCACTAAGTTTTTAGTATTCTTCGCCTAATAAGAATACTAATAAAATTAATCGGAGCATATTCTAATAAAATTTAAACGAATAATACTAATAAAATTTATTGGTGGTAATCGGCGCGTTGGCATCTAGATGTTTACACCCTTGGTCATGTTACATTTTCCTTACCTTAAACCGATCGCAGCGCCTCATTTTCCTCTAGCGACCTTTTTTTTTTTTTCACCAATCAGTTTCCCATGGTCTGGTATGTGATTTCTCCAAATATGAAGACGTTACATCCACTGCTTCCCTCGTTAGGGCGTCCCAAACAGAGATACTTTAATTTGAACCACCCTGTATAAGAAAATACTTGGAAAGCATGCGACTCAGTATTTCCTGTTAGTCACGTTAAAAACGATTAGGAATTTAGTGAGTACATGCGTTGAAAATTCAGAAAATCCAATAAATGTTAAAGCTTATGAAAACATTTGAAAAGAAAAAAAAAAAGGCTTAAACAGACAATTTTCGTTTCTGCCGCACTTGTCGGAGGGACGTTGGATTTCTTGGAATAAAAAAGCTAATTTTCTTTAAAAATTACTTCAAACACGCCCACTGATATAACAAATGCTCTTTATTCAGTCTGTTTTTAAGCCTACATATTTTATGTAAGTTGATATGAATTTTGAAAATGTAAAGCATTTTTTCAAAAGCTATGCTTGCTGAGTTAATTGATGAATCATCTATAGCTTATAGAACAACAGCAAAAAATAGTGCTGTTTAGTTCCACACATTTTATCATTTCTAAAAAGTAAACGATTAATTCTGAGATTTGTAAGAATCGATAAAATGGTTTTCAATTATTTTTAAAAAGTCGAATATGATACAGAGCTGCCAAGTCTTCGGCTTTTCGGATACCAGTATTTTTATACAGAAAATGTTCTTTTATTTAATTGGAACATTTGTGCGATTTAAAAGAACAACATATTTTCTCTAAGATAATAGTGGTGTGCAAAAGGCACTTTGCAAGTCTGATGAAGTCTCATTAGATATATTACACATATGAAAAGTTTATAGCATCACTATTAATTTTTTTTTTTTTTTACTTCATCATCTTTCGTTTATCTTTTATTTTCTGAATTAAAATAGAATATGTATAATGCAAATGAAATACTTCACAAAAAGGAGTGATATCTCATTAAAAACAACTCGTTGTAAATTATCCCGCCAAGCAAGAAATCTAAAACGACAGTCAGAATATTTTTTGTAATTAAGTTTGTAATCAGTAGCGCAAATAAGGAGGATATAGCTGCCAACTTTCACGCTTCTTTATTAACACTATTTTTTGTAGTAATCTTCGCGCTATTTAACACTAGAACACCCGGAAATTTTGCTTAAGTTTTATAAAAACATTTTACACCAGAATTTGTATTTAAAACTGTTTGACTGATTTATTTAACGTAAATCTGCGTGGTTTAAAAGTTAACTCATTTTATGAAAGAATTTCTGGTTTCAGTTGACATTTAATCGTATGGTCGGAGTCGAATCAATTCCTTCCGCGCATTCTAGTGTCAACTGCCGAAATTCTGTCATTAAAAAAGACAAAATAAACTATTAGAAATATTGATATGAAAAAGAAAAGACATTTAGCTGTGTGAGTGCTCCGAGATAGAGCTGTTTTCGAATAGAAATTTCTGCCCTTTTTGATCGCAGATTTATTCAATTGATGACTTCATTAAACATTCCAAATATTTTACTGACACCCACAATTTTTAATGAAAATACTTTTATTTAACAAAAAAAAAAAAAAATTCTACACATTAGTTCTTGTTTGCTGTTACACATTTTTATTAGCTTATTTCCCGGCTGAGAAATCTGGCACGTTTAGTAGTTACAATGAAAGGAATTTTTTTGAACTCATTAGACCTTATTATTAAAGATAAGAGCATATCTTTCTGTGCAGCTATTAAATTCTTATTTACAGATATTATTACATGATAAATAACACTTTCAGAAAAGACTGTTTTTAGAAAACAGCAGAATTTATTCCACTCAATGTTACAATGGGAAGAAACAAAGTAATCGGTTTTGCTAAAGAATACCACTTCTTTTATTATAAGTGTCATTAATAAAAATTAGATTTTTTTCTTTTTTTTTAAAAAAAGCTGTGGATTTTGAAAGAAAAAGTAAAGAAATGAAAAATGAGTTTCATTTAAAATTTTAATTTTTTTGTGAAAGAATATCTTATTGTATTATTCTCAATTTTTTGCGTTTTAATAAAAAAATAAAGGAAATTAATTTGAGATAAAGAAAATGCTTATATATTTTTTTAAATAATAAGCATTCAAAAGATTAAATATGAGATTCGCAGAGAAAGTAATTAATTGTCTTTTTTGTTCTGTACAGCTGTGTCTTTTTCTTTGAAGTTTTAAAGTTTTACAGTATATTTAGAGCAAACGAATAATTTTATACAATCGGTTTGTTTTTATGTATATATTTTTTTTTTGTACTCAACAGTACACACAAGAATGAGGGACGGGGTCCACGCCAACACTATTTTAGACTAGATATTTTTGGGTTATTTAATCCCAGAATTTTTCTATTAAATAAGACGGAAATTTCTATTAGAAAATAGGGATAGGCCACAACCAGGGTTCGCAGCGTTCCTAAAATTTTCGCCCTTTTCTACCACTAAATTAAAACTTAATCTTTATTGTGTAATTCTATTATAGATTCGTCGTAGATTCCTCACGAATAATTCTTATTTAAGATACTGGTAGCAAAGTGCGAAAATTTTAGGAACGGTGCGAGCACTAGCCACAACTCCCCCGCACCATCCTCTTAATGTGCGCACTATTTTTAATATGAAAAATGTAATAATGAATGAACTTTACTATTCATTTTTAGGTGCGTTCGTAAATATATAAATACATAGCACATATAGGCTTCGTTCGGTCCGTCTATCTGTCCGCATATAATAGAGCAAAACTACTCAACCGAATAATCCGAAATTTTAAATATATAATTGTTGCAAAATTTTGTCGAGTCATTTCAAATTTCATGAAAATTGGATCTATAGTTCAATTACAGGGACAGTCAAAAGTTTTCCGTTACATTACGGCAATGGGAAAAATATTTCAAGTACATTTTAATGATGTTACAGTCTCTCGAACAGAATGAAATTGATATGTACTTATGAAGTGCACTAAAATATACATGCAGTATAATATGCGATGCAGAAAATATTTATAAAAGTAGTTATAGTATGAACGTGCCCCGTTTGCCACATTTGAGTGCAATTTCCAACTTGTTTGAAAAAGTGGTGGACAAAATGATAAAAAATAGACACTATAGACCGGGAGCCGGCAGCACAGACAATCACCTCATCGAGTTCGCGGAAGCAATTCTACGATTAGTTAAATCTTGATTCGTATATTAAAACGCAATAGGTCTGCTAAGTCATATCTTGGTGGAAAACACCCGAAAACACGATTTTGGCGGCTGACTCGTAGGTTTACCATTGTGCTTTCCTGCACCAAAAGGTATGAAAACATGGAGGACTGGGAGCAAGGAAAACACAATGGTGAACCTACGAGTCAGTCGCTAAAATCGGGTATTCCGGTGTTATCTACCAACATATGACTTGGCAGACCGATTGCGTTTAATATGCGAATCGAGATTTAACTAATCGTAGAATTTCATCCGTGAACTCGATGAGGTGGTTGTCTGTGCTGCCGGCTCCCGGTCTACTAGTGTCAACCTTGTATGTATTCTCTCCATTCCTATCTATACGAAAGAAAGATAAGATTTTCCTGTCTGTGTGTGTATGTGTTGGCTATGGCTAGGGAACTGCCCTTTACTGCACGCAAAGGTTTGAAAATTTTAATGGGTATTGTTCAAGGCAGATCTTAATGCACCTGAGGCTCAGATTTTTCATTTTTTTTTAAGTTGCCCAGATATTAACTAAAAATCACTAATAACAACTCCCATGAAAAATATTCTTTCTTTCACAAACTGGCGTGCAGCGGCAGTTCCGGAGATGGTTAACATTGAAAAGCCGAAGGTTGGAACAAAGACCTTTTTTTTTTCATTTTTCTCAGCGGATGCCGGGTTAACTACTTGAAATACGGAAAACGAAATACAGTAAATTATTCTACAACTTACATCAACTCACTTTACCTTTCTAACGGTGCAATTTATCAAAACAATTATCAATAATAAACCTCTCCAAACAATATTTTCAAAACGTCTTTTTTCGTGTTTTTGTTTCTTTTTTTTTCGAAACTTCCATCGGGTTTACTTTTAAAGAAAAGAAAAAACATGTAATAGCCACTTAATTGGGATACTTCTTCTCTTCTACGCGGCAATTTTGTTTTCAAAAATACGAACATTTACCAATTAAGAAAATCGCGACTGGAAGCCACTTTGCGTCTACCGCAGACACATCTTTTTTTTTACTCTAAAAGGAACTAAGTGTCATTATTTTAACACTTTTTTACACTTTCTTTATACACTCGATTTACGTCACTTATAAAAATCTTGAAATATTCGGACGATTAGGAGTATTTTTTAAAATAATAAAATCTGATCAATATTCTCTCGGAACATGAACTCGCGGATGCTTTTGCTCATGTTTTTACAATTAAATATCCATACTTTTGTCCAAAAACTTTACGCAGGTTTCCGAATCATTATAGACTAGCTCCATGGGTTTTTGTAGTGTAAGTCACATCGCGAATAACTTATATGCTTGTTGGTCAACATTGTTTTCGAAAAGTTTCTCTGGGCCTATTCAATTAGTGAGATATCTCCAATAAAATAAGTCACATTTTCCGTTCTAAAATACTGGTAGCCAAAAGTCATAGTATAGGAGTAGCACTCATGGAAGTAGCCTATATTCAAACCTCTTAAAATTTCCGATTTGGGACGATAAGAACTAATATTGATTTTAATATTACACGACCCGGAGTGAAAAAAAAATTAAGTAAGAAGAAAACACAGACCTTTTACAATTAAATATCAATATTTTTCACGAAGTTTTTACAGACGCTACAAAAGCCTTATAGTTTGAGTTTGAGCAACAAGAACCACTTTTTTAAACTATTAAACGACTGGATGTAAAAAAACCTTTTTAGAAGCACCTTTATCACTAATTATAAATATTTTTTCACGAATTTGTTTAGGCTTCGACACCATTATATTATGACTCATGAAAATTTCAAAGGGTTTAGACAATAGGAACTCTGTTTTTTTTATGTCCAAACCGTCCATCCCTTTAAGGGTTAACATCTTGGCTAATTACAGACGATTTTTTTCAAAAATCCTTATCAACAATGCTTTTATACTTCTGCATAGAAAGGTACCATCAGCGCTCCTCAATACTTTTGCTGAATGCCTGGAAATCGAAATTTGGGTGCAACGGAAAAATACGCTTAACTCAAAAACTATGTGACCTAGGGTAATCGCTATACTTTTCCTGCAAGATTCAAATTAACGTCTAATACCTCTAATTTTTTCATGCTTTTAGTTCTTTGAGTAGATTCGGAAATAGAAGGGGGGGGGGGACATATTTTTGCACTAAATTTTTGACGATATCTTTGCAAGTATAATATCTAAAATTAGAGGAAATGTACTTTTGATTTCAGCGTTACGAAAGCTTTCAAATGATATACAAAGAAAAGATTTTTTTTCAAGTAGCTTAATTAGACCCTCCACATTTTTCGTAAATATAGTTGTGAATGTTTAATAATCTGTAAATATGTGGGTCAATAGTTTTTATTACATCCCCCAATTTGAACTTTCCACGTTCCATAGTTTACGAGTAAAATGTCTGTGACAGACGGACAGACAGACAAAGGAGTCACTCCTTTGTCTGGAGTTATAACGTTGTTATAACGTTGGTTATAACTCCAACTTATAACGGTTACGTTTTTACTTTTTAGTACGGAACCCTAAAAAATAAATAAAAATTAAGAAGATGGACAGGCAGACAACATACTAATTTTGAATTCCCCGGAAATTTATAACGGAACCTCCACAAGACAATCCCTTTCCTACCACAAAATAAAGAAAGTTCCATTTTCAGAAATATTTTTACTGGTTCAAAGAGAGAAAATATTCACATGTAAAAAATACTGTAACCTAAATCAAAAAAGTACAAACGCACAATAAACGTAATCGACCTCAACTACCCTATGCAAAAAAAACATTTAAAAATATTAAAATGTGAGAGAGAAATCAATAAACAAACCTGCCTAAGATTAACATTAGCTTGAACATTCCTATCCTTGACTAGTGTAGGCTCTTAAGGGGTGAACATTGGCTCTAAAGTACTGCCGCAAAAGACTCAGTTTTCTCACGCCATTATCTATAAAATGCGACAAAAACAACCTGCAAGAAGTATATATTAAGCACTTCAGAACTGGTGTCACATATACATACCCTATAGGGGGAGTATAATTTTTATTTTTAAGTATCAAAATTTTCTCGACCAAGACGTACGCAGGAACTTCGTAGTGCTTAACCCCCTTCAAGGGCAGTGGTATATCGTATACAGGGTGTCCCTGTTAAGATGTTGCAAACTTCGAGGGGAGATAGGGTACAGCTAGAGGACTTGGAATCACATAGGAATGCCGGGTCCGAAACGCCTTCCTGACCCAGTAAGGGCATTGGAAGTGTTGCCAGTGGGCTACATTTTTTTATTTACGATTTCTTCATTGCCACCAGTTTTTTGAAATGGTAAAATTCCCTTTGTTTTTAACTTAATTAATATGTCATAAAACAAAGGGAATTTTACCATTTCAAAATAGTGGTGCCAATCAAGAAATCGGAATTTAAAATCGGTAGTGTTGCCCACTGGCAACACTACCAGGGCCAAAGATCAGCTATGTGTGATTCAGCCTTTTCAATGCCCATTGTTGCCAGCGGCCTACTTTTTTAAAATTCAGATTCCTTGATTGGCACCACTTTTTTTGAAATGGTAAAATTCCCTTTCTTTTCTAAATAATTATTATGTCATGAAACAAGGGGGAGTTTACCATTTCAGAAAAATGGTGCCAATCAAGAAATCTGAATTTTAAAAAAGTACCCCACTGGCAACATTGTCAACGCCCTTACTGGGTCAGGAACGCGTTTCCGATTCGGCATTCCTATGTGATTCCGAGTCGTCTAGGTGTACCCTACCTCCCCTCAAAGCTTGTAACATCTTAGCAGGGACATCCTGTATATCACTCAATTTTAATTCATAAACCCCCTTTGGCACCAGAATTTCCGAATTAAATCTTGCTTCTTATAATGTACGCGAATAAAAGCTTTCACTTACTAGCATAAAAATTTGTTCGTTAATTGGTGTCATTCAATCATTTTAGCATTTTACGAAAAGAAGTACTCTGCCACTGAAAGAGTTAATCATAGGATTCTTGGTTTAAATAAGGCTTAAAACACTAAGCGGAATTAGTGTTGTTAAAAATTTAAATGTCGTTAAATGTAGCTGGGCCTGAAAGATTAAAAGACTAAGATGAGAAACAATCCCTTGAAGTTAGTTTTATATTTTTTCATAAAAATTACTTTTTTCTTATTACAAATTTTATTAGCGTTATTAGCTTTTTATTGTCTTCTTATTTTGGTTCACGTATCTACGTATCTATTTTTTATAGCATTAAATTCGTCTTTTTTGGTGGAATCAAGAAAAATACATTTTTAAATTAAGAATACAGTTAAAATAAAAAGAAATCGGGTTTTTGAGGAATTCTCGTAGAAATAAGTAGGGAAGAGAAACCATTCAGCATGCAAATTCTACATTCTGCTTTGCTCTTACGATGTATTTTAAAAATCTCCTTACGTGAAATATTATCAAATTTATTCCGGGTTAATATTTACATATTCCTTTGTACACATTTAGTTTCATAAAACTCTTGCAATATATCTCTGGCAATATATCACATTATTTACAGTGAAATTTTGCATGAATTCTAATGATTTCATTTATACAGACTCCATCTCTTTCAAATAATTTTTTGTATATCTATTTTGGCAAGAAAAATTCACTGAACTTGCACTTCTAATTAATTATTCGTGGATGTTTCCACCTGAGTGGCAATCAATCTTTAACCCCTTCGGAACGAGCGTCTTTTATAGAATTTATAATCGTTTATCACCGGTTTTTCAAAACAGAAATTTTTACCTAATTGAATTGGGAAAATGCTTCGATTAAAGAAGGCAATATTTACAGTAAAAATTTACTGGTGAGAATAATAACGGATTCTGATCACCTTATGCATCACGTATACCGATCGCTCGTCTTCAAGGTGTTAAATAAAAAAAGTTAAGTATTTTGAATCTTCGATAGATTTTATGGTATTCGTTAACAATCTCCTTGATAAGCAGTATTGCCAGTGGGCTTCTTTTTTTTAAAATTCAGTTTCCTTGATTGGCACCACCTTTCGGAAATAGTAAAATTCGCCTTATTTAACCTTATTTAATGACATATTAATAAAAGCGAAAACAAGGGAATTTTAGCATTTCAGAAAAGGGGTGCCAATCAAGAAATCTGAATTTTAAAAAGTAGTCCACTAGCAACACTGTTAATAAGGACATTTTTCATAAGGAAAGAATTACTTGCAATCATTTTCATAAAGGCATGATATTTTATTAGTGTAAGTTACAGTAGTATATAAATAATGTATGCATATTCATAATTAAAATTAAAAAAATTTAATAATGTTTGTCAATCTGTTTATCATCATTATTTATGAATTTTTATTAATGTAGTTTCATAATTTCAGTAGAATCCTGTCAGAGTTATAGATCATAATTTAAAATAAAAAATATCAAAAAACGTTGAATAAGAAGTTATTCAAAATCATTTTTACTTTCTTCTATTTTTACAAGAAGAGAAAATTGTAGTCGTGAAAATTTCATGGAACTATGACTAAAGAGGAACTGACATATCCTCAAAAAAAGTGAAGCTTTAACAGTAACCGGATTTTCAGTGGCTCATTACCGCCAGGAAAAACGTCCACGAGTAAATTTGATAAGGAATTTTCTCCTTATTTAATTGCCTTATTATTGCAGAATTTCAGCCATAATTATGGCCAAAAACAGATATTAATTTTTACTGGTGGAAGTTTAGTTCGGTGGTAGTCAGTCCCTGTGTTTCCGTCATATAGTGACAACCTCAACAACTTCCTGTCTGTGAAAGATATTATAATAACCGGGATAACTCATTACCCTCAAAAGCGAATAGAAATTTTTACCATGTTTGCATAGGCGTAGGAACCGGGGGAGCTGGGGGAGCTGTGGCTCCCCCTGGAATATTTCAGACGGGCTCAGCTCCCCCAGGAGAAATTCTCGCACCACATCTATCACCAGATCCGTCCATCTCGCTTTGGGGACCCTTGGCGTTTATTGGTATTTTGGCGAGTGGCAACATTCCGGAGATCAGTTCTTAATCTTATTTTGTTTTGTATGCAGTTCGCACGTCGTGGCCGTTTGATCACAAAAGGCGGTAAGCGTGAGTCAATTTGACGTTTGAATATGGATAATATTGAAAGTGATGCTGATGCTCCAGACATTACTCTAATTAAGAAGACTAAGGCAAGCAAAATATTCATCTAGAATATCCGAAACTCTGGTCAATATAAATTATCAGATCCCCCAGGGCCTGCCTTAGTGAAAGCGTTAGTGAAAAAAAAAATGCATCATATTTAAAAATTGTTTCAACAGATACATTTCATTTTTAAAGAACTTCTTATAGAGAAATATGGATTCCTCGACTCCGACTATTTTAAATTGGTTTACCTCAGATAAGCGTTGTGCTATCGACTGTATTCATACTGATGCAAGACAAAGTAAAAAGCCGCGCATATCTGCCAGAAAACCTGATGATACAGAAAACTTGTCTGATTGCAGCCATCCTAGCACTAGCGAGATAGTTCCTTCATCATCGACTATTAATTCGATTCCACAAGAAGATACTAGTAGTACTAGTATTAATACTAAAGATATTGAAGAGGAATTTTGCTCAATTCCCGCAGCAAAAGAAGACACTGAAGAGGATTTTCGTTTAAATTATGCACCTGATAATAACTTACCGAGCAATTTATACCCCCAAAGAATTTTAAATTTTCTCAGGAAACTGATGGTTATTCAGCTGGCCGCAGTTGTCAACATGGATGGTTTGAAAATTTTACATAGCTACACTATAATACTGCAAAGGATTACTGTCGTGTTACACACCTGTATTTCAGGTAATTTTAAGAAACTGTCGATTTCTTCAAATGATGAAGATTAAGCATTTGAGGATTCTGAAATTAAAAACTGGAAGCGGGCTCTAAAAAAACTCAAAAAACACGAAAAATGTTTGCATCACAAAAATATTGAAGCGCAACTTTTACCTTTAGAGAAAGGTACGCCAGTATCCAATCTATTGAACGCAAAACTGAAGTCGGGCTAAATTAAGGTAAGAAAAGCACTTCCATACATTATGACGGGTATTCGCTACCTAGCAAGAACAGGCCATCCTCTTCGGGCCACGCCAACAATTATGTCGGAAATTTGTACGTGTATCTGCAAGAATTGGTAACAATTTGTCCGGAAATTGAATCATGGTTATCCAAGTGCGATAAATGGACCGTCCCGGACATTCAGAGTGAAATTTGGAAATGCTGGTGCACTTAATGCAGCGTGCACTGCTAGAAAAAATGAAGGATGGAAGTTTTTTTGGCATCATTGCTGACGAAACAACCGATATCGCCGGGAAAGAGCAGTTCTCCATATGGTTATGATACTTGGCGAAACATTTGGGTAAAAAGAAGGACATGTATTTAGGACTATTCAGTGCTCATGATACTACAGGGGAAACACTAACTAAAGTTATAAAGGTTGTACTTCAACGTTGCAACATCAATCTCAATAAATTTCGTGGACATTGTTTTCACGGAGCCGTTAATATGAGTGGCATCATGCAAGGCAAGGCGTCCAAACAAAGTTCAAGGAGTTGCAACTGAAGTCTTTTTTTGTACATTGTACAAATCATTCCTTGGAACATGCACTGCACGAGGTGGCGTGTTCCAATAGATTAACTGCAGATTACTTAAGTTTGATCAAGGCGATATCGAATCTGATTAGAGAATCGTCTAAATGGAGAGTTGTCTACAAGAACATCGTTCTTTTCCCAACTATGAATGAAGACGAAAGCAACATAAACTTAAAACAAAGCAGTTGCTTCCTCTCTGTCCGACCAGATGGGCAGTCCGATTTGCTGCAATATCGAGATTCGTGGAAAATTATCTAAGAGTTTTAGAGACTTTTGATGCATAATTGAAAGATCCAACAGCACTACGTCATGTGAAAAAGGCTGAGGTTAAAGGTTTCATAAGATGCTTGAAGAAATTCATTGCGAAATCTTGGCGAAAGTTCTGCAAATAACTTAATTTTCTGCCTTAAGCTTCAAAAACGCCGTTTCAACGTTAGAAGAAACCACACAACATATGAAAGAGGATGGCCATTTTGAAACTCTCTAGAAGAAATGGGAGAGAAAACCGTCCACATTAAATTTGAAAATAAAAATGAAGAGCGTCTCCAGACAAAAGATAGTTCCAATAAGAAATGAGCAGACAAGACATCCCTCTGCTCCAGCACAACTTGGACAATAAGAAAAATTGAGAGTGAATTTCAGAGTACATTGGACCTTATTACCAATGAATTAAAAAAACGATTTGATCAAAAAACGTTTGACTCTCTCATCAAGATCGAATCCATATTCACGGTCACAGCTTCAACCACTTCAGAAGATCTGAAACAAAAGCTTGAAATACATGCTGATGATTTTGACTTGACAAATCTTTCGGCTAAGCTGACGCTTCTACCAACACTAATTCCGGACGGAACTGACAGAAATGCGTTGTCGATCACAATTAAAATTATGTTATCGGAGGAATTAGTGAATAAATTATTTTTTGAACTTTACTTTTTGGCAGAATTTATTTTGGCGATTTCGACATCAGTAGCGACAGCTAAGAGCTCTTTCAGCGATCTTCGCCGGCTTCAAACACACTTCCGAACAACAATGGGTCAACAGAGACTCAAATGCTACAGCACATTTATAAAGATGCCTTTAAAATTAATTTGGAAGAGATTTGTAAAGAATTTGTAAGTAAAACATCAGAAAGAACTAAATTTTGATAAATGGGAGTGGGAGAAGCCTTAAATTTGAATAATGTATTCAGGATCGTACATAAATTAAGTTTCTATGCATCAAGTATATAAAATAAAAATTATTTTAACTGGATTAAAGAGTTGGTGATCTTTTGATATGTTTCTATTTTATTTGTTCCTGTGTAAGAAAAGTGCAACACTATGAAGGGATCCTCCGAAATGAAAGAAATTATGAATGAAAGGATCCCCACCACAAACTTTCTACAATATGCCCCCGCTCCCCCTATTTGTACAAAGTTCCTACGCCACTGCATGTTTGTGAGAGAAATTTCGCATGGATAAAACGCAAAATATGGCAAAATTTTCTATTCAAAATTTACTGGTGGAAGTTTGCTTGACGGGCACAGAAACTATTAATCCTATGTGACAAATTGTCTGCCATCTTCTGACAATCTCCTCAGTTACTTCACTCACAATTGGTATCTCATAACTCCATTGAAAATTTTGACTTTCAGTTTTCTACGGATTTATACATTTTAGAAGGGCCTGAATACGATTTCACTGTATTTAGAAAATGTCTGCCCGTAAGTCTGTCTGTCTGCGCGCCGTCTGTATGTTACACAAATTTAGTGGGCGCGGTCTCAATAGCTAATACATGGAATTTAATAAAACTTCTGATTCAGTTGAACCTTGACTTAAATTGGTGCTGATTAAGTTTTTTACCAATCGCCCAACAAGTGACGCTGCTATGCTGCATTTTTTTTTTACAATTTCCGCGATACCTATATCTCAAGAACTAATGAACTGAATTTCATCCAACATCATATTCTGATAGATCTTGACATAAATAGATGCTTATTAGGTTTGGGGTAAACCGCCCAACAAGTGTTGCTGCTATGGTTTGTTTTTTACTATTTCCGCGATAGGTATGTCTCAAAGACGAATAAATGTACCGTAATTTCCGGTGTATAAACCGTGTCTCAAATAAATCTCTCTCAGACCAGAAACTTTATTTTTAAAAATGTAACATCTTTATGTTTGGTATATAGCTTACATTATTTTTTAAATAAAATTTCTGGTTTGAAACAGACTTGTTTTCGCCGCGGCTTATACGCCGGAAATTACGATAATTTAATTTTGCTTGCAGACGATTTGTTTTATATAGAAGAAAGATTTTATTGGTCACAATATACTAGTTTTTATTATTTACTGGAAAGAATAAAAAAGAAAGAAAAAAATAATTCATACAACATACAATTTTTAAACTTACAACAATGCTCTGATGTAACATTTTGAAACACTGCTTCCAAAAAGTATTAGAAAATTTATTCTCCAGGCCTACACTAATATATTCCCTTATAAACATTAGGTTTCATAAGATTTTACATGGAAATGCACTAAATTTCTGTCACATAATAACTATGGGCTAATGATGCTTTAAAATTTTGCATGAATATTTATGATTTCATTTATAAAAGCTTCAAACTCTTTCAAATATTTTTTTATTATCTGTGGTTAGACAAGAGAAATTCCTAGTGTTTCGACTTCTGATTAAATATTCATGAACTTTTCCACCTGAATGGCAATCAATTTTAAAGTAAACAAAGTTATATGTCCGATATTTTCCTTGGATTTTATGGTATTTATTTACAATCTTCTTCATAAGTACATGTTCAGTAAGGAATGAATCACATGCAATCTTATCCATAAAGTTATCATTTTTTATTAGTGTATGTATATTAATTTATAAATGTATATTTATAAATAAAATAAAATAAATGATAATACTTGCCAAACAGTTTATAATATTTTTTATTTTATTTTTTTGTAAATATAAATTCTTAGAAACATGTCGAATAAGAAGTTATTCAACATCTTTTTTAATATTATTATTTAGTGTGTAGAGAAAAATAAATCTTACAGCATGCAATGTGCAAAAATATAACACTAATGCTATATTTTAACCTTTCAATACACCATGTGCCACATCTGGCACATATCTAAAAACACTGTAATTCTTATTATGTGCCATGAATTTGTCCAATATGATCTCTATCCCTGATCAAGAACAGTCCAAAAAATGGAATAACACTAATATTTTGTCCATATCCGATGGCTGCATTTGACACAAAATTAAAATTTGTTCTTCGGAAACAAAAGAAAAATTCCATCAAGCTATTAAGGTAAAATTTACTTTCATTATTTTTAATGAATACTTAAAAATATTAATATAAAAAAAGTTCCAGAATGTTAAGCAGATAAAATTAATTAATTTAAGCTCATTTAGCTGTAAAATATAGCAATACAATATTTTAAAACCCTAATTGTGTACATAAGGTACACGCCATAAAATATCAAATTTTAGCTGAAAATTTGAAATTTATTTTTTTTTAATTTTTTTCCCATTATTAGACATATAAACAGATTTCAAATATTTTTTTTCATAAAAATAGAAAAAATCGTGTTGTGAAGGGTTAACACTTTGTAGGGGTGCTGCATTTCCAGTGATTTTGAACGTGTGGCGGGTAAACACAGATATTACGAATTGTAATCAATTTAGTAATTTAAGAATGTTACTGTTGTGAAAAAACTTAGTTTTTAAATACAATATAGGTTAATTACATATAGGTTTAACTGATTAACTATAGATTTTTACTGGTAGTTGCTGATAACTTATCAGCAGTGTTGCCAATGTGCTGTATTTTTTATTCAGAAATTCCGAATTTTTACCAGAAAGTTCGAATAGTTGTTTTAGCTTTAAACAGTGATAGAAAGAGACATTCCGTGAATAAAATAAAATAAATTTACTATTTAAAATTCTCTGGTATGGATTATGAATTTCTGAATAAAAAATCCGCGAGATTGGGAAACATTGCTTATCAGCAATTAATTGAGTTTCATCTTTATCGGAATTGCGCAAATCCGTTTGCAAAATGAGTAGATAAAAAATAGAAATAGACATTCCGTGAATAAAATAAAATAAATTTACTATTTAAAATTCTCTGGTATGGATTATGAATTTCTGAATAAAAAATCCGCGAGATTGGGAAACATTGCTTATCAGCAATTAATTCAGTTTCATCTTTATCGGAATTGCACAAATCCGTTTGCAAAATGAATATTATTATAAAAAATCAAACAAAATAAAAAAACAGAGAATTATAACTTAATAAAGAATAATAAAAAGTAATGTGTAATTAGTATTTATTATAAATAATACAATTGTAACTTTACTGAGATTAAAGTATGCCTCTTCCAAAGTTTCTCCTATTCAGGACATACAGTCTCCCGCTTGCTAAGTGTAAAACACTTTTCCTAAGAATTACTAGAAAGTTTATTCTCCAGGTTAATAATTACATATTCCCATATAAACATTGAGATTCAGAGGAATATTACATTTCAGTTCATTAAACATAGCAAAATGAGCGCAAATGAGCTTTCAAACTACCATTTTTACGATAACCTCATTTTTAGATTTTTCTTGCAAATTTTTAGTCATACCCCGAAAGTTATTTTCATTACAAATGGTGTAAATATAATTCTACCACGAATACTATTTTTCATAAATACTATTAATAAGAAAACAGACAATTTGGTAACCTTGATTAGACTACTTGCACATATTAACTAGTAACGTTATGCAACGGAATACGAGTATTGCATGAGTATTAGTGATTTCATTGTAAGCTGTAGAATAACCGGAAATTTTACTCAAATGTTATAAAAATATTTTACACCAGAATTTTTATTCAAAAGTATTTAACTTATTTATTTCACTTATTTCTCTGTGGAACAAATTTAACTTATTTTATAAAGAAATTTCTGGATTGAGTTGAAATAGTTTTAAATGGTAGCGGTCAAAATTACCGCTGTGGTCGTCTAGTGTTAACCCTTTATCCACTGACGGTACTTATAAGTACCACTCACTTTAAACTTTCACCCCATAGTGAATATTACTAATATTCTAATGCAGAGCTGCCAAGTCTCCGGCTTTTTGGGTACCAGTATTTTAATACAGAAAATGTTCTTTTATTCAATTGGAACGTTTGTGCGATTTAAAAGAACAGCATTTTCTCTAAAATAATAGTGGTGTGCAAAAAGCCGGAGACTTGACAACTCTGCTAATGGTACTTTGCAAAAACACTCTTTTAACTCCACTTTATCCGGATACATAGCAGCGGTAGTTTTAGGTTTGTTATTTTAGCAAAGAAGGAGGCTATCATTGACACAGACGATGGGTTTTGTGCCGACATTTTGTACAGATTGCCACGCGCTTCTTTTTATTGCTGCAAACGCAGTAAAGGATGTAAGATAAGTGTTGGACATTTTTTATGTGTTCATTATGATCTTAGAATACAGTTTGACTAGCTATTTCAGGTGAACGTTGTATGTATTTGATTTAACCCTTTCAGGGGCAAGGTACTTCTATTCGTAAAATGTTGAAATCAGTGAATGGCACCAGAATTTACAAACAAATTTATTTCGAAATACGAAAATGCTTTTGTTCACTTACTTAATAAAAGGAAAATTTTCATTTGAATATTCTGGTGCCAATGTGGCATTTAAGCTAGAATTAAAATTAAGTGGTTCAAAAAGGAACCACCGCCCTTGAAGGCGTTAACAGTTCAATTATTCGGTGGTACTTATAAGTACTGTCAGTACACTGGGTATTGGAGAACTTCTTGTTTACTTTTCGTCTGTGTAGTTCTCCATCGTTTTAATCTGCTTTTAAATGTAATTACTAAAATGTAGTGCGGTAATGATTTACCTGGTATTTCTTTTCTGTTTCATTGTTATTTTTTATAGGAAATTGAAAAAGTTGTGGCACCAGCTCGTTTTTGCTATGCTAGAAATGGCATATGTAAATTCATATATTGCGTATGGGGAGATACGAGAGAACATGTTGTCACTGGAATATAGACGTCGCATAACTAAAGGACTGGTAACAAGATCGCAACCTTAAAAAAAAATAGTTTTTTTAACCCTTTCAGGGGAAAAGCATTTTTAATTCTAAAGTGTTGAAATAAATGATTGGCACCAGAATTTGCCGAAGGATGTATTTGTAAATGAGAAAAAAGGCCTATTCTCCACGTGCTTATTAAATTGAAAATATCTTCTTGTGCCTTTTGAAATGAACTGTGGTTTTTCTGTTACGATATTTTAGTCATAGTGTATTGACGGTACTTTAAAGTACCACTTTAATGAATTACTTCTAAATAATTAAATTTCTCACGGGCGAGTATTTTTTTATGTTTATCCTTTAATTTTCATTGTAGTAAAGAAAACAAATATTACATGAAAAAAGTGCAGTAGATCATAATAAGTAGATAAATGGTTAAAGTGTTCAAACACTTCCAATTATCATGTTTAGTACCTATATTTATTATTATAAACACCATAATATCCAAGAAAAATACATAAGTGATTTACAAATGAATGCCATTAAGGTGGGAAAATCCAAAAGTTTTTAATTCGAAATCTAAGCATAGAGCATTTTTCTAGTCTAAATAGAGATACTAAAGAAAGTATTTAAAAGAGTTGAAGATTTTATAAATGAAATCTTTAATACGAAGGAAAATTTTCGAGGCATAGTTTAAAAATTAATGTTTTATCAGAAAAATATATTGTTTCTGATTGTCTCATAACATGAGAAGTGTAGTCTTCTTAAACTTCTGATGAAATATTCATGGTTTTTCTGCGTGAATGGCAATGAATTTTAAACGAGGTAACATTTTCGGTATCGTTTCTTGTATTTTATGTTATTTGTTAACCCTTTCAGGGGCGAGGTACTTATATTCGTAAAATGCTGAAATGAGTGAATGACACCAGAATTTACAAAAAAAAAAAAACTTTCAAAATAAGCTAAAGCTTTACTTCACGTACTTAATAAATTAAAATTTTCATTCCAATATTCTGGTGTCAGTGTGGCATTTAGGAATCAAAATTAAGTGGTCCAAAAATGAATCACCACCCTTGAAGGGGTTAACAGTCTTCATGATAAGGACATGTTTGGTGAGGAAAGGTTGGTTGGTTGGTTGGTTTAGTTTTTATGGCCAAAAAGTCTACAAATAGACACGCTGCCTCATAAAGATGGTACTTAAAAGTACCATCAGAATTTAAAAGTACCATCGTAAAATGTTGAAAAGTACCAGATTACCATACCATAAAGTACCAGATTTGAACAGTACCATCAGTAATCTGATTTTTAAAAGCTAATAATTGCTAATTTTTAAGTATAAAACGTAAAGTATAATAAAAGGTAAAACAGAATAAAAGGTAAATTTAGAAAATACAATTAGAAACATAAAAGGTAAACTTGGTTTTGTAGTAAAGTAATTATCTGAATGGGGGGGGTTCACTTTGATAATGATAATATTTGAATTGATGTGGAGAATATCAATTGTGTGGGAATTGTTGAATGGAGGAACCCCATTCAGAAAAATGTTTCATTATAATGACAAACCTAAAAATAGAAAGCGTTTAAAATGAAATACATGACACAAAAACTTGTAAAGAGTAAACAATTAAATGTTCTGATCAAAATCATCATGCTTTAAAAACACAAAAAGCTTATTGGAATGTATTTCGCCCACAAGACGCGTGGTGTTTTGTGTTTTTGTTACGGCCGATTATATGCGCAAGTTATATAGGTTGAAGGGGGAATGCCCTCCATGTAGCCCACAAGATATGTTAAATGCAGTGTCGTTGTTTTAAAATAATATCCTTGTGGCTACTCCTCCACAATTAACTGGACTTTTTGTGTGATCCAGCACACTCCACGCTCACCCATTCTGCTCACCCGCTCCTTGTCGCGAGGGAGCAGCCTGTGCTCCGGCGGGAGGAGCTTGTATTGTACATATTATTCTTTTATTCTTCTTCTTTTTTTTTTTTTTTTTTTTTTTTGTTAACGAATTCCCGCGTGTCGGGGAGCACTCCGGGTGGGGCAAATAGTGTCTACATCGGACCCTTGAGGTCTGGTGATTCTGTCCCACTTAGGCAATAAATAAATAAATAAAATAATATCCATGTAAATAGCGAAGTGCACAGAAGTTAGTTAAAAATAAAGAAATAATTATTGTAATCCTGTTCATAAAAGCATGATAATATAATTTACGTATACACATTAATAATCAAATTAAAATAATTAATAGTATTTGTCAATCTGCTAATATTAAGCATTTAGAGCTATTCAACTTTAACTAAGTATACTCATATATATCAACTAACGGTGATAGATTGTTTTTCAAAACTTACAGTAGTTGGAACTAAATGACGTACGAAATATCTCAAAAGGATTTTTCATACATTTTTTTTCTTTGGTTACAGCACTTTAAAGGTCATCGCAGAATTGCTGTTATGATACAATCAGAAACAATATATTTTTCTGATAAAACATTAATTTTTAAACTATGCCTTGAAAATTTTCCTTCGTATTAAAGATTTCATTTATAAAATCTTCAACTCTTTTAAATACTTTCTTTAGTATCTCTATTTAGACTAGAAAAATGCTCTATGCTTAGATTTCGAATTAAAAACTTTTGGATTTTCCCACCTTAATGGCATTCATTTGTAAATCACTTATGTATTTTTCTTGGATATTATGGTGTTTGTAAACAGTTCTCTTATTAAGTGCATGTCCAATAGAAAAAGAAATAACTGCAATCATGTTTATAAAGACATAGTTTTTCAGGCTTCATACAGGTGGTAACTTATGAATACCTTTCTGTCCGAAAAGAAATATTCTCGTTATTTAATCGCCGAACCCTTTAATTGCAGTCCTCTTGTTAAGCATAAGTCCAATTGTTGAGAATCTATTTATGATATTCATTGTTAATTTTCATGACTTTTGACCAAGTCTGCCAGTGGCGACTATTTTTATATTCTACTAGCACCAATATTTAAAAGAATGTGTACATTGTAATATATTTTTCTTGCACATTTCGGCAAAGTGTATGTAAAGGCATTTTGTTTTTTGAAAGGGGCGCAAAATAGAATTAAAAAATAGTCGTCAGTGGCAGACCTTCTATTGACTCGCTATTCATGGAATCATGTCAAAATTAACCGCCATGATAAAAACTTTGATTCCACTGGTCAGGTTTCTTGAATACCACTTTTTACAAAATTTAATTTTTGTAGTACTTTTCTGGAACATTTGAAACAGTCATCTACCCCAAATTTTTTTGTAGGGAAATAGTGATATTCAAAAGAGAGATTAGAGTTCCCTGAAAAAAAAATTCTGCAAATAAGTTGAATAAAAAGATTTAAAAATCTTTTTATACGTATTTTGGGAGAAGAAAAGAAAAGAAATCATACAGCATTTAATTTCTAAAGTTATGTTTCTGCTGTAACGTTATATAATTAAACACTCCTTTTGCGAAATACTAGAAAATATATTGCGTATTAATACATACATATTCCTTTGTAAACATTCATTTTCATAGGAATTAGGTCAATGCATTAAATTACTTGCACATAATAACTAGTGAAACTATGCCGCGCAATTTTGCATAAATATTAAGGATTTCATTTATAAGGGCTTCAAACTCTTCTAAATATTTTTTTTAGTATCTCTATTTAGAAATGAGAAATTTCTTCAGCTTGGACTTTTTATTAAATATTCATGGATTTTCCAACATGAATAACAATCAATTTAAAAATAAACGAAGCAATTTTTTTTTCGTTCGGGGTTTATGGTATTTGTTAAAGATCCTCCTGATAAGAGAACGTTCGATTCAAGAAGTGTATATATTCGAAATTATTTTGAAAAAAATATGAATTGTAACCTATGAATTTTTTTTCAAAATAGAAGTTGATTTCTAGAAGCTAAAAATATGCGAATCCAAAGTTACAGCTACTTCCGCCAAGTTATAGTTATACTTAAAAAACTACCGTCAATTCTGCAACGATTAAAAAGAAATTAATATTATGAGTTCCAAACTCGGTTCTTTAAATCTACATAATTCCTAAAATACATAATCAAACGACTACCTATTTGGCATCCGAAGATAAACTGTACAGACGAAAACAAATTGGATGCCAAAATCAGGAGTTAATACTGATCTGTTTAAATTTTGCCACAATTTCTATATCTATATGACTCCCTGAGAAATGTAGCATTAATTAGTAAGACCTCATTTCTAATCCTTTCTACAAGTCATATTTTGTGGCTGATTTACGACAGAGTTCATACGGGGGTATTCCATTTTTTTCTTCAGGAATGTACATTTTGCTACATAAAAGATAAAATTTCTGCTAAAAAACTAATCTTGTGGAGCTACAACCCATTAAGGATTATTGCCAACAGTGCTCAGCCCTACTTTCTTGACCATGATCCCCGAGGTACTGTACAGCATATGTCCCGGCCAGATTCTCAGCCAAACGCGGGACCATCTGTATTCAGTTCCCAAGCAAGATTGGTAGTCATTTCATTGACCCATGTAGGAATGACAGTTTCATTGATTATTACTAATCCCTTTCTACAAGTTGCATTTTGCGGCTTTCATACGGGGGTATTCTTTTTTTTTTTCTCCAGGAATGTATGTACATTTTTCTACATAAAAGATAAAATTGATCTATAAAACTAAACTAAATCTGCAGAGCTACAACGGATCATGGCCAACAGTGCTCAGCCAATTTTCTTGAACATGGTCCCCGAGGTGCTGTACAGCATGTGTCCCGGCCAGGTGGTAAGCCTAATGCGAGGCCCTCAGTGTTCAGTTCCCAAGAAAGCTTAGTACTAATTTCATTGACCCCGTATAAATGAAAGGTTGATTGACCTTGCCCAGTCCACATTCCGGAATTGAACTGTAGACTTGTACCGAGGTAGAGAGACTCACTGACCACTACGCTACTCGGCTTAAAATTACTGCTAGAGGTATAATTATAGTGCATTTTCCATAATTAAATTAAATTGTGAATTAATTATTTTCCATGTCGTGTTTCGGCTTGACGAAAATTATTTTGACGGTTACGGCCAATCTTCCATAAACAAAATTAGAATTTTCAGGTACACGACCCGCACAGGACTTTCATATCGATAACAATAATGTTCTGTCAAAAAAAAAAAAAATAAATAAATAAATAAAAATAAAAATAAAGAAAAAAAAGAAAAAAGAAAGGAACCAAATAATCCCTTTAATCCTGTTTTACTTTATTATTAAAAGTTAGTTGTTTTATTCATTGAAATACTGTTTCATTCTTCATAAAATGCATCATTGTTTGTGTTTTGCCAACATCATTACAGTCATTCAGGGTAACTTTAATCCATGGGGTGTAACTTTGTACCACTGTCTAATTTTCAACATGTTTGACTTCAAAAGGCTGGATAAACTCCAGTGCCACACTCTGTTGGCAAGGTTATAAACTGGGCTTTCTACTCTTTATTTTAGAACGTAAATTGGCAACATTATACATAATTAATTGCATCATCCCTATTACTTTGAAGTTTTCAAGTTAATTTTGAATGCTGTTTTGAAGTTGTTGTAATCCAATTAAATTTTTGTAGTAAGTAACAATATACTCATTTATCGGACATATTATTATGTAAATGTTATAAATTCTTATTACTTTGCGATTATGTATTTACTAATAGTTAGTAAAATGTAAAATTAGA
This sequence comes from Maratus speciosus, assembly GCA_963932465.1. NCBI lineage: Eukaryota > Metazoa > Arthropoda > Arachnida > Araneae > Salticidae > Maratus > Maratus speciosus. The sequence goes on from OZ010787.1 coordinate 55,789,136, forward strand.
AGGCACTACCATTTTACCTTATTTTCAGTATAGCTTTGAGCCGGCTCAAAATTAGGCATAGGTTTATTGTTTACTGAGAAATACTGTATAATTTTCTGTTCATAAAAACTATGTGAAATAATAATTAAAAAAATTACAAAAATAAAAATCATATCTTATGGCTATACGAAAATACCATTTTCTAGTCAAAAATTCGCCATATGTTCATGTATATTATATATGAATGCCGAATGTGTGCATTGAATATCCCATATAAATATTTTCAAAAATATGTGTAAAATACGTAAAATTCATTTAAAGACGTTATTTGGGGCTGAGCTACTCAAATTTGACATTCCATACATTCGAACAAGGATGCCAGTTTGGTCTCAAATTTTAATCAGAAATTTTAAATTCATACCGGAAATTGCCAAAGAAGAATTTTTACTTTACTTGATCTTTAAATCTCTTATTAAATAAAGCATAATACTATTCTTTATTTCTGGTATGGACACTAAATTTGACCCTGCATTCGACATTTTTTTATTCTTGTTTGAAAAATACTAGTACTAGTATGTACAACTGTAACTATGGGTATATTATTGAGTTAAAACATTAAAAATTGTTTTTCACTGTATTTTTATGTATATATGAACAATAAACCTATCTCTTTTGCTAAATATTCATGGTTTTCTTCGTCTACTCTTCTTATGCATAATATTTGTTGTAATATAATAAATTATACAAATGTTGTGATGCTCGGAAATGTAAATTAGAAGTCTTTAAGTATCTAAAAAAAAAGACTTTTTTCGCTTTAAAGTTGTCCTAACTATAATACTTTTTTATAATGTCTTATTTTGTATGATATTCATAATATGGTGCAAAGTTACCCTACATGGCTGGATATCTTTGAACCAGGTTAAAAATATTTTTTTTATTGTTTATATCATTATTATCGACTTAATTTCTGATAGTCATACAATAATTTAGGATCATTTCTTCTCTTTTATGCCACTAGTTGCAGCAATATTCTAAAAATAAGAGTGGGGCGTCTGAAAATAGAGAAGATGCGGATCAAAGTTATCTTGAATGACTGTACCAGGCTATTTCCATGAGTACTTGTAGTGTAAGTCATATGCTATGACTTTTGGCTACCAGTATTTTAGAACGGAAAATGTGACTTATTTTATTGGAGATATCTCACTAATTGAATAAGGCCAAGGAAACTTTTCGAAAATAACGGTGACCAACAAGCATAACAGCTATGTGATTTACACTACAAAAACCCATGGAACTAGCCACCAGTAATAGTAGTCATTTTAAAATATATTTTTCAAAGCATTACAATCTACTTCTCGTATTTATTTCACGATTTATTTATCGATTTCTGAAGTTTAAATCAAATTCTTTGTATTTTTTGTTACAACTTTGATGTACTAAACTTTTAGCTAAATTTCACATTTTATCGCATACTTTAAGCTACTGAGAAAGAAAGTACCGAATAATTTTTATGAATTAAAGAATGGCAAATATTATATTGATTATTTGGAAATTATCTCAAATCTCAGAAATTACCTAAACATATTTTGCTACGATTCCTTTTAGAGGTATTTTTAAAATCTCTGTTTAGAATTTATTCCATTTAGAATTCCATATTCAACCGTTCTTGGAAATGGAAATAAATTCTAGCTCAATAGCAAATGTGCAAAAGTTGCAATTTTTTTTCGCTTAAAGGGCTTTTTCTACTGCAAACTTTAGAAAATCATAAATTGGTTAGACTGAAATTTTTGAGGAAGAAAGTAACGACTTTGAAAGTGAATTCATGGAAATTCAGTCTCTTCACAGATATTCAACATACAGTATGATTGCGTTTTTTTTTAAAGAAATGAAACATTGCAAATAAAATGGTGAATTTCGAAAATATAAATGTACTTATACTTTTAGAATCAAGATCAGAGAAATGGAAAGTAAAACCTTGTTTGAGATCTTTCTATTTCCTTACGACTGTCTACTTTAGAGAGCATTTTAATATTTTTCATAACACATGCATCGTAACTGTAGTTCTTTATTTCCATCTGTATGATTCTAACTTTAAAATTGCAGCTCTTATATCCGCATTTTAAGTCGTTTCTCTTAGGTTTTATTGGAGGAGTAAACTTTTTAGTTTAAAAAAAAATCTGTTGGATAAATTTGTATTTCGTTCGAGAATTATAAAAGAAAATATTATTTGAATGTTCCATCCCTATGCACAAATCAGTGTAAATAAAAATACATGGAAAATTCTATTTCCGTTTTTGTTAGAATTTAACTTTATTTTAAGTAGATGTAAATGTGTTTAATGATGTGAATAGACTTTTATATTCTTATATTGTTTCGAGTAGAAATTTTAAAAATTAAAAGGTTTTTGTATCACGAAGTAAATTTGATCTTTTTTTAAAACTCTTATTGCTTATAAACATTGAAGCTAATAAAATAGTGAAAAGGGAATAGCTCTTGCATAGCTGCCAACTTTTACGCTTTTTTGCTACCACTAAAATTTAATAGAGATTTCTTCCTTCTTTAATCGTGAGATTTCGCCGATTAGATAAGAAAATATTTACTGTAAAGTTTTAGTGGTAAGAAGAAAGCTTAAAAGTTCTTGCATTTTAACCCTCTCGCTGCGTAATTGTTTTATCAAAATAGTTTCAAAAATTACGTATTTAACTCCTTCGCGACGAGCGTCTTTTAAGCATTTTTATTCTTTTGCCACCGGTTTTTCAAAACAAAAATTTTCGTCTGATTGAATCAGGAAATTTCTCCGAATAGATAAGGCAAAATTTAGAATAAAAAAATAACTGGTGGGAATGATCAAGGAGAGTTAATTAGACGGAAAAATGCATTCCCGATGAAATCTCGGGTTGCGCAAATTTTCCTACTTTTACGTTGCCCGAGAAACTCTCGGGTCACAGCGAGAGGGTTAATAATAATCTTTTAACTTGTATATTGCTGTTTTAAAGAGATTCATGAAAATATTTAACTGAGAATGATAAAATTAAAAATATATTTAATTATTATTACTTTTTAAAGGCAACTTCTTTTATTAGCAATAATTAATTTTTAAGCAAAACGATTAATATTTTTAACATAAACAAAAGTAGTACAAGCATACATCCTTCCTCCTACTTTGCGCTAATATTAAACTCAAATTGATACTAAATGCCGTCACCTGTACTGTCGCTTCCCTGTCTGTGACGTCTGCTTGATGTTTATATCATGGAACTACTAATAAAGAAGAATTGACATATCCTTAAAATAGTGAAGCTTCAACTCCACCCGCTTTCGCAGGAGTTGATTACAGCCGTTGGAAACTTCCACCAGTAAATTTTTATAGAAATTTTCTCCTTAATTAAACGCCTTATTAATGCAAAATTTTAGTCAAAAATAATACAGAAACAGATTTTCATTTTTACTGGTAGGAGTTTACTTTGGCAGAAGTCAGGCCCGGTGTTTTCGTCATATTGTGCCAACCAGTGAAACAAGCTGACTGTTTTATCAGCCAAAGTAACACCAGTAAAAGCTAACAGAAAATTTTAATATATTTTTGAGAAAATATTTACATCAATAAGACGCTTAAATAAGTCGAAATTTCCTATTCAATTTTACTGGTGAGAAGTTTGCTTTGGCGGTAATCGGAAGCTGTAGATCCGATTAAAAAAAAAAATAGCCGCCACCTTGTGACAACCTCCTCAGTTACTTCACTCGCAACTGGTACACAGAATACTATATGTCTCTTCCACTTTATTTATAACTCCATTGTTTATATGAAGATCTTACCCACTCTTTTAGCAATGATGGTTCAGTATTAGATATTTGCTACCTTGTGGAAGACCTAGGTTTGATTACAATTAATACTAATTTCTTGCTTTAGAATGATAAAGCTCTACACAAGGGAGTCTTTCACCTGTGGCCCGCGGGTCACCAAGCTACTACTATTTTAGAATGGAAAATATTACTTATTTAATGAGAGAAACTTTGCAATAAAATAAGACAAAGATTACGTTTCCGAATTTCTGTTAGCAACAGGTTTGCCAGTTTGGCCTCCGTATTTATTCAGAAATTTAATGTTCATACTAGAAATAAAGAATATTATTTTGAACTTTATTTAATAAGAGACATTTAGCGATCACATAAAGTAAACTTCTTCTTTCGTAATTTTCGGGATGAATTTGAAATTTCGGTTAAAATTGGAGGCCAAACTGCAAAACTGGGTAACAAACGAAATTTAGACAAAAATGTTGAAGACTCTCTACTCAACACAATTTAAAACTGGGTTAAAATTTTCACCAAATCATGATGAAACCTTATTCCAATACTTATTACTCTAAATCAAAAATAACTTGTGAGGTAATACGATGTGGTAAAATGTTGAATCTGATGAAATTTTAAACCACAAAGCAATTACAATTATTCTTTGAAAACAAGTGCAAATAGGTCAGGAATTCTGTTTAAATTTTAAACTGACATGAAAAAACATCAAGTCTTAACAATATCTTCATAACATTTTTAAAAATTGAGGTTTTTGCCAATTTTTTTAGCAAAATTTCATGCTTACGTCAGACAGCGTACAACCAATTCCATTAAATATATTTCAATTTCTTTTGTACTACATACTACTATTACACTTACCGTAATTTCCCGCGTATACGCCGTGGCTTAGTTAAGTCTTTTTCATACCGGAAATTTTATTTAAAAAATGAAATCAAATAAATACTAAGCAAAAGCAAGTCACATTTTATTTAAAACGAATTCTGGTAGGAAATCGAATTATCTGAGCTGCGGCGTATACGCAGGAAATTACGGTACCTGTGCACTGAACCAAGTGTTTTACAATATATCCAAAATTAATTGAAATATATTTCAAAATATCTTAAACAATACACATTTTTAGTGAAAATTACTATTTTTTTATATTTAAGTACCTATAAATTAATAACATTATCACATAGAGCTTATTCTACTTCAGAATATAGTGAGTAATATGGAAAGCATTCTGACAAAGGGCATAGCCGGATAAGCATTGGAAACATGCCTTTCAATCAAATTTCCTGATTTTTTTCCCAGATGTGACTACATATCTGACAATATATTTCCCATACTATCACCCTAAAAATATTGATATTTAATGAAATGAAAATGTTTTTTCGGTTTTTGAAAAAAAAGGATTTTCTCTAAAACTGCTGCGCGGAATTTCATGCCATTAACTGAGGATATATAGATACCAAAGATGTATAACTGGTATTTTTTGTATAATTTTCTGTTTATAAAAACTGTGTGAAATAGCGAAATAAAAATTCAAAAAAATGAAAATCACATGTTATGTTTATCCGAAAATTACCATTTTCTTTTAAAAAATTCTCCGTATGTGCCCGTATATTCTATATAAATGCCGAAAGTTTGCGTTGGGTACTACATATAAATATTTACAAAAATGTATATTAAAATTACTGAAATTCATTTTAAGGCGTTTTTGGGGCGGAGCTACTTAACTTCGACATCCGAAGAATTTTTGGAACAAAGTCAGCAGACAATGTGCCAACTGATGTATTTTAGATTCCATTAAGCATATAAGCAATGTTTTTCAACTTCATGTTCATTTTGATATCGACAGCGTTGAGAATGTTGCTCAAGTGTTCATTAAAATTTAAAATACAGCAATTCTGTAACTGTTTATTCCAAAAATTCTTCGGGTGAGGAAGTTGAGTAGCTCCGCCCCAAATAACGCCTTAAAAGGAATTTCAATAATTTTAATATACATTGTTGTAAATATTTATATGTAGTAGCCAACGAAAACTTTCGGCATTTATATAGAATAAACGGGTACATATGGGAATTTTTTTACAAGAAAATGTTAATTTTCGGATAACCATAAGATATTATTTTAATTTTATTTTTTTTTATTTCGCTATTTCACACAGTTTTTATAAACATAAAATTATAAAAAAAATTACCAGTTATGCATCTTTGGTTTCTATATATCCTCAATTAATGGCATGAAATTCCGTGCAGTAGTTTTTAAAAAAAATCTGTTTCTTAAAAAATCGAGAAAACATTTTTATCTCATTAAATATCACTATTTATAGAGTGATAATAAGGGAAATACATTGTCAGATATGTATCCACATCTGGGGGGAAAAAATAAGGAAATTTGGTTGAAAGGCATGTTTCCAATGCTTACCCGGCTATGTCCTTTCAACTGAAGTATGTTTAAAACATTTTATATTATAAAATTTATCGTACATGGAAATAACAGAAAAGTTGATTTTCCAGAAATCGCAAAGCAATTTAAAGGTGTCTTATAAATATTATTTCTTATTTATAAAATTAATCTAGAAATGTCAATTAAAGTTTATTGTTGTTTTTGTCTAAAAAACGTAAGAAAACCATGCATAGAAAAATTGTTTACATTTCTTCCGGCCTTCCTGCTTACTTTTGGTATTTAACTCATTACTTCCTATTTATTAAATTGGCCATAACTCTTCTTGTGATTGTAGAAATAAAATTAAAACAGATTTGGAATCGTAAAAGATTTTTCCTTCAAATAAATCAATAAAAAAAAAATTGAAAATTTTCACCAAAACAGCCATTTTAATGTAAGCCTTAAAGTATATTTCTACAAAACGAACATCACCATAATACCCGCTGTTTTTCTGTCCGAATCTAAATCTTAGCGTTTAATCATAAAAAATCACTACAACTATTCACTAAAATGTACTATTTAGAATTACTGGTGTTGCAAAATTTAAGAAATGTGCTATTCAATATATTTCCGCGCTCCAACGGTCACGACCACTGCAGTCATCTTCTTTGGCCACCGCCCCCTGAATACTAGGCCTGAGCGCTGACACAAAAATGGTGGCTGCCTAAACGTATTTAAGGTCTCTTATATTTAGACACCAGTATTTTATAAAAGATTTCTTTGACTTATTTAATCTCAGAAAAATTAAGCGGAAAAAACTTAAAAAAATACTTCAAGGGACCGTACACACGCTCTAAAAAATCCGCCTTCGGCAGCCGCCATTTCTATGTCAGCGCTCAGGCCTAGTATTCAGGGGGCGGTGCTTTGGCCTTTCATTACGTTGATGCGGCCACTTGCTCTATTAATGTGACAAGACTTCATATCCACAGGGTCTGATTACCAACAGGGCAAACTTCAACCAGTAAAACGGGATAAAAAAAAATTTCGTTATTTATGACAGTATTTTTGCTTGAAAAGGGAGTTTAAATAAGGCAAAAATTTCTATTAAAATTTTCTGGTGGAAGTTTTCGTGCTGCGTTTTGCTCCAGGCTTTGAAAGCCGCATCGTTCCTAGGAAATTCGACTCTTTTTACGAGAGACGTTCCGAAACTAAGTTTCATCATTTTTTTTCGCATGGAAACTTTATTGCCAAAGACGAATACACCACGGCATCAGGAACTATACACCTTGCACTATTTTTGCAACATAGTCGCCATCGACATTGAGACATTTGCAGCAGCGTGCAATCAATTTGAAGAAACCACTCTGGTAAAACTCGGTGCCCTGCGATGCAAGAATTTGTCGTACAGCTTGCTCCCCCTCAGCATTGTTTCGGAAGTGACGTTCCGAGCGTGAGGCTTTCAGTGCAGAGAATACCTGAATGTCCGATGGGCACACAGATCAGATTCGTCGCTGAACAGTGCTGAACAGTGGAGCAGCGTTGAGGGGCTTCCTAGTTGCAATCAACTTAACACCCAGGCTTAAGATAAAGTGTATTACAATGTGAGTCGTAGGGGAAAAAAAAGAAGAGGTGTAGTTAGACTACATAGAGTTTAATAAAAATTAAGGATGGAACCAAAAATAAAAATAATAAAAAGGACTTAAAAAAGAGAAAATAATTAAAAATAAGATTAAGTCTTAAAACTTAGAGAAGAAGGTCGAATTTATAATAAATATAGGTAAAACTGTAGTTAAAACTACTATCAAAAGAGAATGAAATGTAGAAAAACTAAAAGTTAGCCCTTGATCAGAATTACACTCGCCAAGCATGGCAGGAAAAGCAATTAAGGAAGCGGCAAGCCACTTTAACAAGAAAAGCCCTTTTCAGGAACAATATATTTTTAAATTACAATTTAAATTAAAATTTCTAAGTTTTTTTTTTTTTTTTTTTTTTTTTTTTTTTTACAAAAAGTTAAGTATTTTGAACTGCATTATCGTTCGGTTTAGAAAGGAATTCTGAGAAAGTTAAAAGTTTAGAGATATAGTTATTTTTGGCAGAAATCTTTTCCAAGACGCTGCTGAGTTTTTCAGTAATTTCTGAAAAGTGGGTGATATTAAGTTCAATTTTGATTTTTTTAATTCATTCTATAATTGTGGGGATTTCATTTGTGAACTCATTGAGTTCTTTGAGATGTTTAATAGGGGGGGGGGGGGGGATTGGATTTTACTTTAGGTTTTGTGGCGATTTGGGGGGTTTGGGGACTTACATCGTTGTTCCCAATTCGGATGGGAGAAATTGGATCACCCGGCCTACATTCCCGATCTTGCCCCCATCGGACTTTCACTTGTCCACTGCATTGAAAGCCGCACTCTCTGAAAGTCGCTTCACTTTCAAAACAATGCTGAGGTGGAACAGGCTGTGCGACAATTCCTTGCGTCTCAGAGCGCCGAATTTTACCAGAGTGGTTTCTTCAAACTGATTACACACTACGACAAATGTCTCAATGTCGATGACCACTATGTCGAAAAATAGTGCAACGTATATAGTTCATGTGTACTTTATTTTGGCAATAAAGTTCCCATGTGAAAAAAAAATGACAAAACTTAGTTTCAGAACATCCCTTGTCTATAGATATGTCTAGAAGAATCAGTGATTTATTTGAAAAAAATGATGTTTTTGTCAGTATATAGCTGATATAAAACTTGAAATGCCTTTCTAATCATTGCTCCAGTGTTGCCAATTGGATAGGTTTTTTATTCAAAATACTACCATTGTTTTGTAATAGTAGGGTAAAGTGCTCATATTTCGTCCCCTCTCCTAATTTCGCCCCCCTTAACATCTCCGCTCCTGCGAAAGTGAAGCAACTTATGACGCAAGGCACAGGTGACGGAAGGTAAAAGGGGTCAGTGTTGAAAGTTTCATTCGCCAAGACACATACATAAATTAAAGGCGGCGAATTTCCTATTTTAGAAGACCTGAATTCTTATTACGTCGTTTGTAGAACGTTATTTACTGTACTGTAAGTATTTATTTCATATTCATTGCATGTGTTTTACGTTGGTAAGATGCTGACAGTAGTATGCAGTGTGTCTTAGGACGCTCAGTTTATCTTACGGGAACTGAAAATCCGTAATATTCGGAAGGAGCGTGGTCGCAATTTCGTCCCCCTTGCAGTTCTTATTTTCGTCCCGGGGGACGAAATTAGGAATGCTTTTTCCTGAGATTTTTTTCAATTTTTTCCTCATGTTTGAATGGCTAATGCATAGTTGCCAATTTCCAGATATTTTGGATACCAGTAAAATCTTACAAAAATGTTTTCTTTATTTAATTGCGTTAAAACTGCGATTGTATAAAGCAAGTATTTCTGCATAAAAATATTGGTGTGAAAAAATCGGGAGGTTGGCAACTATGCTAATGTTTCGTTACGTTATTCCACTGATAATTAGTACATTTCTTTGTACCTTACTTTAATGTAAATTAAATTACTTATTCATTTAGAAATAAATTTTGATTTAATTATAAGTTAAGCCTCGGCGTATGGGATTTTTTTTTTTTTTGGGGGGGGGGGGGGGGGCGCAATTGGGACCATTTTTTTCTTTTGCATTTTTTAGATACTTTTGAAAAAACAATTTTTCGCATTGTTAAAATTTTTTTATACGATATTTACCTATGTTTCTATGTGCGTGGGTAGCTAGTCTATGTAAAATCCCAAATTTGGTAGATTTTCAATGAAAATTTCAACTTCTAAGGGCCTAAAAGTGACTGGGGAATGATAATAGGGCACCTTACCCTAATATTTTACAATGCGAATTACTCTTCGAAAAATGGAATGTCATTTTAAATAAAGAAAAACTCGTCAAACTAGCAACATTGCATTCGTGCAAATGTTTCTACAATCGCTTTTGAACATTGAGTTTAAAATCCCTCTCTCTCCATATATGTATATATACATATATATTTAGATCTGTTTGGAATTTTTATCTCTCTCTCTATATATATATCTATCAGCTCTAATTTTCTTTTGTAAAATATTTCAAGCATTATAGAATTTCTTTTTTCGAAATTTAATAATGCTTATACTATTATGATACCCTTTTTTAACAGAATTTTAAAACAATATGCCAAGAGATTAAGTTTAAGTTAACGCCTTAAAGTATCAGTTTTTAAACTAAAAGAGTTCTAGAGCACTCCATTATAAATTTATGCCACATAAAATATATCGAGTGATACAATTTAAAAGCACACTCTTTTCATATTAATACTGAATGAGCTATATCTCCATAAAAAACAAATGAATTAAATTTTATTCTCCACTCACACACATACTAAAGAAAAAAGTACTTCGTGTAGCATTTTATGAAGAACTACACAAAGTGCAATAGATTTAAAAATTTATAAGCTCTAAAGTGCGCTTTAGCTTCATTATTTTTTTAGAAAACAGTCTCTTGGCATTCCTGTTTCAAAGATAAAAGATGTACTTTTTATATAAGTTTAAAAGTATTCAATTTAATTGTTTATGGAAAATTAATTTTATTCTTTGTTAACCCTTACAGGGCAAAATACTTCCGTTGATAAAATTTCCAAATGATTGTGTGACACGGGGATTTACAAACAAATGTATATGAAAATGTGTGAAAGCTATTCTTCACGTACGCTATAAAAGCAAAAGAAATTTCCAAAATTCAAGTGTCATTGTGACATTTGGAAATTAAAATTATGTGGGTTATATAATATCTCACCGCCCTTCAAAAGATTTAGGCGAAACATTTCAGCTATTTTACTATATTACACATTTAAAAACTTCGTGATAGGTTAAACTCAAATTTTGTTGTAGTTATAGCTGAAATCATATGATGGTGAAACATTTTACAACAATTTGGTACTTTAGACAAACTTTGAAATGGCTTAATACTGGACCATCATTTTCCTTAAATTTGAATTCGACACAATTCTGGTGGTTTAAACGTTACAGTTGAAGTTTTAATACTCGTATTTTGTACAAAAATGTTTGAGTTTTGTTAAAGCTGCCATCACTATAATGCGTGTATGAGCGGTTCGCGCCAATTAAGGTAAAAAATAAGAAAACATAAAAGGATTCAGTTAAATCATTATATTGTAATCTGTAACAGTGTTGCCAGTGGGCTACTTTTATAAATTTCAGTTTTCTTGATTGGTGCCACTTTTTTGAAATAGTAAATTTCGCCTTATTTAATGGCATATTAATTAAGGCGAAACCAAGGGGTTTTAACACATTTCAGAAAAGTGGTGCCAATCAAGAAATCTGAATTTTTAAAAAGTAGCCCAATGGCAACATTCATCTGTAATATAGGAGATTTGTTAAAACCTTTATCATTCTAAATCTTAACGGCTCTGAAATACACTAGCCCTGAACCTAGTAGGTATTGTAACTATGTCTGCCGCGCTAGGTTTTGCATTCGTCTACCTTCGGACAGCTAAAGTCACACAATTCACTTTTCGTGCATCCTGTGTTCTTGCTTTTTGGCACCAGCGTTACTAAAAGAGTATCACGTGACTCAAACGGTCCAAAAAAGCTGTCCACGTGTAACGCAATGCAGTAACCTGTCTTTTTCGTCAGCCTCGTAGTGTTAAAAGCTTAATGAGATTTTAAAAAATATGCCTCCTAGTTTAGCGACTCGAAAACAGGACTTCCGTCACAGAATGCTACAACGCTGCGTCTCCGCTTGTCGTTTACAAACGTAGAAGGGGTTTCTTCGACTTCACGAGGTGTATGCCTTTCCTGGATACATATTCTAGTTCTTTGTGATAGTAAAATCTATTTTGTACTATCAGTTCAATTATCGGGATTCCCACTGGTCAGTTTTTCGAATACCAGTATGCCTGAAAAAAATGTTTGGTGGTTTTTACAATATTTTAAAAGAAAGAAACGTTAGAGGTAGGTTTCTACAAAATTTGCTAGAGAAATCTAAAAAGAAAATTTGTCTTTAAAAATACTTGTACTCAAAACTCTGGCCGAGTGGGAGGCCTGACTTATCAATGACGACTAGTACTACCAGGTTTCCCGCGCAAATCGGGGCTCCAAATGCTCTGGATACCACTAATTTCTTACAGTTTATTTCGCCATCTTTAATTGCAGATAATGCTGCCATTAGATAATGAAAAGCAAATTACTTTAAAATACTGGTGTACAGAGTATTTGGACCCCCGATTTACGCGGGACACCAGGAAACACTAACGAGGACGCAAAAACTAATTAATTGAGATTAAGTACAAGATTCGAAATACTATTATATAACCGAACCACATCGATGCACAAAAATGCATTGTTCGCATGGCAGCCAACATTTTTCTTCGATGTAAAAATGCAAGATCGTATTCAGCGTCTGATTTCTATAAGCATTCCCCATCATCCCTGATGTTAAGAAATTGAAACAAAACTTCCTGAATTCCATAGTTTTCTTCGTTAAAAGATGGAAACGCACACTCAGTAAAACCACCCCATGTCGGCTTATACACGTTTGTATACGGTACTAGTTTTATAAATGTAATGTTCATCATATTAAACTCGGATTTTTTTTATTAAATAAGGTAAAAATTTCCTTTTAAAAAGCTGGTATTCAAATCCCCTTATGCGTAAGAACCCTGTCGACAAAGGCTAAATAATATAACGTATGATTAATGTGTGGCACTGGAATAAGTAAATTAGCCCTTTATCTACTGCATTATCATCTACTGCAATTTTTTTCATGTAATTTTTTTTCAGTAACTACGATGCAAATTAAAGGATAAACATAAAAAAATACTCACCCGTGAGAAATTTAATTCCTCTGAGGTAATTAATTAAAGTGGTACTTTAAAGTACCGTCAGTACACTATCACTAAAATTTCGTAACAGAAAACCCACAGTGGAACCAGAATTGTGGTAAAATATTTTCGATTTAATAAGCATGTCAAATATAGCCCTTTTTCTTAGTTATAAATAAATTTTTTGGCAAATTCCGATGCCAATCATTTATTTCAACACTTTAGAATTGAAAATGCTTCGCACCTGAAAGTGTTAAAAAAACTATTTTATTTTTAGGTTTCGATCTTGTTACCAGTCCTTTAGTTATTCGACGTCTATATTCCAGGGACAACATGTTCTCTCGCATCTCCACATATGCAATATATTAATTTTACATATGCCATTTCTAGCATAGCAAAACAGAGCCAGTGCCAAATCGTTTTCGATTTCCTATAAAAAGTAATAATGAAACAGAAAAGAAATACTAGAAAAATTATTACTACACTACATTTTAGTAATTACATTTTAAAGACTGTGAAAACGATGGATAACTACACAGACGAAAAGTAAACAAGAAGTTTTTCTCCAACACCTAGTGTACTGACGATACTTAGGGGAAGGTGTTGTACCTCTGACCATATTGTTCCTTTGACCACCTAGGCTGTAGCGCCATCTAGCAGCATTTTATGAATTTTGGTGTAATTAGTGCATAGTTACTTCATTAGAGGGCTTGTACATCCTACTATGGATTATTCAAGTCAAAGGGCATTCCTGTGAATAATAGTAATCCATTTCCATGTTAAAAATGTAAGTATTTATTTGTTAATATTTTGCCTAATAATATATTTTGTGCTATGTCTTTGTTGATAGAAATAATTTGGCATGGTAGCTATAGACTTTTATAAATATGGTGCGGCTTGTGAAAATGATTATCCTAACCCTAAAACTGTAGCATGCGTTGTAATTTGCACTAGCATGGTGTTGTACCTCTGACCATGATCAGTTGTTGTTCCTTTGACCAGGTCAAAGGTACAACACTCTTAAAAAAATTTCTAAACATTTAAACTTTTATGACTTACTTACAACAACTGTCTTGAAATTAGTTTACGATATTTTTTTAATTCAGTTTTTCATAAATAATAGTAAAAAAATATGTAGACTGGGATAAGCACAGTTCATGTACCTCCTAAACTCATAGCCCTCAAAGGAAAAAAATAAGTTAGAGGGGTAACGTCTGCCGAAAAGGGAACAACTATCACTATGATTACTGTTGTTAGTGCATCCGGAAATATCATTCCCCTTTGTTTGTTTTCCCCCTGTCAACTTTAAGCCATTTATGCTTCACAGAACGCCTCTTTGATTAATCGGGGCTCCAAACCCGTCAGGCTGGTCAAATGAGACCATATTCCAACAGTTTTTTCAACATTTTCAGAAAAATGCTAGACAGTACTGAAAGATCAGTATTGTTATTATTTGATAACCATGAATCTCATATTACCATACAAATAATTGTTTTAGCCAAGGCTAGTGGTGTGACTAATGACGTTTCATCCACGCTCTAGCAATAAAATGCAACGCCTTGGTAAGGGTGTTTATGGTCCTTTGAAAGCCTTTTATAATCAAGCTGTAAATAACTGGATGGTTGCTCCAGGAAATGTTAGAAAGCCTGTTTCAATCTACAACATTGCTGAACTTGCGGACATAGCAGATTCTAATGCCATAGTTTCAAACAATATTATGAAAGGTTTTAAGGTTACAGGGATCATGCCTTTCAATGATAATGTTTTCTCTGATGACGAATTTCTTGCAGCTACTGTAACAGACAGACCGATGTTGAATGAAACTGATTTGGATAAACCATCAGCGGGTGGCGCAGCTCAAACTGACAATATCATTCCTCAATGAAGCAGTTCAAATTTATCGCCACTTATCATAACACCTGAAATTGTGAGACCTCATCCAAAAGTGCAAGCAAGGAAAATGTCAAATAGGGGTCGGCATAAAGGGGAAATCTCGTATCTTGACTGATACTCTTGAAAAGCTAATTATTGAAGCTGAAAAAACAAACAAAAGCAACACCCTAAACGCAAGAAACAATAATATTGAATAAAATGATTTTTTTCTTCATTGTTGCGTTGTCTAATTGGCTGGTCAGAGGTACAACAACCCATGGTCAAAGGTACAACTATGTGTTGTACCTTTGACCACAATGTTATTATTTTTTCAAAATGAAATTAAACATAATAAAAGTAATTCTAGAAACTTGAAAAAATTACATATGATAAACCAGATGATAAAGATTATAATAAAACAAAGAAATTGAATTTAGCCTTAATAGTTAAGCTTCGAAAATTAAAATATTGCAAAGTGGTCAAAGGAACAACACCTTCCCCTACAAGTACCACCGAGTAATTCAACTATTAAATCAAATACATACACCGTTCACCTAAAATAGCTAGTCAAATTGTATTCTAAGATCATAATAAACACATGAAAAAAATCCAATACTTATCTTATATCCTTTATTGCGTTTGCAGCAATAAAAAGACGAGCGTGGCAATCTGTACAAAATTCCGGCACAAAACACATCGCATAGCTGCCAACTTTTACGCTTTCTTCTTACCACTAAAAATTAATAGTAAGTAGTGTCTTATTTAATCGTCGAAATCTCACGATTAAACAAGGCGAAATTAATTCTCTATTAAATTTTAGTGGTATCGAAAAAGCGTAAAAGTTGGCAGCTATGACATCGCCTGTTTCAAAGATAGCCTCCTTCCTCATTAAAATAACAAACCTAGAACTACTGCTGCCATGTATCCAGATAAAGTGGAATTTAAAAAGTGCTGTTCCAAAGTACCATTAGAATATTAGTAATATTCCCTATGGGATGAAAGTTTATAGTGAGTGCTACATATCAGTAGCGTCAGTAGATAAAGGGTTAAATTAAACTGCGCGAAATGCATTTAAAGCTTAGATAAATATTCACTGCACTAATTGTAGTAAAAAACACATTACCAAATATTAACATTAATGCTATTTTTATTTACTATGCAGTTTCTTATAAGAACTTACTCTTCATTTTTATGAGTATCAGGGATGAGAGCGCACCAATCCAAATGACGGATTTCTACCACTAAATTTTAATAGTATTTCCCGTATTATTCAATGACAAAATTTCTGCGATTTAATAAATCAAAAAATACTATTAAAATTTAGTGGTACTAATCGGTCATTTGGGTCGGACCGCTCTTATCCCTAATGAGTATTACAGTTGATTAGCATCAATAAAATCAATCTGATATAAAACTGTGAAAATGTAGTTTTGTTTACACCGAAAAAAAATAAAATAGAAAGTACTGTTTTTTCAGTTCCCGCATTGTAACAGCAATTTACCGGAATCTTTATTTAACCCTCTGTCTACCAGAAGGGTCCAATGGACCCGACATGTACATTCAAAATATTTATTCAAACCAGAAATTTCTTCAAAACAAACTAAATGTATAAATCAGACAATAATAAGTTAAATAAACAAATTAAATAGTTTTAAGTAAAAATTCTGGTGTAGAATGTTTTTATAAAACTTGAGTAAAATTTCCGGTAGTTCTAGGGTTAAAGGAAATATAGCACATTATAAACACCCAAGTCTGAACTAGGATTCGAACCTGATTACTCTTAATTCGTAGTTTCTGTTCTAATCAAGAGACAAGAACATGGACATTCTAGCCATAAACTGATGCATACTAAAATTACAAAGAAAACCTATGTCTGACTTGTTGTTGAATACTATTTTTGCTGAAAGTTGAAATCATTTCCGACGTTGAAGCAGGAAAAAATTTTGAAAGCTAAGAAGGGCTATATTCTGATTCATCTAATTTACACCACTGAATTATTTAACTCTGAATACACATTTAATTGTGCATATTATAATTAAATCTCGATAAATTAAAGTGTAACAGTAGTTTTATAAAAATGAAGAATTAATACATAAAGAAATCAGTGTCGCCAGATCGCTACATTTTTAAATTCATATTGCTTGATTGATACCACTTTTTTGTAATACATTCGCCTTATTTAACAACAGATTAAATAAATCGAAAAAAATACGAATTATACTATTTTTAAAAAGTGGTGGAATTCAAGCAATCTGATTTTTAGAAAGCTATCAGACTGGCAACACTGAAAGAAATAATTAAGTTTTCAAATCCATATAAATCATATTAGGAAATTATTAGAAGCTTTGCGCTCAATATGAACCCTGTGTAGGTTTAAATATTATATGTCATTTATAAACTCTTACTTACGGAAGAATAAATATTATGAATTTTCCTTCTAATACCAATTATTGTCCGTCCATATTTATTAATAAACTAGCTGACCAACCCGGCGTTTTCCGCTCCCGTGATAAAAACCTTCAGTAATTCTATCTAAACGAACCTAGAGTTGAGAATCTCATTGCTTTCGGTAATGTTCAAAGTGCGTTCTACAAACGCTCCAGTCGGTTTGGTTTTTTTTTAAGAACCTTGAATTTCTATGATTTTCGCCTTATTATTATTCCCGGTTTAATTTCTCACATTTACATACATTAAACTTTCAATTCTGACCAAGAGTTCCCAAGGAAACCTCAATAATGTAAAACACGCAGCATCCCCTCACTTTTTTAAAACGCAAAATGATAGCTTCTAATATATTGACAGACTGTGTTCAAATTGCAGAGGTTTCGCTTTTTCAAAATAGGAAAGGATATATTCAGAGGAAATGACAGAAACAATATGCCTCACGAATTAGTGAAACGACTTAAGGAAAACATTTTTCTTTAATAGTAAGTATTAATATATTTTTAAATCAAATATATCGTTATAATTGGAAAAGTACTGAAAATAAGTGGGTATATATATTTTAGTTTTTTTATGAAGATTATTGTACAGAAATAATGGCGACTGACAATCCTATCATTTGGAAGCTATGATTTTCTGTTTATGCATAAAAAATTGGGTTTTTAATTTTAGACAAAAAAGCAATTGTAACATGTTCATTGCCATCCATATTTTGATTCACTGGAAATCTGGAGACTGTGGCATAGTTTTGCCAGGTGTCTCGCTTAAATCAGGGCTCCAAATTCTCTGGACACCAGTAATTTCTTACAGTTTATTTTGCGAACTTTAATCTTAGATATTTCTGCCATTAGATTAGACGCAGAAATTTACTTTAAAGGGGTGAAGTCCCTGTAGACGCCTCAAAATCAGTCATTTTTCATTAATTTTTTTAAAGGTGATAAAGTAATCGGATCATTTTAAAACTGTAACATTACTTTATTACATCTTTGTAGAATACAAAAATATTTTTATTTATTTATTTTACTTTATTTTTTTTACAAAATGGCGGCTTAGCAAAATTTTTCTTCGGGCGTGTCAAGCGAGAGGCTCAAAAGTGCTGCACGCGTCACTCTTTTATTGATCTGAAAAAAATATAGATATATTTTTTTCTAATATATGCACGGGAAGTATAAACCTATAAACTGATAAAAAGGTATAAAGTAAAAAATTAAGTACGGTTTTTAATAAAATGTTCTGATTTTGTACTATTTTTTCGACTTTTTTCATCCCTAAAAAAATGTTTATTTATGCGAAATCTTTTAAACTTTAGGTACATCTTTCCGGTAATGATATAAAGAAAAGCCTCACAAAAAATCAGTCAAATCGACCGGTAACTTTTTGAGTTACAGCACGAGCAGTTTTGAAAACATAGTTTCAATATAATCACGTTTAAAGTTTCAGTACGATAAAAATTATTCGTTTTAGTGACTTACCGATCAATCAGTGATCCCAGGTGTATATAATAGACCTTCGGATTCCTCGAAAGCTGGTTTTCTTCGAGTTGCTGCTATTTTCTGGCTGTACGAACTTCTTTTGTTTGAAAAAGACTCTGCCTCGTTACTCGCGCCTCATCGGCGTTTTCGGCAAAAACTTTGGCATAGTTGCCAACAACAATATTTAATTATCCATAACTCTAAGAACGGACGTGCAGCCTTCATTAAATATCCTAGCAGCGATGTATGCTGAAATTTCAACAATTTGTAGTCCAGAATGCAGGGGTTTTGGAGAAAACTGTCAAACTGTTGTGTTGGAACTTTCGTCAGCGTTCTGGGTATGGCCACCCAAGCATCTTTGGAGTAAGTCATCCCTAGATAAATGTTGGTATATTGGTAGGAGATGCTCTAGAAGTTCTTGAGGATGCAAGGGAGGAAGATCTTCGTTTAATCTTTGCTAGCACAACATGCCGGCTCTGGCGCGCTCGACTAAAAGTTGGATAACTCAGTTAATATTGAATATTTTGATTTTTCTTCTTGCCAATATATTCTCGAGATATTATATTTTCGAAATATGAAGAAAAATACAGGTTTCCAGAGCATTTGGAGACTCGATTTACGCTGGACACATAGCACTACTACTATGACATGATATATATTAACTCCTTACCCTTTGGTGTTGCGTTTACGCAACAGTCAAAATAAATGTACATATTTAAGTTATTTACATACCCACCGCTATTTTTTAATAAAAAATTCGGCCTTACTTAAAGACGTAAAATTTTAAGATCATATAAAGCGAAAATTATCTTTCAGAGTTTGTGGTGGAAAATGCCGTTCATCTAAAAAGTTGAAAACTTCTACCTTATAGTTTTGGCGGTTATTGAGTTAACGCATTTTTGTTGTTGTTGTTAGATTGGAATATAAACAAGAATTTTCTATCAGTAATCTTAAGTTTATTTAATCCCAGAATAGCTGTCGTTAAATATAGAAACAATTTATTTTTCAAAAAGACTGGTAGATATTTTGAATAACAAACGCACTAAATTGGTAATTCTGATTGTGATGCGCCGGCTTTCCTATGGCATATTTATTTGAAATACGTACTGTGACCGGCGCTTCGTATGGAATTTAACGTGCTGACTAACAGTAATTTAACCACTTCCCATACCCGTTTTTTTCAAGAATTGCAAAAAATCATCATATTTTTTTTTTTAAATTCCATTATTAAAGATAAAGAACTGAAACAAAACATAATATACAAGTTTAAAGATAAATTTTTAGTTTTTTACAGGTGTGAAAGCATTTAGTTTTATCATCCGTTTACTATCCCAAGTTATCTCGGACAAATGAAAAAAGTTAAATGTTGGTCTTTGCATGATAGTTTTTTAACACGCTCACGTCGGCGTGCATCGCCGGTGGGTCACGCTTGACTGTCGCATCGGGCGGCGTGCATCACCGGTGGGTCACACTCTACTATTCCACAGAAGGCGTGTACTACAGGTGGGTCACACTCGACTGTGCTATAGACGGCGTGGACTACAAGTGGGTCACACTTGAATATTCGAAAATTCAGTAGTACAAAAAATTCATTATTATAAACTTAATACATTTATTATTAACTTAATAAATATCATTGACTAAGGGCGTGGCTTCTACCTTACAGAAATGCATTTACATCTTGTTGTCCATATTTCTTTAGATTGTCAGACATTTAATATTAAATTTGTACATATGTAGTCAATAAAATCATGTCTCTAAGTAATTTGCTTACTCCATATGAACATTCAGACAATCACAAGAAACTCTGCTTGTTATATTCGAGTTCATTTCAATAAATATGAGAGGGGTGGGTCATTACATACAGTGTCTGAATAAGCAACAGTACCGCGCCGCCAGGTGAAGCGAAATATGAATTTGAGCCCCGTCTCACAACGAAAAACATGAATATCGGCGCCGGCGTGAACGTGTTAACCCTTTCAGGGGCAAGGTACTTGTATTCATAAAATGTTCAAATAATTTATTGACACCAGTATTAACAAGAGATTTTATTTGTAAACAAGTAAAAGTAAATTTTCGCGTACTTAATAAATATAAAATTTTCATCATAAAATTCCGGTGCCAATGTGGCAATTTGGAACTGAAATTATGTGATGCCGTGACGACATCACCGATCTTCGAGGTGTTAAACAAGTAACAACATAAGGTGATAACTAACATTCGGTACACTGATACATAGCTGCCAACTTTTACGCTTTTTTGCTACCACTAAAATTTAAAAAAAACTTTTGCATTATTTAATCGGTAAATTTTGTCGATTAAAAAAGATAGTATTTACTATTAAATTTTAGCGGTGAGAAAACAGCATAAATGTTGGCAGCTATGCTGATATCTGGTCTCTTTTCTTACTGGCTCTCTCTTTCTTTTACTCTGGAATCTCTTTTACCAGGGGTCGTACATGTCCTGAAATTTCAAGACAAGGAAATTCTTCGGTACCTGTATTTTCTTATAGAAAATACCTTCTTAAATAAGGCGAAATTTCGCACGTTTAGCCTAAATCTATTTTTTCTATAAAAGAATACTGATATATTCCTGAAAATTTCCCTGAAGAGTACGGCCCCCTATTTTTACGAAAACATAGACCACACTATATCGTTGGATTTAATTTTTTCCATAGTCGCTGGAATAACATCTGGAAAATGCCTTGAGGTTAGGCTGAGTGGTGAAGGACTAATGCTGGGTCTTCCTGATGTGGGAGAAAACTCGTCAGAGGGATTTTCTGGAATTAGTTTTTCAACAAGCTCCATTGTAAATTGTTTATCTGATTGTGTACCTCCTGATTCGCCATACAAAAATGTAGGAATTCCACAAAGCGAAATCCCATAAATGGAAGAAAATCTTCTTATAATATTTTTTTCTCTTTTTCTTGGTGTAGAAGAAGCAGCTAAATTTTTGTCGACTTTATCCACACCACCAATTTTGTTATTGTAGTTAATTACACTTTTAGTTCTGGATATCGTACTGACAAATTCTGTTATGCCCGAGTTTTCACGGGATACTAATTTATTTTAATGTATGAGTCATTCTCTGAAAAGTGGCAATTTTATGTCCCAGGGGTCTTGAAGGCATATTTTTAAAATTACAAAAAGAAAAAATGATTTAAACTATCAATATTAATCAGTTATACATATAAGATGTAATTATTTGCTTATTGAAATTGAAATATGATAAATTAAATGTATTTTTTAATGCAAATATCATTCCCTCACTATGTCCCCCAGTCACACATGTAGGAAAGAAAATGCTTTCTCTGGCATTGCAGCACGTATGTTTATAATTATTTTTTCTCAATCCATTAAACATACTTAAATAAACATTTAGCCATTTAATTATATTTATATTTTATATAATGAAAGAATTATGGCACTTTTTAAGGATGTCCCTAGGATTCGTCATCATTCCTTCACATAACTATAAATTTTATTTACTTAGTAGAAAGCAGCACACGCTTTATATATGCCTAGGACTGTTTGTACATGAGTAAAGTGAAGCAGCAATCTTGTTGTTTGCTCAAAAACATTCCTGAATAGCTAGCCAATGGCTTTCAAGTGCTAGATCAAAGTAAATATTTTTTATTATCCGCCATTCCTTCATCTATTATAAACTTAATAAAAACTAATGAAATATCTTTTTTATCTTGTTTTATTATTAGAAATGTGTTTCAAGAGATATTTAGTAACTGAAAATATACATTAGACTAATCATTCTTCTATAAAATAGTTTTCAGAAGTATTTCATCATTCCCTCATAATTTTAATATATGAGGAAATGATCTAAATTCATTTATATATGTACTAAACAGTAAAATAAGAAAATCTAATGCAATAAAATACACAGATAATAATAAAAATATTATTTATGACAGTATGACTTCTAGTTATAATTTATTTTGTTTTTTAACACTTTCAAGAGTAGTGGTATGTTTATGAAACCCTTTAATTTTAATTCCCAAGCGCCACAGTGGCACCAGACTTTTTATAAACTTTTTTCTATTTAACATGAATGTGAATACAGCCTTTTTCTTATTTACAAATAAATTTGTTCTTAAATTCCGGTGCCAATCATTTATTTGAACATTTTAGCACTGAAAGTGCTTTGAAAGTAAACTCGCAGACGCAGGTACAGTTTTGTTCATATTATTTTTTGAAAAATATAGCAATAAGGCACTTGTAGGCTAAATTTTGAGATTTTTGAGGCAATTTTATTTGGCCACAATTTTTTGAAAAAAACAGCCACTTTTCAGAGAATGACCCATATACGAACCCGAAATAATTCGGGATAATCAGGGGAGCGGTTAAACTGGCATTTCAAAATTGCTATTTACTTTAAATATTTTCTTTATGCGTACGACACATACCCATGCATATCTCTACATAAGACTTATCTTTACATGTAGAGTTTGGCCAACAAACAAGATTGTTCAAAGCGCAATGCACTGTTACTTTAATAGCGCAATCAGTATTTAAATGTGTAGGAAAAGGAAAATAATACAGATATATTGTTAACAGTTTGTTCTACAAATTGCTTAAATACACATTTTAACCCCTTAAGGATGGCTTAATATTTATGAAAACCATAAAAAAGTACCTGTTTTTATATTGCAGAAATAGAATAATTACAAGGGTTCTAAATGAAATATACAATTAGTTGCATGTTTGTTTGAAAAAAAATTATGTTATAGAAAATATTCACATTTTCAGAAGAGCCATCATGCGGAAATTTTGCGCCTTAACGCTTGTTTTACACCATACGCGTCAATGCAATACACGACCAGGTAATAGTACCGCTCCATGCCTGTGTGTGTGAGGGGGGGGGGGGTGTCATCAGATTCATCATCTGAATCGTCATTAAATTTAACTTCTTTAGAATCAATGCCAGATTCACCAAAATTCCAATTATCATCAGAATCCATAATTTACTAAAATATGGATGGCACAAGCAACGATGTTTCTCAAAGACTTCATATGGAAATGGCAGTTAGAAATGTTTTCCGTTAATGTAACGCTTTTAAATATTCCTCCAGGCATTATCAGGGGCACGGAAATAGAGAACTATATACCTCAGTCCGTCATATTGACGGGAGCTATACTTAAGGGATTAAAAAGGCTTGTGACATTTTCTGAATTTGCCACATGTGATAATCTCTTTAACCCCTTAATGGTCGCGTTAAATTACGGTTTAAAGATTCAAATGGCTTATTGCACCACCTTTTTTAAAAATAAATATTCACCTTATTTAATGACAGGTAAAATGATACCATAATAAAGCTAATTACTCTATTTTATAAAACTGGTAAAAATCAAACAATCTGAATAAAAGACACAGCCGGTGAATACCCCGGGAGCGAGAATTAAGGGGTTAACTCCTTAAGGGGCGATGGGATATATTATACCCCACCTAAGTTTAATTATGGCACGCACCAGAAAATTTTAATTAAGTTTTACGTTTATAGCTTTGGAGGTAAAATTTTGAAAAATTGCATTTCCTTATTTTGAAATAAATCTTTTCCAAATTTCCTGTGGGAATTCAGCATTACACAAACTCAATTGCTTGCCCCTCAAAGGGTTAAGGTAGTTATATTTCTTACTTCATAAAAGAAGAATTGACACTTTGTTCTGCTGCAATAACATTTTTTTAGTGGGACGGAAGAGGGAATTTGGAGTGAAGACATTTTTTTTTAGATCTACATGAACAGTTTTAAATGTCACGACGATTTACAACTAGTATCGTATCAAAAATGGGGTTATGGATACCACTATTCCTGAAAAGAAATCTTCGAATTATTCCATCGCAGATATCTACGATTATGCTATTTGAAAAATACTGTTCAGGAATACCGATATGCATACCCCCTTCTCTAAATACGGTACTTTTTATAAAGCATATCAGCATTTAATTCCTGAAATGTATTTTTGGAGTACAATTTCCTCGAATCGTTACGTGCAGAAATTAAACTAGTATGACTAAACTCCTACTACATTTTCGACTCAAGACTTTCTTGAGCTCTTGAATCATTGACTTCCTTTATTAGCACATGCTTTATATATACCTATATTATTAAACAAAATAGTCTATATAATCTTTAAAAATAAACTACACATAAAAAAATCTATCTAAATATGGTTTTATTTTTATTTTTTGCTTCAGTAATTATCTCTAACTAATACTGTATTAATAATCTCTTTTTCTTTACCGACATTCGATTAATTTCGTTTTCGAATTACTTTAATGTAAATTTTTTTTCGCATTACTAAAAAATCGATTTAATTAAAACTGTGTTACGCTTGGCATATTTTCTTTTAAAAATGAGATATTAATTTATGTATCATACTAGATATTGATAAAATCTTATTTATGTTGCTATACGGAAATAGGTATTTTAAATTTATAAAATAATAACTTTTTAAAAACTTTCCAACAATGTTGAAAAATGTTTATAATATCCGTTTTCTGGCCATCTGTCTATCCCTCTCTGTGCTCTAACTTTCTTAAATATTTTTCGATTATTACACTATTGATATAATTTTTTTACGTTTACTACAGAACATTTTCTATTACAAATGGATTTTGTACCATTTATAGATCGCTTACAAGGACTCTACAGAAGAATTCCCTTACGTTACTGTCTAAAAGGAAAAAATAATTGCTGTAAATTTAATGATATTACACACTATCAAACATGATGAAATTGACATACATGACTGTACAATAACATGCTTTGTATGCAATATGGAGAATGAAGAATTTATTGTTCATTTACAGGGACACTCAAAATAATTCGGTTACTCTTCTGCCTATGAGCGATTATAGCTGGAAGCGCGTTTTTAGAACAATCGCATTTCGTTTCGAGAGACGGGTTGCATTCCGATCTGCCTATCACTTTCTTTTCTCAAACAACATTTCCCAATTGCTCAGCATAGCGATTAGTTACGATTACAATTTTATCCTCTCATTCATCATTTATAAAATGTTCATAGTACTGAAGAGCACCCGAACTTGCATCAAACAAAACGTTAAACTTCGGCTCCGATTTCAATTGAAAGCGTGGAGATACGTAATCAGAAACTCCTGAAGATATTTTATGCCACTAACGGTATGGTAAAGAAATATCGGCGCCATCATCACTATCTTCAGTTTCCGATTTTTTGGAGTCAAAAGCATCTGAAAAATAGAATCTTCTGATTTATTTCCAGATATCTCAACACTAAAATCTTGCTCTTCACTAGAGCTGCTCAACATTGAAATTTATAAAGCGATAACCCAGATGTATTCAGATTTGAAACAAATAAAACACGTGTTCCAACTCGAACAATTTCTTAAAATTAAGCATTCCTATCTTAAAACAAAATTTGTCCGTTCAGTGCTTCCATCTTTTAACCCTTAAATGCGCGATTTTATATTTTGTTTCGAAAAAAATAATTATGATTCTCTGAAAGGTTTATTACGCAGGAAAAATGATGCAAAAAAATCGGATATACATTTTTCATATAATACGTCAATCTTTTCTTCTGTTGCACATCGCAATACAAGTAAAAACTGTCGGTAAAATAGTGCAAATTAGTAAATACTTTAACCCGGGCGAACGCGCGCATACCCAGGGTATGAATGGTTTTTACTTTGTCACCAATAAATACAAATAATAATCGTCACTTTATTTAATAGGAGAGAATTTTGCGATAAAAGAAGTTGAAGATAACTTTAAAAAATATAGTGGTGACAATTATAAAAACCGTACGCACTCCGGGTCTATCAGGCCCGGCGCGCGTCCTTCCGGGTTAATAAGTATGTCTCCATATACCTTATTTTATATAATTATTTATTTTATAAAACTTAGCATTTAACCCTTTAATTCCCATGATAGAATGCTTTCTGGAAATTACGTAATTCAGAGAATCTGACTTTACACCAGAAAGTTTCAATAGTTAATTTCGCTTTATTTAAATACGGAATGTCTTGTTTTAAATTAAAGCAAATATTGCTATTTTAATTTTCTGATGTGAATTAGGTATATGCGAATAAAAAAATATATTAAAACTATTAAAGTGGTAAGCATATTACCATTACCTGGTAAAGGGTCCTTAACCCCTTAAGGGGCACCGGTATATATTATATACCACCTACGATTAATGAGTTTTACACCAGAAAAATTTTATTAAATTTTACTTTTCTAACTTTGGTGGAAAAAAGGCCGTAAAATTTATTTTACTTATTTTGAAATAGAATTTTTCAAATATTCCGGTGGGAATTCAGCATTTCACAAACGTAATTGCTTGCCCCTCAAGGGGTTAACGGACCAATAACGTCATATTTGTGTTGGAATTGACACCCTTAACCAAATTTATTCTCTTGTCACCACTTTTTTTTTTTTTAAGAAACATTTTCACTTGCATTTTGACAACATATGCAATAAAAATTTACTAAACAAAATTACTTTGAAAATATAGTGGTGTGATTAGAATATAAAAAGCGAATCATGTATTTAAAGGTTAAAATAATTTCGGGAACAAAAAATTCAAAGAAGATGCCAGAAAATATTAGCTAAAGTCATGAGAAGTCCAGCCCGTGAGGATCACGGGGGCGATGGAATTTGTTCGTACATGACTGCCCTTGAATGTATCGGGCACGACGATTAAAGGGTTAATGACCTAATATTTTAAATGTATTTCGTGTCACATATTTCTAGATGCTGCACTGTAACTAACGCTTAGTGTTTACACTTTCAAGCAATAATCAAGTACTAACCGCGCTCGATACTGCTTGGTTTTCGTGATCGGACATGAACAAGTGCTTTCAGCGTACGCTACGACTGCTCGTAGTTTTCAAGCTCTCATTACACTATTTCAAGTTTGTTTCTTTTGTGATTTACGTTCCCAATCATTAAACTGGTATAGAAATTATTCTATTGTATAGAAATCCTATCTATTTTATACGCTTTTTTTTATTATTGATTATGAACTGCGTAAATTATGAAAACCGAAATCCTTTGTAACCTAGTAAAACATTTAAGGAGAAAGAAAAAGTGCGTTGAAATAAAGAATTTATTTATTTATTCATTTACGTATTTATTTTGTTGGTAGCAGTGGTGCTATATTTTTTACAGTTTAAAAAAATTAGCTTCACAGCTTAAATTGTGTTAAGATATTCATTTCAGATTTGTGTTCAAATACTCAGTGTCTTCAATATTCGCAGCGCCACCTAACGTAAGGGTTGCCAGCACTAATACTGCAAAAGTTCGTGCACTTCCATGTAGTGGTGGGCCAGCGCATGAGATAAAATGGATGCCCACCAGAATTTTATCTAATGATTTCCAACAGCAAAGTTGACTGAAGCTGTCCAGCAGCGGTCATGCAGTGGTAGACCATCAGCCAGCACCAATCTTGCTGCTGGCCAACAATCTCCTCTTTGCTGGGAAGTACGATGGCAGCGCCGCCTAAGAAAAAGTAATTTTATGGGTGCATTCCAAAGCAATACTTGTATACGCGATTTCTCCACTATGTATTTCAAGTCTGGCACAGGCGACTATTTTTATATTCTAATGGCACCACTATTTTTAAAATACAATTTCTGTAGTATATTTCTCTTGCACATGTTGGAAAAGTGCATGTAAAAAAGTTTTGTTTCGAAAACGTGGTGCAAGATAGAATTAAAAAATAGTCGCCTGCTGCGGCCCTGATATTTCTAGACCAGGGATGTCCATGTCCAACCGCGGCACGCCGGATACGCTATATTTTTAAGATACAGTGGACTTCGTGAATCGCAAAGATTCGATTATTAGATAAGGGCATAATTAGTGTAAAATTTTAGAGGTAACCGGCGCATAGTGGAGAACTTGGTGGATATAGTCGGTCAAAAATGTTTCTTACTGAAAAATTGGAGTTTAGTATATTATTGATTAAATTATCATATTATTTTAGTAGTTTTCTTTGGAAAATAGGATTTTCAAAAATATATATACAGGGTCTGTGGAAATTTTTATATGTAAAATACACATGAATTGCAATAAAATATTAATGAATACTCTGAGATTGCATTAGATCGCTTGATTCAAATGTATCTTTTATTTTAGACTAAGCTGCCAAGTCTCCGGCTTTTTGGACACCAGTATTTTAATACAGAAAATGTTCTTCTATTTAATTGGAACATTTAGTCGATTTAAAAGAACAACTTTTTCTCTAAGATAATAGGGGTGTGTATAAAGCCGGAGACTTGGCAAGTCTGTAAAGAGCAACTCAAAAATTAAAATGTATAATGCTATATTGCAATGGCTTTCAAAAACTAGAATACAGACAGTGTTTTTACAATTTTGTTGTCTTTGGATGTTCTAAAATCGATATCAAATTTCACTATATTTCAATAATAATATGTTCAAAATTTACAAATTTACTTTAAAAATATTTTACATCTTATTTTTTATTTAAAAAGATGAAAGTTAATGTTTACGCTTTTACAGAGTTAATCGAAAGTAAATAAAAGAAATCATACATTTACTTATAACTTGTATCATTTATTTTATTAAATGGATATAAAATATTACAAAAATCACACGTAAAGGAATATATATACATGTTCCATGACAAAATATCAAGTTCATTCATCTGATGATTCGTCTTCGGAATAACGTTCATCACTAATGGAATCTAGATCACACTGATGGGCTGTATCGATGCTGTAAATTTCAGCAGGAAGGAATAAAGTTAAAGTCTTTTTTTAAAATAATTTACTTTTTTACACCTCCCGTACAAGATAAGAAAAAAGCTGAAGACAGCATTAATCGATTTAGAACGTCAATGCTGTACGATTCTCTTGAATATTTTATAGCAAAATTTGTTCGATATTGCCAAAAAGGCTTATTACAAGCCTGTGGAGCTTCTTCAGAGAGCTGTCCCAAGGGAATAGTGCATTAGCAATAAATGTAGCACCATTTTTAGAATTATGTGGATAGTTGGCATCGTGGGGTGCCATGAATACAAATTCACATATAATTTAGCTGTGTCTGTTGCGCACTCAGAAAATTTTTCGATATCAATTTTTATGTCCACTTGACAATGCTTCTAAGATTATCTTAAAACGAAAGATTAAATTACGATTTATCACCGTGATTTCTGCAGCGAAATGCAGATCAGGGAAGACCCTTGGGCTGGTGTTCAGAGTATTGGTATTTCCATATTCCGGTTTTGGTATGTCCACAATTAATCCCATTTTCAACCTAAAATCCTCCTGAATTTCTCTTTACCTCATTAACTAGATCTCTTTCCTCCTTGGAATGAATGCGCTATTTTTTAACAGGCAGTTTATACGCTAATGGAAAATGCTCTTGGATATTCTGATGCTTGCATGGAGTATGGACAGTCCAAACTTCAGTAACCACTCTCTAATCTCGTTATTTATGTCCAAATTGTTAAAGTCTTTTGAAGTAGCTCTATAGATGAAATAATTGCATTGATAATTTTGTTTCAGATGCGGCATTGAAAATTTGACCATCAACCATGGTTAATAACATGGTGTACTCTACATCATACACATTTCCACGTAAGGTTACTTTTGTACTTTCTAGTGTGTTGCTTTCATGCTCAATGTACGAGATTTCTTCCTTAGTGACATATACAGACTCTTTTACAAACTTAATTATCATGGGTCGAAAGCATTTTGGCGATGAAGGCATTGGATTTTGCCAAATGATACTTTTGTATAATATTAAAAATTAAATTATTACCGTAATTTCGGGTGTATAGCCCGCAGATCAAACAATTCAGTTTGGACCCAGAAATTTTATTCAGTATTTGCATACCAATATTTACCGTGATCTAAAAAGTTACATTTTATTTTTAAAAATTTCTGGGTCGAAAAACGATTGTTTGATCCGCGGGCTATACACCAGAAATTACGGTAAATAAACGATATTTAGTAAAAGTTATTGGTCAGATATGTAAATTGGAACTTTTTTATGACCGCAAATGATACATTCTGACAACATTTGCAATTTATCTATCGTAGAATACATTTCGAATCAAAGTGGAAATGAAAACATTATCATTTACAAAAACATACAGCTGTGTGTTTGAAAGGAATTCTTCTAAATTCGCTGCTATTCGCAGCTACAGTTCAAAATATTATTAGCTACATATCGTGAACTCTCATTTAGAGTAAAAAATATCATCCGGACTCACGCTGATGTAAAATAAATGTTTTGTAGAATATTGATATTAACAACAAAAATTTCAAAATTAAATGGTACATTTCATGTCGCTTTATCATTCCTGTTGAACAAACAAAAATAAATATAATTACGTGACATATAAACGTACATACATGGGTTTTCACAATCCACAACTATACGGCATTAGCAAAAGTTTAAGGAGAAAAAAATCACATTGAAATAAACAGGTACAAAATTGAACCTTAAAGTACAAATAAACAACTTACCTTCCCTAGTACTCATTTGCTCATGCAACGGAAAACTTTATGAATGTACGGTGAATCCCAATCTCTTTATCTTCACAGTTAGCTACATTTTTCTCTCCTCAACTGCGTTTCGAAAAATTGATTTTTAGCCGGTTAAATAAGAAAAATACTCCACTGTGCAGCTTGCCACGGTTGGACACGCCTGGTCTAGACACTGTAATACAGGGGTCTATTTTATAAACATTTCTGCAATGTTGGAATGTATATAATGATACCTAATAAAGGAATATTCCTTTTAGATTTTGAGTTATGCAGGAGACAGAGCTTCTTTTTTTATTTTGTACGAACTAGCAAAATTGGACATAACACAGACCTATGCTCTTAACCCCTTGAGGGGCGGTGGGATATATTATATCTCCCTAATTTAAACAATATTCGTACCAGAAACTTTTATCTAAATTTTATATTTTTAACTTTGAAGGCGAAATGTTGAAAAATTGCTTTTTCTTATTTTAAAATAAAATTTTTCGATTATTCCGGTGAGAATTCAATATTACAGAGACATTATTCCTTACCCCTCAAGAGGTTAAGCGTACTTCCTACTATTTCTGGAGCGGGATGAACAAAAAATTATGTCCTTTTCCCAATATATATATATCAGGGATGAGATTTCCGCGTTTCTGCACACCAGTATTTATCTAGAGAAAATGTTATTTCATTTAATCGGAACATTTTTGCGATTTAACAGAACAACATTTTCTCTAAGTTAATACCGATGTGCAAAAAAGCGGAAATCTCATCCCTGATATATATATATATTTTTAAGTATGCAGTTTTTACCAAATATAAATTTTTCTGTGTTTATATGCATACAACCTATATAAAATCCGTTCCAGCATAGGTAAATTCATAGTTAGGATAAAAATACAGTCACCTGAAAATGTCTTATAGGTAAATATTGTAACCACTGTTAATGAACAACATCCACTCAATTTACAACATTTATATTTCTATCAAAATATAATTTCTAGTGTATTATATCATCATTAGTTTACTAGACCGCAATGTGTAATTTTATATTCAAACGAAAACAATTATAGTTATTAATTTATGTAACAATGTGTAATCTCTGTTATTTGTATTCCACATTACAGCCAAAATTTTCAGTTACCTGTACTAAATATATTTTTAAATGATCAAATAGTTTTAGTATATTGAAAAAAAAAAAGATGCCTTTTGATGTGTTGGGAACATACTCATATACAACAAGAAAAAATACAGAAAAAGTGCGAGTAACAGAAATTATATATAATTACAGAGGTTACATTTTTGTAACAGAAGTTACATTGAGCAACACAAATTAGACAGTAGAAGTGCATTTATATTAATCTAGGAACAATGACCCCACTGAAACACCTTGATGGATTTTTATTATGCATATGAATTTTAAAATACATTTTTGATAATTAATCTACATGTGTTACAAATATGTAGTAACAGATGTTAGACTTAACAAAAAAAAATTGTATTCACTATACTTTTATGAAAATATGTAAATATTGCATTTATTTAAATTAAATTAACTTAATTTCACATCATAAAAGTAAAACTTTAATTAAAATGAGAATATTTAAATTTAAAATTTATGTAACAGAGGGTACAAACAAAAAATACACTGACCTGGAATTCAGATGTTTCAGCTTACTGACCACATATGTGCACAACAAATTTAAAATAGCAGTGTCATATCTTCTTTTTCTAATATTTTTATCGACAAGTAAGCTCAGTAGTACCCCCTGTTTGTGACAATAGTAGCATTTCTTTGGTAAGAAAAGTTAGAGTAACAGAGGCTACAATTTCAGTGTACAAAATTTAATCTTAAAATATAATAATAAAAAATAAATATCTTAGTGTTTTGGTCTTAACTAGTTAAAATACTAGGTTTCATGATTACATAAAACTAGTTCAAAATGTGATTTTAAATATTATTAGTTAAAACCTTAAATTGAAAACCATGCCTACAACCATGGAACTACTAATAAACAGGAAGTGACCTATCCTTAAAATAGTGAAGCTTCAACTGTAACCGCTTCCTGAGGGGTTGATTACTGCCGGTGGTAACTTGCACCAGTAGATTTATATAGAAATTTTCTCCTTATTTAAACGCCTTATTATCGCAAAATTTCAGTCATAAATATTGGTAGAAACCGATTGTCATTTTTACTGGTACATGATTACTTTGGCGGTAGTCAGACCTTGCGTTTCCGCCATATTGTGACAACCAGGGAAACAAACTGTCAGTTTTACAAGGCAAACTGACACCAGTAAAAACAAATAGAAAATTTTAGGACATTTGTGAGAAAAAAATTTCCATGAATAAGACATTAAGTAAGTTGAACATTTGTATTCAATTTTACTGGTGGGAGGTTTTCCCTGTCGGTAATCCGAAACTAAAGATCCGGTTTCAAAAAGGCAGCCGCCATCTTGTGACAACCTCCTCAGTTACTTCACTCGCAAGTGGTAGACTGTACACTATATGTTTCCTCCTCTTTATTCATAACTCCATTCCTACAACAGGGTTCGTACGCATGGGGAATTCAAAAATTTTTTGTACATTTCAGTACCAGAAATTTTGTATCATAGTGGTCGCTATACCTGAAGTTAGGAATGTTTTGCATTAAGTAAGGCAGATAATACTTTTAAAAAAATCCTGGTACAAAAACGTCTAAATTTTTTTAATTCCTTTTGCGTACGAACCCTGCTAGAGTTATCTGAACAGACTGTTTTGTTAGTCAAGATGAATAAAAAGGTATTACGTAAATTTAAAAAAAAATAAGCATTTTTTTTTCTAATGAAGTCCTCACTGATTACTTTAATGGAAAAAAAGAAATAAGAAAAGAGTTCTTTCCCATTTTACCGAGAGAAAAAAATATTCTAATTGTGGACATGAAGAGGACATACTTTTTTTGTTTTACCCAGCCATTCAAATTATATAAAAATGATATCACTCCCAATAGAATGAAAGTTAACTTAAACAGTGCATAACATGCTTAAAATATAGTTAGTTCCGTGGGATGCATTAACTGGCCCTCGTACAGCACAGTTACCATTTTTTTTACCCGACTGAAAAGAAGGGTTATGTGTTTCAGGCGTATCTGTGTATGTGGATTACTTTATACCATTGAAACATCCCAACGGCTGGATGGATTTTTATGAATGAGGTCTCTATCGATTCGTTTTAATCTTCCGATGGTTATAGGATAGGTTTTGTTTTGATAAATTCAAAATGGCGGCCGTAAAATACAAAATGGCGGTAGAAACGAAAACAAAATTACGCACCATATTGAGTGACATATCATTGGATAGTTCTTTCAAAATGAAGACGATGTTTCATTGACCATTTTGTAGTCAGAAGCTCCGTTTAAATATTAAACAACCTGGAAGTTGTGTACTTTGGATCGTTACCTTTACTGTAACTCTAACCTTCTTAATAGACATCTATAGGCCTCATCAAAAGAGTGTTTGTATATAGGAACTAACAATTAAACACAACTTAAAAGTCATCAATACAAGTAAATAAAAAAAAAAGTTAAGTAATATAAAAAATAGTTTCCTATTGATGAGAAATAATTAATTAGTTCGCTTTTTACGCTGTCGAGTTTTTTGATTTTTTAAATTTTATGTATCATTACAAGAAATTAGAATTAAACATTTAAAAAAAAACTCATTTACTTATACAATTATCTGGCGTATCTGTATTTTTATAAGTAATTTTTGCCGCAGAACTGCAACACGGGACCGGTTCAGCCCGTGATTATGCTAATGCATGCACAATTTGAGAACACGTAATTTTGTTTTACCTTAAAAATGTCCATTAGAATCTTCTGTTATTGTAATATGGGTTTGAAAATAACCTATGATTCTGAATATTTTAATAAATGATAATTTAAAAATTAAATTTCCTCATTCAGCCACTTTGAACGCGGAATAAAATTATTCTTCTGAAATGAATTTTAATTATCGCCAAAATATTTTGCATATCTCGAAAAGAAATCTTTAAATGGAAACTGCTTAATTTATTGGCTTTTACGGAAAAAAAAAAAGAATATTATTAGCAAAATCTTCATTTTGGCAGAGGTGGGATTCGAACCCATGCCTCCGAAGAGACTGGTGCCTTAAACCAGCGCCTTAGACCGCTCGGCCACGACACCTCGGTTGAAGTGGATGTAATATCTAGCGCAGGGGTGGCCAACTGTGGCACGCCGGATACTACTAATTTTTCAAAGGAATAGCCGACTTCTTGAATCGCAGAGATAAGGCAATGATTACTATAAAATTTTAGTGGTTTCTAGCGTGCCACAGTTGGCCACCTCTGATCTAGCGAATAAAAAAATCTATAAAACGGTTAGATTTTATTATTACCGACTGAAAAGAAGGGTTATGTGTTTCACGCGTATCTGTGTATGTGGATTTCTTTATACCCTCGAAACATCCCAACGGCTGGATGGATTTTTATGATTGAGGTCTCAATCGATTCGTCTTAATCTTCCGATGGTTATAGGATAGGTTTTGTTTTTATAAATTGAAAATGGCGGCCGTAAAATACAAAACGGCGGTAGAGACGAAAAAAAATTTACGCACCATATTGAGTGGCATATCATTGGATAGATCTTTCAAAATGAATACGATGTTTCCTTGACTATTTTACAGTCAGAATTTCCGTTTAAATATTACACAACCTGAAAGTTGTGTATGTAAGATTTATAGCTTTACTGCAACTCTAACCTTCAAGGACATCTATAGGCCTCATCAAAACAGTTTTTATAGATAGGAACCAATAATTAAACACAACTTAAAAGTCATCAATACAAGTAAATAAAAAAATATGTAAGCAATATAAAAAATAGTTTCACATTGATGAGAAATAATTAATTAGTTGACTTTTATTCAGTCGGGTTTTTTTGATTTTTTTTAATTTAATTACTTTTTTTAAATATTCACCTTATTTAATTGCCGAATTTTTGCCATTAAGTAAAGCAAATATTATCTTTGTGCAAAAATCGATAATACTGTTTGCAAAAAATAGTCAGTATTGCTGTTTTAAAGGAACGTCTTCATATACGAAATTCTACAGGGTTCGTATGCATCAAGGGATCCAGGTGATTTTAGGTCTTTTAGCACCAGAAATTACGTTAGGTAAAGGAAGCTATATCTGAAGGTAGAATTTATTATCATTAAATAAGGCATGCATTACTTTACAAAAATTCTGATATTAATGTGCTTGAAAGTCCTTGAAGCGTACGAACCCTGTTCTACAGTACGCCAAAAGAAAAGAATCCGAACGACATATATAACTTATGTTCTATTTATTGTACGAATAAAAGAAAATTGCCTTTTCAATTCGTAAAATGTTCATTATAATTGTCTATGGTATTTTTTCATAAAGAGTGATCTACATGTTACAAATTGTACGAACTTTAATTATTTGACTAGTAATACTATTGACTTTTGACATGTTACTTGAGTTCCTCGGTTGAAAATGTAACTCAGAAAAGGCTATAGTTTATGCACATTTTTACTTTTAAAAAATAGAACTTTAAAATTTGAGGGCGCTAATATTAAATTCTTGTGACACATTGTCATTTATATTTTTCAAAAAAGATTCGATTGAAATATTTAATTTTTAATGAAATAAAATGAATAGCCTCGAATGGAATCTCGGCACTTGTTTATAATTCAAAACCATATTTTAGTGATAATTTTTAAAAATAAATTGATACTAAAAATAGTTTTGAATTATGATTTATTTTTTGCATAAAAAGATTCAGTATCTTCAGAAACATGGCTACATAAATTTATCGGTCGTTTCTATCAGTTTACGAGATACAGAAAAACTTTAGTTTTCTACGGCGTAAATGGGTCATTTACTGTTTTCTTAGCAACCACAGAAATAAAATCTTAGAAGTAACCGGAAAGCGCTTATATATATATATATATATATATATATATATATATATAAACTGTCCGTACAATTATGCCACTGAAACAACTGAAATAGACCAGTAATTATGAAATTAATATTAAACGCATCAGAAACCAAATGCTAGTTACATATATATAATGAAGTTTCTGATTATTAGGCCGATATCTGATTATATTGGCAGTTTTACGTTAATTTCGACAATTTTTTATGAATTCCCAGGATTCTTATTTAGACTTCCAGAATGTTACCCTTGCTTAGGATAATGAAAGAGAAACATTTCTTTAATTTTAATTTGCCCATATTGTACGTACCATGTCAAACTATCCAATATGAAAACAGTGTTGCCATTGGGCTACCTTTTTCAAATTCAGATTTCCTTATTGGCACAACTTTTCTGAAATATTAAAATTCCCCTTGTTTTCGCCTTAATTAATATGTCATTATATAAGGTTAAATAACGCGAATTTTACTATTTCAAATAAGTAGTGCTAATCATGAAATCTGAATTTAAAGAAAGTAGCCCATTGGTAACACTGTTTTCTTATTGGATAGTTTAACATGGTACCGACGATATGCGAAAAACATGAATTCATGCGTAGTACTTTGGCATTAAAACCATATGAAATAATTTAAAGTAAGAGCCCTAAATTAATATAAGGTAAAATAACGGATTGTTTAGTAAATTACGAATTGCGTGTCTGTAATAATTGCGTGTCTGTTTGTCTTAGTATCCTACAACAGTGAAAGCTGAAAGCAATTCAAAAAAAGAAGAAAAAAATGTTACAGGCGGTGTGTTTCATTTCATCCTCCACATGCAAAGACAAGTGTCACGCCATTTGCAGCACCGAAGAGCAAGAAATATTAAACTCTTGACTGACTTGGATTAAAATAAATTATACTTATTTGCATGAAGACGAATTAATCATTTTGATAACACTGTATTTTTAGGGTTTCGGTCATCTGACGAAACCCTATTCGTCTCAATCCTTTGCCTGTCTGTCCGTCACAGAGCCCGTTCTCAGAAAGTATAGATGTTAGAGATTTGAAATTTTGGGTACTTATAGCTGAACACCTCACATTAAACAACAAATCATAAAATTTTGAAAAAGTTTGTAATTAACTGAATTACGGGCTAATTAACTTCTAAAATTAACCAATCCACCTTTTTAACGCAGATTCAAATGAACTTTCTCCAAATCATCCGTGTTTCTCCTAAGGGTTGCCAGTAAAATCAGCCGATGCATGGTTACCACGGAGGAAATTAAGCCGAAAAATGAAGTGGGCATTATAAATCGAAATCGCATATCAGAAAATATTGGTCCCAGAAATTTGTAAATGGAATAGACAGACGCAGAAAAAAATCTACTTTCATTTGGTATAAAGTTCACATTTCTGCGATGTGTATAAGTTAAAATATCCACTAAAAATCGATCGATAAAAATTTATTTTCTTTAATTGGAAAGACAAAGAAAAAAGATTTCAATTCAAAAGATTTCAAAGCAGGTAGACATGACGACGCTGCGGTTTTTCTTAATAGCATATTTTAATACGGAATTTTAACTTTTTAAATATTAAATTTTTTGATTAAATTTTATGGCATCCCGATGTCAAATTTCTCGCTGATTTTATTGATACCTATTTCTAAGTCCTATCTTAATTACAAGCTGAAATATTAATTATTATTTAATTAATCGGTTTAACTCGCAGAAGACTAAATGTCGGTAACTCCCACATGTGTATTTTAAACAATTCTTTCTAAGTGAGCCCCTAATTATGTTGGAGACATAAAATTTCGGGTACTTATAGCTGGACACCTCACATCAAACAACAAGTGATAAAATTTTGGAAAAAGTCGTACATTTAACCCTTTGGGCTCCCACATGTGCATTTTAAACAATTCTTTCTAAGTGAGCCCCTAATTGTGTTGGAGACATGAAATTTTCGGTACTTATAGCTGAACACCTCATATCATACGACAAGTGATAAAATTTTGAAAAAGTCGTACATTTAACCCTTTGGGGTCCCGCATGTGTATTTTAAACAATTCTTTCTAAGGTGAGCTCCTAATTAGTTTGGAGGCGTGAAATTCTGCATACTTATAGCTGAACACCACACATCATACGACAAATGATAAAATTTTGAAAAACTCGTACATTTAACCCTTTGGGCTCCTGCATGTGTATTTTAAACAATTATTTCTAAGTGAGCCTCTAATTAAGTTGGAAGCGTGAAATTTTGCATTCTTATAGCTGAACACCTCACATCAAACAACAAATCATAAAATTTTGAAAATGTCGTACGTTTAACCCTTTGTGCTCCCACATGTGTATTTTAAACAATTCTTTCTAAGTGAGCCCCTATTTAGGTTGGAGGCGTGAAATTTTGCATACTTATAGCTCAACATCCCAGATTACACGTCAAATAATAAATTTTGAAAAAGTTTTATGTTTAACCCTTTCAACTCCAGCTCGTGTATTTTAAGCAATTCTTTCTAACTGAGCCCCTAATTAAATTGGAGATTTTAAATTTTGCATACTTATAGCAGAACACCTGAGGCCAAGTAACAAATCATAAAATCTTGAAAATGTCTTACGTTTAACCCTTTGAGCTACCACATATGTATTTGAAGCAATTCTTTCTAAGAGAGCCCCTAATTAAGTTGGAGACATGAAATTTTGCATACGTATAGCTGAAACCTCAGACCACACGACAAATCATAAAATCTTCAAAAAGTCTTATATTATTTACCTCTCCGGGCTCTAGCTTGTGTATTTCAAGAAATTTGTCTAACATCCGCCCTTTTAACCAGGGGAGAAATTTTCCAACTTTTGCCGACACCCCTTTGACCCTTCTTTCATATTGTGCACCATAGCCTTACATATTTTAGTTCCATTTTTTACCGCCAGGTGCGCCAACTGATCTCAGGTGCTATGGGCCCAATCCCCTCCACTAATATTTCTGCGGATAGTATGTAAAACGGGATTTCGTTCGGATAGATGTTTGTTTAGAATCGAGTGCGCCCCCTGGTTGCGAAATGTGGAAGTAATAGATTTTTCAAAAAGATAAAGTGTTTTGAAAGGAATATTAAACGAAACCCTCTGTGCGATCTGTGATCACACTTACCCACTTGTTTTTAATTGCTTACGTTTATTAAGTCCTTTTAACCCTTTAGTGCGCAGCCTTGCATATATGCAAACAACGCCGTTTTGAATTTAATAGATTTTTTTTTATTCGCATATAGCTAATTCACACCAGAAAATTAAAATAGCAATATTTGCTTTAATTAAAAAAACAGACATTCCGTAATTAATAAAGCGAAATTAACCATTGAAACTTTCTGGTGTAAAGTCAGATTCTCTGAACTACATTATTTCTAGAACGTATTCTATTATGGAAATTAAAGGGTTAAAGGTTAAGTTTTATAAAATAAATAGTTATATAAAATAAGGTATTTGGAGACATACTTATTAAAGTATTTACTAATTTGCATTATTTTAGTGTAAAACAGCTACACAACATTAGTTTTTACTTAATAAAGATAAAGTAATGGACGATTTTCTAATAACGTAATAATAACGTGTATAATACTTTACAATGGGAAAAGTTTAAAGCGAAGAAAAAAATTAAGGACACGAAGTTTCATTTCTTCTCAGCCTGGCAAAGACTATTGCGACGATATTTTCTACACTAAAGAATAATAAATATTAAAGCCTAGAATTATTTGGAATAAGGTGAATTACTCATGTTTACATAAAAAGTAATATTGACTATCGTACAGTATTGCCAGATGGGCTACTTTTTTTAAATACAGATTCTTGATTGGCACCACTTTTCGGAAATGGTAAAATGCGCCTTATTTAATGACATCTTAATTACGGCGAAAGCAAAGGTAATTTTACCGTTTCAAAAAAATGGTACAATCAAGAAATCTGAATTTTAAAAAAGTAGCCCACTGGCAACACTGCTATCGTAACATAACCCTTTGAGGGGCAAGCAATTTGTTTCTGTAATGTTGAATTCACACCGGAATTTTAAAAAAAATCAGTTCAAAATAAGAAAAAGCAATTTTTCAACTTTTTTCCACCAATGTTAAATAAATAAAATTTAACTAAACGTTTCTAGTGTAAAGGACGATACTCTTTATGACGATACAACATTATGAGCATAGACAGGTTGTCTATTTTTGCGCATCTATAGGTGCCAACCTCAAACTAATCCTCCGTAATACTTGAGTTAATTTGACCCTGGTTTAATACGTTTCGAACCAGAATTTTTTTTAAGAAACGAAAATAAGTTTGTTCCACGTAGAAATCTGGATTTAAATAAATAAGCTTTCATGAAATAAATTTTCTGGTTTGAAATGTGGTTAACCTGGGTCAAATTAATCTAGACATTACGGAAGATTAGTGGAAGGTTGGCAGCTATGCATCACTAAAAATGTCCCAAAATATAGGTTTAACACAAATTTTACTACAAGTTAAATAGAATACGTTCAACTATTTGATGTAAATGCATTTTTTTTGACAAAGCTTATAAATGTGTTAACCCTTTATCTAGTGATGGTACTTATAAGTACCACTTACTTTAACCTTTCATTCCATAGTGAATATTACTAATATTCTAATGGTACTTTGCAAAAACACTCTTTCAACTCCACTTTATCCGGATGGCAGCAGTAGTTCTAGGTTTGTTATTTTAGCGAGGAAAGATGCTACCTTTGAGACAGATGATGTGTTTTGTTCCGACATTTTGTACAGATTGTCACGCTCGTCTTTTTATTGCTGCAAACACGGTAAAGGATATAAGATAAGTGTTGGATTTTTTAATGTGTTCATTATGATCTTAGAATACAGTTTGACTAGCTATTATAGATGAACGGTGTATGTATTTGATTTAACATTTGAATTACTCGGTGGTTTTTATAAGCACCGTCAGTACACTGGGTGTTGGAGAAAAAGTTCTTGTTTACTTTTCGTCTCTGTAGTTATCCATCGTTTTCATCATCGTTAAGGTAAGTGGTACTTATAAGTACCGTCACTAGATAAAGGGTTAAAACATTTATAAGCTTTGTCAAAAAAATGCATTTATTTACATCAAATAGTTGAACGTATTCTATTTAACTTGTAGTAAAATTTGTGTTAAACCTATATTTTGGGACATTTTTAGTGATGCATAGCTGCCAACCTTTCACTAATCTTCCGTAATGTCTGGATTAATTTGACCCAGGTTAACCACATTTCAAACCAGAAAATTTATTTCATGAAAGCTTATTTATTTAAATCCAGATTTCTACGTGGAACATACTTATTTTCGTTTCTTAAAAAAAATTCTGGTTCGAAACGTATTAAACCAGGGTCAAATTAACTCAAGTATTACGGAGGATTAGTTTGAGGTTGTAACCTATGGTTTAAAATGTAATTACTAAAATGTAGTGCGGTAATGATTTCCCTGGTATTTCTTTTCTGTTTCAATATTATTTTTTATGGGAAATTGAAAAAGTTGAGGCACCGGTTCGTTTTTGCTATGCTAGAAATGGCACAGGTAAATTCATATATTGATATGTGGAGATACGAGAGAACATGCTGTCCTTGGAATACAGACGTCGCATAAATAAAAGACTGCTAACAAGATCGAAACCTAAAAAAATATTTTTTTTAACCCTTTCAGGGGCAAAGCACTTTCAATTCTAAAGTGTTGAAATAAATAATCGGCACCGGAATTTGCTAAAAGATTTATTTGCAAATAACAAAAAGGGGGCCTATATTTTACATACTTATTAAATCGAAAATATTTTCTGGTACCATTTGAAATACTTGTGGGTTTTCTGTTACGATATTTTAGTCATAGTGCACTGACGGTACTTTAAAGTACCACTTCAATGAATTACCTCTAAATAATTAAATTTTCCCACGGGTGAGTATTTTTTTTTATGTTTATCCTTTAATTTTCATTGTAGTAACTGAAAAAAAATATTACGTGAAAAAAATTGCAGTAGATCATAATGCAGTAGATAAAGGGTTAAACAAGAAAAATCACATATGTTGAACTAAGGATTCAAAGCACGCCTTTGTTGATGACATTTTTTTAACAGATCCCTATCAGAAAATAATTTATCCCGTTTCTCTTTCCCTTTCGTATGTTTTTCCTCTATGAGGAAATGGAACATCCCTTTTCTCTTTCTCCTTGTAGGGGAAAAACCTTATTATTGCATTGCCTTTTTCTAAGGTTTGTCAATTTTTTTCTTCTGAAAATAGCATGAGACCCCACTTATTTTTCGTTTCCATGTTTTTGTACATATGTTCAACTACTACCTGATATATTTTGTTTTATTCAACTGTGATACCGTTTTGAGATAGGACTAATTCAAAAGTTGCAGATTTTGAAACTTTTG
Source organism: Maratus speciosus (assembly GCA_963932465.1). Lineage (NCBI taxonomy): Eukaryota > Metazoa > Arthropoda > Arachnida > Araneae > Salticidae > Maratus > Maratus speciosus. The sequence continues at coordinate 55,832,734 of OZ010787.1, forward strand.
AATATTTAACAGATTATATCTGCTAACAGCATCGATATCCCGGTAAAATTCTATATTACTTAGCTTGTATTAATAGTAAACTTTCATATTCTATAAGAAAAATTTTGGGGTACTAATGCTTAACTAAGAAAATAAGTGCGGAAAACGGCCAAAAACGTCATTTTGATTGCATTTTGTGGCAACATAGCAATGAAAATTAACAATGCCCCATGGAAACAAGTAAATTTTACTACCCATGTAGTGTTATACTAACAGTTTATGACAAAAGAATTTTGGGATGTTGTTGCTTTCCAGAGATATAGCAATCCAAACATACTGGCATTTCAATTTTCATGAAAAATGGGATTCATGGTCTTGAACTTTGACATTTTCTACAGGATACAGGAAATTTTTTCAGAACTTCAAAATTTCACAATATTCATTAAATATGATCTACTTCATCATAAAAAAAAATCAAGCAAAACAAAAAATACAAAAATCGCACTTGTCTGATTTTCAAAATAATGGCTCTTACTATTCGAAAATAGTAATACTCAAAAGAAAGAATTATACCAACCCTGTTCATGCATATCCTTATTTTATCACGTATTGTACATATAAGAATTAAATGCATACAATTTTAATACTTTCCAAGGTAGTTGAAAAGTGTTTATGAATTCGGTTTGTCTGTGAATCTGTCCGCCAATCTGTCCATTTGTGTGTCTATGCTCTAGCTCCCGTAAATATAGTCCGATTGCCATAACATTGATATATGTTATTGGGTATCACTATGGCATGTTCGGTATTTAAAACGATATGTGTAGCGTTTACGGTTCATTTACAGGGACGCTCAAAAGAATTCCGTTTCATTAAGATCTGTGGTTTAAAATCGTTTGCGAAGTATTTTAATAATGTTACGCTTTTTTAAACATATTGAAATTGATATATATCACTGTAGTGTACTACAAGGTGGTAAGCATAGAATTTATTGTTCATTTACAGGGACACATAAAAGAATTTGGCTACAGAAGAAAATGAGCAATAATTGGACTATTGAAACCTATGAACAATAATTCCTGGAAGTGAGTTTTCAGATTTGGTATGCGTTTTTAAATGTCATTATTTTTTAAGTATTACTTAGTATGTATAAATTCGATAGGTCATATACAGGGCTACTCAAAAAATTTTAACAACATTCGTTTATTATCGGAAATTGCTGATTGGAAATATTCAACTGTGCTATGCGTTTAACTGAACTAATTTTTAGCATACTATTTAGTATGCATACATATCTATAGATATTATACAGGACTGTACGAAAAAATCGTATATTTTCCCAACTATTCATGGAAATAGTAAAAATTGGGTTTTCAACAGCGTTGGGTATGAACGCGTTCATTGAACGGAAACTCACGAACTTAGTTCAATTTCTGTGAACTTTGAGCTGAACTTAACTCAGTTTCTGATAAACGAACGTGAACTGAACGAAAGCTCAAAAAATCCGCGAGTTTGGACGAAATTTACAGCTCAAACTCAATTTTTTTCATAACTTATTTAAAACTGCTCCTGCCGTTAAGATCACGTTTTTCCCATTCAAATGCCATTTAGAGTCCTAAACAGACTTGGGGCGGGTCGAGTGTGATCATTAGTTTTTTTGGGTCGTGCTCGAGTCTTGCTCTCTCTGGAGGCTCGGGCCGGGCCGAACCGGACTTATTTTTGGGTTTGTGCTCTATTATTCCTAAAAGTCTGCACAGACAGAAATTTTCTGGCCCTGTCACCCCTGCTTGTATGAAAACTATTACCCCGTCCCAGTGTGACTTGTGCAAAAATTTGTTTAATGAACAACTTACCTTGGGTCAACAATTTTTTCCGAAACAACATATTTTTTTAATTACCATTATTGTACAATTAAAATTCTCTTTAAAGAATAGTAGTACATATACATTTCTAAGTGGGCTGGGGAGGACATACAATACTAAAAAACCTGTTTTAAGAATCTGTGAATTACGAACTCCTGCTTTAAACGGAAAAATATCTTGATCGGTGGATCTGGATCTCAGTGTTGCCAGTGGGCTACTTTTTTTTAATTCAGTTTTCTTGATTGTCTCCACTTTTTTCAAACAGTAAAATTACCTTTGTTTTCGCTTTCATTAATATGGCATTAAATAAGGTGCATTTTAGCATATCAAAAAATTGGTACCAATCAAGAATCCGAATTTAAGAAAAGTAGCCCATCTGGCAACACTGCTGGATCTTCTAAATGGATATAATAATCCGTTTGAAAATAAATAATACACATGCAAGAGACGACAGACCTGATAAAAAGGGAACTTAACTATAACGATTTTTTTTCTCTCCTATGTGTTTCCGTCTTAGAAAGTTTTTCGAGATAGAATTTTCAGATTTTTAAGTATCCAAGCCGTGTAAATGGATTAATGATATTGATAATAATTCAGATATTTACATACTAATAGAGATCCATTAAAAAATCAATAGAGCTTACAATAAGATATATAGAAAGAAATGTAGTAGAAACAGTATTTTGGAACGGAGGTCCCTGTACATGCAGCCTATGATAGAGGTCTGCACGGGCCTAAATTTCTAGGCCAGGGCCCGTCCCGATCCATAGAAGAAAAATTCGGCCCGGCCGGTATAAACATTAAAACTTCGGCCCGAGCCCGGCCTGGCCCGTACAAAAAATATTGGCCCGGATCTTAGAGAAAAAACTATTGGCCCGACCTGGCCCTGTATAACAGCTAAAAGTTCGGCCCGGAAAAAAGTCAAAATCTCTCGGCCCGAGCCCAGTCCGGCCCAAATGAATTGCTACAAAACATTGATTTTTACGTAGATTTGGTTAAAACTTTGTCTCGTACGAGGAGTTCTGACAAAAATACTTATATTTGATTCTTATTGTCATGTTTCCAGTTTAATTTTTATAAAAGTTATTGCGATATTTATTTATTTTTTATGAATCGGTATTTGTTGTATGTAAATGTTTCAGTTATTATTAATATAGTTAATCCATATTCCATGTATTGGAGGCTTAGAAATCTAAATAATGCTATATCGTAAAATCTTCTAACACCGAATTGCATAGGAAAGAAAAAAAATACGTTATAGACAAGTTCCCTTCTTAACAGGTGTAAACGTATTATATATTCTTTTCTCATGTACACATAAAAATGTACATCCATTTTGTATGGATCAACATATTTTTCAGGTTGAGAGAGGATTCTGTCATAGGCAGGTTCTTTTTCACACGTTTTACTATTTTTTAATTTAGCTACATTTTAATAGCCCTAGAAATGTACTATTCTTTATAAAGAATAAAATTAAATGTTTAATTGTAGAATAACGGCGATTTAAAAATGTATGCATTTTTTTCCAAAAATTTTTTGGCCATGCTAAATTTTACTGATTTTTGAATGGACTAGGCCACGCCGAGACAATGATTTTCATACGGGTTAGGTCAAAACTGGGACTGAAAATTTAGTCCCCGTAAAGACTAAAAAGAATGATACAAGTCCCGGTTTGGTAAGGAAAAAATAAGTTAGGCCCTGCCCGGTCCTTCAGAAAAAAAGCCAGAGCCTGGCCTGGAAAGAGTAGTGACTATAGACCCGGCCCAAGCCTTCTGAAAAAAGTATGGTCCAGGCCCGGCCCGACTGCCGTGAATGAGAATAGGACCAAGCCTGGGCCCGGCTCGTGCCGAATCCGAAATGAATGGAAAGGAAATTATGTTTTAATGCAATTGTGAAAAGTAACCTACATTCATATCTGTACTACCAGTTTTATGCTTTTTAGAAAAAAAAAGACAGGTGTTTAATATTCAAATAGTCATAAAATTTCTGTTTTAATATTCAAATATAGTAAAGCCTCTGAATAGTAATTATTGAATAGAGCCTTGCATCGGGTCAGGTTGTATATAAATTTCTGTTTCCAGGTTTTAATGATTATAATATTCTTTTTGCGGTTGAATGGGTAGCCTAGAATAACCCTTGCTAGTCATAGTTAGATCTTTTGGAAGTCAGGTAGTTTGCATTTTCACAAAAAGTTTGAGCAAAACTGTGTTTCAGATGAAAATAAATATGTTTTAGTGTATGAATGAGTATATATTCAAATTACTGCATAAGAAATAAAATTTATAAAAAATGTGACCATAGATTATTCCTTCTTTACGGTACAGTTAAGAAAAATTTTTCTTCTATCGGAATATGAAAAATGTTACCAACATTTAATTTTTGATAGATAACAAAAAAGCATATATGATACTTGTCAGGGCCGAAACTAGCCTTTTTTGTACCCGGGGAAAACATGGATTTTGGCGCCCCCACTCTGCCGCAAAGTATATATACAAAGAGAATTTTACTAATTTTCTAATAGCCGACTTATTTTAAAATTTAAAATATGTCATAATAAAATATGTAATACGTCATCCACAATGGCGGATCCAAGGAAGAGGTCAAGGGGGTCATGACCCCCCCCCTCCTCTGAACAACAACAAAAAGATTCTAAAGATCATTTTAAAAATGAAATATACAGTAGAATCCCTCTTAACCGAGTTCTTTTCTTCTGATGGACTGGTGGCTTCCATTATTATGAAACAGCCATTATAAATGAAGTATATTAGATGAAGATGAAAGAGAAAAAAAAATTATGGCCATTTTCTTTTCCTATTCTGACTAGAAAATCAGAGTTCTAACTTTTTACATCTGCTCTTTCATCTTCATCTAACACTTCATTTATAATGGCAGAAGAAAATGATCCATTCCAAGGGTATAATCCTTCATTTGGCACCCCTTCGTTCTGGCACCCGGGGCGCATGCCCCCTCTCCCCCCCCCCCTCCTTAGTTTCGGTCCTGATACTTGTGATAGTTTATACACACATACACATGTTACTTGTGTGTAGATTGGGAGATGCCCAAATTAGCGATATAAGCATATAAATATATAAGTATTAGGAATTGCAAAAGTGTTCGCTAACTAGATATGTGCTTTCGGGAGTATCCATTATGAAGATCTTATTGTATATAGATTTTTAATATGAAAAAATATTTTGGATATTCTTTTGAAAAATCTGGTCAACCCGAACCCGAATCACAAGAGTTAAAATCCAATCCGAACCCGAAAAGTCATAGTTAACTCGACCCGAAACTAACCCCGAACCCGACGAAAAAATATACTGCCCTGAGTCGAAAATATAAAAGCCCAATAACTGCAAACACTTATAATTGGGATCGAAAATTTTCCCAGACCGCATAACACCTCAATCGGAAAATAAAATAGCATTATTTTTTCGGTTAGAAATAGGAGAATTTGTGGAACAGATAGTATCTTTGTCCCAGGTCCCAGACTAGTATAAGAAAAGAATAGAGAAAGCATATAAAGGAAAAACTCCACACTAGGACAAAAAGGCATGTTCAGTTAGATTATGTAATACCATTACAAGAGGAGGCGCCAGAGCCTTTTTTGTGCTTTGTTACACAGACTATAAGTAATTGGTGATTTCTTATTATATCCATTTCAAAAGGATAGAAAAAAAAAGAAAACTAAAAAACCTACGGCTTATTTGAAGTATCATTTGAAATAAAACGTTGCTACTCTTGCTAGTTCAGTTATCTAATCGTATATCAGTAAACTACTATGGTATGAATAAAAAAATCTTTCTATTGATGAAAGGTGGTTTTCTTCTAACCTTGGATTTCCTTGCGTAAATGCGGATTAGGTTCCCTTAGAAAGACCCCCACGGAGGGTACTCCCTCCCATTCGGGCCCATACCCCTCGTATATATAATTGGCCGTCATAAACAACAACTATTGATGAAAGTTGTTGAAAAGGACAGAGGATTCAGAGGACAGAGAACGATTCTGGGAAACGAGAACAGTAGGTACGCTTTCAATCAATTTGTCAATTGTTTGGGAAACATCTTCCCTCTTCTTTCGATTTTTTTTTTCGGTAGAAAAATGCTATCAGCTTTAAATTTGGGGATGAATCACAAATCCTTAAATATACAATGATTTATTTATTTAATTATTTTTAATTATTTGACCTTTCTAGCATCAATGTGTTGTATGTATTTATTAGAGTAAGAAACTATATGTATAAATATAGTTTATACATGTATTTTTTAATGTATAACGCGATAACAATTGATTAATGAAAGGTTTTACTTCATAGGTATTCTCTATACGTGTAAACTGATTTTTCCATTAAAAAAGGTTTTTCACATTTAAAATTGACACAGGCATTTAAAAAAATCATGCATCATATATAAGATAAATTTTCTACAAATGGGAAATTATACATTATGATTTAATAAATTTTGAATTATTTTTAAAAGATATATAGACGGCATTCGATTAAGCTTTTTTTCCTTTTTTTTCGGGGGGGGGGGGGGGATTACCATATTTTGTGAAAAATCAAAAAGTTATTTTTGTGAAATGTATTACATTGTTATGAAAAATAGCAATTTGAAACGAAAGATGAAATCCACTTGCTCAAATATAAAATTTGAACAAAACAAAGATTAATTTATTTAGTTTCATCTGATAAAGTTCTTCTATTTAATAAAAGTGTTTTGTTTGCAAAACTTATATTTTAAAGGCTAACATAATAAATATCATTTATGAAGTGTACGATTTCATTAAGGCTGTTCTTAACTGCTCTGCTCAACAAGCGCAAAACGTTTTGACACATTTACAAGTTCATTTTTTAACGGAAAGGTATAAAATTGGAAAGCCATTTGGCGGAAAAATTGGAATTTAAAATTGGAAAGCCATGGAAGCGATTTGAAATTGAACTGGTTTTTTTTCATTTTTTGATCAATCAATTATCTATTGAGCTATAAGCGATTTTGATCACGTGACAAACACGTTTTTCGCCTGCTTTTGAGTGCTCTTTCTTCCTTCGCGCGTAAATTTGGTTCAAAACGCCCACTTTGACACTATTTTCTGAAAGATCTATTGCGTTTGCAAAAAAATGGAAAAAACAGATCAATTACATAGTTTCTGAACAACAACACCAGCTAGTTTCATGCATTTTCTAACAAAAATAAATTAAAACTTATGTCAAAAAGTTGCCCTTTTGGATTTGAGAACACACTTAATGAAGTGTATCATTAATGAAGTGTAGGATTTAAAAAAAGTGTTCTGAGCTGTGGTATTTATTTTTTAAATGCATCTGATTATATATAAATATCACTGTTACCAGTAATATCGTTAATCCACATTCTATGGTTTGGATATTTGAAAAATTTAAAAATTCTATGCAATAAAATGTTTGGAATTGCATAGGAAAGAAGAAAAATCCGTTGTGGGCTGGTTTCTCTATGAGCAAGCTCATCATCTGTTTCAAATGCATTACATTCTTTTCACAAGTACTGTTATCCTCATTTTACATAGATCAACATTTTTTTTTTTGGTGTGTGTGTGTGGGGGGGGGGGGTTGTTAAACACGGGATTGCGTGATAGGCAGGTTCTTTTTTTTCGGGTTTTACTGTAATTTAATTTTATTGCCTAGAAATGCATCTACCCATCTTAAAGAATAATAAAAATAAATATATGAATGTTAATTGTGGAATAATAGCGATTTAAAAATGCGTGCATACAAATTTTTTTTTAAATGGTCCGGCCCAAATCTTACTGATATTTTTACTAGATGGGCCAGTGATTTTCAAATGAACTGGGTTGGAACGGGGACTGAAAATTTTTGCAGTTCAGACTTCAAGAAGAATGCAGTCAAGCCTCGGCTTGGGTCGGAATATAAATCCAGTCCCGGTCCCGGCCCATCTCGTTCCGAACCTCTAGAAATAAGTAATCCCCAAACCAGGCTCGGGAACAGATGTGTTATTATCCCACCCTCCGCCATCTTGGATTGTTTTTGGCGAGAAAACCCCTTTCTCGCCAAGTGCAAAATGTCGCCAAGTAGCGATGTACTAAAAGCAATATTTCTGGAAAAAATAAACATATAAAAATATTAGATTTTCAAGATTACTTACCTTTTTCGTTTCTTTTTTTACACTTGAAATACACACTTTAAAGAAAGAAATTCCGAAAAAATTCCAAAATAAAATTCTGGATTATAATAAGTTCTATTTCCAACTTGAAATACACACTTTAAAGAAACAAATTCCAAAATAAAATTCTGGATTATAATAAGTTCTATTTCCAACTTGAAATACACACTTTAAAGAAACAAATTACGAAAAAATTATAATTCTGGATTATAATAAACTAAATTTCCGATACCAGGTTGTATCTCGCGATTACGTAAAATAGGAAAAAAATACAAAAATAAAATTTCCTCTGGATTAAAAATACAAAAACAAGATTCTCTCTATTAAAAATACACAAAAAATATTCATTTACTAACTTCCGTCGAATAATCCTCCCACTTAATCACTCTAACAATTTCCAAAAATTTGTTGAAAACTGGTATTTTTTCATCATAACATGCTCTGTCAAAAAGAAACATTGCCAAATAGAACGAAAAATCTGTTTGCCGGTTATACCATCCACAACTCTCCTATTACGACAAACCCACGTGCAACCGTCAGATAGTTGCGTTCTTTTTCTAATTAACATATCGCCGCTACATTTACTACAACACATACTAGATTTCAATAACCCAATCTCTTTTAAAAAACTAAAAAACAATGCTCTGTCGCGTATTAGCTCCAATACAAAAAACCTACTACCATCCCCCTCATTTCCTAAAATTGCCCGATTCCCTGACGTGCGGAAAAAGCCGCCTTTTTCTTTTATAATGCTCTGATATTTTGAAATAACATCTCCTACGGCAGACGGTACTACTCGTTCTCCTACAGCGCAACTCATAACACCAAACAGAAAAGAAATCCTCAAAATAAAATGAAAATAAAAAGATACAACCTGGTACAGAGTCACCCAACCGACAGCAACAACACCCGAAAGTGAAATGAATCTTCCCCTTCCCGCAAAAGAGTACGCTCACGCGGCGTAAAAAATGGGGTTACCATAATAAGTTACTCGACGCCAATCATCGGAGTTGCCAGAGCGATGAAAACCGCCAAATATCGCCAAATACTCAACACCGGCGGAGGGTGGGATAATAACACATCTTAGCCCAGGCTCGGAGCGAGTATTAGAAAGGAAAATTGTGCCGGGCCCATGAAGACCCTTACATCGAATAATCAAAAGATTAGTGCACAAAATTTTGTAAAGTTAAACAAAAGAATTCTAAAAAAAGAAAGAAAAAAAACGAGTTTTGAGTGAACTTCGCTCATTTTCATAGATGAGTTTGAGTTGAACGAGTTCGTTCCAAAAAATTTGAATGTGAACGTGAACTTGACTCATTTTTGAGAAACTGAGTTTGAGTTTGAATTAGTTCGTTTATTTTGTGAGCGTACCCAACACTGGTTTTCAAATACATTATACGTTTTCCAAATTGCTCGTTTAAACACCACCTTTCACCTTAGTAAACTGTGAAATTTTGTTATAATATTCTGAATGTCTTGGGAAGTGTATCTATATGCTGTACGCATGATTTTTCATTCTTATTTTACACAAAAATCAAAATATATTTAATATTTATTGCATAATTTTGCCGCTGCACACGCATCACGCTGCTGACTGTACATTAAATTTTTAAATTAAATTGAGAATGAATGTTAAAAATTAACATTGAAATGTTTCAGATGATATTTTAAAAGTTAAAGATTTGAGGGTTGTTGAAGTGCTTGTTTTAGAATATTATAACTTTCGAACAATAATTTTCGCCTCATTTAAACGCAGAATTTTCATACCAAATACACTGCTCAAAACAATTAAAGGATATTGCAGTTTTAGGTGGATTTTGTATCTGGTAAACTGTTTAGCTGATTGATACATGGTCGACAGACATAGTAGGTTATATGAGAATAAATTACACATGTTTGGCAGAAAAAAATGCATTTTATTGCGCATTTGTGTACTAAAGGAAAAAAACACAATTTGTGCATATGAGAAAAAAAGAATAAGAAAAGGTGTTTTCTTCAAAGAAAATCATTTTCAGTAGAGGGTATGGTTTCCACGGGCGGCCAGCAACGTTGAACACCTTTGAGGCATGGACTCAATGAGGCTATTAATGACGAGTTGGGGTATTCTGCCCCACTCTTCCAGAAGAGCTCTTTCCAGTTCTTGGAGAGTTTGTGGGGGTTGTTGGCGGCCAGAAACTCGTCTTCCTAGAGCGTCCCAAACGTGCTCGATTGTATTCATGTCTGGAGAACACGCTGGCCATTCCATTCGAACGATTCCTTCCTCGAAAAGGAAATCCTTCACCAGGTTTGCACGATGTGGCCTGCAGTTATCGTCCATTAAAATGAAGTTATCTCCGATTGCTGCAGCGTAAAGGACTACAATAGGTCTGAGAATCTCATCCCTATATCGGCGACCAGTCAGAGCTCCATCTCGAATGATGTAGAGGTCAGTGCGCCCGTCAATGGAGATGCCACCATACACCAACACTCCTCCACTGCCAAATCTGACACTTTCGTGCACGAACGCAGGATTATTCCTACTGCCACGGTCCCTCCAGATGAAAATACGCCTATTATCCGGATGCTCAGAAAAACGGGACTCGTCAGAAAACAGAATATTGCTCCATTCATTTCTCCTCCAGTTGACATGCTCGGTTGCCCACTCCCTGCGGTCGCGACGATGCCTTGATGTTAATCTAACACATACCATCGGTCGGCGAGCATACAGACCTACAGCATGGAGCCGGTTTCGGACAGTCTGAGTGTAAATCGAGGTGCCTGTAGCCGAGCGAAGGTGTTGTTGGAGAAGAGTAGCGTTCATGGTTCGGTGTCTCCGAGCTGTTAACGCTAAATACCGATCTTCATTGGGCGTTGTTGCCCGTCTACGACCTTGCCCTGGTCTTCGGCCTGCACATCCACTCTCCAAAAAACGGTTCCAGATCCTGGAAATGACACTTCGTGACATTTACATTTTGTTTGATTTTTTACATTTGATAGATATATTTGTTATAAAACAAAGTTTTAATCCATTTTCGGCCAAATGTACGTAAACGCACCATTTCAATAAATATTTTTTATTAACACTGTGACGAATATTTTTCACTAATTTTACTTTTCTGCTATTTTTAAGGGTCCTGAAGAAATCCATAAAATATTAGTAAATCAATTGGAGTAAACACTTTCTGTTGAGAAATTTTCAAAATACGCTAGCTTTTTTAATTTGAAACGGTTATTGACAAATTCGACTTTTTGAAAATGTATAATTATTCCACTTGAGATTAATCATATGTTTTTATAATGGATTAAAGTTGCATATTCTGTAAATAAAATAATAATAAACAAATGTCATAAAAAATGTTAAAAAAATATTAATTTAAAATTTAATGGTGCGTTAACGCACCATTGACTGAATGCATGAAAATGCGGAATGCATTTTATTTCTTAAATAAAATATTATTTTTCATGCACGAAACTTTTTTTGTGTCTTAATTAATGTAATTTAAGCATATTTCAATGAAAATAATACCACATTTTATAAAACTTCTATGCTTGGCCTAAAATGGGTTAATTCCAAACTCTAGCTTAAAGATTCTTAAAATCACATTCACATTCATTTTAATACCACACTGCAGAATTTTTCCTTTGGAAGTATGTTTTTTTTTTACATACTCATATTTAGGATTAGTTACCATGGATTTTAATTGGTAATACTTCGCTTTATTTAATAGCAGATTGCAGTGATTGCATAAGGAGAACAATTTTATTTAATCATAGTGGTAGCACGGAACTGAATTTATGTATCGAAGTTTAAATTTTAATTGAGTCATATACGCAACACTGAAATGCAGGGTTAAAAAAATTATAATACATAAACCATTTTTTCTTCAGTTTAGTTTTTTTTTCCTTATACATATTCTTAACATTTTTTAATCAGAAGAATTCTGTCACATTGAATAGTTACTACAAAGAAAAAATACTTCAACTCATTACTCTTTACAGATAAATATAAGAACATTTTATTTTATTCTTTTATAATTTCTATTCAGAAGATATTAAACTCTTATCGTCAGATATTATTACATGATAAATAGCACTTTCAGAAAAGGCTGTTTAGAAAAAAAAAAAAAAAAAAAAAAAAAAGATGAAATTATCTGTTTTGTGTTGTGAAAAAAAGTAATTCGCGGTAAAAAGAAAATTACGTCTTTTATCATAAACGTCATTTATAAAAATTAGATCTTTTCCTTTTCTTTGAAAAAGTATATTCTAAAAGATAAAAGAACTATGAAAAATTATATATTTTTTCAAAAGATAATTTTGTTTCGCTCTTCTTAATTTTTCACGTTATAATAAAGAAACTTTAAAATTTTTCAGATGAAGGAAATACTTTCTTCCTAAAATATGAAACATTAAAGGAAAAATATGACGTTTTAAAATGAAGTAATTTTTTTAACTGTTTTGTGTTCTACTTTATTGATTTTTTACAGATTGTTTTTGAATATTTAATGTAATCTATGTGTCATCATTTTTATTGTAAAACGAAACATATCATTTATATAAACACATTTCAATTAATCTAGTGTAGTTTATATCTTTTTAAATGTATATCAGTTTTGCAGATGCAGTTGAAAACTGCCAACTTACCGATAATTTCCGTAAAATTGTTTCAGCGTGACCCAGGTCAAATAAGCTATTTTTACACCGGAAAATATTTGTATTAAAAAAAAATAGTGTAAGGAACACGATGAGACAAGACACGTCTTAATAATTTTTTTTTTTCTGATTCGAAACGTGTTTATTTGTTACGAGATATATTGGTACAGTTTTACGGAAAACATTGGTAAGTTGGAAAATATGCAGTTGCATAGCTGCCAGCTTATCGATAATTTCCGTAACATTGTTTCATCTTGACCTAGGTCAAATAAGCGATTTTTACACCGGAAAAAAAATGTGTGATAAATAAATTTATCTAAGGAACACAATGAAACAAGTTGCAATATAACAAATAATTTTTCTGGTTCGCAACGTGCTTTTTTACTACAGCAGATATCGGTAAGTTGGAAAGTATGCAGTTGCGGTAGTAAATTTCTTTAACCTCTTGAATGGAGTTGGGGCATTTTTATATCAGTTAGTTTTAATCCCCAAATGCCAAAAAGGCACTAGTAATTTGTAATAATTTTTTTTCATTTATAATGTACCTAATGAAAAGCTTTTACTAATTTTCAAATAAATTCAGTGGCAAATTCTGGTGTCATTCATTGATTTTAGCAACAGAAGTATTTTACCTCTGAAAGAGGCTACTGAGTTCGATCGTATCATTTGCATAACCTTCTTTATTCTTTTGTAGAACTGAACCAATTTGACCCAATTAAGAATAATAAGTTTTATAGGAGAACTTTTACGTAATAAATTAAAACAAATAAGCTCTACAACGAGCATTTTATTAAATAACTTTTCTGGTTCAAAATGCGTTTATTTGATTTGGCCAAATTGGCATAGTGTTACTGAAGAAGATGCCGAGTGTGCAATTGCAGTACATTGCGCGTGGTGTTTTTTGCCAGGTGTCCCGTGTAAATCGGGACTCCAAATGCTCTGGAAACCAGTATTTTAAAGTAATTTTCTTTCCCTTATCTAATGGCAGAATTATCTGCTACAAAAGATGGTAAAATAAACTATAAGAAATTACTGGTGTCGGGAGCATTTGGAGGCCTGATTTACGCGGGCACCTGGCAATACAGAAAGGGACAATTAAGTTCCGCAAAGCTTGAGATTGATCACGTCATTTTTTCATATTTGCAAAACTTTTAGTATTTTTTAGATTTGCATCAATTTTACATAATTAAAAATAGTAAGTTTTATATAAGAACTTTTATTTATTAAATGAAATCAAACAGTCTCCTTAGAATTAGTATTTTATTAAATAAAGTTTCTGGTTTACAGTGTGTTTTTGGATTTGGCCGAATTGGTATAGTTTTACTGAAGAAGTTAGCTAGTATGCATTTGCGTGAAACATGCACAATTTGTAGAGTAAACCTGATTAATATATTGACACTATTTTCTGACACTATATTGACACTATTTTCAGAAAGATCTATTGCGTTTGCAAAAAAATGGAAAAAACAGATCAATTACATAGTTTCTGAACAACAACACCAGCTAGTTTCATGCATTTTCTAACAAAAATAAATTAAAACTTATGTCAAAAAGTTGCCCTTTTGGATTTGAGAACACACTTAATGAAGTGTATCATTAATGAAGTGTAGGATTTAAAAAAAGTGTTCTGAGCTGTGGTATTTATTTTTTAAATGCATCTGATTATATATAAATATCACTGTTACCAGTAATATCGTTAATCCACATTCTATGGTTTGGATATTTGAAAAATTTAAAAATTCTATGCAATAAAATGTTTGGAATTGCATAGGAAAGAAGAAAAATCCGTTGTGGGCTGGTTTCTCTATGAGCAAGCTCATCATCTGTTTCAAATGCATTACATTCTTTTCACAAGTACTGTTATCCTCATTTTACATAGATCAACATTTTGTTTTTGGTGTGGGGGGGGGGGGGGTTGTTAAACACGGGATTGCGTGATAGGCAGGTTCTTTTTTTTTCGGGTTTTACTGTAATTTAATTTTATTGCCTAGAAATGCATCTACCCATCTTAAAGAATAATAAAAATAAATATATGAATGTTAATTGTGGAACAATAGCGATTTAAAAATGCGGCATACAAATTTTTTTTTAAATGGTCCGGCCCAAATCTTACTGATATTTTTACTAGATGGGCCAGTGATTTTCAAATGAACTGGGTTGGAACGGGGACTGAAAATTTTTGCAGTTCAGACTTCAAGAAGAATGCAGTCAAGCCCCGGCTTGCGTCGGAATATAAATCCAGTCCCGTTCCCGGCCCATCTCGTTCCGAACCTCTAGAAATAAGTAATCCCCAAACCAGGCTCGGAGCGAGTATTAGAAAGGAAAATTGTGCCGGGCCCATGAAGACCCTTACATCGAATAATCAAAAGATTAGTGCACAAAATTTTGTAAAGTTAAACAAAAGAATTCTAAAAAAAGAAAGAAAAAAAACGAGTTTTGAGTGAACTTCGCTCATTTTCATAGATGAGTTTGAGTTGAACGAGTTCGTTCCAAAAAATTTGAATGTGAACGTGAACTTGACTCATTTTTGAGAAACTGAGTTTGAGTTTGAATTAGTTCGTTTATTTTGTGAGCGTACCCAACACTGGTTTTCAAATACATTATACGTTTTCCAAATTGCTCGTTTAAACACCACCTTTCACCTTAGTAAACTGTGAAATTTTGTTATAATATTCTGAATGTCTTGGGAAGTGTATCTATATGCTGTACGCATGATTTTTCATTCTTATTTTACACAAAAATCGAAATATATTTAATATTTATTGCATAATTTTGCCGCTGCACACGCATCACGCTGCTGACTGTACATTAAATTTTTAAATTAAATTGAGAATGAATGTTAAAAATTAACATTGAAATGTTTCAGATGATATTTTAAAAGTTAAAGATTTGAGGGTTGTTGAAGTGCTTGTTTTAGGATATTATAACTTTCGAACAATAATTTTCGCCTCATTTAAACGCAGAATTTTCATACCAAATAAGTATAAGCTTGATGTTTGGAAATATTGGTACTGAAAAATAATCACCACTAGTAAACCTGTTGGATATGAATTTCTAAAAGTTCATTTTACTTGTAAAATAAATAAAATTATAAATATTTTTTACATTTGATAGATATATTTGTTATAAAACAAAGTTTTAATCCATTTTCGGCCAAATGTACGTAAACGCACCATTTCAATAAATATTTTTTATTAACACTGTGACGAATATTTTTCACTAATTTTACTTTTCTGCTATTTTTAAGGGTCCTGAAGAAATCCATAAAATATTAGTAAATCAATTGGAGTAAACACTTTCTATTGAGAAATTTTCAAAATACTCTAGCTTTTTTAATTTGAAACGGTTATTGACAAATTCGACTTTTTGAAAATGTATAATTATTCCACTTGAGATTAATCATATGTTTTTATAATGGATTAAAGTTGCATATTCTGTAAATAAAATAATAATAAAACAAATGTCATAAAAAATGTTGAAAAAACATTAATTTTAAATTTAATGGTGCGTTAACGCACCATTGACTGAATGCATGAAAATGCGGAATGCATTTTATTTCTTAAATAAAATATTATTTTTCATGCACGAAACTTTTTTTGTGTCTTAATTAATGTAATTTAAGCATATTTCAATGAAAATAATACCACATTTTATAAAACTTCTATGCTTGGCCTAAAATGGGTTAATTCCAAACTCTAGCTTAAAGATTCTTAAAATCACATTCACATTCATTTTAATACCACACTGCAGAATTTTTCCTTTGGAAGTATGTTTTTTTTTTACATACTCATATTTAGGATTAGTTACCACGGATTTTAATTGGTAATGCTTCGCTTTATTTAATAGCAGATTGCAGTGATTGCATAAGGAGAACAATTTTATTTAATCATAGTGGTAGCACGGAACTGAATTTATGTATCGAAGTTTAAATTTTAATTGAGTTATATACGCAACACTGAAATGCAGGGTTAAAAAAATTATAATACATAAACCACTTTTTCTTCAGTTTAGTTTTTTTTTTTTCTTATACATATTCTTAACATTTTTTAATCAGAAGAATTCTGTCACATTGAATAGTTACTACAAAGAAAAAATACTTCAACTCATTACTCTTTACAGATAAATATAAGAACATTTTATTTTATTCTTTTATAATTTCTATTCAGAAGATATTAAACTCTTATCGTCAGATATTATTACATGATAAATAGCACTTTCAGAAAAGGCTGTTAAAAAAAAAAAAAAAAAAAAAAAAAAAAAAAAAAAAAAAAAAAGATGAAATTATCTGTTTTGTGTTGTGAAAAAAAGTAATTCGCGGTAAAAAGAAAATTACGTCTTTTATCATAAACGTCATTTATAAAAATTAGATCTTTTCCTTTTCTTTGAAAAAGTATATTCTAAAAGATAAAAGAACTATGAAAAATTATATATTTTTTCAAAAGATAATTTTGTTTCGCTCTTCTTAATTTTTCACGTTATAATAAAGAAACTTTAAAATTTTTCAGATGAAGGAAATACTTTCTTCCTAAAATATGAAACATTAAAGGAAAAATATGACGTTTTAAAATGAAGTAATTTTTTTAACTGTTTTGTGTTCTACTTTATTGATTTTTTACAGATTGTTTTTGAATATTTAATGTAATCTGTGTGTCATCATTTTTATTGTAAAACGAAACATATCATTTATATAAACACATTTCAATTAATCTAGTGTAGTTTATATCTTTTTAAATGTATATCAGTTTTGCAGATGCAGTTGAAAACTGCCAACTTACCGATAATTTCCGTAAAATTGTTTCAGCGTGACCCAGGTCAAATAAGCTATTTTTACACCGGAAAATATTTGTATTAAAAAAAAATAGTGTAAGGAACACGAGGAGACAAGACACGTCTTAATAAATATTTTTTTTCTGATTCGAAACGTGTTTATTTGTTACGAGATATATTGGTACAGTTTTACGGAAAATATTAGTAAGTTGGCAAGTATGCAGTTGCATAGCTGCCAGCTTATCGATAATTTCCGTAACATTGTTTCAGCTTGACCTAGGTCAAATAAGCGATTTTTACACCGGAAAAAAAAATGTGTGATAAATAAATTTATCTAAGGAACACAATGAAACAAGTTGCAATATAACAAATAATTTTTCTGGTTCGCAACGTGCTTTTTTACTACAGCAGATATCGGTAAGTTGGAAAGTATGCAGTTGCGGTAGTAAATTTCTTTAACCTCTTGAAGGGAGTTGGGGCATTTTTATATCAGTTAGTTTTAATCCCCAAATGCCAAAAAGGCACTAGTAATTTGTAATAATTTTTTTTCATTTATAATGTACCTAATGAAAAGCTTTTACTAATTTTCAAATAAATTCAGTGGCAAATTCTGGTGTCATTCATTGATTTTAGCAACAGAAGTATTTTACCTCTGAAAGAGGCTACTGAGTTCGATCGTATCATTTGCATAACCTTCTTTATTCTTTTGTAGAACTGAACCAATTTGACCCAATTAAGAATAATAAGTTTTATAGGAGAACTTTTACGTAATAAATTAAAACAAATAAGCTCTACAACGAGCATTTTATTAAATAACTTTTCTGGTTCAAAATGCGTTTATTTGATTTGGCCAAATTGGCATAGTGTTACTGAAGAAGATGCCGAGTGTGCAATTGCAGTACATTGCGCGTGGTGTTTTTTGCCAGGTGTCCCGTGTAAATCGGGACTCCAAATGCTCTGGAAACCAGTATTTTAAAGTAATTTTCTTTCCCTTATCTAATGGCAGAATTATCTGCTACAAAAGATGGTAAAATAAACTATAAGAAATTACTGGTGTCGGGAGCATTTGGAGGCCTGATTTACGCGGGGCACCTGGCAATACAGAAAGGGACAATTAAGTTCCGCAAAGCTTGAGATTGATCACGTCATTTTTCATATTTGCAAAACTTTTAGTATTTTTTAGATTTGCATCAATTTTACATAATTAAAAATAGTAAGTTTTATATAAGAACTTTTATTTATTAAATGAAATCAAACAGTCTCCTTAGAATTAGTATTTTATTAAATAAAGTTTCTGGTTTACAGTGTGTTTTTGGATTTGGCCGAATTGGTATAGTTTTACTGAAGAAGTTAGCTAGTATGCATTTGCGTGAAACATGCACAATTTGTAGAGTAAACCTGATTAATATGAAAGGTTTAACCCCTTAATTCTCACTCCCGTGATATTCACGGGCTGTGTCTTTTATTCAGATTGTTTGATTACCACCAGTTTTTTAAGATAGTGTAATTGGCATTTTTATGGTATCATTTTACCTGTCACTAAATAAGGTGAATATTTCTTTTTGAAAAAAGTGGTGCCAATAAGCAGTTTGAATTTTTAAACCGTAATTTAACCCCTTGGGGACGAGCGACCGGTATTCGTGCCGCGTAAGTTGCTCAGTATCGGGAATTATTCTCGCCAGTACATTTTTATTGTAAATTTTCCCTTATTTAATCCGAGCATTTTTCCGATTCAATTTGGCAAAAATTTCTGTTTTAAAAAACCGGTGATTAAAGGTTAAAAATTCTGCAAGAGGCGCTCGTCCCCAAAGGGTTAATGCTACCGTTAAGGGGTAAATTCAAATGTTACCTAGCTTACTCTAATTTTCTTTTTTGCAATTTTTTTTCAAAGCAATTGATATTATCCATTAATTTTACAATTAAAGGTGAATTTCCACTATTTTGCAATCACTCACAACAAAAATACTTCCTCACTTTACAATATCCGCAACTGTTGCAAAAATGAAGACTGGCGATTTTAATACTACTTAATAATAATTTTTTTTACAACACAATTTATTTACACAATTTTCACAATTATTGTAGTATGTTTATATAGTATAATAAAATACGCTATGAAAAACTTTACAAATTATGCAATTAAATCATGCAAAAATAACTATTCGAAAACAGTGGTAACAAAAAAGCATACATGTTGGCAGCTATTTGCCGTGAATTTTCCGTCCGCACACTTTTTAATCCTTTGACTACGGGTCGGAACGTATGTATCCCATTGTATTACTTTTTAACCCATTGAAGGGCGGTGATGCCGTCACGGCATCACATAATTTTAATCCCAAATTACCACATTGGCACCGGAATTTTATGATGAAAATGTCATCTTTATTAAGTACGCGAAAATTTACTTTTGCTTGTTTACAAATAAAATCTCTTGTTAATACTGCCGGAATGTGATTTCCGCGTTTTTGCACACCAGTATATTCTTAGAGAAAATGTTTTTCTCTTAAATCGCAAAAATGTTTAGATTAAATGAAATATCATTTTCTCTAAGAATATAGTGGTGTGCAAAAACGCGGAAATCACATGCCTGATACTGGTGTCATTAAATTATTTGAACATTTTACGAATACAAGTACCTTGCCCCAGAAAGGGTTAAAATACATTTTCTGCCATACAGTTATGCAAGGAAATTTTCAAAGTAAATCACCATAAAAAAGAAATAATTCCACTGCCTCTCCCTCTCATTTGGATTTTCATGAAGCATATTTTATTTCTAAAAATTCTGCTAATCTTGTCAATGATCTCCAGTCATCGCCTTTCCTATCTCCAGCGTGGAAATTACTTTTGTAATTCTTTTCCCATTTCTCTTGTTTCTTTTCTTTTTATTTTGTTTAAAAAAATGGTTCTTTTGTTTTTCTTGTTTTATTCTTTTATATTTCTTTATTTATTATTATTATTTATATTTTTAATTTACTTCTTTTATTTTATTTTGTTTATTTTTTTATTTATTTTTTTTTTCATTTTTTCCCTATCAATTTCTCTTCTCTCTTTTTGGCAACACCTTTCCCTTTTGCATGTGCCTCTTTCAGGTAGCGCCATCTGTCGCATTCTTTGCAACATTCTTTACCTTCAGTTCATTTTGGAACTTGTTCGCTTGCGGACACGTGTATGCTGTATCTGATGACGAGCTGTTATGTTTTTAGCTCGAAACGCGTCCTGTGTTTTGTTTTTATTTTATGGTGATTTTAAACTGAATTTTAAACTGAAATTTTTTCCTTCTCTAATCGGAGCATTTCTGCTACTAAATTAGTAAAAAAAATTCTAATTTTAAAAAACCCGGGAATAAAAGATTAAAAATTCTGGAAAAGACGCTCGTCGCAAAGCGGTAAACCCATCAAAGACGATCCTCCCGTACACATTTTTTAATCTTTTAGCAAAAGTAATTTTCAAACAAAAAATCTTTACTTAGTTTAAACCTTAACCCCTTAATTTTCATTCCCGTGATATTCACGGGCTGTGTCTTTTCTTCAGATTGTTTCAGTCCCACCAGTTTTATAAAATAGTGTAATTGACCTTATTTTGGTATCATTTTACCTATCATTAAATAAGGTAAATATTTCTTTTTTGAAAAAGTGGTGCCAATAAGCAATTTGTATTTTTAAACCGTAATTTAATGCGACCGTTAAATGGTTAAAGGCCGAAGTTTTTTACTCATTGATCGACCGCCAGATTGGACTTTTTTTTCCATAAATAGAAATTACGTTCTTGGTGATTTTGTTTTCTGCTTAAAGAATTTTGCTTTAATGATTAGTAAAAATATTAAAATAAAATTTCTAGTAATTCAATCCATATTTCATTTTTTACTTTCCTCTCGCTTCCAATATTCAACGCAAAACACGGAGAAAAATTATTTTTCCTTAATCGAACTACGTCTTAATTAGGGAAATCCAATGAACTTCTGATCCTTTCACAAAAAAAAAAAGAAAAAGAAAAGAAAAAATGAAAAAAAACCCACGCGAAATGTGTTCTTTGAATTCATATACATTATCAGCTTAGCCAGTGTGATACTTTTTTTTAATTCAGATTTCTTGATTGGCACCACTTTTTTGAAATAGTAAAATTCGCCTTCTTTAATGACATATTAATAAGGCCAAAACAAGGGGAATTATACCATTTTAGAAAAGTGGTGCCAATCAAGAAATCTGAATTTTAAAAAAGAAGCCGACTGGCAACATTGTACGTTATGTAGAGCTGCTACGGGCGATTATTTTTATGTTCTATTTGCGCCACTATTTTTGAAAAAATAAGTTTTCTAGTACATTTATTTTGCACATGTTGTCAAAGTACTTGTGAAAGATTTTTATTTGAGAAAGTGGTACGAGATGATTTAAAAAGCAGTCGCCAGTGGTAACCTTGGTTATGTGGCGAGGCTAACGAAAAAGAAAGGCTATCGAGTTGCTTTACGCGTATCTATTTTTACAGGCTGCTGGAATCACGTGATGCTCGAATGCACCAATGCAGGTGCACGAAAAGAGCATGACGTCACTCTACCGGTCTGTAAAGAGACATATGATGAATGCACCGCGGTAGCCTGTCTTTTTTGTTAGCCTCGTTACGTGGAATGTGACGCAGTGTTGCCAAGTGTCAGTGTAAATCGGGGCTCCAAGTTCTCTGGACACCAGTATTTTAAAAAAAGCTCTTTATCTTATCTGATGGTAGAATTATATGCGATTAAAGATGGCGAAATAAACTGTAAGAAATTAGTGGTATCCAATGCATTTAAGCCCTGATGTACGCGAGACACCTGGCAACACTACATGCGAGAGGTATTTATTCCGTTTGGTATGAAGGGGACAGTATAATTTTTTAAAAAAAAAATACATGTATAGTTTATAAATCAACTTACATCAAATTTCTTTCAAAATATTTCGGGTAAAATAGAAATATGCTTATCTTGTTTCTTTATTGCATTTAATATTCATGTGCCTGGGAGGAGTACCTCGACTAGAACGTCAAACTTTGCCTGCGGCTAAAAGTAATGCTTCGACACTTGAGGGTTAAACGCAAAAGCTCGGGGGATTAATTCAGGCAAAAATCCCCATTGAAAATTACTTGTAGGAAAAAATTGCATTGCACGCATTCATATATGTCATGTATTAGCGACGCTCATCTCGGAGGAATTAATCCATTCGCTGCCAAAATTATAAAGTAAGAATTTTCAAATTTCTTGTTGAAAGTCGTTTGCCAGCACAAATTCAGAAAGGTAAATTTTGCTTTACTAACAACAGCGAAATTTCTGCCAATAAATAGGACATTTTTTTAAATTCAAAATTAGTGGTGCCAAAGTAATTAATAATTTAAAGCCATGAGTATACTCGTGGTTGGCAGCAAATGGGTTAAGTTCAAAATATTGTTATAGTAAAACAAAAGCAATACATAAGTAAATAAATCAATAGAAATGCTTAATGCTTTAAAAGTTAAATTTAAATTTACACTATGTGTAAAACTTCTTAAAATATGACAATATTTAAAAGATGTTAAATTACTTTAATAACTTAGTACTTTCAACTATACAAAACATAGTCTTCGTCAGAGGAATATAAGAAATACTATTGTTATTAAAGTCTAATTTTCAAAATCCACGCAGATGATGACGAAAGGAGTGAAAGTGGAAGTCAATTTTTAGATCCGGGAAACAATGGGAAAATAAAACATGGGTATAGGGAAGTGAAATATTACTCGTTTTATGATACTTTAAGCAAACTGAGCCAAATTCTGGGTATATTGTAGGATAAAACATCATTACAAACGGTATTTTCTTTGGTAATAATTTCTATTGATTGGCGAATAATTAAATCATGATAATTCTTTGAGGGATATATAATTTTTGCGTCTTCGAAATTAACTTGTATATTCTGCTTCTAGTTAAGTCTTGACAATGCTGTTGTAGGTCGGTTGTACTTTAAATCTCTCAAATGTTCTTTAATACGAACTTTAAGTTTACGCGAAGTCATTCCTATGTTTTCAAGATAAATATTTTCTGCTTCCAGTGGAATTATATATACTCCAGAAACTTCGTCCTTCGGGATCGGGTCTATTTTGGCACTAATTAGATTTTGCAGTTTTGCTGGAGAAGTGGCAATTAAGTTTACGCCGAAGTGAAAAAGTGCACGTCTGAGTTTTTCGAAAAGTCCTGGTATGTACTTCATTTTGCAATATCTCATATTACTCCGTGGAGTTTTTTCTATTTCCATATGGTTCTTCTGTGAGTTTATTAGCTTATCAATAACGCGTATTGGGAAACCATTCTCAACTGCAATGTTTTTAATGATATTTAATTCATTTTCAAGGTGATTAATAGAGCAGACACTAAAGGCTCGTCTTATATAAAAGTTGAACGGAGGAAGTTTGTAGTTAAAAGGTGATGTACTTTCAAAAGGAATGGTGCTGTTAGACTTATATACTTTCCTCTATACTGTGAGCTCAATTGTTAAGTTTGATAAATTTTTAATTAGCATTACGTCAAGAAATGACAGCTGGTTATTATTTTCTATTTCTATGGTAAATTTTATGTTAGGGTCCATATTATTTATTCTATTAAGAAATATGTACAATTCAGATAAACCATCATTCCATACTATGAAAATGTCGTCCACATAACGATACCATACTGACGGATATGTTATCGTTCAATTATCGTAAGTTCAGTTATCGTAAGTTGGTATCGTAAGTTGTTTCTACCACCGTCTAACCATAGTTTAACGTCGACCACTGATTTCATTAACCTAATTAAGGATTTGAAGCTCAATAAAGAGAGTATTTTAGCAAGTTTTGACATCATTTCACTTTTCCCATCAATTGATGTTGACGAAGTAAAATTACTCATTAATAGCTTTATTGATAACGAGCCATGATTAAACTCATAAATGAAGACCACCATAAAATCTGGACTTAACCTACTGACTGAAAATAACATTTTCATGTTTAATAAGAGGATTTATAAGCAGACTAAAGAAGCACCAATGGGTTCCCCCATCTCAAGTATTTTAGCCGAATTCAAATTACGTCCATTTGAAGAAAGAATTTTAACAGACAGCATTTTAACTCCGTCAGTATGGTATCGTTATGTGGACGACATTTTCATAGTATGGGATCATGGTTTATCTGAATTGTACATATTTGTTAATAGAATAAATAATATGTACCCTAACGTAAAATTTACCATAGAAATATAAAATAATAACCAGCTGTCATTTCTTGACGTAATGTTAATTAAAAATTTATCAAACTTAACAATTGAGTGCACAGTCTACAGGAAAGTAAATAAGTCTAACAGCACCATTCCTTTTGAAAGTACATCACCTTTTAACTACAAACTTGCTCCGCTAAACTTTTATATAAGACGAGCCTTTAGTGTCTTCTCTATTAATCACCTTGAGAATGAATTAAATACCATTAGAAACATTGCAGTTGAGAATGGTTTCCCAATACGCATTATTGATAAGCTAATAAACTCACAGAAGAACAACATGGAAATAGAAAAAACTCCACGGAGTAATATGAAATATTGCAAAATGAAGTACATACCAGGACTTTTCGAAAAACTCAGACGTGCACTTTTTCGCTTCGGCGCAAACTTAATTGCCACTCCTCCAGCAAAACTGAAAAATCTAATTAGTGCCAAAATAGACCCGATCCCGAAGGATGAAGTTTCTGGAGTATATATAATTCCACTCAAAGCAGAAGATATTTATCTTGAATACATAGGAATGACTTCGCGTAAGTTCGTATTAAAGAACATTTGAGATATTTAAAGTACAACCGACCGACAACAGCCCTGTCAAGACTTAACCAGAAGCAGAATATACAAGTTAATTTCGAAGATGCAAAAATTATATATCCCCAAAAGAATTATCATGATTTAATTATCCGCGAATCAATAGAAATTATTACCAAAGAAAATACCGTTTGTAATGATATTTTATCCTACAATATACCCAGAATTTGGCTCAGTTTGCTTAAAGTATCATAAAACGAGTAATATTTCACTTCCCTATACCCATGTTTTATTTTCCCATTGTTTCCCGGATCCTAAAATTGACTTCCACTTTCACTCATTTCGTTATCATCTACGTGGATTTTGAAAATTAGACTTTAATAACAATAGTATTTCTTATATTCCTCTGACGAAGACTATGTTTTTTATAGTTGAAAGTACTAAGGTATTAAAGTAATTTAACATCTTTTAAATGTTGTCATCTTTTAAGTAGTTTTACACATAGTGTAAATTTAAGTTTAAAAGCAGTACATTCTTTCTAAGAAATTCCTATAAAGGAAAAGAAAAGAACTTTCGCGGCAAATAGCTTTTAATATTACGACATCGATCTAATACTGTATTTTTAAAATCCTTTCTCACGAATTAATATTTAATTTATTCCAGATTAATACCTATGTATTTTCTTGTAAACGCTAAGCTTCCTAGGAATTTTACATATCAATGCATTACATTACTTGCACATAATAAATAGGGAAACTGTGCATTGAAATTTCGCATGAATATTAAAAGATTTCATTTATAAAGGTTTCAAACTCATTCAATCACTTTCTTTTAGTATCTCTATTCATGGATAGAAAATGCTCTATGTTTGGATTTCTGATTAAATATTCATAGATTCTTCGATCTGAAAGGCAATCAGTTTCAAAATAAACAAAGTTACATTTTCAGTATCTCTCTTGGATCTTATCTTATTGGTCGATTAAGGAAAATTCTTGCCAATCTTTTTGATAAAGATGTCTTTCCTAGTGTATGGGTATAATTTTGTATATATATATATATTTATAGTTATGATAAAAAAAATGTTGATTCTAAAAAGTTTTTATGAATTTTCATAAGTTTATTTTTAATTTTCGTATGTAGTATGTATATTGGAAAGAAAACTGTTCAAAACTCCTTTTATTCAATGGACTTTTTAATAAGTGTTATTTTCGATAGAATCCATGAATGCAAAAATTCGAATGAGACTTTTTGGATGAATACAGTTAATCTGTGCTAAAAAAAGACACGCAAAAAATGTATAATTTTTTATAGTAATAATGTTGGCTCAACGATTATTTTTGCAAACAATACATCATTTTACTCATATCCATTTCAAATACACTGAATATTTTAAAAAATTACAGCGTAGGAAAAAAAATTAAACACCCCCGACTAACTCTGCAACTAATTATAATGGAAGAAAGTTACTGGTACCAAACGATTCGAAATAAAGGCTACTTTTAAATGATCTATATAAAATTTTCTTGGGGGGGGGGGCATCTGCAAATCAAAACCAGACCAAACTTGTGTTTATTTATTTCAATAGCAACACCCAATTTCGACAATATATTTTAAATCTTCGGTTCAAACAATGCCTAGAAATGAAATTTCAAGTCATGTGGATGATACGTTTTTGATTTATAAACATACAAAATTTAGAGCTTCTAAAGTTAAATTACATTTTCATATTTTTATTAATATCTCCTGAAATTCTAATTCTAATGTGATAATTTTTCGTGTGGTTATAATACTAACAAACTCAAACATAAATACATTGAATTTGTAATTTAAAAAAATTATAATATAAATTATGAATTATGAAATTAATATTCGAAAGAATACGAATTGCAACCTATAATTTGTTTTATAGATTTATATTTATTATGTTCTGCTTTATGCGAATTCTCAATTTCAAATTTTTCTTAGAAGTAGTTTTCGAATTATGATTAAAAACGTGAAAAATTTGGCTTGAAATAGTCGAAACATATTAAGCAAATGGAATGGTCATATTGGCAAGAAATTATACATTAATAGAAGTGACATAGTCATTCTGTAGCATTTCAAAAATCGAGTACAGAACTTCAATTTGTATACAGCCCCTAAAATAGGCTCATTTTAAAATAATTAATTTCTCTGAAACTAATCGTACAAATTTTATGAAAATTTGTATTTAGGCTAATTCAAGGGTGTAGAATTTGTTTATGTTATCAAACTTGGGTATTGCAATTGAAAAATACAAAGTTTGGATTCGTTTTCATAAGTAAATGGTCCCCAAGTAAATTTCATATACGTCATTTAAAAGTATACTTTATTCTCAATCGTTTGGTACCAGTAACTTTATTCTACATTAATTTGTTGCGAAGTTAGTACGGGCTGTTCACTTTTTTTCCCAAGACTGTACATTAGGGTGGTCACAAGCAACATGGGGAAAATTTTTTTAAATATTTTCTTCTGGGGGACCCCCCCCCCCTAAAAGTTGCCAATTAGTTAGAAAATGAGATTGGAAAAGTTTCAGCTTAATTGAGTAACATTAACCCGTGCCTCATCGAGGTTGAATTCTTGAAAATTCGCAATTTTTGGCAAAAAATTGTAGTATTTCTTTCTTTAAGTGAAAACTATTTGTCTTAATTCTTGTTTTATTTCATAAAAACTGTTGTTGCCTTGAAATTTTACTCTCATCAAAACTTATATATAATGAACATTTAGTATTTTTCAGGTCAGCTCGTGAACCATACCCTCAAACTCTGCATTTTTGAAAAATAAGTGAAAAATGACAAATTAATAATTTAATTACTTTTGATAATTTTTTTGCATTATTTGCAAGGCAATAGAAATTGATCATCTTTTGTAACTTTAAAAATATTTCGCGAATTATAATTAATTATTATTTATCTAGTTCTGTGTCTCGAAAGAGAGAGCTTCTCGACTTGTATTGTAGTTGAAGCGCATTTCAAACGGACCTCTGAATTTCTCTTTTTATTACAAGACTGTTTTTGTTACATGCTATCGTTATCATTTTTAGAATTAGCGAAACATTCCGGAAAATCACCTTCCCCTTTAGGTATGATGGCAGAAATGTTTTTTTTTTAATTGGCCACATGTCTCATGAAATCATCGACAGTAAGTTGCCATGGAATTGTCAAGTTTTATGTATCTTATTTTATAACATCCGCAAAGTGAAACTGAATGCCAGAGAAGCTACTAGACTTAGGGTACATCCACCAAATAACCACAGACTTTAATTTTAAATAGAAGTGCAATACGGCTCCGCAAATAACTACCTAGTAAACAAAGAACTCAGCTCATCAAAAACAGATTTAAAAATTCCAATTTAGACAAAATTGTTGTTCACTTTGATGGAAAACTGATTACTCATTTTTTTAATAAGAAACATGTAGAGTGGATAGCAGTTTTAATTAGTTGCGGAGATGAAGAACAGTTACTACGAGTTTCTCAGCTTGAAAATAGAATCGGAATAATTCAGGCGAAAGCTGTATTTTCAGCAGTTGAAGATTGAGGGGAAGTTGTTAAAATCCAGGCAATGTGTTTTGATACAACTTCGCAGTAAACACAGGTCTCCTCAAAGGAACCTGCATTTGTCTAATAGCAATTGTTAAAGGAAAAATCTTCTTTATTTACCATGTCGCCACCATTTTTTTTTTTTAATTATCCTAAAAGATGTTTTTGATTGTAAAGTGGTCACAATCACTGCTCCTCAACCAGACATTTAAGAACATTTCTGATTGGGTGGTCTAAATTAAACCACTACGTATAAAAATTCTGTTTAAGATTATGTACTAGATATAAATAGTTAATTCAGAAGAAAATTTGAGTTTTCTTACAGAACCTTTAAAAAATAACAGCCTAGGGATGATTATATAGAATTTATCCAACTTTGTTTAATTTTTAAAAACGTCTTTCTCCAAAAGACATTTTTTATGGCAGCTGGTGCTTTTAGTCATGTCAGATGGATGGCACAGGCCATTTATTCTATCAAAATGTATCACATCATATCCGAATAACAAATTTAAAAAAAGAAGGTAGTAGAGAGTTTTGCTTATTTCTAATCAATATTTATGTGTAAAAGCGTGCTTCATTACTCCCACTTTAGCCCCCCAATCCAAGATCTGCAATTAATAAAATCACTTGTTGACTACAGAAAAATTGATAAATAGGTTGAAGACTAAACACTCGCTAAAATGATAAACCACCTTTGGCAACATAACTCGGATCAAGTTGCATTTTCATTTTTAGATGATACTTTTGAAGAAAAAAAAACATAAACATGGCTGTAAAATTAACGTCATTCGAAGAAGAAAATGATGATGATGATAGGAATGTAAGAGCACAGAGGGTTTCAACGAAGTGGATTATTTATTGAACAAGGAAATGGATGTTTTTATTTCATCTTAAACTGTAAAAATTTTTAAAAGATTTTATATTAATAAGCAATTTTTAAATACTGATCCCAATGTATGGTGTGAAAAATAAACCTTATTTGAAAGCAAAAAATCAGTGAATGGTTTTAAAGTAGTCAATGACACAGCTGAAAGGGGAATAAAATTAATCCGAGATTTCAATTCCTGTTTAACAAAAGACGAAAAACAAAAACAGTATATGCTAAAAGTTGTATCTAAATGTAGAAAAACTTTTCAAGATTCTTCAAAAGCCACCTTATTTAAGCCATTACCACCTTAACGTGACAATTGTAAGAGATAATAATTTGTTTTCTTTATTATGTTTCCTTTCTTGTAACACAACTTTAATAATAAAATGCATCTGAGCATTATTTTTTCTCCTTTTTATACTTTTTTGCCCCCTCAGTTTTTTAATTCTTTCAGATTAAAATTTAATTTTTTTCATTTTCTTTGAATTTTTTTAAAATTAAAACCTTTATTATGTGCAAAATGAAAAAAAAAGAAAAACAAAAGGTGGAAAGCAGATGAAATGGAATGTCATAATGTTTTTTTCGCATTTTCATAAAAAGTCAATTTTTAGGATTCGAGTGAAGTGTGGTCCGGAAAAATGCGCATATATTTAAATCTATACATTTTTAGAAAAAAATGGTGTGTGGTTCTTCAAAGAAAAACCTTTTTTTATAAAATGAGACCTGCATTGTGTTTCTAGGTTCAACTGTATTTCATGAAGGGAAAACAACATTTTTTTGCGAAAAATCACGTTTTTTTCAAACTTTAACCTCAATGAGGCACGGCTTAACATTAACCAAATGAGCTAAAACTTTGCCAATCTAATTTTCTAGTCAATTGGCAACTTTTTGGGGGGTCCCCCCAAAAAAATTCGAAAATTGATTTCTTGTGACCACCCTACTGTACATTGCATAACCTTTCTGTTTTAACTCTCTATCTACTGACGGTACTTATAAGTACCACTCACTTTAAACTTTTATCCCATAGCGAATATTACTGATATTCTAATGGTACTTTGCAAAAACACTCTTTTAACTCCACTTTATCCAGATACATGGCAGCAGTAGTTCTAGATTTGTTATTTTAGCGAGGAAGGAGGAAATCTTTAACACAGTCAATGAGTCTTTTGCCGACATTTTGTAAAGATTGTCATGCTCGTCTTTTTATTGCTGCAAACACAGTGAATGATAAAAGATAAGTGTTGGATTTTTTTTTTTTATGTGTTCATTATGATTTCAGAATACAGTTTGACTGTGAACGGTGTATGTATTTGATTTAACAGTTCAATTACTCGGAGGTACTTATAAGTACCGTCAGTACACTGGGTGTTGGAGAAAAACTTCTTGTTTACATTTCGTCTGTGTAGTTATCCATCGTTTTCATCTGATATAAAATGTAATTACTAAAATGTAGTGTAGTAATGATTTCCCTGGTATTTTTTTTTCTGTTTCATCGCTATTTTTTATAGAAAATTGAAAAAGTTTTGGCACCGGCTCGTTTTTGCTATGCGAGAAATGGCATATGTAAATTCGTATATTGCATATGTGGCGATGAGAGAGAACATTTTGTGCCTGGAATATAGACGTCGCATAGCTAAAGGACTGCTAACAAGATTTAAACCTAAAAATAAATTGTTTTTTTTTTTACCCTTTCCGCGGCAAGGCGGTGTTAAAACAAATGAAGTGTGCGGCTAAAGTGTTAAAACAAATGATTGGCACCGGAATTTGCCAAAATATTTATTTTTAAATAAGAAAAAGTCTATATTTCACATACTTATTAAATCGAAAATATTTTCTGGTGCCATTTGAAATACTTTGTGGGTTTTCTATTACGATATTTTAGTCATAGTGTACTGACGGTACTTTAAAGTACCACTTTAATTAATTACCTCTAAATAATTAAATTTCTCACGGATGAGGATTTTTTTAATGTTTATCCTTTAGTTTTCATTGCAGTAACTGAAAAAAATATTACATGAAAAAAATTGCAGTAAATCACAATACAGTAGATAAAGGGTTAAAACGAAAAACTTTCCTGTCAGAGTTTAAAGCTTTTAAGTGTAACACTTAAATAAAAATTTACCTAAATTAATATAAAAGGTTTTTATTAGTAAGAAATTATGTATTGTAGTCTTTAAATTGTGCAATATGTTTAACGCAGGCTGAGTTACAAACCATCAAACTCAAGGGGATATAATGAGACAGTATATGAGGTTAATATGCGACAGTATGTGATGCTGATATGGTACAGTGCTTTGGACTGTAAGAATGTTATTCTATGATATAGATTAAATAACCATTTTTTTTTTAAACTATGTAATTTTTTATCACAGCCTAATAATATATTCTTCTATAATTGTTACAGATTTTCAATTAAATGATTTGAAATGTTCGGCAGTCGATTTTATAACTTAGTTTTGCACCTTTACCCAAATTTGACAATGAAGATTAAACCTTGCGTACTTTTTAATAAAGAAATGGTGCGAAATTGCACACCGAAAGTATGTAAAGGTTTTATCCACAAAATATTTTAGATGAAACCGCTTAAAATTTGAAAAGAGAAACAATATATGCTGTTTCAAATGGGATGAAGAAAACTTAAGTAATGAAGAGAGGAGTGGATAGGAAACAGAAAATTTAAAAATAGAAAAAGAGGAAGAAAATTCAAGAGGACTTAAATATTTTAGCAAATTCAGTAAGAGAAAGGAGATAAAGAGAGGGAGTAAAACTAAAATATAGAAGAAAGACAAACCAAACCATAAAAGGATAAAAAAGTTACAATTGATAAAAACTATGCAGGAGGAATGAAAGATTCAGATTATTACACAAGCATAGAAATTAATATCCAAATAACGGATGAGTTATCTGTAGTACAATGTTTAGAACTATGTAGTGTGGAAATCAACAAGTAAAACAGAATTAAAAAAAATACATTTTCACCAAAGGATGCTATGATCGAGTCTCTTGCCACGAATGAACAGAAATCCAGTGTGCTTTTAGATATTTATGATGCAATTTCAACTACGGGAAACTTTCTTTTGAAAGATGAATTTTGTGAAAAACAGAATTAAAAAGATGTATGTTATAATACGTGTACATTAGAAATGAACGAAAAATCAGGCATATATTAGGTCATTGAATACGAAACGTCCGACATGAAAACGTTTATTTTATTCAGAAATTCTGAATTCATACCAGAAACTTCTGAATGGTTTTTCTTTTATTTATGGAATATCTATCATCTTATAAAGTAAAAGTAACTAAAAAAAACTTTCTGATGAGATTTCGAAATTTCTAAATGAAAAACCGCTTTCAAATCGGATGTTTCATACTTTATGACTTAATAATTTAAATTCTTTCGTACCACATATTTCTAGAAGCTGTAGATAACGCTTTGTGTTTATACTTTCCAACACTAAATCCGACGGCAGTGCCGTCAAAGAAAATATAATTTTTGGGATTGGATACATTATAAAGCAATACAGGCAGTAGCATAGCGCTTGGGGCGGGTTCGATCATTTTACTACCAGCACTATTATACGAAAATTTGGTTTTATTTAACCCTTTAAGGGGCAAGCATTTACGTTTGTGAAACGCTGAATTCCCACCGGAATCTTTGAAAAATTCTATTTCAAAATAAGTAAAAGCGATTTTACGGCTTTTTTCCACCAAAGTTAGAAAAGTAAAATTTAATAAAATTTTTCTGGTGTAAAACTTCATTAATCGTAGGTGGTGTATAGTATATACCGGTGCCCCTCAAGGGGTTAATCATTGAACGTTATACGATTAAACAGAGCAAAATTCAGCATACAATAATACCGATAGTAAAATGACCCCGACCCTCCCTCATCCCCAACGCTAAGCCACTGGTTGCAGGTATATGCGATTTACACACTATGTAGATCTTGACACTGCAATGGTAGTATAGCGTCTAGAAGATATAGTGTGTAAATTGGTTCTTCCAATAACCCTTTAAAAAGTAGTAAGAAATGTAATCGCGTAAATTTTGAACGATGCTGAATGACAGATGTCGATCGCAGCCACATCTGCTAACTGATCGCTGGCCGAAACACTTCCTCAATTGAATCTTTATACAATGTTTACGTCTGAACTACCAGATGTCGCTGCGATCGATATTTATCGTTCAGTATCGTTCAACATTTATGGGATAGAATTGTTTAGCACTTTTTGTTAGGCTGATTGCTACACTCTGCCTTCTAGACCATATACCGATAGACTAAATTGAAAGATTCGTAATATGGCTTAAACCTAATCAAAAAAGAAGAAAGTAAGTCTATTTATAAATTGTTCAAATGCGACAAGAATTTTTTTTATATATATAATAACGATCAAGAATCATTGGCAGATTTCATTGCAAATACCATAAGGCAAGAAATTGATCCAGTTGTCTATGAAACACTAACATTTAAAAATCATAATAAAAGAAGATTTTTTTTATATTTTAGCTGACATTAAAAATGGAATTAGAAAGTCTATTCGCTATAAATAAGTCTGTCTTATAAACGAATAAGGGAGTTAACAATCCACTGTTTGAGGGGGTTCTAACGTTCGATCTAAGGACTCATTTCGTGTATAAAACGATGAAATCTTTTGAGTGGTAATTGCGGGATACTGTTGCTGCCCTGCCTCTTCTGGAAACATCATTAAAAATCAGGAAAACCATTTGTAAATTTCCTAGATGTGTAAATATTAATGAACAATGAAATAAATTAATCAGTCAAGATCATAGACTACATTTTTATTTTTCAATAACGTGTGTTATATAATACCAAATTTACTTTTAAAATCGCATAAAAATATAAGTACAGTCAGTATCGGTTATATGGTCACCCATGCGGTCCTGAAAAATATGACCTTATAACAGGGGTGATCTTATATGCGGTGTAAGCAGGAATTTTATTTTAGACAATAAAATGTTATTAATGTTAGTTATACTAGTACAATAATGTACAAAGAAGCTATGAATATAATTTATAAAACAAGAGGTATAAAGAATTGCTTTACGCTTAAAATTTCGAATTGATGAGTATACTCGTAGTAGTAAAAATAATCTTTTATGCAGGTTTGTTTGTTTTTTTATCGCAGTTGTTAAAACTACTTTTTCGTATTCACGAACAGTTTTAAAATGTTCCTCTGTGGCTTTGGGATTGGTAAAAAAATATCTGGACGGATTTAGTGCTTTGAGAGCTTCTGGTCGCGTTGTCGGTTCAGCTTTGAATTTACTTTCATTATCATCGTTTCCATCAGTGTTTATATTTAAAATTTCGGAAAGCATTTCCAGTATAGAAGCTTCATCATGGATTTTACCGAACTCACGTCAGTTGCGGATATCTAGAAGAAAAACACCAATAGGCGTGAAGAACATTTTAACACGACTTACCCTTCGCCCAATAAGCAGTCTTTTTCGGAAGGTAAATACCTGCAAAGGCGCGACTGTTGCCTCTCGTGGGTAAAGTCCATTAGTAGCAATCTCATTGTCAACAACTGCATATGTCAGTTCGCCATATATTGTGCAAACGGCATTCCGTAGTTCTTGTGCAACTTCAAATAGGGACACATCATCACCATCATCATCACTGATGTTGTCTTCGAACGATAATTCTTCACATTCTGGAAGCCAAGGATGTAAGAAACAATTTTCAATGGTCTTCTTTGATATCATATTCCAACTCTTGTCTACGTAACACATGGCATCTAACGCAGTCACGAGAAACTTCTTTTCTTGATCAATGGTAGCAACGACGTTTTTTAGAAGCAGCTTTCGATAATTTATCTTAATATTTTTAATAATCCCTTGATCTAATTGTTGTGCCACCCTGGTTCAGTTTGAGGCAAGAAAACAAGTTCAATCGGATTTAAATTGGGAATCATGCAATAGGCGGTACTGTTGTCTGAGATTATAGCCACTTGTCTGTGGAAATTTCATCGAAACGCCGAATTTCCTTTGTCATCCAGGCCTTTCGGTTCGCATCGGAAGATACATGCAAAAATTTGCAGTTTTTCAAACAACGAGGCTGGAGAAATTTACCAATAACTAATGGAGTCAATTTCTCTGAGCCATCCATTCATATTCGCAGCTAATAAAACTACCAATCTTTTTTACTTACCTTCCCACCACTTCATTTTTCGTTCTTAAAAGTAACAGTTTTATCTAGCAAGACATGAATAAAACAGCCCAAGTTTATCAAAATTAAAAACACCACAATGGCTGTACCTACTGAGAATGTCACTTAGCAAGTTAACAGCCATTCCTTCGATTATTTGGCAGTAAAATTCGGTTTTCCTAGTTATGCAGCAATTTTCAGAGATTTTTCTTTTACGATAATCCATGTATTGGGACATTCTGCAATATGACACATTTTACCTAAGTGTAAAGGTCCTTCCCAACATTCGCAAATGTTGAAACATGTTCTCGCTTTCTCTTTTGGTTGATCGCATCTTCTGTTTAACAAGGTTTGAACCCTAAGACGTTATCCGGTGTCTCTCTTTCTATCCGATCAGTCTTTGCGAAAGCCGCTTTCGATACATTCGATTTTTCAAAGCTTTCTACTAATTTGTTTTTTCCGCAATTGTCAATTTTTTCCGCAATTGTCAATTTTTTCATTTTGCTGACATCTTGTTTTACACGCAGCGACATGTAATGAAAAATACAAAAAACTAAAAATGCGTGATTTAACTTTTCTCTGCACGGAGGACAATTTTCATTCTGTCGCAAGGGGTGAGGGCATATTTTCCAAGAATCGGTATCTAATGCGACAGTTGAGGGAGAAATCTCCAGAGCTTTGGAAACTCTTACCGACAGGAAAGTGTTTCTCTTATAGGCTGCAGCCGGGAAGAGGAGATCCCCTCCCCTCTCCCTTCGAGTGTCGACGGGCATTAGTCACGTGGTATGCAATGTTATCGCGATCTCTAAAGCTCCATTTATAAAGGAAAAGGTCTCCTTCTCATTCTAAATCTATAAAAATGTCAAATGGCCTTTCTTTTCCATACACAAAATCGTACTTGTGGATTTTAGCAAAAGCACGGGAGATTCAACGATGGAAAAATGGGAAGATTGACTAGAAGGAAAAAAGTCCCTCTTTCAGGATATCCATCCACTTCTTTCTAAAGCTATTAAAAATGAAAAGCACCGCGTAACCAATACAAAGAGGCCGACACTTGAAAATACTTGAATGTGAATGATACATCTATTTGGCACTTTATACCCTAAAAACGAAAGGAAAAAGCATAAAACTATAAGATATTATGCAATAAAAAGGGAGACAAAAGATGACCATATGACCATATATCCGATAATAGCCATTGTAAACTGACCATATAGGCGGTGTATTTTAACACGTAATACCTATTCAGTCAGTCCGGACTTACGAAAAGTGACCTTATAAGGGGAGTGACCTTATAAGCGGGTGACCATATATCCGGTACTGACTGTATTGTGATAATTATCTTCTTACATTTTTGCCATAAATTACCATTTAATAAATTAAAGAGGGATTTGTTTTAGTGAGTTTTCGTCAGTATTCCAGTGGACCCATGAAAGATGTCCCAAAATGCAGACAAAACGAGTAACAAAAGAATTTAATAATGCAGCTGAAACATTAGATGTATTGACACTTTGTGTCAGATTTGTCATTTTTTTAGTGCTTACAAGGAAGGTCTCCATACGGACATATTCAGAAAAATTTGAAAAATTACAGAGTGATCTTCTCATGTGGATACATTTCTTTATAAAAAAATTTTGCCGGAACCTCGATAGAACTTTCGTAAAAAAATAATGAAAATTTCCTTTATTTGGCGATTTACCATCGGTTGGCGATGAAATGAAATTTCGAAAAATTCTTTTTTATGTCGAATACTCTTTAAAATAAAAATGTTTCATATTGAACTTGTTTAAATAAATTTAATGTAAATAACTTTAGTTTTGTCAGTTTTAGTTTGAATTAACTACAATTTTGTCATATATATTATATATATTTATAATGAAAGTTAAATATCAAATTTCATGAATTAAAACAAAATTAAAATAAATTAAAAATGTTTCAATATCTCAAAATTAAGTACAATTGAGCACTGTCGATTCAGTTTTGTTGCTATGGGAACGACGAATTCTTTGATATTAAAATGAATAACTGTTAAATGAATTTTGCTTTTATTTTGGAATACGCTTAAATATATGAAAATATTTTTTATATATGAAACTGTTTTTAAAGTAATAAAATTAAATAACAAGCAACAAAAATATGTAGCACGAAAAAATGTATTTATTAAACTCTCTCATTGTTTAAATTCATTAAATACTTTTTACACGCATTCTAAAAATCAATTAACAAACAATTTTCAGGTGCATTACAATCGTTTGCTTTTTGCGAGGAAAAGTACTGCTCGCCAAATCGCGTGACGCTTTCAACTTTTTGCGCCAAATACTCAAAAGTATTTTATTTTTTTACAGACTTTCTACTGTAATTCCGCCGCTAAATTTGACAGATACTTTATTACATATAAGTAGTTTAATTGGTATTTTTTTTAATATATATTCTGAAAGGAGACCATCCTTGTTAGAACTTAAAAATAGTGGTGTTCCATATCAGTCTAACTCCGTGGACAAAGCTCCCAAATTCATTAAATTAAAGACATCGAAAAGCGGCAAGGGACGACCGTTGCGGCTTTTTTAAACGAAAATCTTTTTTTTTTTTTTTTTTTTTTTAGATTTTTTTCTTGCAAATTTCGTAGAAACGTACCTTGAATGAAGGTATGGTATACTATGGTAATCTTTTAGGGTAGTTTACGATTTAATTGCATTTCACATGCGTGACAATGTGTACTAAAGCTTCAAAATCTTAGTGTTAATAATTAAGCTTTTCATACAATATTATTAATTTGGCGGATTGTTTTGTAACCATTTCATAAATTTTTAACATTCGCTTTTCATGACGTACGTTTTTCAAGTAAAGATATATTAATAAATTTTCGTTTAACTGTATCATATATTTTATTTTAAAAACACGTCTCTAACATAAAATACCAAGTCAAAGCATTAGCAAATAAATTGTAACAAAAAATACAATTCTGTTATAAATTAAACTCAAAATGTTATGTTTAATTTTTTCAAGATAAACAAATATTCAAATTCTGTGCTTTAATGTATATTCATAGAAGTTTTATCTCAATTTGCAATGCAAATAATGGAACATAGTAAAACATTACAAGGTAAGTGGCACATTTTAGGTTTTTTATTTATCTTTCATTTTGGAAACAGAAAAGCCATTAACTAATTGAGATTGTACCGTTCTAAAAAGCAAGTTTGTTTTTTTTTAAACACAGTAAAATATTGTTATATCTAATTTCTTCATGAATTAGGGAAATATTTTATATTTTGAAATAAAATGAGTAGTACAAGTTTTATTCTACGGTATATATTGCGCTTTTTTCAAAACATATTTGAACAGTTTTTCATTGCACAATTCTTTCATTTCTTTTTATTATTTATAATTTGTTATTTATTAAATATGCTTAATAGTTTAAGGTAATATTGTGAAATGTGTTAAATTCCATGGGAAGAGTTCATCAAGTAAATATTTTTGTGTTCGTGTTGCTGGTTTCTTGCTCTTCTACTTAACCTTTTTATTACGGGCTGGGACTGGCGACTATTTTTATATTTACTCTTACCACAATTTACAAAAACAATTTCTTTTAGGTAGATTTCTCTTGAAATTATTACGGTATAAGTATAATGGCCGATAATAGTTTTCAAAAAGTGGTGCAAATAGAATAAAATAATAGTTTGTGGGACGACATTTGTCCCAACTAGTGTTATCAGGTCTCCCACGTAAATCGGGGCTCCAAATGCTCTGGACACCAGTATTTTAAAGTAATTTTTTTCGTCTCATCTAATGTCAGAATTATCTGCGATTAAAGATGGGGAAATAAACTGTAACAATCCACCGACTTTTGCAAAGACGAATATATGGCGAAAATATGGCAATATTAAATATGTCGAAACAAACTGTAAGTAGTCAGTGGTGTCCAGAGCCTTTGGAGCCCTGAATTGCGCGGTACACCTGGCAACACTAGTCCAAATCCCGTAATCAAAGGGTTAACCTAAGCTTACACAGTATGTAGTCCCCGAGCAACCAAGCTACCACTATTTAGAAAAATTTGCCTTGTTTAATGACAGAAATTTTGAAATTAAATAGCGCGAAGATTACCCTTAGTAATTTGTAGTGGCTACAGGCTTTCAAGAAAATCGTTGAACACCCAATGCTTGGCTCCCACTGTTCCTTTTTGTTAACCAATATTTTTTAAGAAAAAAATTCGTTGTAGGTTTTTGCAACAATTGCAACAAAGATGCCTTTCGAGGTAAGGTTCAACGAAAATTATAAAGAAGATTTTACTTTTGAAAAAAGTGGTGTTCAAAATTCGGACCGAGTTTGAGTTTTGCCAATCTTAACTCCTTATCAGTTAACTTTTCTAACATAATAATCTAAAATTATGGATAAATACCACTTTTTACGAAAAGCAAACTTTGCCTTATTTAACTGAAGAATTTCTAACATTAAACATATTTAAGATTGTTACTAAATTTTAGTGGTAATCGAAAGGTCTGAGTAACGAAGCAAAGAAACTTTTCTTACACGTACAGTATATGTGTAAATCAGTTCAGTGGTTAAAACACCGATGTACCGAAGACCGACCTAATCAAAGATTAAAATTATGTGCACTTTCCAATACATCAGCATTTTACAGCTGAGCACCATTAATCTCTTTAAGGGTGGTGGGATATAATATATCTCACTTAATTTTTATTCTAAAATGCCACATTTACCCCAAAATTTTGAAATAAAATTTTGCTTTTATAATTTAAGTAAAGATAGCTCAAACTTAATTGTAAATATTTTTTTTTATTTGTAAATCCTGGTGACAATCAATCATTTCAGCATTTCAGTAACAGAAGTACTTTGCCCCTGGAAAGGTTAAACTGCATTTTACAAATATTCCACAAAAAATAATTTCCCCATACTTATTTCTTTAAAAAACTAAAAGATACGGATTATATTTGGTTATACATTCGTCATAAAAATGAGTTATAATTAGACACCGGCCTTTAAACGCCTCATTATGTACTTTTTAAAAAATATTTTGACAACAGCTACATGTAACAATCAATTTAACAGTTAATCATGACAACGTATTGTCTTGTACGTTTCTTATTCTTCCATGCGTGTTAATAGGATAAACAAATTGCATTTATAATTTTAAATCTAGTTAATTTAGTTCCATACATTTACAATACTTAAATTCATTTCGAATTGACTTATTAAATTATATATGACTTAGATTTCTTAATTTTGTGTAGTCTGTTCTTCCTAGATTAGGCGTAAATGTTATTGACAGGTAAATTAGATTGTCTTTAAGTAATTTATTTTGTGACTATTTCACAATTTGGAAGTGAATTTTGTAAAATAATACTTTGTCAGGCCTAAGGGTAAGGATAACAGATTTATAGTAAAGTAATATTTCCCTTATTTCATGAAAACAGTTTTGTGTTAAAACATGGCTACTATTAGTTTGCGAAATTCCTGGTATCCTAACTCCTATAATTCCCTGATGCGTACGAACAGTGTTGGCAGTATCGGCTCCTTACTGGCATTTTGGCGAGCACTAAATGAGTGGTTTTAAAATTTATTGTTTTTTTTTACCATTATTTTTTAAATAAATCTTTGCCCTGTTTAAGGGTATAATATTCTGCTAATAAATAAGATAAGGGTTTCTTTTAAAAATAGTGGTATAAATAGTATAAACTTGGCAGCCATTCAGTTAAAGTGCCCCCAAAAAAAGCCAATCACGAACCGCCATTATCTATTTGAACATTTAATAACGCTCCCAAATGGTCAGCACAACAGTATTTTCTAAGAAAAAAATCCTTTTTAATATTTTCCATGAAAATTTTGTAGAAACAATCTACAAAGGTTATTTCTATGACAAATATTGTAGGCACCTGCTGCGAAAAGTTTTCTTAGAAAATATTGATATTCAAAAAGCGTGCCATTTGGGATACCCGAGTTTAAGATCGGGGTCTTCAACCTGTTGATCACAGCCCAAGTTACAACTATTTATTATAGCACAGAAAAATTTACCTCATTTATTGACAGAAACTTTGTGATTAAATAAGGCGAAGATTCACTTTCGAAATTTTTGGCGAAAAAGACTTTCAAACAAAACGTTTGAAGACTTTTAGTTTAGAAGCTATGACAATTTTGTTAAAAACTTGCGCATGCGTCAGAAAAGCTATGGGTTAAATCGATTTTAATAAAACATTATCGGTCGTATGCCTGATGACGCAGAATGGTAAGTTCTTAAATTGCAGGAAAAAAATAGGCCACTGGTAATTTTTATTCCTATCGTATGCCTAGGTGTAAATTTTAGAATGGTATGAATAATTAATGATGGTAGACTTTTTGTAATTATATATTCAATAATACAGGTATTGAATAATTTTCACTAATAATATATTTTCATTACTCTCGTACAGAACAAACCCTTTCTAGCCATTTAGAAGCTTTATGTAACCATTGTCATTTATGGAAACATGCCCTTTCGATACAACTACGATGTTTTGTACAACTTCAGACTTAAGAAATAGCGAAAAATTGTCAGATCATTTAAAATACTAAATCAAACACAAGAAATTATTTTTTTTTTTCATTAAACAGTACCTAAATAAATATCTATGGAATGAAAAGTATAGTGTCCAATAAAGTTATGCTGAATAAGATTTTCTTTTGTGTCAATAAAATGGTTAGGCTGAATCCCAAAACAGCCGAGACACTTGGCATCGTTCAAT
This sequence comes from Maratus speciosus, assembly GCA_963932465.1. Lineage (NCBI taxonomy): Eukaryota > Metazoa > Arthropoda > Arachnida > Araneae > Salticidae > Maratus > Maratus speciosus. Next base: position 55,875,224 of record OZ010787.1, read on the forward strand.
TTGGCGAGGCAATAAATGGATCTTTGTTGTTACCAGTTCGTTTCGTAAATTCTTTCCACGCCTACAGTTGTGTGATCTTGAATTTGGATTGGTTGATTTCTTGTGTATTGGATGGCTACGCCTACCTTTGACAACTCAACTCCGCATGTTTTGTAATTTGTGTACAACGAGGTGTAGAAGAAAGAAGTTTTGTAATTGTAAAATTAAATTATGGTAAGGCAAGAGTTTGTTATTGTTAATATTTTTTGCTGTTTTCAGTTGTAAAATTTGAAAGTTAAAGTACCTGTGTAATTTAGTTTGAAATTGTGAGTATTTGTTCATTTTTTTTGCTGGAAAGTTAAATGAAGTTTATCGACGACTAAAAATTTACAAAATTATGGCAATTCAACATTTTATAGAGATGGTTTTCAAGAAAAGAGATGATTGTTCAGGTATGTTAATAATTTTATGTATTTTTTATTATAGTGTTTTATATTAGCCGTTTATTGTATATTTCTCATGTATGCTGACCTTACGAGTTTTGTACATTTTGATATTGCTATGCAGAGAGAACTGCTGAATTTTGATATTGCTATGCAGCGAGAACTGCTGAATTTTGATATTGCTATGCAGCGAGAACTGCTAAATTTTGAGATTGCTACACACCGAAAACTGCTGGTGACAGTGATGTTTTTTTTCGGTTAATGAACGCGAAGCGTTCATACATGCTCACTGATTGCCGCTTTAACGAGTTTCCTGCGTTTTTCAGATTGCGGCAGTTTCAGATTGCATTCGTTTTTCAGATTGCGGCAGAACTAGGTTGCTGTATTCAGTGATATATATTATTTTTTTATGAACGCGAAGCGTTCATACTTTTTTAAATTAGAAATGAATTGTTCAATGTTTACTATAATATAGGCACGTAGGGGAGAGGGGGGCACATGTGAACAGTACATATTTCACTCAGTTAATTTGAAATAAAAAAATTCAAAAAATTACCAATTGATGGTAGTACTGGTACTATCTTTTGGCTGAATGTTCAGAAGAGTAGGCCATTTTTATTTCTGGTAGTTGTAATTTGTTTGTTTTAGAAGGTGTGAAGTAAAAAAGTCTTCTAAGTTATTGAAGTAAAAATTCATTCAAAACATTTTTTAAAGTAAAATATCAGCATTGCGTTCTATAGTGGCATTAATTAGGTAAGTCTACAAAAAGTTTTGTTTCCTTATTTCAGTTAAATATATATATATATATTTTATAAGTTAGGCTGAAGTTGGTAGATGGGGCACTTGTGAACAGAACATATGGGGGCAGAAGTGAACAGTTCACAAGTGTATTTTTTAAGTCTGTGAATGCATTTTTTTTAAGTTTAAAATTTAATTACCCTTGTCAAACATTGAGCTATATATTCAATGTTTTTAGGATTGCTTCACAGTTTTAATTTACTGGAAGTTAGATAACAATTAAAAGTGACTCAAAAGGAGTAGGCATATTAGTGTACAATTTTACGAATAATTTCTTGTATCTATGTTGAAACATTTATTGATTTATTCACACAACTAGAAAGAGGGCATCTAATTAGTCTTTATCACAGTTTTTATTCACAAAAAATTAATTTTGTCTTATTTATGCATGTGTTCACATGTGCCCAGCTATGTTCACAACTACCCCTCCACCGGGGCACATGTGAACAAATTTAGACAATTTTTAGAATGATGATATAAGTTAGAAATTCTTGATAAATGCATCCAAAAGTTTCACCAAAAGAACAAACAAATTGTAAATATTCATATAAATCAATTTTTGGTTCAATAGCTCATAACAATTTTGAGAAATAGTCAAAATTGTAAAAATTGTTCACATGTGCCCTCCTCTCCCCTACTTACAATATTAAATGACCAAATGATTTTTTCTGAAAGTGTTGAGAAATGAAAATTTTAATCATTATATCGTTACTCTGATTTGGAAAGGTACTTTAAAAATTTCACATTCTCAATAAACTTATGTTGAAATCGTTTGTTTTATTTTGAATCTCATAAAAATCAGCTTTCCTGTGTTTTCTAATGCATCGTTATTTATAAATGTTGTATTTCCCATGATTCCAGGGTGATGACGTAGTAAAAAACAGTCTGGAAGCATTCAGGAACGTGGACCAATCACGTTAGTTTTCAGGTTGCCGCATTTTAGATTGGCGTATGTGGGGTATTAGGCGCTTGTCAGAAAAGTCGCCAAATGGGGTGTATCGGCTGTTTTGGGAATCTGCCAATGGTTATTTTGATAAAATGTTAAGCTATTCTCAAGTAGGTAATCAAACTATAATAATCACAGATTAGTCTTAAATATGACACTTGAATGCTATTCTATTTTAACGGTAATTTACACACAATCATCCTGAAAACCGTTTTACCACATCAAACTACCAGCACTCTGAATCAATATATTTCTTATTTAACACGTTCACTGCCGCAAAAAGTAAGAATTTTCAAATTTCTGCTTGAAAGTCGTTTGCCACCACAAATTTTGAAAGGTATATTTCACTTTATTAATACAGCGAAATTGCTGCCAATAAATAAGGCAATAAAAAAAAATAATAATGGTGAGAAATTAATAAATTAAAGCCACGAATATTAAAGCTACGAGTATACTCGTAGCGTGGCAGTCAACGTGTTAACCCTCTGTCTACCAGAAGGGTCCAATGGACCCGAAATGTACATTCAAAATATTTATTCAAAACAAACTAAATTTATAAATCAGACAATAATAAGTTAAATAAACAAATTAAATAGTTTTAATTAAAAATTCTGGTGTAAAATGTTTTTATAAAACTTGAGTAAAATTTTCGGTAGTTCTAGGGTTAAACATCATTAATGATACATCTAGTTCAGAATATTCCAACATGGGCCTCGAAGACTACATAGTTACCGCTATTTCGTACAGAATAATTTGCCTTAATTAAGCCAGACATTTTGCGATTTAATAACACGAAAACAATAATCTGGAAATAGTATTGGTAAACGGTGGTTTTCATGCAAATAGGTTGGACATCCCTTATCTAGTACGTTAGATTTAAGGAAATAAAGAAAATCTAGTAAAATTTGTAAAAAGGTGAGGGTGAATGTTCAGAAAATCAAATAATCTTTTAACACTAAACATACCGGGAATTTTACTCAAGTTTTATAAAAATATTTCTCACCGGAAATTTTATTTAACACTATTTAATATTTTTATTTAACTTATTTTGTGTGTGATTTACTTTTATTTATTTTATGAAGAAGTTACTGGTTCGAATCGAAATATTTTCATTCGTATCAGCCAAATGACAGTTTGGTGGTACATTTAGTGTTAATTAACTCCTTCAATACTAGATAATTGTATCCTAAGTATGTAGAAGTATATAGTGTGGAAATCGCGTATACCTGTACATAGATTAAAATACAAGATGGGACATTTGCGGCAAAATCTGTAATGGCAACAGCACTGGCGTCACTACCGACAATGGGGAAGAATTAACAAGTCTCCGAAATTTACCTGAGTTGATGAAATACGTTTACTCTCTATGTTTTGAATATCTATTCTTTCCTAAACGAACCAAAGGCAGACGATATTTTTATTTATGTTTGATTTATTTAGATGAGTTGCTGTTTTTTTTTTTTTTTTTTTTTTTTTTTTTTTTTTTTTTTTTTTTTTTTTTTACTTGCTGGTTCAGCTTTAACTTACAAAATGATAATTATAATAATAACATAAAAGAAAACCCCCCATGAAATACTGTTGAAAACGTAAATATGTAAGTTAATCAAATAAAATTGTAATAAATTAAATTTGGGTATTGTGTTAATTTATTCACATCGAATACAATTTTATCATTATCTCTATGTTTTGCTTTATTTTAACGTTTAGATTTATATAATTCTAAAAATTTGTAAAAAAGGAAATTTTCGCTATCTATAATTTTATTATTACTTCCTATATTTTAGTATCACAAATATTATTGAACTGAATGTATGTTATTTACATTAAAAATAATCACTTTATTTTATCTGGGAGAAAGTGAAAATGCGTAAATTAAAAAAAAAACTATTGTAACGATTGTTTAATACATTAAACTTCATAAATTAATAAAACATCGTCTGTAAAAAATTTTCTACCAAATGGGAATATTTATGAAAATTTCTGGGACTTCTAAAGTGCAATATTTCGTATATTTTTAGATTACACCGTCGCTTTATGTAGCTTTAAATCCAATTATATCATATTTACTTAACGTATAATATTCAAGATGAAATTTTTAGCTTGTTTTTCGTTGCACTTAAACTGTTCACCCATCATGTACGAATATATATCAGTGCATGAACATAGAATAGATATTAGATATATAGAATAGAATATTTATTCTGTGTTCATGTATCGGTGTAACATTCTGTTGAAAACGTAAACATACAATATTAAAAAAAGAAAGATCACAATAATGTAGACGTTCAATAACAAAAGTATTACAAGGATGGGAAGTTTCTTCCCCATTGTCACTAAAAGCGCTGTGATCGCAATCGCATTACCACTACGCTCTATGGAAATGTCCTATATTTTATGTTAATCTATGTACCTGTATTGCTTTTGAATGTATCCAAAATATTACATTTTCTTAGACGGCGCTGTCATCAAATTTACTACTGGAAAGTGTAAACACTAAACGTTAGTTACAGCATCTAGAAATATGTGATGCGAAAGGAATTAAAAATATACCCCTGAATGAATGTAATGAATTTAAAATAATTTTCGTTCATTCCTAATGTATCGAGCATTACAACATAAATCTTTTTACTTCTGTTTTTCGCAAAATTTATCTTTCAAAAATAAGTTTCCCGTAGTTTAAATTGCATCATAAATATCTAAAAATACACAGGATTTATATTCATTCGTAGCAATAAACTCGATCATAGCGCCCTCTGGTGAAAATGTAAATTTTTGGATACCATCTCGCCTGTTTATTTCCACGCTATATACTTATTGACACCGTATCTAAGTGTTCACATATACCTGATTTTGAGCAAAAAATTATTTACGTTTCATTTTTTTTTCAAATTATTATGTCAAATTAATATTCAATTTAATATATATTAATATTTTGTCAAATATATTGAAATTATATAGTGTATATTGAAATTAATTATAATTATTATTATTATCAAATTATTATATATTATGTTTATTTAATATGAAATGAGCTATATCCTTTTCTCCTTGAATATTTTGTTTTATTTATTTATTTAAAACGAAACAAAATATTACAGGCTAGCATGATAATTATTTTTAATGATCTGTAGAACATAATCTGGGGAATTCTGTACATTTTGAACACATGAGGCGAGTACCTTTTCTTTTACCTTCTATCAGTTGTGGGATTTCTTCTTTTTCTCAGTTGGTGGAATTTGCAACAGCTGATGAACATTTCGATGCTGAGTTGAAGGTCCACTTCTCTCTGGTATTGGATCACATTGAAAATTATTTTTGTAACCCGCACTGTATTTCTCAAGTATTTCTCTGCAGCACAATATTATCTATATTTTTTAAATCTCATGTTCATCGTAACAGTTTGTGTGCCCATTTTCTTAACCATATGTAAGATTTCTGAGCTGGACTGTAGGGTTAGAACATTTGACCACTTTTATCTACTGATCCCATCATCTAGATGATTCCATCATATACCTCGAGGTGCTTGGGCTTGTAGGTTGCCACATCAGGCTAGATTTTTATTCAGGCATTACGAATTCTCACCAGAAAGTTTTAATAGTTATTTTTTCTTTATAAAATGATAGATATTCCAGAAATAAAATAAAAGTAAACTACTATTGAATATTTTGTGGTGGGAATTCATAATTTCCAAATGAGAAAAACGCCAGATGCGACAACACTGAGCCCTTTAGGGGAGGCAGCTATTTACCACAAAATAATAAAACAACACCCCACACTTCAACATTATAGATGCAGGCCTGCCACTTGTGAATATTTTTTAATTCTATCATGCCCCACTTTCCCAAAACAAAAATCTTTCACGTACGTTTTGACAATATGTGCAAGAGTAAAATACTATAAATATATTTTATAAAATAGTGGTGTGAATAGAATGTAGAAATAGTCTCCACTGGCAGTTTTGTATTATACATATTGTTGCCATCTGTCCCACATAAATCAGGGTTCCAAATGCTCTGTGTGACGCCAGTATTTTAAAGTAATTTTCTCTGCCTTATCTAATGGCAGAATTTTCTGCGTTTAAAGATGGCGAAATAAACTGTAAGATATTAGTGCTGTCCACAGTATTTGAAGACTTGATTTGCGAGACACCTGGCAACATAAATTGTACACGATGTACGGGTATGACGTCTGATAGGGGGGGGGGGGGGGGGGGGGTACGATGAAATCGTGACGTACGTACGTGTGGTAGGATTTAATAGTTTAAAATTTTATTTGACAATATTTGATTAACCCCTTGAGGGACACCGGTATATATTATATACCACCTATGAATAATAAAGTTTTATACCAGAAAAATTTTATTAAATTTTACTTTTCTAAGTTTGGTGGAAACAAGCCGTAAAACTGCTTTTACTTATTTTGAAATGGAATTTTTCAAAGATTCCGGTGTGAGTTCAACATTACAGGAACAGAATCACTTGCCCCTCAAGGGGTTAATAGTAAAATTAAAAAAATAATAATAATAATCTACCTATATACATGTAAAATAAAAAAATTATTTAAAAATGTTTATTTTGAAAAATGTAAATTCAAACAAATTATTATTTAGTGAAGCATGGTGTAAATTCTTTAAGGCACAGAAAATATGATTACGTCCCGTTACGTACAATCACTGTAAAAGATAATGTGCAACCTATCATTTCTATGAATCAAATAAATCTTCGCTCCTTCAAAAATGGAATGGCAATGCTTATCAGTTGCTTTATTCACGCAGGAATATCGATATGAATGGAATACTTTACGATTTCTCGGATGTATTTCTTGTTTTTTGCATTTTACCAGTTTTGCATCATTTCGTTCTTATCTGAACAACTTAAACTTTATCACAGAATTTTAGCAGTTGTGTTTATCTTGATTGAGTTTCTCACTTTGGACACGTTCATTGCATATATTCTAACATTGTTCGGTCCAAAAATTATGTATAAACAAAAAAATTCAAGCAATTTATTAACTCTCTCGCTGCGCAACCCGAGATATGCTCGGGCATGCATTTTTCCGTCTAATTAATACTATTTGGTTATTCGCACCGGTTATTTTTTAGAGAAAATTTTGTGTGGACATTCAGGACATTTTCCCCGATTACGATAGTCAAAAATTTCTGCTTTAAAGAACCAGTGATAAAAGATTAAAAATTCTGTAAAAGACGCTCATTTCGAAGAATTACTTACGCAGCGAGAGGATTAAAAGGAGTAAGTTTTTAAAATTAGTTAATGATAAGAAAATAATCTTTTTTAAAGCATTGATAAATTCTTTATGATTTGGGAATGAAATTCGTTGCAAAATTTGTTAAAAATTTCAATTAATTTTATTAGCTTGATTAATTAACTATATCTTGATGCAATTAAATTATACTTTATTATACAAAACTCTTAATTCAGGATTTAATTACAGAGATATGTAATTAAAATAATTTTATGCAAGAATTTTAGAAAACAAAGAATAGGTTTTTAATATTTTTAGCAATGATAAAGGTGTTTTCTTGCCTTCTGCAATTTTTGTTTTCAAGAATTCAAGAAACTTTACGTTATGTTTTGATTAAAAATAAAAATTTTCAAGTACCATGTGCTGCAATTTGTTTATACAACGCATCTCACCGCAATAAAAGGGTTGCCTTAGGCGATTTTTTTTTACTATTGTATTTACCATCATTTCCAAAAAATAATTTTGTAATACATTTCTAGTAGAAATATGCCTCTAGGTTTATTTCTGTTTGGGTCATGGTGGATAGAATTGTAAAATAATAGTCGCATATCAATTAAGCATAATATCAATTTTTTATACGTTTCTACCTATGATAACATTTTAATATTATCTTTCTTACCTCGTGTGTCCAAACTGACACCCTCCTTTGTTTCTTTGTTATGATTCCAACTTTAAATTTTCGCCTTTTATATTTCCATTTTTTTTTTTTTTTTCGTTTCTATTAGGCAGGTAAACTTTTTTTTTTTTCAAAAAATTGAATAAACTTTTATTTTGTTTTATAAATGCAGAAAGAGCACTATTCAAATATTCCATTATTGTGCACATAATCCTATAAATAAAATATTTCCATGTACAGGAATAAAAAAATAAACTTTTCCCGTAAAACTTATTTGAATTGTTTAGTAGGAAAACAACATTACTTTAAGAATGTCGAAATGTGTATAAGGCTTTTTAAAAACTTTTATTTTTTATGAGTTGTTTCACATAAACTTTCGGAATATAAAAGTGTATTCTTTCTTTACATTTTTTTTTCTTTAGTACCAACAAGATCATTATAAAGATATACATATCTCTAAAATTGAATAAGTTATTCTTATTAAAATTGATCGTAGTGAATGGGGACTATATATCAAATTAGAAGTGCAAATTTGTAATCTTAAAAAATAAAAAAATACTGGCGATAATACATATGCAATTGGTATTAAGGGGGAAGTTTACCTCAAAATGATAAAAAAAATTAATTTTTTTTTTAAATATTAAATGAAAGCCTGTTTAATTGTAAATATTTTGACATCTCATTTTTACCCATACGGCAATTATATCGCGAAATATTGTAAATTTTGTTAATACACCCAGCGCAATTACCCACATAAATTAAAACTTTAAATGGCCTTTACTCCATGTTCATATTTTCTTACCTTTCATGTTTTTAAAATTCTAAGGCTTTCTTTGTATTTGAGATAGAGATTTAAACTTTTTTGTACATGTTCTTTTTTATATATGTGATAAATCTGCACATGGAATTAGCCTTCAGGTTTTTTGTTATTTAAAAAAAATAAATAAAAGTATATGGTGTGTTAGATTTCATCGTTTTGCGCTATATATATATGTATGAAAAAAATTATATTAGATGTAATATTAGATGTATCTAAAAATCCCTGCGCAGTCTTGTGTAACACACATTTGAAAATCTAAAAAAAAAAAATGTGCAAAAATATCAATATTTTAAAAAGTAGCAGGTATTTTAAAAAATTCAAATTTTTGTTAACTTTTAAAAAAAATTAATTAAATATGAAGTTAAAAAATTTTCAAAATGTACTTTTAGTTGAACTTTGAAATGCAGTGAGTTCACCATTTGAACCATATTTTTTAAAATAAACAAAATTTTTGAAAAGATAAACTGTCCACTTAAACAAAGCATAATCTATGCTTCTAGCAATATTAGTGAGGAAGAACTCAAAAAAGTTTATAGAAGCATCAATATAAGAGCTCTGGTAGTATAACTATACCATTAGCTGCATTTAATAATTATAAAATCATTTTTTGTCCAATTTTATAACTTTAATTCCCTTATTACATTTCGTGACTGAGACAACACCGAGTGTTCGATATCTCAATTAACTCTTTATACAAATAACTGCACTGAAAACATGCTGCTACTTTAAAATATTTCCGCACAAAATTATTTTTATGGAGAGTTTAAATGCGTGAGTAGTGGACTCGCAGAATCCTGTAGTGGACTCATTTGAATTACTTCAGAAAACCTCAAATTAAAGACATTTCAGGAAATATATATTTTATTTTAAAAAGAGTATTTTTATTAAATGAATAAATTAATATGATAAAAAAAATAACAAAATTGAATCCATGTTTAAAGAAAGAGCATTTGTTAAAAAGTTTAACAAATAAAACATTGTACCATAACGATTTGAATAACAGCCCTTTAATCAAAGAATTTTATTCCGATTAAGTGTTAATTCGTAAGTGGCAGTTTAATTAGAGCATTGTCTAGACACCTTAACAAGATCTATCCTAATCATAACCCCCTGAATACTAAGTTACTCGCTGAATCGAAAAATGGCTGCATCCGTAAGCAGATATTTCTCAGCGTTCAAACGGTCCCTTGAATTTTGCTACCATTATTTCCGAATAGTAATCTTCGGCATTTTACTGTTATTATATGAGACAGAGATTATTATTCGGAAAATAAACGATTTTGTCCCCTTTTAAAAGAAAAAATTTGCCGGCTTAAGGAATTAGAAATGTTGCTTTCTCGTCGCGTTAAATGCTCAGCGGAAATGCTCAAGTATAGAGTAATGGCCCTTTTCTGACAATTAGCTCTTGGCCTTCTAGAATCATTTAACACCTTAATGGTCGCATTAAATTATGGTTTAAAAATTCAAATTCTTTATTGCCACCACTGCTTAGAAAAAGAAGTATTCACCTTATTTAATGTCAGGAAAAATGATACCATAATAAAGCCAATTACATGATTTTATAAAACTGAGAAACAATCTGAATAAAGAACACAGCCCGTGAATATCCCGGGAGTGAGAATTAAGGAGTTAAAGTGCTTTTCTTCATTGATACAGCTCTTCTTGCCGTTTGATAGAGAGCTACTACCCAGCAAAGAGGAAATTGCTGGCCAGCAGCAAGGTAGGTGCTGGCAAAGATGGAGAAGTGCTGGCTAATGGTCTACTACTGCATGACAGCTTCAGTCAACTTTGCTGTTGGAAATCATCAGAAAAATTCTGATCGGCCTCAGGTTTTATCTCATGCGCTGGCCAGTGTTGCCAGATTGGGGACTTTTTTGTCCCCAGATAGTTGATTGTCACCGATTTTTTTAATAGAAATATTCGGCCTATTTAAAAATAGATTAAAATTCTGAAAAATAAGGCGAATTATACTATTTTAAAAAAGTGGTGACAGTCAAATAATCTGAATTAAAAAAGTCCCCAATCTGGCAACACTGGCACTGGCCCACCACACCATGGAAGTGCGCGAACTTTTGCAGTATTATTGCTGGGAACCCTTACGCTAGGTGGCTTTGTGAATATCGAAGACATTGAGTATTTCGGAATTCATCGTTTGGCAACATTCTGGTTATTTGGAATTTTTATTATTCTATTAGCGACCATTACGTACGTTGTGATTGCGATCAAGAACAATAACAAATATTCTAGATTAATTTTAACACAATTATTCTAATTGGTAAACAAATCATATTAGATGTAAATTTCCAACTGGGCGAAAAATGTCCGGACCAGGACATTTTTCGCCCAGTTGGAAATTTACATCAAATAACAAATATTAACAATGAATGACAAAGAAAAGTAAGTATATAAAATTTCATAAATCTTAACGTGAGCATATTGTAATTTCTTTATTGTAATATTTTATTTAACTTTACTTTTACACTTCGCAAACCATGATATCCAAAATATTTTTATTTTCAGTTATTAGCGAATTTTTCAGATTAGTTTTAACTATTATGCAAGTTCATAACAAAGAAAAAGTTTATTGGTTTTAACTATAACATCAACTATTGTATCGCCGATAGATTACGGCGTCTTTTGCTAAGAAACACAACAAAATAGTTTCTATTTTAATATTTGCTTAATAGTAAACTATCAAATATTTATCGTAAGAATAAATTTAATGGTAAAATTAATATTTGATTTTGCTTTTCAATCATTTTTATTATGCTTATTATAAAAATATTGTATTAATTTGTAGTTAACTTGGCAATATTTATTTCATTTTATTGTTCTTTATAAAATTTCTCTGTATTAATGTAATGATTTCTGCGAGAAATGAAAGATTTTACCTCTTTTAAAATCTTAATTTTAAGTGTCTGTAAGATAGGTCACACTGATATTTCCTTTTTACTGTATATTGTGAGAAGTCATATAGAAACGTTATAGTTTATACTTTTCACTAAAAAGTTTTACCGAAGCCAAACATCTTAGAATATTTAAGAAATGCTGTAATTCTTATAAAAAAGCTTCAAAAGAACAAACGTCTTTGGAGTATACGTGAATTGTATCATTTGTTTTCGAGTCTAAAGGTTAAAATGTTTATCTGCTTTCAAATATGCTTACGATGTGATGTTTTTAACCCTCTCACCGTCCGATTGTTTTCAAATATTTTCATAGCTGCCAGCTTGTACGGATTTTTGCTACCACTGAACTGTAATAGAAAATTTTCCCTAATTCAATCGCCGAATTGCAGTGAATTTTGATAATAATGCAGAAATTTGTTAAATTTTAGTGGTAGTAAATATCCGTGCAAGTTGGCAGCTATGTATTTTTATAAGAATGGTTGTAAATCGAAGGATATATATATATATATTAATCGCAGTTTGATGCTATAATATCTTTAATATCACTTCTTTCTACATAGGGTTCAAAATAGAATTACGTTTAAAATATTTTTGTCTACAGCCGTTTTGACAGGATTTCTAGAAACGGAAAAATCCGGGCCAGCCGGTTAAACGGTTTTAACCCCTTCGGGACAAGCGTTTTTTACAGAATTTTTAATCTTTAATCACCGGTTTTTAAAACAGAAATTTTTGCCTAATTAAATTCGGAAAAATGCTCTGATTAAATAAGGCGAAATTTACAATAAAAATTTACTGGTGAGAATAATCCCCGATTCTGAGCACCTCACGCGGCACGAATACCGGTCGCTCGTCCCCAAGGGGTTCATCTGCTTATGTAAAACTTCATCGCCACCATTTTCCACTAAAAGCAACGTTGAAATATAAATTTAGCTTACATGTTCAGGTTTACACTTGCCAGGTTATGGTGTGTTCCTTGAACGTAAACGGTACGTTCCCCAGCAGTGGTTTGCTATTGCGTACTAAAAATGTATGCGATGTTGCGTTGTCATTGACAGAGACTAGCAACTAGCAGTAGGATAGAGGCTAGTACTGATTAAAAACTGCTGGCACAGCAAAGGTCCAGCAGCGCATACACTAGATGGTGGCCTACCGCTTTATAAACACTGTTTGGTGGATGTCTGCTCATAGTAAAAAAACTGTCTGATGGTTTACCACGGTATAAACACTGCAGGATAAGTGATGTGCTGGATAAAAAGCGCTGGCCCAGCAAAGGAATAGCAGTAGGATAGGTGCTAGCAGCACTGCAGGAAAAGTGCCGGATTGAAGTAATGTGATGGCATACCAATGCTGGCCTGCTGTTGGCTATAAATTGATGGGCCAGCTGCAACCCGCCCGGACACATTTGTACTGGTTTAAGTAATGGCACCATTGCACTTTACCGCTGATGGCAGTGCTGACTGTCATCTTTTTTCCAGCTGATGGCCTACTGTTTCTTTCTTTGCTGGGTACAGACGAAATTGTCGAAATCCTTTGCAAAAATGCATCAAATCATTTGGGTATAGTCAGTTATACACAAAATAGGCTTTCCAGATTCAGTTCTCTCTTCATTTGCCTCACACATTAATCGCGTAGTGTCCATATCACTGGTAAAGATAGATTACGTATTACAGATGAGGTAGAATGCTTTGAGAAGTATTTTTATTATTATTTTTTTCTGAAATTTAAATCTACATTTGTCTCTTTACATTATCTCTGTCTGTATTATACTTCATTTAGAAATATGTGCGATGTAATGCTTTTACACTTGTTAATATATTTTTGATCTAAAGAACACTGTTGTCAATTTGGAATGAGCCCTATTTTTTCTGATGAAGTAGTATTTTAAGTTGTATCATGAAACTTTTTATTTATTGTAAATCGAGTAAATATAAAGGTGCGTGCATGCAGTTCTTTTTACCCGACTGCCAAGAAGGGTTATGTGTTTCACGCGTATCTGGATATGTGGATTTCTTTATACCCTCGAAAAATCCCAACGGCTGGATGGATTTTGTTGAATGAGGTGTCTATCAATTCGTCTTAACCGTCCATTGGTTAAAGGCTAGGTCTTGTTTATATAAATTCAAAATGGTGGCCGTAAAATACAAAATGGCGGTAGAAACGAAAAAACTATTTACGCACCATATTGAGTGGCATATCATTTTATAGGTCTTTCAAAATGAAGACGATGTTTCATTGACTATTTTACAGCCAGATGCTCCTTTTAAATATTACACAACCTGGAAATTGTGTAGGTGGGATCTCTAGCTTTACTGCTACTCTAACCTTCATAGATATTTATAGGCCTCATCAAAACAGTATTTATAGATAGGAACTAACAATTAAACACAACTTAAAAGTCATCAATACAAGTAAATAACAAAAATAGGTAAGTAAAAAATAGTTTCACATTGATGAGAAATAATTAGTTCGCTTTTTACGCAGTCGGGTTTTTTGATTTTTTAAATTTAATTTGTGATCTTGTTAAAGTAAAAGGAGAAACTTTCTAAATGACCATTTTGTCTTGCGGGATCGTATAAAATTTAAAGTGTACAGTAAAGTACTTTTGTAAAGTGTAAAACAGGTGTTGTAAAGTATAGAAATTTAAATATTTTTTCTGAGTGTAAATTTTGAAAATTAATTATTTCAGTAAGATAATTTATTTCGTATCGTATTTCAAACACTTTACATTATCTATTACAGTATTATTTATATTATCTATTTAGCATCTAAAGGTAAATAAGCGCGTTTCACTGTTTTGGGGATATAGTGTATGCTTATTTTTACCCTGAGACTCGTGAAGTTAGTAATACACCTCAGTGAATATTTAAATACGGTGGAATTTTTAAAAATACATTTTATCATTGAAAGAAAAATGATGAAAATTAAAAAAAAATACTTAACATAACAAATTCGTATCCTTTTACGCGTCAATAATTCGGTCCAGAAGTAATGTAAGCACTACCTTGCCATATCTGTCAATCGTCGAGATTTTTTAAAATAAAAATAGAAATTTTATTTAATAGAAGAAATAAATAACCACGTATAAAGAAGAAACATTTCATTAAAATAATTTTCTTGTTAAAATTATATTTTTATGACTGAAAAATTTTCAAGTTTGACGTGTGTGCAAGCAATGCTTGCATTATTTCTATGAACATCACGACAGATATTATGTACGATGCATGCCAATAAATATTATATACTAGAAATTTCGCCTGTCAGGCTGGTTGGTTTTTTTCTAAAACGAAATTGTGAAAGTTTTTCTTATTGGGTTTTTTAAATATTTTTTTCCAAACGAACTTAGTATTAGGTGTCCTGCTTCCATCGGCAAGCGTATACAGGCTTCAGCCTGTACTTTCCCCTTCGGATTTTTGTGAATTTTCATTTTAATACAAAATCCTTTTCAAACGAACCTAATGTTGGCGAACCCACTGCTTTTGGGCACCATCAGTGGCTGAGAGATTCTGCTCTCAAAGCTGGTAAACGGGATGTGCTGAGTTCGAACCCAATCGCGTTCATCGGCCTAATCGTCCGGAGTTTTCCGTGGTTTTCATCGAACCTTGCGTAAATACGGGTTAGGATCCCTTAGAAAGACCTCCGCGGAGGGACCCCCCCTCCACGGGCTTATATCCCGATGGATCTTATATTCTTATATAGATAATCAGCCGTCATAAACACCACCAACACCTACTGCTTTCCGAAGCGTATGAGTTGCGGATTTCAGTTACGTGTACCCCATCGCCCGCTTTTCCAACGTATAACTGGATATTTTCTAAACAAAGATTCGGCGGAAAATAAAACAAAGTCTAATAAGAAAAATTAAAATCTAAAGAAAGTCTGAATTAAATCCTATAAAAACTTAAAATCTATTTTAAAAAAAGGTTTAAAATGTGTAAATAATCAGAATCGAAGCCTATAAAAACATGAAAATAAAATAATTGAAAAATCGAGAAACACACTCAGAATGAAATGCCAGAATTTTATTATCACACGCACGCTTCAAAATTTCAACTTAAAATCTGTACAGTTTCAAAAAAATGTTTAAATTGTATAAAATATTTGCTACAAAAATAGAAATCGTAATATTAAGAAGGATTAAAATATCTAAAGTACTAAACCGCATAAAATAGATCTTAAAAATAGAATTACATTACTTAAAGAATTTTCAGAAAGAATCCTAAATTACATTTACATAACAATTCAGAAATACATAATCAACTTTTCAAAACCATTCACATTAAATTTTAAATCAAATGTGAACATAAAGAACATGCAGTTAAAGAAGTGCGACCTTTTATAGTTTTAAGAAAACTATGAATATTGAATTAGCCAATCATAGAGATCTCAAAATTGCTTTTTATAGATTACTTACGATTTATGTTTTCAAATAAGAGCTGTAAAATTTAAGTCATTAATATTAAAATTATTATTTTGTTAGTACTCTTGAAATATCTAGACACAGTAAAATGGCCCTAACCAATTTAAATTAGCACTTATTTTTCATACTTAAAGTGGTCTTATTTTATCTAAGATTGTATCACGTTTTATCAATATTTTGCAGTTAGATGTTATTTTATGTTTAAATGTTTTAAAAGGGTTCCAAAGAAATAAAACGATGATTTAAAAAAATAAACTAAGTATAAATAAATGCATTTTAAATGTACGTGTATTAAATGTAAGGTTTAAAAAAAGTACATATTGTAGGACACTTCAAACGTTAATTTAGCTGTTCTGATAAAATATTTTTAGAAAGCTAAATTTTAATACCCAATAACTAGTTATATGCTATTAAAGTTCTACAAAATAGGTCATTCATTTTAAATTTTATTCACACAGACCGTATCAGAGTGGATTACATTTATTCTGGTAGCATTTATCTTTATTTTCAATAATGTAGATCAGATCTAACTTCATAATTTTGATTGCCTTGAATAGTCAGAGCTCAACACCATTGAAAATGATTAAAGATCGATCAGAGCATAATCTAACCTTAACAATACAGCTAAAATCCATTATAACGACACCCTTCGTTTCACGGAAAAGGGTCGTTGTAATGGGAATTCACCATAATAAAAATTTTAATTTATTAGCAGTTTTGTAAAAGGATTTTGAAATGATACATCAAAATATTGTTTGATTGGTTCTAATTAAAATAATCTTTATGTATAAAAAAGATATTTTTAGAGTAAAAACTTTTACTTAACCCCTTAATTCTCGCTCCCGTGCTATTCACGGGCTGTGTCTTTTTATTCTGATTGTTTGATTCTCACCAGTTTTATAAAATAGTGTAATTGGCTTTATTATGGTATCATTTAACCTGTCATTAAATAAGTTGAATATTTCTTTAAAAAAGTGATGCCAATGAGCAATTTGAATTTTTAACCGTAATTTAATGTGACCGTTAAGGGGTTAACCTTTAAAAATGTAATAATTATTATATTTACTCAAATAGTAAAATAAGAGATTCTCCCACAAACAAAAGCAGACTCGAGCAATTTTTTATGGAAGTAATTAACCCTTAACAAAAAAAAAAAAAAAAAAAAAAAATGCCGCCGTATTCGTGACAACCAACTTTTATTGTCCAAATGTATTGTGTCCAATTGGATACCAGTATTTTTGCCCAGAAAATTTTGCCTTATCTAATCGCAAAAAAAGGTTCGTCAGAAAAAGTATTGATAAAACAATAACTGCAAATAATACATTTAGACAATAAAAATTAGATGTCACGAATATGGCGGTATTCGTTCGCCAGGGTTAAAAATATATGTTTGCTGTTTCACTCTTTCAGGGGCAAGTAATCGTGTTTGTGTAATGTTGAATTCACACCGGAATTTTCAAAAAAAATTGTTCCAAAATAAGGAAAGCAAATTTTCATCCTTTTTTTTCCTCACCAAATTTATAAAATAAAATTTAATTAAAGGTTTTTGGTCAAATCTCGATTAAAATTAGATGCGCTATAATAATTTCCATTGCCTTTCAAGGGGTTATGCAATAACGCTCATATATCTGATAAATTTAACTTTTCTACGATTAAGGAAAACATGTATGAAACAGAAAAAGTCCTTCCGGCCAGTGCCGGGAGGAAGAGGTAGCTTTCATATTCCTTATTTTAAAAAAGCCAACTTATATTATTCAAACACACGAAGCTCAATTAAGTGGAAACCGAATGTAGGAGATTCAATACTAATTTTTATCAATACTAAATCATTATGAATGAGAATTTCGCGAAATTAGTCAGCTTTATTCAAGCTGCTTTTAATTAAAGTAACTTATATTTGGCTGCCAAATTCGGCGATTTCTTAAAGTGCCTGCCATTTTAAGACAACATGGTGGATGAGGCTAACCAGTGAACTTGGTCGAGACCTTAGTAATTGCTGTGCACATGCTCACTCACATCGGAATCGGTTGATATATACGAGTGCTGTCGCAGGCAAAAAATCCGATTTTTTAAAATGTCACCCACGTTAGGAATTGAAACTACTATATCTGAGCCATTTTTTAAGATAAAGGCAAACAAAAAATGCTCCTGAATCCTTATATCAAGGTCAAATACTTAAGAAAGAAACCTTTTTCAATTTCTAATTTTTTTGCACCTCACTTTAAATATAATTTTTTTTAATTTAATGGCCGCCATTTTGAAACAAGATGGCTGATGAAGCTGGCCAGCGAACTTCGTCGAGATATTGATGTATACTATCCGCATGCCTTCTTCCATCGAAATAGGCGAATACGTGCGGTATCGCGTGACAAATACAAGATCGTTTCAAAGTGTTAGCCATGATAGAAATTCAAAGTGCTATAATTCAACCACTTTTTAAGATATAAACAAAAGAACAAATTTTCAGAAACAAAAACTGCTCCGAATTTTTGTATTAAGGTCAAACATATAAAAAAAATCTTTTTCATTTTCCAATTTTTTAATACCTCATTTTAAATTTTAAAATACATTTTTAAAAAAAAAAATCGCAACCCTTTTGAAACAAGATGGCGAATGAAGCTGGCCAACGAACTCGGTCGAGACATTGGTATGCACTATGTACAGACCTAGTATAATCCAAATCGGTTCATAAATACGCCTGTTATCGAAAGACAAAAATCAGGTCGTTATAAAATGTCAGCCACAATAGAAATTCAAAATGTTATAACTCAGCCATTTTTTTAGATATAGACGAAACAAAACCTGTTCCGGAATCTTTGTATTAAGGTCAAACACATACGAATAAATCTTTTTCATTTTCCAATTTTTTGGTATCTCATTTTAAATTTAATTTTTTTTAATTTTTTTTAAATGGCCGCCATTTTGAAACAAGATGGCGGATGAAGCTGGCCAACGAACTCGGTTGAGTTATTTGTATGTACTATGTACACACCAAGGTACATCCAAATCGGTTCATAAATACGCCTGTTATCACGTAGCAAAAATCAGGGCGTTTCAAAATGTCCGCCGCGCTAGAAATTCAAAATGCTATAACTCAGCCATTTTTTAAGATATAAACGAAACAAAAACTGCTCCCGAATCTTTTTATCAAGGTGAAATACATAAGAAAAAAATATTTTTCAATTTTCAATTTTTTGGTACCACATTTCAAATTTAAATTTTTCTTAAAATTTTAAATGGCCGCCATTTTTAAACAAAATGGCGGATGAAGCTAGCCAACGAACTCGGTCGAGACATTGATCTGTACTATGCATAAACGAAGTTACATCCAAATCGGTTCATAAATACGCCTTTTATCGCGTGACAAAATTCAGGACGTTTCAAAATGTCAGCTTCGCTAGAAATTCAAAATGCTATAACTCAGCCATTTTTTAAGATATAGACGAAACAAAAACTGCTACGGAGTCTTTGTATAAAGGTAAAATACATAAGAAAAAAATATTTTTCCATTTTCAATTTTTTGGTACCACATTTCAAATTTTAAATTTAAAAAAAAATTTTAATGGCCGCCATTTTGAAACAAAATGGCGGATGAAGCTGGCCAACGAACTCGGTCGAGACATTGGTATGTACTATGTACACACCGAATTACATCTAAATCGGTTCATAAATACGAGAGTTACAGTATGACATAGGTCCGATATATATATATATATATATATATATATATATATCAATTTTGAACGGAGGGTGGTTTCGGGGTCTGGGGGTCATGATCGATGAAAATATACCAAAATTTTTTGAAATCGCTTTCCTCCGAACGGCTGCAATAGGTAGCTTTTTGTAAAGAAAGCTACCTAAAATATTCATCTATTTCATAAATGGCAACATTTTGATATTTTTCCCGTAGTCTAACACATTCTAAACACGTTTTGAACCAGAAAAATTATTAACCCTTTCAAGTGCAATTGTCCCAGGGCGGGACCACCTAATTTTTATTCCATATTTACAATCAACACCAAGAATATCTTAATAAAATGTTTCTTTTACAATGAAAGTACAGAAGAACGCGTTTTTACTTTATCAGAAGTTCGTTTGTAAATTCTGGCGCCAGCCAATCATTTCATTATTTTACGAACTGAATTTTTCTGTGCCGGAAAGACTTAATAGGAAAACATTTTTCTTCGATGCGTAACTGATTTTTTTTAATAAAATTTCTTGTTTGAAACATTTTTTAATTGCGTCATGCGCCGTAAGTATGCCTAAATATTTACATCAATGCTATTGCATTAAAATGTGTCTGTGTAAAGGTGATTTACAGATTCAAAAGGACATCAATGATACGTAAAGAATGCCATAAGAACTCTTGAAATTTAAATTAGTTTTAGAGATTTTTTTTTCTAATTTTTAATGGCATGTCTACTACAATTCTGATAATTAAATAACGTCATTGTTGTGAATTAAAAGAAAAAATAATAGCGATTATTACATTATTCATAAAGCAGGGCAGCCACTGGCGACTATTTTTTTAATTTAGCTCGCACCACTTTCTCAAAACAAATATTCACATACACTTTAAATAACATACGTCGGAGAAATATACTTCAAAATTTATTTTTAAAAAATAGTGGTGCAAATAGAATATAAATATTGTTGCCACAGGCAGCCCTGCTAACGTCATTCCCACTGAAAAGAAAAAAAAAAATATATAAATATTTATAAATCCATAGCAAATTAGTCTGATGTTCCAATCCCAAAACTTTCTTCTATCTCATGCATGTTAATACTTCAAAATTCACTAACACAGAGCCAAAATATTAAATGGCAATTTATGCCCATTATGAGAATTCTAGAGAGATGAAATTCCGTGCATTAGTTCTTGAAATATGACTACCGCTAAAATCGTGTAAATCGTGAAAAATCCAGCGTATTATTGGGTTGGGTTGGGTTGGGTTGATTTTTGACGGCCGATTATCTACCCGAGGGATATAGGCCCTAGGGGGAGTGCCCTCCGTGGGTGTCTTTCTAAGGGAACCTAACCCGTATTTACGCATGGAAAGTCCAAGGTTTCGAAGAAAACCACGAAAACTCCGAAACGGTTATGCCGACGGGCGCGATTGGGTTCGAACCCAGCACCTCCCGTCTACCAGCTTCGAGAGCAGAGCCTCTCAGCCACTGGTGGGGCGCATATTATTGGGCGATTGGCACGAAAATCTAATCAACAACAAATTGTGTCAACGTCTAACTGAATCTGAAATTAGATGAAAATTCGTGCATTAGTTCTTGAGATAGAGCTATTGCTTACATCGTGAAAAAGGCAGCATAGCAGCACCACATGTTTTGCGATTTACACCAAAACGTAATCAGCACCAATTCATATCGACTAACTGAATATGAAGTTTGATTTAAAAAAAAAAAAAAAAAAAAAAAAAAACATGCGTTAGTTCTTGAGACAGAGCTATTGCGGAAATCGCGAAAAATGCCTCATAGCAGCTCCACCTGTTGGGTGATATACACCAAAAACTAATCAGCACCACTTTATATCAAGGTCTAGCTGAATCTAAAGTTTTGTGAAATTCCGTGCATTAGTTCTTGAGATAGAGCGCCCTCAAAATTTTTGTCACATGCAGACAGATTCACAGACAGACATTTTCTAAAAACCATCAAATCGTTTTCAGGACCTTCTAAAACTTATATATACATATATATATATATATATATATATATAAACTCGGTTTATGGCGTCAGATGCCGCCATCCGAAGAATCCACAAGAGTCTTTTTCCATTTCTTCCGGTCAAGTGTCCATTTCTCTTCAAGACCTCTATCCCTCATTGCCTTTGAAATATCATCCATCCAGTTCTTTCGTGGTCTTCTCCGTTTCCTTTTTTTGCTTGTTTCATAATTGAATGTTGTTTTGGGTAGTCTTTCCTCATTCATTCTTTTGACATGACCATACCAGATTAATTGCTTTTTTTTTATATCATCTAATATGGTTCCCTTTATTTTCATCATTTCTTTGATTCTGTCATTTCTTATTTTTTCTATTCTTGATATCCTGCATGATCTTCTTAGGGCATCCATTTCTACTGCCGCTAGTTTCTTTCGTTCTGCCTCCATAATTCTCCATCTTTCTGCTCCATATAACAATATGCTCTTTACAATAGAGTTGTATATATTATACTTTCTTTACCTAGCGATCTCCTTACTCCACCAAATAGAATTTAATAGTTTTACAGCCTTTCTCCCCTGACAAATTCTGTCTTTAATTTCCTGTGATTCTCTTCCTTCTCTATTAATGTCTACACCTAAATATCTATAATGCTTACAGCTTTCTATTCTTATGTTATTAGTTAGATTTAGGTCTGTCTCATTTCCTCCTATACATAGGTATTTGGTCTTGCTGATGTTCATGTGAAGTCCCCATTTCTCATATTCTTCCTTAATTTTCACGGTCATTTCGTCTAAATCATTTTTACTTTTTGTAATTATAACTTGGTCATCTGCGAATTGTAGAATAAAAACTGACGTTGCATTCATATTAAGTCCCATTCCTCTGCATTTCTTCTTCCACATTTTCAATGCTTCTTCAACATAAATTTTAAAAAGTGTTGGGGAGATGCAACACCCCTGTCTGAGTCCTTTATCTGTTATAAAACCTTTTGATAATCTTTGGCCTATTTTAATCTTTGTTTTTGATTGTCTGTAAAGTTCTTGAATTGCTCTAATAACACTTGGATTTATTGCCATTTCATTTAATACATTCCATAATTTTGCGATTGGAACATTATCATATGCTTTCGTAAGATCTATAAATAGAAGATGAATTTGATTTCCTACTGCCATTTCCTTTTCAACAATTTGTTTAAGACAAAATATATTATCCATACATGATCTTCCTGCTCTGAATCCACATTGCTCTTCACTTTCCTTCATTCTTATTTCTTCTTCAATGAAATCTTTTAAAATTCGTCCATATAATCTACTAAACGTTGCTGTTACAGTAATGCCTCGGTAATTCTCACATTTTTGTCGGTCTCCTTTCTTATATATTGATGTTAAATATCTAATCCTCCATTCTTCTGGTGTTACCTCTCCGTTTAAGCATTTTTCGAATAATTGTGTAATTAATCTGAACAATTTTTCAGTTCCATTTTTGGTCAGCTCTGATGATATTCCTCCGGGACCACTTGCTCTTTGATATTTTAAATGTTTAATTGCTTTTTTAACTCTCTCAAGCTCCAACATCATAGGTCGTCCCACAACGTCAATACCAGAATTATTTACTTGAAACTCACTTCTAGTTTCTGTAAGCAAAGTCTTATAATATTCTTTCCATTCCTTCACAGATATTCCTTGCCATGAATTATTACTTGCTTTTCTAATATTCTTTAAAAACTTCCATGCCTCTGTGCATCGCTTCCCTCCTATATATGTCTCAATTTCTCTGCATTTTTTTTCCCATGATGTTCTTTTTTTCTCTAGTACTAATTTCTTAGTGTCTTCTCTAATAGTTCTATAAAGCTGTATATCCTCTTCCTTTTTTGAACTCATCCACCTAATAAATCATCCACCGGCTTCTTTTTTCTGTTTTATAGTCTTTTCAATGTCTTCGTCCCACCAAAAATTTTTTGGGGAAGTTCTTCACTTTCTTTTTTGTCCCAATGCTTCATTTGCAGCCTGGTGTAAAGCTAATTTAATATGTTGATATAGTTCAGCTGTATTAGTATAATTTCTTTCCTCTAATTTTTCATCTAATCTTACTTGAAACAGTCTTTTTGTACTTTCCTTCGTCAATCCTTCCAACATATATTCTGGGACATCAATATCTTCCATCTCTGTGTAGTTCCTTTCCTCACTAATTAGCTTAGTCGAGTAAGGAAATGCAAGTCTTGCTCACACCATAAAATGATCTGAGCTACAATCCGCTCCTCTTTGGACTCTAACATCTAATAGTTTTAATTGGGTCCTTTGCTTAATAAGTATATAGTCAATAATCGTTTTTAGTTGTCTAGTATGCTGATACCACGTATATTTATGAATATCCTTGTGTTTATAGAAGCCATTTGTAATCCTTAGGTCGTTAGTGTTGCAAAATTCTGTAAGTCTTTCTCCATTATCATTGACTACATCCTCTTCGAACTCACCAACAATATCATCTCTCTTCCTGCATCCAGTTCTTCCATTGAAATCACCCATCATTATAATTTCTCTTGTTCCTCCAATTTCACCAGTGATTTTTTGCAGTTTTTGATAAAACATATCTTTACCTTCATTAATTTCATCATAATTTGGAGCATAGATTCCTAAAATAGTAATTCTTCTCCCAAAAATATCCATATTAATCTTTAGAATTCTTTCATCCACAGCGTCGAAATTCTTGAGATGTCTCTTAAATTTGCTTTTCATTAAAACTGATACTCCTTGTTTTGCTCTTTCTTCCTTTGGAACTCCTGAATATATATGAATAAATTCTCCATTTTTTTTCAATTCCTGATCCCTTTTTCTTAGTCTGTTAAAACAATCAAATCAATTTTCATCGCATTAATCTCTCTCATTACATCAATCCATTTTGATCTAATACCCTATATATATATATATACCATACTTATAAATACATAAAAAACCGAAAGTTTAAATATTTCACGAATCCAGTACTTTCTTCTTGTAAAATGATAAATAAAGTAAAAATATTAAATTCTTGATTAAATTTTGTTAAATTCATTTTTTAAGAAAAGTCGAAGAGATGAAGCATGTTCTCAGATGTACCAGCTACAAAAATCTATTTCAGAAAACAAAATATCGCTTTTGAAAAAATTGCCATCAAATCATTCCAACATTGTTTTTTTTTTTTTGTTTTGTTTTTTTTTGTTTTTTTTACAATTAAGTTGTAAAAAAATCTAAGCTTTTTTTCTTTTTAAATGAACAAATATTAACTCTATTTAAAAAAACGAATCTAAAGAAGAAACATAGAATTTATACTAATTATATCTTAGAAATGGTGGTTAAAACTTTTCATTGGTAAGAGGAAAAGTGGTATTGTTTAACGAGAAAAATGACATCTTTAAAACTTTTTTTAAATTTATAAAACTGAAATATCTTCTACCAAATTAATCAAAATGAGGTAATTTTTATTCCAAATCTGAAATAAGAGACAAAATCTTTAAAGTATGAAATACTTTTTACTAGGATTCTACAACTTCTGGCTCACAACCACCAAGTTACCACTATTTCGATACAGGGAAATTGCTTTATTTAATAACAAACTTCGCGATTAAATGGGGCGAAGATTACCTTTCGGTATTTCTGATAGCAAACAGCATACAAGCAAAAAGGCTGAAGATTCTTTTGACAAATGCAATCGCTAAAAACGCGAGTTTTATTGAGAAAACTTAACTTCAATTGTAAATACGATTACATGCTTAAAATTTATTAATTATTAAAATTAATTATATATTTTAAATGTACAATAAATTTAGATTCCCCCCCCCCTTCCCACCAAAAAAAAAAGAACAAACGAAATATCTCACGCAATTTAAATGCAACACATTAGGTTGCCACGCAGCTAGTAATTATTACTCTCTGAGAATGCAGATTTGAAATTTCTGTAGATAACTTAATCTTCTATTACTGGATGGAAATTTAACCTTCTAAGTATTGCATCCACAAAGAATCATTCGGATACTCATACTAGGGTGTGTCTGTATGAGAGTGGCGGCATACGAAAATAAAATTTGATTTTACAAGCCAATTATAGAAATAAATGAATCGATAAGCATTGTTACAAGTGTCATTATCGTCAATCTAATGTTAATCTAATTGTCTTACTCGTCTAATAAGATTCGACAAATGCTGTAATATGGGTATGTCATATTTTTAATAAAAACTTCAGTCTGATAATGCGCTCTGTGCGTATATTTCACTCTCTAATATAGAGGCATACATGCAATATATAAGGCTAATGCCAGACGGGCGTCTTTTTGCGCGTTTTTAGGTAGATTTCGTATGAAGTACTACCTATTACATTCTCCCCTATGTTGGAATTTCTGAAAAAAAATGCAGATCTACACCGATCATGACCCCTAGAACCCAAAACCACCCTCAGTAAAAAAACTTATATATATATATATATATATATAAACTTTCTTCTGGACACGATAAGTTCCACAATTCTGCACAAATCTCTTCCAAACTGACGCATAAATTCTCGGTCAAGTTCGTTAATGGGAAAAATCGGACCAATGGGTGAGAAATTGGGAGGGGTTTTGTGAAAAACGAAAAAACCCCATACATTCTTAAATTTTGTAGTTATCAAATCAGTTTAAAGTTTTTATTACTTCTAAAAATAGGGCAAAAAATTTGACTCCCAGATTTTTGATAAAATTAAAAATGGGCTCAAGGGGAGCAAAAAACAGGGTTGCTGGGAGAAAAAAATTCATAACTTCGTCAATTCTCAAGATATCGAATCCAATTAATTTTATTATAAATCTCCTTAATATTATCTATAACTTTTATATTCACAAGTTTTTGATAGGACCAATTCGTACAAAAAAAAAAAAAAAAAAAAAAAAAAAAAAAAAAAAAAAAAACGAAAACAAAAAGGGGAAGGGGGGTTGAAGAAGAAAAAAATCCATAACTCCGTCAATTCATAAGATATAAAATCCCCATGAACTTATCATATATCTTCTTAATATTGTCTAAAACATTTATACAGCCAAGGTTTTGATAGGACCAATTCTTTCAGCAAAAACAAGTTAAAAATACATAGCGGTTGAAGAAAAAAAATCATCTTATTAAGGATGTATTCAAATCCAAACTGCTTATTTTCTGACTCATTTTTAAATTCATTTTTGCTCTCAAACGCATCCAATTGGCAGATTCTCTTATTCAGAAACTATATAAAGTACCGTAAGGATAGATTTTTTGCTGGAGGCAGAATATATTTCAAAAAATCATGTCAAAGTGGGCATTTTGAACACAATTTCTCGAAGCGATTTGTTAGAAACGAAAAATATTGCACTACTGACAAAATAATTGTTTATAAATCAAGTTTTAATTAATTGAACGAAAAATAAAAACACAGGTCGCTTATAAATCTCTTCAAAAATCACGTCAGCAACTTTAATATATATATATATATATATATATATATATATATTTTTTTTAAATGAATCTGAAAATAAAACTCGTCAAAAGCGGCCAGATAAAATTGTTAAAGTGGGTTTATCTAATCATGATTTAGTCTTTGGTGGTGAAATTAGTATACTTAATTTCGAAATCTACCTCTGCCAGTAGGTCGGGCCGGCAGGGATTTTTTCCTTACGTATTATCCCCACACAATGCTAGCGGCATTGTGTAGGAACAATACCTAAGGAAAAAAGCGTTCAAAAAGACGTCCCTCTGACATTAGCCTAGCCCCACCAGTGGCTGAGAGGTTCTGCTCTCGAAACTGGTAGACGGGAAGTGCTGGGTTCGATCCCAATCGCGCCCGTCGGCCTAATCGTTCGGAGTTTTCGTGGTTTTCTTCGAGCCATGGATTCCCATGCGTTAATACGGGTTAGGTTCCCTTAGAAAGACCCCCACGAAGGGCACTCCCCCTCGGGCCTATATTCCTAGTTTAGATATTCGGCCGTCACAAATCAACCAACCAACCAACCTGACATTAGCCTAATGGACAAATAGTGGCAACTCGCGAGTTGTTTTTTGGGACGTGGCGGCCAATTTTTTTTTCTTTTCTTACCTTTATTTTTTAAAAGAAATCTTTGCCTTGTTTGATAGCATAATATCCCACCAATAAGTAAGGCAAAGACTTCATTTAAAAAACAGTGGTAAAAAAGTCACTAGTACATAAATTGCATATTAAGCGAATGTTTGGCTGATCGTTTAACTAACAGTAAGAAGTCCAACGGTTGAGAATACAGTCCTAGAACTACAGGAAATTTTACTCAAGTTTTATAAAAAATATTCTACGCCAGAATTTTTATTTAAAACTAACTTATTACTGTACGGTTTATATATTTAGTTTATTTTAAAGAAATTTCTGGTTTGAATAAATATTTTGAATGTACCTGTTGGGTCCATTGGACCCGTCTCTTAGGAGCGAGAGAGGGCGGGGTTTAAAACTGCGTATTCAAAATTGCCTTTAACTTCGATCCATTTGCTAATTTCCTAGGAATTTTTTTTCATTCTATACATTAATACATTTGAATATAATTAGTTTTGATTAACACTTTGTGACTAGAGAACTCCGATTTGGGAAATATTTACTCAGATATTAGAATACTTCCTCTTAAGCATGTAAAAAACATAGTACATAAAAATAAATAGAAAATGACTAAAATGTATATTTTTTCACAACTGAAATAAACAGAAAAATACATACTTCTCATAAATAATGTCATTTTTTTAATACAAAATTGTAAAGTATACGAACTTGCTTTTGTAAAAAAAATTTTAACGTCAGCAGCTTTTTTAATTTTAGAAAATTTACGGAAGTTGGTTTTAGCAATAACTATGTGAAACTGCTCAAATGATACATAAAACTTTGGCATGAAAAGATAACTATTTATCGCCTTCTGTTGAGAATTCTATGAACAATTTATATTAACTGCTGTGTTGGGAGGTAGCATCAATAAAATCATCTTTTAAAGACCACTGTTTAACCCTTTGTGCTTTAGTGTTTCATTCTATGGAACCCCAACTTGATTCGCAAATGCCACCAGAATTTTGGCACAAATATTTTCCGTTCATTATGTATGTGAAATAAAGCTTTTTCTGATTTTGAAATAAATATGTTCGTAAATTCCGGTGTCATTCATTCATATTGTCATTAAAGCAATGGAAGTGCTCTGCGCCGGAAACTGTTAAGTAACATCGACTTTTGGGTATACTGAGCATATGCAGCACAGTGATACAAAGGGCTAAAGAAATCTAAACAATTGTTAACAAATATATTGCACTATTATGCTGATAAATTTTAAGGTTCAAGATAGAGAAACAAAAGTGCTAAAAGTTTCAAACTTTTCTTTGAAAGTTTTTTTTTTTTTTTAAATAAAGCAAGATTGAAATTATCTGGTTTTATATCAGAAAATAAAAAACCTGCATGAAAAAAGTACTTGCTAAAATAAGAACTCCGTAAAATTCATTCTCGGAACATTTTCTTGGAAATTCCCATTTAAACAATGTTAAATTGCGGTTTAATTGGAATTTTCAAAGTCTAGTGGCATTTCACAAACGCTGTAGTATTTCACCACTCAAAGAATCAAAGAATCAAAGAAAAATCAAAGTATTTACAAGTATATTTTTTACATTATTAGAAATTATAACGGGAATTTAAAGTGAAAAGCGGTGTAGAATTTTATTAATATAGGTGTGGTAAAATTACCTAAAATAACAGTAAAAGAAATATTCCAATATGCAAATTTCTAACAGCGGCAAAAGTTTTGAATGCTCAAGTAACACAAGCATAATATTTAAGTACTGTACTTTGATATAATTTTTAGTATAAGCAATTATATTTGCGACATCTATTAGCATAGCTGCCAACTTTCAAGCTTTTTATTTTAATACTAGCAGACCCAGCCGGCGTTGCCTGGGCCCGTGATGAAAGAAACTCAAATTTGTATGATTGTGTACCTTTAATTAATTTTTTTTAATTTATATTTTTAAATATAAAAAATCGGAAGAAAAATAATAAATTGACGATACGTGCTATTTTGCGTAAGTTGATTTTTGGAGTCTATGCGTACCGAAAGCGAGCGGAACTGCGACAAAACACTCAAGTTTTTACTGATTTCGTGTACAATTTCAGACATTTTATTTTGAAAGAAATATTTCTACTCGTCCGAACGTTTCAAAAATTTTATAGGAGATGTAAATCTGGTCTATTTAGATGTTTCGAAAACATTGTGTTAAAATAAGGACGTTGACTAAAATAAGAAATTAAGAAATTTGCTTAAATTACTATTCGAAAATAGTGGGTAGTTCAACCTTCCACCGACAGAGAGCGCAATATGTGCTATACAAATATTACTCTACGAAACAGTGGTCAAAGGGCTGTTATAACTTACGTGAAATTTTCAATTATTTAGTTCGTTTTCTAAATTTTAACAAATTCGCGTTCATTCTCTATTAAAAAAATCATATCTTTTTCTTTATAAAAGTCGATTTTTTTTCAATTTCGAACAAAAAGTTCTGAATCATTTTTTTTAATTTACATATTCTTAATTAGTGTACAAATATAGGCCGAGATGCTAAAATTTTAAATCTGTAAATGCTATATTTTTAAAATTTTGATTTAAATTTGAATTCCCATTAAAATTTTACTCTATGGTTTTTATCTACTCTCCAAAATAAAAGTATGTGTTTTTCAAAGCAGACATAATGTCTGCAACTTTTAATAAGTAGCATATATCACACGACTCCCTCAAAAAACGGAACATAAAAAGTCAGAAACGCTAATTTTTTAAAAGGAAATCTAGAGCCCCTCCCCGGAATTTCACGCACCATTCTTTTTACACTTTATCTTTTGTGTTATAAATGTTCTTAAAGCTTCAAACAGATCGCCTTGTTAGATTTCCTAATTTTAACAAAATCGCGTTATGTTAGTTCCACATTCCACCACGAGGGAGCGCACTATATTCTTAACAAAAGCTCCTTTGTAACAAAAGCTCCTAAGTAGGTATGTTACTCTAGGAGGCGGCGGTCTTCAGCAAGAATTTAAGATATTTGTTGAAATTACGATTCGAAAATAGTGTAACTTAACCTTTGTCACATTTATATGTACTAAGCAGCATGTAGGACTCCGAGGACTCCGTCAAAAAACCGCACCTGAAACGGTATAAAACTCAAAAGTAAAAAAAAAAAGAAATATATCGCCCCTCCCCTCCCCCACTGCCGAAATTTCACGCACTATTTTTTATAAACTTTTTCTTATGTGTTATAAACAATCTTAAAATTTCAAGCAGATCGTTTTGTCAGATTTCTTACTTTAAACGGAATCGCGGTCTGTTAGTTGCACATTCCACCACGAGGGAGCGCACTCTATTATTAATAAAAGCTCCTTTACACAACCTATCAGTAGATATGTTACTCGAGGAGGTAGCGGTCTTCAGCAAGAATTTAAAATATTTGTTTAAATTACTATTCGGAAATAGTGTATCTTAACTTTTGTCACATTTATATGTACTAAGTAGCGTGTATCTGAGGACTCCGTCAAAAAACTGCACCTAAAACAGTATAAAACGCAAAGGTAAAAAAAAGAAATATTTCGCCCCTACCCTCCCACCCCCTGCCCGAAATTTCACGCGCTATTTTTTATAAACTTTTTCTTATGTGTTATAAACTATCTTAAAGCTTCAAGCAGAATGTTTTGTCAGATTTCCTACTTTAAATTAAATCGCGGTCCCTTAGTTCCACTTTCCACCACCTGATAGCGCACTGTATGTTTAACAAATCTGTATCTGAACGTAACTCCGTTAAACAACCTATCAGTAGATATGTTACTCGGGGGGAGGTGGCGGTCTTAAGCAAGAAATTAAGATATTTTTGAAATTACTATTCGGAAATAGTGGTAACAAACTTTTGACATTTTTATATTTAATAAGACACATTTATCTCAGGACTCCGTCAAAAAACCACACCGGAAACGGTAAGAAACGCAAAGGTTAAAAAAAAAAGAAATCTATTGCCCCTTCCCCTCTCCCCACCTGCTCGAAATTTCACGCGCTATTCTTATCCCTTAACCGGAAACGTACATCTGTGAGATGCTTGCTTCTTCATATCTACCCTTAATATTTTCTCTTTCCAACATTCCAAAGTTCTTTTTTATGCTGTTATATTAAAAAAGTGGTCCTGTTAATTCATTACTGTTAAAGATTAAATTTTTAAGTTCACTATTTGGTAAATTATTAAGTGTTCTGTTTGTGCACGGGATTTTCACGTCTCCGTTTAAGGGTTAAATAAACTTTTTCTAATGTGTTATAAACTATCTTGAAGTTTCAAACAGATCGCCTGGTTAGATTCCCTACTTTAAATGAAATCGCGGTCTCTTAGTTCTACATTCCACCACCAGGGAGCGCATTTTATTCTTAGCAAAAGTGTATATGAACGAAACCTCTTCACGCAACCTATCCGTAGATACATGGATGGGAGGGAGTCTTAACCAAAAATTTAAAATATATGCTTTGCTTCACCGTTATAGCAGGCGTTCTGTACATGCTCCGTAAAATATGTCAGTTTCACTTTCCACCTCCAGGGGGCGCACTCTGTTCTTAACAAACCTACATCCAAACGAAACTGTTATTAAACCTATTTGTAGATATATTAGTCGAGGGGGTAGGGGAATGATATAAAAATTTAAGAAATTTGTGGAAAATTACTATTCGGAAGTAACCACCACTCATAAATTAAGGGTGCATAAAGTTCTGTACGAACATCCGACATGGGTTCCCACTGTCTGCGGCACTGTACAGCAGGCAGGCGATAAATTCGGAAGATTTTTCTGTATTTAAAACATAAAAAAGAGCAATTAAAAAATATCTTTAAAAAAACACTTCTGAAAAAAAATCATTATCGATATAAAAAATGAGAATTTAAATTCTATTACAACTGTTGCTACTCGCTACAGCAGCAGAAAGCATTAGAATGCAAGGACTTATTGTTGCCAATTTTAATTTCTAGTGGTAAAAGAGCCAGTAAGGAGTATTCTAATCTTTTATTTAACGTTTAAAAGCACATTTCTTGCTATCTAAATAGATCAGCATCATAAGGCACCTCCAATTTTTCGTAAACCAACCAAAATTGTCGAATTTTAGCAGATATTGTCGATCAACCAATCAAAGTAGAAAAAAAAAAAACAGAAAACTTTGAGTGTGTTCAAGAAGCACGCGCGAGCTCAGGAGTCAAGACCATGGAGTGGGTCTATATCATGGATGTAGTGTGTTCAGGTAGTGTACAGGTAGACACGTAGTGTGTTCAGGAACAGATCATGGATTTGATTAATTAAGGTGCTAATTATAAAGATATTTTGATACAGAAGCAATGTGTGCTAGATGGCCGAATGGATAAGGCAGTGAACTCGAGACTAGGGATTCTGGGTTCGAATCCTTCCGATCCCACATTGTGTCACAATTTTTTTTTTTGTTTTGTTTATTGGTTGTTTTATATTTTTCATAATGAATAAGATATTTTTGATGAAGATATATTTTTTATTTTTATTATACAGAGGCACGTGTATTTTTATTATAATAATAAAATACTTATTTAAATGTGAGAAAATGAGGTATTTCGAGATGAAAGTTTTACATCTGAACACCTTTTAAATATTCAAAGTTTCGTTTCTAAGTATGTATATGTATAATGATATAAACATTAAGCAAATCCAAATGAAAAAATAATATATATCGCACGTAGGATAATTCCTTGATTTTTTTTTTTTTTTTTTTTTTTTTTTTTTTTTTGAGTACTTTACGAGTGAATTTTTATCGAGACTAGGCTGGAAATCATATTTTACTTTGAACATTATAAAAATAAAATGTAATAGTTGTAGATTATTTTTAAAAAAAAATATCTGTACATATATTTTTTAAAGAGATAAAATATATAGGTCTGCTGTCTAGTTTTGTAGTGAATAAAGTATGATTAGAATGTTTATAAATTTTCTACTGAAAGTATAAATAAGTATTTTGCTTATACTAACAGAATTTTGAATGCCATTTATTTCTCATGTTTTATGATGTATTTTGGTCTGTTATCCACACGGTATTGAAATATGCAATCATAAAATAAGAAATATATATATTAAAACCTTCTCTGAAAAACTGTCTAACTAACAGTGCAAATTCCATTGAAATCCATCCAGTATAGTAGATTACAAACAAATCTCATATGTTGATATCACAATCTTGGTATACTAACAGCATTTTATTTATCACGGAAGATATAAATCAACTGATAAATCATTTTTAAATAAATAAAAAGAAAATTCATAAAAAGTTAAAATTTTTAGATCACCAGTTGAATTCTTAAATTGTATCAATCAACCTACCAAACAAAGCACAACCAATAACACATAAGCAGAAAACGCACAATCACGTGATCAAATCGCCCACACAATTTTTTTGAGCAGCTCGCGCGGAGTTTGTGTGCGGTTGGTTAACTAATTTTAAACGCCAAATGGGCTAAAGTAGATAAAGAAGGTCACGTGATGTTCTTCCCGACTATTTTAGATTTTATCTGAGTGAACATAGGCATGTATTCCTGTTACGAAAACCATGTTTTGGAAGAATAAAGAAATATAGTCGTTGGTTTTACCTTTTTTGAACCATAAAAATAATGAAATAATTGAATTATGTTAAAATTCCTTTCTTCGATAACACCTACTCCATGGCATAAACTTCTGAGCGCGCGCGCGGCGCGAAGTGCACTTCTGAACACACTCATTGTGGCAAACTAAAAGCCTGCCAGGTTGTCAAGTTGGTGCTAGGTTGTGACGTCATTTGAAACTAATCCATTCTCTTTAAGTTCATTATTATTAAATATGTTTTCAAAGCACGTGTTTCACCTTCATGATAAAATTTAATGTTTAGTTGAAAAAGACAGTCACTCTTGAAACATTAAGCACTCAAATTGGTTTATTTAACTGTATCCGGGTTTACTTATTTCTGCGAAAGCTTTATACAACCAACCAACCGAAAGCAAGCGGAAAGAAAGAAACCTATTTTTGATGAGCGATGCTTTATAAACCAACCAACCAAAAGTAATCTGAGAGAAAAAAGGCGTACTTTAGATGAGAGTGATGTCCGAATATTAATTAATTACTTAGCTAATAATTAGAATATTAAAATTCTGCGAGCCAGGTATATCAGGAGAGACTTTGGGCTATTCTCAGAAAAATTTTGAACCTCGTACGTGCAGTAGATTTTCTTAGCCATCGCACACAGACAGACACACACACAGAGCGATTTGTTCTTTTATTAGTATAGATTGTGCAACGGAAAAAAGTACCTTGTTCATAATTTTTCGAAGATTAAAGAACACTTTTTTTTTGGGGGGGGGTGTATGGGGGGGGGAGGGGAGGGGGAAAAGTGGTAGTGAAAAAGCATAAATGCTGGCAGTTATGCACTCCGCCCTAATTTCTCATTAAACAAAATTAATTTTTGTGAATTTTTATTTTCACAACATACAATTTTTTATAATTAGACAAAGTATCCAGATTCCTGCTGATCTTAATTGCTTCTACACATTAATTTAGATAATTTGAGTTCGATTTTATTAGCTTAATTTTAGTTATTTAGCCCTTTTACCCCTTACCAAATTCGGAATGGGCAATATTTGTAACTTTTCAAATATGCGATTCATGCAATATTTGATTCATTTGCATGAAGGCTGAACTCGGGTTTTTGTTTTCCACCGAACAGGCATTTTAATATGTAGTTACAAAATTTATTAATACTCTTCTTATACTTTAGAAAGGGAAGGGGGATGGGCTTGCAACACTATTATAAGCGTTAAACTTCATGGTTACAACTTCTGCAATAAATTCATGCTCTCTATTTAATATACTTTGTTTTTCAGCAAAATACAGGGTGTCCCAAAAGTCCATGATACATTTTAAAATTTAATATAAAATCAAGTAATTATCGTACAAAAAAGCGATTTGGACTAAAATGCTTCTCACGATGAAAAATTTTCAATCTAATAAAGAAATTAGTTCCAAACTTTGATCATAGTTAGCGCCACTTGTCCGTATGTTTTAAGACATGCGTTTTCTGATTTTCAGATTAGTTTCGATTTTCTTTCAAAGTACCAACCTACGCAATTAGCTTTTTCGCTGGGAATCGTCATGTCTGTGTCACAGCCTCAAAACTAATCTGAAAATCAGAAATAACGCATGTTTGAAATCAAACATACGGACAAGTGGCGCCATCTATGATCGACGTTTGGAACTAATTACTTCCATTCACTCGAAGAAACTTTTCATCGTGAGAAGAATTTTAGTCAAATCGCACTCCTGTTCGACAATTGCTCGATACTAATTTTAAAATGTGTCAGTGACTTTTGGGACACCCTGTTGCACTGTAGTACATATTAATGTAGTCTGTACCTATCTTTAAAGAACCTTCCTTAATTTACTTTCCTTTACAATTTCGTATACAAAATCATTCAAAAAATAATTGAATGTAAAAATAATTAAACTTTAGTAGTTGTCTGCATATTAATTTTTTTTGTTGTTGTTATTTAAATGATAGCATCCACTTTAGACAACATATTTCAATTATTTGGATCAAATCAAACCGGGAAAAAATGTGTAATATAGTTTTTAATAGATCTTGACAAACTTACAGAAAAAAATAATTGAGGATATATCTACAAATTTAGAAAAACCCAGAATCACACAGTAAAATTGTAGATTCAAACGATGTATAAAATAAAAAGGAAATTTATCTAAATTTTATACAAAATACTTTTTCATAAATTTTTCTGGTTGCTGTTTTCAGTTTTCTTGTACGTGATGGAACGGCAGACGAAAACGGTCCATTTATATGTCGAAAATTCAAATTTCGCTATATCTCGAAACATAATTGGAATAAACTCAAACGAATTTTTTTGACAATGCCCATTCGGTTTATGTAAAATTATAATGTAGATCTTAAATATTTTGGACATGAGTTCATAAATCAGTATCATAATTAAAATTATGGTTTTGAATAAAGAAATGCCCATTATAAGTTTGGTTACATTCAACGTATCTCTCTCAAAACAAAAATTAATCTGAAAGTTACTTGCAAAAATATAGTTTGTAACGTGAATTTTGCATTAGGAACCTCAAATTTTAGACCCATCTAATAATACGAAGATTCAACAACAATACATAAACTTTTTCTTTTTTTTTTTGGGGGGGGGGGGGGGGGCAGGGGAGATTTAATACAAGGAACTCCAAGTGTCAAAAATAGGTGTTACAATCTATAAATCGAAGTTGGCACACTTTTGAATATGTAGAATCTCTCAGTTTTAAAAATTGTATACATTATTCTGAAAGAAGACAATATTAACCCCTTGACCCCCCGTACCCCACGTACGATGCGCACGTGGTTGAAAGTACGTGCGTAACGACGGCAACGTACGCTGGTTTCCAATGTTGTCGCATCTTGTTTTTTTATTGTGGCATTTCGAATTCGCACCAGTAAGTTTTAATAGTTGTTTTTGCTTTATAAGATGATAGATATTTCATAAATAAAGCAAAAAAAAAAAATTGCTATTAAAATTTTTCTGGTATGAATTCAACATTTCTAAATAAAAATTACGCAAGATGCGGCAATACTGGTGGTAGCTGGAAGCCGTTCGCTATTTTCGACGACGTACACAAGGGGCGAGTAATGACAGCTTTAATATAATATGATAAAAAACTGCGTGGGAATACAGTATTCTTTTATATACTGCCCGTATGTTAGTTTCAAGGAAAATAACGTTACACTTTCCATAATCAGCACATTTATAAATTCATTTAAGGTTTGCTTTTTCTTTCCAGGGCGACACTGGGAGAAAGATTTAACTAAGAGATACTGAAACACATATTGTATGTAGAAGTTAGATATGACTAGCTGCAGAGATTTATTTTGACGACAGAACTACCTCCGTTACCTTGCATGAAAATAATTGATTTTTATATTGCAAAGAGATAGTCTCTTTGGGCTTAAAATAATCACTTTTAATTCCGATATGTGAAAATACTTAAAATATATCAATAAGAGTAAGGAAATTGCATTGAGGGTTTTTTTTTTTTGTTTGTTTGTTTTTTTTTTGTATCCTGTATAGTTTTCGAGAGACAATGAACACTTAGCACGCAGTTTTCAAACTGGTGGCAATACCACGGATCATCATATAACCGCATCATGTAGCTCACACCTGCTTCTCTATACCAAGGACACCACCGTTTATGGATGTATCTATTTCCGTTCACCAGTTATTTGAGGCGAAACTGAATTAAATAACCAACCTGCATATAACAGTAATTTGAAAGCCAATTGGGAAAACTTTTGAATCGAATGTTCACTTTTTGATAATACTCAATATTGAAAGTTTCTGAAGCACACCATAAATATATAATACTCAAATGATAAAATTTTAAAACTAAAAATTTTTCGACAACATTTTAAAAATATACAACGAAATATTACAACTATATTACACAAATAAGTGTATAAAATATTGAATAGACGAAAATATTTCTGAACTTTTGCTTTTATTTCAGAGGACATTAGATAAACTGTAAAATCTATGTTTTTAAACTCGTTATTTTTAAATGTCAATAGGAAACATGTATCTCGTACCTGTTTCACTATACAAAGACACCACCGTTCGTGGACGTAGCTATTTCAGTTCACCAGTTATTTGAGGCGAAACTGAATTAAAGAACAACCCTGTATATCAGAGTAATTTGAAATCCAGTTGGAAAACTTTTGTACCCAATGTTCATTCTTTGGCAATATTCAAGAGTAAATATTTCTGCATCACACCATACATGCATAACATTCAAATTAAATGGTCATTTAAAACAAATATTTCTTCGAAAGCATTTTAAGATTATAGGCTAGTTCCATGCGTACTTTTAGTGTAAGTCACATAGGTGTAAATTGCTACGATTGCTGACTACCAGTATTTTAGAACGGAAAAATGAGACTTATTTTATCGGAGATCTCATTAAGAGCCTACACTAGTCATTCAAAAAGACCCGGATGATAATGTTAATCCTATGGGGAAGTTTTTTTTTTCAAATATCTCACTTGAATTTTGATATTTTCAAATGATTTTTTTTTTTTTTGCATAGGATAGCTGAGGACGATCTACAACCGGGCTAGTTTATTTTTTAGATTTTGGTTATATAGTTTTTTTTTGATTAGGATAGTTTCAATTTCAGAACCGGTTCCGAAAGTTTTTTTTTTTTAATATGAAACCTAAATCAAAAAAGAAAAAACTAGCCCGGTTGTATATCGTCCTAAGCTATCCTATGCAAAAAAAAGAAAAATCATTCGAAAATATCAAAATTCAAGCGAAATATTTGAAAATAACTTCCCCATAGGATTAACATTATCATCCGGATCTTTTTGAGTGAACAAAGCGAAGAAAACTTTTCGAAAATAACAGTGGCCAAAAAGCATAGCAGTTATCAGCTATGTGACTTACTACAAAAACCCACGGAACCACCCTATACAAAAAAACATTACAACTATATTATACGAATAGGTGCATAAAATTTTGAACAGATGAGAATATCTTAGAATTTTTACTTTTATTTTAGAAGGCATTAGATAATCTGTAAAATCTATGTTTTTAAACCCATTATTTTAAATATCAATATATGTACAATATTTTTAAAATTTAGTTACGTAAAGAATATTTTTACAATTGAATTGAAATTGTCAAAAATTAATAAAACAGCAGATAGGAAGATATGGAACTTTATTAATTCATCTAAATTCAGATTGCTAATCCACGTTCATTTTTTTGTCCATTTTATTTGTTATCATAGAAAAAATTAAAGCAGTGGATTCAGTGTTTATTTTCATATAATTTTAATTTAGATACTTTTTAAACACTATAATAGATTATTATTTTAAAAAATCTCAAGCGATTATTCCCACTTGATTTCCGAACATTTTATAGCAAAAATTATAATTTTGACA
Source organism: Maratus speciosus (assembly GCA_963932465.1). Classification (NCBI taxonomy): domain Eukaryota; kingdom Metazoa; phylum Arthropoda; class Arachnida; order Araneae; family Salticidae; genus Maratus; species Maratus speciosus. The sequence goes on from OZ010787.1 coordinate 55,915,094, forward strand.
CAATTGAACAAGCCAAATTCAAAGATTTGATTCAGATGCTTCGGAAGCGAGATGTTACGTCTGAGTTGCTGATGCTCGACGTCGCCGTTACTGTTCTTGCGGTACTGATCTATAACATGTTCGCTAAATAGAGAGTACTGTTTGGAAGTGATCCTGCTCACACACATCCATTATGATTACATTACTTTCATTACAGTGTGTCGGAAAGTAAAAATAAGGCAGATACAAATTTAAATTGTTTATTAATCATCAAAAAATACAAAACAATATTTTCAACAAATACTTTGCAATACTTGAAATAGCAAAATGAAAATAAGGTCTTTCGCATGTATATGAAAGGATCGGGTAACATTCAGCTAATTACGTACATTTTTTGTCCGATGGATGTTATATTATTACACTTATTGAAATTTAATAATAAAAATACGTTTCGCTTACCTAAAATTTATTTTCCATTAATAATGGTATCTGTTGAGTAATAAATAAACTTTGTACTTTTATAAGGGTGTGAGAGGAAGCAATTTAATTTCTTTTTCTATGAAAGTCATAAAAAATGTGCATTACAATGTTTTACACCCGAGCCTTTCAGAAATGAAATATTTTAGACATGCATATAAATTATTACACGAATTTTGTTGAAAGTAGAGTTTGATAACACAGTGGTGTTACCTTCTGGAAGGGAGAATTTATGCGACAAACAGCTTTTAATGAAAATTATAATATAATATTTAATTTTATAACTCATACATTGAAATGAGTATATTTCATTAGAGATTGTACCCTGAATATATATACATGAAAATATAAATTAGATAACATCTTTTCTTTTCAATTACTTTCTACTTTGAATTATAAAATAAAATAACAAGCATTTAAATATAATATCATAAAATAAAATAACAAGCAAAAAAATAACAAGCATTTTGCTGTTGTAATCATGCAATAAATGAAATTTTTAATCGTTTCTCTTCTACTTTACTAGATGTGAGATTTCCCCCCTCCAGTATAATGATAAACTAAAGATCAATGTAATTAACATTGAAGATATTAAGTGTAAAAGTAAAATGTTAATTTTACACTTTTAGGGGAGAAACCATTTCTCAAATAAGAATAAAGTATTTTAATTATTTGCCAATAGCTCAAAGCAAATTTAAAATTATTTAGGTGGGGGGGGGAATTACAAAAATGTCAAAAAATTACTTTGTTATCAAGCATCGGTAACGATTTACAAAAAGTAATCAATTTTCCAGGTAATTTACTACATGGGAGTCTCAAAATATAAGACTGAAAGAATTTGTAAGTAGCTGCAGCCTGTGTTGGATATTCGATATTAGCTACAAAATAAAGTCCAATTAACGTAGCAATGCCTTCCAAGAACTCGCAGCATTCAACCAAAATTTTATTTTCTGCTACGACATAAAATTCAGTAGAGAAGAAAGGATCCCCTATAACAACCAAGTGAGGGGTTATAGGCATTTGTATCCATTCATGCCACTTAGATTCTTCAGAGTTTATTTTATAAATAAAATCAGGATTTTCTCCCAATATTTCTGGGATAATCATGACCGTTGTCACAAGCAACTCATTAACATGACTATCTACTTCTTTTATTAGTATAAGCAGGTCATCCTTCCTCTTTTTTTCAGCGTACTTTAGGATATCAGAACTACAAGCATGCAATGATGTTAATATAGTTTTCTTTAGGTCGATTTTACTAGCTATATTAAAATCATATCCAATTCCAAAAACTGTAAACAGTGCTGGATATTCATACTTTAGATCACCCAATGGAATATTGGATTCTATTAGTTCTTTCCTGTGACACGAACTAACTTTCAACCCTACTTCTATTGTAGCCATATCTCTCTTTGAAGGTACTTTTTTCATTTCAATCTTCATCAATCTTTTGGCATCTTCTACCATTTTGTGTTCTTCAGTAGGAATTATTCGAGACTTTTTTAACCTTGATGAATATTTTAACATTGCATTCTCGGAATCAACTTTACGTTTATAGGAAAATGCATCTGTTTTCTTCAAATAATTTTTCATACGATCATATATTTTAGAAGACCAACCTTCGTGAAATTCTCCTATATTAGACTTGAGATTTGGGAATTGCTTAATCAACTGACGAGCAACTATATCTCTTTGATTAACAGTTGGAAAGAAAGTATATTTTATAATTTCGTCACAAATTATTCCAAGAAGTTCACTTTTCGTTGCCCAACTTAATTCACCTGACTGTACATCTCTCTGTAAACTTTTGGAAAAGGATGACGTGGGAACCGTAAAAGAACAGGGCCATGGTGAAGGAGCTTCGAATAGAAAATATATATATATATTATTAAAAAAATGTATACATTTTCAGTGCACTAATAACTAAAAATTACACTAATTTACTACATATTAATTTGCAGCAAACTACATTTACATATTTGCATAGCTTTGGGATAAACTCGTTTGTTAAGAAAACAAGCGATATTGTTTTATCATAATCAGACACATTTATATTTATTCTTTATTCCAAATAAAATACAGGCTGTCCATAAAGGAATGTCCCAGTTTCAATGTTATAACAGTTTAATTTAGACTATTTATAATAAATCATGCATCAAATTGAAGGTAAACTAACCTAGTTATTCTTACAAATGTTCAACATGTTCACATTTAGTTATACGACCCACATTCAACCTGAAGTCCAATTCCTCCCATATTTCGGGTTAACAAGTCTAGAGTAATGGATCAATTCTGTGTCAACTCTGGCAAATCATTAGATAGCGGCGGAACGTAGCCATCAGGGTTGTAAATATCTAGGTGCCAGCGAGAGGTCACTCACCACTAAATTTTATTAGTTTTCTTCGCTTAAATTTTATTAGCATTCTTACAAAATATTTAGACGAAATATTAGATGAAAAATAACGAATAAAATTTAGAGGTGAGAGACTGCCCGCTGGCGCCTAGATTTTTACGCCCCTGGTAGACGATCTTTTTTAACCCTTTCGGGGGCAAGTAATTGTGTTTCTGTAATGTCGAATTCGCACCGGAATATTCAAAAAAAATTTATTGCAAAATAGGGAAAAGCAATTTTTCGATTTTTTTCCACCAAAGTTAGTAAAGTAAAATTTAATAAACATTTTCTGGCGCAAATCTTTATTAATAGTAGATGGGATATATATACCACCGCCCCTCAAAGGGATAAAGCCCCAAAGGGAAAAAATCGCATGGCTCTAGCGGCTTTTAAATCTTCAGCCTAGCAATAACACATTACGCTCAGGAGTCAACCATTTTGCGTATGTGGTACTGCAAGTGAGTAAATAAAGCAGTACTCGCTCATACGCTTGTCTAAAACTGTTCGAGTTACTCTTTATTTGTGACCTTGAAACATGACTAAAACGCTTACAGTTAATACTATTAAAATTTATAACTGTGACATTTCTATTAGGGACAACTTGTAGTAGAAATATACTTACAAACACTTTACACTAGGGCGCGATTTAAAATATTCGAACGTGTAGCAAAGAAAATGCATTTATTACACATGTTAATTTAACAATTGACGAATGATATTGTTTTCAAAAAATTTAAAATACGTTCAATAAATACATAAATTTGTCATTTCTTTGTCAAGGAAATATAAAAATCCCTGCCGGCCCGGCCTACAGGCAGAGGTAGATTTCGAAGTTAAGTATACTAATTTCACCAACAAAAACTAAATCATTATTAGATATAAATCCACTTTAACAGTTTTATCTGTCTGCTTTTGACGAGTTTTTATTTCCTTTTGATAAAATAGCTGGTTTTATCAGAATCATGTTAAGGCGATATTAAAAAAAATATTTTTCCATGCTCAACAACTCGAAATTTTCTGGCACATTTTCAGATTCAATTTTAATTAAAAAAAAAAAAAATATGAAACATGCTGACGTGATTTTTGAAAAGATTTATAAGCGACCTGTGTTTTTATTTTTCTTTCAATTAATTAAAACTTGATTAATAAACAATTATTTTCTCAGTAGGGCAATATTTTTCGTTTCTAACACAATCGCTTCGGGAAATTCTGTTCAAAATGCCCACTTTGACATCATTATTTGAAATATATTCTGCCTCTATCAAAAAATCTATCATTACTGTACATTATATAGTTTCTGAATAAGAGAATCTAGCAACTGGATGCGTTTGAGAGCAAAAATGAATTTAAAAATGAGTAAGAAAATTGACAGTTTGGATTTGAATGCACCCTTAATAAGATGATATTTTTCTTCAACTACTATGTATTTTTAATTTGTTTTTGCTGTAAGAATTTTCCGTATCAAAAACTTGTCTATATAAATGTTGAAGACAATATTAAGAAGATATATGATAAATTCATGGAGATTTTATATCTTGTGAATTGACGGAGTTATGGATTTTTTTCTTCTTCAACCCCCCTTTTTTGTTTTCGTTTTTAATTTTTTTTTCGGTACGAATTAGTCTTATCAAAAACTTGTGAGTATAAAAGTTGTAGATAATATTAAGGAGATGTATAATAAAATTAATTGGATTTGATATCTTGAGAATTGACGAAGTAAGGAATTTTTTTCTCCCAAAAACCATATTTTTTGGACCCTTTGAACCTATTTTTAATTTTATCAAAAATCTGTAATGCATGAATTTTTGGCGCTATTTTTAGAAGTAATAAAAACTTTAAACTGATTTGATATGTACAAAAATTAAGAAGTTATGGGTTTTTTTCGGTTTTCACAAAACCCCTCCCTATTTCCATCTCCTTTGTCCGCTTTTGCCCATTAACGAACTTGGCCGACATTTTATGTCCCTTGATTTTATGTATCAGTTTGGAAGAGATTTGTGCAGAATTGTGGAAGTTATCGTGTCCAGAAGAAAGTGATAACACAATTGCTTCGGGAAATTCCGTTCAAAATGCCCACTTTGACATCATATTTTGAAATATATTCTGCCTCTATCAAAAAATCGATCATTGCGATACATTAAATAGTTTCTGAATAAGCGAACCTACCAATTAAATGCGTTTGAAAGCAAAAATGAATTTAAAAATGAGTCAGAAAATAAGCAGTTTGGATTTGAGTGCATCCTTAATTCAATGATTTTTCCAACACAATCCGCTTCGGGAAATTAGGTTCAAAATGCCCATTTTAACAGCATTTTAAAAAATATATTCTGCCTATCAAGACATTGACCATTACGGTACATTATATAGTTTCTAGGTAAGAAAACGTACCAATTGGAAGCCTTTGAGAGGAAAAATGAATTGTAAAATGAGTCAGAAAATAAGCAGTTTAGATTTGAATACACCCTTACTTAGATGATTTTTTTTTTTCAATATTTTTTTGTATTTTTAATTTGTTTTTGCTGTAAGAATTGGTCCTATCCAAAACTTGTCTATATGGATGTTGTAGACAATATTAAGAAGATATATGATAAATTCATGGGGATTTTATATCTTTTGAATTGACGAAGTTATGAATTTTTTTCTCCCAAAAACCCTATTTTTTGCGCCCCTTGAGCCCATTTTTAACTTTATCAAAAATCTGTGATACATAAAATTTTGGCCCTATTTTTAGAAATAATAAAAACTTTAAACTGATTTGATATGTACAAAAATTAAGAAGTTATGGGGGGTTTTCGGTTTTCACAAAACCCCTCCCTATTTCCATCCCCTTTGTCCGATTTTGCCCATTAACGAACTTGACCGAGATTTTATGCCCATTGATTTTATGTATCAGTTTGGAAGAGATTGGTGCAGAATTACGAAAGTTATCGTGTCCAGAAGAAAGTGATATATATATAAGTAGACAGACAGATAGATAGAAATCCCTGCCGGCCCGGCCTACAGGCAGAGGTAGATTTCGAAGTCAAATATACTAATTTCACAAACAAAAACTAAATCATGATTATAGATAAATCCACTTTAACAATTTTATCTGGCCGCTCTTGACGAGTTTTTATTTCATTTTCATATAATAGCTGGTTTTATCAGAATCATGTTAGGGCGGCATTCAAAAAAATACTTTTCCATGCTCAACAACTCGAAATTTTCTGGCATAATTCCAGATTCATTTTTAATTAAAAAAAATATGAAACTTGCTGACGTGATTTTTGAAGAGATTTATAAGCGACCTGTGTTTTTATTTTTTGTTCAATTAATTAAAACTTGATATATAAACAATTATTTTCTCAGAAGGACAATATTTTTCGTTTCTAACACAATCGCTTCGGGAAATTCCGTTCAAAATGCCCACTTTGACATATTTTTTTGAAATATATTCTGCCTCTATCTAAAAATCTATTATTACGGTACATTATATATTTTCTGAATAAGCGAATCTACCAATTAAATGCGTTTGAGAGCAAAAATGAATTTAAAAACCAGTCAGAAAATAAGCAGTTTGGATTTAAGCGCATCCTTAATACAATGATTTTTCCAACACAATCCGCTTCGGTAAATTCGGTTCAAAATGCCCTTTTTAACAGCATTTAAAAAAATATATTCTGCCCCTATCAGAAAATCGACCATTACGGTACATTATATAGTTTCTGAGTAAGAAAACGTACCAATTGGAAGCCTTTGAGAGCAAAAATGAATTGTAAAATGAGTCCGAAAATAAGCAGTTTGGATTTGAAAACACCCTTACTAAGATCATTTTTTACTTCAACCGGTATGTATTTTTAATTTGTTTTTGCTCTAAGAATTGGTCCTATCCAAAACTCGTCTATATAGATGTTGTAGACAATATTAAGAAGATATATGATAAATTCATGGGGATTTTATATCTTTTGAATTGACGGAGTTATGGATTTTTTTCTTCTTCAAACCACCTTTTTGTTTTCGTTTTTAATTTTTTTTGCGGTACGAATTGGTCCTATCAAAAACTTGTGAATATAAAAGTTGTAGATAATGTTAAGGAGATTCATGATAAAATTAATTGGATTTGATATCTTGAGAATTGACGAAGTTATGGATTTTTTTCTTCTTCAAACGCCCTTTTTGTTTTCGTTTTTAATTTTTTTTTTGCGGTACGAATTGTTCCTATCAAAAACTTGTGAATATAAAAGTTTTAGATAATGTTAAGGAGATTTATAATAAAATTAATTGAATTTGATATCTTGAGAATTGACGAAGTTATGAATTTTTTTGTCCCAAAAACCCTATTTTTTGCGCCCCTTGAGCCCATTTTTAACTTTATCAAAAATCTGTGATACATAAATTTTTGGCCCTATTTTTAGAAGTAATAAAAACTTTAAACTGATTTGATATGTACAAAAATTAAGAAGTTATGGGGGGTTTTCTGTTTTCACAAAACCCCTCCCTATTTCCCTCCCCTTGGTCCGATTTTGCCCATTAACGAACTTGACCGAGATTTTATGCCCATTGATTTTATGTATCAGTTTGGAAGAGATTGGTGCAGAATTACGAAAGTTATCGTGTCCAGAAGAAAGTGATATATATAGATAGATAGATAGATAGATAGATAGATAGATAGATAAAGTTTTTTACTGAGGGTGGGTTTGGGTTCTAGGGGTCATGATCGGTGTAGATCTGCAAAAATTTTTCAGAAATTCCAACATAGGAACGATCCCAATAGGTAGTATTTCATACGAAATCTACCTAAAAACAGCCATAGAAAACGTTTCACTTTTTTTTTTTTTTTTAAGTACCTAAAATTTTTCAATATTCTAGTTACGGTATTTGATTGTTCTGTAAAAAATGCAAAATCATCCAACTACAAACAGTATAGTGCGTAGATGGTATTTATCAGTCATATGGTAGTACTTTTACAAGTGCTTCGCCAAAAGAGTGTCCTAATTTGGTTTTTCGTCAATTTCAGTCCATTCCAGTTTATTTTTAAAGCCCGAAAAATTTTCACGTGCTTCTGAACAACTCCTAGAAACAAATCGTTCACCTGCAAGAAAAGTGACACATCTCGACAAAAGTAAATTTCACAGGAGAGACAAAAGAAAATTTGCATGATTTAACTCTAACATGAAATTATAGCACTTAGCTCTGCGTGCAGGAATAAAAATATGGATAAAAACATAAAACAATTAAGAATGAAGACATATGATGAGGTTTGGAGGGTTGGGTAATTTTAACCCCCCCCCCCCCCCCACACACACACACACACACAATCCACCCATCTTCTGTGGTCACAAATGGACATATAGCATAATAAAGTGATTTTCCGTATAGTTACACTTATGAAACTTTGTGTAGAAAGACCCATGACAGACCTATTAGTGGAATAAAACGCAAAATGATTTTTTGCGAGATGTGTCGTTTTTCTTCCAGGTGAGCGATATGTAAAATAGCGTCTTTTCATTGGAAAAAATCACTTATATGAGTAATAACTGGCAATAGCTGAAAATTCCCGTTCACTACAAGAATAATCTGATAAATGATTATCAATTATATCTCTTATTACTATCGCAATCGCACGGAAATTTTGAAATTGATGAAATTTAAAAATCTACAAAATGAAAAACTTCTTGTAAAGTCTCAGAGCGACTATCTATATTACAGAGATTTTCCTCCCAGTTGGCTTTACAATCTTTCGCTTTCAAATTATATTCTTTTCCGGACTGTCATCATAGTCTCCTGCTTAATATTTTTTAATTTATCTTACTTTTATGCTATTAAAAAAAGCTCTGGCATTGTTTTAATACATTAAAAGTAGCTCTACGATTAACCTTATACAGTAAAATTACCTTCTTGTAGAGGAATGTCTGCTTGCTTAGAGGAACTGGAACTAAAAGAGGAATACTTGTTTGTATTGATTACATCGTTTGCATGAAGAACGCCATCCCAAGGTTTCTACAATTAAACATTTCATTAATCATAACAAATGTAAATAATTAATGCAATTTTTACACCATATTTATCATAAACTAAAGCATAATTCAGATTTTCTGACTAAAATACAATTCATGCGCAAAAACAAATATATACAAGTATAAAATAAAGAGTAACGTGTTTCTTAAGCTGTAAAACTAGTCTTTCCGTGGTAAAATATAATGCTGAGAAATTCAAATCAATGAAGATTTCTATAAACGTGAAACTAAATCAATTTTTCAATATAGGACTTTTTAACCATTTTAAAAATTAATGACAGGGAAAATAATTTGTTTGCTTTTTAGGTGCGTTCGTAATTATATAAATACGTAGCACCTATAGTCGTCGTTCAGTCCGTCCGTCTGTCCGCATGTAACACAGCAAAAACTACCCAACCGAATAGTCTGAAATTTCAAATATATGATTGTTGCAAAATTTTGTCGAGCCATTTCAAATTTTATGAAAATCGGATGTATAGTTTAATTACAGGGACAGTCAAAAGTTTTTCTTTACATTACGGCCAATGGGAAAAATTATTGCAAGTGGATTTTAATGATATTAGAGCCTTCCGAATGATCTGAAATTTTAAAGATATAATTGTTGCAAAATTTTGTCGAGCCATTTCAAATTTTAGGAAAATTGGATGTATAGTTTAATTACAGGGACAGCCAAAAGTTTTTCTTTACATTACGGCCAATGGGAAAAATTATTGCAAGTGCATTTTAATGATATTACAGCCTTCCGAATGGTCTGAAATTTTAAAGATATAATTGTTGCAAAATTTTGTTGAGCTATTTCAAATTTTAGGAAAATCGGATGTATAGTTTAATTACAGGGACAATCAAAAGTGTTCCGAAAAAAATATTGGAAGTGCATTTTAATGATGTATCAGACTATGCACGTTATGAAGTGCAAAAAATTATACATTCAGTACAATATGGGGTGCAAAAAATAATTTTAAAACTAGTTATAGTACGAACGCACCTCATTTGCCACGTTTGACGAGCAATTTCCAACTTGTTTCGACTGGGGAAGGCTGTGTTCGTGACGCCCCTTTCGTCACAAATGGCAAATGTTGCCAATTTTGAAAGTAATATTCAAATTTTCTTCAAATTTTTGCTATTAATTATGTTTGGAGATACATTCATATATGTTCAATAAGCAAAATTTTCAACTTGCCCTAGAACATGAGTAAATAAAAGAGGCAAAAAGCAATACTGTGAAGAGTATATCTTCCAAATTAAACGATATAGGGAAGACCGGGGGAATGGCGATACCTTAAGCGAATTTAATTTTTTTCACACAAAAAAAATGTTTATTTTTTAATAGTAAAAATTCTAAAGCTAAATCATGATCTTTAGTATCTGTATAAATTTAGTCGTAATCATAACTGTAAAGTAAACACACAGTTTCAGTTCAGTCGGGGAGGCCTACCAGTATGGTTTTAGCTCAACAAGCCCCGCTCAGCAGAATAACTACCATCATCACGGGCCGCTGACGGAGGCAGAGCCCGGAAATACCTTCGTTGAATAAGACCCCTATATATTAAAACTTACAAAATTATACAAAAATGTTTTAAGTGGCAGCCTAGTCATATCACAGGCGTGCTGGATTTATCTTATGTACATTACAGATTTTGAAGGGGGAAAAAACTCATAATGCAGTATTATACATTGGTGGACAAGTAAAAAACAATAAAAATACACTAAACAAAAGAAGTCCAGATGTGAACCACATGTGAAAAATCCACTTAATAGGACTTACAGATACAACAAAAACAATGGGAGTTAAAAGAAGTTTTTCCCATTTTTTCATATAAGATACAATGCTAGATTACACTATTACACATAAAAAGATAAATAAAACAATATATAAGTTCTGACACAGGAGACTATTTAAAGAAAAGCACGATGCTAGAAAACAAATAACACTATTCAAAGCAATACTTTGTTTTCAATGATAGAGCTCTTTTTGAAGTGAGTTTTAATTATTATTTTGATGCCAAAACCCATATGCAAGTAAGAATTAAACCAAGAATTATGTGCAAATGCTAATAAAAAGAAAAATAAATAAATAATAATAATAATAATAATAAGTTGATACTTTACAAATTAAAATTGATGCAATAGACTTATTTACAAATGAAACATGGTGCAAGAGAAGACTTTAGTCCGCGAGCCAGCAACAGATTTTGATGACCAAGTTCCTCTCGGCCGATAAACTGTAAAATGCTTCAGAGAGATGTATCATGAAGCTCCGTGAACGTCAGTTGCGGTTCCGTGGGTGGGTTGAGCAGCGGTAGCCTCCCAAACACGTAAAAAAAAAAAAATTAGTCATTTCCTCCCGGTTGAAAATTTGTCCAATTATAGCTAACCCAATGTCTTGAAAAAAAAAAGTCAGCTGATTATAAAGTGGTGCGTTATACGTCAGCTGGTCACACGAACATGAAAAAAATATACAGGGTGCAAAGGAAAGTCCCTTTAACCTGAAAATACTTGCGAACGGAGAGAGCTACAGATATGGAAGTGAGGTAACGCTATAGTAAAGTGACTACGCCCGATTTAATGCAAACGACGGCAGCGCCCTTAGTGGCTAAATTTGGAAGATCACCATTGCAAATCGAAAACGAAAAGAGATAGACAAAATTTCCAGTTAGAAAGTTTTAGAGCATCAACTAATTAGTACAAAACGACATTTGGTTTACATGGATAAGATAAATCTTCGCCCGTATACCCAAAAATGTCCGAAATCGATGCACTATTTTGTGTAAACGTTTGAATGGAATAGCCAGAAGTATGAAGAAATGTGCACAATTTATGGTATAAATACGTGCTTATCTCAATACATTTTGGTAACATCACACAAAAAACAAAAAAGACAACCTGCCTCACAGTGATTAAGAGTTAATATTCAAGATGTTCGAAAAGTTCGCCATGGCTCACGATACACGTTTGTATTCGTGAGAGTAATTCTACATGCCACATTTCTCAGCATGCAACGTCTTTTGCTAGCCTCTTCAATACGACGACATAGATTTAACCCTTTCAAGGACTGTGGCTAGACGGTCTAGCCACCTAATTTTAATTCCAAAACTGACAAATGGCAACAAAATATTTTAATAAAATTTTGCTTTTGTAATGAAAGTGAAAAATTAGCGGGTTTTTATTTTCTAAGAAATTCGTTTGAATATTCTGTTGTCAGTAAATTACTTCATCAGTTTACGAACAGAATTCTTCTGCCCCTGAAAGAGTTAATCAAAAATTTTAAATGCATTCGAAATTAAATTTTACAGACATTACAGCACAGTACAACGTCACAATCTGAAATTGTGCACTGCTACATTTACGGAATGTGAATATGCAAAGTAAAATCGTCGCTCATCGATTTCGGACACTTTTGGGTATACAGGCGACGATTTATCTTATCCGTGTGAACCAAATGTCGTTTCGTTCTAATTAATTGATGCTCTAAACTTTCTTATTGGAAATTTTGCTCTATTTCTTTTCTTTTTTCAATAGCTATCTTCCAAATTTCGCCACTAGGAGACGTTGCCGTCGTTTGCATTAAATCGGGCGTACTCACTTTACTATACCGTTACCTCACTTTCATAGCTGTAGCTCTCGCCGTTCACAAGTATTTTCAGGTTAAAGGGACTTTCCTTTGCACCCTGTATATATTTTTTTTATGTTCGTGTGACCAGCTGACGTATTATCCACCACTTTATAATGAGCTGACTTTTTTTTTCTTCAAGATATTGGGTTAGCTATAATTTGACAAATTTTCAACCGGGAGGAAATGACTAATTTTTTTTTTTTTTTTTTTTTTTTTTTTACGTGTTTGGGAGGCCAACGCTTCTCAACCCACCCACGGAACCGCAGCTGACGTTCACGGAGCTTCATGATACAACTCTCTGAAGCGTTTTACAAATTATCGGCCGAGAGGAAATAACTGACGAAATTTGCACCTGGCTCGGGGACTATTAACTCTATGCAGATTAAATTTGGAAGTAAGCACACATAAAATTTTCTTTCAACCTCTGTACAGTGGCGGGATTACCCAGGATACTGAGGTAATTACACCACTGCATCGGGGTAATAACGCCACTCTTTAATGACCTAGTAAATACATAAAATGGATACTAGGAAACACATAACCTACTGAAAATATTTAGAAAGCAATAATTTAGCAGAATAATGAATAATTACAATGTTCCTTAAGCTAGATTTATTAATGTGCTAAGATTACAATTTAACTCAAATTTCAAAAGTCACCCTTTGCCATGGTGGCGGCATTACCCCGAGAGGGCAATAAGCGAAAATCCCCCAGCAAAGACGAAAGAAGAACCGAACTTGTTCAACAAATTTCATCAAAATGTCGGCGAATGCATGTAGATTACGGATAATATTATCTTAAGTACCTAATGTCACAATAAAAGGTATTTACCTCTACTCATTTGAAGTTCCAAAACAAGAAGCAACTTGCTGGAAACTAAATTTTTCACTAGTACAAACGAACGCCGTACAACAAAATCACACTCACTCTAGGCAATGTTTCCGTTGTTGGCTGCTACAGTGCAGGCGCATTCACTATCTCAAACGGTTAACCATCTCAAACTGCTGTTAGTTTTTAAACTAGGCGAGATGGCGGCATAATCCCGAGTGGCGGTCTCCCCTAATAAGGTTCGACTTACTTTTTAAACCTTATTGGTTATATTTTGTCAAATGTAGTCAAACTTATGATTATCAGTTCGCGACTTTTGAAGTTTATTTGAGGTTTTGGAATTCATTTAAATAATAGAGGATTAAATTAAATAATAGAGGGACAAATTAGATTTTTTGAGAATCTTTTTAATATTTCTTAGAATTCGGAAACATTTGACATCATTAGAATGCAATTTTTAAAATTACCGGCCAGAGAATATGTATACAAACTATTTTGTGTGATCTTGTAAAATAACTGCATAAACGTTGCATACAATTTCATTAGAGAATATGCTTCAGTGTACCTCAATAAGAGTATATAAATTTCATTTATACTAAAGCAGAGTATGTCATTAAGATAGTTTGCAGACAAATACCTACCATACACAAATATATTTGAATTCATTTTTGTGAAAATGTAAAAATACTAACTGTTAAACGCACATTCTTCAATGGAAAACATGCTGTAGATGACCATAGCATTTCATATTTTTGCCATAAGTGTTTAAAAAACCCAAAATTAAAGAGGCAGTAACAACTTTTCAAATATTATATTATTTAGCCTATGATTATATATATGTTAGATAATAAGCAATAGTACCTTATCTTTATCAGTTAACATATATATAATTAGTCCAGCGGGGAGGGCCTGATAAACTTCCTCATCATCTATTTCCGTCCCATCTTCAAAGAAAGCTGAAAACTTTTCATTTTTTATATTCAACTTCTTTGATCCTTCAGATATTAACTCTTCAAAAGAACTGGCAACAACAGCTTTTCTTAACTTAGTGTTCCATACTTTGATCAACTTTTCACTCATTTCTATAGTGATATAACTTAAAACTGCAAAATACAAAATATGGTATAATTATAAATTATTTTTAACAAACTATGCAAATTTTAAAATTGAGAAAATCAATAAATATGAATTTAAATCCACAATAAACGTACACATTTCCTAACGTCAAAAATATAAATACATAAAAGTTATAGAAATAACTCATCTGTGCAATTTACGTCTCTCCGATATTCAAATAGCCCCACCAGTGGCCGAGAGGTTCTGCTCTCGAAGCTGGTAGACGGGAGGTGCTGGGTTCGATCCAAATCGCGCCCGTCGGCCTAATCGTTCGGAGTTTTCGTGGTTTTCTTCGAGCCGTGGATCTTCCATGCGTTAATACGGATTAGGTTCCCTTAGAAAGACCCCCACGGAGGACACTCCCCCCGGGCCTATATCCCTCGTGTAGATAATTGGCCGTCAAAAATCAACCCAACCCAACCCGATATTCAAATATGAAAATTTGTGCAGTGGTACTGCATGACATGTATACCAATCATTCTAAAACTACCATGTTGTGGCCATCACAAAGCTTTCTTCTATATAAATCAAAACTGATTTAAATATTACAAAAAATTACATCAATTTAGCAAATATGTTTATATTTTATATACAAAAAACTAAACTATTCGACTATAAAATCCATGAAGGATCTGTGCAGACATTGTCCATCACTGTTTTCTTGACCCTGGGCCCCCAGAGGCTATACAGCATACGTCCCGGCCAAGTGGCCAGCCTAACCCTCTGTGCTTAGCTCCCAAGCAAGCTTGATACTAATTTTATTGACCCCGAAGGGATGAAAGGCTGAGTGAACCTTGCCCAGTCGGGAGTCGAAATATCAACCTACAGCGCGGCAGTAAGATGCTCCGACCACTACGCCACTGAGCTTCATTTTATATACAGGGTGTTTCAAATTCGATCGACAAATTCAGAGGGGTGATAGTAGGCATCAAGACAATGAAAAATTACCATAGCACATGGGGTAGCAACCCACTTAGCCACAAATACAGGGTGTTTCATCCTAACTCAAATCAGCTTGATGGTAACGATTTTGTGAAAAATAAAAATATTTTAATAAAAATGTGACATATGTACCTTGTTTTGTATGAAATGTGATAACATCACAAAAAGTCCTCAAAAACAGGGTGCTTACGTAATCGATGATACCGTATGAACTGTTAATCACAGTCCAAAATGTGGAGAGTCTAGTGGATACTGCTAGCGCGAATAATGGAAACATCAAATCACCTTTTTGGTTTTATCATATTTACAACAGAGGTGAGCATGTCTATTAAAAGTTTCATTGTAGTATATTTCAGTTTTCTGAAAGTTATTACCGTCAATCAAACTTGCATAGGTACAGTCAACCAAAGTTGCATGTGCACAGGTAATTAATTGATGACAAAATTTTAGAGAGAGTTTATTCAGTAGTTACCAGCTTTTTAAAATGAGGGACAAATTCGTCGCATTGCAACAAGCTGTTCGGCCTAGTTTGAGGACAAGTGGTGATGGATGCACATTGATTCCTGATCTTTAATACTGCAATTATGTTTTCAGATTATACTACATCATATAGTTTTGCATGCATAAGTTTCTTATGAGCTGAAAGATGTTAAACTTACTGATTTGATCGTTTTTCTTTTGGCAGTTAAACGGTAAACATTACTGAAGTATTCCTGAAGCCTCAACTACAGTACTTTTGACTCTTATAGTTTCTAGATGTTCATTTTAGACTTGCATGTATATCCTGTAGCGATTACATTAGAGTTGAAGGGATTACCAGGAACGATATCCAAATAAAAACCACTTGACGTGGAGTGACCCATCTGTTAGCGTGAGAGGCGTACTATCGTTTGGTACCTTTGGATCAAGGCAAAATTTAAAGTTGTCCTTTGAAAAATATTTAAGATTAAATATAAAGGGAGTTGAACATTGATATATCACGCAACTAATATCACTCAGAATAGCTAGTTTATTACTTCCCTCATTTTTATGTTCCCTCCTCCGCCCTTATGCTTTAAATATTTTTGTGTATAACATGAGCTAAGATTCAAAAGGCAAACGTTTTTCATATAAGTACTTTTTCAACTAAAACCAAAGTTCATTTTTCACAAAAAGGATAATTACAAATTACCCCAAAAAGAAAATTTGTATATGAAAATTTCTATAAGAAATGATTTCGCCGAAAATCGTAGCAATTCATGTTTAGTTTCAAATTCTATAGATTTAAACACCTGTTCCTGTAAAATATTCTCTGTTACAGAACTTATGAAAAATGGCTTTAACGTTTTCATGAAATGTGTCAATAACACAGGCCTGCGAAATTGAAGTTTTTAAAAAATACAAAAGAAGTTTTCGCGGATTCTTATGTTATTTGGTGTGCTGATCTCGAAAATGACCTCCATTTTGTCCCATCACATCAGGATTTTTTGTAAATCGATATCGATATTTTTGCTAAAATCCTGTTTGAAAAGGAATTCTCTCGAACAATTTTGCATCTACTATCTGGCAACAGTGGTTTTTATTCAAGTAAATGTATTTAAAATAATCGATTCTCGGTGAGGCAAATTGATTTTTCAGTAATCGATTACTTTTTAATAGATTTAAGTGGATGAAAACAACTGTTGTCATATCGCACGAGCCGCCTCTGGTCGAGGGTAAAACAAAATGTTCCCTCGAGTTTAAACTTTTTACATCAAATTATGGTGCAGTTTCTAGATAAATATCACCTACATACTATTTTAATTTGTTTTTATTAAGGCAACGTACAATCGTGGAAAAAAAAGTAACACCCCCCCCCCCCTACTAACTCCTCAACAAATTATCGTAGACGAACGTTACTGGTACCGAAAGATTGGAAATAAAGTCTACTTTTAAATTATATACATAAAATTTTCTTAGGGCCATCTACATATTAAAACGAATCCAAACTTCATTTTTTTCAATAGCAATACCCAATTTTAAGGAGATATTTCAAATCTTTGGTTCAAACTATGCCTAGACTCCAAATTTCAAGTCATTTGAATGATAAGTTTTTGAATTATAAACATTCAAAATTTAGTGCTTCTAAAGTTAAATTACATTTTCATATTTTTATTTATATCTCCTGAAATTATTATCTAATGTGCTAATTTTTTGTAGCAATAATACTAATATACCCAAACATAAATACGCTGAATTTGCAATTTTTATAATTTTATGATATGAATTATGAAATTAATATTCGAAAAAATTATGAATTGCAACCTACAATTTCTTTGACGGATATAGATTTATTAAGTCCTGCTTTATGGAAATCCAAAATTTCACATTTTTCTACCAAGTAGTTTTCAAATTATGCTTAAAAAACGGCAAAATTATGGTTTAAGGTCCGTCTACGATAGAAGTGAGTAGATATTTTGAAATTTATTCTGCTGTCTTGTAATATAACAGGTCTCATTGACCCCTTGAGTGGCGCTTAAGATGCCTTGATCAAGAAAGGGCTCTCTCGGTTAACAAACGAGTACGGAACTTCAATTTGGATACAGCCCTTAAAATACGCTCGATTTAAAATAATTTCTCCGAAACTTGTGGTACGAATTGCATAAAAATTTATTTTTAGGCTAATTGAAGGGTGTAGAGTTTCTTTATGCTGTCAGAAATGTGTACTGCTATTGAAAAAAAACAAAGTTATAGTTCGTTTTAATATGTAGATGTCCCCCTAAGCGAATTTTATATACATAATTTAAAAATAGACTTTATTTCCAATCGTTCGGTACCAGTAACTTTCTTCTACGATAATTTGTTGAGGAGTTAGTAGGGGGTGTTTACTTTTTTCCCACGACTGTACATAAAATAGACAACTGACCAAGAGGAGCAAATATTATGTATGTGTACATAAAAGTTTCAAACAAATTTTAAACTGAGCAAAAAACAAAACAAAAATGTTTCTATTTAAGTACGTACTCTTTTCCTATGAAACTTCTTTTTGATGTTCTTCGTTTATGTTCATCATATGTTCTTCGTTGCTGTTACCATCCAACAGTAGACGGCGAGCATGATCTTATCCCATCTTTCTTTTGAGCACTCCATATCTTTGATGTCTTGATGGAGCCTTTCACCTTGTTCTTCGCTGACTGATCCTAAATTTACGGGTGAAAAGGTGCACATGTGAGTGAAGGAAATGTATTTTGACACTTATGGAGCAACCCAAAGCTTTAAATTTGTCCATCATATTCATTACAGTTGGTTTATAGTCAGGATTCTTGTAATTAGGGGAGACCGGGGGAATGGCGGCACCTTAAGGGAATTTAATTTTTTTCAACTCAAAAAAATATTTATTTTTTAATAGTAAAAATTCTAAAGCTAAATCATGATCTTTAGTATCTGTATAAATTTAACCGTAATCATAATTGTAAAGTAAGCACACATAAAAAAAATTCTTTCAACCTCTGTGCAGTGGCGGGATTACCCAGGATACTAGGATAATTCCGCCTTTGTATCGGGATAATGACGCCACTCTTTAATGACCTAGTAAATACATAAAATGGATACTAGGAAACACCTAACCTACTGAAAATATTTAGAAAGCAATAATTTATCAAAATAATGAATAATTACAGTGTTTCTTAAGCTAGATTTATTAATGTGTTCAGCTTACAATTTAACTCAAATTGAAAAAAATCACCCTTTGCGACGGTGGCAGAATTACCCCGAGAGGATAATATAGCGGAAATCCCCCAGCAAAGCCGAAAGAAGAACCGAACTTGTTCAACAAATTGCATCAAAATGTCGGCGAATGCATGTAGATTATGGGTAATATTATCTTAAGTACCTAATGTTATAATAAAAGGTGTTTACCTCTACTTATTTGAAGCTTCAAAATAAGAAGCAACTAGATGAAAACTAAATTTTTTACTAGAACAAGCGAACGGCGTACAACAAAATAATTCTCACTCTAGGCACTGTTTCTATTGTTGGCCGCTATAGTGCAGGCGCATTCACTGTATCAAACTGCAATTAGTTTTTAAACTAGGCGGGGTGGTGGCATAACCCCGAGGGGCGCCATTCCCCCCGGTCTCTCTTACTCGGAAATTTGCTGACGACATCTTTGAACGAAGCCCAAGCTTCTTTATCCTTTGTTGTCATACTAGTCTCAAATTCTTTATCCTTCATAAGCTTGCGGATATTTGGACCAACAAAGATTTTCCTCTTTCAACTTGGCTTCGCATAAACTTGAAACATTTTTGTACAGGTATTTGAAAAAATCGCAATCATTTGAAACAATCGCAATTATTTGAACAATACAACTTTTGGCTCAACTAAACTGTTCCTAATCACATTCTTAGTGGCTGGTGTAAGATTGTCTTTTCGGCCATTCTTTTTTTACCCAAAGTTGAGTCTTATCACGGCTGTCCCACTCACAAATTAAACAGATACTTTGTGTATTCGCCTTGTTGACCAAGAAGCATGGAGGTAACTTTCAAATCACCGCAAACGACTCAACCGAGGCCGGCATATTTAATTTTGTTGAGGATCTAAAACAGGTTTTAATAGCGTTCTTTTAAATGCACAGAGTATCCAACTGGTACAGATACATACTGGCTTCCGTGATGAAGGACAGCTTTAAGGCTCCTTTTCGATGAATGTATAAACAGCCTCCCATTCATCTTTATCGTAGGTGATATTCAAATTTCTCATCAAATCCCTTTTCTCGATTCCTGTTTTAATAAAAAGCGGTTCCTTTGGCCAATAAGTTTCTTTTCTTTCAATCTGGAGTCCAACAATTCTGCTGCCTCTTTCAAAAGGCCCAGATCTCTAGTCAGATCACTAAGTTCAACCTGAGATATGGACCGAGGTGAATCTCTTCCAGAGGGCTTATATTTTTTATTATCGGAGCTTTGAACCTCTGGATGTTCAAGTCTGAAGACCCTGAAAAGATGACTTTGGAATTCAATTGAAGGCAAAGGCACTGGCACATCAGGTCCATGAGGAACGGGGCATATGGACGATGGAATGTTCATAAAAATCCAACTAAAATTGAATTTTTCAAGAAAATGTGACGTGATAGAAGTTTTTCATTGTTTTTAAATTAGCACCAAAAAATACATAAAGATCAGCGATCAATTCCCTTGCATTTTTTTCATCGCAGGCCTCTGTAATTAACCTTTCAGTGAACTAGAGCTGCATAAATTTTACCAAAAATTATTTCTTACATTTCATTTTTACATATGGCAGCGAAATTAGAATCTAATTTTTGCTACTGAAATGTTAAACTGTTTTTCTAAAGTGTCTTATTACTATTGTGAAATATCTTGCATTTACGATAGCATAACTACTTTGAAATATAAGTAAGTCATGCGCCTATTTGGTGTAAAAAATTACGACTTGCCCACTGAAAGGTTAGTGTAACAAAATCTTATACTTCTATTTATTCTTTTTAAAGTCATTTCTGTGGTGATCTGTGATAACCAGGAAGTAACTGATGCCTAATGGCTTGAGTAAAAGGCGGATTTCTGAACCATTTAGCATGCTAAGTATCAATCAAATTATGGGCATAATAGTCATCTTTGCCAGTTTGTAACAAACTTCGCATGAACCGAAGAGAGATTTTAATGAACTCTCATAACCATCTGAAAATTAAGGAAGTGAATATAATGAATTAAGGAAGTTAATATAAATAAAACGAAAATTAAGGAAGTATAATTTTTAAGTGCATTAAAAATAATGTAACAGATCTTTTTCAGGAACTTTAATCAAAATTGGCAACATTCTTAATCCATAACTGGCGTCGTGAAATTTCTGTGTGCAACTACCGTCATAGTGCCGTTTCGTCTCAAGCAAGTATTAAACTTATTTTAAAAAATTTTATATAAAAACAGTGGTATTTTCATTTGACTGTATTCATCAACTATTTAAATCAGTAGTATATCACTTATATACCTTATTATGTTTATCAAACTTACTTGTTAAAGAAATTATGAATAGAAAACAGGGGGGAAGGCTAAATGGCATCACGCGAGCAGTTAAGGGTTAAGAAAACCAATTTTCAATTGCAGTGTAAGCTATTTAATCTCTTACATTATACAGGTATATTAGGATGAATATATTCACCAAATTCACCCACTGTATTCGATGAAAAGAAAATTAATTTACATAATTTTAAACTGTGTGCAATACAGGAGAAAAAATAGTTTTAAAAATTCACTATGCTTTAAGGTTACATGGCCTTTTAACACATGCTTGACAACCTAACATTTTTCTGCAAGACTCTACAGATTTGAACCAAGTCAAATGTTTTTGAACCAAAAGTTTTCCTTTATAAATTAAATCCAGTTCCACACAAACATTTTATAAAATGGGTGAATATACGGTATTGGGATATTTGGGTTTAAGCAGGCTAGTAATTATTTCAATTGTATAAATTTTATGCATAAAAACAATCTTGACATGCCAGTGACGCCGGAGGTCTAAAAATGTTTGCTTAAATTTTAATTACCCTCATAGCATGCATGGTCACGGTGACGTCGTTGTGACGTCACTGTAAGTCACTGTGGTCACGTCACATCTGTGACCAAAATGCCACCCCTCAGTGATGTCACATTATGACTGAGATGTGAACTTCTTAGAAAACTTTAAAAAATTACGAAAATTCTTCAAAACATGTTATTTACTGTAAAATTATGTTTTCCTGGCAATTAAAAAAAAATTGTGAGGTCACTGTTATATCACTGCTATGTAACGTACGTCACGTCACATATGTGACAAAAAAACCACCATATTGTAAGTCACAGTGTGACAAAAATATGAACTTCAAAAATCTTTGAAAATGAAGAGAAATATTTTAAACAGTCACGAGTTACATGGCATAAGGAATAAAATATATTAGTGGATAGCAAATGGTAAATTCTCTCACTAAAGGGGAGAGGGGGGGGGGCATAATAAATAAAGTGCACGATACAATCATTAATAAACTAAATTTTCAGGCTATATTTTATCAATTTGATATCTAAGATAGTGAATGTATACTTTTTCATGATTTAAATTTTATCTAGCATTTGGATAATATAATTAGAATTAGGAGTATTAAATTTATACACTTTACATATTTATTTTGCTGGGAGGAAATTTATTTATTTATTTCTTTTTTTACCGACCAGGATTATTCGAAACACTTCTGTGGTTTCAAAATAAAAATTTTCTATTACAGTTAAATCTGCACCTTTTAATGAGCACGTAGAAAGAGTCTTCAGAGTTTAGTCATCTATGCATTTATTGCTTTAGAATATTTTTATAATTTGTATTCAAGTCATAAATTCTACTTCTTTCAAACTTTTTAAATAAAATTAGCATTTACCGAAAATAAAAGAAATATACAAAATTTGTGCAAAACAAAACTTTACTTAAAAAAAAAAAAAAGGCGGGGGGGGGGGGGGGGCTCGTTATTACCATTAAATTTATTTTTACACCTTTTGAAAATTTAAACAATGGTGTATCTAATAAACTCTAATTATGAATATTATTATTATAATTATTTAGAAAAAATGAACTTTACAATACATTTTAACTTGTATTATTTGGTACGGATAAAAAGAAAAGGTTAAATACATTGAACATTTCTTCAAATACAAAATTTTAATTAACCATACTTTCAGAAAATTACTGCGCATTCAAGTTTCATATCTCTTGCATGCAAAAACAAATAATCTGTACCAGACAATCTGTTTGAAAATCGTCTGCCCACAAAAAAATAAACATGAGAAGACGCGGGAAATAAATAGTTCACTGTTTTTAGAACATCGCCTTCACCACGTCTACAACACTTTAAGATAAGGAAATGACCATTTTTGGATACACGGATATTAATAGAACGTATATGTAAGTTTTATTTAATTTAAATATTTTATTCCTGATTTGTACATATGAGTTAAATAGTTTTATGTTATATTTGTAAGAGACTGATCTTTAAACTGTTAGAAGCGATATTTTAAAATTCGATAACTGTAAAGAAAAATATCTTAATCTGCCATCGCTTGAAAAAAAAACTGCACAGAGACTGTGCATGCCTACATTCATACTGGAATTAATATAAACATTAATTTACTCTTACTTGAGATTGAAAATGTATGGAACGACAATGATTTGGAATTATTTTATCGGCTTCTTACTATTTTTTGATTACTAACACTTATAGTTATTATTATTTTGGGGTTAAATATGATGTTCGATTATCATAAGATTACGAAACTGTTTCAGATTAGAAATTAACATTATACTGGGGAAATGTATCTTTACATATTACAGTAGTGAAACATTTGAAAGAATTTTCTTTTAGTGCTAATAATATTTTAAATTATCTTTCAAAATCCTAAATCTTCAAACCAATGTTTTCAGATTTAACATTTGCCGAAATTATAAAATAATAGGAATTCCTTATACCATATCGAAATATTTTTGAGATATTGTTAAATCTAATAAGGCATTTAATTTATCTATTGAGTTTGCTGTTGTTTAATAGTACAATTATAAATCCTAATTATTATTTTTAGTATTTTTCAAATTGGTATATTTATTTTTTTAAATTGTATGTAAGCATTTTTTCTTTTCTGTTTGTGATTTTAATCAAACATTTAATTATAGACATTCTGAATCGGTTATTAAATTTTCTTCTTTTGTAAATTCATTTTCTACGTTTATGATACGCGTAATTATTGGCACTAAAAAGTAAAATATGATACTTAAGCATTGAAACAAAGTGTTTTTCATGCCTGATGGGAAGTTATAGATTAAACTGCTTTAGTATATATTTTTAAAAGTTCATATAATACAGGATACATATTATAGGACACAAGTTGAAAAGTGCTTATGACTTCGGTTTGTCTGTCCGTCTAGCAGTCTATCCGCACTCTAACTCTCGAAAAAATACTCGGATTGCCCTGAAATTTTTGGATGTTATTGACGTTTACCATAGCACGGTACCTATTTGTAATGAAGTTTGTAGCATGCTTTGTTCATTTACAGGGACAGCCAAAAGTTTTCCGTTACATTACAGCTTATGGAAAAAAATCGTTTCAAATGATTTTTTATGATTTTACGCACGCTTTCAAACAGAATAAAATTTATATGCATTTATGAAGTGCACTAAAATATGCATTCTGTTGACTATGCGATGCAAAGAATAGTTATTGTTCATTTACAGGGCTAAAAAAGGAATTCAAATACATAATGATATAGGGGTGGAGGGAATTGTTTGCAGCATACTTTAATTATGTTAATCTATTTCATATATAATGAAATTGATATATGTCGCTGAGGTTTACATACTATAAATTATTTCATGTATAATACGAATAATACGTATATAGCATTTACAGGGACACACAAAATATTTCAGATACTATATTGTATCCGAAGTACTGTTCATTAGCGATGATTGCTGGAAATGTATTTTTAATTATGATATGCGCTTTTATGATTCACTATATTTATGCATAGTATATGGTGTATATAAATGCTATAATTCCTATACAAGGCTACACAAAAGTATTCGTAAGGATTACTGGGTATGGGCGCAAATTGCTTAAAGGTGGTTTTTAAATGAGTTATGCTCTTTTTTGCTGAACTGCATTTAATTTACCAAGAAATGTTTGTAGAATATAGATAAAACGATATACAGGATCACGTAAAGAATTGGATACATGACCGTCTATAAATTATAATTTCTGGAAATGTGATTTCAGCAGTTTTAAGAGTGTCTTAGTTTGAATTTAATTTTAACTAAATAGTGGCGTGTAATAAAGATTCTAGGTAAACTACAGGGTTGTACAAAAGTATTCAAGTATGTTTCCATACATTAATATAAATTGCTGAAAAAGAATTTCAACCTGTTAGGCGTTTTCTTGCTAAACTAAATTTTCCCATTATATAGTATATATGCACTTAAAAAAATGGGAAGTCAAAATTGAGTAAAAAGTACTCAAATTTAAATGCGTCACATACTCAAAATAGCTCCGATCCAAATGTACTCAAAGTTGAGAAACACATGTACTCATTTTTTATTCATTGGTTGTGATCAAATATGAATCATTATGTACTGCCCCCCTCCCCCCCCCCCAAAAAAAAAAGAAAAACCTAAAATTTAAAGTAAAAATGTACTGACATTTATTTCCCGTTCAAAGTTCTTAACAAGAAATGTTTAATTGATTATTTATTAAGAAAAATAGCAAAATTCTTAACAAGATACTCAAATCGAATATTTTTATGACAAGAGCATTATTTCCAAGCACTTTTAAATTATTTTTAAAATGCTGTGCATAATTTAATATTTACATTAATAAACATCATTTATGCCGCCATAAATGAAATGAACCATTACAGGGTACAAAACTATTCGTTTGTTTGGGTTTGATAACATGTGATGTTTCAAAATAGAGAAGGCATGGGTTCATTTTTGATCCAAAAATATTCAATTCGATATGAGTACGTCGGTTTACTTATTTTTGAGTACTTCATTTTTCTCAGTGTATCAACCTACAGATCAAATACAGGGTTGTTCAAAAGAATTGGAAAACATATTTGGCCATGGACGGTAACTGCTGAAATCAATTTTTCAAATGTTTACTTAGTTATCTTATTTACGTCATTTCCCTAAATTACGATGTCTTGTTAAAGCATTCAGAAAGTGTTGGAAAGTATTTTATAATCTATGATTAACGCATGATTTTTCTTACTCGTTTTTTTTCTATTTCCCAGATCAGTCTTTTCCTATAAAACATACCAAATCTATTTAGCTCATATTCACAAAATACAATATACACGGGAATAAAAAATTTAAATAAATATCGCTTATCATGCCGCTCTATAAATAATAGTTGTATTAATATCCGTGAGTCTCCATGTTCGTATTTAATAAAGCAATGACAAATCACAACAAATTAAAAAAATTTACACATTCTAAATATCAAGCTTGAACTCAATATCAAGCATAGAACTTAATATCAAGCATAGAACTGAATAAAAAAATATGTCAGTTGATAAGCATTGTTTTTTAAGTGGAAAAATTTTAAATGATTTAGAAGAATAGGACTCCAAAATAGCGATATTTTGCTAAAAAGTACGGTAAAAAGATAAGATTTTATATTTACAGCAAAAGGTTATTTCAAAATTCATCGCTGTATTAATACTTAGAAATTTTTCCAGAGAGAATCCTTCGCCTTATATACAATATTTCAAATGAAAATCAAATATCAAATTAATTGCCTAAAAGGCGCAAATAGTGAAAAAGATTCCAAGCCGGGACTCGAACCCGGGCCATCAGTATAGCACACTGATATTCTACCGACTAAACCACATGGAACGACGCCCAGTCTGTAAAATTTCTCACTATTACAGGTTGGCAAGGCTACAAACGCAGCACAAGATGGAATATTTATCGTGAGCCACCGACATGCGGTAAACACGAAACTTAATGAAATCCAGCATCGAAACTATATTAATAATTGGAAATCTTTCCAGGGAGAAACATTCGCCTTCCATACAACATTTCAAATTAAAATTGCCTTTTAAGCAATTAATTTGAAATTTGATTTTCATTTGAAATATTGTATGCAAGGCGAATGGTTCTCTCTGGAAAAATTTCCAAGTATTAATATAATTTCAATCGATACTGGATTTAATTAAGTTTCGTGTTTGCATCATGTTGGTGGCTCACGCTAAATATTCCATCTTGTGCTGAGTTTGTAGCCTCGCCATCATGTAATAGTGAGAAATTTTCCAGCCTGGGTATCGTTCCATGTGATTTAGTCGGTAGAATGTCAGTGCGCTGTACTAATGGCCCGGGTTCGAGTCCCAGCATGGAATCTTTTTCACTATTTGCGTCTTTTAAGCAATTAATTTGAAATTTGATTTTCATTTGAAATCACAGTGTTTATGACAAGTTCGTCACAAATGATCCATATTTCACAAATTGGTCACAGTGTGACGTCAAAGCATTGTCGCTTTCGTCACAGGTTCGTCACAAAGTTAATGCCAAAATAGTCACAAATGACACACTTTTCACAAATTTGTCACACCGTGACTTCACAGAGTGGTCACAATGTGACGTCACAAACGACCTCTAAAACGGCCATAACGACCTCGCATTCTAGTCACTGTGACGTCACATCGACGTCACGTGACGTCACATCGACGGTCACAAAATCACAGTGTGACTTCACAACGACGTCGCCGTGACGTCACCATGCCTTACGGGTAAATACCAAGTACAGAGAAAAATGCTCATTGAATCACAAAATCTGAATACGTCTACCTGTTTATTTGTAAATAGCACCAAGAAAACATATTTGTCATACTCAACGAAATTCTCACGAGGCGTTGGTATCTCCCTTCTGGCAATACAGTACTATCCAAGTTCATTTAGTACAAAATACCTGTCTTTTGCATAAAATAGTTTAAATTTGTAACAAGTTGCTTAATTTACAGTTTTCTACAAGGGTTCAAACATTTAATGGAAGACCGAACTTCAGAAAGTTACTTTTCATGCGAATTCCAAATGAAATAGGCAAGATAACATCCAAATTCAAGGGGAAAAAAGCTATTGGTTAATTACACCATTCTACCCGATTTTTAGAAATAAGACAATGGGTGTTTTATAAAGTATTTTTAATGCTAAAACAGAAAATGCAATAAAACTTGCTCTATCCTGTCATTTTTTCTAACTTTATAACATTAAAGTTAGACGTTATGAAAATATTTAAAAATA
The DNA here is from genome assembly GCA_963932465.1 of Maratus speciosus. Lineage (NCBI taxonomy): Eukaryota > Metazoa > Arthropoda > Arachnida > Araneae > Salticidae > Maratus > Maratus speciosus. The sequence continues at coordinate 55,943,212 of OZ010787.1, forward strand.
AATATGTGTTGTATCGTATAAATATTGTAACACTCATCGATTTTTAGAAGCTTTAATTATGCGAATACAAAATTACAACTCATTCCACAAAGTAATTATTGAGTTATGCTTGAAAAACTACAGGCATTGCATTTCGTTATGCATTCTAACCCTAGAATACTAGACGCTCGTAATTATCACGACTATGGTATTCTCGTGCTATTGGTATTATCACGTGTTTTAGCCTATGTCTAGTATTCGAGGGGTAAAGACGAAATTAAATGAGTTAAAAATTTTACATTCGCAATCTCATTGGCTTCCTGTTTGGTATCCGAAAACAAAATTTCCGAAATATTCAAATATGATGTCAGAATTAAGTGTTCATACAAGTATATTACAATTACAAAAAATCCCTGCCGGCCCGGCCTACAGGCAGAGGTAGATTTCGAAGTCAAATATACTAATTTCACAAACAAAAACTAAATCATGATTAGAGGTCAATCCACTTTAACAATTTTATCTGGCCGCTCTTGACGAGTTTTTACTTCATTTTCATATAATAGCTGGTTTTATCAGAATCATGTTAGGGCGGCATTAAAAAAAAAAATACTTTCCCATGCTCAACAACTCGAAATTTTCTGCCATAATTCCAGATTCATTTTTAATTAAAAAAAATATGAAACATGCTGACGTGATTTTTGAAGAGATTTATAAGCGGCCGGTGTTTTTATTTTTTGTTCAATTAATTAAAACTTTATATATAAACAATTATTTTCTCAGAAGGACAATATTTTTCGTTTCTAACACAATCGCTTCGGGAAATTCCGTTCAAAATGCCCACTTTGACATCATTTTTTGAAATATATTCTGCCTCTATCTAAAAATCGATTATTACGGTACATTATATAGTTTTTGAATAAGCGAATCTACCAATTAAATGCGTTTGAGAGCAAAAATGAATTTAAAAACCAGTCCGAAAATAAACAGTTTGGATTTAAGCGCATCCTTAATACAATGATTTTTCCAACACAATCCGCTTCGGTAAATTCGGTTCAAAATGCCCTTTTTAACAGCATTTTAAAAAATATATTCTGCCCCTATCAGAAAATCGACCATTACGTTACATTATACAGTTTCTGAGTAAGAAAACGTACCAATTGGAAGCCTTTGAGAGCAAAAATGAATTGTAAAATGAGTCAGAAAATAAGCAGTTTGGATTTGAATACACCCTTACTAAGATCATTTTTTTTTTCTTCAACCGGTATGTATTTTTAATTTGTTTTTGCTCTAAGAATTGGTCATATCCAAAACTTGTCTATATAGATGTTGTAGACAATATTAAGAAGATATATGATAAATTCATGGGGATTTTATATCTTTTGAATTGACGGAGTTATGGATTTTTTTCTTCTTCAAACCCCCTTTTTGTTTTCGTTTTTAATTTTTTTTTTTTTTTTTTTTTTTTTTTTTGCGGTACGAATTGCTCCTATCAAAAACTTGTGAATATAAAAGTTTTAGATAATGTTAAGAGATTTATAATAAAATTAATTGAATTTGATATCTTGAGAATTGACGAAGTTATGAATTTTTTTCTCCCAAAAACCCTATTTTTTGCGCCCCTTGAGCCTATTTTTAAATTTATCAAAAATATGTGATACATAAATTTTTGGCCCTATTTTTAGAATTAATAAAAACTTTAAACTGATTTGATATGTACAAAAATTAAGAAGTTATGGGGGGTTTTCTGTTTTCACAAAACCCCTCCCTATTTCCATCCCCTTGGTCCGATTTTACCCATTAACGAACTTGACCGAGATTTTATGCCCATTGATTTTATGTATCAGTTTGGAAGAGATTGGTGCAGAATTACGAAAGTTATCGTGTCCAGAAGAAAGTGATATATATAGATAGATAGATAGATAGATAGATAGATAGATATATAAAGTTTTTTACTGGGGGTGGTTTTGGGTTCTAGGGGTCATGATCGGTGCATATCTGCAAAACTTTTTTAGAAATTCCAACATAGGAACGATCCCAATAGGTAGTATTTCATACGAAATCTACCTAATATGGAGACAGCTTCCAAAGCTCAAAGTTGTATTTTAAAAAATTGTAACCCCTGCAGACATATAAATTTCATGTAGAAGAGTGTCGACCAAAGTAAAAAATTATTTCGGTGACCGTTCCGAAAAATATTTTTCAATTTGTAGTTAGTATACTTATTGAAATGCTTTGCAGGAAAATGTCCAAATATGCCTTTAAGTTAGTAATAACTAATTGTATTAATCTTTTAAAAATTTTCAATATTTGAGCATATTTTCATAAAGTAATTAAATGGATGTTAGGTAACATAGAATGTAACAAACTTTTGTAATAAAGGTATTGAATTTTCAAAAATTTTGAGTATGGCTCTTTTATATTGCGGTATTTACTAAAATATCACAGTTTTTTTTTTTTTTTTTTTTTTTTTTTTTTTTTTTATAAAATAGTACTTTATTTACATAGCAAATATTTGAGCCGTGTTTATATAAGCGTATATGTTCATTTTCCCTTAATAATAAAATTTTACTTAATTCTCAATTCCATTCACACATGTACCGTCAATTATGAAAAGTTTAATGGGAAAAATTCGTTGATTTAAAAAATTTTATATGATCGTAAATAATGAAAATTTACAATATTGATTAACCCTTAACTGTTGTTGGTGATCTCACAGACCGCTGATTTTTTTCAACATTCAATGTTTATCTTATAATTTTCAGTTTATCATCTACAGATACTGATGAAACTCTTTCGTTTGAAGCCTTAGTACGTATACTAGAGACTTCATAACAGATCAATTTTAATTTTCTTGTACATAAAGCTTACAAGGAAGGTCTCCATACGGGCATACTCAGAAAAATCTGAAAAAAATACAGAATGTTCTTCTCCCATGGGTATATATGTTTATAAAAAAATTTTGGCGGAACCTCGGTAGAACGTCCGTAAAAAAATAATAAAATTTTGCTTATTTGGCGACTTATCACCGTTTGGCGAAGAAATTAAATAATAAAAATACGCTTGTCGAATACACTTTAAGGAAAAAACTTTTTATGTTGAATTTGTTTAAATAAGTTTAATTTAAATAACTTTAGCTTTGTCATTTTTAGTTTGTTTTAACTATAGTTTTGCCATATATATTTATATGTAGGGGAGACCGGGGCACATTTTCCATAGGGGCAAGTTTTCCAACTCGCTTTAGTTTTTAAATGAGCCGCTAGGTGACGCTAGCGATTGAATTTCCTGATGTGGTAACATCTTACACACCATCTACAAAAGTTATAGCTTAATAGCTGCTGTCACTCCGTTTGGAGAGCTGTTTTTCTCATTTTTTCAACGGTGAGTAAAATTTTAGGTCTTTATTAAAACGTAAAAAAAGCGTACTAGCGTTAAACTTACTGTTTTGACATTGCATGCACTAAAAAAGGATTTCTTTCTTCAAGTAACTATGCGTTTGTTTCGCAAATAACTTACACCACTATTCGTCCAGGTAGTGTAAAAGTTCAAATAAGGCGGCGGGGCAGGTTTTCCAACAACATACGGGGCAGGTTTTCCAACCTGTTTCTCGTTTGAAAACGTCCCCCCTCCTAAATCAGCTACTCTTATTGTATGAAAAATGTATTTATTGTGTAGTAAAATCGGCCAAATAACCATATATACTACGAACCCGTTTGATCATTTAGTCATTTCAGTAAAACTATCAATATAAAAAACAAGGTAAATTCAAAAAATAATAAAATGTCTTTTTTTCTAAAATGGATTTATTTAATGAATCCATTTTATGGTAATTATGCCTTTATAGTCATAAGCTACAATACTGATATCGCAGTGTGTATGGACCCCTCAAAAAACAAATTAACCGTGCTTACAGCTGCTCCACTGGCGTTAATCCACAGCCAATATTATGGCGGGTTTTAAACGTTAGAGAATTTTCCCACAGAATCCTGAAATATTTACAGACTCTGCTTTTATGCCATCCTGCTTTTCCGACAGGCCCGCTCCTGCCGCACCAAATCTTGAAAGCTCCAACAATCCTGAAAAGATTTCAAACCTTCCTCAATAATCGATTGCCACCCCCTCCCCCCAGAAAAAAACACAGAAAGCATCTAATCCTTCTACACCAACGCAGACTATCACTTCCAAAGAAGCTGTTCCTTAAATTCTACTCAAAATTTCCCTATTGCTTATGAAAAAGGCGTTCCTTCTCCATCCAAACAAACTTTACCTACACCAGAAAAAGTTAGGGCTTTTACGAAGGCTGCACTAAGGAGGAAAACACGGCGTGGAAAGAAAAATAGGAAGTAATGTACTGACTTATTCTCCTGTTAAAAATCAACTGAAAATGGCAAAAAAAGATTCATCTAAAAAAGGGGAAACTGCAAAAGGAATCAGATAAGAGTAGCGAGAAAAAACAAAACCCAATCCCGGCCAGGTAGGTGTTTGGACCTTCGTCTCGAAATGTAAAATGGATTAAAACTGTTTTTTATGTTACTGCTATGTTACTGTGCATTTAGTTCACAATAACAAATATTAATTAACAAGCAAAATTTATTACCTGTGTTTCACCATTTAAAGTATAGTTGGAAAACTTGCCCCTGACCATTTTTAGTAGGCTGGAAAACTTGCCCCGCATACGGGGCACATTTTCCAACGCAACATGACTAGACTTAACCATTTTTTGTGAAAAAGTATATTTTGTTTTTTGAAAAATAATTGTGCCAGTTTGTATAGGAAGGTCTAGGGAATACAATGATATCATGTAGATATCAAAATAGTTAAAAATAAAAAATACAAAAATAAAATTATAAAAAGTTGGAAAACTTGCCCCGGTCTCCCCTACTTATAACGAATTTTAACTATCATATTTTACGATTTAAAACAAAATTTAAACTGATTAAAATTGTTCCAAACTCAAAAATATGCCCCATCGAGCACTGTCGATCAACTTAGTTGCTATGGAAACAAGTTCTTCGGTATGGAAATGTATTACGACAGCATTATTCATCTGGCGTTAAAAGTTATTTTTATAACCGATAAAGCCGTTTAAATTAAAAAAAATTGTGGATTGGATAATAAAACAATGGCAAAATTTTGTTCAAATCGGCAACAAGCAACAAGTATAATACAAAATGTAATAATAATAAATTCTTTCATGGTTTACGATTAAATACCGCATGTTCTCAAAATCAATTAACAAACAATTTTCAGATTCATTAAAATCATTTGCTTTTGGTGAGGAAAAGTGCTGCTCGCCAAATTGCGTGACGCTTTTGTCTTTTCACGCCAATTATTCGAAAGTATTTTATTTTTTTACAGATTTTCTACTGTAATTCCGCCGCTAATTTTAACTGATCCTTTATTACATACATGAGTACTTTCACTAGCATTTTTTTCAACATATTCTGAGCATGCCCAGTATGGAGACCTTCCTTGTTAGTACATAAATAGTATCCTTTTAGTTAACCCTTAACGGCTGTGATAAAAATTGTCGCATAACTACTGTGGGGCGATCTCAGAGACTGCTTAATCGAAAAATGAATAAATGGCTCGATTAACCCATAGAATATTACTTCTGTACTAAACTTTATGTACAGGACTTTTATAATTAAAATTAACCTAGCCCGAAGAGTCTAGCAATAGTACTAGGGCTCCAAATGAAACAAAATTTCACTAGTTTATTGTTAAACTAAAAATTACAAGTTAAACTGTAAAAATTGAAAAAAACCTTATGTCTGTGAGGCCGCTAAAAGCAGTTAAGGATTAATCGAGCCTTTTTATTCATCTTTCTTGGTCCGAGAGACTGTTCATAGTAGTTTTGCAACAATTTCTGACATAGCAGTTAAGAGTTAAAGCTGACAGTTTATTTTTGGTTCCAAATGAAATATAAATTCCCAGTGCTCAGAACCCTTTCTCATAATCATCAGCCAATAGCAAAAAATTGTAAGAATTTTTGATTGGTAATCAGCAATTTTAAGTATAGGCAATCTTTTACTCTAATATAAAAATTTGAAAACGAAGCCAGATATTCTTCCTATTTTAACCCCTTCACGGTCGCTTAATATTTAGAAAAACCATAAAAAAGTACTTATTTCTTTTACTAATTATAAGGAATAATTATAAGATTTCTAACTAAAATATGCAATTTTTTTTTTTTTTTAAGGCTGAAAAAAAAAGATGTTAGAGAACAAATTCACGTGTGTAGAAAAGTCGCCATGCGAGAATTCTGTGCCTTAAAGTTTGTTTTACACCATACAAATTAATGCGAATAAGACATTTATTTTTCACATCTTAGGTCTTTATTTATCATCATCACACAAATTTTTACAAATAATATTTGGAATAATATATATACATTAAATTTTGATTATTAATAATTTTTTTCGGTGTTATATATTTCGAAACATGCAATACAAATCCCAGCATTACAATCAGCGCCAAAAGCCGAACCCAAACGGCAATATTCAAAGACTTCACACGGAATTGCCAGTTAAATTTTTCTGGTCGCAGAAGTTTTTTACAGCAACTAAATCTCCAGCCCAGAAATATGACGGGCGCGAGAAATAACGAATGACACCTCAGCCCGTGATATTGACGGGAGCGAGAATTAAGGGGTTAAAATATTTTCTCAGATATTTAAAAGTGTAATTTCGAAGGAAATAATTTTATAAGATTCAGTTTTATTAGTCATGCAAATTCGAAGAATACACATACCCATATGGGTAAAAATTCTTCAACCCTCCTAAACAGTTGCTGCGGAAATTTCAGTATATAATCAGGAAACTCCCCCATTAAAGAGTCCTTTTAGAGGAATAACTAATTATTTGGACAAACTTTAATCTAATATCAATGATTCTGATATTTTGTACAATCCAAACTTATGCCAGCAAAGCGATGTAAGATGCTAAGCGTTATTACCTACAAAGCAGATCGAGAATGGTTTTTAATGTATTTGTATCATTTGTCTACACGAGCTCTTTTGTGAGACAGAAAATACATAGGAACTAAACCCTTTATATCCTGAATTTTGAATACAAAAATTGCCTCACCTGAATAATTATTTGCGTTAATGTCTAACATATCCAAAACAACATATATAGTAATATATTTAGATTTTTTTTTATTAAAACTGATTTAATAAATCGGTAGTTAGAGCTATTTTTGAAAAATATTTACAATAATAATTAGATTAATAAAAAATACTGTTATGGAAATTTCACAACTCTTATAAGAACAGTGTAAGGGAGACCGGGGGAATGGCGACACCTTAAAGAAATTTAAATTTTTTTCACCTAAAAAAAATGTTTATTTTTTAATAGTAAAAATTCTAAAGCTGAATCATGATCTTTAGTACCTGTATAAATTTAACCGTAATCATAACTGTAAAGTAAGCACACAAAAAAATTTCTTTCAACCTCTGTATAGCGGCGGGATTACCCAGGATACTGGGGTAATTCCGCCACTGTATCGGGGTAATGACGCCATTTTTAATGACCTAGTAAATACATAAAATGGATACTAGGAAACACATAACCTACTGAAAATATTTAGAAAGCAATAAATTAGCAGAATAATGAATAATTACAATGTTCCTTAAGCTAGATTTATTATTGTGCTAAGCTTACAATTTAACTCAAATTGGAAAAGTGACCCTTTGCCATTACACCGAGCGGCGGCGTTACCCCGAGGCGGCATTACCCCGAGAGGACAATATAGAGGAAATCCGCCAGCAATGTCGAAAGAACCGAAATTGTTCAACAAATTGCATCAAAATGTCGACGAATGAATGTAGATTACGGGTAATATTATCTTAAGTACCTAATGTTCCAATAACAGGTGTTTACCTCTACTCATTTGAAGCTCCAAAATAAGAAGCATCCAGATGAAAACTAAATTTTTCCCTACAAAAAAAGAACGACGTACAACAAAATCACTCTCACTCTAGCCACTATTTCTATTGTCGGCCGCTATAGTGCAGGTGTATTAACTATCTCAAACTGCCGATAATTTTTAAACTAGGCGGGGTGGCGGCATAATCCCGAGTGGTGGCATTCCCCCGGTCTCCCCTAAATAAATGTATTGTGATTCTATCTGTAACAGAGAAGTTTTTTGTAGTAGCAAATTTTTCGTATAACATTTTTTAATAGGACAAAAGCTACACCTAGATAAATGGTTGAGAAAATAACCACATTAAAAAATATTTAGCTTCGACTCTTTTACTGTGCTTTCTAAATAGGATTAAGTACATTATTTGTATGTAAAGTGCAATCTACTTTTATTAGTAGACGAACTGAATAAATTTTACATTGAATTTTCTTTAATGGTACTTAAAAGTACTGTCAGGATATAAAGGGTAAAACTGGAACAGAACGGAGACAAATGGGATAAATGTACTAGTTCACAACATTACATTCGGAATTTTCCAGTTTCTCTATATTTCTGTAAAGTTCTGCTTTCGTTGATTTGACAGTGGTTTTTAACTATTTAAACCGAAAAGACACCTTACTAAAAAAAATTTCTGGCGAATGAATTAAGATTATCAATTGCATAATATAAATTAGGCATTTTATTTCTGCGAGAATCTGCAGGATTGGCAAATTCAGTAAAACAAAATTTCAAACTAATTTTGTTAGGAGCTGGGGCATATTTTAAATCGATGATTATTTTGATTAAAAAAATTGTTGGTAAAGTCTTTATAGTAACAAGGTTGATAGGGATGTTAAGAATAACCTGTTCTAATATATCTTGATGCTGGAGTAATAGTTGCAAATTTTCAAGTTAAAGTTTTCAGAAACTTTGTTTCTGTTAGATTTTTGCACAAATGAATCTTCAGTTAAATGAACGTGTATTTGGTTTTAAAAATAAATTGGATTGATTTTTGACTGCCAATTATCAACTCCAGGAATATAGACCCAGGTGGGGAGCGCCCTTCATGGGGGTCTTTTTAAGAGAACCCAACCCGTATTTACGCATGGAAATCCATGGTTCGAAGAAAACCACGAAAACTCCGAACGATTAGGCCGACGGGCACGATTGGGTTCGAACCCAGCACTTTCCGTCTACCAGCTTCGAGAACAGAACCTCTCAGCCACTGGTGGGGCGGTTTTAAAATAAAACGACCTTCTGTACATGTAGATATATAAAATCATACAACGAACTTTCATTTCAAGTATTCAAGAATTTTTTCAAATAATTTTTCTCATCCAAAGATACTTCAGCTGTATGCTAATCAAATATTTATTTCAGTGTATTCCTTGTTAGAGACAGATTATCTATTTCTAAGTGCTTTGATAATTACTTTTTGAATACGAAATTCATGTAAAATATATTTTTATGATAATTTTAATAAGAATAAATTTCTCTCTTATGCTCTTCTGGTTAATTAAATTACCACCCGGTTAAAATATTACATTATTCGTTATTTTGATTTATAAGATCCTCTGCCAGTTGAATGTCTTGAATAAAAGAAAAGGTATAGATAACACTTTTCACACTTCCAAGACAGCACACGGTAAATGAGAAGGGGGAAAAGAAAGGTTTAAAAAAAATTAGTACAACGTTCTTTAGGCTAACTGATATGCTTATTAAAATGCGAAATTCATTTCGGAAAATTTAGCATTTTATGTTCAAAATATCCTCATTATACAGTCATTTTCTTCTATGATACTTTTAACATGCCAGTTTTAAGAATTCATCGCTTTAGTCTCTTTTTACAGCTTTAAAATTTCTATTGTAAAAGAAGTCTACTGTTTATATTACCAGTTCAATGTGTCTCAAAAATCTACATTTAGTAGTTAAGTTAGCAATAATTACAGTAGTGAACCTTTGTTAAGTTTAATATACTAAATGCTCGTAAGCGTAGAATTTCAAGATGTATGCAATCTATTTTAAAAGGATTGAAAATAAAACATACCCTTATAAAGAGCAACAACAAAAACACTAAGCAGAGTAATTCAGTCAAATTCAAAAACTCGGACTTCAGATTAACAATGAACGGTGCTGTTCTTCAGATAATTCTTGCACTTGCCGAAAAGTTGTATACAAACTTTGAAGTTGTTCACGGTACGTCTATCGGGACGCCCAGGTGCAGGGAGATATACCTCATGGAGTAGACCTTATGAGAGCAAGGAATTTCGAAATAATGTAATTATTACGTATTTTTATGGTTCGAAACAGGTGCAATCAACGACTAAATCTTCTTATCTTTCCAAACAATAGCTCCCGTAATAGGAATACATGTCTATATTCATTCAAACAAAATCCAAAACATTCATGAAAAATATCACTTGATTTGATTCAGCCTGATCGGTAGCAATTTGTTCGCCCGGTACAGTGTCTAGAATACCTACACTGTTAAAAATATCGTGAAAAATTACCTCTGCTTTAAGGCTCTCTATTTTCTGACTAATGAGATCGCTACATAAAACCTATGAAGCGTTCTCATTGGTCAGAAAATAGATAGCCTTGAAAAACAGAGGTAATTTTTCACGATATTTTTAACAGTGTAGTGTGGGAATATGCTATCCAAACAGTGCTAAAAAAATTTATCCCTTAAATGTGCGACGATACTGATAAAATGCCAAGTGTCGATCGCAGCGACATCTGCGGGATTTTCGTATTACTAGTATTACATTGTATAGACTAGTAATACCTTGCAGTTGTAGAAAATATCCTGCAGATGTCGCTGCGATCTTCATATTGCAACAGCATCGTTGCATATTTAAGGATACGATATTTTAGCACTTTTATAAGTATTACAGAGATAGCCGATTTCCACACTATGTATTCTAGTCGCTATACGCCCGGTCTTCGCTCACTTGACCCACAAAAAATCTGTGGTCGATATGATCCCGTGTCTAGGCTTCTTTTTTTTATGTTTTCACTTATTTTAGTAGGTTGATTGATTCGCTTTAATAGCTTGGTCGGATCTAAAGTTTTTTAACTTTTTTGTGATTGCATATTTTAAAAGTGTACGGACATAATAACAGTACACATCATAAAAACGCGAAACAAATTATGATACTCAATATCATCTATCTACTATATATAATGCAAATGGAATTTTAGTTCTGGCTGCTTATAACTTGAACTCTACTGAATGAATTTTGACGAGACTTGCACTGTTAGTTAGATATTTTTGAAGGAAAGGTTTTAGTATATTGCATTTAGTTCTACGTTGCTTAATTATTGAATTATGGGGAAAAGTTCTCTGATCAGGTGAACCCGATTATAACAGATTAGTCTTTTTAAAATGTTTTACTGGGCACTTTTATGAGGAATGCACTGTTAGTTTAAAAATTTTCAGGGTTCGTTTTAGTACATTGTATATCGTTCTTTACCAAACTCATTGTAAATGATCAACTAAAAGAGTTTGTCCTTAACAGACCAAATTTTGTCTAACATATTATAAAATATAATAGCGCAATCACATTCGTATCGTTTTCAACAATGCGGAAGAACATTCCATATTGTTTCAAAACACAAGGTCAAGTTTACCGATATGTTTCGTTTGATTCAAGGTTCGTTTGGAGAAACAGACCAGCGTAGCGGACGAAACCTGCTAGTTAAAATATTTCAACATGAAGCATAAAAATTGTGAAATTTTTTCTTGAAATGTATGAAAATAAATCGTAATAAAAGATATTCTGTTTTAAAAAGTGGGCTAGAGATGGATCTTCTCTAACCTTATCATTTTACCATTTTATAATAGCATTAGCTTTAAGATGGCTAATATCTTGAGACATTATGATTTTAATGTGGTTTTTAAACCGGTTAATAAATTAACTTTTTCGCAACTTAAGGACCAAATTCCTCCTCATAATTATTGGGGAGTTTACAACATTCAATGCCAATGTGGTTTGTCCTACATTGGACAAACTAAACGAAAACTCCGTTACAGAGTCAATGAACGCAGAAACTATGTAAAGAAAAAAGAATTACAGAAATCCTCTATCGCCTCTCATTGCTGGGGGTAGGAACATAATTTTAATTTTGACTCAGCTACCATTATCAAGAAATGCATTACTCCTCTGGATTTAGACTTTTTTGAGGCTCTTCATATCCATAAATTTAAAGACTCCTTGGTTAATGATTTATCTAGTACACCATACATCTCAACTTTCTGGGTGGATTTGTTGTGTCACGACACTTCACTTCCGCATTAATTTTATTGGCTGTTAGAACTTGATGGTTTTTGGTATTTTGTTTTGACATTTGGGTTTTCACCGTTCATGTAGTTGGGGGATATTGTTTTTAAAGTTTTTTACACTGAGGATGTGAGTCCTAGTACTCACAAAACGTATACGTATGATCAAATCAACTTATTTTATTGTGTGTTTAAACGTTGTTTTTAAATAATTTATATTTCCACACAAGTTCTGTATTTACTCTTTAAATGTTCCCGATTCGGATCTGTTTTGGGTTGGGTTTTGGTTTTGACTCTTTTTCAAAAGAAAGTCCAGAATATTTTTCAAATATATATATATATATATATATATATATATGAATATTAATGAGTATATTATGTGAGTGTATATGATCTATAGATTTGTAAATAAAGATACAAATCTAGAAATCTACAGAAATGACCAAAATAATTAGGATATTTTTCTGACTATAAAATGATAGTTGTTGAAATTGGGTTTTCAAATGTATATTATGCGTTTTCCAAGTTGTCTTCTTAGGCATCATCTTTCACTTTTCTAAGCGGTGAAGTTTTGCTACATTATTCGGGATGTGTTGGAATGTTTTATAATGTACACTATATAGCCATTGATGATCGGACACTTTCAATGTTAGACATTTTGTCGAATATTTACAGATATATTTGTCGGATTTTTCTGGAACTTCAGGATTATGAAGAATATGTTCTACTTCATATTTATAAATGACGATTTGATCAGAAGGACAATTAGGGTGCCAACAAAAAATCAAAGAAAAAGTATAATGTTTGGGATCACCCTGTAAAATAAAATGCACGAAAAGATTATCGCTATAGCTTACGATATATGGATATTGTACAATGTATGTATTCATTTGTGGAAGAATTAAATTCATGGAGATATATTAATTTTTTTTAAGTAAAAAAAAAAATTTGAATGTTTTATCATGCAGGGCTTTTTACCAAATTTAACTCGTTTCAGAAAATTTGGCAAAATGTACTAGAATTAATGTGGTGTAATTGGAATGTAAATATATTGAATATTTGATGAATATTTTTTATCTGCGCATGTGCGCACGATAAAAAGTATTTTTTTCATGATTTGATAGTAACTCCATGGAGAAACTCTTTAAAAAAAAAGCCAGTGCAAATTCAGAAAGATTTCGGCAATACAGTGAGCGAATTTTTAGTTGCTCTTTAAAAGCTGCTGAATGATAAGGGATTTTCCACAAATTATCATTTTTTATTGGCTTTCAGCAAAGGAGTTTGTACTTAATGAATGTCAATTAGTAGATTTAGAACAGGGGTAGCCAATTGTGGCACGCTGGAAACCACTAAAATTATAGTAATCATTGCCCTATCTAATCATCGAATCTCTGCGATTCAAGAAGTCGGGAATTTCTTTAAAAAATTACTAGTGCCACAGTTGGCCTCCTCTGATTTAGAAGAAATGCTTAGATTTTGATACTTCTTTCTTTCTTTGAATAGGCTCGTTCTGGTGATTTTCCAAGAAGATCTAAAGGATCCATAAAAATGAAAATTAAAAAAATAGTAAAAATTGAAAACGACAATTTATGGAAAACCCCTTATCATTGAGCCCTTTTTAGAGAACAACTAAAAATCAGCTCAGTCTGTTGCCGATATCTCTCTGAATTTTCACGATATTTGACTGGATACTTTTATGAGTTGCTCCATAGAGCTGACTATCAAATCATGGAAAAAAATATTTTTTATCGTTCGCGCATGCGCAGATAAAAAATATTTCATTTAACTACTCATATTTCATCAAATATTTAATATATTTACATTCCAATTACACCATATTATTTCTTCTACATTTTGTCAAATTTTCTGAAACTGGCGTTAAATTTGGTAAAAAAAAACCTTGCATGATGTAAACAAAAAATATGCAATTTTATTTTTTAACTTTTTAACTTAAAAAAAATCGATATGTCTTCATGAATATACGTTCTATTCTGATTTCGTGAATTTTTTTTACCTAAACATTATTCATTTCCTTTGATATTTTGTTGGCCCACTAATTGTCTGATCAAACCGTCATTGGTAAATATGAAGTAGAACCAAGTCTTCATAGTCCTGAAGTTCCAGAAAAATCCGACAACTATATCTTTAAATATTCGACTAAATGTCTAAAACTGAAATTTTCCGATCATCTATGGCCATATAGTGTATTAGTATAAGCAAATGTACCGTAGTAACATAAAGGGTTAAACAATAGAGTTATATACATTTAAGAAAATATATACATTCTAACAATATTTTATTCAATATAAAACTAAATGGCAAACCACACGTTTTTTATCTCTTTCAAAAAATATATGCTCATATTATGTTTCACACATTGACTTTTACATCTTTAAATATACTTTGCTTTAAAAAAAAATGTGTATTTGATAATATTGTACAGAAATAAAACTTAAAAAATTAAAAGGCTCTTCAATGTAAAACTTTAATCGTGAGATAGCTCATTTTATCGTACTTAAATAAGTATTTTATTTTATTAATACAAATAAATCTAATTGTTATTAATATCAAAATGAACTTTTATTAAAAATATTATGCATTTTATCATTGAAAATATAAAGCAGCCGATAAAACATTTTTAAATCAAAAAGTATACAAAAAAGTTCTGAAATAGAATATTTAAATAAATATTTTAGTTTAAAATTCAATCTTTAATTGTTAGTAACTCAAAATTTACTTTTTTTTAATATGCCATTTATCACGAAAATTATAAAGCAACCGATAAAACATTTTTAATTAAATAAGTTGAAAAAAAAACTGAAATAGAATATTTAACCGAAAAATCATTTTTAAAGATTTAAAAAAACTGAAATGGAATATTTCAAGAGATATTTTTTTTTTTTAATGCGCCTAGAATACCTAGTGGGGAAATATGCTATCCAAACTATAGCGCCTAGAATATATAGTGTGGAAATCGGCTATCGCTGTAATACTTAAAGAAACGCTAAAATATTGTACCTCTTAATCGTCGCGCCTGATAAGTGTCGAATACTTTTCTAAAATTCAGATTGTTTGTTTGCCGCCACTTTTTTCAAGTTGAAATATTATCTTTATTTAATGGCAGATAAAATGTCGAGAGAATAAAGCCAATTGCATTATTTAAAAAAAAAACTGGTGGGAATAAAACAATCTGAATAAAAGAAAAGAAGCCTACACCGCCCGTGACAGTCACGGGCGAGACGATTAAGGGGTTAAACGTGCAATGTTACTGCTGCAATATGCAGATCGCAGCGACATCTGCAGGATCTTTTCTACAACTGCAAGAAATTGCTAGTCTATAAAATGTAATACTAGTAATACGAAAATCCCGCAGATGTCGCTGCGATCGACACTTGAAATTTTAGCAGTGTCGTCGCACATTTAACGGATACAAATTTTTAGCACTGTTTGGATAGCATATTTCCACACTAGGTATTCTAGGCGCTGTATCCAAACAGTGCTAAAAATTTGTATCCCTTAAATGTGCGACGATACTGCTAAAATTTCAAGTGCCGATCGCAGCAACATCTGCGGGATTTTCATATTACTAGTATTACATCGTATACACTGTTAAAAATATCGTGAAAAATTACCTCTGTTTTTAAAGGTTATCTATTTTCTGACCAATGAGAACGCTCCATAAGTTTTTAAGTTGCGTTCTCATTGGTCAGAAAATAGATAGCCTTTAAAATCAGAGGTAATTTTTCACGATATTTTTAACTGTGTAGACTAGCAATTTCTTGCAGTTGTAGAAAATATCCTGCAGATGTCGCTGCGATCTGCATATTGCAGCAGTATCATTGCACATTTAAGGGATACAACATTTCAGCGTTTTTTTTTAAGTATTACAGGGATAGCCGATTTCCACACTATATATTCTAGTGCGCTATACTCAAACCATTCAATCGCAAGTTGCATAAACATGCTTAACAAAATATTAAAATAAGTAAAAAAATCCGTGATCTGAGTATTTATTTCCCAAATTAACTGTAACTGTATGTTTAAAAGAAACCCCCCAACTCCACTCCATATGGCCAGTCTCCTTCGCGCCCAGGCGATGCGGTCGTCGTCCGTGAACAACTTCGACAATTGCGTTGTCCGCGCGCAAAGGAGACTGAAGGGTCATTCCATGTCAGTTCAGGCAGGCATGTAACCCACCATCACAGATTTTGATGAAACTGCGTGTGTTTGTTCCTTTTATTAAGATATGATTCCCAGTATTTTTTTTTACTTCTTGGTCAAATAGTTTCTGAGAAAAAAATTGTCAAAATTTTGAAAAACTGCCATCAGTTGGCATTCTTGACTGCTCGATTTTCAAATGTAGCATGACATAAATATGATCATATTTCAATATCTATTCCACAAATCATCTTCAAATAATTTATGCATAATATATAGGGTACGTATTTTATGAAAAAAAATACTGTTACGCTTATATAACATTTTAAGTGTGTCTAAAAAAATGTTTAATCTTTGAAGTCGTGATTTTTATATGAAAAATAATGCATTAACTAAAATAGCATTATTAACAAAAGGCGGTATTTTTATTAAATTTATTTTTTGTGGGGGATATACTTAGAGGTGTCCTTTACCTGATTCTGAAATAAAAGTAGTGGGATTTTGGGTGTTTTTAGTAGTATTTCATATTTAAAAATATTTTGAGGCGTATTTCAAATCAAATCAAGCAGAGTCATTCCATGTCAGTTCGCCTAAGACATTTAATTCACTGTCACAAATTTCAATGAAACTGGGTATGTTTATAGCTCATTTTAAGACAGGATCAAGGAAATTAAAGGTGATTACAAGTAAAATATTTTTTAAGATAAAAAAAAAAATCTAAATTTTGAAATTTTTTAAAAATGTTTTTAATGACAGATCTATATTCAAAGACTGCATAAAAAAAAGTCATTTCAATATAAAATCACTAAATAAGTTTCAAATAATGTATATGTGACAAATAATATAGGCAGATTATTATTTATTGTTGTTTGTCATGTTTAAATGCCAAGAGTGTGTTTAATCTTGTGAATTCTTAAAATCAAGAATTTTGTGAAAAATAATGTGTTAATCAAAAATTTATTATTAACCGAAGGCAGGCTGTTATTACTTTTTTTAATTGTACGTAAAAATATCTTTTCAATAGTTATAAAATAAAAATAAAGAAAATATGAGCAATTTTAACAAAATTTTCATAAAATGTGAATGTTTAATGATAAATATTGAAGCTTTTCATGCTAAGATGTACTAAAATGACTGCGATATCGTGTATTTCTACTCTTGCTTAAATATAATACATACAATAATAAAATAACAAATATTATTTACAGCAATAAAAATTAAATTAAATAGTACCGGTCCCTTTACCAACACTACATTGCTCAACAGCCGACTTGAAATCAACAGCCCACTCTTATTGAAAAATACTTTCAACTGTTCAAATAATAAATAAACTGCATTTAAAAATTTTAATATCATCTTATTATCTTAAGACGATAATAATAACTAAACAACATGATGAATTTATAAATCAGCTTTTAATTGAAAAGTCATGAAATGGTCCCTTTAAATATTGTTGTTCATCGAGTCAATCAAAACAAATTATATATAAAAAAATAGTGAGCCTAATATGCTGACTGCAATGACACTTCTAACAAAACTAATTAATTCATTACCATCTGAAATCAAACCCGAAAGATCAAAAAGAAAAAAAAATCATCTGTAGTGTGAATGTGACATACTCAGTGGTTGTTGAGGTGGGAATGTCTTTGTGACATTTTCACCTGTACTTCAATAAAATATAAACATGTAAGCTTTTTTCATTCATCCAAATTAAGTAAAACAATTATAAAATTTTGTTGTCATTACACCAGATGTTAAATTTTTCGTTACATACTATTAGATAAGTTCTTTACTTTTAGACATTATTGACATAATATCATAAAATTTACTATATGTATTTTCTATAAGTGTATAAACAATATATATATATGCTTTATTAAACATAAATGAATAATTTTTAAATAATTTGTTTGAGAACAGGGATATATATACACACATATATATGTTGAAAATCCATCTTTCAGCAATACTGTGATGAAATAAATCAAATTACCGTAATTTCCGGTGTATAGCCCGCGGATCAAACAATCGTGTTTCGACACAGAAATTTTTAAAAATAAAATGTAACTTTTTAGATCACAGTAAATATTGGTCTTCAAATACTGAATAAAATTTCTGGGTCCAAACTGAATTGTTTGATCTGCGGGCTATACACCCGAAATTACGGTACATATCATTAGAAACTGAATAAAGTTACAAAAGTGCAACTCATTAAGTTTTAAATATTTTTTTAGATATAGTTATTTGAAAGATATAAATATAATGGATTATGCGTTTTTTGCATATATTTAAAGCACAATACGTCAAAATTTTCTTCAAAAGAGTGAAATTTGGTATTTTTTTTCAATATTAGCAGCTCAATGCTAAATTTTCAATATTAACAGCCAAATATGAGTTTAAAGATTAGGACTGTCATTTTGAAAATTTCTATTGGGTGGTGAGGAGCTAGTGATTTTTCTCTTTTTTGGAAAGGGAAAATTGCTCTTCGCCCTAGAAGTTTTACTAAAAAACAATATTGTTTATTTTTTTCCTTAAGAAACGAACATAAAAGATAATTTGAAAAATAAAATAAATGTATAAATAAAAATATTTCCAGGGATGATACATTGGGTAGGTTTTACATTTGAAAATATTGATAATTTTAAATATGATTTAAATACTACTAAAACCAACCAAAATCCCACTATTTTTATTTCAGATCCAGTTATAATGTAGTATTATGTACAATTTAAAATTAAAAAATTAGTCATAGAAACTCCGCCTCTGATTGATAAAGATTTTTTAATAATTTCATTATTTTTTGTAAAATATTTTTGATTTCAAAGATTATACAATTTTTTAGACACATTTAAATATTTTTTAACATTACAGCAATATTTTTTTTCATAACCTACATACTTTATTTACCTTGCTTAAATTCTTCGAAGAAGATTTCTTTATTAGTTATTGAAATATGATTTTATATATAAAATGAGGCCTTTGAAAATTGAACAATCATTAATGGCAACTCGTGGCATTTTTCCAAAATTTTGATAATTTTTTCTCATATGTTCACTATTTTTATTTTATAACCATTTAAAAGATAATTTTACGTACAATTAAAAAAAAGCAATAACACCCTGCCTGCGGTTAATAATAAATTTTTGATTAACACATTATTTTTGACAAAATTCTTGATTTTAGAAATTCATAAGATAAAAGACACTCTTAGTGTTTAAACATGATAAAAAACAAGAAATAATAATCAGCCTACATTATTTGTCACATATACATTATTTGAAACCTATTTAGTGATTTTATATTGAAATGACTTTTTTTTTTTTTTTTTTTTTTTTTTTTTTTTTTTTTTTTTAAATGCAGTCTTTGAATATCGAACTGTCATTAAAAAAATTTAAAACAATTTTTCAAAATTTTGATATTTTTTATCTTAAAAAATATTTTACTTAGGATCAAGAAAATTAAAGGTGATTACGTCTTAAAATAAGCTATAAACAAACCCAATTTCATTGAAATTTGTGACTGTGATTAAATGGCTTAGGGGAACTGACATGGAATGACTCTGCTTGATTTGATATGAAATGCACCTCAAAATATTTTTAAATAGGAAATACTACCAAAAACACCCAAAATCCCACTATTTTTATTTCAGAATCAGGTAAAGGACACCTTAAAGTATATCTCCCATAAAAAATAAATTTAATAAAAATACCGCCTTTTGTTGATAATGCTTTTTTTGTTAATGCATTATTTTTCATAAAAAATTCACGACTTCAAAGTTTAAATATTTTTTTAGACACACTTAAAATGTTATAAGCGTAACAATATATTTTTTTCATAAGCTGCGTACCCTAAATATTGTGCATAAATTATTTAAAGATGATTTGTAGAGTAGATATTGAAATATGATTATATATATGACATGCTACATTTGAAAACCGAGCTATCAAAAATGCCAACTGACGGCAGTTTTTCAAAATTTTGACAATTTTTTTCTCAGAAACTATTTCACCAAGGAGCAAAAAAAATTACTGGTGATCATATCTTAATAGTAAGAACAAACACACGCAGTTTCATTAAAATCTGTGATGGTGGGTTACATATTGATATTTTAATGCCTGATTTGACGTGGAATGCCCCTGAAGCATACTTAGAGGAGGAATTGAATAGAGAGCGAATCCAATTGTTCTCATCCATCGAACCCTGATGCACTCATGTCAGAGATTTCATCGCCAAAAGGGTGTCATTTTTTGGCGGTGATCCCTTTCTTAGCAATTTTCCGTTTTCATTCTCGTGATAAAAGAAATGCTCCAAAACGAACGCAGACGAAATAGGTCTTGGTGGGATGCGGGAAAACCGGTTTGGCGCGCATTCTCCCCACCATCACGTGATGGTGGGGAGCATGATATGTGCCTCAAGAAAAGGTTGCCATTTCTGCGTCCAGTTATATTAGAAGTGTATGGAAGCATACTAGGAAGCATATGAAGGGAGTTTTTAAAACATACAGTTACAGTGAACTTGAGAGCCAAATGTGCGATTGCGATCGTAGCACCTTTAGTGACAATGGGGAAGAAACTCCCCATCCTTGTTTTTTTTTTTTATTATTGAGTATCTACCTTATTCTGATCTTTCTTTTTTTAATGCTGCATGTTTACGTTTTCAATAGAATCTATAGAACCTTACACCGAGGGGCCTCGGTGGCCGAGCGGTTAGGACACCGCGCTGCCAGCCACCAAGCATTGAGAGCGGCAGAGGTCTGCCAGTTCGACTCTCGCTGGCTCCCAAAGACGTTTAAGATACATAGACCGGCAATTCCCATTCAAAAGCACGCGAAATCATGCCAGCCATCTGAAGTAAATTGAAACACCTGAACCGCGAGGTTTGTACGTCAACTGTGGTTATTTACCATTACCTATGGCTAGAATGAGCTTAAAAAATAATTTTTATCAATATATATGAAGTTTATGGCATATTTTTTTTTTTTTTACATGAAGCTATTTTTTATATCTAAATATGCGTTATAAATATTGAAATTTCAGAAATAAAGTTAAATAAGGCGATTTATTAATAATTTTATGGATGGTATATTTGAAAAAGAGTATCTAATTTTAACATGCCTTATAAACCTAAATAAAGGCGAAATTTATATGGAACCAGATTGTTAAAGATTATAATTCCACCCTTTTTTAAGTTTGACTTACAAAAGTAACTGGAAAGGAAGTTTAGATTAAAGGTAGCAACTGTAACATAATATAGGAATTTACAAAATTTTAAATTAATTGTAAAGAAATTTACGTTTTTTAAATTAATTTTTATGCAAAAAGGTAATTAAAAATGCATATTAACGAAAGTAACACTACATTTGTATCCTTGGAGGATGTGTTTTGAAATACTTACATGCTATACAAAAAAATTGATGAATAATAAGGTATTTTTTTTAAAAAAAGGGCCTAAATGAAATAGGGTAGACTAATACTTAATGAACCGCAATGAAAAAATACTCTAATAAAAGCATTTTATTAGGTAAATTAAAATATAAAGCATATAAACTGCCGTACAACAGCTGTGATCAAAAATCCTCAGTTAAACTAACAGTTTGCCGGTCTATGTATCTTAAAAGTCTTTGCTGGCTCCATTGCACACTCCTTGTGGAGCTCCCGGATGTAATTTCTTTGTGTTGTAAATTTCATTGTGCTATCTCGTCTCTGTATATTGACGATGACTTATAAGCGGACCTAGATGACAAGCACACAAGTCAGATGTATGTGTTAACAACAATAAAACAGTAAAACAATAAACCTTACACCGATACATGAACATAGAATAGATATTCTATTTTATATATCTAATAGCTATTCTATGTTCATGCACGGATATATGCTTTTTTATTTATTTATTTATTTTTTTTTTTTTTTTTGCATGATGAGTGAACGATTTAAGTACAACGAAAAACAGGGTAAAAATTTCGTCTTGAATGCTATATATGAAGTATGAAGTAAATATGATATAATTGGATTTAAAACTGCATAAAGTAAAGGTGTAATATAAAAATATACGAAGTACTGCACTCTACAAATCCCAGAAAATTTCATAAATATTGCCATTCGGTAGGAAAAATTTTATAGCCGATGTTTTATTAATTTATGAAGTTTAACGTATTAAACAATCGTTACAATAATCTTTTAAAATTTACGCATTTTTATTTTCTGACAGATAAAATAAAAATATTGTTTTTAATATAAATAACGTACAATGAATTCAATAATATTTATAATATTAACATATAAGAAATAATAATAAAATTACAAAAGGGGAAAAATTTCTTTAGACAAATTTTTAGAATTATATAAATCTAACAGTTAAAAATAAATAGAAGTACTGTCATTACACTCAATAAAGTTTTATCCGATATGAATAAATTAACACAACACCTGAATTTGATTTTTTACAATTTAATCTCATAAACATATATATTTACGTTATTAACAGAATTTTGAAGGGGTTTTCTTTTATATTATTACCATAATTATCATTTTGTAAGTTAAAGATGAACAATACAAGTACGGTAAAAAAAAAAGCAGCTAAATAAATAAAGCAAGCATGAATAGAATATCGTCTGACACCTGCTGACCTGCTTCGTTTTAGGAAATAATAGATATTCAAAGCATAGAGCGTAAACATATTTCTTCAACATACGTAAATTTCGGAGGCTTGTTAATTCTTCCCCCTAGTCGGTAGTGACGCTAGCACTGTTGCCATTACAGATTTTGCCGTAAATGACCCATCTTGGTCCTTAACCTATGATTCAAACAGCGCTAAAATGTTGTATCCCATAAATGTGCAATGATGTTGAAATCCAGAGAACCGGTCGCAGCGACATCTGCAATATATTTTCAAATTTCAAAGTAAACATGGTATTATTACAGCGTATAGACTAAATCGTCTTGGGGTTTTAGAAAATATCTTGCTGGTGTCGCTGTGATCGACTCATTGGATTTCAGCATCGTTTGACTTTTAAGCGATCCAATATTTTAGCACTTTTTAGCTCACAGGCTATCAAAGCCTGAGAGCTAATGTGCCCGCCCGTTCTGTATGTATGTATGTACGTATGTATGTATGAATGTATGTACGTAACGCGATAACTCTTGATAGAAACATCCGATTTGCTTCAAAATTTTTTTCTAGGTTCATTGTGATAAGGCGCTTCCCTGATTAGTTTTGCGAGTTCATTGGTTAAGGATAAAGGGGGAAAAACGGGGTTAGTCCAACCCCTTAATTCAGATAAATGTGTTTTTCATGCAGAATCATTCGATTTGCTCCGAATTTGGTATACCGGTTTATTATGTTAAGGAACTTCCCTGATTAGTTTTGGTGGTTCATTGGTTAATGATAAAGGAGGGAAAACGGGGTTAGTCCACCCCCCTTAATTCAGATAAATAGGTTTTTCATGCAGAATCATTCGATTTGCTCCGAATTTGGTATACCGGTTTATTATGTTAAGGAACTTCCTTCATTAGTTTTGAGAGTTAATTGGTTAAAAATAAAGGGGGAAAAACGGGGTTAGTCCACCCCCCTTAATTCAGATAAATGGGTTTTTCATGCAGAATCATTCGATTTGCTCCGAATTTGGTATACCGGTTTACTATGTTAAGGAACTTCCCTGATTAGTTTTGAGAGTTCATTGGTTAAGGATAGCTCACAGGCTATCAAAGCCTGAGAGCTAATGTGCCCGCCCGTTCTGTACGTATGTATGTATGTATGTATGTATGTATGTATGTATGTATGTATGTACGTAACGCGATAACTCTTGATAGAAACATCCGATTTGCTTCAAAATTTTTTTCTAGGTTCATTGTGATAAGGCGCTTCCCTGATTAGTTTTGCGAGTTCATTGGTTAAGGATAAAGGGGGAAAAACGGGGTTAGTCCAACCCCTTAATTCAGATAAATGAGTTTTTCATGCAGAATCATTCGATTTGCTCCGAATTTGGTATACCGGTTTATTATGTTAAGGAACTTCCTTCATTAGTTTTGAGAGTTAATTGGTTAAGGATAAAGGGGGAAAAACGCAGTTAGTCCACCCCCCTTAATTCAGATAAATGGGTTTTTCATGCAGAATCATTCGATTTGCTCCGAATTTGGTACACTGGTTTATTATGTTAAGGAACTTCCCTGATTAGTTTTGAGAGTTCATTGGTTAAGGATAGCTTACAGGCTATCAAAGCCTGAGAGCTAATGTGCCCGCCCGTTCTGTATGTATGTATGTACGTATGTATGTATGTATGTATGTATGTATGTATGTACGTAACGCGATAACTCTTGATAGAAACATCCGATTTGCTTCAAAATTTTTTTCTAGGTTCATTGTGATAAGGCGCTTCCCTTATTAGTTTTGCGAGTTCATTGGTTAAGGATAAAGGGAGAAAAACGGGGTTAGTCCAACCCCTTAATTCAGATAAATGAGTTTTTCATGCAGAATCATTCGATTTGCTCCGAATTTGGTATACCGGTTTATTATGTTAAGGAACTTCCCTGATTAGTTTTGGTGGTTCATTGGTTAAGGATAAAGGGGGAAAAGGGGGTTAGTTCACCCCCTTAATTCAGATAAATGGGTTTTTCATGCAGAATCATTCGATTTGCTCCGAATTTGGTATACCGGCTTATTATGTTAAGGCACTTCCTTCATTAGTTTTGAGAGTTAATTGGTTAAGGATAAAGGGGGAAAAACGCGGTTAGTCCACCCCCCTTAATTCAGATAAATGGGTTTTTCATGCAGAATCATTCGATTTGCTCCGAATTTGGTATACCGGTTTATTATGTTAAGGAACTTCCCTGATTAGTTTTGAGAGTTCATTGGTTAAGGATAGCTCACAGGCTATCAAAGCCTGAGAGCTAATGTGCCCGCCCGTTCTGTATGTATGTATGTACGTATGTATGTATGTATGTATGTACGTAACGCGATAACTCTTGATAGAAACATCCGATTTGCTTCAAAATTTTTTTCTAGGTTCATTGTGAAAAGGCGCTTTCCTGATTAGTTTTGCGAGCTCATTGGTTAAGGATAAAGGGGGAAAACCGGGTTAGTCCAACCCCTTAATTCAGATAAATGGGTTTTTCATGCAGAATCATTCGATTTTCTCCGAATTTGGTATACCGGTTTATTATGTTAAGGAACTTCCCTGATTAGTTTTTGGGGTTCATTGGTTAATGATAAAGTGGGAAAAGGGGGTTAGTCCACCCCCTTAATTCAGATAAATGAGTTTTTCATGCAGAATCATTCGATTTGCTCCGAATTCGGTATATCGGTTTATTATGTTAAGGAACTTCCCTCATTAGTTTTCAGAGTTAATTGGTTAAGGATAAAGGGGGAAAAACGGGGTTAGTCCAACCCCTTAATTCAGATAAATGGGTTTTTCATGCAGAATCATTCGATTTTCTCCGAATTTGGTATACCGGTTTATTATGTTAAGGAACTTCCCTGATTAGTTTTGAGAGTTCATTGGTTAAGGATAAAGGGGGGAAAACGGGGTTAGTCCACCCCCCCTTAATTCAGACAAATTGGTTTTTCATGCAGAATCAATGGCTTTTCTCGGAATTTGGTATACCGGTTTATTATGTTAAGGAACTTCCCTGATTAGTTTTGGGGGTTCATTGGTTAAGGATAAAGGGGAAAATGGAGGTTAGTCCGTCCCTCTTAATTTAGATAAATGCGTTTTTCATGCAGAATGATTCGATTTGCTCCGAATTAGGTATACCGGTTTATTATGTTAAGGAACTTCCCTGATTAGTTTTGGGGGTTCATTGGTTAAGGATAAAGGGGGAAGAGGGCTAGTCCACCACCCTTAATTTATATAAACGGGTTTTTCATGCAGAATTATTCGCTTTGCTCCAAATTTGGTATACGGGTTTATTATGTTAAGGAGCTTCCCTGATTCGTTTTGGGGATTCATTGGTTAAGGATAAAGGGGGGCTAGTCCACCCCCTTAATTTAGATAAATGGTTTTTTGCGGGATTATTCGATTTGCTCCAAATTTGGTATACCGGTTTATTATGATAAGGAGCTTCCCTGATTAGATTTGGAGGTTCACTGGTTAAGTATAAAGGGGGAAACGGGGGTTAATTCCCCTTCACTTATTTTTTGAGGGGCATTATTCTTTAAAATAAGAGTATAATATACAATTAGTGTGAATAGCCTGTGAGCTCAATGCCATCAGTTTAGCTGGGCACTTTTCTTTTTTATTTAAGTATTACTCAGATAGCCGCTTTCCACGGATTCACCATAGCTGAGTGGATAAGACACCACGTCGGCAATCTTTTGAGAGCGTAGGTGAAGGCGTGTTCGAATCCCGCCGGTTCCATTGCACACTCTTTTTGGAGCCCCCAGAATATAATTATCTGGTGTTGTAAATTTCCTTTTGCTATCTCGTCCCTGTATATCGAAAAAGACTTATAAGCGGGCCTGGTGTCAAGCACACAAGTCTGATGTATGTGTTAAATAAAACAAACAAACAGCCGCTTTCCACACTATATATTCTAGGCGCTGTATCATGGTTATAACGTTGATGGGTTCGAATCCCCACGTCTTGCTTTTATTTCCAATTTTTTTTGTTACATTTTATTCAAAATGTTTTAGCGGTTTTTAAAAATGTTTTATCATTTGTTTTATATTTTTCTTGATAAATGGAATACTTTTAATGAAAGTAAATTTTGATGTTGATAACGTTTAAATATTTATTTTATTTTTAAAATACAATACTCATTTAAATATTCTATTTCCGATTTTTTTTTCTACTGATTGATTTTAAGATGTTTTATCGGTCGTTTGTTGTAGTTAAAAATGGAATATTTTTAATAAAAGTAATATTTTATATTAATAAGAATTAAATTTATTTCTATTATTAAAATAATGTAATTATTTTTAAATGATAAAACGAGCTATCTGCCGATTAAAATGTTACATTACAGCGCCTATTAATATTAGAAAATTCATTTCTGTTCAATATTATCAAATACATTATTTTTTTAAGCAAATAAAAAGATTTGTGCGAAAATATCCAGCCAGGGTTCGTACGCTTCAGGACCTTTTACCAGAATTTTCGTAAGGTAATATTTTGCTGCATTATTTTTGCCGGTCGCTTTAAATTACGGTTTAAAAATTAAAATTGTCTATTGGCAGACCTTTTTTGAAAAAGAAATATTCACCTTATTTAATGATTGGTAAAATGATACCATAATAAAGCCAATCACACTATTTTATAAAACTACTGGGAATCAAACAATCTGAATAAAAGACACAGCCCGTGAATATCACGGGTGCGAGTATTAAGCGGTTAGTGAAAAAAGATTCTACCTTCATATATAGCGACCAGTACTTTACGAAATTTCTGTTACTAAAACACTTTAAATCCCTTGATTCCCCTGATACGTACAAACCGTACAAATGTGTACAGCATATTTTACGATGTCAATGTGTAAAATACTATAAGAATTAAGTGTAATATATATACATTATTTTAACAAGAAATGTCTGCATTTATTTTTTGAAAGAGATAAAAAAAACATGTAGTTTGCCATCTAGTTTTGTAGTGAATAAAATATCGTTAGAATGTTTATATATTTTCTACTTAAAGTAGATAAGAATTATATGGTTTAACCCTCTCGCTGCGCATTCCGCTTTTTCCGTCTAATTAACTCTCCTTGATTATTCCCACCACTTATTTTTAATTGTAAATTTTGCCTGGCATTTTCCCAATTAAATTAGACAAAAATTTCTGTTTTGAAAAACCGGGTATAAGAGATTTAAAATTCTATAAAATTTTAATTTCTGGCAACATTTTTTATGATCTAATTCTATATTGAACCAAAATCTTTTCACATATTTTAACTCTAAAATATATGTGGATGATTTGTAAAATGTAATAAAAAAATGTGCAATTTTTTAACCCATTTTGATAAAACAATTACGCAGCGAGAAGGTTAGCCCTTTCAAGGGCGGTGGTCACACGGCGTGACCACCTAATTTTAATTCCAAAACAAACAAATGGCACCAACAAAATTTTAATAAGTTTTTGCTTTTAAAATTAAAGTGTAAAAAAAAAAAGCAGGTTTTTATTTTCTAAGAAATTCTTTGTAAATTCTGGTGTCAGTCAATTATTTCATCATTTTACGAACAGATTTTTTGTACCCCTGTAAGGGTTAACTCTTTATGCTCCGACGGCATTTTTCCATATACTAGCATGATAATGAATGTCATAATTATTTGTTTGTCGTGTTTTATGATGTATATATATATATATATATATATATATATATATATATATATATATATTTTTTTTTTTTTTTTTTGTCATTGCGTTATTAAACTACGCAATCACATTTTTCTTTTTTTAAATCTCCGATCGAGCTGTTAAAGCTGGATCAATCAAATTGCCAAAAACAAGTGAAACCGTAAATACAACAAAAAAGAAAAATCATGGGTCAAGCATAGATTATGAAACACTTTCCAGAACATCCTGAATTCTTTACCAAAACTTCGCTGTTTAATAAGGTTAAAAAAATCTAAGTAAACATTTTAGAAAACACATAACACATTTGAAAACCAGATTTCAGCAGTTACCGTTCATAGCGAAAAATTAGTCCAATTATTTTGTGCAGCCCTGTATTTAATCTACAATTTGTACTTATTCTACATAATCTGCTAAAACTTAGTTTAGTATGAAAATTCATAAAGTTTAAAAATACACATTTAATCTGCAATTTGTACATATTCTACATAATATGCTAAAACTTAGTTTAGTAAGAAAATGCATAATAGGTTGAAAGTTCACCTCCAGCAGTTTCTATTAATATACGGAAACATACTTGAATTCATTTGTGCTGCCATGTATATTATTTTTATATGCGCTACATATTAAATTAAAATTTAATTCAGGTTTAAGCATAATTAAAACTATACAAATCACACTTCTAAACATTATCATCCTTAGGAGGTCATGTATCCAGTCTTTGCGTGGCCCTGAATATGATTTTATTTATTATATACAAACATTTCTTAGTACACTAAATGTAATTCAGCTTGAAAGTGCATAACTCAATTAAAAACTGCATTTCAGCCATTCACGCTGATAATCCTCAATACTTGCGAATTCTCTTGTGTAACCCTGCAGGTAATGATCTATAGCACACACCTACTATCTACACACCACATACTAAGCAAAAATTTAGTTAAATGCGCATACCATAAATGAAATTGCATTTTCTGCACTTATCCCTTACGAAAATAGTTCATATAGCTGTATAGAAGGCTATAGAATTCTTTACAAGTTCTATAGAATAGACTTTCTATAGAATACTGTTTCTATAGAGTTTTGAAGAGTTCTATAGAATACTTTTTCTAAAGAAAATATTTCTATAGAATTCGTCAGAATTTTTTTCTATAGAACAGTTTTTCTATACAGCGCTATAAATCTTGTAGAAGTTCTATAGACTAATGATTCTATAGAATTTGTTAGAATTTTTTTCTATAGAACAGTTTTTCTATACAGCGCTATAAATCTTATAGAAATTCTATAGACTAATGATTCTATAGAATTCTAATTAGAATTCTATAGATTCTAAACTTGAAATAGTGCAATGAGAGCTGGTAAACCGTGAGCCGGCGTAGAGTGCGCTGAAAATACTGGTTCACGTCCGATCGCAGAAGCCAAACAACACCGAGCATGGTTAGTACTTCGGAGGATGAGTAGGGGAAGGTGTTGTACCTCTGACCGTATTGTTCCTTTGACCACCTAGGGTGTAGCGCCATCTAGCAGCATTTTATGAATTTTGGTGTAATTAGTGCATAGTTCCTTCATTAGACAGCTTGTGCAACCTACTGTGGATTATTCAAGTCAAAGAGAATTCCTGTGAATAATATTAATCCATTTCCATCATAAAAATGTAACTATTTATTTGTTAATGTTTTGCCTAACAATATTTTTTGTGCTATGTCTTTTTTTATAGAAGTAATTTGACATGGTAGCTATAGACTTTTATAAATATGGTGCGGCTTGTGAAACTGATTATATTAACCCTAACACTGTAGCATGCTTTGTAATTTGCACTAGCATGGTGTTGTACCTCTGACCATTATCAGTTGTTGTTCCTTTGACCAGGTCAAAGGTACAACACTCTTAAACGATTTTCTAAACATTTCAATTTTTATGACTTACTTACTACAAATGTCTTGAAATTAGTTAACGATATTTTTTACTTGAGTTGTTCATAAATAATAAAAAAATATGTAGACTGGGATAAGCACAGTTGATGTACCTCCTGAACTCATAGCCCTGAAAGGATAAAAACAAGTTGGAGATGATAACGTCTGCCGTAAGGGAACAACTATCACTATGATTACTGCTGTTAGTGCATCCGGAAACTTCATTCCCCGTTTGTTTGTTTTCCCCGTGTCAACTTTAAACCATTTATGCTTTACAAAACGCCTCTTGGATCAATCGGGGCTACAAATCCTCCAGGCTGGTCAAATGAGACCATATTCCAACAGTTCTTTCAACATTTTCTGAAAAATGTTAGACCTAGTACTGAAAGACCAGTATTGTTATTATTTTATAACCATGAAACTCATATTACCATACCAATAATTGAGATAGCCAAGGATAGTGGTGAGATACTAATGACGTTTCATCCAAACTCTAGCAATGAAATGCAACCCCTTAATAAGGTTGTTTATGGTTCTTTTAAAGCCTTTTATAATTACGCTGTAAATAATTGTATGGTTGCTCCAGGAAATGGTAGAAAGCCTCTTACAATCTACAACATTGCTGAACTTGAGGATATAGCAGATTCTAAAGCCGTAGTTCCAAACAATATTATGAAAGGTTTTAAGGTCACCGGGTTTATGCCTTTCAATGAGAACATTCCTCTGATAAAGAATTTCTTGCAGCTACTGTAACACGCAGAGCGATGCTGCATAAAATTGATTTTGATGAACCATCAGCGGGTGGCGCAGCTCAAACTGACAATATCATTCCTCAATGTAGCAGTTCAAATTTATCCCCTTTTATCATAACACCTGAAAGTGTGCGGCCTCATCCAAAAGTGCAAGCAAGGAAAATGTCAAATAGAGGTCTGCATAAAGGGAAATCTCGTATCCTGACTGATGCTCCTGATAGGCTAATTACTGAAGCTGAAAAAAAAAAGCAACAGCCTAAACTCAAGAAACAATGATATTGAATAAAATGATTTTCTTTCTTCATTGCTGTGTTATCTAATTGGCTGGTCAGAGGAACAACAACCTATGGTCAAAGGTACAACTATGTGTTGTACCTTTGACCACAATGTTATTATTTTTTTAAATGAAATTAAACATAATAAATGTAAAGCTAGAACCTTGAAAAAATTGCATATGATAAACCAGATGATACTTATTATAATAAAACAAAGAAATTGAATTTAGCTTTAATAGTTAAGTTACGAAAATTAAAAGTTTGCAAAGTGGTCAAAGGAACAACACCTTCCCCTACATGGAAACTTCTGCTAGCGCTGTTTCTTTTATAGAATATATTCGAATATTTTTATAGAATATATTCGAATATTTTATAGAAAATCTATAGACATTTCTATTGAATATCTACAGATATTTCTATAGCTTTTGGTGAAATTAGCTTATAGAAAAACGGGCCATAATTCTATAAGATTCTATAATACTTTTTCTATAAGTTTTTTTTTGCAGAATTCTATAAGAAAATTTTGTAAGGGATAGCTAATACAGTGTTGCCAGATTGGAAACTTTTTTAATTCAAATTATTTGACGGTCACCACTTTTTAAAAATATTATAATTCACCGTATTTTTCAGAATTTTGAATGGATTTTTAAATAGGCTGAATATTTTTATTTAATTTATTTAAAAAAAGCGGTGACAATCAACAATCTGGGGACAAAAATGTCCCCAGTCTGGCAACACTGAGCTAATAGACAGTGTACTTCAGATACAGTACTCTATCCCATAGCTGCAAACTAGGGCTGGATTATTTATCAATATATTGACAAATATTGATATTTTTTAAATGTTGCAATAACAATATCTAAACCTTGACTCCATTGATATATCAAAATAAAATAACAATGTTTTGAGCTCACTGGAATTTTGAACATGAGCCTCGAAAAAAGAGCGTAGAATATCTCAAAACCAAATAAAATAATGTTTTGCGCACACCGCCACAGCCCCGAAAAGCATAACCCAATATTCCATTACAATGCTTTCTCCCTCTATCCTCTCCAAAACAGAAAATCTACCTCGATTATCTTTCTTTACGTTGATTATCTCTAGACCTATTCCAATTATTCCAATCTTCCCTCAGTGAACTGCCTGTCTACGTAATACTGAATAACACATATCGTACTTCTCTTCTCTCGCCGTTATGACTGATCCACACGCATTGATATAACTACAGCTATTGATATGTTATGAATAACCAAACGAGCTCTGATTATTGCTGAGTTCCAGTTGATACAGAATAGCTGGTTATCATTGAGTACTTAGCCGAACAGCTGGGATGATCCGCTTGCGAGCAACCAATTAGAGTCCGCTAATTGTAAACTTTACTTTTTTTCTCTAGTCAAGTTGGGGGAAAAGTCAAGGACAAAGCAGTCGTTCACTGTGATGATTCGTTGCTTGTAAAAAGAGCTTCCCAGACTCTAATGTCTACTCTGCTACTGAATACAATGCTTATTCATATTGTGTATTGATATTCTTTCTTTAGTGTCGTTTGTTGTATTTTCATTAGGGCGAAGTTTTCTCTCATGAATTTAACATATCCTGTCTTGCATTTTAGCTTAAAAGGCATTATAATCAAAAAATAAATTTAAATTAGTATAAAACTATTCCGAAATTTGATTTGAATATTTATATTTAAAAAAAAAAAAAGGTTTCGATGTTGTTTTCTTGTAGTAAATAGGTAAGAAAATATGAATACAGTGAATCTTTTCGATTAAGAACCCATTGATTCCTTAGAGAAAGATTGAAAAGCAACATGTCTGCTGTATTTATCATCCCCTGAAACCTACTTAATTACAAGCATATTAGCATGATATGTGGCATTAAATTAATTTTTGTTTCTCCCCTGCTTTTACTTATTTTAATTATATTAAAATCGTCACTCCCTAAATTTAAGAATATTTTATTTTAATTTTTTTTTTACAATATTCTCAGTTATACGCAGTTTAACTCAGTTATAATTTATTAAATAGTTAAAATGTTATTAATAAACAATCCATAAAGTAGGAAGAGAAGAAAACATACTATTTTTAAAGAAAAATATAATGCAACAAATGATATAAGTGCAAACAAATATCAAACATTGGTTTCTTCCCCTAAAATATTTCTATTTTGCATAGATAAGTATACATATTTTAATGATGCTGTGTGAACATATATAGGTATAAAACATTGATTCGTAGCTTTCTACATCTGTTGGTACTTAAATTGCTGCTACTGTACCATTTTTGTTTTCGAAATTAGCAATATTTCTATTCTTACACAGTTTAAGGTAGTTTAGAGTAACACAGTTTAAGGTAGCACAGGCCGACATTTCCAGGCCCGGCTCATAAAAAAAAATTTGGCCCAGCCAGACCCGATACAAAAATTAAAAGTTCGGCCCGAGCCCGCCCCAGCCCGGAAAAAAGTTAAAATCTCGGCCCGGCCCGAAAAAAAAATTGTCTCATACGAGGAGTTCTGACCAAAAATATTTATCTTAAGGTTTTTTTCGTGTTTATAATCTTCATTTTTAGAGAAGTACCGCAGGGTGGATATTTATTTTTTAATGAATCTCTATTTCGTGTATGCAAATGTGTTAGTTATCATTAATATTGTTAATCCATATTCCATGTATTGAAGTGTTAAAAATCTGAAAAATACTATACAGTAAAATCTTCTAAGACGGAATTGCATAGAAAAAAAATGCGCTATAGACAAGTTCCCTTCTTAGCAAGAGTAAATGTTTTATATATTCTTTTCTTACGTATTATTATATTAATTTTGCATGGATAAACACGTTTTTCAGTTTAAAACAGGGTTTCGTCATAGGCAGATTCTTTTTCACACGTTTTACTATATTTTAATTCAGCTATATTTTAATAAGCAAAGAAATCTACTATTCTTTAAAAAGAATAAATTTTAATGTTTAAGTGTAAAATAATGGCGATTTAAAAGTGTATACATTTTTTGCAAAAAGTTTTGGGCCAGGCCTAATTTTACTGACCTTTGAATGGACCTGACCACGCTGAGACGATGATTTTCATACGGGCCGGGTCAAAACTAGAAATGGAAATTTCGGGCCGTGAAGATTAGGAATGAAACCAGTCCCGGCTCTGTACAGAAAAAAAGTTAGGTCCGGCCCGTCCCGAGCTTTCAGAAATAGATATGGCCCGGGCCCGGCCCTGCCCCAAAAGAGTGGAGGGAGACCAGGCCCGAGCCTTCAGAGAGAAGTATGGCCCGGCCCCGGCCCAAGTGCCATAAACGAAAATAGGCCCGGTCCACGGGCAGTGCCGGGCTTCGGGCCACGGGCTGGACCATGCAGATCTCTACAGTAGTTATCGCGATATATCAGTAATATCGATATTAACTCGTTGATATATTGCGATGATAAATTTCTGATATCGTCCAGCCCTACTGCAAACATCTTACCCTTTTTCGAACCACAAAAATTTCATAGTAAATTTTATCTTTTTAAATCGCCGTAATCTGCCAATTAAATAAGATAGGAATTCTTATAAATTTTTGTGGTACAAAAAAGCGGAAGGGTTGGCAGATATGCTCTATCTGAATCTTTTGCGTGCCCCCGTAAATGAACAATAAACGATATGCACATCATGTTATACAACAAGTATCTTGTAGTAAGCCTTAGTAATGTGTATCATTTTCATTATATTTGAAATTGCGTAACAGAACTAAAATACGCTGCAAACAATTCCCCGTAGATCATTATGTAACGGAATTCTTTTGCGTGGCCCTGTAAATGAATAATAAATGCTTTGCCACCCATATTCTTCAAAATACATGATTTAGTGCGCTACATAAATACTTATCAATTTCATTATGTTTGAAGTTGTCTAACATCATTCAAATGACTTTGAAACGATTTTTCCCCATAGTCCGTAATGTAACGAAAAACTTTTGATCGTCCCTTTAAATGAACTAAAATGCTACACACTTCATTTTCAATACAGATCGTGCTATAGAAAGCATCAATAACATAAAAAAAATCAGGGCAATTCCAATATATTTACGAGAGTCAGAGCTCGGACAGACGAACAGACAAATCGAAATCATAAACACTTTTCAACGATGTTGGAAAGTGTTAAAAATCCCAGCCAAGTGATTATGTCACCCACATAATTCTTGTGGGTCAAGTGGGTAAAGTCTGAGAGAAAATTTTACCGGTTTTGCACGCTCACCGAGCTAAATCAAATCACGTGATACTTCCCATGAATGTTTTGGGGTTTTGTGTGAATAAACAAAGACATATACGTATTTCTATTACAAGAGCTATTTTTTGTGGGGAGGATAAGGATGTGTTGTTGCTGGTTTCATCTGGTTTTAGCCACAGAAGCTCAAAATAATGTAAATAATTAAATTATTTCCTATTTTCATTCTTCGAATAAAGAATTCTTATCTGAATTTATATGCAAATCGCTTAAATTTATCCGCCACACTTTTGTTAATATGAGAACGACCATAGCGGTCATTTTGATTGGCACCAAATAAATTTAGTTTGATTCGAACCAGAAATTTCTTCATAAAATAAGTTAAACATGTACCACACAGAAAATTGTTAAATTGTTTTAAATAAAAATTCTTGTGTGAAATATTTCTGTGAAATTTGAGTAAAATTTCCAGCCGTTCTAGTTTTAACGCTAATCATATGATACATGAGTTTCCTATGGGGTCATAGGGCTGTTAAATCTTTAACAAAATTGATTCATCGATAAAAATATCATAGCTGCCAACTTGTACGGATTTTTGCTACCACTAAACTTTAACAGAAATTTCTGACTTATTTAATTATATCAAAATTCACTGCAATTTGGCGATTGAATTAGGCAAAATTTTCTATTAAATTTTAGTGGTAGCAAAAATCCGTACAAGTTGGCAGCTATGAAATATGTATGAATAATCCACATTTTCTCAATATTTTAAAACAAATAGCATAATCAAGTTCCTCAAGTTATGACTAAACATAAAAATATGCCAGGTGTTCTCTAAGTAAGCAATTACAGCCCTCGGCAAAAGTTTAGACACTGGTGATATTTGACCTTTAAATAAAAAATACGAACACTTGGGCTATACAAATGACTGTACATATTTTTAAACATATTTTAAACATTTTAGGACGGAAATAACGGTTGTCGGATTTTATTTAACTGAAAAATGTGAAATTTGCTTATTGCAAAAATTTAGACACTTTCGTGATATTTTGGCAGCTGTTCACAGAAAAACGCAAATTTCAAACTTTTCACGCCACATGCATGAAATATTTAAGTGCACCTCGCAATAGCATTGGTTAGTGAAGATGCCGCGAGCTAGAAATTTTCATTCAGGTGAAGTAATTGTAGCGTGGAAGCTGAAATCCAAAGGGATGCAGAAATTTCAGCTGTTTTGAATTGTCCAAAGAAATTTGTCTATAAAGTACTGTCTAAGGGTGACTCTTTGAAATCAAAACATAGATCTGGAAAGCCTCGCGTGGCCAGAAAATGACATGGTAGAAGGACCCATAAACTGTCATCTAGACAAATAATGATTGCTAGTCGCATTAAAAGTGAATCAGAGCTTTCTGTATCAACGGATACGATTCGTAGAGGAATAAAAGAAAGATGTAAATTAGTTTTCATGAAAATGATAAAACAACCAGCCTTGAAATCTCAGAAAAAATTGACAAGAATGCAATGGACTCGCAAAGATATTTCATATGGACCAAAATGGTGTATTGTGGCATTCAGTGACGAAACAAAAGCGGAATTTGGATGACCCAGATAGGGTGGAATACTATTGGCATGATTTGCGTAAAAAGCTTCGGTCTTTCTTTCGTCGTCAACAAGGAGGTGACTCTCTAATGATTTGGGCTTCACTTTGGTTTAATGCTCAAGTATCTCTGGAGATCCTCAATGGTTGCCATGCAGCGTAAGACTACATACATGCGATGGAAAATAATTTACAGCCATTTGGTGTTAGCTGTTCCAAAGTATGTATTTGTGCAAGATAATGCGTCCATTTATGTTGCATGCAAGACAAAAGTTGATTTAACTCTCAAACTATTACTGTTCTCGACTGGCCCGCGTGTAGCTCTGATCTTAAACCAATCGAAAACGTTTGTGGCATCATATCTCATAAGGTTTACGCAATTTTTTGACAATACTCATCTGTTAATGAACGTCAAACTGCTGTTGAACGTGTTTGTTACGAAATAGACTCCCAAGTAATGCAGGATTTAGTGTCCTCACACAGTTTAGTTTCCTAGTCACATATTTGCACTAATTGCACACAATGCAGATGTAGTTCGATTTTAATTTATGGTTATTTTTCTGTAAATAGACAGATTGTCTATACTTTTGCCACCATGTTAATTTTGTTTTTGTTTTTGTTTTTTGTCATTATTTATTATCTAAAGGTATAATTTAAAATTTATTGTTTGTGAATAAAGGATAAGTCCCCAGTAATACGTGACAGTTGAGTTACAACAATTCATTGCATACTTCGCAGTACAGAAGCATAATAGATCATTGTCTAAACTTTTCCTGAGCACTGTAGTAGATGAACACTTTAAAGTATTTATCATAAAATGTTAAAGAATGTGCTATTTTTTAATTGGGCACAAGGTTATTTTTTAGCTTCTTACTATTTTTACATATCATTTTAACAGAATATATAATTTATATCAATATCTTAAGATTGAATGTGTTTATTGTTTTACCCACAAAAATATTTGTTCGTATAGAAGAACCCTTAAAAAAACATGCCATGCTTTCAAATTCATTTAAAAAATAGAAATTTTTAGCTAAAATATTTACAAATTTAGGTTCGATCTTAAAGTATTGATATTATTCATATTCTGTTAAAATGACATGTAAAAATATTAAGTAGTTAAAGAGAAATCTTGAAAAAACTTTTATAAAGCACATTTTTAACATTTTGTGAAAAAATAACATTATAATTTATAATGTATTTTATTTTAATCAGGTTTCAGGAGAATAATCGAGATAAAAAAATCTTTAAAAAACCCTTCTTCATCATTAATTTAGAAGTAAATAAGGTAAATATAGGGTGAGATTCTTATAGAGTATTTCGACAGATCTCCCATAAATATTATCTAAATGCCCCCTTCCAAAACCTCCCCCAAACAAAAACCCCTAAGCATAATTTAAAAGCTTTATTTTTTTTTTCAAATTTACTTCTTTATTTTTTTATTTTATTGCAACAACATTTAATCAATCATCTAAGCCTCCCTCTCCCCCGAAATCTACTTATTTTCATTTCATAATCTTTTGCTTAAACATATCACCCAGAAACTAGAGAACTACATATTTTTTTTTCTTTGTGGTGAATTTAACAGTTAATACAACTAATGATTATGATAACAAATTAATAACAGAATAAAAAGCATGCCAAATGATATTTTCCTCTGTGTTCACATGTGCCCCACGTGTGTTCACAACTACCCCGCCGCACAGTGTAAGATTCCGCGAATCCAGCGAGTCAAGATTCAATTTATGAAAATTATCGATATTAAAGTAATAAAATTGATTTTAATAGAGATAAAATTGTTCTGTATTGTTAAAAAATATATATCTTTACTCATTATATTGTACAATTTACGTTATTGTTATTCCATCATTATAATCATAATAAAAAGATGCTTTGTCATTTTCATACGTTGACATTTGTCTAGTATTACTGTATTCGACGCAGATTTTTAAAAATGTAGTACATATTTATTTATATACTACCAATATTATCATAAAGTGAATCACTGCCATTGTTTGCTATTCTTTTATTATTTGTATATTCGGTAACCGTTAAATGTTAAAACTTCAGAGTGAATTTCAGCCTTGCTCTATAATTTTACTGATATTTCAATGTCGTGATTAGTAATTCTTAAATGCAGATATATTTATCTCGTATCCACAAGTCATGTAAAATTATATAAAATCGCTTAATAAGAGCTTATCAACACCTGTTAGCTAGCGGCCACAACAAGCATCCTTAAAAAATGTTTTTCAATTTCATACATTACTATTATCTTGTCCTTGTTTTGAAGTTTTTAATAATAATTCTCTTTCAGATCTAAATCTTTCAATTATATTTTTATCTTTCTGCGATACTTCATTTTTCGTCAGGTTTTCGGAACTGCTTTTTCTTTACACCAAATCTATAACCAATATGTAAGAGGTATTCCATAAATCTTAATTGTGCATGTTGTGTCGATAAGCCCCAAGAAAACCTAAAAACCTATGAGTATTATTCGTATATCATCGAATCATTTTTAAGTTATTCATCACCTTGGATTTTTCGTTACAGACATTATTTTTTAAAGTTGCTTTATTTGAAGGTAGAATGCTGCACATTGTGCTATCTACCACTGTCTTCAAATTTGGGCTCTATGTCATATGTCTGAACATTGAATTCTACTAAAGTTAGTGCAAGAGCTGTAAAGATAAGTTTTTGACAATTTAAAATTATTGTGTTATAGACTGATCAGTTTCCATGATAAACTTTATGTGTCTAGAGTAAGAAGTACATGGTGGGTGTGGATTTAGCCGTTATAAAATTTTGATTTTCTTCATTACAGCCTTTTTTATATGACGGGCATCGGGCTTTTTGAACGAATTTTTAAATGTCGTTGCTCTTTTAAGGCTTTCAGATATTTTCTTTAACACACACGTAACATCCTTTCATCCAGACAGTCTCAATTTTGAACCCATGGTACGTGTTAATTCATTTGTGTTCCGGGAATGGCGAATGCACCTTTTGTCTTTTGATTTCGGTCCACTTAAATAAAAAACTTTCTTTGGTCGTCCAACTTTTTTTCGGTGAGTCATTATTACCTGTGTCTGTGAGCCATGCCCTGTAAATATATGTATTGTTAATATTTGAATCTGAGTATCTCTTATTTTACTTTTTAAAATGTTGGTTAAGCGATGGCAGTTTCTCCATCTTCGATTATTTTCAGTTATAAATGATTGGATCAGCCGCTTAATCTGGTCTAACATAACAGATGAGCAATGTTAAAGATTATATTTGTGTAACACATAGTCTATCAAGATATTTTTAGAATTCACAGGGAATGATTCATGTCCAGTACATTATTTTGCAAAATCTCATACAATTCTCTTTTCAAAATTTACACTTCTGTACCGGAACAAAAATTGCTTTTATTCAAGAGTTGCAAATAGTTGCAGCTGAAATTGATTTATTTCATATCTATATGCATACATAATTACAAATATATATATATTACAATGTACCAGTGTGTACAAAATTTTTGGTAGCTTTTTTAAAATTTATCATATGTATTAAATTTTCAAATAAAATTTATATTAATTTAAAAGATTATTATTTAAATATTTTACTTTTTTTCCTTCAATGCGTTAGATGTTATTTGAAATGTCTAAAAGTGAAATTACTGCAAGTCGATTTTTGGACTTTTTTCTAGCTAGATTTGCAAAATCTTGCACTGTGCGCTGGTGGAACACATGTGAACAATTTTTTGAATTTATAAAACTATTAAAAAAAGTAGGAAGATCTATAAAGGGGATTTTTAAAAAATTATTATGCGTAAAAAAAAACTCTGTTTACTGTATTGAGTAGTTTTGGTTTATAGAAATTAACCTAGTTATGAGAAAAAGCTATAATTATGTGAACTGTTCAAATGTGCCCCCATCTCGCCTAATTCTAGACACTGTAATTTAGTGTTAAAGTATACAAGATATACAGTATAAGTACATGGTTGAGCAAATATTTTTCCGGAAATTTATTTGTCCCATTGCTTTGCGATTAGTAATTTCCACCGCATTTAATTGCAGAATGACAGAACAGAATGACAGAACAAGCAAACAGAAACAAGCAAGATATTAGGCTACAGTTTAACATTTTGCTGACCGGTCACGAGTATATTCCTGTTTCCAAAAGCAAACGTTGTTCACTAAAGGCGGGCACTGGATCCTTAATTTCGCCAACGCAATTTTCTTGAATAAAATATCAGCGAGCTTTTATGAGAAAGATTACGTCTTTATACCAAATAGTTGACCATTTTGTGATAGTCTTTACGAAATTTCATATAAAATGCAAACATTTTCAAAATATTTATTGATAAATAAACTCTAAAACTTATCTAGGCAACAGAGTTTCTAATAAAGTGGGGCTTCAATTGTCTCGAAACACAGATTTCATAGGAACTTGACGGACAACAATGTGTTAAGCACATTTCATTGATATGCGCACATTTTGAGAAATATCATATTAAATAACAACAACAAAAAAAAATAGTTACAACATAGCCGCCAACTGTTACGCTTATTTCTTGCTACTGAAATTTAAAAGAATTTTTAACTTATTGAATCGCAGAGTTCGGCAATTAAATATGGAAAATTTTACTATTAAATTTTAATGGTAAGAGAAAATCGCAAAAGTTATCAGATACGCTTACAAAATTTTTATAAAAGGATTAGTCATAACATGTTGTTTGTAATGCAAAAATGTCATTTTTTAAAACCTCTTAGACCATATTCGCAATGTTATCAAAATAATGTTATTTATACAGTAATGCCTATGTTACATAATTTATTAAAAAAATTTTAAGTATACTATTTAATTATTGAATAATGTCTAATAGAATACGTAAGTTTGTTTAAAAAATTCTTTAATAAGTAATGAAGCGAAACACGACATCTCTCTTTTGTAAGATATAACAGTTTTTACATTTACTATTTTTTCTTTTTGGTTATTCATGTGAGAATAACCTATACTACCGAGGAAATGATGCTTCATTTAACCATTAGAAAAAGCTGGTGAATAAAAAAGATTTATTATGCAGCTGAAAGCAGTTACGCATTGTTAATGTGGCTTGAGATTGCTTTAGAAACATTTATTGTCAATAAAGAAGAACATTCTGTATTTTACTGATGAAAATGCCTCTATAGGACATATTCGGGTTTTATTTTATA
Organism: Maratus speciosus; assembly: GCA_963932465.1. Lineage (NCBI taxonomy): Eukaryota > Metazoa > Arthropoda > Arachnida > Araneae > Salticidae > Maratus > Maratus speciosus. The sequence continues at coordinate 55,985,741 of OZ010787.1, forward strand.
TTTATTTATTTATTTATTTTAGCCCATGTTAAATATAATATGGAATTAATTTTTTACCCAGTAACTAATGTATTTTATTAAAATGCATTTAAATATTACTTTTTAAGGATATTTTGAAATTTATAAATATGAGTTTAAGATTAGTAAGTATAATTAACCCCTTAGCCTTTCAGGGGCAAGCAATTGCGTTTCGGTAATGTTGAACTCGCATCGGAATTTAAGACGGAATTTAAATCAAAATAAGGAAAAGCAATTTTTCAACTTTTTTTCAATAGAGTTTAAAAAGTAAAATTTAATTAAACGTTTCTAGTGCGAATCATGATTAAAATTAGTTTGGGTATAATATATCCCACCGCTCCTCAAGGGGCTAACGGTCGCATTAAATTACGGCTTAAAAATTCAAATTACTTATTGGCACCACTTTTTTGAAAAAGAAATATTCCCCTTATTTAATGACAGGTAAAATGATACCATACTAAAGCCAATTAAGGATAAGAATAATTACTATTTTATAAAACTGGTGGGAATCAAACAATCTGAATAAAAGACGCAGCCCGTGAATATAATGAGAACGAGGATTAAGGGGTTAAAATGCAAAAGTTAACACACATTTCAGTTTCTTTCAAAATTTTAAGAGTAAAAACTAGAATGTTTCATATATTTTAATTATGCAACATGGTACCTTAATTTGACTTTTATGTGTATTTTTAATTAAATTTAAAATAATCTGTTATACCCGCGCGTTTTGAGCAATATTATTTACAAACCAGGGGTATTTTCCGATATTCCAATTCAGCTTGATCTTTCTCACCTTTCTTCCAAAATAGTAATTTTTGCTGTAGTTTCTTGCATTTTTTTTATTATTACATAAGGTGAAAAATGATCATGCCCAATAAGAATAGCAGGATTCGTCAACGATAAAAACAACAGAGAAAAGTTTAGATGCATCAAACTGCAAAGTACGATTTTTCTTTCTTGATAATTGTCGCCGTCGTTCTTCATTTTCATTCAGTTTTTCTGGCATATTGGTGAATTACTTTTTATATGCTATGCTACATTATTTCTCAATGAAGAAGCATAATGTGAGAAATTATTCTAAGAAATATTCTGTATATACTACGCCAATTCAACTCCAGCTAATATAAATTTTGAATCACAGATGATATTTGTACACTGTTAAAAATTTTGTGGTATGTTGAACCAATTTTTTGAAACTCTTTCACTATTAACATCTAACATCTAAAAAATGAAATAAAAATTATGAAACTTTTACAAGTTGTTAATAATGCTCCCAATAAGCAAAAAAACATCTACTAAAGAATTCTTGGGTGAAAATATCTTTTGTTAGAGAACGGGCAAACGTCATGTAACAAAATTATAATTACTTATAACTATCACTATAAGTTTAATTCGGAGCTTCAATTTTCTTAACATAATAACAAATATAAGTTATGTCTGATATTAAATTACATCAGAATTATATAATTTTAATAACTATTGCCTGGACGAGAGCATCCATTTTGATTCAAAAATTTCTCGATGAAGTTTTTCTTAAAAAATATTCTCTCGTATATTGGTTTGATTTCTAAATATTTATGCTTTTGATAGGGAAATTTTTAAAAATGCAGACAAAAATAGTAAAATTATTTGAAATAAAATTAATTCTTAATTTTTTTTTCTAAAAGGTATGTCCTTGAATAAGGACGCTAGTAGCGAGGGGGTTAACACAATGAAAATGAGCTAAACTAAAAGTAGTATACATCCGAGTAAATTTGTATAGTTTTAATTCATAAAAATTCTTAAGGCAATATAAATTGTAATAATTTTAAGGAAAGCTTTCACACTTGGTCCAATAAAATCAATTTAATCCATAGCATAAAATGCTTAAACTACACCAGTTAACAAATAAACGAAGCTACATAAAGAAAAAACTGCGACAGTATACAAAGGGCATTAACTTCTAGTTAAATTCGACCATTGTTCTTAGGTTGGCAGTATAGTGTTTAAAAGCATATACTAATTTTAAAAAGCACATACAAACATTATTTAAAGTCTTACATCTTAACCCCTTAACGGTCGCATTAAATTACTTTTTAAAAATTTAAATTGTTTATTGGTACCACCTTTTTTGAAAAAGAAATATTCACCATATTTAATGACAGGTAAAATGATGCCATAATGAAGCCAGTTACGTTATTTTATAAAATTTCTGGGCATCAAACAATGTGAACAAAAGACACATCCCGTGAATATCACGGGAGCGAGAGTTCGGGGTTAAATCTACAAAGAATAACTACTTTGCTTACCTTATATTTTTGTCTATATGTTTCTTCTTTTAACTGCAATTCGAAAGTTTAAAAAGGACGATTAAATGCGAAAGTAAAATGGCGTCGTCTGCTGACTTATACCGATTCGTAATCAAAACACGAAGAGGATTTCGTAAACTCAATTTGGTGTCTGGCTTCAAAAATTGCGGTTAAAGAACAAAGTTAACCATTTCGAGGTTATTCTGATACTTTATTCAGTGCTACAATTAAAAAGAATTCAAATTTAAACTTCATTTGGCATTTCATAAACTCAATTTAAGTGTAATAACACTCTCTTCTTTTTACAGAGTAGTGACTTAATCCTTTATGTCCCTAATTATGAATTCATAAAAATTTCATCTTCTAAAGCATTTTTCGTGACTTTTTGATACAACATTAGAAGATTTACGCAATCATTTAATAAATTTTAGAAGGATTTTGCCAATTAAATAATTAATTAAATTCGAATTTATAGGGATTTTGTGCAATGTTTATAACTTCACTCAAATCTTTTATTTAAAATCTTTTTTTAGAATTTTATAAAACTTGGAAATGTACAAATATAATGCTCTTACAATAGAAATATAGAAATATTTCCGAACTAAAACTTTTCCCCCACAATCTTTAAAAGTCAAGAAAGCGGAAAAGATGCAAATGAAAAAGAAATCATCCTTCTAGAAATATTTTTATTTTGTGTCACCAATAATGCTTTTGGAATAAGAAAAAGTAAAGTATCTATAACTCATTCTAAACTGTTTTACTACTAATCGATGTCTTAAAGGAATTTTATAACAAGTTATTTTAATGGTGCATTAAAGCATCGTCGGGACATAAAGGGTTAACCTCCAACAGTTCTATTGTCGTGGAGCAAAACTTATTGCTTTAAGTTAGACTGGGAATGTCAAAAACTTAATCAATATTCTTCGGGAACAGCGAAATAACAATTCCATATTTACCGCAACTGCATGTCGACCTGGCTGCTTGACCGTTCCAATGGCGGGTGGACTGTATATCTTTCGTGACAATTGGCGGTGTAGACCAATATTTTGAGATCTGCTATGCTTTCCGTCGTCTTTACAGCTTTTCAATTGTTGCTTGGAGTAAATTATATCCCATTTTTATGGTGACACTAGAGGCCATCTTCTAAAGTTTACAAAAGAGAATAAAACAGTGGGAGTGTTGTAATTTCGATAATCTGATACTGGAATGCATTTAGGCATAGCTGCCAACTCCTCCGCCTTTTTGTACCACAAAAATTTAATAGAATTTTTTACCTTATTTAATCGGCAGATTATGGCGATTTAACCCTCTCGCTGCGTAATTGTTTTATGAAAATAGCTTCAAAAATTGCGTATTTAACACTAGAACGGCGGGAAATTTTACTCAAGTTTTATAAAAATATTTCGCATCAGAATTTTTGCTTAAAAATATTTAACTTATTTATTTAAGTTATTTTTGGGCAGCATATATTAATCTTATATTTTAAAAAGTTTTCTGGTTCGAATCGACATGTATTCACTTGGCAAGGGTCAAAATGACCCTTCGCCCCCGTTCTAGTGTTAACTCCTTCGTGACGAGCGTCTTTTAAGAATTTTTATCCTTTTGTCACAGGTTTTTCGACACAAAAATTTTCGTCTGATTTTATTGGGAAAATGCTCCGATTAGATAAGGCAAAATTTACAATAAAAAATAATGGTTGGGAATGATCAAGGAGGGTTAATTCGACGGAAAGAAATGCATCCCCGACAAAATCTCGGGTTGCGCAGCGAGAGGGTTAAAAGGTAAAATTTACTATAAAAGTTTTGTGGTACAAAAAAGCGTAAGATGTTGGCAGCTTTATTGTCTCAACAGAACGTTGTTGCTCAATTCTGGGGTAAATAATTAAACAAAAGTTAGTGCTGCTAAAAAAGTGGCCGCTCCGAGGACTTTGATGTATATATAATACTTGAAAAACATATTAAAATCCGGTTTGAATATAGATTAATCTTAAAATGCAGAAATTTTGAATATTTTACCAATTTCACTGCATAAATTTTTAAAACTTTATGCAGTGAAATTGGTAAAATATTCAAAATTTCTGCATTATAAGATCAATCTATATTCAAGCCGGATTTTAATATGTTTTTCAAGTATTATATACATCAAAGTCCTCGGAGTGGCCACTTTTTTAGCAGCACTAATTTTTTTTAAATTATTTACCCCAGAATTGAGCAACAGCGTTCTATTGAGACAATAAATATCCAAATTAAATACCAGATGAAGTTCACACAAATGTCTAAAAACATGTTTTTAGAAACAAATTCTTTAATAACAACACCTAAATCGTAGCTGCTAACATCTTACGCTTTTTTGTACCACAAAACTTTTATAGTAAATTTTACCTTTTTAACCCTCTCGCTGCGCAACCCGAGAGTTTCTCGGGCAATGTAAAAGTCGCAAAATTTGCGCAACCCGAGATTTTATCGGGGATGCATTTTTTTCGTCGAATTAACCCTCCTTGATCATTCCCACGAATTATTTTTTATTGTAAATTTTGCCTTATCGAATCGGAGCATTTTCCCAATAAAATCAGACGAAAATTTTTGTTTTGAAAAACCGGTGACAAAAGAATAAAAATTCTTAAAAGACACTCATCACGAAGGAGTTAAATACGCAATTTTTGAAGCTATTTTCATAAAACAATTACGCAGCGAGAGGGTTAAATCGCCATAATATGCCGATTAAAAAAGGTAAAAATTTCTATTAAATTTTTGTGGTACAAAAAGGCGGAGGAGTTCGCAGCTATGCCTAAATGCATTCCAGTATCAGATTATCGAAATTCCAACACTCCCACTGTTTTATTCTCTTTTGTAAACTTTAGAAGATGGCCTCTAGTGTCACCATAAAAATGGGATATAATTTACTCCAAGCAACGATTGAAAAGCTGTAAAGACGACGGAAAGCATAGCAGATCTCAAAATATTGGTCTACACAGCCAATTGTCACGAAAGATATACAGTCCACCCGCCATTGGAACGGTCAAGCAGCCAGGTCGACATGCAGTTGCGGTAAATATGGAATTGTTATTTCGCTGTTCCCGAAGAATATTGATTAAGTTTTTGACATTCCCAGTCTAACTTAAAGCAATAAGTTTTGCTCCACGACAATAGAACTGTCGGAGATTAACCCTTTATGTCCCGACGATGCTTTAATGCACCATTAAAATAACTTGTTATAAAATTCCTTTAACACTAGAACGCCCGGAAGGAGTCGATCCGACTCCGACCATATGATGAAATGTCTACTGGAACCAGAAATTCTTTCATAAAATAAGTTAAATGTAAACCGCGCAGATTTATGTTACATTAATCAATCAAATATTTTTAAATAAAAATTCTGGTGTCAAATATTTTTATGAAAGTTGAGTAAAATTTCCGGGCGTTCTAGTGTTAAGACATCGATTAGTAGTAAAACAGTTTAGAATGAGTTATAGATACTTTACTTTTTCTTATTCCAAAAGCATTATTGGTGACACAAAATAAAAATATTTCTAGAAGGATGATTTCTTTTTCATTTGCATCTTTTCCGCTTTCTTGACTTTTAAAGATTGTGGGGGAAAAGTTTTAGTTCGGAAATATTTCTATATTTCTATTGTAAGAGCATTATATTTGTACATTTCCAAGTTTTATAAAATTCTAAAAAAAGATTTTAAATAAAAGATTTGAGTGAAGTTATAAACATTGCACAAAATCCCTATAAATTCGAATTTAATTAATTATTTAATTGGCAAAATCCTTCTAAAATTTATTAAATGATTGCGTAAATCTTCTAATGTTGTATCAAAAAGTCACGAAAAATGCTTTAGAAGATGAAATTTTTATGAATTCATAATTAGGGACATAAAGGATTAAGTCACTACTCTGTAAAAAGAAGAGAGTGTTATTACACTTAAATTGAGTTTATGAAATGCCAAATGAAGTTTAAATTTGTACTCTTTTTAATTGTAGCACCGAATAAAGTGTCAGAATAACCTCGAAATGGTTAACTTTGTTCTTTAACCACAATTTTTGAAGCCAGACACCAAATTGAGTTTACGAAATCCTCTTCGTGTTTTGATTACGAATCGGTATAAGTCAGAAGACGACGCCATTTTACTTTCGCATTTAATCGTCCTTTTTAAACTTTCGAATTGCAGTTAAAAGAAGAAACATATAGACAAAAATATAAGGTAAGCAAAGTAATTATTTTTTTGTAGATTTAACCCCGAACTCTCGCTCCCGTGATATTCACGGGCTGTGTCTTTTGTTCACATTGTTTGATTCCCACAAATTTTATAAAATAACGTAACTGTCTTCATTATGGCATCATTTTACCTCTCATTAAATATGGTGAATATTTCTTTTTCGAAAAACGTGGTACCAATAAGCAATTTGAATTTTTAAACCGTAATTTAATGCGACCGTTAAGGGGTTAAGATGTAAGACTTTAAATAATGTTTGTATGTGCTTTTTAAAATTAGTATATGCTTTTAAACACTATACTGCCAACCTAAGAACAATGGTCGAATTTAACTAGAAGTTAATGCCCTTTGTATACTGTCGCAGTTTTTTCTTTATGTAGCTTCGTTTATTTGTTAACTGGTGTAGTTTAAGCATTTTATGCTATGGATTAAATTGATTTTATTGGACCAAGTGTGAAAGCTTTCCTTAAAATTATTACAATTTATATTGCCTTAAGAATTTTTATGAATTAAAACTATACAAATTTACTCGGATGTATACTACTTTTAGTTTAGCTCATTTTCATTGTTTTAACCCCCTCGCTACTAGCGTCCTTATTCAAGGACATACCTTTTAGAAGAAAAAAAATTAAGAATTAATTTTATTTCAAATAATTTTACTATTTTTGTCTGCACTTTTAAAAATTTCCCTGTCAAAAGCACAAATATTTAGAAATCAAACCAATATACGAGAGAATATTTTTGAAGAAAAACTTCATCGAGAAATTTTTGAATCAAAATGGATGCTCTCGTCCAGGCAATAGTTATTAAAATTATATAATTCTGATGTAATTTAATATCAGACGTAACTTATATTTGTTATTATGTTAAGAAAATTGAAGCTCCGAATTAAACTTATAGTGATAGTTATAAGTAATTATAATTTTGTTACATGACATTTGCCCGCTCTCTAACAAAAAATATTTTCACCCAAGAATTCTTTAGTAGATGTTTTTTTTTTTTTTTTTTTTTTTTTTTTTTTTTTTTTTTTTTTTTGCTTATTGGGAGCATTATTAACAACTTGTAAAAGTTTCATAATTTTTATTTAATTTTTTAGATGTTAGATGTTAATAGTGAAAGTGTTAAAACATTAGATTGTCATACTCTTATTCTTGTGCTTATTAAATTGGTAAAACATAATTAAAATGATCATGGGCGCCCATTTTATTACATTTAGTGGGAAAGCTCAGCATATCCCTGCGTGGGAGGGGGAGAGTTTTAGTAAGTAATTATCTTTTAGATGTACCAAAAAAGCCTTAATTTTAATGCTAAAAATTTTTAATAAATTTGACTATACCAAAATTTAGAGGTGCTCTAGCCCCACTCTGCCCCCCACCTCCTCCTATATGGAACCTACGAAAAAGATACTTTTAAGCATGTAAATCTAGGCAATTTTATATTTTACGAACTAAAACGTTTAACCCTTTGCGCTCTGAGTGTCTAGTTCCATGGGTTTTTGTAGGGTAAGTCACATAGCTGATAACTGCTATGCTTGAAGATCACCGTTATTTTCGAAAAGTTTGCTCCGCCTTATTCAATTAATGAGATATCTCCGATAAAATAAGTCACTTTTTCGCTCTAAAATACTGGTAGCCAAAAGTCGTAGCATGTGACTTACACTACAAGTACTCATGGAACTAGCCTGATTGTAAATTTCTTCAAAATGCCCAAATGTACCATTGGCTCCGGTATTTTGGAAACAACAGATTCGGCTTATGATATACACGGGAAAAAAAATGCATTAATCTATTTTAAAATAAATTCAGTTGAATATTCCGGTGCCAATGTGACATTTGGGGATTAAAATTAATTGGGAAGAAATTCACCCATCAGAGCTCAAAGGGTTAAAATGCATGTTATAGTAAATTATATCAATTATATGAAGGGGACATTAAACTAAAAGTGTTGTTTGTTTGCATTAGTTGACTGCTTGTGTTTCATTACATCGATTTACTGGTGGTGTTTCCCTACACTTCTTTTGGTGGCAACTTGGTTGCCACCATTTTTGGTGTAAAGTCACACCAATATTTTTTACAGTATACGACTTCCAACTCCTATCTTCTGCCGAGCACGGCGACGCGCATTTCCCGTAACTAAAGGGCCGCTCCGACACTGCTTACATAAATGATAGTAAAGTCGGCCATGACTTTCCATGAGCCAAAGAAGAACAGAAGGAGCTATGCAGGGATGAGATTTCCGCATTTGTGCACACCAGTATTATATTAGAGAAAATGGTGTTCTTTTAAATCGCAAAAATGTTCCGATTAAATGAAATAACATTTTCTCTAACAAAATACTGGTATGCAAAAACGCGGAAATCTCATCCCTGGAGCTATGCTTTTACTTAAGAAAAAACACAAGAAAGCCTTTAGGTTCTTAAAAAGTCTACACTGTCCGAAATTCAGCAGGGTGACAACTCTTTCTGCTAAAATCACCTCCTTCTCCAACCAGGGAAAACCTCAGAGGTAACCTACTCCCCCCATATCATGGCTATTGATTAAGGCTAATGTCAGACGGACGTCTTTTTTCACGCTTTTTTACTTACGTACTATCCCTATACAATGCCGCTAGCATTGTGAAGGGATAATACGTAAGTAAAAAAGCGTGCAAAAAGACGTCCGTCTGACAGTAGCCTAAAAGTCCCCCGAAGCAATCATAGAATTTTAACATTTAAGTAACGCCAGAAGGCACCCCTTCAACCTTATTTAATAAACCAGACTACACAGCCTAGTCACGAACATTCACTTGTAGAAAACAGACCTCTCTGTTAATAACCATAGAACTGTGAATAAAGAGGATTTGACATATCCTCAAAAGGGTGAGGCTTCAACTATAACCGGTTTTGCACCGGCTCATTACCACCGGCGCAAATTTTCACCAGTAAATTTGAATACAAAACTTCTCCAAACGCCTTATTAATGCAGAATTTCAGTCATAAGTATTTGCCAAAGACAGATGTGTATTTTAACCGATAGAAGTTTACTTCTGCGGTAGTCAGGCCCTGCGTTTCCACCATATCGTGACAACCTAAACAACCTTCTGCCAGTGTCAGTAAAAAACATTATAATACTGCGGCGAACTTCCGCCAATAAAAAAGAATAGAACTTTTTACGATGTCAGAGGGAAGAGTAGTTCCGGCTAAGGACACACAATGGAGTTATGAATAAAGTGGAGGAGACATATAGTGCACTGTCTACAAGTTGAGAGTGAAGTAACTGAGGAGGTTGTCACAAGATGGCGGCTGCTTTTTTTAAAAAAGCATCTTATCTACACTTTCCGATTACCGCCAAAAGCAAACTTCCCACCAGTAAAATGGAATAGAAAATTTCTTCTTATGTAAGCGTCTTATTCATGGAAATATTTTCTCACAAATATTCTAAAATTTTCTATTTGCTTTTACTGGTGTCAGTTTGCCGGTTAAAACCGTCAGTTTGTTTCACTGGTTGTCACAATATGGCGAAAACGCAGAGCCTGACTTCCGACAAAGTAAACTTCCAGCAATAAGAATGAAAATCTGTTTATGCCTTTATTTATGTCTGAAATTTCGCATCAATAGGGCGTTTAAATAAGGAGAAAATTTCTATATAAAGGTACTGGTGAAAGAGTCCACCGGCGGTAATCAACCCTTTCGAAAGCGGTTACAGTTGAAGCTTCACTATTTTAAGGATATGTCAGTTCCTGGTTATTAATAGTTCCATGAGACACAGAGACAATGGAGTTATGAATATAGAGGAGGAGACATGTAGTGTACGCGATTTTATAAACCATCACGCGTAAAGCGATTGAGGGCGATATCGAATAACGATTGGTCGGTTGCTTATTATTTTAACATTAATTAACTAATATTTTAACTGAAAAGGTGAATGAAAAATAATTAATTTCTATCATCTCATCTTTTGTAATTTTTTAAAGAGGGAGGGGATTATATGTTTTGCATAATTTAGTTATGTATAACAAAACCTTACATAAACTTAAAAAATAAACATTAATATTCTTCTACTAATTTTGTTTATAAATTATTATATTCGTTAATATCTGTAAACTAATATTTCCGATTGTTAAATAAAATTTAAATAATTACTTATTCAGTAGAAGTAACTCATATTTTGAATTTTATTTATTAATTGTAATTACCTGGAATTAAAGAATCAAACTTAAATCGACATATTAAACTAGTATTTCACAAGAATAATTAAGTAAACCACAAAAATAAAATTTAAAAAAATCTTTATTGTATTATTAGAATTAGAATTGAAGTATCATACTGAAATTGAGATATCGCATTAATATCTCCTGTAATGTACATTTTTCCATGTAAATATATCTGCACTACAAGATGGATATTCAGAATTTTTTTTAATAAATATTAGAAAAAAATTTGCAATTTTTCATTTTTTAGACATCGAAAGTTATTCCTTAAATCGGGATTATAAATTCTTTAAATTTACCTAGCTCTTTATATCTTTTTGTACTGTTGCATAAATTTATATGCAAATAATTTCCAGTTTTATACTTTTATCTTTTGGGGAGGGAGAGGGGCTCAAACAAAGGTTTATTAAACCATCTCTTTAAATCAAAAAAGCATAAAATGCAAAATTTGTCATGTAAATTAATTTTTTTAAATATATTTAAATTATTTTTTAGTTTCACAACATCAACAAATAAAAATACCTTGAAAACTTCCCATGTATTCACAGAAAAAATTAAACTAAATAAAACCTGAAATTAAATAATTCAGTTGGCTAAATAAATTATTAAACCATTGCCTAGCATTAAAAAAATTACAAGGTACAAGGTATAATTCAAATCTGTTTTTGAAATAATTTTTCTGCATGGTAACGCCATCTATTGGCTAAATTCAGCATTAATAATGAATGGGAAATGCATTCACAGAAAAAATTAAGTGAAATAAAACCTCAAATTAAATAATTCAGTTGGCTAAATAAATTATTAAACCGTTGCCAAGCATTAAAAAACTTCAGTGTACAAAATATAATTAAAATCTGCTTTTGAAGTAATTTAAGTTGCTTGTTACATGACTAGTTAAATGTATCAATAATTAAATGCTTCTCTGCGTGGTATTGCCATCTATTGTCTAAATTCCGCATTAACAGTAAATGGAAGGGGGGGGGGGAATATTTCAATAAAACTTTCTTTTCAATAATGGGAGCAGTAATAATGTATTTTATTCATTTTATACAGTTGTATCCAGTAAATCTAATATCCTCCTACCCCAATATAACTAAAAATTGAACATATATTAAGAACAAAAACATGTTCTGCTTTTCAAGTTCAGTTGTTAATGCACTTTTTAAACCATGCATAATTATGATTTATAAAAACCTATAAAGATGCAATTCAATGAAATCCCAAATTAGGTGATAATATGCAATGATTAAAAATGTTAATATTTCAGAACAGGATCTAATTTACAATTTAAAAAATGCAGTTAGAGTTTTGAAAGAAGTACCTAACAATTCAACAATATTTTAACATTTTTTTTCTCTATGTGTGTTAAATACATTTAGGGGAGATTAGGGAGGGTTGACCCACTTTTTACAAAATGATTTTTTTTTAATATTGAACGTAGACTAACATTTTAAATATCATTTCATTTGTTATACAATTAGTTATCAAAATAAAATTGCTACATAAGTGCAATATATAAGAAATTTGAAAAATGATTGATTTTAATCATGAGAAAATAATGGGTCAAGGCTCCCCATATATGGGAGAGTTAACCCACCACATGGGAGGCTTGACCCACTTTGTTTTCTATTGAAATATTTGTGAAAAGAAATAAAATCAGTTTAAAAAAGAAAAATAACTTTATGCTACATGCTTTAATTATTATAAAAAAAAATATTTTTGAAAATATGATGCTGGAACAAACCTGTTTAGACACAATCGCAAGACAGAGGAGAAAAATTTAGTTTTAAACAGGATTTTGTCTGAACATGTATAATTGTACATCAGGGAAATAAATTTTTAACATTTAAGATAGTACTCCGTTAGAGGCAGGTTCCGTTTTCATCTGGTTTAATGTATTATTACATCCAGATTTAGGAGCTTTGTCTCGCATTTTTTTGTCTCATTATCCTACTTTTTGTAACACTCGACCTGACAACTCTAGTTGTCAAATAGTTTGGCTTCATCTCATTGTACGTATCCTGATGAAATTTGTCTGCATACCTTCCAAAAGTTTTTCTATCAGTGCTATGTTCTTTTGCAGCCGCATGAGCACTTAACATATCATTAACATCTTTTAACACTTTCAGGTGTTAATTAGTACTTTTAGTACTAAAATGTTGAAAAAAATGACTGGCACCGGAATTTAGGATCAAATGTATTTGGAAATTTTAAAAAAGGCTATGGTTCACGTACGTATCAAACGGAAGAAATTTTGGCATAATTCTGGAGTCATTGTGGCGTTTGGGAATTAAAATTAGGTGGTTTCGTAAACATACCGCTGCTCGTGAAAGGATTAAGACTACCGCTTTCATACTTTCTAGTCTTTTCCACTGTTTCTGTTTACCTATCGTAAGTAGTATTTATCACTAGAACGCCCGGAATGAGTCGATACGACTCCGACCATATGATTAAATGTCAACTGGAACCAGAAATTCTTTCATAAAATAAGTTAAATTTAAACTGGGCAGATTTACGTTAAATAAATCAGTCCAATAATTTTAAATAAAAATTCTGGTTTCAAATATTTTCATGAAACTTGAGTAAAATTTCCGGGCGTTCTAGTGTTAAATGGAAAAAAGTTCGTATCAACTTTCCCATTTATATTTAATTAAATTTTTTCTTGCAGTGTAATGCTATAGTAATTTTTCACACCTTTATTTAAATCAGTTTTAAATATTTTCTTTTCCATCATCCGATTTTACTGCAGCTTTACAGAATAAATTTACATTCTTTTTTAATTATAACCATTAATCTTTCATTATGCACAGTGTATAACAAAAAGATTTCCAAAACCAATTAATTGAGGGAGCCTTCAGCATCTGGTCAACCCTCCCTCACATTGACTAGGTCAAGCCTCTCCACATAGCCCTTTTCTAAAGAATAGCACATTGTTATGTTAAGCCTAACTTACTGTACAAACTTTATGCCTGGAATGAAAGCTCGATATTTCTGCATTACTTAAAACCTACTTACTTAAATTTCTATGACATATTTTATCTGAAAAAGCTTACAAAATATTTCTAAAAAATACAACTTTTAGGTTGAAAACGCCTCACAGTGGATTTTTTCCTCACCTATTTCAATTATCTGTATGAAACAAAGACTGGTGTTTGAGCATTTCAGTAGCTTTGGTTGACACCTATTGATAAAACTCTGAAATTCTTTTAAATATAAAATCTGATGGGTGGGTCAAGCCTCCCGTATTGTCAAGCCTCCCTAGTCTCCCCTATATCCTTTCTTTTTTATAATTATTGTCTGTAATACAGCAGTAAAATGATGCTTAGTTATTCATTTTTGAATCATTTTAAATGTAACTATCTTTTATTAATGACTTAATGTACAAAGGGGGGGGGGGGGGATGTGATTTTTTACATTTGGTAGATACAGAGATATTATTGACATTTTATCTCATATTGAAAATCTAAATCCCACATCCTTCAAAATTTTCATTCCATCACCCTTTGTCCTGCCTCCCATTTCTCATTAGCTTTGCATATCTATTTTATGATACTGAAAACTGAAAATATTACTTTACATTAAAGTAGCAATAAATGTTTAGTGTTATGTCACATGTTGATAGATTAAAAACTTACATGATGAAAAATTATTTCTTAAAAAATAAAAAAAATCAGTAATTTCCCGAATAAATGCTATTTGAAAGTATTTTTATTTCTTTCTATTTAAATGATTAAAAATTGGATTTATAGAAGTTAAGATATAAGCAATCAAAGTGAAAGTGGTAGCATGTGACATATAATTTTGTATTTTAATTTAGCATTACTAACAGGCATATTTTTGCTTTATATAATAGATAACAATTTAATAAATAACCTTCTAAATTATACCTCGCCTAAAAAATTCATAATCTTCAGCCCCTTGAATAATGCTTATTAATTCCTACGGGACGAGCTGTCATTTACAGAATTTTTTATCTTTATTCACCGGTTTTTAAAAACAGAAATTTTTGCCTAATTGAATCGGGAAAATGCTCGGATTTGATAAGGCAAAATTTACAATAAAATTTTACTGGTGAGAATAATCACAGATTCTGAGCACCTTACGCGGCGCGAATACCGGTGGCTCGTCCCCAAGGGGTTGATATATTTAAATAAAAATAGTAATTAATTTAGTTATAAATATTAAAATATCAATATTAATTATATATTTAAAAATCTTTAGTTAATGGTAATTCCCCACTACTTTATAACTACAGATGAATCAATAACAGTTGAATACTAGATAATGAATATAAATGTTGAAGTCTAATGCTTACTTTTAAAGGATTATTTTAGAAATTTCATATTTATCTGCTATTAAAGTATCAAAGTATTAAAGTATAAAACTTACATAAAAGTATTTTTAATGTAAATTTAGGAGTTACGGTACTTTAATAAACGTTCATTTAATTATTAAAAATAGCTTATATGAATTTACAAATTTATTTAAAATTAAATTTTATTTTATGTAATAAAAAATTAATTGCATTTTATTTAACTCATTTGTAATTATAATTTAATTAACTAATTGACAATTAAAAATTACAAAGTGACTGATAATAAGCAATCTTTATTATCAGTTAATAAACACTATTTATAAACTTAAATAATTCAATAAAGACCTAAACAATTCTTTAAAAAAAAACATTCACAAGGGCAAAACTTGAAACCTTTATATTACTAGTTTATAATACTAGTTATAAACAAAGTCCCTCATTTTGATACATTTAACTCCTCCCCCAGAAACTACGTAACCATCTTTCTGCCAATCACCATTCGATTGCGCTACGCGTTATAGTTTGCAAAATCGCGTAGTGTACTGTCTACCAGTTGCCAGTGAAGTAACTGAGGAGGTTGTCACAAGATGGCGGCTGCTTTTTCTAAATCGAATCTACAGTTTCTGAATATCGCCAGGTCAAACGTCCCACCAGTAAAATTGAATGGAAAATTTTGCCTTATTTAAGCATCTTATTCAAGGAAATATTTTCTCACAAATATGCTAAACCTTCTATTTGTTTTCACTAGTGTCAGTTTGACTGGTAAAACAGTCAGTTATTTCAGCGGTTGTCACAATATGGCGAAAATGAAGGGTCTGACTACCGCAAAAGTAAACTTGCATCAGTAAAATTGAAAATATGTTTCTGCCATTATTTATGACTGAAACAGTGTATCAACAAGGCTTCTGAATGCGGAGAAAATGTCTATATAAAGGGCATAGCCGGATAAGCATTGGAAACATGCATTTCAATCAAATTTCCTGATTATTTTCCCAGATGTGGTTACATATCTGACAATATATTTCCTCTGTTATCACCTTATAACTATTGATATTTAATGAGATAAAAATGTTTTCCTGATTTTTCAAAAAACGGATTTTCTCAAAAACTGCTGCACGGAATTTCATGCCATTAATTGAGGATATATAGATACCAAAGATGCATAAATGGCAATTTTTTTATATTTTTCTGCTTAAAAACTGTGTGAAATAGCGAAATAAATATTTGAAAAAACAAAAAACATATCTTATGGTTATCCGAAAATTACCATTTTCTTGTAAAAAATTCCCCATATGTGCCCGTTCATTCTATATAAATGTCGAAAGTTTGCGTTGGATACTACATATAAATATTTACAAAAATTTATATTAAAATTATTGGAATTCATTTTAAGGCGTTATTTGGGGCGGAGCTACTCAATTTCCACACCCTAAGAATTTTTGGAATAAGCAGTTACAGAATTGCTGTATTTTAAATTTAAATGAACACATGAGCAACATTCTCAACGCTGTCGATATCAAAATGAACATGAAGTTGAAAAACATGGCTTATATGCTTAATGGAATCCAAAATACATCAGTTGACATATTGTGCGCAGAATTTGTTCCAAAAATTCTTCGGATGTCGAAGCTAAGTAGCTCCGCCCCAAATAACGCCTTAAAATAAATTTCAATAATTTTAATATACATTTTTGTAAATATTTATATGTAGTACCCAACGCAAACTTTCGGCATTTATATAGAATATACGGACACATATGGAGAATCTTTTACAAGAAAATGGTAATTTTCGGGTAACCATAAAATATGATTTTTATTTTTTTTTTAATTTCTATTTCGCTATTTCACACAGTTTTTATACACAGAAAATTATACAAAAAAATACCAGTTATGCATCTTTGGTATCTATATATCCTCAGTTAATGGCATGAAATTCCGCGCAGCAGTTTTTGAGAAAATCAGTTTTTTAAAAAATCGAAAAAACATTTTTAATCTCATTAAATATTAATATTTATAGGGTGATAATAGGGGAAATATATTGTCAGATATGTAGCCACATCTGGGGAAAGAAATCAGGAAATTTGATTTTATGGCATGTTTCCAATGCTTATCCGGCTATGCCCTTTACTAGTGGAAGTTTTCACCGGAGGAAATCAGTTCTTGCGAAAGCGGTTTACAATTGAAGCTTCACTATTTTAAGAATATGTCAGTTCCTCTTTATTAATAGTTCAATGACAGATACAGACAGACGTTTACCAGCACTACTGGTAGAGATCAGGTGTGTCCAAAAGTGGCACGCCGGATACCACTGAAATTTTATAGTAATTACTGCCTTATCAAATCATCGATTCTGAGATTCATGAAGTTGACTATATCTTCTAAAAAAAGGCGGTAGCCAGCATGCCACTACTGGACTCCCCTGCTATAGATGTATGACAAAACGATAGAAACTGCAACCTGTGATTCTCCCAAACGCCTGTGAAATCCATCCTTATCCAGATATTCCTTTTGACCTTTACCCAGACTCTAAATCTCAAACCACATTCCTCTGTCCTTGACCCTTTCAGGGACAGGCATTTATACTCCAAAAATGTTCAAATAATTAATTCACACCGCAATTTACAAAAAAAAAAAAAATCCTCACGTTTATTATGAGATCGAAATTGTACTAAAAAATTATTGGAGCCATTTATTAGTTTGGACATTAAAATTAAGTGTTTGCAGGCTGCAAACGGTGCCCCTGAAAAAGTTAAAGCCAGATGACGAAAAACAAATTCCCCTCCCGCCTGGTACTATTTTGAATTAGCTTTAAAAATTTGATTATAAGTATAAAAAAAGGAGTTTTTTATTTTTTTCTTTATTTTTTTCTAATTTCTCATTAATGCAAATTTTCCTCAAACTTAAAAAAAAATGACATGATAATACAGTTATAGACATTGGTCATTTTCCGAGCTAAGAAAAGTTGATTAAGAGGTTACATGCGTATCGAAGGTTAAAAAAAAAACATATTTTCTCTATTTATGTGTATATATATATATTTATATATAATAAATTATTTTATTCAAAATTTTAAGCATATAAAAGAGCAACATTTAAATAATATTTTTAAAATTTTCATTCAAAAATTTGGAAAATTCAGCTGGTGGGACCTGGTTTCCGGAGATCTCCTAAAAAAAAAAAAAAAGGTGTCCTCGTGGTGGTCAGGATAACTCATGATAGCTTTAGCTGAAATTAAAAAAAAAAAAAAATTCTGTTAGTAGATAACTATAGCTCGTGATTGAACGAAGGATTTAAATAAAAATTGAAATTTGAATATTTGGCAGAGTTGTATGCAAAACAGTACAATTTTTAATACAATTTACACTACGTGTAGCCTTGTAAAATTAGTTGTAATCGAAAAAAAAGTAAAGCCTTCATACAATCACTAGTCAATCCTATTTTGAAAAAGTGTGCAAAATTTCAATAAGATGCGGCATTAGTTTTTGAGAAATCGTGTCCACCGATTTAAAAAATGGTGTGTTTAGAAAAAAGCGATATATCTACGTCGCGTCACTTCCAGCCAGTCTAGCCTAATGAAGGGAATTACCAAAGGATCTCTAATAGACTATTCCTCCGATTAAATAGAAACTCTGGAAAAATATTCTAGACATATTGTACTATTAGATAAAAAAAAATGTTTTTTTGGAAATTTTTAAACCTATGTAACACCTTAAATGGAAACACAAGAAACAAAAGATTATAAGCAGTTATCTTTATAGAAATAAATACATAAATAAAATTCCATTCTGGATAAAGAAGCGAAAGATTAGTCAAAAAATAAATTCAATAACTAGTGAAAATAAAATAAAGAAAGTCTGAAGCAGGGTTGTCAATCTAGCCTCCAATTTTATTTCGAAATTTCAAATTCCTACCGGACAATTCGAAAGAAGAATTTTTGCTTTACATGATCGCTAAATGTCTCTCATTAAATAAAGCATAAAATGCTATTCTTTATTTCTGGTATGAACCCGAAATTTCTTATTAGAAATGGAGGCCAAACTGGCAACCCTGATCTAAAGACGCAGAATCTATTAACCCTCTCGCTGCGTAATCATTTTATCAAAATAGCTTCAAAAACTGCGCATTTAATTCCTTCGCGTCTTTTAAGAATGTTTATTCTTTTGTCACCGGTTTTTCAAAACAAAAATTTTCGTCTGATTTAATCGGGAAAATGCTCCGATTAGATAAGGCAAAATTTACAATAAAAAGTAACTGGTGGGAATGATCAAGGAGGGTTAATTAGACGGAAAAAGGCATCCCCGATGAAATCTCGGGTTGCACAAATTTTGCTACTTTTACGTTGCCCGAGAAACTCTGGGGTTGCGCAGCGAGAGTGTTAACCCTTAAATGAGTAATTTTTTATTTTGTTTCGAAAAAATTGTATATGATTCTCTGAAAGGTTTATTACACAGGAAAAATAATGAAAAAAATCAGAGATACATTTTTCATATAATACGTCAATCTTTTCTTCTGTTGCACATCTGCAATGCAAGTAAAAACTACTGTCGTGTGGTTGTTTTGCGCTGAAATATTGCAAATTAGTATATATTTTAAGAAGTATGTCTCCAAATACCTTGTTTTATACAATTATTTATTTTATAAAACTTGATCTTTAACCCTTTAATTCCCATGATGGAATACGTTCTAGAAATTACGTAGTTCAGAGAATCTGACTTTACACCGAATTGTTTCAATGTTTAATTTCGCTTTATTTAAATACAGAATGTCTATTATTAATTAAAGTAAATATTGCTATTTTAATTTTCTGGTGTGAATTAGGTATATACGAATAAAAAAATATATTAAATTCAAAACACTGTTGTTTGCATAGATGCAAAGCTGCGCACTAAAGGGTTAACCCTTTGCGGTCTGATGACTCTTGTACAAATTTTATTCGGTTGGCACCACTTTTTAAAAAGAAGTTACATTGAATTACACAATTTCTAAAATGCTCTAATTAAATAAGGCAAATTTTATTTTCCTTTATTACTGGTGCCAAAAGCAAATTTTGCAAAGGAAAATGATTCCGAGTCCGACTCGGGCTATGACCGCAAAGTTCTAAAAAATCTAAAAAAGATAATATTCATAGATTTAGAAGGTAAAATAAATCTATTAAATTTCAATGGCAAGAGATAAATCGTAAAAGTTTGCAATTATGCGAGTATGTCAAAACTGGCAGCACAAAATATGTACAGGCTCATAGCTGCTAACTTTTACGCATTTTCGCAATTAAATAAAACAAAAAGTACTTTTAAAATTTAGTGGTGGTAAAAAAAAAAAAAAAAAAAAAAAAGCCTGGACGTTGGTAGCTATGCAAGCTATGTAAGATTCAGGATGTTCAAATGCGATTTATGCAGTGAGTAATATCAAAGATTAACAAGCATACTCAGTGCAGATCAGTACAGACCGTTATACATACTCTTACACACTGAGACAGGGTTATCAGCTTTGCCTCCTTTTTTATTCAAAAATTCCGAGTTCATACTAGAATTCCGAAAGAAATTTTTTTATTTTATGTGAGAAAGAAATGTCTGTTATTGCATAAAGCAAAAATTACGATTCGGAATTTCTGAATATAAAAGGAGTCTAAACTGGCAAACCTAAATTGGAGGTGTGTAAAAGTACGCATTTATCCCATTCTGGTTTATCGTTGCTTACTTCTATTGGGTTGATCAGAAAGTCGTGTCGTGTTAGGAAATCAATTTGTACCGGAAAATATAATTCACCGGAAAATATAATCATTTAATTATTATACGTTGATTCCAATATCTAATGCCTAATATTACCGGTCAGAATTTTCCGGTACGAATTGATTTTCCTAACATGACACGACTTTCCGATCGGCCCAATAATTCAGTTCTTATAATTCTGAAACGTTTCTAATGACTGTTACTTGATTAATAAGGTTTAATAATTAATCCATGTGATTTTGAAACATTCATTATTTAGAAATTTAAAGTCAGTTATTTCAAAAATTCACACTCTTACACCAGCTTACCCTGGAATAGGTCTTTTATAATATTTTAACAAATACACAATGTAAATTTATCCCAAAACAACAAAGTTCAGAAACATGATATAGAGCTAGAAACATGTTGAAAATTTAATTCTCACAATTGAAACATAAATTATTGAAATATCCCATAAGTAATATCAAGTTACAAATTATAAGTAAACAAATTACTCCTGCTGCAGAAACACGCTTTAGATGATGCATAATAGAGGAGTTTAATTTTCAGAGCATTGGGAATATCAATTATATGAAAACAAACTTTAATATTAAGGCTATAATTTAGAATTAGAAAGTGAATGCATGCATTTATGTCTAAATTTCTCTCTGTTAAATTAAACCCTCGAGTAATTTCTATGTTTGAAATAAATAACACTTTTCTGAATATAAGTCATTTTGATATAATATTTACATCTTTATGAATACTAGTCAGTTCATACTTTTACTGCGATAAGATAATATTTTATCAGAATTTGTAAGCTGCCAGATAATATTATTAATGAATTAATTTTAATAAATTATGTACATGAAAATGAAACACATATATTGATTTTGAAAATGTCGACGTTTGTTTAAGATTATTACATAATATTGACTATCTTCATTGTTTATCTCAAGAAATTTCGATTTCTCATTATTGATTGAAAAATGGCATGTGACAGAATGAAATGTATTAACCCCTTCGGGACGAGCGCCTTTTATAGAATTTTTAATCTTTTACCACCGGTTTTTCAAAACAGAAATTTTTGCCTAGTTGAATCGGGAAAATGCTCGGATTAAATAAGGCAAAATTTACAATAAAAATTTACTGGTGAGAATAGTCACAGATTCTGAGCACCTTACGTGGCACGTATACCGGTCGCTCTTCCCCAAAGAATTAAAAAGAATACGACTTTATAAATCCGTATTGTATTGCTTTAATTTTTTAAGAGAGCGTTTATTAACCCTTTAGCGGGCGGTGTCTACAAAAAAGGACACCCAATTGTAAGAATACTGGCACCCATAGTATTTAATTAAAATTTTCCTTTTATAAAGTACGACGCTGTAAACTGAAATGTCTTAAATTCAGACATTTAAGTGTCTGAAACGGAGTGTTCAATTTTCAGACGTTTTAAAGTGTCTTAATTTTTAAGATACTTGTATGCGTCTGAATTTCAGCCACTTCAAACGTCTGAATTGCATCCATGTTTGACCACTTTGACAAACATTTTTTCCCCTTTTTTTTTTCTTCTGTAAGCATTATACACTGTAATATATATATATATATATATATATATATATATATATATATATATATCCCTAAAAATATGGAAATTGTAGCCACTCGAGACTCCGGTATAATTTACATATTTTAATGGAAATTTTCTGATCTAAATTCCAAAAAAAAAAAAAAAATCCGTTTAGTTTGTGCATATTTCTGTATTTAAAAATTTCCATTTAAAAACATAAAATATATTTTTCAAGGACTAACCACCATATTTCAACAACCACCTTCCCGAAGACTCATGTTACATCTAATTTGTATTCAATTCAAACTACTGTTAACTTTAACACTTACCCGAGGAGGGATTCGATCCGAGGTCCTGTTGGGTGGGAGTAGAGTGCGTTAACCATTCGACCACGCTTTCGTCTGCCGACCTTTGAAATAAAGTTATTTATAAAGCACAAGGCAATGTTTTTAAGGGGACTGGGAAAGTCATATCTCCGCCATGTTAAATTCACCAACTTTATGTACTTTTTTCTCAGAAATTGTGAAAGACAGAGGTCTAGATTTTTTAGAGTAGTTAAAAAAATGATTTATGTATTCTAACAGACTATTTTCTTTCTAAGTGAAACTCAAAATTAATTATTAATTATTTATTGAAAGTCATTTTTAAATTAGCACTTTTGGTAAGATTTCACTGCCTAAAATAAATAATTCTCAACAAATCATTAAATCCCTGTGTTAAAACATACAATACATCATAATATAAATATTAAATAGAAATCTGAGTTTTTAATTTTAATAGATATTGAAAAAAAGGAACATAAACATGAAAAATCTAAGTTTTCAGAAAAAGTTAGATTTAAATGGCCATTAAGCTGTGAAGTATTTTTAGAAAAAATGATTAATTTGAATACTTATTTTTTTATATATAAATATGTGTGACACAACGTTGGAAAGATAAAAGTTTGAACTATTTAATGATATAAAAAAAATAAAAATCGATTTTTTAGTTGAATTTTGCTTTCCCGGTCCTCTTAGTAGCAGTAAGTATTTTTTTTCCAATTTAGTACCATTCTAAACATTTTTCACACAGTGTTGTAGTCGTAAAAAAATTAGAGGGTACACGTTAGAGGCAGAGGGTATAGGCTGAAGTCATGTATCGAGTTTTCGCTGTAGTTTTATTTGAGAAACAGGGTATGCGGAGTATTTTTTAAAAATCCAGAAGGTATACGGCGTATACCCTCCAATACATCCCTGTTACACATTTTCTTTCTAGAAATTTGTATATGTGATATTTTAAGTTCAGCTTTTTTTATTCTACCAGAGGAATTGTTAGACTGCAAATGAGGAACCCCCCCCCCCCCCCTCCCCGCCAGAAGCCAAGGGATGTACGCCATAAAATAAAGGTTTTAAGTAAATTGGGTTATAAGTTGAACATCAGTAGTAACGTACTGATTTAAAATATGAAACTGTTGTTTATTTCGTAGTGGTCTTTGAACTGTTATTAAAAGGAAAGTGGACTACAAATTTTTTTTATAATTTAAATAGAGATTATAGAGGTTACGAATTAAGTAGTTTACAGGGTTTAATTAGTTGACTTCTAGAATGCAGAACATAATTAGAAAATCCCTTTCTTTTTACCAGCAAACGAATAATTTTGTTTCCAGATAGACTACTTTGACACCAATAGATGGCGGCACTATTCATCTTAAAATTGAATGTTTAATTTCGAATCCAAAGAAAAATTCTTCTGACACGCGATATTTGATGTTTTGGAAATGTATAAATTTTTATTCATTTTTGTTTGTGATCGAAATGAGTTTTCTATTTTTTGATGAATAAATTACCTATCGAATTATAAGCTATCCTCTTTAAACAGGTTTTATAACGGTAAGTTATTATGCAATCAAACTTTTTAAGACAGAATCGTATGGGATTGAGACAAATTTCACTTTCAGCATGGTTATACCGTATATTTTTAAACGGACTACAGAACATTATTTGCTAAATGAAACTCAATAAACAGTAAATAAAACTGAAGTAAACCTCTGTATAACGGAAACTTGGCTAAAATGAAAAATTTCATGGTTTCTGCGAAATAACACACATTCTAATGTTAAAGCAAGCTTTTAGTGAAACTTTCGTACTTAAATTTGACATTTTCTACACATCAGCCCGCCTCTTGGATACGAAACTGGTTTGAATATAAATAAATAAATCGTCTAATATGCGTGATTTTTGAAAGTGGGGAATAAATTATGTGGGTTTATCCTTGAAAAGTTATATTTTATCTTTTAAATGGAACTTTTTAAATACAGAAATAGGCAAAAAAAAATGGAATTTTCTCTGGAATTTACGGGGAAAAAAATTACATTAAAATACGTAAATGGGTGTCTGAATAGCCAGTACAACTTCCATATTTTAACGGATATTTTTTTACAACGTATAAAGCTTACAAAAAAAAGGGAAAGACGGTTGCCTATTGCCGAACATGCAGGTTGACCAAAGATGGATGCGATTCAGATGTTTGAAATGTCTTAAATTCAGATGCATACACGTGTCTTAAAAATTAAGACACTTTAAAATGTCTGAAAATTGAACACTCCATTTTCAGACACTTAAGTGTCTGAATTTCAGACATTTCAGTTTACAGTTTTTATACCATGATCATAGTAAGACACTTAAGTGTCTTAATTTCAGACACCTATGGTGTCTGAAACATCATATTCAGACACTTAAGTGTCTGAATTACTTTTTCAGTCACATATGTGTCTGAATTTTAGACGCCTTTATTTGCAGTGGGGATAATAAGCAAGTTTTTAGTTTCTAAGAAATATGTTTGTAAAGTCTGGTGTCAGTCAGCCTTTTCATCATTTTACAAACAGAATTACTCCGCGCCAGAAAGGGTTAATAAATGTATATTATGTTCCAAAATCAGGATTTTTACGCTTCGGGCGATTGAAACCAGAATTTTCATAATGTAAAAGTTGTCTTATTTAATGAAAAATGTTCCGTTTTCAGGTATGGTGATCATTACTTTATAAAAATTCTGGTATTCAAACACCTTAAACCCCTGAATCCCTGAGGTTTACGAACCTTGCAAATACAGTAATCTCTCACTTATACGTCGGTGCAAGAGACTGGTGAAAAACAACGCATAAACGAGAAAGATGCATAAATGAAATTCAAGTAAAAAGTAAATTTGAAATAAATGTTAAGACAATATTAATCTTTAAATGGTTAAATAACATGCAGAATAATAATAAAAAAAATACGATTCACTTGGATAGTTAATGATTTACTAATTCAAATCTAAATTATGTGCATCTCAAGGTTTTAATTTCATTCCTTATATTTTTTAAATAGTCTAAAATCGAAGTTTGTTTATGAGCTTGATGTCTGTTTCTAAAAATAGCTTTATCGAGTTCCTTGAAACAAAAATATGTACCGGATGGCCTAAAAATGACTGATGGATTTTAAAATTCCATAACTTGCAAACGGTGACAGATATTAAAAAAGTTCTTGCAGGAGGGTTATGTAAGATGTCAGGAGTTATGCTGTGATTTTCAGTTTTAGTTACAAATAGCATTGATAGATGGCGCTGCAAGCAATAACCGCTAAATAAAGAGCTCGATTTTTTGGCTTCTCTCTTCTTCCAAAAGGAGATTAAAATGTATTTAATGGATCCCGAAGTACCAAAAATCGGGTCTGGACTGAGCGCCTATTGCTCTCAACGCCATCTATTGTTTGAAATTCGAACTAAAATAAAGAATCAGTGTACAAAAACTCCTGCCATCATACATAACCCTCCTGCAAGAATTTTTTAAATATCTGTCACCGTTTGCAAGTTATTGAATTTTAAAGTCCATCAGTCATTTTTGGGACACCCAGTAGAACCAGATGCACCAGTTCGTTGAATGTAGTAACAAAGGGTTTCCAGGGCCTTTGCAAAAGTTGGTGGATTATTACAGTTTATTTCCACATCTTTAATCGCAGATAATTCTTAAATTAGATAAGGCGAAGAAAATAACTTTAAAATACTGGTGTCCAGAGCATTTCAAGCTCCGATTTACGTGGGACACCTGGTAACGCTATTCTGTTCTAACCTTGCCAGTTGCGTACACTTAAAAAGATCCCCACCGTATATATTCGCGTATAAGTAGACCCTTCTACTGCAAGAGGAATAACAGGTCCTTCCGATTGAATACCATTATTTCAAAATAGATTCAATCACCTTATTTAATCGCAGAATTCGTAATACATTTTTCTGATTAGCCCCTCAATTCTCGCTTCCGTGATATTCACGGGCTGTGTCTTTTATTCAGGTTGTTTTATTCCCACCAGTTTTATAAAATTGTGTAATTGCCTTTATTATGGTATCATTTTACCTGTCGTTAAATATTTCTTTTTCAAAAAAGTGGTGCCAATAAGCAATTTGAATTTTTAAACCGTAATTTAATGCGACCGTGAAGGGGTTAAAGAAGAGTAAGAAAAATATTTGGAAATACAGTTATTGAAAAAAAGGACCTCTTATTCATCTAGTCGCACAGGGGTCGATTAATACGCAATTACGTAGGGAAATTTACTTAAAAAATATTATACTGACAAAATAATTACTTCATATACCTAAACTTTTATTCGTCCTTGATTAAGAAAAATTACGCAGTTAATTTTATAATTCTTAAGTTTAAAACGAAGTTCCATCAACATTGGCATAAAAGCCTGTGTCTCAGAAGATAGGCTATAAATTAAAAAGTAAAACTCTTTTTTTTCTATTTATTTAACACTGCGCCTACCAGACGGGTCCAATGGATCCGACAGGCACATTCAAAATATTTATTCAAACCAGAAATTTCTTTAAAATAAACTAAATGTATAAAGCAGACAGTAATAAGTTAAATAATTTTAAGTGAAAATAGAATATTTTTTATAAAACTTGAGTAAAATATCCGGTAGTTACCAAGGGTTAAAATGAATAGCTCCATAAATCTTTGACACGAAGTTTACAAGCCATTAACAAGTGCTCTAAGATACAGGCTGCCATCCCTATCAAAACTCACTTGTTTATAATTAATCATCCTTTAGACGTTAAACATTTCTAATCACAGTTTTGGCTATAACGAAGTAAAGCACTTAATATAATTATTTTATCAGGAAATCAGTAACGAAGTTTTATATTCCAAATTTTAGATAACTTCATTGATTCGTTAAAATATCCTGGGGCTGAACTGCATTTCCTAATTACACTCCCCGTTCTTGGAAACCATCGAAGAAATACTGTTTGGTTATAACTGATCCACAGAATTTACTTATAAATAATGATCAATTAATATTCAGGCCGCCTATTAATTCTGATTATGTATTAAAACAGTTTATATCTAAAATATAGAGATATATTTCTTGCTTTCGTTTGATGCAAAATCATCTATAATACATTAAATTTTAATAAATATTACTTTACATTAAATATTAATATATATTTAATATTTACATATATTTCTCTAATATTTAAAGTTATAATTTGAATGCAATATATTAAATGTGCAAAACAATCGCTCGCGTTAAAAATATATAATCAATTATTTGAAGAGTTTTGATTGGTAACAAAATAACATTCTGCCTTTTATTTATTTAATTATTCTTTGTCGTACGAACATAAAAGTTCTTCTTCGTATCCTTGTAACTGTATATGTATTTTTATTTATTTTTTGGCATCATAAGAAGCCACCGCCCCCTGAATACTAGGCCTGAGCGCTGACACAAAAAAAAAAAATGCTGCTGTCTTATCCCTTAAATGCGCGATTTTTAATTTTGTTTCGAAAAAATTATATATGATTCTCTGAAAGGTTTATTACACGGGAAAAATAATGAAAAAATCACAGATACATAATAAAATGTAACAATATAATATTCTATTCCATTTACAATACTGTGACATTTCAAAGAAGGAAAAAGAAAGTGGAAATCGATTTGAAAGTGCAGTAATAAAAAGTAACGCGATGTTAACCCTACTAAAAATACGAGATTTCCAGATTTTTTATAACTCCTATTTCATCCTAATAGTAATATTAGTCTTATGAATTCTGGGATAAAATAAGACGGATATTACTTATTTGAAAATAGCGATTATAAAAATCCAGAAAATAATTAACTTGAAAACCAATATCAATTATTTTGGTTATCTTGCACCAATATTGGCATTCTTCGCTAACGGTGTTGCCAGTTTAGCGAAATTCTGAATCTAAAATACCTACCAGACTTTTGAAAGAGTAATTTCCATTTTATTTCATCCACCAAAGTCTGCAATTAAATAAAGCGAAAATTGTTATTAAAAAATCTGATATACATTTTGAATGCAAAAATACGCTTAATTTTCAACACTGATTGCTATCGATGATACTGTAACAAAAATAGCAATTTTAGTAAAATTACATTCACTGTAAAAAATACCTGTAATGTTTACAGAAAAAATTATATTCTTTACAGGAAATACTGTTTTAAAGAAAAACAGTTTTTTCTGTAAAAAATGTGAATTTCATCATTTTTACAGAAAAAAAAAATCTATATTTTTTACAGAATTTTTTACATATTTTCTTCTGTTGCACATTTGCAATACAAGTAAAAACTACAGTAGTGTGGCTGTTTTACTCTAAAATATTGCAAATTAGTAAATATTTTAATAAGTATGTCTTCAAATACCTTATTTTATATGATTATTTATTTTATAAAACTTGATCTTTAACCCTTTAATTTCCATGATAGAATACGTCCTATAAATTACGTAGTTCAGAGAACCTGACAGGGGACATAGACACCGGATAGTTTCAATGGTTAATTTCGCTTTATTTAAATACGGAATGTCTGTTATTAATTAAAGCACATATTGCTATTTTAATTTTCTAGTGTGAATTAGGTATAAACGAATAAAAATATCTATTAAATTCAAAACACTGTTTTTTGCATATGTGCAAAGCTGCGCACTAAAGGGTTAACCCTTTCAGGGGCAATGTACTTCTATTCGCAAAATACTGAAATGAGTGAATCAAACCAGAATGTACAAGCAAATTTATTTCAAAATAAGCAAAAGCTTTTGTTCACGTACATAATAAAAGGATATTTTTCATTCCAACACTCTGGTGTTAATATGGCATTTAGGGATTAAAATTAGGTGGTCCAAGAATGAACTAACGCCCTTGAAGGGGTTAAGAGATCATAAATTTTGTTGATTCGGAAGGAGAAACAGCAGAAGTCCCAAAAGAGATCGGACTTCTTAAATATGTGTAAAATTACGCCAGCGCAAAATCTTGGAATGGCATAAATAGATATTATGTTACCGTGTTAAATTTTTGATTAAATTGAGCGTTGTGATAGAATTTGCCAAAATTTGTTTTAAAAACTTTTAAGAGAAAAATATACATTGCCAGTAAATTTAAAATCCTCTACCTAGAAAAGTCACTACTCTAATTTAAATCTAAAAATTCAAACTTAACAAAAGACTTATTTCCTTGAATTTTTTTGAAAAATTGCTAATAATTGGCATTGCAGTAAATTACTTGAATGGTATTACATTCACTGTGTCCTTTATTGTAAAGAACAAACAGTGCGTTAAGAAATTACAAGACCACTTTGATTTTGAAAATTATGAAGTAAATAAAGGTTCTAATAATAGTTTAAACACGTAAGATATAAAAATACAACATATTTATTAAAATTAGTTTGCAATAATTTTGAATAATACAATAAATAAGTATGTTAACAAAAATATAAGCAATGATTGAAAAATACACTGTTAACAAATTATAAGACCACTTCTCTAAAAACAAAAATAATATGTAAATTAATACGATATTTGTCCTTCATTTTTCCTTATAACCTTAAACACTCTGTTTTTCATAGAAGTGATCAGGTGATTAAGTACAGATTCAAAAATATTGTGCCATTCTTTTACAATGACTACTTCTAATTCATTGGCAGGTAAAAACTGTTTATAATTAGCATAAACTTTGCGACTTAACACTAGAACGCCCGGAAATTTTACTCAAGTTTCATAAAAACACCAGAATTTTCATTTAAAATTATTTAACTGACTTATTTAACGTAAATCTGCGTTGCTTAAATTTAACTTATTTTATGAAACAATTTCTGGCTCCAATTGACCTTTAATAATATAGTCGGAGTCCAATCGACTCCTTCCGGGCGTTCTAGTGTTAATACGCCCCAAAGATTTTACATAGGCTTCAAGTCTGGACTTCGACTTGGCCATGACAATACATGATTTTTTTTCCTTTTTTAAACCGTTGCTGGGTAGATTTAGACACATGGCAAGAAGAATTGTCCCGCTAAAACATCCATTTAGCACCACCTAAAAAGGCACGAAAAAATTGCTGATCAGCTGCAGAAAAATTGAGAGTTTTGTCAGTTTAACTTCGTTCATAAAGATCACATTTTTTTCGGCACTAGCCACTTTCATGTTTATGTTTGTTTTTTAGCACTTTTAATAAAGCAAAATTTAATCCCCCCCCCCCCGAAAAAAAGTCAAGGAATATTTTCACTCCTTGAAAATAATCTGTGCTATATCTCTGATATAATAAATATACAAATATAAATATACAAACATAAACTGTTGATATATCATTGCCAACGGAATTGTGTATGGTATGTTGACAAGGTAGAGGAACATAAAGGGGTAAAACTACCACTCCTCTGAAACCATGTTTTTAATAGGCCACAGATCTCCTCACCCCCCCGAAATAGAATTATCTCTGTGTTACTGATGTGACCCTCGACAACGCAGGCATTTTTGTAAGTGGACCTTCTCTTAAAAAGGTTGTGCACCCCTAGTCTATATGTACTCTATCTCTCCTGAAAGTTTGTAACCGCTGTTACTGATACACCCTGTATATAGTTTTTATTTTCAAGGGAAAAAAATATCAATTGATTCGAGTTGTAAGAAATTTGTAATATGAAATAGTACGGAAAGTTTTGAAAATTTTTATCGATAAATTTCAGATTGTGTTCATAGATGCACTTAAAGAATGAAATAAAATTCAACAGTTCAAGATACGGATATTGTAGCTAACTATGTGTAGAAAATGTAATACACGGCTACATAGTAAATGCTTTAAAACTTTTAATATGGCAAAAATGTGGTTGATTTGTACTGAATTTGTGTTTTTGTAACGTTATCATATCTCGCATAAAAAATGTAATATCGTTTTTTCCTCTTAATTAGTCTTTAATATGTATAAAATAAAATTTTATTTTAATTATGCCAAGTAAAAGAAGGTGCGGTCTTTAACCCTTAAATGCGTGATTTTCTATTTTGTTTTGAAAAAATTATATATGATTCTCTGAAAGGATTATCACACGGGAAAATAATGAAAAAAATCAGAGATACATTTTTCATATAATATGCCAATCTTTTCTTCTGTTGCACATCTGCAATATAAGTAAAAATTACTGCCGTGTGGCTGTTTTACGCTAAAATATTGCAAATTAGTAAATATTTTAAGAAGCATGTCTCCAAATAACTTATTTTACATAATTATTTATTTTATAAAACTTAACTTTTAACCCTTTAATTCCCGTGATAGAATACTTTCTGGAAATTACGTATTTCAGACAATCTGACGTTACGCCAGAAAGTTTCAATAATTAATTTCGCTTTATTTAAATACGCAATGTCTGTTATTAATTAAAACAGATATTGCTATTTTAATTTTCCGGTGTGAATTAGGTACATACGAATTAAAAAAATATATTAAATGCTAAACACTGTTGTTTGCATGTATGCAAAGCTGCGCACTAAAGTGTTAATGGGTTAATGCATAGATACCAACATCAGTCTCTCTCATTTGGGAGTCTCATCCTCGTCAAACATGTTTAAAACCGGAAAGCGTTTATAGGAAAATGTGCCTATTGTCTCTACAAGATTCTAGTTAAATTTCATTTAAAAATCTTTTATTAAGTAAAATTTCCGGTTGGAAACTTATTTGTCTTGGATCAGACTCCGGAATAATTAACACTATAACGCCTGGAAGGAGTCGATCCGACTCCGACCATATGATTAAATGTCAACTGGAACCAGAAATTCTTTCATAAAATAAGTTAAATTTAAACCACGCAGATTTACGTTAAATAAATCAGTCATATAATTTTAAATAAAAATTCTGGTGTCAAATATTTTTATGAAACTTGAGTAAAATTTCCGGGCGTTCTGATATTAAGAGATGTTGGCATCTATAGTTAATGTCCATGTCTGTTTACCTTCTGACAAAATTACAGGCACCGATTTCACACAGGCGAAATGGACAATCAGATATATTTCTACCACTAATTTTTAAAAAGCTCTTTTTGCCTTATTTAACCCCTTAACAGTCGCATAAAATTACGGTTTAAAAATTCAAATTGCTTATTGGCACCACTTTTTTGAAAAAGACATGTTCATCTTACTACGACACATATCTTACGACAGATAAAATTCGATATACCTTCTGCGGCAGATAAAATGATACCATAATAAAGTCAATTACACTATTTTATAAAACTGGTGGGAATCAAACAAGCTGAATAAGAGACACAGTCCAGGAACATCACGGGAGCGAGAATTAAGGGGTTAATCACCATAATTAATTAAGGTAAAAACAACATTTTAAAATTTGATGTAGAAACTTACCTGATTTACCTTCGTCGACCTCGTTATGTCTGCGCCTATGAAAAGGATATTTTTCTTTATAAGAATAGTGACATATGGCCTGTCAAATTTCATAGAGAAACATCTGGGAGAACCTGCTGTAATCAGTAGTCTAATCCAGTGTACCTTATAATGCTGCTATCAGATTCACCAATGTTTCGAGCAATTTTTGAGCCAACTCATGATTTGAGCCGAATAAATACTAGGCCTGAGAGCTGACACAGAAATGGCGGCTGCCGAAGGCGGATTTTTTTTAACGTATCTACGGTCCTTAAATTTTGACACCAGTATTTTATGAAAGATTTCTTTCCCTTGTTTAATCTCGGAAAAATAAAGCGGAAAATACTTTAAAAAATTATTAGTACCAAAATTCAAGGGACCGTAGTCACGCTGAAAAAAACGCCAGTTTTGTGCCAGCGCTCAGGTCTAGTATTCAGGGTGTGGTGGCTGTGCCTTCAATATGTGAAGAGAAAAAAAAAGATGTTAACATTAGAAATAATGTATATGATGGTTTTCACCTATATTCTGTAACTCGTAGAAACCGGGGTTTATCCCCTTGTAATATTAAGGATAGAAGTTTGTGTGAGTGAGTGCATCTCTATCAGTTGTGTTCAGAAGAGACTGCTGCACGTAGAGCTACAAAATTTGAGAGGATCATACTTCCATATATGTAGCTTTGCACCTCAAAACCCGACTTTTTTATCAGATTTTTCCTTATTTAATTTTTTATGCGATTTTTAGTGCTTTTCAGGTTATTGCAAGACAATTTCACGAGGCAATTTTTCCACATAAAAATAATCTGGTTTCAATTTTTAAGCCCAATATAAAACTTTTGTCCTCTTTTAAATAATGTTTATTTCGTAAAAATTATCCCGTATTTAATAGAGGTATTAATTAAAAACTCATTAAAAGACACATCAAAAAAGCATTTTTTTTCCCGATACGGCAACAAAATGCCGAATCTGCTGAATTGGATTTTCAAGTAATAATGAAAGATAACGAGAATCTTTACTAATTAGCTAAAATTAAGAAAACTAACCAAGTTATCGAACTGAAAATGGATATGTATAAATTTATTTACATCCGAATATCTATTTTTTTTTTTTAAACGGTCTGTAATTTTTCTTAATTTTTGCAAAAACTGACGGCGACGGTACAAAAATGCTATGAAAGAACAAAACAGTGACACAAGCATTCATTAAAAACTGAACTAAAAAGGGATCGATTTCAGCAGGTAAGCAGTTAAACCTTGCCAAATGCTTAAAACATAATTTAAAAGGATTTTACGAAATTAATCGAAGATTATTAGTGTGCTCTGTGCCAAGAGTCCCTTGATATGAGTTGAGAGTTTGTCCATAAGAACTTCGCCCTCTTTATTTAAAGTAAAAGAATATATTTTATAAATATAGACTTCAGTTATGACCATCTTAAAACATTAAAGGCGCATTCTTATCTGGGGTTCAATGGGCCCGATTTCAACAAACTGGCTCATTCAACTTGATTTTCAATCGATTTTTGTCTAACTGATCCGTATCTTAATTACTCAACTCCTATTACTATATCTCTTCGAAATTCATTCTAAATTATATTAATATATTAATTATCACCTCTCACAGTCGTAAAGTTAATTTATCAACAGTGATTACCACTATTTCCGAATAGTATTTTCAGCAAATCTCTTAAATTAGGTTCCTGGCTCAGGCACCACTCCAAATGTTTGGCCAAGGACTCCAGTAGTCTTAATTAGTCATGTTTAGATGAAAATTTGCGACTATCTTCTTCCCTCCCCCCACTTTCTACTATTTTTGTTTAACTGAGCCCTATCTTATTAACTCAAATCCCATTACTCATATCTCTTCGAAACCAATTCCAAATTACATTAATATCTTAACTAACACCTCTCACAGTCTTAAAGTTAATTTATCAATAGTGGTTACCACTATTTTCGAACAGTAATTTTAGCAAATTTCTTAAACTAGATTCGTGGCTCAAGTAACAGTCCAATTTTTTTACCAAGTATTCCAGTAGTCTTAATTAGGCATTTTTGAAGAGCACTTGCATCTCCCCTCCCCCCTCCCCTAGTCGATTTTTGCTTAACTAATCCCTATCTTAATAGATCAAATTATATTACTCATATCTCTTCGAAAGTAATTCCAAATTACATTAACTTATTTATCACCACTCACAGTCTTAATGTTAATTTATGAATAGTGGTTACCACTATTTCCGAATAGTAATTTCAGCAAATTTCTTAAATTAGGTTCCTGGATCAGGTACCAGTCTAAATTTTTGACCAAGGACTCCAGTAGTCTTTATTAGTCATTTGCCGAAGCATCACTTGCATCACCCCCTTCCATTAATTTTCGCTTGACTGGGCCCTATCTTAATAACTGATCTCCTATTACTCATAGCTCTTCAAAACTAATTCCAAATTACATCAATATCTGAATTACACAGCTGCCAACCTTTACGCTTTTTTGCTACCACTAAAATTTTAAAGAGATTTTCGCATTGTTTAATCGTGAGATTTCGACGACTAAATAAGACAATATTTACAATAAAATTTTAGTGGTAGGAAGAAAGCGTAAAAGTTGGCAGCTATGGAATTATCACCTCTCAAAGTGTTAAAATTAATTTATGAATAGCAGTTACCATTATTTCCAAATAATAATTTCATCAAATTTTTAAATTTATTCCCTCAGGTACCAGTCCATATTTGTCACCAAGGTCTACAGTAATCTTAATTAATCATTAGACAAAAAGCACTTTTATCTCCCCTCCCCTTCCCCCCATTTGCCCCATAGGGAATTTTTCTCTTATTTGTGCCCCACTCCAACAGCTAACATAACTCCAGATAGGTTGAATAACGGAGTTTCATTGGGAAAGAGGGTATTTTTTTAGAGCAGAATGCACCCACTGACGTTGGAAAGCGAAACTATCAGATTTTGGATTTTAGGAATACAGTGCTTGTCAAAAGTTTAAGTACAACATAAAATTTCAAAATAAAATTTTTTTATTGGCTGAAAATTACTTTCCTTTTCACATGAGCTACAAATTGTAGTTTTAAAAAAATAGTTAACAGATTTATGCTTTAAAATTTTTCTCAAATAATAGAATTTATCAAAAGAACAAAAATGAGCGCGTCAAAAGTTTAAGCACAGTTCTTTAGTAGAACAAGAATAAAAAATAATAATATTTGATTATTGCTCTATTCGGCTGAATTACTTCTTCCATCGATAAAATGAGGGTCTGTATTGTTTCGAGTTCAATTGTAAACCACTCGTTCTCAACGGCATCTTTCAAATGTTTAACTGAAGAATATTGATTTTCATTTGTATAAACTGAATGAGTGCGTGAATACCCCACATATTTTCTATAGGGTTTTAATCAGGGCTAATTACCGGTCATTACGAAACAGATGCTTTTTTCGACTTAAGTCACGTTGAAGTTGAGTTTGAGGTATGGATCGAAGCATTATCATGTTAAAATAACCCTTTTTCTGCCCCCTCCCCTCCGCCAAAAAAAATAAATAAATAAAATAAAACAATAATAAAAGAAAAACTTGGCAACCGCAGAGTGGAATGTTTTGACGATCTTGGTGGACAAAATTATTTCGATGAAGCTCAATCAGTTTTTGCTGTTTTTTTTTTTTTTTTTTTTTTTTAATGTATCACTAACTCAAACAGTGATAAATATTTGGTTATTTAACGGCAATGTCTTAAAATAAAAATACAGAGTGCGCACTAAAGCCCGTTCCCACCCTCTTAACTGCCGAATGACCGCATCTATATCCATAAACGTTGTGTCTAGTTATGCTAAATGAATCCCGTTCTGAGCATGAATCTCGTTTTCGAGATAGGAATATTAACTCAACTATAAAAATAGCAAATAAAGCCTTTGTGCAACAATATTAAAAAGCAGAAAAACCAACGTTTAAAATGCACAAATAATATATGAAAAGCAGCAAACAGCTGTTTCGAATCTACTAGCGAGATTCTTCTTCAGTGCAAAAGGAACAGCGTGCTAGAAAAAGCAAGGCTGAGCAAAATCATAGACAGAGACGCGCTGGCTTTTATACCCTATGCGGGTGGCGAAGGCGCCGAAACAACCAATGAGAGAGAAGCAGTGGAAACGACTGGGTGGACAAGTAGCGACATCTACCGGAGAAATAGAGAAAAGAAACCAAAAAAGGGGAATTAAATTAACGCTTTCCAAATACTTGGAAAATCTGGAGTACTAGATAAGTCATTGACTAAAGAGTGAGAAGTTTTAATGATATGGTAAGCTTCCCAAAAATCAAGATCAAGGTTAGAAGAACATTTTTGGATAATGATGGCTGAGGAAAAATCGAACCTATGTTGAGAAGACCAAGAATGTTGAGCAATAGAAGAACGTTTGAGCTCCTGATTTTTAACATAACCTTCATGCTCTTTTAAACGAAATATAAGAGCACGTTTAGTCTGACCAATATAAGAAAGACCACACTGACAAGAGATCTGGTAAATGCCCCAATTATCTAGGCGATCAACGGGGTGTTTGAGATTTGAAAAAGGGATTTTTATTAACAGGAGAAAAAATAACTTTAAAATCAAACCTTCTTAGGATTTTAGCAACTTGCTGACTGATTTTAGGAAAAAATGGTAATACAACTGAAGTATTAGAGTTGGAATTAGAATGCTTTTCAGAATGGTCGGATTTCGTCAATTTCTTATAAATAGAATCGATAATATTAGAGGAATAACCACGATCGACAGCAATAGCTTTGAGGTAATTAAGTTCAGCACTAAGTAACCGAGGAGTGGAACAAATATTAGTAGCCCGAAAAACAAAAGTATTGAAAGCAGCGAATTTCTGGTTAGGGGGATGAGAAGAATACCTGTGAGGTGGCAGACTGACAGCAAAAGGTTTACGAAAGACGGTAGTCTGAAAGCCATTTTCACAACGAATAACAGGGACATCCAGGAAAGAAAGACAGTTATTGGTCTCAATTTCAGAGGTAAATTGAATGCAGGGATCAATGGAATTCATAATAGAGAGAATATGATTAATATCCGAATTCATTTCAATCAGGACATAAACATCATCAACATAACGAACATAGAACGGAAATTTTAAGATTTCAAAAAGCTTGACCTCAAAATAGTGCATATAAATATCGCATAAAATTGGACTAAGAGGATTACCCATAGCCAAACCGTCAATCATACGGAAGAAATTACCATTGAAAACAAAAGTATTTTGCGACAAGCAAGCGCGAGTGAGAAGTATAAGTTCCTCGATTTCAAAATAAGAGAAATGGAATTCACAAAGCCTTTTCTTGAGGCAATCTAAAGCCCCTCAACCGGAACGTTTGTAAATAATGATTTAACATCAAAAGAAACCATCATGTGACCCTGCGGCTTAAAATTATGAAGTTTTTTAACAAAATCAAAAGAATTCTTAACAGTGAAACAGTTACTGCTCAAAAGTGGGCAAAAAACAGAAACTAAATATTTGGCAAGCTTATAAGAAGCTGTACCGATACTAGAGACAATAGGTCTAAAAGGAATGTCAGGTTTATGGACCTTAGGTAAAGCATAAAACCTGGCACAATGCGCAATAGACGGAATAAGGGACTTCTTAAAGTTAGCAGGAATAATGGAAGAAGACTTAATGGCAGACTTAATAGAGTTAATTTCACTAGTGGAAGGGTCTTTGCGGATATCCACATACGGGCCATCATTAATTAATTTATGGGTTTTTTCCAAATACGTAGATTTGTCGAGAAGAACAATCTGACCACCTTTGTCGACATTAGTAATAATTAAGTTTGGATCAGAACGCAAATTTTTCAGACATTGTTTAACAGGATGTTTAAGATTGGTTTTATAAACATTAGAATTGAAATCAACAGTATTGGCAATGAGATGCCTAATAGACTCTTTTTGAGAAGAAGATAGAGCGCTATGCTTAAAGGCTCTTTCAATAGGAGCAATAAGATTAGGTAAAGAAGGAATAGCAGAGACAGAAAAATTGTTATTCAATTTGAGAGCATCGAGCTGATTGTTACTTAATGGAACACTGGAAAGATTGACAACAGCATTTTGCTTAACAAGAGGCAAATTACTGCAGTTATTAGCGACAGAACTTCCACAAAGCGCATTAAATTTTTTCTTTAAAACCGAACAATGAACAGAAGAAGCTGTGAGAACTCTGCTCCATGACCTTCTGTCAATGGACTGAAAATCAGGAGTAGAATTAGCGAGGCTGATATGTAAAGAATATAACTCGCGCTCTATATGAGCAATTTTGTGGCGAGTCTCTTGAATCAAAGCTCTTACAAGAGCTAATTTAGAACGAAATAAGACCTTCTCAATCCTATTTGAAGAAAATAAATTACAACGAATGGAAATGAATTTAGGAATAACCTTCTTACACCTACAATCAAGTAGGAAATGTAAGTGTTCCAAAAACCTGTACTTTTTTAATCGTAAATTACAAAACCTATTGATTTGAGACATTGCGGAAAAAAAAATTACAGAAGAATAAAGGCCCGTTAACGCCAAATACATAAAAATAGCAAATAAAGTCTTTGTGCAACAATATTAAAAAGCAGAAATACCAACGTTTAAAATGCACAAATAATATATGAAAAGCAGCAAACAGCTGTTTCGAATCTACTAGCGAGATTCTTCTTCAGTGCAAAAGGAACAGCGTGCTAGAAAAAGCAAGGCTGAGCAAAATCATAGACAGAGACGCGCTGGCTTTTATACCCTATGCGGGTGGCGAAAGCGCCGAAACAACCAATGAGAGAGAAGCAGTGGAAACGACTGGGTGGACAAGTAGCGACATCTACCGGAGAAGTAGAGAAAAGAAACCAAAAAAGGGGAATTAAATTAACGCTTTCCAAATACTTGGAAAATCTGGAGTACTAGATAAGTCATTGACTAAAGAGTGAGAATTTTTAATGATATGGTAAGCTTCCCAAAAATCAAGATCAAGGTTAGAAGAACATTTTTGGATAATGATGGCTGAGGAAAAATTGAACCTATGTTGAGAAGACCAAGAATGTTGAGCAATAGAAGAACGTTTGAGCTCCTGATTTTTAACATAACCTTCATGCTCTTTTAAACGAAATCTAAGAGCACGTTTAGTCTGACCAATATAAGAAAGACCACACTGACAAGAGATCTGGTAAATGCCCCAATTATCTAGGCGATCAACGGGGTGTTTGAGATTTGAAAAAGGGATTTTATTAACAGGAGAAAAAATAACTTTGAAATCAAACCTTCTTAGGATTTTAGCAACTTGCTGACTGATTTTAGGAAAAAATGGTAATACAACTGAAGTATTAGAGTTGGAATTAGAATGCTTTTCAGAATGGTCGGATTTCGTCAATTTCTTATAAATAGAATCGATAATATTAGAGGAATAACCACGATCGACAGCAATAGCTTTGAGGTAATTAAGTTCAGCACTAAGTAACCGAGGAGTGGAACAAATATTAGTAGCCCGAAAAACAAATGTATTGAAAGCAGCGAATTTCTGGTTAGGGGGATGAGAAGAATACCTGTGAGGTGGCAGACTGACAGCAAAAGGTTTACGAAAGACGGTAGTCTGAAAGCCATTTTCACAACGAATAACAAGGACATCCAGGAAAAAAGACAGTTATTGGTCTCAATTTCAGAGGTAAATTGAATGCAGGGATCAATGGAATTCATAATAGAGAGAATATGATTAATATCCGAATTCATTTCAATCAGGACATAAATATCATCAACATAACGAACATAGAACGGAAATTTTAAGATTTCAAAAAGCTTGACCTCAAAATAGTGCATATAAATATCGCATAAAATTGGACTAAGAGGATTACCCATAGCCAAACCGTCAATCATACGGAAGAAATTACCATTGAAAACAAAAGTATTTTGCGACAAGCAAGCGCGAGTGAGAAGTATAAGTTCCTCGATTTCAAAATAAGAGAAATGGAATTCACAAAGCCTTTTCTTGAGGCAATCTAAAGCCCCCTCAACCGGAACGTTTGTAAATAATGATTTAACATAAAAAGAAACCATCATATGAACCTGCGGCTTAAAATTATGAAGTTTTTTAACAAAATCAAAAGAATTCTTAACAGTGAAACAGTTACTGCTCAAAAGTGGGGAAAAAACAGAAACTAAATATTTGGCAAGCTTATAAGAAGCTGTACCGATACTAGAGACAATAGGTCTAAAAGGAATGTCAGGTTTATGGACCTTAGGTAAAGCATAAAACCTGGCACAATGCGCAATAGACGGAATAAGGGACTTCTTAAAGTTAGCAGGAATAATGGAAGAAGACTTAATGGCAGACTTAATAGAGTTAATTTCACTAGTGGAAGGGTCTTTGCGGATATCCACATACGGGCCATCATTAATTAATTTATGGGTTTTTTCCAAATACGTAGATTTGTCGAGAAGAACAATCTGACCACCTTTGTCGGCCTTAGTAATAATTAAGTTTGGATCATAACGCAAATTTTTCAGCAATTCTGTCGCTAATAACTGCAGTAATTTGCCTCTTGTTAACCAAAATGCTGTTGTCAATCTTTCTAGTGTTCCATTAAGTAACAATCAGCTCGATGCTCTCAAATTGAATAACAATTTTTCTGTCTCTGCTATTCCTTCTTTACCTAATATTATTGCTCCTATTGAAAGAGCCTTTAAGTATAGCGCTCTATCTTCTTCTCAAAAAGAGTCTATTAGGCATCTCATCGCCAATACTGTTGATTTCAATTCTAATGTTTATAAACCCAATCTTAAACATCCTGTTAAACAATGTCTGAAAAATTTGCGTTCTGATCCAAACTTAATTATTACTAATGCCGACAAAGGTGGTCAGATTGTTCTTCTCGACAAATCTACGTATTTGGAAAAAACCCATAAATTAATTAATGATGGCCCGTATGTGGATATCCGCAAAGACCCTTCCACTAGTGAAATTAACTCTATTAAGTCTGCCATTAAGTCTTCTTCCATTATTCCTGCTAACTTTAAGAAGTCCCTTATTCCGTCTATTGCGCATTGTGCCAGGTTTTATGCTTTATCTAAGGTCCATAAACCTGACATTCCTTTTAGACCTATTGTCTCTAGTATCGGTACAGCTTCTTATAAGCTTGCCAAATATTTAGTTTCTGTTTTTTGCCCACTTTTGAGCAGTAACTGTTTCACTGTTAAGAATTCTTTTGATTTTGTTAAAAAACTTCATAATTTTAAGCCGCAGGTTCACATGATGGTTTCTTTTGATGTTAAATCATTATTTACAAACGTTCCGGTTGAGGGGGCTTTAGATTGCCTCAAGAAAAGGCTTTGTGAATTCCATTTCTCTTATTTTGAAATCGAGGAACTTATACTTCTCACTCGCGCTTGCTTGTCGCAAAATACTTTTGTTTTCAATGGTAATTTCTTCCGTATGATTGACGGTTTGGCTATGGGTAATCCTCTTAGTCCAATTTTATGCGATATTTATATGCACTATTTTGAGGTCAAGCTTTTTGAAATCTTAAAATTTCCGTTCTATGTTCGTTATGTTGATGATGTTTATGTCCTGATTGAAATGAATTCGGATATTAATCATATTCTCTCTATTATGAATTCCATTGATCCCTGCATTCAATTTACCTCTGAAATTGAGACCAATAACTGTCTTTCTTTCCTGGATGTCCTTGTTATTCGTTGTGAAAATGGCTTTCAGACTACCGTCTTTCGTAAACCTTTTGCTGTCAGTCTGCCACCTCACAGGTATTCTTCTCATCCCCCTAACCAGAAATTCACTGCTTTCAATACTTTTGTTTTTCGGGCTACTAATATTTGTTCCACTCCTCGGTTACTTAGTGCTGAACTTAATTACCTCAAAGCTATTGCTGTCGATCGTGGTTATTCCTCTAATATTATCGATTCTATTTATATGAAATTGACGAAATCCGACCATTCTGAAAAGCATTCTAATTCCAACTCTAATACTTCAGTTGTATTACCATTTTTCCCTAAAATCAGTCAGCAAGTTGCTAAAATCCTAAGAAGGTTTGATTTTAAAGTTATTTTTTCTCCTGTTAATAAAATCCCTTTTTCAAATCTCAAACACCCCGTTGATCGCCTAGATAATTGGGGCATTTACCAGATCTCTTGTCAGTGTGGTCTTTCTTATATTGGTCAGACTAAACGTGCTCTTAGATTTCGTTTAAAAGAGCATGAAGGTTATGTTAAAAATCAGGAGCTCAAACGTTCTTCTATTGCTCAACATTCTTGGTCTTCTCAACATAGGTTCGATTTTTCCTCAGCCATCATTATCCAAAAATGTTCTTCTAACCTTGATCTTGATTTTTGGGAAGCTTATCATATCATTAAAAATTCTCACTCTTTAGTCAATGACTTATCTAGTACTCCAGATTTTCCAAGTATTTGGAAAGCGTTAATTTAATTCCCCTTTTTTGGTTTCTTTTCTCTACTTCTCCGGTAGATGTCGCTACTTGTCCACCCAGTCATTTCCACTGCTTCTCTCTCATTGGTTGTTTCGGCGCCTTCGCCACCCGCATAGGGTATAAAAGCCAGCGCGTCTCTGTCTATGATTTTGCTCAGCCTTGCTTTTTCTAGCACGCTGTTCCTTTTGCACTGAAGAAGAATCTCCCTAGTAGATTCGAAACAGCTGTTTGCTGCTTTTCATATATTATTTGTGCATTTTAAACGTTGGTTTTTCTGCTTTTTAATATTAACTCAACTGTTATGCACCAGGTGACGCTCGAAGCTGTGTCATCTGGTAGAGCATAGCCACTTTACTATAACTAGATACCACTTTTATGGGTATAGCTGCAACCGTTCGGCAATTAAGAGCGTTGGAAGGACTTTAGTGGGCACCTTGTGTAATGCATTACAAATAATGCGTTAAACATACTTATTTTACAATTAAGTAAAAAACAATTTAATGCACACATGTAAGTTAACATTAATTTCTTTTTTGTATTTTTGTCTACTCAGAATTTCTCGAGAAATATGTGCAGTCATCCTGAAAAATAAATTTTTTTAAATAAAATCATATTTAAAAAAAACTTTAATGTTTTGTGGTACCCTGTGAAACATATAAATGCTACCAAAATTATTTTCGGTTGAAAAATTGCTGTTGTATTAATAAATAAACTATGTAAATTTTATTCAATTTGAAATAAAATTTCTGCATATAGACGGTAATGTATTCGAATTTTGTATGTGTCCCTGCAAAAGAAATACAACTTCTACGCACTTTATTTTCAATTTAAAAAATTCTATTGTGTATCTCAATAACCTATAGTAATTTTGTAGAAATTTAATTAAAATTTCTGCTTTTTAGCAACAATCTTTCCGCGATATTTTGTGTGGCCTTGTAAAAAATGCATAATTTCTACGTTTGCCAAATTATAATTTAATAGTATTTTCATCGGAAAGACACATGTAGGCAAAGTTTCAGCTTAGTCAGACAATTGAAAGTGGTTTAAAATTGTCTTGCAAGATTTGAACTAATATTTTACGTGGCTCTGTAAAAAAATTGTAACTGCCTAGTTCCATAAATTATAATAATATTGCATTGTCATCAGAATTACATATCCTGAGCAAAG
This sequence comes from Maratus speciosus, assembly GCA_963932465.1. Lineage (NCBI taxonomy): Eukaryota > Metazoa > Arthropoda > Arachnida > Araneae > Salticidae > Maratus > Maratus speciosus. The sequence goes on from OZ010787.1 coordinate 56,030,325, forward strand.
TTTCAGCTCTATCAGATTATTTAAATAGGTTTAAAAATAACTTGCAAGTTTTAATCTAAATTTTTGTGAAGCTCTATAGAAATAGTATTCTAAACAAACTTCTACTTTCTTTAAATCATAATAATATTGTATTGCCATTCAAATTACACATGTATTCATTGTTTCGGCTCAATAGGATAATTAAAAGTGATATAAACTGTGCGGTGATTTTGATAATGTTTTACAATTTCAAACTCATCGAAATTTATATATATGTCTGAAGTACACTACAAGATGCCTACTATACGATAAGGTAGCATCATCGTTCATTTACAAGTACATTCAAAATTATCCCATTACATTACTGTCGACGAGAAAAAATCGTTTACGGTGCATTTTATTCATGTTACACTATTTCAAACATATTTGAATTGATATACATTTCTGAGGTGCACTGCAAGGTATTTACTATAAAATATGATGAGCAAGCATTCATCATTGATATACAGGGCCACTCAATATAATTCGGGTACAGTACTCTCTATGAACAATAATTGCTGGAAGTGCGTTTTCATTTGTGGTACGCCTTTTTAAATTAAAAATTTTTAAAAATATTTCTTTGTGTGTATAAATTTTACACATCACATACAGGGCTGCACAAAACATCTGAAGTACATTTCCGCTACTGATGAATATTGCTGAAGGGAAACTTTTAACTATACTATGCTTTTTCTAATTGAATTAAATTTTAGCATACTATGTATAATATGATAAGTCTATAGTCCATATACAGGCTGCGCAAAACATTCAGATTTTTCTTTTTTTACTTTTGATGGGGATTCATGAAATTGTGTTTTCAAATGCGTTATACGTTTTTCAAATTGTGTCCTTAGACTTTTTTTCACCCCATTAAACTCTGAAGTTTTATTATAGAATTCTGAATGTGTTGGAAAGTGTTCCATAAGCTATGCTTAGCACATGATTTTACGTTCTTGTTTTTTATTTTTTATTTTTACTTTGCTTCATAACATCGAGGAGCGTATACTCTTTCGAATTTCCAGTGAGTCTCCCTCAGCTTTTTAGGATAAGAAATTTTCTGTTTAATATTTAAAAATGTTATTCACAGTATTTGCAATATTTTTCTGTGATTAAAAAAGGGCACAAAAATTTTATTAAAAATTTTGGTAAAACAGTACGCACCCTGTAACTTGTGTGATTTTAATGGATATTCATCCTGAATTTGTGAGGAAATTTCATGTTACATATCTTCATTCTTTTTTCTTGAATATCCTTTGTCACTACATATTCCGTAAGACAATCTTCACCTTATTTGATGGCAAAATGTCTATCATTAAATATATATTTTTTTCCGTTCTAAAGTTTCCATTCTAATTTTTTCTATTCTAGTGGTAGCTTGGTGGCCTGTGGGTAGTGTTTCCTGGTGTTTCGCGTAAATCGGGGCTCCAAACGCTGCCATCGAAATACTCAAGGCCAGAGAACATGAGTCATCGCTAATCGACAGACTTCTCACTAGTGTTGGAATTCACAGCGGAAATTTTTGACTAGCAATTTTATTTTATTTTATTTGTGGAATATCTATCATCTTATAAAACAATAATAAGTTTTTAAAGTTACTGGTGAGAGTTCAGCATTCCTAAATAAAACAATCAACCAGATGCGGAATACCACAGTGTTGCCGCATTTGGCTGATTTTTTATTATGGATTCCGAATTCTCACCAGTAAGTTTAACCCTTTATCTACGGCATTATGATCTACGGCAATTTTTTTCATGTATTTTTTTTTTTTTTTTTTGTCAGTTACTACAATGAAAATTAAAGGATAAACATAAAAAAATACTCACCCGTGAGAAATTTAATTATTTAGAGGTAACTAACTAAAGTGGTACTTTTAACCCTCCGTCTACCAGACGGGTCCATTGGACCCGACAGGTACATACAAAATATTCATTCAAGCCAGAAATTTCTTTAAAATAAACTAAGTATATAAACCAGACAAAAATAAGGTAAATAAATAAGTTAAATAGTTTTAAATAAAAATTCTGGTGTAGAACGTTTTATTAAAACTTGAATAAAATTCCCGGTAGATCTAGGGTTAAGTACCGTCAGTACACTATGACTAAATTATCGTAACAGAAAACCCACAAGTTATTTCAACTGGCACCCGAAAACATTTTCGATTTAATAAGCATATGAAATATAGGCCTTTTTCTTATTTACAAATAAATCGTTTGTCAAATTCCGGTGCCAATCATTTATTTCAACACTTTAGAATTGAAAATGCTTTGCTCCTGAAAGGGTTTAAAAAAACTATTTTTTTTTTTTTAGGTTTCGATCTTGTTAGCAGTCCTTTAGTTTTGCGACGTCAATATTCCAGGGACAACATGCTCTCTCGCATCTCCACATATGCAATATATGAATTTATATACGCCATTTCTAGCATAGCAAAAACCAGCCGGTGCCACAACTTTTTCGATTTCCTATAAAAAATAACAATGAAACAGAAAAGAAATATCAGGGAAATCACTACTGCACTACATTTTAGTAATTGCATTTTAAATCCGATGAAAACGATGGATAACTACACAGACGAAAAGTAAATAAGAAGTTTTTCTCCAGCACCCATTGTACTGACGGTACTTATAAGTACCACCGAGTAATTCAACTGTTAAATCAAATACATACACCGCTCAAATAAAATAGCTAGTTAAATTGTATTCTAGGACCATAATGAACACATAAAAAAAAATCCAACACTTATCTTATATCCTTTACTGTGTTTGCGGCAATAACAAGACGAGCGTGGCAATCTGTACAAAAAGTCGGCACAAAAGACATCGACTGCTTCAAAGATAGCGTCATTCCTCTCTAAAATAACAAACCTAGATCTACCGCTGCCCTGTATTCGGATAAAGTGGAGTTAAATGAGCAATTTTTGCAAAGTACCATTATAATATTAGTAATATTCACTATGGTATAAAAGTTTAATGTGAGTGGTACTTATAAGTACCGTCAGTAGATAAAGGGTTAAATAGTTATTATTGTTTTATACGATGATAGATATCCATAAGTAAAATAAAAGAAAATTGCTATTCAAAAATTTCCGGTGTTAATTCCAACACTAGTGAGAAGTCGGTCGATTAGTGATGACGTCACTACTCCTGTCCTCTGGCCTTGAGCATTTGAATGGCAGCGCTCCAAATTCTCTGGACACAAGTATTTTAAAGTAATTTTCTTCACCTTAACTACAGCAAAATTATTTGCGATTAAAGATCGCAAATAAACTGTAAGAAATTACTGGTGTTCAAAGAATTTGGAGCCCTGATTTACGTGAGACACCTGGCAAGACTACACCTGACGCACAGGTTGGACCCCATCCTGTTTACGTAATGGATTGAAAAAATTGTCGTCATTTCTAAAATCAAAATCCCCGTAAAATAAAACATTAAAAATAATCTGAACGGTGCGAAAATTTTTTAAGTGTTATTTTGTAGGTCTGTGTCATCAATGAATATATAAATTACCAATTTTTTTTTCTTTGTCTGCTTTTTGTCGAAAGTTATTTTCGTAGTGTTTTAACATTTTAAGAAGTTTTCTTTTTCCCATTCTGAACTGAGATAAAAGTTTATTTAAACATTTCCCTGGAAAAAGATAGTTTTAACTCTCCGGTGAAAGTCGAAAATAAAAGAAATTCAAATGTTTTGAAATGGGGATACTGAAACTGCAAAATTGAAATCATAAAGATGGAAATAAAAAAAATCTAGATTGAACACATATGCTAAGAAAAATAATATTAAAGTATTTTCGGGGAAAAAATAGAGTAATAAGAAGACAGATATACCTTAAAAGTGTTTCGTTTTCATCCATCTGATCTTGAATTGTACAGTTTATCCACTTTCAATATTTAAATTTTCTCTTTTTTTTCCATACGTTTATTTATATTTAAATTGTTGAGATTGTGTTACACTTGGAATATCCTCGAAAAAAAAAAATTTCAACGCATTCGTTTTTAAAATCAATATATTTTTCGTCAAGTTGTTTTAAAAAGCAGAACTTACTTCAATATGTTGTTGGTTTTTGCTATAAAAATGTTTTAAAATGAACATTTTCACTTTTTATTTCCTGTTTATAGTTGAATTCAGATTTCATTTCACGATTTCACTGCTTTATAGTGAAATATTTTGCACTTAAAAAGACGAAATTCTTTGGTGTAAAATTTCACTTTATTTTTCTATTACACTTAATTTTATTATTTAAGTTTTAAAACGTAGTTTAAATAAAAAGTTACTAAAAATAAATCTAATATTTATTTTAATACTTGAAAAAAAAACTTTGCTCATATTATAAAACCTGTTCACTCGGAAACAAATGTTTTACAATATATTTTCTGAAGTGATAATGATATAAATTACGAAAACATGAAAATATATCTGAATCTTTTAAAAAGAATGTTTAATAACATGTATTTTAACTCGTTATGTCCAAAAATATGAGTAAATGAAAAATTAACCTGCTATAGAATTTTCTCTTGGTCTTCAAAAATATAAACCAAGATTTCTGGAATTATTAAACAAATTTGAAAAAAAGACTATCAAATTTATGAAATTAAATTAAAACTGTAATTATAGGTGTTTCGTAGAAAATCCATAACTCAACGCAAATAATTTCTTGAAATATTGTTTTTAGTATTTTATCAAAATAGAAACTGAGCAAATATAATTGTCTTGCATATAAATATAAAAATCTCAATCTCAGATTTTTTTCTGAACTGAAATTTTCTATCAACAAAATTGAACCAAAGATATGGAATAGAAATTATTCATTTAAAAATATTTTTGCTTTGTGCAACGAAGAAAGCTTTTGGAACATGAAAAGATAAAATATCCTAATATCCTAAATAGTACTATTGAATTTTTATCATAAGTTTATAAAATGGAATTTTAATAACTTTATTAATATCCTTAACTTTAACCCCTTGTGAGGCTGTGGGAAATAATATAGCCCAGTTAATTTTAATTCCGAAACGCCACATTGACACCAGAATTTTGAAATAAAATTTTGCATTTCTGCTGTACGTGAAGAAAAGCTTTTAATCGTTTTCAAATAAATTTGTTTTTAAATCCTGGTGTGAATCAGTCATTCCAACATTTTCACGAGAGAAGCACGTTGCCCCTGAAAGGATTAACAACATCGAATATAAACTGTGAATTTTTTTAACAGAAAACGATTTCTAGAAGCTTAAAATATGCGTATCCTATATTATAGTTCATTCCACCAAGTAGACTTTGATTTACACTTTAAAAAATACACAAGGCTCCCACTGGTCTGTTTTGAATATCAGTATTCAAAAAAGTGATAATGTGAAAACGCGAAAGCAAACCGTAAACAAACCGACATGACAGTTGTTGCAAGGCATTTAAATCTGAAATGGAAAAATGATATCTACATATTCACTAATATCTCAGTTCACATAGTTAAAAGATTGGTATCAATTTATTCAGCATAGTATTAACTTTCTATAGATGTAAAAATCTAAAAATCGATTTTTTAAGAATTTAAAAGTGAGCTGTCTCCTTAAAGAACAGCATGTTGCAGAAGTCTTCAGAAATCATTTAGCAATGATATGTTAATTAGGTAACTGTGGTTGTATAGTAGCTATATATATAGCGCCGTAGTAGATGGAATCAGTGAATTTGGAACACATCTCGTCCCAGGATTAATTTCCGCTCTCGTGGAATTACGCCACAGGTTTACTTCAAGTGGAGTTTTCGACCAGCGGTTTGGATTAGTGTTGTCAGGTGTCCCGCGCAAATCATGGCTCCGAATTCGCTGGGCACAACTAATTTCTTACAGTTTATTTCGCCATCTTTAATTACAGATAATTCTGCCATTATATAAGGCAAAGGAAATTACTTTAAAATATTGGTGTCCAGGGGATTTGGAGACCCGACTTACGCGGGACACCTGGCAACACTTGTTTGAACAGAATCATCGGTTAATAGTTTTCACCAATTCGGTAAAAAGTTGAGCTTTCTACTTCGTAAAAAAAAGCCATTGGAATCCACTGGATTCCATTTTATAGTTATAGTGCCTTCTAAAGTGAATTTCTTAGGTTGCTGTAGAACAGGGGTGGCCAACAGTGGCGCGCCGGATACCACTGATTGTTTAAAGAAATAGACGACTTCTTGAATCGCAGAGATTCGATGATTAGACAAGGAAATTATTACTATAAAATTTGAGTGGCATCTAGCGTGCTACAGTTGGCCACCCTTGCTGTAGAATGAAAGGTGAGAACATTCGGAGCCGCGTTAAGTGATTTAAATTTAATATGTTTTGAGAAAGGATTTCACCCTCGTTCAGTATTCATAAATTGAGTTTATTTTTAATCGCCTGAAGTAAATGCAGCCGCACCAGTGCTAATTCCCTGTTTTCTGTTGTGAATAATCTGTTGTATTTTTAATTAAGTATAAGCCATAACATCCTTACAAGTTAACAGCCCAAAAGGGTACGTCACACGTTATGACATTTTTTTTTTTTTTTTTTTTTTACTGTTGAAAATTCAACATGGGCACTTTTCCTATCGCAACTGGGTAGATTGCAATTATAGGTTCTAGTATAAATATTGTTCATCTTTCTATATACTATCACCCCTCCATTTTTTTTTCCTAAACAGTTTACGAACACCTTGTACTTTGTTATAGATTATAGAAAAGTATACAGGGTAATAAAATGAATAAACGACCTAAGTGCGTTTCGGCTCAAATAAATGATGTACCAAGTTATAGATATAGCCAGTCTAAGTATGGTAGAACAGCTATACGCTATACATTAAGGTAACTTCTAGCCCCTTAGCTAACGGCAAATTTTGGAGTCAAATCTTGAAAAGTATAGGAGATACGATCAAGAGTTCAATGACGAAGTTGTAGAGCATCATAGTTTAGGGAGGGGAAAGACACCAGTAGTGCAGAGAAGGAAGATGTCCACGTTACCACTGTTTTCGAATAAGAATTTTCACCATATTTAAACGCGTAATTTTACAATTTAATGAGGCGATAACATCTGTTTGAAAATAATGGTAGTTTTAACCCCTCCCACTCTTCGTTTGTGCGCACTACTTACTTATGTACACGCGTATACGACAAATTATGGTAAATCTGTATAGAATAAAATATCGGAATCAGATGCAAGATATTTTGTTTCAAAAAATAAATAATGACAGACAATAAATTCATTTTACAAACAGACTCGCTGTTAAAGTCATCCCCATTTCAGAAAAATCATACGCTTATTTTATTATTTGTTTAATTAAAGCGAATTTTTATCAAGATCACTTTAAAAGCCTGAGTCTCTAAAGAGGTAAAAAATTTAGAAAGTATAACTGCAATTTCCATTTCCTTTAAATTGACTAGCTCCATAAATCGTCTACACAAAGTTTACAATCTATTAACAAGTGCCCTAAGATGCAAGCAAACTCGATTGTTTATCATTAATCATCCTTTCACCCGTTATATATTTTTAATCACAACTTGAGTTATGAGGAATTGAAGTACTTATTATAATTAGTTTATCAGGGAGCAGTCACGAAGCTTTATATTCCAAATTTTAAATCTAACCTTCATTGATTCGTCAAAATATCCTCGGGCTGAATTGCATTTTCTAATTGCATTCACTATTCTTAGAGACCCTAGAAGAAATACTGCTTGATCGATAACTGATCAACAGAATTTACTTATAATCAAGTAATATTCAGTCAGACTATTTATCCTAAACTTATGTATTAAAGCAGTTTACATCTAGTATTCAAAGAGATGTCTCATACATGCATTTCAACAAAAAATTACAATATAAATATATGTAACTGATTACTTTATGACCATTGATTGATAATCTGCTGCGTTTTATTTATTTCTTTATTTGTGTTATTTCATACGAAATGAAGAAAGGTTTACTTCGGATTATTTAGGTAGTAACTGCAAACGTTCCAAATATTTAATTCATTTCATAGTTAAAGTATTATCAAAGTTCTCAAGCAGAACCGTAGCAACACTAGTTAGAGTCTGAAATGCCAAAAAATTAAGGGAATGGGGCAAAAAGCATATCATCATTTGTCGCCTCCCCCAGCCCTCCCCTTTTTTGGTTTAACTTTTTTTAAAAGAACAGTTATTTTTTTATATATTAAATTGCTACTTTTATGTCACAATTCAATCAAATAACAGTGTAACAATAACAATGAAAATTATTTTGTTTAAAGATAATTCTTCATACATATTTTAAAACTTAGAATAATAAAAGGTTTTCTTAATCTTTGGTTGACGAGGGACTACATAGCGCCAAACGTAAACTATTACAGAGAAGTCTAATTAGGGGTAGAACTTATTGCAAATTTATAGAAGCAACTGTCTTTCTGTATTTGAATTAAAAAAGTACATAATTTTTTAATTAAACTGTTTTCTTTTACAATATATTCACCATATTTTAAATACATTTCTATATTTTAAAATTTTCTATGTCCTTTACTGTAGATATAACGGGATAATTTTCTTTTAACTTAATGTTACCGTTTTACTTATTCAATGTATAGAACTTCGCTTTAAGCACCTTTTACCAGAATTTTTGTAAAGTAAAATTTGCATTATTTAATGAAAACAAATTCTATCTTCAGATATAGCGGCCAGTGCTTCACGAAATTTCTGGTACTAAAACATCTAAAATCCCCTGAATCCCTTGATGCGTACGAATCCTACTAATACATTATATTTTCTAAAACGATATCTTCTGTATTCCATATCTATATATTCTACATCTATTCAAGAAAAGTGTTGCATCTTTATACTATGTTTCCTTCTAAATACATGCAGTACGTTTAAATCCTTTTTAAAGGGTTATTTATGATTTCGAAAATTACATAACAATTCAAAACTATTATTATGAACTTTTAATTGTTTATTTCTTCTTATTTCCAGTATTGAATTTTTAAAATATATTTAAAACATTTAAAAAAAAAATAATTCTTCTCAATATCAGGGAGATTCATGTAAAACATGAATTTTGAATTGCTTAAAAAACACTCAATTTAAACTATTTTTTAGATAAAATGTTTCTAAAAGCGTTATGGCTTTTATATTAAATAATTTCACCTATATATTCAGAAGGGAGGTCTCCAGTGCGTACTCAGAAAAAATTGAAGAAAATAATATGGAAAAATTTTTATGACGATATAAATATATATGTTTATAAAAAATTTCTTGTGGGATATTCATACATTGTCCGTAAAAAAAATGAAAATTTCGATTTTGGGGGGGATTTATCGTCGGTCAGCGACACAATTTAAAAAATATACGCGTTTATAATAAATAGTCTTGGAAAAAAAATTCTACTCTTCATACTATACTAGTTTTAGTAAGTTTAACTCAAATAAAAATATTTATATTACAGATTTGTCATATATGTTTATTATGTATATATGAGTCATTCTCTCAAGAGTGGCAATTTTATGTCCCAGGGGTCTTGAAGACATATTTTTAAAATTACAAAAAGAAAAAGTGATTTAAACGATCAATATTAATCAGTTATACATATAAACTGTACTTATTTGCTTATTGAAACTGATATATGATAAATTAAATGTATTTTTTAATGCAAATATCATTCCCTCACTATGTCCCCAGTCACACATGTAGGAAAGAAAATGCTTTCGCTGCATTATTGTATTGCATTATTGCAGCACGTATGTTTATAATTATTTTTCTCAATCCATTAAACATATTTCAATAAATATTTAACTATTTAATTATATTTATATTTTATATAATAAAAGAATTGGCGACTTTTTAATGATATCCCTAGTATTTGTCATCATTACCTCACATAACTATAAATTTGCCCCTATTTACCTAGTATAAAGTAGCACATGCATTAGATAGGTCTAGTACAGTTTGTACATGAGTAAAGTGAAGCAGTGTTGCCAGTGGGCTACATTTTTTAATTTAAATTTCTTTATTGGTACCACTTTTTTGAAAAGGAAAAATTTGCCTTGTTTAATGACATATTAATTAAGGCGAAAACAAGGGGAATTTTACCATTCCAAAAAAGTGGTGCCAACCAAGAAATCTGAATTTTAAAAAAGTAGCCCACTGGCAACACAGAAGTAAAGCAGCCATCTTGTTGTTTGCTCAAAAAGATTCCTGAATAGCTAGCACATGTCGTTCAAGTACAAGATCAAAGCAAGTATTTTTATTACCCATCATTCCCTCATCTATTATAAATTTAATAAAAACTATTGAAATGTCTTTTTTGCGTTATTAAATTATTAGAAATGTGTTTCAAAAGATATTTAGTAACTGAAAATATACATTAGACTAATCCTTTTTGTATAAAATGGTTTTCAAAAGTATTTCATCATTCCCTCATAATCATTCCCTCATAATTTTAATATATGACGGAATGATCTAAATCCATTTATATATGTACTAAACAGTAAAATAAGAAAATCTAATGAAATAAAATGCACAAATAATTAAACAATATATTATACATGACTGTATGACTTCTAGTTATAATTACTTTTCTTTTTTAACACTTTCAAGGGTGGTGGTAAGTTTATGAAACCCTTTAATTTTAATTCCCAAGCACCACAGTGGCACCAGACTTTTTATAACCTTTTTTCTATTTAACATGCATGTGAAATACAGCATTTTTCGTATTTAAAAATAAATTTGTTCATAAATTCCGGTGCCATTCATTTATTTGATCATTTTAGCAATGAAAATGCTTTGAAATTAAAATCTCAGAAGATGTATCAGGTACAGTTTGGTTCATATTATTTTTCGATAAATATAGCAATAAAGTACTTTTAGGCTAAATTTTGAGATTTTTGAGGCAATTTTATTCGGCCGAATTAAAATAATAATAATAATAATAATAATAATAATAATAATAATAATAATAATGGCCACTTTTCAGAGAATGACCCATGACCCATATAACGAAATTTGACAAATATATTATACGGTTTAGAACAAAATTTAAATTTATTAAAATTGTTTTCAACTCAGAACCAGTGTTGCCAGATTAGGGACTTTTTTGTCCCCAGATTGTTGATTGACACCGCTTTTTTGAAATAGAAATATTCGGCTTATTTAAAAATAGTTTCAAAATTCTGAAAAATAAGGCGAACTATTTTAAAAAAAGTGGTGACTTTCAAATAATCTGAATTTAAAAAGTCCCCAATCTGGCAACACTGCTCAGAACTAAGGTCCGATTCTGAGCACTGTCCATTCAACTTAGATATTGTTAACCCCTTAATCGTCACGCCCGATCAGTGATGTGGGATGGGTAAATACCCAGCGGGTAGGTATTTATTTTTTGGGTATATACCTCGGTATTTACCCAAGCCTTTTGTAAATACCCAAAAAGTGGGTATTTTCACATTTCATTGTAAAAAATCATAATCCTGGAAAATAATCACAGGGGAACATGTGATACAGTGGAACATCTCTTCAAAATGCATTTAATTTACATGTTTTAATTTCCTATTCGTACTCGTCAACAGCAGTATAGTAAAGAATATTTTGAAGCATACATCATATGGTCAAATCAAAACATTATGTTGTTTTTAGCTATCAAAAGTACATTTTTCTGTTTGGAATGTTAGATATTTTGTGAATAAAGTTATGAATTAGGAAAAATAGTTGAAGTATGCAAATAAGCAATCATTTGTAGTTAATTTTATTCAAAATATGTCTTTTTATATAAAATAAAACAATATAGAATATTTTCTTATTCCATGTACATATGGTGTACCGTGGGTCATCCCGAAAAGTGTTGCAATAGTACTTTTTATACCGATTTAGTAGTGAAATTTCCGACAGAAAAACTTAAAAAGATCAGCGATTCCTTTTTTCTTTTTTTTTTCTTTCTTTCTGTATTTCTTTATTATTATTTAAAAACTGCTCTTATGAATATGTTCTAGTAAATTTTATTATTTTATGTCAGATTTAAAAAGAAAAAAAAATTTCAATTATTTCTGCACAATTTTAATATCTTGAAGAATGTGACTACCAATTCATATTATATCGAGAAAAATTTATTATGACAGTTTTTTTTTTTTTTTAAGAAAGCAACAGTTATAAAGCTTAAGACATATATAACTAATCTTAACTGTGTACATTTTTAATGGGCTATATTGTTCCTTATTTTTTTTTTATTTACATATATTTAAAACATGCTAATTATTTTTTATTTAAACTTAAATATGTAAAATCTTGTTCAATATATCTATGGGGACATACAATGACATTGTGCACAATCTTTAAAATACCATTATTCATAACAAATTATTCAGTTGTGTTCTGTACTATTTAACGTATTAAAAATATGGCTATAGATTTCTAATAAAGTAAACCCTTTAAATAGTTATTAATATTGTAATTTATCCTTCGCCTTTCATATTTTAATGTGCTTCGTGTGTCCTACTGTACACCCATACACGGGATTACACGTTTTAAGTTTTAAGAAGTATTCTTTTTTTTTCTTTAAAAACTATTAAAATTTATACTTTGAAAAAGTTATATTCAAGAACTTTTTCTTGTAAATTGAGCTCTAAAAAAGTAAAAACTTCAAGAATGTCTAGTGTATTTTTCTATCAGACAATATTTTAAATATGACAGCAACTTTCACATTAGTTAAGAAAAATACCTGCATGTTGTCCGATTAAGTTACTCTGCCCCTCTTTTACAATTACTATGTTCAGATATTTTAGGATGAAACTCAATTAAGCATTTTGTTTTATGTACATATGCAATCAATATATTGCAAACCATCACACGAAGTAACTGTTTACATCCAACGTTTAATCGAATTCAATATCAAGATGGCAAGAAATTTTTTTCTTAAAATTGGCAGAAAAAACTAGACGAGAGAGTCATTTCAATTATATTAAAAGCTGAAGACATAAGTTAGTATTGCAAAATGTTGAGTTAGTGAAGAAGATAATTTGTCTTCTCAATGATATAAAATATTTTTAGATGGTATGTTTTTAATTCGTATTCAAAAATGGTATTCATTTTTAAACCAATTGTAGAATTTATTGAATCCCTTCAATCAAATTATCCAAGATCCATTTAGTACATAATAAACTCAGCAATTAAGAAAATACATTGTAATAAGTACTTACCATATCATCATTATAAAATAAAATGAAGACACTGAAGGGGAAAAAAATCCAATTATTACATAAAAGTTTTAAATAGGGGTTCAAAATTACAACTCATTCTGCTAAGTAGTTTTTAAGTTATGTTTTAAAAACTACCCACATTTCAATCTGGTTTTAATCAGTACAAACGGATTTTACATTAGGAGTTCCAAATTTTAAACCTGCATAACTCCTAAACCACTTTGTCGAATTACTTCTCTTTTGACTGCTACTGTAATTATTAACGAAAAAGCTAAATTTGCTGTCAAAATTAGGTTTTCGAATTAAAATTTTCAGAGCTTGGTCAATTTCACAATTATGATGACCCCTAAGCTTATCTTTTTGAGCAAAAATTTAAAGAAGATATAATTTCCAGTCGATGGCTATTTTTGTTTATTTCTGGGACAATTTGATGATCAAAATGTATATATATATCTGTCTCTCTGTCTTTTTTTTTTTTTTTTTTTTTTTTTTTTTTTTTTTTTTTTTAAGTTTGCCAACTGTACATTCAAGTGGAAAGAACTTTACAATGGATGAATAGAATAATTCAGATTCTGAAATTGTGCCTGACTATAATGAACTGCTCTTTTCAACCTAAAATTGCTTAGTTCATAAAATTAAATCAATTTTTCATTATAATTAAAAGAGACACTTAAATTCAATACTTAAATGTAAAACTTTGAGTTATTTCAAATTTAACATTGGAAGAATTCTAAAGACCTATTATTTTCTTTCTTTTAAACTCATCTATCTTAACTAAAAGCTATTAGAGTGTTTTGCACAGTTATATTTAATTAAAAAATAAATACCCAGGTAAATACCCAAAATGGGTATTTTACATCACTGCGCCGGATACATTCACGAGAAGCCCCGTATGAAGAAATTTTGTCGTTCACCTGAACCTCACGGGCTGGACCTCTCATGACTTTAGCTAATTTTTTCTTGTATCTACTTTGCAATTTTCGCTCCCGAAATTATTTTAAGCCTTAAATGCATGATTTTATTTTTATATTCTATTCGCACCACTATATTTTAAAAGTAAAGTTTTTAGCAAATTTCTTTTGTATATGTTGTCAGAAATTAAGTACAAATGTTCTTTAAACAAATGGTGGTATTAAGCAAATAAATTGCTTTATGCCAATATGGCGGCATCGGTCCGATAAGGGATGCTTAAGAGATGGAAACTCCGAATTGACAAACTTGCTTTTAAGATCAGAATGCTTAATTTTAAGAAATTTTAGAAGTTGTAACACGTGTGATGATGGCGCCAAAAATTTCTTTACCAGCACGTCAGTGGCCTAAAATTTCTTCAAGTGCTCCCGATTACGCACTTTCATGCTTGCAATTCAAATCGAAGCCTAAGATTAACGTTTCGTTTGATGCAATTTCGGGTATTCTGCAGTACTATGAATATTTTATAAATGATGAATTAGTGGATAATATTGTAATCGAAACTAATCGCTATGCTGAGCAATGGGGAAATATGGTTTGAGAAAAAAGAGAAAAAGGCAGACTGGAATGGCAACCTGTCTCTCGAAATGAAATGCTATTGTTCCTTGCTTTACTACTGTCGAAGGAATTGTAAAAAAGAAAAAAAGAACGGATGAAAGTACATAGTGGAATAAACATTATCTGTTAAGATACGTTTTGTTTCGCGATATCATGACGTACAATAGGTACTGCGATTTTCTTTCTTTTTTTTTTTTTTTTTTTTTTACATTTTTGGAGTAATGAAGCTCAAGATCCTCAAAATCCTCCTAATCCAAAACTGTACAAAATTTGGACTGTTTGTGTGCATCTGAATAATTTGTATAGAAGTACAATTATCAACATCAAGCCGTTTGCATGAACACCATTTTCTGGAAGTTATGACCCCTACGGACAAAAAAGAAAAACCTTACAGAGAATGAAAAATTTGTTCATCCCATGTGAATAAAAAATGGAAACAAAATTATAAAAGAAACCAGTTATTATTGCAAGAACTGTAATGTAGGACTATGCATACCATGTTTCAAAGTTTTCCAGACATTGAAAATTTACTAAATTTTGAAAAACATATCGATTGCGATTTTGTAATTAAATTTGAATAAAATTATCGTCTTTGTAGTAATATAATAAATTATTTGATTTATATATGTCTTTACATTTACTTAAAGTGAAACCACAAGTTACAGCATTGCATTGAAGCTTCCCTCCATGCCACGCGTGTACAAAAAACAAATATAAGATAAATAAAACTGTGAGTTTTAAAAATTTTATCCATCCTAAACACTTCTTCAGGGCAAACCTCTTTCATTGATAATATCTTGAAATAATCAATTGTCACCGGAATTTATGAACCGATTTATTTGAAAATAATAAAAAGCCACTTTCCGCATATTTACCGCAGTTTGCCGCGGCTTAGTTAAGTCTTTTTCATACCGGAAATTTTATTAAAAAAATGAAGTAAAATAAATGCTAAGTAAAAGTAGATCACATACAATTTAAAACAAATTCTGGTAGGAAACCGAGTTATCTGAGCTGCGACGCATACGCGCGAAATTACGGTAGTAAAGAAAACTTTTGTATTAAAATTCTGGTGCAACTGGACTTTTGGGTATTAAAATTAAGGGATTTCATAAACTTACCACCACCCTTGAAAGGGTTAAATTTGAAAAAAAAAGTACGACCTCAGAATTTTATGAAAAATAAAATCGGGCAATAAAAAAAATCGACTATTTTTTAAGGCATTTTCGTAGAATTACGCGACGATTAAGGGATTAATGTCGGAGACAGTAACAGATAAGTAATGCGGCTATGGTAACAGTGGCTTCTTCAATATCGAAATGTAAAACAATAGCGTTCTTAATCGAGTGTTTTTGTTTTAAATACACATAAATTTTATCCAGCCGGTGAAACTGTGTAAATTTAAATAAACTAAAATTTATCCAACCGGTGAAACTGTGTAGATTTAAATAAACGAAATTTTTCCAATCGGTGAAACTGTGTAAATTTAAATCAACTATTTCTTCGTTTAAGTTCTAATTCATTACATGGTTCATACGGATACCATAGCTGCCAACTTTTACGTTTTTTTTTTCTGCTACCACTGAAATATAATAGAGTTTTTCGCTTTGTTTAATTGGGAGATTTCGACGATTAAATAAGACAATATATTGTATAAAGTTTTAGTGGTAAGAAGAAAGCGTAAGTTGGCAACTATGAGATGCCGTTATTTCTCCAGCAAAACTACCAGTATTTTTTTATAGAAAAAGAAATCTAGGTTAAATGCGCAAAATTTCACCTACTTTTAAGAAGAGATTTTCTATAAGATAATACTGGTGCCGAAAAATTTTCTGGTCTGCAAAATTCAAGGAGGCGTACGAACCATGCATTAGTTTTAGTAAGTTTAACTTAAATACTTAAAAACCTTTATATTATAGATTTGTCATATATGTTTATATCAAGGGTGGCCAACTATGGCACGCTAGACACCACAAAAATTTTATAATAATCATTGACTTATATAATCATCGAATCTCTGCTATTCAAGAAGTCGCCTATTTCTTTAAACAATTAGTGGTATCCGGCGTGCCATTGTTGGCGACTCCTGGTTTATATGTATATATAATGAAATTTGACAATTATATTATACGGTTTAGAACAAAATTTAAATTTATTAAAATTGTTTTAAACTCAAAATCAAGGTCCGATTTTGAGCACTGTCCATTCAACTTAGATATTTGCGCTTAGATATAGCTACGCATTTACGCATTAAAATCGCATGCATTCGCGGAAGAACGTGTTTCTCGCCGAATCGAGTGCCGCGCTCGTCTTTTCGTGCCAAATACTGGAAAGTTATTATTTTTTTTTTTTACAGATTTTCTACTGAGATCCGCAGATAAATTTGACGGATCCTTTATTACGTACATAAGTAGTTTCATTAACATGTTAAGAAAACGTTTTGAGCATGTGCTTTAACCATAACTGCCAACTTTTATGCTCTTTTCTTACCACTAAAATTTGAAAGCAAAATTTTTCATATTTAATCGGCGAACTCTGCGATTCAAAAAGTCAAAATTTTTTTTTAAATTTTAGTGGTAAGAAAAAAGCGTAAAAGTTTGCAGCTATGGCTTTAACCTATAAAAGCCTAGCGGTACCATATGGTACCGGAAAAATTTCAACCATTTTTTTTGCTTGTACACCAGTATATTTTAACGGAAACATTATTTTTATTTGTTATCATAAACTTCGTGATAAAATCAAACAGAAATTGCTATTTTAAAAAAACTGGTGTGAAATGCAAGTTTTGCATTTTAAAGAGGAAAATAATTTCGGCTTTAATGGATTAAGGAGATCTTCCTTGTCAGTACAAGCAGTAACAAGGTTGCCGAAAATAAAGCATTCTAACTTTGACCGCTACTCTGTCATTTAATAATAATAATAATATATGTATTTATATATAAAAATAAATTTTATAAATAAAATTCATCAAAATGGTTTTTTATTATACATTAGGTTTTTTCTTTAAATATATATGCATTTTGGCAAGTGTTATATACATATTTAACACTAGAACGCCCGAAAGGAGTGATCCGACTCCTACCATATGATTAAACGTACTCGAACCAGAAATTCTTTCATAAAATAAGTTAAATTTAAACCACGCTGATTTACGTTAAATAAATCAGTCAAATAATTTTAAATAAAAATTCTGGTGTCGAATATTTGTATGAAACGTGAGTAAAATTTCCGGGCGTTCTAGTGTTAAAACAATGGACATTTTTAAATAAATCAAATAATTCAGGAATTCTTTACATAAGCATAAATGTTTCAACGATGTATATCTAAAGAGAACAAAAATATATTACTTTTTATATTAAAATAAAACGCACACATACACAAGAAAAGAATTACACATTTGCATCACATTTATTTTAATAGATTAATCCGAAACCAAAAAACATATTTAAAAATATTATTAGCCTTGCTTATGAATTCTTCCGTAAAAGATTTTTTAACTTAATAAAACAATATCTACTTTGGTTTAAGTTATAATTTTCAATGAGGGATCTTTTAAGAACCATTTTTCAATTGAAAAAAATTAAAGTACAAAACATCTGAAAGGAAAAGGCGTAAGAATTACAGCAAAACTAAACAAGAAAGAAAAATCATGCGTCAAGAACATATTGTGAAAAAGTTTCCAATACGTTCATAATACTGTAACAAAACTACCCTGTTTAACCCTTTATATACTGAATTATGAATTCGTGAAAATTTTATCTTCTAAAGCATTTTACGTTATTTGTTTAAACTGCATTAGAAGATTTACATAATCATTTAATAAATTTTAGAAGGATTAATTAAATTTGAATTTGTAGGGATTTTGTGCAATATTTATAACCCCCACTCAAATCTTTTATTTTAAATATTTTTCTTAGTATTTTGTAGAATTAGGAAATGTACAAATATAATAATATTATAATAGAAATATAAAAATATTTCAGGATTGAAAAACCCCCACCCCTCTCCAACGCCAAGAATGCTGAAAAGATGCAAAGGCAAAAGAAATCCTTTTAAAAATAGTTTTGTTTTGTGTAACCAATAATGCTTTTGAAACAAGATAAAGTAATTTATCTATAACTCATTCTAAACTGTGGCCCAAACAGTGGCCGTTCTGCTCTCAAAGCTGGTAGACGGGAGGTGCTCGGTTCGCTTCCGTCGGCCTAATCGTTCGGAGTTTTCCGTGGTTGTCTTCGAACCTTGGATTTCCTTGCGTAAATACGAGTTTGGTTCCCTTAGAAAGACCCCCCCCCATGGAGGGCACTCTCCCCTTTCGGACCTATATCCCTCGTGTTGATAATTGACCGTCATAAAACAACACACACATTCTAAACTGTATTACGAGTAATCGGTGTATTAAATGAATTTTATAACAAGTTATTTTAATGGCAATTATAAGTATCGTCAGTAGATAAAGGGTTAATAAGTTGAAAGGTAATATTTAAGTAAGCAATTTGAAAATACCATTTCAGGCCCAGTATATGATCTTAAATCTGTATATATATACAACATAATATGCTAAAATTTAGTTCAATCAGGAAGCGCGTAACACAGTTGAAAATTTCCCTTATGCAATTTCCGTGAAAAAACGAAAATGAGTTATTTTGTGCATTCCTGTATATGATCTATTGGATTTATACACAAGTAATATCCAAAAATTAATTAAATCTGCAAACGCATACGATGACGTAAAACGCAGTTCCAGCAGCTCATAGGCAGTACTATCACAGAATTCTTTTGTGTGAAACTGTAAATGAACGATAAAGGCTATGTAGAGCCACAAGATAGGTGATGCGGGCGGTGTCCGGCACCAGGCACCAAGCACTTGAAAGCACTGGCAGATGCTTTATCGGTGCCTTTAGTAAATAATACTGGTTGCTAAGGATGGCGGAAGAAGACGCCAAATTTAACTTCGTATTTTCATGACAAATAAAAATTGTTGGTTTCCGAATAGCACTAGTGTACTAGTCTTTTTGCACTCATAAAAACCTGTACTAGCTCAAAGGTATGTGGAACAGCTAAACCATTTGTTTTCTCTTGCGCGTTTTTCGGAATCCAAGTACATAGAGGTCTGCACGGGCCGGAATTTCCAGGCCCGGGCCCGGCCCGGTGTAAAAATTGAAAGTTCGGCCCGGCCCATTTGCTTTTTTACAGTTCTCGGCCCGGCCCGTACAAAAATCAGTAAAAGCAGGCCTGGCCCGGCCCGACACAATTTCTACAAAAAAAAAAAAATCCGTTTTTTCTCTATATACAATTTAAATTCTTTTAATGAATACTACATACATATTTATGGGAACATTTTACAGTATATTTTACATTACTATGATGTTCTCAAAACAGAAAACACACAATAGTAAACATTAACGATTACTTACAGTGTTTTAGTCATCGTGTCTACAGATATTTCAAAATAGAAATAAGGATTCATTAAAAGATTAATATAGTTCAGAATAAAGGATTAAAAACATGATAACTTTTGAAGCTGTATAATAAAAAGTATATTTGTGAAAATATTTCTCTCATTTTTAAGGCTTTTCTCAAATCCAAAGGAGCTACATTTCGACACATTTATGAATTCATTTCTTTTCGGAAACGCGTAAGAATGACAGGTATTCTTATTCAGAAGCTATGTAAATGTCGTTTTTTTTCATAGATAAAAGCAATATATCTTTCTGAAAATACTGTAAAAGTTAGCGTTTTGAATCGAATTTCCGGAAGCGATAGCACAGGAAAGGAGAAAAACGTACAGTCACGTGACAGGAATCTCTGTTATCTCTGTAAGTAATTTATCAAATATGTAAAAAGCTATTCGTTTCCAAATGCCTTCAATAGGCAAGCTTGTCAATTTTATGCCTTTATAGTTAAAAATTTTGTCAGAAAGCTTCGCATTGTTGAGCAGTGAATATGAGAACCACCTTAAGGTATATTTCCAAAGATACTGTTAAGAGAAGTTCATTATCACTATTAATACTACAAAACACAATGACTGTTCCACACATCCTGAGATCGATTAAGACCAGTTCCGTCCCGGCACGAGTCTGCTGAAAAAAAAATTAAACTCGGAATCAGACATTTTGTAACTGTACGATGCCGATCTCTACGATGGACATGTTACATTTCTGTACTGATGTTGTTAAACTCGCATCGGCTCGTGACGCACATTTATACTTCTCGAGAAAATCATATTTACTGAAAATGGCTCGTATTTTATCTGCTTCACTTAAATTCTTATATCGGGCCGACAGGCCCGATTAATTTTTTTGCCGGCCCGGCCGGGCCCGTTTATTTTGTCTGTCGGCCCGACCAGGTCCATTGGAAAAATTGTCCTAATTCTGCCGGCCCGGCCCGTTTTGAAATTCGCCTTCATTCCGCCGGGCCCGGTACGGGCCTCGGGCCAAGCCCGAGCCCGTGCAGACGTCTACAAGTACATTTAACTCATGATTAATTTAAACATAATTATTCTAATTGGTAAATATTTTTTTTTTTAAATTGGTCATACGAGTTGTAATTTTCCAACTGAGCGAAAAAGTTTCCAGGCAAGGGTTTGATACATGTTCCTTGACTTAGGCTGCCAATTTTATAACAACAGAACTATGCTGGACAAATCCTTCTGACACAATTCACTTAGACAACCTTTTTAATAATTACATATGTTCTGTTATTTGAAACAGCTCAACTGAATAAATCACAGATAATGGAAATAGAAGTAAATGTTGGATACGTAATTAGACTTCAATAATTTGAACACAATTATTCTAATTGGTAAATAAATCATCCGAGTTGAAATTTTCCAACTCAGTGAAAAGTGTCCAGGTCGGGATTTGAACCAGAGACTTTTTATTAAACCATGGTCCTTCTCTAGAATCAGGCTTTTCTAGTGGTAGTTGGAAAGCTACCACTAATTTTTGAGCAGAAAAATTTGACAGAAATTTCGCGATTAACTTAAACAAAGATTACATTCCGGAATTTATGGTGGCAATCGCCTTTCAGGGTAAAAATGTTAGAGACGTCTATTTCCATGTTTATACATGGAAAAAAAATGCTTAGTAAAAAAAAAATGTATGACTATTGCCTTTGTATTGCTTGGGATTTTTCATCTTCATCTCAACCGTTTTGAACGTAAGCAATTTAACATTTCAACATTTTTTCTGTTTTTTTAAGTAATTAATGTGTTTATTTTTTTAATATAATTATATTTCTTATTTTTAATCATATCCTAAACGCTTTTATATCTTTAATTATATTTAATAGTACACACTCTTAACTGGAAGCATCAGTAAAGATGAAGAACGTCTTTATTCATAAGATGACGCTGGCTTTCACTTAAACAAAAACTTTCTTTTTTTTTAGTACACCATTTTTCTAGGAATACGTCACTCCCCGTTTGAACACCACCCTAGTCCTACAAGCTCCATGAAAATGGCGGATGTCGTAGGCGGATTATTTTTAGCGTTTGTACGGCCCCTTGAGTTTTAATACCAATAAATTTTCCCCATCTTAATTTTAAAAATTAAATAAAGATGAAGAAATCTTTTAGAAAATACCGGTGCCCAAATTCTAGGGACCATACATATGCTGAAAAAAACCCGCCTACGACCGCCAACATTTTTGTGTTAGCGCGCAGGCATTGTTCTCAGAAGGCGATGGTTTGAAGCAGGTTAGAGAGCTGTAGCAAACATGGATATAATCTTGCTGGGCTCGAGCTACTCTTACAGTACATTTGAGACGGGCCTGAAATTATTTTTTTAGCTCGTGCCGGGCTGGAAAATTTTTTGTAAAAGCAATACAGTCATTCAGTGTAACTTTGATCCACATTTTCTCTATTTTCATATGCCACACTCTTATTTTAAGAATATTGTTGCAACTAGGGGCATAAAGGGGAAGAAATGATCCTAAACTATCGTATGACTATCAAAAATTAAGGAATAATAATGATAACAGCAATAAAAAATTAATTTTTAACCCGGTTCAAAGCTACCCAGCCAT
This sequence comes from Maratus speciosus, assembly GCA_963932465.1. Classification (NCBI taxonomy): domain Eukaryota; kingdom Metazoa; phylum Arthropoda; class Arachnida; order Araneae; family Salticidae; genus Maratus; species Maratus speciosus. The sequence goes on from OZ010787.1 coordinate 56,053,042, forward strand.
TTATTATTGTATACAAAGTATTGTAGTTAGGACAACTTTGAACCCCAAAAAATGTTTTCAGATATGTAAAGACTCCGAATTTACATTTCCCAACATCACAAGATTTGTATAATTTATGATATTACAACAAATATTAGGCCAAGAAAAGTGGAAGAAGAGAACCATGAATATTTAGAAGTAAAAAATAACTGTTTATTGTTCATATAAAACATAAAAATGCAGTGGAAAACAATTTTCAATGTTTTACCTCAATAATACATCCATAGTTACAGTAATGCATACTGTACTAGTATTATTCAAACAAGAATAAAAAATGTCGAATGTATGAAATATCAAATTTAAGTAGCTCCATCCCTAATAACGCCTTTAAATGAATTTTATGTATTTTACACATATTTGTAAAAATATTTACATGTGATATCTAATGCACACTTTCGGCATTTATATAAAATATACGTGCAAATATGGGACATTTTTGGCAGTAGCACCTATAATCAGTAAATTATAAACATCAGTATAACTTTGATCCGGCTCAAAGTTATCCTGAAAATGTGGTAAAATGTTAGTGCCTTCTTAAATTACATTTTAGTAACTATTAATAAATAAATAATCACAAAATATTAACACATTTACAACATTTAGATAATAATATGTCTGATAAATGAGTATATTGTTACTTACTATGAAAATTTAACTGATTTACAACAACTTCAAAACAGCATTCAAAATTAACTTGAAAACGGTACTTCACAAAAATAGTTAGATGATGCAATTAATTGCACATAATGTTGCTAATTTATTTTCTAAAATAAAGAGTAGAAATACCAGTTTAGAACCTTGCCAACAGAACACAGTTCTGGAGTTTATTTAGTCTTTTGGAGTCAAAAATATTGAAAATTAGGAGGTGGTGCAAGGTTATACCTCATGGTTCAAAGTTAACCTGAATGACTGTAGTGATGTTGTACATCTCTGAAAGGAATAATTTAAACCACAATTACATTTCTTCTCTCACTTGCAGAGCTGCCAAATCTTCAGATTTTCAACTACCACTATTGTTAAATAGAATATCTCGCTTTATTTAATGCACAAATTCTGCGATTAAATAAAACAAATAGAAATAAATAATCTGGACTATTACACCATCAAAGAGTTATTGCAAAATTTTTGTGAAAAACAAATCGCAATTTTACTGCATGGTGTATAAACATTCATGGATAATTAAAACTTATGCAAACATTAAAAGGAGTATGCATAGCTGCCAAATTTACGCTTTTTTCTTACCACTAAAATTTAAAAGAAATTTTTGATATTTTTAATTGCAGATTTCGCAGATTGAATAAGAGAAAACGTTCTTTTATATTTTAGTGGTAAGAAAAAAGCGTAAAAGTTGGCAGCTATGATAATGTTAAAGTTGTTTCAATTTAGTTCACTTTGAAAGTGTTGAAATTTAAGTATATATCTATATTTAAATCTCTACTAAACTAATAATAATTATAAATTTTAAAACTGGTTTTTTTTTAACATATTCAATGTTACTTTACTAAAAACAAATTTTAAGTAGTTTATTTCAATTAATTTTTGGCCCCACCAGTGGCTGAGAGGTTCTGCTCTCGAAGCTGGTAGACGGGAGGTGCTGGGTTCGAACCCAATCGCGCCCGTCGGCCTAATCGTTCGGAGTTTTCGCGGTTTTCTTCGAGCCGTGGATTTCCATGCGTTAATACGGATTAGGTTCCCTTAGAAAGACCTCCACGGAAGGCACTCTCCCTAGGGCCTATATCCCTCGTGTAGATAATTGGCCGTCAACAATCAACCCAACCCAACCCAATTAATTTTTGTGAACAATATTAAAGAACTAAAAAAATATGTATACTTAAATAATAATGATTCATTATTAAATGTGTTCCCCATTTTATAACTATGTTGTTAATTAATTATTGATAAAAGGGAGGACTTTCGTTCAGAGGTCTGCACGGGCCGAAATTTCCAGGCCCGGGCCCGGCCCGACTCATAGAAAAGAAATTTCGGCCCGGCCCGGACCGTAGTAAAAAAATATTGACCCGGCCCGGTAGAAAAGTTAAAAGTTCGGTCCGAGTGAATTGCTACAAAACATTGATTTTTACGTCGATTTGGTTAAAAATTTAACTCTTACGAGGAGTTCTGACCAAAAGTATTTATCTTAACTTTTTTTTCATGTTTGTAAACTTCATTTTTATATAAGTACCGCAGGCTGCGATATTTATTTTTTTAATGACTCGCTACTTCTTCCATGTAAATGTTTCAATTATCATTAATATTGTTAATCCATATTCCATGCATTGAATTGTTAAAAATCTGAAAAATGCTATACAGTAAAATCTTCTAAGACTCAATTACATAGAAAAGAAAAAAAATGCGTTATAGACAAGTTCCCGTCATAGCAAATGGTAAATGTATTATATATTCTTTTCTTTCGTAATAGCATATTAATTTTGCATGGATCAACACGTTTTTCAGTTTAAAACAGGATTTCGTCATAGGCAGGTTCCTTTTAACATGTTTTACTATATTTTAATTTAGCCATAGTTTAATTAGCGTAGAAATTTACTATTCTTTAAAAAGAATAAATGTTAATGTTTAATTGTAGAATAATGGCGATCCAAATATGTATGCATATTTTGCAAAAATCTTTGAGCCAGGCTTAATTTTATTGACCTTTGAACGAACAGGTCACGCCGAGACAATGATTTTCATACGGGCTGGCTCAAAACTAGGACTGAAAATTTTAGGCCGTGAAGACTATAAAAGAAAACAGTCCCGGCTCTGTACAGAAAAAATAAGTTAGGCCCGACCCAGCCCGATTCTTCCGGAAAAAGTAAGGCCCGAACCCGGCCCGGCCCGTAAAGAGTAGTCATAGGCGCTGCGGGCAGGGCTCGGGCTTCGAGCTTCGGGCCGGCCCGTGCAGATCTCTACTTCCATTCGGTGTATACCCGCCAACTTGGATTTTTTTTCGCCAAGGATTGGCGAAAACTGGGGGAGTTTTGAGAGGTGGCGTCATCTAGTGTTTTTATTGGAAATAACGGTATGTTTTGGTTTTGGACTTAGTTTTTTCATTGTAATATATGCATGAGCCTTGACACTAATGAATGAAAATCATAGGCGTAACTAGTGGAAGGGGGGGGTCAAATCATACAATAAGAAAGCCATTCATCATTCTCCCCCACCCCGTATCGGAAGAAAATCTAATCCTTTCTTTGAAATAGTGGATTAGCCTAGGGATGATCCCTATAAGAATCCATTTGCTCCATGCCTGTATGGAGTGGAAGTGGGTTTTTTAATTTATTTATCAGGTACACTAATGCGCGAACCGCATATGTTCAATAAATATGCGCCAAATCAGCTAATGTGTTAGTACTACATAGGCTTCTCCAATAAAAGGGACTTATTCTGTAATCTTTCTGAGAATTTTTTTTCTTTTCTGATACACTTTTTTCTTTGTAAATAACCATATGCGTTAACTAAGTGCTATCTATTTTCATATAGTGACAAATTTCATAAATAAATGGTACACTATCAAATAAATCTGAAGATATTAAAGTGTAGTCGAATAAAAGAAAGAAAGAAGGAAAGAGATACATTTTATCACCTCATTGTACAATTGAAAAAAAAAAAGAAATAGACAGTTATGTCTTTTTTTGAAGTAGGCAATTATGTCTTTCTTCAATGTGTGTTGTCTTAAAAAAATTATTATTATTATTATTGTTATTATATATAATGAAAAAATGTTTAGGGGTCATCTTCATACTGAAATTGTTTCAAATTTCAAACGCTAAAATTTTCAATGCGACACCTTATTTTGACATTATTTAGTTTTCTCGTTAAATTTCAACTTAGGGTATCAAACTGGCAGTCATTCGTGCCAGTAGTGTACAATTTATAAATATTTAAAATTTTGAACTCTAAATGTTAAATGTATTTTAATCGTTTCAAAGCAGATTGCAATGCAGTTAGTTCTTTAAGCATAACTCCAGAACTATTTTTCAGAATAAGCTGTGATTTTATAATCCACATACTTGAAGCATTTATAAATCGATTTTTTTTTTTTTAGCAAAGAACTTAGATTACAAATCCTAATTCCTTCCGAAAAAAAAAAAAATGTAATTAATTTTCAAAAAAAAAAAAAAAAAAAAAATATATATATATATATATATATATATATATATATATATATATACATATATTAACTTTTTGTAAAATTAAACCATTATATTTAAAAAAACCATTCTAAACCATTACAAATTATCAACAAAAATTGTGAATGTATAAATAAAGGAATTTATTCAAGTTAAAAATGTCAAGTTAAAAATTATGTATAAAGCATCATATACGAGTAAATCTATGAAACAGATCCCCGTAACAAGTACAGTATGGATTTGAAATCACAGTAAACATATGAAAAATGGAAATTTGTGGAACAAAGGGATTTATATATGAATTGCAATGTATGAATTTTTTAACGGAAATCGATTTCTATAAGCTTGCTAATATAAAGCACAAGAGTTATGCTTATATAATAATTACAGATCATTCCACCAACTAGTTCTTTCTTGAGTTATGCGTAAAACAAATTACTAGCAATGCAATCTCTTGTAATGATTACAAATGAATGAATTGAAAAAATGAAAACCTTCATATTTTCATATCCCAGTAAGTACGTCTTTAAAAAAACTCAAAATATACGATTTTTTTTTTCAATGCCGGTGCAATCTTCTGTTAACCTTCCGTCTACCAGACGGGTCCATTGGACCCGACATGTACATTCAAAATATTTATTCAAACCAGAAATTTCTTCAAAACAAACTAAATGTATAAATCAGACAATAATAAGTTAAATAAACAAATTAAATAGTTTTAAGTAAAAATTCTGGTGTAGAATGTTTTTATAAAACTTGAGTAAAATTTCCGGTAGTTCTAGGGTTAAGGCTGTTCTCAACTGCTCTGCTCAACAAGCGCAAAACATTTTGACATAATTACAAATTTTTCAACGGAAAGATATAAAATTGGAAAGTCTGACCATGGTAGCGATTTGAAATCGAACTGTGTTTTCGTTTTTTGATCAATAAATTACCTACTGAGTTATAAACGATTTCGATGACAATAATGTTTTTCACCCTTTCTTGAGTGGTTATTCCACGTTCGTGCGAAATTTGGTTCAAGACGTCCCCTTTGACACTATTTTCTGAAAAATCTATTGCATTTGCAAAACAGTGAGAAAAACAGCTCGATTACATAGTTTCTGAACAACAACACCCTGCTAGTTTCATGCATTTCCGAACAAAAATAAATTAAAACTTATGTCATAAAGTTGCCCTCTTGAATTTGAGAACAGCCGTAAGCATGCGATAATAAAACATATATATTGATTAAGCACGTTTTAATTGAATATACTTTAAATATTCTGTATCATATAACTATATCATAAACTGTAATGCTAAAATATTCTGTATAATATAAATATAACATAAACTATGATGCTAAAGTTTTATTATTTTCATAATAATACAGTGCTTTATTATGGTACACATTATTATGAAAATAATAAAGAGCACACGCGCAAACTGGTAAAATTGAAAACGAAGCATTTTAGGTAGATTTCGTATGAAATACTACCTATTGGCGTCGTTCCTATGTTGGAATTTCTGAAAAATTTTTGCAGATCTACACCGATCATGACCCCTAGAGCCCAAAACCACCCTCAGTAAAAAACTTTATATATATATATATATATATATATATATATATATATATATATATATATATATATATATATATATGTGTGTATGTATGTATCTACCTATGTATATCACTTTCTTCTGGACACGATAACTTCCACAATTCTGCACCAATCTCTTCCAAACTGATACATAAAATCTCGGTCAAGTTCGTTAATGGGCAAAATCGGACCAAGGGGATGGAAATATGGAGGGGTTTTGTGAAAACCAAAAACCCCCCATAACTTCTTAATTTTTGTACATATCGAATCAGTTTAAAGTTTTTATTACTTCTAAAAATAGGGCCAAAAATTTATGTATCACAGATTTTTCATAAATTTAAAAATGGGCTCAAGGGTCGCAAAAAATAGGGTTTTTGGGGAAAAAAATTTCATAACTTCGTCAATTCTCAAGATATCAAATCCAATTAATTTTATCATGAATCTCCTTAACATTATCTAGAACTTTTATATTCACAAGTTTTTGATGGGACCAATTCGTACCGCAAAAAAAAATTAAAAACGAAAACAAAAAGGGCGTTTGAAGAAGAAAAAAATCCATAACTCCGTCAATTCAAAAGATATAAAATCCCCATGAATTTATCATATATCATTTTAATATTGTCTACAACATCTATATAGACAAGTTTTGGATAGGACCAATTCTTACAGCAAAAACAAATTAAAAATTACACAGCGGTTGAAGAAAAAAATCATCTTAGTAAGGGTGTATTCAAATCCAAACTGCTTATTTTCTGACTCATTTTACAATTCATTTTTACTCTCAAAGGCTTCCAATTGGTACATTTTCTTACTCAGAAACTATATAATGTATCATAATGGTCAATTTTTTGATAGAGGCAGAATATATTTTAAAACATGCTGGCAAAGTGGGCCTTTTGAACCGAATTTCCCGAAGCGGATTGTGTTGGACAAATCATCGTATTAAGGGAGCATTCAAATCCAAACTGCTTATTTTCTGACTCATTCTTAAATTCATTTTTGCTCTCAAACGCATCCAATTGGTAGATTCGCTTATTCAGAAACTATATAATGTACCGTAATGATCGATTTTTTGACAGAGGCAAAATATATTTCAAAAAATGATGTCAAATTGGGCATGTTGAACGGAATTTCCCGAAGGTATTGTGTTAGAAACGAAAAATATTGTCTTACTGAGAAAATAATTGTTTATATATCAAGTTTTAATTAATTGAACGAAAATTAAAAACACAGGTCGCTTATAAATCTCTTCAAAAATCACGTCAACAAGTTTCATGTTTTTCCTATTAAAAATGAATCTGGAGTTATGCTAGAAAATTTCGAGTTGTTGAGCATGGAAAAGTATTTTTTTTAATACCGCCCTAACATGATTCTGATAAAACCAGTTATTATATAAAAATGAAATAAAAACTCGTTAAAAGCGGCCAGATAAAATTGTTAAAGTGGGTTTATCTCTAATCATGATTTGGTTTTTGTTTGTGAAATTAGTATACTTAACTTCGAAATCTACCTCCGCCTGTAGGCCGGGCCGGTAGGGATTTTTTTTTTTTTTCAAACTCAATTTAGAACTTAAAATTTTGAAGTGAAAAAACGTATAGATCAAAGCAGCAATTCAGTGTGTAAACCAGACATTTCAACTAGAGATCGACCGAAAATTCGGTTCGTTCTCGTTTTAGGCTGAAAATCGGAGTTTCGGCGAAAATGTTGCCAAAAATTCGGCCGGATCGAAACTCGTCCGAAATTATTTTTATTCCCAAAATCTCGTTTCTTTCTTTGGAAATTTTTAATATGACTCATTGATTTGAGCTGTATCGGCTCAAATGGGACACTCTTTATTTATTGCTGTGTACTTCACTGTTTATAATTATCAGTCATGACTGAATTAACATGGGAATGAAATTATAAAGCAAAAAATGCATGTATGACTAAACTTTGAAGATGTTTTTCACAAGCTCATTAAAAGCTGCAGACTTAACAGTAGTAGATTTGAAACCGCAGAAGTGTTTCGAATACCCTTTGAATATAGTATAATGGAATAATGTTACAATATATTGTAGTATAACAGATTATCCTTTACAAAAATCATTAAAAAGGGTAAATGAAGGTATGTATACCTAAAACATTTTTTAATTAGATGAAATTCATATAATTAGACACTGACTTAATTATATTTTATTTTATATGAAAATAAAAGTTTAGACCAGAGGCACAGAGAGTCAACTAGGGCCACACATATAATAATTACACATATAATTAATCGATAATTATGTATGTATTAATTACTTTTAAAAAATTGGACATTTTCCTTTTCGGCCGAAAAGAGCAAGATTACCAAAGTTCGGTTTCAGTTTCTGTTTCGGTCTTAAACACTCGTTTCGGTCAATCCTTAATTTCAACTAATATGTATAAAATTCAAACTGGATACTTGCTGAGGCAGTCATAAATACATTTTTGTTATTAACAGCACAAAACTGGCAAGCGTGTTTTTATAAAAAATATTGCGAAATCTAATAGCGTTTTTCCTTTTCTTATAAATGCAAACAAAGTGTCAGAAACGGGTGTTAAAGTTGGCAATTTGAACGGAATTTACCAACAAAAGTTGTTATAAGAGAGTAAACACCTGTAACTCGATTAAATATATTTTTTGAAAAATGAGAAATAAAATTCGATTCCAAATCACTTGAATTTCTGCCCAGTTTCACACTTTTACGTTAAAAGAAAGTCTGTGAATGTGCCGGAAAATTTCGCGTAATTGGTCACTGAAAAATATTATTTAGAAAACTACATTTAAACGGAATGTAGGTGTAGATGATGTTGTGCAGCATTTCACTAACCAAAATTCAGGGCACTACCAATGATGTCATCATATTTATACAAAGCAAAGTTAATATGATCAAAGTCTCGCTAATGTATCTTCATTATTGTTAAATTTGTGAACTAAAATGTCTATTTTTTACTAAACAAGTGAATTGTGGCCTATATCCCTTCACAAGTAAAACTGAAAGTTTATTCCATTAGTTTTAAAACACCTTGTATATTCTTAAAAGTAAAAGCAAAATATAGATATTGCTTGCCAGCGCAATTTAAAACGTCCTTTATAAATCGGCCGGAGTAAAATGTAAAAAAAGAAAAAAAAAGAGAGAGAGACAGAAAAGAAAAAAAATCTTGTTCAATTGTTATTTTTTGAGCATGTGTTCTATCTATTCAGTTCGGTTCTTTCCTAATAAATAACTAAATAATTGTCAAATGTTAACTGTAATTCCTTCCAGCCAATTATAATAAGCTCCTTGAAAAGTTGATAAGGAATTATTTCTTAACTAGTTGGATGTGCACTGTAAAAAAACCACTGTAAATTTGCCAGAACAAACTCGATCACAGTGAATGTGCTGTATCTTTCTTTGGTTTCCTGACTATATTAAAATGGAAAATACAGTAGTTGCTTAAAATTAACAGCACAATGTGCTGGCAATTTGGACGCATTTTTTTACAGCACAAACTGCTGGCGTCCAAATTGCCAGCACATTGTGCTGTTAATTTTACACAACTACTGTATTTCCCATGTTAATGTAGCCAGGAAACCAAAGAAAGATACAGCACATTCACTGTGATCGAGTTTGTGCCCGAGATGAACAGTGTCGTTTTTTTTTACAGTGTGCCAATCCCAAAACTTTCTTCTATCTTATACATCTTAATATTTCAAAACCTAGTTACACATGTTAATACTTCAATATTATTAGTTCAATACTATACCAACTTTGATTTTCATCTTAAATTTCTGCTCCAGTCAATTAAACGGACTAAAAATGAGTTAATCCATAGCTGCCAACCTTTACGCTCTTTTGCTACCACTAAAATTTAATAGAGATTTTCGCCTTGTTTAATCGTGAGATTTCGCCGATTAAATAAGACAATATTTACTGTAAAATTTTAGTGGTAGGAAGAAAGCGTAAAAGTTGGCAGCTATGGTTAATCTATATCATGATATTTGTTAAAATTATTAATTTTTCCTTATTCTGTTGTTATCGGGTGTTTGCGAATAGCCGGGCTTAGCAGGAAGAAAGTTCCCGCTGCTGCACGAGCCGCCGATGTACAATAGAACTACGAAAAATCAAGAAAAGTATACAAAAAACGCTATCACAGAGCCCCTTTATCGCGCAATATTTCCAAATTCGAGGAGGACTTGTTGGCCAAAGCCAAAAACATGCACAAAAATTTTGGTTCAATTGTATGCATAATTTTATACACTGTTCGATGGTAGAATAATGAAAATGGCACAGAGATCGCAATTATAGCTACCCCTTCTGGCGAAACTTTTTCAAGTTCAGGGAGAACTTGCTTGCCATAGCCAGAAACATACACAAAAAATTTGGTTCAATTATATGCATAACTTCATACTCTTTTCGATGGTACAATAATGAAAATGGTACAGACATCGCAATTATAGCGCCCCCTACCGGCAGAATTTTTCCAAATTCAGGGAGAACCTTCATGCCATGACCAAAAACAAACACAATAAATTTGGTTCAATTCTATGCACACCTTCATACACTTTTCGATGGTACAATATTCAAAATGGCACAAAAATTGAAGAAAAATCGCTATTACAGCACCCCCTACCGCCAATTTTTTTACAAATTAAGGGAGGACCTCCTTGCCATAGCCAAGAACTCAAAAAAATTTTTTTGGTTCAATTCTATGAATAACTTCATACACTTTTCGATGATACAATATTCAAAATCGCTATTACAGCGCCCCCTACCGGCGAATTTTTCAAAATTCAGAGAGGACCTGCTTGCTATAGCCAAAAACTTAAAATAAAAATTTGGTTCAATTCTATGCATAACTTCATATACTTTTGGATGGTGCAATTTTCAAAATCGCACAAAAATCACTATTACAGTGCCCCCTACCGGCGATTTTTTTCCAAATTCAGGGAGAACCTGCTTGCCATAGCCAAAAACTTAAAATAAAAATTTGGTTCAATTCTATGCATAACTTCATACACTTTTTGATGATACAATGGCGACAGACAGACGGACAGTCACACGGACATACAGACATTTTCTATAAACATGTTTTTGGGGATCTCTGACCCCTAAAACGTGTAAATCCGTCGAAAACCGGAAGTCGAAAAAAATTTCTATTACAATACTTTCTTCTATTGAAGATAGAAGAAAGTAAAAATCAATGATGGTTTTAGAAAAAGAAAAGTTCCCTTAGATTAATATATATATATATCACCATTAAATAAACATTACCGACGACCAACAAAAACTGTGAAATTATGAATAAAATGACATTAACAAATACAGCCCCCCCCCCCCCCAACACACTTAACATAGATTCCAAAAACATAGTAAAAAACATCAGAAATTGAATAACATAAATGGAATGATGGAAATTTGTAGAACTTAGACAGAATCTTCGAGTCCCAAATGCTTTCAATTCCACAAATAAAATGTGTCATTTCATCTTCATATTAGCCATAAATTAGCTAAAGAGTGTGAATTTGGGACTAAGACACACAGAAAACCGAGAAATAAACCATTAAACACCAATTAAGTTCAAAATGTATTTTTTAGAATAAAAGAAAATTTCATTTATTTATTTTAATCCACCGAGAAAAATACAAAATTTAAAGTTTTATTAATTGAACAAGTTTTAAGAAAGTTTTTCTCAAATAATAATTCAAAGTATTTATTTTTAACACTTTCCAACAAATTTGAAAGTGTTTTTGACTTCGGTTTGCCTGTCCATCTGTACGCGCTCTAACTCTCGTAAATGTACTCGGATTGCTTTGAAATTTTTGGATGTTAATGACGTTTACTATAGCACTAACCCTATTTCAAATTAAGTTTGTATCATGTTTAGTTCATCTACAGGGACAGTCAAAAGTATTCCGTTATATTACGGCCAATGGGAAAAAATCGTTTCAAATTATTTTTAATGATGTTACACACATCCAAACATAACAAAATTTATATACATTTATGAAGTGCACTAAAATATTCATTCTATAGAATATGCAGTACAAAGAATAGTTATTATTCATTTACAGGGACACACAAAAGAATTCCGTTACATAATGATATGGGGGGGGGGGGAAATTGTTTGCGGCGTATTTTAATTATGTTAAACTATTTCATATATAATGAAATTTATATACGTCTCTGAGATTTACTATAAGTTATTTCAAGTATAATACGAGGTGCAGAGCATTTACAGGGACACACAAAAGATTTCAGATCATATTGTATCAGCAGTACTGAACGTTAGCTGTAATTGCTGGAAATGCATTTTCAATTATGATATGCGCTTTTATGTTTCACTATATTTATGCATACTACATGGTATGTATAAAAGCTATAATTTATATACAGGGCTACACAAAAGAATTCATAAGGGCTACTGGATATGAGCGCAAATTGCTTAAAGGTGGTTTATAAATGAGTTATGCACTTTTACGCTCAACTGCATTTAGTTTATTAAGAAATGTTTGTAGAATATAGATAAAATGATATACAGGATCACGCAAAGTATTGGATACATGCCGTCTATGGATGATAATTTCTGGAAATATCATTTCAGTAGTTTTAAGAGTGTTTTAGTTTGAATTAAATTTTAGCTAAATAGTGGCGTGAAATAAAGGTACTAGGTAAACTATAGGGCTGTACAAAGGTATTTAAGTATGTTTCTATGTATTAGTAAAAATTGCTGAAAGAGAAATTTCAACCTGTTATGCGTTTTTTTTGCTAAACTAAATTTTCCCATTATATCGTATATATATCAACATACAGATGAAATATAGGGCTGTTCAAAAGAATTGTGATACATATTTGGCTATGGACGGTACCTTCTTAAATCAATTTTGAACGTTTACTTAGTTATCTTATTTACCACATTTTACTAAATAACGAAGTTTTGTTAAAGCTTTCAGGGAGTGTTGGAAAGTGTTTCATAATCTATGCCGTACGCATGATTTTTCTTTCTTGTTTTAATATACCAGAGGCTATGCCCGTTACGAACTAAGCCCTCGAATCCCTGTCCAAACCTCGCCGTATTGTTAAACATGGTAATTTGAGTTGTTTCAAACAATAAAATCTCATTATAGTAGATTGAATGATATTCCACAAATGAAAATGAAGTCATATTTAACAGAATATTGTAACACATGAAATCGACAGGTGCTTTCATGCAGATACTATGCGATCGAATGTTTTCCATTTTGTAATAAAAGCAAAAGATCATTCATAAAATTCTGTCAAACGAAAATCTGTCCTCACGTGGAAACAATCGCTTATAAATATATAAGTAACTCATTGATCAAAAATTGATTCGATTCCAAATCGCTTCAATAGTCAGGCCTGCAAATGTCATGCTTTTGCATTTAAAAATGTATCCGTAAATATGTAAAAGTTCCGTGTTGTTGACGGACATATTTCTTTGATAAAGTCCTTAAAATGTGACCTAATCTTAGATTTCAGATTAGTTCGGATGATAAACCTGACATCATTTTCAAAAGAAAAGATCAATTTCATATATGGAACTAAAACAAGTTAGTGTGATTGCGTCAGTATGATGTCATATTCAGCAAACTTTAGCTTGCACATAAAGTTCCCAAAATTTATTAGTTTATTAGCCCCCGGTACGGTATGCTATTTCTTTCTCCCAGCTTATTTTGTGCCGTCTCCAAAAAATAGCGTTACCTTACAGAAGCCAACCGTAAAACAAAGCAGTACGATTAAATACTCTATAGCATTTTTTTAAACTTCTAAGCATTGCACATTTTCAATTTTTATGCCGTCGTATTGAAAAAAAAGTACTTTTAAATGCAATTTGTTTGAAAACTGCATCTCCATTTATTTTTGAAATATTAATTTTTCTGTAGTTTTTTTTGAGCTATTTGCTTAATATTGGCAACGGAAGTACTCCATTTCTGTAGGAAAGTAAAGGAAAAATGGTTGTAAAATATTAATTATATATTTTTGTTGCCATTTTTCATAACAACCGAAAGAAAATGTAATTAAAATACGTGCTAATATTGAAAAGATATAAACGAATGATTTCTGTTAAAACATGGGGCTATTATAAACTATGTTTAATTTTAAGTACCTGTTAATGTTACAAACAAATGAAGGCCTATGAATCTTTAGATAGCCTTCTTCAGTTCCTTTAATGACGGCATCTTTTTGCTGCATTTGTGTATTATTTTGCGATAGTGACGTCCTATGCTATGCATGCTTTACTGTAGCTGTTTTAGAGTGGATCGTAAATGTGGAATTCTTAAGCGGATGCGAATGACATCATTTTACCTAAAATAAAAGCTTGTGCTTTAAGTCTTAAAACTGAAATATGTTTTGTACTATTTATATATAGGGGAGGTGGAGGATAAATGGGACATTTCAAAAAAATATTTTTTTATATTTTTTTATTTAAGTTACAATCAATATTATATATCACATTTCATACATTAGGTATTTGCCAACATATATGAACAATATTTATTCTAGATTATGATTTATGCATAAAAATATTATGAAATAAAAAAAAACGTCCCCCCCTGTCCCAATCATTCCCACAGCAGGGATGAATGGGACACTAATAGGGATGGATGGGACACAAAGATTTTCCTCCCTGTATTCAATTTTACCAAATTAAAATTTATAATTATAACCTTATATGAAAATTATATTTGTAATATATGATTTTACAGCACGAATCGATATGTTTTTTTTTTTTTTTTTTTTTTTTTTTTTTTTTTTAATAACTTCTTTTATTGCAGTTTTAACTTTTAATGCGGACTTCGGCTATCAACCTGTTCTTTTTTTCCACTTATGAGGCATTTTAGATTTAAAATGAAAGTGCAAAATGTCCTTTAAATATAGCATAGCTAATAATTTTCAATCATAACTTATTAATTAATATTAATTAAATGTATCGTAGAAACATGCAGAACGGAAATTATTGTGTCGATTGGAAAGTCATGTCGTGTTGGGAAAATCAATTCGTACCGGAAAACTCTGCCCGATAATTATTAGACATTAGATATCGGAATCAATGTCTAATAATTAAATGATTGAATTTTCCGGTACGAATTGATTTTCCCAACACGACCCGACTTTCCGATTGACCCAATATGTTAGGGGTGGGGATTTATTTGTGCAACATTTCAAAATTCAATATAATTTCCCCCATTTGATCAATACACATATACTATTTTTATCAATTTTATCTATTTTGATTAAGTTTTAGTACCAATTTTTTGATAATCCATTAATAATTATTACAATACAATAAGTAACACTCAGAAATTTTAAACAATAACAACTCATATAATACTATTTAATACTATTAACTGACGTAAATTATTGATTTATCATCCTATATAATACTATTTAATTAATAAATAAAATTTTCAACATCTCTAGGGAGGAGTGAGAATGTCCCATTCATCCCCATTTGAAATGTCCCAATCATCACCATGATGCATAATATCCCTTCTCAGTCATTTTACCTCAAAAATTATTTTGTCACAACGGTTACTATTCATTCATTTTAATTACTGATATTGAACCTTAAAATAAATAACTACAACATAGCTTAATTTTTTATATTGTATAAGATATTTCACATCTTCAAATGTAAAAAAAACTTACTTTTAAGCAGAGATTTCAGAAAATGCAACTTTGAAGGAAAATGAAAACAGCAATGTGGTCCTACTTTTAGTTCTGAAGCACACTGTGGTAAAGGTATATGGGGTTAGGAAGCAATTTAAAATAAATGTTTATTGCCTGAAATATTGAGAATGTCCCATCCATTCCTTGTCCTATACATCCCCTAGCTCCCCTACATATATATTTTTTTTCATCGGGGGCGACACTAAATTCTGAAAAAGCAGAATTCCTGTTTTCTAGTTTCTATTTTTTTTTCTATTCCTTGATATCAAAATAAGCAATAAATAAAAATGAAACCAGGACATTTTAAAATAATTTATGGAAATGATGCACTTATCTCAAACGCATAGACAATTATGTTGGTGAAAATGACATAAATTCTCAAAAGAAAAAATGCCTTTTCATCCAAAAAAATGTGCATCAGCACAGATTGTTTAGAACAATTTTAATTAAAATTATATTATATAATTTTTATATTCCATTATAATGAAGTTTTTTTAAAGAAATGTATTTGATAAAAGTTCTCAACAAAAAAAAAACTTCGCGGATCGTAATTTCTGTAAAAACTTTATGGCAGAGTTTAAATGAAACGGAATAAAAAGCTAAAATATCTGTTTAAAAAAGAGAGAAACACAGCAGGACCGAAACTAGCCTTTTTTTTCGCCAGTGGCAAACATGGATTTTGGCGCCCCCCCTCACCCCCCTCCTCCTCACGCACAATGAAATCTATCGACCCCAATTACCCTATGCAAAAAAATCCTTAAAAAATAAAAATCAATTAATAATAAGTAAAATGCTAGCAAGAAATATGTAAACAACGCTCCCATAGGATTAACATTAGCTTGAGCTTTAAGAGACTACACTAGTCACGCGAAGAAACTGGATCACTAATGTTAAACCTATGGGAGCTTTCTTTTAAAATTTCTCACTTGCATATTAATAGTTTTAAATGATTTTTTTCTTACTTAGAATAATGAATTCAAACCGGGTTAGTGTTTACTTTTTCGATTTTGATTGAAGATTTTTTTTTTTTATATAAAGTTACTTTCACTTTCACAAATTTGAAAAGAACGTTCCCATAGGTTTAACATAAGCTTGCGATTTTCTTTGTATTTCATATATATATATATATATATATATATATATATATATATATATATATATATATATATATATATATATATATAATAAATTTGAAATCCCAAATATATGAAGAAATTGATAAAGTTCTAAAGATGATTTAGAAATGAACATATGAAACCAGTATGTAATATAAGAAACTATGAATGACACACAGAATCATCAAAGGACCTTGTGAGTTCATTCATAGAAGATGCGTTATTTCATCCAATTTTGTCGGCATTAAGCCTAAAATGACAAAATTTAGCTCCTTATAACGCAAACATTACAGAAAATAGATAATAAACAGCTAAGAGATCCAAAGAAAGATACACCTCATACAGGATATTAAAAATTATTAGAGCACAATACAAAAGATTAGGAATATTTGAGATAGTAAAATTTAGCCTTGTATTATGTAAATAAAATTGAAATTTTAAAAAGCAATGAGGAATATTGAGATAGAAAAATATATCCTTAAATTATGATGCAATATGTGAAAATATATTATGTTAAATGCATGATACCCCATATATATATATTTTTTCATATATGTCCATACAACATATAAGCATATATACATACACTTATACACGCTCAGACACATAAAAACATACAAAGTTTTAAACTTTTTTTAGCATTCGCGTATATATATGCATATATACATTTTTGTATGAAATGACAAACAAATTCATTTTCTTCATTTGGCGCCCCCCCCCCCTTCGTTTTAGTTCTGGCGCCCGGAGCACATTGTATTATATAGTTTTTATATTCCATTATAAAGTAGTCTTTTTAAAGAAATGTAGATTTGATAAAAGTTCTCAACAAAAAAAGAGCCAAAAAAACTTCCTGGATCGTAATTTCTGTAAAAACATTGTGGCAGAGTTTAAATGAAACGGAATAAAAGGCTAAAATATATGTTTAAGAAAGAGAGTAACATTACAGACATAGTTTTTTAACTTCAAGAGCTTTTTTAAATTCTATACTTCCACCAGGCTGCAAAATGGATGACCCTATATATCCCCTGCAGATTAACGGAATGCGTTAATCCAAAGAGGAAAGCTCTTTTTTTCTTCACTTGACAGTCCGGCACACCCTTCTTGCCCTTTAAGGGGGAATAGCGTGCGTTGTGGTTTTCCATGGAGAAGGGAGGGGCACAGGAGCCCGAGCTACACGCAACTTTTCTCCTACAAAATAACGACAAACTTAAGGTGAGATTTTTTTTTCTATTCTTATCGCTACATTTCGGGTACGGAAATGGTACGGAACCATGGGGATTCTAAGAAGCGATAACTAACACTTTTCAGGCGAACCAGGATATAGATGTCAACTTATTTTTAGCTCACGGGCTATCAAAGCCGGATAGCTAATGTGCCCGCCAGTTTTGTATGTATGTACGTACGTACGTAACGCGATAACTCTTGATAGAAACATCCGATTTGCTTCAAAATTTGTTTCTAGGTTCATTGTGATAAGGCGCTTCCCTGATTAGTTTTGGGAGTTCATTGGTTAAGGATAAAGGGGGGTTAGTCCACCCCCCTTAATTCAGATAAATGGGTTTTTCATGCAGAATTATTCGATTTGCTCCGAATTCGGTATACTGGTTTATTATGTTAAGGAACTTCCCTGATTAGTTTTGGGGGTTCATTGGTTAAGGATAAAGGGGGGAAAGGGGGTTAGCTCACCCCTCTTAATTTAGATATATGGGTTTTTCATGCAGAATTATTTGATTTGCTCCGAATTTGGTATACCGGTTTATTATGTTAAGGAACTTCCCTGATTAGTTTTGGGGGTTCATTGGTTAAGGATAAAGGGGGAAAAGGGGGGTTAGTCCGCCCCTCTTAATTTAGATATATGGGTTTTTCATGCAGAATTATTTGATTTGCTCCGAATTTGCTATACCGGTTTATTATGTTAAGGAACTTCCCTGATTAGTTTTGGGGGTTCATTGGTTAAGGATAAAGGGGGGCTAGTTCACTCCCTTAATTTAGATAAATTAGATAAATGTTTTTTTTTTTTTTTTTTTTTTTTTTTTTTGCAGGAGTATTCGATTTGCTCCAAATTTGGTATACCGGTTTGTTATGTTAAGGAGCTTCCCTGATTAGATTTGGAGGTTCACTGGTTAAGTATAAAAGGGGAAACGGGGACTAATTCCTCTTCACTTACTTTTTTGAGGGGCATCATTCTTTAAAATATGAGTATAATATACAATTTGTGTGAATAGCCTGTGAGCTCAATGCCATCAGTTTTGCTGGGCACTTTTCTTTTTTATTTCATTAATTGTTCAGAAGGAAGATCATCTTGGCAGAGAGTTTCCTTTTAGATTTTTCGCAATTTCTCTGTGACTTTGTGTGTGTGTCTGTGGGGTAACTTTCAGCTTCCATGTCTAATTGTCAGTGCACAAATAAATCCTGTACTTTAAAATATGGGCAGTATTACTGTCATGTGGCCCTTCTCTTTGAATTTCAGACTGTATTTTTTGTGAGTAAATTTTTCCTTATCAAATTCTTTGATATTCTGTATAAATGGAGGTGCTTACTGGAAAAGGGTACTATGTAACCAAATTGAAATTGCGAGCAAATTGAAATGAAATCTTTTTGTAAATTTTATTGTTGTTTTTAACACTTTTCAACATAGTTGTAAAGTTTTTATAAATTCGATTTGTCTGTCTGTCTGTCCGTGTCCGTACTCTAACCGGAGTGTGATTTACTGGAGCGCATTCGAGGCTTGGGCCCGGGCCCCCGATTTTAGAGGATCCTCAAGTTACATTATTCCAAAAAATAATTAACATATTTAAAATTTCAAAAAATATGAAGCTTGTATGCATTAGTTTTGCACTTAAAATGTTATAGGTGGCCGCTATTATGTTTGTGTCCAGGGCCCCCAAAATCTGTAATTCGATCCCCGACTCTAACTCGAAAACCAGTCACATTCAGGGCCGAAACTAAGGGGGGGCAGAGGGGGCATGTGCCTCGGGTGCCAGAACGAAGCGGCGCCAAATGAAGGATTATACCTTTGGAATGGATCCTTTTCTTCTGATGGACTGATGGCTTCTATTATTATGAAACAGCCATTATAGTTTTAAAAAAATTTATGGCCATTTTTTTTCTTCCCATTCTGAACAGAAAATCTGAGTTCTAACTGTTTACGACTGCTCTTTCATCTTCGCCTAACACTTCATTTATAATGGCTGTTTCATAATAATAGAAGCCATCAGTCCATCAGAAGAAAATAACTCCGTTAAAGCGGAAACTCGGTTAAGCAGGACTCGGATAATCGGGACTCTACTGTATATTTCATTTGAAAAATGATCTTTAGAATATTTTTGTTGGTGTTCAGAGGGGAGTCATGACCCCCCGTGACCTCCCCCTTGGATCCGCCGTTGTAGATTACGTAGTTCAGTATTACATATTTTAAGATTACATATTTTAAATTTTAAAATAAGTTGGCTATTAGAAAATTAGTAAAATTCTCTTTGTAAATATACTTTGCGGAAGAGGGGTGGGAGCGCCAAATTCCATGCTTGCCCCGGGTGCAAAAAAGGTTAGTTTCGGCCCTGGTCACATTGACTTGAAAATGTCAGAATAACGATCCTTTGTAATAATTTCATTGAAGGTCTTCAGAAATAATCTATTGAAATTATTATAAGAGGAAATGAAGTTATGAATGATAATATTTCATATGCAATCCCTATATTTTGAATGAGCATTTTAGATTGATCCCATATTACTTTTTATTTACATTTTTTATATTATATATATTATATATAATATATGTATTTATATTATATATATATTTTTTAATTTTATGCTTTTAAGTTTCAGACAAAGTTAAATTTATGTTTGTGTTTCAGACTGTGCTTGTTTTTACTTTCCGGAATTATTTAATTCAATTTTGTATTTGGTTTCATAGTGTAGATGTCGCCACAAGAAGTTCTGAACTAAATTCCATTCAACTCTGTATTCCGTTTTCATCATATAGATGGCACCACTGCAGGCCGTGATTTTAATTTTATTCAGTACAGTATTTGGTTTTCAAATTATAGATGCCGCCACTGAACAAAATGCCTATCATCTGTGATTTCTTGAAGCCAAAGGAGGCTGGCGGAGTTCGAAGTTCAATGTCATGTAGAAGTAGTCAGAATCAGCGCCCCTTGAACTTAGTTACTGAACTTTGTTGTTTTGACTACTTCTACATGACATTGAACTTTGTTCTTCTAATGATTTCTCTCATTGAGTGAAAAACAGAGCTCTGTGGGAAAAGGGGATTTTTGTGGTTTTGTAGGAAAGTTGTGATTTTTCTACCTCAGCTTTTTTCCCTTCGAAATAAGCCGGATGACATTTCTGTTACCGACGGAGGAATTGTCATAGGGCTGTGCGTATATAACGTTATAACTTTAGGGGGGAGGGGGGATCTGGCACATGATATCGTATATCTCTGAGGGGGGGGGGGGGGGGGATTTGTCTCTTGATATCGTTATCATTTTGATCCAACCAAATTTTTTTCTTTTCATTAGTAACTTGTTCTTTACATCAAAATTGCCTGTTATCTTTTTTAAGTCTGTCATCTATTTTTACGGGAATAGAAGTTTATTATAAAAATCATTAAATGATTATAAGATTATTTAATTCCAAACTATAGAATACTCCATCGTTTCGCATTCCTATTCTTCTGTCGTATGTGTATGCAGATATAATACGCTGTTCGAGAAACTATTTCCGAAGTATGTTTGAAATGATACTTGTTGTGTTTACTAGTAAAGAAAAGCGAAAGAATGCTGTCCATCTGTTTTGTTGATAAGAAGTTCTACCTGCTCCAAGTTCAAGAAGACACGTTATTGTTGAACGCATTATGTAACAAAAAGCTATTATTAAATACTTTTAAATAGTAGCTATTTATTTTAAATGTTATTTAATATAAAGTTATTTCATTTATGGTAGTGATAATTTATTCACTCCTCTTCATTTGAATCAATAAAGTATGCGAATAATACATATATTACCAAACCTGTATATCACTGCAAACTAAAGAAAAATATTTCAAAAATCAAAGTATTTTTAGGCATTGATAACGATATCATTAGGGAAGGAGGGCGTGAGATAATAACGTATGATATCATAAGAGGGGGGGGGGCGTGAGATAACAACGTATCATATCGTAAGGGGGAAGAGGGGTCCAAAATTACTAAAAAATTGATAACGTTATATATAAACAGCCCCATGCATGTTGGGTGGTCATTCTTTTAGCAGCAGGAGAAACCGGAACTGGGACAGTTGTATGTTGCTAAGTGCTGTTAACTTTAGGAGGATACAATAGATATATTTCCTCCTAAGTGTCAGCATTTAGCACCTATAGTCGTCGTCTGGTCCATCTGTCTGTCTGTCCGCCTGCCCGCATATAACAGTGCAAAAACTACTCAACCGATGGTTTGAAATTTAATATTTATAATCGTTGCAGAATTTTCACGAGTCATTTCAAATTTTATGAAAATCGAATCGAAACTTAAAGAGATAATAATAAGTTTTCTTCATCCTATTAAATCCTGTCATATGTAGTTCATTCAATGACATCCCATGATAGGTAATGATTCTACGTTGCCATGTTGATTACTTTCTATTTAAGATGGAGTCATATTATTTCCATATTACTGAATTTAATTTATATATATATATATAATCGTACTAAATTTTGTATTCATGCATTTTTGCATGAGTGCAACAGCTATTGCAACACTATATGAATATTTATAAATCTAGTTATAGTACGAACGCATCTCATTTGCCACATCTGACGTATAATTTCGGACTTGTTTGAAGCTGAATACGATTTTTTACAAAGAACAGAGGTGGAGGATTAAACATAAAAGTATTTCCTTTGTTATTCGGCATCCACTTTCGTGGGAAAACCATAGAATCAGACTGAAAGTGATTAGAAAAAGAAAACTTTTGCATTACTTATACAGTTATAACATGCATTGTAAAATATCTTTTCGCTGTTCAAGAAAAAATCCTCGAAGAAAGAAATATCTTTTTATAAGCAAAAAATACAAATTAAATGACGTTTTTAAAAGGTTATGGTAAGAGGTATTATACACCTCCCTTAGAAACGCAGAAATAATTGTTAATTGAATCCATTATTAAAACTTTTCATTGATATATCATCGGTACCATGTCAAACTATCCAATATGAAAACAGTGTTGCCAGTGGGCTGTTTTTTTAAAATTCAGATTTCTTGATTAGCACCACTTTTTTGAAGTGGTAAAATTCCCAATGTTTTCGTCTTAATTAATATGTCATTAAATAAGGGGAATTTTACTATTTAAAAAAAGTGGTGCCAATCAAGAAATCTGAATTTTAAAAAAGTAGCCCACTGGCAAGATTGTTTTCATATTGGATAATTTGAAATGGTATCGACGACATATAAGTTCTTTCTTTTTTTTTCTTTTTTTTTTTTTTTTTTTTTTTTTGTGTGAGTGTGTGTATAAGCTTATACAATAAATAATAGCGAAATTTAATTTTTTAATTTTCAGAATTTTCTTGCTGACATATTCAAATTGTTTAGAAATGAAACATTTCAATTTATTTGTCGAAAGAACATGCTTAGTTTAAATATACCAAATTGCTTGTATTTTTGCTTTTTCGCATGTTAATCCTCGGATACATACTTTATTTTTTAAGGAAATAAGAAAAATCTTTCAAAGGTTCTTAGTTGTTTACTTTTGCTATACATTTCCCTTCAAAAATATATTTTTCAAATGTTAAAAGCGTAAAAGAGGAGGGGGAAATAATATAAGAAAAAAACTGCTTCCCATAAAATCTACTTAGAACTTTTCCTGAAGGAGGCCAGCACCGTCAGACTTTATTATCGGGGGGAAATCAGACTGAGGGAAAATCCGGCTGTCGAGCTTACCATATGGAACGATGAATAAAGAGAAATTTGCATATCCTCAAAATGGTGAAGCTTCAACTGTAACCGGTTTCGCAGTAGCTCATTACCTCCGGGTAAACTTCCACCAGTAAATGAGAATAGAAAATTTCTCTTTATTTAAACGCCTTATTAATGCAGAATTTCAGTCATAATTGGGGTCAAAAAAAATATTTATTTTTACTGGTGGAAGTTTACTTCGGCGATAGTCAAGCCCAGCGTTTCCGCCCTATTATGACAACCTAAATAACTTCCTCTCAGTCTCAGTGAAAAAGATTACGATACCTGGGCTAACTTCCACCAGTAAAAACGAATAGAAATTTTTACCATATTTGTGAGATAATTTTTTCACGAATAAGCCGCTAAAATATAGTGAAGTTTTCTATTCAAGATTTTCTGCTGGAAGTTTGCTTCGGCCGTAATCGGAAACTGTTGATCCGATGTAAAAAATCAGCCGCCATCTTGTGACAACAGCTTCAGTTACTTCACTCGCAACTGGTAGACTCCACACTATATGTCTTCTCCTCTTTATTCATAACTCCATTGGATACCATCACCGTTTCAGACTTTAACCCTTTGTGGCTTAGCATTCCATTACGTGGAACACCCAACTTGATTCTCAAATACCACAATTCCACCAGAATTTTGATACAAGTGTTTTACGTTCATCATGTCAAATAAAGCCTTATTTCCAAATAAATTTGTTCGTAAATTCCGGTGTCATTCATTCATGTAATCATTTTAGCAATGGAAGTGTTCTGCGCCGGAAAGGGCTTATGTAATATAACATCGTAATCCTGATGATGCTCCTAGATGTCGACCGAAATGTCGATTTTAATATTTTTAATCTTTGTATAAGTTTCAGTTATGCATAAATCTTTATACACCTTATAATGATATTATGATTTGTTTTTCACGAACTTTTTTGCAGTGAATAAAACAAGTTTTCTAAATGAAAACAGTTGTAACTAAAAATCCAGAGTGTTTCCAGCTCTCCTTATGGCTCCCTAAGTTTTAGAAATACAGCTACTTCTCGATAGAGTGTAAAGTTGGCGTCAACTAGTAACTCCAGAAAGTACCAAATCGGCAGAGTTGATCAGGAGAGAGGAATTGCTTGATTGCTACCACTTTTGTAAAAAATAATATTATCCTTATTTATCCTTATTTTCATCTAACATTAAATAAGGCTAACATTACTATAAAAAATGGTTGCAATAAAATAATTCAGTCTGAATAAAATAATTACACCTGACTGGCAACTCTGTTTTAACACTAGAATGACGGTGAGGGCCATTTTGGCCCGTACCAAATGAATATATTTCGGTTCGAACCAGAAATTTCTTTATAAAATAAGTTTAAAAGGTACAAAGGAATAATTAAATATGTTAAACAGTTCTAAATAAAAATTCTGGCCTTATGTATTTCTTATAAAACCTGAGTAAAAATAACCGTCTTTCTAGTGACGGCATTTCAACTGTGTGATATATATTTTATTTATTTTATGAAATTTTTGGTTCTACATACATTTATTTGGATAGTTATAAGCTTATTTGTTTGCTCGGCTAAATTGACCTATATGGCCATTCCCGTGATTAAAAAGGAAAATATTATTATTTGGAAAGAGTTGTACTCAAAAATAAGCACCTCTTCAAATCTTGTATCAGTTATTAAAAGTGAAAGCAGAAATTTATATACATATATATGTGTGTGTATACATACATAAGCATGATGATGAAAATTTTGAATAATATTTTCTTTTCCCATTCTGAAACAAGATAAAAGTTTATTTAACCATTCCTTAAAAAATAAATAGTTTATCTCTCCAGTAAAAGAAGGAAATAAAAGAAATTCAAATGTTCGAAAATGGGGATACAGAAACAAAAAATTGAAATCATAAAGATGGAAATAAAGAGCTCTAGACTGAAGCACACGTTAAGTAATGTTAAAGTATTAGCTGGAAAAAAGGGTGTAATAAAAAGACAGGAATGTCTTAAAATGCGTTAGTTTTTATCTAATACGGAATTGTTTCTGTTTAGTCACTTTCACTGTTCTTTCTTTTTTTTTTTTAACTCTTATTTATATTCATTGTTGTCCGACAATGTTGTCTATATGGCATATCTATATTATAAAAGACAGACGTGTCTATGCGTAACCCTGACGTCATTTTGACGGTGGCAACACCAAATGATTAAATTTAACTTTTACTGCAATATTTTTTTTTACTTCTAAACATCACACATTTAAAATTTTTACAGCGTCGAATAGGGGAAAAAATTATTTTCAAATGAAATTTGTTTGAAAACTGTAATTCAATATACAGTGAACCCTGCCTGTGCGACCACCTCCCTGAACGACCTTTTCTTCATAGAACAAAATTTATTCCCATAGGCTCAATACTAATTTTACCTCCATTCAGAGACCATCCCAGTTGACTTTCTCCATGAGCAACCAATTTCTTTGAAGAAAATGAAACAAATTCCATTTTTTCCTGGTTGCTTGAAGAAGGTTTTATTAAAAAAAATAATTCCAGAGAGAGCATCATTCATCAAACTTCTAAACTAAGTTTAGATTTTTTTTTCGGTAACTTTTAAGTGTTTAAACACCTTTGTGCCCTTTTAGGCAATGAATTTAACTCTGATGACAAATTAAGAATGACAGTCAATAAACTCTTCTGCCCTATTCTGTCGGGTAACTCTCAAGAAAATAGATAAATTAATGGAATTGTCATTATTTGTTCCCGTCCAAAAAAAAATTAAGGCATTTATTTACTGAACTTTGAAAGGACTTGGAAATAAAAGTTATAAAAGATAAAACCGTAAAATCAAAGAAAACGTCAATGTATTAATTTTTTAAAGTAAACTTATGTAATTAACTGCGCTGTAATGAACGTATGTAATTAACTGTATACATTATGTAGTTTAAACTTATGTAATTAACTTTTGTTTTGATACTTAAATTTTCATATTTTTTCCTAATGTGAAAAATAAATTTTAGTAACATTGATTGTTACCTATCTCCAACAATTAAAATCTAGATTCTCCATTAAGAGATCACCTCTCGGAGCGACAAATTTTTATTAGAACGGAAAGTGGTCGCTTTAGGGGGGTTTTACTGTATTTTAAAATGTATTGCTATTTACTGATTTTTTATTGTTTTTAAAATAATTTTTAGGCATGATTTTTTTTTTAAACCTATGTCTATCCCATGCAGACGATTTCGTAAACTAAATCCGTATGCACTTAAATTAATATAAATAGCTCAGCACCTTTTCCCAGCTTATATGACATGCCGAAATTAAAACATTCGTCAATCAATAAATAAAACAATGAGATATAAACAAAATACAAATTTAAGGCAAGTGATCAAACTATGCACTTAAACCACTAAAACGATCAGAATAAAAAAAGGCTGGTTTTAAATGGTGATTTATGGCGATTTCTTCTGCTGTTAACTCCCGGCTCGAAGCCGAAAAAGCTATCGCTCTAAATAAATTTCAAAACTTTATTTAAACTAATTACTATTAGGTAGCTTTCTTTACAAAAAGCTACCTATTGCAGCCGTTCGAAGGAAAGCGATTTCAAAAAATTTTGGTATATTTTCATCGATCATGACCCCCAGACCCCGAAACCACCCTCCGTTCAAAATTGATATATATATATATATATATCAATATATATATATATATATCTGACCTATGTCACACTGTAACTCTCGTATTTATGAACCGATTTGGATGTAATTCGGTGTGTACATAGTACATACCAATGTCTCGACCGAGTTCGTTGGCCAGCTTCATCCGCCATTTTGTTTCAAAATGGCGGCCATTTAAAATTTTTAGAAAAAATTTAAATTTGAAATGTGGTACCAAAAAATTGAAAATGGAAAATATTTCTTTCTTATGTATTTGACCTTTATACAAAGACTCCGTAGCAGTTTTTGTTTCGTCTATATCTTAAAAAATGGTTGAGTTATAGCATTTTGAATTTCTAGCGAAGCTGATATTTTGAAACG
Source organism: Maratus speciosus (assembly GCA_963932465.1). Classification (NCBI taxonomy): domain Eukaryota; kingdom Metazoa; phylum Arthropoda; class Arachnida; order Araneae; family Salticidae; genus Maratus; species Maratus speciosus. The sequence continues at coordinate 56,080,520 of OZ010787.1, forward strand.
TCCTGAATTTTGTCACGCGATAAAAGGCGTATTTATGAACCGATTTGGATGTAGCTTCGTTTATACATAGTACAGACCAATGTCTCGAACGAGTTCGTTGGCCAGCTTCATCCGCCATCTTGTTTAAAAATGGAGGCCATTTAAAATTTTAAGAAAAATTTAAATTTGAAATGTGGTAGCAAAAAATTTAAAATTGAAAAAATATTTTTTTCTTATGTGTTTGACCTTGATAAAAAGATTCGGGAGCAGTTTTTGTTTCGTCTATATCTTAAAAAATGGCTGAGTTATAGCATTTTGAATTTCTAGCGTGGCTGACATTTTGAAACGTCCTGATTTTTGCCACGTGATAACAGACGTATTTATGAACCGATTTGGATGTACCTTGGTGTGTACATAGTACATACAAATAACTCAACCGAGTTCGTTGACCAGCTTCATTCGACATCTTGTTTCAAAATGGTGGCCATTTAAAAAAATTTTAAAAAAATAAATTTTAAATGAGATACCAAAAAATTGGAAAATGAAAAAGATTTTTTTTGTATGTGTTTGACCTTAATACAAAGATTCCGGAACAGGTTTTGTTTCGTCTACATCTAAAAAAAGTCCTTCCGGCCAGTGCCGGGAGGAAGAGGTAGCTTTCATATTCCTTATTTTTAAAAAGCCAACTTATATTATTCAAACACACGAAGCTCAATTAAGTGGAAACCGAAAGTAGGAGATTCAATACTAATTTTTATCAATACTAAATCATTATGAATGAGAATTTCGCGAAATCAGTCAGCATTATCCAAGCTGCTTTTATTTAAAGTCACTTATATTTGGCTGCCAAATTCGGCGATTTCTTAAAGTGCCTGCTATTTTTAGACAACATGGTAGATGAGGCTAACCAGTGAACTTTGTCGAGACCTTAGTAATTGCTGTGCACATGCTCACTCATATCGCAATCGGTTGATATATACGAGTGCTGTCGCAGGCAAAAAATCAGATTTTTCAAAATGTCACCCACTTTAGAAATTAAAACTGCTATATCTGAGCCATTTTTTAAGATAAAGACAAACAAAAAATGCTCCTGAATCCTTATATCAAGTCAAATACTTAAGAAAGAAGCCTTTTTCAATTTCTAATTTTTTTGCACCTCACTTTAAATATAATTTTTTTTTAATTTAATGGCCGCCATTTTGAAACAAGATGGCTGATGAAGCTGGCCAGCGAACTTGGTCGAGATATTGATATATACTATCCACATGTCTTCTTCCATCGAAATAGGCGAATAAGTGTGGTATCGCGTGACAAATACAAGATCGTTTCAAAGTGTTAGCCATGATAGAAATTCAAAGTGCTATAATTCAACCACTTTTTAAGATATAAACAAAAGAACAAATTTTCAGAAACAAAAACTGCTCCAGAATCTTTGTATCAAGGCCAAACACATAAAAAAAATCTTTTTCATTTTCCAATTTTTTAATACCTCATTTTAAATTTTAAATTACATTTTTTTTTAAAATGGCAACCCTTTTGAAACAAGATGGCGAATGAAGCTGGCCAACGAACTCGGTCGAGACATTGGTATGTACTATGTACAGACCAAGTTACATTCAAATCGGTCAATAAATACGCCTGTTATCGCGTGACAAAATCAGGTCGTTTTAAAATGTCAGCCACAATAGAAATTCAAAATGTTATAACTCAGCCATTTTTTTAGATGTAGACGAAACAAAACCTGTTCAGGAATCTTTGTATTAAGGTCAAACACATGCTAAAAAAATCTTTTTCATTTTCCAATTTTTTGGTATCTCATTAAAAATTTTTTTTTTCTTAATTTTTTTAAATGGCCACATTTTTGAAACAAGATGGCGAATGAAGCTGGTCAACGAACTCGGTTGAGTTATTTGTATGTACTATGCACACACCAAGGTACATCCAAATCGGTTCATAAATACGTCTGTTACCACGTGGCAAAAATCAGGACGTTTCAAAATGTCAGCCACGCTAGAAATTCAAAATGCTATAACTCAGCCATTTTTTGAGATATAGACGAAACAAAAACTGCTCCCGAATCTTTTTATCAAGGTCAAACACATAAGAAAAAAATATTTTTTCAATTTTCAATTTTTTGCTACCACATTTCAAATTTAAATTTTTCTTAAAAATTTAAATTGCCGCCATTTTTAAACAAGATGGCGGATGGAGCTGGCCAACGAACTCGTTCGAGACATTGCTCTGTACTATGTATAAACGAAGTTACATCCAAATCGGTTCATAAATACGCCTTTTATCGCATGACAAAATTCAGGACGTTTCAAAATGTCAGCTTCGCTAGAAATTCAAAATGCTATAACTCAGCCATTTTTTAAGATATAGACGAAACAAAAACTGCTACGGAGTCTTTGTATAAAGGTCAAATACATAAGAAAAAAATATTTTTCCATTTTCAATTTTTTGGTACCACATTTCAAATTTAATTTTTTTTAAAAAATTTTAAATGGCCGCCATTTTGAAACAAAATGGCGGATGAAGCTGGCCAACGAACTCGGTCGAGACATTGGTATGTACTATGTACAGACCGAATTACATCCAAATCGGTTCATAAATATGAGAGTTACAGTGTGACATAGGTCAGATATATATATATATATATATTGTTTAATTAATGGTAATATATATATATATATATATATATATATATATATATATATATACATTAATATATATATATATATATATATATCAATTCTGAACGGAGGGTGGTTTCGGGGTCTGGGGGTCATGATCGATGAAAATATACCAAAATTTTTTGAAATCGCTTTCCTCCGAACGGCTGCAATAGGTAGCTTTTTGTAAAGAAAGCTACCTAAAATGACTGAGTTATAACATTTTGAATTTCTATTGTGGCTGACATTTTAAAACGACCTGATTTTTGTCACGCGATAACAGGCGTATTTATGAACCGATTTGAATGTAACTTGGTCTGTACATAGTACATACCAATGTCTCGACCGAGTTCGTTGGCCAGCTTCATTCGCCATCTTGATTCAAAAGGGTTGCCATTTAAAAAAAAAAATGTAATTTAAAATTTAAAATGAGGTATTAAAAAATTGGAAAATGAAAAAGATTTTTTTTATATGTTTGGCCTTGATACAAAGATTCTGGAGCAGTTTATGTTTCTGAAAATTTGTTATTTTGTTTATATCTTAAAAAGTGGTTGAATTATAGCACTTTGAATTTCTATCATGGCTAACACTTTGAAACGATCTTGTATTTGTCACGCGATACCACACGTATTCGCCTATTTCGATGGAAGAAGGCATGTGGATAGTATACATCAATATCTCGACCAAGTTCGCTGGCCAGCTTCATGAGCCATCTTGTTTCAAAATGGCGGCCATTAAATTAAAAAAAAAATTATATTTAAAGTGAGGTGCAAAAAAATTAGAAATTGAAAAAGGTTTCTTTCTTAAGTATTTGACCTTGATATAAGGATTCAGGAGCATTTTTTGTTTGTCTTTATCTTAAAAAATGGCTCAGATATAGCAGTTTCAATTTCTAAAGTGGGTGACATTTTGAAAAATCTGATTTTTTGCCTGCGACAGCACTCGTATATATCAACCGATTTCGATATGAGTGAGCATGTGCACAGCAATTACTAAGGTCTCGACCAAGTTCACTGGTTAGCCTCATCTACCATGTTGTCTTAAAATGGCAGGCACTTTAAGAAATCGCCGAATTTGGCAGCCAAATATAAGTGACTTTAAATAAAAGCAGCTTGGATAAAGCTGACTAATTTCGCGAAATTCTCATTTATAATGATTTAGTATTGATAAAAATTAGTATTGAAAAAAATTAGTATTGAATCTCCTACATTCGGTTTCCACTTAATTGAGCTTCGTGTGTTTGAATAATATAAGTTGGCTTTTTAAAAATAAGGATTATGAAAGCTACCTCTTCCTCCCGGCACTGGCCGGAAGGACTTTTTTTCATATAAATATGATTTTTGGTATTGTTAGTGCGTATTCTAAAAAATGTAATATAGTTATCAATTAATTTTTTCACCTATATTATGTAACCCGGGAAGCCCGGGTATATCCCCTTATTTTTCTTTTATTCGAAATAAGTGCCAGAATTTTCCAACAATATTCTTACTTTTTGAACACGTAGTGTAAGGGAAGTATGTTGGAAATCTGGACAAAGTCTTGTCCTCCCTTAATTTGTCGTGTGGTTTGTTCGGAAGTTATATCATTCCGAACTGGTTTTTCTTTCTCCATTTCGGTCATGAAGGCACTCTCTTTTAACTGTAACTGTATGCAAATTTTCATTCCAGTTTGATGTACTAAGTAAGTATATCTTGTGTGAAACAACTCCATGGAGTGTAGTGGTGTGAGGTGATGTAATGGAAGGACGACGGAACTGGGGTTTAAACATACTGCTTGCTACAGTTATAATATGTCAATATAACAAAGTTCCATGCAAAAGCTGGAGGTACATGTATATATATTTATCATTTAAGTTTTAAAGTTCAAGCTCAATTTAATAAATGAACTGTTATTTTCAATTGAACTGTAGTCCAGTAGAAATACCTCAAAAAAGGGCCTTGCCTTGCAAAAATTCGGGTAACTCTGATTTTCTGGTATAGTATATAGGTTGACCCTCTAATGAAAAAACTAAGTTTTCGACCTTCTAGACCTTGTGCGTTTTTTACTATATCGAAAAAACCAAAAATTTTCGGCACTTTTTTCGATTTTTCTTTATTAACTCGGTTTCAGTGCATTTTACAGAAGAAATTATAATTACAATTTTGTAGAAGATAAAATTTTCTACAACATGCACTATTCATGTTTTTAAATTGACCAAATAGGAGGCGAGATACGGAGCCGGGAAAATGGTGTGCAATTTGCAAAAAGAGGGAAAAAATGCAAATGACGTTAGTTTTTCCTTAATAACCCATTTTTATTTTTCCGTTTTAGGGACAAAGGTGTCGTAATAAACTTTGTAAAGTATGAAATGCCTACAAGTTTCATTCATTAGAACATTAATTATCTCTAACAGACTCTAAAATCTGAACAACACTATTTATGGTTAAAACAGGAAAATACCGCCTGGCTAATCACTTATTTAGAAACGATCTTTAATTTTTTATACTGAATAAACGAAGCAATTAATTGATTATAGTATGTACAATAAAAGGTAATTGGAGAATAGTTGGGGGGGGGGGGGTAAAATTAACTAAAATCCTAGTCGGTAGATATAGACGCCTAAGAATCGGAAGCCGAAAGTGAAGTTAAGTGCTGGGAATAACATAAAAAATACTGCATATATAAATAAAATATAATTTAGAAACTTTAAAAAGGTATAATGATTATATAGGGCCGAAACTAGAGGGGAGGAGGGCATATACTTCATTCGCCAGAATGGAAGGCAAAGAGGACACAAAATGAAGATTTGGTTTATCGTATTTGTATTAATTTGTCATCCCAATTTTTATAAGTTAGTCAAAGTTTACATTAATGGTAAATCTATCTCACATTGAGAATATTATACCCAACATAAAGAGAACCAGCAATTATGCTTGTGAATACTAAGACGGAAACCTGTATAAAGTGGACTTATTTTCGGTTTTTTTAAATTCAACTTTAAATTTTAAAATAAAGCAATATATATTATAAATTTATAAAATTCTGTATGCAAATTCACTTTGCGCAGGAGGGGGAGTGTGTGTGTGTGTAGGGAGGGAGAAGGGGGTCGAAACCCATGTTTGCCCCATAATTTAAAAAAAAAAAAAAACTAGTTTCGGCCTGGAAGTATCGAATAAGAATAACTGTTAAAAATGAATTCGGAAAGCCCAAAATGCATGATTCTATACGCTAAAAGTAATAGCGGAAGAAATATTGACAATTAATCAAGTATATATTAATATTATTATACTATGTGGCAACGCTCCTGATGTTATACTGGACCTTGAGGACTTTGACGACCTAGAGCAACAATCGTGTCAAATACAAAAGACGGGCTACCAGGGCCAAACAGCAGAAAAAGGAAACACATATAAAGTGATTATACTTACTATATATTTGTTGATTAATATCTTGCACATGATATAATTAATTAATTTGTGTTTTTAATATAAAAAAGCCCTTTTTTAAAATTACTAAATTGCCAGCCAGTGATTTCATGTTTTTAAACAAAATCTCGTTGCTGTGATTTTCAAATTCTATTACAAAAATAATTACCTAATAAATGAAACTATGGCCTACTTCATGCTCTAAAAAGTTGATTATGACTGTTTTGATTTTGAAATGCACTAAAAGTGAGCTATAAAGCAAAAACCGCCATTTGTGGATTTTTGCAAATTTTATCCTATTTTCCCGGCTCTGTATCTGACCTCCTATTTGGTCAAATTACAAACATAAATAGTGCACGCTGTAGAGAATTTTATCCTCTACTAAAATGTAAAATATTGCTATTAATTAAATAGTAATTAGTAAATTAAATGTTAACTACAAAAATTATTAATTTATTTTTTTTTAAAAATGACGAAAACAGTGCTTTATTTTTCTTTCCCGACATAATGTCTCTCTTAGAAAAGTGTTTTTTACTGTAATTTCCTGCGTATAAGCCGCGGCTATGTTAAGTCTGTTTCAAACCAGAAATTGTTTTTAAAACATGAAGTGAAATAAATGCTGAGCACACACACAGTCATAAGTCACACATAAGTCACAATGTATTTTTAAAAAGTTCTGGTAGAAAACAGAGTTATCTGAGCTGTGGCGTATACGGGAGAAATTACGGTAATAATATTCATACATTTGATTAATTGTCAATGTTTCTTCCGCTATTACTTTTAACGTATATAATCATGCATTTTTGGTTTTCAGAACTCATTTTTAACAGTTATTCTTATTCGATACTTCTAGGCCGAAATTAGCTTTTTATTTTCATTCTAGGACAAACATGGGTTTTACCCCTCCCTCCCCCCCCCCCCCCCCCCACACACACACATACTCTCCGCATCCTACGGAAAGTCAGTTTACATACAGAATTTTATAAGTTTATGATATCCATTGCTTTATTTTAAAATTTAAAGTTGAATTCAAAAAATTCCAAAAACAATTCCGCTTTATACAGGTTTCCGTCCTAGTGTACATAAGCATAATTGTTGGTTCTCTTTATGTTGGTAATAATATTCTCAATTTGAGATAGATTTACCATTAATGTAAACTTTAACTAATTAACAAAGATTTCTGTAACAAATTAATACAAATACAACAAACCATATCTTCATTTTTAGCCCTCTTTGCCTTCCATTCTGGCGAATGAAGCATATGCCCTCCCCCCTCTAGTTTCGGTTCTGTATAATCCTTTTACCTTTTTTAAATTCCTAAATTATATTTTATTTATATTTTCAGTATTTTTTATATTATTCCCAGCTCTTAACTTTACTTTCGACTTCCGATTCTTATCCTAAACTCTGGGCGGCGCCTATATCTGCCGACTAGTATTATAGTTAATTTCACTACCCCACCCCCAAACTATTCTCCAATTACTTTTTATTGTACATACTATAATAAATTAATTGCTTCGTTTATTCAGTATCAAAAATTAAAGATCGTTTTTAAATTAGTGACTTGCCTGGTGGTATTTTCCTGTTTTAACCATAAATCGTGTTGTTCTGATTTTAGAGTCTGTTAGAGATAATTAATGTTCTAATGAATGAAACTTGTACGACATTTCATACTTTACAAAGTTTATTACGACACCTTTGTCCGTAAAAATGAAAAATAAAAAATAAAAATGGGTTATTAAGGAAAAACTAACGTCATTTGCATTTTTTCCCTCTTTTTGCAAATTGCACACCATTTTCCCGGCTCCGTATCTCGCCTCCTATTTGGTCAATTTACAAACATGAATAGTGCATGTTGTAGAGAATTTTGTCTTCTACAAAATTGTAATTATAATTTTTTCTGCAAAATGCACTGAAACCGAGTTAATCAAGAAAAATCGAAAAAAGTGCCGAAAGTTTTTGGTTTTTTCGATATAGTAAAAAACGCACAAGGTCTAGAAGGTCGAAAACTTGTTTTTTTCATTAGAGGGTCAACCTATACATAATACCTGAAAATCAGAATTACCCGAATTTTTGCAAGGCAAAATGCTATTTCTACTGAACTACTGTTTCATAGATGTATTTTATACTTAACGCCATACCAAAGGACCTTAAACCCTGCGTTTTTATAACTCTTCTCTAATTATATCAAAGTATTTAATCATGATGCATGTGTGTGTCTATGAATAAACACGATACTTTCCAAACAGTACTCCGTATTGAATTCCTAATTTGGAATATATTACTGATAACTGTTGCAAGATTAGATGAAAGACGCCCAAATGAAAGGGGCATTGCTGTAATGACTCCGCCATTTGAAGAGAAAGATAACTGCGCATGCTCCTATAGAGGGCGCAGAGTGCTGGGAATGCATGCAATATCGCCAGATCCCGCCAGATGCCAGTGGGATAGCGTGGGAGCATGTTAAAAGGCATCGTTCGCATCGCAGATGCCTCCAAACGGTGTCAACGCGCAGTCGTGCAATTTTTAACAGCGGAAAATGTGTGTGCTAGTGAAATCTATCGTCGAATGCAAAATGTGTATGGCATGGAGTGTATGTTACGCAGATTGGTATTCCGATAGTGTAGGGATTTTCGTAGTGGAAGAAGCAGTACTGACGACAGCTCACGACCGGGTCAAGCGCATGTGGTCTTCTTCTACTACGAAAATCACTACACCATCGGAATACTGATCTGCGAGACATACACTCTGTGCCATACACATTTTACATTCGACGATAGATTTCACTAGTACTCACATTTTCCGCTGTTAAAAATTGTACGACCGTGCGTTGCACCGTTTTGAGGCATCCGTGATGCGAACGATGCCTTTTAACGTGCTCCCACGCTATCACACACGCATCTGGCGGGATATGACGATGCCACGTGCTTTCCCAGTACTCTGCGCCCTCTATAGGAGCATGCGCAGTCATCTTTCTTAGCAAATGGCGGATTTATTACAGCAAAGCCATTTCCATTTGGGTGACCCTCATATAAAAGGTTTTTCCCCTTAAAAGTTCAGCTTTGATACAAAGATTCCGAAATTTTTTTTGTTTCGCTTAAAAATCTTAATATATTTTTTTAAAAATGGCTAATATACAGGGTGCAAAGGAAAGTCCCTTTAACCTAAAAATACTTGCGAACGGAGAGAGCTAGAGCTATGCAAGTGAGGTAACGGTATAGTAAAGCGACTACGCCCGATATAATGCAAACGACAGCAGCGCCCGTAGTAGCAAAACTTGGAAGATAGCCATTGCAAATCGAAAACGAAAAGAGATAGAACAAAATTTCCAATGAGAAAGTTTTAGAGCATCAATTAATTAGTACGAAACGACATTTGGTTGTTTACTTGGATAAGATAAACTTTCGCCTGTATACCGAAAAATGTCCGAAATAGGTGCACTCCATTTTGTGTAAACCTTTGAATGGAATAGCCAGAAGTATGAAGAAATAATCACAATTTATTGCACAAATACGTACTTATCGCAATACATTTGATAGCATCACACAAAAAACAAAAAAGAGAAACTTTCTCACAGTGATAAAAAGTTAATATTCAGTATGTTCGAAAAGTTCCCCATTGCTCACGATACGCGTTTCTATTCGTGAGAGTAATTCTGCATGCACATTTCTCAGCATGGAACGTCTATTGCAAGCCTGTTCAATACGACAACATAGATTTAACACTTTCTAGGGCGATGGCTAGACTGTCTAGCCACCTAATTTTAATTCCAAAACTGACAAATAGCACCAAGAAAATTTTAATAAAATTTTGCTTTTGTAAAGAAAGTGCACATTAGCAGTTTTTTATTTTCTAAGAAATTCGTTTGAATATTCTAGTGTCTGTCAATTATTTAATCAGTTTACGAACAGAATTCTTCTGTTCCTGGAAGGGTTAATCTAAAATTTTAAATGCATTGAAAATTAAATTTTTACAGACATTAGAGCACAGTACAACTTCACAATCTGCAATTGTGCACTGCTACATTTCCGGAATGTGAATATGCAAATTAGAATCGTCGCTCATCGATTTAGGATATTTTTGGGTATAGAGGCGACGATTTACCTTATCTGTGTAAACCAAGTTGTCATTTCGTACTAATTAATTGATGCTCTAAAACTTTCTAATTGGAAATTTTGCTCTATCTCTTTTCATTTTCAATTTTCAATGGCTATCTTCCAAATATCGCCACTAGAGGCGCTGCTGTTGTTTGCATTATGTCGACCATAGTCGATTTACTATAACGTTACCTCATTTGCATAGCTGTAGCTCTCTCCGTTTGCAAGTATTTTCGGGTTAAAGGGACTTTCCTTTGCACCCTGTATAGGAGTTTTAATTTCTATGACTTTATTTGACTTATGAGCTGTAGAAAACGTTGTTGCCAGTGGGCTACTTTTTTAAAATTCAGATTTCTTGATTGTCACCACTTTTTTGAAATAGTGAATTTCCCCTTATTTAATGACATATTAATTAAGACGAAAACATTGGGAATTTTACCACTTCAGAAAAGTGGTGCTAATCAAATTGTGAATTAATCAAGAAAGAAATCTGAATTAAAAAAAAGTAGCCCACTGGCAACACTGGTAGAAAACATGTCTTTTCGCAAAATTACTTTAATTGTTGTAGCCATTGTTGTTACTAACATACGTTTAAAACTGCATGGTGATTCCCGCCAGCATCAAATTATCACCAAGTTTGGTAATACTTGGCGAAATACCGCCAAATTTCTCGACCAAAAACAGATCGCTATAAATGAAGTCAAATTTCATATAGCTGATTTATTTGACGAAATTCTCATTCTAATTCAGTACTGACAAAAATTGGGATTGAGGGGGGAAATCCCTTTAGAAATTTCAAAAACCGATTTTTTTTCATATTTCGGAAACATAATATCTCGAGAATATATTGGCAAGAGGAAAAATTAAAATATTCAATATTAAAAGAGTTATCCCACAGTTAGTCGAGAACGCCAGAGCTCGCATGTTGTGCTAAGCCTCAAGAACTTCAAGAGCATCTCCTACCCAGTTACCAAGATTTATCTAGAGATTACTTACTCCAAAGATGCTTGGGTGGCCACACCCAGAACGCTAACGAAAGTTTTAACGCAAAAATTTGGAGGTTATCTCCAAAACACCTGCATTCTGGACTACAAATTGTTAAAATTTCAACATACATCGCTGCGGGGATATTTAATGAAAGCTACACTTCCGTTCTTAGGGTTATGGATAACTTAAATATTGTTGTTGGCACCTATGCCAAGATTTTGCCGATACGCCGATGGGGCGCGAGCAGTGTTGAATTCAGACACTTTTCTCCGTGAGGGATTTCTGTGGCTTCGGGGGGGGGGGGACATTATATAGTTCCAGGAGGGGGGGGATTGTACTTTTTGACCATCGAAAACACAAAATCTCAAATCTTCCGGGGGCGAAATTCCCCCGGGCCACCCCCTGAAATCGACACTGGGCGCGAGTAACGAGACAGAACCGGAGGAGTCTTTTTCAGACAAAAGTAGCTCGTACAGCCCGAAAACAGCAACAATTTGCAGAAAACCAGCTTTTTGAGAAATCCGAAGGTCTATTATATACACCTGGGCTCGCTGATTGATCGGTAAGACACTAAAACCAGTAATTTTATCGTACTGAATCTTTAAATGTGATTATCTCGACACTATGCCTTCAAAATTTGCTCGTGCTGTATCTCAAAATGTTATCGGTCGATTTGGCTGATTTTTGGCGAGGCTTTTCTTTATATCATTAAAGGAAGGATGTACCTAAAATTTAAAAGATTTCATGTAAATAAACAGGAATTTTAGTTTCGTGTGTTTGAGTAAAATTAGCTGAAATTTTAAAAACAAGGAATATGGAAGCTACTTTTTCCCACCGATACAGGCCGGAAGTATTTAAATTTTCTTTAGGTCGCCATTTTGATACAAGATGGAGAATGAAGCTGGACAACGAAATCAGTCGATATCGTAGTATGCCCTGTACATATGCTAAGTTACATCCAAATCAGTTTATAAATGCTATAGTTACAGCCTGACAAAAATCAGATATATGTATATACAGGGTGCAATATGTTATCTATCGCCGACCTTTAATTTCTCAACCGTTGGTCGTAGCCATATAGTTCCAATTACAAAAACGTTTCAAATGAAGTAAATATTCACGTTGAGGCATTATTTAAAGTAAAAAATCAATTTTACAAAAATTTCGAAATCTAACTTTTTATACGGTCCTCCAGTCCCTATAGTTACATTTAGTAAAAGTTTAGACATATCACAACATATATAACACAAAAAGTTTGACATCTGTACTACAAAAATTGACAGAGTTATTAAATTTGAAAGTTTGAGATTTTTTCGCATGATTTTGTCTTTCAATGAGGGATCAGTTAAAAGATTAATTAAAGTAATTCGAGACCAAAATCGGGGTGCAATGTCCTTTTTAAAGCGAAACCACCTTTAACCGGTATCGCCAAATTGGAGTATCACCAAAGAGGGTTATTTAATTTTAAAATTTTAGCTGCCTTTTAGGGATCGTATGCAAAGCGAAAAATGAAATATTGAAATTAAAGTGAAAAATAAATATCAATTTTTTATAATAACAGAAAACGGTCTGCTATAAAAAATGAATATGTCAAATGACGGAGTCTACTAGAGATACTGCTCATAGTGTTCTCCATTGGTGGCAATGCACAACTGAATGCGTGACAGTACTGAGTCCTAAACACGTTACAGCTCAGAAGATGTGTAAACTGTGCGACAATCAAGGATGATGTGCTGCTTCAGATAAACCACAGAAGTGGTCCCAGACACATAGACCTATGCCTTGATGTGACCCTAGAGGTAGAAGTCCATGGGAGTCGAGTACGGCGAACGCAGTGGCCACTCTAACGGACCACCATATCCAAGGATCTGTTGACCGAATTCGGTGGCCAGATACGCCCGGATGTTTGATGTTTTGTGTGGAGAGGCCTCCATCATGTTGAAACCACACTCGGCATGCATGTCGGAGAGGCATCTCTTCATATCAATTACGTACCGTGCTTGTAGCAGATGCAGGTGACGATCGCCCGTTAAGGTCCCATCGTAGAAGATGGGTCCAACAATCTGGGTTCCCCATATAACGCACCACCCGTGTCGTACTGCGCAGGAGATGTGGAGGTGTTCCAGAGACCAGTAATCCACATTGTGCACTTTCACAATGCCACCCCGTATAAACATTGACTAATCTGTCACACAGAATATCACAAAGGAATGACGGATTTTCCTCTAAGATGTTGAGCATGAAATTATAATAAACAAATCGTCGTGCGTGGTCACCCAGCATCAGTGCTTGCCCAAGTCTCGGATATAGTATGGCTGCTCATCAAGTGCATGTAACAAATGCCAGACATGCTGACCACATGCCTCGCTTATTTCCGCCGTGCTCAGTTGTGGAATTAAAAGGGCGAATCACAGCACCTCCCCCGGTGTCACTCGAACATTACACCTTGTCCGTCTACTTGTTCTGAGTCGTGGTGAAACAGAGCCGGTCTCTCTAATATGGTGCAATGCATTATTTATAGTTTCATGCGCTGGATGTAGATCCTTAGGGAAACGTTCTGAATAAATACTTGCAGCCTCTCTGGCATTCCTTTGACATTCACCATAAATATGTATCATTTCGGCATATTGCATGCATAGGTAGCTTGCCATCACGATCTCAGCGCTGACTTGCATGTCCACTGCTAGACAGATGGCTCGTGTTTTATCCCGAACGTGTGGCGATGCGGTACTATTGTAATTTGCATAATCCTAATTTTCATGCACGCTATAGCTCGGCTGGTAATTTGCATTCCTCTGCCATTTATCTAGTCCTTAGTGAGTATGTTTTATTTTCCAGTTGTCGATTCTACCTACTTTGACGTTTGAAGGTTGTTCGACCCATAAAAGTGTTAAACAACACTTTGAGCAGTATCTCTAGTAGATTCCGTCATTTGACATATTCATTTTTTATAGTAGACCGTTTTCTGATATTATAATAAATTGATATTTATTTTTTACTTTAATTTCAATATTTCATTCTTCGCTTTGTATACGACCACTAAAAGTCAGCTGAAATTTTTAAATGAAATAACCCTCTTTGGTGATACCCCAATTTGGCGATGCCGGCTAAATGTGGTTTCGCCTTAAAAAGGACATTGCACCCTGATTTTGATCTTGAATTACTTTAATTAATCTTTTAACTGATCCCTCATTGAAAGACAAAATCATGCGAAAAAATCTCAAACTTTCAAATTTAACAACTCTGTCAATTTTTGTAGTACAGATGTCAAACTTTTTGTGTTATATATGTCTAAACTTTTACTAAATATAACTATAGGGACTGGGAGACCGTATAAAAAGTTAGATTTCGTAATTTTTATAGAATTGACTTTTTACTTTAAATAGTGCCGCAGCATGAATATTTACCTCATTTGAAACGTTTTCGTATCTGGAACTATATGTCTACGACCAACGGTTGAGAAATTAAAGGTCGGCGATAGATAACATATTGCACCCTGTATATATATATATATATATCAAGATTTGACTGGGGAATGGTTTTGGGATCTGGGGTGTCATGATTGGTGAAAATTAAAAGATTCTGGACTTGCTTTCCTCCAGACGTCTGTAATAGGTAGCTTTTTACTTTTTGTAATGGAAGCTACCTAAAATCTTGAAAAACAAAATCTTCATAAAGATAACTTCTAAAATGAAAGTACACCTGTGATCCATGTGACATCCATGTGGCATCTATATGTGACAGCCATATGGCATTCATATGATATCCATCTCGCATCCGCAAGAGAAAGTAACGTGTATACTTCTTTAACGTATGAAAATGATGATTTAAAAGATTGATGCTGCTATATTATGATAGAGATACGTGTTGGGAAAACATAAAAATACTTAATTTAATAGTTTGGGCTTTAAACATTTTAAGTACAAAATTAATGTATTCCATTTTTAATAAACCGATTTGTAAATTTAAATTACTTTATAACCAATCTTCTTAAAGTTGCCAAATGAAAAATATACTGTTCCAAATACTACAAGTAAATCAAGTAAATAACTGTAAGAACTACAAAACTCAACTCAAAATAGAATTAATGTTCCGATCATTAACTGCTTTTAATAATAAACGTCATTTAATTTATTTTTCCTTAAACAGTATCATATTTATTTAAAATTAAAAAAGGAAGATAAAATTTCAATTAAAAATTACACTCTATTGTAAATCGTGAAATATTTTAAATCATTATGTTATAGATGAAATAAAAATAATTATTTAACTTTATTGGAAGTATAATACTAAGTATACAATTATTTGAACTTTATTAAAAGATAGAAAGTTATTTCTTTTGCGAAAATTAAAGTAAACAACAATCAATTGAAATCGTTTAACAAAGCAGCTTACGGTTTATTTTTAACAACAATCTTTTGTTACATCTTTTCATTTTTAGCGTTTCCTTTTAGATTTATCTATTAAAAGTTTAAAAAATATATTCATAGTTGTAATTTCACTAGTTCCCCTGAAATATGTGTTTTTATGAATCAGTAAATAATTAAAAGTATGTAGTATCTGAATTCTTTATTAATATGTCTGTTTTCTCTTTTAAAATGCGAAAGTAGTTTAATGAGTTTATTGTTTCTTTAGAATGCATACGTTTAAGTCTGCGTTTTCCATTAATTTTTAAATTAACTCAATATAATGAAGAGTAAACGATCTTATTCGTTAGCTTTATTTAATTATTTTCCTACGGGGAATGATCGATAAGAAATTTTTTTCATTAACTCTGAAATACAGGGTTCTTATAAAATAGATTTACCAATTTGGAAGCATCTGCAGTTAAAACTGATTAATAGGATGGGAACATCATTATAATAAAATTCAAGGTCTATCTGGATGTGTTCATTACGGGCTACCAAGAAGTAAATTCGCCTGAGGATCGGCCAGTCGGCCATTTTTTCTCAAAATTATTTTTCGAATAAAACTGCATGAAATTTTCATTTTTGGAAAGTATGTGACGAAACGAAAATGTTTTGAAAGAAGTGTTGTATTCAAATAACTCATCACTATAGGGGCAATGATGACCGGCCACTTGCGGTTTTAGACGTTTTGTTAAATATCTAGAAAAATACATGAGGAATTATCTTGAAACCCCAGGTGTGTAAACACAATAGTAGATATATATTTCCTCGAAGATTTTTTTCCTTAACCCCATAGTGGACCGTCAACAAATGGAAAAAGAACGAATATCTTTTCGATAACCCTGTAAAAACTAACGTAGCAAAAGCGTTCAAACTGTACAACATGATTAAAAGGCTAATTGTAATAAACTGCGTTCATTTTTATGAGGATAGCATGTATACTAGTAGAGAAATTAAGTTTTTTATAAAAACAGTCACAAATTTTGCGAAGTTTTTTGCTTATAATTTGCAGAGTTCTTAATATAAAAAAAATGTTCTTTTCAAAAACTATGACAAACAACATTGTTTACAATATCCTGCAATCAGAATTAAACAATAATTAAAATTGGATGAAAAATGAGCAGGTATACTAAATATTGTTTCACTGCGCATGCGCTGTGCAGAAGAGAACATGTTTTTATATTAAGAACTCTGCAAATTATAAGCAAAAAACTTTGCAAAATTTAGGACTGTTTTTGTAAAAAACTTAATTTCTCTACTAGTATACATGCTATCCTCATAAAAATGAACGCAGTTTATTACAATAAGCCTTTTAATCATGTTTTACATTTTGAACGCTTTTACTACATTAGTTTTCACAAGGTTATGCAAAAAATATTCGTTCTTTTTCCATTTTTTGACGGTCCCCTATGAGGTTTCGGAAAAAATCTTCGCGGAAATATACGACCTACTATTCTGTTTACACACCTGGGGTTTCAGGATAATTCTTCATGTGTTTTTCGAGATAGTTAACAAAACGTCTAAAACCACAAGTGGTCGGTCATCATTTGCCGTATAGTGTATCAGTTATTTGAATACAACTCATCTCTCAAAACGTTTTCGTTTTGTCACAACTTTCCAAAAATGTAAATTTTATGTAGTTTTATTCGAACGCTTTTGCTACATTAGTTTTTACAGTGTTATCCAAAAGATATTCGTTCTTTATCGATTTGTGGTATTTATCAATTTGTATCAATACCTGTGAGGTTTCGGGAAAAAATCTTTGCGGAAATATATGACCTATGATATTCTGTTTACACACTTGGAGTTTGAGGATAATTCTTTATGTAATTTTCTAGATATTTAACGAAACGTCGAAAATCACAAGTGACTGGCCACCATTGGCAATATAGTGTATATTTGAGATTATCTTCAGTTGAAATTCGGATGACCGCATCAATTCTGTAAACGAATCGGCAAGATTCTTCAATAATTCGTTTGCTGGATGAGAAATTTGCGTTTTAACGCAAATAATAAAACGTTTAAGAAAACGTTTGCTGGAAATTTTGCGGGATGAGAAGACAGTGATGTTCCCACACTACATTCTATTCGAAAGTGCAACCTAAAAGAAGGGTGAAGCCCGGGCTATGCACTTCCAAAGCCATCGAATCAAGCGTTGAGACGAACGAAGCCTGACAAGTATTTTATGTTTAAGACTTTGAAGTCACATGGAAATGATTTCCTAGAAAAAATTAGAACTAATATTTACTTAGTAAATGCTGATAGAAAACATTCTACTACTGTCGCATATCTGCAGAACTGCCATTTCGACGGGGTTTTATATTCAGTTGGCTTGATTGCAACCACTTTTTTTTTAACTTGTAATATTCATCTTATTTATTAACAGATTAGATATGAAAAATATTCCTATTTAAAAAAAGTGGTCTAAATAGATTTTTAAAAAAAAAGCCGCCCAACTGAGAATGCTGCACGGTTGCTAAACTTCTGTTTTTTGTTGTTGCTGTTTTTCTCATATCAAATAAAACCAGGAATTTTAACCCTAGATCTACCGGGAATTTTATTCAAGTTTTAATAAAACGTTCTACACCAGAATTTTTATTTAAAACTATTTAACTTATTTATTTACCTTATTTTTGTCTGGTTTATATACTTAGTTTATTTTAAAGAAATTTCTGGTTTGAATGAATATTTTGTATGTACCTGTCGGGTCCAATGGACCCGTCTGGTAGACGGAGGGTTAAATAAAAGAAGCCAGTATTAATCGC
The DNA here is from genome assembly GCA_963932465.1 of Maratus speciosus. Lineage (NCBI taxonomy): Eukaryota > Metazoa > Arthropoda > Arachnida > Araneae > Salticidae > Maratus > Maratus speciosus. The sequence goes on from OZ010787.1 coordinate 56,098,833, forward strand.
ATAAAAAATATTTCATTACATGAATTTTCTCGTTCAGTTTATTTTTTTTTAACTTAGTCCTACCGTTTGGTAAAGAAATCATATGAGTAGATTTTTTTCAATTGGTTAGTTGGACGACATCCAATCGACATAATTCCCTGAGACAACCTCTTTACAATAACATCTGGTCTATTACACGAGTAGCTTAACCGCGGAGTGTCGTTCAGGTAGTTCAGTAGGTAGAAGATTGGTAATTTAAGCCAGAAATCATTGACTCAACTGTTCGCTTGAATATTTTTTCATTCAGTTGGAGGAAAAAATGAATTCGTATGATTTCTTTACAATTAGTCTGAGTTTAGAAAAATAACAAGGTGCATTTATGTATCCATCTTTCATTGAAGTTCCTTTATCTTCGATTTATTCTGTTGTTTCAAGTCACAGATCAGATGTTATTGCCAAAAGTTTATCTAAGTGGATTGTGTCGGCCGGGTATCGTGCATATATCTTAATTGGCAGAGAATTGGTAATTTAAATCAGGTATTCCGGGTTCGATTCTTAGCCTAGACAATTTTTCACTCAGTTTTACGAAAAGTTATTCAACTCATATGATTTCTTCACCAATCAGTATGATTGAGTTTTAAAAAATAAAGTTTGTTTACATATCCATTCGTCATTAGATTTCCTTTTCCTCCAGTTTGTTCTTTATCATATAACGGACCATTTGTTATTTCCAAAAGGTTGTCTGAGTGAATTGTGTCGGCTGGGTATCGCCCATGTATCTCAGTTGGTATAGGATTTAAAATTTAAGCGAGAGGGCCTAGGTTCAACATCTGTCCTGGACTCTTTTTCACTCAGTGGAAAAAAACGCGGAAATTTAGTATAGCAATTTATATGTATCTTACTGTAAAAAACGGAAATTTGGCAATTGTTATTGAAGTTGAAAACAATCAATTTGCATTAATTTATTGTAAAATAAATGGATTATGATTTTTTCTCACACGTCACCAATACAACTAATTTCTTTAAAAAGTTATTGAGGACGTTTATGTGAATATTTCATTCGAATGACTGGCAGGTTGTGCTCTATATAGAGAAATGCTGCATGCATCCAACCTTTCTCTACCAAAGTCAATAAAAGCTTCTGGTGAAAATAATGAAGGTGTACAGGAGACAGGACAAACTGGATTATATTTTTTTTTTAAATATGTTCTAAAAAATTTATTCTACAGATATACAACTGGTCAAACTTTCGAATACTACTATTTCAAAAAAAAAAAAAAAATCTTTGTGGTATTTCTATTGCAAATAATGTATTAACCTGTCACGAAGATTATTATATGCATAAATCTGTACTTAGAAAACTGACCAGCCTTGATTCTATAACATATTATCAACGGAATTTCTTTAGATTTCGAATCCACATGGTTATAAGGCATAGCTGCCAACTGTTACGCTTTTTTGTACCACAAAAAATTAACAGAAAATTTTACATTAATATTTGGAAATTTTTCCAGAGAGAAACATTCGCCTTGAATACAATATTTCAAATGAAAATCAAATTTCAAATTATTTTTGCTTAAAAGGCGCAAAGACCAACTTAGTGAAAAATATTCCATGCCGGGAATCGAACCCGGGTCATCAGTATAGCGCACTGACGTTCTACCGCTAAACCACATGGAACGATATCCAGCCTGGAACTTCTCACAATTACAAGTTGGCAACGCAGCACAAGATGGAATATTTTCCGTGAGCCACCAACATGGGGCAAACACAGACACTTAATTAAATCCAGCATCGATGAATCTATATTAATATTTGGAAATTTTTCCAGAGAGAAACATTCGCCTTGAATACAATATTTCAAATGAAAATCAAATTTCAAATTATTTTTGCTTAAAAGGCGCAAAGACCAACTTAGTGAAAAATATTCCATGCCGGGAATCGAACCCGGGTCATCAGTATAGCGCACTGACGTTCTACCGCTAAACCACATGGAACGATACCCAGCCTGGAACTTCTCACAATTACAAGTTGTTTCTCTCTGGAAAAATTTCCAAATATTAATATAGATTCATCGATGCTGGATTTAATTAAGTGTCTGTGTTTGCCCCATGTTGGTGGCTCACGGAAAATATTCCATCTTGTGCTGCGTTTGTAGCCTTGCCAACTTGTAATTGTGAGAAGTTCCAGGCTGGGTATCGTTCCATGTGGTTTAGCGGTAGAACGTCAGCGCGCTATACTGATGACCCGGGTTCGATTCCCGGCATGGAATATTTTTCACTAAGTTGGTCTTTGCGCCTTTTAAGCAAAAATAATTTGAAATTTGATTTTCATTTGAAAGAAAATTTTACCTTTTTTAATCGCCGTAATCTGCCGATTAAATAAGGCAAAAATTTCTGTTAAATTTTTGTGGCAGAAAAAAAGCGTACGAGTTGGCAGCTATGATATAATGTAGGAAAAAGACCGCAGAGTTGAGCGCCGAAAATCAAAGCTACTCGTAAAAGACTGTGGAAAATGAACTGAAGCAACACGAGTCGGCTCTGGACCAGTGTTGCCAGTGGACTACTTTTTTTAAATTCTGTTTCCTCGGTTGGCACCACTTTTTTGAACTGGTAAAATTTTCCCTGTTTCGTCGTAATTATTATTGCATTAAATAATTTGAATTTTACCGTTTCAAAAAAGTAGTGCCAATCAAGAAATCTGAATTAAAAAAAAAGTAGCCCACTGCAACACTGCGCTGGACACTATCCCCAAGAATAATAGCACATTGATTCGCTTCTGATGGAGATAATCAATGCCGCAGCAACACTATTTTGCGCCTGCACGAAACACTTAATTTATATTTCTATTGATCGTTGGCGTATGAGTAATGATAACTGATGTCGCCCATGCAGGGCTCTCACTCAGTCCGCTTTTTGAACACCACTTTTATTTAAAGAAAAGTATCCTTTATAAATTTCGTAGAAACATACCAGGAAGAACGTTTTTCTTTCAATTGTTGCAGAAACCTACTACGAATTTCTTTTTTTTTTAAATACTGATTTTCAAAAAACGAACCAGTGGGAGCCCTGCCCATGAAGCTTGTTAGCGCCGACTCTAATTGGCGGCTCTCTAAGAGATAACTGTACTGGAAAAATTGCCAGAACGCCTGACTGCGCGCTCAGACTGCATATACACTGTTAAAAATTTGCAGCATTCTGTGCAGTCATTTGACCGTTTTTATCGGAAACGGTTACACAACCGTAATTTAACACTATTCTGAGCATATTTTTGGTCATTTTATGGTCAGAATATAGTTAAATTATGGCTATGAAACTGTTTTTTCAAAAAACGGTCGAATGACTGGACAGAATGCTGCAAACTTTTAACAGTGTAGGTATTTAGTACAGTTATTAATAACTCTCATTAGAGAACAAAGAAGTTTGCGAGCTTGCAGTAGTCAGGAGAAGACACTCTCCAGCTAATGTTGAACCAATTGAGGCAGTCTATGCAAATTTTTCGTTTACATTTCAATATTTTTAAATGAATCTCTTTTGCTTGGGATATCTGAATTCAGCATCTAACATTGTATCTTTATTTTTTCAGTTTCATTCTGAGGCTGTTGGAAATTTTTGGAAACAACTTTTTTTTAAAAATTTTTTTTTCAAAAATTGAAAGCGTCCTCAGAATAACAATGTCACAGAAATATAAAGAAAAGTAGTAAAATACAACTTTAGACTTCGACGTCGGATATCCTATCCATGTCACGCGTGGGACAGCTTTTCTACATGCTACTGCTGTTTTAACAATGTTATTATGGCCTAAAATTAAAATAACTATGCTAATGTGAAGATCAAGGGGTTTTTGTTATTTTCACTGTACAGTTTATATTTTAACAACTTATAAGTTATTAAATATTCATATTTATGTAAGTGTCATGAGTAGAACATTTTGTCTGTTTTTCATGGAATGTCCCTAAAACAAGCAGATTACTTTGGTCTAGTGTTTAACTCTCTCGCTGCGCAATCCAAGAGTTTCTCTGGCAACGTAAAAGTAGCAAAATTTGCGCAACCCGAGATTTCATCGGGGATGCATTTTTCCGTCTAATTAACTCTTCTTGATCATTTCCACCAGTTATTTTTTTATTCTAAATTTTGCCTTATCTAATCGGGGAAATTTCCCGATTGAATCAGACGAAAATTTTTGTTTTGAAAAACCGGTGGCAAAAGAATAAAAATTCTTAAAAGACGCTCGTCGCGAAGGAGTTAAATATGCAATTTTTGAAGCTATTTTGATAAAAGAATTACGCAGCGAGAGGGTTAAAATGTAGAGTTTTTAAACGATTATAAGGCCCAATCTGTATCACCTGTGAGACAGCTTTTCTACATATTACTGCTGTTTTAACAATGTTATTGCATACAAATTAAAACAACTATGCTAATATGAAAATCTAGGGTTTTTTGGTATTTTTAATGTACAGTTTATATTCTAACAGCTTATAAGTTAATAGATATAGGTATTTATATAAGTGCAACGTGCATAGCTGCCAACTTCTATGCTTTTTTCTTACCACTAAAATTTAAAAGAAATTTTTGACTTATTGAATCACAGAGTTCGCCGATTAAATATGGAAAATTTTACTACTAAATTTTAGTGGTAAGAAAAAAGCGTAAAAGTTATCAGCTATGCGCGTGCGGGATATTTTGTCCGTATTTCATGAAATTACCCGCATAAAGAATCATTTAAGCCTTTGCACTCAGTTGTCGCCGCTGCGACGACATCGTCTTTCTTTGCAAAATTTGTTTTTTGCACCAGTAATAAAGGAAATAAAATTTGCCCTATTTAATCAGAGCATTATTGAAATTGTGTACTTGAAGGAAACTTCTTTTTTAAAAGTGGTGACGACCGAATTAAATTTGTGCAAGAGACGCCGGAGTTCAAAGGGTTAAAAGTCTTGAAATGAAAACAAGAAATTCGAAGAAAAAAAAGGTTATTTTAACCTTATCTTGTGAATTTTATGCATATTACTCTAGGCCCTTTAGATCGCGTATTTACGTTTAATACTAAGTTGAGCATTGTTAAAAAATAATTACCAAAATTTGCGTATCAGTACCGATAAAGTGCACACGAATTTACAACGTAAAATGGAGAAATATATAAAAGCGCAAATTTTAATAATCTTACAAACTTATGAGTGTGCTATAGCTGACCATGAGAAAAGAGCAACAAGGTTAGGTACTATTTTTTTTGCATGAATTGCCGTTTATTAGTTTTAATTAATAAGTAAGCCTTCAAACAAATAAAGTTGTTTTGTAACCAAACTGTATCATTCAATCGTAACCAAATGCTGAATACAGTCAAGAACAAAAAAAAATGCACTGTAGAAAATTGTATTTTATATATTATATATTCCAAACATCTTACAAATTACAATAAAATGAAACAATTTTATCAGATACTGTTTTGAAGTAGGAAACAAACCATGCGTCAAGCACAGATTATGAAACACTTTCCAACACTTCCAGAATACCTTAACTGAACAATACCGTTTTAAAAGGTAAAGAAAATACTTAAGTAAACATTTTAGAAAACGCATAACACATTTCAACAATAACCGGAAAGATCACTTGCATCTCTCCTGAGCCCCTACCCTCTTTCAACGACTTTTGATTAACTTAGCTCTATCTTAAATATACAACTCTAATTACTAATATCTTTTAGAAAAGAATTCCAAATTACATTAATATCTTAATTACCACTACTCACAGTCTTAAAATTCATTTATGAATAATGGTTACCACAATTTCTGAAAAGTAATTTCAACATTTTTTTTTTTTAATTTGGTCCCTGGCTCAAGTACCAGTCCAAATTCTTGACCAAGGACTCCAGTTGCCTTAATTGGTCATTTATCGAAGAAGACTTGAGTCTTCCTTCCCCCCTTCATCAATTTTTTCTTAGCTGAGCCCAATCTTAATAAGTCAACTCCTATTATTCATATCTCTTGGAAACTAATTTCAGATTACATTAATATCTTAATTATCGCCTTTAAAACTGTTAAAGTTAGTTTATGAGTAGTGGTTACCACTATTTCTGAATAGTAATTTCAGAAAATTGCTTAATTTTAAGTTTCTGGCTCAATTAGCCGTCCATATTTTTGACCAAGGATTCCAATACTCTTAATTAGTCGTTTGTGAAAGAGCCCTTACATCTCTCCTCTCCCCCTTCATAGATTTTTGTTTCACTGAGTTTTGTTTTAATAACTCAACTCCTATTGCTCATATTTGCTATATAATTGACAAACCTTTCCATTTTTTAGTATCACTATTTCTAAATGGATATTTGCGCTTTATTTAATGACAGAAATGTCCAATAAATAAGACAAAGATTACTATTTGAAAGGAAAGGTACCCAAAAATTGAAAGGTTTGGCAGTTCTGATATGGCAATATCATCTTCTATCTGAAGTAATTATTTATAACGATATCTTTAACCACTTTTGGATGAGCGTGACTTATATGTGCCGTAATAGGCAGCATACGGGACTTATATTTTAGTACCACTATTTCAGAAAAGTAGTGTTTGCATTTTCCAGTTCCATTTTTCTGCGAATAAATAAGGCGTAGATTACCATTCGGAAATAATGCTACATAACATGTCATACACAGAATATTCGTCCCGATTGAGTTAATATACCACCACATTTCTTAACACATTCACGACAGGAAACGAGAATTCTCGTTTTCATTCAAAAAACATCATTGACTAAGGGTGTGGCTTCTACCTTATACAGAAAGTGCGTTTATATCATGTTGTCCATATTTTTTTAGATTGTAAGAGATTTTATATTAAATTCGTGTATTGAAAGATATTTACCGATGCATAACTTGCGAAACTTATCTAGAACACCAATTTACAAAAGACTTTCAGAACAGGTGGGAGCTTCTACTGTTTTAAAATTCAGATTTGATAAAAATTGCCCGTTGGCAATGTGTTAATACATTTTTTCACAAAACACTCTAAGAATTAATCTATTAATGTTCTTCATTTGGTCTCTAACCCTTAAATCTACCGCAATCCAAATAGTACTAAACTCCTTTTAAAATTTGATAAACCATCAATTATTAAAAACATCAATGTTAAATATATTTTACCGTTTGCTTGAATTTTCTCAAGCTACTGAATATTATTATCAATCTTTTTAAGTTTTTTTCCTTATTTGCAGACTGGAAAACAATATAAAAGAGTAAATGAAGTAAAAAATAATTTTTAGATTCTACAGCAACAATAGATTTTGCACAATTATAGGTGGACAAACATATAAAAATAATATCATCCTCTTTAGTAATAAAAGAGTACGGAAACTTTTGCAATAACGTATAATCAGAAAAGTTCGTGATTTCCGTTTTCAGAAAGAAAAACACCTCATTCGACAGTTTTTATCTCATTAGGATTGAAAGAGGGTAGCGAAAATAATATCTTTAATTTAGAACTCCGTTAAAACAAATATTTAATTGGGAATGCATAAAGGATTACTATTTACAATTATTTAAAATTGGTTGAAACATGTAGAGAGAATTTCAATTTTAGGAAAACATTAATGGAAACGCTCATTGTTCATAATGAAATACTGGGTATGCCAAAAGTCACAAAAGAAATAACAATATTATAATTTGAATCGTATAGGTCATACCACGATACTGTTTTCACAGAGGAGCGCAGAAAAACATGGAATTTTTTTTATAAGGGAAATATATTGTAAGAATATTTTTACTACAGACAGGTGGCCCTTCAGTCCTTTTTTATTCAGCGGTGTTCCGTTTGTACAGTGATGCAGAAATAAACATACGGTAGTAGGACCACTTATATCGAATTCACGGTATGGTACTTAAGTCACTTAACTTGAAGATTTTTGAAACGGATGACATGGAATCAAAATTCTCGACTTGAGCAAATATTAGAAACGTTCGTAACTTCGATATCCTCTCTTAACTATGAGTTGAGTGGAATCCTACCTTCTGAACTACTTTTCTTATTTGAAATTGCTCTAAAGTTACGAGTCGAGTTCTGCAACTAATTAATCAGCTTTCTCGAATGATCCTTTCAATCTGCTATTCGCATAACAAGCCGCAAAGAATGAAAATAATTATAAATTATGTATTGTCAGAAGTTTGGTTACAAATTTAACAACTTATGCATGTGCCCAGACATCTGTTTGGCTAGATAAGTCTCTTAAATGTTTGGTGATGTGAACGGGTGCACGGACTGATTACCAACGGGGCAAATATTTTGGAAAATACTTCCGTTGGTAATCAGGCAGTAAAAAGGAATAGGAAATTTTGACGTATAGATACTTTGTACGAAAACTGCGTTTAAATAAGATGAAAATTTCTGTTAAAATTTACTGGTGGAAGTTTGAACCGTTGGTAATCAGGCCCTGAATGGGTGAAACCTAATTCCTGAGTGTCCCGTAAAACTAATAAGTTCCCTCATCCCGATCTGAGTGGATCTATGCGGTCCTTCAGAGGAGATCGCGTAGCGATTCCCCGTCCCTCAAGGCACCAAGCGACACCCAGTCGCAACAACAACAACCCATCAGTCAAAACAGCCGAGCTAGAGACACACAAGGCCAAACCACAACCAAGATCTTCGCAAAGCCTGTGCTGCAGCCTGATTATGTTTGCCCAGCGGACTGTTTTGGCGAGTTCGATACTCAAGAAAACGCCTGCACCAGGGGCGACACCGCACACTTGAGACAAAGCCGAAACTAACCCACATCGTGGACAGTCAAGACGAAACCAGAGCAAAATGCCTGCCACTGACAACGACATCGTCAAACCGACAACATCGAACCGACAAGCAAATAGCACTCACTCATGTAAGGATCCTGCGTAGTGTCGCTAGCTAAACCTCGAGGGGAAGCGGCCATCCCCTCAGGTACCCTAGGTGACTTGCACCTGAGGTACCCTGCTTAGAGGATCAACTAGACATCCGGGTTTCAGTCTTTCACCATCGCTACAGGCATTTGCTACAAGGGGTCACCATGTGCCCCCTTAGGTACCGAAACGAGCCCGACACCTTGCCTAGAGGCCTAAAAGGAGTGTCCGGTAAAAAAAAATATTAAGCTAAGTGATTTAACTACCATAGTGTGAACTCAATATTGAGAAAAATTCTTTAGGAGAAGTAAATCAGACTCGATTTTTTTTTAAATAACCCACATAGCATTTTTAGTTTGCAGAAAATTTGCAGAAGTCTTGCTTTGAAAACCTGCAAAGTTGCAGCAAGCTCAGCATGACAAGACTGAACGTTCATAACAAGACTGCTGCAAGATAACGCAATGCCGAAGTCACCACACTTTGAACTTGCAGCTAACATGTCGTGCAAGTTAAATTCATGCTGTATCAAATTTATTGCAAATTAACGGCAAACAAGCAATCAAAGATACTGTAATCTTACTGAAAAGTACACTGGCCTCCAAAATTTAAGGTACAGGGGCTGGATACTTTCGATTGTACACTGCTTGTCGAATATCTACGAAAATTATTGGCGAATTGTTCTTGAACTTTTGGGATGTAAAGAACATGTTTGATTTCATATTTCTCGGTGAAGATTGTGAAGATTTAGTCGGGAGGACAATTGGGGGCTAATAATAAATTTAATAATAAAATAATATTTGCGATCACTATGTAACAGAATATGCTGGAAATGGTTTGTCGCTGTCTTAAATTACTATTTGGGTCCTGTTCAACGTTTGTGTGCAATTGTGTAAGCTTATAACTCATATTCGTGAAGATGTTATTGTGTCTGTGAAAAATTCACAAGATTTTTGTTTATAGCATACAGAGTTTTCAATCAAATTTAACACAACTTTCCGAAAACTTGACAAAGAATAGTAGCAACAGTATACTGCAATTAAAACATGGATATATTGAATATTTGATGAGATATGGGCATTTTTATGAAATAATTTTTAACTGCTCATGCGTGGAAGATTTCAAAATTTTTATTTCATAATTTAATAGTCAGCTATTCTGGGCAACTTCTATAAAAAGTCCAGTCAAGTATTGTGAAAACCCAGAAAGATATAGTGAGCTGATTGAAAAATTGTGGAAAATCCCTTATAATAAAGCTATTTTTAGAAAGCAACTCGCTATATCGCCCCTATCTTTGTGAATATTCGCGATATTTTACTTGCTCCTTACCTTCTGAAAATGCCCCCATATAAATATTTGAAGGATGGAATATAGTCTTATTGATTCGTGGACCAAGGTTTCATTTAGCATATGCAACATAAAAAACAAAAAACTCATCACCAGAGATGAAAAGCTGCATGGTGATGAATGAGCAGTAGCATTAACTTGCTGAAAATAACCTCTAAAACTTTTGTTCCATTCGTGTCAGAGTTCTACCACAGTGTATTTTAAGATAGATTCCAGGCTGATATGTACGGTAAACATCAGACAGAGAGAATGTCTCCATTTGGAGTTTTAAAAAACTGTAGTGTCAATCGTTATGTTGTACTTCTCATTTGCCTGCAGAACAGACCGCGAGTGGAGGATTTTCTATCGGTAGTTAGTTTCCGCATTCTCATGGATCTTAAGCGATGCCTTGTTCTCCTTGGTACCGACTGCCTGCACGGGAATGGATGCTTTGCATCCGGAACCAGCTACTGGGAGGTACAGTTCGCAAGCTTGGGGTCAGCACGAGGGCTGTTCTTGCTAGACCGTAACCTTAATAAGGGCGTGTCCATGCGGTCTAGGAGAACCATCCTTTTGCATCTATCGTTGAATAGAAAATTGTTGCCTTTCTAAGCCTTTTTCTTGTGAGGATACTTGGTAATGTAAGCGTATCCATGGAATCCTGAGTTTCGGCCTCCGGTTCGGCGCCCTATGACTATGAGTGACCAGCTTACTCGATTACTGATTCCTATAGAGAACTGGAGTCGTTCCCCGAACTACATGGCAATAACCTATTGCCCAGGATGTTAAAGTCCTGGCAACCAGATTTCCAAAGATTTCGGGTTGCAGCGGGAAATGCTACGTAGCTGCGTATGGCGGTGCTGTCCCTCGCTTCGTCGGAAGCCATCAGCTTCAGAAGCGTCTCCGTAAACCTATTTTCTCTGTTTCCGTATTAAAGGACTCTGGAGAGCCTAGATTCGGCGATGCGGAGTACTAGTCTTTTTACCTGCCAAACAGAAATAATATCATAAATATGAATGGTTTATATTGTAGTTCCATTGACAGTTATAATTTCAATCCTGACCGTAATGCTTTCTCTTTCAAAACTTTACCTCTTCTTTTGTGTCTGATAACTGTTCGTACTCCCCCCCCCCCCACACACACACAGCTGTTTCACCTGGTGTTTTATTACCATTTTGTTTCAATCACTTCCACCAAGAATATAACTTTTTCTCTAAATACTATGCTTAATATTGTCGGGCGCCATAATTTTTTCTTGTTATTAACGATATACCATGGCATGTTACACTTTTCATTAATCGCAGTTCACAAACTATCATGGTATTTCAAAAAATATCATGGGCCCGTTTTAACCGAATTTCAATCTCGTGCGTTCTAATGGGTACAACATCCCTTCGAACTAATGTGAGCATTTAACATTTTGTGTGTAGGTACAACTCATTAATTACTACATGTATATTGCATTTGTGCAAATCGGTGATTAATACTTCGAGAGTGTTCCTTGTGCGTAAATTATTTTTATCATCACTAAATTAATTGAATAAAATTTTCATAATATAAAATTGATATTGCAGCTTTTTTTTAATGAAATGAAAGAAAATTATAACTGCAAAACTAATCAGTTATGAGATATAATTTACCTCCAAATTCCTTTTTAGGCCATCCTCTTACCCCCTTGCAATCTCCAAAACTTATTTTGGATTAACAGTTAATTGAATAATAGTTTAACGCATCTATTGCAAATAAACACAAGAATCTCGATATTTTTTATATAATTTCACATGTATTGCTATTATTTTTTTGTATTTTTAGGTTTTATTTTCAGTTTTACTTTAATAATAACAAAATCTATGATGAAATCGTAAGAGTTTATAAAAAAGAAGTGAATATAGAGGTTTCTATAGTCGCACGTTCGGTTAATTGCAGTTCGAATAATAGGCGTTCTACTGTAAAGGTGATAATTATATCTTTATTTATGTCAATTTATCATTAAATTTGAAAAGAAAAATAATTTGGTTGCATTGTGTTTAAATTTTTAGGAGTTCTTTATTACTTTTTTGGGTGGAAATGACACCATTATTAAAAAAATTATATTTTTTAAATGATAAAATTTATTTTTTAATAAGTACTTCATTTACTTCGTTTTCATTCAACCGGCACCGAAATTAGAGGATAAATCTTTAATGGACGAAAATGCCTTTGACAATCGACGTCCCGTTTGCCAGAGACGTTACTGAAATCATGCATTTTCATTGACGAAATTGCTACATTTTATTATAATTGCATCAAAATAGAGTATTTTGACAAATTCGTCAAAATTTGAAGTTAACCTAGACTATAAATATGATTTCAATTCCTTACATATCGCAAAATATGTTATAAAATTAATAAGAAATATTTTCTAAACATAAAATAAAATTAGATTCCCCCCCCCCCCCTAAAATAGAAAGATTTTATGCAATGCAAATGCAACAAATTGGCTTGTCATTCAGCTACTAATATGTTAGTATTTAAAGTTAAACTTCCTTATTTCGTACCGTAAAAATATATAAGAAAGTTAGTAAATTAATCTTTTTATTTGGGCAATATTTCTTCTAGAGAAAGAAAAAAAATATTGCTCTGGACTTAAATTTCGTCTTTCAGTGTCTGATCAAAAGGCTTTTAAAATAAATGAAACTCATAAACTTATTTTAGGGAATATCTGAGAAAGATGAAACTGCCTAAACTATAAGAATACCGATGAAATGCCGAGTCATAAAAAGGCGAGAAACTTTCTTCTCCTTTTTACAAAGTTGTCGCCGACAAAAAAACTTTTTCGATTTTCTTCCAAGTCACGTGCGATAGATATGGCTGTTACATGTCTATCTCATTTTTTTCTCCGGAGAAATTTTAAATTTTCAGAAATGATTTTCTAAAGATACATCTTGATGCATTTGCTTTAAAAGTTTATTTTTATTTATTTTTATTATTTTTAGAAACTGTGTATGTTTTTTCTTTCTTCCATATCTATAAATAATGCAGAAATATTAATTATTTAAAGGAGCAAAAAGCATATTTAAAGAGAAAACTTCTAAAATTATTCAATGATGTCTCTTTATTTAAGCTGAATGTGATTGAATTTTTTTTATTAAGTCAATTATTTTTTATCTTTCATTACACCACATCTTTAGAAGCACCACAAAAACATATTTATGATTAACTAATTAATTTTATAGTTTATTATTATACATATAAATGCTAAATAGTATACTAAAGTAAGGTAGTCTTGAAATTTCATAGTTAATTTTTTTTTATTAAATTAATTTGCAAAATTTGTCTTCAACGTATAATTATCCATACGCACACATATGCGGTATGAATTCTGTCTTTTTATAAAAACTGATTGCATCAAATCACCCAATTTCTTGGATTTAAAAAAAATAAAGTACACGAATGGCTAAAATGTACATTTTTTTTTAAGATTGCTTTGAGATTAAATTTGAGATAAATGTTTCGTATTAAAGAAATTTGAACTTTTTTTTTCTTTGCATTAAATTTTCTTTCAAACTCTAAATATTTGCATTACATGAAACATTTAATTTTTTTATAAACATTCAAATTTCAAAAACTGTCCACAAATTTGTCTATTTCTGTAGCATGTATGGATGTTCGTGGTCTAAAAGTGATTGCATTATTTAGCATTTGCGCAACAACTGAACTAGAAGTGTTGAAAGGCTGTAATGTAGTTTGCTAAAAACATTAAAAAAATAATTTTAATTATTTTTACATAGTTAATTTGGGAGTATGTAAGGCACTAAAGTGCTGTTAAGTTAAGGATAGTAAGTTAGTAACTAGTTGGGCTTGCTCTAGCCTTGATAACGGCTGCCACACGACGACGCATTGATTCAACAAGTTTTCGGTAATGTTCCGCAGGCATGTCTTTCCAAACATGTGCTAGAGCTGAACATAATTCAGTAAGGGTAGCTAGTGTTATGTAACGTTCTTTCACATTTTTCTCCAAAGTATCCAAAGGTGCTCAATAGAATTTAAGTCTGGGATTCTAGGTGTTCAATTCATGACAGAGAAGTCAGAGGAATGCGCATTAAATCAGGCAGTTCCCGACCGGGTCCTGTGAGAGGATCCTGTGAGAGTCTTGCTGGAATACTCCATACAAGAAGACATAAATGGATGAAAGTGATCGCCCAGCAAGTCTACGTACCGAATTGTATTGAGGGAAGTTGATACAAATACCAAAGATCCCAAACATTTCCAAGAGAAAGCACCCCAGACCACGACTGAGATGCCATGACCCTGTATAGTTGCAACCTGATATGCAGGGTCTATGGATTCATGAGCCTGGAACCATATTCTCAACCTCTCATCGGCACAATGTAGTTGGAATCGAGATACATCACTCCATGCTACTCCTTTAGAGTCCATTCTCTGTGTTCTCTTGCCCAGGCAAGACGTGTAGCCTGATGGCGTGCATTGAGCAATGGTACTCTCGTGTGTCTACGGTTCCCAAAGCTCATGCGGTGAAACGAGCGTTGCAAGCTCCGTTTACTGACCGTATGACTAGGCTCTGATTCAGCTGGGTGGTAATTTGAGCTAATGTTTTGCTTCGCTGGCTACGTGCAAAACGGCTGAGCCGTCTTCTACCACGTTCGTTCAAAGAAGATTTTCCTTTGCAGTTTTCCCGATTGCTAGGTTTTTTTGTTGTTTTTTTTTTACCATGCGTGTATTTTTGGTATACTCTTGACACTGTCGAGCGGGAAAATCGTAGTTCTCTGATGATTTCAGAAATTGGTCTGTGCGCCGAGTGCCTATTATTTTTCCGTGATCGAAAGCATCTAAATCACGAGCTTTACCCATACTGGCACGTGAAACGAGGGATTCACAACAGCCACAGCACTAGTAAGATATGCAATTACCACAGCGCCCTCACTGCGCAGAAATGCGGCACAGTGCTACAAAATTTGGATACCACTGCTTATCTTTAATTCAATGGCACTATCTTTAATTCAATAGACAGCTTTACCTAAAACCTATTTGTTGTGTTTCATTAAATTCATGTTAAGACAAACGGAAATTGTATCGACAGCCTGACGTCACATATATCTGACCGGTATCAAAATTTCTTGTTTCATTTAATACATATTATAAATACATTCTAAATAAATTAATGAGTAGTGACAAAAAGTCTCAGGAGCTGGCAGCTATGCTATGCATGAGGAAAGGATTGTCTGGCTGAGAATGTGAAAATAAAGTTCTCTCCTAATGTTGAACGCAGCAGTCACTGCACTGATTCAGCATCATGATGTGGAGCTACTTCAAACCACCACCTCTTGACTACTAGGCGTAGGACCTGTCACAAAAATAGTGGTTTTCGTAAGCAGATATTTTGGAGCATTTGTACCGTATCCTGAATTTAGACATCGGTATTTTCTAAAAGTTTTCTTTGACTTATTTAATATCTGAGAAATAAAGCGGACAAACTTTTAGAAATTATTTGTATTAAAATTCAAGGGACCTTACAAACGCTGAAAAAAATCCGCCTACGACAGCTGCCATTTTCGTATCAGCGATTGGGTCTAGTATTCAGGATTCGGGGTTCAAACACAAAACAATTGCTGCTGCTGTCTCAAGAATGAGGTTATATGAATAGTCAAATTTTATGCTTAACAGAATTTATGAACAGATGAGTTACAATAATTTACTGTGAAATTTAAAAAAAGGAACGTGGCAGATCTCTACTTGGGAACATAAAGGTAAATTTCGAAACAAAGCACGGTCTAAAAGATATAATTTTGAGAACTCTGGTGGAGTCCCGAAGGCCATTCCAGAGTTTGAAGCATGCGGTTAAATATAACCTCCAAAAATAGGGATCATAGAGCATCCAAATAAATTTGGTTGCCCTACACTTCGATGTCACTTCAACGACTGGCGTATGTAAAAAAACGAAGAATGTAAAGGCAGTAGGGTACCAACGAGCACTGAAAAATCACAACATAAGGTAACAAGAGGCCCAACAACTAACACTAAACTGAGAACTATAAAAACAAAGGAGGCCACACAGCTCACTAATTTCGAACGGCAATTATCTATTGCCTGTCACCCGCCGAAGTTTTCCAGGGTGCGGTGGTATTGTTCAGCTTTGAAAAGCCTCTCTGCAACACCATAACTCAGTGTTGCCAGTGGGCTACTTTTTTTAAATTCAGATTTCTTGATTGGCACCACTTTTTTGAAACGTTAAAATTCCCTTTGTTTTCGCCTTAATTAATATGTCATTAAATAAGCGGCATTTTACTATTTCAAAAAAGTGGTGCCAATCAGGAATCTGAATTTTAAAAAAGTAGCCCATCTGGCAACACTGCCACAACTGGTCCACAACGACAGATAAGCAAACATTTCGGCTTTTACCAGGATCTAAAATGGAGGTAAGTTAAATTTAAAAGATTGAAAAATTAAAAACTCAACTAAATAATGTGGGATAAAATTTTGCAACCGATACTAGTAGTGCGTCACGCGCAGATTAGCCCCGAATCAGCTCAGACGGTTCAACTCTCACAAGAACTCATTGCTGACCAGATCTCCCATGAGGGACAACTGCACTCGCCAGCGGTTTGCGATAGAATGAGCCAAAGAGGGGGTTGGTGGAAATAGGTCTTATACAGCAAGTATCCCTGAGCCGTTGAGGTAAGAGATAGGCGGGGCCTGACCCTAAAGTGGGTGAAAGTATGGTACAAGTGCGAAAAATCCTAAAAATTTTGAAAAGGGATAGAACACACATTAACAATTAATTAATGCAACAGGAAAGTAAAGGAAGTCTAAATAATTAATAAATATAAAACATTGAATGAAAATAATGGTTAGGAAAGTTGAAGTACACGGTTGTTAACCCTTTGCACTCGAGAGCTGACTCTCACTCACCACTAGTGTTGCCAGGCGTCACGCGTAAATCAGGACTCCGAATTCTCTGGATACCACTTATTTCTTATAGTTTATTTCGCCATCTTTAATCGCAAATAATTCTGCCATTAGATATGAATAGGAAAATTTCTTTAAATACTGGTGTCCTGAGCATTTGGAGCTCGAATTTATGCAAGACACCTGGTCAGAGCACTCAGAGTCACCTCTCGAGTACAAAGGATTAAAATGAACAGCATGCTGCATGACGTCAAGGGGAATAGCCAATTCTAGATGAAATTTTCTTTAAATCTAGGGAAAAGTTAAAATTTTCACGGGGAATTTTGCGTTTAAGTAACTTCCGAAGGATATCTTCTGGATGTTTTTGAACATGGAACGAAGTTGTCGTCCCGAGTGAGAATGGCAAGGGGACGTTTCCGTCTCGTACTAACTCTAGCGTCATATAGGTGTATAGCTTTTAACGCGGAATTCCGCATGGCATGGGTGGGGTCGACCTGTGAAACTTCATCCCAAGTTTTTTAATTTCAGCAAAAATAGGTTTAATTTAAAAGTCTCGATGAATGACGTCATTACGGACATAACGAGTCGCTTTGGTAAATCTACGCAATAGCTTGTTTTGGAAAATTTGTATTTTTTCAAGTTTAGTTTTTAGAGCACTTGCATAAACGACCGAATCATGTGATTATCGGTCGTACAGTGGATTTGTATAGTAACAATTTGTTTTTGATTGACAGGGGGCTATTCCAAGCCAAAAGGGGTTTGACGAAGCCTACGGCGCGATCAGCACAACTCGGAGTTTCTGTGATGCGCTTGCACCATGCTAATTTGGAATCTAGGCGAATGGCTAAATATTTGTAATCAGTCTTCGAGGGAATGGATTCATTATTTAATTTCAAAATAATATTAGCGTCGGGGGTAAAACGGCTGTTGGTGAAGAGAATGGCGGCACTTTTGGCACTGTTAACTTTAATTTTCCATTTATTTAACCTGGCCGAAATTCTAATGAGATAATTTTGAAGCTTAGACTAGTTTTAATTGGGGCTCTTCATGTTCTAATGGAATATGGTTATAAAAATTACCAATGAATAACTTTATTTATAAAGTTATGTACTTTACATTGCAATAATTACTGAATTTTTTATTCTCTCACTAAATTCTACATTTTTAGTCATAACAAGCGTAGTTATAGGAATTATTTTAACCCCTTGCCTGTAACAAAAACGCAAATGCACCAATTTTGAAATGCCCGACCTGAGTCCGGGAAAGAGAAAAATCGGTGTTTCAATTCTGTGAACCCGAACTCAGTTCGTCCAATGCATAATATGTAATTTACCATTTTTCCAATAAACGGCGATACTTTCCCGCGAAAAATTCGGCAGTTTCGCACCATTTGTCGGATTTTTATCATTTTGCAGTTCAGAACAAAATTAAAGAGAATTTTTTTTTCCATTTTTGACAGGTTTTCCTCAAATATATTCCACAGGCAAGGGGTTAAGCAGATTTCTTTAAAGTCTTAAAAAGTGCTTTTATTTCATATATATCAGGGGATCCCTTCTTATCTGTGACCAATAGCTAATTCCTAAACCGTTAGTTTTAAAGACACTGTTACGATTGCCCTGCATCGTATAAACATCTATTTATATCATTCATTATTTTTTGTTGAGTTATGAAATTTAATTTTTTATATGGTCGCTAGGTTCTATACGGTATATTTAGAAAAATGTTCTTCATGTTCTAGCAAGTAAATTACAAAAAATTCCATATTTGTACGACCAAAACTTCGTCATTTTGGTCGTTTATTTTGGTTTTTTCCAGCGCTAAAAGAGAAAAAAACGCATTTTTGTATAGAAAAACGCTAAAAACTCATAAAATTCAAAGTATGATAAGTTGATAAAGTTTGGTCGCACAAAGATGGAATTTTTACTGTTTTACTTGTTATGACATTTTAAATAAAATAAAACGTATAAGACCCAGAAAAAGTATCAAAATTTAAATTTCGTAACTTTAAAAAAAATAACTATGGTGACAAAAGTAAATTTCTTATGATAAAGAACTGCATTTGAAATATTTTTGTAATTAAAACTTCACTTCCGAAACTAACGGTTTAAGAATTAGCTATTAATTAACTATTTGAAAGGACATCCTGTATTTTTTAAGTCACATTTGCTGAAAATTTTACAGTCCTATAACACACTGAACTGAACATTAACTTTAATTTTATACCTAAAATAATGCATACAATTTTATAATATTCCGAGTTGATGAAGAATGAACGTCTCCCTGATATTTTCTTTTAACCCTTAAATGCATGATTTTTTAGTTTGTTTTAAAAAAATTATATACGATTCTCAAAAGGTTTATTACACAGGAAAAATAATGAAAAAAAAATCAGAGATACATTTTTCGTATAATAAGTCAACTTTTTTTTATATTGCACATCTGCAATAGAAGTAAACACCAAAATATTTTAAATTTGTAAATATTTTAATAAGTATGAATCAAAATACCTTATTTTATATAATTTTTTATTTTGTAAAACTTAAACCTTCAATGCATGAGTTATTCTTTTAGAATTGTGTTTTTTATTCTTAGATTAAAGATTAGAGACCAGAAATTTTTAAATAGATTTTTAACTTTATTTAGTAGCATATATTTGCACTTTTTACAGGATTAATATTTCTATATAAATATAGTGGTTGTTAAGAGTTAAATAAAAAGTGATGCAGATATGCATCACTATGCATTTAAGGTTTATGGGAAAAACAAAAATATAAATCCAAAATCTAGATGTTTTCTTTTGAAAGAGAAAAAATGAAGTGAAAATTTTTATATAAAACAAAATTCAAAATCCACAAGTACCAAAATTGATGCATTTACAGATAAAAAACAGAAGATATCAAAGTAAATTTAAAGTACATCAGCCTTTTAAAACCAAGAAGACTTGTAAAAAAAGTTTCTGCTTACAAACTTTGATCCTCAAAAGAAGAAAAAATGTGCATTCAAGGAATTCCTTTTAAAACGTGGATGATAAATGATGCTATTGACGGCAAATGTATTTTCACAAACGCAATCCGTAAAAAAGTGGCAGAACATAATTGAGCTTTCAACTGTATTTTAAGAGATTTCCACTTCAGATTTATTTTCCGCCTCTCTTTCTCAAACGTCAAAACAGTGACTAAGAAAAAGTAAGTGCTTAAAGCAAAATTTAAAATTTGAAAATGAATTAATAAAATGAGAAATAACTTTATGAATAATTATAAGACATCATTTGTATAAAATTTCCCACTCTAATTTCTAAACAGAATAAATTATTTGAAGTTATTTTTTTAATAAACACATTAATAAAGCAACCTTAATAAATATATTCTTCAGCAGCTCAGTTTTTTTTTCCATTTAACCCATTAAAGCCGGAATTATTTCCGTCTTTAAAATGCAAAACTTGCATTTCACACCAGTTTTTTTTTTTTTTTTTTTTTTTTTTAATAGCAATTCTTGTTTAAATTTATCCCGAAGTTTAAGTCATCAAGTAAAGATAATGTTTCCGTTAAAAAATATTGGTGTACAAACAAAATAAATGTTTAAAACTTTGCCGGTACCATATGGTACCACTAGGATTTAATGGGTTAAGAAGGTGTTATTTATTTTTCCCATTTAATTGGGCAGGATTTTGTTTTATATTAATGTTTACATATTTAATCTGAACATTTAAATTATTTATTCAGAGTTATTTTCCTTACTTCTGAATTTCAATAAATTTTATTTATCGTTATTAACTTTTAACTACATCTAAATAAAAATATTTCTGTATCAATTGTAAACACACTAAATGCAAATAAATTTCTGCTTTGTTAACTTTTCCTTTTTCAAATTATTAGCAGGCCCGCCAAGCGTTGGCCAGGATAATTTTGAAGCTTTAGAATTGTACTTTAGTGCAAGTTTTCAGCTGAATACCTCTGATACATTCATAAGAAATGTTTTGGCCACTAACAGTATGCGTGTGTGTAGAACGGGGAATTTGCATATTCTCCTTTATTACACCTTGCCTGCGTCCCGAGATTCATTATTATGTAAAGTATTATCTTTATGGCCCTGAAAGATTCTGAGATGTGGTTTTACCTCCCCCTCTTCCAAATCGGTTAGGGGGAATTATAAAAATAAAACTTACTAAAATCTCTTTTTACATGATGCGGTGTCGACATAAAATAAATCTGATTTAAATCTTTATGCACACTACAGTAAATTTTCATATATTTTTACCACTTCATCATTGCAGAAGATATAGTGAATAATAAAAAAAAAATCTTAATAAAATCCCTTTTACCGGGATTAAGTTATTGTATAATAAAGCGATCCTATTTCAACATTTATACCCAATATAGTAAATTTTCCCCACCTTTCAGAAAACTTTATACAAGGTGTCCAGGATTATTGGGACAAACTTTAAGGGGAGGTAGGAGACATCACAAGGATTCAGATTTGCATAGCAACCCATGTTCGGAAACGCTTTTCTGGCGCGGTAGTGACGCCACAAAATAGAAGAAAGTTTGGTTTGGTTTGTGTTTATGACGGCCAATTATCAACACGTGGGATATGGGCCCTAGTGGGGGGAATGCCCTCCGTGGGGGTCTTTCTAAGGGAACCTAACCCGTATTTACGCGTGGGAATCCACGGCTTCGAAGAAAACCACGAAAACTCCGAAACGGTTAGGCCGACGGGCGCGATTGGGATCGAACCCAGCACCTCCCGTCAACCAGCTTCGAGAGCAGAACCTCTCAGCCACTGGTGGGGCCAAATAGAAGAAAGAAAGACACGAACAGGAAGAGAAAACGTGTTTATTATTCTTAGTGCTGCAAAAATGCCGGGACAAAGCTGGAAAGTGCTGAGGTACTTGTTGCACGCATCGTGGCAGCTGCTAGGGAAGTCCGGGACACTCACGGTATTTAGGAGAACATCAGATCTTCCATGCGCCTGAGATGCGCTTCCATGCATCACGGCCCAGGGTAGTAATTTCGAACACCTACATTGATGACGATCGTTGTCTCTTTAACGTTCTTTTTTCTTAGTTTTTTGCTGTACAAAAGATAATAAACATGTTTTCTCTTCTTATTCGTGTCCTGTCTTTCTTGTGTTTTATGTCGTCATTACCGCGCTAGGAAAGCGTTTCCAACCATGGGTTGGTATGCAAATCTGAATCCTTGTGATGCCCCTTACCTCCCCTTAAGTTTGTCCAATAATCCTGGGACACCCTGTACATGGAAGTCGTATTCATGATTTTTTCAGTGTTATGGATTTAAAAGAAAATCTTACAAAAACTAAAAAAAGAATGCAAACGTTTAACATCAACCCAATTTCGGCCTAGAATTTACATTAAAAAACTTTCCAACGATGTTTTAATTCTAGAAAAAGAAAGAAAAGGTGATTTTCAAAAATGTTACGTCACTGGCTTGACGTATATCATATAATCATACAGCCGACCTTGAACGGTAGATTATCTAAAACACAAGCCAACTCGTGATTCTCCATATTTAGGTATACATTATGGCTGTTAAAAGACAAATCAAAAACGGAGATATTTGCTATAGGTGCCAAGGGTTGCAGGTTTTGAATACCACTATGGTTTAAAAATATTCTTCATTATATTTAATTATATAAATGTTTATATAAAGAAAATAATTTTTTTTAAATATTGGTATTCAATATCCGTAATACTTGGTACCTATGTATTTGCTTATCAGTTCGGATGACATTATGATTTGGTGAAATTCCGTGGCAGTATTTTCAGTCATATTATTTATCTCATTCACCCAAAGTTCAGCACGTAAAAGCATGATGCTTGGAGGCAGGATTATCGAAGTGTTTTGAAATCAAAGAGCGTTTTCCATTTTTCGATAACTGTACTACATCTCAAGTTATAAGATATATTTGAATCGGGGACGACCTTTCTCGCTCTGTCTCGTCCGAGAATGCGATTCAAAACGTCAAGTTTGACAATTTCTGTAAAATCCTCCACTTTTCTCGACAACTGGGAAAACTATTCGATTTCTTAGTTTCTGAATAAGAAAATCTTCAAATTTTATGTATTTACGTGCAAAAATAAACTCAGGAATGTATCATAAATTAGCAGTATCGATTTTAAAACGTCCTTAATAACGCGTAGGATAGAATGCAATACCGTGAAAAAAAAAATCTCATTTTCACTTCTTTAAAATAGGAAGAAGGCCATGTTAGCTACTTTTTTTATGTAACTTAAAAGGGGGATTTCTTTGTGATGTTGTTTGTTCTGTAAATGACCCTAACATTTAAGTGAATATTCTTAGACAATCTTTATAATTATTATTATTATTATTATTCCTAAAAAATATTACAGCATTTTGAAAAATAAGAAACTCAAACTCATGTTCTACCGCAAGCAAAAATTGCCCGGAGGAAAGAATATCCCTATCAAAAAAATGTTTTCAAACTACGAATTGTTAAATGACCAGTTTCCTAAGCAATGGTTATAAAATTGTCTTTGTTACTTCACGATGCATGAAAGTACCTCATACGTAGATATGCTTTCTAGATTTTGACAAGATACACTGTAAGCTTAATCCTGGAGAAAAACGTTTTAAAATTGTTCTCAGAAGAAATCACTTTTTTAGCAGTTCTGCATAGAAGTCTTCAATGCTGTCTTCAATAGAAGAAAGTATTGTAACCGAAATTTTTTTAGACTTACGGTTTTCGACGGATTTACACGTTTTAGGGATCAGAGATCCCAAAAAACTTGTTTATACAAAATGTCTCTCTGTCCGTGTGTCGCCATTGTACCAACGAAAAGTGTATGAAGTTATGCATAGAATTGCACCAAATTTTTTGCGTATGGTTTTGGCTATGGCCAGCAGGTCCTCCTTGAATTTGGAAATATTCCGCCGGAAGGGACGCTGTAATAACAATTTTTGTGCCATCTTCATGATTGTACCATCGAAAAGTATATGAAATTATGAATAGAATTGAACCAATTTTTTGTATGTTTTTGGCTATGACAAGCAGGTCCTCCTTGAATTTCAAAATATTCCGCCGGATCGGAGCGCTGTAATAGCGATTTTTGTATAATTTTCAAGATTTTTCGTTGTTCTAATGCACATCGGCGGCTCGTACAGCGACGGAAACTAGTTGTACGCAAATAGCTGATGTACAACAGAATAACGGAAAACTATTGATTTTAATAAGTATCATGATCGAGATCAACTCATTTTACTCAGATTAAATTGACTGAAGCATAAATTTATAATAAAAATCAAAGTTGTTATAGTATTGAACTAATAATATTGAAGTATTATCATTTGTAACTACTTTTTGAAGTATTATGATGTATGAGATAGAAGAAAGTCTTGAGGTTGGCACATCCAACTAGTTTAAATGTTGTTATCGTTTAAATTTAATATTATTCTGTTATAATTAAATATGCTGTTGGGTCAATCCGTTTCAAGTGGTCCAGAAAATCATCAATTCGTTGCTTGACCATTTTCAAAAAATCTGAAACTTTTTGTACAACAACCCTAACATGATGGAAGTTCAAAATGACTATTATTTTAATTTTATTAATTTTTGTTTGTGCATGGCGGCCATCTTTGTTTCATCGTCTGCAGCAATTTTCTCACAAAAAGGGTTTACGGAATTGTAAATAATTCATCGTTCATTTATCCTATTCAACTGCGGATTAAAGCAATTTGTACAGAATACATTGGGTTAAAAATTTGGTAATGGAGTAGTTTCCGAAACTAACTGCTTATTGGTAAAATTTAAGCATAAAGTTTCAGTTTTTTTCCAAAATTTGTCCGTTTACAAAAGGAAATTTTTCTAGCAAGGAATACTGTCAACATGACATAATTTTTTTACAAATAGACCGAAAGTACTTGTACTCGCACGCCGAGTTCCAGATCTGGGACTTGCTTTTTCTTCGCTAAAAAAATCCCAATTTTTTTAAAAATGTCAAAAATCGCACTTTTCAGGCTTTGATATCTCTGGTGGGGCACGAGATAAAAATCTGAATTTTTTTTTATAAGAGTAGTATGGTAGTGTTATGCACAAGAGATTTCAGGATGGAGAATTGACTACAAGCTGAGATATGGCAAGGGCAACATGTCAAAACAATATTGCCAAACTATTGCTTTGTTGGAGTCATAGCTAAGTATTTATATCAAAGTGTCATTTAAATTTATGTTTTTGATTACCTTTAAATAATAGTAACAGAAAATAAAGCCCTTTGCAAAGCTTAGCAATTAATTAAAAAAAATAATTATGCCTAAGGCCATACATTTTGTATGATTTCAGTAATTTCTGTTGTAAGTAATTTTAGTAACTAAAAGAAACCTCAGCACTTTTACATAAAGAAAAAAAATATTTTTATACAAGACCTGAGACAAAAACAATATAGGGAAAAAGAAAAGTGGTTAATGTTGTCATACTTGTTGAGACATGATCAAAATCTGTCAAAACACAATTTTGCGTGTTGGTTCAAAAACCACAATTTTGATCTTTCTCAAAATTTTATTTGTAGAAACCAAGTCTTGTCATCTCTTGATAACTTGATTGAAGATCTTGTCCCTGCTTGATCATTGAAATATACTTTGAAATCACTATGTGCAAGTCTTAATTCATTAATAATTCCTAGCTTGCTTCTTATGCAAAAATGTGATTTTTCTGCAGTATAAATTTTGAAAAAGCTTTGGGTATCTTTACTTTCGGAAAATTACTTGAGGCTGATACATGGTAACATCGCATAATGTTTCATTTACAGGAACATACTTACGGTAGAAACAAGTTTCAGGGACTGGCAAGCAGCATTAAAATTGTGGTTTTTAAACCAACAAGCTGGAATGTGTTTTGATACGTTTGATCATGTCTCAACAAGTATGCCAACATTAACAGCTTTTCTCTTTCCCTATTCTGTTTTTGTCTCAGGTCTTGTATATATATATATATATATATATATATATATATGTATGTGTGCTGGGGTTTCTGTTAGTTACTAAAATTACAACAAAAATTACTGAAACCATACAAAATGTAGGCCTTAGGCATAATTATTTTTTTTAATTAATTGCAAAAAGCTTTATTTTCTGTTACTATTATTTAAAGATAATCTAAAAAATAAATTTAAATGATACTCTGAGATAAATACTTAGCTGTGACTAGAACAAAACAATAGTTTGGCAGTATTGTTTTGACATGTTTCCCTTGCCATATCTCAGCTTGTAGTTAAATCTCCACCCTGAAATTTATTGTGCATAACACTAACATACAATACTCTTATAAAAAAAATTTTCAGATTTTTATCTCGTGCCCCACCAGAGATATCAAAGCCTGAAAAGTGCGATTTTTGTCATTTTTGAAAAATTTGGAATTTTTTTTTAGCGAAGAGAAAGCAAGTCCCAGATCTGGAACTCGGCGTGTGAGTACAAGCACTTTCGGCCTATTTCTAAAAAAAAAATTATGTCATGTTGACAGTTTTCCTCGCTAGAAAAATTTCCTCTTGTAAACAGACAAATTTTGGAAAAAACTGAAACTTTATGCTTAAATTTTACCAATAAGCAGATAGTTTCGGAAACTACTCCATTACCAGATTTTTAGTCCCATGTATTCTGTGCAAATCGCTTTAATCCGCACTTGAATTGGATAAATAAACGATGAATTATTTACAATTCCGTAAACCCTTCTTGTGAGAAAATTGCTGCAGACGATGAAACAAAGATGGCCGCCATGCACAAACAAAAATTAATAAAATTAAAATAATAGTCATTTTGAACTTCCATCGTGTTAGGGTTGTTGTACAAAAAATTTCAGATTTTTTAAAAATGGTCGAGCAACCAGTGCTGGACCACTTGAAATGGATTGACCCTGTTAGATTTTTTAAAACAAATTTAAATGTTGCTGACAACAAAAGGTATAGTACGAAATACAGTAATTTGCATTACTTAAGATTATTTGTGTAACAAAAAGGTGCAAAATCTGTATTTTAATATAATTATTTATGATAAGGGAATTTATTTGATGCATCTATGTATCTGGTTCCTTCAATTCTCAATGTATTGACTTCAATATTTCCAGTTGGATTAACAAATTGAAAAAATGTCACAACACATGATACAAGAAAAATGAATAATGATTTAAGAATATTTATTTATAAATACAAACATGATATTAGGAATTACATTTCAGGGTAGACTGGGGTCACTAAGGCACTTTTAAGTGTTTTCTAAGGCTAAAATATTGTTAAACATTTTATTTTGTAATGATTTAAAAGAAATAAATAATTTTAATAGATATATTAAATAAGAGACTGATAATTATGTTTAAGTTCAATACCAAATCGTATCTATTTAGCATACGAGTCTGTTATTATTCAGAAATAAATTATTATTAGTTATTCAAATGTTATTCTTGGAAAACTTTACTTTGATGAATTGAAAAAAATATTTGTCTAATTTTCTCACTTACAATGAAAACATTTTTTTTAAACCAGTCTTTAAATTGGTAGAATGACATTACTGATTTGTATAGAGCAGAAAATTTTATTTTATATCAAATATGAGGCCTTGATTTTTAATAAATGCCAGGTAAAATAAAGTTTAATCGAAAAAGCAATTTTAAAACACTTATTTTTATAACTTAATTTAAGAGCCTCATATGAGGTTCAAAGTAGCTAGAATGTGAGGGAATGGTGGATTTTAAAATGAGCTGAAATTAACCAAAAATATGATGTTATATCTATTAATTATTAGATTTTTTTAATATCAATATATTGCGATATACTTAGCAGAAAGTGTGTTTCCATGCGTCTTACAGAAAAGTAATGAAAATAACATAACATAAAACAGCATTTTAGAACTGAAAGCTGATTTATATTGTGTAGAAAAAATTATTTCATACCAAATACGAGGCCTTTATTTTTAATAAATGCCAGGCAAAATGAAGTTTAATCAAAAAAGCAAATTTAAAACACTTATTTTTATAACTTAATTTAGGAGCCTCATGTGAGGTTCAAGCTAGCTAGAATGGGAATGATGGATTTTAAAATGAGCAGAAATTAACCAAAAATACGATCTTATGTCTATTAAAACTTATTAGATTTTTTAAATATCAATATATTGCCATATACTTCGCAGAAATTGTGTTTTCATGCTTCTTAAAGATAAGTAATAAAAACAACATACCATAATGTACAGTTAATGCATTTTTCTCAAATTTTTAGTAATCTATACATCTTTAAAATGCTTAATGCGTTTCAAATTTTTTCAAAATGCTCAATATGTAACAAGGACAATTTTGATACATATTACAACTAATCTATGCATCCATTTAGAGATGTTGATTTAAAATTTTAATAAAATCTATTTTTAATGAAACTTATAGTCGTGTGATTCTTTTTAATAAATGTCGTCTGATTAAAAAATTGATATATAATTTTTGTAATAAAGCTCTTGTAAAAAGCTTTTAGCTTTTTGTAAAAAGTAATAAAATGAAAAAAAAAATATTTTGAAAATTGGAACGCATGGAGCATTTAGTTTCTAAAACTAATATATATATATTTTCTTTTTTTCAATAAATTATTGTTTTTTTAATTAGTGATACAGAACAATTCTTTGAAGAATTTATTTTTCAAATAACATAAATAATTTTTTAAATCCACCATCTTCTTAAGAACTTACGCCAGTAACGCGAAGACATTCTCAATCTAATGTAAAAACCAATGGCGACATTGTTTTCAAATTTCTCGTTTCCATTTTAATAAAATGATTTCGTGGATTATAATATTTTTGGATGCGGTTCCGAAAATAAAAGTGTTATCAGAAAAAAAAAAACTAAAATTTTTAAAAAAGTACGAAGGTACCCGGTTAGATATCACATGTAAACATCCAATACAAAAAAAATCATTTAAAAATATTGAAACGCATACGAAAAATTTGAAAAGATTTTCATCTCGAAAAGATCTGCCATTGGTTTAATAGTAACTTGGAAATATTTTCGAATTATTATCATGTGCTGTTAATTTGTTAATTTATCTCTGAGTAGACTTGATCAAGGTTAATTAAAGCTGCCATATACACTAAACAAATCCCCTTAACTACAAGGATTGTAGCTGATCGTTTTAAATTATTTTTGAAAACATTACAAATAATTAATTAGTTACTGATTTCTGTATTTTAGCAATGAGATATCGAAGAACAATTTATGTTTATTATAGACTACACCCTTTTTTTAGTATTTCAAATCAAAATAAAATTTTTTAAGCAAAATTTCAATTATCAGTTAGTATTCATATTTGAAATTTACATTTCTATACATTTAAAAAATAGAAATTATGGATTTTCCCAGTCTGCCCTCGTAATTTTTTATAAAAAATAATATACTGTAAAAAGTACATGAAATCAGATAAAAATTTATTTAATAAAAGGCATGAAAGATCAGCCAGAATGACATAATATAAGACACGGTTATAGTAAATAAAAAAACCCATCACCGAAAAAAAAGAAAAAAGTCATAGTCTTTGGCATTATACGCACTATATGTTGATATATATTTGAAGACATTGTATTGGCTTGGAGAAGAAGAAGAACGGTGGACAGCTTCATATGCATTTTAGACACTGGAAGGCTAGTAGAAGAACGTCTATAACATGAAAAAAAATGTTCATTTTTTTTTTTTTTTTTTTTTTTTTTTTTTTACCTTTAAAATGATTGCATGAATATGTTAAAACATAATGAGTTTAAATTTTAGAGCAGTTTTGAAAAATAAATTATATCTTGAGGTCCCAACCTCAAACTAATTTTCCGTAGTACTTGCGTTAATTTGACCCTGGTTTAATACGTTTCGAGCCAGAAATTTTTTAAAGAAATGATAAAAGTATGTTCCACGTGGAAAACTGGAATTAAATAAATAAGTGCTCATGAAATAAATTTTCTGGTTTGAAACGTGGTTAACCTGGTTCATATTAATCCAGACACTACGGAAGATTAGTGAAAGGTTGGCAGCTATGTCTTTCTGGAAAATGTGATAAAATATGGTTAGTGTGTAAAAGCTTTTAGCGCGAGGAACATATTCAATTGTACAAAAATATCTTGAGCATTTTAACTACTCACGCCAGATTTATTAATTAAAATTTGTTTAATTGTTTACTTCTTTTTCGATTTTAGAATATTGATTTTAAATTTATTTCCTTAAGTGTATTATACACAGTGGTTTAGACTTATAACGTAAAGGAATGCGTAAACATTAGAATGTTGCTTATACGACATCGTGTAGCAATGAACATTCACAAAATAACAAAACAAAAAGCCGGTTTTTGAAAAAAAAATATTTACTTACAAAAACTTAGGATAGTAAATAGGGGAGATTGGGGAGGGTTGAACATAGGGGAGGCTTGAGCCGCCTTCAGTTTTCATATTTAAAAGAATTTCAGAGTTTTGTAAATAGGTGCCAACCAAAGCTACTGAAATAATCAAACGATGATTTTTGTTTCATGCATATAATAGAAACAGGTGTGGCCGCAAGGGTGATTATGCCGCAATTTTATTTTCATCCCCAGTCAACCCTCCCCGGTCTCCCCTAAATTAAATATCATCAAAAATTAGAAATAAAGTTTAGTAAATAAGAAACATAGGCGATGTATAATAGAAAGGTTTAAAATTTCTGATTTAATAATTAAAAATGCAAATTTAATTCAAAAAGTGAGTTAAGGGATAAAGTTTTTTATTTATTATATAAAATAGATATTTCATAAGCGGTCTGTAGTTCATGCATATGCTCGATTTTGCAATAGCTTATTATTTGGTACAACTTACTAAAAATGTTTAACTTTTAAGGAGTTATTAATAACAGAGGTAGAAAGGATTTTTTTCACATCATTAAATTATTACTTTATAATAGAGACGGCTGGCCATTTTTCTGTATTTTCATTACTCTTTTTAATTATATATAAAGAAAATCAGTCTCAAGATCAATAAAAAATAGTATTTTTAAAAAATATTTCATAAAAGTACCAAAAAATATTAAGGTGTAACGAAGGTGTAATAATTTCAAAATAGTAATTGAAGTAAATTTTAAGATTATAGAAGTATTTTTAAGATTCATTACTGGAATTTTCCGGAAAGATTTTCTTTCATTTTTTTTTTTTTTTTTTTTTTTACAAATAATTATAACATTTCTGAATAGTAAATTAGAAATGCTTAAATTATTTTCAGTTGCTCAAAAGTGTCATATATAAGAAGACATTTATAAAAGAAACACAATTACTAAAATGTTGCGTTTTTCTGACACGCAAATAAATTAAGAAAATTCATGTTATACAAGCAGTGTTTAACTTGCGCCGGAACTCAATTCTGGTACTTCTTATTTATCAGCGAAGATTTAAAATTTTCCGGAGCCCACAGGAGTTCACTTGTACTGAGCACCGAAGTTCGCTTTAATTTTTAAACTTGCAACCTACTTCACTTATAATCAAAGCAAAACATTATCAAATTTAATGCTAAATAGACTACTTAATGCTTTTATAAACAAATTTGAGCCAAGGTCATATATCCGTTCATACCTAGTAAGTGGTCGTCGTAGTGCAATTAACAGCTAATGAAAAATAAAGGGGGGGGGGGAGAAAGAAAAAGATGAGAATCCTGAATATTCATTCGAAATTTTTCTCACTAAAGAGGTACACACTAAATGGTAAATCCCATTACCATTAATGCAATTTTTTATATTAAATTTTATTATTTGGCTACTTATAATATCATATAAGTGTAGGAAAATGCTGGTAACCATTCCGGGGAGAACCGTGCCATCTATATAGCGGGTGAACCAAAAGTTTGTTAAAACTTCATAAAAAAGGAAGAAATTATGATTACCCCATTAACCGCTGACGTTGCGTTGACGCGGCATTCAAAATAATTTCTCATACTTAAAGTAATTACTCTGGCACCACCACTATTTTAGAATTTAAAACATTGTCTTATTTATTTGCTGAAATTTTGGTATTTTAGTAAAGCGAAGATTACCTTACTGAATTTGTGGTAGGAAACGGCTTTCAATGAGAAATTTGTAAATTTCTACTTTATAGTTTTGGCGGTTAATGGGTTAAAAAGCGCGGACTGCAAGAAAGGGCTCACAAGGTAGTCGGATGTTTTTTAGCAGCAAAAAACATTTTCAGTTAAAAAAAGTCACCAGTAAAGAATGCTGATGACCCGAAATACAATGAACAGGACAACAGCACCCGCCATTCATTTATTCTTGCAATAAGAAATGTTCAACATGACCTCCAGAACATCTACGACACAACTAAGGTGACTCACAACGCCCGTTATAGCTGAATGCAACATGTCGGAATGAATTGCAGAAACCTCACGACAGATGGAATTTTTGAGTTCGGCCAATGTTGAAGAGGATGAACGGTACACAAGGGATTTCAAATAGCCCCACAACCAGAAGTCGACCGGAATGAGGTCGGGTGATCGTGGAGGTCACGCGATCTTGCAACCTCGACTGATCAGTCTCCCTTCACCAAAGGTACTCAACAGGAATCGTTTTACTGGATTGGCATAAAATGACGATGCGCCATCTTGCATAAAACTTATTACAGATAACACACCTCTTTGATTTAATGCGGGCACGACTTTGTGACGCAAAAAAGTGAGATAAAGTCCAGAGGTTACTGTGCATGTTTTCCAGCCCAATATGAGACACGGTTCTTCAAAGAAGAATGGTCCAAGATGTGGCGAAGTCACACAGATTGTCAACTTGGCTGGATGCAGTAATTTCGTCGTGTATTCACAAGCATTTGACGTCGCCCATATACGGATGTTCTGGATGTTGACATCTCCGCGTAGTGTGAAGTGTGCCTCATCCGTTCAGAAAGCGTTGAACAATCACTGAGGGGAGCTTTCTATTCTTGCCATAGCCCACTCGGCAAATGATTCCCTCAAAGCTGTGTCTCCCGGTTATAACTTCTGCAGTGACTGCAGTTTGTAGGGATAGAGATGTAATATCCCGTGGAGAATACGTTGAATCGATGAGTGAGGAGCATCCAAAATCCTTCCAGCTTTGCGAACACTGCTACTCCCCGTGGACGATTCCGCTGTAAATCATTCATAGTGGTTTTCATGGTAGTAATTCGGCCCTCCGCCAACGAGGGTCTTCCACTTCGTCGCCAATCCTTCAAAGAGCCAGTTTCTTCGAATCGTTTGACAAGCTTCACTGTTCCAAGATACGATATGCGGCTATTCTTCGACTTCCGTCCTTTCCCGCGCGAAATTTTCGAAACGCAACAGTTGCTAATTCTCCGTTCAAGTAGAACAACTTCACCAACAACACTCGATCGGGTAATGATAGCATTCTGAAAGCGAATGAGAAATCCTCGTGTATCGTGGTCTTTTATTGCGAGATTAATTTGCATAATTCTGCTGAATCTCTCGCATGTCAGCGCCATCTACAGGTGACTTTTTTCACTAAAACTTTTTGCTGCTAAAAAAAAATCCAACTGCCTTGTGAGCCTTTTCTTGCAAACCGCACTTCTTTATCATAATATCTTCCTTTTTTATGAATTTTTAAAGTTTTTTAACGAACTTTTGTCTCACCCGGTATTTAAAACACAAGATGGTTTTTTAAGTCATCTGTCTTTAGCTTTCTACTGAACCGATTTTGCCAATTATTTTTTTTTTAATGAAAGCTGTTCATTTATACATGTACCCGCACCAGCTATTTATGCACGTGTACTTTATTTTTATAAGTTAATAAAAATTCATATTTATTGCGACACCACGAGAATATTGTCTATTGGGTTTATTTTATCTTTATTTATGCATTATGACTTTATTGGTTATTTTTATTACAATTAAACAAAAGATATGTTTTCATTTGAATATACTGCGATTAAGCATAAAAGTACTTATATAAACTATGTATGAAAAGTTTGCGCCGATAACGTTATGATTAGCTTGAAATGTATTTTTGCATTAATACAAGTAAGAAGAAAAATTGATATGATTGTGCAAACATGTCGCAATTTTTACTGATTTTTCCTCTCTTAATTCCAAAGATTAGAATCGGAAACTTTATTCAGCGTTGAATTGTTTCAAAAATTGAATATTGAGTAAAAAAAATACCTTCATCATTTGTATTTGTAGAAAGCATTTGTTATTTTTAAAATGTACTTTTCTACAGTACAAACCTTTCAATAATGAAATCTCCCTGCTGTTTGTTAAGTCTTATATTACAATACGAGCAAAAATTGTGTGTGTGTGTGTCTTAAATTTTATCTTAAAACGGCTTGAACGATTTTGACTAAATTATGTATTTTACCCTTTTAGGCCAAGAGTAGACGATTGTATGTGTTCGAGAAAATTTGGTGTAAAAAACAGCTCAATCGATTTTGACTAAATTTTGTATCCAATCGTTTTCGGGCACAAGAAGATTATAGGGCAAGGTCACATGCTTGAGAAATTTCGATTAGTGGGTCATTTTTGGGTCACTACGGGTCAATTAATTTTATCCAAAAAACGGCTCTAATGATTTTGACTAAATTTTGTATTCTACCGTTTTGGATTACGAGAAGACCATTAGGCTAAGTCACATGTTCTAGAAAATTACATTAGTGGATCATTTTGGGGTCACTGCGGTTCAAGTTAATTTAATTTTAAAAAGGCTGAGCAATTTTGACTAAATTTCGCATCCAACCGCTTTTGCTCACGAGAAGACCATTGGGCTAGGTCATATGTTCGAAAAAAATCCATTAGTGGGTCATTTTGGGCCACTAAGAATCAGTGTCATGCTAATTTATCTAAAAAATACCTCTAACGATTGTGACTAAATTTCGTATCCTACCGTTTTTGGGGCACGAGAAGACCATTGGGCTATATTACATGTTCAAGAAAAATAGATTAGTGGGTCTTTTTTGTCACTGCGGATGAGCGTCTAGCTAAATTTATGTAAAAAAGGCTCTAACGATTGTGACAAAATTTGTATTTTACTGTTTTGGGGCACGAGAGGACCGTTGGGCTAGGTCACATATTCGAGAAAACTCGAATAGTGGGTCATTTCAGCGTCACTGCGGATCCACACATTTCAATGGGAATGAAGGTTGAAACCGTTACTAAGTTGTTGAACATTTGGCAGTAAACGGAGCCGCAAAGTTGAGAACCTTTTGCTAAATTTGGTGATAGTTGGCGAAATATTGGCGACATTTGCCCCGTAAATCGACTTTCAAGATTACCGATGCCAAAACACATACTTGGCACCAAATGGAAGAATGACGCGAAATTTAGCAATATTTGACAGATAAAAATAGGCTTTAAGAATGTGGAGAAGTTTTCTAGAAATTCCTAATAGTAGCCAAGATATGTGATTCAACCAATCAGAGTCCAACTAAAAATGTAGTTTGGAATGATGTCCTTTCAGTGTAAATATGTAAGTAATCATAGCTGCCAACATTTACGCTTTTTTCCTACCACTAAAATTTTCTCGAAAAATTTACCTTATTTAAGCATCGAAACCTGCAATTTAAATAAGGCAAAGTTTTTTATTAAATTTTAGTTGTAAGAAAAAAGCGTAAAATTTGGCAGCTAGGAGTAATGTAAAATTTAGAAATATATAAACATAGTTTTCTTAATAATTGTTTTGTAAACAATACTGTTATAAATAAAATTCTTTATAGCAATAATACAGCGAGAATGATATACTGAGTTTAACACGAAGCTAATTTTAACCAAGAATAGCTCGGTCTTCCCTGCTGCTGAAAATGAAAAACAGATAAAAATTCCGTCATTTTTGGCGGAGATGATATACTTGTACTTATATATTTATAATTTTTTTTCTTTTGCTGAAGAAAAAAATGCTTTAGCTTTCGCAAATAATATATGGAATACAATTTGGTCTTTACCGAAACGGGGGGTTTCGTGGCATCACACATCTTTTCTACTGGCTTCCCAGCAAAAGGACTTACCACATCATTGATTTTACCTGTAGGTTTTGTAGCATCCGCACTGTAACATTAGCAGCGCTGTGTTCACTAGAGTTAAGGGGACCTTCTACATTAGGAGACAAAAAAAAGCACTTTTTTATGATTTTTTTTTTTTTTTGTAAGAAAACTGCATAATGGATCTTTTTGAAATGTTAACAGCTTATTATACATATCTTAAGGTATACACAAGAATTTTTTTAATTAGATTTTTTTTCTTCTACTCTAAGTTATAAACAAATTTGTTCAACTGCTTTGGAAAATTTCGTCTGGACGGTGGGCATGATAGCGCATTGTAGAATTAGCTGAAACAAAAAAATATTTTTTTTTCGTAAACTTCGTGAGTATAGCTTCTAGTTAAATTAAAGGAACCCATAAATTTATTTTTAAAAAAATATGTAATGGCTGATTTAAAAAAAAAATTGTTAAAAAAATTCGTTCTTATTTGTTAATAACTTTTTTTCTTTAATAGTTTTAGTAAAAGCTTTAATTCATATCGAAGGCAATTAAATAAGCTTTAATTTAAAAAAAAATCACGATGATCCATTGAGTAGTTTTTTTTTTTTTTAATCTTGCCCACCGTGTCAAAAAATGCGGTTGAACACACTTGTTTATAACTTAGAGTAGAAGCTACAAAATCTAATAAAAAAATTCGTGTGTATACCTTAAGATATGTACAATAAACTGTTAAAATTTCAAAAAGGTCCATCATGCAGTTTTCTTACAAAAAACATAAAAAACTGCTTTTTTTTTCTCCTAATGTAGAAGATCCCCTTAATTCTCCAAAGTACTGACAGCGTTCGAAGCAGATAACGTTGTTATTTTGATGAGAACGTGTGCTTTATCACATAATATGCCATTGGCCATTCGAATCTTTAACCCCTTCAAGGGTGGTGGTTCATTTTTGGACCACTTAATTTTGATTCCTAAATGCCACTCTGGCACCAGAATATTGGAATGAAAATTTTAATTTATTAAGTACGTGAAGTAAAGCTTTAGCCTTTTTTTGAAAGTTTTTTTTTTCTAAATTCTGGTGTCATTCACTCATTTTAGCCTTTTACGAATATAAGTACCTTGCCCCTGAAAGGGTTAAAGCTTGAATAGTTATAACTGCAAATTTTATATTTTTGCCTATAAAGATGATTTCGTAAATGAGCCAGAAAGTAGCGAGTTTTAATTTGCGAACACCTAAAGGCTATTGTTGTCGAAGCACTATGATTTACGATCGAACGAATCTCTTGCTAAAATTCAGATACATGACCAAACTCACTAAAATTAAAAGTTTAAACAGGTAGTTCAATCAGATTCTAAGTTTTTTCATCACAAAATACCGTACAGAACCAAAATTCCGGAGCTTGTTCTTTCTCATGTCATATGATATAGGTGGTATGACAATTCTGGAATCGAAGAATTTATATTTTGTACACTTCTTTTTCTTGAATTAATCTAAGTTTAAGATGAAAAAAATACATGTTTTCTGAGCAGTGTCATTGACAGTCTGCATATATAAAATGTATCACCTGTCCCAAAAATTTCTCAGGACTCATCAGGCCTGGACATGTTTAATGTGCCCTTGGTTTTTCAATGAATTTGGAATACTCCAATAAAAAATCAGCCAGATGCGGCAACACTGTGGAATTCCTCATCTGGATGAAGTTTCATTTAGGGATTCCGAATTTTTACCAGTAAGTTTGAATAGTTATTATTGTTTTATAAGATGATAGATATTTCACAAATAAAATAAAAGAAAATTGATATTCAAAATTTTCCGGTGTAAATTCCAACATTAGTGAGAAGTCGGTTGATTAGTAATGACGTCACACTCGTGTCCTCTGGTCTTGAGTATTTCGATGGCAGAGAAAGATTCCAATAGACATAAACCAAGGAACAACCAAAATACTTAAAACAATTAAATATGGCAGATTTATGGAAAAAGCCATGTTTAGCAATTCAACATTTACCTCATTTTGTGCAAAATATGTAAATAAATTTGAAACTTTTTCCTTGATTTTTTTACTTGGATGATAAATAAATATTTTTTATTTTTGTTTTTTTACGGGTGAATATGATTGGCAAGTCTTATAAAGTTTTTAATGATTTATCAGGGTACGTACGCGTCATGGAATTTCCAGGCCAGGAAATTCTTCGGTACCAGTATTTTCTTATAGAAAATCTGTCCTTAAATAAGGCGAATTTTCGCGCGCTTGAACTAGATTTATATTTTTCTAAAAAATTATACTGGTGCGTCGCCTGAAAAATAACGGTACCCGTACGAACCATGTTCATTATATTTATTTTAAATATATTCTTATTTCAAATTAAAATTACGCGCCTATATGGGGCATTCTCACAATCCTTTGACTTTTCAGGAATAAAAATCTGGTGAAATTAAACTTACTAAAATAACATTTTAAACTTATTGACGAATGCCTTAATGATTCAAATAAAAAAAATGGTCAGCAGCGAAATCTTTTTTATTTAACTGAGGTTTAAGTTAAACTTGCGAGTTTAATTTTACTTACCATTTTACCGCTGTAACTTTTTATTTTCTTCTAAATTTTTGCTTATAATGAATTTGCATAGAACCCACAGGATACTCAAGTAAAAAATAATAACAATGTAGTATTTTTAGTAGTATTTTTAGTACAAAATTTTGGTATAACATTGTCTTAAAGGGGTGTTAAAGAAGGGACGGTAAGGGAAAAATAAGGGGACAATACAGGAAAAAAGGGATGGTAAAGAAAAAAAAAGGGGTGTAAGGATGGGACGGTAAGGAAAATTACCACATATTTTTAGGCAAATCATGTTAAGACTAAGTGATAGCCACAATGTTCATTGATTTTTAGAAACAGTTATTTACATTGGATTAAATTAAAAGAAAAATTAATTTACCTCGAAAAGTGCAGGAATAAACCTTGGGGAGGGTAAGACTACCAATAAAGCCTCGATTCTTGAAATTAATATTTAAATGCTGATTTAAATTCTGCAGTAAATTTTCCTCTTAAAAAATTTTAGCCATTCTTCCTCTAGCATACTTCTGCACGAGAAAAAAGTTGAAAAAAATTCTGTGGGTGCATCTGAAGTGATTTTCTGTATACGTTTAGACAGAGGGACGGTAAGGAATTTAAAACCCAGGAACAGAGTTCAAAAAATAATAACAACCTTAAAAATGTGTGCAGGTTAATTTTTTGCTACATATTTATATAAAACAATGGTCCCAGTTTCGGAAAAAATTACTTCGAATTATTTTTATTGAATCAATTTTATACAGACAGATCCAAACTTAATTTCGTGGTATATTTGGCCACCCAACATCGTCCAAAACTCATTTATCTCGTTAATATTGATATGCAGTCATGCAATGGGATGTTTTCCAGTATAAGAAATAAAAAATACCCAAGAATATGTACTAAAATAAAAATTATTATTCAAGGACAGAAAATACAGAAAAGTCAAAAGATTGTGAGAATGTCCCATATATATACAATACCCATATAAAACTGTAACTTGATGTAACTCAGTTAAAACATGCACATCAATGGAAGCCATCTTACCTTTATTTTTTGAGAACTCCCAATACCTCAGCCACGATGGCCCATCTCCACTATATTAACCATCTACGACAATAGTATAAAAATTTAAATAAACTAAAATTTAACAATCAAATAATTATACAATTCACGCAAATAGCTTTTTTTAAGCTAAAAAATGCGAGCAAGAAGTTAAATGCAATAACAATAAAAAATGTCATTAATCTGTAAGATAAATCAGAAACACTTTTATTATATTTATAGAAACCAATATTAAACATAAATATATTTATTGAGTAAAAAAAACTTGAAACAAAGTTTAAATAAGTATAATAAATCAAACACATACAAGTATTTTGCTGTCTGTAATAAAGAAGTCATTTACAGTGCGGGTAAAAACTTTAAAGACAGCAGAAAATTGTAAAAATTTATTTAAATTGAAAATGCGACAAGTGAAATGGTAATCTAATGTTGATCATAAAGTGGAAATACTAATATAAAAGTCAACAGAATGTATCTGTGTCTTTTTTTATTGCGTAAAAAATCATATGCAAAAAAACACTATTTTTGACTGTGTAAAAACTGTAAAGACACCAGTATTTTTTTACAGAAATGTTATATAGAATTATTATTAAGGATCGACCGAAACATGTTTTTAAGGCCGAAACCGAAACGGAACCGAATTTCGGCGATCATCCTATTTTCGGCCGAAAACGAAAACGAATATGTCCAAAAAAATTTTAAGTAATTAAATTGAATGTATTAAAGTAATTAATACATACATAAATACATTATTAATTAATTATGCGTATTTATTAAATATACATAATTATTAATTAATTATACGTGTGGCCTAAATTGTCTCTCTGTGCCTTAGATCCAAAACTATTTTTTTTATTTTATTTTATATATAAAATAAAACGTAATTAATTCATCAACGACACAGAAAGGTTTTCTAATTATACGAATTTCATTTAATTAAAAAAATATTTTAGTTTTATGTATACACACCTCGATTTATCTTTGATAATGATTTCTGTAAATGATCATCTGTTATACTAGAACTTTCTCAAAGAGTATTCGAAACACATCTGCGGTTTCAAACTGAAAATTCTATTACTGTTATGACTGCAGTTTTTAATGAGCACGTGAAAAAGTTTAGTTATATATGCATTGCTTGCTTTATAATCTGCATTCAAGTCTTGAGTCAGTCATGACAGATAATTACAAACAACGAAGTTGATAGCAATAAATTTCCGAAGGAAGAAACGAGATTTTGGGAATACTGATAGTTTTCGCCGAAAACGAATTTTCGGCGAAACTCAGATTTTGGACCGAAACTATCAGTATTCTAAAAATCTCGTTTCTTCCTTCGGAAATTTTCAACACTTGTCAAATTTTTATGCCAAGATTTTGAGACCATTTATTACTATGAACTTCGTTGTTAATGCATAATTAATTAACTTTTATACATATTTAATAAATATGTATAATTAATTAATAATATATTTATGTACGTATGAATTACTTTAATACATACAATTTAATTACTTTTTTAAATTTTTTTGGACATATTCGTTTTCGTTTTTGGCCGAAAATAGGAAGATCGCCGAAATTCGGTTTCGGTTTTGGTTTCCGCCTTAAAAACATGTTTCGGTCGATCCTTAATAATAATTCTATATAACATTTCTATAACAAAATACTGGTGTCGTTATAGTTTTTACACAGTCAAAAATAGTGTTTTTTTGCATAATTATGATTTTTTTCGCAATAAAAAGGACACAGATACATTCTGTTTACTTTTATATTAGTATTTCCACTTTATGATCAACATTAAATTACCATTTCACTTGTCGCATTTTTTATTTATCACAATCTTTACAATTTTTTGCTGTCCTTAAAG
Source organism: Maratus speciosus (assembly GCA_963932465.1). Lineage (NCBI taxonomy): Eukaryota > Metazoa > Arthropoda > Arachnida > Araneae > Salticidae > Maratus > Maratus speciosus. The sequence goes on from OZ010787.1 coordinate 56,140,304, forward strand.
TTTTTACACGCACTGTACTAATGCCCTTGTGTTTAATCGACTTCCAACAAATGATGTTATGAAATTCAATTGTAAGTTTTTTTATGTATCTCCAAGCATAACATTTTTAATAGATGCTCCAATTTTTATAATTCTTTTGTGTTTGTAAGTGTACTTTCTAGTGGCGATCCGGTTTCAATTTCGTTAATATCCAAAATTGGTATATTTGTCAATTTTCAGGTATTTTTTTAAACTTTACATGCTCTAATATTCATAAAAATTGGTTGATGACCACTAATTTTTAATCTGGTGTTAATTTACTTTGTACTTACTTGACGTCTTTAAAATGTTCATAGTATCGTGTATCGTCTTTCACGGATACGACAAAAATGTTAATATTTCATCGTCTACGGCGCCTCAAAATGAGCGGTATTGCAACAACGTCGTTAAAAGTGAATTCGGATAACAAAAAATGGTCGCCACAAAAACTCTGTCGTGCCAAACCCCTCATGCTAAATTATGTCATCCTGCGTGCAGTAAGTAATTATCAATGCAATAAGATAAGAAACAATCCCTTGAAGTGGGTTTTATTTTATTCTAAAAAATTACTTGTTGCTTTTCTCGTTGTGCATTGTTGAGGGAAGAGGAGCCTTTAACCCTTTCCGGCGCGGAGTAAATCTGTTCGTAAAATAATGAAATTATGGACTGACACCAGAATTCACAAACGAATTTATTAAAAAATAAAAACTTGCTTATTTTTCCGTGCTTTATAAAAGGAAAATTTTAATTTAATTTTCCTGGTGCCGTTTGTCAGTTTTGGAATTAAAATTAGGTGTCCTTTTTGGTGGACACCGTAACGCTAAAGGGTTAAACAATTTTACTTGGTGTGTTTTGGTATTTATGCTTTGCACAAGAAATACCGGGTATACCATAAATGTGTTAACATTTGAAAAATTCATAAAAAATGAAAGAATTTTTTTATGCGGTTTGCGACAAAATTATTCTTGTGCAGGGATTTTTTTGTTGTTGTTGTTGTTGTTGTTTACAAAAAATAAAATAGTGAACATTTTTATAAATAGAGGGTGCTTCACGCATTCCAATTACAATATATTCAAAGTATATTCCAATAAAATGCAAAGATCCCGTTTAACAGCTAATTTCAAATTTTCCTGTTACTGGTGCAGGTGTACATCTTTCAATGTGATGCTGAGTTTGGTGGCAACACTGCTGAAGCTGTTTTACCTTAGCCGGGAATCGCCGATCGAAGCGTTACGGCTATTTCAGACACAGAAAGGAATGAATAAGGAAAAAGGACCAACAACACCTCCCGGACTGATGCCACTCGCTTACAAAGCGTAATTTCCTGTGTTGACAAAAACGTAGAACATTTGCTGCTATGAGCTTGACAAAAATGTTCACTATTTTTTTTTTTTTTAACCGGGAAAAAAAAGCGTATAAAATAATTTTGTTGAAAACCGCATTCAAATAAACAAATTCTTTCAACTTTTGTGAATTTTTGACCTGTTAACAAATTTATGTGACACTCGGTATTAACCATCATGGAATTTTTAACGATACTTCCATTCAATGAATACCTAATTAAAATAACACGATTCTCAACATCATTTAAAAAAAATTTAGATTATTCAAGAAAGGAACAAATGATACATGACTGCAATAAATTTAGTTTCCTGAAGCTGAGAAAAAAGTTATTAATAAAACTAAAGTGAATTTTAACTTCAAGTGGTCAGAAAAGTTTAAACAAGTGATTTTAAATTTTAAATACACGTTCTATTTATTTCTAAAAGTTAATGTTTCCTTAAAAGAAAACGTCAATAATATTTTTTACTGTAGTATAAGGAGGAATAATGAGAATAATGAGGAAAAGACTTTAAAACAAACAAGATATTTTCTACTGAATTCTGAGATATACGTGGCTATACGTGTACTATATGCAGAATGAGACAAAAGTTTTAGACACATTTTGAAATTCAATAAAATATAAAGTAATTGGCAAACGAGAATGAGGCTTGGACGAATATGTTTCTCATGATTGGAAGTTTTCTTTACACACGAATTTAGTTCACAAAATCAGTCATAGATGCTATACCTTCAAAGATGCAAAAAAGCATCAAAACCTCAAGCAGTTACAGAACATTTATTTTGTATTTACTAGAATCTACTACAGTAAACTCTGTCTAAGGCGGAATCGATCGGGACTCAGAAAATTTTCCGTGGTAGACAATATTCCGGCTTATGCAAAAAAGCTCCCACCCACCAAAAAAAAAAAAAAAAAAAAATCCCTCGAATTTGATGATTTTTTATTGATTTTCCTGACTGCGAAATCGGTTGAAAACTGAAATTCGGAAAGATCATTTGTCTTTATAGATAAATGAGAAACGCTATTCAATTTCTTAGTACTGCTGTAATACATGCGAATTGGAAGTTTATACACACACACACACACACACACACGCAAAAAAAAACTAACAACCCCCCTCCCCCCAATAAACTTCGAGAATGAGACAGAACGCTATAACTTTGAATTTCAGTACATCCTTAACGTATAATATATTGCACTTTCGAAAATATATATTTTGATAAATGTTCATTCTACTAGAAATATTAACTTTTAAACATAATTTTGCATATGAAAAAATGGCACAAGCATAAATTCCTTAAAATTTAAACAGTTTCTGTCCTTTTGAATTAACTTTTCCAAGTGTTACGGAATTTAACTAACTTGCACGACATTGAGTATTTGACTTATCAGTTTTAAAGTTTAATAAACAAAATGCCTTTCATTTTTAAATTATCCTTTTTTCCGCCTTATGCAAAATTTTGGTTTCGGTGGGACCTTCAAAGGCTTTCCGTTTCCGCGTTAGACAGATTCCGCCTTATTCAGCATGAATTAATGTAATTTTCTATGGGTTCGCCGGGACTTGAAAAATTTTCCGCGGTAGGCAGATTTCCGGCTTATACAGAGTCCGCCTTAGACAGAATTTACTGTACAATGTTTAAAAGTTTATATTCTTTATAGGTCCAAATGGTACACATTTTCATTCCATACATTGAATTAAGGTAGTAAATTATGCGAAGAACGGTCTGTAATGGCTCATCGTGCGTTCTTGATGTGGGTTTTTAGCTCACAGGCTATCAAAGCCTGAGAGCTAATGTGCCCGCCGGTTCCGTATGTATGTATGTACGTATGTACGTAACGCGATAACTTCTGATAGGAATATGCATTTGCTTCAAATTTTTTTCTAGGTTCATTCTGATAAGGCGCTTCCCTGATTAGTTTTGGGTGTTCTTTGGTTAAACATAAAGGGGGGGGCTAGTCCCCCCCCTTTAATTTAGATAAATGGGTTTTTCATGCAGAATTATTCGATTTGCTCCAAATTTGGTGTACCGGTTTATTATGTTAAGGAGCTTCCCTGATTAGAGTTGGAGGTTCATTATTTAAGTATAAAGGGGGGAAAGGGGGTGGGGGCTAGTCACCCCCGTTAATTTAGATAAATGGGTTTTCATGCAGAATTATTCGATTTGCTCCAAATTTGGTATACCGGTTTATTATGTTAAGGAGCTTCTCTGATTAGATTTGGAGATTCATTAGTTAAGTATAAAGGGTGAAAGGGGGGCTAGCCCCGCGTTAATTTAAATAAATGGGTTTTTCATGCAGAATTATTCGATTTGCTCCAAATTTGGTATACCGGTTTATTAAGTTAAGGAGCTGCCTTGATTAATTTTGGAGGGTTTTTGTTTAAGTATAAAGAGGGGAGGGGGTTAGTCCCCCCCTTAATTTAGATAAAAGGGTTTTTCATGCAGAAATATTCGATTTGCTTAAAATTTGATACACCGGTTTATTCCGATATGACGCTTCCTTCATTAGAGTTGGAGGTTCATCGGTTAAGTATAAAAGGGGGGAAGGGGGCAAGTCCCCTCCTCTTAATTTAGATAAATGGATTTTCATGCAGAAATATTCAATTTACTTTCACTTTTTTTCTACGTTCATTCTGATAAGAAGCTTTCCTGATTAGATTTGGAGGTTCATTAGTTAAGTATAAAGGGGGGTAGGGGGTTAGACCCCCTTAATTTAGCGATATTGTTTTTTCATGCAGAATTATCTGATTTGCTTCAAATTTGGTATACCGGTTTATTATGTTAAGGAGCTTCCCTGATTAGATTTGGAGGTTCATTCGTTAACTATAAAGGGGGGAAACGGAGGCTAATCCCCTTTTATTTATTTTTTGAGGGGCATTATTCTTTGTAATAAGAGTATAATATACAGATAGTGTGAGCTCAATGCCATCAGTTTAACTGGGCACTTTTCTTTTTATTTTTAGGTAAAATCGTATCAATGGAAATTTTTTCGAACTATTTTTTTTAAGTAAAACTTTCTGACATAAGAAGCATTTTAGACTAAAATGCACTCTTCTACGCTAATTACCTTATTTTGTATTTATTTTTCATATGCGTCAAGGATTTTTGGTCTACCTTGTATGTTGAATGTTTATGAATAATGAGCTTAGCTCAGAACATTTATACAATTGCTAAAACAGTGCACAATGAGAACTATACAAAACGTTTAAAATCTACATGACAATTAAAATATGCATGACGTTTAAACGCTTTAACACGTTAAGCGCCACGACAGTCACCGGTGACTGACACTGAACTTTCCGTTTAAAACGCGTCATCCACCGATGACTGACGGTCTAAAATATGATATAAAACTAAAAATATTTATAATGTTTTAAGTAATTACTGAAAATTTATTTAAAATTTACTTATTTTTTATTTATTACAGGATTACACATTCTTAAAAATTACTTAAAACATCGTAAATTTTTCAGCTTCAGTTGTCAGTCACCGTGGCACTCAACGTGTTAATGATGTTAAAAACTTCCCAACGGTTTCAGCCAAAACACTTGGCCTTTCTCTAGAGATACTAAGAATTCACTGACAAAGGCTCACCTTGCAATTCGATGAGAAATGGAGGGAAAACGTGAAAGAGAAATAGAGGCAAAAGAGAGAAAACCAGAGGGGGGAAAGTTTACTAGAGGCGCCATGCGCGGACACGAACCGAGAAAAAGAGGGCCGAGAGACAAATTAGTCCCCGAGCCAGGTGCAAATTTCGTCAGTTATTTCCTCTCGGCCGATAATTTGTAAAATGCTTCAGAGAGTTGTATCATGAAGCTCCGTGAACGTCAGCTGTGGTTCCGTGGGTGGGTTGAGCAGCGGTAACCTCCCAAATATGTAAAAAAAGAAAAAAAAATTAGTCATTTTCTCCCGATTGAAAATTTGTCAAATTATAGCTAACCCAATATCTTGAAGAAAAATAAAACTCAGCTGATTATAGAGTGGGGGGTTATTCGTCAGCTGGTCACACGAACATGAAAAAATATATACAGTTTGCAAAGGAAAGTCCCTTTAACCATAAAATACTTGCGAACGGAGAGAGCTACAGCTATGGAAGTGAGGTAACGGTATAGTAAAGTGACTACGCCCTATTTAATTCAAACGACGGAAGCGCCCCCTAGTGGCGAAATTTGGAAGATAGCTACTGAAAACTGTAAACGAAAAGAATAGAGCAAAACTTCCAATTAAAAAGTTTTAGAGCATCAGTTAATTAGTACTAAACGACATTTGGTTCACACTGATAAGATAAATCGTCGCCTGTATACCCAAAAATGTCCGAAATCGATGAGCGACGATTCTACTTTGTATATTCACATTCCGTAAATGTAGCAGTGCAGAATTTCACATTGTGACGTTGTACTGTGCTGTAATGTCTGTAAAAATTTAATTTCCAATGTATTTAAAATTTTAGATTAACCCTTTCAGGGGCAGAAGAATTCTTTTCGTAAACTGATGAAGTAATTTACTGACACCAGAATATTCAAACGAATTTCTTAGAAAATAAAAACCCGCTAATTTTGACTAGAAAAGCAAAATTTTATTACAAAAGCAAAATTTTATTCTTGCTGCCATTTGTCAGTTTTGGAATTAAAATTGGGTGATTAGACCGTCTAGCCACGGCCCTTGGAAGGGTTAAATCTATGTCGTCGTATTGAAGAGACTAGCAATAGACGTTCCATGCTGAGAAATGTGGCATGTAGAATTACTCTCAAGAATACAAACGTGTATCGTGAGCAATGGCGATCTTTTCGAACATATTGAATATTAACTTTTTATCACTGTGAGAAAGTTTGTCTTTTTTGTTTTTTATGTGATGTTATCAAAATGTATTGAGATAAGCACATATTTATACCATAAATTGTGCTTATTTCTTCATACTTCTGGCTATTCCATTCAAACGTTTACACGAAATAGAGTGCATCGATTTTGGACATTTTTGGGTATATAGGCGACGATTTATCTTATCCGTGTGAACCAAATGTCGTTTAGTACTAATTAATTGATGCTCTAAAACCTTCTAATTGGAAGTTTTGCTCTATTTCTTTTCGTTTATGGTTTTCAGAAGCTATCTTCCAAATTTCGCCACTAGGGGGCGCTGCCGTCGTTTGCATTAAATTGGGCGTAGTCACTTTACTATATCGTTACCTCACTTCCATAGCTGCAGCTCTCTCCGTTCTCAAATATTTTATGGTTAAAGGGACTTTCCTTTGCACACTATATATTTTTTTTTCATGTTCGTGTGACCAGCTGACGAATAACCCACCACTCTATAATCAGCTGACTTTTATTTTTCTTCAAGATATTGGGTTAGCTGTAATTTGACAAATTTTCAACCGGGAGGAAATGACTAATTTTTTTTTTCTTTTTTTACATGTTTGGGAGGCTACCGCTGCTCAACCCACCCACGGAACCGCAGCTGACGTTCACGGAGCTTCATGATACATTTCTCTGAAGCATTTTACAAATTATCGGCCGAGAGGAACTTGGTCATCAAAATCTGTTGCTGGCTCGCGGTCTAAATAACGAAATAGTTCTAAAACTTAAAAGATAAGGGGGTGGGGGGATTAAGTATGCTTCAGTAAATTAAACCAAATAATTGGGATGTTAAATGACAGGTTATCGTTACAAACTTCATTCTGACGCGTGAAAATCTCAATTGACTCTCTAATTAAAGCTATTTAGGGATTATATTGACGGAAAATAATACTAGCGCTACCGAAATCAATGCTTTCAATTTTATATTATCAGCGTATATCCTAGCGAGAGCAGTAAACTTATTAAATCTAATATCCTTTTATGCTCTTTTAATCTCTGGACAAATTTTCGCTTAGTCATACCTATATAATACACTTTCTGGCTATTTTTTAAAAGGATAGGGATCTCATAGACACCCGAAAACTGGTCAGGGGGGACGGGATCTAATTTAGCAGATAGTAAAATGGAAAGGCTAGGAGGGGGAGAAGCGATGAGATGAACGTAAATTTCAATAGGGACCACTTTAAACGCTCAAAAACGTTTAGCTCATTATTCATATAGTAATCACAGTGTAAAGTCCAATCTTAAATATTGTTGAATATTTGTTTGTATTATATATTCAAAACGTCGAAAGAGATAATTGGTGAAAACGCAACATACAAAATAAGTGTCGTAGGGGTAGGGGGTGCAGAAAAAAAAACGGATCGCGTGCGCAATGACTAGCGATGTTTCTGAAACATCAATTTGCAGAACAAGTTATTGCCTGCTGAAACGCATTCTCTTCTTCGCGTGTTTTTGCCGTGAGAATTTTCGAAAAGCATTCATATCCGCTTTTCCGTCCGTTAAATTCTTGGGCAATATATGCTAATTAATTAGACCTTTCTACGTACCAAATTGATGATTAAATCAAATAACAGGACTTCCAAATGGTCCTCCAACTGAATACCAATATTATTTTAGAAAAATTTTCTTTTTAGATTTTTCTTACAAACCTCCCCGGAATCATCTTTGAAAGTTAATTCTAGCGCAAACCTACCATAAAATTTTCTGTTAAAATTTATTGGTATTCAGTTGGCGGACCATTTGGGAGCCCTGGAATAAGGATCCACCGAGAAGTCGGTTCTTTTATAATCTTTCTCTACAACCACTTTTATTCTTAAAACAATCCTGAAAATGCTTTTAGTACAGATCATATTTTCATATCATTATTTGTTGTTTATTTTAATGTATTTTAAATTTTATGTGGACTTTCTGCTGAGCATTTATTTTTTTTATATTCCACGTTAGAAAACCAAATGTGTAAATCACTTTTTCAGAATTTTTGAAGTATTACTTAAAAATTCTATTAACAGGTAATTTTATTATAACTAACAAACATTTGTGTACTCATAATTTTTTCAACTTCAATTCGATTGTATTTAAGAAATAATACGTGAAAGATTTTAGGATCTTAACCCCTTCGGGACTGGAACTTTTTACACAGATTTTATTCGGTTGGTACCACTTTTTTTAAGTTAATTTTACTTAAATAATCACGAAAATGCTCTAATTAATGAAAGCAAATATTATTTGTCTTTTTCACTGGTGCTAAAAACAAGTTCTATATGCTCTTTTTGAGGGTGCATATATATGCACCCATGGTCCCGAATGGGTTCAGTAGTGTGAAATAAGCTAAAATCGCATGCCTTATTATTTGTTGCTCCTTGATGTAAGAATTTCCAACCTATTTTAATAAACTTTGCGTGCATACTCGGCAGGTATTCTTGTACCATAATATCATTTTAAATATATGATTAGTTCCCGCATTTTTACTGATAAATGATTATTCATAAAAAGTCAAACCACCCTGTCTTATCTTACCGGTGGGCTAAAGCAGCATGGATATGATACTCTTCCAGGAATTGAAAAAGTTTAGACTTTCTTTTAAAAAGAAACAATATATTTTATTTAACACTTTCCCTAAGGGACAAAACTAATAATATTTCAATTATGTCTAATTATTTAATATTTAACGGCAAAAGGATAATTATCTTCATCACAATGTGAGAAATTGCAGAAAGAAGTTCACGTCTTTATCAGATTTATAAAAGTTATAATCATTCTTGCCAATAAAGTTTTGATGACCTTTTTTTCCAAAGCTTGTTTAAGGACTCTTAAATTGTTTCCCAATATCTTTTTTTTAGGTGCATTCGTAATTATATAAATACGCAGCACCTATAGTCATCCTCTGGTCCGTCCATCTGTCCGCATATAACAGCGCAAAACCAACCCAACCAAAAGTTTTGAAACTTAATATTTATAATCGTTGCAAAATGTTGTCGAGTCACTTCAAATTTTATGAAAATCACATGCATAGTTCAATTACAGGAACAGTCAAAAGTATTCCGTTACATTATGGGCAATGGGAAAAGTGTTTCAACTACATTTTGATGATGGTACACCCTTTCTAACATAATGAAATTGATATACATTTATAAAGTACACTAAAATATACATTCTGTAGAAAATGTGGTGCAAAGAATATTTATCATTCATTTACAGGGCAACACAAAATAATTCCGTAACATAATGGAATAGGGGGAAACATTGTTTGTGGCGTATTTTAATTAGGTTAAACTATTTCATATACAATGAAATTTATATACATTGCTGAGGTTTACTACAAGTTACTTCCTGTATAATATAAAGTGCAGAGTATTTACAGAGACACACAAAAGATTTCGGATACTATACTGTATCCGAAGTACTGCATATTAGCGATGATTGATGGAAGTGCATTTGTAGTTGTCATATGAGTTTTTAAATTTAACTAAATTTTTGCATATTATGTTGTGTGTATAAATGCTGTAGATCATATACAGGGCTACACAAAAAAATCTTAAGGGTTACTGAGTATGAAAGAAAGTAGCTTAACCCTTAAATGCCGGGTGTTGCTTTTCCGCAACATACCCAATTTAGGCTCTAAAATACTATTAGAATAATATTGAAGATATAATGCCTAATGTTGCCAACAAAATTCATTCCGAAAATATTACTAAATCGATTTTCAAGATGTAGATGGCAACACTTGTGCTGTTTAAGAATAAAAATAGATTTACTTTTCAATTGTGGCTACTTGTTCTTTTTGTTTTGTTTTGAAGCTTGCGAAATACCCTATTTTGTTATGCAGTGAGCAAGTAAAATTTATTTCTTATTATATTTCCTAAAATTCTTGTGTGTTTAATATTATATAATTTTATCAAGGAAAATTATTTTTTCAATTAAAGCCGATTATTAATTAAAGCCGATATTGCCGATTAGTAACAAATTGTTTTTTAACCGTAAACCATACTTAAAACAAAATATGATTTTTTTAAGTATTTTTCCCATGATTTATTTAAAAAATGAAGACCAAAAAACATTATTACAATGATTTTTGAAAAATCAGGCATTTAAGGGTTAAAGATGGTTTTTAAATGAGTTATTCATTTTTACGCTGGACTGCATTTAGTATACTAAGATATGTTTGTAGATTATAGATAAAATGAAATGCAGGGATACGCAAAGAATTGGATACGTGGCCGTCTATAGATGATAACCTCTGGAAGGGTGATTTCAGTAGATTTAAGCGTGTTTCAGTTTTAATTAAATTTTAGCTAAATAGTGGCGTGTATATAAAGATAGTAGGTAAAATACAGGCCTGTACAAAAGCGTTCAAGTATGCTTCCGCCTACTGGTATGAATTGCTTAAACTGAAATTTCAAACTATTATGCGTTTTTAACACTTTCCAACATAGTTGAAAAGTGTTTATGAATTCGGTTTGTCATTCCGCCTGGCCATCTGTCTGTCCGAACTCTAATTTGTGTTAATATAGTTGGATTATTCTGTAATTGATATATGAGGGGCTCACAATCATAGTAGACCAAGTCCATTTTGAAAGAAAATGAGACACTCCATTTTGAAGGTGCATAAAATATGTTTTATCCACTCCCACAGTAAACCAAGTCTCAAAACAGATGACACATATGAGAAAGTTTGTAAAACCAGACTTGGGAGTGGATAAAACAGATTTTATGCACCTTCTAAATGGATTATTTCCTTTTAATGCACTCTGTATACTACGGTTGTGAGCCCCTCATATGTTATTGAGATTTTCTATGCCATGTTCGGTATTGAAAATAAAGTATGTAGCTTTCATAGTTTATTTACAGAGACACTCAAAAGTATTCCATTACATTATGGTAGGTGGGAAAATGTCATAATTATATAAATACGTAGCGCCTATAGTCGTCGTTTGGTCCAACCGCCTGTCTGTCCGTCTGTCTGCATATAACAGCGCAAAAACTACCCAACCGAATGGTTTGAAATTTAATATATATAATCTTTGCAGAATGATGTCGAATAATTTCTAATTTTATGAAGTTCAAATCAAACATAAAAAGATATTAATACAATTTTTCTTCAATATATTAAATCCTATCATACGTAATTAATTCAATGCTATCCCATGATAGGTAATGATTCCAATTTGCCATGGTGATTACATGATATTTAAGATGGAATCATATTATTTCCATATTACTCAATTTAATTTATATAATCGTAATAAGTTTTGTAGTTATGCATTTTTGAATAAGAGTGCAAAAGCTATTGCACCAAGATCTGAATATTTATAAAACTATTTATATTAAGAACGCATCTTATTTGCCACATTTAACGTACAATTTCCGACTTGTTTAAATCCCACGTAATATTTCAGGTTTTACCCCCAAGAGAATGTGGTCAGGAAAGTTACAAAAATGCCCTTTTAAATGCTATCAAAACTTTATTTTTGAAAATAAATCCTTATTAAATGTGCTACACATAATAAGATAACAACTTTCAGCAACTTCAAATGTATTTATATGTAATAATTTTTAAAATTATAAAAAGTTAAAACGAAAAAACGATAGAATAAACATTTAAACAATGAAACTACGTAAATGCCAATATGTAAATATCATAGCGGTCACTTCAACTTCTGGCCTAAACCTAAGTATTTCAACCTTCCCCAGCTACAGAACTCCTTAATTTAAATCAAACTGGGAAATCCGATTTCACATTATACATTTCTACCCCGAATTCGCCTATATATTATTCCTTCACAAACACTTTGACTTTTGATATTTTGATGAACTGTTTTGCGAAATATAGACGGTATAAGAAAACATTACAATTAAGAATAAGCTCTGGAAATAAAACAAAAAATGAAATGGAAAATAACTAAATTAACCATAAAAGATACATAATCAGAAAATTATAATAAAATTATAATTATAATAATAATAATAATAACAAAATTACCATCTGAAGGAGCGCCTTGACTTCGTTCTCTCTTATATGTTCTTGGATGGCTGTCTTGTCAGGCTTTATTGGAACAAAAATAAATTATCATTAATCAAACAGATTAGTAAATGCTACTTAAAGTATGTCTTTTACAAATTTCCTGCCCTACTTAATCAACCATTCTAGAGAGTGCGTGGGTACTTTAATGGGTATGTCTCTACTAGACATGACTACAGTTTCGGTATGTGCCGAAAGTTCAACTTTACACCGAAAGTGAAACTCAGTTAAACTTCAAAACTACACTAAAATCTTAAGATTTGTTTTTAAATATTGAACAGAATTCATTATGAGATGCAAAAACAATCGAAATAGCAGCAGCAGCTATCGAAGGATGCACGAATATATACATTATTGGTGCACATTCTTTTAAGGTCATAAAACAATATCCTGTAAAACATGGTAATGGCAAATGTATGTTAATGTAATGCATACTTGCCAACCTCCCGCTTTTTTTTAAACGAAAAATCCCATCTTCAACCAGAAAATTTATTAAATTAAAAGTTTCGAGCTTCTAAGTGGTAGTTATAAGAAACCTACATGCTTTCATTTATTAAATAAAATTTCTGGTTTAAGGTATGTTTTCTTGATTTAAAAAAAGCGGGAGGTTGTCAAGTATGGTAATGTACTCTGGTGTCCAAAATTAAGGACCAGTCACAAAATGCTAATTTTTAAGTAAGCGAATACTCAAAAGGAAATAATATAATTCAAATAATTACTATCCCTACAGCACAGCTAGTCCATATAGCATCTCATTCATGTCACACATGGTCACAAGTGTCACAGTCACTACGGTAAGTAAGTAAGCACCCACCCTGGGAACCCGCTTTTGGCTTATGGTTAGGTGTAACCCCCAAGCCCAGGGCAGGGAAAAGTTTTACTACCTGCAAAACTCCTTGAATTAATTTTTTTTTTTTTTTTTTTTTTTTTTTTTTTTTTTTTTTTTTTTTTTTACAGTTTAGGAGAAATAACAATGTTAGATATATGACAATTATTGACAGTGTTTGCAATAAATATTTACAGATGACCCCTATAATTACATTTGAGAGAAATATTCATTATTATAACATATAAATATGCATAGTTTTTAGAATTTGATATTAAACTTTTTTTTTTTTTTTTTTTTTTTTTTTAACACAATTACCTACATATTTGCAACACTTTTATATTATTTTCAGGATTCACACATAATTTAAATCATAACATCAATTTAAACCATGTACAGATGTGATATTTGCAACACTTAAAGCTATTTTCAAGATACATGATGCAAAATTATTTTTAACTCTATACTAAAAATAAGTATTAAGGTACAAGATGCGAACAATAATTAATATTATGCACTATTATGAAAGTATAAGTAATTGTAGATAATAATTACCTACAAATTTACAGTACAATGATACTTTGTTTGAGATATTATGTAAGATACATGATGCAAAAATTATTTTTAAATCTACACTGAAAATTTAGTATTAAGGTACAATATGCGATCAATAATTAATATTATGCACTATTACAAATTCTTTTGAGTTATTTAATATTTGACAATATGGCCATATGGTCCTACTGAACACATCTTCTATTTGCCAAGTGTGATTGATAAACCGGACACGCAGTGGAATCCGCTGAATGTTTCCTATAATTAGGTGAGTGGAAACAATTTGTGCATCTATATTGCGAGGGAACTCCCGCAAAAGGGCACTCCGAAGTGCAGTGACCTCTCGAACATTTGGCGCAAATTGGCTGTCTCCTGCAGTAAGATGTCTGATGTCCATACAGCTGGCAATTGCCGCATCTAATTATTGGGCGAAAAGAACGAATATAGCACTTGTTGAGACCCACCTGTATAAATTTTTTTTCTAATAGTTCTTGTGATGCTTTTGTTTCTAATTGCAATATGATGTGATGTAGTGTAGAATTATCCCTCTTTAGAATTTTCAATAAGGTGATGTTTTTATCAGATAAATTTTCTTCAAGATATGATATTATTTCATTTGTAGGTACTGAGGATGGAATACCGGTGATTATTACTCTTTTGTAATTAGTCAACTTATATGTGATTTCTGTTAACTTTGTAATGTCAGGAGTGTTTTCTATCATTTTTAACAAATGTTCTGTATTGTCATCTGTATTAGATTGTATAATTATTGTATCTGGATTTCTGGCATTTCTGCAGTATATTATTGGAACTTCCTTCACTTTATTAAAGTGTTCGTTAAGTAATGCTTTGAGTTTTGGAATCCTTATGTGTTTAGCGGTTGTTCTAATTAATATTGCAGAATTAGAGTTCGGCAAAGCAGGGGGAACGCCCGTTTTTGTGCCATCACCGCATTTCACTCCTAGACAGCCCCCACTAGAGTACTCCAGGTTTCGCGTCACCAACTCCTCAATTTTCTGTAGTCTGTTGGATAATTGAATGAACCCTCCTTCACCATTTTCTTCTATTCTCTCATTTTCGTTATTTGCCATTATTGTTTGAGTTGCTATTGTTTTTAACTTAACTTCTGTTTGTATGATTTTTTCTCTAGTTTGTGATTTTAATTGCTTCTGTTGTCGTTTTAATTTATTAATTTCTTCTTGAAGGGTTACAATATTTGCATTAATCTGTTCTTTATTTTGTTCTTCCTTGACCAAAGAGTCTTTTAATTGTTTATTTTCTTGTTTCAATTCTTCCAATTTATTTTCAATCTTTACTTCTGCATTTGATCTTTTTTCCATTATTGTTTGAGTTGTTGTTGTTTTTAATTTATTTACTGTTTGTGAAAATTTGTCTAT
The DNA here is from genome assembly GCA_963932465.1 of Maratus speciosus. NCBI lineage: Eukaryota > Metazoa > Arthropoda > Arachnida > Araneae > Salticidae > Maratus > Maratus speciosus. Next base: position 56,155,317 of record OZ010787.1, read on the forward strand.
AGTTTTTTTCTTAAGTTGCCTCTGTTGACTTTTTATTTTATCTATTTCTTCTTTAAAACTTTCTTTTATTTGTTCTTTACTATGTTCTACCTCAGTTAAGGAGATTTTTAATTGTTTATTCTCTTGCTTCAGTTCTTCCAAATATTTCTCAAGTTTAATTTCCACTTTTGTACTTTCTTTGAGCTTTAATGACAATTCATCATTCTGTGTTCGCAGGATATCCAATTTATGTCGTAATTTTTTCATCTTTTCAGGAGAATCCTTATTTATTTCGTTGGAGTATTGTATAAGAAGTTTCTCATCTCTTCTTGCTTTAGAAAAGATTGTTTCGAGATATTTTTTAGCTTCTTCTGAGCTACTATTAGATCTGTTATTTAATAGTATATTGTACTCCTGAATGAGCTGTTGGATGGATAGTGACTCTAGCTGGTTTATAGATGGTGGTATTTTTAATGGAAGTGGTGATCCACCTAATGCATTTTGTATAATTTTTTCTTTGTTTTTTAATCGAGCCTCATTAATTTCTTCTGCTAGTGATATTGCAGTTTCCAAATTAGACTGCTTTCTTTGTTGGGTATTCTTGGTACTGATAGTTTTTGATTTTAGTTTTTCTGGTTGTGGTATGGGATCATTCTCTTCCTTTAGTAGGATCAGAAGCTGCAGATGATTGAAGAACGGACAACTAGTCACATATGGTCTTCTGTTTTCTTTATGATTTAGTTCTATAATTCTGTTTCTTATGCTAATTATTTCTTCACTTTTCATTTCCTGATGCAGGTTTATTAGTTCAGTATTATTTGCTTGATAATATGGTATTTTGTTGTATTCTTTATAATGTATTGCTCTGATGTGTTGTAACTCAAATTCCAAAAATAGTGCATTTTTTCTTAATTGGGCAGCTCTATCACCCTTTGCTGTCTTCATACGATATTTTTCTGGTTGATATATATTATTTACAACATTATAACTTTGTATGTTATATATGCCATAGTATGGGCTCTTTGAAAATTCTCCCTTCTCCACAGCCTTGATATGTTCTAATTGATTTGTTAATAGAACCTTAAATTCTTCATAACGTTGTGGATAAACCGCCTCGACCTTATTTATCAACTGTTGAACAACATGACTCGTAATTAGCGCTGGTTCTGTCGCCGGAATAACTCCAGATGATTGGACGTCAGCCAATTCATTATTAGATGCCTCTCTATTTATTGTACTTGTTTTCACTACTGTGTCCATATCCAATCTTGTCAAGTTGACTGTTGGATTGATTCCTTTTTGATTCATTATGTATCTTGACATTACTTTAAGTCCACTTTAACAAGACTGCTTATCAATACTTGGGATTATTTTAGTTAACTAATTTCAATTAGTAATTATGCAATACTTTAAGAGAGATATTATTAAGAATGATCGAAGATACTATTAAAATGATTTTAGATACTACGTTCTATCATCATATGCCAGCCAAGCAATTTAAAGATATAATACGTTTGAGTTATATTAAAAGTTGAAGATAAACACATAAATGGGGGGGTCCACTAGACCCGCACCACATATCTTTGAAAGAAAGGGATATAGATAGAAAAAAGCAAAAACCGGTGGTCGTGACCACCGAAAATGACTAAGATAAAAATTAAGAGCCTAATAAGGGGAAAATTTTGAATAATAAATGAAATAAAAATAAAATAAAATAATGATAGTAAAAGTTTACTATATCAAAACAAAGAAAAGGGAAAAGTATGTGCATTTGCCCTCGTACCACAAAAACCATACACTCAAAAAGAGATATAAATCAATTGTACAATTCTCCCAATAACACCATACCCTGTCCAACTTTGTAATTCCGACAATCACAATCATAATTTTTTACAAGTAACAACAAATTTCAGTATGTGAAGATTATTACTGTGTTTGTGATCAAAAATGGTCTCCTAGTTTAATTCATCTGATATGATACAGGAATAATAGTGTGTTATGAATAATAAATAATAAAATGAAATAGAGAACAAATTTACATATTTACACTCTCAATGTAGAACTGATGTAGACAATTACAACAACATTGCTGCAGCATGTATATTGCCTATCCAATCCCGATTTCCCACACTTGGACAAAATAAGGAACAGACATTGTAAGGGCTGACTGGGTGGACCAGAAAAATAAAAAGAATGTTAAATATTACACTACAGTATGAAAGTTAACAGTACACACCCGACGCTACTAGGGTCCTGCCGCACTTGCCTGAAAAGAAATATGGTACACAAAAGTATAGATGAATAATTATGATGCAAATGCGCCAAAAATCAGTGCAGGGACCAACCAATAAGTGCGAGAAGAAACCAAAAATTTAACCCAAGAAAGAAAAAAGATGCTATTGTTAAGGATAATGTGTGCTGAATGTAAAAATTTTAAGTGGGATCAAGAATAAGAGTAATACGAGATATCCCATTGAAAAAAAAGCAGGTGAATAACTCAAATAATAAAAAAGTTGTCAATGTTAGGCAAGGAATTACGAGCAAGGTCAAAAATTTAAGTGGGATCAAAACTGTCAGCAACCTCTAGCATATTCAAGAAATATCTTGATAATTGAAAAAGTTGATAATGTAATTAATACGAGATATCCCAGTGAAAAAAAAAAAAAAAAAAAAAGGAGAGTAACTCAAAAAATAAAAAAGTTGTCAATATTAGGCGCGTTACGAGCCTAATAATATACGATAATACGAAATAATAATAATATACGAGCAAGGTCAAAAAAAAAAATTAAGTGGGATCAAAACTGACGGCAACTTCCAGCATATTCAAGAAAAAACCAGAAAATTATCTTAATAATTGAAAAAGTTTCCATTGTTAAGGAAAATCCTTAACAACTGGGAAATAGTGTGAAATATGGAATGGGATTGGTTAGAAAGTCAAAAATGACTAAAAAATAGAAAAATCCAAGTCTCTAGCTCAAATAGCAAAAAAGTAGCCAATGTTATAGTTAAAGGAGGGGGACAAAAAGTGGAGCAGAAGATGGTGACAAAAGTTAGGATAAAAGAAGAAATGAAAATGTGACAGTAAATGTGACAAAGACTAAGATAAAAGCAATAGAAAAGTAGCGCCCCAAAAAACCCGTCCCCTACAGACCCCTAATTGAGCTAGAGCTAAACGAAATAGTGGAAAAGACGGGGGGGGGGGGGGTGGAGGGAAGTTCACTTAGGTGGTTTGCAGTTGAATTTGGCGCAGCGAAAAACCTCTACGACCAGTATTTTTGAGATATTTAGCATTTTGTGCTAAAATTCTAATGGAGAAAACACCCATTAGAAACAAAATGGCAGTTTTAAGTGTTAAAATGGCAAACCTAGTATTTAATTTTATATCTAAAAGTTGAAGATGACTACCCTAAACATGTTGCCATCGAAAAAATTTGTAGAATATAACATTTAGTAATTTCTTTTCTTTTTTTTTTTATGAATTTTTTATGTAATAGCTTTATAGCAATGTGATCTTTAGTAAGAAACAAAATGGAGAATAATCTTTAACATCCCACATTTGTGAGATCTTCATAAGTTTTACCATGAGTGTACCTCTTAAGACTCTAAAGACTATAACCAACACTCAAAAACAAGTCTTAGATAAAACCGGTGTACTCTTCATTAGTTTAAGTTTTACCATTACCTTTCCCATAAGGAAAATACGTGGCCAAAAATGGCAATTAAAAGGTCCGTAAAGGGCTAAGTGGATATATCTAGAAACGCGGCACGACCCCAGAAGCCCAGCTAAACCCTAACAAATCCATTAAAAACCCTCATAGAGAAAACCGGTATCGTTTTAACAAGTATAACTTTGATGAAAATTTCAAAAACATTGGCTGTCGGATAACTTGACTCTTATTTACTCTTGACTCTTATCCGGCATATCACCGTGTATTAAGCTGGTATGACATCAAAAATGGTAACTCAATTTTAAAGGCAGCCCATTCATATTATCAATTATTTTAAGACATTATTATTATATTGCCCTTAATGAACACAGATTGTGTGTGAGCAACCAGTGTCCACCCAATCGCTTCATTTTAGAAAATACCAATTTTAAAATTGAAATTAAAAATACTTAGAGAAATAAATTTTTAAAACAAATGGTACCGCTGAATAGCTCAAAGATTCAGCTATCAGAATATGTAAATAGTTAAAAGATCGAAGCATAAATAATAGTTAAAAATTTAAGAAATCGGGAAAAAACTCCAACAATTTGACACCCTTTTAAAAATCAATTAAAAACCATTATATCACCCCAGAGAAACATGGGTGATGGCGGAGAAAAGCCAAAAGTTCGAACCATCGAGACCCGGTGCCAGTTTTTCAAAAAAGCCCGGAAAACGCGAAAATATAGCCATGTCAAAACACAAGAATATGTCTCCAAAATCCCATGTTTCTCTATAGGAACGAGGGTCACTGCAAACCCTCAAAAAACCCAAAAAAGAACACTTTTTAAAAAGATCATTTAACATAGTAAATCTTAACGTCCCGCAACACAACAGGTATCATTTTAAAGCTTATACTCTTATCTAAGAGCAAAATACAATATATTTTCATTTTAAACATTTTTAGGTAGTTTTTAAGACAATAGAATTCCATTGTTTATCCCATGTTAAGTCTATGGGAAAAATGTTCAAAAATTGCAGTTTTGATGTAATGTATAAAGGGTTAAATCTAAACGATAACTTTGATCCAATGGTACTAAAATGATCTACGTGCTTTAATTAAGGTGAATGAAACATTAGTTATTAGTTTTCTGATAGATTTAGTTAGTTTTGAAGGATCTGAAAAATGTCATTTTTTGAAAATGGCTCCAAAATTTAAAAAGTAATTTAAAGAAGTTATGTTAAAATTAATAGATAAAAATGACTTAGAGATACAAGATAGAACTTAAAAGAAAGCTTAGGAGTTAGTGAAGGTCAAATGAGCCATTAAAAACATTATAGGTAACTTAACATGGTCGTTGCAATGGAATCCCATTGTTTTCCCTATGCTATCTCTATGGGAGAAAAACATGAAAACATCACTTTTTAAAATAGATATTCAAGGGTTAAAACATGGTGAAAACTTAATGAAAATGATACCAAATTAATTTACAGAGTTTAATTAACACAAAATGAGCCATTGTTTTGAGTTATCAATTAGTTATATGTATCTTATAAGCATATTTAAAACACCTTAAATTAAAAATGGCTCAAAGTAAACAAATAGTGCATGGTCTTTAATGGGTTAATTTTGTATGAAAAACTACATACCAGAAGACATAATAGATATCAAAATGATCACAAAAGTATATAGAATCTAAATTTATTAAGTTTCATAAATTTTGAGATAGTTAAGGGGGCACGAGAAGCAATTGAATAGGTGGCAAAACCTGGTTCAAGGAGAAATCGAAAGTAAAGAAGAAGAAAGTTTAACTACATATTTCTCCTAAACCCCTATACATAACTGCACATACTATATATAATTTTAATCAGCATTAAAAGCGGAAGAGAAAGACATATGGCACGAGGCTCTAGCTTACCCCATTCCTGAGAAATTTATGTTTTCATCCGGAGCAAAAACGACAGCATGCTACTATGATTGTTACGTGACGCGCGCTTTCACAGTCACTACGGTGAAAAAAATATAGGAAATTCCACACGTCTCATTATGAGTCTCAAATGATCACTATATGTGACTCCACTGAGACGTCAATGTGACTGCTGCTTTGTGACGAGTCACCAGGTGACTTTACAATGTAGGTACATTGTGACTCTCATGTGACTGTCATTTTTAGACTCAGTTTCAAAGTGATCATGAACGTTGCATTATGATAAGTCACCAAATAATATCACATTGTAGTCACATGGTGACTTTTCAGAAAAGAGCACAATGGTGACTTCACAGTAGTCTCTCTGTCCCCTGAAAGTCATAATGTGACTTTAATGTGACATTATTTGGTAACTTATCACAATGCAGCGTTCACGATGACTTTGAAATTGAGTCTGCAGATGACAGTCACATGAGAGTCACAATGTAACTGCATTGTAAAGTCACATGGTGACTCGTCACAAAGCAGCAGTCACAGTGACGTCTCAGTGGAGTCACATATAGTGATCATTTGAGACTCATAAGGAGATATATGGAATTTCTTAAGTTTTTGCTTCACCGCAGTGATTGTGACACTTGTGACCATGTGTGACATGAATGAGATGTTATATGGGCTTGCTGTGCTGTAGAGATAGTAATTATTCGAATTATATTATTTCCTTTTGAGTATTCGCGTACTTGAAAATTAGCATTTTGTGATTGGTCCTTAATTTTGGACATCAGTGTATATTATCTTTGTACGCAGTTTTACCTGTGGGATAGGTGAGTGTTTTATTTTCGGGTAACGAAGAGTGCCATCGGTGGGCAAATAATTGGATTAACAACCGATACATTTAGACTACCTTCTGTAAAAGTTTCAAAGCACTAGGTTCTTTTACAATCACGTAACAATCCTTTTAGGCTGATTCACTCCAAGTAAGTAGAATATCATGTCAAAAGTGAATGCTATCATTTGAAAATCAGTTTTGATGCTGTTTTCAAATGCATACGGCCTCCAAACCCTAACCAATGTGTATCATTCCTCAGTACCAATCGGTTGGTACCAGCAGCTTTCTAATACCATAATTTGTAGCAGAATTAATTTGTGGGTGGGGGATATCTTTTTTCATACAACTGTACACTTGATTTACGTATCTTCAGATTTTTAAAATTATGATGAATTTTGTAGCATATGCTTTATAATGATTTAAGAAATTGCACACAAAGAACATGTGTTTTCAGTACATTTTTAAATCGAATTTCTGCTCCGTATATTTATAAAGTCTGTTAAACAGTTTAAAATATGCCCCTGAATTGTAGATCTTTGGAATACTGTTCAGCTTAAAGAAAATGCTTTTATAGCTATCATAATTTACTTACAGAACAAATCTGAAAAAATATTCATGTGATTCTAATGTATTTTTAATATTACATAGGGTATATATTTCCGGAAGATTTAAAGGTACATTTTATATGAGTATTTTCATATTTTTAAAATTACGTTGAAATTTAAAGCATTCCAATACTATGCCTAAATGTGTATACAACGGAGTATTTTTTTTATTTTACTTTATTAAAATATTGTTGCAATGATTTTCTTTAAAAATTATTTCTCCTGCACCTTTATCATTAAATAATTTTACAAGAAATTTTATTATAATTTCAAAAATTGAACACGAACAATGTATATTTTCAAGCTTTTTTTTTCTATGAGTTGGGCCGGACCCGGTCCAACTGTCAAAAATGTCATAATTATATAAATACGTAGCGCCTATAGTCGTCGTTTGGTCCAACCGCCTGTCTGTCCGTCTGTCTGCATATAACAGCGCAAAAACTACCCAACCGAATGGTTTGAAATTTAATATATATAATCTTTGCAGAATGATGTCGAATAATTTCTAATTTTATGAAGTTCAAATCAAACATAAAAAGATATTAATACAATTTTTCTTCACTATATTAAATCCTATCATACGTAATTAATTCAATGCTATCCCATGATAGGTAATGATTCCAATTTGCCATGGTGATTACATGATATTTAAGATGGAATCATATTATTTCCATATTACTCAATTTAATTTATATAATCGTAATAAGTTTTGTAGTTATGCATTTTTGAATAAGAGTGCAAAAGCTATTGCACCAAGATCTGATTATTTATAAAACTATTTATATTAAAAACGCATCTTATTTGCCACGTTTAACGTACAATTTCCGACTTGTTTAAATCCCACGTAATATTTCAGATTTTACCCCCAAGAGAATGTGGTCAGGAAAGTTACAAAAATGCCCTTTTAAATGCTATCAAAACTTTATTTTTGAAAATAAATCCTTATTAAATGTGCTACACATAATAAGATAACAACTTTCAGCAACTTCAAATGTATTTATATGTAATAATTTTGAAAATTATAAAACGTTAAAACGAAAAAACGATAGAATAAACATTTAAACAATGAAACTACGTAAATGCCAATATGTAAATATCATAGCGGTCACTTCAACTTCTGGCCTAAACCTAAGTATTTCAACCTTCCCCAGCTACAGAGCTCCTTAATTTAAATCAAACTGGGAAATCCGATTTCACATTATACGTTTCTACCCCAAATTCGCCTATATATTATTCCTTCACAAACACTTTGACTTTTGATATTTTGATGAACTGTTTTGCGAAATATAGACGGTATAAGAAAACATTACAATTAAGAATAAGCTCTGGAAATAAAACAAAAAATGAAATGGAAAATAACTAAATTAACCTTAAAAGATACATAATCAGAAAATTATAATAAAATTATAATTATAATAATAATAACAAAATTACCAGCTGAAGGAGCGCCTCGACTTCTTTCTCTCTTATCTGTTTTCGGATGGCTGTCTTGTCGTCAGGCTTTATTGGAACAAAAATAAATTATCATTAATCAAACAGATTAGTAAATGCTACTTAAAGTATGTCTTTTACAAATTTCCTGCCCTACTTAATCAACCATTCTAGAGAGTGCGTGGGTACTTTAATGGGTATGTCTCTACTAGACATGACTACAGTTTCGGTATGTGCCGAAAGTTCAACTTTACACCGAAAGTGAAACTCAGTTAAACTTCAAAACTACACTAAAATCTTAAGATTTGTTTTTAAATATTGAACAGAATTCATTATGAGATGCAAAAACAACCGAAATGGCAGCAGCAGCTACCGAAGGATGCACGAATATATACATTATTGGTGCACATTCTTTTAAGGTCATAAAACAATATCCTGTAAAACATGGTAATGGCAAATGTATGTTAATGTAATGCATACTTGCCAACCTCCCGCTTTTTTTTAAACGAAAAATCCCATCTTCAACCAGAAAATTTATTAAATTAAAAGCTTCGAGCTTCTAAGTCGTAGTTATAAGAAACCTACATGCCTTCATTTATTAAATAAAATTTCTGGTTTAAGGTATGTTTTCTTGATTTAAAAAAAGCGGGAGGTTGTCAAGTATGGTAATGTACTCTGGTGTCCAAAATTAAGGACCAGTCACAAAATGCTAATTTTTAAGTAAGCGAATACTCAAAAGGAAATAATATAATTCAAATAATTACTATCCCTACAGTACAGCTAGTCCATATAGCATCTCATTCATGTCACACATGGTCACAAGTGTCACAGTCACTACCTTGAAAAAAATAGGAAATTCCACACGTCTCATTATGAGTCTCAAATGATCACTATATGTGACTCCACTGAGACGTCAATGTGACTGCTGCTTTGTGACGAGTCACCAGGTGACTTTACAATGTAGGTACATTGTGACTCTCATGTGACTGTCATTTTTAGACTCAGTTTCAAAGTGATCATGAACTTTGTGATTGGTGGAATTTTGTGATTGGTCCTTAATTTTGGACATCAGTGTATATTATCTTTGTACGCAGTTTTACCTGTGGGATAGGTGAGTGTTTTATTTTCGGGTAACGAAGAGTGCCATCGGTGGGCAAATAATTGGATTAACAACCGATACATTTAGACTACCTTCTGTAAAAGTTTCAAAGCACTAGGTTCTTTTACAATCACGTAACAATCCTTTTAGGCTGATTCACTCCAAGTAAGTAGAATATCATGTCAAAAGTGAATGCTATCATTTGAAAATCAGTTTTGATGCTGTTTTCAAATGCATACGGCCTCCAAACCCTAACCAATGTGTATCATTCCTCAGTACCAATCGGTTGGTACCAGCAGCTTTCTAATACCATAATTTGTAGCAGAATTAATTTGTGGGTGGGGGATATCTTTTTTCATACAACTGTACACTTGATTTACGTATCTTCAGATTTTTAAAATTATGATGAATTTTGTAGCATTTCAGAACTATGTCCTAATATATGCATAGCAGAATATTTTTAATTTCGCTCTTATTTTCCTTTATTGAAACATTATTGTAAGGTTCTTCATTTAAAAAAAAATTCTTCAATATTTATCTGTGCCATATTTTACAAGAAAATTTATTATGCTTTATAATGATTTAAGAAATTGCACACAAAGAACATGTGTTTTCAGTACATTTTTAAATCGAATTTCTGCTCCGTATATTTATAAAGTCTGTTAAACAGTTTAAAATATGCCCCTGTATTGTAGATCTTTGGAATACTGTTCAGCTTAAAGAAAATGCTTTTATAGCTATCATAATTTACTTACAGAACAAATCTGAAAAAATATTCATGTGATTCTAATGTATTTTTAATATTACATAGGGTATATATTTCCGAAAGATTTAAAGGTACATTTTATATGAGTATTTTCATATTTTTAAAATTACGTTGAAATTTAAAGCATTCCAATACTATGCCTAAATGTGTATACAACGGAGTATTTTTTTTATTTTATTTTATTAAAATATTGTTGCAATGATTTTCTTTAAAAATTATTTCTCCTGCACCTTTATCATTAAATAATTTTACAAGAAATTTTATTATAATTTAAAAAATTGAAGACGAACAATGTATATTTTCAAGCTTTTTTTTCTATGAGTTGGGCCGGACCCGGGCCTGGAAATGTCGGCCATGCAGACCTCTACTCTGTAGTTTGTTTTTATTGCGTTTGCGATCAGAGACTTTGACGTTATCAGCTTGCATCTGATAATGTTCTTAGCTAAGGAGAAAGGAATCATTATTAAGGTGGGGTTACTGTACCTGTTCTTGGCTTGTATGGAACAGGTACAATTGAGGCAACACAAGTGAATCATACAGAATTTAATTTACAATTGTCCGCGTTCTTTTCTTGAAAGGAGAAAAAAAAAGGGCAGCATTTAAATATATATATATATATACGGGTGCAAATTTCATGTTTTAGAAAAAGGGCAGGGTGCATTTTTTCCTTTTATAAGGAGCCTTTGAAAAACATTTTACAGGAATATTAGTTTTGTTGTTTCCCATGTTGAAGTTTACTTTATTAGCACATGAAGTATAAGCAGTGTCTGTTATTCATCTTAGTCCTAAATTAAAATCTTTATGAGATGTTTAATTATAAATAATGTAACATTATAAAAGATTAATAAGTAAATTTAGAAATTAGATCTTAACACAAAATATTGTTTACTTTTATTTTTAATTCCACAAAAATGACTTTATCAAATGCAAATTTAATAATAATAATAAAAGAATTATTTGATAGACATAGATATTTATATTTAGTTTAAGTTTTATAATTTTTGTTCATATTTCTTTGATATCTAATTTAATTATTTTATGCAAATTTGTTTTATTAATTTATTATTTTTATTAAATTTTTTATTCATAGAAACTACTTAGCTATTATAGAACAGAATTTTAAAAGGAAAAAAATGTTTTTGATCTGATTTTATTTCGAAAATTGTAAAAATCCTGTGAAATTTCATAAATTCCAAATAACCCCCCCCCCCTCTCTCCCAATTTTCCTATACTTTTCACAAAAGTTTCAATTATAAGCCCCCTCTTAAAATCATTAAAATTTTCTGGCTGCTAAAGGGGGATTACTTTTGGTAATTTACGGTAAACATACTTTATTAAGTATTTTTTACATTTAGGAACGAGATAGTAAAATGTATGACATTGGTCAAAAAAGCACATATTTAGAACTTTCAAAAATCTTTCTTTTATTTTATTTATTTATTTATTTTATTTTATTTTTTACTTTTTTATTTATTTATTTTTATTTATTTATTTATTTATTTTATTTTATTTTTTACTTTTTTATTTATTTATTTTTATTTATTTATTTATTTATTTATTTGAAAAATACGCCTTTCGTACTCGCGTTTCTACTGTTGTTCCGTGGTTAGCAAAATTTCTTTGAATGGTATCATATGAAAGAAAAGGAAAGAAACGCGTTAAAATATACATAATTATCTAAGTCTTTGAACAAGTTTCCTAAAATTTTGTAATTTTAATAAAATGGCTAACTGTCAAACTTTCAAACTTAATGTATGAGTTTTCAACAAACAATCCGATTTTCTTTTTCTCGAAAAAACAGAACAATTTTTTAAAAAAAATCGCTCAAGGATTAGGAAAATATATAAGCTTCATTTAAAAAAGGTACAGTCATTCAGGGTAACTTTGATCCGCATTTTCTCTATTTTCATATGCCACACTCTTATTTTAAGAATATTGTTGCAACTAGGGGCATAAAAGAGAAGAAATGATCCTAAATTAGTGTTTGACTATCAAAAATTAAGGAATAATAAGGATAAAAGAAATAAAAAATTAGTTTTTAACCTCGTTCAAAGTTACCCAGCCATTTAGGGTAACTTTGCACCATATGATAAATATTATCTAAAATAATTGATTATAAAAAAAAAGTATTATGGGACAACTTTAAACCCCCAAAAATATTTTCAGATATGTAAGACTCCGAATTTACATTTCCCAACATCACAAGATTTGTATAATTTATGATATTACAACAAATATTATGCATAAGAAAAGTGGAAGAAGAGGTCCATGAATATTTAGAAATTTAAAAAAAACTGTTTATTGTTCATATAAAACATAAAAATGCAGTGAAAAACAATTTTCAATGTTTTAACTCAATAATATATCCATAGTTACAGTAATACATACTAGTACTACTATTATTCAAATAAGAATAAAAAATGTCGAATGTATGAAATGTCAAATTTAAGTAGCTCCACCCCTAATAACGCCTTTAAATGAATTTTATGTATTTTACACATATTTGTAAAAATATTTACATGTGATATCTAATGCACACTTTCGGCATTTATATAAAATATACGTGCAAATATGGGAAATTTTTGGCAGTAGCACCTATAATCAGTAAATTATAAACATCAGTATAACTTTGAGCCGGCTCAAAGTTACCCTGAAAATGTGGTAAAATGTTAGTGCCTTCTTAAATTACATTTTAGTAACTATTAATAAATAAATAATCACAAAATATTTATAACACATTTACAACATTTAGATAATAATATGTATTATAGATGAGTATATTGTTACTTACTATGAAAATTTAATTGGATTACAACAACTTCAAAACAGCATTCAAAATTGACTTGAAAACAGTACTTCACAAAAATAGTTAGATGATGCAATTTATTGCACATAATGTTGCTAATTTTTTTCTAAAATAAAGAGTAGAAATCCCAGTTTAGAACTTTGCCAGCAGATCCAGTGTTGCCAGATTGGGAACATTTTTGTCCCCAGATTTTTTATTGTCACCGTTTTTTTTTTAAATAGAAATATTCGACCTATTTAAAAATAGATTAAAAATCGTGAAAAATAAGGAGAATTATATTATTTTTAAAAAGTGGTGACAGTCAAATAATCTGAATTAAAAAAGTCCCCAATCTGGGAACACTGAACAGAGCTCAGTTCTGGAGTTTATTTAGTCTTTTGGAGTCAAAAATATTGAAAAAAATAATAGGTGGTGCAAAGTTACACCCCATGGTTCAAAGTTACCCTGTATGACTGTAAGGAAATCAGTTTATCCGTTGTCGAGATATTTTGTATACCGACTTAAAAATATATCATTTCGGAAAAATCGTGTTAAAAGTTTTGCAACAAGTGCCGGTCGTACGTGTACTACGCGACAAGAACCTGCAAATCTTCTGTATTTCAATTTTCAGAAACGGCTTCAAGAGAACATTTCTAAAATGTCAAAAATATATAAATAAGATAAAATAAGAATGAAACTTTTATTTTTTGAAGCAAAATATCCCATAACACCTTAAACCTCATGAAATATTTTTGTATTACAAATAATTACTTTTGGCCAAATATATCATTTTGACAAAATGTCATTATATAATGTACTTATCATTTACACGTTTTACTAACAATATGTTTTATTGTTTGTTCCTATTTATCTATTTGTTTAATATCTATCAAATTAATTTAAATTGGTTTATATAAAGGATAATTATATGTGATTCGAAATGTGTACGTACCGCATGCACGTAAAATGTTTTATCAACGCACCTATCACCCAGAATAAAAAAAATATTTGGTCTCCTATGTCACTTGGGCATCTCTCTCTGCTTGCATTTAATGCACGCAGAGTTCTTCAGTTCCTGATACATATATGATATGTTTTTCCCTCTGTACGATAAATTACGGTAGAAAAACTGTGCCTGATATTTTGGCAAAGTCTTATAATAATACTTGTTTTACGCGAAAATATTTATTTTTTTTTTCAAGAAGAAAACCGGCATTAAACTTGCGAGAAGTCCAACTGGGATCATCCTACGAAAGATATATCAACAACAGAATGTTAGAATATGCTTAAGTTGTGTCCAGAGCTAGAAATGGCATTCTTCTCTTCTTCGCCATCTATGTAAATTGCGCCACTTTCCACTACCAACGTAAATTGTGTTCCAGCAGCAATTGCACATAATCACCAAATAAGTAAAATTAGTGAGTATAAATCCATTTAGCTTTCTCTTACATGAAGTAGTTTTAAATGATTTAAAACTTTTTTTTATTATTATTATTATAACAATAATTTAATCAGTTTGTTTAATAAAGCTGTTGTACTGAAGTATTTAAAACATAAACTTTGACCTAATGAAATTTCAAATACAGATAGTCTACTATAATTCTGGCGGCTTTTAATTATTCTAAATACAAATTTCATTTCAAAACTAGTGCAAAGGGTCCGTTCCAAAAGGTGAGAATGATGAGATGAGAATAAATTTGCAAAAGTAAAAGAACAAACAAAAAATAAAATTGTGTTAATTTTCAATTTAATATTTTTTTTTATCATTTAATATTTTAGTTTATGATAAAATGATTATGATGAAATGATTAAATGAAATGATTATGATAAAATGATTATGATAAAATGATTATGATTATTTAATAAGACAATTGGGCATCGACACAGTGAATCCAGCGTTGTTTCCCCTAATTAAAACATTGATAAGACGCTTCTTCCGGTATTCTGTGCAGAGCTCTTGTTACGGATTTTTAATCGTTTGCTACAATGCCAAAATGATGTCTTTGAGGATCTTATTGACTTTTGGGAACGGAAAGTAGTCCCAAGGGGTCAAGTCAAACTGTACAGCGGTGGGAGAGATATGGCGATATATTTTTTTCACAGATATTTCCTCACCAACAAAATGGTGTTAGTCTTCGCGTTGTCATGGGAAAGATCCAGCTTTTGGCGATCTTCCGTTGGACTCTGATGACCTTTTCCCTCAATTGTTGCACTACTTCTACGTAGAAATCCGCATTTATTGTTCGCTCTGTGGCACAAAGTCGTTCGCTGCATTGTTGATTATGGCGATACTCGCACAGAGAGCATTAGTATTTCAATGCTGCAAAAGCTCCTGTGGTACGCGAGGTAACAACTCTTTAGGCTAATGTCACTCAACCGATTATTCCTACGCTGATGGTTTCCGCATGAAACGCGTCACCTGCCTCCGCCAATGCTGCATCGGCCATTCGGGAGTTTTTTTTTTCTTTTTCTTACGCTGCGTTCTCGGCAAAACAGAGATAGACGATGGAAGAGAAATTGACCAAAAAAATTTTTTATCGTATTTAGCGGAAAAGGTTCAAAAGTCATATTTTGATAATATTGAAAAATGAAACATTTCTAGTTGAAATTCATGCATCTGTGCCATGAACATGATTACGCTGTAACTGAGTAAATTTGTCGCCATGTGCAAATAGTATACTCTTTACCAGAAAAAATTAACTTTGCTGTCACAACAAAATTTTACAAATTAAAAAAAGAAAAAAAGCCCACTTTACCAAACTTAATTGTATTTGCTTAAAAAAAGAAAAAAAAAAGCAAAGAAGCAAAGGATTTATTGAATAATTCCTATCTCTACAAAATAGTTATTTAAAAAATTGAATTACAACGTTTTGCGTAAAATAGTTTATTTAAATTTACATGGGCCACAATTTTCAGCTCCAGGATAAAAAAAAAAAAAAAAAAAAAAGCTTGAAGTTTGTCCCAGGTCTAACCCAGACAATTTACTTCGACGCAGTTCACGGCGCGGATCAAGCAAAAAATCCGATCCAAATAGCCCGACATAATTTTTACAAAAATGTTGATTTATTTTTAACATTACTTTCTTACAATTAAAAGCCTTTAAAAAAGTATTATATACAATACTTACGGAAAAATTTTAAATTAAAGCATTTTTCAAAATGTACGCTCGCCGTAAATAGAATCGGTGCAAAATATGAACACAGAAGAACACGGACAAAATTTCCAGACCCGGTACAAAAACTAAAAGATAGGGCTGGGCTAGCTCCGGCCCGGCAAGTTTGTACTTTCGCGGTTAGCGGCCCGACCCGTTCAAAAATTAGTGAAATCAGGCCCTATCCGTGGAAAAAAAAAACGACACGATTTCCACAAAAAAACCCGATTTTTCTTAACATACAAAACTAAAAATTTGGCCCGGCCCGTTCAAAAAATCAGGCCTGACTTGGCCCGGTCCGTGGAAAACTTTTCGATTGCCACAAAAAAAAAAAATGATTTTTCTTAACATACAATTAAGATTTTTTTTTCTAGAATGCTACATGCATATTTATGGAAAATTTTAACAGTATATTTTACATTACTATATTTACGAGCCAGAGCAACATTAATAATCGCTCAGACTCACTAGACTCTTACATTCAAATAAAGATTCATTAATAACATTTATATGTTCAGATTGAAACATTAACATGTTCAGAATGAAAGAAAAAAGGGTGGTTAAAAGCAACACAGCTTTTGAATCTGTATAATAAAAAAAGAGATTTTTAAAAATATTTCTTTGTAATTGATTCAGTTATATTTCCTTATTTTCCGTTACCAAAAGTTCATTATCACTACTACTATTTTTACAAAACAAATTGCCTGCCCGACGCGTCTTGAGAACAATTAACTCTACTACCAACCCGCCATGTAGGCTCAGTATGTTGAAAAAAATGTAAGCCTGATCCCTGCCCGACCCCAGTCTACTGAAAAATTTAGGACCTATTTCAAACACGATGTAACTTCCCGATGCCGGTCTCTACGCTGGACATGTTTTCTGTATTGATATTGCCAATTTGCAAAAGTAAAAGAGCAAACAAAAAATAAAATTGTGTTAATTTTCAATTTAATATTTTTTTATCATTTAATATTTTAGTTTAATATTTTTAATAAGACAATTGGGCATCAACACAGTGAATCTAGCGTTGTTTCCACTAATTAAAACATTGATAAGACGCTTCTTCCGGTATTCTGTGCAGAGCTCTTGTTACGGCTTCTTAATAGTTTGCTACAATGCCAAAATGATGTCTTTGAGAATCTTATTGGCTATTGGGAACAGAAAGGAGTCCCAAGGGATCAAGTGAAACTGTACAGTGGTTTGAGAGATATGGCGGTATATAGTATCGGATGGTTCGTTCAAAATTGTTCGCATTTAATCGGCTTAGTTTCACACTTTTACATTTTTATATCTGGCCGGTCGTCCCATTTAATCTTTTTATCGGAAGAAAAATGTTTTTATAAGAAAAAAATAAATAAACGGCCAGAACCCGTAATTTTTTCTTCGGCCAGATCTGTTTATTTCTATTACGGCACGACACGACACGGCACGGCCCGTTATAAAAAATGTTTTTAATTTGCCAGCCCGGTCTGTTGGAAATTTCGTTTTCATTTTGGCGGCCCGGCCTGCGGGCTGGGCCCGTGCAGATCTCTATGATGAAGGATGGGTTTTGATGTCTGCTTTCCACCCCTGATTTCCACCATCAGATTTAACTTGCAATGATTTTAATTTATTTTAAGTTTTCAAGTAACTTGCTAAGTCAAAATATTACTATTATTATTACTTGATAAAGATTACATGCATTTTTTACCATATAAAAATACTTTACTATTTTAATATTTTTCTTATAAAACATAACTTGTAACATTACAATAATTTTATTTTATTTATTTATTTATTTTTGTATATATGAAGAAAAAATTCAAATAACTTGTCAATAAATTCCTGATCTTCTTTAGATTTGACTGATTTTTTTTTTTTTAATTATTATTAAGGATGCTACAAATCTCTATCCAGTTATTATTATTTAATTTTTATCTTTATATAATTCGGACGACGAATACCATAATAGCGGACGTTTTTGTATCGGAAAAATTAAGTGATCCACATAGAGGTCTGCACGAGACTATTTTCATTCACGACGCTAGGGTTAGGCCCAGGCTTTTCTTCTTCTAAAGATTTCGACCGGGCTGGGCCATGACCGGGTCTTATTTTTTTTTTTTTTTTCTGAAGGATCGGGATGGGCAGAACCTAACTTATATTTCCTTACCGAGCCAGTACTGGTTTCATTCTTCCTAGGTCTGCACGAGTCGAAATTTTCAGTCCCGGTCTCGACCCAGCCCGTATGAAAATCCTTGTCTCGTCACGGTCTTTGACCCGGCACAAAAATTTTATCAAAAATGTACATATTTTTAAATCGCTATTATTCTGCATTTAAAATTTATTCTTCTTAAGGAATAGTAGATTTCTAGACAATAAAATTTAAATACATTAAAACCTTTTAAAAGAACCTGCCTACGATGGAATTCTGTCTTAAACGGAAAAATGTGCCAATCCATGCAAAATTAATATAATGATACGTGAGAAAAGAATATAATACATTTACACCTGCTAAGGAAGGAACTTGTCTATAACGCATATTTTTTTCCTATGCGATTCCGTGTCAGAAGATTTTACTGCATAGCATTTTTCAGATTATTAAGTTTCCAATACATGGAATAAGGATTAACGATTTTAATGATAACTGAAAAGTTTACATACAAATAGAGGTTCATTAAATATATATATATTGCAGCCTTAGGGGCTTCTTTTAAAATGAAGATTATAAACATGAAAAACAAAAAGACTAAAATGGGTATTTTTGGTCAAAATTCCTTGTAAAAAACAACTTTTAACTATATCGGCGAAAACATCCATGTTTTGTAGAATTACAGTTAAGGCGTGCTGAGATTTTAATTTTTCCGAGCCACGCCAATAATTTTTTTGTACGTGCCGGGTAAGGCTCGGGCAGAACTTTTCTCCTTTATACCGGGGCGGGCCAGAGCCTGGAAAGTTCTGTACCGTGTGAATCATTCAGTGTTGACCAAGGCAGGTGGCGCGTTTTCATCCGGAAACAATCAGCGTGGAATTAGTGGGCCGTCTGATATTACACTAAGGCCTGGCACACCTTCGCTAGCAGGTGTTCTTTTTCATGTTGAAACAAAATCAATTAAATTTGAATTGAAACATTTCAATGGATTTGAATCATTTCAATTGAAACAAAAAGCGTGCAAATACACGTCCGTCTAACATTAGCCTTATATATAAAAGCCGCTAGAATGCATTTGCTGCCGAGCGTGCAGAGGACTACGCTAGACCATGGCGTGAAGCTTTTCGTATTTTTTCATTGCAATACGTGCGCCATAATGAATACATATGACTTTCTTTCTCAATCGTTTGCTAAAAAATGGTATATTTGAAACTGACACGCCGGGAAAACAATTCACGAATTTAGATTGGTGAAGTATGGAGACCAACTTGTTGTAATTTTATTCATAACCGACTTTTAATCTGTTATTGTTTTTTTTGTTGTTGTTGTTGTTTGTTTTTTAATTATTAGACGAAACTTTAGGCAGTGGATGAAAATTCCTTGGTTAAAAAAACAACAAAATTTAAATGGGAAAATAAATGTAAATTTTTGAAAGAATGACCAGAAACACACATATATGAATACTGTATAAGTATTAATATAAGTAGGTGTAATATAAAAATAAAATTTTACCTCCGCTTCTGGGGGAGGATTTGAGTCCTGACTGGAGTCCGAGCATAAATCTATAAGCTGCAAAAAAAGAAAGACAGATAATCATTGACTAACTTTGTCTTACATCTTCTGGTAAAAAGAAAAAAAAAAGTTTCCTTAAGGGGGCTGGTCACTCAGCTTCGTAATTTTCCTCCGTAATGTTAAGTTTATGGACTTTTGATGCATTCCAGTGGTGGAAAATTGGCGCAGAGGTGGAGCCTATTGACACCACTAAATTATAGTAGTATTTTGCCTCTTAACTAATGATCAAATTTCTGAGTTTTTATTAAACTGAATAATACCATAAAAATTTAGTGGTGTCAATAGGCTCCACCTCTGCGCCAATTTTCCACCACTGTGCATTCGTATATTTAAAATATCTTCTCGGGAAATTCATATTTTTAACATTTTTTTTCTGTGTATTCTTCTTAAAAGATGTCTCTTTTCTTCTTAGTTTTCAAAATATCTCTAAAATCTATGCTGAATTTAATATTTTATGTGTTAAAAGCGGGCGAATTGTGAGTAAGAGTTTAACACTTCCTATAAAATGAAATCTATACTTCAGAAATATTTTGAGAACTAAGAAAAAAAAGAGACATCTTTTAGGAAGTGTACACAAAAAATAAAAGTTAAAAATATTAATTTCCCGAGGAGATATTTTAAATATACGAATGCATCCAATGCCCATAGACTTTACATTAGTGAGAGGAAATCAGAAGCTGAGTGACCGGTCCCCTTAACCCCTTGAGGGGCAAGTGATTGTGTGCCCGTAATGTTGAACTCACACCGGAATCTTTGAAAAATTCTATTTCAAAATAAGTAAAAGCAATTTTACGGCTTTTTTCCACCAAAGTTAGAAAAATAAAATAAAATAAAATAAAAACACGGGAAACTAGAAATGCAAAAATAAGAACTATGGATTCAGGTGTATTTTATAGATTCTATGTAAACTATGAATTCTTCATAGGAGCCACATAAACATAATTCATAGTAAAAATATATTAATGTTAAAAATCTAGTATCTAGTTTCATCCGCGTCACGTTATTATTTTTACTTGATGAGTTGTGTCTATTGCTTCTTAAGTTTTTTTATCTACACCAGATGTATATTTATTTTTGGATCTTTTAATTTCTTTCAATTTTCTTGAGATTTTACTATATGTTATAAGAAGTTAAATATTTTCATTTAAACCTAATTCCGACCATTTTTGACGAAATAACATATATTTACTATGAATTATGTTTATGTATCTCCTCTGAAGAATCCATAAGTTATTAATAGCTCCTTATTTTTTCATTTATATAGGGAGGGTGGTTTTGGGATCTGGGGTTTCCTGTTCGGTGAAAATATACCAGAAATTTTCGGAAATGCTTCCCTTCGGACGGCTGCAATAGGTAGCTGTTTAATTCTTGTGATGAAAGCAACCTAATATCTCAAAAAATTCAAGAAATTAGAAAGCATAAGATATGCATGATTGTGACTTAAGGCGATGGGCACAATTTATAGCAGTCTGGTTTTCAGTAGAAAGAACGATGGCAGAAAGAAATACTTGTAACGAATACAAATTTTCAAAAAATATTTCTGTATCGGCTTCAGAATCAGGTATCTCCCTCCCCCCTTACTCCTCGCCTCCAGAAAAAAATCGGTGTTAGGTAGAAAATTGCATTTCTTAATTAAACCTTTTTTCAAGAATAATAATTATTTCTATACAATAAAATGTGTTTTTGTGATTGTTCGTTTGTTTTTTAAACTCAAGGGTTTATGTTTTCCCTCCTTTCAATTCTCTCAATACTTTTAAAGACATGCATTTTAATTTAAAATGCACATTTAAAAAAGGTTAAATAAATATATTTTCTGCGGTATAATTTTATTTTAAATGCTAATTTATTTTGAATCTGAGTGATTATCTATCATTGTTTAATAATATATTCACAAAACGCAAGACAGCATTACATTTTTTTTTTCATTATGGCTCTAAATCAGCAATGAATCTTGAAATACCAAACTTTTCATTATTTTCATGTAAGATAGAGTTTGTGTCGAATTTTTGTTATATATAAACAGATATACCAACATGAGAAGAATATTCCGTATTTTTTTTTTTTTTCAAAATGTTTGATTATACGCTTAACACTTAAAAGCATATGGTATCACTTATGATACCATCGATGTTCCCGATTCAGTGGATTTTTTTACTCACGCATTCCGTATTCACACCAGAAATTTAAAATAGAAATTTTTGATCTATTTAATAAGACATTTTGTTATTAAAATAACGGAAATTTGCTATTTAGATTTTTCTGGTATGAATTCCGATTCGTTAAATTACGCAATTTCTGGAACGCATTCTACCCTGGGCATTTAAGGGTTAAGAAGCTTTTTCATGTCAGCTTTTTGTTAGCAAGATACAGTTCCAGTAGTGAATCCAGAAAATTTCCTGTACTAAAACATATAAACTAACTTAACGTAACGTACAAGACATTATAAAGGTAAAACACGCATAAAGACGTCTAAATTTATTTTTTTTTTCTATTGCACGTTCATTTTTAACATTTTTCAACATAGTTGAAAGGTGTGTATGAATTCACTTTGTCTGAAAGTCTCTCTGTCTGTCCCCTCTCTACTCCATGTAAATATACTCGGATTGCCAAGTAATTGATATACGTTTTCAAGGTCTACCGTGGCATATTAGGTATTGAAAATGAAGTGCGTATCAATTATAGATCGTTTACAGCGGTAGTCAAAACAATTCCGAACCATAAAGAAAAATCGTTTGCAATGTATTTTAATAATGATACACTATTTCAAACATATTCATATTTATACACATCAGTGAGATGCTTACTGTACATCTATAAGATGCCTATTACAGAAAATCGTGTGCATTTATCATTCATTTACAGACACACAAAAGACTTTGGTTAAAGTACTGTCTATGAGCGATAATTGCTAGAAGTGCATTTTAAATTGCGTTACCGTAAACCAACTTTGGACCAGTTTTTCTTGGTTGCACTAATATTTCCATTATTAAAAAATATTATACATGATTTTTCAACGTCGAAATTGAGTTGTAAGCAATTAACATGAAACAATGAAGCAAACTGTATGGTTTTAAAGAGGCATTTTTTAAAACTATTTTTAAAGTTTTGAGCAAAGTATCCCCTGCTGGGGGCTTCTTTGGTCCATTCACTTATTTTCATACAAAATGGATACATTTCGTATGTTGGAATATTGAAATCCCCTTGCAACAGGATCTGTTAATGAAATTAACACTGAAAACTTGATAAACATTTTTTTTTTTTTTTTTTTTTTTTTTTACATTTAAGCACAATAATCCAATTGTTAATATTAATGACACGAGAAACAGTTTTCATCATGCTATCCTCAGCAACGGGAACAAAAATAATCAACGTAACATTTTGCTACAGTAACATTTGAAAAAAATGTTACTCAATACATTTTTTAGGAGATTTGGTTGTATAAAAGGCATTTCTAAGTAACTGGGGCTGCTTCCGGACCAAAAAAAGACTGGCCAAAATATCCCCGAAAAACTAGTTTTCATGTTAACTTTTATGAAAACGTAAACATTTTCTGTCAAAATAAAAAGTTAAAGGAAAAACTATGATCACACATGAGTAGTAGGAAAAAGACAGTACGGGGACAGGAGGGGGCACGGGGGGACCGTCCCTCCTCCGATCCCTCCTCCCATCCCCCCTCAGGCCCCGGCCCCCTCCCGCACACCCTGCGACACCACCTCTGGTACCCCCTCCGACACCGCTCACTAGCGAGAAAAAAATGGCGTTTTTAGAGTATTTTTCTGCTATAACATGAAAGTTGAACGTTAGATCGACTAGATTATCATACTATAAGATGAAGATAAAATTTACATTTGAATTTTGAACAATCTTTTCCTTAATGAGTATTATTAATTAAGCAAAACAATGGAAAATAACAATTTTTAAGGGAAAAAGCTGATTTCTGTAGATTTTCTTTTAACTGTAAGATCAGAATATCGACTTAAATGGAGAAAGTTAAACATATATTTGATTTTTGGGCGATTAACACCTTAATGGGCATTGATAATTAAGCAAAACAAAGGGAAATTATAATTTTTAAGGAAACAAGCTGATTTCTTTATTTATTTCTTTACTTCTTTTTTTTTCCAACTATAAGATGAGAATATCCACTTAAATGAGAAATGTTAAGCACACATTTAAGTTTTTGAACGGCTATTAACCTTAATGAATTTTAATATTTAATTTTTTATACATAAACCATTACTTAATAAATTTAATGCTTTCTGATTCAATGAAATTCAGTGATTTTTTCAGTTTTTAAACCAATTCTTGCATACTTTGTATTTATTACTACTTAATTTCCCAACCTCTCAAAGCATTTGAAGAAAAACACGATACTCCGTTTAACATTTGAAAGAAATATTCGAAAAATGACCCCTTCGCTAACCCCAAATCTTCCGCTCAAGCAGGGAATGCAAACAATAGAATGTTATACCAGCTTATTGATGCATTTTCATATCACAAGAACGCAGATTTTGATATGGTCAGTAAACACATGATTGTAATCTGAGTTATTCTACCCATATTATTAATCAAATTATCATATGGTTCATCTTTAGTTTTGAACAATCATCACCTTAATGATTATTATTAATTAAGCAAAACAATGGAAAAATTTCAATTTGAAGGATAAAAGCTGATTTCTTATGAATTTTTCAACTGTAACACTGGAATATCGATTTCTAAGAGAAGAGTTATACATATATTTTAGTTTTTAACAACAAAAACTTAATAAATATCATTAATTAAACAACAACAACAACATAAAAGAAATTATAGATTTTCAAGAAAAGATGAATTTTTACGCAAATTTTCAACTTTGAAATACACTTGTTTATATATTTTTACAAGATACTAATTATATTGTTAAACTTTAGCTATCTTTAGAAGATTGATTGTCTTTATATAGTGTTCATATTTATATCTATTCACATCATGACTACATTAGAGATCTTACAACCAATAGTATAAATTTCTTTTCTATATGGAAAATGGAAATGAATAAAATTGTTTTATCAGATCATTTGATCATTGATACATTCGAGATTTTGAACATATATCCAGATTTTGAATGAACAACACCTTAATGAATATTAATAATTAAGCAAAACAATGGAAAATATCAATTTTTAAGGAAAAAGATCAGAATATCAACTTAAAGAGGAAAGATACGAGGATTTCAACTTAAAAGGGAAATTTAACACTAGAACGGTGGCGAGGGGTCATTTTGACCCTTTCTGTATGAATACATGGAACTATTAATAAAGAGGAACTGACATAGCCTTAATATAGTGAAGCTTCA
Source organism: Maratus speciosus (assembly GCA_963932465.1). Lineage (NCBI taxonomy): Eukaryota > Metazoa > Arthropoda > Arachnida > Araneae > Salticidae > Maratus > Maratus speciosus. The sequence continues at coordinate 56,180,572 of OZ010787.1, forward strand.
ACTGTAACCGGTATCGTAGGAGTTGTTTACCGCCAGTGGAAACTTCCACCAGTAGATTTATATACAAATTTTCAACTTATTTAAACGCCTGATTATTACAAAATTTCAGTCATAAATAATGGTAGAAACAGATTTTTATTTTTACTGGTAGGAGTTTACTTTGGCGGTAGTTAGGCCCTGCGTTTCCGCCATATTGTGACAACCAGGGAAGAAAACTGGCAGTTTTACAAGACATACTCACACCAGTAAAAACAAATAGAAATTTTTACGACATTTTTGAGAAACAATTTCGTGAATAAGACGCTTAATTAAGACGAAATTTTCTGTTAAATTTTACCGGAGGGAGGTGTGCCCTGGTACTAATCGGAAACTGAAGATCCGATTAAATAAAAACAGCCACCATCTTGTGACAACCTCCTCCGTTACTTCACTCGCAACTGGTAGATAGTACACTGTATGTCTCCTCCTCTTTATTCATAACTCCATTGTATGAATACATGTCGATTCGAACCAGAAATTTCTTTGTAATATAAGATTAATATATGCTGCACAAAAATAACTTAAATAAATAGGTTAAATAGTTTTAAGAAAAAGTTCTGATGTGAAATATTTTTTTTAAACTTGAGTGAAAATTCCCGCCGTTCTAGTGTTAAACATTTATTTTAGCTTTTGACAAACCATCACCTTAATGAATTTTATTAATTGAACAAATAACAAAGAAACATATTATTTTTTAATGAAAAAAGACAAGTTTAAACGAGTTTGATTAACTTTTACACTAGTTTGAGATTTTTTCATTCTTTTAGATGCTAGCTATGTAGAATTTCAGTCTCTCAACGAGACACACTTCAAGAAATACTCTTTACTAAACAAAATAAATTAATTTTAATCTAATCAATAACTGAAAATTTCACATTTTAAAAATATTTTCATGAATGTACATAAAAGATAAGAGTTTACAAACTAATATCCTTATTTTATTAAATTTAACTGGATTTTTCTATATTCGAACTTAATTTTTATACACAAAGCATTATTTAATCAAATTCAGTACTTTCAGATTTTACGAAATTCAGCGATTTTTCACTTTTCAAACCAATCCTATGACTTAAAAAACAACAGCGCCTCCTATAATTTTATAGCTTTGAGTGAAACGAGTCGAATTTTTTATACTGTTTGCTGTTTTCGTTATATGAAGACGTCAGCTTATATTCTCTAGTTTAACTAAAATGAGTAATATGCAAGAAATGTCTTTAGCAGAGAAAGATGCAAGTCAATCTTACTTAAAGGATACGAATTCAGCTATACCCAGTCAAGAAGCACATGCTTCGAACATTGAAATATTACCCTCTTCACCAGAACAACTAAAACCAGCTTTTTCTTGCAATCAATGCGAGAAACCCTATTCAAAAAAGAACGCATTAAACAGACATCAAATATCCCATTTGGAGAAAAAACCCTTTGAATGTGAAATATGCTCAAAGACATTCATTCAAAGCAGTGATTTAAAACGACATAGTGTAACTCATTCCAGGTCATCTACTACATATAAATGCGATCAATGCGGGAAAGATTATTTACAAAAGTTTCTGTTAACAATTCACAAGAGATCTCATAAGAAGTTTTATGATTGTGATAAATGTTCCAACTCTTTCTTAACAAAGTCTGCTTTAACTAAACATAAAAAAGTTCATCCCAAGGAATATGAATGTAAATACTGCAACATTAAATTGTACGATGAAGTTGAATTTTTACATCATAAAAAAGTTCACCCTAAGAAATATAGTTGTGAACACTGTAAAATTATCTTTTATCTCCAGAGGGAGTTTATTCATCATCTGATCAACATGCATAAATGAAAAATGCAAACTTTGGTAAGTCATAAACTTGATTTGAATATCTGTATATTTTAAAAATGTATATGTCCTCCTATAACAGTTGAAAATGATGAATAAATATTTTTTAACTGAAAAAGCTTTTGTCGTTTATTTTTGCCATATCAACTTGTGATTTTTCTTGACTCTATTTCATCAAGTCAAAACGATTTTACTAAAATTTTAAAATACATATTATATATTTTTTTAAGTTTATAATTTTTTTAATGTCTTATCGAATGAAACATGAGTTAACTATCTTTTATTAATTTCATATTAAAACCTAACGTTTTCCATGTAATTGTATTATGTTCCGTCTAAATTTTATATACCCAATTAAATTCTATAATCCCTTCTTATTAGCAAACATTACTATTTAACTGGAAATTTCACATTAATGTTTTTCTTTTTTCATGATTGTACATATAAAAATAAGAGTTTACAAACTAATTTCCATAATTTATCACATTTGAACTTAATTTTTATACTTAAAACATTATTTAATCAAATTTTTATACTTTCTGATTCAGTTAAATTCGAAGATTTTTCATTTTTTAAACCAATACCACAATATTTATCGACATTGGACTTGATTCTTCCTTTGTATATTTTTACATTACACAATTAAGATAGATATAGACTTAGGACAGCAATAGAGTTAAAAATTGATTATACTCAATTTTCACCTTATATGAATTGGTCCTACATGACATTTCTTATTGCTACAATCACTTGATATATTAAAATTAGTCCGAGTTATTCAGTCTATATTATTAATCAAATTATCATATGTTTCATCTTACACTTCTAAGATTTCTGAATTATCATCCATCAAGTTGCTTGAAATATTAATACTGTGTTTATAGTTCTATTGATACATAGCCTACATGAATATAATCTTTAATTTTAACATTTCATATTTTAAATGACCTATTTTCAGAACTAAACTATATGAATTTTTACTACATCACTTATCAATATCACAGAATCATTTATGCTTCACACTTTTCTAATAATTATCAGATTCTTATAACATAATTTCTTGATAACATATATTATACTACTGATTTGTACGCATGCGTGAGTTGTCACGTGATCAAAACGATTGAGAATAATAGAAATTTTCGAAAAGCAGCGCAGTATTTCTCATTTCAACTGTTAAACTTGGGAGAGAAGGTGACTTTTAGTGCACAACTCTGATAAATTTCCAGATTTTAATTCAAGTGAGGAATCGATTTCTTTGTTAGTGAATAAAGTAAGTCTTAGTACATCATTACAACATATATGTATTAATAAAAATAAATAAATAAATGATTATTTATATATTAAACGTTTCCTAAGTATATAAATATATTTCTTTTATTGAACAGATGTTGCAGCAAGATGAATCAAAACAGCAGCAATCCTCTTTATCAGAAATGGATGATCTGAATGATTCGCTCTTAGCACATGTAGAGTTAAAGAATAATAAATATGTAAGTACTTAGATATGAAATACTATAATTCATATATGAAACGTAATTAGAGTAAATTTAAAATCAAATATTTTATTGTTTGTACTTTAACAAATGTTTTTTATCCATACCATTGAAGAGAATTCTAATTGTTTACATTTATTTCTCTCACAGATGTGTTCTATTTGCTACAAACAATTTTTAAGTAAATGGAATTTAAAAGAACATACACAGATCTATACAGATGAAAAACCCTACACTTGAGAAGATTGCCAAAAGCCGTTTTCAAGAAAATATGAATCAAAAATGCATACTACATCATATAGTCTATCACCAGTTGTATGTAAACTTTGTGAAGATATTCAAGAAATAACCAGACGTTTGAAGAATTTAACAATCAAGGAAGAGATTTAGACTATGTACTCAACCTATTTGCATAAGAGTTACCACAATATCCCAAAATTGAAATTTCGAAGGCACACAATGGATGTAAAGAAATTTTTGTTATCCATGATTCTCGTAACCACCATGAATTTGGATATTATTCATAATGTATTCCTTAAATTGTTATAATAAATATTCTTTTATCTGCACTTATCGACGTGTTTATTTATCTATCTCCTGACATTTTAAACGAAAATCGCTTTCCCATCATAAAAAATTTCATAAGAACAGATAAAAATTAACAGATGAATGAAAAAATATGCATGTTCACAAAGTTTTCTAGATATATTTACAAAAATGTTTACAAAATAAAAAATTTGCAAGAGTAAAAGACAAAATTCACAAAATTAAAAAAAAAAATACACCATAACATTTTTTTCTTCTTACAAATGTGAGTTTTTAGAAAAGTAGGAAAAAAAATTACGCTTAGATTTTTTTTTCAAAAGTGAAAAAAATATTTTTACAAAAAATATTTTTACAAAAAATCTTTTTACAAAAAAATATTTTTACAAAAAAAATTTTTACAAAAAAAATTTTTACAAAAAAAAAAATTACAAAAGTAAAAAAAAAAATTATAAAAAAATAATAAAAAAAAATTACAAAATTTGTGAAAAAAAATTGGAAAAAAGTTTGAAAAAAATTTACAAAAAGTTATGAAAAAGTTTCAAAAAATGATATTTTAAATAGTATTATAATGGTTGGCCAACCATTTTTTTCCAATTTTTTTCACAAATTTTGTAATTTTTTTTATTATTATTTTATATTATAATTTTTTTTTTACTTTTGTAATTTTTTTTTGTAAAAATATTTTTTGTAAAAAAACTTTTTGTAAAATTTTTTTTTTGTAAAAATATTTTTTTTGTAAAAATATTTTTTGTAAAAATATTTTTTTTGTAAAAATATTTTTTGTAAAAATATTTTTTTTCACTTTTGAAAAAAAAAAAATCTAAGTGTAATTTTTTTTCCTACTTTTCTAAAAACTCACATTTGTAGGAAGAAAAAAATGTTATGTTGTATTTTTTTTTTAATTTTGTGAATTTTGTCTTTTACTCTTGCAATTTTTTTATTTTGTAAACATTTTTGTAAATATATCTAGAAAACTTAGTGAACATGCATTTTTTTTCATTCATCTGTTAATTTTTATCTGTTCTTATGACATTTTTTATGATGGGAAAGCGTTTTTCGTTTAAAATGTTAGGAGATAGTTAGATAAATAAACACGTCGATAAGTGCAGATAAAAGAATATCTATTATAACAATTTAAGGAATACGTTATGAATAATATCCAAATTCATGGTGGTTACGAGAATCATGGATAACAAAAATTTATTTACATCCACTGTGTGCCTTCGAAATTTCAATTTTGGGATATTGTGGTAACTCTTATGCAAATAGGTTGAGTACATAGTCTAAATCTCTTCCTTGATTGTTAAATTCTTCAAACGTCTGGTTATTTCTTGAATATCTTCACAAAGTTTACATACAACTGGTGATAGACTATATGATGTAGTATGCATTTTTGATTCATATTTTCTTGAAAACGGCTTTTGGCAATCTTCACAAGTATAGGGTTTTTCATCTGTATGGATCTGTGTATGTTCTTTTAAATTCCATTTACTTAAAAATTGTTTGTAGCAAATAGAACACATCTGTGAGAGAAATAAATGTAAACAATTAGAATTCTCTTCAATGATATGGATAAAAAGCATTTGTTAAAGTACAAACAATAAAATATTGGATTTTAAATTTACTCTAATTACGTTTCATATATGAATTATAGTATTTCATATCTAAGTACTTACATATTTAATATTCTTTAACTCTACATGTGCTAAGAGCGAATCATTCAGATCATCCATTTCTGATAAAGAGGATTGCTGCTGTTTTGATTCATCTTGCTGCAACATCTGTACAATAAAAGAAATATATTTATATACTTAGGAAAGGTTTAATATATAAATAATCATTTATTTATTTTTATTAATACATATATGTTGTAATGATGTACTAAAACTTACTTTATTCACTAACAAAGAAATCGATTCCTCACTTGAATTAATATCTGGAAATTTATCAGAGTTGCGCACTTAAAGTCACCTTCTCTCCCAAGTTTAACAGTTGAAATGAGAAATACTGCGCTGCTTTTCGAAAATTTCTATTATTCTCAATCGTTTTGATCACGTGACAACTCACGCATGCATACAAATCAGTAGTATAATATATGTTATCAAGAAATTATGTTATAAGAATCTGATAATTATTAGAAAAGTGTGAAGCATAAATCATTCTGTGATATTGATAAGTGATGTAGTAAAAATTCATATAGTTTAGTTCTGAAAATAGGTCATTTAAAATATGAAATGTTAAAATTAAAGATTATATTCATGTAGGCTATGTACCAATAGAACTATATACACAGTATTAATATTTTAAGCAACATGATGGATGATAATTCAGAAATCTTAGAAGTGTAAGATGAAACATATGATAATTTGATTAATAATATAGACTGAATAACTCGGACTAATTTTAATATATCAAGTGATTGTAGCAATAAGAAATGTCATGTAGGACCAATTCATATAAGGTGAAAATTGAGTATAATCAATTTTTAACTCTATTGCTGTCCTAAGTCTATATCTATCTTAATTGTGTAATGTAAAAATATACAAAGGAAGAATCAAGTCCAATGTCGATAAATATTGTGGTATTGGTTTAAAAAATGAAAAATCTTCGAATTTAACTGAATCAGAAAATATAAAAATTTGATTAAATAATGTTTTCAGTATAAAAATTAAGTTCAAATATGATAAATTATGGAAATTAGTTTGTAAACTCTTATTTTTATATGTACAATCATGAAAAAAGAAAAACATTAATGTGAAATTTCCAGTTAAATAGTAATGTTTGCTAATAAGAAGGGATTATAGAATTTAATTGGGTATATTATATAAAATTATATAAAATTTAGACGGAACATAATAAAATTATATGGAAAACGTTAGGTTTTTAATATGAAATTAATAAAAGATAGTTAACTCATGTTTCATTCGATAAGAAATTAAAAAAATTATAAACTTAAAAAATATATAATATGTATTTTAAAATTTTAGTAAAATCGTTTTGACTTTATGAAATAGAGTCAAGAAAAATCACAAGTTGATATGGCAAAAATAAACGACAAAAGCTTTTTCAGTTAAAAAATATTTATTCATCATTTTCAACAGTTATAGGAGGACATATACATTTTTTAAATATACAGATATTCAAATCAAGTTTATGACTTAACAAAGTTTGCATTTTTCATTTATGCATGTTGATCAGATGATGAATAAACTCCCTCTGGAGATAAAAGATAATTTTACAGTGTTTGCAACTATATTTCTTAGGGTGAACTTTTTTATGATGTAAAAATTCAACTTCATCGTACAATTTAATGTTGCAGTATTTACATTCATATTCCTTGGGATGAACTTTTTTATGTTTAGTTAAAGCAGACTTTGTTAAGAAAGAGTTGGAACATTTATCACAATCATAAAACTTCTTATGAGATCTCTTGTGAATTGTTAACAGAAACTTTTGTAAATAATCTTTCCCGCATTGATCGCATTTATATGTAGTAGATGTCCTGGAATGAGTTACACTATGTCGTTTTAAATCACTGCTTTGAATGAATGTCTTTGAGCATATATCACATTCAAAGGGGTTTTTCTCCAAATGGGATATTTGATGTCTGTTTAATGCGTTCTTTTTTGAATAGGATTTCTCGCATTGATTGCAAGAAAAAGCTGGTTTTAGTTGTTCTGGTGAAGAAGGTAACTTTTCAATTTTCGAAGCATGTACTTCTTGACCGGGTATAGCTGAATTCATATCCTTTAAGTAAGATTGACTTGAATCTTCCTCTGCTAAAGACATTCCTTTCACATTACTCATTTTAGTTAAACTAGAGAATATAAGCTGACGTCTTCATATAACGAAAACAGCAAACAGTATAAAAAATTCGACTCGTTTCACTCAAAGCTATAAAATTATAGGAGGCGCTGTTGTTTTTTAAGCCATAGGATTGGTTTGAAAAGTGAAAAATCGCTGAATTTCGTTAAATCTGAAAGTACTGAATTTGATTAAATAATGCTTTGTGTATAAAAATTAAGTTCGAATATAGAAAAATCCAGTTAAATTTAATAAAATAAGGATATTAGTTTGTAAACTCTTATCTTTTATGTACATTCATGAAAATATTTTTAAAATGTGAAATTTTCAGTTATTGATTAGATTAAAATTAATTTATTTTGCTTAGTAATGTGTATTTCTTGAAGTGTGTCTCGTTGAGAGATTGAAATTCTACATAGCTAGCATCTAAAAGAATGAAAAAATCTCAAACTAATGTAAAAGTTAATCAGATTCGTTTAAATTTGTCTTTTTTCATTAAAAAATAATATTTTTCTTTGTTATTTGTTCAATTAATAAAATTCATTAAGGTGATGGTTTGTCAAAAGCTATAAAAAATGTTTAAATTTCCCTTTTAAGTTGAAATCCTCGTATCTTTCCTCTTTAAGTTGATATTCTGATCTTTTTCCTTAAAAATTGATATTTTCCATTGTTTTGCCTAATTATTAATATTCATTAAGGTGTTGTTCATTCAAAATCTGGATATACGTTCAAAATCTCGAATGTATCAATGATCAAATGATCTGATAAAACAATTTTATTCATTTCCATTTTCCATATAGAAAAGAAATTTATACTATTGGTTGTAAGATCTCTAATGTAGTCATGATGTGAATAGATATAAATATGAACACTATATAAAGACAATCTATCTTCTAAAGATAGCTAAAGTTTAACAATATAATTAGTATCTTGTAAAAATATATAAACAAGTGTATTTCAAAGTTGAAAATTTGCGTAAAAATTCATCTTTTCTTGAAAATCTATAATTTCTTTTATGTTGTTGTTGTTGTTTAATTAATGATATTTATTAAGTTTTTGTTGTTAAAAACTAAAATATATGTATAACTCTTCTCTTAGAAGTCGATATTCCAGTGTTACAGTTGAAAAATTCATAAGAAATCAGCTTTTATCCTTCAAATTGAAATTTTTCCATTGTTTTGCTTAATTAATAATAATCTTTAAGGTGATGATTGTTCAAAACTAAAGATGAACCATATGATAATTTGATTAATAATATGGGTAGAATAACTCAGATTACAATCATGTGTTTACTGACCATATCAAAATCTGCGTTCTTGTGATATGAAAATACATCAATAAGCTGGTATAACATTCTATTGTTCGCATTCCCTGCTTGAGGGGAAGATTAGGGGTTAGCGAAGGGGTCATTTTTCGAATATTTCTTTCAAATGTTAAACGGAGTATCGTGTTTTTCTTCAAATGCTTTGAGAGATTGGGAAATTAAGTAACAATAAATACAAAGTATGCAAGAATTGGTTTAAAAACTGAAAAAATCACTGAATTTCATTGAATCAGAAAGCATTAAATTTATTAAGTAATGGTTTATGTATAAAAAATTAAGTATTAAAATTCATTAAGGTTAATAGCCGTTCAAAAACTTAAATGTGTGCTTAACATTTCTCATTTAAGTGGGCATTCTCATCTTATAGTTGGGAAAAAAAGAAATAAAGAAATAACTAAAGAAATCAGCTTGTTTCCTTAAAAATTATAATTTCCCTTTGTTGTGCTTAATTAATAATACTCATTAAGGTGTTAATCACCTCAAAATCAAATATATGTTAAACTTTCTCCATTTAAGTTGATATTCTGATCTTGTAGTTGAATAAAATCTACAGAAATCAGCTTTTTTCCTAAGAAATTGATATTTTCCCCTGTTTTGCTTAATTAATAATACTCATTAAGGTAAAGATTGTTCAAAACTCAAATATATGTTTAACTTTCTCCATTTAAGTTGATATTCTGATCTTGCAGTTGAATAAAATGTACTGAAATCTTCTTTTTTCCATTAAAAATTGATATTTTTGTTATTTTGCTTAATTAATGATGCTCATTATCACCCAAAAATCAAATATATGTTTAACTTTCTCCATTTAAGTTGATATTCTGATCTTGTAGTTGAATAAAATTTACAGAAATCAGGTTTTTTCCTAAGAAATTGATATTTTCCACTGTTTTGCTTAATTAATAATACTCATTAAGGTAAAGATTGTTCAAAATTCAAATATATGTTTAACTTTCTCCATTTAAGTCGATATTCTGATTTACAGTTAAAAGAAAATCTACAGAAATCAGCTTTTTCCCTTAAAAATTGTTATTTTCCATTGTTTTGCTTAATTAATAATACTCATTAAGGAAAAGATTGTTCAAAATTCAAATGTATGTTTAACTTTCTCCATTTAAGTCGATATTCTGATCTTACAGTTAAAAGAAAATCTACAGAAATCAGCTTTTTCCCTTAAAAATTGTTATTTTCCATTGTTTTGCTTAATTAATAATACTCATTAAGGAAAAGATTGTTCAAAATTCAAATGTAAATTTTATCTTCATCTTATAGTATGATAATCTAGTCGATCTAACGTTCAACTCTCATGTTATAGCAGAAAAATACTCTAAAAACGCCATTTTTTCCCGCTAGGGGGCGGTGTCGGAGGGGGTACCAGAGGTGGTGTCGCAGGGGGTGCGGGAGGGGGGACGGGGCCTGAGGGCGGATTTGCGGAGGGATCGGAGGAGGGACGGTACCCCCGTCCCCCCTCCTGTCCCCGTACTGTCCTTTTCCTACTACTCACATGGGTTACAGGTTACTAAATATAATATTGTAACACTTACCTTATTTGTATCTCTTATCCAGATCGTCTCACTATAGAAAGTTTGAAGAGTTAAAATCTACACACGAAAACAGTTGTTTACAAACACATCCAGTGTTGCCACTAACAAAAGTTTAAATTACCCCCAAACTATTCAAATACCCTATAGAAGGTTATAAAATATTTTTCAAGGGCAGAAACTCCGAATTATCTTGTATTGGTTGTTCAGTACAAAGAATACAAACTTTTTTTATGGGATGGACCAAAGTATGGAAAGACAAAGTATTAAATTGCTACAATTGAATACTGTGCCGAAATTGAATACTTGCCATAGCTACAATCGACGGTATGGTTATTTAAATTTAATTCCTTTTTGCATAGTACTTTGTGTATAAATTTTACTGTTCATATACAAGCTTCACGAAAGGATTCGTGTACATTTCAACTTATCGACAGAAATTGCTGAAGGGAAATTTTAACATGTGTCCTAACTGAAGTAAAATTTTGCATAATATTAAGTATATCAACAAATATTCTACAGTTAATACACGGGGTTGCACAAAATAATTCGGATACTTTTCCAACTATAGATGGTAATTGCTTACTATTTTGAATGAGCTGCAATGTGTTTCACAATCTATTCTTGACACAATATTTTTCTTTTTTTCTTAAACGTATTTAACCCATCAGTATGTCTATTATATCTACTATGTATGTTACATGGATCCTCAATAGCCGATAAATATTCCATCTTGTGCTGCATTTGTAGTCTTGCCAACATATTTTAGTGAGAAATTTTCCAGGCTGGGTATAGTTCCATGTGGTTTAGTCGGTAGAACGTCAGTGCGCTATAGTGATGGCCCGGGTTCGAGTCCCGGCATGAAATCTTTTTCACTGTGTTGGCCTTTGCGCCTCTTAAGTAATTGCTCTGAAATTTCATTTTCATTTGAAATATTGTATGCAAGGCGAATGTTTCTCTCTGGAATATTTTCCATGTATTAATATAGTAAATTCTTGACAATATCTATTTTACAAGGTTTATTAAGAGTCCCTGCAATTATACGATCTTCACAAACTCAAGCTATCTATCAGGTATATGCTAACTTAACGGGAAAGACGTTGTCAAACCAGGCAAACTTCCATCACTAATTTTAGAACATTATTTTTGTTCTAATTAATCATCGTGATTAAACAGGACAAAACGAAAAATTTAAATTAGTGGTAGAAGTATATCTTATTGCCTATTTCACTCCCGTGAAGTCTGTGCTTATGTCCAAGACTAATCACGTTTGTTTTAACAAATGTTGTGATAGTTTCTTTTGAAGCATGTATACGTTACGTTACCCTTCATATTGAAAAACAAATAATAATAAGGTGGTTTATCTTTCAAATCGGAATGGTTTCTTTAGAAATGATGATGCAGTTGAGAAAGAAACTTGGAGTTATTGGAAAACACTTCACCATTTAAGAAAGTAAAAGTTAGTTTATTAAAAGAGTTCAAGTAGTTGTTAAAAACTTTTTTTAAATGAAAATTTAAAAGTGAATAGAACTAAATTAATTAGTAAAATATGTAGAAAAGTTTTACTACCTCTGGACTTCTACTACGTCCGCTTCTATCGAAGCCAAGCTCTAACTGTAAAAAAAAAAAAAACAAAAAAAAACACTATTATTAAAAGGTTATACATGATTACATGTTCTCACAAAATGCTTTTACTGAAAGCATTTCAAATATAAAATTCTTTTCAAGAATGCTTTTTGTTTCATAAACCACCATCCGCTCACGTATAGCGTTTATGAAAGGTTTGAGAAAGAATTCTTAACTCGGGATTGCTCGCGCATATCCGGAATATGTACGATTTATACCTTGTTACCAATAATTTCAACTCAAAATCACCATGTTATTTAAACGTTGACATTATTCTCAAATTCTGCGACAAAATAATTTAAGGATTACTTTTCGAAAAATATTGGTGAGAAATGTAATAACCGTGCGCACCCTGGGTATGTCAGACCCTGCGCGTGTAATCCCGGGTTAAGTTTAAGATTTGATAACATCCAATGAGTGATAACAAGAAAAAGGACGGAAAAGGATATGAATAATCAAAATAATAAAACTAAATAACAGGGGTTTTCAAAATTAGCTATATTTTTACCCAATATATGGCGCTATAGTCAACAGTCAATATTCTTTAAAAATTATGAAACCAGTAACCAGGCATAAAATCAAAGTAGTATGGTTTAGAAATGACCGTGTTACATGGCAATGAGATTTAGAAAGCGTAGAGGTATACTTGAAGCCTATCTAGCTTAATTTAGTCATGTTTGTTTTTATCATCGTTTTTGGGCGAACGATCCTTAACCCTTTCATGGGCGGTGGTATGTTTATGAAACCACTTAATTTTAATTTCCAAACGCCACATTAGCACTAGAATTTTGGTAAAATATTTTACAATTAATACGCATGTGAAATATAGCCTTTTTCTTTTTTCCAAATAAATTTTTTGGTAAATCCCGGTGCCACTCATTTATTTCAACACCTTAGCGTTGAAAATGCGTTGCCCCTGAAATGGTTAAAGAGTAAATTTGCCTAAGATCTTTCCCAACATCCGAAATAATTGCTAAGTTACATGATCAAAAAATCTGGTTAAAATCTTGAAACTAATATTTTGCATCTTTTGAGCTGCTTATTACAAATAAATCCATATTGCAAACGCACGCCTTTGGTTTACTGAAATGGACCCATAAGATTCACAGATAAACTATTGGAAGCTCATCCAGCATTTGAAAATTTCATATCAAAACCAGTGTCCTTAACCCTTTAGTGCACAGCTTTGCATATATGCAAAGAACAGTGTTTTGAATTTAATAGATTTTTTTTTATTCGTATATACCTAATTCACACCAGAAAATTAAAATAGAAATATTTGCTTTAATCAATAACAGATATTCCGTATTTTAATAAAGCGAAATTAGCTATTGAAACTTTCTGGTGTCATGTCAGATTCTCTGAACTACGTAATTTCTAGAACGTATTCTATCATGGGAATGAAAGGGTTAAAGCATAGATGCCAACATCTCTTAATTATTCCGGAGTCTGATCCAAGACAAGCATGTTTTAAACCGGAAAATATATATAAATAAATGTCTTATTTCTATAAAGCACATTTTAGATTTCATTTTGAAATTTTTGATGAAGTAAAATTTCCGGTTGGAAACATATTCGTCTTGCACCAGACTCCGGAATAATTAAGAGATGTTGGCATCTATGGTTAAAGGTTAAGTTTTACAAAATAAATAATTATATAAATTAAGGTATTTGGAGAAATACTTATTAAAATATTTACTAATTTGCAATATTTTAGCGTAAAACAGTCATACGACAGTAGTTTTTACTCGTATTGCAGATGTGCAACAGAAGAAAAGATTGACGTATTATATGAAAAATGTATCTCTGGTTTTTTCGTTATTTTCCCTGTGTAATAAACCTTTCAGAGAATCATATACAATTTTTCCGAAACAAAATAAAAAGTCGCGCATTTAAGTGTTAAACCTTCCTAACAGAAATAAACTACATGGATTTAGATAAGGTAAGTACTCAGATCAAACTATGCAGTTCGAGTAAATTTGGAATAATTTAAAGTTATCACTCCAAAATGGAAGTATTGCTCAAAAAATGTTAACATCATAGGACTGCAGTGCAATTGAGCATAATCTGTCAAGAATCATAAAGTGCCTGCTTTATACACTAAAATTTGAAATATGACGAAACATTGTTTGAAATCATCAATATACCATTACCAATTTATTATTTATTAATGAACAAAAAATAAAATGGTGATGCTTTTCTAGGATACGGCAGCACAAATAATAAGTTGTGAATGTATTTCTTTTGTAATATATACATACGAGTCCTCACAATTTCCCGATTTAGGTATTCGATACTCTATCTAAATAGAAATGGATTTTAGGGTGCGTTGCATATTGATAGGAGCATCCTTAAAAATCGATTTACCTTATCAATAACATGCAAATTTTCTTGGAAACAAATTCTACGTACTTTTCTTCTAAATTTGAGACAACAGAAAAAAATTACAAATCATTTTTTCTAATAATTGTTGTTGTTTTGTTAATTTTTCGGTGTATCAAAAACTTTCGTTGTCTACTTTCGATTTTTAAAATTTGAAGTCCAGCTATTCTAGATTTATGCATTTTTTTTTTTCGTTCAAGATTAATTTTCCCCACGATTATTGACAGTCTATGATGCGAGGTTTAACCCTTTACCTACATCAGTTTTTTTTTATGTAATTTTTTTTTCAGTTATTACAATGAAAATTAAAGGATAAACATAAAAAAAGTACTCACCCGTGAGAAATATAATTCCTTGGAGTTAATTATTAAAGAGGTACTTTAAAGTACCGTTGTTTCTGTTACTTCAACATTTAAGTGAATAACTCATCATCAAATGGCATAATTTCAACGAGTTATGCTTAGATAAACATTATTAGTCTGGACAGCTCATGACTGCGATCATCAATTATTATAATCTAGGAGAAGCTTTATTTGACGTTTATTGAAAAGGTAATCAATCAATCATAAATCATTTCCTGTGGTGTTAGAAATATAAACATTCCACAACTTCATCATCTCTTTGTGAGATAACTGTTTGTGAATTTTCTTTTATTAATTACTACAATTTTGAAACTATAAATCATCTGAAATAGTTTTCTACTTAAAAACATTGTCTTTATTGCTTATGACTATTATGGTTTATTTATATCTGTTGTTCAAGAACACTTCCTGGTTTGCAGTGCAGCTACATTGGAAGAAGCAGATGGAGTCGAACCTTCAGACTAAGCGCACGCAGCAGCTCATCCTTTTAGCTGTGAGATTTTTAAATTTCGCAACCAGGCATTCAAAAAGCCTGGCTTTTGTTAAACATTCATAAACCGCATTTCTGTACCTGCAGGAAGATGTCAATGTGTTCGTTTCAATATAATGTTATTTACATCTCGTGTTAATTTACTAGTTCGATAAACACACACAGTTCACCGGACAACCGTCAGTACACTATGACTAAAATATCGTAACAGAAAACCACAAGGTATTTCAATTGGCACCAGAATTATGGTAAAATATTTTCGATTCAATAAGTATGTGAAATATAGCCTTTTTCTTATTTATAGATAAAACTTTTGGCAAATTCTGGTGCCACTCATTTATTTCAAAACTTTCGCATTAAAAATGCTTTGCCCCTGAAAGGGCAATAAATTATTTTCTTTTTTAACGTTTCGATCATCTTAGTAGTCCTTTAGTTATGCGACGTCTATGTTCCAGTTCTCTCTATATTCCAGTCTATATGTTCTCTCGCATCTCCACATATGCAATATATGAATTTACATATGACATTTCTAGCATGGGAAAAAAGAGCCGATGCCACAAATTTTTTGATTTCCGATAAAAAAAATAGTAATGAAACAGAAACGAAATACTAGGAAATTTATTACTACACTACATTTTTGTAATTACATTTTAAAGCAGATGAAAAAGATGGATAATTACACAGACGAAAAGTAAACAAAAAGTTTTTCTCCATCGCCCAGTGTACTGACGGTACTTATAAGTACTAGCAAGTAATTCAACTGTTAAATCAAATACATACACCGTTCACCTAAAATAGCTAGTCAAATTGTATTCTAAGATCATAATGAATACATAAAAAAAGTCTAACACTTATTATATCCTTTACTGTGTTTGCAGCAATAAAAAGACGAACGTGACAATCTGTACATAATGTTGGCACAAAACACATCGACTGTTTCAAAGATAGCCTCTTTCCTCGCTAAAATAACAAACCTAGAACAACTGCTGCCATGTATCCGGATAAAGTGGAGTTAAAAGGGAGTTTTTGCAAAGTACCATTGGAATATTAGCAATATTCACTATGGGATGAAAGTTTAAAGTGAGTGGTACTTATAAGTACCGTCAGTAGATAAAGAGTTAAACATGGGGTGTGTAGTCTGGGCATTCCTTGAGTATGTTTTACAGTTAGGGGAGAATTAAATAGGGTTGAAAAGAGGATAATATGTGATGACAGCTAATGACAATGAGTTATGTCCGATCCGTAATCGTACAGGTATCACATTAGACCAACGACATGATTTACATAAACGGAATAAGATGATTGGATGCTTTGAATGTGCAGTGAACGTATCCTATTTTGCTCTTTTAAATTCCAAGAAATTTGAAAGTGATATCATAAGAATAGCTGGATCAAAGGTTTTCAAGTCAGAATACGGTATTAATTGTTGGAAATTAAACAGTTAGCAGTTTCAGCGTTATTATCTAATTTTTTTTTATATATAACCAGGGATACTAACATACCCCGGCTACGAGCAAAGCCGAATTTCAGTCTCTTGAGAATTTTCAGTGTCTTGCTGGAACGCTTGACGGTGAAGCGCAATACTGTTTATAGCGACAGGATGTTGACCATAGCTGCCAACTCTTCCGCTTTTTTGTACCACAAAAATTTAATAGAAATTTTTGCCTTATTTAATCGGCAGATTACGTCAGTTTAAAAAGGTAAAATTTACTATAATTTTTTGTGGTACAGAAAAGCGTAAGATGTTGGCAGCTATGGTGTTGATTAACGTTAGAATATAATGCCTTGATTGCACTTTCAGAACACAAATATAAAATGAATCACTTTCTTTCATGTTTAGTGATGAATTTGTGAGCAGTGAAAAGTTCTAAAAGTTATGCGGAGAATGTTACTGGCAATTTATGACTGAAAGTATTGTTATTAAAGTGTCTAAGGCAAACCTTAAATGATACACTTATTTAGACGAGAAAATGCATCAAAGTGGGAATCGTAGGAGCCTCTCAAGGTTAACAGATTTAAGATGAATAGCAGAAAAAAATTCAAACTGTAGAACAAAGACCATTCCTAACCCAAATGATGAGATATATTCGAACAGGATTATCTAACGTGTTGCCCGAAGTAATTTACACAAAAGATACATTGGGAAAGAAATAGAACTATTGCGTATGAAAAATGTTATTATGTTATTGCTGATTAAGGCAAAACTTACATGACCAACTAAATTAAACCAGAAAATTGCCGAAAAGTGAGAATCGTAGGGGACCATTTGTACGGTCCCCAAAATTTAGACACCAGTATTTTTGAAAAGTTTTCTTTGACTTATTTAATCTCAGAAAAATAAAATAGAAAAACTTTTAAAAATTATTGATATTCAAATTCACGGGACTGTGCAAACGCTGGAAAACATCAGCCTATGACAGCCGCCATTTTTGTGTCAGAGTTCAAGCCTAGTATTAAGGAGGCGGTGCATTTCCACACACCTTCGCATTTATAAAATCATTAAAAAGTGCAAAGAACAGAAAGACTTTATCTGTGATAAATGTGATAGATATTTGACTTCAGTAAAATTATTTCGCATTACCGAATTTTCTCGATTATCATAGCCTGAACAGGATGGGGATTCAAATACGCTGGATACCACTAATTTTATAAAGTTCTCTTTGTCTTATATAATCGCAGAATTTTCTGCTATTAATGCAGGAGAAGAAAACTTTACAATGTCAGTGGGATCTACAGTGGGCTACTTTTTTTAAATTCAGATTTCTTGATTAGCACCACTTTTCTGAAGTGGTAAAATTCCAAATGTTTTCGTCTTAATTAATATGTCATTGAATAAGGAAAATTTCACTATTTCAAAAAAGTGGTGCCAATCAAGAAATCTGAATTTTAAAAAAGTAGCCCACTGGCAACATTGGGTATCTAGAGCATTTGGATCCCCCCTCCCCCCTCCCTGGCAACGGCACTGCCTGAAAATTGGTTAAGGATACCAATAGACCGGGAACCGGCATTACAGACAAATGGTTCGTACGGATACCGTTATTTCTCCAGGAAAGGTACCAGTATCTTTTTATAGAAAAAGAAATCTAGGTTAAACGCACAAAATCTCGCCTTCTTTTAAGAAGAGATTTTCTATAAGATAATTCTGGTGCCAAAAAATTTTCTGGTCTGAAAAATTCAATGAGGCGTACGAACCATGAGACAACCACCTCATCGAGTTAGAGGCTGAAATTCCAGAATTAGCTAAAACTCGATTCCCATATTAAAACGTAATCGGTCTGCCAAGTCATATCTTGGTGGAAAACACTTAAAAACCCTATTTTACCGGTTGACTCGTAGGTTTACCATTGTGTTTTCATGCTCCCAGTCCGCCATATTTTCATATCTTTGGGTGCAGGAAAACGAAATGGTAAACCTACGAATCGATCGCTAAAATCGGGTTTTTAGGTGTTTTCCACCAAGATATGACTTGGCAGACCGATTGCGTTTTAATATGGGAATCGAGTTTCAGCTAATTCTGGAATTTCAGCCTCCAACTCGATGAGGTGGTTGTCTGTGCTGCCGGTTTCCGGTCTACAACCTTCACAATTTTCTGAATGTTTCGTTTATTTAGCATTAAAATTTTAAACGTTGTCTATTTCTTTCAAATCTGAATAACCTGTCTGAAAAGTTTATATATTTACAGATGAAAATGATTCCATGAATGCGCTATAAAGTAATAAGTTTGGATTTTAGGCGAACCTTTACAGCAACAGAACAGCATTTAATTTGGAGCTGCTGCGGATATTACTGTAACCTGTAAGGTTAGTTGGGGTAACTGGACCCACGAGGTAACTGGGCCATAGGCTATTTTATAAAAAACTGTTGATGTTTTTTAAGTTTTAGCTTTTGTGAACAACGCACCTTAATCTCTACTTCCTAAAACAACGTGTGTCAATTCAATTATAACTCTCACTTTGCTGTGATAGGTTGTCAAAAAATTACGTTTCTTTTTTTAAAAACAACGTCGGTATCGTTGAACTTCTTCGGCTTTTTATTAAAATACTGTAAGTACTTTTATTAAACAATCTTTTTTTTAAGGTTAGGCATATAACTACATTAACATTATTAGGTATCTAAACATATTTACTTTATGTTTCAAATTTAAGCCAGGTGTCCCAGTTACCCCATAATTTTTTCAAGAATGGGGTAACTGGACCATGCTGGATCCAGTTATCCCAATAGTTATAAATAATTTTTTTGAGCTTCTCTTACTACGGGAAATAAATTTCTCCATTGTATTTTGCTCACAATAAAGAAAATTACAGAATACCTTATTAAAATTACGTAATAGAATTTTAAAAGAGCACATTGGGTGGTATCAAACCAAATTTCTTGACCCCTTGAGAGGCGATGATGCCGGCATGCCATCACATAATTTTAATCCCTGATTGCCACATTAGCACCGGAATTTTATAATGAAAATTTCACCTTTATTACGTATGCGAAAATATACTTTTACTTGTTTACAAATAGATTCTCTTTTAAATACTGGTGTCATTAAATTATTTCAATATTTTACATCAAGTGCCTTAACCCTGAAAGTGAGATAGCCAAACCTTGAAATTGTACGATACACAGGGGTCGCATTCTATAGGGAAACTTTTATTATTCCTACCACTGTTTTGAAAATAATATCTTCATTGCAATTTTCTTTAGAGTATGTTAAAAAAAATTATGATGAAGGTAAATCATTAAGGGTACTGGTAGGAACAACGAAATTTTCCCTATATAATGTGACTCCTGGATACAGATAAAGTACTTAAGTACTTACATAGCCATTTGTTCATAGATTTATCTTGCTATTTTTTCCGGTAAAACACCCATGGGACTTTTATACTTACTACTTGTACTAAAGTACATAAGTACTTACTTAATTTTTATGTTTTTGGTATAAATAAATCTAATATTTTCACTTTTAGTGCTTTTTTTAGACACATTGACAGCAAAGGTTTCCCTTACAACGCTCTTTACTTGATGTATAATTTACATGATCTGCCTGGTTTAAATTTTTTAAGTTGTTTACAATTTCTCAAACAAGACCTGATATCCCATATGAAAAAAATAAACGTGTGTGGAACATATAGACCCTCCTGGTCCACTAACCCCCATTCTTATGGGGCAACTGGACCCATGAGGAAAGAAAGATGAAATATGCATATTTTTATATTTTTAAATATTAAAATGTAATTTTTAGCATTTCTGTCTGATAGAGGGAACCTAACTGAACAGATTTACAGAATTTCAGATTTTAATTCAAATGAACATTACCTTTTTAAAGCTAAATTGTCAGAATTTCCTGAGTCACATTGTAAAATCATTGCCCAGTTGACCCAACTAACCTATGCTAAATAATTGACTTGAATCACACCATTTTTATTTAGACATTAAGGTCTTCAAGTATAATTCTAAAAACGAGATACTTTCTTGTTTATATATTTTATTATTAAAGCATTCTGAATTGGTCCACACAGAGAAGTTCTTCCTTTTTTTTTCCTTATTTTTCGAGAGGGAAGGTCAAGATAGCATATCAAAGAGTTTATTTTAATGTAAAGTTATTTCTTTTTTATTTAGTACTGCATTATTAGAAAACTATAGCCTAAAATCACATTAGACTCATTATTCTGGCAAAAAGTCTTTAAAAAAAGTATGGATAAAGTTCTTTAAATAAAGCAGAGTAAATAGTCAAAGTTTGAGCAGAACATGATCTATTCGAAATGAAAAACA
Organism: Maratus speciosus; assembly: GCA_963932465.1. Lineage (NCBI taxonomy): Eukaryota > Metazoa > Arthropoda > Arachnida > Araneae > Salticidae > Maratus > Maratus speciosus. Next base: position 56,201,762 of record OZ010787.1, read on the forward strand.
GCACTACTTCGCTAGAGCACTTGATTGATTCTTGACTGGACGCCCCCCCCCCCCCCCCCCCGAAAAAAAAGTGCATCGAATTCAGTAAAAAAACTAAAAACTTGCCGTTCGGCAATTTTTTATTTTTTTACTGAATTCGATGCGCTTTTTTTCGAGGGGGGGGGGGGGGGGAATCCAGTCAAGAATCAATCACGTGCTCTAGCGAAGTAGTGCTGTTTTTCATTTCGAATAGAGCATGTTCTGCTCAAACTTTGACTATTTACTCTGCTTTATTTAAAGAACTTTATCCAGACTTTTTTTTTAAGACTTTTTATCATACTTTATTTTCTGAGGACCGTAGACGACCGTACAAACTATGACAACGAAAGACGATGGTTGACGATGACGAAGAAATGACTTAAAACGCAGCAATGCGGAAATGTTTTGAAAAGCAAAACGACGATTCATTATTTTCTTTTTTTACTTTTTCTTCTTTTGATGACGAAATTTTTTATTTGACTACGAAATCATTTTTCATAGACGACAGATGCCAACCGATAGCAATGACGACAAAAGACGGTAAACATTTTTTCTCTTTTAGGTTGTCATATATGTGTGTATTTTCCTCATGCTTCTGTATGTAGGGTAAGTGCTACAGTTATGGCCAATTGAAGGAAAAAAATAAATTTAAAAAAATCTACACTCAGTAATTCTTTATCAAAATAAAAAGCAAAAACACAGTTATAAAGACAATTTTATTGACTTCCATTGGCTTGAATAAAAAAGCAATTGGAAAAATATAACATACATAAAAAATTGTAAATGTCAAAATGACATTTTGCACCAGTTATGGCCACCTTATCACCAGTTATGGTCACTGATCATATTAATGAGTTAAAAAAATAATCTAATTTATTTAGGATTCTTCACTATCAGAAATATAGTGGGTGCAATCCATGCACAAAAAAAGAAGTCCTCATCATCCGAATGTGGGATATCTAGTTTGCAAACATTAATACGAGGGTAGTTCAATAATTATTGTCCCGAGTGTGTATAAAATATTTGTGCTGCGATGGTTGATGTGGAATATTGAAGCCTAATGTCTTAAATGCCTATGCTCAATTTCAGAAGTGTAGCTGCTATATTAACATATCTTTTTTTTTCGTTTTTGATGTGAGAGGTCACACCTAGCTTGAAAGGGATGATTGGGGGGTGACAGTGAATGAGACGTGGCTACTGTCGTTTGGACCTGGGATCATAGTGATGTAGCCATGTCTCATCCACTGTCACAAATATGTCACAGAACTGCTTCATATCTGGCCCCATAAGCTCCAAACCAGCCTTTTCCCCTAACACCCCCCCCCCCCTTTCAAGCTAGATGCGACCTCTCACACCAAAAACGAAAAAAATATGTTAATATAGCAGCTACAGTTTTGAAATTGAGCATATAGGCATATAAGACATTAAGCTTCAATATTCCACATCAACCACCGCAGTACAAATATTTTATACACACTCGGGACAATAATTATTGAACCATCCTCGTATATGCCTTCAAAATACAAGTAAAATGATAATGTTTCCAGCACACATCACATTCAACCCATGTGCCCACAACACCTTTACGATCTTCTGTTTTCCAACTTTTCTTACATACGTTCCAAATCAGAGTCATCTTTGCATTTTTTTTAATTTGGGTTTCTTCTTTCTTTTCTATTAAATATTCTTTACCAATATCCGACGTGATAACACTGAGAACTCGAGTAGTACACTTCCTTTTTTTCCTCAAATCTAGTTTTTCTTCGGGCCAGTATAACAGATTTTTTATTAAGTCATTGGGGAATTTTTTGGCCCCACCAGTAGCCGAGAGGTTCTGCTCTCGAAGCTGGTAGACGGGAGGTTCTGGGTTCGATCCCAATCGCGCCCGTCGGCCCAATCGTTGGAGTTTTCGTGGTTTTCTTCGAACCTTGGTTATCCAAGCGTAAATACGGGTTAGGGTTCCCTTAGAAAGACCCCCACGGAGGGCACTCCCCCCTTAGGGCCTATATCCCTCGTGTTGATAATTGGCCGTCATAAATATAACCAACCAACCAACCATTGGGGGATTTATTTATTGGGGATAAAGTAACAGGATCCCAATGGGAGCAACCCGGAAATGAAGAATTTACATCTAAATATTTCTTACTTCAGTCAGTGAAATATTAGAGCCCTGTACAGAAGCTTCACAGGTATTATCCATAGAAACTAGTTCTGAATTTTCCTTTGTGCGCATATTCTTTTCATTTTCGTTAACCCTAGATATTTCATTGCCAGTTTTCTCTCTAAGAATTTCTTCATCAACAAATTTTAGACAAACATCATATAATAACGATGCTGCAATATCACCTTCTCAGTCCACATTTTTTCTTTTGTTTTTTAAATGAATCAAGTAATTCTGGATCAATTTTAGTATCCAAATATCTTAAATGACTGAGATGTTCCTCTTGTATTTGCTGTTGGTTAAGATCTGTTTTAGGCAAAACACATTTTTTGTACTTTATATTATTTTCATTAAACGGAAACAACCTGCATGCTTTAAATCCAGATTTCCCAGCACTTTGAATTGAGTCACCATATATTACATTTTGAAGAACATTACAAAAGTTAAATTTAGTCACCTCTTCTCCATTGTGGTCTATTCTCCATTTTCTGCAAACTGTTTTCCATTTATTCTTTAATGGTCCAAAGACAGCAACATCAAGAGGTTGTAAAATGTGTGTGGCATTGGGATAGAAGGCACAAACTATTTGTTTTTCTCTGCAGAAATCACTTAAATGCATAGTTATATGCGACTTGTGTCAGTCTAAAAATAGAAGAACAGGTAGAAGAATTTCTTTTTCCAATAGACATGGATAAAAGACATTGGCTATATATTCATATAATGTTTTCCCGGTCATCCAACAAGAATCTGAGATTCCTATACCCCACTCACTAGGTGCGGATTTTACAATAGTTAGAGGAAGCCTTTTATACTTGAAAATTGCTAAGGGAGGTGCTATTTCTCCATTAGCATTAACTTTTATCAGAGTTGTAATGTTTTCTTTATCGCTACTATTAGACACATCACAAAAATTTTCTCCTTTAGCAGCTAATATAAGTCCACCATTGGGCGATAAGAAAAATTATGTTTCATCTGTATTAAAAATTCTTTGAGGATCACTGGGAATAGATACATTATCTTCTAATAAAGTTTGTACGTTTTCAAACAAAAGCCTAATTTTTTCTTCGGTCACGTTACTTCTGGATCGGCTTAAATATTCTAAATGTTTGTAGCTGGCATTTTTATGCTGCCTTAAAAAGGAATTGAACCATTTTTTACCTCGTCTTCCCTCTTTAAATGGAGTATTTATATTTTCAGATTGTACAATTTTTTGAACAGAATCTAATAGATTTTACTTGCTAATCGGAAATCCCATTCTAGCAGTATGTAGAAGCCAATCGACTAATTTTTGTTCTATTTCTGTGCCTAAATTTTTCTCACGACCAGAATGACCAGATGATTCTGGGGATTTACAGCTAATTTATGTCTTATAATACAGCGAGGAACACCGTATTTTTGAAATGCTCTTAAAACAGGCAATCTTTCTTCTCGAATTGCCTGCAATGCACTAGATATTTTACGTGGAGAATAACAGAAACGTTTTTTGGTATGTTTTAAAACATGTTTTCTTTTTTTCTGTTTTTTTGTTTTTTTTTTTTTTGTTTAACTGAAGCCGTTTTTTTTTAAACCAGTTCACCTACAAATAAACGGTCAATTGCGAGTATTACTTGCGCTCAGAGGGTTCCGTACAATAAATATCTGAATTATTAACTGTATTATTAAAAAAAATCGTTACTAAAAGAATAATAAGACTTTGTAAAAAACTATAGAACGTAGGGTTGGGTATAGAAATGTATGAATGGGTATACCATTAAAGTTCGAACAGATATGAAGCCTAAATAATATCAAGTATTGCTATTCTGTATAACTCTTTTCTAATCTTATTCTAATATGTTTATGATGAACTTAAAGAGTCTCAGGATCTTAAAATTGGAAAAAAGTAAGAAAAAAGACCACATTAAACATATAATATCTTAAAATATACTTTATTTTAAGACACAATTTTAATTGGGAATGAGAGATATAAATATTTTCTTTCATTTCAAATATGTAAAAAATTGTAAGATGCAGAATTAGCATTTGCAGGGAGATACAAACTGTCAGACATTTGACGCATAACAGACGCATAACAATCAGCATAACAGATTACGCGCAGGATTACAAAATAAATTTTGCAACAAGAATGAAAAATTTAGTGCCTACTTATACTTCGGATTGTAATAATTATCCTGAACCTAAATAAATTTGTATTTGGAGCATTTTTATATTTTTAATACAAAGTTGTATTTAGCCAATGCAAAATTCAGAAAATTTCAGGAATATAATCACCTAAAAATATATGTATTTTTTTTAACAATAAAAAGAAAATTTTATGTTCAGTTTATGCAGACTAACATGAAACATATGTTTTGCAAATTTCATGAAAAAATATTCAGAAGTTTTTGAGATATCGTGCGCGTTATGCCCAAAAACGTCATTTACAGAAAAATGACTTCAAAGTTTCGGTAACGCCGCTTCAGCTATTGGGCGGGTATAAATCTAAAAGTTATAACTTCTGTTCTAATGGGAATTTCAAGGAAACAATTATATCAAAATGTTCAGAAAAGATAGAAGTTTAACATCTAAAAAAATTAAAATTTCGAAAATTTTAAAGCTTTAAGAGTCCCGAGACCCCTTAATTCGGTACTGACAATAAACGTAGTGCATATATAACTTCATTTAGTATTTCATAAAACTAAATTCAGCGTCGTAATAATCTTCTCTTTTTACAATGAAACAAAAATAAAACACTTTTTTAAAGTTTAAACTTAGCATTGTGCTAAGCGCGTTCTAAAAGAGGTCGCAAAGTTGCAACGCCGCCTTGGCCCGTGCCACGTTTTTCTAGATAGGTTTTTATTAACTTTTAAAGACACGGGAGGCGAACTGAGAGATCCACTCAATGCAAACTAGCCGCGAATCCCATAGTTTTTATGTGATTAATTCTAATTAAATTAGTCTGTTTTTAACAATTTGACGATTATTGCTTTTATACTGCTACTGGACATTGCATTACACAAATATATCATTAAAAGTTGTTATCGAGGCTTTAAAAGCCGGTGGTACATAGAGTAGGCCGCCCCTGTCATTATGCATGTCCAAACCGTTCGTGTCTTTAAGGATTAAAATCTCTGCTAATTACTGACGAATTTTTTCGAAAATCATTATCAATAATGCTTTTATACTTCTGCTACGATAGGTACCTGAAGCGCTCTTCAACATCTTTGCTTACAAGTAAAGGTACTATAGTCCGGCTCCCTGTCATTATTAAAACTCTATAGCCGATAAGCGAGGTATAAAATTACTAACAAGTAAAGGTACTATAGTTTGTGGCGGCGAATTTCGATTTTTATAGCTCATTCGATTCATCTCATCGAGCTAAATAATTTTCCATCTCGCATATCGGCTATTGAGTTTTAATAATAACAGGGGGCTGGGTCAAAGTTTAAAAATTTGCATAATGCAAGGCTGCCAAAGGCGACTATTTTTATATTTTATTGGCACCGCTATTTTAAGAGAAAAATCTTGTTCTACATTTCTCTTGCAGATGTTGTCACAGTATATATCTGAAAAAATTCTGTTTTATAAAAGTGGTGCGAGATAGAATTAAAAAATAGTGCCTGTGGCAGCCCTGTAAATAAAACAGTAGCAGAAAGTTCCTTCGCAGACAACCGTACGTAGACGTTCCGCAAGTTACGAAGTGACTGAAAAACTGACAAAAGAACCGAAAATTTGTGGTTACAAAGATTTTTGCTCGTAATTCGGGAAAAAGTATTGACAGGATGAACAAAACTAGATGAGGACATCGTAACTTGAGAAAACCTGCTTGCCAAGTAGCATACGAATATTTTATCTGCAATTACAAATTCTTATATTAACAGCAATTATATAACATTACAGTAAATTCTGTCTAAGGCGGACTCTGTGCAAGCCGGAAATCTGTCTACCGCGGAAAATTTTTCAAGTCCCGGCGAACCCATAGAAAATAACATTACTTCGTGTTGCATAAGCCGGAATCTGCCTAACGCGAAAACGGAAAGGGTTTTAAGGTCCCACCGAAACCGAAATTCTGCATAAGGCGGAAAAAAGGATATTTTAAAAATGAAAGGCATTTCGTTTACGAAACTTTAAAACTGATTATATACGTCAAATACTCAACGTCGAACTCAATTATAATTAAATTCCGTAATACTTCAAAAAAGTTAATTCAAAAGAAGAGAAACAACTTAAATTTTAAGGAATTCTTGCTTATGCTATTTTTTTCCTATAAAAATTTGTATTTAAAAGTTATTCTTATTATTACTAGTAGAGTACACATTTATGAAAATATGTATTGTCTAAAGTAAAGTATATTATGCTTGTTGTTGTATAGTATGCTTGTAGTATAGTATGCAAATGAAGAATTCTGATCTTCACGATTCTGAAAGCGTTGAAGACAGCGGTGATTTTAAACATATCAGGACTGCTTGAGAAGAATTAGGTGACTCGAAAATATTTTTATTGTTCAAAGAAAAAAATACCGATAATAACAGACTTACCTAAAGAAAAAACAAGGATCGATAAAAGATTATTTTTTGATTCTTTAAACTACTATGTGAAATATGAGGTATGTAATTGTATTGGTTAAATTAAATGATTTTCAATAAATTTGAGAATTAAAGCAATTTCATATTGGTAATATTTATTATTGTGTTTAAGTAATATTTTACGAAATTATTAAAAACAATAAATTTAATAACAAGTCGGATTTCAATAAAAATTTCATTTTAAAGAACGATAATATAAGTTACGAACGTAAAAAATATACGATTTGTGCTTTTTTTTCGGGGGGGGGGGGGGAGGTCTCTTTTGCATAAGCCGGAATATTGTCTACCACGGAAAATTTTCTCAGTCCCGACCGATTCCGCCTTAGACAGAGTTTACTGTATAGTTGTTATTGGCGCTGTAAAAACAATTAGTAAACTTAAATCACACTTATTTCTTTGAGGGCATCCGTTTTTCAATGAACGAAATTTTGAAATTTGACCCGGCCCCCTGTCATTTTAAAAACTCAGTAGCCGATATGCGAGGTATAAAATTACTAAGCTCTATGAGACAAATCGAATGATCTATAAAAACGAAATTCGCCGCCACAGACTATAGTACCTTTACTTGTTAGTAATTTTATACCTCGCATATCGGCTATAGAGTTTTAATAATGACAGGGAGCCGGGTCAAATTTCAAAATTTCGATCATTGAAAAACAGATACCCTCAAAGAAATAAGTGAGATTTAAGTTTACTAATTGTTTTTACAGTGCCATACATTGCCAATAACTACTATAAAAAACATTTTGAAATTTGAATTTGAAAAGTAAACTTACATAAATGTAAGTAATAAGTCTCGTATGCTTTTCATGGATTTTTAACCCTTTAGTGCGCAGCTTTGCATATATGCAAACAACACTGTTTTGAATTTAATAGATTTTTTTTATTCGCATATACCCAATTCACACCAGAAAATTAAAATAGCAATATTTGCTTCAATTGAAAAAAGACATTCCGTATTTAAATAAAGCGAAGTTAACCATTGAAACTTTCTGGTGTAAAGTCAGGTTCTCTGGACTACGTAATTTCTAGAACGTATTCTATTATGGGAATTAAAGGGTTAAAGATTAAGTTTTATAAAATAAATAATTATAAAAAATAAGGTATTTGGAGACAGACTCATCAAAGTATTTACTAATTTGTATTATTTTAGCGTAAAACAGCCACACGACAGTAGTTTTTACTTATATTGCAGATGTGCAACAAAAGAAAAGATTGACTTATTATATGAAAAATGCATCTCTGATTTTTTTCATTATTTTTCCTGTGTAATAAACCGTTCAGAGAATCATATATAATTCTTTCGAAACAAAATAAAAAATCGCGCATTTAAGTGTTAATCAAAGTTTTTAGTATAATATACAGGGGAATTTTTGGAAAGTACTGACATGATATCTACATAGATGCTCAGCAAATAATGACAGTACTTTCTCATCACTATTTATAAAAAAAAATAATAGCTGAGCCTGCTACACTTACACAAGGAAATTCTGTTGAACAAGCTACAATTATGGCATGACAGAACAATTGATGAGCTTGCTCCATTTTTATGTTACTCTAGGTACATTTAATAAAAAGAGATTTGCTCAGTCGGACTGTCTCCATGGAATTATATCTTTATAGCGAAACCATTCCGTCTTACACATACGCGCTCGGGCATCCGATACAAGTGGTCCTCCAGTCGCCCAACAACAACATTTAGGGTAAGTACTCCAGTTATGACATCACACCAGTTATGGCCGCTTTGTCAGCTAATTAGCAACTAACAGTCTCTGAAACAATAACATTTGATTTAACATTTTCTTTATACTGTTTTGTCTTTATCTACTCATTTCATTCATTGGATATATTTACATCACATGACCTAAAAAATGAAATCCTTGGTTGTACTAAACAAAGGTGTCATTCTAAAGAAAATAGTTAAGGTATAGTGTGTCTTGTTTTGAGTACATTTGATGTAGAAAGTTAACACTTTTGATGTTAAGACTATATTTGATAATCTTAAAGGTAAGTTGTCATATATAAATACATTTTACAGTCTTAAATTTCTTTTAAGAAATTGAAATGGAAGTGGAACTTTGATATTACACATTCTCCAGTTATGGCCACCTCCAGTTATGGCCATGCTTGTGGCCATAACTGGAATAGTATTGGTACCAGTTATGGTCAGTATGTTGCTAAAATTAAAGTAGTACGATATATTAATTTGGTAAACAAAATTTAATGAAGAAAACTTTTTTTAAGCAATGGGAAAAAATTAATTTTACATTAACTATGTAAAAATTATGTTTCAGACTCAGTAAATATTTACAATAAAAATGTTTGTCGGGTTTCCTCTAAGTCCACACAACTTTGAAGAAATCCTTTACTATTTATATGCTGCCACCACCCATATGATTACGTGATATCGGTCACGCTATGAGAGGATTTTTGAAAAGAAAGAAAAAATAAAATGCGAAAAACTAACCGGTCGTGTTCGTGCCATCCTTACCCTTTCAAATGGGGTTCCTGTAAAAACAAAAAATTATTTTAAAAATAGCTATATATTATATATATATATATGTATATATATATATATATATATATATATATATACAGGGTTTGTACGCTTCAAGGACTTTCAACGTCGTACCAGAACCTTTGAACAGTAATATTTGCCTTATTTAATAAAAAAAAATCCATCTTCAGATATAGCGAGCAGTACTTTACGAAATTTCTGGTACTAAAAGAACTAAAATCCCCTGACTCCCTGAAGCGTACGAACCCTGTCTATATATTAAAATCACCAAGTATTTCCTTTGTTATTGTAATTACCCACCGTATAAAAAATATATAAACACCACATATGAGCATATTATCACTGGTGATTTTAATATTATACGAAAAACTAATGTATTACAGTTCTAATTTACGCCTTCCATACAAAAATAATATTAAAATAATATCCATGCAGTTTACTCAGGATTTAGATTTATTTATCTCAAAAATTCATTTATAAACGATAGATGAATGAACAGATTAATGAATGTAAAATTAGTTACAGATCACTTAAAAAATGAACAATCAAATACGTGGATAAAAAATCATAAACAATTACACAGAAAACTTAAAAATAAATTTATCATCTCTTATGTTGGTAAATCGATAAAATATTATGCCATTATCTATAAGGAATACTACATAGCGGCCAACTTTTACGCGTTTTTCCTACCACTAATTTTAAGCAGAAAAATTTTCCTTATTAAATCTTAAGTTTTGGATGATTAGCCCCTTAATCGTCGCGTAATTTTGCGAATATCCCTTCAAAAATCGTCGATTTTTTTTTTTATTGCCCGATTTTATTATTCATAAAACTCTGAGTTCATTAATACAAAAAACAGGGTATTTTCTTAATATTTAACCCTTTTAAGGTTGGTTTGAAGTGTATGAAATCCCTTAATTTTAATACCCAAAAGTCCACTAATCCCAGAAATTTAATATAAAACTTTTTCTTTAGTAAATTTGCGAAATTTGGCTCTTTCTTATTTGGAAATAAATCTGTACATAAATTCCGATTTCAATCCTTTATTTCTACATTTAAGCAATGAAGGGGCCTTGTACTTAAAAGTGTTTAGGATGGATAAAATTTTTTAAAGTTACAATTTTATTTATCTTTTATTTGATTGTATTGTACACACCTGACGTGCAGGGAAGCATCGATGCAATGCTGCAACCTGTGGTTTCATTTTAATTAAAGGTAAAGACATATATAAAAGAAGTAAGTTTTTATATTACTACAAGGACGAGAATTTCATTCGAATTTAATTTGAAAATCGGCATTCAATATATTTTTCAAAATTTAGTAAATTTCCAATGTAAGGAAAACTTTGAAACATGACATGCATTGTCCTACATTACAGTATTTGCATTCATATTTGGTTTATTTTATAATTTTGTTTCCATATTTATTCTCATGGGAAAAACAAATTTTTCATTCTGTGTAAGGTTTTGTCCGTAGGGGTCATAATATCCAGAAAATGGTGTTTACATAAACGACTTGATTTTGATAATTGTTTTTCTATACCAGTCATTCAGATACGCACAATCAGTCGAAGTTTTATACAGTTTCGGATTAGGTGGATTTTGAGGATCGTGAGCTTCATTATTCCAAAAATGTAATTTTTTTTAAAAATTCGCTGTACCTATTGTACGTCAAAATATCGCGAAAGAATGGGGTTTAACAAGTAAAGTGTAGTCCAAAATATATTTTCTTTAACTTTTACTTTTTTTTCACAATTTTTTCAACAGTAGTAAGAGCAAGAAACAACAGCATTTTATTTTAAGAAATAGGTTGTCATTCCAATCTGCCTTTCTCTCTTTTTTTCTCAAACAACATTTCCCCATTTCTCATCATAGCGATTAGTTTCGATTACAATGTTATCCGCCAATTCATCATTTATAAAATGTTTATAGTACTGCAGAATACCCGAAAAAGCTTCAAACGAAGCGTTAATCTTAGGCTCCGATTTGACTTGCAAGCATGGAGGCGCGTAATATTGGGTCATCATCACTATCTTCAGTTTCCGATTTTTCGGAGTCAAAAACATCTGAAAAAATGGAATCTTCTGATTTCTTTCCAGATATCTTAACACTAAAATCTTTCTCTCCACTTGAGCTACACAACATAGAAATTTATAAAACGGTAACCCAGATGTATTTCGTACAATTCCTTAAATTAAACATTACGATCTTAAAAACAAACTTTTCATTTCAGTGTTTCCCATCTTTTAACCCTGAAATACGCGATTTTTTATTTTGTTTCGAAAAAATTATATAGGATTCTCTGAAAGGTTTATTACACAGGAACAATAATGAAAAAAATGAGAGATACATTTTTCATATAACTCGTCAATCTTTTCTTCTGTTGCACATCTGCAATACAAGTAAAAACTACTGTCGTGTGGCTATTTTAAGCTAAATTATTAAAATTAGCAAATATTTTAATAAATATGTCTCCAAATACCTGCTTTTATATAATTATTTATTTTATAAAGCTTAACCTTTAACCTTTAATTCCGATGATAGAATACGTTCTTGAAATTACATAGTCCAGAGAATCTGACATTACACCAGAAAGTTTCAATGGTTAATTTAACTTTGTTTAAATACGGAAAGTCTGTTATTATTTTTAAAAAATATTGCTATTTTAATTTTCTGGTTTCAGTTAGGTATATACGAATAAAAAAAATCTATTAAATTCAAAACACTGTTCTTTGCATATATGCAAAGCTGCGCACTAAAGGGTTAAGCGTTTAAGACTTCCTTAACAGACCGATGCTGCAATATCGGCATAAGAGAATTTATTTCCTGGGCACCACTATTTGTTTAAGGAACAATTGTACTTGATTTCCGTCAAGAAGTGCAAGAGCAATTTACTAAAAACTATACTTTAAAAATATAGTGGTGCAAACAGAATAAAAAAGTAGAATCACGTATTTAAGGCTTAAAAATATTTTCGGGAAATAAAAATGCAAATTAGATACCAGAAAAAATTAGCTAAAGTCATGAGACGTCCAGCCCGTGAGTGTCACGGGCGCGACGAAATTTGTTCATACAGGCTTGCCCGTGAATGTCTCGGGCACGACGATTAAGGGGTTAAATAATAATGGTAGGAAGAAAACGTAAAAGTTGGCAGCTATGGTTATACTATAAACAGTTACTCCCAAATTTTGTTAAAACTAGCAATATTTTTAACAATACATAGCTTAAAATTGAAATTAATTAAAGAAAATTGTTAATCAATCATAAATTATTAAAACTTTAAAACTTCAAACATCCATATCTTATTATCGTACCAAACTTTCATGAAAATCAGATAAAACTTCGTACTGTTGGTTGTACTGCGTTTAACAATGAGTAATTTATTGGTGAATATTGTGGCTTAGATATACAATATAGTTAAGAAAAATTAGGATCAACATTGCTTAAATAAATAGTTGCCTGTTTATAAATAAATTACAAAATGTAGTTTATGCAAATCATATGAAAACATTTTATTTTAATGATATTTTTAACAATTTAAATATCAAATATGTACATAAAACAATATGTTTACTTTTTAAAGTATACAGATCTCAAAAGGAGAGGGCCAACCTTGTTAATCCAGATTTTGGTTATTTTAATATATGTTGTAGAGTAGAGACCCTTTAGTGTCAGGTTCAACGGATTTTATGCAACGCTCCTTAGTTCTTGAGAAACCGGGGGGCGGGGGGGGGGGTCTAATAATAGTAATCAACTTAAATACTTACTTTGCAACCGCAATGATAGGTTGGTCGTAGTTCAGTTGGTATGGCGTTTGCCGGCTAATCCGCGGGCCCGGGTTCGATACCTGATTGCGCTACATTTGTTTTTCTCCTTTTTTTTATAAATATACTTGTAAGTATAATTAATAATCTCATTGTCAATTAAAATTTATAATATTGTATATTAATTATAATTTCAACCTATTTAATTTTTTACTTTTCACTAAATAGTTGTATAAAACATCATAAAACTGTTAATTTTTTAAAAATCACTTTTAAAATGTATTTCATATATTCTTTATCGATGCAATGATATTGAGCAATTGTGTCAATTCGTGATTTTAAAGAAAATCATTTACGCATTGCTTTAACAAAGTAAGTAAATGCGATAATACTATTATTCTGTTTTTAACCCCTTCGGGACGGGAGCCTTTTACGAAATTTTTAATCTTTTGTCACCGTTTTTTAAAAACAGAAATTTGTGTCTTCTTGAATCGAGAAAATGCGCTGATTAAATAAGGCAAATTTTACAGTAAAATTTTACTGGTGAGAAAAAACAAGGATTCTGAGCGCTTCATGCGGCACGTATACGTGTCGCTCGTCCCCAAGGGGCTAAAGTAACAAGCATAATTATATTAAAAATTAGCATCAGAATTAAATTACAACCGGTTTTTTGCATATTAAAGATTTTTAAATTTGTAATACGTATGCTTGCGCTTTCAGTTATTTTGCTTTCACCTTTATCTTCTTTCTGTTTTTATTTTATTTGGCTATTCTTTTATTTTATCATAACTAGATGGCACCACAACAGATTTTGTCACGATTTTGGAACTTTTATCATTCAATAACAGATCCAATTTCTTTTTAAACCTCTTTAAAGGATGAGAAATGATAGTTTAAAAATAAAAAATGATAAATTTAAGTTTGTTAACATTATATTTAATGTATGATATTAAAATTTGTAATTGAAATTATTAAATTATAATTACAAGTATAATTATAAAACAAAAAATGAGAAAAACAAATGTAGCGCGTTCGGGTACCAAGCCCGGGCCAGCAGATCAGCCAGTGAACGCCGTACCAACTGAGCTACGACCAACCTATCATTGCGGTTGCAATGTAAGTATTTAAGTTGTGTACTATTATTAGTACACAACTTGAGCACATTTTGAGTACCCCGGTTTCTCAAGAACTAAAGAACGTTGGATAAATTTCGTTGAACCTGACACTAAGGGGTCTCTACCCTACAACATATATTAAAATAATCAAAATCTGTGATTGACAAGGTTGGCCCTCTCCTTGTCAATTAAATTTAAAACAATACATTTCTATTAGATGCTTTAAAACATTATTAAATTTTACCTTATATCATATAATTATATTAGTTACTAGCTGACCTGCATTGCTTGTTCGTGATAGTACCTTTAAATATATCAAAATAAGTGTTGGATATTTATATTTTAAACGAAAATCATTCCAAACGAACCTTTTTTTTTTTTTTTTTTTTTTTTTTTGTCCCAGCTACCTTCCTCAACGTACACTCTCATATTTAAAATATTTTACAGTAAAAACACGCTTAAAATTACTCACTTTCAGAAACCACAGGCAGCTGTTTTTGGTATAGCCCTCTATATTATTTTATTTTTTATTAAAAGCATTTCTCTCTTATAGTAATTGTGCCTTAAAATGCATAAATAAAAAAAAAACTCTAAGCACTCATTTCCAATAATGCTTACGAATTCTTTTGTGTAGCCCTGTATAGGGACTATAGAATGTCCACGTAGTATGAAAAAAGTTAAACTTAAAAATGCATACCAAAATTGAAAACTCACTTTCAGAAATTATGAAAACTGTTATAAAGGTATAAAAATTGCGGTAAACTCTGCCTCGTCTGTAGATTTTTTATGTTTTTCCAGCACTGAGTAAAAAAAAAATTGGAGTTACTTAATGATTCTAAGTATATATATATATACATATATATGTATGTGTGTGTGTGTGTGTGTGTGTGTAATGTTGGATAAATAAAATATCCAGATGGGGTAGATTTTTAATCGTTTTCCTAGAATTAGATGGATTGCTGAATTAAATGATTACAAAAAAAAAAGAAGAGTTTGCGATTCCACATTGTACAGACGAAGAAAAAATGGGAATACTAATATACAAAATGCATTATTTTTGGTTCATTTGTTTGTTTCTAACATTGATATCGAATGGACACAATTATCTTTTTCTACTTTTTGCACATTTACTATGTCAAATTTCGAAAGTAACTACATTGAAAAACGAAAACGAAAAATTATGCGTCTAGTATAGTTTATAAAACTCTTTCCAACACATTCCGAATACTTTAACAAAACATTACAATTTATTAAGGGGACCGGGAAAGCAAAATTCAACCAAAAAATGGATTTTTACTTTTTTATATCATTAAATAGTTCAAACTTTTATCTTTCCAACGATGTGTCACACATGTTTATGCATAAAAAAATAAGAGTTGAAATTATTCATTCTTTTCTAAGAGTACGTCACAACTTAATGGCCATTTAAATCTTTAATTGACTTTTTCTCAAAACTTGGATTTTTCTTGTTTATGTTCCTTTTTTTCAATATCTATTAAACTTAAAAACTCAGATTTTTTTAATACTTATATTATATTATATTGTATAGTTTAACACAGGGATTTAATGGTTTGTAGAGAATTATTTATTTTAGGCAGTGAAATCTTACAAAAAATGCTAATTTAAAAATGACTTTCAATAAATAACTAATAATTGATTTTGAGTTTCCCTTAGAAAGAAAATGGTCTGTTAAAATATGTAAATCATGTTATTCTAACTGCTCTAAAAAATATAGACCTCTATCTTTCACCATTTCTGAGAAAAAGGTACATAAATTTGGTGAATTTAACATCGCGGAGATAGGGCTTTCCCGGTCCCCTTAATGTGAAAATCTGATATCTAATCCAATAAACAATCTAAATTTTTTATTTTAAAAAAAAGTACAGCGGATTTACAAACACAATTTCTGCAGTTACCATAAAAAGACGGACCTTTTTTTTTTTTTTTTTGAGCAGTCCTGTATATGATCTATAGATTTATATGTATGGTACAAAGTATGCTTAAAGTTTGTTCAATTCAACGCATAGCACAATTGAAAATTCCCATTCAGCAATAAACGGATATTCATTTGAGACCTTTTGCGCAACCGTGTACATGATCTATAGAACACAAAGAAAACAATATAAGGTTTTTTTTTTAAAAGTTAAAATAGATATGCAAGAAAAAGAAAGAAAAATTAAATTTTAAAACGCGTACCACAACTGAAAACGTACATCCAGCAATTATTGTTTATTCTGTAGACAAATTCTTTTGTGTGTCCCTGTAAATGAAGATAAATTATATGTACACTAGATTCGACCATCAGCTTCTTGCCTCAGTGACATATATATAAATTTCAATCTGTTCAAAGTAGGGTATAATATCATTAAAATACACCGCAAACGATTCTACCCCCCCTCCCCTTAAAGACAGTATTATTATGGAATTATTTTGAATATACACATAAATGAGCCGTTAACGCTGCATACTTCATTTTCAATACCAAAACAGACAATATTAAATTCCAGTAACATATATAAATTTCGTGACTAGAAACAGACAGACAAACCGAATTCATAAGCCCTTTAACACTTAAATGCATGATTTTTTATTTTGTTTCGGAAAAATTATATATGATTCTCAGAAAGGTTTATTACACAGGGAAAAGAATGAAAAAAAAAATCAGAGATATATTTTTCGTATAATACGTCAAGCTTTTCTTATATTGCACATCTGCGATGCCTAAAATATTGCAAATTAGTGATATTTTAATAAGTATGAATCTAAATTCCTTATTTTGTATAAATTTTTATTTTGTGAAACTTAACCCTTAAATGCATGAAATATTCATTTAGAATTGTGTTTTTTATTCTTATATTAAAGATTAGACACCAGGCATTTTAAGATAGATTTTTAACTTTATTTAGTAGCATTTTTGTAATATTTACAGGATTAATATTTCTATATAAATATAGTGGTTGCTAAAAGTTAAATAAAAAGTGATGCAGATATACATCGCTATATATATATATATACAGGGTGTCCGAAAAGTCTGGAAATGGTCGAATAACTCGAGAAATACAAAGCAGATTGAAAAACGAAAATGTACATGTTAAATATTTTTTAAAAAGCTACTCAGTGATACCAAATTTGATCCACGCAACCGACACCCCGGGGGTCAGAGGGGGGTCCAACTTTGAAATTTTGAATGATAACCCCCCCCCCCTTTTTTTTATTGCAGATTCGGATTTTACGGACAAAAATACGTAACTTTTGTATTTAACATTTTTTTCTAATATTCGTTGATCACGGTGTAATCGTGCAAATAAAACAGATACATATTTTGGTTTTCCCGACCAGGTTTTGACATCTAGAAATCTGATTGGCTAGAACTTTTAACGTCAAAGTTGCCGTCTTTTGCGGAAATAGTGTTTCTCAAAAAACCATCAGTGGAGATTGCTTCCATGGCACTTTATACGCTTTTTCCATAAAAATTAATAGAAATATATTAAGTTAGTTTTCTATTTGCATGTCTTTTTATCAAGTCGATCATTTTTAAAAAATAAACTGCGTATTTTGATATTTTAACAAGTAAATAAGCACCTCCCCTCCCGAACAGAAAAAGGATAGTATTCATTATTTGGGGCGGAGTGTGTTGATATTCTGTGTTTCGATGTCTTCTGCTGTCAAAAAAATCACTTAATTCGGGGTTGGATGGGAGTGTATAAGTTTTTTTTTAATTATTGCTATAGAATAACATAAAGGACCAAAAAAACAAACAAACATATAAAATCTTTTTGTGCTGGCTGATCAAAGGATGGGAAGTAGCGTAAATTTCAGATGGAGGAGGGTGTGATTATAGGTTTTGATGATTGATTAGTTACTGCAACTACTGGCTAGCAAGTAGGGCAGAAAACATTCAAAAATTCTAATAAATGTAATACTTTTTTCTAAATTAATATTTTTTTCCATTTTAACATTTTTTTCCTAATTTTAAATTCATTATTGGGTTGTTCGGGAAGTCGTGTCCGTTTAGGAAATTCAATTTGCACCGGAAAATCCTGCCCGGTAATTATTAGACACTAGATATAGGAATCAATGTCTAATTATTAAATGATAGAATTTTCCGGTACGAATTGATTTTTTCAAACGGACACGACTTTCCGAACGACCCAATAATTTTAAACAATTGAAAATTTTTGATCTTTTAAACTTTTGAATTTAAAATATAATTTCTTTAAGCACTGTTGATTATTTCCTGGGGGAGAAGACGTTTTAATTTTCATGGGGAAAGGATAATGCAGAAAAGTGTTTAATTATTTATTAATTATTACAATAATATAACAAATGTGAAAAAATATATAAACGAAAACGTTATTTGCAGAACAAATTAAAAACAAATCAGTTTTTCCTACATTTTTTAAGCCCGATAAGGGACATTTATTCATATATTTCATTCAGTTACTTCGATGTTTAACGTTAAAGTTTTGTAACAAATAAGTTAGAGCTTTTGCGGACAGTGTCCTTAAAAAAGGACTCATAATTTTTAATTTACTGGCACCCAGAATATTTAATTAAAATTTTCCATTTATAACGTACTTGAAAATAAGAAAGTTTGTATTTTCCAATAAACTCGTTTATAATTTCTGATGTCAGTCTATCATTT
The DNA here is from genome assembly GCA_963932465.1 of Maratus speciosus. Classification (NCBI taxonomy): domain Eukaryota; kingdom Metazoa; phylum Arthropoda; class Arachnida; order Araneae; family Salticidae; genus Maratus; species Maratus speciosus. Next base: position 56,220,547 of record OZ010787.1, read on the forward strand.
CATCAGTTTATAAACAGAATTACTCCGCGCCTGTAAGGGTTAAATCAAATGAACATAAAAAAAAATATAAACAAAATTTAAACAGTATGATAATTTAAATATTCTAAAAATCCCTAAAATTTCCCTTCAAATTAAATCGAAATAAATCTTAGACTTTTAAAAATGTTTTTTATTTATTTATTTATTTATTTATTTATTTATTTATTTTATATGTGCCTTATAATTTTGTACACACTCATCATAAGCATAATACAAAATCTGCAATACAAATATTTGCAACTTAAAAAGGAAAAAAGTTTAAAATTTATTTAGATTTCTTTTTAACGGAACATAAGTTTTTAATGGGTTTTATGTATCATATTGTTTGATTTTTTTTAATTGTTCAATTGGTTTTACTTATTTGTTATAAAAATGTAAGAACGTAAAACTAACTGAATGAAATATATTAATAAATGTCCCTTCTAGTGCTTAAAAAATGAAGAAAATAAACTCATCTGTTTTTAATTTGTTCTGCCAATTATGTTTTAGATTTTTTTTTTTTTGTCACATAACTTATTTTAATATAATAATAAACAAACAAATTTCTACATTATCCTTCTGTTATGAAAATTAACACGTCGTCTACACCAGCAAATAATCATTACACTTTAACGCTTTCGAGACCGCATCGCGTACACACATTTGATTTTGAATACACCATGTTTTTTCTATTGTCCCTTTTACTTGTGAAATACCAAAAAATCTTTTAATTAAAAAATTAAATAATATTATTCATTTATTAATGGTGCCCAAAACAAATTCCACATGCACCTTTTGACGATGAATATATGTGCCTCACAAATCCCGACAGAGTTAAAGAGTTAAATTATTTTTTTTTTATTAAAAATTTTCAAATATCAAAATTTTTCTATTGTTTAAATTTATGAAAAAAAATGTTAAATTGAAAAAATATGTTAATTTACAAAAAATTATTACATTTATTAGAATTATGGAAAATATTTTTGCCGTACTTGTTATTTTCTGGTTGCAGTAACTAATCAATGATCTAAATCTCCAATCCGACCACCACCTGAATTTTACACTACTTCCCCATTCTTTGCTCCTCCCGCACACAAAAAAATTATATGTACTTCTTTTTATTTTGTCCTATATGTTACTCTATAGTAATAGTAAAAAAAATCCCATACACTCACCTCCTCACCATGATTTAGAGTATAAAAGAAAAAAAAACAGCAAAAGCCATCGAAATGCCGAATATCCACGCCTACCTCTACCAAATAACGAAGATTATCTTTTTTTCTGTTCGGAAGAGGGGGGGGGGGGGCATGTCTACACATCAAAATATTAAAAAAAACGCAGGTTAATTGATTAGAATGGACTGAATGGATAAAATAAGAACACAAATAGAAATCTAATTCAATATATTTCTGTTAATTTGCATGGCAAAAGCATATAAAGCACTTTTGCCATCGAAACAACCTCCATTGATAGTTTTCGACAAACACAATTCCAGCTAAGGCGACCCACTTTGGCAACGAAAGCTTTGGCCCATCACATTTCGTGATTACAAAACATGGTTGAGAAAACAAAATATGTATCTGACATATTTTGCTGGATTACACCGTCATCTACAAAGATTCGAAAAAAATGTTAAAAGCAAAAGTTGCGCATTTTCTCTCGTAGAATCCGAATCTGAAATAAAAAATGGGGATTATCATTTACAATTTCAAAGTTGGAACGCCTCTTACCCCCAGGTGGTCGGGGTGGGGTGTCAATTTTGGTATCACGGAATAGCTTTTAAAAAATATTTAAAACGTATTTTTTTGGTTTTCAATCTTATATGAATTTCTTGAGTTATTCGACCGTTTCCAAACTTTTCTGACACCCTATATTTTGTCACATTGGATATTTTATTGTAGTAATTTATAAATAATTAAACAATTTTCTACATCATCCTTCCCCTATGAAAATTAAAGCGTCGTTTTCCCCAAAAATAATCAAGAAAGCTTAAAGAGTTTAATTATTTTTTAAATGAAAAAGCTTAAAAGATCAAAAATTTTCAATTGTTTAAAATTATTAACTTTAAAATTATGAAAAAAATGTTAAATTTAAAAATATTTAAATTGCAATAAATTATTACGTTTATGAGAATTATTGAAGAAGAGTCTGCCCGACTTGATATTTTGGGGTTGCAGTAACTAATCAATCATCAAAATGTATAACTCAAAATGTATAACTCAAAATGTATAACTGAAATTTACGCTACTTCCCCATCCTTTCCTCAGACAGCATAAAAAGTTTTTATATCGTTTTTTTTATATATATTTTGTTCTATAGTAATAATTTTAAAAACTGTACACCAGCATCAGCCTCCTGAATTAGATGATATTTAAAAAAAAAACAGCAGAAGCCATCAAAACGCAGAATATCTGTACATTCCGCCCCCAAATAATGAAGATTATCCTTTTTCTGTCCGGGAGGGAAGGTGTATATTTACACGTTAAAAAAATCAAAATACGCAGGTTATTATTTTGAAATGATTGACTGGATAAAAAAATATGCAAATACAGTATACTAATTTAATATATTTCTATTAAGTTTTATAGAAAAAGCATGTAAATCGTCATAGAAACAACCACCACTGTTGGTTTTCTAGAAACACAATTCCCGCAAAAGACGGCATCTTTGACGATGAAAGTTCTGTCCAATCAGATTTCGAGATGTCAAAACCTGGTTGGGAAAACCAAAATATGTATCTGTTTTCATAGCTGCCAACTTGTACGGATTTTTTCTACCACTAAAATTTAACAAAAATTTCTGGCTTATTTAATTATCAATATTCACTGCAATTCGGCGATTGAATTAGGTAAAATTTTCTGTTAAATTTTAGTGGTAGCAAAAATCCGTACAAGTTGGCAGCTATGTGTTTTATTTGCTCGATTACACCGTGATCAACGAATATTAGAAAAAAATGTTAAACACAAAAGTTACGTATTTTTGTCCGTAGAATCCGAATATGCAATAAAAAATGGAGGTTATCATTCAAGATTTCAAAGTTGGACTCCCTCTGACCCCCGGGGATCGGTTGCGAATATCAAATTTGGTATCACTGAGTAGCTTTTTAAAAATATTTAACACGTATATTTTCGTTTTTCAATCTGCCTTGTATTTCTCGAGTTATTTGACCGTTTCCAGACTTTTCGGCCACCCTGTATATATAACCATTATACAATTACAAATCATCATCTATTTCCAATTACTAAAATTAAATTTATAAATTTAGCTAATATTCATAACTCTGACATTATACAAAATAAAGATGGAACCTTTAAGTAGTAATACAGAATCAAGCACAATACCACTAATTCACTAGTGCATTGCGGACGATTAATCTATATAAAACATATGAAAAACCACCAAACTTTGATAAAATATCCAATTAAAGACAAAAGATACAAATAACCAGCGAAATAATGTTGAACCATTAAAAGACGTATCGTAAACAAACAATGGATCAAATGGATGGATGTAGCCGGAAGCTTATGTAGCATTTCACTTTATCAAGGGTACATAAAATTCATATATAAGCAAAAACATAGTCGATTTCTGTAATAGAATCCAGCAATAAGCTAAAAATTGAATTCCATTATGTACCCAATCGAATATACACCAAAAAGTATAAATTTATCATGCCAAATAAATTGAATTTAAAAAATTACTAATCAATGTAATAGCCGTTATAATGAACAATGTGAAAACATTGTAACAATTTAAATTAAAGACATACCTAGCAAGAGAACTGCTATGACCATATTAGAAAACTATTAAACATTGATTTGAAAAATATAAAATTTAAAAGCAAGAAGAATTCACTTTATGATGGAAGTAATACCATTGTGTTTTCCTGCTCCCAGTCCTCCACGTTTTCATACTTTTTGGTGCGGGAAAACACAATGGTAAACCTATGAGTCAGCCGCTAAAATCGGGTTTTCAGGTGTTTTCCACCATGATATGACTTGGCAGACTGATTGCGTTTTAACATGCGAATCAAGATTTAACTAATCCTAGAATTTCATCCGTGAACTCGATGAGGTGATTGTCTGTGCTGCCGGCTCCCGGTCTGTTAGAAAGACCCCCATGGAGGGCACTCCCCCTAGGGCCTATATCCCTCGTGCAGATAATCGGCCGTCATAAATAACACCACACATACAAATACCCACAGTCCAAACAGTTTTGATAACATAATTCTAGACATAATAATGAAATGTGACGAAAAACTGCTGCGATAAAGAGAAAGGTGATTCCGACCATTGGTTACACGATGGAGTTATGAATAAAGAAGAGTAGAGATATAGTGTAGACTCTTCCAGTTGCGAGTGGAGTAACTGAGGATATTTTCACAAAATGGCGGCTGATGTTTAATATCGGATCAACAGTCGTACCGCAGAAGCAAGCTTACACCAATAAATTTTCAATAGAAATTTTCACGTTATTTTAGCTGTTTATTTATTCAAAATTTCTCTTACAAATATGATAAAAATATCTATTCGTTTTTACTGGTGGAAGTTTTCCAGGGTATCCATGCAATCTCTTTCACTGACACTGATATGAGGTTGTTTAGGGTGTGACAATATGGCGGAAATGGAGGTCCTGAGTATTGCCGAAGTAAACTTCCACTAGTAAAAATAAATATCATTTTTGGCCCTAATTATAACTGAAAGTCTGCATTAATAAGGCGTTTAAATAAGGAGAAAATTTCTATTCAAATTTACTGGTGGAAGTTTGCCCCGGCGGTAATCAGCCACTGCGAAACCAATTACAATTGAAGCTTCACTATTTTGAGGATATGTCAGTTCCTCTTTATTCACAGTTCCATATATTACACTTGGATTGCAGATATACGCAAATGTGTGAATGCGTCCGTTGCCGTAGAATCCCCACCATTTAGTACTGTTTTAAAATGAGATATCGTCATTAACCCATTAACCGCCAAAACTATAAGGGGTTAAAATTTTTTTATACAAATGATATTGGTTATTCATTTGAACATATATAACATTAATGTATAGTGGAAATAACAAAATTTGTGTTAGCTTACGAAAAATGGAGTGTTGCGTTCACGCAACGTCAGCTGAATAAGAGTACTGATGTTTGTTGAGCTCAATTGAGCATCAGCAGGATTTTCTTGCATATATGGGCACTGTAAGATTTTTTTTTTTTACCTTTGTTACAATTTATACAGCAAGCAATCACTTTAATGTAATTAATTTATTATTAAAATTAATTTTTTTTATTTTTTTAAATTACGGATCATATTCAGAAAACAGTTTCAAGTATCAAAATATTCGCTACACTTATGATGTAAATCAACATTACAAATGTACTGAAGCGATAAATATTCTGGCTATGGCATTGTTTACAATGCAGTCTTCCGCTGTCATCGGATGCTGTCAATTAACCCTTTCAGGGGCAGTAGTATGTTTATGAAGCCAATTAATTTTATTTCCCAAATGCCACAATGGCAATAGAATTGTGGTAAAGTAATTGTCCTTTATTATGTAATTGTTCGTAAATACCGGTCTCATTCATTCATTTCAACATTTAAGAAATTTAATTGCATTGCCCCGGAAAGGGTTAAATTTCCGTGTTCTGTCTGTAATGGCTTTTGCATGGAGAACTTACTATGCCTTCCTTTGGCTGATTTGTTTATGGCTAACTCTTTACTTTCAAAGGGTGTTTGCAAAAGGTACAATGCAACTTCATGTCTGACATCTAAGTGACAGCATTTATTTTCGAACATAATCTTTATACCTTCTCGCATTGGTCAAGGTTTTATTTTTTCTTCATTTTTTGGCTGAGTCATAATCAATTTTTCTACCTTTATCCTCTCCAAATCTCCATTTTTTTTATTTGTATGTGTAATTCGCACTACTTTTAGAGGGTACAAACTTCTTTTTCACGCACATTTCAATTTCGCCAGCAGTATCGAAAGGCAAAATATCATTATTACTTTTTGATATATTATTATTATTTCTTTCTTCATCAATAATTTCTGCTATTTCTCATGAAATAACGATAATATTTGTTTCGTTCCCGTCATAATCATATGAATCTTTATTAAAAATTCTTTGAAGACCTTCGAAGAACGTAAGATATGTATTTGAAGCATTTCTGTGAGCACAGAATAAGAAAAAAGTCCACAGAGTCGAACGATACGAGTGAGCACTGGAACTACCTCTTTTCCGCTGACGTTGCGTAAACGCAACACCTATTGTCTCTTCCTCCCCCATTAAAACGAAAGCAACTGATTCGTTGAATGTTCTGATGTAGTTTGACCTTGTCTAAAAATAGATTTACTCTAAAGCTTACGTTTGTCTAACTATATTTCTTCTGCGAAAAAGACAACGTGAAAGTTTTCGTTTAAAAATGCTTTAAGTTTCGAACTTGTTATTAAATAGAAAAAAAAATGTTGAAAGAAAATATTTTTCCATTGAATTAGTAACCATAATATACCCTACTCAAAAATTACTATTAATATGAAATTCATTTGATAGCTAACTTTTTATACGCATTTATTTTGACTGTTGCGTGAACGCAACACCAGCGGTTAATGGGTTAATTGACCAAGCACACACGCACGCACACATATACATATATATATAACCATTAAATAAACATTACCGACCACCAACAAAAACTGTGAAATTATGAATAAAATGACATAACAAATGCAGTTCCCCCCAACACACTTAACATAGATTCCAAAAACATAGTAGAAAACAGCAGAAATTGAATAACAGAAATGGAATGATAGAAATTGTTAGGTAAACAGACCCTTTCTCATCCCTGTACATATCCCTATCATAACAGTTCACTTTTACTTTTTATTTACAAGTATAATTAATTCATTATCTTTATTTAAATACACTTTATTTAGTTCCACTTACCTTTATTCTATTGTTATTTCCAAGCTTTAGTTCCAGGCTTTAAGTTTCTTTCTTTACTCCATATATTTTATTTACGTTTCACTTTACTATCGTAAGAGCCGGCCTTTAGCACATTTTCTTCCGTGACGCAATGCATCCGAAATCTTCTGAACCAACTGAGGAGTTGTTACGAATGAACACGAGATGGCGTTTGTCATCCGGTAGTTCGTTTTGCATATGACGTTTCGTCCTTTCATCCATTAGTGTTTCAGAGATCGGAGAATGTAACTTCCGGGCTGCGTCTTAGTTGTTTTTCCTGTGTGGTTGGATGATATAAATATGCTCTCATTCAACATGATAGGTATGCGTTTTCAGTCCGTGCTGTTATGTGGTAAAGTGTCTCTTTCTGTTTAGTTTTTGGCGAGTTGAAAAGATGGTGCTGTTTTTCTTTTAGTCTTAAGTCTCCTTACAGTTTTTAATGCTGAATAAGATTGTTTTTGTTGTCAATTTGGAATTTGACTTTTTGAGCAAGAGAACATTTTTCACGAGCTGCCTTTGATTTTCTCATTGATGATGTCATGTGTGATTCTTCGCTCTAGAAAGTGGCTGGTCTATTTTTCAACGTGGTTTTAGATGTAAATCAACTTTACAAGTGTAAGAGGGATCCGTGTTGGTAATGACGTTTCCTGAAGATGTTGTTTACAGTTATAGGGACTTCACTCGTCTTGCATCAGTTGACCTTCGACTGTCTGGTGGAGGTGGTTCATGGAAGTTAAGTTTCACTTTTCATGTAAATATAATTTATGCAGTACATCGTAATCATGAAAATATGATCACTAAATATGAAGGACTCTGGTTCACTAATATAATTATTTGAATGTGTCATGAGGTTATGTTTTTAAGAGTAATGTTAGTTTCATTTGTAAGACATTAGAATATATATATATGTAATTGTTTTATCATTCTATTTTTAAAGTATATTTAATTGAGTAATAAACGTTAGTTGTCTTTTAAATCTAGTTTGTTTATTTCTTTAACCACCACAAATGCTTTTCTATTTCAGCTGTTTAAATTTTATTTAAAGTTAAATTGTAATTGAATCTTTATTATAATTGTTTTATCGAGGTTTAGGGATTCTTTCAGCTTTCGCGTTTCCAGCTGCTAATGCGACTCTGCTACTTGTGTCAGACTTTACTTTTGTAATTTCAACAGAAATTTGTAGAACTTAGACAGAATCATCGGGTCTCAAATGCTTTAAGTTCCACAAATAAAATGTGCGGTTTCATCTTCATATTAGCCATAAATTAGCTAAAGAATATGAATTTGGGAATACCACACACATAAAACCGAGAAATAAACCATTGAACACCAATTAAGTTCAAAATGAAACAAGATTAAAAAGGATAGAGGGAAAAAAATTACCAAATTAAAATCCATACTGTCATAGGGTAACTCCGGGAGAGTCGCCGCATACGGGATAGATGCCGCACCCCTTCTATTTCTTGTAATTATCGATAGATGGTCGTCAAACGCACTGTATAGGTGCGCAATGAGATTATTTTAACCAGTGTATAGCGTGAATCCCATTTCGATGCTTACTTGTAGAAGTACAATCCTTAATTTGACGTAAGTGCATGATTTCACTATCCAAACTTTTAAACACGTTATGTTTAAATACTTTCATACACTAATTACTAAATGCATGCATGATGTCAAAACTAAGTTTAGCGTTTGTATAGAGTACTGTGTGCATGATTACGCCATTCCCCTTAGCGATGGCAGGTAACTGTGATGGCCGACGTCTGTACCATGCAAAATGGGATACATGCCGCACTGCTATTTCGGTATACATGCCGCAGTTTCTTTTGTACGAGATGATTAAGTGTTATTAACTTTTCCTTTTCTTTTTGCACAGACTAACCATGTTAGGCATGTTATCAAGTTTACTAAAACCAAAGGAGAACAAGGGGAAAATAAAAAGTAAGAAGGGCAAGAAAGATGCAAGTCAAGATGATGATAATGAAAAATTGGATTGCGCGTAATGCAGACGTTCTTTGCAAACTACTCCAAAAAAGAGGAAGTGTAATTGGCTCCGTTGCATCATGTGTTTAAATGTAGTTACATAAAGATTGTACTTTTTCGACACTTTTTCTGTGGATTGAAGCCGATCTCTTAACCCATTCGAGACCATAGGTGCATATAAGCACCTTCATAAAAAGCTTACAAAATTTGTTTCTGGTACCAGTAAAAAAGAAAAGTAATATTTGCTTTGTTTAATTAGAGCATTTTCATCATTATTTAAGTAAAAGTAACTTCTTTTAAAAAAAGTACCAATTGAATATAATTTGTGTAGAAGCCACCGGTCCCGAAAGGGTTAACAAAAAAATTATGTAAACACAATTTTACTTTTTTCGTTTTCCCTTTCTAATACATTGATGTTACGTTGTTGCAAAAATAACAATTAAAATTTAATGTAAAAAATAAGTCGATAATTTTAATAGTGAAAGTTGACAACAATTATTAATTTGAATCTACTAATACGTTTCATTGTACTCATTTAGTTTCATTTTGTTATTACATCCATAATTATAATCCCGATATGAATATTTTTTAAATATTTTTATTTATAACTTCATTCTGTTCTTATTACAAGTGCGGCATCTCAGCCTGGATGTACGGATGACGCGCCGCAGTGTAATGTTTTAGAAAAAAAATTGTTAAAAAATATTAATAATTTGTTTTGAATTTTTTTGTCGCAGTACACGCGTTGTATATTTAACATTAAATAGCACAGCATGAATTTTTTTTATTTTATGTCCACCATGGGACTTTATACACAAATTCCAAAAAATGTGCGGCATAAATCCCGGAATTACCCTAGCATTGGGTATAACAAATACACTCATTATGCATTTTATTCTCATTTAAGATAGTATACCATTAGAAATTAATATGATATTGTCCTGAGTAGGCTAAAATTTAAATACAAGTTAATCGTTAACTTTATTAAATATTAATGAATATGAATAAATTTAATATGAATTGATAAATATATAAATATAGCTACACCATTATACATATAAAAATATCGAATCAACATCCATTATTTATACATTAATAATTATAATAATTATAATAATTATATATATTACATATATAGAGAGAGAGTGAGAGAGAGATAACATTTGCAGAGAACGTCTGGCTTTACCTCGAAATTACATTCCTCTTTTGCCGTGTCTTATTATGTGATATATGATAAATGATAATTTTTTTAACATAATTTACTTAAAAACTAGCACTAATTTAAATTTCTCAAAGTATATTTACGTAATAAAAACCCGTAATAAAACCAATTGACAATAAAACCGTAATAACTAATTGACAATAAAACCGTAATAAAACCGTAATTAGGTAATAAATACTGTTTAAACGTTTTTTAAACAGTAATAAATCCATTGTTAATTATCTTACTAGTTAAATATAAAGAAGCCCAGTGGCGTAGTAGTCAACGCGTCTGGCTACCACGCAACAGGTTCACTATTCGGCTCCAGTCTGGCCAAGGTTCACTCATTCTTTCGTCTCTTCGGGGTCTATGAAATAGTAACAACTTGCTTAGGAACTTAACACTGAGGGTTCCGCGTTAGGTAGACCACCTGACCGGGACATATGACGTATAGCACCTCAGCACCAGGGTAAAAAAATATGATTAGGCAGAATAGGCCCTGATATTTAATGGATCGTAAAACCACAGGTTTAGTTTTCTTTTAGTTAAGTATAAGACATTCAATAAGCTTAAAAATACATATTTCATAAATATAATAAGTAAATATCAAACATTTTGATATTTGCTATATTTATGTTAGACATAAAATCAGACAGAATGTATTTATTTAAATTTAAAAAATGGCCTAATCCTCTAAATGTATTAGATACGTTACTTCATCAATGTATTTATATAAATTTATTCTGTTATTCATTAAACTGCGTTTTCAACTTTGAATCTATTTATTGATTTCTCTATATGAAGTCTTCGTGTCTGGTACTCTAAAACTCTCAACTCTAAGCATTTTCATATATGCATTTGAGATACCGCTCAATTGCGAAGTGGGTATGCTTTCCGAATATGAATGCAAGTTTTTTAAGCAATGGTGTTTATGTTAAAAGTTGTACCAAATTTTGATTTTTCAAATGGTAACACCAACTTTTGACATTAAAAAAAAGAATTATTTGGGTAGAAGCAGCCCGTAAAAAGGTATTGTTTACATAGCTATTCTTTGTTTGGAAAGAAAAAAAAAATTTACTAAATAAATGCGCACGGAAATTTATATATTACCCCATTAAGCATCATGTTAAATTTAGTGATGTATGCTGAATACCAGATATAATAAATTTCGTTAAAAGTAGTTTATGCCATTTTTTAATTACATGAGAATTATTTAATCAGATGTAATGTAAGGAGATGAAATAAAAGTTTATTTATATTATACAAACAGAAATAAGGTTCAAAGTAAACAATTTCCACGATCACAATAGCAATTTGCGACGCAAAAAAACTAGATGCCTAGAACATTGCAGTCTGGACTTAAAATGAGGACGTACGCACATACGTAATAGTTTTTCAAATAGAAAAGCTCATGACGTACGCAGGTACGTTGTGGTGCTTAAGCGATTAACTTTGTTGAAAAAAAAATATCTACTTTGAAAAAATATCAAATGAAATACTTTTGAAACTATGCTATAACAGTGACGCCGAGACTGAAGTTTTTTGGGTTACCCCCCCTCCCTCCCCCTCGATTAAAAAACGTAAAATTTACTATTAAATTTTAGTGATAAGAAAAAAGAGCAAAAGTCGGCAGTTTTGATAATGATATATTTTACTGCATATCATTTTTAGTTTTTTAACTATAGTTTTGTCATATATATTTATATGTATTAGGTCAACTGGAAAGTTCAGTCCGATAACGTTATTTCACGCCCACTCTTTTAAAATTCAGATTTCTTCAGTGGCACCACTTTTTTGAAATGCTAAAATTTTTATTGTTTTCACCTTAATTAATAAGTTATTAAATAAGGTGACTTATACGATTTTTAAAAAATGGTGCCAATGACGAAATCTGAATCTTAAAAAAATTGGCGTGAAATAACATTATCAGACAGAACTTTCCGGTAGACCTATTGGATCGTTCGGAAAGTCGTGTCCGTTTGGGAAAATCAATTCGTACAGGAAAATTCTATCATTTAATTATTAGACATTGATTCCGATAAATAATGTCTAATAATTACCAGGCAGAATTTTCCGGCACGAATTGATTTTCCCAAACGGAAACGGTTTTCCGAACGACCCAATAACAGTGGTGGAAAATTGGTGCAGAGGCGGAGCCTATTAACACCGCTAAATTTTAGTAGGACTTTTCGGCTTATCTAATGACAAAATTTCTGAGTTTTTGTTAAGGTGGAGAATACTATAAAAATTTAGTGGTGTCAATAGGCTCCTCCTCTGCGCCAATTTTCCACCACTGCAATAATATTTATAATGATATTTAGCTATCATATTTTGCGATTTAAACAAAATTTAAATTGATTTAAATTACTTCAAGGTCAAAAATAAGTCGGACTGAGCATTGTCGATTTGATTTTGTTGCTATGGAAACAACGAGTTCTTCGATATGGAAATGTATAATGGCAGAATTCTTCATGTGGACTTTATTTTTGAACAGCCGTTTAAATTTAAATAATCTTGGATTGGAGGATAAAGCAATGGCAAAATTTCATTCAAATCTATACTAACATTATAAAGAAGTAAAAATTGTTTGTTTGTTAGAGGTAATCTCTGGAGCTACCGAACCGATTTCAAAAATAATGGTATCAAAATGATGGTGTTAGTCCAACTTAGAACATAGGCTATATTTTATGTCGGTGCCACTACCCCAAAGGGGGTGCAGGACCAAAAAACGTTCTAAAAATGCGATTTATACGTTACTAAAGGGCCTAGAAATATGAAATTTGGAATATTAGTTACTTATTAGATATAAAGGATTTCTAAGAACAGTTCTTAAACAATTCGAAATTTAAAAGGGGTGAAAATGCGCGAAAAGTGTTCTAAAAAACGTTCTAAATGGTGGTTTCTACACAATCTCGGGAAATACCAAAGCGATTTAAAAAATAATAGTGTCAAAATGATGGTGACAACCCTTGCTCTAACATAGGCTATGTTTTATGTCAGTACCACTACCCCAAAAGACGTGCAGGAGCAAAACACGTTCTAAAAATGCGAATTATACGTTACTGAAGGGCCTAGAAATATGAAATTTGAGATATTAGTTACTTATTAGATATAAAGGATTTCTAAGAACAGTTCTTAAAAAATTCGAAATTTAAAAAGGGTGAAAATGCGCGAAAAGTGTTCTAAAAAACGTTCTAAATGGTGGTTTCTACACAATCTCAGGAAATACCAAACCGATTAAAATATTAATTGTGTCAAAATGATGGTGACAACCCTCGCTCCAAGATAGGGTATATTATATGTCAGTGCCACTATCCCAAAGGGGGTGCAGGAGCAAAAAACGTTCTAAAAATGCCATTTATACGTTACTGAAGGGCCTAGAAATATGAAATTTGGAATATTAGTTACTTATTAGATATCAATGATCTCTAAGAACATTTCCTAAAAAAATCAAAATTTAAAAGGGGTGAAAATGCGCGAAAAGCGTTGTAAAAAACGTTCTAAATTGCGATTTCTATGCAATCTCAGGAAGTACTGAACCGATTTCAAGTATAATGGTGTAAAAATGATGGTGATAGCTCTTGCTCCAAGATAGGCTACCTTTTATGTCTGTTTCCACTACCCCAGAGGAGATGCAGGAGCAAAAAACGTTCTAAAAATGCGATTTTTGAATTATGGAAGGACCTAGATTCATGAAATTTTGCATGGTATATATTTATTAGATATAAATTATCTCTAAGAACATTTCTTTAAAATTTTGATATTTAAAAGGGGTCAAAATGCGCGAAAAGCGCTCTAAAAACGTTCTAAATGCCGATTTGTGAGCAATCTCAGGAAGAATCGAACTGATTTCAAAAGTAATGGTAGAAAATCGATGCTGACAGCCTCTGCTCTAACATAGACGCTATTTCATGTCGGTGTCACTATCATCTAGAGGTTGCAGGAGCAAACAAGCGTTCTAAATTTCGATTTTTGTGATCGGTAAGGGCTAGCAACTTAAAATTAGGCAAGGTACATATTTATTAGATATAAATGATCTTTAAGAACAGTTTCGAAAAAATTGGAAATTTAAAAGGGGTGAAAATGCGCGAAAAGCGTTCTAAAAACGTTCTAAATTGCGATTTCTACTCAATATCAGGAAATATCAAATCTATTTCAAAAGTAATGGCTACAAATTGATGGTGACAGTCCCTGCTCTAACATAGGTTATATTGTATGTTGCTGTCACTACCATCTGGGGGTTGCAAGAGCAAAACATGTTCTAATTTGCGTTTTTGCACAATTGAGGGGTCTAACATTTTGAAATATGGCATGATATTTACTTACAAGATGCAATTGCTTTCTAAGAACAGTCGAAAGAAAATTCCAAATTTAAAAGGATGAAGTGAGCGAAAAGCGCTCTAAAAATGTTCTAAATTACAATTTGTATGCAATCTTATCAAATACTAAACCGATTTAAAAAATAATGGTGACAAATTGTTGGTGATAGAACCTGCTAAAACATAAGCTATATTTTATGTCTGTGCCACAACCACCAGAGGATTTCAGGAGCAAAAAACTTTCTAAATTGCGATTTTTGTGGAGGCTAGAAACTTTAAGTATGGCATGTAGTTACTTATAAAATATAAATGCCCTCGAAGGACTGTCGAAAATAAATTCGAATTAAAAAGGGGTGAAGTGAAGGGGAAAAGTGAAAAGCATTCTAAAAAAGTCCTAAATTACGATTTCTATGCAATTTCGGGGAATATAAACCGATTATAAAAGTAATATTTGCGAATCAATGGTAACAGTCTCTGATTCTACGCAGGCTATATTTTATGCCGATGATTCTACCACCTGGGGTTCACAGGAACAACAAACGTTCTAAAAAAGGCCTTTAAAACTTTCTAAATTACGTTTCTGTGGAATATTAGGAAATAACAAACCGATTTAAAAATTAATGTTGGTAAATTAAGGGTGACAGTTCCTATTTCAACACAGCCCTTTATGCTGAGAGAGGTGATAGGATTTGGAATTTGACATGATGGTTAATTTTAAGATGTAAGAAGATGGTTTCCAAATAATTCAAAACTTCAAATGAATACTGAAATGAGCGTATTAATTGAGCATAAAAATTTCAAAATATTTTCTAAATTATCATATATTTAGTTTTATTTCTTTTTATTAATTTAAGTCTCATTTCCGCCTAATGCAGTGTAATAATGAAGTTTAGTCAAACTGTGTTTTAAATAGTAATTTTTGAATTATTCCTAGAAGCATAATTTCCTTTAATAAAAATTAGACATATAAATATCACTTGGCTTTTTTCAAATATTACGCGAGCAAAGCCGCGGGGTTTGCTAGTAGGTTATAAAAAGGAAAAAAAAGGAGAAATTATTTATTACTTTATAAAACATTTTTAATTAACATTGCTGCAAATGAAATAAGTAAATAGTATTTTCAACTTGAAAAATACAAAAAAAATAAATAATTAAAAATTAAATGTAAGCTTGCTATAACTTAAAATAAATATTTACATCTTGCAAACATAGGAAATATTTTTTCAGTGATTAAATTATAAATAACTAAAGCAACAAGCATCATGTATGTGTAATAAAAAATATATTTAATAAACTCTTTCATTGATTAAGTTTAAAGTCATTAAATACCGCGCATTCTAAAAAACAATTAACAAGCAATTTTCAGATTCATTAACAGGGTTCGTACGGGTCCTGGAATTTCCAGACCAGAAAATTCTTCAATACCAGTATTTTGTTATAGATAATCTCTCCTGAAGTAAGACGAAATTTCGTACGTTTGAGTTTGATTTGTTTTTTGTTTTGTTTTTTTTTAATAAGAAAATGCTGATATTTTGCCTTGAAAATAACGGTACCCGTACGAACCCTGATTAAAATTGCTTTGGTTTTGGCGAAAAAATCTTGCTAGCCAAATCGCTTATCGCTTTCGTATTTTTGCACCAAATATCTGAAAGTATTTTATTTTTTTTACAGACTTTCTACTGGAATTCCGCCACTAAATTTAACTGATCCTTTATTACATACATGAGTAGTTTCACTACCATTTTTTACAACATATTCTGAGTATGCCCAGTAAGACCTTCCTTGTGAGTTTTAGTCCAAGATGCTTTTAGTAGAGTATAATGCGCACAGCATTTCATTTTATTTACAGGGACACAAAAGATTTCGAATATAATATTATGTACGAAGTATTGTGTATTAGGGATGATTGCTGAAAGTGCATTTTCAGCTATGGCATAATTTTTTAAGTTTAACTAATATTTTGCACACTTCGTGGTGTGTATAAGTTCTATAGAACATATACAGGCCTATGCAAAAGAATTCGTAAAAATCTAAATTTTAGCAAACGATGTAGTATGTATAAAAATCTACAAATCATATATAGAGCTCCAAAAAAGAATAGGAGTGCTTTTTTGCTATGGGCGGTAATTATTGAAATCTGGTTTTAAAATGTGTTATGCGTTTTCTAAAGTGTTTACTTACTTTCTTTACCTTTTTTTAACACTAGAACGCCCGGATATTTCACTCAAGTTTCATAAAAATATTTCACTCCAGAATTTTTATTTAAAATAATTTAACTGATTTATTTAACTTAATTCTGCGTCGCTTAAGTTTAACTTATTTTATGAAAAAAAAATCTGGCTCCAATGGACATTTAATCATGTGGTCGGAGTCGAATCGACTCCTTCCGGGCGTTCTATTGTTAAACGGCAAAGTTTTGTGACGGTTTTATGGGAGTGTTGGAAAGTGTTTCATAATCTATGCTTTGGTACATGATTTTACTTTCTTGTTTTATTTGCTTCATGCCCTGCGATATATCGAAAAGGCGTGATTTAAAATAATAATAATAATAATAATAATTTTATTGGATGTTTTATTAAATTAAAAATCCGTCAAATCGAAATCGCTAGAGACAGAAAAAAATAGAATTTTAGAGAAATTTTCGTTTTAGCAGGTTGATTTGTATTTTTCTTTCGGTATATTTTTTGTTGGAGACAGGATTCCCTTGCTAGTAGTTTGCGTTTCCACATGTTTCCACATTGTACAGACGGAAGAAAAAAATGGCAATAGTAATATACAAAAAGCATTGTTTGTTCGTTTCTAACACTGGTATCGAATG
The DNA here is from genome assembly GCA_963932465.1 of Maratus speciosus. Lineage (NCBI taxonomy): Eukaryota > Metazoa > Arthropoda > Arachnida > Araneae > Salticidae > Maratus > Maratus speciosus. Next base: position 56,237,833 of record OZ010787.1, read on the forward strand.
GATACAAATACCTTTTTCTACTTTTTGCCCATTTTCTATATCGAATTTCGAAAGTAACTGCATTATAAAACAAAAAAGGAAAATCATGCGCCTAGTATAGTTTATGAAACACTTTCCAACACATTCCGAATGCTTTAACAAAACTTTACAATGTATTAATGTGAAAACCTGACATCTAATCCAATAAACAATCTAAATTGTTTATATCGAAAAAAATATACATCCTCCCCACTTAATCGGGTCACGGATAATCGAATAACCCGCTTATTCGAATAGAATCATCCGGAAAGGAATTTATTCCTATTGGCTCCGTGATATTTTTCCCCGCTTAAACCAAATACCTTTTACGAACGTCCCCGCTTAATCGAATAACAACTGTGTGACCTATGTTTGAAAATAGGTGCGGAAAGCACGTTTCAGCTGGAATTTCCTTCCACCATTTGTCATTTTCGGAACCTTTACGCTGAAAACAAATTTTCGGTTCTTCCTGCAATGATTTCCCCACCTTGATCTCCCCACCATCACTTCTTGCTGTTAACCAGGCTTTAATGGCAATGTGCCGTCACTTCGAGACTCAAGATGGTAGTTGTGATATTTTGCACTCATTCGAAAAATAACTCGATATTTACTCCTTTAAAATTCCACTTAAACAAACCACTTTAAACGATTTTTTTAAGGCAGTATAAGTAACGAAAATTAGAAGTAGAAAAGTTTTGACCAAATTCAAACGAGCTCCATTTAGTGTGATGTAAACCATATAAATGTATGTACTAACATTAAATAAATACGTATTTACTTTATATTAGTATTTGTATTTATTTTAGTTTATGTTATTCTATTAACTATTTATTATGCTGTTAATTAAATATACCGTAGATGGTTATTTTGCCTTTTTATTGCGCATTAAATATTACAGTTATGATTCCCCGTTTAATCAAATCCCGCTTAATCGAATATTATTTCTGGAATTATTTCTTAATTGAATATTATTCGTTTAAACGGGTTCGAATGTATAATCAATTTACAAACACTCTTTCTGCAGTTACCATAAAAAGTCGGACCGATTTTTTTTTAGCAGTCCTGTATATGATCTATAGATTTGTATGTATACTACAAAGTATGCTTAAAATTTGTTTAATTCAACGCATAGCACAACTGAAAATTCCCATTCAGCAATATCCGCCAATAAACGGAAAAATATTTGAGATATCATGTATACCTTATACATGATCTATAGAGTTTATATACACAGACAAAGGAAAAAAAGTTAAAAAAATACTTAAACATAGTTAAATATGCAAAAAAAAAAAATAATAAATAAATAAATTTTTAAACACGTATCACAACTTAAAACGCACATCCAGCAATTATTTTTTATCCTGCAGTCAAATTCTTTTGGGCGTCCCTGTAAATGAAAGATAAATTATATGTAGAGTAGATTTTACCATCAGCTCCTTGCCTCAGTGATATATATAAATTTCAATCTGTTTTAAATAGTGTATAATATCATTAAAATAGTGTGTAATCTCATTAAAATAGACCGCAAACATCCCCCCCCCCCCCTAAAAGACCGTAATGTTACGGAATTCTTTTGAATATACCTGTAAATGAACCGTAAATGCTACATATTTAATTTTCAATACCATAACAAAAATATTAAATCCCATTAATATGTATAAATTTCATGACTACGAACAGACAGACAAATCGAGTTCATAAACCCTTTAAACTAAATTGGAAAGTGTTAAAAAAATAAAAATAAATAAATAAAAATAAAAAAGAAAGAAAGAAAATTGTAGATATCAAGACAATATAGAAAAAATAAATAACGGAAAACGTTATTCGATTTAGTGGTCCTTGAATGAGAATAGATGCAAAATGTAATGCATTTATGAATGTTTTGTGTGTATGTTTTGATTTCAAAACAACCCCGAGACTTTTATGTTTAGAATTCATAAACCTTTACATATAATCCTTAATGTAGTATTACAAAAAAAAAAAAAAGAATATTACAAAAAACAAACAAACAAATAAATAAATAAACCAAGAGAGATACAAAGAATGTTATACGGTTTTTTAAAAACAAAGTATTTACGAGCTTCTCCCACCCAACGCGCTGGTAGTAAGGCACTGGAAGGAATCATTCGTCTTACTCTTCCTCCCACCCAACGCGCTGGTAGTAAGGCACTGGAAGGAATCATTCGTCTTACTCTTCCTCCCACCCAACGCGCTGGTAGTAAGGCACTGGAAGGAATTAGTCTTCCTCTTCTTGAAGACATTGTTGAAATTCAATCTAAAATCATATACAATCAAAAAATAAACATACGAATATATATATATGTATATATAGAGAGGGAGATAGATAAATCATATACAGGGATGAACAAAGGAATTCGTATATTTTTCCGACTGCAGATGGTAATTGTCAAAATTAGGTTTTCAAATGTGTTATGCGTTTTTTTCAAATTGTTTTCTTAAACGGTCATATTATTAAACGGTAAAGTTTTATTTCAGTATTCTGAATGTGCTGGAAAGTGGTCGTACGATTTCTTTATTTCTTTTTGTGTTTTTTTGGCTAATAACGTTAGCAACGTTAACAACGTACTATGAATAGGCTTACATGTAGAATAAGATTTTTAACATACCATTTATCGTTCATTTACAGGGACACAAATATTTCGATTACACTATACAGTGGTGGAAAATTGGCGCAGAGGTGGAGCCTATTGACACCACTAAATTATAGTAGTATTTTGCCTCTTAACTAATGATCAAATTTCTGAGTTTTTATTAAACGGAATAATACCATAAAAATTTAGTGGTGTCAATAGGCTCCGCCTCTGCGCTAATTTTCCACCACTGCACTATAATTGTCAGAAGTCTTCTACTTCCTCTTCTTTTTGTTTTTGTATAATCATTTCATTCAACAACCAATCTAATTCTAGGAAAACGTTTAAAACTCTACCTCATCTGCAGATTTTATTTATCCAACATTATATATACAAACACACACACACACACACACACACACATATATATATATATATATATATATATATAGTCTCTTTAACACTAGAACGCCCGGAAGGAGTCGATCCGACTCCGACCATATGATGAAATGTCTGCTGGAACCAGAAATTCTTTCATAAAATAAGTTAAATGTAAACCGCGCAGATTTATGTTAAATGAATCTATCAAATAATTTTAAATAAAAATTCTGGTGTCAAATATTTTTATGAAAGTTGAGTAAAATTTCCGGGCGTTCTAGTGTTAAGGAACTCAATTGTTTTTCTACTCAATGATAAAAAAACATTTAAAATCTACAGATGAGGCAATTTTATCGCAATTTTTATAACTTTTTAACACTTTTCATAATTTCTTAAATGAGTTTTCAATTATTCTATGCATTTTTAAGTTTAACTAATTTTTTTCATAGGGGTCGTTCAAGTAGTACGTAAGCAGTAAGTGGGGTAGGGGGGGGGTCCAGTGTCTGCTTATTTTTGCTGACAATGGGGAGAGGGGGGGTCACGAAAATTCTTATGTAAGCATTAGACAACGAAGCATCTATAATTTAACAACAAAAAGCAAAAGAGCATGATTTAGATGAGCGTTCAGCGGATGTTGAACAACTTGAGAAAAAAAGATATGGAGTAAACAAGAACTGGAAACGAGGATCATTCCAGCCCACTACTACGTTAAAAACTTAATAATAGACAATGCAGAAACATGGATTCAAAGATCTTGGACACCAGACTAGAAATGTGAACGCCAAACACATAATATTCCTATGATTCTTGTTAAAATGTTTAGCTATGTGCCTAAATAAGTTAGTTTTGGTTGTATTTCTTAAAGTTTTTTTTTTGTTGTTGTTTAGTGCGATAAATAATAATATATAAAAATTATTTTGCATTCTATGAATTGTTTAATGCAATAAGTAACAATATATTAAACCGATTTTTTTTCCTTCTATACCACAACCCCTATGTGTCTGTTTATGTAAATTTGCTGGATTAATAATGCAATTTATCGCTGACTGTAATTTTTTGTGGCAAATAGTGTTGATGTTAGAATGTCAAAAAATCTTACGTAAGCAAAAAAAGGGGGTGGGGTCTAGTATTTGCTTATTTTTCCTTAGAAGGGAGAGGGAGGGGTACAAAATGACAAAAAAGTATGCTTACGTAATACTTGAATGTCCCCATACTATGTGGACATTTTATAGACCCTATACAGGGCTACACAAAAGATTTCGTAAGAACATTATTGTAAATGAGTGCTTAGAGAGTTTTTCTTTATTAATGCCTTTTAAAGTTCAATTACAATTGGAAACAAATGTTAGTAGGACACAAATAAAATCATATACAAGGCTATGCAAAAAACAGATGCTTATGATTCCTGGAAGTGAGAAATTTTAAGCGTGTTTTTAACCGAATTCAATTTCACCAGCAATTCTGTTATGTGTTTTCTTATTGTGCTAAATGTTAACACACTCTAACTGTACCACACTATTACACAAATCTATAGATTAGTCCTGCACAAAAAGAATTAGGCTAGCTTTTCGGCTAAGGCCGATAATTGTTGAAATATTGTTTTCAAATGCATTGTCTAAAATGTTTACTTGCTTTATCTAATTAAACGACAAACATTTTTTTTAAGTATTCTAAAAATGTTTGAAAGTGTTTCATAATATATGCTTGACACATGATTTTTCTTTCTTGTTTAATAATCAAGTAACTAATTTTTATACGCAATGCTGAAAAAAAATTACAAATCTGCAGATGAGACAGAATTTATTGATACTTCGGCACGGGGAGTTTGCAAAAGATATACCGTTAAATACCCTAAAATAATATCCTCCAATTTCTAATTTAACTTAAAACAACATAGAATCGTTGCTATGAATCTGAAAGAAAAAAAATCGGGCTGAATGACGAACAAAATGTATATATATATATATATATATATAACCATTAATTAAACATATATATATCTATATATATATATATATTAACATGGCGGCTGTTTGGAAAGAGAGCTTATACAAAGCCAAGAAAAAAATATCAGACTGATTGGAAAACGCCAGATGTTTTTCCAGCTAACCGAATCATTTGCAAATAACTTAGGCTCTTTCAAAATCAGCCGATTATCTTAAGGTTAAAATGTCCGTTCAGTTATTTTACCAACTGTTACTGATTCTGGTTTAATAAGAATTTTATTATTATCCTCTTGCTCTTTATGGCGTACGCAGCGTACGTAATGCTATTTTGGTCATTTCCATCGCCCCCATGAATACTAGGCCTGAGCGCTGACTAAAAAATGGCGGCTGCCGTAGACGGATACTTTTACGCATTTGTACGGTGTCCAGAATTATGACACCAGTATTTTTCAAAAGTTTTCTTCGACTTACTTAATCTCATAAAAATTAAGCGGGAAAAAAAAACTTTAATGGACCATACAAACGCTAAATAAAATCCGCCTACGACAGCCACCATTTTTGTGTCAGCGCTCAGGCCTAGTATTTAGGGGGCGGTGTCATTTCAGACAATGACGTACGTTCCGATATATGGCAGATTTTTTAATTAGACATTCCGAATTTGCACCAGAAAGTTTAAACTTTTATTTTTGCTTTAAAAGATGATTGATTTTCTATAAATAAAGTAAAAGAAAATGACTAATTAAATTTTTGTTGTGTGAATTCAAAATTTCTAAAAAATAAAACTGCCAGGTGCAGCAACACTGGTGGCTAGTGATATACATCCGCTAACAGCGCCAGAGCGCGAGGGGTTAAATAGCTAAATATATAAATACTCCAAAGTAATCATAAAGCAGTGGAAACCATTTTCATAAAAATGATCTAAACTTTATAATATTCGAGTATAGTTTTAGTTTAATTTTTTACAAAATTTTGATATTTGGTCCTGTAGTATATTTCCTAAAAGTAAATATGATATTATTCAAAAAACACCATTGACTGGGAGTGGCTTTTGCCTTACAGAATATGCATTTATATCATGTTGCACGTATTGTTTTAGTTTGCAAGATATTTTATGTTAAATCCGTACATTGAATGATATTTACTGATGCATAAACTGTATAAAATTATCGTGAAAACTAATTTACGAACGACTTTCAAAAAAGGGAGGGCTTTAAAACGCTGCCATCGAAATACTCAAGGCCAGGGGACACGAGTTGTGACGTCATCACTAATGGACCGATTTCTCACTAGTGCTGGAATTCACACCGGAAATTTTTGAATAGCAGTTTTCATTTATTTTATTTGTGGAATATCTATCATCTTATAAAACAATAATAACTATTTAAACTTACTGGGGAGAATTCGGAATCCCCCAATAAAACATCAGCCAGATGCGGCAACACTGTGGTATTCTGCCTCTGGCTCAATTTTTATTTAAGGAAAAGATTAGTTTTGCTAGAAATTTATTTGGTGCTTTAGAAAAGATGCAAAAAAATTGCTAATCATATTTTTATCAGGTACTAGCTGACCCGTTGTTGCCCGGAGTACGTTATAATAACCTAAAACCAATTTCAAGTTTGTATGATTTTATATATTTGGGGAAATTTTAACTGAACCTAGTTTCGGCAGCGTCTAGTATGTTTCCAACGAACTTGTGACCTGGGTTCCCATTACCTTAGCAGCATGTACCGGAAGTGCTCCGCACGCACCGGAGACGATTGAAAACCAAGTTGAATGAGCCGAACCCCGTAGTAATCGAGCCCACAGAACCCGAGAAAAGAATGCACAGTTAATGTTCGAAAATATTGGTAACTGAAGTCTATGATAAACTTTCATAATACAGAAAGTAACTGAATCGCAATCTAAGTTGAATGAACCAAATCCCGTGGAAATCAGGCCCATAGAACCCCAGGAAAGAATGCGTCCCCAAGTGGTGGAACGCCCCCCCCCCCCGTAAGTTTGACGGATTACCTTTAACGTTAACACTATATTTAATTTGCGGATGAAATCCCTATCCCCCTTCTAAAATTAACAACTTACCTTTAACAGTAATACGATTTTTAATTTACGACTGTAGTGAGTAAATGTAAGTTGATGCCGAAAATGTAGATTAATATCCAAAAAAGGTGGTAGCAAGGATATAAGAATTTTTTTTCTTTTAGTAGATCATAAAGTAGCCGTAGGACCTTAGTTAAAAAAAGTTGAAAAAGAAACATTATGTTAAAGAAAATTGCAAGCGAATTGTACCATTTTTAAAGAAGCTGCGCCAAGGGCCCCAAGAAGGCAATTAATATTCAAAATTGGTGGTAGCTCAAGTCTGTTTTATTTATTTATTTTTGTATTATTATTATTGGTTTTGGTCCTTTATGTAGTAGCTGGAGGACCTTAGAAGTTATTTAAAAAAAAAACTAGGGAATCGGACCATTTTTAAGTGATCTATAATGGTGGGGGGAGGGGGCAAAAGGGGCCAACTGACAGTTGAGAAACGGGACTTAAGATGAAAACATGAAAAAGGTCTAGTACTTAGCTCTTTATATCTTCAATTAGTCTAAAATAAGCATAGGGTATGAACTAATCATTAGAATAGAAGTTTAAAGAAATGCGCAAAAAATTGGTGAAAATGCTTATAAAGGGCCCTAGAACACCAATAAAAATATGAGGATGTTGCCCAAGGTAGATGAGTCCAAGACTCAACTTTCAAATTATGCATTGAGAGGATGACACAAATAGGTTGTGAAAAATGCATAGCGCACAAAAGTTCAAGGGGCCTCGGAACATGCCAGAGTGTAACTGGAAGGGGGGGGGGGGGGGCATAGTCTTAACTAGAATGAAGAAAAGGGAGAATAACTAAATGGAAAAAGGACCCCTAAAACGAAGATCGTATTAAAAGGAGGTATTTTATTAACAATTCAGAGCACAAAAACTTCAAGGGGCCCTGTACCTGGCCCAGGGGTCCAGGGTCTTAACTTGTATATATTTGGGTACAAAGACAATTTTTAGTAGTTTTGAAAATAGCCGGAGAACGCTAGAACTATGTTAAGGGATCACAGGATTCTTAAATTTTCAAAATTTTTATTTTGCGATACGTTCACTTTCTATCTTTTCTGGACATTTTGATGTAATTGTTTCCTTGGAATTCTTATTAGAAAGAAGTAATGGCTTTTAGAATTATACAAATTCACAGCTGAATCGGCGTTTCCGAAAATTCGAAATCATTTTTCGCAAAATGACATTTTTGGGCATAACGTACAGGATATCTCAAAAACTTCTCAATATACTTTGATGAAATTTTCAAAAGATATTTTTCATGTTTGCCTGCATAAACTAAACGTAAATATTCCTTTTTATTGTTCAAAAAAATATATTTTTGTAAGTCGTTATGATGTTGAAATTTTCAAAATTTTGTATTAGCTAAATACAACTTTGTATTAAAAATATAAAAATAGTTTAAATATAAATTTAGTTAGGTTCATGGTAATTGTTACAATCTGAAGTATAATTAGGCATCAAAATTGTTATTCTAGATATAAAATTTATTGTGTAATCCTGCTCGCAAGCTGTCATGCCAATTTTCTGCTAGACAAATGGTTGGCAATTTGAAGTCCCCAAAAAATAACAATTCTGCATCTTATAATTTTTTAAATACATGTAGTGAAAGAGCATACTTATATCTTTCATCCCGCCAAAAATTGTGTTTTAAAGGCGTACACATTTTAAGATATTAAAAGTTGAAAATAGTCATTTTTTCATTTTTAAGAGTCATGTGACCCCTTAAAGTAATTTGCAAGAAAATCGGATCATTTTTAAAGAAGCTGTATCAAGCGCCCGAAGAAGGTGATTAACATTCAAAATTCGTTGTAGCTCTAGTCAAAGAAAAAAAAAAATGTTGTTCATGTAGTAGCTGGAGGACCTAAGAAGTTGTTTAAAAAAAGCTAATGAATCGGACCATTTTTATAGGAGCTATACTAGGGGTCCCAAAAGAGGCCAACTGATAGTTGAGACTAGGGTGCTAAGATGAAAACATGTTAAAAGGTCTTACAAGGAGAAGGTCCGAGGTTGAACACACCAAATACGGTGAACGTTTGTGTATCGATCATTGGTGCAGCCACAGGGGGAGCTAAGGGTGCTGGAGCCCCTCCCAGACAACGAGAAGATACTAACTGTTTAAGTTTCTCTAATTAGTTTCTGATTAGTTTTCTAATTAGTAAGGAAGTTATTTTTATTATTTTTAATGGGTGATTAAAAAAGTGGAAATTTTGAAAAGTATTGATCTTGTTCTAAATTTTTTTCTTATTCATAAATTTTCTTATGAAATTTGAAACATAGTATGTTTAATATTTACTAATTAAAACAATTATTTTTTTATTATCAAATATGTTTTGAGTCTTCAGAATAAGCGTCACCAAAAATTTTCAGAGCCCCCCTTGCTTCGCTGACTGATTACGGCTGTATTCAAAATTCAAGTCAACAGAAAAATTTTATGTTCGTGCTCGATCCGTTTTGTCCATTTCGAATCAAATGTAAGAAAATCGGGAAAAGCTCGTCCGGCATTCCGGGACAGATCTGGGCACACGTAGACCACTAAAACATGCTAGCCCCCTCCAAAGGTTAAGCCTGGGTGCGCAACTGGTATCGATACAATATAGTTAGTATATAAATATATCACAGCCAGAAGGCGCAACACCCAAGGAGTCTCGAGAAAATATGTCGCAAAGTATACGCTGCAGTTTATAATCCAATAAATTTCCTTCTTTGGCAAGCGGCTCAGTAACAGGCTGTCAGCATGGATTTGAGATTTTTCTTTGTCAGTTTGAATCCCGCTCGACCTTTTTACCCGAACGAAAATTTCCATCGATTATTTTCGAACCGCAATAGAAAAAATATGTATAATAATTGAAATTTACGAAAAATATAAATTAAATGTACGTTTTGTAGCACATGAGGGCATTTTTAACTACGAAATTTTGCATGTTGTTGAACAAAGGAGTAAAATACGAGAACAAATATATTATTTTCATTTTGTTTACTTATGAAAATACTTTAAATATTTCATGGCTTATTAAAAATAGGCTTTTATATTTTTATGCGATTTTTGATTTTTAATTACAGTCCGGGATTTTTGATTTTTAATTAGAATAAGTGCCTACGTAGTAATTCTTTTTGCGCACAGCCAGCAGAGTAAAAAAGTGTCCAAGCCGCGACTCGAACCCGGATCATCGATATAGCGCACCGACGTTGTACCAACTCAACCACTTGGGACGATACCCAGCCTGGCACTTCTAACTATCATATGTTGGCAAGGCTACAACCGCAGCACAAGATGGACTATTTTTCCATGAGGAACCGACTCTGGGGCAAACACGAAACTAAAAAGGATCCAGCATCGATTAAATTTAATAAATATTTAATATAATTCTATATAGAATTATATAGAATTATTCCTATATATATTACCCCTAAATATTATTCCTATATAAAATTATATAGGTCTTAGTACTTACCGCTCTATATCTCCACTTAGTCGAAATTAAATATAGTCAGGGCTCCCACTGGTCCGTTTTTTGAAAACCAGTAATTTTTTAAAAAGAATTTTGTGGTAGGTTTTTCCAACAATTGCAAAAAAACGCTCTTTCGGGTAAATTTCTACGAAATTTATAAAGAAGATTTTTCTTCGAAAAAAAAATGGTGTTCAAAAAACGGACAGAGTGGGAGCCCTGCATAGTGTAAGAATTATTCATTAGAATAAAAATGGCCATTACAGAGCCGATTTTCCGCACTAAATGTAACAGATCATTTACTGAAAAAAGGGGATTGTTAGCACAGAATTAGAAGCAGATGCACATAAATTACAAGTATCCCTCCCCACCCATGAGCACCCATACCTATATATTAAAATAAATTTCATATTCTGCAAGTAGATGATGCAGATATGATGAATAATACCAAGTTTGCTACATTTCGATACATAAATAAAAATTATAGCATAGGTGTTGATCGACATGTGCTACGTCATTTGAAACACTGAGACACACCGAAGCAGGTACTACTAACTGCTTTAGTGAATTTATTTACATTGTGAGGCACTCTGGCAGTGAAACAAACATTACAGGATTAGAAGCAGATGTACATAAATTACAAGTGTGACATCCTAGAATTTTCAATAAAAAGTTTAGAAATTATTATATAAGAACTTAATAAAATATTTTATCAAATTCAATTGTTAACTCTTTCAGGGGCAAGGCTAAAAATGCTGCTCTAAAAATGTTCAAATATTTAATTCACACCGCAATTTAAGAACAAATTTATTTGCAAATAATCAAAAGCTATTTTTCACGTATATTATGAGATCGAAAGTGTACTAAAAATATTCTGGTCCCATTTGTTAATTTCGGCATTAAAATTAACCGTTTGCAGACTGCAAATGGCGCCCCTCAAGGGGTTAATGCCATATAATTATTAAAATCAAAATGCATATATTAAAAAAAATTGTATTTTTTCAGTTATTTTTTTATATTTTTAAATCACGGCATAACACAGTATTAATGTTTATACCTGAATTATTATTATTAAAAATAATTTTGTACTTTTCATTTATATTTTTAAATCACGGCATAATATGTAGCTTCAATGCTTATACCTGAATTATTATTATTATTATTAAAACATAATTTTGTACTTTCCATTTATATTTTTAAATCACGGCATAATATTTTCGTTCTAGCGTAAATATTACAATACATTTATTTTCTTTGTAAACAAAGATTTAGGGACAGAAATTATGCATTAAATTATTTCATTTTTTAAAAGTTATTAATAATAAGTCATATGATCAACGTCGAAGCAAAAGCATTTTGGTTCGTATTTCTATCTAAAGAGGGCTGCACTCTTTTCCAAAACTTCGGATCATATCAGTAAAAGCTACATGATAATTCTGTACTCAATGATTAAAAAAAAAGTTATTTTTATTTTCATTAAAATGGTTAAAATGATTTTTTAACTTAGTTAAATAAAAAAAATAGAAATTTTGTATTTTTTTCCTTCAAACTATTTTTTACAATTTAAGTAAATTACTTATGAATCATTATTACATAGCTGCCAACTTTTGCGCTTTATTCTTACCAATAAAATTTAAGAGAAATGTTTGACTTATTATCACAGAGTTCACCGACAACGGAAAATTTTACTATTAAATTTTAGTGTTAAAAAAAGCGTAAAATTTTGCAGCTATGTTATTATAAATACTCAATGATTTTTTAATGACTTTTTTAAATTAAAATGATTTTCTTAACCGCTTCCCTGATTATCCCAGGTTATCTCGGGTTTGAATGTATATTGCAATTAATTATTATCGCGAGAAAACTCAGGCGTAGCAGAATTTGCTACTGCGATTTATTTTATCACGTTTTTACTCGGTCATAAGCTTAAGATGAATGAAAATATCACTGGTCAACAAATTTGAACTTTTGCTCTGTCCTAAATCAGAAATAAGTTGTTTTTTAAGCGCTTTTTTATGCTGATTCCGAACCTAGTTTTAGATTTACTCCAGCACGTCAAGTTTTAGAGATATTTGCATATTTCAATTCACAGTGGTGGAAAATTGGCGCAGAGGAGGAGCCTATTGACATCACTAAATTTTAGTAGTATTTTTCGGCTTATCTAATGACAGAATTTCTGAGTTTTTGTTAAAGGGAATAATACTATAAAATATTAGTGGTGTCAATAGGCTCCTCCTCTACGCCAATTTTCCACCATTGCAATTCATGTAAATTTAGTACATTTTATACAATTATTTGCCAATGAAAGGTATAAAGCAATATCAGACAGGGTTTTTTGTTTTATGTTATGATTACTACCTAATTTACTTCACAAAAACGTTGTTTCTGAGATTATACTGACATGTGACTGTGAAATTTTGTACCTAATATGCATATTTTTCATGTTTTTCTAATAATGTTTTTTGACGTTCAAATATTTCTGCCGCACGAGTACGCTAATATGTTTCTAAACCAGTTTTTTTTAGCTGATTTCAAATCTTGCATCTCTTTTCTTCTATCACGTCTAGTTTTTGAAAAAAGTGAAATTTTAGTTTTTGGTCAAAAAAAGTCAGAAATATAGCTTTTTATGATACTTTGTATGAAAAACTTCAACTAGTTAGGATAGATTCTACTACTTATTTTTTTTTCGATTATATAAATTTTTGTTTATGTCTCTGATATGAATCTGACCCTGTTCACCTTCTTGTCAATGAATTACACACCCCTAAAAAGCATCTTATATCAAATCTGTGTTAATGCCGTGCAAAAGTAGAAATTCATCTTACTCAAAAACTAGACATGACACAAGAAAACTGACTGCAGATTTGAAATTCATTCTCATTTCATTTCATTTCATTTCATTTGAAATTCAATTCATTTTCTTTCATTTAAATGAAAAGATAAGAAGCATGTTAGTCTAACTTCCATAATACATATAATTGAAATGTAGGATGTGCGAAAAACAAACAGGGAGAGACAAAGTGCAGGAATAAATGGTGTAGAACCCGAGAAAAGAATGCACCGTTAATGTTCGAAAATGTTGGTAACTGAAGTCTAAGATAAACTTTCGAAATACAGAAAGTAGATAAATCGCACTCTAAGTTGAATAAACCAAATCCCGTTGAAATTAGGCCCATAGAACCCGAGGAAAGAATGAGCTCCCAAGTGGTGGTAAGTGCACCAGGCCGTAGCCAGAAAAAATATTTTGTATGGGGATTTGATCATGATTTGATCATTACCTCATTTTGCTTTTTTTATTTTTAACCGAGTTATTTTCTTGTGGTGGACAAAAAATCTATGGCCATTTTTGTTCCCTATTCTGCCCAGAATGTCAGAGTTCTAACTTTTTACGACTGATCTTTCATCTTCACCTAACACTTCATTTATAATGATTGTTCCATAATAGTGGAAGCCATGAGTCCATCAGAAGAAAGTGATCCATTTGAAATAAATTTCAACGAGTTCGATTGAAAAAACTATTTAATACTTTGAGCAGAAAGAAGAGGCTACACCTGCAATTTTCATGACACTGTAAAGAAATGAACTTCTATGTTTTCAGATGATGGGGGAAGAAGTCTTCCTAAAGAAAAACTGAATACACCCAGGTGCATAGAAAGACTAGTAGACATTTTTCTCACGCTCTAGGACATTGTAAGTGATGATGGATTAGCACTTAGGACGTAGCACGCCCTGATAAAGGATATGAGATACATCTAAGGGTTCGGAGTATAGACCACCCTGTTTAGGTCTCGCAAAGGAATTCGCTAATGCCTAAAGGCATTGACAGAGATGGATATTGAAAGTATTCTCACGGTGTCCGAGAGAGTGACCATTTTTTTCGGAGGAAAATAGAGGAGGGGATCAGTTTGGATTCGGAAACTGGGGTGTGCGTTTGGCTCGCACGAACGAGGGAAAAAGAGATTTTTTCCCGGGCTGAAGGCACGAGAGGTGCCGAGTAAAATTGAGCGAAGCGCTCGGAACTTGTATAGGACGGCGGGAGACCTTCCTGTAAAAGCCATCCGACCAACGAACTTGCTGCTGAATGAGAAGTTCTAGAGTGAACTAATTTCCAAATTTGAAGCTACAAGGACTCAGTGTTTTATATAATCATATAAGTCAACGACCTACGCATTTAATTTATTATTTTTGTTGTATTCTACATATTCAGGATTTCAAAATAAAACTTTTGATTAATTTTGCATGGTAGAGAGAATTATTCCTCACAGCTACCGTTCAATTAGATTGATCGAGGAGCAAATTCTTAACAGCTGGTGGCAGCGGAAGATCATGTTGACCAGATGATGCGTAGAACAATAGGGGTCCTCAAAGAACATTTGTGAAGTGCAACGTTAATAGTGACAAGCATTGTGGTGATTAAAACTTGTTATCAAGTGCTATTAGTGGTGACAACGTCAAGGATTATTGGAAAGAAACATTTCTTAGAACTGACTGCCTTGTGTTTAGACTGTGTATCTTGGGTCAAGCTAGAAAAACATTTCTGTGTGGATTACAAACCTCTGGAGCTAAAGGATTATCGTAGTGACGACGTTGATTGACAGTGCCTTCTTTTCGGAACAGCTGGGTGGACGACAACGGATCCTGTCTTCATAGGGGTGAGCTAACAAATTCTTTTATCTCAGTGGCATTCTGTTGAGTTTAATTTCCTTTTGCCTTAAGCTGGCTATTGTGTGTCAGTGGTTTATTGTGTGTGACACGAGAAATATCTCAGTAGATTTCAATGATAAAGGGCAGTTATTTTTATTTTTTTTCCTCTCAAAGGAAAAGTAATAATAAAGGATAGTCTTTCTGTTATTGGCATGTAAAAAAAAAGAGAAATGTTAATATTTTTTACTGTCAGGAAAATTTTAAGTGCGTTTATTCTGTTAATAACAAGTTTTGTTTAAGAAAATTTTGCTTGAGCTGTATTTAAAATTTGATATTTTAATTTTCTGGTTTTCTTTCGGGAAAATGTATTTGTCGTGATCTGGCAAAGACGTTTAATATGTGAAAATTTTGCGAGATGATGGGTTGCAGAAGTGAAACATAGTGCCATTTTTTTTAATACAAGTTATAAAAAGGGGAAATTATATTTCTAACTGTTTTGTAAATGTATAACTGAATTATATTTTTTGTGTATGTATGTATTTATTCTGTTTTAAATTTTGATCTGATATCCATGTAAATTAGGTTTTGGGGTTAATTTTTCAAAAATGTCAGAGTGGAAAAATTTTAAAAATGTAGATTTGCGAATCCTGGCGGGTGAATTAGATGTTCAAATAGATGAGAGCGACACGATTGCAAAAATAGTTAGTAAAATAGAAGCGGCTGAAGATTTTGATAGAGATTTTGCATTGGCACAAGCCAAAAATATACTGCAAGATCGGGAAGCGCTTATAGCGGAGGAAAAGGAAAGAAAGAGATTAGAAAGGGAGGATCGAGACAAAGACAGGACTTATGAACTCGAAAAGTTAAAATTATCGCAAGAAGCAGAGACGCGTAGCCTAACATCAAATCATGGTGCAGAGAAAAGCAATAAATTGCCCTTAAAATCCTTAATACATCGTTTCGATGAGAGTCGATCAGAAATATCTTTATTCTTAAATTTGTTTGAGAGGCAGGCAAAAAAATGTAATTTAGAAGATGATGAATTAGTGACAAATTTATTAGCGCTTCTACCGGTAAATGTGGCAGAATTAATCCTTAGAGAGCCATCACATTTGATTGATAATTATGATTATGTGAAAGGTAAATTATTAGAAAGGTACAAATTAAATGCAGAATCGTATAGACTAAAATTTAATCAACACCAGAGGAATCCAAATAATCCGTGGCGTGATTTAATTTTCGAATTGAATAGCTATCTGGAGGGGTGGTTAAATTCTTTAAAAATTACTAATTTTGAGGAATTAAGGAAGCTTTTGATCACTGATCAAATTAAAAAAAGAGCCCCTCAAGAATTAAAGGATCATCTGATTGATGCCTGGTCAAATTTCACTGACCCAGAAGTTTTAGTGAAACGCTTAGATGAATTAGAGGTTGTGAAAAATTCCCAAAGGAAAACAGGAAATTCGAGAAATTTTTTTGATAAGAAATTTGAGAAAAATAGCTCGGGGATGGAGAATAAAAGTGCAGATAAAAGTTTCAATTGGAGGGACAAGAATATAGTGACAGATAGGGATCGTGTTTTCGAAAAAAGGAGGGTAAACAGGTGTTTCCTTTGTGATTCCACAACTCACCTTCGAGCCAATTGTCCGCAGTTAAAAAAGAAGGAGAAAGACACCGCTAAAGTAAATCATGTGAGTAAAACGTCGGATTATGAAGAAGGGTTCAAACCTTATCTTAGTAGAGCGAAAATAACTGGGCGTGATATTGTCACTCTAAGAGATACGGGTACCAATTACGATTTGTGTGGTGAGGAACACGTAAAAAAGGAACAATTGACCGGAGATTATATCTTCGTGAAACAGCCCTTGGATTCTAAAATCCGCTGTTTACCTGTCGCTCACATAGAGATAGATTTTGATGGATTGGGTTCCCTAAAAACGGAAGTTGGGGTTGTAGACAAAGAAGCAGACTTGCATTATTATCTCTTAGGGAATAAAACGCAAAAGATAATTGAATTAGCCCGAAAAAAGGTTAATGCAGTGAATGCGGTAATGACGAGATCGCAGGCGAAGAGAGACACTGTTAGTTTGATGGACGGGCCTAGTGTAAATACGAGTTGCGAAAGGGGAGAGGGGAAGCAGGTCGTGGATTTAGAATGTGAATCGGACGAGTTTGCAGAACAATGCGAACAGGAGTTAGAGCAGCTAACGGAAAATGAAACCTCGGAAAGTGTATTGTTACCTGCTGATTTAAATGACAAGTTCGGAAATTTAGCACGGATTAGTCGTGAGGAATTTAAAAAAGAACAGGATGTTGATCCTTCGTTAAAAGAAGTTAGGGAAAAAGCGAGAGCCAAGAAATCTCACTATGAAATTATGAATGACTTGGTGTTTAGGAAAACTTTTGACAATCGTGGTGGGGAGAGATTGCAGTTAGTGGTGCCTTCGAAATTCAGATTAGACGTTTTAGGAGCCTGTCATGGGGGGATTTCATCGCACTTTGGTGAAATGAAAACAAAGGATAAGGTTTTGCGTCATTACTTTTGGCCGAATGCAATAAAACACATAGAGAATTTTGTCAAAACATGTGATTCATGTCAGAGGATTGGAAAACCTAGGGAAATAGGGAAAGCTCCGCTCAGACGTGTGCCGATTATTGGAGAGGTTTTTTCGAAGTTATCAGCTGACATTGTGGGTCCCTTACCGAAGTCTGAAAAAGGGAATAGGTATATTTTAACAGTTATTTGTGTGGCGTCCAGGTATCCGGAGGCTGTTGCGATATCTAATGTCCGATCGGAAACTATAATTGAAGCATTAATGTGGGTATTTAGCAGGTTAGGATATCCCAGAGAGTTACAAACAGATCTCGGAAGATATTTTGTAAGCGAGTTAACAACCGCATTCTTAAAGAAATTTGGAGTTAAGTTAACTCACTCGTCGGTTTGTCGACCACAAAGTAATTTGGTTGAGCGATGGCATCGCTCAGTGAAAAGATTATTGAAAGTTTTGTGTGTTGAAAATGGCGCAAGTTGGGAGGGAAATTTGCCGTATGCGTTATTAGCCTTGCGGACGGCAACTCATGATTCTACGGGTTTTTCTCCTGCAGAGTTAGTACATGGAAAGAATTTACGAACTCCCGAATCATTGCTCTTTGAAAAGTGGACGGGAGGAGAGGAAGAGAATGAGTTAGTTACTGAATATGTATTTAATTTGGTTAATAGGCTAAAACACTGTCAGGAACTAGCAGTGGAAAATATGACCGAATCTCGTGAAAAAAGAAATTTGTGGTATGACAAAACGGCGGTAGAACGGAAATTTAAGGTGGGTGACGAAGTGTTGGTTCTAGCTACCAACAAAAAGAACAAATTATCGGTATCGCAATAGGTCCAGGAAAAATTCAGTCCAAAATCTCAGAGACAAATTATATTGTGAATGTTCCAGGTAGGCGCGAAAAGGCTCAAATATATCACGTCAATCTCTTAAAACCATATTTGAAAAGAATTGAGTTAGTGAATTTTGTGGCGCAAGAGATAGATGAGGGCGAGGAAAATCAAGATTTGGACATAGCATTTCCAGAAGCGGGGGCTGAGATTTATGATTTTGAAAATGTTATTAAAGACAGCAATTTGAGTACTAGATGTACGTCGGGGCAGATAGAGCAATTGAGAAATTTATTAGATAAATTTAAAACTTTATTTTCTAATGATCAGGGGCGCACTGACTTAATGGAGCATGACGTGGAACTATTAGAATATAAACCTGTAAAGATAAAACCTTACAGATCTTCGCCTAGACAAACTGAAATTTTGAGGAAAGAAATCAAAAGAATGTTAGAGTTAAATATAATCGTTGAAGGGGAGTCAGATTTCGCCTCTCCGATGATTCTGGTAGAGGCCCCTGGGAAAGACGCTCGTCCTTGTACAGATTACCGAAAGTTAAATGAGATCACCCGGGCCGAGTTTTTTCCCTTACCAAACATAGAGGATAGGGTAGAGAGAGTTGCTAGCGCGAAGTATATAACAGTTTTGGATCTCACGAAAGGATATTGGCAAATTCCATTGACAGCTAGGGCGCAAAGGTTGGTCGCATTTGTAACCAGTTTCGGTTCTTATATACCCCTGGTCATGCCATTTGGAATGTTAAACGCGTCCTATAGATTTTCGAAATTTATGGATAAAATGTTAAGAGGTTTAGAGGAATTTTGTTTACCTTACCTTGATGACATGGCCGTATTCTCGGAAACTTGGGAGGATCATTTGCAGCACCTAGAAAAAGTGCTCATGAGAGTAGAAGAAGCTAAGGTAAAGATTAAATTAGCTAAGTGCAAGTTTGCACAAAAAACGGTCAAATATCTGAGGCATGTGGTAGGCGACGGGAGACGTTCCCCGGCAGAAACTAAAATTCGTGCTATTTTAGATTTACCAACCCCTAAAAACAAAACTGAGATACGTCGATGCTTGGGTATGGCGGGTTACTACTCAAGGTACATAAAAGATTATGCAGTTATGGTGGAACCATTAACGCGCGCGCTTAAAGGCAAAAATAAAAGGGAAAAGGTAACATGGAGCAACGAAATGGAAAAGGCTTTTCAACTGTTGAAAACGAAACTTACGGAAGAACCCATTTTGTACGCTCCCAATTATTCTAAGGAATTTATCATACAAACGGATGCTTCTGAAAAGGGTATTGGGGTTATTTTAGCACAACGTGAGGGTTCAGAGGAACATCCCATAATTTACTTAAGTCGGAAATTTTCGGAAACAGAAAAAAGTTTTTGTGCGACGGAGAAGGAATGTGCAGCTATTATCTTTGCAATCAAGAAATTGCGTCACTATGTTGACGGCCAACTCTTTGCTATAGAAACCGATCACAATCCTTTAGTTTTTATTAAACGAAATTCTGGGAATAATCCAAGGCTTTTACGATGGGCTCTCACACTGCAACCCTATCATTATGCAATAAAGCATAGACCAGGACGAGATATTGCACATGTTGATTATTTAAGTCGTGCGGAATAAACTCGTTAAATACTAAAAGCTAAAAGTACTATTGTACGAAAAAAATAATAATTTCATTTGTTTATACTTTGTAAGCCAAGAAATAGTTGTTTTATTCTAAATTTTTCATTTGGTAATTCTTGATCTTGTTATGTATATATATATGTATATTTTTTTTAGTGTAATGTATCAGAGCGCGCATTGATAATTGTATTTATTGCATCTGCCACTCTGAGATATTGGAATTTGTTGCGTTCATCCACTGGTCATAAGATTCTTCATTCAAGCCTGAAGAATCGTCTTTTAGAGGGGGGTGTTGTAAAGAAATGAACTTCTATGTTTTCAGATGATGGGGGAAGAAGTCTTCCTAAAGAATAATTGAATACACCCAGGTGCATAGAAAGACTAGTAGACATTTTTCTCACGCTCTAGGACATTGTAAGTGATGATGGATTAGCACTTAGGACGTAGCACGCCCTGATAAAGGATATGAGATACATCTAAGGGTTCGGAGTATAGACCACCCTGTTTAGGTCTCACAAAGGAATTCGCTAATGCCTAAAGGCATTGACAGAGATGGATGTTGAAAGTATTCTCACGGTGTCCGAGAGAGTGACCATTTTTTTCGGAGGAAAATAGAGGAGGGGATCAGTTTGGATTCGGAAACTGGGGTGTGCGTTTGGCTCGCACGAACGAGGGAAAAAGAGATTTTTTCCCGGGCTGAAGGCACGAGAGGTGCCGAGTAAAATTGAGCGAAGCGCTCGGAACTTGTATAGGACGGCGGGAGACCTTCCTGTAAAAGCCATCCGACCAACGAACTTGCTGCTGAATGAGAAGTTCTAGAGTGAACTAATTTCCAAATTTGAAGCTACAAGGACTCAGTGTTTTATATAATCATATAAGTCAACGACCTACGCATTTAATTTATTATTTTTGTTGTATTCTACATATTCAAGATTTCAAAATAAAACTTTTGATTAATTTTGCATGGTAGAGAGAATTATTCCTCACAGCTACCGTTCAATTAGATTGATCGAGGAGCAAATTCTTAACAACACTAATAGAATCACACAGCTCCCAATTTGTACGGTTTTGTTACCTCTAAAATTCAATACAAACTTTTGCCATATTTAATCGTTGACAATTGTCAGATTTCGGCGATTGAATTAGGCAAAATTTACCGGTAAGTTTTAGTGATAAGAAAAAATCTTAGAAATTGGTATCTATGCAGTAGCGTAATGTTGGGGGGAGGGGAGGAAGGGGGCAGAAAAATTAACATTCAACAAACAAAAAACTATCAAGGGTTTTTTAAAGTAAGCAATTTAATTCCCCGTTTTTCTTAAAAGTAACGGAAATGTACATCAAAGAAATGTTACTAGCACCATAAAAATTAATGAATTAAGTGAAAATTTATATTTCATCTCCTTAGTTTGTGACGATTTGTATAAATCCGGTTTATTCGAGTTTTTTACTTGTCTGAGGTGGGCTTCGTCCATATTAACTTGTGTAATCGAGGCTGCGTTGAGTGACAGTTAATGGCATATTTATAGTCATCTTGACAGAAATTTCGGAGGAGTATCAAACCCTGGTGATCCCCCCCCCCCATTGGCTACGGCCTTGAGGTGACCTCCTGTAAATTTAACGAATTACCTTTAACTTTAACACGATATTTAATTTGCGGATGAAATCCCCACAGACACTAAAGTTAACCAGTTACCTTTAACACTAATGCGATTTTTAAATTAAGGTTGTAGTGAGTAAACGTAAGCTGATGGCGAAAAAGTAGATTAATATTCGAAAAAGTTGGTAGCTAGGGTATAAGAAACTTTTTTAGTAGATTATAAAGTAGCCATAGGACCTTGAAACTATGTTAAAGAAAACTTCAAGAGAATCGTATCATTTTTAAAGAAGCTGCACCTAGGGCCCCAAGAAGGCAATTAATATTGAAAATAGGTGGTAGCTAAAGTCTGAGAATTTTTTTTATTTCATGTAGTAGCTGGAGGAACTTAGAAGTTTAAAAAAAAAACTAGTGAATATGACCATTTTTAAGGGAGCTATAATACGGGGACCAAAAGGAGCCAACTGATAGTTGAGAGCAGGGCCCTAAGATGAAAACATGTTAAAAGGTCTAGTATCTTTAGATCTTCAATTAATCGAAAATAAGCATAATGCATAGCTGCCAACTTTTACGCTTTTTTGCTACCACTAAAATTTAGCAGAGACTTTCGTATTGTTTAATCGTGAGATTTCGATGATTAAAGAAGGCAATATTTAATATAAAATTTTAGTGGTAGGAAGAAAGCGTAAACGTTGGCAGCTATGATAATATATGAATTAATCATTAGACTATAATTTTAAAGAAATGGATTAACATGTTTTTAAAAAGGCCCCTAAGGCCCCAATAAAAATATGAAGGTGTTTCCAATGGTAGAGGAGTACAAGACTCAACTTTAAAATTATGCATTGAGAGGATGACACAATTAGAGGGGGGGGAGGGGTTGGAAAATGCATGGCGCACAAAAAGTTCAAGGAGCCCCGACCGGGCCCTGTAGGGGGCCACAATCTTAGCTGGAATTTGGAAAATTGGGAATAACTAAATGGAAAGGGGGCCCCCAAAACGAAGATCGGATTATAAGGGAGCAATTTATTAACAATTTATAGCACAAAAACTTCATGGTGCCCTATACTGGGCCGCTGGAGGGCTAGGGTCTGCACTGGTATGTAGTTGGGAAAAAAGAAATTTTTAGTAGTTTTTAACACTAGAAACGCTAGAACAATGTTAACCCTTTCCGGCACGGAATAATTCTGTTTAGAAACTGATGAACGGATTGAATGACACCAGAATTTATAAACGAATTTAGTAGAAAATACTAACTTGCTTGTTTTCCGGGGCGTTATAAAAGGAAAATATTATTTAAAGTTGCAAGCAAATCGGGTAATTTTTAAAGAAGCTGCAGCAAGGGCCGAAGAAGGCGATTAATATTCAAAATTCGTGGTAGCTGAAATCTGATATTTTTTTTCGTTCATATAGCAGCTGGAGGACCCAAGAAGATGTTAGAAAAAATAGCTAATGAATCGGACCATTTTTAACCCCCCTAATTCCCACTACAAGAAATTGCTACCGAAAAAATAATTTTTTTGTCTTATTTATGCCGTTGTGAGTCAACTAAAAAAAAATATGAAAAAAATGAGATTTATTGTATTTTTAATTATTTCTGTATGGTATCATATATGCTACTATGGGTAGATTAGGATGATATATGTAGGGTTTTACCATATTTTAAAAGTATTTTTTTTTTGTGAAAATATTTATATTTTTACATGTGGTACGACCTAAAACAATTTCTTTCTTTGTTTATATCTCTCTATATACATATATCCAATTTTTTTCATTTAATTTATTTTTCTACCATTTATTCAATTTTGTACAATAATAATGATAAAAAAAACCTCATTTTACTTTTTGATTTTGTGTGCAATTATATATATCAAACACTAATGTTATATGTAGCGACAAAAAAATGTTATTTTTTGCCAATGGCAAAGAGTGGTTTGTTTATCTAATACATATAAAAAATGAAATTTTGTAACAGTGTCCATCTTTCTAAATATATACACAATTACGAAGCTAGAAACATGCAATTTTACATACAGTTGTTTTAAAATATTGCGGATACAAGAAAAAAAGAACAATCCGGATTCAAAATAAATTATAATCAGGGCTCGAAATGTACCGGAGCAAACCGGAACGATGTTCCGGTTCGTGAAATTGTGCCAAATATTGTTCCGCCTCGTGAAATTATAGAAAATAGTGTTCCAGTTCGTGGAATTATTAAACAATATTATTACAGTTTCACACATATAGCTTACTATGCTCCTTGTAACGTTTTTTTCTAATTATTTAGAATCTTGAAAATGCATTTCCTAAAAATTGGTTTTTCTGCGGTTAACTATAAATTTGCTACACAGTAAAGTCCGAATGATCAGAGTTAATATGGACCAAGCTCAACTCGGATAAGCAAAAAACTCCTATGAACCAGATCTACACAAATCGCCACACACTGAGGAGAAGAAATATAAATTTTCACTTAATTCATTCATTTTTATGGTACTAGTGACATTTCTTTGATACACATTTCCGTTACTTTTAAGAAGTACGGGGAATGAAATTGTTTATTTGAAAAAGCCCTTGATAGTTTTTTGTTTGTTGAATGTCAATTTTGCTGCCCTTTTTTTTTTTTTTTTTGCTGCAGTATTACGCTACTGAATAGCTACCAATTTCTAAAAATTTTTTCTTACCACTAAAACTTACCGGTAAATTTTGCCTAATTCAATCGCCGAAATCTAACAATTGTCAACGATTAAATATGGCAAAAGTTTGTATTGAATTTTAGAGGTAACAAAATCGTACAAATTGGCAGCTATATCATTCTATTAGTGTCATAAAAATTGCAGGTGTAGCCTCTTCTTTCTGCTCAAAGTATTAAATAGTTTTTTTCAGTCGAACTTATACCTTTGGAATGGATCATTTTCTTCTGAGGGACTGATGGCTTCCATTATTATGAAACAGCCATTATAAATGAATTGTTAGGTGAAGATGAAAGAGCAGTCGTGGAAAAAAAATTATGGCCATTTTTTTTTTCATTCTGACCAGAAAATCAGAGTTCTAGCATTTTACGACTGCTCTTTCATCGTCACCTAACAATTCATTTATAATGGCTGTTTCATAATAATGGAAGCCATCAGTCCATCAGAAGAAAATAAATCGGTTAAGCGGGACTCAGATAATCGGAACATTACAAAAAAAAAAAAAAACTGGTTGATAATGATTTTGAAATAGCGTTCCGGTTCGTGGATTTTTCGTATAAGGCGAGAATTTTTGGGCATTAGTTTTTGGCTCTAAAGTGGGAGGATCGGCTTATACACGAGTCTAAAAAATTTTCCAAAATTGATATTCTAAAATAAACATATGGTATATATAAAAAAATATAAAAACTTACAAATTTCTAAAAATACTTAAATACCCCACTCTTTTACAATGCAAAAGTCACCAACTTTCATTTACTATCGAAGTTATTATCACAATTTTCAAGCAACTCTTTAAAATCGCTTTATTTCATTGGTACACCAGGATGAATCTCGTTAGTGAATGATTCATCATCACCTTCAACATCAGCTTCTTCAAAAGATGACAATTTTGCCCCCATGTGCAGCTTTCATTACTTTTGGAAGAGTATTTGAAATTTCGTCTTTTTTCTTTCTCCGCTCTCGCACTTGTTCTTCATTGAGTGTGAAATCACGAGCAGTTACTTACTGCGTTATTCGACTGCTTAGAAAAATTAATGACTTTTAATTTAAAAGTTGCTTTATAAACAGTGCGTTTTTGTCCAGCCGTCTTTTCTTAAGCCAAAGTAACAGTTAGCAGTCACATGAGGTAGAGAAAGCTTTTCCAATTTACAAAAATAAGAAGTTTGGTTTTTATGAACGACCAAACCATAACAGGATGAGCAGGACCCAATTAAACAGATTTGGCAGCGTGCCAAGACAGAATAGGAACTATCAATTTCAGAAAGTTCATTTTTTTCTATTAGCTATGTACAAAAAAATAGGTGAATTGTTCAGCACCTTTTTTTAATCCTTTGAGGGGCAAGCAATTGTATTTGTGTAATGCTGAATTCCCACCGGAAGTTTGGAAAAATTTTATTTCTAAATAAGGATAAAAAAATTTTCAACTATTTTCCCTCAAAGTTACAAAAGTGAAACTTAATTAAACTTAGGTGGGATATAATATATCCCACTATAAAATATCCCACCGCCCCTCAAGGGGTTAACATCGGCTTATATACGGGTTTCCGATTTTGGACGATTTTTCCCTAAAAAGTCATATACTCTGCTTATATACGGTCTTATACACGAAATTTACGGTAATAAAAGAAAAATTAACAGCCATTTCCTAAAAGATTTACTTTTTTTTCGACAAAAATTCAAAATGCACAATAACCCCTTCAGGGGCGGTGGGATATATTGTATCCCACCTACGATTAATGAAGATTTGCACCAGAAAAATTTGATTAAATTTTACTTTTCTAAAAAAGACGTAAAATTGCTTTTTCTATTTTCGCAATAAAATTTTTGAAAGATTCCGGTGTCAATTCAAGATTACAGAAACACAATTTCTTGCCCCTGAAAGGGTTAAACACAGCAATTTTAAAAATGTAATAAACTACAGCCCAGTTGATTTGCGCGAGATCAGTTAGTATAATATACAGGGTGTTCCGTTAAAGGGGTCCAATATTAATAGGGGTGATAGAGGAGATCACACGGAGCATAAATCAGTATATAATGCCTGGCCGGATCTCAATAATTTTCAAGTTACAGCAAATAGAATGAAAAATCGGAAATTTGTAAAAAAACCCTCATTGCTAAACTATCGATAATGCTATATAAACACGAAGCACATATTTAGAAAGCGCAGAAAAAATCCTACGAAATGACATAAGTTGTTTTAGAATATTGAGAATTAATGGCAAGTTACAAGCTCTGAAACAGTGAAAAAATACAAAATCAAATATTTAGCAAAATAGTTAATCGTTAATTCCAAAAATGCAACTCTACCTACATCAAGGAAAATGTTATAAATTTTGGTCCATTCCGAAAGCTTTCGAAGAAGCTGACAATAAACCATATCAGTTTAATTGTATGGGAGAAATCAAGCAGTTCCCTAGTTACAACTCTGTACTGTTGCACGCTCGGAAAGGGCGAAACTCCGCCCATGACGATTGTAAACACCCCGTTTTAATATCTTTCAATTATACATTTCTGATCAACCTCTATCAATACCCTTTCATTATTCAGTCTGGTCAAGTGAATGACATATTGTGCAGCTCTCGCCTTGTCTTAAAGCAAACTCCGTGACTGCTGCGTTTCCTCCATGAACATTCAGGATGATGAAGAAGAAGTACTTTTTATGCAAATTTTCTATGTGTATAGGAAGAAAAGTGTAATAAAACAGCAGTCATCAGTGGGCGTTATGTTAAAGGGAGGCTGTTGTAAGTGGGATTGTAGTAAGTTGATGTATAATAATTATGGCGGAATACTGTAACGAAGAATATGCGGACATGCATCTGATGTACGGGCAAGCTCATGGAAATGCATGTCTAGCACAGCGCATGTACCGTGAGCAATTTCCAAGGAGACGTTGCCCAAGTTCGAAACTCTTCATAAAAATCGATAGACGATTACGGGAGACTGGATCGTTTAATACAGCAAGCATTGATGCAGGGAAACCTCGACATGTACGAACACCTGCAATGGAAGAAGATGTACTGAATATTTTTAAAGATAACCCCTCCACGAGTACACGAGCTGCTGCGTCTGAAGTCGGTGTTTCTCACCAAAGTGTGTGGCGTGTTCTGCGTGCAGAAAACATGCACCCTTTCATGTGCAGCGGGTACAACTGTTATCAGTAACAGATTGTGCTCAGCGGACAGAATTCGTACGCTGGTTGCTTAATGTAACAGAAAATAATCCACAATTTCTGGAAAATATTTTATTTACTGATGAAGCAACATTTACGAGAGAGGGCGTGGTAAACACGCACAATATGCACACATGGTCATATAAAAATCCGCACACTGTTTTCCCGTCGAACGCACAACAAAAGTTCAGTGTGAACATATGGGCAGGTGTCCTCGGCGATTATCTCATAGGACCATATTTACTCCCAGATGTACTCAATGGCAGTACGTACTTGGTTTTCCTACGGGATATCTTACCGCAGTTACTGCAAAATGTGCCAGCAACATTGCGCCACAATATGTGGTTTATGCACGATGGCGCACCGGCACATTTTTTCATAGGTGTTCGCAATCACCTCAATTCAACATATCCTGGGAAATGGATTGGACGCAGTGGACCTGTTTCTTGGACTGCACGCTCTCCAGACCTCAATCCGTTAGACTTTTTTGTTTGGGGACACCTTAAATCGCTGGTGTATGAAACGCCTGTGGATACACCGGAGGATTTACTAGCGCGAGTCGTTGTCGCTGCAGGAGACATTCCCAACTCCGTCGGAGTTTTTCGGCGTGTTCGCCAATCTTTACGACGTCGCTGTCGGCTGTGCGATTCTGTTAATGGGCGCAACTTCGAACACCTATTATAATAATGTCCGTTCGTCTGCCTTCCGACATTGAACTGTGCAGCGCAGGCCAGAAGACTATGCTTCACATATGTCATAAAGTACGTGGAATGTAATTCTTTATTTGTCATTTTTCTTTTATTTTCAACACTTTTTGGCACAGTATTTTGTAAGTCACAGACTGTGGTGTACTCAAATTGTAAATTACAAAGTTTGTATGAATTAATTTAAAATTTAGTGTCTTTTTTAAATTTATAATTAATAAAATTATTATGCTATTTGTTATTATTATTTCCTATCATAAATTATGATGCACATATACATACAATAATTGTCCATGTAAAACATGTACTGAAACTTCTTGCATAGTTACAAATCGCAATATTTTTAATTATTTCCGAATTTTCACCACCAGTTTAATTTTAAAGAATTTAACTTAAGCTTTATATCAATAAAAGAGCACTTTAAAATGTAGACTATTATTGTAAAGTTATTTTGGTTCATTCAACTCTTGAATAATTAAAAATGTTGCATCTCAGAAGAAGCATGATCGAAAATGTATAGTTGAGAGTAATTAAAAAGGCGGTGTTTCCAATCGTGATGGGCGGAGTTTAACCTTTGCTAGTGTCAAAGAAAGCGGAGTTGTAACTAAGAAACTGATTAATTTCTCTCACACAATTAAACCGATATGGTTCATTGTAAGCTTTTTCGAAAGTTTTCGGAATGGACCAAATTTTACTACATTTTCCTTGTTGTAGCTAGAGTTGTCTTTTTGGAATTAACGATTAACTATTTTGATGTATATTGGATTTAGTACTTTTTTCACTGTTTCAGGGCTTGTAACTCGTCAATAAATATTGCTATTTTAATACAATTGATGTCATTTTGTAGGTTTTTTTCTGCTCTTTCTAAATATGTGCTTCGTTTTTATGTAGCATTATCGATAGTTTTGCAATGAGGGTTCTTTTACAATTTTCCGAATTTTCATTCTATTTGCTGTAACTTGAAAACTATTGAGATCCGACCAGGCTTTATATACTGATTTATGCTCCATGTGATCTCCTCTATTACCCCTATTAATATTGGACCCCTTTAACGGAACACCCTGTATAGCACAAACATGCATGTAGCACACGTAGCACAAACATACAAAATATAATATATTTGAGTGATACAGCTCAATAGAAAACGTTTTATACTTAGAATTTTTTTAACTTAGAATTTATCTTTATATTTGTACTTAGAAATATAAAGTTCAAAATATTAGTTCCGGATTTACTTCATAATTTTCTCTATTTATATATTAAAAAGGAATTTCAATATTTTGTTCAAAAATGTAAAAACAAATGTAATTTCATTTTATTGTACATGGAAATTATAAATTTCAAGTAATTCATTTCGGATTTATTTAATAACATGAGCATGTGAATTAAAAGTAAAACAAGTATCTTAATTACAAAGCTTACACTAAGAAGTACAAATTTCCTTTGAAAATAATATGTTAGCAAAAATGCTACCATGGGCTCATGATCACTAATGCCCGTGGTAGCAGAGCTGCTACCTTGATTTTAATTACTCATTTTATCATAAAAAACAAACTTATCTTGAACTTTTTTGTGCAGAGAATAGAAATAACTCTTTTTATACCTATATATCATATGTATTTAGTTTCATTTCAATAAAATATTTGAAAAACTTACTACTTTAAATGTTGTTTTGTCTGTTTGTCAGAAGTTAGACATGTTACTTCAAACTACTTTTTTTTTCTTATTTAATGCTCCATTTGCATTCAAAATTCATAACTAATATTACATAAAGGTGCAATTATTACTGGAATGATTTAAAATATACATTATTTATGAAATTTTGTGCTAAAAATTAAAGCTGAACATGTGGTAGCAGAAATGCTACCATGGGCATTAGAGG
Organism: Maratus speciosus; assembly: GCA_963932465.1. NCBI lineage: Eukaryota > Metazoa > Arthropoda > Arachnida > Araneae > Salticidae > Maratus > Maratus speciosus. The sequence goes on from OZ010787.1 coordinate 56,268,003, forward strand.
GTTAAGGGAGCTATAATAGAGGGACAAAAATGGGCCTACTGATAGTTGACAGCAGGACCCTAAGATGAAAACGTGTTAAAAGGGCTTAGTATTTAACGCTTTATATCTCCAGTTTGTCGAAAATAAATCGTCGAGGATAAGAACTAATCATTAGAATAAAATTTTAAAGAAATGCGCGAAAAACGGGGAATGTGAAAAATATGAGGGTGTTGGTCAGGGAGAGGAGTCCAATACTCAACTTTAAAGTTATTCATTGAGAGGGTGACAAAATTAGGGGGTGAAAAGGGCATAGCGCACAAAAAGTTCAAGGGGCCCCGGAACGGGCCCTAGAGGGCCAGAGTCTTAACTGGGATTTAGAAAAGGGGGAATAACTAAACGGAAAAAGGGCCTCCAAAAACTAAGATTTGATTAAAATGTGTAATTTATTAACAATTTAGAGCACAAAAACTTCAAGTGGCCCTGTACCGGGGCTCAGAGGAGCAGGATCATAACTGGAATGTAGGAATGGAGAAATAACTGCACCCTACAAAACATAATAGATATAACTTCTTTTAGGTGCTTCATAATTATATAAATACATAGCACCTATAGTCGTCGTCTGGTCCGTCCGTCCGTCTGTCTGTCTGTCCGGATATAACAGCGCAAAAACTACCCAAGTGAATGGTTGGAAATTTTAAATAATTTTTGCGTAATTTTATCGAGTCATTTCAAATGTTATGAAAATCGGATGTATAGTTCAATTACAGGGACAGTCAAAAGTATTACATTACATTACGGTCAATGGGAAAAAATTGTTTCAAGTACATTTTAATGATGTTACACCCTTTCAAAAATAATGAAATTCCTATGCACTTATGAAGTGCACTAAAATATACATTCTGTACAATATGCGGAGCAAAGAATGTTTAATATTCATTTACAGGGCCACACAATTTATTCCGGTACATATGGGTATAGGGGAAAACATTGTTTGCGGCGTATTTTAATTATATTAAACTATTTCACACATAATGAAATTGATATACGTTGCTGATGTTTATTGATGTTATTGATGATTTATATTGTACTACAAGTTATTTCTTGTATAATAGAAACTGTATAGTATTTACAGGGACACACAAAAGATTTCGTATACTATACTGTACCCGAAATACTGTATATTAGCGATAATTGCTGGGAGTGCATTTTTAGTTGTGATATGAATTTTTAAGTTTAACTAAATTTTTGCATATTACGTTGTGTTTATATATACTGTAGATCATAAACAAGGCTACACAAAAGAACTTCACAGGGTTACTGGCGAAAATAGCTTAAAGATCGTTTTTAAATGAGGTATGCATTTTTACGCTGAGCTACATTTAGCATATTAAGATATGTTTGTAGAATATAAATAAAATGACATACAGGGCCATGCAAAGAATTAGATACATGGCCGTCTATGGATGATAATCTCTGGAAGTGTGATCTTACTAGTTTTAAGCGTGTTTTAGTCTTAACTAAATTTTAGCTAAATATGGGTATGTATATAAAGATAATAGGTAAAATACAGGGCTATACAAAAATATTCAAGTATGCTTCCGTCTATTGGTATAAATTTCTGAAAGTCAAATTTCAACTTATTATGCGTTTTTAAGACTTCGCAACATAGTTGAAAGTGTTTATGAATTTGGTTTGTCTGGCTGTCTGTCCGAACTCTAACTTGCGTTAATATAGTTCAATTGCTCTGAAATTGATATACGTCAATGAGATTTAATATGCCATGTTCGGTATTGAAAATGAAGTAAGTATGTAGCGTTCATAGTTTATTTATAGAGACACTCAAAAGTATTCCATTCCATTATAGTCTATGGGGAAATGTCGTAATTATATTAATACGGAGCTCCTATATCGTCGTGTGGTCCACCCGTCTCTCCGTCCGTCAGCCCGCATATAATAGCACAAAAACTGTACAACCGAATGGTTTGAAATTTAATATATGTAATGGTAGCAGAATTTTGTCGAGTCATTTCAAATTTTATGAAAATCAAATTTAAACTTAAAAAGGTATTAATGAAAGTTTTCTTCATTCTATGAAATCCTATTGTACGTAATTAATTCAGTGGTATCCCATGATAGGTAATGATTCTAGTTTGCCATGGTGAATACGTCCTATTTAAGATAAAGTCATATTATTTCCATATTACTGAATTTAATAAATATAATCGTAATAAATTTTGTAGTCATTCATTTCTGCATATGAGTGCTACAGCCATTGAACCAAGATCTGAATATTTATAAAACTAGTTATAGTACGACCGCACGTCATTTTCCACGTTTCACATACAATTTCCAACTTGTTATGATTGCATTTAGAACAACAATTTAATGAAAGCATATTAATGAAACAAAATGGTTATTTTCAAATAAATTTAACAATTAAGATATCAGTAATTAATGAAATATTTGAGAATTCCTTGTTTAAATTAATTATTGTCATTATTACAATATCAATATTTTAATTACTTTAGATAGACGAGATTTAAAATATTAACTGTCAGGGAATTACAGTTATCAAATCATTTAGTTAATGGGGGAGGGGGTAGAAAAGTTAGTTAAATTTTCTTTTGAATAAACCGTTTTGTAGTTTAGTGCACGCAATCGTATATTTCCTATTACTTTTAACATTTAAACTGCCCGAAACTACTTTATATATTACTTGTAATAATTTGTATTACGAATATGAACTAGATGAAACTGCATGAATGATTTCAAAATAAAACTGCCGAACAGACGTTTATGACTACTGATCTGCAGATTTACTAGTTTTATTACTAGATTACTACTGTAAATTTAATATTATAGTATTTCTTTATGTACAGAGTAGTTTTGTCAGAGATGAATGTTCAAGCATTTAAGACAGAAAAAAATATATTTTTAACAACTTGTGTAACTTTAAAAATTGCATTTATTTAAATGGGAGAGGGCTTGAACCCCATGAGCCCCTCCTTTCCCTATACCCTTTAAGAACATTTTATGCTTCCAGGTGGATTTGATTGACGTCCAGATTAAAAAGTATGCAAGGCAGAGTCATAAAAAATATTTTCATTACAACATTAAAATATTTATTAATCACATGAAATTAATTAAAAGCAGCTATTTATAAAAATTTTGTTCTTATCACATTCTGGTAAGTGCAATTTTAAAAATTAAATTTAATTACTTACCTTTTCAGTTAAATCAAAAAATTTTATGCACTGTGAAAATTACTGAAATTACACTTTTAGTAATGTCCACATGGAGTGTCCATTACTGGAAGTTGACTAAGTCAGCATTCCAGTAATGGACATCCGTCTTAACCCATTACCGTTGGTGTTGCGTTCACGCAACGGTAAAAGTAAATGCACATATTTAAATACCCACCACTATTTTTCAACTATAAAATTTGGCTTACTTAACCCCTTGGGGCAAGCAATTACGTTTGTGAAATGCTGAATTCCCACCGGAATGTTTGAAAAATTCTTTTTCAAAATAAGTAAAAGCAATTTTGATGCTGTTTTCCACCAAAGTTAGAAAAGTAAAATTTAATAAAATGTTTCTGGTGTAAAACTTCATTAATCGTAGGTGGTATATAATATATGCCGGTGCCCCTCAAGGGGTTAATGACACAAAATGTTAAGATCAAATTAAGCGAAAATTACCTGTCACAGTTTCTGGTGGCAAACGACGTTCAGCCAATAAGTTAAAAAATTTAACCTTTTAGATTTAGCGGTTAATGTTTTAAAAGCCAGAAAATAAATGAAATTTTGTAAATGGCTATTAGTATATAAAATTCAAACTTTTTTTTACTACCAAAACAAAAACATGCAAATTTTGCAAGAAAATAAAAAAAAATATAAAAATTTATTAAGTGAAGCTAACTAGATGACTCTTAGCATGTTCATTAAGATTTTCACTGAAAAACAGTGAAACTTCGAAACATTATTTTCTGCTTACTGATTGGTTTGATTAATAGTGTCAATAATAACCCAGATTATAAAACATGCAACGGGGAGTTATGGAAAAAAATTACAAAAGCAAAATTTTTATTGTTTATTTTTTTATAAACAAAAATGTTTGAAGGGTGTCCATTACCAGTACATTTACCCTAGTTTTAGAGTTAAGCTTAAAAATTTACCAGCATTGCCATCGATTTTGCAAGGATTAACACTAAGCATATCGGGAATTTTACTCAAGTTTTATAAAAATATTTCACAATAGAACTTTTATTTAAAACTTTTATTTAACCCTTTATGCCTCGACGGCACTTTAAAGTACCATTAAAAAACTTGTTGCAAAATTCATTTGATGTATCGGTTAGTTGTATTACAGTTTAGAATGAGTTATAGATACTTTACATAAAGCATTATTTGTTGAACAAAACAAAATTATTTTTAAAAAGATTATTTCTTTTTCACTTCCACCTCTTCAGCTTTCTGGATGTTGAAAGATTGTGGGTGAAAAATTTCAGTTCGAAATTATTCCTATATTTCTATAGTAAGCAGGGTTCGTAAATATCATGATATTATCGAAAATATCAAAAATATCCGATATTTTGATATATATCCGATATTTTCGATATATATGGGGCATTCTCACAATCTTTTGACTTTTAAGTCCATGAATAATAATTTTATTTCAGTACATAATCTTGTGGGGTTTTTTTCATATACTGGGGAACATCCCATTGCATGACTGTATAACAATATTAACGAGATAAATAAGTTTTGGACGATGTTGGGGGTCCAAACATCCAGGAAACTCCTATGCCGTCCCGTATCCCTGATGCTGATTTTTAAGTTTGGAGCTGTCTGTATAATATTGTTTCAATAAAAGTAATTCGATGTAATTTTTTTCCGAAACTGGGACTATTGTTTTATATAAATATGTAGCAAAAAATTAACCTGCACACATTTTTACGGTTCGGAGTGCTAGAGCATATTTGTACATTTCCTAATTCTATAAATTACTAAAAAAAATATTTTAAATAAAAGATTTCAGTGAAGTTATAAATGTTGCACAAAATCCCTATAAATAGAAATTTAATTAATTAATTTTAATTGGTAAAATCCTTCTAAAATTTATTAAATGATTGTGTAAATCTTCTAATGTAGTTTCAAAAATTCACGAAAAATTCTTTAGAAGATGAAATTTTCACGAATTCATAATTTGTGATTAAAGTAGTTCTGTGTTATTTAGATTTTATTTAACCCTTAAATCATAGATGCCAACATCACTTAATTATTCCGGAGTCTGATCCAAGACAAACAAGTTTTAAACCGGAAAGTGTTTATAAGAAAATGTGTCTTCTTTCAACATGGTACTTATTAGACTTCAGTTTAAAATCGTTTATCAAATAAAATTTCCGGTTGGAAACACGTTTGTATTCTATCAGACTCCAGAATAATTAAGAGATGTTGGCATCTATGCTTAAATGCCAAAATTATTTTTCTCTTTCAAATGAAAATATTTCATTTCACACCACTTTTTCAAAATAAATTTTTGTCTCATCTTAACGCGGAGTTTCTGCCATCAAATAAAGCTAATATTTCTCTTTACAATTCATGGACATAAATCAAACTAATAAATAATGCGTCGTTTCAACTCAGCCATAAATCTATTCAAAAGAAATTAACCTTGAAAACTTTGATAAAGATAATGACTTGTTGAGTGACTCATAGACATTAAACTGATTTATTATTATTATTATGATATTGCTATTACAATTATTATTACTGATTTATTATCTTATAATGAAAATATTTTTTCATTCTGAAAATGTAGTCATTCTAGAGAAGAGGCATGAAAATGCTCTCTCTTTTTTGAGAGTGGTTGATTAACACATATTGGATACACATATTGGAAAGTGTGGATTTACACCTAAGTATCCTGAAGAACGGGTAAGTCACAATTTTATCTAACTTACTCACGCCTCTTTCATTGGGATTCAAATACTAACAACAATTACTGGTGTGCGAACCACAAACATACTGGAAGATAGTATGTTGCTAAAAGGCAACAGTAGGCATTTAAGGGTTAATTTATAAAGAATTTTCTCTTTCGAATCGCGATATTTACATTTGGTACCGATCAAATGACTTTTTTTTTTTTTTTTTTTTTTTTTTTTTGTATATTAGTGTTAAACATGAGTTTAACATCTGCAATTTTAATTGTTTCGAGGTTTAGAATGATAAATAACTGCAAAATAAATATTACGGAGAACTAAGTGTCTCACATTGCCTTAAAAATTCAAATATAAAATACGCGTAAATAAAAAACACTTTTCGCGTCACCGCCCCTAAAATTATTATACAACGCCAAGTTCCGAAATATTTTCATCGAGAGAAGCTTATGATTTAAAAATCTACAAGCTAAACGATGCATATTTTTTTGTTTTGTTTTGTTCTTTAAATCCTAAATTCAATTTCGAGTGAAAATTCCTCTTGAAATGTCGACTGATTTCTAAAAAATCCAATATGGCGTTTTAAATGACGCTAGATTGCAAAAGAAACAAGTAGTCGAAACAACAAAAATTATAATACACGGTTACAAGAAATTACGTCCCCTATATTTCCCTGTATGATTCCTAAATAACAAAAAGATAAATTTAAAAGCTACTTATATTTTAATTTCTTACCTTTTTAGCGCTTAAGAGGTTTGCTGAATCTTACGTTTACGCAGATATCTGGAAACTAAATTACCAAATTTTTTTACCAAACGGGGAAAAAATGCAAAAACATCCGATAACCCCCAATCAAAAAATGGAATAACCTTTAGATGCCGCACGTGTGTGTAGTGTATACCTATGTGAGAATTAGTAATAATTCTGTATTCCCGGCGGTGAGTCACATCTTTCCAGACATTTGGAAGACAAGACTTAAAATAAAATTTAGACTGTCTGAACATTTTGGAGAATTCGAACGTTTGAACAACAAGTTTTAGGGATTTCATGAGGAATTAAATCATTTTCATAATCTTTTTAAATATTCGGTTGTTCGAAATTTTACCACTCTATGCATTATTTTTTTTTCTGGACGCAAATATATTGAATATAAATTAATGCATTTTATAGAAAGCTCATTAAATTTCAAAACTTGGTAGTAGAAGGGTTAATACGTCGGACGACCGCAGAGGCTTCGAAATCATTATAACCATAGCTACCAAGTTTTACGCTTTTTTCCTAAAACAATTTTTTAACAGAGAAATTTGTCTTATTCAATCATCGAAAACATACGATTAAATAAGGCAAATTTTTCTCGGTGGTATGAAAAAAGCATAAAAGCTGGCAATTATGTCATAGCTCTATTTATTCGAGCGTGTAAATACTGGATCTTTAAAAAAAATTATATTAATTATTTTAAAATATTTTTTTTAATCATTGTTTGCAGGGAACACAAATTACATATTTTTTTCTTTTTTATCATAACTAGCTTAAGATTTTTTTTTATATTTCTTTCTTTCTTTTCAGTTTAAAATGTTCAGAAAATACCGTACAAATATTTTATTTATCTCTCTGTAATAATAATTTGTCTTTATTTGTCTGCCGCCTGTCTTTCCGTTTTCTAACTCTCCCAAATATACTTGCATAGCTGCCAACTTTTACGCTTTTTTCTTACCACTAAAATTTAAGACAAATTTTTGACTTAATCACAGAGTTCGCCGATTAAATATGGAAAATTTTACTATTAAATTTTAGTGGTAAGAAAAAGGTATAAAAGTTGGCAGCTATGTACTTGGATTACCATGAAATTTTCATACGTTTTAGAGTCTTACTGTAGAATGTTTCGGTATTGAAAATGAAGTGTGTAGCATTTATAGCTCGTTTTCAGGGACGCACAAAAGAATTCAGCTATAATAAGGCTAATGTCAGACGAACGTCTTTTTGCACGCCTTTTTCCCTACATATCATCCCTACACAATGCTAGCGGCATTATGTAGGGATGATATGTAGGGAAAAAAGCGTGCAAAAAGACGTTCGTCTGACATTAGCCTAAGACCTATGGGAGAAAATCGTTTTCGGCTCATTTTATTGATGTTACAATATTTCAAACATAGTGAGATTTGTATACATTATTGAGATGGACTACAGTATGCTTTCTGTAAAGTATAGTGTAAGTACCATTTGTAGTTCATTTACAGGGACGCACAAAAGTTTACCATTTTATTATGATCTATGGGGAAAAATCGTCTGCGGTGCAATTTAATATTATTATGGTTATTCTAATATAATGAAGTCACTGAAGTACATTTCATGTTTTCTTTAGATTATAGAGTGCATAGCAGTTATCATTCATTTACAGAGACACGCAAAATAATTCGATTAAAATAACGACTAAGATCGATATTGCTGAAAGTGACTTTTCCTTTTTGGTATTCATTTTTTAACTAATCTAATTTTGACTGGTGTGTATATACTATATATCGCACACTATAGGCTATACGAAAGACTTCGCACACATTACCGGATACAGACAGCAATTTCTGAAATTTTTTTTTATTGAGTTATGAGTTTAAGTTGCTTATTTAGATGCCTCATTTCATTCAAGGAAAAAAAATGAAATTACTTAACAATTTGCCGAGGGGCATTTTTATATCAAATCTGAATTTTAAAACAGTTGATGCTCCTCCCTGTTCTGAAAGTCTTTTGTAAATTGGTGTTCTAGATAGGTTTCCTAAGTTTATACATCTGTAAATATCTTTCAATGTACGAGTTTAATGTAAAATGTCTTACAATCTAAAAAATTATGGACAACATAATATACCGTAATTTCCCGCGTATACGCCGTAGCTCAGATAATTAGATTTCCTACCAGAATTTGTTTTAAATAAAATGTGACTTGCTTTTACTTAGCATTTATTTGACTTCATTTTTTTAAATAAAATTTCTGGTATGAAAAGACTTAACTAAGCCGCGGCGTATACGTGGAAAATTACGGTAAATGCATTTTCTGTGAGGTAGAAGACACGCCCTTATTCAATGATGTTTTCTGAATGAAAACGAGAATTCTCGTTTCCCGTCGTGAATGTATTAATAATATCCTGTTGGAAAGTATTTCATAATCTATACCTGATGAACGATTTTTTGTTCTTATTTATTAAGGCTATGTCCAACAAAGCAGTTAGTATTTAAGGGGCTGTACATATATAAGGGGGGAGGGAGGGGGCCTGGCAGCTATCTCTAGGGGGCAGCTACCTGTAGGGGGGATTTATCTTTTGATATCGTTATCATTTCTGATCTACCAAAAATTTTCTCTTTTTGGTATTTTTTTTTCCTTTATATCAATATAGCCTGTATAGTTTTTTTAATTTTTTTAGTCTGTTACCTATTTTTTATGAAAATACAAAGTTATTATTAAAATCATTAAGTGACTATAAAATCATTTCATTCCAAAATATGGAATATCCCGATGTTCGCCATTCCTACTCTTCTGCCGTATATATAATTAGTTGTTAGAGAAACCAGATTCGAAATGATAACTTGTTATGTTTACTAATAAAAAATAGCGAAGAATTTTCTCCACCTGTTTTGTTTATAAGAAGCTCTGCTTACTCCCGTGATGGGGAAAAGCACAAGCAGACAATGTTTATGTAACAAAACACTATTATTAACTACTTTTAGTAAGTATTTCTTAGTGTTATTTGATATAAAGTTATTTCATATAAGATAGTGATATTTTATGAACTTCTTCTCTTCATTTAAATCAGTAATGTATGCGAATAATAAATGTATAATTATATCTGTATATCATTGTAAACGTATAAAAAGAAAAACAAAGAAAAAAATTAAAAAATTAGACACTAGGGGCTTGCATATATAGACAACGTTCTCAAAATTGTTTTTTTATTTTTTATAGAAATACTAAAAAATGTTCGAATACAGAATGTTCGGAATCGTGATAGGAACATATGCAATTTTTTATAGATTTACGGATGAAAGGATTTTGTGGATGTATCAGACAGTACCAGGTATCGATTTCAGATCATCCTTAACCCTTTAGCGGGCGATGTCCACAAAAAAGGACACCTAATTTTAAGAGTATTGGCACCCAGAATATTTAATTAAAATTTTCATTTTATAAAGTACGGGAAAAAAATGTAAGTTTTTTTTTTATATTTTCTAATAAATTCGTTTGTGAATTCTGGTGTCTGTCCATCATTTTACAAACAGGATTACTCCGTGCCGGAAAGGATTATGTCAGTCATCTTCCGAATTTGCCGTCTCTAATGTTAAAGACGTAGAATTCATTCATATATATAAAATATCTCCTCAGGAAATTAATATGCTGTCAAAATATTTCTAATATATAAACTTAAATTTAGGTGAAGTGTTAAAATCTTACTCAGAGTTCGACGGTTTCTGACACATAAAATATTAAATTAAGCAAAGATTTTATAAATATTTTCACAACTAAGAAAAAAGAAAAAAAATCTTTTTAGTTGGTTGTGTTTATGACGGCCAATTATCAGCACGAGGGATATGGGCCCAAAGGGGAGCGGGGGGGTACCCTCCGTGGGGGTCTTTCTAAGGGAACCTAACCTGTATTTACGCTTGGAGAACCAAGGTTCGAAGAAAACCACGAAAATTCCGAACGATTAGGTCGACGGGCGCGATTGGGATCGAACCCAGCACCTCCCGTCTACCAGCTTCAAGAGCAGAACAAAAAAATCTTTTTAGAAGAGTACAAAGAAATAAGAGGTTAAAATTTTTAATTTTCTGAGGAGATATTTAAACATACGAATGCATTCCACGGCCATGGATTTAACATTAGAGAGTGAAATTGGGAAGCTGCTCAATAACTAACAGCTCTCAAGTCTCAAAAAAGTATTTTTCCCGCTCAACAATGAGGTATTTTCGACACATTCACGGGCTCATTTTTAAACGTAAAAGCAGCCATTGGGGAGACTATTACTATTGAAGTGATTTGGAATCGAAAAGAGTTTTTCATTTTTGAATAAATATTGAATTAAAAGCGATTGCCGTCTGATGACGATATTTCTCGGGCTTTCGCGCCCGGAAATTCGGCTTAAAATGACACCTTTGAGAACATTTTCTGAAATATCCTTTGCCTTTATCAAAAATTGAAAAAGCTGTCTAATTTCCTTTTTCCTGAATAAGAATACTTGTCAGTGTTCTGGATTTACTCAAATAGCCATAGTTTGAATTTGAGGACAAACTTAACTAAGCAATATCTTCAAAGAATCTGTTTCAATCTATAATTAAATAAAGTACCTATATGACAAAAAGATTTATGCTAAATAGTATTTATAATGCGAAATAGTTTTTTTTGGATTTTTACACCGTTAGTTTAAAGCAGTTGAGGTCATAAAATCTATGGCAAAAGTGCTGGAGGTGGCAGCACATGACAACTCCGCCCTCCCTCCTTCCCTGACTCCGCGACTGTTTGAAAGGATCCTTTTGGGGAATCAAACTTTGACACATTTAAATGGTAGATTCCAATTTATAGAATAATAGAAATTTTTTAAATAAATTTTATTTTTACTTATTTATTTCTTTGTTGTTCTCAGTCATTCACTGCGTAAAAAGTCTGATTCTATTAACCAGTGATTTCTATATGTGAAACATGATGTAATGATATTTTTCTATGCAAAAACCTGGTATGTTTCAACATGGACGAGCATTGTTCCTAAAACATTTACCACATAAATGTAAAAAGGTTCGCCATCACAGGTTTAAACTAAACCTTTGAGTGCATAAACATATAAGAGCCAATCCCTTGTTTGGCCGTGGCCATCCACCCCCCCCCCCCCCCCAAAAAAAAAAACGACTCCATCAAGTTAAGGGGCTACTTCAAGTCACGCGAAATGACACGCTCGCTAATGTTAATCCTATCTAAGATTTTTTTAAAGATAGCTCTTTTGCATTTCAATATTTTTAAAGGATTTTTTCTTCTACATTGGATAGCTGAGGTCGATCTGCACAAAGGCCGTTTTTAACTTTTTCGATTTTGTTTTCAGGTATTGTTTTTGTGAGGATATTTTCACTTTCGAAACCGGTTCCAAAAGTGAAAGTGTCCTAAGTAAAAATGCCTGTAAACAAAATCAAAAAAGTACAAAACGGCCTTTGTACAGATCGATCTCAGCTATCCAATTAAAAAAATCCTTTAAAAATAATGAAATGCAAACGAGATATCTTTAAAAAATTCTTCCATATGATTAACATTAGCGAACGGGTGTTTTCGCGTGAGTGAAGTAGCCCCTTAACACAACTCACACGGGAATTTGCAACGCATATTTATTCCCAGACCGAAAAGGGTTAAGTGGATTAAGAAGCGATCCGAATCATCAGGGGCGTAGCAAAAATTTCTACGGATACATGAGATAAATGATGCTTGTATTATTTATCAGAGAAAATGTTAATTCGGAATAAAAAAAATTGTTACAAAGAATTTCGCGGGCCGTAGAAATGAATATCAAGGACCCCTAGTTGGAAATTCCTGAGATAGATCTTGAAGGAAAAATTCGTTTGTGAACCCTATAAAGTGTTAATTTGTTTCATTGTGGGCAAGTATTGTTGTAATAAAAATCGTGTCTCTAAGGGGTCTTCAACTGATATTCAACTGATACTCTCAAAGGAGAGTTCTCAGTGAAATTCCCATTGGTACGCACTGATTTCTCGATTTTAGTTTATATATGTAGCGAGCACAGAAATTTGAATCCCTAAAGGGATGTAAAACCTGTCATCAGAGAACAAACCTGTAAAGAAAAATAAAGCGACTGTTTTCAAAGATTATTTTGAATTGGTTAGTCTGATCTTTTCGTAGTTTGCAATAGATGGCAGCACTAAAAATATTCGTATGAAAATATTTTTCACACCATCACACATACGCTCATGAAGACAAAGTGTAGTGTTAATATACAGTGTATACTACAGTGTTCTGTCTTCATCTAAAGGCTCATCGAAGAGTAAGCTTACTACGTGAGCAGCTTACTATGTGAGTGGCTCACTGTACTACAATTGCGCATGCGTTGGAATAATCTACTTTTTTAGCAGGGGTCATAGGTCATAGTTATAGGTAGAGTTTATCACGGGATTGCAGATCTGCGTTATCCCGTCAGGGATTGCACAGGATTGCAAGTCTGTTTGTTTTATTTTATATTTTACGGCAGCGCCCCCTACAGTCTAAGGAGCGTTGTTCGCACTTTGAAAAATTCACAAAAACACCAAAATATTGTTCAATTCAGGGGTTGTTCTGTTACATATTTAATTTACATATAATTTTTTACAACATATTCTGATTCTTTAAAGTAACCATACATTTCTTTTGAAAGTAGTTTAAATTATTTTCATATTTTACAAACTTATAAATAATTTTTCGCTGGATTCATTTAAACAAGAAAAAAGAATTATACATTTAAAATTCTTTTTGAAATCTTTACAATGTAGTCGTTATACATTTTTAAAAAACCTACTTTTTCTGCAGTTATAATATGCATGCAGAGAAGCTATTTTTTTTTTATTTTATTGTTATTATAAAATTTTGTTCAGAATAAAAAAACTCAAGAGGATTAATTAAACAAATATGTATGCGTATGATTAACTAAAAAAAAAATTCAGTCAAAACTGGTAATGTATCCCAATTATACTTTGAATTACTCTGTTTAAAGACTACAGCTGATATATGCCATCAGATAATGTACCTAATTTAGGGCACTTAAAAAACATAATGTATTTGATAAAAAACTTCAACAAAAAAATCTCAGAAAGATAATCTGCCAGAGTATTTCTATGAAGTCCTGCATATGGATTATGTAGGGGAAAGTAGGGTAATGATGCTCAAAAGGGTAATCCCGCTCACCCAATATCTCTAAACAGAATAGAATTGAAAACGTGCGATCGGTAAGGGCATCTAGCGAACTTCATCGTAAGTTCCCAGTAAAAATATAGTGACCATCGGAAGGAAAGCATTTTTGTGTCCTCACATTATTTGTTTGCAGTTGTTTTATTATAAAATTGTACAACATCTAACTTGAAGGTAAGTGTACACTCTTATTTTCAAATGTTAATTTACTCATTTTGTCTACAAAATATATACATTTATCATATTCAAGGTTGGAGTAGCACAGTTGAAGTTTATTCCAACAGAGCGAAAAATGTCCAGACCAGGAATCGAACCTGGATACTTGGCGCGCCGTGCCAATGCCTTACCTGTTAGGCTATCCGGACGATAACTGGCTGACATAATTCACTCTTATTTGTTGGACTTGGCTGCGGGACTAGCACTGCAGTTCACAGCCAAGTCCAACAAATAAGAGTGAATTATGTGAGCCAGTTATCGTCCGAATAGCTTAACAGGTAAGGCATTGGCACGGCACGCCAAGTATCCAGGTTCGATTCCTGGTCTGGACATTTTTCGCTCTGTTGGAATAAACTTCAACTGTGCTACTCCAACCTTGAATATGATTTAATCCAGTTGGAAAAAATATTCGTTTCCTTCATATATACATTTAACTGTACTTTCATACTTTTATTTATTTTTGTAGTGCATTGTTACGCCAAGTATAATGCATTAAAACACAACATGGCGATAACGGGTAATGGCGCTCGCGTGGAATTCCAGAAGTGTTGCCAGTGGACAACTTTTATTTAATTCAAATTTATTGATTAACACCATTTTTTTGAAATGGTAAAATTCCCCTGTTTTTGCCTTAATCAATATGTCATTAAACAAGGCAAATTTTACGATTTCAAAAAAGTGGTGAAAATCAAAAAACCTAATTATAAAAAAAGTAGCCCATTATATGTGTAACACAATGTGTGTAAAGTGGTCGCAAAAGTCTGCAGTGCTGTGAAAAGCCCACACAACTACATATGTGACTTTTTGTCTTACTTAAATGTTGTATTCAAACTCTGAGCGCAATTACCCTACCATGTCGGGCATTACTGCTCAATTGATGGTTATAAAAAAAAGTTTCTTAAACTTTTATGCAAATTAGTTGATTGCAAACTGTTCCTTATGCTTTGGAGTTATACTTCGTTAATAAAATAGTGATTTTTTTGTCTAAATTTGACTCGCTATTCATGTTTTTCCTTAAGTGAGCGCCATTCCCCTACTTTCCCCTACTATACTACCACATTTTTATTGGGAATATGTCTGATGCATGTGTTATGCTTTATTTTAAGATTTACGCATTTCTTGAACACTTTTAAGTCTTTTTTATGCATTAAAAAGTTTCATGCAAAAACATACATAATGTCGCATGTAGTTGCATAAATACGGATGAACTAAAACTGTGCAATGTTATTAAATAATAAACTCTAGACAATAAACAATAATGTATCCATGGTGAAATTTTTATGTGGCATTGTAAAATTAAAGAAAAAACTTTAAAAGTTAAATCTAAATACACTTTTCTGCCATAGATAATATGCCGTAGTGAATATATTAACACAGGGGTGCAAAAATATAGGTGCCAGTGGGCAGTCTCTCACCACTAAATTTTATTAGTTTTCTTCGCTTAAATTTAATTAGTATTCTTACAAAAAATTTAGATGAAAAATAACAAATAAAATTTAGTGGTGAGAGACTGTCAGCTGGTGCCTAGATTTTTACACCCCTGTATTAACATGCATTAGTTTTATTCAGTTTGAAATAGTTTAACATAATTAAAATGTGCTTCAAATATGTAACTCCCACAAACGAATTCTTTTGTGTCTTCCTGAAGAATCATAAGTGCTTTGCAGAGCAATTTGGCTTAGATGCCATATATTTCCAGATGGCCACTATCTTCGATGTTTTGAGATTTCTTGGCGATTTTATGTTGCCGTTCTTTATTGATATGTGGAACCCCGTCTGACGTGTGTGTTCTGGCGTGTCGTGTTCTGACAACCCCTGAGAAGCTCATTTTTGCTTAGGATTTTGTGGATATGTTTTGATATCATGTTGTATCGTTCTTTTTATTTTTATGTTAAATTTATTGGATGTATATTTGATTGACTATGGGTTCTGTAGTCCGTTTAAACTCTCTTGCTGAAGTAATTAAGAAATATGAGGAAATTTTGAGGAAAAAAGGAGGTTTGTTTACAGTGCGTCAATGCGTATTCATAAGCCTATTTTGGAAAATGACGCTGATGCTATGACAGGTATTTCGTGCTTGAGCTTTCAAGAAAGCAGATGTCTGTTAAGGTATGTTGATAATTTTATGTCTATTTTGTTGCCTTATGAGTTTTTTACATTTTGAGATTGCTACACAGCGAGAACTGATGAATTTTGAGAATGCTACACAGCGAGAACTGATGAATCCAGTGATGGTTTTTTTTGGTTAATGAGCGTGTAACGCTCAGACGACGATTACTGATTGCCACTTTAACGAGTTTCGTGCATTTTTGTGGTCTCAGCAGGAGTTTGCGGAATCCAGTGGGTTTTTTTTTTTTCGGTTAATGAGCACGTAGCGCTCATACGACGTTTAGTGATTGCCACTTTGACGAGTTTTGTTTATTATTTGCATTTTATTTTCATTAAGCCTAACATGCGTATAAACCGGTGCTTGGTGAAATTTACTACTTGGCGGAAAAGGGGTTTTCACACCAAGAAAAATTCCTAGATGGCGGCCTCAGGAATTTATGACATCTGTTCCAGCAATTTTAAGAGAACATACTATAGTAAACTAACATAGCATGCATCAGTTTTGTTTGTCTTGAAGAAACATCAATAAAATGCACATAAAATTATTACCACTCAATCATTTGTACAAACTATTGTGTGTGAGAAAATTATAAGTGATATTCACTCAAATTTCAATAGGAAGTACCTTTAATACTATTGCTGCTTTAGATTTTGTTATGATTCAAGCAAATTTCGAAAGTTAAAGTTTAGAAAGTCTTGCAGACATACAGATGAACCCAAGACAAACACTTTTCAACTAAATCAAAAAGTGTTAAAAGTTTTATTCTCAGAAGAAAAAAAATTTAGATTTTTTTTTTTGCTCTCTTGAAAATGCAAAAATGTCTGATGCAACAAAGTTAGAATATTGATTTCATGTTTAGGTGCATCAAATTTTTATATTGAAGTACAAACAAACCAAACAAGCTTTCTTTTCTATTTAAATAAGTGTAAACATGCACTGAATTGTAGTCGATTGTTACCTGGTGATTACTTCTTTCACTATCATACCTTGAAATCCTGTTTAAAACATCAGCTTTGATTTTTACAGAAAAATTACAATGCTGTTTGATTCTTAGAGACTTTATTAAAAATATATGTAAAATTTTATATGCAAATAGATGATAATCCTTTTACGAATGTGTCAAAAGTAAAATTTTTAAAAGGATTTGAGCCTTAAAGCTGCTAATCACTCAGCTTCTGAATTCCCCTCGGTAATGTTAAGTCAAAATATCTCCTCGGGAAATTAACATCTTTTTTCTGTGTACTCTTCTTAACCCCTTCAGGGACAAAGCATTTTCAATGCTAAAGTGTTGAAATAAATGAATGACACTGGAATTTACCTACAAACTTATTTGGAAATAAGAAAAAGGCTATATTTCGCATACATATTAAATGTAAAATATTTTACCAAAAACCTGGTGCCATTGTGGCATTTGGGAATTAAAATTAAGTGGTTTCATAAACATACCACCTCCCCTGAAAGGGTTAAAGGATGTCTCTTTTTTCTCTTAGTTCTCAAAATATTTCTAAAATGTATGCTTAATTTTATATGAAGTGTTAAAATTTTACTCCCAGTTCATCAGTTTTTAAAACATAAAATATTAAATTAAGCATAGATTTTAGAAATATTTTGACAACTAAGAAAAAGTGACATCCTTTAAGAGAACACTGAAAAAAGAAGTTAAAAATATTAATTCCCTGGGGAGATATTTTAAATATAAGAATACATCAAACATCCATTGACTTAACATTACAGAGGGGAATTCGGAAGCTGAGTGACTAGCAGCCTTAACTAAAGAAAACAACTCTACATACTCTTATATTCTGCTCCATCATCAACAATTTAAAACAAATCTTTTATAAATAAAGTTACATAATCTGCTTCCTTCATAAATTCTCTTCTTGTTTTGATTTTTGTAAACAATAATAAAGTTTATTTCTTCCGTTATTTACTCTTGAAGCATTCATGCCTGGGACATCAGATTTTAAAAAGATATGTACACTCACTTCAAGAAACACATGCCTCCAAATCACTGGAGTATGGCCTCTGTTGTCTCATTTTTCACAACATTTTTCAGAAATAAATTTATAGTTCCTTCATGAAAAACCACAAGTTTAGCCATATTATCGAGAATTACATATTAAAATACACACAGAATGATATAAAACTAAAAAATTGTGATTTTGCCCCAACATCTGAACTGAAAGTTTCATTGTTTACATCTGCGATGTGTGGATTTTAGGCATTTGCAGATTTGAGGGAGTCTACTGTATTTAATTTATTGCATCTGTATTATTCACACCAGGTCAATGTTCACAATAAAATTTCAGATATGGTTATACATAAACTTCAGTTGTCGTTATTTTATGTTATTATTTATTCTCTTGAAATACAACAAGTTGGAAATTGCTCGTCAAACGTGGCAAATGAGGTGCGTTCGTACTATAACTAGTTTTATAATTATTTTTTGCACCCCATATTGTACTGAATGTATAATTTTTTGCACTTCATAAAGTGCATAGTCTGATACATCATTAAAATGCACTTCCAATAATTTTTTCCCATTCCCGTAATGTAACGGAACACTTTTGACTGTCCCTGTAATTAAACTATACATCCGATTTTCCTAAAATTTGAAATAGCTCAACAAAATTTTGCAACAACTATATCTTTAAAATTTCAGACCATTCGGAAGGCTGTAATATCAGTAAAATGCACTTGCAATAATTTTTCCCATTGGCCGTAATGTAAAGAAAAACTTTTGACTGTCCCTGTAATTAAACTATACATCCGATTTTCCTAAAATTTGAAATGGCTCGACAAAATTTTGAAACAATTATATCTTTAAAATTTCAGATCATTCGGAAGGCTCTAATATCATTAAAATGCACTTGCAATAATTTTTCCCATTGGCCATAATGTAAAGAAAAACTTTTGACTGTCCCTGTAATTAAACTATTCATCCGATTTTCCTAAAATTTGAAATGGCTCGACAAAATTTTGCAACAATTATATCTTTAAAATTTCAGATCATTCGGAAGACTCTAATATCATTAAAATGCACTTGCAATAATTTTTCCCATTGGCCGTAATGTAAAGAGAAACTTTTGACTGTCCCTGTAATTAAACTATACATCCGATTTTCATAAAAGTTGAAATGGCTCGACAAAATTTTGCAACAATCATATATTTGAAATTTCAGACCATTCGGTTAAGTAGTTTTTGCTCTGTTACATGCGGACAGACAGACGGACGGACTGAACGACGACTATAGGTGCTACGTATTTATATAATTACGAACGCACCTAAAAATGAAGATCCTCCATCAAAGTGACATAATTTTCAAGAGATGTTTCATTCTAAATGTTTTTGCATGTAAAAAAGTCATGCTTTCTGAAAATATCATATTTTTTTAAGTTATGATACTTATGTAATATGGTAAGTATGTGATAAATTCATTGGTGGAATTTAGTATATTTTTTATTCAGTAATCTATCATTATTTCTGAATAGTACACTATTCAGAAATAGTTGTAGATATTTGCATAAAAGATTCTGCTGATTTAGTAACGCTGTATTAACTGTTAAATTTTTATGTATTTATATATACAGTCCACTTCCTCTAATCCACAAACGCCTATAATCTGCAATATATTTCAGATGTAAGCCAACAGTTGTCTTTTTTTAAGCAAGATAGTGTAGACTTTGCAGTAATAGTTGATTAATCAGAGGAATTTATTAAGAAATTTTTAAGGTGTTTCTGCATTCATTAAAATGAATTTTTTTATGTATCTTGTAAATTACTTGTCAGGTTCTGAGAAACATCTGCTATTAGAACTGGGGTTCTATATTATTTTTGTCTTAATATATGATATATTGTATGGCCTGTGTACTGGAATTTCAAAATAACATCCTTTCCCTGTCTAAAACTGGATCTAAGCCGGGGAAAATGTACAGATGGAATGAAGGGGGAAAAGATGGTTGCAGAGGGGTTGGCCCGACCTTTTGAGATGTCTGTTGAAGATGGGGAGACAAAGACATTCCACGAACGAGAAAAGGAGCTTGGAATATGAGCAGGGAACCCTGAGGGGTTATGTTGAGAAGTAGCAAGGGGTTGCTGGAAGGCAGTCTCTTCTGCTGAGATAGTCAGTTTTGGAGCGTAGCGCGCAAAGTGGACGTGTCTTCTTGGGGAGAGCTCTGAGAGATAGAGCGTAGGGTTCAGTTGGAGCCAAGAGCACCAAGCGCAAGGTAGTCACTGTGTATAGCTCTTAGAGATAGAGCATAGGATTGAGTGAGGCTTGGAGAGCTTAGGCTTAGAGCACATATGTGTTGGGAGATCGAGATTGATCTCCGGAAAGCTAATTTAACATGTGTAGAGGGAGAGTGATTTAACGTAGTTTAACAGTACACAGCCAGCATTTACTGTATTCAATTTAATGTTGAACCGGATCATCTATATCTGAGTTTGTAAGTGTAAATAGTGTTTTGTTGTTGTGTAAATAGTGTGTAAATAAACTGTTAATTTAGTTAATTGAAAGCGTTGGTTTTCATTTAAACAATCTTCTCAGTGCGTGACCAATATCACGTAATCATATCGGTGGTGGCAGCATATAAATAATAAGGATTTTCTTCGAAGTTGTGCGGACTAAGAAGAAACTCTGACATCACTATTAGACTGCTATATTCTACACACACTCATTGGCTTGCATGGCCATAAATAATGAACTTCACAGTACTGTGCCATCCAATGAAATATGCTCCATTTTCATGCCAAAACCACATGAGTTAAAACATGCAGATGTGTGGATATAGTCAACGCATCTACTAAGTTGTAAAATCGTGAGTGATTGCAATTACGACTGGAATTTACAACTTACTCTACCGTCATTGATATTATTAGTGTTATCTGTATGGAAAAAGATATAATATGGTTATAAACGAATCAACCTTGTTCACGGACCCACATGCCGATTGCCTTCAGAACATATTCAGTTCGATTAATGTTACAGTAGAAGATCTTTATAACGCAATTCTCCATATAACGCACAACTTCTCAGATGTAAACAATGATTTTTGCAGTTAAAAAGAACCTGCATTTTCACATTGTAAAATATTGCAACTCTCTAGAGGACTAAATTTCATACATTAGTTCAACTTTATCTTCTAATTTAAGACCTTTTTACTGAAAAAATGCTATTATTACACTAAACATTTTTGAAAATGTCTAATATAAGGGATGGTTGTGTCAGTTATATTTGGATCATGTTTATAAAGTAAATTTAACAATGTCTGACCGCTATTATGCAAAAATTTATAATTTGGATAACTCTTGGTAACAAGGAATGCAGTATAAAGATATTCTAATGTATTTTGATGTGTTTCAGACATATTTGGCCATGTTTACAAGGTGAAATTAATAATGTGATCCATATAATGCAAAATTCTATATAACGCACAACCTTGCGTTTTTAGATTTGTGTTATAAAGATCTTCTACTGTATTTTATCCACTTTGAATTAATGGCTGGAAAAATATTTGGTCAGCTATGCTGTTTATTGATATCCAAAAAGATTATTCTAAATTCACTAGATTTAGTTTCCTGTATGGCTTCCCACGTTCAAATCTTGGTATAAAAAAGTCACTGACACAGAAATAATATCTTGTGTCTGAATTTTGAAGAAACAGAATCTGATGCTGAAAAAGATAAAATTGTTTTTGAAGAGAGGTTAGCTCTTGAGGATAAATATCTTAGTTTTTTTAGAAAAGCAAACTTTTCTTATTGATCAAGAAGTCCCGATTTAAAAGCTTTAAAGCAAACCACTATCACTGCAATGTTTGGTAGATTTAAAAAATAAGTAGAAATGTTTCCTATTAATTTTGTATTATTATATCATTTAAATGTATTTTTAATATTGAATATAGTGTTTTTTATATATATATAAAATGTTTTCTCTCATTTTTGTGTTATTTATCTACAGTGAGATTACTATATTTGTAGATAAATTCCAAATATTAGAATGTAAACAAAGAAATGACCTGTAATCTGCAAAATTCTATAATTCGCAAAACCCTTAGCCCAGAATTGTACGGATTATGGGGAGTGTACTTTTTTTGTGTGTGTATGTCACTGCAATTTTTATGTTGCTAATCACTATCAACTCATTATTTCTAATATTTGATTACAAAAGTTTAGAAAAAAAAAATCTAAAATTTGAAATGGAATAAAACATAGTTTTATTCCAATGTTTTTCATTATTGACAATTATAAATGGAGGCAGAGTTGGGCAGTGTCAAAAAGTACACGTATTTGAAATACATTTTCAAAACACTTTTGTATTTTAAACTGACAAAACAAAAGTATTTTGTATTTTCAAAATACTCAAAATACATTTTATTAGATTTCAAACTGTTGTGTAAACTGAAAATTAGTGGTTCACAACTGGGAAATACATTTTCTCTATATTGTTTTGTCTTTGAATTCGTGCCTGGACGTTAATATAAACATATTTTTTTCAACTAGTGGTACGATAAAGATGTTAATGAACAAGATGCATCAATTATCCAGAACCGTATATGCTGAATGGTTACAAAATAATTTCATAACTTTTAATATTGCTGTGAGAATTACAAAAAGAAAAAAAATGTTCTGCGATAGGCAGGAAGGATCATTGAAAGTTCTACTGCATTTTTTCTTTCCTTTCAAGTACAGTAATTTCCGCCATATAATCTGCAGATCAAACAACCATGTTTGGACCCAGAAAGTTTATTTAATAAAATGTGACTTATTAGATCACGGTAAATACTTGGATCCAATTACTAAATAAAATTTATGGGTCCAAATATGATTATTTGATCTGCAGATTATAAGCCGGAAATTACGGTACGTTAGAAATGTAATGCAATTAGTTGTTCTAAAAGCTCGTGAAAAGTTAGATAATGCTTTTTAAATTCCGTTAAAAATATACCAAAAGCATAATTTAATTCTGATAATACACAGCATGCAATATTAGGCAGGAAATATTTAAAAATAATATCTGTTGATGATAATGGAAATATTTAGTCAAAATGCCAATTGTATAAAATAAAATGTTAGGTTATATACTTGGAATTTCAAGTAACAATAAATTTTAAACTCCTTAAAAGTTAAGATTTTAGTTTTGAACCATGTAGTATCAATTTTATTTTCTAGTCTCTTGGTATTCATTGAATTAAAGTTTTTGTGTGGTTTTCCATACTCTATATTCAGAGGCGTCGCGAAGGGGGGGGGGGGGGGGTCTCCCCCTCCAATATATGTGAACTTGGGAAATTTGAGCTTTTAGTTGGGAAATTCCAGATTTTTGAAACACTTTTTCTTTGTTTTAAAATAATAGTAAAAAAAATATAAGAATTTTTTGTTGTTTTACTGACTACCTTTCTGAGTTCTGTAACAGTAAATTAGTTAAATTATCAAAAGAAATACGAAAAGTAGCCAGACTCAATTTGAATTTGTGCTTCTCTGCATTAAGAAAATATCATACATCTACCAGACCTGAATTTCTGTACTGTTGTCCATCAACAGTTTTCTAATCTACTTTCTCCAAAACTTTGTTACTTTCTCAAAATATCATGAAGCTATTTTAATATGAAGTATGATTATGACTCGTACACAATAGAAAACAAAATCTTTCTTAAATGAACCAATAATTATAATTTTTATGTTTTTAGTTTTAGTATTTTCCCTTGGAAAGAAATTTTTTTGCATATAATTATCATTAAATCCACATTGCACATATCATTTCAGTTGGGAAATTTTTTAATACTCCCCCCCCCCTTCCCCCGGAAAAATATCTGTAGCTACACCCCTGTCTATATTAGTTTAACTGGGTGTGAAATTTAGCATAAAACTTGTTCTGTTTAATAATTAAGGACTTTACATTGTAATATCAATAAAAAACAAATAAGGTGTTGCTATCCAACGCACTATTTATTCACAAATTAAAAGATGTAATATAAACAAATGATTAACATAAATCTCTATGTTTCGGTTTAATCTTTAAAACCTTCATCAGGAGAAATATTTTCTAAAATATAAATCGACAAAAACTCTTTAAATGCTACATTTTAAAATCAGTTCAAAATACAAATCAGTCTAATGGAAACTTCTTATATCCCAAGTAAACAGCTCAGTGGTGCCATCTTTTAACCAAAGAGAACAACGAAGAAAGAAGAGCTGTAAAAAAATGGAAATTTTCAACGACTTTTCAAAATAGAAAGCCAGATTTCAGGAATGTGAAAGGAAACATTATCATTACATACTTCTTGGTTCCTTAAACGGATTTCTAAAGATTCACGAATAATAGCATTAAATGGAAAAACTTGCTTGGAAATAATTTTACCATGGTCAAAGTCTATAAATGAAATAAGTCCTTTCTGGAAACATCTTGAGAGTGCTGTAGAATATTTACGAAACTTCAAATCATTTCGTGAAATGATTTGAATGAAATGAAAAAGAAATGATTTGAAGTTTCATAAATTTTCTACAGCACTCTCAAGATGTTTCCAGAAAGGACTTATTTCATTTATAGACCTTGACCATGCTAAAATTATTTCCAAGCAAGTTGTTCCGTTCAA
This sequence comes from Maratus speciosus, assembly GCA_963932465.1. Taxonomy (NCBI): domain Eukaryota; kingdom Metazoa; phylum Arthropoda; class Arachnida; order Araneae; family Salticidae; genus Maratus; species Maratus speciosus. The sequence continues at coordinate 56,292,752 of OZ010787.1, forward strand.
TGCTGTTATTCATGAATCTTTAGAAATCCGTTTAAGGAACCAAGAAGTATGTAATGATAATGTTTCCTTTCACATTCCTGAAATCTGGCTTTCTATTTTGAAAAGTCGTTGAAAATTTCCGTTTTTTTTACAGCTCTTCTTTCCTCATTATTTTCTTTGATTAAAAGATGGTGCCACTGAGCTGTTTATTTGGGATATAAGACGTTTCCGTTAGACTGATTTGTATTTTGAATTGATTTTAAAATGTAGCATTTAAAGTTTTGTCGATTTATATTTTAGACAATTTTTCTCCTGACGAAGGTTTTAAAGATTAAACCAAAACGTAGAGATTTATGTTATTCATTTGGATTTGTTTATTTTACATCTTTTAAATTGTGAATAAATAGTACATTGGATAGCAACACCTTATTTCTTTGTATTGTTCTGTTTATTGATACAGAATTCAAATGTTTATTAATGTATTTATCTTTGGGTATATTAAATATAGGGCTTTTGCTTAAAGATTTGTTTTTTACTACAGTTAAACATTTATGCCGTGACTCTGAAAAACAAAAATTTAATGCATTTCAGTTTTTATTTATATTTTTTATAGAATAATTAACACAGTGGAGATATAAACTAGTATCTGGCCAAAAGAAGTTTTTCAAGTGTAAAGCAAATTTAGGTTCTTTTTCAAATTCCAACAGAAAGCGAAACTTTGTCAGAAGGAAATTTAAGCTATTAATATAAACATACATACAAATATATTATTAATTTAGTTTAACTAGTTTAATAAACTCATTCCAGTTTACAAAAACAGTTATAATTATGCTAATGTGAGTGTGTGCATATGTTTGCTTAAAACAAAATAAAAAATATCATTAAATTAATTTTTGAATTGTTTATGACTAATAATCAAATGCATTTATTCATTACTAACTGATGTAGTTATTTATATGTTGAAAGTTCAAAAATTGAGATAATTGTTCATTGTAGAGAGAGAGTTTCAATATTTATTATTTTACTTAAATTAATCAAAAAAATTATTCTCTAAGAATATTGTAAATCCATTCTTAAAAACATAAGTAATCACATTTAATCTACAATTAATTATTTTAGAAGAAGAAACATAGTATGTATATATTTAAATCTAGTTTTACAATATAAATGATGAAGACATTCATCATGGTATGACTGTTTAAGAAATTTAAATTATTTAATTTATTCATGGTTGAAGGAATTATTTAAAATAGAACCTAAATGAAAGAATTCATAGACAGGAAGTCCTTATGTTTTAATTTATTATACATTCGTTTATTTCTCTATTCTAAAAAATTATTTATAGCTGCTGTCATTGCTGCTGCCATAATTGAATTTGTGAGTGACTTTCTCGGATTATAATTAAAGAAATTATGGCATATAAAAACATGAAACTGGTAGTTTTATAGAAAAATATATGATAAAAACCCTGAAGCAGACAGTTTTAAATACAAGAATTATTTTAAGCACTCTTTAATGTTCAAATTGGTTCAGTTTAGTTAAATAAGTGTTATAGGATCAGAAACTATGCATAGCAATTTAACCATTTTTTGCAAGCATATATGGGACTAGATTTCAGTGTGCAATGTCCTATTAATCTTTAATTTGTAAAAAAAAAAAAAAAAAAAAAAAATCAGTTTTTGTTCACAATTTTAGTATCACAATAGCGATTTATTTCATAATTCAAAAAAGTCATTTTTTGGTACCAAATTTTAAAAATGCGAAAATAATATTTCCAAACATTTTATAATTGAAAAATATATTTAAACGTGAATATTAAAAGAGAAAGTAAACTTTAAAATAATTAAACTATTACATGCGAAAAGAATTAAATTGTGGAAAATTACTTCACGTTTAAACAATATCTTTAAAATGATTTTTTATACTGTCTAAAAGAAAACTATCACAAAAGTCTTGGAGGTAATGACATTTTTTACTTAACTATTTTCAAATGTGTGATAGATTTTACTTAACCGTTTGAGTGCAGAAGAGCACAATATACTCTTGTTTTATATTAAAATTGTGGAGAGGGTGATAGCACTCCTATTTGTTGTCTCAGTTTGGTATGCATTTAAGCTGGTTGCATGAGCGAAGCATACGATTTCTATGTATATCGTTGGCTTACAAGTATTTTTTTTATACAGTAGACTCCCTCAAATTCGCACAGCTTGGGACCAGAGGTTGTGTGGATTTCTGGTCACTGATTTGTTTACATTTTTGATACATTAATTTGATTGGTAGTTAAGCAAGGGAAATTATAATGAATGCTTACAATAAAGTGAAACATTAAAATAAGTAAAATATTAAAATAATTTATTAGTTTAAAAGTAAGTAATTATTAAAATAATTATGTAAAATAAAAATATAGAAAAATATTAAATTATTACCGACGAAATCGATTCAATTAGATTCCAAACGTCCTATGCTGCCATCTAGTGGTAAAGCGATCATAAGATCAATACATTATTCTTCGTTCTTAGCACTTTTAACTTTAGTAACTTTTTTCATTGTTATTTAGAGTCTTGAATGCTTTTCTTATACTGCTTTGTATGTTTAGATATAAATTTGTCTATAATTTAAAAAGAAAATTCCGCGAGCAATAATTTTAAAATAGCGTTCCGGTTCGTGGATTTTTCCATTTCGAATCTTGGAATTTTTGATATAGATATGCTAATTTATATCAAAATCTAAAGTAATGTAAATTTATTTAGTAATAAATCAGCTGTAATAGCCAAAAGAGAATGATTAACAAAAAATTTAGTAAAAAAAACATTGTGGTAGGCGCCGATTTCGGCGCCATCTTGAATTTTGTTCCTGCAACTTAACTGTAGATTTTATTGTTTACATCTGAAAAAATACGTGGATTTTAGGCATTCTCGGATTTTAGGGTCACAGATTTAAGGGAGTCTACTGTATATGGGGCATTCTCACAATCTTTTGACTTTCAGGAATAAAATTCTGGTGAAATTAAACTTGCTAAAATAACATTTTAATCGAATAGATGAATGCCTTAATGATTTGAAATAAAGAAAAATTGGTCAGCAGCGAAATTTATTTTATTTAACTGAGGTTTATGTTAAACTTATGTTGTAGAAAATTAAACTTTGCGAGTTTAATTTTCCTTACCAATTTACCACTATAACTTTCTATTTTCTTCTAAATTTTTACTTATATTGAATTTGCATAGTATACACAGGACATTCAAATAAGAAATAATAACAATGTAGTATTTTTAGTACAAAATTTTGGTATAACATTGTCTTTAAGGGGTGTTAAAGAAGGGAGGGAAGGGAAAAAAAGGGGGATGGTAATGGAAAAAAAAAGGGGGATGGTAAGGCTGGGACGGTAAGAAAAATTACCACTATTTTTAGTCAAATCATGCTAAGGCTAAGTGATAGCCACAATGTTCATTGATTTTTAGAAACAGTTATTTACATTGGATTAAATTTTTTTTTAAAATTTAATTTACCTCAAAAAGTGGAGGAATAAACCTTGGGTACGGTAAGGCTATCAATAAAGCCATGATGCTTGAAATTGATATTAAAATTCTGCAGTAAATTTCCTGTCAAAGATTTTTAGACATTCTTTCTCTAGCATACTTCTGCATGAGAAAAAAATTCTGTGGCTGCATCTGAAGTGATTTTCTGTATAATTTTAGAAGAGAGACGGTAAGGAATCTAAAACCCAGGGACAGAGTTTAAAAAATAATATCAACCATAAAAAAGTGAGTAGGTTAATTTTTTGCTACATATTTATATAAAACTATTGTCCCAGTTTCAGGAAAAAATTACATCGAATTACCTTTATTGAAAAAATTTTATACAGACAGCTCCAAACTTAAAAATCAGCATCAGAGACATGGGACAGTATAGGAGTTTTTCTTGCATTTGGGTGCCCAAGATCGTCCAAAACTTATTTATATCATTAATATTGTTATGCAATCATGCAATGGGATGTTCCCCAGTATATGAAATAAAAAAAACACAAGAATATGTACTAAAATAAAAATCGTTATTCAGGGACATAAAAGTCAAGATTGTGAGAATGCCCCATATATGCCCAAACACATTTGCATTATTGGTATATATCTACAGGATTTGTTGTACACTCATACGGTTAATCATGAAAACAGTGACAGCTGTGGGCATGTCCTTGAAAACCTAAAAATATCCCAGTCAAAGGAAAATGAATAGCAACCAGATTACAGATGATCACCACTAGTATCTTCTAATGATAATAGTTAATACCATTCACTCTTCCGTAATCAGATAATTTTTTAAAAACAGAGCAAATTAGCTCATTTTTAGTCTGTCGGGGTGTCTGGGCGACAGTTGGCAAGCATAGCTTGTAGGGAGGCAGGTCCCCCTTTTTATATAAAAGAAGACAAATCAACATTTAAAGAACAATATAATAGTAGTGTCGAAGTACTTTTGTACATCAGATTTCCGCACACCATAATATTCATGAGATTTCCACAAATTTATTTACATTATGTTGTTTATTTTATTGCAGCAGATGATGACCAATGATAAAGACTGCAAGTCATCCTCATAAAGCTCTCAGTATGCTGTAGAACTGGAAATATAGTAATTTTTAACTAATAAGTCAATTAATCTGAAAATGTTGAACTTGTACCTGCGATGAGGAAATCCTCTTTAAGTTTAACATGAACTTCTTTAAGTTCGAGTTGAAAGACTGTTTTCTTTTATAAATGAAGAGCATTATTAATTCCCCAAAATCAGATTTATTCAAGGCTTGAAATATATCGAAGCAAAACGGAATAATATTCCGGTTCATGAAATTATGACAAATACCATTCCGGTTCATGCAATTATTAAAACATATTATTACGCTTTTATATATATAGCTCTCTGTAACTTTTCAAAAATTATTATTTCGAATCTTGAATGCATTTTTTAAATTGTTTTTGTAATGATTAGATAAAAATTTGTCTATAGGGCAATTCTGTGCAGAGAGTCACACACGTAACACAGGCTTTAATTTTCATTTATTCTATTTATTAAATTTTAATTTTAATTGTGATTTTAGGTGGTATGATAAATAAGTCATTACCATATTTTTTAATTTAAATGTGTGGAAATAAAACTCGCAGAAATGTATCATTTAATTTCATTACTCAAAATATGCTTTTTTTCTAAGTCACACACATAACATTTTTTAAAAAGCTATTTAAAAAATAACTATTATATAAAAATGATAGGTTTTTGCATAAAAGAATAAGGTAAAGTGTATATTTTTTAAAGAACTTTTGTTTGGATTTTTAAATAAGAAATATATTGAAAAATCCTTGATTAATTAGAAATTTTTTTGTTCTGAAATGTCACACATGTAACATGGAATGGCCCTATACAGTAGAACTCCAATTATCCGAATCAATTGGGACCGGGCTCCATTCGGATAGTCAAAAATTCAGATAATTGGATTTTTTCCGAAAAACGGGTCTAGTTTCATTAATTACTGTATGTATGTTGAAAATGGAAGAAAAAAAAACTATTTTTAAAGGAAAAGAGATTTTAATTAATTAAATGAAAATGCAACACTTTTACCTGTTAAGCATACTTACAAGTGCTGTACATTAGTACAGTATGTAAGTACCGTACTGTAAATGAAAGTCATTGCTTGCTGAACATCTCCATCAAAGTAAGCTGTTTGACAGTCTTCATCCATTTTCGGGCAGCAAAGTCACGCATCCGTTTGACAGTGAGAAGTTGCATGTGGTCACACTCGGGCTGACGCTCCATCCACTTCAATGCAGTTTCAAGGCCGGCAAATGCTTCACTAACTGATGGTCCCGTGGCTGCTTCAACTTCGACATTAAGGTCATCGTCTTCCCCGACACTTTCTTCTCTCACACTTTCAATAAGTTCATCATCATTTAGAATTTGAAACCCAGAGTCTGACGAATCACACACCATCCACTCTCCTATATCTTCAAGCACTAACTTATGAACATCCAGGAATTTTCGAAAGAATGTTTCTAAATTCCCCAAGTGGCACATCATCCACATCTTCTCCTGTCTCTTCCCTTTCCTTTTCTTGATTTTCTTTTTCCTTTTCCTTCTTTTCTTCTGGTAATATGCCTTTAAGCTTGTTCCACGCACGTCTTAATGTGACTGCCTTAACCAAGCTCCAAGCTTCCGCCACCACGTAAGCGAAATCTTTAATTTTTTTTTTTTTGGTTAGCCAACACACCTTCTTCATCTTCGCCATCTACCAAAAGTTTCTTTAAAAGTTGCCTTCATGTCTTAATGGTATTTCATAGTTTTGGTAACAGACTGGTCCATTGGTTGCAATAAGCTTATGCCGTTTAGCGGTAAAAAGATTGTTTTAAACCGGCCATTCCCTCTTTCCAACAATTCTTCGGTGGGATCAGTTGGTGCATTATCAACAATCAAAAGCACTTTACTGCCTTCTTTTCCAAGACATTTTCACTCCAGGGATGAAAATTTCGTTATACCACTCGGTAAACAATGCTGCAGTCATCGAAGCCTTGTGTTGGTTTTTATAAAAGATGGGAAGCTTTTTCACATTTTTAAATGTTCTTGGGCTTTTTGATTTCCCTATCAACAGAAGGGGTATTTTATGACTTCCCGTAGAGTTCGCACAGTTAACCACCGTGACATGATCTTTACTAACTTTATGGAGCACTACACACCCTTTTAGATGCTAAAGTGGTTTTATGCAGAGCTTTCCAAACAAGATCGATTTCATCGGCATTGTACAAAATCTCAGGATCGTAATAGTCTGCAACATCTTTAAATTTTTCAATAAAATCTTCTGCAGCTTTGGAGTCTGCTGATAACTTCTCGCCACTTAAATCTAATTCTCGGACACCGTGCCTAGGCTTAAAATTTCTTAGCTAGTCGTTACTTGCTTTAAAGGATGAACAACCCAGCTTCTGAGCTAAGATCTTAGCTTTTACACAATGAATCGGACCCGAAATTGGATTTCCCATAGAACGTTACTGCAAAAACCACTTGAAAATGGCATCTTCTAAATCTTAGTTTGTTGCTGCCTTCATTGATTTTCTTGAAGAACTTCCATCTTCGTTTTCAAGCATTGATACAAAGTTTAAAAGTGTAGGTTTTCTCCTTTTATGTCTGAAATCGTTGATTGTCCAACACCACATCTCAGCCAACTGTTTGCCTGTAACTCCTTTATCTGATTGCTCTATAATGTTTAGTTTATCTGCTAACGATAACACAACATATTTTCTTTTAGAGGCACTGTGAATGACGAAACGCACTCACAAACAAAACAACGTACCGACGCAAAAGTGTACCATCACAGTAACAGGTCAAATAATAAACTAGAAGGTCATGTTACACTGACTGACTAATCAAAACAAACAGTGGCAGTTAAACCGGGCCGCCACAATGGTGACGGATGACAGCCAATAATCGAACTACACTATGAGATCCCAATAATGTTCGCGCTGCGCATACACTATGTTTGCGGAGGGAAGGACAATGGTGCGCATAGACAGAATCATTATTTTGCAAATCGCAGTAAGTTTACGACTTAATTTTTTTCCTAAAATTCTGAAAGTGATTCAGATAATCAGCAATTCGGACAGTCGAAGTTCGGATATTTGGAGATCTACTGTACTACTTTTAAAAAAAATTTCAGTCAACAACAATTTCGAAAAAGCATTCTGGTTCGTGGATTTTTCTATTTCAAGCCTTGGATTTATTCAGTGATTCTCAATTTCAGATATTTTTTGCATTGAAGGCCATAATAATTTTCAGTCCTAACTTTGTACTGAAGATTATTTTATACAAGTAATTTTATTTGTATGCTTTAAATGAATCTGAATTATATCTGAAAACTTTTATATTTCTGACTATATATTTTAAAGTTACCTGTATAAAATGAAAAAGCACTTTGCATTTGTGTAGTGCAATTTATGCAAAATATTTTTTTTTTAATTTCAAAATGTATTTTGAAATTTTACTTTTCAAAAGTATTTTAGGTTCTAAAACCAATGCATTTTTTGTGTTGAAAATTATTTTTCAATGTATTTTGCCCAACTCTGAATGAAGGTAATAAACGTCAGTGAATATAGAATACATAATATTTGCTGTGCATTTTAATACTTTATTGAGTATTTATTTAGAAGTTGCTGTAAATTTTGAACCCACAATTTAAGAATAAAATTTTGTTCAGTGTTTGGCTTGTATATAATCATTGTATACAATTTTACTTAACATATTTAGACTTATTTAAGAACAATACATTTGCATTATACTTCTTTTTTGCATTTTCATTTACAAATAAATATTTTTTCTTTATAGTTGTTAAAGAAAAATAAATTGTTAAATGGAACTTTGATTTAAAATAAGCACATTTGTTTCCAAGCTATACTGATTTCATAACTTTGAAAATTTTTTAAATATACAGGCAAACAAATTTTGCATTTTGCTTATATTTTTATTAAAATGAATTTAAACAGTTTTTAAAATTTTCCATATCAGAGTTTCCAGATTTGTGTACTGTAAGCCTATCTACCAGAAATTCCAAGCAGTAATTTTTACTATATTTAATGGCTTATCTTCTGTGATTAAACAAAGCAGAAATTACTGTTTGGAATTTCTGGTATATATTTTATATGCATTCATATGCAATTAATAGGCAATCAGAAAGTGTACCATAAAAATTTATAAACTGTTTATTGATAATTATATGACATAAAACATACAAATGTAGATACAATTTAATTTTAAAAAACAAAATGAAAAATAAAATTATAGTGGCATAGACAGTATAACTTCTTTAATCCAGAATCATCACGATCACAGCAATTCCAGATTACAGAATTTTTAAACTAGAATGCATTTAGACAAATAATAATAATAATACCATTCATTAATAAGGCAATGCAAAATGCAAGCAACCTAATAATTTTAAAAAAAACTAAGAAATTTCAATTCAAAATGTCCTAAAATATTTTTTTTAAATAACATATATTTTATGTGGTGTCGCCATCTGTTGACAATTGAAGAAAACAAGAACCATAGGATTTTCTTTTAAATTGCCATTTCTGATTTATAAATACTAAATAAATAATAGAAATTGCAAAAAAATGACTACATGAAAAATATTGCAAATGAAACTAATTCTCTAAGAAAGAAGCAAAATGTTATAATGAGAAATTTAAATAAGACACAAAAGAAAGGAAAAAACTTTACTACTGCATTAACATATTTAAAATAGTGATGCATAAGTCTAATGTTATGAAAAATTAAATATAAAATACCTAAAAATATCAAATTCAGTTATAAATTCAATACTTAAAATAATATTAATAATAAAGAAATCAGATTTTGTGTTGTTTTGGCACCAGCTATCATAACTTTAAAGAAAGAAAATTAAAAAAATATATAAAATTATTAATTCTGAAATTATTTTACTTTAAAAAATGTACAATTTTATTATTACTATTAATTTAACGTATTTAACAATTCCAATACACAAGGCTAATAGTATTATGAAAAAAATATAAATTATATATTAAACAGAAAATTATTTCAGTTAATTTTAAAATTAGAAAATTTAAATACACTATTGAATCAAAATATCTCTCTTAACCCCTTGAACTGCAATTTATTTTCAGTCAGCACTGCTCAGGCAGACATTCTTAGTTTTAAGAGCAGGGATTGATATAGAAACTCATGGTTTTATAAGGATAATACACTATATGGCCAAAGGTGACTGGCCACTTGCGATTTTAGACATTTTGTTAAATATCTAGAAAAATACATCAGGAATTAACCTGAAACTCCAGGTGTGTAAACAGAATAGTACCGGCCATATATTTCCGTGAAGATTTTTTTCTGAAATCCCATACGGGACCGCCAACAAATTGAAAAAGAATGAATATCTTTTGGATAACCCTGTCAAAACTAATGTAGCAAAATCATTCAAACTCTAGATTATGATTAAGTGGCTTATTGTAAGAATTTGGGTTCATGTTTATGACAATAGCATGTATACTCGAAGATAAATTCTGGTTTTCATAAAAACAGTCTCAAATTTTGCCAAGTTTTTAGCTTACAATTTGCAGAGTTCTTAATATAAAAAAAGTTCTTTTCAGAAAATATGACAAACAACATTGTACACAATACCCTGCAATCAGAATTAAAATATAGTAAAAATTGTATGAAAAATGAGCAGGTTTACTAAATAATGTTTCACTGTGCATGATCTAATGCAATCAAAATATAATGTGTTAGCTAAATGTATAGAGCAACTTTTGCAAAAGTCTTAAAAACATAGCTTGAAAATTCTGAAACTTATCATTGATAGAATAAGCTCAAAATCCATTGTTCCCAAAATGAAGCAAAAAGATGAGGGGCTGTATCCATATATCCATTGATTAGTGCCAATATAGCATACACAATATTGCACGTACTACTGTTTTTGGATACAGTCCCTCATCTTTTTTGCTTCCTTTTGGGAATAATGGATTTTGAGCTTAATCTATCAATGATAATTTTCAGACTTTTCAAACTATGTTTTTGAGACTTTCACAAAAGTTGCTCTATATATTTAGCTAACACATTATGCAAATTATATTTTGATTGCATTTGTGCATGCGCAGTGAAACATTTTTTAGTAAACCTGCTCATTTTTCATCCAATTACTATTATTTTTTTAATTCTGATTGCATGGTAATGTGTACAAGGTTGTTTGTCATATTTTCTGAAAAGAACTTTTTTTTATATTAAGAACTCTACAAATTATAAGCAAAAAACTTGGCAAAATTTGGGACACTTTTTATAAAAACTTTAATTTCTCTACGAGTATACATGCTATTCTCATAAAAATGAACACAGTTTATTACAGTTTGAACCCTTTTGCTACATTAGTTTTTACAGGGTTATCCAAAAGATATTCGTTCTTTTTCAATTTGTTGACGGTCCCCTATGGGGTTTCAGGAAAAAATCTTCGCAGAAATATATGACCTATACTATACTGTTTACACACCTGCAGTTTCAGGTTCATTCCTTATGTATTTTTCTAGATAGTTAACAAAACGTCCAAAATTGCAAGTGGCTGGTCACCTTTGGCAATATAGTGTAATTATGCCTTGCATATACTTCTCTCATAAAAAGTATCAACTCTCAATAATTCTTGGCGAGTGCAGTTCATCATTGTCAGTTTGCTCAAGAAAGTTCATGATGAGCTGGACTTGTCATTTCAGTTCAAAGGATTAATGAATATAATTATACAGGGTGCGACAGGTATTTGAGAACAAAATAACTCCTGCTTTCAAACCTAAATAGACACTAGAGATGTAGCACTTTTTACAATCTGTACTGGTGACCACATACATAATGGATGGCACCATACACTCAAACCACCATCAGCCATAATAACAGCCTCTAAATGCTGTTGAAACCAACTGCAAGCAATAGTCAGATGTGTGTTGAGAACATTTGCCATTGAATACAAATGACTGCCCTGAACTTCACAACAGTGTTGTGTGGATGCCTATTGGAGTCACTCTTAACCACACCACATACGTAATAGCCCATCAGGTTAATACCTGGGGAGCTGGGGCAACAAGTTGAGGATGACATGTTCATGAAAGGTTTGGGCCATCCATTATTCAGTTTTATGGGCTGTATGTGATGGAGCAGTCTTGTAGAAAAATGTATGGCCTCCCACGTGTAATAGAAGTAATCCAGAGCTTTAACACCTCAGTATAAACAACGGTGTTGGTTTCTCCCAAGGATTTCCCGAACTCTGATGTGTCACCTCAGTATAAACAACGGTGTTGGTTTCTTCCAAGGATTTCCCGAACTCTGATGTGTCACCAGTCTCAATTCTTTTTGCATTTTTCTATATACATTGTCTGTGACATTTTAGCTTTAGCTCTTTCAGTGCTATATTGGTCTTTTTCATAAGTTTGATTCTTTTGACACCTTGATCTGTAAATATATATATATATGTGAACAATGAATGAATGAAAAGTTATAAAATTAGGGCATCAAAAATTTTAATTTAAACTATTTTTAAAAATCATGATATTATTCAAAATGATGGCTTCTAATCAATATATAACTTCATCTAATCTTTTCTATGACCAATGTAAGATGTTAACTTTTTTCACATACATTTTAATAGAGACTTAAACTGGGATTTGGTAACAAAAAATTTATACACAAACTGTATATATTTTCATTAGCTGTTTACATGCAATAAGTCATGGGAAATATAATGAATTATATAAGAATAAGAACTTTCTCTGATAAAGAAAAAACAAAAAGAAGTGGAATATTACCTGCATGGCAAAAAAATATTTAAAAATGTGCAGAAATTACATAAAGAAATATCAGTAAAAAATAGCATCTTCAACCCTTTCCTCCTCCCTTTTTGCTATATTTCATGGTGTATTAGATGGCAGATTAGAGAAAAAGTGAAAAAGAATAATACAGTAGACTTCCTCAAATCTGCAATCCAAAAATCCACAAAAGCCTAAAATCTGCACATCATCATAGATGCAAACAATGAAGCTTTCAGGTCAGATCTAGGGTCAAAATTACACTTTTTTATTTTTATATCATTCTGTACATATTTTAAACATAATTCTCATTAATATGACTGAACTTGTGGTTTTTCATGAAGGAAGTATATAAATTTATTTGTGAAAAAATTCAAGATATTGCTGATATCTTTGGTAATCACAATCTTTTACCAAATATAATTATGTATTAATCAAGCTTTTCTGGTTATTAAGTCTGGCTAAACCTGAAATAAAACTTATTTTATAATTTTGATGTGAAATAGTAGGGCACCTTTATGAGGCAAGTTGCATTGAAAAATTCAAGAAAAATGCATCTTTATGGTGCAGATGTAATTATATGAGGCATGTTTTTTAAGTAAGTACCATTTTGGAATTAAAAAAAGACGTGCAAAGATATCGCAATAATTTTATTTTTACATGAAAGCCTGCACCTTCATCTACTTTTCTACATAAATTCCGTGATTATTGAGGCACTTGTCATAACGTGGCACCAGTTTTTGAATACCCTCCTCATAAAATTCTGCCGCCTGACTTTTTAACCACTGTATCACAAATGTTTTGACTTCATTATTGTCTTGAAGACGCTGACCACCCAGGTGTTTCTTCAAGTGCAGGAACAAATGGTAGTCGCTGGGTGCCAGATCAGGGCTGTATGGAGGATGATCTAGAGTTTTCCATTTAAAAGATTTGATGAGATCTTTGGTCCGATTAGCCACATGTGGACGGGCATTGTCATGCAGCAAAACGATACCCTTACTCAACTTGCCACGTCTTTTGCTCTGGATTGCACGACGCAGATTGTTCAATGTCTCACAATAAGACGCTGCATTCACTGTCTCATTACGAGGCAGAAACTCCACTAGCAATACTCCTTTTTTGTCCCAAAAAACTGTGCACATGATTTTCTGGGCAGAAATTGTTTGCTTAAACTTCACTTTTTTGGGTGATGATGAATGTCGCCATTCCATGGATTGTTGTTTCGATTCTGGTGTGACGTAGGCCACCCATGTTTCGTCACCAGTAACAATTTGGTCTAAAAAATCTTCACCTTCATTGTGGTACCGCTCAAGGAAAGTCAATGCACTGCCTAAACATTGGGTTTTGTGCAAATCCGTCAACATTTTTGGAACCCAACGTGAACACAATTTCTGGTAATTCAAGTTCTCAGTCACAATGCGATACAAAACACTATGAGAATATTGAGGAAAGCAGTCGCACAATGATCAAATTGTAAAGCGTCTGTTTTCTCTCACCTTTTCGTCCACTTTCTGCACCAAATCTTCATTAACGACCGAAGGACGCCCACTCCGTTCTTCATCATGCACATTTGTGCGGCCATCTTTAAATGCTCTCACCCATTTCCTTACCATTCCATCACTCATAATGTTTTGTCCGTAAACTTCACAGATCTCATGATGAATATCGATCGGTTTTATGCCTTTAGCAATAAGAAATCATATAACAGCCCGTACTTCACAATCAGCGGGACTCACGATTGTCGGAGGCATCTTAAACACTCAGTAAACAACGTATACAATGAAGAATCAGACTGTAATGGCATCACTGGGTAGACAAGAGATGTAGGTAACCAGTGCGCATGCGCGGAATGCCAACCGTAGCGCTGCGGTGGCAGAATCGCAAAACGGTACTTACTTAAAAAACATGCCTCGTACATTATTAATTATTTACTTGACATTTATTTATAATAATTTAATCATTTTTAAAATCATCTTAATTTTTATTATTTTACTGATTCAAATTATGTTTAAAAAATGTAAAACAACTCAATGACCAGAAATCCACAAAATTCTAAAATCTGCACAACATTTGGTCCCAAGTAGTGCAGATTTGAGGGAGCCTATTGTATACATTAATGTAAAATTTGCAAAAATCCATATTTTTTATTTACTTATTTGGCTTGTTGTTGAATACTTGAAGCCCAGTAGTGTAGTGGTCAACATGCTTGTCTACCACACTATGGGTTCCCAGTTCGATTCCAGGGTGTAGATTAGGCAAGATTCATGCAACCTTTCATCCCTTCGGGGTCGATAAAGTGACTATCAGGCTTACTTGGGAACCACTTTGTGTCCCACATTAGGGCAGGCATTTAGGTATCCGTTAAGGAACACTAAGAGGGTCAGAAAACCTTATTCCTAAGTGAAATCTCAAAATCACTATTCAGGTGTCCATTTAGTGATCATTAACTAAAGATTCGGATGTCAAAAGCACTAGGATTTAAGGAAAGCTAAAACGCTGTCTCTAGTTAAGGATTTGTAGAATTCGCCGGCATTATTTTCGTTGCATACTTTTAAAAATCGACATTTTAACTTCAATATTACACAGAACCACAATAGAGGTATTATTAGTAATAAATTAATCTATAAATTATTCAGAGTAAGTTATTTTTCTTTTGTACAATCATTAAAAATATCTTAAAAATGCTTTGGCATCATCGCATATTATTCAACATGTAGGGTAGTAGTTATAGCAGGTACGATCAAAGATTTTAGCATTTGTAATACTAGAGTTATTACAAATGCTCTATTAAATTTTTAGCATATTGGTTTTATCCTGTGTTTATTTTCTTTACATTTCTGTAGCGTAGTTGAAGTTGTTTACATATTTCATAATATTTGTTCATGAATGTTTGCTTAAAATTAGTACATAAATAAAATATATTTTGTATATATATTTATTAATTATTTTTAAAAACTGTATTTTCAAAAACTATTGTAATGTAATTTAGCATTTTCCTGGGTGGTATGAAACTATGCTGTTTTGAATAGATATTAAAGTTAAGCATCAAGATGATGATAAGTTGTTTAATGTCAGTTATCTCTAACTGAATTGAGCTTTTAATAATCTCAAATAAAAAGAAACCATTAAATCATTTACTTTTCTGTTATATTAGTATGCACACTGTATCAGTTTTTTAAAAGTGTATTTGAGAAAATGATTCAAAGTAAAATATATTTTTTAAGCTTATGAAGCGAAAAAAAAAAGTTAAAGAAACTTTTTGCAGTATCATATCATTTATTTAAAATACGATGCAATGCATTTATTTCAATATTTATAGCATTTTTGCACACTTAAATTTCTTGGCTAATTAATTATTCATCAGCAAATAAAATATATGAATGTAATATTATTTAAAAACCGATAATAAATAAGTCAAGATAAAGTTTTCAAAAAAATTAAATTTGAAATTAAAATTTTTCAGCTGTAAGACTGACAAAGGGACCACCAAACACGGTGCTCACTGATTTTGATGAATTTAATGTATACTGTAGAGTCTTTATCCCTATTTATTCCTTTGAAGGGATTTCTTCAAATGGGCCTTAGATTTTGATAAATTAGGGGTCAAAGTTCAGCATACGTTTCAAATGTCCGTTAGTTTGAACGTTTCAATGAGTCATCTGTGGTGTTGATGCAGAGTGCTCGCTTGCCAGCTGGATGGCCTGGGTTCGATGACTTTTTAAAATTAATTTTATATTTTGACTCTCTACAACTTTTAAGTATGGTTATGAATTGCTGCAGCTTTGAATTTTTTAAAATTTTCCTAAAAAATGTACAATTATGCTTATGATTTTTTTTTCCATAAAAATTTATATTTTATATATAGTCCAGGGGAAATGTACCAAAAAAAGGGGTTACCTTGCAAAAGTTCGGGTAAAAGATTTTTTTTTCTGAATTGTTTATAATGATGCCAACATGGAAAAACCAAGTTTTCTAACAAAATTTCTTAAGGCTAAATTTTCTATGGCCAAAAAACAACAAAATTTTGAGACTTTGATTTTTTTTTTAAATATCTCGAGACTCGTTGCCATAGCATATTATTTATCAACTACAATATTAAAGAGGATAAAATTCTCCACAACTTTCACATTTACAACTTTTTTATACACTCAATAGCAAGTGTAATATGCCATTTCAAAAATAGGACAATTTTTTCAATTTTCTTAAAAACCGTGAAAAACTTAGTCCTACCCCGATTATTCAAATGTTTCCCCCGGATTTAACTGTGTATGTCAACTTTTATATACTGGTATCAGTAAATTAAATGTTTCAGGGCCAAAACTAGCCTTTTTTGTGCCTATGGCAAACATGCCCCCCCCCCCCCCCCCTTAAAAAGAAAATTTATCACGAGAATTTTAATAAATCTCTAATAGCCGGATTTTGAAATTTTTAGGTGTGTAATCATTAAATACATAATGTGAACTACGTAATCAGCTTTGCCAAATATTGATTCATTAAAACCTTGAAAACTGAACTGAAATTATTCCGCTTTAAACAGGTTTCCATCTCAGCAGGTATAATTGTTCATATTCTCTATCTTGAAAATATATAATTTTTTTCTTTAAAGACCGGATTCTGTATATACA
Source organism: Maratus speciosus (assembly GCA_963932465.1). Classification (NCBI taxonomy): domain Eukaryota; kingdom Metazoa; phylum Arthropoda; class Arachnida; order Araneae; family Salticidae; genus Maratus; species Maratus speciosus. The sequence continues at coordinate 56,309,702 of OZ010787.1, forward strand.
GATTTCATTTTTAAAAATTTTATGGTAGTTGTAGTATTGAGGCATTTAAAGTCACAGTTATATGAATTATGAGACTAAATTAGTCACACGAAGACATTCTCAAGGTAATATTGAACATATGGGAGCATTCTTGACAAATATCTCGCTTGCATTTTATTACTTTTAAATTTTTTTTTTCTTTTTTTTTAATGGGATACCTGAGATCAATATCGAATGTTGTGCTTTTATGGGTTTGGTTGCATTTTTTGTTTTTAATATTCAGACACTTTCATTTTTGAAAAACTGTTTGGAACCCGTTCTGAAATTTAAAGTATCCTCATTAAAAAAATGCAACCAAATTCGAAAAATTAAAAACGTACAATGTTGGATATCGACCTCAGATATCATATGAAAAAAAAATTAAATATTGAAATTCCAGCAAGAATTCTGAAAAGAATGCTCCCATAGGTTTAACATTAGCGTGCAAACGTTTTTGCATGAGACTACACTAGTCACGCGAAGACATTGGAACGCTAATGTTAAATCTATGGGAGCGTTCTTTTTACTGTTTTTTGCTTGCAATTTAATTAAGTTTTAAAGGATTTTTTTTTTTGGCTTAGAATTGCTGACGTTGAATTATAACCAGATTAGTGTTGACCTTTTCTATTTTCGTTATTGTGGTTTTCTATTTTGATTACAGTTTTTCTTTTTACTTTCTGGCTGCAAGACATTTTTATTCTTATTTCATATATATACATATAATTAATTGACAATTAAAAACTTCATTTGGTGCCCCCTTTGCCTTTTGTTCTGGCGCCCGGGACACATGCCCCCTTTATACATACATTACATATTATACATTATAGGACACATAACCCTTTGTGTTATTTGAACACTCTCATCTTCAAATGTAACATGGCCTTGTGTGTAATATAAATGCTGATGAATAGGAAGTATCAGGCTTTATACCTCTAGATGATCCAGATATCTGCTTTATTCAGGATAAGGATATTCCGTCAAAACAGGATGCTAATAATCCTAAAACAGTGCCATCAAAAAGAAAAAAATATTGTTAAATAGCCTATAGAAATTATTATTATTAAAATACATTTTCCATTTAGTTTATGCAGTCATATTGCGTACCTTACTTTGTGTTGGGAAAGTGTAGTTGAATAAAACAGGTGATCGATGCAAAAACAAAAATGTTTATATGGTCTACAGTCATAAATAAATAGGTATTTCATTTAATAAATGGTATCACTGAGATAATTAAACAGATATAGTTTCAAAACAGTACGTATTACAGAAGATTAGAATATTCCACAAAGTATATTTTTCAACAACCAAAATAAGTTTTTCTGTTTGAGCTTTAAAGCAATTAATATATAATCTTAAAAGTTTTATATATTTTTGCATGGTAAAATGATGTAATCTCTTGTTATATTTATTGATATAAGTGGAAAAAATATTGACAATATTTTTTAAAACTAATCTTTTAAATAGTTTTATGAAACCAGTGATCTCAAATATTTTATTGACAGAATTTTAAAATTTTACAAGAGAAAAATGCATAACATTAGTTAGTTAAATAATCTGTTGTTTTTATTGTAGCTATTTCATAAGGTAAAAGTATTTCTTACATAAAATATATTTATTTTTTGAGTCCCCCCTTTTATATGGAATTACAATCCAATGTTTGCTATATTTAAGAGTCATTCCATATAAGAATCACCCAGGCTGTGATTAAATGGTAAATAGATTCATGTGATTTTTTTCTCAGTGGGATGACTATTAGAAAGAAATAAATCCAGAATATTAATGCCGTAGGACCATTGGTTTTTCATTTGGTGGGGGGTCAAAGGTCAGAGTGCCGCTTGAAAAATTGAATTTTTATGTTTTGCATAGTATTTTTCATAGTATGCATTGAAGTTATCCCACAAAACAAATTACAGGGTTGTATTATGTAAGGTTGGCCCTTTGCTATTCAAGAATAAAAATTATGGGATATGTGTAATGCAGTGAGCTAGATGGCTGCAAAAATTGATTTTTTTCTGAAATTTCACTATAGTTTTGACACATATAGCTCTTTGCATTGAAATCATCCCATCATTTTTAACTGCTATATGCTTCTCTATGGTGAAATGAAACACAAAAAAGTAGGCCCCTCCAAGGGCAGACTTTAATGCTTTCCTAAATTTTATGCCAAATTTCCAAAAAAACATATTTTTGCCTATTTTAAGTGATGTATACTAGACATGCATTAAAGTCAGAAGCCTCTACAATAATAATAGAAATGTAGAATAACTATTCACCTTTCAAAATCACCAAACAGAATCATGGGCACTAAAGCAGTTTTCATGGGGTAATGGAAGTCGCATTGTAATATAATTGGGAAATACGCTTCCACGATCATAGCCTTTAAAATCATTGCCAAGAATAAATACTTACTATTATTTCTGAAATGCATATATTTTTTATTCTAACATGAATTTCCACATGTATAACAATAAATATTTTTAATATGTTTTTGTTACAGGCAGTGAAGATGTTTTAATGAAGTGAAAAGAAGCATGTAAACCAGATGATTATAAGCTTTTAAAAATTATTTTAAACATGGATGAATATTCCTTATGCAAGTTATCAAAGAAATGTGTTTGTGGGGCACATGCTACTACAAAATCAAGTAGATTATTTCCAGTTTCTGAACTCACCAGGCTTAACGATTTGACATGGTAATGAAAATAATGTGTACCTCCAGAAAATATTTCTGAAAAAGATCTCATAGAAAATTGAAGTAGAACTACCCTAGAGGTTGAGAATATGATTTGTGCAAATTATAGATACAAATTTGGAACATTTTGGACACCACCTCACTATTGCGAACATCCTAATTATAAAATCAAGGGTAAGAAAGGGCATGGATTTGAGACCTTATACATTTTTGAATTATGAAGCACTGTGCTCAGAATTTGGTTCATTCGCAATTGGAGGAGTATTATGCAGGATGTTGGCAATAGCGAGGTGGTGCCCAAAATGTTCCAAATTCGTATCTGTGCTTTGCACAAATCATATCCTCAAGTTCTAGGGTAGTTCACTTCGATTTTCTATGAGATCTTTTTCAGAAATATTTTCAGGAGGTACATTTGTTTTTATTTTTTTTCCCAGTACCATGCCAAATCGTTTGGCCTAATAAGTTCAGAAATTGGAAATAATCCACTTGACCTTGTAGCAGCACACAAATACATGCAAACACGAAACAAAAAGTCCCATACGATCGTTTCGAGGATTCCGGGATTCCTAGTGAGGAAAAAAAAAACGAGAATTAAAATTGGTTCGAAGAACCCCTCGGTTATAGCCCCGAGTACTGGCTTATAGAATGATTGAAAAGGTGAAAACAAGAGTTTATATATCCTAAAGAAATGACATAATGAACCAGAACTAACTGAAAAAAAGGAGTCACTGCGCAGGATCCCTCCATACTGGGGTTCCGGGAATCCTCGAAACGATGGTATGGGATTTTATATGTCATGTTTGTACGTATTTGTGTGTTAAATCATTGTTAAAGATTTTAACTTTTGTATTAAAATTCGCACCAAGTGTTTGATTTATGCTTATATCATCATCTACTTTACATGCTTCTTTTCACTTCATTCAAGCATCTTCACTGCCTGTAACAAAAACATATTAAAAATATTTATTGTTATACATGTGGAAATTCATGTTAGAATAAAAAATATATGCATTTCAGAAATAATTGTAAGCGTTTTTATTCTTGGCAATAATTGAAGGCTATGGCTGTGGTAGTGTATTTCCTAATTATATTACAATGCAATTTCCATTATCCAATGAAAACTGCTTTAGTGCCCATGATTCTGTTTGGTGATTTTGAAAGGTGAATAGTTATTCTACATTTCTATTATTATTGTAGAGGCTTCTGACTTTAACGCATGTCTAATATACCTCACTTAAAATAGGCAAAAATATGTTTTTTTGGAAATTTGGCATAAAATTTAGGAATGCATTAAAGTCTGTCCATGGTGGGGCCTACTTTTCTGTGTTTCATTTCATCATAGGGAAGCATTCAGCAGTTAAAAATGATGGGATGATTTCAATGCAAACAGCTACATGTGTCAAAACTATCGTGAAATTTCGAAAAAAATTCAATTTTTGAAGCCTCCTAGCTCACCACATTACACATATCCCATAATTTTTATTCTTGAATAAAAAAGGGCCAACCTTACATAATACAACCATGCAATTTGTTTTGTGGGATACCTATAATGCATATTATGAGAAGTACTATGCAAAACATAAAAATTAAAATTTTCAAGCGGCGCTCTGAACTTTGCCCCCCCCCCCCCACCACCACCACCAAATGAAAACCAATGGTCCCACGGCATTAATATTCTGGATTTCTTTCTTTCTAATGTCATCTCTCTGAGAAAAAAAAAATTACATGAATCGGTTTACCATTTAATCACAGACCCCCGCTTCTGGGTGATTCTTATATGGAATGACTCTTAAAACATTAAAACATAAGGTAAGTGATGCAAATATGGCCAATGCAGGTAATATGGCCAACCCGCAATAACGTTATTAATTTCAATGAAATCCAAAATATGGCGCTTGAATCTAGTCGCTGGATGTCCGAAGAACATAGTTTAGTACCATTTTGCCCGCAATCCTTGATCAAGTGCACAGGGGGTAGTAATTATTGATTTGCTGTTAGTTGCCTTGGCATATTATAAATTTTTCTCTGATAAGTTTGTTATTTTTCTTATTTAAATAAAGTATTTGTATGTACTGTTATACATAATATTTTAGCTAGTATAATGGTCTTTTTAACTGTATAAATGAATTTCAATATCTGAGTGTTTAGGCAGAATTACGAACGCTTTTTTAAAACTCAATATTGTTGACAATATGCCCATTGGCCATATTACCTGCACGTATGGCCATATTACATTCATATAAATAAATTTTCCCATTTTTGTACATTTATTTATTTTATTTATTTATTTATGTACATAACCAGTTTAAAAAATTAATTGCACTACTAGCATTAAATATCAAATCAATAAACTTTTAAAAGTATATATTACATACCAAGTAAACACAATAGAAATCAAATATAATAATGATGAAATAAATTAGGTTACATAAAATAGAATGAAGTTTAGATAACCTTCGTTCTTGAAAATTCTGTCTCATTTTAGTTTTAGACTATGAATTCTGAAGAGAAAAGAGGCCTTTGGAACCAGAAAAGCCTAAATGAGTGTTTGAGAGCAATAAAAGTTTGTAAATTACCACAAAATGCTACTTTAAAAAGGTATATATTCCTAGATGAACTGTTCGTTGTTATATTGTTAGTAATAAGACATAAATCGCTATTGGGTAGAAAACCAGTTCTCACACCAGATCAAGAAAAAGATCACCCCACAAGAATTTTTAGGCTTGCTGGTGTCAATTATCCTGTTACGTCAACAATCATTAAACTCTGCGTTTTTAAATTTTGTAGTGAAAATTAAATAACCCAGAATTTTTTATTTAGAAAAGGCATTTCTGGCCAATACTAGTTGAAAGCATTTTTAGCAAAAAATCTGAATTTTTCCAGGAGGAAAATTCAACCAATGAATCCTGCCAGAGCAGCAAAGCCCAATAAATTTATTATTGATGATTTTTTTAGTAAATTTCGAAAAGTTCTAATTGACAGTAGTCTCATGACATCCCAAGACCGAATATTTAATACAAACAAAAAAGGTGTTGTCTCAGTTTGCGTAACGATCTAACTGTTTGTGCTGAAAAAAGCTCAAAAAGGGTACATTTGGTTGCTAAAGAGCATGGTGAAATTGTAACAATTGTGGCTTGGAGCCCCATTGACCGGGTCTATTATTCCCCCTATGATTTTGTATAAGGGCAAAAGAATGAAACCAGAGTGGGTAGATAATTTGCCTGTTGGTTCTGCATGACAAATTACACCAAAAGGAATAGACCAATAGGCGGCAGCACAGATAATCACCTAATCGAGTTCACAGCTGAAACTTTAGAATTAGTTAAAACTCTATTTGCATATTAAAATGCAACTGGTCTGCCAAGTCATATCTTGGTGGAAAACACCTAAAAACTCGATTTTACCGGTTGACTCGTAGGTTTACCATTGTGTTTTCCTGCACCCAAAGGTATGAAAACATGGAGGATTGGCAGCAGTAAAGCACAATGGTAAACCTACAGGCGAACCACTGAAATCGGGTTTTCAGGTGTTTTCCACCAAGATATGACTTGGCAGACCAGTTGCATTTTAATATGCAAATCGAGTTTTAACTAATTCTAAAATTTCTGCCGTGAACTTGATGAGGTAATTGTCTGTGTTGCCGCCTCCCAGTCTAGAAGCATGACAGCTCAAATTTTTCTTAAACGGATCAGTCATTTTTCAAATTTTAAACCACAGTGACGCTTTCTTCTCATCTTTGATGGGGGTGAAGTCCCATCTAGATTACTCAATTGTGGATGAGGCTGAAAAAAATGCCTTTCTTCTAATTTGTTTACCCTCTTATACAAATTACCTCATAATTCTGAAAAAAAAAAAAAAAAAAACCTCTTTCCCAAAGCTTCTCAAAGTAATACTGAAGACACTCAAACATCACGAGAGCAATTAAACAAACAAAAACAACCGTCTGTGATGAATTGTGGGAAAGTTTCGCTAGCAAAGAAAAGTGATAGTGTGTTTTGCAGTATTTGAAACAATGAAAAAATTGTGGAATGAGAGTATGTGCTGTGTGTCGTATTTATGTGAATGAGAAATGCATCAAATTTACCAAGAAAGACATGGAAGTTTTTACTTGTCATACATGTGAAGTTAAAAAAAAAAAAAATTAAATTACTGTAAAAAGTTTAAAATTGCTTAAAATTGTTTTCTAAATTTTCTTCTTGCTTTTATTTTCATTCATTTTTGTAAAGTTTCAAAAATTAAATTTGGTTTTATAATAATTGATGTTTCTCATGCGTTAAATATCAATCTTTTCATTATATTTCACCTATGGGCATATTACCTGCATATGGGCATATTACCTACATCAACTAGACTCTTTTAAAAAAAAATTACCGCAAATTTAAATGTTGATTAATTTCAATTTATATTTTTTTTTTCCAGCACTAAAAAGAGTCTACTTTGTTAGAAATCATCTGCTGACTGATTTTGACTGATCTGATGACTGATCTTTTTAAAATCAGTTACTACTATCGCTAAAAAAATTTTATCCTTAAGGTGGCGATATTACCTGCACTTACCTTATGTTATCAATAATTAGTAAATAAAATGTACCATTGTAGTGTGGAATAAAATATGCTTTTCGCAAATTTTCATACTTATCCCATTGATACCTTGAAAAATATGTATGCATTATAAAAATTATAAAAATTAAACAAGAATTCTTTCTTAATTGAAACTATCGTGAAAATAAGTTACTAAATATTGAAGTATTCTTTTAAACAATGCTTTGAAGTTAACATTGTATACACTTAAAGTTACTGTCTAAATATGGAAATTGCCTCATTCATCTATAATGTGCTTTAATCATAACACTTTAAAATATATGATGATTATGCACGTTAAAAATGTAATTAAATGAAGCAGATAGCGCATATGGAAACTTTTGGCTGGGAAAAGGATTATCCTGGAAGTGAATATGTAGAAATGGTATTGTGATCTTTATGAAGGCAAAGTAAAAACGTATGCAGATTAAACAAAATAAAGACAGTTTATTTTTGATCCCAAACACAGACTTGACATTAATAGTAAAAAGCAGCATTCATTTTAAACAGACATTTTTGTAGGCCTTGATGACGATGTTTCACATATCAGAACAGACATTGTTGTTTGTAAATATCACAGACTTAAACTTTAAGATAAAACATAATTAAACAGATGAAAGCTAACATATAACATCCAGAACGTGGTCCAGCCACGTTCAGTAACTTGAAATATTTCTTCCATTAGAGGAAGATAAAAGTGCACATTATTAAGATTGGAATCGCGTATTTATATAAAAATGGTCGGATTGAAAACGTCGTTTCAGATGAACGAACCAATCAGAGAACGGCATCGAATCGATGCCAAGCAAGATTCGATGAAAAGATTCGATTTGAAAACGATATTCTAAGTCGCCATCTGGCGGGAGAAATATCGTCACGGAAGTTGAAACGTAGTTGAAAGAAAATTTTTGCCGGTAAAGTACGGTAATGAAATGAAATTAAAAACGGCAAAATGGTATGAATTACTATGGATGTTAAAAGAGTCAGGAAACTTTTATTACAGCTGGATATTGTCTAGAATCAACAGAGAGGGTAAGTAAAAGTTTAAGAAATATTTATTGCTGTCTTTATTTAAGAAATAAATAAATGTAAATAAATGACAATGAACTTAAAAATAAAATGAAGTTTGTGAAATGAGGTTTTATGACAGGAGATGATAAGAGGCAATGAGAAATACAGTGTTTGTATCTCTATCAAATGCCCCCCCCTCTCATTGTCTCTTAAAAAGAGATAACTTGTGAAAACAAGTAAACTCAAAGACGAAGGATTTAAAAAAAAAAAAATCCAAAAACTATCACCAAACAGCATCTTCACAAAATTTTAACAACATAAAACTATAAAAAACTGGATAATAATAATGTACAATAAACTGAAAGGGTTTTTAAACTTGAAAATTTATAACTTTAAATTGCAAACCTGAAACATTACACCCAAAAAAAATTTAAATGCCCCCCCAATATGAGGACTTGAAAAATGGTTCAATTTTGAACCTCAAAAATTGAAACAACCTAAATGGTTGAAAAAGTGAAGTTTGAACTTCATTAACAAGTTTAAAGAGAAGTTTTAAATACTTCAAAAAGATTAACTACGAAAAATTTAACAAATTTTAACAATTTAACTAGAAAAGTTTAACAATTGATGATCTCAACAATTTAAATTGAAAAATCAAGTAGTAATGCATGGAGAACTTGCTGGATAAAAGAAAATGATCCAATTTAATGAAAGCTTGTTGGCTATAAGGTACACCTTCTAAGTCCAAGACCAGAGGTCGACGTAATCCAGACAGAAGGTTTAAAAAGGTCCAACAATGTTAAATGCAAAATTCTCACACAGTTACTTAAAGAAAAAGATGAATACATACCAATTCAAAAATCTAACAATTTCCAATTTGGAAATGTCAGCATCAGCTCAATATGACAACTTGATCACTATGTTACATCAAATACAATTCTTTATTACAATTATATATAAAAAAAAGTTATGTAGATAATTAAACAGTTAATGATGATTCATATTCCAGACATCTAGGCTCGAAAGACAGGAACTAACGGCTCTTACAAACTAACTAGCTTACGTATTCATAAATGAATAAAGGGCTCATTCATACAACTCGCAGTCTTCTGGGGCACCAGAATCAATTAAACCACATAAAAAGGATGGCGCTCTAGATGCCTAGGATGAACAAAGCAAGAATTAATGATATGCATAAAATAAATTTCAATGTATAAGCACAGTTAATCACAATAATGGAGGTCTTTCAAATATTAAAAACTGCTATGTAAAATAAACCTCTTTAAAAAGAATTCCTTAAAACTTATGGAATGATCAAGTGACGCTGATGATATAAAAAAAAAAAAAATGCATATAGGCAAATTAACAAAGTTAAGTAGCAAGCGTCTACACTAATCCCTTAACACTTGTGAATAACAATTTCAGAAGGTACAGTGTAGCGACAGAAAGCTTAAAAAAAACAATTTTTACAATTCAATTCACCATAATAGCATTTAATGTGGTACGATTTATATGAAAAATTTATATATGAATGAGATACTTTAAACTTAAAACATATTTAGCTTAAAATTAACATTACATCAGAAAAATTAACTTTAAGAAGCTCATCTCACCAGCATTCCAAACTCAGAAACCGAATTAACATTTAATAACAAGGAAACCCTCGGTAAAGTGGTTTAAACAAAATGCATCTGGACTCCAAATCCCTGCCCCCCCCCCCCCTCATAAGCGGGGAATCTTGAGAATTGTTGGAAGGACCTGAGATAACCTCAGGTGCAACTTCTACAACATAATCTCGATTACCCTTAGCATTAGAAGAGAGGGACAGAATCATTGGGGCCCAGTGCAGCTCCACTGTGCCAAAAGTCCCCCCCGAGACAACGAAAAATATTACATGATCTCACTCCGGTTTCTAGATCCTCTGGGAGCAACAGGTGATATGTCAGGAGAGTCATCACAGGAATCAGCAAAGGAGTCGGTGAAGGAATCAGCAGATGGGTCAGATGAATCGGTGCAACGTCTTTCTGATGAGCAATACTGGTGACGATGGTGAGAACCCGATCTTTCTGTAGAACTGCGACGTCTATAAGGCACAGGAGAAACATTTCTTGAACACTGAGGGCTACCTGGGACTCTGGCATAACAATTTATTTGTAGATGCCCTGGTTTGCCGCACCTCCAGCATCTTCTACGTTGAATCTTACGAAAAGTAGATTTTTGTTTCACGGAAGATTGCTTTTCAGCCGTTTTATAAGTATTGGAAATGTTAACATATGTTGCACCATCTTTGTCACGTAATTTTTGACGGGTCTCTTCAGCAACTAATTCGTCGACGATGAGGTCAAATCTAAAACTATCATCTGGCCTGGCCAAAACTTGCTGTACTAATGTGTCATATTTTGATGGAAGGAAACGTAGAAACTGATAGCTGAGATAATTCTCGGAAAAATTTTTATCAATTTGTTTAATTTCCATAAATATTTTCTTCAGCCTTGTTGCAAATAAATTCATTGTTTCCCCGTGTCGTATCCTTTCCTCCATCAAACTATTGAAGACTGTCATATGGTGGGTGCGGGAGTCTGGATGAAAATTTTTATGAAGGCGTTCCCATGCATCTACTGGTTCAGAACAATCTGCTATTAATCGCTTGAACTCAGGTTCAATGTTAAGGTAAATCAGCGATAGAACCTTATTTGCACGGGTTTTAAATTTTTCGACGTCTTCAGCAGTGACTGTGGTACTTACTTCAAGGATACTCTGTTTTTTCTCAACAATTTCCCATAGGCCCTTTTCAAGTAGTAGATATTTCATATCACAGCTCCATGTGGAGTAATTTCTGGAGCTCAGCTTATCAATTATGTTAGTGGCCATGTTTGGGAAAAGAAGAAAAAAATTTTCAAAATTTAATAAGAAAAGAAACTTTTAGTAACCACAGTATGACTGCCCCCCCCCCCCCCACTTAATGATCAGCTCTTCTTCCTCTGTCAAGCACTTGTTTTTGGAAAAAAAAAAAATTACTAATTTTAACATAAAAGTTTCATAATGTTAAATCATAAAAATAACAGTCTATTGTCATAATAAATTGTAATGAAAAACGGAAAAAAAAGGTTCGGAAATCAGCAAAACTATTCGTTAAATAATACAAAGTTCAGCAATCAAAAATTAAAGTTCAGCTTTAACAGGTGAAAGGTTAGCAAAATTAACTCAAAATTTCAGTAAACTAAAATAAATCTTCTTGGTATCTTTTATAAAAACTGCAAATTAAAGTTATTTCAAAACAAACTGAATCACAAGTCGGCAAAATCAAAAAGGGCAAAGTTCGTAAATCAGGAAAGTAAAAGTTCGTGAAAATAAACCAATTATTTATCAAACTAAATTAAATCTTCATAAAACTGCATAATTATTCTTGATTATTGCAAATAATAACTGAAAACCATCATATTTCGTAATTAAACTGTAACTTAAAAATGTAAACAAAAACGTAAAGATCGCTCACTTGACTGAAAACTTCCACTTTTTCAAACTTCTTCAGGCTTTCCTTTTCTTTCCACCATAACCCTTTAATGTGCTTTAATCATAACACTTTAAAATATATGATGATTATGCACGTTAAAAATGTAATTAAATGAAGCAGATAGCGCATATGGAAACTTTTGGCTGGGAAAAGGATTATCCTGGAAGTGAATATGTAGAAATGGTATTGTGATCTTTATGAAGGCAAAGTAAAAACGTATGCAGATTAAACAAAATAAAGACAGTTTATTTTTGATCCCAAACACAGACTTGACATTAATAGTAAAAAGCAGCATTCATTTTAAACAGACATTTTTGTAGGCCTTGATGACGATGTTTCACATATCAGAACAGACATTGTTGTTTGTAAATATCACAGACTTAAACTTTAAGATAAAACATAATTAAACAGATAAAAGCTAACATATAACATCCAGAACGTGGTCCAGCCACGTTCAGTAACTTGAAATATTTCTTCCATTAGAGGAAGATAAAAGTGCACATTATTAAGATTGGAATCGCGTATTTATATAAAAATGGTCGGATTGAAAACGTCGTTTCAGATGAATGAACCAATCAGAGAATGGCATCGAATCGATGCCAAGCAAGATTCGATGAAAAGATTCGATTTGAAAACGATATTCTAAGTCGCCATCTGGCGGGAGAAATATCGTCACGGAAGTTGAAACGTAGTTGAAAGAAAGTTTTTGCCGGTAAAGTACGGTAATGAAATGAAATTAAAAACGGCAAAATGGTATGAATTACTATGGATGTTAAAAGAGTCAGGAAACTTTTATTACAGCTGGATATTGTCTAGAATCAACAGAGAGGGTAAGTAAAAGTTTAAGAAATATTTATTGCTGTCTTTATTTAAGAAATAAATAAATGTAAATAAATGACAATGAACTTAAAAATAAAATGAAGTTTGTGAAATGAGGTTTTATGACAGGAGATGATAAGAGGCAATGAGAAATACAGTGTTTGTATCTCTATCAATCTACACTCTGCCCTACTTTTAAAATTATATAAATTTATTGAATGTAAAATGTCTGTTGAGATGAAAATAAAGATGTGAGTGTGCAAATAATAGATAATTTACTGCTATCAATTGTTAGAAGTCGACACATGATTAAATCCGCGGGGAACATTTGAATAATCAGGGCAAAACTACATTTTTCACCGTTTTTAAGAAAATTGAAAAAATTGTCTTATTTTTGAAATGGCGTACTGCACTTGTTATTGAGTGTATAAAAAAGTTGTAGAGAATTTTTGTCCTCTTTAATATTGCAATTGACAAATAATATGCTACGGCAACGAGTCTCGAGATATTTAAAAAAAAATTAAAAGTCCCAAAATTTTGTTGTTTTTTGGCCACAGGAAATTTAGTTTTAAGAAATTTTGTTAGAAAACTTGGTTTTTCCATGTTGGCATCATTATAAATAATTCAAAAAAAAAAAAATCTTTTACCCGACCTTTTGCAAGGTAAAATATACATTTCCCCTGGACTAATATATTTATCTCTACTAACGAAAATCCAAACTACTATATGTCTAGATTTTTTTTTAATTATTTACCTTTATATATTTTTATATTTTAAGCAAAGTTTAGAAATAATACATTATATATATTTATTTACTTTATGGAAAATTCAGTGAAAATTTATTATTTCATATAAATTATAAACAATAATTTTGATGTCAAATGTCCAAATGTGTTTATCTTTAGATAAATAAAAATGGACAAATTATATTTCAAAATATTTTTCATTCTAACAAATAATGATAATAAAGCAAAAATTGTCAACTGGAAATGTAAAAATCGTCTGCGGATCCCACATAAGATATAACTTATGAAACATATATTTTAAGAAATCATTAGCTAAACTTTCATAATAAAATCTAAATAAATCAATTCTTTTAACTGATATATTTTATCTCCTTTTGAATACAAGTACTAGGTAAGAAATTATGCTCTATATAGGAAAGTTTTCCATATGAATAGTCCGTTTTGAATATTTTTACGATATATGTCACCCGATTAATTGTATATTTACTAAACTTAAACATAAATGTCAATAATATTAATTTTTTTATATTTTATCATTTAACATGTTTTAATATATTTAAAACAAACCAAATATTAAAAAGATCATAATGAAGGGAACGAATATTTTTTCCAACTGGATTAAATCATATTCAAGGCTGGAGTAGCACAGTTTAAGTTTATTCCAACAGAGTGAAAAATGTCCAGACCAGGAATCGAACCTGGATACTTGGCATGAAAAAAACACTTTCATCATGTAAATGCTATAGTTATAGCTCGGATGAATGAAACTAGCGCTGCAGTTCGAAGCCAAGTCCAACAAATACGAGTTATATGTCAGCCAGGTATCGTCCAGATAGCCTTACAGGAAATACACTTTCATCATGTAAATACTATAGTTATAGCTCAGATGAATGAAACTAGTGCTGCAGTTTGCAACCAAGTCCAACAAATAAGAGTGAATCATGTCAGCCAGATATCATCCGGATAGCCTAACAGGTAAGGCATTGGCACGGCACACCAAGTATCCAGGTTCAATTCCTGGTCTGGACATTTTTTGCTCTGTTGGAATAAGCTTCAACTGTGCTACTCCAGCCTTGAATATAATATTAAAAAGATATTTGTTTTGTTAATTTTTTTCTAACAAAATACTATGCATTATTTGAGATTTGTATCTAAAATATAAAAAGGTAAATAATATTAATTTTATGAAAAGAAATTTTCTGCACAAATTAATTTGTAATTCTGCCAACAGAAATGATAGTTAAAAAAATAGATGTTTCCTTGAAAAATCAAAAACGTAAATTGATTTTTTTTTTTTTTTTTTTTTTTTTAAGGAAAATGTCAAAATTTCAAAGCTGTAGAAATTTGTAACTTTGGTTTAAATTTATAAAGTGTCAAAAGTATGAAATTAATTTAAAAAAAATAAAAAGTTGGGTGCCAGCATCAAACTCGGGCCCTCCGGCTGGTGGGCGAGAACTCTGTCATCATGCCACACAGTACTCATTTACTGCAAACTACTTCTTGAATACTGCAAACTAATGAGTATTTGAAACGTATGCTGAACTTTGACCTCCAATTTCTCAAAATCTAGGGCCCATTTGAAGAAATCCTTTCACCACAGTAATTAAGGATAAGAACTCTAAAATATACATTAAATACATCAAAATCGGTGAGCACCATGTTTGGTGGTCCCCTTGTGAGTAAAAATTAAAAATGTAGGATGTTAAAAGTTTAAAAAATTACTGCAGCAAAAATTGCAAAACTGAAACTTCATCGTCTAGTGTTGCCCTTTGCAAAAGGACATCAGCATTACACACAGACACGTTTGTCTTTTATAATGTATATAAGAGGAAAGAATTGTAATAATGAAAAACTTTAACCTCTTTTTTTTTGTGTGTGTACTTGCATGTTTGGGATGTCCTGAATAATATTTTATTATCTTTAATAAAGGTCTGCCTCTATGTGACACAAATTTTGTGGGCACTCTATTTCAAGAAGTAATGACCATAATTTCACCAAACTTCATACTCTGCTAGACATTGACATAAATATAATGAATTATATGAGAATAAGGACTTTCTCTACTAAATAAAATAGCAAAAAGAAGTGGATTATTACCTGCAGGGCAAAAAAAAAGGAAACTTTACAACATACTTATAACTACTTAAAAGGTCACACGAACATATAAAAATATTATTTAATACAACCCTGAGATCTTTTGAACGAACACACTTTCATTTTCAAAGGCAAAAGATGACTGACTGAATAGAAAACAAATTTTAAAAACAAAATTTTACAAACTTTGTTTTGTAACGACGTCCTTTCTTATAATATTCCCACAATTTGGTATAATATCCTAAATGTTTCAAGAATTCCTGGAAATATGAACTGATCTTTTCACCGCTCTGCAGAAAAATGGACTGAACTTGGCTTGCGCATGTGTAGTATATTGTTTTTAAAATTTGTTTTCTATTCAGTCAGTCATCTTTTCTCTTTGAAAATGAATGTGTGTGTGTTTGAAAGATCTCAGGGTTGTATTAAATATTTTTATATGTTTGTGTCACCTTTTAAGTACTTATAAGTATGTTGTAAAGTTTATTAATAACAAGGTGAAAATTTCCTTCACGACACTTGTTTTTTAATACACTGCTTTGACTCGATTAAAAAAAAAGTAATTAAAAATGTATTTCAGCAGTAATTACATAACTAAATTTCAGTAAGAAATAGAGTTCAAAAAACACCTCCCCCCACCTTTTTTTTTCTTTTGCCATAATCTGTGCTGGTGTATTAGATGGCAGATTAGAGAGAATGAGCAGAGAGCAGATTAAATTTATGTATCTTGCTCAACAAATGCTGTGCATTTTACTATTTTCAATCACAGCTATATTTTGACATCTATCGGATGGAATTTCAGCAAATTCAATATGCAAATTGTTTATTAAAAATTATAATGATTTAACTTTGACTTTGTTTGCTCAACAAGGAGCGTGGCTATACTATCTTTTGTAATGATCATTATAGCTAATACTGGGCGATACATCGATGCATTGCGATATATCGATTTAAATCATAAATCATCAAACCGATTTCCTGATCTTTGAATTGGCGATGCATCACATCAGGATCGCAAAATGAATGGGAGAGTACAGGGAAGACTGGTTTCTCCTCTGATGTGAATAAACAATGTGGGCATAGCTAGTCATCGATGATGTAAAAATCTAATGGCAAAGTTGAGACCGGTTGCTCTTACAATCATCGAAGCAGATAAACAGCGCAATCCAAAATTGGCACCAATTACAAATCACTGCATGCTTCATATTTTTAAGTCTGTTTTTCTAGCTGTATGAAAGCACCACAATGTTCATTTGAGCAAATATGGTGATGCAAAATATACATTTGCCCTAGGCTACATCACTGATTCTGAATGTGTGTGATAACATTTAGAGCCAGCTGATTTTTCATCTTGTATTGACAGGAAAACAGGATTCATTCATTTCTATATTTTGATAAGATGAGTCATAATTTCTGTGGTTTTTTATTTAATATTATAGCAAAACTGTTATAATCAACTAATATGGCAAATAGCAACAAACAATTGACGCAGTAAGTTTTAGTAAGAAATGCTTCTAAGTGTTATAATCCATTTGCATCCATTATTTTTATTATTTCATCTTTATTAAGGAACTTTTATTTTAGCTTATTTTTCAATGATATTGCACCATATTTTGATAACATCTTAATTATTATATTTCTAATTATTTATTTAAAAAATATTCCTCATTACTTTTAATCAATTGAAATCAAATTTCGTTTTAATTGCCATATGATGTGACCATATGACAATCCTTTTACATCCTTTAAATTAATTTTTATTGATTAGATCAGGACATGAAATTTCAGTTGAAAAGATACTAGCCAGACTAAAAGTCTTGCTGTCCACTATCTTACATTCATTCAGACAGCAACGTCGGCCACCATACCTGCCCAAAAATGAACTATTTATGACAAACTGAATTTAAATTGACCATTGTTAGAAGGAGCTGTCTGTTAAATCCAGAATATTTTACATTCATGCAAATTATGAACTATTTTTTAAATGTTAACAGATGTAGTATGAAGAACTTTCTGGTGACCTAAATCATAAATGAAAGTAGAAATTGAAAAATCGAAACATATTTACTACAAAAGAAAAAAAAATAATATTAACTCAAAGTAAGGTTGCCATAAGGTTTCAATGGTTACAGAAATTGTCACATACCACTAAAAAGTCATGAAAGAAAACAGTTCCTGTACTCACTCCATATTTGTGTAGTGCTGCCTTCCCGCACTGAAATACCACTTGTCAATCGCATCTGTAAGGTCAAACTCTGTCAGGGTGGGTCCATTAATAGGAATTTTGAGCAAATCTACCAGTGTCTCAGTCTTCAGAGAGTCCTGTATGTTTTCTTGAGTCTGTGGTGACAGCTGAAGCCTCTCTCACACGAAGCTGTGCTCACTGGTAGAACAACTCAAAATGTTACAATCTGGAGCAAATTGGGGAATCTTGCTCAAAACTTTTCACTGTAAAACGTCTTCAGCATATCTTTCAGTGTTAGTGAAGGGAACATAAACTTGAATTCTGTCTCCTCTGCCAATACAATATCTACTTTTCAATTAAAGTGACTATAGTGTGGTGTGCTTCACTTTTAAATTTTAAGGCTATTAAAGGAATATTAAATTATAAATTATATCTATTGCATGGTTCACATTTTAAAGAGGTGGAGTTTGAAAGACACGTGATTGTAATTTCAGGTTCTGGAGTGTCATCTTGAGAAAACAAATTATTAAAAAGGGTTTACCTTGAGTTTGAAGAAAAGAAGACACATGAGGTATTAAATAAAAGGACTATGGATGCTTGGAAAGATGTCATCACTTTATTCTTGATAAACTCTTCTGAAATTAAGTGGGGAGAATGGGTGCTGTCTTGAATTAGGACCTGGTAGCTCCATCGTATCTTGAGTTCTCAAAATGGTGAATGACGCGCAATTTGGGAATAAACATTTAAAAGGTAACGATAAACTGTTAAATTAATTAATTAAAAATAAAATAGGTTCCCGTTCGTAATGTATAAAAAGTCGAAGTATGTCGAAGTGTCCCATCGGACACGTGGTCAGGAAACAACGGGGACATGCTCTATGGACTCCAGTCGAACGGAAAATGTCCAACACCGATGACAAATTCACTAGGACTGGCTTTTTGAACCGCGTGCCGAAAAAGATCGAGAGAGAGAAAAAGGAAACCTCTCAACATTCGCCGCGTGGAGATAATTACGCTAATCTGGCAGACGGAAGAAAACAACAAACGCGCCAAGGTAAAACTATGAAAAAAACGGCGCTTCTTCCCAACTGAAAGAGAGAGAGAGAAATGTGCTCGGACAACTTGGCTGATTGCCAAAAAACGAACTGGAGGATTATTACAGAATGAACGAGCGATAAAAACATTAAGTACGATGTAGAATAGTAATTAAGAGCGGATTGAAGTTAAACAAAAAGTAGATGAATAAATTAAATGTAAATTACTATAAATAAAGATTACATAAATAAAATTAAGAGATTTTAAACTCTTGAATACATATTTAGACTTGGGGAGATGAAAACAAAATATATCACACGATATATTACTCCACCAAGGATAGGAAAAAAACTAAAAGATCCACAAACGACAAGGGAAATTACAACTTACCAATGAATCAGATAAGCTGAAATGCAAAAATAGATTAAAAGGAACATTTAAAAAAAGGCATTAACAATCAATCGAAAACGTTAAATGTCAATGAACACTCACTATTACTATTTTACACCAAATGTCAATTGAGAACATGCAAAAATATCTATTGAAATGTAAAAATCCAAAAAGATAATTGTGAAAAAGTGTCAAAGGGAAAAAAAAATTGCATAAGAGTATCAGATATTAATTGAAAAACACAAAAGTTATGAAAAGCTCTAAAGAATACTTAGCAATAAATGAAATCTGTTGAGAATATAAGTTACCTATTACCAAAATCCAAATACCAAGAGTAAATAACTTCAATCATGAACTATAACTAATTACTAAGATCAATTACTGATAAGGAATGATCAATACCTACGTAGAGCACCAACAACCGATCAAGACAGCATGGGAGTACATGGGATTACATACCATACCCAACAGACAGGTATCTGAGATTGTATATCAACATTCAAAATAACATTTTGATGCAGTTGTTATCATGAGGATACAAGATATATATATAAATTCAAACAGATTAAAAAAATTGATATGAAAAATTTACGGGGAAGGGAGTGTGGCGCCACAAAAAAAATAGGGACAGAAACTAAAGAAATATATATACATTGCAATCTTGTAATACATGATATTTACACTGCATGTCAAAACAAAAATTTCAAGTAAACTTTGTATTACCTTTATATACAAAGATGATCATGATAATGAAAAATTTTACGTACGTATACTTGTTAAAATGTTTACATATCCATGGAATGAAAAAAAATATATGTGAGTATTCATAAAAGATTGTATAAAAAATATAGTCTAAGTATATAAAAGTTACAAAAATTTTTTTTTACCCTAAATTGAGAACAATGTACAAAATTTGAACATTCTAGAATTGTATGTACTAGTAAAAATACATATATACTACTGAAGAAAAAATATTTGTCAACAACAACGTTGACCACAACAAAAAGTAAATAAAGCATTTACACATGATACATTTCTCCTATTTATGAATTTAAATTTCAAATATTTGCTCTGTGAATAAGATGGTTCAAAACTAAAAAAAATTATGAAGGAAGATCCTATCATAATATGTAAAAAA
This sequence comes from Maratus speciosus, assembly GCA_963932465.1. Taxonomy (NCBI): domain Eukaryota; kingdom Metazoa; phylum Arthropoda; class Arachnida; order Araneae; family Salticidae; genus Maratus; species Maratus speciosus. The sequence goes on from OZ010787.1 coordinate 56,329,920, forward strand.
AATCATTTTAAGTCTGAAAAGACTGACATTGTGAACTGAATCACAAAATTGAACTTTTACTTGTCAAGAAAGTTAAATTAAAAATTAAAGTTAGCTTAAAAGGTTTAAAAAAATATAGGTACTTTAAATGAAAAGCTATACCATAACATAACTATAAGATGATACATATCTTAAAATAGTAATATGTAAATATATTACATATAATTTCAAAAAGTAGATTTTTGAAAAAAAATCTAAAAGAAAGTTTAAAAAAATATTTTTCTAAAAGTAAGAGGCATATCTCTGTATGCACTTGCCTAAAACACCGAAAAAAAATATTCAAAATTACACTACTACAATTTAGACAATGCCAAAAATTAACTATTGATTTTAAATAATTACTGAAGCATATATTACATGTACTAAAACAAATTATGAATTTTAGCTTGTTGGGAAGATCTGGGTCCATCTAACGGTACCAACTTAACTATCCAAACATACCGCTAAATTGGGGGAGAGGGGTAACCCCCAATAGTAATGTAGGCTAACCACTCCTAATTACTAATACCTGAAATGTCATAGTGGAAATTTAAATACATTATAATTAAAATCATTGTAATCGTAAATAATAGTCCTGGCTAACTTCTGATAATTTAAACATAATTATCTTAAGTTGGGGGGGAGGAAAAGTGTCTCCAAAACTGCCCCAAGTTGCGTTGTGACTATTTACGTGAAGAAGTAGCATTTGAACTGCGTAAATTATCAAAAATAAACCTACAAAATTTACGCATAAATAAAATAAAAGAACCTAAAAATAATCTGAAATAAAATATTAATGTTAAAGTAAGTTAACAGACTCGTGGATAAATGATGTATGCCAAAATTAACATTTAACATTATTTATTTACAATAACAAAACACATTTACAAGTTAGGAAAAGGAGTGTCACAGGACACAGATGTTCCAAAGAACAAATCAAAACTCTCATTATACATTACTTAGCTTAATCTGATTATTTATCAAAAACATTTAAGTACTTAGATACCAGCTGAAGGTAAATCCCTAAGAATACATCAATAAATGCATAAAAATAAATTGGGAAACAAAGTATCGTAACATCACATACCTCCATATACTGTATGTCACTGGTGTGACTCATCTCGCACTGGGTAAAACACTGGGCACTTTTCAGCATGGTAAACTTCCATATAAGTCCCGCTCCTCAATCAGAGCACGCATTGCAAAAGGTCTACAACGACCAATAATGTTATTATACCCTAAAACAGGCAAGATGATCCAAAGGTCATCTCTGCTGCTACTTGTTCCTCTGCTCTCAGATAGAATAAATGGGTCATCTCTGCAGACTACTCAGATCGAATTCTCCTGTCATCTCTGCTGACTACTCAGGTCGAATAATCATGTGATATCTCCCGACTACTCAGGTCGAATAAAATGTCATAGCTGCTCTAACTCAGATAGAAGAATCATGTAATATAGTTTTGCTCCTTACGTAAAAAACCCTGTATAACAATAGAGGGTTGGACTTGCAGCCCCCTGTTCAAATCCTCAGGAAGCTGGACTGGATCCCCTCATTGGGGTACACCCCCGCACTGCGTGATTCGTTACCTCGAATCTTAGGGATGCCCCTCGAATTTACAGGATGCTAAAACGCCCCGCCTCTGAAGAGGGGCTCGTGGGATCATGAGACCTCTTCGTGCGTGTGGTCCGTCTGTGACAAATAGATAGACTCATAAATTTTAGTGTAGCCAGTAATAAATAAACACATGACTGTATGTCAGAACTATTGTTAAAGATCAGACTCAGTGTCTGCTTGGAAAAGATCCCCTCCTAAGATAACAGGAGAACTGTGGATGCATTTTCCATACCTGTTGTCTTTACTATATAAGTATATATATAACACACTATCTTTAATACAAAGTTTATATAAAATAATAATAATAATAATAATAATAAATTGACAAAATACATAAATAATTGTATTTTTATAATATAAAAATATCTAAAAAACCTGCTGAAAACGATATCAGTGGCGTGTACATCTTTGACACGATATCGATTTCAGCATAGCTGAAAACAATAAAGTAGAAAAATTACTCCAAAATTTTGTTAGTTTCATGAAAAAATTATGCTGACAAGAATAAAGACAAAGTTTACTAAGAAACAAAAATTACCTGTAAAGCTGGAAAAACTTATACAGAAACAAACTTGAAAAGTGAAGAAAAATCAGGTAAGATATGAAAAAAACTAGTATCAATATTATTGTAAAAAATATAAGAAATTATGAATTTTTGTATCTGTCAGGTGAGAGTTGAAGTGTCAAGAAAACTTGACAATACCACTCCATTGGGTACTGTAACTTTTCCCTGACAAACACATAAAAATTAAAAACAAATTGAACACATAATGTATAAAAAGAGAAAAAAAAATATATTGATGTATCAGCTGAGATGTTTATGTGGCATAGTAAAATTTTAAGTGATTCTAGAATTTTGTTTAAGTCTAATCTTGTACAAACATAATCTGTATGATTCACAGTCTCTAGAAAATGCCGGATGGTCAGTTCGGAAGTTATGACCTTTCTGGTTGTTATGAGTACAGTTTCTGCAGTTGGCAGGTTTTTCGCAAAAACCTGGTGTGTGATTTTCACCACACCAGACGCAAGTTCTTGTTTTGCTGCAGTGATTGGCCAGATGATTAAATTCTTGACAATTATAGCATCTTTTTATCCTAATGAATTTTTTAACTGTAAAGAGTTTGTCTTCGATCTTGAGTTGATGTTGAAATAGGTGGTTAGCAATGTTGCTGGGGACTGAAAAAATATGATTAAAGTTCTCGTTGTGTCTATTCTGGTATGTTTTGAACACAATGATATTGGAAGTTTCACTGATATTATTATTTATTGCTTCTATTATATTCTGTGTCTTAAAACTTTGCGGTACATCATATATAATAACTTTTCTTAACTTAGTAGAGGTTGTGTCAGATTTTATGGTAGAGTTGAAAAAGTTTGAAGACTGATTCAAAGTGTCTTCTAGACTGCCGTATGAAAGAACCGAAGACTGGTTATGCGATTCAGATATGGAGATGTTATTAGATGGAATGCATTCTTCTATTTGTGTATATGTGTCTTGAGTTGAAACTTTTCCTGCTTGGATGGATTCCTTAACTTTTACTAAGATTTTTTTATTAAGCTCTTTAAGGTTGGAATTATCTTTGAATGCATTGCTGAATGTGTTTTTGACAAACAATTCGTGCATCTCAATCATACTGTTTACATCAAATTGTAGGGTTTTAATTATTTCAGAAAAGATTTTTGATTCCAATGTGATATCACTGTCACTAGTCTCTAGAATATATTTGATTGTATTCAGAATGCTCTTCCCAAAATCTGATAGTGCTGTGGTAAACACATTTACTCTGTGCATAAAGTGATTAGCACCTTGATCCATGGTTTAGAAATTACTTGTACAATAAAAATTAAAAACTTTATATACTATATATTAAAATGAACACAAAAATGCTGACTATTTAAAATTATATCTTCAAAAACATATCTTCAAAAAAATATATCTTACAAAAATTATTTTCTTCACAAACACTTGAATATTTTCCTAATTTTCTCTTTTTACAATTTACTTTACTATTCAGATATTAAAATAAGCAGTGGGAACGGATAATTATAGCATGGATGAACTGAATAAATTACTTGGAAAAAAAAACATTTTATTTCATGTACAAAAAACTAAAGCTTCCATGTGCTTAAATCTTCTAACTTTCAATCTTGTTACATCCCTCTGAATTTTAGTTAAAAAATGGAAAAAAAACTTCTTAGCTGTACTATATTTTCATATTTTATTTTAAAAAACATTATTTTGATGAAAACTTAGATGCATTCTGTTTAAATGATGAAAAAATGATGATGACGCACCACGCACTATCTGTGCTCTGATTTCAAACAGTATATAGTGTGGTGTGCTTCACTTTTAAATTTTAAGGCTATTAAAGGAATATTAAATTATAAATTATATCTATTGCATGGTTCACATTTTAAAGAGGTGAAGTTTGAAAGACACGTGATCGTAATTTCAGGTTCTGGAGCATCATCTTGAGAAAACAAATTATTAAAAAAGGTTTACCTTGAGTTCGAAGAAAAGAAGACACATGAGGTATTAAATAAAAGGACTATGGATGCTTGGAAAGATGTCATCACTTTATTCTTGATAAACTCTTCTGAAATTAAGCAGGGAGAATGGGTGCTGTCTTGAATTAGGACCTGGTAGCTCCATCATATCTTGAGTTCTCAAAACAGTGAATGATGCGCAATTTGGGAATAAACATTTAAAAGGTAACGATAAACTGTGAAATTAATTAATTAAAAATAAAATAGGTTCCTGTTCGTAATGTATAAAAAGTCGAAGTATGTTGAAGTGTCCCATCAGACACGTGGTCAGGAAACAATGGGGACATGCTCTATGGACTCCAGTCGAACGAAAAACGTCCAACACCGATGACAAATTCACTAGGACTGGCTTTTCAAACCGTGCGTCGAAAAAGATCGAGCGAGAGAAAAAGGTAACCTCTCAACATTCGCCGCGCAGAGATAAGCACGCCAATCTGGCAGACGGAAGAAAGCAACAAGCGCGCCAAGGTAAAACTATGAAAAAAAGGCGCTTCTTCCCAACTGAAAGAGAGAGAGAGAAATGTGCTTGGACAACTTGGCTGATTGCCAAAAAACGAACTGGAGGATTATTACAGAATGAACGAGCGATAAAAATATTAAGTATGATGTAGAATCGTAATTACGAGCGGATTGAAGTTAAATGAAAAGTAGATGAATAAATTAAATGTAAATTACTATAAATAAAGATTACATAAATAAAATTAAGAGATTTTAAACTATTGAATACATATTTAAACTTGGGGAGATGAAAATAAAATATATCACACGATAGTGACCTGGGTTGAAATACATGAAGTGCTTCTTTATTTCTTCTATCTCAAATTCAAGAATTTTTTCTTTGGGAGGCCAACCCAAAGTGTCAAAAACATGCAGAGATGTTTACACATCTGTTGACATAGATTGCAGTCTTTCTGTGATGTATATCTTTGCATGTTTAATTAATCTCCCTCTTGAAGTCTGAAACTCTTGCTCCCCATTTTTAATATTTGTCAGCTGCAGATCCTTGATTATCCCTGAGATGGATAGTAGGTCCAAAAACTCCTGTTCATTTGGTCCAACACAAGGCTCGAGATATGTCAGAACTGAGATGCATGCAATGTTCAATTTTTATTTTCAAAGATGAAATGACAAGTGTCTTGTTTTGTAATGCCACACTTAAAGGGTTAAATTTCCTGTAGAAATCCAAGAGGAAGTACAGAACTTTAAATTTATAATCCTTCAAACTTTTCAGCAAACTCTTAGCTTTAGCACTATCATTGTCTTTCCATGAGCTTCTTACCAATTCAAGATGGCTTACAACAGTATTCCAAGATTGCAAGGGAGCTTTTACAGTACTTTCTTTATTGGATAACCATCTAATAGTGTGAATATCACCCAGTTTAAGAATTTATTCTCCTCGAATTTCTGCTGTTTCTTTTAACATATGAAGTCTTTTAGCAGAGGCATGGTAAAATTAAAAAATACTCCTAACCACTGAATCAAATGTTTAAGATATTCAACACCATCATACGCATTCAAAACAGCTAACTGCAAGCGGTGTGCAAGGCAATGAATGTATATGGCAGTGAACGGCATTCTGAGCAGTGTACGATATTTTGAGCGTATATATTAGTTTGATTTGAAGCACATTTTAAAAGATGAAACTTACTTGCCAAACTTAAATATTTGCTTGCCAATGGCGAGCTGGCGAGCAGAAATTTCATGCCCTGGATTAGATACTTACATTTTTTTTTAAATCTTAAAAACGTAAACATATAAATTTTATTCTAATTTTATTGATTTTTACTTTTAATTAGAATAAAATGTAGGTATTTATAATCCTTTTACATCCGTTAAATTAATGATTATTTCTTATTGCACATTTAATGTTTTATATCTTAAATAGCTAAAGATATAAAATGTACTGCAATTTTATTGATTTCAACCTCCCCGCCCCCCCCTTTGATATGGAAATATTTACATTTGTCCACTACATTTCATGGCCTTAAGAGGCTACTTCAGTCAAGTGAAAAGACCCGTTCGCTAATGCTAATACTATGGAAGAAATTTATAAAGATATCTCGGCTGCATTTCAATGTTTTTAAATGATTTTTTTTTGTATTGGATAGCTGAGATCAATCTGTATGCAGGCCGTTTTTTACTTTTTCGATTGCAAGTTTTTTTTTATCAGGATGCTCTCACTTTCAAAACCGGTTCCGAAAATAAAAGCGTCCTCGTTAAAAATATCTGTAAAAAAAAAAAAAATCGAAAAAGTAAAAAACGGCCTTTGTACAGATTGATCTCAGCTATCCAATGCAAAAAAAATCATTTAAAAACATTAAAACACAACCGAGATATCTTTATAAATTTCTTCCATAGGATTAGCATTAGTGAACGTGTCTTTTTACTTGACTGAAGTGGCCACTTAATAGCCTGTATTTTGCAAGACTACTTCAGGGAGAAAGGGGGAGACTGATCAGTTTACACATTTTTTGACATTTAAATTAAGGAGAGAGAGTGCCAGGAGGGGAGAAATTTCCTTTCAATTTTTGTATTAGTTGAGTTTTATTTTTAAACTAAAATAAAATGGAAGTGTTTATAATCCTTTTACATCCTTTAACCCATTTTAGGCCAAGCATAGAAATTTTATAAAATGTGTTATTATTTTCATTGAAATATGCTTAAATTACATTCATTAAGACAAAAAATAAGTTTCATGCATGAAAATAATATTTTATTTGAGAAATAAAATGCATTCGGCATTTTCATGCATTCAGTCAATGGTGCACTAACGCACCATTAAATTTAAAATTGATAATTTTTTTAAAATTTTTTATGACATTTGTTTTATTATTATTTTATTTACAGAACTTGCAACTTTAATCCATTATAAAAACATATGATTAATCTCAAGTGGAATAATTATATATTTTCAAAAAGTCGAATTTGTCAATAACCGTTTCAATTTTAAAAGACTAGCGTATTTTGAAAATTTCTCAACAGATAGTGTTTATTTCAATTGAATTACTGACATTTTATAGATGTTTTCAGGACCCTTAAAAATAGCAGAAAAATAAAATTTGTGAAAAATATTCGTTACAGTGTTAATAAAAAAATATTTATTGAAATGGTGCGCTTACGCACCTTTGACCGAAAATGGGTTAAACTAATGATTATTTCATATTGCACGTTTAAAATTTTATATCAAACAGCTAAAGATATAAAATGTACAGTAATTTTATTGGTTTCACCCCCCCCCCTCCCCTCCCACCAAAATGGGGCGGGTGGGTCCCCTTTCTTGAATTTTCAATTTTTGTATTGATCTGAAATGAATATTCGTAGATTTATAACTAGTTTCTTAATCTTTTATAAAATTTAATACTTGATTGTTAAGAGTTAATCCACATATTTCTTTTCCATGAAGTCCCTTTTTAAGATGTGAAAATCTTTTTACATCCTTTAAAAAAAATGATTATTTTCTATGTACATGTATATTTTTTCAGTCTTAAGCATATCAGTATAAATTTTTTAACCAAATTTTATTGATTTTTTTTTTTAATTTTTACTTCATAATAAAGGGAAATATTTCCTAAAGGCAAGTACATTACATTTTAGTCTTTAGTATCTGGTAATTTGAAGAAAGAAGGTAACCATGTTATAATCCTTTTACAGCCGTACCAATGCATCAAATTACATCGGTGATGTTCAAGACATAGGTTCCTTCCTCAGCATAAAACCGGATTTTTTCTCCCCATCCCTTTCTCTTCCCATTGTGAATAAACACACATCATGTTTATTTGAAAAGAAAATATGGCCTGTGATGTGATAGTTCAGTAACAATATTTAGAGGCAGCTGATTTTTCTTGTGTTCACAAGAAAAGGAGGGTTGATTCTTTCTTTTGTTTATTTTGGTATGTTATGATGATCCATTTAAATTTTTTTTAAATCAGTTTATCTTTAATAAGGAACTTTTAGTTTATTTTTTTAATGATATTGCAACATATTTTAAGAAAATCAGAATTATTGTGTTATTCTTAATTATTTATTTAAAACTACTTCATATTAGTTTTAACTCAATTAAGACTGAGTTTAGTTTTATTAATTAACTACAATGTATTTTATTATTATCATAAAGATTGAGGATGTATTTCTATTAAATATTTCAAATTACTTCTTTAAAACTTTTTTCTTAAACTGTAGGATCAGTTTAATTATTTTATATTAATTATTAATTGATTAATTATTTTTAATTAATTTGAAATAAATATTCTTAGATTTGTAAATCTGTTTTAGGATGTAACTTAATCCTTGATGTTAATTTTGATGATTAAGATTTAATGTTTTTGTAATCTACAACCCTTCAATATTATTTGAGTATTTGCTTTATAAACAAATTACAAAATCTTATTTAGGTATTATCAGATCACATGACAATCATTTTACATCCTTTACATTAATGATTATTTCTAATGTACATATATATTTTTTCAATCTTTAAAATCAAAATATATAAATTTTATTCTAATTTTATTGAACTTTATATTTTAGTTTAAAAAACTGGAAGTATTTATAATCTTTTTGCATCCTTTAAATTAGTGAATATTTTTTTTTGTACATTTAATATTTTAAATCTTAAATATATAAATATATAAAGTTCACTCTAATTTTATAGTTTCCCTTCCCCCTTTACAATCCTTCCCTTCTTTTTACAACTCCACTAAATTTCATTACTTTTGTACCTGGTATTTTGCAAACAATTTCTGATGAGGAGGGAGAAAGGGATCAGTATGAAAAGTATTTGGCATTTGAGTTAAAGAGGGCTGAGAGTGCTAGGATAAGTGATAAGTAATTTTATGCTTGATTGTTGTGTTTCCTTTTTCCTTTCTAAACGAGATCTTTTTTTCAAGATATGACTATATGGCAATCTTTTTGCATCCTTTAAAGTATTGATTATTCTTTATGTACAAATATATTTTTTCTATCCTAAACATCCTCATCATCATTTTACTCTAATTTTATTTATTTTTAATTTGTAAAAAAGTAACTATGTGATAATTCTTTTACATCCATCAGATTAATTATTATTTTACTTATACATATGTTTTCTCAAACCAAGATCTATAAATTTTACTATAATTTTGTGATTTTTTAAATATTATGAAATGAATTATTAGCAGATTTACATTGCATTCAATGCCTCAATATTGAGTATTTTGCAGGAAATTTTCTTGTATAAACAGGAAGGAGTATCAACTTGCAAATTATTTAATTCTTAGGTGCTGGTAGGAGTAAGAGACCTCCTCTTCTGAATTTTTATTTTGTAATTAATTTGAAGTTTATATTAATTTCTATTATTTTTTAAATATAAAGGAATGCTGCTTTTTTTATGGGTTTAGTTTGAAAACTTTTGTAAATCATAAACACATAACATTCTTATCCACATTTTTGCTTTCTGAACAAAATCCCATTTAAAATTGTTATATGATAATCCTTTACATTTATGATTATTTTTTATATACAATTATAGCTTATAAATCTTAAATATGGGGGAGGGGGGGGAGCAGTTCTCTAAGGAGGATACTCTAAGGAGAAAATTTTCCACCCAGGCCACTCCCGGAATTCACCACCACTTAGAAATCTAGAGTTTTGAAGAATAATTATTTGAAAAAAAATAAGGGGGGGGGGTCACTTTCCATGTTATCAGTTGAATCATGGACAGATACGGTGAGAAGCACATCCCCTTCCCTACTACTTTTTAAAACTTTCTTGGTTAATATATATATATTCCGCAGTTGGCTTTTGAAGTTTAGGTATTAAAAGAAAACTATTATGACTTGCGATAATTTTTTTTAAAAATAAAACAATAGTTTAATCACAAGGTCCACACCTAGTCTAACATCGTGATGCATCACAACATCGCAGTTTAGCCTCAATGATGCATCGCGATGTAGCAATCCTAATATCAACCAGTCCTAATTATAGCTGCATTTCAGTGTCTATTGAGTAGAATACACAAAATGTTATATTTGAAGTTATGCACTATATTTTGTAATTGTTGCTGTGTAACAGCACTATTTAAATTAATATATTAGAATAAAGTAGATTGTGCAAGAAAGTTTTGTGATGGTCACGTCATGGTAGTTTTACCTTGAAAACAAAATTGCTTAGGCTAAATAGAAAAATTATGTTGACTTTTATCTATTCCCTGTTCGCTAAAATAATCTTTTTTATACAATAATGAAACTGTTATTAGAGAAAACTGCATTATGTTACACACAGTCCTTCCAATCTTTAATCTCTGTAATCGAATTAAATAAAACAACAGTATCAAATTTTCAGAGTCACCTTGTTCAGAAAAATATGCAATAATTTCCAGGTGAGCTTAACTTTCATCTATCCATTATTCATACACTGGCCTCCAAAAGTTAAGGAACAGGGATTGGATGTTTTCCATTGTACACGGTTTATCGAATATCTATTAAAATTATTGGCAAATTGTTCTTCAGCTTCTGGGATGTGAACATGTTTGATTTCATATTTCTCAGTGAAGATTTAGTGAGGAGGACAATTAGGGGGCTAATAATCAAATAATATTTGTGATCACATATGTAACAGAAAATACTGAAAATGGTCTGACACTGTGTTAAATGACTATTTGGGTCCTGTTCAACGTTCGTGTGCATTTGTGTAAGCATAGCACTCCCATTCATAAAGATGTTATTATATCTGTGAAAAATTCAAAAGTTTTATTTGTATCATACACAGATTGCAACAAAATTTAACACAACTTTCAGAAAACCTGACAAAGAACAGTAGCAACAGTATACTGCAATTAAAACATGAATATAGTGAATATTTGATAAGATATGAGCATTTGCATGAAATACTTAACTGTGCATGCGCAGAAGACTCAAATTCTTATTTTTTAATTTGGTAGTCAGCTATTTAGGTCAACTTATATAAAAAATCCAGTCAAATATCGCAAAAATTCACAAAGATAGGGTCGGTATAGTGAGTTGCTTTCTAAAAATAGCTATATTTTTGAGATTTTCCACAACTTTTCAATCAGTTCACTATATCTTTCTGAGTTTTCACAATATTTGACTGGACATTTTATAGAAGTTGCCCGAAATAGCTGACTACTAAATTGTGAAATAAAAATTTTGCGCACACAGTCAAAAATTATTTCATACAAAGACCCATATCTCATCAAATATTCATGTTTTAATTACAGTATACTGTTGCTACTGTTCTTCGTCAAGTTTTCAGAAAGTTGTGTTAAATTTGGTTGAAAACTCTGTATGCTATAAAAAAAAACTTGAATTTTTCACCGACACGATAACATCTTCATGAATATGAGTGCCATGCTTACACAAATGCACACAAATGTTGAACAGGACCCAAATAGTCATTTAACACAGTGACAAACCATTTTCAGCAATTTCTGTTATATCGCAAATATTTTATTATTAAATTTATTATTAGCCCTCTAATTGTCCTCCCGACTACATCTTCACCAAGAAATATGAAATCAAACATATTCTTTACAACCCAGAAATTCAAGAACAATTCGCCAATAATTTTGGTAGATATTCGACAAACCGTGTACAATGGAAAGCATCCAGTCCCAGTTCCTTAACATTTAAAGGTCAATGTATTAGGTGTAAAAATGAGTTTTAAAGTGCAGATTTTTATTATTATATGAGTTTTAAAGCACAGATTTTTCAAAGGCACACACATGAAATTGCTTGTGCACCTTGAAAATGTTAAAAACAGTTAAATAATTTTTTAGTGCATGAAACTCCAAAATTTAATAAAATTCAAACTATCATAACTTAGTAAGTTTGTAGTAAATTAATAAAATTTTTACTGTTTTACTTATCAGAGCATGGAGATTTTGTTGTTGTTGTTAGGTGTACTTATAGGACCCACGGACTGTATAAAAATTAAAAGTTCATATTTTAATTTTATATGCAGCAACTTGCAAAATAAATACAGTATAAGATCTATTATCCGGCGTCCCGATATCCGGAACGCTAAACGATCCGATACCAAAACTTAATGAAAGCTTTCATTTCATAAAAATTTGCAGTTTTTTTTTTCATATTTTATTGAAGAGTTAACATGCTTTATAAATCGATATTTTAAATATTTTAAACTTTTTCTCATACACCTCAAGGTACCGTAATATACCATTAATCTCCCCCCCCCCCCCCCCAAATGCGGCAAAAAATCGTAAAGTAATCGGAGAGGCCACTTACAGGGATTAAAAGTGGCTATCGAAATCTACCGCCTGTTGAAATCCGAAAATGTTTATAAGAATAGTCCAAAGCCTGCCCTGATATTCAGATTTTTCTTTTTTTGTTAACTGAGATAATTAAAAAACAGAACTTAAAAAGCGCGAACTTAAAAGCGTGCTCTCCCTACGATCCCACTTATGACGCTCCCGTGAAAGATAAGAATTGAATGTATACATAAGTTCTCTTTTTGATCATTTTTATGACTTCACATCGGTGTAACCTTTAGAAATATGGGAAAACTAACTACATATTCTTAAATTTCGTATTTTTCTGCTTCAAACGCTAAAATCCATTATAAAAAATTTTAATTTTAACCTTTTGTAAAAAAATATTTTTGAAACATCACTTAGAATTTGAATGTGTTTTCCGCGATCGAAAGTCTGTTGGCAAGCTCCGACCTTTGACGTCATCTAAAGGCACACCTACAATTCGGCCTATTAGGAGAATGAGAGAAACGTTCGTTTTACCGTTTTCAGCTGCGTCCATCGAACAATAGAAAAGCAGAGATTTGGAATCGGATAAGACAGAAAGGTGGTACGGCGCTTCGCGCGATTTATTTATTTATATATATTATTTTTTTTTTTTTTAAGGGGGGGAGGGTGGGTTAATGGAATATTACAGTAATTATGCATTTCTTTATCTGCGCGAATTTGTGGAAACCTGCATTTTAAGTGTTGATAATTTTGCCTCTTATATTTTTCTGTCCGCTTTCCATGCGATAAATTCGTAAACAAAACAAAAATAAATAAAAAGTCAACTTTCAATATATTCCCCTCCCTCCCTCCCTCCCCAATTATTGGATGAAGATGCAGTTCAAGTTTGTTTCAATATAGACAATAATGCTCCACTTAGTCATCAGATGACATACAGTGAAATTTGTGAAATGATGACTAAAGATGCATCTGATGATCATAGTGATGATGATGACAAGAATGAGGAGTTAGAAAAAATATCTAATGAACAAATGATATTTTACACTCAACAATTCATTCAAGGCATGGAACAAAATAAGTTATTTCTGTTAACTCATATTAAATACTCACAAATACACAAAATAACAAAACTGCAGTGCACTGTTTTTTATTTAAATAATATCACAAGAGCCGCTCATGGCTACTTCTCTCACAACAAAACATTCTATGAACTCGCATAAACAAACGCAGACGACAAAAGATATTGCCAATAATGCATAGCATAAAAACGACCGAACATACCGGCCCCCGTTGAATGATTTTCATTCAACCACAATTATAATACATTATTACACTTTAAATTTTAAACAAATAATACAGCATGTACTAGTAAACAATAAATTGACAAATTACAAAAGATGATCATTTTTCCATAGGTAACAGACAAATTTTTGAAATTGGTCTCTTGAAAACACCTCGTTGTTTTTATGTTTACTACTCTAAAATTCTGCACGCATTATGTAATGATGTACACTCATGACATCTAACACTCAAATAAAATTTTAAATGCTGCAAGAATTTATTTCTTTTCTCATATTTTATTTAAAAAATAACTCAGAAATACTTTATTTTAAAGTATTTAAAGGTTAACACACTCAATTTTATCAAAATATACTCAAACCTTCTGGATAAAATAAATGCCATTTACATAACTCGAATAATATATATCTCATATGAATAATCTCTCTATATAAATTTCTCTATATAAATAATAACTCAAATTATATATACACTCTCAATACATATTTTGTATGAATATTTTCTTTGATAAACACAAAATACATTCAATCAAATAGAAATTAGCTTAATTTTACATATTTACACTCAAAATATCTTATAAAATCTACTACTTTAAAAAGGAAGAAAACTTTTTATAATATTTATAACAAAACACGCAACAATTATGAATTGTTTTTCTACATACTGCACGACTTTTTAAAGGCCAAAAATTTTGCCTTAACTGAAAAAGTAAAGCTTGTGAACTTAAATGTAAATATCGTTTATAAAAATATTCTACTATGATTTGAGTAAGTTTACTTTTATTATTTTATAAAATTGGAAATTTTTGATTGCCATTTAAGTTACTGTTCGCTAACCTACCTCCTACTCTTAGAAGACGCTCTTTATCAAGAAATGGATGTAAGTTTTTTAACTGACTATCATGATTAATATTACCTGATTTTTGCAAGGATTTTATTTCCTTGTCAAAAAACTCACGTTGAACACTTTTTAACAAAAAACTTTCTGCTTTGTTGAGCTCTTCGAGGTCCAGAGGACCCTCCTTTTTTTCTTTTTTACAATTACTAAGGAATCTGAAAATAAATCCTAAAATATGAATTATTTTACAATAGTTATTACTTAAATCAATTATATCATGCACAGAAGAATTAATAGAAACTGTAAAAACAGATATGCTTTTAAAGTCACTTATATTAATATTTTTCAGTTCATTTGAAAAGTCACTGGAATTAACTGCTGCAGGAATATTTGTATTGGGATAGTCTTTTTCCTTTAGGAACAATGGACCACTCCACCATAACTCATTTGAGAATAGCTTATCAGGACTAACTCCTTTCGTTAGAAGGTCAGCAGGGTTATGCTGAGATGGAACATGTCGCCACTGCATCCCTTAAGTTAGTTCTTGTATTGTAGAAATCCTATTTGCAACAAAAGTCTTTAGAACGTATGGTTCTTTTTTAATCCAGGATAATACTATCATGGAATCGGACCACAAGAAGATTTTGTTTACACTAATTTTGAGCGAAGAAATCACTCGTTTCATAAGCTTTGTCAATAAAACTGCTGCACAAAGCTCAAGTTTTGGAACAGTTAATTGCTTTAAGGGAGAAACTCTAGATTTACTTGTCACTAATTTTACAGACACTTGACCTGATTCTGTCACTGATTTGCAGTAAATTACCGCACCATAGGCTGCTTCAGATGCGTCGCTGAAACCATGTAACTCGATCATAATTGCATCTTTCAATAAAATACACCTACTAATCTCAAATTTATTAATTAATTGTTGGGTATCAGAAAACTCTCTCCATTCCTTAGCCTCTTTCTCGGTTAGCAAATCATCCCAATTTAATTGTAATAACCATAACTTCTGCATAAATATTTTTGCTTTAATTATAATAGGAGATACTAAACCTAAGGGATCGAATATACTTGATATAGTTGATAACACTTGTCTCTTAGTGACATTTAAATCATTATGAATTTTAACATTGAAACTTAAACAATCTTTCTTCGATTTCCACAAAACACCTAACGCTTTAGATTCTTCTGAATCACCAAAGGAGTATATTTCGACATTTGTTTTACAAAGTTGTGGAGCATTACTGCACCATTTATGTAATAACATTCCTGCACTGTTTAAAATTTCTATTAATTGATTTTGGAGTTCCAATGCAGAACTTAAAGAATCAGCTCCAGATAGAATATCATCCATATACATGTCTTCTCTCAGTACGGGTGCTGCTAAAGGAAACTTGCTTCCTTCATCCTTAGACAATTGAAGTAGTGTTCTCATGGCCAAAAAAGGTGCGCTAACAGTACCATAAGTAACTGTTGTTAATTCAAAATTTTTAATTGGCTCGTTAAGACCTTCCTTCCATAAGACTTTTTGCAGCTTCCTCTGATCTGGATGAATAGAGATTGCTCTATACATTTTTTGAATGTCTGTAGTGAAAGCGACGATATATTTTCTAAATCTCAACATAATTGAGAATAAATCATCTTGTATTACACCTCCGTTATATTGAATAGAATTAAGTGAGTTTCCCTTAGTTGTTAAGGAAGACGCGTTAAATACAACTCTCAAAGGCGTTGATATACTTTTTTCTATTCCTCTATACACTCCAAGATGGGGAATGTAATAGGATCCACTTTCTTCCTCGCTTTCGTTAACTTCAACCATATGGCCTAACTGTTGATATTCTTTTAAGAAATCTGAATATAATCTTAAGTACTCAGGATCTTTTTCTAGACGATTCCATAAAGAATTTAATTTTTTCGTAGCGATTTGTTTTGAGTTTCCTAAAATAGCTGGATCCTCTTTTAAGGGCATTTTAACAACATATTTACCGCTTTTGTCTCGTGTATAATTTTCTACGAAATGTTTCTCACAAATTAAAGTCTCTTTACTTTTTGGTTTTTCAACCTCGATATTTTCTATCTCCCAGAATTTCCTAAGTGTCTTGTCTAGGTTGGTTTCTTTCTTAATAAACCCACAATGAACTTTGTTTTCATTCTCTGACGGAAAACTTCCCGATACAACAAAACCGAAAACTGTGTCTTGCAAAATAAGATCAGAATTATTAACACGAATTTGTCCCGGTCTCAAAAGCTCATAAAAAATTCCTGCTCCTAAGAGCATGTCTACATGTTCTGGGATATTGAAACTAGCATCTGCTAATTTTACATTAGGTAAATCTTGTATTGAGATTTCAATTGGACGTGAAGGCGTTAAATCTGCAGTTATTTTCGGAACTACCAAGAAATCTAAATTTTTCACAAAACTTTCATCTCTATTGCATATTGATGCATTAACTTTATGATTTATTACTAAGGTAGCATCATTTAGACCTGACACTAAGATGTTTGTTCTCTCTTTTTTTAAATGCATTAGCTCTATTAAATGGCGGGATAAAAAATTAGACTCACTGCCTACATCTAATAAACACTTTACTCTATGTTTACATCCCGATTCATCAATTAGAAAACATATAACAGTTGAAAGTAAAACTTTGCTCTTTTTATTCGAATAGTTACTAATAAAGGTTTTCTGAACGAACTCTTCTGCATTAGCGTTCAAGACTGATGTGCCACGATTTGTTGGCCTAGAATCTGAACATTCTTCCACATTTACCTTTCCTTGTTTATTTTGTTCCGATGAAACATATTCTTTCACGTATGTGTTGTTATTTGTTTTTGGGAAATGTATAGTTTTATGATGACGTTTTTTACAAAAGCACATGTACTTTGATGGACAATTTGCAACTGAATGTGAATTTAAACAATTAAAGCATAACTTGTTACATTTTATAACGTTCACCCTTTCATTGACAGATAATTTTAAATAATGCAGGCATTTTGAAAGAGTGTGATTTTCGTGGCAAAAAATACAACTTAATGTTTTAACATCTGATAAGAATACTTTAGATACACTTTTGGAGTTAGTATATTTACGATTAACACTAAAATTCTCAGTAAGAGATTTTCCGCGTGATGTGAAATATAAATCAATCTCTCGTCCCAACTCTTCTGGTAAAAACCATTTATCACCTTGTCTCACACTAATGTGGGAAGCTGTTTCTCTATCTAATGTTTGATATAATTTATCCGATACTATAAGTTGTTTTAGACTCTCGAAATTGGAGACATTTCTTAAATTTAAATAATATTCCCAGTTTGTTATTAGACGTGAAACAAACTGTACATGTGTCTCATTTGGTTGTTTAACAGCTTTTCTAAATTGCTCTAAGCAAAAATAAGGTGTAGGTTGAAATTCTTTTAACACTAATTCTTTTATTTTTGCATAATTCTCGATATCACTATCATGTAAGTAAGTTAATATGTTAGATGCTTTATCCCCTAATAAATTTAACAGAATTTCTGCTTTATATTGTTCTGGAACATTTTTAGTCTTAAAAGCTCGTTCTAAAGAAGAAAAGAAAACCCCCCATCCTTCAGGACGCATAGGTATTTTTACAGTCAAAGTTCGAATACTTTTTATCAATTGATCTAACGATTCTAATTTTATTTCACCCTCACTAATATTAGATTTAGCTTCAGATTTAATTTTAGCTAGTTCTAATTCAAGTTTCATTTTTTCCAGATCATATTGCTTTTGCTCCTTATCAATTCGCCTTTGCTCCTGCTCCTCATCAATACGCCTTTGCGCTTCATGTTTACGATTTTCAATTATATCGTTTGCTATATCTTTCACAAAATCTGATTTATTTTTATACATTTCACTGTCTTCAATAATAACGTTTAAATCCGCAATTGTCATATTTTCATTAACATTTAGATTTATTTCAGTGGCTATAAGCCTTAAATCCTCTTTTTTTGCACCTTTAAACATTGTTTAATATATGTATAACAGTAAAGATAAGAAAAATCACGTTCACTTACTTTTCGAATAATCTTTTGACGAATTTCGTAGCACGGAACTCTTAGAACTTATCATTCATCTCGGCGTTTCACTCAACTTAAAATTTGATTTTAGAAGCTCGTTGAATTTAATCCCAGGCTGCTTCTTTGTTGCTCGGCGGACCATTATGTTAACTCATATTAAATACTCACAAATACACAAAATAACAAAACTGCAGTGCACTGTTTTTTATTTAAATAATATCACAAGAGCCGCTCATGGCTACTTCTCTCACAACAAAACATTCTATGAACTCGCATAAACAAACGCAGACGACAAAAGATATTGCCAATAATGCATAGCATAAAAACGACCGAACAATTTCCATGAACAACAAATAATGTCCTTATATAAAATTCAAGACCAGCTTGTAAAAGAGAAACTTTACAAGCAGCCAACTTTAAAAGTATTTTTCCAAAAAACTAATTCCCAAGCATCTGCATCTGAACCCCAAAACTAAATTTTATTTTTGATCTTGTTCATTTGTAAGTTTTATTATAATTTAAAATTATTACTTAACTTTTTTTTTTTTTTTTTTTTGTAAATAAAAATTAAACTTTTCCTTAATTGTGTTTTATCGAATTAGTTCAACAAATGTGTAATACAGTATTTTTAATATTATTTATGCTAACCAGTATTTCATATTTATGTACATTAGAAAATATTTGTGGTAGTGTTCCAAATTACGGAAAAACCCCTTATCTGGAATGCCTCAGGTCCCAAGGATTTCGGATAACGGATCCTATACTGTACTATATACAGTAACTCTCTATTATCTGTGCTGATTCCAGACTCACAATTTTTTTTTTTTTTTTTAAGAAACATTTTCATGGTTATCAGGCATGCAAAATCAATGTTGATGTGAATTAGAATCTTGTCCGGTTTAGCTGATAGTATTGTGAAGTGTATAGAGGTCAAATTAAATGCTCTGGAACCTGTTTGACAGGGTAGGGTTGAAGGGGATGGGAGGTATCGGAATGTTGTTCATACAATAGTCTTTCAGCTGTCCTCTCTCACTTTCGCACATGTTCCTTTAGTTTTTGTGTCTTGTTTATTATCAGTTAGTAGCGTGAAATTTTTTACTGGTAAAATGATTGGTGTTAAATGAAACATTTTAAATGTTAAATGAAAATTAGAAATTCTTCAAAAACTTGATAATGAAGAATCAGCTGGGATATTAGCAAAGGATTATCAAATTGGAGTACAATATAAATGTATTCATGAAAATTCTTCAGAATTTAATTACTCCACTCTTTCTTTTAAAAAAATTAATTGGCATCGAATTTTATAGTTCACTTATTTAATTTGCCACTTTTTCATTATGCCGTACGCTACAAAAAAAAAGGTTAAAGCTCAGGGATTAAAGAATAACTTTTTTTTTTTTCAGCCTGTGCATTTGTTGTTGATTTTTAACTAAAAGATACTTTTTTTTTCAATTTATGTAACAGGTACACTTATGTGCACATGTACAATTAATATGTGCCACTTCAGCTAATATGTTAGTCCTAAGTAGGCTTCTACAGTAAAAAGCACATATTCCGTAATCCTTCTGAGAATAATATTTTTTTTCAGATACACCTTTTTCTCTGTAAATAACTGCATGCATTAACTAAGTGCTATCTATTTTCATATGATGACCAATTTCATAAATAAAGGGTAGACTATCAAGTAAATCTGAAGATATTAAGGTGCAGTCAACAAAAACAAAAGAGAGAGATTTTAATTTCTAATACATTTTAATCACCCCATTGTACAAGAAAAAATACCAAAATAGACAATTATGTCTTTTTTGAAATACGCAATTATGTCTTTTTTCAATCCATGTTATTCAAAAAAATTATTAAATATATATATACTAGTGTAAATGCCCGTCCTAGGACGGTGGGTAAAAATTGTGTTTTTCACTTAAAACTTGAAAAACTACTAAAAAAAATAATTGACAATATGGAAGCGTTTAGATGAGCAAAGTTTGGTTAGTTTATGTGCTAATAAATACACAATTAGCATTTACAATATTTCTGGGTAAACCAGGTTTTCCGGCTAATATACTATAACAAAATTAAGATTTCTTAATAAAACAAAAATTTAATAAATATGCAATAAAAGTGCGTAATTAAAACAGTCTGCTGCAACTATTGAAATAATACTATTTTTTTTAATAACACTTTGAAATTGTAATTTATTGTTTACCCCTCCCCCTCTCCAAAAATTTTTTAATATGTATATTGATTAATAAATAAGTATCTCAGGTTGAATCCCAACCATCTAATCCCCTAAGCTTCTGTCCTCCTGATGCAAAGCTATAAATCAAAAATTATTAATTTTACTTTTCGTATGAATATTAATTTTTTACTTAAAAAAAAAAAAACATTCAATATTTTAAGTTTAAATTTACATACACCTGTATATAGGAAAGGAAAATATAAGTGTTAGGAAGAAGTGTCTACTACTGCTCAATTATCAGGACTTGTAACCTTGAGAAGTAATCGCTTGTTTCTTGTCAACCAATGGGAGAATGGATCCTTTTCCCCTTGAGTCTCTTCCTGGGACACTGGTAAGATTGATGGATTCACCCCGCCCAGCGTTACACTGGCTTTTATTATATAGATATATATATATATATGCATTTATTTTTTTTTAAAAAGGCTTAGGAGTCATCTTCATACTGAAATTGTTTCAAACACTGAAATTTTCAATATGAACACCTTATTTTGACATTATTTGGTTTTCTAGTTAAATTTCATCTTAGGATAGCCAACTGAAAGTCATTCAGACTCGTAGTTTACGAATTACAAAGATTTAAAATTTTGAACTATTTTTTTACAAATTTTGAAAATATTAAATGCATTTACAATCGTTGCAATGCAGTTAGTTTTTTAAGCATAACTGCAGAACTATTTATCAGAATAAACTATAATTTTATAATTCATATATTTGAGGTCTTTATAAATTGATTTTTGTTATAAAAGAACTTAGATTATATGTCCTAATTTCTTCCAAAAAAAATATTTTTAATTAATTTTTGAAAAATAAATATATATGAATACTAACCTATGAATTTTTTAACAGAAATCTATTTCTATAAGCTTGCTAATATAAAGCATAAGAGTTATGCCTATATAATAATTACAGATCATTCCACCAAGTAGATCTTGAGTTACGCATAAAACAAATTACCAGCAATGGAATCTCTTTTCTAATGATTACAAATGAATTTATCATTAGAAGCTCCAAATTTAAAACCTTCATAGTATCTAAACTACTAAACCAATTGACTTCCCACTTGATATTCTTAGGTAAAATTTATGAAAAAAGGAAAATACGATGTCCAAATTAGGTTACATTAGAATTTTATTATTTTTTAATTAAATTCCGAATAATTTTTTTATTTTTCTTTTCAATAAAGATACTTTTCTCTGATAGTACTTCTGACAATATATTAAGTTGAATGAATCTGAGGTTCATTTGATTGAAGATGTTTAATTAGTTCTACATTCGGTTTTAAAATAGTGACCTTTTTTGTTAATGTGAATCCAAAACACATCATTAAATAAAATATCTTTTTAGTTTATAAGACAACTGAGCTTTTTCACTAACTGCCATGATTTGTTATATAAACTTATTATATTATGTCTTATAAAATTATTTATATGCTTTTAACCCCTCATAGTTCTTTGGGATAATAGTTTCCTATCATAAGTTAATTTTTTCACTATTATTTTCTAAAGAGTCAACGTATCTTATTGATAGTAAAAGATGGGGAAGTTCATTCAGTAGGTCAACATATGGGTATTTTTCTTTAATTAAAATGAAAGCTGTTATTATATTGGAAACAATGCAACTTATGTCAAGAAAATTTTCAATATTATGATTTTTTTACACTGAAATATGAAAATACCCAATTTTTGGGTATTTATTTAACCTAGGCTCGGGCAAAAACCCAGGTATATTTAAAAAAAAATAAATACCTACCTGCTGGGTATTTACCCTTCTCACATCACTGTTTCAAAGTCAAAAATGATTAAATTTTGATTCTTCTGAAACTGTTCCTTGAGATCAATAATTTATAGTGCAATTTTAAAAAGTTCTTGAAAAATTCCAGTTAAAAAAAAAATGTGTGTGTAGTGTTTCGTTCTTTTTTAAACAGATTTTTTAACTTTCTTTTCCATTTCAATTAACCACTGCCGCACTGTTTTTATGTAAATTACAATGGGCGAAGTTTTTGTAATTCTCTTTTTGTATGTGAATTTCTATCAAATAGATTTCTTTAACAAAACTTCATTGTAATGGAATTTTATGATTAAATAGAACAACTGGTCCATCCTGAGTCATATTTCCCCTATAACATCATAGAAATGTAAAATTTTGTTAAAAACTGTGCGATGGAAGATTTATTTACATGGTTTTTATTTTATTTATTTATTTATTATTTTTTGTAACACCATTGCTTTAACCGATCTAATTGATATATGTCTTTTTCAATCAAAAATTAACGTATTTCACAAATCGTCAACCAAATTTGGTCTTTTTTTTCTACCCTGAGTGTAAAATAGCATTTAATTAATGAATAAATTTTCAAAACTGAGGATAAAGCAATAATATAATATGAAAGATGGTATCTTGAATCAAAAGAATTTTTTCAGCAAAAGAAAAACAAAAAATATTGTTTAGATGTGAATTAATTTTTCAGCTCATAAGAAATACCTTACATAGAAATTAAATGTTCATGGAGCCTTTTTAAAATTATCAATATATTGGCATTTAAAAGCCAAAAAGGTGATTAATGTTTATTCAAGCATCACAGTTGTAAAAAAAAAAAGTGGAAAATCAATAATTTATAATTGTTCATTTTAAGTAATCATTTATAATGTAGCACAATTGAAGTTTATGATTTCTGTTTGTCAACAGATTTGTCCATGTTTTTTCTTTCTTGATATACTTGTATGATCGTGAAGAATTCAGAAATGTACTGTAGCAGAAGGTTGTAATTTATTATTGAAAATACCATTCATTATTAATTTTCCAGATTAAGAAAGAAAAAAATCAATGCATTATTTACTGTGTAAGGATATTGTCCTCTTCAAATTCACTAAAACGCATACTTATAAAAAGTTTAAAAATCTTTTTCCATAAAAAAGATCAATATAATTATATTTCCCTTTATTTATGATGTTAAATTCACAGATTTTTAAAAGTAAAGGCTTTACTACACTGGCCTCCAAAAGTTAAGAGGTACTGGGACTGGATACTTTCAATTGCACACGTTTTGTCGAATATCTACAAAAATTATTGGTGAATTGTTCTTGAACTTCTAGGATGAAAAGAACATGTTTGATTTCATATTTCTTGGTGAAGATTTAGTCGGGAGGACAATTAGAGGGCTAATAACAAATTTAATAATAAAATAATATTTGCGATCACCTATGTAGCAGAAAATGCTGGAAATGGTTTGTCACTGGGTTAAATGACTATTTGGGCCTTGTTCAACATTTGTGTGCATTTGTGTAAGCATAGCACTCATATTCGTGAAGATGTTATTGTGTCTGTGAAAAATTCAAAAGTTTTTTTGCTTATAGCATACAGAGTTTTCAACCAAATTTAACACAACTTTCCGAAAACTTGCCAAAGAATAGTAGCAACAGTATACTGCAATTAAAACATGAATATATTGAATATTTGATGAAATATGGGCATTTTTATGACATAATTGTTATATTGGAATACTAGAGTAATCCCAATATGGAGAATTTAAAGTAGCAGAGTATATCTTAAAATGGCAATTGTGGAAATGTTAAGGCTGACTCCCAGTTCGTAATTGCCCATGAGAAATATGTAAAATTTATTAAAGATAAAAATGAATGTGAGCAAAATGCAGTACTGATCCCAAGCTGAAACAGAAAAGTGCAGTCAGTGTTTGAAAGAGAACAAACCAGGATTTAAAACAAACAATATATTTATTAACAAAGTAAAACAAATAAAAAATAACTAAAAAGATTAAAAACAAAGGCTATTGAAATATGGACATGATATACGTCATCAGCTTTCAAGAGAGACATCGCTTAACACGTAATTAAATAGGCTCCTCTAAGCTAAAGTTTTATGTCAACATATCTTATTACCCTAAACAAACAAAAAGAAATAAACTGGAGCATCAAATATAATTCCAGGAAAAAGTTCAAAATAAGTTTACTTTTAAATTGTATTCAAAATGTTAACTTTGTAATTAAACTTCAAAATATATATTGAACTAACTTTACTTCTATTACTTTAGTTTATTACTTTAATCTATTACTTTATTAACTCTATTAAACTTTAAACAAAAACTTAAAAGGATATTACTTTACTTTGAAATACATTTACTTTAAATATTAACTGGAAAAATCTATTAAGTAAATCACATTGTAAACCAGCATCGCAAGAAGCCACAAATAGAAATCGGAAAAGATTAAATGATACTGTAAATAAACTCAGGTAATATATATATTCACAAGTCTCATTAAAAGGTTTAGCTTTATTTAAATGTCACACTCCCCCTCCAGAATAATTGACCTTTCCTCCTTAGGAAATAACTAACACTATCCAATGCATCGATTGCATAACGAATCTCAATATCGGCCACCGGCAACTTCAAAATGGCAGTTATAGTAAACACCTCTTTACACTGAAGCTCTGTGAGTAAGAAATAACGTAAGCAAGATAATGGATGTGAAACAATGTTACCGATTACATCGGCACAACTAAAAGTAAAAAAATGTATCTGGAGAAAAAGAGATAACACCAAAAAAAGGAAAAGATAAATTTAAATAAAAACCTATTTAGAAATGTGAAACGTGTCTCCGGCCACCGTATTAACTGTCCATCCATCAAAGCCTTGACTAATTCAATTCACACAATGTAGAACCAAAACAGCTTAACAAGATGACAAAGATGATCAGACTTCAAACACCACAATATCATCTTACTATAGAAGTGATTTAACACTTTCACTTTAAACAGACGTGTCACCAATACTATCAAGATAAAGATGATTTAAAATATGATGAAGATAATAAAACCAAGTTAAACATGCCTCATTTCCTTAAACATACTGCTGTAATACAAACACATTTATTCACGTTATCCCCCAAACATGACCGGCATTTTCCGAGTCATAAACAACACAGCAGATGATTTCGGTAAAACGAAGCTACTGAATTCACGAGAATGACAGAATATATACTCCGTCCCCAATGAGATGCATATCAGTATGCAGCCTCATTTCCGGTACGTAACGTCACTTCTGACTTCAAGAAGGATCCAATGACAAACGCCCAATCACGGGAGAGAAACACAGGAGAAGACAGACAGGCATGCCATCTGTCGTCACATGTTAGAATCCCTTAGTACGCCATGTGATTTTTGTAAATCGTGTGCTCGGAAATGAGTGCCGCGATTGATAGAAACTGTTTCGGCCGGTTGTTAAAGTAATACGATATTTATAAACAGCAAAAAGGAAAAGAAGAACTTGGAGTATCCAATGGACTTACTATATTGATAACGGTAAGTGAAAATAAAGATATTTACTTTTATTTTTCTTTATAATAAAGAGATAGCTATTGTAAACAAAATAGAAACTGTGATGTATAAAAAGCTAATATGAAATTAAACTGAATGGAAATAAAGATAGATTCAGAATGAGTCCAGAGGAGTCAGGATTCAGAATGAAGTTAGAATGATGAGACTAGGATATGGACACCAGGTATTCCTATCAATAATTTTTAACTGTGCATGCGTGGAAAATTTCAAAATTTTTATTTCATAATTTGGTAGTCACTATTTTGGGGCAACTTCTATAAAAAGTCCAGTCAAATGTTGTGAAAACTTAGATATAGTGAGCTGATTGAAAAGTTGTGGAAAATCCCCTATACAGTGAAACCCCGATTTTACGTTTCTCAAGGGACTGAGTAAAAAAACGTAAAATGCGGGAAAAACGTAAAATACAGGAAATACATAGAAGGTAAAAAATCATATAAAAAAACAAAGGTAGTAAAGATGACTCTCTTAAAAGATATTACAATCTATATTTTACGAAAAAAACATTATTATACATACCATTTTAAGATCATTTTACTAGCACATTTAATTGCGAATCCTGGCGTTTAGGTTGAAAATAGTCCGTAATAGTGGATTGTTTTTAAGTCATTGAGTTCAAAGTGAATGCAGCATCTTCCAGGATTGAAATACTTTGCAAGTTTGTTCCTGGTCTTTATGAGAAAGAAAATAGTCTTTCACTGTTTGTAAGCTCTTCAATGCAATATTGAAAGAAGGGACAGGCTGTGTTTCTGTTTCTTCTTCTTCATCGGTGGACTAAAAGTCCATAACGTCGGCTACGGATGGAGCAGTAGCTCTTTCAGCTTCACATGTTGCTAAATTTTCCAGGATGTAATTATCAAAATCATAGATAACTGTTTCATTATCATTCTCCGAGTCTACCGCAGCTGATTCCTCATCTGTTATCGGTTCATTAGATGCTATGAATCCACTTTCTTCAAAACAATGGGAAATGCACAGTTGTGTAACGTTTCTCCACGAAGCAGAAGTAAAATGCACAGCCTCTAGAACACTTAAATTTAACTTGCAGGCGTCATTTAGGTTTCCATTTTCTATTTCAGCTACAGTTTTCCAGACAAGTTGCTTTCTATAAAAAAACCTTGAAAGATCGAATAATGCCGAGATCACAAGGCTGCAATTTGCCAGAAAAAACTCGACATGCACATTAGACAGCTGCAAAACCGGATGTGCACTGCATTGATCAATGAACAAAATTATTTTACAATTTTGCAACTCCATTTTTTTTTTTGTTTAATTTGCGCAAAAAGTCTTGCGAAAAGGGGTTTGGTTATCCACGCATTTTTGTTTGCTTCGTACTTTGTCGGATAACTTCTCACGTTTTTGAAGCATCGTGGGTTGTGCGACTTTCCAACAACAAGAGGCCTCAGCTTCTCACTTCCATCAGAATTACAGCTCAGTAAAACCGTAAGAAGCAATTTAGACATCTTCCCTCCATGGCAGGAGTCTCCTTTAGCAACATAACTTTTATCCGGTAGGAGGTTAAAGAAAAGTCCGGTTTCATCCGCATTGAATATGTTCTTTGGTCAAATTTGGTAGATTTTTCTTCCAATCTTCTATTGTAGCTTCATTTACACTTGATGATTCTCGCGAAAGCGATCTATACACAAGATTATGTCTTTTTTTTCATTCGGTCAATCCAGCCATTTGAAGCTGCGAAATCTTTCAAACCACCAAGCCTATCGGCGATTTCTAGAGATTTTTCTCTTAGTATTGTGTCATTTACAGGTACATTCGTTGCACGAGCTTCTTTAAACCACTTTAATAAGATACCTTCCAGCTCGTCGTATGGCGATTTTTTCAATGTTCTCCATTTCTTGGCATTTTTTTCTCCCACTTTCTCGATGTTTTCTTCAATGCATTCTTTTTCCTGTAGCATAGATTGCAGAGTTGTCAAAGGAATTCCTTGCAATTGAGTGAATGCTACTTTGGTTCTGTGGAATCCATCAAATTGGTTAACAATTTCGGCTTTCTCAGCAACAGAAAAGTTTGAGTTTTTTTACTCGTCATTTTGGCTCAAAAAGGTTAGAAATGCGACCACCGCGTGCTAAACAGCAACTGAATTTGAAAACGTGAAGAAGGGTAAGGACCCCTTTCCCTAACCTGACAAAAGAAATGAGCCACCCCATCTGATTGTTAACAAGAGTGTCTCTTCCCCTGCCCATCTCATTCCTACACCAATAAAGTGTGTTGTTTCTTTATTTTGCTCCCCTGCCAGTTATCCGGGGCGAGGGGGGGAGGGGGGGAAGGAAGCAGTCCGCGACAGCAGGTGTTCTACAAAGAAGGGGGTGGGAACCAGTTTCAGAAGACAGGAGTCTTTAGAATGCGTTTCTGCTTTCATAGATTGCATAACGTTCAACAACGTGGATTAACTTTAAAAAAACACAAAAGGAAAAATTATTGCTTATTTTAGAACATTTTTTTTATTTTTTTACTTTCCAGAGAAAACGTAAAATGCAGGAAATTCCATAAGTAACAAACTTACGATCCGGGTTAAATTAACATTACAATTATATGGAAAAACTGGGACCTGATGAAAAAGACGTATAATGCGGGAAAAACGTAGATTCGGGGGACGTAAAATCGGGGTTTCACTGTAATAAAGCTATTTTTAGGAAGCAACTCACTATATCGACCCTATCTTTGTGAATTTTCGCGATATTTGACTGGACTTTTTATAGAAGTTGCCCCAAAATACTGACTACCAAATTATGAAATAAAAATTTTGAAATCTTCCGCGCATGCACAGTTAAAAATTATCTCATAAAAATGCCCATATCATCAAATATTCAATATATTCATGTTTTAATTGCAGTATACTGTTGCTACTATTCTTTGGCAAGTTTTCGGAAAGTTGTGTTAAATTTGGTTGAAAACTCTGTATGCTATAAGCAAAAAATTTTTCACAGACACAATAACATCTTCATGAATATGAGTTATAAGCTTACACAATTACACACAAACGTTGAACAGGACCCAAATAGTAATTTAAGACAGCGACAAACCATTTCCAGCATATTCTGTTACATAGTGATCGCAAATATTATTTTATTATTAAATTTATTATTAGCCCCCAATTGTCCTCCCGACTAAATCTTCACAATCTTCACCGAGAAATATGAAATAAGATTCATGAATAAGAGTAGTGATGGGCGATAACGAGATGTTTTTCTCGATTTTCTCGATTGTATGGACATCTCTATAGTTTTCGATTGTGTAAATATTTTCTCGATGACTCCAGTTTGCCAATTGCTTTTATACTTCATAAATTTATCAAGAATCGTCTGCAGGTGAACTGGAATGAGTTGGCGTTAATAAGGACTAAGTGGCTTCGCCCGCTAGCGGGCCCTTCCTTTAGTCGGGCCTCTAATTTATACGTAATCTTGTAATATGACATCTCGAACTGGCTTCCCGCTATATAAGGCACTGTATAGCAGGCATGGTGTGCACACACTATAAAATCTTGTAAAAAAATAATCTCGAACCGGACGAACCTTGGACCAGATCTCTGGGGGGGGATAGGTCAAGGTGAGGGGAGGAGCACAGCAGCTGCATAGTAGGAATAAGTCGTCATGGGGCATAAGGCCTTTCCAACTATATGTCACATGAGGGATCTCAATCTGAATTTATAAAAATGCCCTCCCAGTGGGGGCAAAGTGGGGGGAGGGGTGCGGGAGGTGCATAACATGAATAAGTGGTCGCAGACCTTTCTGACAATATACCACAAGGGGGTCTCGGGTAAATTTAGAAAAGTCACATGAAAGTTCCCGGCTAAATTTATAAAAATGCCCCCCCCCGTAAGACAAAGTTGGGGGGAAGGGCCGCGGGAGGTGCATAAAATGAGTAAGTGGTCACAGACCTTTCCAACAATATGTCACATGAGGGGTCTCGGCTAAATTTAGAAAAGTACCCCCGTGGGGGCAAAGTGGGGGGGGGTGGACACCGGAGGTGCATAATATCAATAAGTAGTCACAGACCTTTCCAATGATATGTCACATGAGGGGTCTTGGCTAAATTTAGAAAAGTATCCCCGCGGGGGGGGGGGGGGGGGCAAAGTGGGGGTTGCATAACATGAATAAGTGGTCACAGGCCTTTCCAATATGTAACATGAGGAGTGTCAGCAAAATTTGGAAAAATGCCCCAGTGGCAAAGTCAGGAAAGGGGCAGGTAGGATGAATAAGTGGATTTTCTAATGATATATCACATGAAGAGTGTCGATAAAAGTTAGGAAAGTGCTCCCCCCCCCCCCCCCCCAAGGGGCCAACTACCGCACTCTCCCCGGAATACAACCCAACTTTTTGAAATTTCATATATTATAAATACTGGGTGGCTCCGTAAAAAAATTCGATCTAAAATCATGAAAATACAAAAAAGTTTGAAAACTACCCCCCTTCCCCCACAGTGGGAGCAAAATTGGGGAGGGGGAGACGAAAGTCTTATAATATGAAAAAGTTATCCAAGAGCTTTCTGATGATATGTCACATGATGGGTTCAAAAAATGTTTGAAAATTGCTTCCCCGACCCCTCTCCCCAGTGGGTCCACTCTTTCGCCCCGGAATTCACGCAGTCCCCATTTTCAAACAAGGTTCGATTTTTAAGCAGTATCGCATCGCAATTTGCAATTCAAATTTAACTAAAATGTGATCCAAGAAATGCATTAAATCGCAATCATTGCGATGCATATTTCCTACACCCTTTGTTATGTCATCTACACTTAAAGTTAAAATTTAAAGGTGTTTTTACACAACATACGTTGTGTTTTCACCCTCCCCAAGTGTTTATTTACAATGGAAGTACAGTGAGACGCCATTGCTGGGCGCAGTTTTCCCAGTAAACACATGATTTGCTCCTGCTCTGACGCTGTGATTGATTACTGAATCACTGTTACTTGCTAATCCCGGCGTTTGCTCATAGAAGTTTGACATGCATGTTGTAGTGGTTCTAATAAAATGAACACTCACTGTTACGATCCTTATACTTTATTTATGCATTGAAACAGACAGCGCAGATTCTGACCCCACTTCTTCACTCCGACTGTACTTCGCTTACCGTACGCGTTTGTTTCACGCATCCGCCCTGCGCAACTGCTCTCTCTGAAGCAAAGAACTCGAAAGAATTTCTCTCTCGCTTTCAGGGAGATTGCCATAGCCACGTGACCGTAGTCGCATTTGAGCGCGACTGTAAATAGAAAAAAGTTAGTGAGGGAAATTCGGTTTTCTCTTTTCTCAATGCTGTTGTGTTTTATATCGTTTTGGTTTTGTACGTTACAGTTATGTGTTAACTGTTTTGCGAATTGTTAATTATTTAATAATATGACTACAGTTAAACTGGAAACAGCTACAAATTGGAAAAAAAATTGTTGATCCCGTTGGAGAATGGTTAGATTTTGAAACAGATGGGAAAAGCAATGTCATATCAATACGATGTATATTATGTATACAATCTATATGTTCGAAATTCGCAGGCAAATTGAAAATGAAACGAAATTTCAACTCAGGATTCATCAATGGAATTACCGGAACCAGTCTAAAAAAAGATAATATTGTCAAGCATTCCAAAAGTGACATGCATCGCAGGGTTGGCAGTTTTGCCGGCAAAAAGGTATTTTTGCCAGGACAGTGGCAAAAACTGGAAAAAACCAGGGCAAAAATGGAAAAAACGAGCAAAAATGGCAAAATCTTATTTGACTTTAATGTGTAATAAAATCTCTAAGCTAATAAGGATAATAATGGTATAAACAATTTTAATAACATATCATTTAATATTTTTATTTAATTTGCTAATTAATAAATATAATTAAATATTTTTACATATTTTAAATCTTTATAAAATAGGTAGGATTCAGTCTAATGATTAGGAATTTAAGAACCAAATTAAAAATCATATCTTTTTTTTTTTTCTTAAGTAAAGTATTTTGTCAGGCATTAATATTATTTTAATTATCAAAAGGTTATAACTTTGTTACTTTTGTTTTATGAAATGGTCTTAAAAATAGGTAAATATTTAAGTCTTTGGAAAAATTTATAATTATTTATCTGATGAAAATAGTGTGTTACAGATAAAAATGTAATTAAATTAAATTGAATATTATATATTGAAAAAACTATCTGTTATGTCTTGTTAGGATGCTAGAATTTTTTTACTTCCTTCTTACACTCCAAGAAAGGGATAAAAAGTTATTCTTTACTTTCAGTAAATAGTCTGTAGCCATTTTCTCTTTTTGTATTATATTCACCCCCCCCCCCCCCCCCAAATACTCTTTTGAAATTCTCAAATCCGGCAGTCTATTGTCAAATAACCACAAGACATAACAAAATACCAGAGTATTGCACCCTGCTTACCACATTTTTCAAAATTAAAAAAGCGATTTGAACAAGCAGTTTTGCCGTGTCATCTTGTAGCATATTTGTTACATCCAAAGTACAGCGGTGAACTTATGAACAAAAGGAAAGCTGTAAAGCATGGTTGTGTAAAATTAATCCTGACTTTATATCTTATGTTATTAATTTCAAGCTAAAAGAAAAACCCTTCCCTAATTCATATTTTGCAGAAGAAGTGATTAATAGTGTCAGTGCTCATAATTGGTAGAGAAGTATCTCCAAAGCTTGTGAGATTTCTAAAGACTTCTGTTCATTAGTCGCACACCTTCAAATATGTCCAGCAAGTAGTGCTGCTATTGAAAGATTTTTTTTCAAATTTTTCATTTGTGCAAACTAAAATTCGAAATAAACTATCAACAAATACTCTATCTAAACTAGTTTATTGTTATGCTCTGCTAAAACAGCAAAAATTAGGTTGTGATGGAGATATCACTGAATTATTTGAAATTGAATAGTGTTCTGCTTTAAATATAATTTTATATTAAAAAATTGAATTTAGAATATAATTGTTTATTTGAATTTCTAATGCATATAAGCATAAATGCTTTACTCATTTAGAGCCTCCACAGTTCTATTATGTGAATAATCATTAATAATTGTATAAACAATCAAGTTTTCTATTCATTTATATAAAATTAATATTTTTTTCATTTATAAATTATGTTATAAAATTTGGTATTTGTTCATAAAATGCATAATTATACTTATTTAACTTAGAGTTCAAAAATAAATTTAGAGTATTGATTTTTTAACTAAATATTAAGTTCCTTTTTTCTTTCATGAAATATTTTTTTATCTTTTTCTGCGAAAAAAATTAAATGGACAGCCTATTTTTGCCACCACTTTGGCAAAAACCTATTTTTGCCGGGACGGTTTTTTCCAGGTTTTTTCTGCGGTTTTTTCTGCCTATGGCAAAAACTTGCCAACCCTGCATGCATGTTACGGCAGTTAACTTGGAAGACAGTATAAAAAAAATAATGGATACACCAATTGGAAAAGCAATGTTTCAAGCCAGCAATGAAGAAGAAAATAAAGTTGGCAAGTTAATAGATATTTCCTATTTAATTGCCAAGCAAGAGCTTCCATTCTAGCTATTTTGTACTTGCTATACAACTTTCTTTTTCTAAAAATCGACCCCTGCTTTCAAAAATTTTGTGTTTAATAAATAATAAATACCGGAAGACTCCATAAAAAAAATCCACATCTAAAATGCTATTTATTATAGAAATTGCTACGGTTTTAAAAATTTGTTCGCCCCTCTCCACCCCCAAAATTCAATTTTGGGGGAAGAAAGGTTCATAATATGAAAGATTAGTCAAAGATTTCCGAAGATATATCACATGAGGGGTTTCATAAAAGTTTGAAAATTGCACCCCTGTGGGTCCACTCTCACGTCCCTTGAATACTCCCGGAATTCCCCAACTCTTAATATTTTTATATTTAATAAGTATTTTTCTGAGGGCTCTGACAAAAAGCCCATTTAAATGATAATTATTCTAGATATCGCTACAGTTTTAAAGATTTGTCCGCGCACACCCCCGCCCCCCGCATCCTGAAATTCAACTGTGTATGGGAGAAGGGTTCATAATATGAAAGGGTTGTCAAATTCCGATGATGTATCACATGACGTGTTCGATAAAAATTTGAACATCCCCCCCCCCCCCCCATTGGTCCACTCTTGCGCCCCCCGAAACTCACCAATCTCTGTCTTTGAATTTTTTTTATTTAATACATAATATTTATCAGAAGGCTCCATCCTTTCACTGCTCATTTTCATACCTATCTCTCTTTCCAGCTCTCCCCTCGATATCTCTTCTCGGCCCTTCTTGACCGAGAACGAGAAATCAGTTTTCTTGACAATCATCGAGAGTAACATGTCGAGAATGGAAGAAAATTGATTTCTCATTCTCGGCCTTAGTTAGAACCGAGAAGACATATCTCAAGGTTAACAAGAGGTTTTCATCTAGGAGAGTTATCTCTCGAGGTAAACGAAAGGTTTGCATCGAGCAGACTTTTGAAGAGGTGCGAGAGAGAGAGAGCGAGAGAGAAATGAATGAGCATATTCCATCTACGCCATGATTACGTAGTCTGGGTTGGCTAGGAACTTCTAGCATAAAGGAGGGTAGCCACTGAAATGAATGTGATGTAAATCCCAGATAGAAAAACAGTAATGGAGCCCTTTCTTATGAGTTAGAAGTTCTTTGGGTATTTATTTAGCTTTCACAGTCAGATTGACACTCGGTGTGTTTTTGGTTTAAGTCATAGTTTCTCAAAGAAGGATACAGATTAGGAGGAGTGTGATTTTGTTACATATACTTAAGTTGAAAAGGGTTTAATTCAGTTTGTGTGGGGCATTTTTCCATTATTACTTTCATCTATCTTTACAAGAAGGAAGTATTGGATTCATGAAAAATTTGTCAGTTTTTAGAAAATATCTGTCTTATGTGACAAAAATTTTGATAATGCTCTATCTCAAGAAGTAATATGCAAAATTTAATAATACTTCCAGGGCTTAATTTGCACCGGAGCCCACCGGAGCTCAGCTCCTGTACTTCTCTGTTTTCAGTAAATATTTAAATATTGGTCGAAAATCACCGGAGCTCATAAATACAGGGCTCCGGAGCCCAGTGCTATAGCACTTCTGAAAAACCTATGCCTAAATTACCTTTCAGTTCGATTTTCTTTTCTGACAGTAGGATAAATTTAATTGGATCATTTATTTTTTTATTTAGATATCTCAGATGAAAAGAATATTTTCATTTGTTTTTATTCAACGAGCATCAGTTTGAGGTTTTTAGCCTTCTATTTTGTACGAGTATGAAAAAAACGTTAGTAATTTTTCCAATTATTTTTCATCATGAACGCTGCCCATGTCAAGGCTTTTCTCTGCATATTTAAGAAGCCACTTTCATTTGTAAGTAGATATAATTGCTATATATTGTTTGCTATTCTGATTGAAAGCAACCGAGCAGTGTTTCGTCTTTTTCTATAAAAGCTTCGAATCTTTCTTTTTATGTGCTAACACTATTTCCGAATCATAATTCTTACATTATTAAATTACAGAATTCTGCGATTAATTAACATTAAAATTAGGCAACGATTTCTATTCGGAAGGAGTGGTAAACTAAAAAGAGGACAGTTAAGTGTATGCAAGTAGATATATTTAGAATTTTTATTTTACTAAAGAAAAAACAAGATGATTAAATTTTGCAAATATGAAATATATACATGTGCGGATTGGCATGAAGGCCGGGGGGGGGGGGCACGCTACGCTTTTAGTACTGCAGAAAATTAGGGCTCCGGTACTTTTTTTGATAGAAATTAAGCCCTGAATACTTCATATTCATTTAGACCTAGATGTAAATTGGTGTTGATTTGTTTGTTGTGCAAATAGCCCCACAGGTAATGCTGCTATATTTCAAAAACTAATACATGGAATTTAATCAAACTTCATTAGCTATTGCTAGAGATTGGAACCAATTCCTTGTTAGACAGGTTCACTCTTAGCAAATATATTTGTCTGGTTCCATTTCCGATAAAGCTCTTTTGTTTTCGATCAACTTTGAAATTCTACAGCATTAGACACTTAGGGGAACTTTGATTTGTATTAAATCGTTTGCCTTTACCGAAAAAAGGAAAAATGCTGTTAGATTCTAATGAGTTCGTGAATGTCTCACAAAGTAGCTACTTTGGATTTAGGTACAAATGGGCAACAGTCATGTTAGGGGCTCATTTAGGGGCTGGAAATCAATTTTGTTTTAGACAGATTCTGCCTTAGCTGGTTTGTCTAGTTATCCTCCCATTTTTGGATAAAGCTCTTTTTCTTTTGACCAACCAGAAAATTCCACAAGACACGCATTCAACATTTAGGAACTTTTCCTCTATCAAACCTTTTACTTTTATTGAAAATGTGAAAATGCAAATCGATTCTAGCTAATGCACCTAAGAATAAAAATGAGTTAGAAAGGCGCTACCTTAGATTTGGGTACAGACAACGAAGAGTTATGTTTCAATCGCTAGGGACCAAAGACCAATTCCATTTTAGACAGTTTCCCTCTTAGCTGGTATCTTTATGCGGTTATCCTTTCATTTTTGGATACAATGTACCTGAGAATAAAATAATAAAGTTTTTAAATGAGTCAAAAAGTAACTACTTTGGATTTGAGTACAAGTACAAACAGAAAAATCATTTTGGAATCATTAGGGTGGTGGAAACCGGTTTCCATTTTAGATAGATTCCCACTTAGCTGATATATGAGTCCGGTTATCCTTCTGTTTTTCGGTAAAGTTTTTTTGCTTTCGATTAATGGTGAAATTCCCCAATATTAGGCTCGCATTTACGAAAATTTGAACGAAATTACGAAAATTATCAAACATTTGCCTTTATTGAAAAAGGAAAAATTCGATTCTAGCTAATACGCTTGAGAATAAAAATAAGTTCGTTAATGTGTCAGAAAGTAACTATTTTTAAATGGACTGCAAACTTAAAGAATCATTTTGGCATTGATAGTAAGCAGTTTCCAGTTTAGACAGGTTCCCTTTTTAGCAAGTATATTTGTTTGGTTTTCCTTCCCCTTTTTCGATAAAGCTCTTTTTTTTCGATCAACGGGAAATCTTACAGCATTAGATATTTAGGGGAACTTTAACTTGTATCAAATTTTTGCCTTTATTGAAAATGTGAAAAAGCTGTTCAATTCTATCGAATGCGCCATAATTACGCGATTTAGACATCGCACTTTCATAAAAAATAAAAGGGAACTTATTCCAAAACAAAATTAGCAAAAAGATATTACAATCCTTGAAAAATTTAAATAATGTTTTTAAAAGTAGATAAATGAACTGAAAGTATTTTCTTAAGTTATTTAGCGTTCCAAAATAGCGTTGTTCTTATCATTACTTTGAACATATTTCTTGATAACATATTGATCTTATATTTGAAAAATTTGTTTGAAAAGAGTGTTTTGAAAAATTCTGAGAGGTTAGGATTACCGTGTTCAACTCATTTTGCTGGCATCTGGTTCATCTGTAGTACTCTCAATTTACTAGACTTGCATACATAATACACATTGCCATACATAAAATAAAATTTGATATGAAAATCCATGATACTTATTATTAATATGCTCAAACATTACAAACTTAAAATATTTTACAGTGTTTTATCGAAACATTAATATGCACACTTCATTAAAGAAATTTATACGGAACATATCTTAAAGATATTAATCATTTAGAGTTTATTGGCCTGTATTAAAATATAGAATGGCACATAATATTCGAAAGATAAATACTATAGCGGAGATGTTGTAACATTAAAGTTCATTTCTTAAACGCATTTCTAACAATTTTTTAATTGTCATAAACTATTAGTACAGAAAAGGGGGTAGGTTTAGGGATTAACATTTCTTTCAGAAGGCTTAAAAACTGATAAGATGTATTACATAACAAGTTGTATTAAGATTATTAACAAATGTTAGAATACAGCTTTCTAAAGGCTTCATATCAGGTGCCCCTCCATCAATTGAAGTTGAATGAAAGAATTAATGAAAACGATAGCAGCAAACTACATTACTGCTTCTGTTTTTTCACAACCTTTCATTTAGCTTCAAATGAAGATTGTAGATAAGGATCTTTTTACAGAGCATCTCAGTGTTAAATTTACAGTGATTTCTTGGTATGTTTTTTTACTCCATCTATCTTTAGTTGCCATGTATTTACTAAAAACTTAAAAATTACTGTATAAGCCTGTAAAATAATAATCAATAATCGATTGTAAAACATCTTGATTGTCTCGATTGTAGATTCCGGGAAGTAATCGATGACTGTATCGATTGTATTTTTTTACGATAACGATTTTCCTCGATTGGTAAAATCTCGAGAATCGCCCATCACTAAATAAGAGTGCTATGCTTACACAAATGCACTCACACGTTGAACAGGACCCAAATAGTTATTTAACACAGTGACAAACCATTCCCAGCATTTTCCGTTACATAAGTGATCGCAAATATTATTTTATTATTACATTTATTATTAGCCCCCTAATTGTCCTCCCAACTAAATCTTCACCAAGAAATATGAAATCAAACATGTTCTTTAGATCCCCGAAGTTCAAGAACAATTTGCCAATAATTTTGGTAGATATTCAACAAAACGTGTGCAATCAAAAGCATCTATTCCCTGTACCTTAACTTTCGTAGGCCAGTGTATAATTAAATACTTGGGGGCTCTGTTTCCCTGACACCTCATGCTTGCCAATCCCCAGAAACATATTTTAGGTGTCGCTGTAAAATAAAAATAAATGCGATACGTAACAGAAAACTCAATTATATTAGTTTTTACTAATCAAAGAATTTATTTTTACATTAAATTATTCATTTTCTTTTTTCTGATTAGTTTCAAAACATGCATACTGAAGATCTTTTAATAAATAGTAAATGGCTCAGTATCTGTTTGTGCAGAAATGAAATGATTATTAAGACAATAATAAAGTATTTTATTTTTATCGATGAAAACACATTTTTTCTTTTGGGAAGTATGTCATTATCACCAAGAGAATAGGTCCAGGTTTCTGAGATTAGTACATCATTTACTTCAGTCATTTTTAAATGTTCAAGTTTTGTTCATTACTTATTCTGATTTCAAGGAAATGATGTAATTTATGAAAACTTTTTTTTTTTTTCAGTGTATAAATATTTTATTTAAATAGAAAAAAAAAAAAAAGTAGGAACTTTATATGCAAAACTGAACGTTATTGAATCTGACTTCATACTGACACAATTATACTAAATTATTTCATTTCCATAAATGAAAATGTCATTTTCTTTTGAGAATGGTGTCAGTTTCATCATCTGAACCAATCTGACAATCCGAGTTTATGTCATCTTTTAAGGCGGTTGTCAAAATATATATATATATCCTCATCAACAACGCAAAAGTTTCCGACACATTTGTGGACATATGCAAGCATGACACTTGGAAGCCTGACTA
Source organism: Maratus speciosus (assembly GCA_963932465.1). Classification (NCBI taxonomy): domain Eukaryota; kingdom Metazoa; phylum Arthropoda; class Arachnida; order Araneae; family Salticidae; genus Maratus; species Maratus speciosus. Next base: position 56,369,489 of record OZ010787.1, read on the forward strand.
TTGGAACAATTTGAAATCGACTAGTGTTTATCATTTTTTTATATATATAAATGAATTATTTATATATTTTTAGGCGATTGTTTTCACCTGATGACAGGTTTTCCTTCCTTGTGCTGTGTTGTCCAAAATTCGGTTCAAAATGCCAACTTTGATAGTATTTTGGGAAACATCTTTGCCTTTATCAAAAAATGGAGAACATGTTTTGATCACATAGTATCTGAATATCAGCACCTGAAAATTTTGCATGTTACAATATTTCTTTAAATATGACGTCATTTTCATTTGTGGAAGCATGATTGTGATAGGTGAATTATGATCAGTACATTTTATGTTATAAAAACCATATTTCTTGTTAATGATATTTAAAATAAACACTTTAACAACTTATTTAGCAGCAGCAGTTTACTAGTATATTTAAAATAAGCTTTATTTCTAATTTCTAACATCCCTAAGTACAGATAAGTTTATATAAATTCAAAATTGAATCTTGGAAATTTAACTTGTGGAATTTTGATAGTTATAATACGGCCGACGCTCGCTATAACGACCCCTCACGTGCCAAAGATGAGGGTCGTTATAATGGAAGGTTGCTATAATGAAAGTGGATGAAAAAAAAACTCTAAAAAATCTCTAATCATGTGCATAAAAATTAAGGTTTCAAAGGAAATTTTATAATACAACATTATCACTAAATTCTGTTTACTTTCATATCAAATAAATATTGACAATGAATAATTATAAAAATCACTTCAAGAGAATGATTACGTATTTCTAAAATAAAATTTAAAGTAAATGTTAAATCACACACAAAAAAATAGTTACTTACGTATTAACATTTATTTTCTACAAAAATAATTTGATATAGTTGTTTATTTTTTGTGCATTTCATATTTTCTTTAAACAAAATTTTCCATCTCAATTAGAGATAAGTAAAAAATGTTTTAAAGTGTCATTTTAAGACATTTTACAATAGGCATCAACGCACAATGAACAAAGAAAATGGTTATCTTATTTTGTGAAGGTCTGGAAAAAAGATCAATCTGATTGCTGCATTGGGAAATAAGCTGCTGGCCAGACGTTATATTGGATGTAAAAATAACATATCATAAAAGGGATATATTTCCGGACATATTGCATTGGTCATTATAATGGAATGGTTGTTATAATGGGCAGTTGTTATAACGAGCGTCGACTGTATTAACAAATACAAATGAAAAGCTATAACAGATAAGTATATGAATATAATTTTATTTTCACAAAATTAATGTGCAAATTATACTATTTTTTCTTTTAAAATTAATGGTTATTTGTTTATATGCAATTGGTTAAAAAGAGGAGAAATATAAATTTTTAAGGTAAATTCCAATTCAAGTAATAAAATAACATAATTCTTTTCATAATAGCCTACATACTTTTCAGATTAAAGTGAGTTTAAGAAAACATTCTCAAACAAACTCTTAGGTAGCAAAGTTATAGTATAAAAATTTTGATTTTGAGCAAAAAGAAGTGCAGCATTACTGAAGTTAATGTCAACTAAATTAGATAATGTCTAAATAATTTAAATCATGAGGAAAATTCTAGTCTCACATTGAGGAAGTTTGATTTCATTTATTATAATCGTACAAATTGTATGCCTTTTTCAATACATTAACAATATAATATGCATGTTAGAACATTGAAATAAATAATTCAACAGTAATTTAAAAATGGAAACAACATATTTATTCTAAATCTATTAAATTACTTACAGAATCCATATAGTTTAATAATGAAATTTCTCTATTAATAAATTGCTGTTTTAAATTAGCTAATTGCATATCAAGTAGTCTATATTTCTGTTTACCAGTTTTGAAATTATGTCCGGCATCCATCATTTCACATGATTGCTTCATTTTCGCTCTGCTCCTATTTTAGAAGCAGAACAAAATTATATATATTCAGATGATGATTGTGCACTCTTCTATTCATCTTGCTATGCCATTCTTTTACGTTGTTTGTAGTTCTCTCCACTGAAAATACATTAAGAATTATAATTCTAATAACTAAAGGGAAAAAATATATCTGATATGAATATAAATTTAAACAGATAATGCTTTTGCAAATTTTTCTGCTGTACCAAAAATCATTTTTGACTACTACTACACTCTAAGCTAACTGAAGAGAGATAAGAAGCAGTTTATTAAAATATTAATTTACACTCATTAAATAAAACGAGATCTAATCCAGACTTTCCAGTGTACAGAATCTAAGTGAATAAAATCTAATATATGTTTTACATTTAATATATTTTCTTATATTTCCCACTAACACCACCAAAAAGCATTTATAAAAAATGTCAATTATTCAAATAGTTTTGAAATTTATTAAATTAGTTACTTTCGTTTCAGCCTTAATCCAGGGTTTTAGCCCAAGAAATCACCAAAGATTTTACTATTTTCAGTAGGCTTTTATTATTTTCATTATTTCAGTGTTTAAGCGCATAGTTTGACAAATCTGTTACATTTGTTTTATTTAATTTATGTATTTATTTATAAATGAAGTTTTTTTTTTCATTAGAGAATATTAGATGGAAATAAATGCTATTTATATTTTTTCAAGTGCAAACTGGTTAATCTTTCATTGTCGATTTGTATGCGATAGATTTTTTTTTTAATTGACCTTAAAAATTATTTTAAAAACCATAAAAAGTAGGTAAATTAGGTACGATTTTCAGACAAATTGCATTTGAAAGTATATTTTACTCCTACTCTAAGATGTAAAATTTAAATTGTGTGACGGTTAAAAATTAACAGATTTGCGAAAAAAGAGAAATAGATTACACATGTTGTTGCCACTGTCAATATAACATCAGCGTTATTTACAGACATGTGTTTTCTTTATAATAAAGACGAGTATATAAATTTTTTACAAAATTAGAGCAATATTAGGTAGCAGAAAGAATGCAATGGATATATATTTGAATTTAAGAATAAATTATAAAAATAATTAGAATCAGTATTGTTCTACTTAACTTATAATGCTCACATTCATTTTTCATTTTTTTTTTTTAATCAAACAAATTGGATTTTTAAAAATTTAAATCAGATTATGATTTTTTTCCCCTGTGTTAAAATACGGAATAGCTACCAATAGTTTTCGGTTTCCAAAACAATTAAACCTCTAACTGCTATCATAAACTATGTTTTCAAGCTTTAATTAATTACAATTATTAGTTAGTAATAACAGTAATTATAAAAACTGTATTAATATATAAACCTTTGTATTAATTAGTAACATACAGTGCTGCTATATACATTAATATTTTGTATTAATTATATAAAGCCATATTAAATAATACTGATATTTACATGTATTAAAATTATTAACTGTTGTTTAATATTAAATTGTTAACACTGCTTAAAATCAATAATTATTAAACAGTCAACTCTCTAATTAGAAAAATAATATACATTTTTGTACTTTAATTACTAAAATAATTAATAATATACACAGTAAGTAATCACAGATTGCAAATAAGTGTAATTTCAGTAGTTAGTAGCATAAAATAACAAAATAAATATCATTTGCAGCTCGTTTTGCATTACTGTTAATTGTAGAGATGTGTCATTTGTTGAGGAACGATTCCAAAGGAACGATTACGGCAGTGAAACTGAAGGACCGATTCCTCGGAGTCGTTCCATAATGTACAGACTCCAAAAAGGACTGATTCCTCGGAGTCGTTCCGAAATGTACTGACTCTGAAAAGGACCGATTCCTCAGAGTCGGCCCGAAATGTAACGACTCCGAAAAGGAACTATTCCTTGGGAATTGGTTCTTGTTCTTGTAGACTGGCCAGTTATAATAAATTAAAATATGCTATTTTATTTCAAAATGACAGATTTTGATTCTATTAAAGCTGACTTTATTGCCAAAATATCCTTCTAATGTGTATGCCCCCCCCCCCCCCCCCAAAAAAAAGAAAAGAAAAGAAAAAAGAAATTGAAGTGCGGGGAGGAGGAGGGCGTTTAACAAACTACAACTGCATATTATATTCTCTTAAATTTTGTTTCAGGGATGAGAGCGCTCCGACCCAAATGACCAATTGCTACCACTAAATTTTAATAGTATTTCTCGCCTTATTTAATTACAGAATTTCTGAGATTTAATAAAGCAAAGAATGCTATTGAAATTTAGTGGTAGCAATCGGTCATTTGGGTCGGAGCGCTCTCATCCCTGATGTTTAGATGAATAGAAGTATAGTATTTTACTTCAATTAAAATATTGTCTATTATAAATTATTTACTTATCTGTTACTTAATTACATTACTATTGGATCTTCTTGTGATAAAATTAATCTGAAGGAAATAATTAAAAAGAATATTTTATACGAATTGGATTTTTTCCACCTGAGTGAAAAAGTGCCCGAGATGGGATTCGAATCCAGAAACTTTATGTGCTTTACTGATTGAGTACCTGGACCCCGAAGGTAATGGAACACCATGTGTACTTAAATACACTAATACTTTTTCTAATTGGTAAATGTATCATACGAAATTAATTTTTTCTAAATGAATTCTTAAGGCTGTTCTCAAATCCAAAAGGGTAACTTTGTGATAAAAGTATTAATTTATTTTTATTTGGAAATGCATGAAACGAGCAGGTGTGTTCAGAAACTATGTAATCGAGCTGTTTTTTCCGGTTTTTTTGCGAACGCAATAGATCTTTCAGAAAATAGTGTCAAAGTGGGCGTTTTGAACCGAATTTCCGCGCGAAAGAGGCATAATCACTCAAAATTGGATGAAAAACATGTTTGTCACGTGAACAAAATCGCTTATAACTCAATAGGTAATTTACTGACCAAAAAATGGAAAACACAGTTCGATACCAAATCGCTTCCATGGTAAAACTTTCCAATTTTATATCTTTCCATTAAAAAATGAATTTGTAAATGTGTCAAAACATTTTCGGCTTGCTGAGCAGATCACTTAAGAACAATTTTTTAAAATCTGATTAGAAACAGTTTTGAATAATATAAGAAATACATCACTATGCCATAAAAATTGCATTTTAATAGCATAATAATAACTGATTTTCAATTATTTTAATAATTGTAGAGTTACACACTTTCATGTATATTTCACTGTTTCATGTTCTTTCCTCAAGCATAATTTCAATTTAAGAATCCTCTTTGTCAAAAGAAAAATATGACCAGCTACGAGCGCTCGAGTACCACTTTATTTCTGCAGTTTGGCATCTTGTTTTTCTCTCCTGAAGAAGATGATTAAAAAAATCTAGAAACTCTCGAAGATTGTTGTTTTAATCAACTTACATTGAGGTTTATTACATAGAGTAAAATCTGTTCGAACAAGGAATTTTTGTAAAACGTTTCTTTCTTTCTTAAAATAATGAATATTTCAGAAACGATAATGTCTAATAACAATAATAATAATGTAACAGTAAGAGTGGTTAGTAGGATTCAAATAATTTTACCGCAGTTTGCTCTCTTAATGGCCGTTTTGAGTATAAAAACAGGAAAGAGACATCGCTTGCTTCATATAGATTATCGGACTTTCTCCAACACTGCGACATATATGTAAAGCTGCATATTTTATGCTTATTTCAGTTTAATAGATTTATGTTAACCCTCCGCCTACCAGAGGGGTTCAATGGCCCCGACAGGTACATTTATAATGATATTTCTAATTTATTTTAAAAACTGAAATTTCTGTAAATATGGGGTTTTTTTCTGGGATGTTCTATTCTTTTGAGTAGAACATTCCAGAAAAAGTCACATATTTACAAACTTTTCATTTTTTTAAATGTGAAAAATCAATTTGACTGTACATATCGAGTCTGTTGCACCGGTTTGATATGCGGAGGTTAATATTGCATTAAAAAAGTTTTACAATATACGAACTTAATTATTGGTTTCCAAAGAATGCAAGTTGCGATTTTGTACAGTTTTTTCATTTGTCATTTTATTTCTATTTCTTGCTAAAGAATTAGAATTTAAATAACTGTGACTTTGTTTTAATTCAACGTAAAATAAAAGCAAAAAAAAAAATTGTTTATCGTAATAGTTTCTTATAATAATTCAGATTTCTTGATCGGGATTGATACTCGCAAATCCCGAAATCAATACCACAATTAATGCCTGTTACTGTAGTGATGGATAATACATATCTGAGTGTAATTTTGATCTGAGTGAGGCTTCCTTCATGCCAAACTAAATTTAGTGTTTCAAGCCTAATACCAAACTTCTGTTTTTATTGAGGTAAAACTTACTGCAAATACGATACTAAATTTTATGTATTTTCCTTTCTTATTATTATTCTTTTCACTTAGAACATTTATTTATTTATTTATTTTCATTCTTTTTTTAATTACATAAAGTTTTCTGAAAAGTTCAAATTAAAATATTTTATCTATTTTAAATAGTTTTGACAATTAAAATTTTAACTCGGAATAAAAAATAGTCAAATTCTCAAAAAATTAAGGTTGGTATTATCTATAACACGTTTACGACAGATGCATATATATTATAATATTAATATATATATAATATTATCTTATATATATCACTAGCTATGCTGCTAATGAATTTGTTTACAAATCATCTGAAGGAACTCTTACCCTTTTGTGTAACACGAGTGTTCCATGACTTCATGAGTTATGACATTCCAAAGATCCCAATCCAAACAAACATATTAGCATCTCAATTCACTCACACCAAACTGAGGTTCAGTATGATATAAGTGGAGAGAGGGTGACGGCGGATGAGGGTGTGAAATTAGAGAAACACATATAGGTTCTCGTGAAATTGGAGATTCAAAAAGAGTTGTAAGTTTATTGAAATTCTACGTAGTTAACAGCAGTTCACAAATAGCGATGTTAGGGTACAAGACAAGACATACATCAGTCACTCGGGAAGGACAGTGTGCAAAAACGTGCTTTACTTTTTAATACTTTCCAACAAAGTTAGTGTTTATGAATGCGGTTTGTGTGTCCGTCAGTCTGTCTGATCACACTCTAAGGCAAGTCACACACTAAGGCGACACATAAGACATGTCGCTTGAATTCGCTAGAAAAACTGGTTTAAAACAAGGCAAACAATTTCGTTCTTTGTTTCGACCGGTTTTTGCACTTCGTGTTGAACTTCATGTCGCTCTGTCGTCTCAGTGTGTGATATACCTAACTCCCATAAATATACTCGGATTCCCATGCAATTGATATATGTTAATGATGTTTACCATGGAATGTTTGGTTATTTCTTTAACTTTCGATAATTGATTTTTATGTATTTTTTACTATTGAATCCGAAAATTACCTTCATTTTTAACCACCACGTCAGGATTTTTCGCAAATTGTAAATTTCAAAGTTTAAAAGTTCAAAGTTTTAATTGAACCTCTTCCCCTCCCACATCATCGGATCCCCGAGCTGTTTAGCTGTAAGAATCCCAGTATAAGCCAAAAATTGAATAAATTGTTGAATTAAATAAAATTAAATTGAATAAAAGAAGTTTTACATCCATTTTACAGTATCAGATTTTCGCTATTTTTTAACTTTGAAATTTACTATTTGCAAAAAAGGCTAACATGATGGTTAAATATGAAGGTAATTTTCACATTCAGTGCTAAAAAGCACATACAAATCAATCGTAAAAGTTCAAAAATACAACCATCGGCTCTATTTTATAGTATCAGCTATTTTATCAATTTTGAATTTTACTATTTGCGAAAAATCCTGACATGATGGTTAAAAATGAAGATAATTTTCAGATTCAGCGCTAAAAAATACGTAAAAATTAATTTAAAAAATAAAAAAACACAGCCATCGCAGTCTTGTGTTATCTAATCTAAAACTTTTTTGTAAACTTGTTGGCAGTAATCTATCCGAAATTTTTTGTGTTACCCTGTAAAATAAGTACAAATGGTAAGCACTGAAAATCATAATATTACATTGTCATCGGATTTACGTCAATATGTAAAATTTAACCTCGATTGGATATTTAAAAGAGTTGAATTTCGAGTACAAATTTTGAACTGGAAAGACATACATGTGATCGTTTCAAGTTAACCCATTACCCACTCGCTGGTGTTGCGTTCGCGCAATGGTCAAAATAATTACTCAAGCTTAAATTAATTACTTTATCACCACTATTTTAGATTTAAAAAAATTGCCTTATTTATTGGCAGAAATTTTGATATTTTAATAAAGCGAAAATTACCTTTCTGAATTTGTGGCGACAAGCGACTTTCAACAAGAACTTTGAAAATTCCTACTTTATAGTTTTGGCGGTTAATGGGTTAAATAAAAGCTTATAAAAATAGCATAATTTTTGTTAAAAAAATCATGAAAACAAACAGCTTCAAATCTTTACAAAAATCTGTCGTAATACCATTTCTTTCAAAGCGCAGATACACATGAAATAAATCCTTCAAATACTTTAAGCACTTTGTTTACGACCCTTAGAAGCATGGCTAAACTCATGTGTATTCAGATGCAGAAAAGTGGCATAAGTCTTGCATTACAAAGTTTCGTATAACTTTGTCAATTTTAGTGTTAGATGAATGGGACATTTTGTCTTTCTTTTAAGGGAACAGGAGATTTTTACTAAATATCACTTACAGGGCTGGGGGACCGTATAAAAAATTAAATTTCGTAACTTTTTTAGAAATATTTTTATTGATCGAAACGACTTTCAGAATCATTTTTTACCTTATTTAAAACATTTTTGTAATTGGAACTATAGGTCTATGACTAATGGTTTAGGAATTAGCCATTGGGCATCGTTGAGAGTAAAGACACACTGTATAAAATAATAATATAAATGGACGGTCGTTAAACGACATATTTTCAAGAGAAACCAATGATTACACTGAAAATCGAATAGACCGCCGTGCTGCACTTATCGCCAAAACCGATGCTGCAGTAAAATTTCCTTGATAAAATACAGCAGTAAATGAAAGGTAAACCAGGAACCAGGGGTAAATTTTCAAGAGGAATTATGCTTAATGCCATAAATCATAAAGTCAGAAATAACTGCAAATTAATTGCACACACTGATCAATGAAATGAACTCTTAAAAACAAAATCATCTGTCCAAAACATTACAAAATTAAGGCGACTGGATACATAAGAAAGTGGATGGATACATAAGAAAATAAATTAGTAATAAATATTATGGATTGCATGTGGTTCTCTTTATCTCGGAAGTATTTTTTTCCCCTTGGAATCCTTTATTTTTTAAAATCGTTCCTTTTTTCTCAGATTCGTTCCTTTTTCTCGGAATCACTCCTTTTTTTCAGAACGACGATTCCAACAGGAACGAGTCCAAAGAACTTGTTCCTTTCGGTGAACGATTCTGGCTGGAACGATTTCTTAAAAGGAACGATGTTGCCCATCTCTAGTTAAGAGACTACTTCAGTCAGGCGAAAAGGCCCGTTCTCTAATGCTAATCCTATGGAAGAAATTTATAAAGATATCTCGGTTGCATTTCAATATTTTTAAATGATTTCTTTTGCATTGGATAGCTGAGATCAATCTGTATGTAGACCGTTTTTTACTTTTTCAATTGTCATTGCAGATTTTTTATATGAGGATGTTTTCATTTTCGAAACCGGTTCCGAAAATGAAAGTATCCCCATAAAAAATATCTGCAAACAAAATCGAAAAAAAAAAAACAGCTTTTGTACAGATCAATCTCAGCTGTCTAATGCAAAAAAAACTATTTAAAAATATTGAAATGCAACCGAGATATCTTTATAAATTTCTTCCATAGGATTAGCATTAGCGAATGGGTCTCCTCGCTTGACTGAAGTAGCCTCTTAATTGTCTAAATCTAAACCCACGCACATGTATGTGTATGCTAACCAAAATAATTACGAAAATGAGTTACACCCATACAGAGTAAATACAAAAATACCCAGTTATATCTGAAATCCTGAAAATATTAAAATCAGCATTAACACTCAGTAGGGATTATATAAAAAAAAGGGGGGGGGGGTTGTCTTACCCTATCTACAAGACTGCAAAATTTGTATCCTCCTGCCCAGTGATAGAAATTGGAAGATGAAAGTAAGGCGTCAAATGACGCCTACTATAAATATCTTAGGCGTCAAATTAAAATTTCTAGTCGTCATTTCTAAAATTTATTTTTAACATAACTAACATTATACGCTACTTTATAAACACTAATATATATATATATATTAAATGGTTGAAGTTTTAATCTCTAAGATTATAAAAATTGAAGCATTTGTAAAACTCATATAAAGCTTTTTTAATTATTACTATTTTTAGAAATTGAAAGAAAAATGTAAAGCAAAATTAAAACAGGATAACTTCCTAGCAAGTCAAACAAAATTTTATCCAATGTTGATAATTACACTTGTAGTCCTGTATATATATATATATATATAAAAAAATTAACCACAGTCAAATCTTGTTAACATGAAATTTAAAGAACTACATTTTTTTTTAAATTAACCATATAACAGCACCATCTTATTTGCTGGAACTGCGTATTAATTAATGTTAAACAAAATTTCACATTAAGCGATTTAATGCTTACAATGTTTGACTGTATATAGATTGCAAGGATAAAACGCAAGCAATAGCCACTAATTTTAATAAAGTTAGATATAAAAAAGAAATATTCAAATGATATGCAAGCAACTATTTTTTATTTTCAAATCAAGAATTATTTTTTTTAATCTGGACGTCTAATCCGTCCTTCAGAAACATCATTCCACCAGAGTTTAATAGCTTCATCTGGAGAAAAATCAGTTAAACTGGGCCCATACAGTTTTATCATTAATAAATCATTTACTGTGTCTGTAGACAAACGATTACATACATCATTTTTTATTAAATTCAGTTGGCTGAATCCCCTTTCACATTCAGCAGTGCTAAATGGCAGGATCAATATAAAGTTTAAAAGTTTGCATAAGTTGATATATTCATTAGAATTTGTGGACTCTGCTAAAAATCGCTGCCAAACAGTCTCACATGACAGTTTTTGTTTGCTACGAGACCAAATTTTATAATCAATGTACTCATTTACAACTGCATTGGAATCAATAGATAAATTTTGTGGTAGATTTTCTACAAGGGTTTTTAGTTCTTCTTCACCATAGGATTCTTCCTCTGCTCCTTCCCCTATATTAAGTGGATCGAAAATATCTATTTTTCCCAAAACACTATCCGATTTCAATTCATTAAACCTTTCTTCCAATGCATCAAGTAAATTCTGTAATAATGCTCTTCTATCCTCTTCAAATAAACTTAACTGGTACACATTTCGGTTTAAATTCATATCTCTATATGATATTTCATTATTGTTGATGCACATTTCCTTTTCATAAGCTTCTAATGCAGGCCCACTTTCAGCCAACATTCTTTTCAGCTTTTCATTTGTTGAGTTTAAGCTACATTTTATTTTAGCAGCTGTCAAAAATCTACGTTGAAATAATTCTGAGAGATGAGAAAGAATTGTTGTAATGTCTTGAAATAATAGAAGAAACTTGACAAACCTTTCAGACTTCAAAGTTTTCAAATAACCTTTTGCTCGAGAAGATAATTTTGTATCTGTATTACTAGATGCAATGTTCTCTAAATGTATAATTAAGCATGGCATATTGTTGATAACAGCAATAGCAGCACGATTTTTTTTATCTTAGCCACCTGATGCCATGAAGCCCTTTGTGTCGCAAAATCTTCATTTCCATTAAATCACCTAACTCATCCAATTCTTTTATTCTTTTTGTGCTTCTGTGATAAAATGAATATATACCTTTTAGTACATCTTCTAAAATATCTACATATTTTACTTTTTTAAACGCATCTGAAACTGCTAACTCAAGTTTGTGTGCTACACATTGCACAGCGATTAAACCTGGGCAATCTTCCTTAAACTGTGTTGATACATCACTAATAGGGCCCATATTTACGCTAGCTCCATCAAAACTTACAGCAGTAAGTTTTTGCCTCCACTCAGGGACAAATGTGTCTAAAGTTGATACAATTGTATTTTTAATTCCTTGTGCTGTTTCATCTTCACATGCAACAAGACTAATGAAAGAACACTTTGTTTCACCACCATGCAGATAATTTAAATAAATAATTTCAGATGGCATGCTTGACTTATCAGTAGATCCGTCAGCTATCAGTGTGAAAAATTCTGAATCTTTAAGCTCCTTTTTAACATCTGCACGTAAATTCTCTGCAATGTAACTTACAAACTGTTTTGCAGCTTTCCCATTAAGGTAAGTATCATTTAACTTTAAACCATTTTTTTTCTGCAATGCACACAGCCTAGGAAAGTCTTCAAAGGCAATTTTCTTTTGCAACAATGTATGCAGTGTTAAAAAGCTTTTGCGTATTCAAAAGTAAATCTGCATCTAATGCTTTTATGGCACGCATCATTGGTGTTGACATCTTATTAGTTTGTGCTAATTTAGCTGCACAGGAATTTCTGTGTGTTGCAGACAAACTGTGTTTATTTACCTACCAAAAAAAAAAAAAAAAAAAAAAAAAAAAAAAAAATTATATATCTATCTAGATGAGTATCTAGTTAAAGACATAATATTAACATAAAATCATACTCTCGGGAAAGATCATGTCTTTCTGTTTGTAATATGTTTAATTTAAATTATTACTTGTAACAGAGAAGATTACATTCAGATATGATGAATGAGCTTTCCTCAAAATCCAAACATGTGTCTCAATCTCAACTTTTTACTGAACAAAAAGCATTACTTTTTTTTTTTTTTTTTTTTTAAGAAAAAACCAAAAATGCTTAGTTCGCTATTAAATATTGTTTAACTTATTAAATTTTAAAAAGATGAAAATACTCAAATTTAAATTAATGAAAATTAATAACTATATTTACTATTTATTGCACTCCCTATTTTCTTACCAAAAAGTACAAAATACATTCAAGTTGATATGGTAATCAAAATAACAGTTATGAAATTTTAAATTATGGCTTAGAATTTTTTTTTATTAATTTAAAGACAATACAAATAAAGCTGTTTATGACTGTCATTTTAGAAAATGATTTAAATTTTTAAAACTTTAAATAAAACAATATATAGAGGTATTTCTGAGATTATGTGTTTTTCTTTGGCCCCAGATTCAGCCACATTTAATTCCTTTTAGCCACCAAAATTTTAATATTTACTTTTACTTTGGTTAATTAGCTAAAATAAAACCATAAGGAACGTTAAAAAATTCTAAGTGATCATATTAACGATCTAACTATCACTCTAAAATGTTAAAAAAATAATTTAAATAAAACCTGTATTTTTTTTTATATCAACATTTTTTATAGTAAAAGTTCATAAGAAAAATATGGGACAAATATATTGATTTATTTGAGGTAAATATTTAACGGGTAACTTCCACATGAAAAAATTGAAAATTAAAGATTTTTTTTATTATTATTCATCCAGCTTTTGCCAAAAAACATATGAATAATGAAAAAGAAAGAATCGGCACTCCTTTTTTTTTTTTTCCCGCGAACGGGAAAAGTGGAGATAAGAAAAGCGACCACTGCATAAATGTTCGTATATTATTTCAGGCCACATGTTCTGCATCCGTATACCCATTACAATGCATCTCTGTTAATAACTGAAAATACTATAGCTCATTTCAAAGTATTTTTTTTCTTTTAATTACATTTATAAGAAAGTTTAAAACTGCTTTACATATATTTTTGCACGATATTTTTTAAAATATTTCCGCTTACCGAAACAAAAGAATAAATAAATAAATACTCTTTCAGTTTGCGGCTGCTTGCTAACAGCTGCGTTCTTTCGGATCAAAGGTCAGCTTTGAAAGAGAACTGTTTAGTTCAGAGATTGTTTATAACAACTTCTAATGCTTTAGAAGTTGTTTATTTTATAATTATTACAGTTATTTATTCCGGCTGTAAGAGCTATTATTCAGATTTCAATCCAAATATATATTTATTATCCTTTTAAAAATAAAAGAAGTGGAAATGATTTTTTTTTTTTTTGCGTATGTGTGTGTGTCGGGGGGGAGATAGATTTATGCGGTTTGAGGATCTATTTGAGGAGAATGCAGAAAGCTAATTTGAAATAAATACTTAATGATTCATTTCCGCATTATCGATGATAAAGCAAGCAAAATAACTGCTCGTTTTGCTACATAATATTTTCAAATTAAGTTTTTGTACAAAATCTGTTTAATTTTAATTTAATAGAAGCGAGAAATAAAAATATTGATTTTATAATTCCAAAAAGTCGAACCAAAAGACAATTGTATTTTCTTTTCTTTTTTTTTTTCAAACTTAAGTAAATAAAAATAAATTAGTAAGAAAAGAAATAAAATCATTGTCAGAAAAAAATTACTGTCTCATATCGTAGAGCTGGACATCCATTCACGAAGTTGGTATCTTCAGCTTTAGCAAACTCTTTGCACAGAGTGCATACCATCAAATTTTGCTCTTGTATGAGCCAGGGATTTTCTTTTTGCCATTTCAAAAAAGTTGCACTATTTACAACTTTTCGAGCAGATTTACAATTTTTTTCTTTGTTTTCATCATTCGCTTCTTTAACTTCTTTTTCTTCATCCTCATTGGGTTTTAAACGTTTTGTATTAGACAAACATGCGATCGTAAAATAGGAAGATATATTCCGTTTCGCCATTATGCACGTGTTCGCCTTACACTTTAAGAAAATGACACTCCACTTATTTGAAATTTTAACACAGCTACCAAACTTTTGAACAACAGGTCCAGGTAAGGTGTAAGAATTTTTGGGATGTAACCTCCAAGATCAGTTTTATCAGTAATTGGTCACTGCCTGGAGCCACCTTACTGTGACTGACAAGTGTAAGGGGATTACCACAGACAATAGAACCTTCTTTATACTAGTCTGTGGTGGATTATGAAAAGTCTGGACTATAGAATAGTCCTGGTGGGGATTACTATTAAAGAAATACTTACCATGCGTCACTTACTCCCACCCCTTTCTCTCTCTTTTCAAAAGCAGGTGCTCAATTTTGGAAGTACCATCGGCGGCAGAAAATAAAAAAGTACGAACCGGGAGCTTTCAAAGTTAAATTTTAAAAAGCTAGGTGTCAAATTTGACAACCAGAAATAATTTTGTAGTCGTCAAATACAATAATTTAGTCGTATTTGACGACTAACGACCATTAATTTCGAACACTGCTCCTGCCCTCTTGCTATTTAATTTATGGCTAGAGTTTATACAAATGTTATATTCATGTGAATATGGATTTAAGATCTCTTGGAATTGGCTGTCTTTCATACCAAAATAAAAATTATTTTTTAAACCTTAAGCTCAACCTTCATAAAAATTAAATATATATATATATATATATATATATATATATATATATATATATATATATATATATATATATATATATGTCGATTTGCTATGCACAGCAAAACTTATTCAAAGAGTAATTGCAAAGGGCCAACATATTTTTTAACTGGACACATTCCCATATTATGCAAGTGTTTTTTGCTTAATTCTTTAATTATTATTTTCTTTATTTCTTTATTTCTATTATTTAATTATTATATTCTTTAATTATTATTTATTTTTAATTATTATATATTCTGTGTTAGATTCCTTTTCATGTAAAAAAAACAATAACAATGTATTGTATGCCTACTTACTTGGCTGGGCCTATAAAATTAGTTCAAATTGGAATGTAACAGCTACATAAATTGGACTTTCGACAAGTTTCTGCCTTATACGCATTCCAATTTCGACAAGTTTAACTGTGTATTATAATAATCCATTCTACCAGTTCGAACTACAAAAATAATTTTAACATATTATGTAAAATACTTTACTTGCACAGGGAACAGGCTCTGTTCGTGGAAAAAATAGTCTTTTAAATAAGTATCTACCATGTACTCGTGGAAGTCATGAATTTTTCTTCATGAATCAAAAGAAATCGATTAACTCTGGAGACACCAATGGTAAGCTTGCTGCCCTTCTTATCCCTTTCCTGTATTCTTCATTGTTCTTGTAATTTCTTTTCAAGCCTAAGCCTAATGCTTGCACCTGAAGAATATAGAAAAATAATGAAGTGATAGATTTCTTGAATATAAATTTATTTCAAAAGTCTATATAATATATACGGGGAACTATTTAGAAAGTAAATGGATTCTTTAAAGGAATCTACACAACATTTTTCATCTTAAAACAGGATCCTTCACAAAGCTTTTCATCCTGAAATAAGACCCTTCACAAAATTCTTTGTCTTAAATTTAATTAAACTTTTCACTCTATGATCTCGAAACTGAATTTTCACAAATTTAATCATTTTAAAATAAAATCTGACCTGTCACAAAACAGCTGAAGCTAGCAAACAATGTATTATGTAGCTTTTACATTTACAAAGAAACTGTTAAAAATATGTAAACACAGAACCTGAATATAACGATAATTTGAAATTCACAAAATTATGACTAGATTCTTCATAATATAAAAATCTGTTCACAATTTCACAAAAACAGGACTCTGAGAAAAGCCTGGAAACCCTCTATATATATACATGAGACCATTTGTGTTATATGAGTTTGAAAGTTAGTTTTTTTTTTTTTTTTTTTTTTCAAAGGTATATTATATTTAATTCTACATAAACTCAATACTTGAAGTGAAACCACATGTGTGAAAATCAAAAGAAGAGTTAGTATAAAAATCAAAGGAAAGGATAACTAAAAGAATTAAACACACACAATTAAATGAAAATGTAAATATGAATCTTATGGATTTCTCAGAGGAGCTACATAAGACTAATTCTCTCTCTCTCTCACGCACACACACACACACATAATATATAACCATATGGTGAAGATTTATTTATGAAGAAATGAGAAGATATTTATTACAAGAATATATTTATATAAATTATTCTACTAGTATTGAAATAGCATTTTTCGTTTGTGGAATTCAAGAGTGATCTATATGTGTTGTCGTAGTTGATTGGGCAATTTGAACATAAAAAATTCAGCCTAATCGGTATCTACATTCAAACAGAATTCATGGCCATTCAACAAAGTTTGGAAAGAACTTCATTTTTGCCCTAGAAATGAGGATCTGATGAGTAAAAAAGTTGTTTTTCTACTAACCTCTCTTTGAAAGTAGTTTTATCTTTTATATAGACAGCAAATGTGTTCAGAATATAGCAGTCTTATAGATATTTACAAGATAGATACACACAGAACACTTCCTTCTAATGAGTGCAAAAATGCATTAAAAATTTCTTAATAAATTCATCAGATCAGTCAACTTTTATTACAATCAAAGTGTGCATTATCTTGCTTTAAATTGTTTGTTACATGTTTGTTTACATCTGAAATGTAGTACAAATTATAGACATTTGCGGATTAGAGAGTCACAGATTAGAGGGAGGACAATGTAATATGAAATAACCTAAAATATAAATTTTTAATACTACAATCGTTCAGATATTTTATTAAATTATCCTAAATTTATGTTAAACTGCCATTTTAAAAAAAATCTAATTTATGCTTGCACAATTTTTTTATATATTATATTAAATTTATTTATTCAGTATCTTTGAAAATTAAGTATGTACTTTTTTTACTACAATTCATTTTATTTATTTATTTATTTATATATACACTGCTCAAAACAATTAAAGGATATTTGAAGTTTTATATAAAATAAAGATATAAACGAAATTTTTTTTGCCGAAAATAGAAGAAGAGAATCACAAATGCAAATTTCTTTGGTTTTCAAACTGTGGAGTATGCAAATTTTGAGTTCGACGTCAAAAACGTCGCTTCAGCGGCAGCGAATGAAATTTGACTTTCAACTGGATAAAAGAGAATGAAGACAAGGATGATCGGCATTCAGTGATTGCTTTGTTTCGATGAGTACGATGTCTCAGCGAAGTCATTTGACAGATTCAGAAGCTTTGAGAATTGTTGGTAGGTTAGAAGGGGGCCAAACTCAAGCCGAAGTAGTGCAAGCCATTAGAGTGTCACAAAGTGTCATTTCCAGGATCTGGAACCGTTTTTTGGAGAGTGGATGTGCAGGCCGAAAACCAGGGCAACAACGCCCAATGAAGATCGGTATTTAGCGTTAACAGCTCGGAGACACCGAACCATGAACGCTACTCTTCTCCAACAACACCTTCGCTCGGCTACAGGCACCACGATTTCAACTCAGACTGTCCGAAACCGGCTCCATGCTGTAGGTCTGTATGCTCGCCGACCGATGGTATGTGTTAGATTAACATCAAGGCATCGTCGCGACCGCAGGGAGTGGGCAACCGAGCATGTCAACTAGAGGAGAAATGAATGGAGCAATATTCTGTTTTCTGACGAGTCCCGTTTTTCTGTGCATCCGGATAATAGGCGTATTTTCATCTGGAGGGACAGTGGCAGTAGGAATAATCCTGCGTTCGTGCACGAAAGTGTCAGATTTGGCGGTGGAGGAGTGTTGGTGTATGGTGGCATCTCCATTGACGGGCGCACTGACCTCTACATCATTCGAGATGGAGCTCTGACTGGTCGCCGATATAGGGATGAGATCCTCAGACCTATTGTAGTCCCTTACGCTGCAGCAATCGGAGATAACTTCATTTTAATGGACGATAACTGCAGGCCACATTGTGCAAACCTGGTGGAGGATTTCCTTTTCGAGGAAGGAATCGTTCGAATGGAATGGCCAGCGTGTTCTCCAGACATGAATCCAATCAAGCACGTTTGGGACGCTCTAGGAAGACGAGTTTCTGGCCGCCAACAACCCCCACAAACTCTCCAAGAACTGGAAAGAGCTGTTCTGGAAGAGTGGGGCAGAATACCCCAACTCGTCATTAATAGCCTCATTGAGTCCATGCCTCAAAGGTGTTCAACGTTGCTGGCCGCCCGTGGAAACCATATGCCCTACTGAAAATGATTTTCTTTGAAGAAAACACCTTTCCTTATTCTTTTTTTCTCATATGCACAAATTGTGTTTTTTTCCTTTAGTACACAAATGTGCAATAAAATGCATTTTTTTTTGCCAAACATGTGTAATTTATTCTTATATAACCTACTATGTCTGTCGACCATGTATCAATCAGCTAAACAGTTTACCAGATACAAAATCCACCTAAAACTGCAATATCCTTTAATTGTTTTGAGCAGTGTATATATATATATATATATATATATATATATATATATATATATATATATTTTTTTTTTTTTTTTTTTTTTTTAAAGATTAGCATTAAACCATCTTTATGCAGGGTTTCTTTTATATTTTCATTATTACTTTCATGAAAGAAAAAACAGGCTAAAATTACTTGAAGATTTGAAATGTATCTTACTTTTAAATGAAAGTAATTGCCAATGTAGTAAAACTCAAATTAATTTTTTTGCAATTCTTCATATTAATAAAATGTAAACATTTCTTAAGATGAATGCAAATTTTTAATTCTACTTTAAAAAAAAATCAATATTTAATTACTGCAAGGCATTTATTTATTTTTAAGTAACTTAAACATAAATTAATTTAAATATATTAATATTCAAATGACATAAAATTGTAACAATTTAAAGTTTTTCTACTTTAAGCAAGCATTAAGTAGAAATATTGCTATTGAAATCAAAAATGAGAAAGTATTTGCCGGAATATTCAGTTTCAGCATTCGACAAAAATCCACATTCTATGCATTTTTAACTGCAACTCGGCAAAATTATACAATTATATTATGCTATAATAATTTTTACAAATATATTAATCTTAGTGCAATAAATTAGAAAATACTTACAATAATCCTATCATTCACAATGCAAATCACATCTGCAAATACAAAATTTCTACCATCAATAGTTTTACTCCACATGCTACTGCAAATTCTTAAATCTATAACCCAAATATCTGAAATGAAAAAAAAAAGGTCAATTAAAAAAGCAATGCATTTCATTACAATTTATTTCAAAACATTAATGTGGCATGAATGACCAAATATAATAATGAAGTATGAAATAATGTTAACTCTCTCGATATATATGAAATATTTTTTTAATGAAAAAAAAAAGAAGGTGGATCAAACAAATGAAGACTGATTTTTGATTCGGTTATGCATGCATAAATATACATGAAATGATTCCGCTTATACTTCATATTATGTGAGAGTAGTAGTCATGGCCTTACAAGAAGATGAGGCAGTTTGTGCTGAACCTGACTTTATTTACTGTAATAATACATGATATCATCTGAAGTCAGGTCCAGTGACTTGGAAGATGATAGGAGCCAAAGCTCTCTAAATTATTCCTGATATTCAACAGAGGACTGCATCATAATCTGACTCCTCTTTCCCTCTGCACCCCACTTTTTCTCAGCTAGTTTTTACTTTTTCCAGCAGAGGGCAGAAGTATCAAAGTGGGAGGTACCTTCTTCCATGTTTGGTGCATTATCTTTTTTATAACTGTTTTTTATGTGGAGAAAAAGAGTCTGAACTTATGATTGCACAACAAGAGCTAATTCTAATTTAAATGTTAAATATTTATGAGGTACTCATAATCTGAAGTGTCAAATCAGACAAAAGTTAATTATGATTTACTGCTTATCAATTTTCTACTTTGACACTAATTGAACTAACATATTTACTTTGATTTATTGCTCTAAAATCACTCCTTTGTTGTTTATAACTCCATTCTTAAATTATCTAGCATAGCCTGAAAAACTCCGTTTGTTTATGCTATAAATATAATGATGCTTCCAAGATAATTTAATATGTTTTATGATGACTGTCTTATGTCAACAAAGGGTAATTTCTTTTCCAAATCTGTTTCATGAATATCAATCAGTGTCAAAGATTTTTAAGATGAAGAAAATATTTTTATTTATTTGCTTTAAGAGTCTATGAAAAATAAGTTGGGTTTCCTGATTTAAAAATTTAAATTTTGAATTTAAAAAAGATTTTATCTTTTAAAAAGGGGTTTAATTTTTATTTACTTATTTTTATCCTTTCATACACATGTACAAAACTACATAAATAATGTATTCTTCTAAATGGACAACATACATTTGTCACACATTTTTTATTCCCCATAAGTACGTTTTTAAAAAAACAAAATATGCGAAATTTTTTTTATCTGGAATGCCAGTGTAATCTTCTGTTAAGCATGCAATAATAAAACATATACTTACTAAGCACGTTTTAATTGACTATAGTTTAATTAAATATTAAACTAAATAAATATGAATATATATCATAAACTATAATGCTAAAGTATTATTCTGAAAATAATGGAAATGGTACACTTCGTCGACACACTGTATGTAATTTACCTTTCGTTGATAATTTGATTTGTGAACACATGGATTTTTTGTAAATTATTACGAAACAAAAATATTAACGTCGCCCATACCATAGCCAAAAAAAATGTTTCCAGGGTACACCACGAGGAGATGTATGAGCAAGTACCCCGTCAAATTTTTATTGTTTAAAATACATTACAAAAAAAATACAATATATAAATCACATTGCGGAAAAAAAAATATATGTTAACTGCCATTTTAAAAAAAAATCTAATTTATGCTTGCATAATTTTTTTTATATTATATTAAATTTATTTATTCAGTATCTTTGAAAATTAAGTATGTACTTTTTTTGCTACTTTTTTTTTGTTGTTGTTGTTTAAAGATTAATGCATTAAACCATCTTTATGCAGGGTTTCTTTTATATTTTTATTAATACTTTCATGAAAGAAAAAACAGGTTAAAATTACTTGAAGATTTGAAATGTATCTTACTTTTAAATGAAAGTAATTGCCAATGTAGTAAAACTCAAATTAATTTTTTTGCAATTCTTCATATTAATAAAATGTAAACATTTCTTAAGATGAATGCAAATTTTTAATTCTACTTTTTGAAAAAAATCAATATTTAATTACTGCAAAGCATTTATTTATTTTTAAGTAACTTAAACATAAATTAATTTAAATATATTAATATTCAAATGACATAAAATTGTAACAATTTAAAGTTTTTCTACTTTAAGCAAGCATTAAGTAGAAATATTGCTATTGAAATCAAAAATGAGAAAATATTTGCTGGAATATTCAGTTTCAGCATTCGACAAAAATCCACATTCTATGCATTTCTAACTGCAACTCAGCAAAATTATACAATTATATTATGCTATAATAATTTTTACAAATATATTAATCTTAGTGCAATAAATTAGAAAATACTTACAATAATCCTATCATCCACAATGCCATCATCTGCAAATACAAAATTTCTACCATAAATAGTTTTACTCCACATGCTACTGCAAATTCTCAAATCTATAACCCAAATATCTGAAATGAAAAAAAAAGGCCAATTAAAAAAGCAATGCATTTCTTTACAATTTATTTCAAAACATTAATGTGGCATGAATGACCAAATATAATAATGAAGTATGAAATAATGTTAACTCTCTCTATATATATGAAATATTTTTTTAATGAAAAAAAAAGAAGAAAAATCATTCATTGGCTCGTTCATATTCACGAGTCAATGAATGATTTTGTTTCTTTGCTTTGCCTGCTTTGTGTGATGTTTTCGTGGCGCGTGTCAAGACTTTCTCAAATATTTAGGGGGCTTTGGCTTATTTCACCACCATGAAGTTATGAAAGGAGAGGAACAGACATGTCAATCTTCCCATGTGAAAAAATAGATTAAAAAAAACGAGTTCTTTCCCTCTCTTCTGCCCTTTTCTTTCTTGATTTTGACTGATAGCAGCCCATTTAGCAGTCTCCAGTACAAGATGCCGCTATATACGGTAGATGCAGGAGGGAGGGTGTTAGCGCGACCAATGACATAATAGGCCAGTTCATGATGTTTAAAAGTCACACGGAGTTGGATCGAGGCTAATGAAAAAGACAGGCTACCGCGGTAGGTCTGATTCTTCTTTTTTTACAAACCACTGGAGTCATGTGATGATCTTTTCGCGCACCTTCATTGGTGCATTTGAGCATCACGTGACTCCAGCAGTCTGTAAAAAAAGAAGAATCGGACCCACTGCTGTAGCCTGTCTTTTTCGTTAGCCTCAGAGTTTGATCATCTTTACACGATGATTAGTACAAAGCTGCGCGCTGATTTTTTTTTGTGTCCATTGCCATGTACAGATAATCAACTCCGTGTGACGTTATGAACTGGCCTTATATGTTGTTGGTCACATGACAGTTTAGGAACAGCTTCAAATGACTTCATCTATATCTACTCCGAGGCAAACAAAAAAGACAGGCTACCGCAGTGCTACAGTGCCTAGAATATATAGTGTGGAAATCGGCCATCCCAGTAATACTTAAAAAAGTGCTAAAATATTGGATCTCTTAAATTTCAAATGATGCTGAAATCCAACGAGTCGATCACAGCAATATCTGCAGGATATTTCCTAAAACTTCATGATGATTTGGTTACAGCGTCTAGAATACCTAGTGTGGAAATATGTTATTAAACAACGCTAAAAATTTGTATTCCATAAATGATCGACGATACTGATAAAATCCCAAGTGTCGATCGCAGCGAAATCTGCAGGATTTTCGTATTACATTGTATAGATTAACAATATCTTGCAGTTATAGAAAATATCCTGTAGATCTCGCTGTGATCTGTATATTTCATCAGCATCGTTGCACATTTAAGAGATACAATATTTTAGCACTTTTTTAAGTATTACAGGGATAGCCAATTTCCACACTATATATTCTAGGCGCTATAATTTGGTCTACACGCTGTAGCATTTTTTTTTTTACATTTTATTAACATACATCTGACCTGTGTGCTTGACGTCAAGCCCACTGTAATAATACGACGTTTATTTTGAAATTTGAAAGTATATCACAGATGTCGCTGCGATCAGCTCCCTGGATTTCAGTGTCAGTGCACATTTAAGGGATACAACTTTTTAGCGCTGCTTGGATAGCAAATTTCCACATTATGTATTCTAGACGCTATAGCGGTGCATTACACGTGTCTCTTTCTTCTTTAAAAAATATCCTGCAGATGTCGCTGCAAATTACTGTGTGGAATTCAACATCGTTGCACATTTAAGGGATTCACTATTTCTGCGCTTTTTTAAGTATTGCTGGGCTAGTCGATTTCTACAACATATAATCTAGGCCTATAACGGAGCTATAGTGTCTAGAAGATATAGTTTAAAAATCGGATCCTATAAATGTTGAACGAGGCTGAACGATGAATGTCGATCACAGCGACATATGGTAATTCCAACGTAACTATTTCAAAAGACATCAATTGAGAAAACGTTTCGCTCAGAGAAGATCTAAAAAATGTTGCTGCTATCGACATTTGTCATTCAGTATTTTTCAATATTTATGGGATTCAATTTTTTGCAATTTTTAAAGTATTACTGGAATAGCCGGTTTCCACACCATGACCGTGATCTAGATAGATTTTTCTCTGTTATCGCAACAAGATTGACCAATCAGAAGCCAGAATTTTTGCTAACTTCACTGTTTGCAAAAATGTACCTGGATCTAAATTTGCATTTTACGCGATCCTTTGAAGAAATTTGTGGGTTTTCTTGCGATCCTATGACATAATTCGCATTTTCCGCGATCCTTTGATGGAATTAGAGCTTTTTTTCTGCCATACTTTGAAGAAACTTGCACTCTTTCAGCGATTCTTTGACAAAATTGCCATTTTTTTCAGCGGCTCTTTGATGAAATTCGCACTTTTTCCACGATCCTTTGGCAGAATTTGCATTTCTTCTGCGAAAGTTCCCATTTTTTCCACAATACTTTGGGGAAATTAGTGTTTTTTTCGTGAACCTTTGAAGAAATTTGCATTTTTTCACAATCCTTTGAAGAATTTTGTGTTTTTTCCGTGATCTTATGACGGAATTTGCATTCTTGCCTGTGATCCTTTGAAGGAATTTGCGTTTTTTCATGATTCATTGACCAAATTCCGATTTCTTCCGCGATTATTTGGCAAAATTCACGTTTTTTCCACGATTCTTTGGCAAAATTTGCATTTTTCTCACGATTCTTTGACGAAATTCACATTTTTTTGGGTTCCTATGCCGAAATTTGCATTTTTTCCATGATACTTTGGCGAAATTTGCCTTTTTTCTGCGATTCTTTGGCAAAATTCGTGTTTTTTCCACATTCCTTTGAAGAAATTAGTGTTTTTTCCACGATTCTTTGTTGAAACTGGCATTTTTGTTTGCGATCCTTTGAAGAAATTTGCATTTTTTTTGCGATCCTATGACGAAATTCGCATTTTATCTTTGATACTTTGATGAAATTGGCGATTTTTTCTGTGAACGATTGACGAAATTGATTTTTTTTGTGATCATTTGTCGAAATTCACGATATTTTTTATGTCCGAATTTTCAGACTGATGACCAATTTAATTTTCGGCACTGAATGTCTAATAAATATATTTTTTATAAAGCAAGGTATCAAATTTGACGACTGAGAACAATTTTGTAGTCGTCAAATGGAATTATTTAGTTGCATTTGACGACTAACGACCGCTTATTTCGAACAGTGATAGCATTTCAATAATACCAATCAATCTTTTTTGTTACTTGCTAAATCTAATGATAAAAAATGTTGACTTGGATACTCAGAAACAGGGGCCTTGCTAAGGAGGGAGACGGGAGCCACCCCCTCCAAAATGTTAGTGAACACTTGGCAAATTTACAAACTTAGTTGACAAATTTGTTTAAAACTTCAATAAAAACTATAATACTTTCTATTTTTCGATAGACTTGGCAAAAGTTACAAATCTAATTTGGAATATTATTAAACTTTTTACAAATAAGAACTATATAAAATTTTTTAATTGTGGTAACTTGGCAAATACTGAAATTTGATGGCAATTTAAGGTCCTCCCCCCCACCCCCAACAAAAGAAGTCTTAGCAATGGCCCTGCTCAGAAAGCAAAATAACCAGAAGTATTTTGATATTAAAAAAAATAATAACAGCCACAGAATAGTAGTATATTCCTGAAACTGCAACAAATATTTATTGATTAGTATATTATTAATCAAAAGATTCTTTATATGATTTTCAAGGTATCGATGTTTCTTTGTGTAGAGCAGTTTATTCTTTGAACATAAGCATAGCTGTTACTAATAATGTTTAAATAAGAAATGATTTCAATTTTCTACATAATTGACTGTACTATTTAATTTGAATATTTTCAAATGAAGTTATATTACTTTATGTAATATCCAACAATATTTATTTATCAACAGATCATCTGTATGCAATAGGAAATGACATTTAAAAAAAAAACGGTTTAAACCAAAAAAAACCTGGTTTAAACCAAAAAAGCCTGATTTAAACCAACCGATTATTTGCCTACCCTACTGCTAAGTATAACAATACAGCAAGGGTGCAGAAAATGTTTCTACTCTCAACATTTCCCCCAATCCACATGAAAATTTCCCCAAAATTTACGATATGTTATAGGTAAATTCTGTATTATCGTAGGTATAGAAAATTGATTTTTCCAATATTTCTCAACTTATGCGCAAGTACATATGGCAGTGGTGATTCTGAGCAATAAAAAAAAAATTCTGAAATTCACAGCTAATTTTCTGAAAGGTTACAGCAGAGTGGGGGAAGGGGGATCCACTCCCAGCACTATGTTTTTTCACGGACCTTTGACGAAATTCGCGTTTATTCGCGATCTTTTGACGAAATTCGCCGTTATTTCGCCTTCTTTTGACGAAATTCGCGGTTGTTTTACTATCTTTTGATGAAATTCGCGGTTGTTTTGCAATCGTTTGACGAAATTTGCGGGATTTTTACCATCTTTTAACGAAATTTGTGGTTGTTTCGCGATCTGTTGACAAAATTTGTTTTCATTTCACGATCTTTTGACGAAATTTGCAATCATTTAAAGAAATTTGCAATCATTTCGCGATCTTTTGAAGAAATTTGCGTGTTTTTTTTTTCGCGTTCCTTTGACGAAATTTGCGGTTGTTTTGCGATCTTTTGACGAAATTTGCGGTTGTTGTGTGATCTTTTGACAAAATTTGTGGTTGTTTCGTGATCTTTTGACGAAATTTGCGGTTGTTTCGTGATCTTTTGACTAAATTTGCGGTTGTTGCGTGATCTTTTGACGAAATTTGCAGTTGTTGCGTGATCTTTTGACGAAATTCACGTTTTTTTGTGATCTTTTGACAAAAAATGCGGTTTTTTCGCCGTCTTTTGACGAAATTTGCGGTTGTTTCGTGATCTTTTAACAAAATTAGCGTTTTTTCGCGATCTTTTCATAAAATTTGCGTTCATTTCCTGTTTTTTTGATGAAACTTGCGGTTCTTTCGCGAACTTTTGAAAAAATTGTGATTATTTTGAGATCTTTTGATGAAATTCACGGTTTTTTTCGCGTTACAAAATTTGCG
Organism: Maratus speciosus; assembly: GCA_963932465.1. NCBI lineage: Eukaryota > Metazoa > Arthropoda > Arachnida > Araneae > Salticidae > Maratus > Maratus speciosus. The sequence goes on from OZ010787.1 coordinate 56,396,871, forward strand.
GTTATTTTGCGATCTCATGATGAAATTAGCGTTTTTTCCGTAATTCTTGGACAAAATTCGAGGTATTTTTATGTTTGAATTTTCCGATTGATGACCGATTTTTTAAATTTTCGGAACCAAATGCCTTAAATTTTCGGAAAATTCGGAACAGAGTCACCCCTGATTTCCCCATGTGGTTAAAATTTCCCCCGATCCTAGATTGCCGGATCGGACATATTTTGCACCCCTGCAATATAGCAACAAATATTCTGTTATTCATTGAAAAGTGATACCTCTAACACACTAATTTGGCAATACAATTGCAAAAAGTTACAATTTGTATTAACGTACTTATTTTAACCAGACCTGCCAACTGCTACAAAAAGATCATCGTTGCTATGATTTTGACCTATAAACTATGATGCTATGAAAATCGGTCTAACTACGATTTTTTGAAAAAAAAAAAAAAAAAAAGAAAACGCATTTTTTGTTTCTAGTTGCGATATTTATTGCACATAGCATATTTTTCAGGAGTAATTCTGTTCCGAAATTTCCAAACTTTCAAAGTATTCATTTCCGAAAGTTTTAAAAAATTGGCGATTAGTCCGAAAATTCAGACAAAAAATGCTCTTGGAAAAAAAAATCTGGTCTGCAAAACAAACTTCTTAACATAAAACACTATGTATATTAACAACAACGAGTGAATTGTGTTTCTGTAAATATTTATACAGGAATTGCATTCTTTAGAAACAAGGGTGCCATTTTAAGAATTTCTAGAGGGAGGGGATTCTTTGAGGGGAAAGGTTTGAAATAGTGTGCAAAATCGCACGATTTGCAGTAAACTATCGCGAATTTCAACAAATGACCATGTAAAAAAAGAAAAAAAATCGTCAGTTGGTTGCAGAAGAAAATTAATTTCATTAAAGGATCGTGGTAAAAACGTGGATTTTGTCAAAATATCGCAGAAAGAAAACAGGAATTTCGTCAAAAAATCAGTAAGAAAATACAAATTTCTTCGAAAGATCATTAAGAAAACGCAAATTTCACCGAAAGATCGCAGAAAGTAAACGCTAATTTCGTCAACGGTTCGTGGTAAAAAACGTAAAATTTGTCAAAGGATCGTGGTAAAAAGTGCTAATTTCGTCAAAAGTTCATGGAAAAAAGTGCGGATTTCAACAAAGAATCGTGATAGAAAAATGTGAATTACGATTGTGGGGAAAAATTGTAAATATCCTGAAATGATCGCGGGAAAAAAAATCGCGAATTTGTCAAAATTTATTGCACTGGGCTAAAAAATTGGAACCAGGCTCCTTTTACAAATGTAAAAAAAGTTGCGAAATGAAAAGAAACTCTAAAAATCTTATCGTATAAAAATTTTCAGAGGAAAAAAATTACTATATTGAGTTGAAAGACCTTATTCCTTTTGTGAATGTCAAAAGACGGCTGTGAAACACGAAAAACCAATCAACCAACCTCCAGATTAACTTTAATTTTGTGTGCTACGATTTCTCATTTTCAAAGGTTGGCAGGTCTGTTTACCCCACCTGACCTGACAGTTTTCAACCAAACTTAACACCAGTTTCCAAAAACTTGAAAATGAACAGTAGAAACAGTATACTGCAATTAAAACATGAATATAGTCGACTCTGTGAAATCCGCACACTTAGGGACCAAAGGTTTTGCGGATTATAGATCATCCCAGGAGTGTAAAAATCTTGGCGCCAGCGGGCAGTCTCTCACTACTAAATTTTTTTAGTTTTCTTTGCTTAAATTTTATTAGCATTCTTACAAAAAAAATTAGACGAAATATCAGGCAAAAAATAACAAATAAAATTTTGTGGTGAGAGATTGTCCGCTGGCGTCTAGATCTGGATCATCCCCTTTGTTTGCATTTTATTTTTTAAAGTCTGACTATAAATTAGGAACAACTGCACAAAAATTACAATGGAAAAAAAATATATGATGCAATATTGGTTTAATATAAGCATAAATCAAACACATTGTGCGAATTTTAATAAATAAGCTAAAAAAGCCCTTTATCATTGTTAAAGATTTTAGCTTATGTATTGGTTTAATATATTTAACGAGTAAGTTAATTTAAAGAAAAATTAAACAACCAAACAAAAATGTATGCCTACTTAAAATAATAATTTCTATTTTGATTTGTCTCTTTTACTATGTACAAATTTCCATTTTCAAATGCAGGGTTCAAAATATATAAATTTTCTTAAATCATGGTTTATTTCATTGAAAGGCTGGTAATTCATGAAAAATACCACATTTAACTTTATCTATCAGCTTAACTGTTAATGACAATTTTCACTGTTTACATTCCAACATGTAGTGCAGATAATAGATGTTTGTGGATTATATACATTAGCAGCTTTCAAAGAGTTGACTGTATACGGAATATTTGATGAAATAAAATATGTTCATTCGTATGAAATAATTTTTAACTGTGCATGTGTGAAAGTTTCCAGAATTCTTATTTCATAATTTGGTAGTCAGCTATTTAGGGCAATTTATATAAAAAGTCCAGTCAAATATCACGAAAATTCAGAAAGCTTATTTATCCATGCATAGCATAAGCACTTATATGCAGGATTAACTTTCTGCATTTTTCATTACAAAATAATGTAAAATGATTTTTTTAGAGAAAAATAACTCTGTGGGTTAAAATAGATATGCTGTTAGGCTTAACAAACTAACAGCATTTTTTTTTTTACTTTTTTGATATTTTTTATATAACATTTCACATTAAAGCAATATAGTGCTCTAAAACTATTTGCTTTAATAAGTTTATTAAAAATGAATTTAATTTGATAAATTAATGTATAGTGAAAAACAAAACATTCAACTTTCAGCGTTATGTTCACTTTGTACAAATTGTTATAAAAGAGATTTTAAAAATTAGCAGGGAAAAAGAGAAATAAAAGTCTGAAATAATAACCAAATTATGGTTAAAAGTCTTACAAACAAAATTTGATTATATATTTAGAAGAGGTTTTGTTTCTTTAGAAGAGGAAAACATACCCATCTTAAATAGTAATATAGTATTGGGCAAACTATAAGAATTGGATTTTAGGTTAGAGCTTTTGAACAATAAATTAGATACTTCTTGTGATCACAATAATCAGAAGTACATAGTTAGTGTGCAAAAGAGAATGGATGTTCCTATTTCGAAAGATGACATGTTCAATGTATCATACATTGCAGCTGTTCTTTCTGATCCACTAATGAAGCCTAATTCAGAATGTTTCTTCTCTTAAATCTGTCGTTTAATATTTTCAACATTCTAAAGTACACTTTTAATGAGATTCATATGCAATTATTTTATTTAAAGAAATAGTAATCTTTAAATAAATATTACTTATTTTACCCCACAGCATAAGGTAAAATAGTTAATTGACAATGTGTTTTAAAATACCTTTATCAGTACTAATTTGCAATTTTATTGTTGAAATTGTCCTTGAAATGTTGAAAGCAATGTTCATTTGCAGGTTCTGTGTAATTTTTTTGCAGATTAAAATGATATATTTTTGGCAAACTAAGTATGAATTTAAAAAAGTACTGTTTTTATAACTATTTTACCCCATCTGAACCTATTCTATGGACAAAACACATTTGAATTTTCTCCATTAATGTTAATACCTTCATGAATATGCATACTATGCTTACACAACTGCACACAAACGTTAAGCAGGACCCACATAGTCATTTGTTACAGTGACAGGCCATTTTGAGCATTTTCTGTTACATGGGTGACTGCAAACATTATTTTATTATTAAATTTATTGTTGACCTCCTAATTGTCCTTACGACGGAACAGATGTCATACACTCCTATGGCGCCATCTTGGAATTTTTCTTCGCGTGAAAACACCTTTTCCGCCAAGTAGTAAATATCGTCAAGCACCAGTTTATGTGCATGTTAGGCTTAACAAAAATAAAATAATAATTAAAAACTCGTTAAAGCAGCAATTAGTAAATAAACGTATGAATGCTATGCGTTTATAAACCGAAAAAAAAAAATCACTGGATTCAGCAAACTATTTCTGCAGCAATCACAAAACTCGTTAAAGCAACAGTTAGTAAATGCATGTATGTTGTGCACCAATCTCAAAAATGCAAGAAATGCATGAGAAATATACAATAAATGGGTAATATAAAGCATTACTGCAAAGCATTACAACAAAATATACATAAAATTTTCAATATACCTTAACAGACATCTCGTTCCTTGAAACCCAACTGTAAAAAATGGTCACTTGCCATAATTTCTCAAATTTCAAGTCATCGTAAAACTGTCATTTAACTTTACAGCAAAAAAAAAAAAAAAAAGAACAAGTACTCACAATTTCAAACTATATCACACAAGAACTGTAACTGGTAATATTGAACATATACTACCAATATCAAACTTCGCATTACCGTAATTTTAATTTTACAATCAAAAACCAATACCAAATATCTCCATTCTTCAATACTTTCCTTACTACAAATTAAAAAACATGTGGAGTTGAGTTGTCAAAACACCGCTCAGCTAATTTTTCAATCTCGAATATCAGAATATATCATTAATGACGTCAATAAAACGATGTTTTCATTAACAAAAAAAAAAAAAACAATATTGCAGAAAAAATACACATAAATAACACTATTTAAGGAATAAATCATCAAAAAATATCAAATATACATCAAATTCCCTGATATTTCGTAATAACATCTTCCACAGCAGGTAAACAAACTACGGGCGCCATAGTCAATCAAATAAATCCAACGCAAAAGACAATCTCCCAAAAAAACAGGTTTACCAGAACCAACACTCAACATGGTTGCCATATTGATAAAAATCGCCAAGAAATCCAAAATAGTGCCCGCAGGAATATACTGCATCTAAGCCGTAAGGGAATACTGAATTAAAAGCTAACACTGAAGAATAACATCTGCAACCTCTGATATGTGATACAGTAGACTCTCTCGAATCCGCAACCCTAAAATCTGCAACTCTCTACAATCCACACATAATTTACAGATGTAAACAATGAAACTTTCAGTTCAGATGTAGGGACAAAATTTGACTTTTTTAGATTTATGTCAATTCTATATATATTTTAATCTGTATTTTTTGTTAATATTACTGAATTTGTGCTTTTTCATGAAGGAAGAATAAATTTATATCTGAAAAAAATCAAGATATTGCTGGCATCACTGGTAATCGCAATCTTTTTACCAAATGTATTTAATCATTAATCAAGCTGTTTTGATTATTAAGTCTGGGCAAACCTGAATTAAAACTTCCTTATTTTATTATTTTGATTTGAATTAGTAGGGTGTAACTTTATGAGGAATGTTTCATTGAATAATTTAGGGAAAATGCATCTCATCTTTATAATGAATATTTAATTATACATTGATTATTTACTTGACCTTTGCTTTTAATCATTTAAAAAAATTATCTAATTTTTTATTATTTTAGTTTATTGCTTAATTATTTTAATATTTTACTATACTGTAAGCATTCATTATAATTTCGATTGCATTATTAATCACATTCAAATTACTGTTTAAAAAATGTAAACAAAGCAATGACCAGAAATCCGCAAAATTCTAAAATCCGCACAACCTCTGGTCCCAAGCTGTGTGGATTTGAGGGAGTCTACTGTATCTGGTAGCAGAGGTTACGCTCAGAATAATAAAAATATCCTTAGAACTCACTTCTTTTGGTTTACTTATTAGTCTTATTATTTTAATGGGATACCAAATATGAAACTATTTTATCTGTAACTATTCTATTTTGTAGATTAAAAATTCTTAGTTTAAAATAATTATTTTTACCTTTTTTTAAAATGCAGATTTTAAACTGTTTTGAAAGTAAATGCCATATTAGAAACCATGTTTCTTCAGAGTTCCAGATTGGCAATTATTTTCAAAAATGAAATTTTGGCATGTTTTGAAAGGAAATTACCAAGGAGACACCCATTCCATCATTTTAATGAGCAAATACGATAAAGATGAAAATAAGCACTCGCCAGTTGCCACTCGGCGATTAAACATGAAAAACTGGTGATTAAAAATATGGAAAGTACCAGCAGAACGCAGGATTTTCCAAAAGGGTTTTCGTCAAAGAATCGCAGAAGGAAAAAAAACTTGAATTTTGTCAAACGATTGCGAGAAAACGCACATTTCATCAAAGAATTAAAAAAAAAAAAACAAATTTCATCAAATGATCAAGAGAAAATGTGAATTTTGTCAAAGAATCCCGAATCAAAATGAAAATTTTGTCGAAAGATCGCAGAAAAAAATGCACATTTCGTCAAAGGATCATGAAAAAACCCAAATTTCATCAGAGGATCGCTAAGAAACCCAAATTTTGTCAAATGATTGCGAAAAAAATGCAAATATCATCAATAGATCATGAAAGAAAATGAGAATTTCGTCTAAGAACTGTGAAAAAAAACCGCACATTTTGTCCAAGGATCACTCCAGGGTTCGTAAATATCATGATGTTTTCAAATATATCAAAACTATCAGATATTTTGATATATATCCGATATTTTCAAAGCAGCCAACTTACCGCTGATGATAAATATTTTCGAGCATAACATAGATTAGAAACTAAAATATATTGCACTTAACATGAAAACTTAATCAAACAATATTCTAAAAATGCATTTATCTTTTTTACTTAGAGAACAAAATTGAAGATGAACTAATTGAAAACAGTAACAATTTGCTTTATACACTCATAAAAAAACTAACTATAGGATTCAGTATCAAGATCAAGTATAAAAAAATCAGATATTTTTAAAGCAAAATTTAAATACAAAAAAGTTTTTTTAATTGAAAAATTTTAACACACATGATTCGTACTTCCTAACTTGTTGTACAGTTTAAACTCAACTGAACAAAAACTTGAGAAAAGATTATTTTCTAATGATGCTGTATATAACTGCTTATTAAATTAGTCAGTTTATCTTTCAATGGTTGTTCTGAATTAATTATGTCCCACATAATTATTAGTTCAATATTTAAAAATAAAAGCTTCAAATTCAAAGCTTGAAAAATGTTTTCTTTTTTGGCTAAAAAAGTCCCATCCAGAAGAGACAAAAGTTCTTTATCAGATTCACACAGTCAATAACAGTTGAAAATTTATTTCATTTACTCTGAAATATTACAAACTACAACTGAAAATATCAAAAATATCTTGCGCACATTCATATTTTGAAAATAAATATCAAATGCATGAAAATATGAAACATCTTGATATACTGAAAATAAATATCAAGTACATGAATATAAAAAATCTTGATTATTTTGAAAATAAATATAGGTTATATATCATGATACATATCCATTGATATATATCAATGGACCCTGGCTATATATAAATGATTATCTAAATTACATTTTATCTTTCAATGGCTGTTCTGAATTAACTGTCTCACATAATTATTAGTTCTACATTTAAAAATAAAGTTTCAAACATAAAGCTTGGAAAAGATTTCTTTTCTTCTTTTCCTAAAAAAGCCACTGCCAGAGGCAAAAGTTCATTATCTACTAAATGTCACAGTCAATAACAGGTAGAAATTTCATTTACACTTGCTTTGAATGTGGAAAGTATAAAAATTATCTTGTTCAGTGATATTTTGAACATAAATATCAAATATACAAAATATCAAACGTCTTGATATTTTGAAAATGAATATCAAGAATTTGAAAATATCAAAAATCTTGATATTTAAAAAATAAATATCAGATATATATCATGGCATATATCCATTCATATATATCAACGAACCCTACCCAAATTTCGTCAAAGAATCGCGGAAAAAACGTGAATTTTGTCAATAGATTTTCAAAAAATTGCCGAAAAATGCAAATTTTGTCAAAGAAACATGGAAAAAAACACGAATTTCATCAAAGAATCGCGAAAAAATGTGAAATTAGTCAAAGAATCGTGAAAAAACAAGTATTTCATCAGAGAATCGTGAAAAAAAAGAATTCTGTCAAAGAATCGCAAAATCGAATGCGAATTTTGTCAAAAGATCACAAAAAAGTGCACATTTCGTCAAAAGATCACGAAAAAAATGCACATTTCGTCAAAGGATCGCGGAAGCCAATAGATTGCGGAAAAACACGAATTTCGTTAAAAGATCATGGAAAAAATGCATTATTAGTACCAGGAGGGGCCCCCCAGCGCCCTCCCTTTACATTTCAGAAAATTTGCTGTAGTTCAGTTTTTTTTTTTTTTGAATCAGACCTGCTACTCAGTGGATAAACATACCTAAAATATACCAAATTAAATATTCAATGACATAAATGTACTTATTGGCTACTGAAGAAATTATTCTCACTAGCTAGTAACTGACTACTAAATAATATCAACCTACCGGCCAGTGGCTACTAAGCAAAATTCCTTATTTTCATCTTTAAAATACGATACAGCAAAAGAGCTAATGACACTGGGTAAAAGTGCTACTTTCAAGGAAAAAATTCCTTTTCAGGACATGAAATCTGCATGTGAATTTGAAATGACCCCTATAAGCCTTTTGATGAGACAAAATGTATAGACAAATAACCTCAATACATTGAATATCAGGCAACATGAAGAAATTTTGAGATAAAAGAGTTTTTGAAGCATCAACATTTTAAGGCAATATTATATGCAAAATTGCTGAAATAAAACACATGCTCTAGTTCAATAAAAACCACTAATAATGATTAATTTAATTTAAAAAATGTTTTAACTAAAATTCTCTCAATGTTTAAATTTTGTTAATTCAGTGAAATAAAAAAAAAGCAGAGTACGAAAAAAATCACAATTTAAAAAAAATAATGGCTTAGATGTGTTATTATCCCGGGGTCCGCCATCTTGGATTTTTTTCTTGCATGAAAACTCCTTTTTCGCCAAGTAGTAATGTCGCCAATGGTTAAATACGTATTGTTGATAGGTTAATATAATATTGAAAAAACTGGAATATAATGATTATAATTATTAATAAAAAATAATTTTTAATTCAAGCCAAGAAAAAAATTCAAGATGGCGGACCCCGGGATAATAACACATCTGTTCCAAAATAATTAAAAAAAATCTGATTTTTTTTATTTAAATCAATTTTTTTTTTTAATTAATGGCATTATTTTAAACTTTGAAGGCTATAGCATGCCATTTTTAATTTAATACTATTATAAATGCAATTAAGATAGAAGCTTAAAAGTAGTATTTAATATTTTTTTAATGCATATAAAGTTTAATTAAAAGTAAAGTTGCATCACCTACTTTAAGACCCAGTAGCAGAAAGTTCCTGACGGGTGACGTACGTCGCAGATTTTCTTTTCCCTTTTGCAGATTTTTTTTCCATTGGATCTTTTTCCAACTTTATATTATGTTTAGTTCTTTATTATTTATTACTAAAACTTAAGATTATTATTAATAAAAATGAGTAAAATGCTTAAAAACATTAAAAGTAAATGATTAATTAATTAAAGGTTCATTTGTAACATTTTACCTGCAGATTATTTTCAGTCCCTGAAAGATCTGTCGCAGACACTTGGAGAATTTTTTGCTATTGGGCTTTAAGAGCTCTCAATAAGATGTTAACACCATTAAAGGTACCATCCATTGCCTTACTGCACCAACTCACCAAAACAAACCAGGGTTGCAAAAAAGCCGGCTAAAATTAAAAAAAGCCACGCCGGTGGCTTTTATTGGTTTTAACCGGCTTTTTTTGGCCAAAATTGGCCTTTTTTGGCCAAAATTGGCTTTTATATAGTGAAGCATTTTAATTATAGACTACACATTTTAAAGTGTTTTTAATTAGTTTTAATGACATTTAACTGATTTAGAATATAATAAGTAACCCAATTTCTCAATAATGAAGTGATAATACTGGGGAAAAGAATTAGATCAGAGCTGCTAGTATTTTGAAGTGAGAATTGGAAATATATCAGCTAAATTTTAAAAGAGTCATACCAACTGCTTTATCTGGTTTACACTGTCCTTTTACCCCCAACTCCCCTGCTTTATAAAATTAAAGAGGACAATGATTACTCAGTTACTTAAGGAATTTCAAGAGCTATTAATATACAAATCTTATTTTATTTCTCATTAACATTTAAAATCATACATAATCAGGGTTTGCCCAAGTGGGCCCACTTGAAAAAGCCCATTGTGGTTTTTTTTCAAACTTTCTCATGTTTTCACAACTGTAACATTATTTAATCTAAAGTATGAGAATAGGTGAAAACTGGAAAATTGGGTTAATAGCCAGTGGCTGTTAGACAGGGTTTGACCAAGTGGGCCCAGCCCGAGAAAACCTGTCCAGGTTTTTATCGGGCGAGCCCACTTGAAAAAACACATTGTGGGTTTTTTCAAATGTTCTTGTGCTTTCACAACTGTATCATTATTTAAACTAAGGTATGAGAATGCAAAGATAAATGCCGATTCAAATATATTTCAAAATAACCAGATTTAAAGGAATTTCTATGCAGAGATAAAATGACCAAAAAAGACATTAGCTGTAAAGGAGGAAGATTTTCATGCCTGTAATCTAAAATGCATCCAAATACTTTACATCTTAATGCATGCAAAAAGTTGGCACTGAACCCCATCCTGATTGTTTACATTGTTATAGCTTTTAAGATTAATCATCCATTTATTATCCTGCTTCAATGTTCCATGAAAGTGTTATGTAGGAGTTTTCAACACAAAAAGGGTTCAGATTAGGGCAAAAAAGAGGGAAACAGATAAGTTTCCTCCTGGATTTTGCCAGTTTTTCATTTCTTTACATTCTTTCCTCTACTTCACTACCTCTGCTTCAATCGAACAATGCTTTTCTACATTTGATCTGGTTTGGAGCAAGTTATGTAGTCATTTTGGAGTTGATAAAGCAGCAAAGCTAGTAATAAGTGTATCGCCATTTGCAATCTAAATTTACAAATATCACTGACACTGACTTCCATGGCAATCTAATTTAACATTTAATAACTATTGCAATATGTAGCAAACTTTGCTAAAATTTTCAAATATATTATTACAAATCCCATTTCTTAGAAAGAAAAAAAAAAAATCTCCAACTGATTTCTGATTTGAAATGAATGAAAGAAAGTATATAAATTTAACATGTTTAACTTAAGATAAGAATTATATAAAGAAATCCAGTTGTGGTTCACTTAATATATCCTTAATGCAGCAAACTAGTCCCATGAGATGCGGATGTACCTCTTAAATTAATTTGATTTTTTTTTTATATATATATTTTTTTGTTAATTCATAATTAATGCAAAATTATGCCTAGGTTTCACTGATAAATGGAGAATTTAAATACAGTCAAGGATCTATAATCTGCACACCCATAATCCGCAATTTTCTATAATTCGCATTGCTTAATGAATGTAAACAATTAAATTTACAAATTCTTGATCCAAAAATGATTTTTTAAAAGAAATATCGGAAAATTTTAAATATAAAAGTGAATATAATCAAATTTTTAATACAAGAATTTGAAAAATGCATTTTTTGAGATAGCATATTAAATTAATTATTATATTTCACATTTTTCTTTTCATGTTACACTGATTATGGAATTAAAATAGTGTCCTGAAAAATTAATTATTATATTTCATATTTTTCTTTTCATGTTATACTGAATATGGAATTAAAATAGTGTCCAGAAATAAGAAAATAAGATATAATCCATAATACTCCATAATCCGCAATATTCTATAATCTGCACAAACCTTTGGTCCCAACTTGTGCGGATTAAAGAACTTTGCCTGTATTATGTAGTATATGAAAATTAAAAGTTTAAAGTGTTTGCCAAAAAAACTCAATAAAGCCCGAAAAAACGGGGTTTTTCAGAAAAACCCGGGTTTTAGACAAGTGGGCCCAGTGGGTTGGGTTTTTTCTAACCCTGTACATAATCACAATAAAAACAAAAACAATATTAGGAACAGAATATGCATGAATATGCACACTTTTAAATAGCAACAAACTTTTCAAAATTTTATTTAGAGAATGTATTTTTGTTTCGATTAATTGCTCGATTTATTTTTATACACTTATGTACCAAACTCTCCTTAAACATTATACCCTTACTAATTTCTCTTTTAATATTTATAACACTAATCCTTCGTTCTCTCCATACGGACTCTTAAGAATGTTTCCATCTTGAAGGGCCTCATTTTGTTATTGTTTAATGAAATGTAATCTTTAAAATGTGAGGCTATGTAATATGCATTTTAAAACACCAGTTTAAAGTCTAATTTATGTTCTTTTCAATATATCTATCTATCTATATATTTTATATTAGACATAATGCCTTTACTGGCCTTCTAGCAGTTAAAGATTTATTCGACCAAATTTAATAAAAAATTATAATTCTTTTAGTAGAAAATATTTATAAGTGTATAAAAAAATAATGAATCCAAATTTAACACAAATTAATTGTAAACCAACCTTTAATAATTAAAGCCGGCTTTTTTTAAGTGGCTAAAACCAAAAAAAGCCAGCCGGCTTTTTTTGGCCTGGCTAAAAGTCGGCAACCTGAAACAAACCCAATTATTTTATATTTTAAATGTGTTATTAGTACTACACTATATAAAAGGATAATTCACCAGTAAACAAAAGCAAGAGTAAATCCAGTATAAGCATCCAGAAAAGTACTAATGAATCCTTTGTTCAGTGTAACTAATATAGTTTTTTGCAAATCAAGATCAAAATAAGAATAAAAATAGTAATTTTATAGCTTCCCATATTATAAACCCAAGTTATTTTAAACTCTTTTATAATAGAAATTTCTTATAATAATATTTTCCTAGAAGAAAAATTGAACAAAGTATCAAGATAACCAATTATTTATGTACCTTAAACCGAGAAATGTAATCATGAAATTTTTAGCTACGGCAAATTTAATGCTCTGTAGAGAAAACTAATTTTTCTGCTTTGCCAGAGACTGTTGCAATTTCTGTAAAATTGGGCCATATGTGATGCTTTTTCCTACCTGCCATCTTTGCGTTACAATTTTCTTTTTCAATTCGTCCTGTACTACACCAAATGTTGCTATCTAATCTACAGTTCAGTGTGAAATATTAACTTCAAGCAAAAGTTGATTCAAGTACTTTGCTTCAAGTAAGCTTGAAAAACAGGTCAGTAACTAATACCAATTGGTCAGTAGTCAAAAGAAGGAAATTCTCCTTTGTTATGTATTTACTCTGGGAGACCACTGTTATCCCATTCAATAAATTCCCTTATCTCTCTAGTAAGTGTCAACAAAGAAACAAGCTGAGGATGGCTGTTGAAAATGAAAGAACATTTTCACAGTGTATTGAGAACATACACCTTTATTTTTTGTTTTCTTTGATTTAAATAAAATATACTCTTTTCAAAATTATTTTGATTTAGATTATAGTTACACATTATTAATGAAAAAAAAATAAAAATATATAATTGTGTGATTTTAATCAGATTTTTTTTTTTAATCAAGTGATTAAAATTAAGCTGTTTAAATCAGCGTACCCTGAAAAAAAGGCATATTAAACTTACCTTAATAAGGATTCTATAAATTTAGATATAGAATGAATCCCAAATATTTAAACAAAGATTATAATTAAAATTCAATCTTAAGGTTGTCGATCAGTTAGATGTAGAATTCCCCTCTCTAATGTTAATCTTATAGGCTTGGAATGCATTCGTATATTTTAAATTTCTCAGAAGAAAACTAATATTTTTAACTTCTGAACAGATGTCATAAGTTCCCCGGCCGCCATCTTGGAAATTTTTTTTTGGCGAGAAAACCCCTTTTCAGCCAAATAGCAAATGTCGCCAAGCACCGATTTCTATGCATGTTAGGCTTAACAAAAAAAAAAGAATGTAAACAAACAAAACTCGCTAAAATAGCAACAGTAATCATTGTATGAGCGCTACGCGCTCATTAACCAAAAAAAAAAAATCACCGAATTCAGCAGTTCTCGCTGTAAAGCTATCTCAAAATTTACCAATTCTCGCTTAGTAGCAATCTCAAAATGCACAAAACTCATAAAGCCAAAATATACATAAAAAACAAAACTCGCTAAAAAGGCAATCAGTAATCGTTGTATGAGCGCTACGCGCTCATTAACCGAAAAAAAAACATCACTGGATCCAGCAAACTCCCTCTGCCACGATAACAGAAATGCACGAAACTCGTTAAAGTGGCTAACACAAAAATGCACGAAACTTGTTAAGTGGCTAACCAAAAATGCACAAAACATATACAATAAACACATAACAGGAAACATTACAATAAAATATAACAAAATATAAATAAAATTATCCACATACCTTAACACACATCTCCTTCCTTTAAACAACTTTCAATATGGCAACTTTCCACATTGTAAAATATTTAGTTTCTTTCATAATATGTATCCAACTTTGAAACACTTAAAAAGCAAAATACAATCCATAAAGAGAGTCCTTTTCTTAAAAAATTTAAAGAATATACATGAAATATCTCAACTTTTTTTTTTTTTTTTCAAAACTTTTCACAGAAACATACACTTCTTATTTCTTTTTAAAAAATGTCCACAAAAACAAACATCCAATTCAAAAAAACAAGCACTTCTTGTTTCTTTTTAAAACTTAACTCAAAATAAATTTCCTCCAAAACCTTCATGAAATTTCCATTTTATACTCCTCCCACTTTATCCCCCTTACAATATCTAAAAATTTATTAAAAATTGGTACTTTTTGATCATAACAAGCCCTATCGAAAAGAAACATAGCCAAATAAAAGCAAAATCACTCTGACGATTATACGTCGGTAAAGTACATTTTACATGCCTCTACATACTTTCAATAGTATTAGTATGGACTTTAGTAATAGGGTCGACAAAATTTATACTATGATTAACCCTCAATGAATGATACCCATCACTCCCCAAATTATAAACATCCGTACCTTTCTCAATCCATTCTTCTATACATTTCCTCAAAGTGACAGCCGACCTATTCGTGCACCGCAACTGAAAACATCCTGCCAGTACCCCTCTCAACACCCCCAAAACCCACTGGCCATCAACCGCATGACCTTTATTATATTTTCTTTTACCAAATTTCGACTCGTCCACTTCCACATCTTTCCTATTCCTCCTATCTTCTCAGACTTCCCTTCAATATATTCTAACACTTGCTCATTAATAAATTGCCTCCAATCTGCCATCATATGATTACCAAACTTTATACTTGTTCATGAATTGCCCATGTCTTAGTCCCAATAATAATTTCAAATGTCAATAAAAATATTTCTTCAATACTCAACTGACTACACCCGCTAAACCAAGAACCATACCGAAACGATAACTCCTTGCCACAAACTTTCCTCTTCCCATCCGCCATTACTTTCTTATTACAACACACCCAACTACACCCATCCGAAGTATTACATCTCTTTCTAACTTGCATGTCCCCACCACATTCGCTACAAACAATACTAGATTTTACTAAACCAACATCTTTCAAAAAATTTACAAACATTTCTCTATCTTCCAAAAGTCGAAAAAAAAAAAATACCTGCTCCGTCACCTTCACTTCCTTAAAATTTTCCTATTCCCCGAAACTTTAAAAAAAAACCCTTTTTGAAACACTATTTCTTGATACTTTTTCAC